>OX411805.1:0-2597982 GCA_948253155.1 Leucoma salicis | reverse complement strand
CTTTTTCCTCATTCACAAATAATAATTTGTACTCTAGAAAAACCTCAGTTTATTTTGCGTATGATGGCAGATAAGCCACTGCCCACCTCATAGTAAATGGTAACCGTCGCTCATGCACGCATCACTATACTGAAAGTATTGTCAAGCCGCTGCTCAACGTTTCATTTTACAGATATGAAATTAAATAATAAATGGTTTTCTCCTGCTACAACCAAAACACACCGATGTGCTGTAATGGTCGGTCACACGGAAGATGGTGGTACCAACCCGCTCGGGCCCGATAGCAAGTGAGTACTCTCACTTAGTACCCAGCCCCACCACCAGTAACAATCTATGAAACATATATGTTCTTGATAACGTTCATTATGGTTTAAAATCATCGTTCATCATGAAAAATATATCTACGAATCTATGACTGAATATTAGAAATCTGATTATTTTAACCAATTTCATAAAACCCTAATTAATAATTATAATATTATATTGCTAATGATATAATTTTTAGAAATTTTTGTTTGTTTGCTTGCCTGTATATTCGTTCTCGGAACACCCAAAAACGACTAACCAGATTTGATGAAACTTTTTTGTTTGATTGCCCTTAATTAGACTTAAAAACTGATATACCTTTTTTCATTACAATACTCAGAACTAAAAATTAAAAAAAAATTGCTTTTGCCTCCGGAAGAGCTGAGGAGTTTTATATTGAAAAATTGTTGGTTAGACTTAAACTAGGTAGTAACTTTTTAATTAAATCGCTACTACATCGAATTCAGATATAACAAAAATTTAAACCTAGTTTTAATTAAGCAGCAGCTATTTAACTTCAAAACTTTTCTTTTAATCATAGGAAAAAATACATGAGATTACTTTAGTGTAGACAGTAACGTAGAAAGATAAGATTAGCGAAACATCAGACCCAGAAGTTTTAAGCACTTTCAACATTCTAATTTCAGATATTCTGAAGAAGAAAATTGGTTCGTCGAGTGTAACCTCGACTTTACACAATATCCGTATCCACTTAAATTGAAAGTTGAAAAGTTATATATTTGGTACTCCTACAGAAATCCCTCATCCATGATTTTTAAATGAGAAAATGAGTTGGCTTGTTTACCGGACTTAATTGCATGTTTCAATTACTGGTATCGGATTTTTTTACATTTTGATAGATTAAAAATAAATACATTTTGGATAATTATTATTAGTGCGTAAAATGGTCGTGAGGGTTACTTCAACCACTGAAGTAAGTCCGCCAATACAGGCGAAGAGACAGCACACGGCGGATCTGTTTTGTGGGTGTGGGCCCCATACTACCCTGTTTGTGTGAACGACGGGGTGTGCGGTTAGGTACATTGTTCCCTCTCAAAAAAAGGGTTGCTAATTTTACTGAAATTTTGTATTCAAATGAAACATTTTGATATATTTTTTTTATATATTAACAACATGTGAAATCGAAAAGTCACCGTCATCAGGCGTCACCCAATGTTAAGAATGAATGTGTTATCGAAATTCGCAGTCCCGAGCAATGGCCACGATGGCGGAATTGGCAAAGCATTTGGGATGGTATCCCAGGAGATGCAGTTCAAATCCTGCTCGTGACTGTTATTTTCGATTTCACATTTTCTCACTTTTATATTAATTCAAATGAAATAATTTTCCTCAAGCATATGCTTTATTTTATGAATACATATTTACTAAGCCTTTAAGGTAAAAATATACCTAAATTTATAACACATAAAAATATTCGGATAAATTTAGTGGCGCGTTTACATGCGTGCCGCGCAGCCCAGCATGTAGGTATCTTGGGAAGCAGCTCGGCGCGCAGCCCGGCATTCACCGCAATTGTCCGTTCATACGCTTGCATTCAAAGCAACATTCGACGGGCACGCACACGAGCACAAGCGTGTGACCGGCTGCCCGTGGCTGCCCAGCTGCTTGCGCACGCGCTCGGCGTTGAACGGAATGAGTGTCGGTTTTTTGGCAAAGTTCAAAGGATTTTTACGCAAAGGGCGATTATTGTACAATTACACGCCCGTTGCGCAGACCGGCATGTAGCTCGGGACGCACCTCGGCGCGCAGCTTGCCATGCACCTCCAAGCAAGCTAATCACAAGCATGAGACACACCAGTTGATGCATGTGTGGCGAACATAAAAGATGTCAATATTGTTTGCCGGCTGATATCGTCTATTTGACCTATTTTTATTGAAAATCTTTAAACGTGATTTTAAGGGTAGTTCTCCAAATCCGCGCAGGTTAGAGAAATTTTTAAAAATCTGAATTTTTCTTAAAATATTAACTATTTATTTATGAAAAGGCAAGTGGAGTAGCTATACGTATTACTAAACTGATTTACATACCACTGTCTAAAATATTTATTATGTTATAAGACTAGAAGGTAATGAATCAAATATGGTGATGAGAATCGCAATTATGGCAATGAGGTAATATTAGAAGGTAATTATCTCAAATAAAAGAATAGTATTTATTTTTATTAATATTATGTAATTTACTAATACAACAACTAATAATGCTCATAGCCAAAAGATTAAATGGAGTCATTCTATATTGGCTAGTTGGGCTAGAAAGAAATAAAATGAACTGTATTTATATTTGAAGACAATTCTATAACATAAGATATTATTGGTAATATATGCGCAGACAGGGGAGGCGTCATGTTCGGTGCACTCAATAACAGTGCAAGAACAGTATTTTTTATTTATCCCAAGTTCTGGATCAATCAATTAAATTACACATGTATGTAAAGATAATTGTTGTCTACTACCTCCAAAATAAAAACTTTGTATTTGTTCGTTATAATTTACGCAGTAATTTTCACTGAAATCTATATCTATTACAGCTTCCTATGGTGTTATACTTCCTTTTAATTGTTTAAGGGTTCTGCACTAGTTCATCACTATATTATTACAATGTTGAATATAATAATCAATACAATCTTCAAATTTTTTTACCATATTTAGTGGAAAATCATATACTTTTAGTTTTTGTAGATTTTTTTTAACAGTTTGGTTTTTCACTATATATTTTTCTGTAGTTGTACACCATTGCTCGTAGTTAATTTTCTTGTCTATTCCTAGTTGTATATTCTGTAATTAATAGTCCTGTTTATATATTTATCACAACTCCTACTCATACAATTTTCATCATTAACATTACAAGGCTTCGGAAACTCCTTTTCCGTTGTTTTCCTTAAACAATTTTATTTGTGTGCAAACATTTAAGTAAAATATCCACATTAACATGAACTTTACATGCACACGTGTTTTTATTAGTTTTTGGGAAAGAAAACCCATTTTTGTCCACATTTGCAAAATGTAGAATAGCTTACCTTGATTAATCACAAAGTGAAAAATATATATAGTGCTAAGCAGGTCAAATGCTATAAATATATATAAATAGCTTACCTTGATATTTTGAGTAACCAGAAACTTTTTATACAGATTGCGCAGTGAATTAGTGAGGTATCGTTTCTATCGTTACACTTTTTTTGCAGTAATATACTCACTTCTTCCTATTAGCTGCTCTTCTACTTACACTATCATCTTCATAAAAATCTTTTACGTGTTGTTTTATATTTATATCGTCAACTGGTACTGGATGTTTCACTGATTTTTTCGTACTGGATGTTTCTTTTATTTCTCAATGTAAATTAATTAACCCGTGTTAGTATTTTATGTTTTTTGAAACTTTCTTTTCCTTTCATGATAACTTTACTAAGCTTACGTTTATCTCGATTGCCTAAATCTTTAAAACCATCCTTAACGCTTTTAGATAATACTTTTCCGAAAATCAGCTTCTTTTTTACACAATCGCGTTTTTTTATATCAATATCTTTTAACATAAGATCTATTTTCTTACCTGTTGTAATTTTTTTCAAATTTAAAGGCTTTTCGTGCATTACTTTTTTTAACAACATTGTAAAAGCATTTTTTTCGTTTTTTAAATTTTCTATTTGCCGTTTCAAGCATCCCACTACTTTTATGTGGCGATATCTATTATTGGTTTTTCTTTTTTGTAAGCACTCACGACATGTTTTATTTTTATTTTCAGTCACAATATGTGATGTAGTTTCTAAGGGATTTTGTATGTTAGTATCCGGTGGGTTCTAAGTAATCGTCCTTTTCTTTTATCCCTGAATGGTGTTTAGCGCTTTCCCTCGATTTTATTTTTCTTTGAGTTCTTAATTTCCGTGATGTCATGTCTGCTGCTGGTTTTATGGATTTTTGTTATTTTTTTTTCAAATATCAAAATCTTTCTTTTTATTTTTGGATTGCATATTTCCCTGGATCCTTTTTGAGCATTTTTCAGTTTTTTTCTGTAATCTATCCCGTGCTAACTTTTCTTCCTTAGACGTTTTATTTTTTATTTTCATACCTACAAGAATGTAAATTATAACTATTATTAGAGTAAGGAATAGTGAAACGGAATAGAAATTCCTTGGCAATCAGTATTATGCAATAAATAAACAGGCTAATTTTCATTTTCATTACCTTCGTTTTAATTTCTTTACCTTCGTTGCAAAAATCCGAAGGCAAGTAGTGAGAAAAAAGAAAAATACGATTTTTTATAACTAACATTAAACACAAAGTGAAAAATGTGAAATCGAAAATAAAAGTCACGAGCAGGATTCGAACCTGCATCTCCTGGATACCGTCAAGATGCTTTGCTAATTCAGCCGTTCGTTCATCGTGACCCTTGCCCCTGACTGCTAATTTCAATAACACATTCATACTTAACGTCTTTGGGTGACGTCTGCACCATCCGTTGAAAGTATTTTCATACATTATACCGACCAGGTAAACTTAATTTTACAATTAAGATTTTACCTAATAATGACGCAAACCCTATAAATATTTAGATATAAATATTTAGCAACGGTTGGGGTTTCTCGCATAGTGAGGAAATGGTTTCCTTTGCTGTAATAAATAATCTCTCATTGTTTTTTACAAATAAACTTTTCTCATAGATGTACATACAAGTTAAGGTAAGCACATTGTATTTTTTATAATAGGATTTACAAGATTCATTTGGAGGAACTCCAGCTATGGCTCTGATGCAGCGCTTTTGAGTAAGAAACACTCTTTCAATATCAGTGGAATTTCCCCACAGTATCAAACTTAAGACAGAGCTTACATAGCCGTGATAAGCCAACAGGGTTGTTCATAATGAGCAGGTTTCTCTCAGCCTATATAAGACATAGACGAATTTGTTAATTTTATTACATAGTAGGGAAATACCAAGCATAGCCCGCTCCATGGCCCGCTGAGCGACTTTGAGTCTTGATAGCAGTTTAATAGTGATTAATTTCAATATTGTAATAACAAAAAAGTATATGGGAAAAAACGTAAATTCAAAACCTGTCTCATTAGGTTGGTTTTCGGAATAGTTTTCTCTTTGATTTTATTTCATGGCCTCTATTAATTAATTTACAAATAAGATGAAATCTTATATGTACCTAATATTATTCTACTATAAGTTTTAATAGGTTTGTTTGGTGATGTTGATTTTAATTCGGGATCAAATATATGAAAGGTACTCTCTACCTACGCGTAAAGTGGGGATGTTTGTTTTAGCTCATCTATCCGTGAAAAAAGTAACGCGTGTTTTCTTTATTTTTAAACTATATTTTTTTCATTAATACTTGTGCGTCCGGTTGTCGCGAAGGCTTACAAGGCATTAAAGCGACCGCGCGCATGAACAGAACACGGGCGCAAGCACATTCATCCTTTGAACTTTGCCAAAAACCGACATTCACTCCGTTCAACGGCGAGCGCGTACACAAGCAGCCGGGAAGCCACGGGCGGGTGCCCGTTGAATATCACTTTGAACGCAAGCGTGTGAACACATCATAAAGAATCTTTAAAGCAAAAGCATTTATTTGCACATCACAAACAGACACATAAGTATTATTGACTATTACTAATGTTTCTACGATACCTAACGTTATAACTACTAAACTACCGTAGATTATTCTGGTGTGTTATTTAAATTATAACATTTTTGCACGCCTCATAAGCGAAGCGTTGAGGTGAGACTCTGTATCTCTTTGATATTGATATTACGATTAAACGGATACTGTAGGGAATTTGAGTCCAACACAATACTTATATGTAACGATTAGTTTCAATAGAACTTCAGAAATCCTGTGTCGATACTTATCTGAATTATTTACGTAACTACTCCAAAAAATGTTGTATTTATTATCTACTTTTTACACGCCTCATAAGCGAAGCGTACTACTCTCGCTTCACGCAGAACAACTGATTTTTCAAACTTAAAATGTCTCTATTTATCATATATTGCACTTGTAAAATAACATATACACACATAAAATATCAACAAAAACACTATTTTTAACACTTATGATATTTTTGATGTCATTTTTGTTATTTAAACTAGTTAAAAAACTGTTTAAAAAAGTTCTGTCTTGGACGTCTGTGTGTTGTAGGTAATGTATGTTAACACGATAACGACCGAAATACTTTCTCGAGTCTTTTTTTTTTTCTATTATGTTTCAGTGTAATTACGAATAGAGCCCTATCACTTTTCACGGACTGATACGATGTGGTTTAATTGTTATTAAATAAACAAAAAAAAATATGAATATTTACGCTCGACTCGATGTCGGTCTTTTGTTTCCGGTCTGCCACAAGCGGCAAGCCCCGGGGCCTCGGGGCCTGGGCCGGAGGTTGTCGGCGCACCGGGGGCGCGGTCACGGACCGCACCCTGGTGTCTATTGCCCCTTCCCCCGCTCACCATCCGCGCCGCGATAATCGACGGGGTATAATGCCAGCCCCACCCACACACCCGCCACTTAGGCGCTCTACTCTTCCTGCCTTGTACCGAGGAAAGGTGTTCGTGCGTTCGCGAGTTGCGAATCCCAGCGCCTCCCTCGGAGCGGGCTTGAACGCTATTGCCGCAGCCGGGCAGGCAACGATTGTCACCCAATCACGGCAGCCAGCCCTACCACCGAACATCGGAGTCGGTGAAGAGTTTTTCGCGGCGAGCCCTCTCACGCGAACTCCCACCCCGTCGACCTCCATCGCCGACATAAACGCAGCTACCGCCGCATCCTCTGCGGCCCCCGTACTGCAGCCAACTACCACCGTCGCTGCGCCTGCGGCGCTACTCGCCACGCCGCCACTGCCGCGCACGTTTAGCGCACCAGTCCCACGCCTCACCGCCCTTCAACCAACATCATGGCGGAGCGCTTCTCCTCCCGCCCGCAGATAAGAGGGGAGACGAGAGTGACAAACACCCCGTCGCCCTCCATGCCGCACCTGCTGCCTCCGTCACCGATGGAGGTTGCAGGCTTATCAACCGCCCCGACCGCCGGCTTGGCCCCTACACTCACGGGAGCTGTTGTCGCCGGCTCATCGCAGGCCAACATAGTTACGACTGCGGTGGCTTCCACTTCCACGCAGTCGCCTATATTGACTAGCAGATACAAACGCGGTCAGATACACGGACGACATTCCACAACTTCCTGACGAGACCGCTCCTCACCGCTGGCTGATGGGCGCTTGCCGGGGTTCGCTCCGGTGAGCTCGACCTCGCTGAGCGGTGGGTTGTAGCCCACGAACTGAACAAGGTTGTTGCCGGCCGCTGATCGCTCGCGGGACCTTCCTGCGGGCTCGATCGCGCTGTGACGACCTTCCCTAAATTTGACATTACGGAACTCAGTTCCCACCCAGTGACCTGCCTGTCGTAGCAGGCGGCGTTGCCACCACTGAGATGGACTAACGCCCAGACAACAGTTACCCCGAGGCCCCAATGGGCCTGCGTGGAAGACCTCCGAGGAATCAATATAGAATTTCATCTGAAGTACTGATTTTTATTAACTACACTGGAATATTTTAAGAAAGAATAAGTTTGAAATACGAACATGGTTCTGAACGAGCCGGATAGCAGTCTTTGAAAAAGCACGAGAGTTTCTTTGGACGACATCGACCACGAAGCGGCGCTAGTAGTAAGGTGCAAGAAATCAAAATAACGTTGTAACATCGAACTGACATCTACCTCCTACGTTAAAAATAATGTTTTCGAAATTATTTAGATATTTTTATATATATTTTTAGCATTTGACATGCTTAGCAACATACATTAAACACAAAGTGAAAAATGTGAAATCTAAAATAACAGTCATGAGCAGGATTCGAACCTGCATCTCCTGGATACCGTCCAGATGCTTTGCCAATTCAGTTATTTTCGATTTCACATTTTTCACTTTGTGTTTAATGTATGTTGCTAAGCATGTCAAATGCTAAAAATATATATAAAAATATCGTTTGTTGTTTCAACGGTTTCATCTACCCACAGTACTATGATTTTACAAATTTTTGGTTTATTTATTTCAACCCACATAATATTTGTTTAGAAACACAATTAAAAATATCTACGTACTCTAAGATTTATGCTTACAATGTATGAGATTTTAAGCTAGTGTAATAAAATTTGTATAATACTCCTTTAAGTTTTAAACATTTTTGTTTATATTTAGTGCTTCAAAATTCTACCACAAACTACCAATCAAATTTTTTTAAGTAATCAAAGAACTACTATTAAGAAGACAATATTGATTATTAGTTTCTATTATTAAATATATTGATTTTAATAGAAGCTAACCCTAAAAAGCTACCACCGGATCGGAACGCGGCCTGACTGAAAAAGTTCCGGCCAGAAAACTCAGCAGGCTTGCTTTCACTTGTTATGGATTATTAAATTTATGCGGAAATACTAACTAATCACTACTGTGGGTTTTATCTACACAATAAGCGCTAACTGTGTCTTGCAATCTTGTGGTGTGCCTTCTTGTATTATGTTTGGTGAGGCTTATCACAGGATTCCAGCTTTATGGAAAGACCCAGCCGTCTTCTCTATTGAAATTGGGATGTTTCTTAATTTCTATAGCCTCACGTATCATTCTAGGACAATATCGATGTTCTTTTGCGAGGATTTGAGGTTTGTCAAACCTGATGTAATGGCAGGTGTGGTCCTGTGTGTGCTCACAAATTGCAGACTTTGTATAGCGACGGTGCTTCACATCAGCTATGTGTTCTTTGATCCGAGTTCTTATGGACCTCTTTGTTTGCCCAATGTAGGAGAGACCATAATCACAATCCAGCTTGTACACTCCTGCATCCTGTAAGGGTATATGGCACTTGACTGGTGGTAAAAATTGACTAATTCTTTTGAGTGGCTTATAGTAGGTTTTAATTGAAGCTTTCTTCAGAATGTAGCCAATCTTGTCAGTGACTCCTTTAACATAGGGCAGGACTGCAGGAAGGCGCTCAACTGTGGGTGGCTTCACTCGGTTCTGTGACGGCGGCGTGGAACGTGCAGCTTATTAGCATGTAAAACTTTCTTTTCATGTTGCAACTCCCCAGCCATGTGTTCTTCATCACAGATTCCTTGTGTTCTCTGAAACAAGGATTTAGACATGGTAGCTAACTGTGAAGGATGGTGGTGAGATTCTCCATTCAGGTACTTATCAGTATGGGTTTTCTTTCGATACACTGTATGAGTCATGGTGTTGTTGGGGTTACGGATTACCATAACATCTAAGAAAGCTAAAGAGTTATTTGACTCCAGTTCCATAGTGAATTGAATTTTAGGATTGATGGAGTTGAGATGGTTAAGAAATACGGTTACTTTATCAGATGGTAATATTGTGAAAGTGTCACCTACATACCGCTTGTTTGTAAAACGTGGGACCACAGGTGAGGTTTTTAGGGCAGTCTCCTCGAAGTCTTCCATGAAATTGTCATCAACAACGGGAGAGACTGGCGAAACCATGGCCACTCCGTCCACTTGTTTGTAGAAGCCATCATTCCACATAATGTAAACAGATGTGAGGCAATACTTTAACAGTTCAGCGTATTCCATAGGTATGTTGTTCTCTGATAGTTTCTTAGATACAATTCTGGTGCAGTCTTCCACAGGTAGGCAGGTAAAGAGTGACTAGACATCAAAACTCACCATAGTTTCATTGTTAGCAAGATGAAGGTGTTTAATCTCACTTACAAAATGGTATGAGTCTTTTATGAACGCATCTGTGTGTCCTCGGAGCTGTGAGAGAACATTGCCTTTTCGTTCAGAGGATCCGCAATGAAAATATGGGAACTCTAAAAGAATTGCTATAAAAAGATTACTAAGTTTAGAAAGGAAACTTGCCACGGATGTCAAATTAAAACAACAATATTCTGCTGTAATAAATGAATAGTGTAAAAAATCACAGATGAGTCAGACAAATGTAAACATGATGCCGTTTATTTGCCCCACGCTCACGCAGTGGTAAGACATGATAAACTGACCACTAAAGTAAGAATGGTGTACGATGCATCATGTAAAGGAACGAACGGGCTTTCTTGAAATGATACCCTTATGATAGGACCCACTCTCCAGGCAGATTTGCGACATATTGTCATGAGATGGCGACTACAGGCGACTACATCCAATCTGCCTAGCAGCGGATATTGTAAAAATGTATCGGCAAATAAAGGTTGCGCGACCTGATACAGATTTCCAAATAATTGTCTGGAGAGAGGATCCTAGCAAGGAAATTGAAGACTTCCGGTTGCTGACGGTCACTTACGGGACGTCATGCGCCCCTTACTTAGCAGTTAAATCATTGCATCAAGTTGCATGTGATGAAGGCAAAAATTATCCATTGGCTGCTGATAAGATAATGACAGACTTCTATGTGGATGACCTGATGACTGGTTGTCAATCTGAAACTGAGGCCGTAACAATTTATAATGAGTTAAATGATTTATTACATAAAAGAGGATTTCAGCTACAAAAATGGACAAGCAATAGGGTACAATACAGGAAGACTCTGGTAGGGATTTAGAAATAAAACCGGACAAGGTGACAAAGGTTTAAGGACTTAGCTGGAATCGTAATAATGATGAATTTGATTACAGTGCACCTGTGTGGGCGGGGTGCCTGGACGCGCCGAACAGGGCTCTTCTGTGGAGAACACAAAGAGTCGTCGCATCCAGGCTCATACGCGGATACCGCATGGTGTCGACGGAAGCGGCCTGCGCGCTGGCCGGAACCCCCCCATGGGACTTGGAGGCGGAGGTGCTCGCCGAAATGTATCGGCGGGCGTCGCAAGAGCGAGAGGTGGGAGGTCGTCCCCCACCCAGGGAGGAGGCCAGGTGGCAGGGCGATGCCCGCCGAGCTGCCATGGCCAGATGGAGGACACGGCTGGAAGCGCCCCGAGCCGTTCTCTGGACCGTAAGGGCGCTCCAGCCTGTGCTGGAGGAGTGGGCGGGGCGACGGCGCAGCACACGCTCGAGTCGTGCTCGGCTTGGGGCGGGCAGTGCTGTGAACTCGTCGCGGAAATAGGGGGGGACCTCTCGCTGCCGAGCGTCGTTAGAGCGATGCTTGGCAGTGACAGGAATTGTCGTCACTGTTTATAGCGTAAAATGTTAATTGTGATGTTTGTTTTTTGTTTATTTTGCATATTTTAACTTATATGCCACTGACTAGGGATTACATATATTATTATGATGCGCTAGATGCTCGCACTTGTAGGTTGAATGTTAATGTGTTTAAATATTTACAGTCCATTGTTCTATCGTCACGGTGGGCGGTGTTAAAAGGAACTAATGCTTTTGGTGGGCGGAATGTTCAATATTAAACACTGTCCGAGCAATAAAACATTGTATAAAAATTACTGACATAAGGATCTCTAGATGTCGCTAGTGGCAAATTTTAAATGCCGATATGGTTTTGTCGCACATACTTGTTTATAAATTACGGTTAACAGAAAATGAATATAGAATTTCATCTGAAGTACTGAGTTTTATTAACAACAATGGAATATTTGAAGAAAGAATAAGTTTGAAATACGAACAGACGTAATTACTATGAATTGGTACATTACTATGAAGTCGTACATCAATATGAGTAATATATAAACGTTTAGCTCCACATTTCGCTGTGAATTCATTTTGCAGAATTCTATCCAAGAATGGACAGTTATTGGCATTGGATAGTCACGTTCATGCGACAGGTGGCGTTGCTTTAATTGTACAGTGGGAAGCTATTTCGTAAACAGCTTAATGGTTTCAGGTCACGTATTAAATATCGCAATGCCTTCGAGATTTTTAAGTTTTATACCTGTATGTATTTAAAAAGGTTTTAATGAGAATTAAATGAGGTTTTTTCGAACAAAAAGTAAGTCCAATTAAATTTTGGGCAACAAAAAAATATTGACTATTACTCGTTTACAAAATGACCTGCCGTATGCCACATTATTGATGTGAAAACATCTAATGCGGAGAGAGAGTAAAACCTGCTTTTACCAATTTACTTAATTGTTTTTAATGCCATATGTTGACAAAAGCATCTAACTAGGAAGTATAATGCCAATAAATAAACCAAAAACAGTTTTAATTCGTCTATGGATAACTAAAGGGCGCTTTCCAAGAATTACATAAGACTCGAACAATATTTGAAAAAAGAATGATAATCGATGTTTTCACATCTACGAGACGTCCCGTGACGGCTCGTTTTTTATTTATACATATAGGTATTTAAAATTTGAATAGCCGATACATTCGATTACATCAGTAGTAATTGATTTTTCCTTGCTTCGTACACCACCTCAACATAATAAGTATTTGACATGGTTAATGTTTGACATTACCATTATATGTGGCTTATAATAGATGATAACATCTGCCTGGTGATCTGGTTGCCTGATAACAGGCAAATCATAAGATAGAGTCAGTTATTAAGCATTGAACATTTTCTTTTTTGAGCTCGGGTCACAATGGCCTGTGGCAACACTGACTAATTGTTTGCCCAAACATTAGTCGGCCCTCATTAATGAAACGAACGTCGTTTAGTTCAAACTATTTTAGGGTTAACTGTTTACGTAATATATCAGAATAAATTTTTCACGTGGTTGCGTTTTCAGATAAGTAAATTAATTTATGGTTATTTTATACAATTCAATAAAACTAAGTATGCATTGAATCATTATTTTATTTCTTTAGTTTGCCGGACATTAAAACATTTTTGCCCACACATTTTCACTTTTCTAACGAGCACGAAACAATGCAAACCTTATTTTTTAAAGGTAACTGATCAAAGATGATCTTGGAGCCAGTACATAGAGGCTAAAAACACGATGGTCATCACTTGGGCATTACCTACTGTGCTAGCTTCGATGGAGTAATACAACGCGTACATAAAACTAGTACGGTCGATGTAGTTCGAGGCCAGGCGAAGATATTAATAATGTCAAAAGTAACTATATTAGCTTCGCCTCCCACCGTGCACATATACCTAATGTGTTCTTTTTATTTTCTTTATTGCTAGTGATGGCAGACGAGCCACGGCCCACCTGGTTGTAAGTGGTAACCGTTTCTCATTGACACAACTATACCGAGAGTATTGTCAAGCCGCTGCGCAATATTTCATTTCTCAGATATGAAATCAAAGAATAAACGGCTTCTACTACAGTCAAAACACACTGACGTGCTTCATGACTGGTCACACAGGAGACGGTGCTATCGACCCGTTCGGGCCCGATAGCAAGTGAGTACTCTCACTTGGTACCCAGCCCTACCACCTGTAATGCAATGGGTGATAATTGCTTAGTTCCCTTAGTCGCCTGGTACGAAACCTGCGGGAAAGGATGGGGTGGTGACACTTTGTATCCTTAGTCTGTCACGACACGGACAAATATAATGTAAATCTATGCTATGATAAAGCTGTAACAGAGCTGTGTCTGTACACTTTTAAGATATTTGAGAAAAAAATACTGTATTAGGCTAGATAGGCGTGTCTGAACGCAAAACATTTTTTTTATATATTTTTAGTCTAATACTTTCTAACATTTACGCGAATTTCACACATTTTGAAATAAAACTACGTTTACGGAATCTATCGCGTTTACTTGATTTTTATGCTATCCCGACGTTTCGAATACTTTACAGCATTCATGATCACGGGTGGACTTAGATGGTAGATGTCCAAAGCTCAGCTCAGCTTTGGACATGTACCATCGCATCATCTCTCTCAAAATCAAGTAAACGCGATAGATTGTAAACGTAGTTTTATTTCAAAATATTTTTAGTATGTTTATATGTTTGTTTATTCGCGCATCACGCAAAAACTACTGAACGGATTTTGATGTAACCTTTTTATTTGATAGCTCTTGATTATTATTAAAAACTGGTATACATTTTATCCCGCTACAGGAAAGGCTAGTACTATATTAAGGTTAATCTGAAGTAATATATAGTTAGACACGATAAAGCCGACATACCACGACACAGCCGCAAAACCTTTTTTTAGGCGGGTAAAACTATACCTAACCGCACACCCCGTCGTTTGGGGCAACGAACAGGGTAGTGTGGGGCCCTCACCCACTAAAGAAATCCGCCGTGTGCCGTCTCTCCACCTTTACTGGCAGGCCACTGGAACTATGTTACATTCCTTCGGTGGTCCGCCGGCGGCTTACCCTTTCTACTGGGTACCATCTACTGAGCGACGCACCCGCACACGGAGCATTGCACCTTCGTGGGAGGCCTTGCGGGTGGCGGACGTTCCCCGGTCCATCCACCCGCAGCCTCAGCTAGGGCGGCATTAGGCGCAAATACTCACGCCTGCGCCGCCCCAGTCGCTGGCGGCGGTTCGGGTCTGCGGATGGATCAGCCTCCCTGGCCCTCTCCACCGCGTCCTTCCGCGAGATGACCTCGTCGCAGAAGGCTGCGACCGCGGCCCAATTCCTGTCGCTGCCAAGCATCGCTCTGAAGACGCTCGGCAGCGAGAGGTCCCCCCCTATTGCCGCGACGAGTTCACGGTGCTGCCCGCCCCAAGCCGGGCACGACTCGAGCATTTGCTGCGCCGTGTCCTCGTCGCAGCCACAATGGTGACAGCGCGGAGTCGCTTCCCTCCTTGCAACTATGTGCAGATATCTGCCGAAGCAACCGTGCCCCAACAGCACCAGCACCAGTCGGAAGGCAAGGACTCCGTGCCATCACCCCGCCCACTCCTCCAGCGCAGGCTGGAGCGCCCCTACGGTCCAGAGACCGGCTCGGGGCGCATCCAGCCGTGCCCTCCATCTGTCCATGGCAGCTTGACGGGCATCGCCCTGCCACCTGGCCACCTCCCTGGGTGGGGGACGACCACCCACCTCTCTTGCGACGCCCGCCGATACACTTCAGCGAGCACCTCCGCCACCAAGTCGCAAGGGGGTGTCCCGGCCAACGCGCAGGCCGCTTCCGTTGACACCGTGCAGTATCCGCGTATGAGTCTGGACGCGACGACTCTTTGTGATCTCCACAGAAGAGCCTTGTTCGGCACGTCCAGGCACTCCGCCCACACAGGTGCACCGTACAGAGCCATTGACCGGACTACCCCCGCATAAAGCCGTCGGCACGCATTGTTGGGTCCGCCCATATTCGGCAAAACCCGTGCAAGGCCGAACGCTGTGCCGACGAGCCTCGGGGACAGTTAGCGGGAGTGCTCGCTAAAGTGCCACCGCCCATCCAGCACCAGGCCCTTATACTTGATCTGGGCCTTCACCCAATTTGGACCCCGTCCACCGTGATTGAGGCGCCAGCAGGTGGCCGACTTCGGGGCCCATGGAAAAGTAGGGCCTCCAACTTGTCCAGGGAGGGACACCGCACGACATGGGTCTCCTCACAACGTCCCCTATGCGGCTCTCATAGAGAATGCTGCGGCCCTTAAGATAGTCCGCCACCAGCCGCCTCAGGTATGCAGGCACCCCGTGATACTGGAGCGCCTCCCTGATGCAGCTGAATGGCAGACTATTGAATGCGTTGGCGATGTCGAGCGACACCCCCAACAGCACTCCACCGCTTTAGCAGCTTATCCGCCTTGTCTAGCAGCACGATGGGCCTGAAGGCCCCGACCGAATCCGGCGTTCACCCTGCCTTCGGCAGGAGTACCAGCCTCCCCTCCTTCCAGCATTCAGGGAACCGTCCGACCGCCAGGCACACGTTGAACGGCTGTTCAGGGGACTCCCTGAGGCGGGGTCCAGGTGGTCCAGAGCCAGGGCAAGCACCCAGGTGGGTATCCCGTCCGGGACGAGGACGGTGTTCTTCGAATGAATCCGCGAAACAGCCGCCCTTATTTCCGACGCAGTGACGGGCGGTACACTGAGGTCAGCCTCCCGATCGCTACCTGGCGATGCCATGACCGGGGGCGTGTACTCCGCCCGTCGTGGGAATAGGCCCTCGACCACCTCGGTGAGGAGGCTGGGCTGAAGGGTCTCCGTGAGGGGGGGGGAGGGGGCTGAGTGCGGAGCTTGTTCAGCGCCGCACGGTACGGGCGGCCCCAGGGGTCACGGTTGAGACCGTCTAGCATCTCCTGCCTTTTCTCAGTTTTGGCGCGGCAGATGGCCAACTTGAACGCGGCTCGCGAAGTGTGGTACGCCTTGTACAGCTGGCCCTCCCGCTGCCCATCGCGATTGTGCCGCCGACTTAGGGTTTAGGACCTCCGAGCACGAATGCACGCCGCACGGAGGTCCGCTCCTGGGACCACCAGTAGAGCCCCTTCCTCGGAGGAGGACGTTGCACTCGGGGCATGGCCGAGTCATACACCTGCGTAATCGCAGCGCGAAATCGGCTAGCCTCAACGTCCAACCCCTCAGTCAGGGCTGGTGAGGACAGCCACAATTGAACAGCCTGCCCACAGCCCACCGCGGGAACGCGGTAGTTCTGCGCGCCGTGTGACCCCTACTGGAGTCCTGAAGGGACCGGGAGACCTCAAACCGGATGTACCGATGATCGGACAAGGTCTCAACCTCCTCCAGGACACGCCAGTTCCTCACTCGTGCTGCAACGTCGGGGCTAGTGAACGAAAGGTCCACTAACGACCCGCCCCGTCGCCGCACGCACGTGTTGACGGAGCCTCTGTTTAGCAAACAGAGGCCCGTTGACGTCGCCCACTCTACCACCGCCGCTCCACGGGCGTCCGTCGCAGGGGACCCCCACGCCGTAGGGCAGTTGTAATTTCATCTTTGTAAGTAAATCTCAATTCAAGATTATTACTACCGCTGTAGTCATACAATCTAGAATTCAGAGAAACTCTAAGTTCTTATTCAATTAGTTAAAACAGCGCTGGAAGGAAGACAATTATTTTCTTATTTGACCCAGAAAAGAAAGAAAAGATAATTTAATATTCTTGTGTACTATTATTTTATTAAAAATAACTTATTATTATTTACCAGATGAGATATCGAACAGAACGGCAATTTATGAAGCAGCAATAATTACCTTGCATCAAGGCTCAAAGTCTTGGTATTTCCCTACGTGATCGAATTCTTATTACGGAGATCCGTAGAACGTGAATATCCGACATAGCCTGCCAGGTTTGCATGCTGAAGTGGCAATGGGCAGGCAATACCGCTCGACGAGCTGACAACCGTTGGGGAAAAAGGTTTTCGAGTTGCGACCACGCATTGGACAGCGCAGCGTAATATGGCCTCCCACCAGATGGACCAAATATATGGTCGAAGCTGCAAGGAGCCGTTGGATGCAGTCAGCACAAGCCCGCTAGTTCTGGTGCTCTCTTGGGGAGGCCAATGTCCAGCAGTAGACGTTTAAAGATTGATGGTTGGATGAATAGAAGGGGTGGTAGATTTACTTTTAAATAATTATTTTGATAAACGCTGTGATTTTCAATTAAATATTTGTTACGAAGAGTTTCTTATTTATGATTAAGTTACAGACCTCATTCTAACTATCGTTTATTTTGCCCAAATATGGTTAAATATTTGTCAACCTGGCAACATTTAAAAAAATATTGCTGTTTCAAGTGCGGCCACGCCGTAGCTCCGTCTAGTTAGTCTGAGGCTCAGACTAGTAGTTCTTAGTCTGAGATATAATGTCTGACAATATAAAAAGTAAATCCAAATGTCAAAAACTGTCAAAAAGTAAATCAGTGGTTCACGAAGGTTAAACACTCGATATAAACCTTCGTGGGACGCTACAATATTATTTTCAAACTTTATAATTTGGGAATCAATTTTGTCTACAAATGACCATGAATGCTGCAAAGTATTTGAAATGTCCAGATCAGAACATCAAGTAAATGCGAAAGATTTAATAAAAGTGGTTTTATTTTTTACTAGTTCTGCGCGTGATATTTTCCGCGTGGACTTCAGAATATTATTACGTCACTTTACGGCAGACTAATGATCTCTATGCAAAGTTGCCATCCCACATGAATAATTCCAATGCATTTTTCTGTTATAGTAATACCTAAAACCTTTTTTTTATTTCTAACATGTCATGCAAAATTTTTGCTAGAGTAGTTGTACGTGAAAGCAAAACAAACAAATAAGAGCATTTTCGCATTTGTAACAGAATCAGAAATTATTATGTATGAATGTATAGAAAGAAAGACGCTTATTGGCATCAAAATTCAATACATAATACAACACAATCCAGGAGCCGTAAATGCCGCTGCGCTCTTGACCTTGGATTGACGTAATCGATACTAAACGTGAGTTGCTTGCCGGTTATAAAATAATGACAGATAGTAATCCATAACAAAGATAAATATACTAAGTTCGTTGAATATCCATAGATATTAAATTTGTGATCCATAGAAGGTAGGAATTTAGGCGTATCGCACTACATGTTCTTGCACCTGCCTCTTTAGCACTTCATGCAGGGTCGGCACAACTTTTGTGTTGTTCTTTTCCACTTCCTTGTGTCACTGACATTTTTCTTTCGCATGTCCTCACTCTATCCACTCATATTTTCTTTACCATACCAACCACTTTCCTTCCAGCAACCTTTATGACTAACACGAGAAAAGAAATATTCATTAATTTCCCTCATTGTTTTATCATGGGTCTTTATTTACTAAGCATGATTTTATTCTTGCTCATTCGATGAATCGTGAGAAGAATTAGTATTCGACAGTTTATAAGGTCTACCTACATGCATTGGCTCAGCGTGGTGTACGTATGGTCTAAATACGAAAACAGAAAAACCCGAGTCCAACCAGTATTTAATTTCGTTCACGTCAGCCAAACAGGCTAGTCATCTTTGTTGAAATAACTAGCGTTCATATATACTGACATTAAACGTGGGAGACAGGAACAGGTATAATAATATTATTTTTATACATTTTCTATGAGCCATATCTATATAAAGACACGCTCCGCGAGAGCGGGCCACGCCCTCGGAGACAAAGACCTAGGTATGATACTTGTAGCCGAACCAAATTTTGTACCAAAAAAACCATTGCAATATAATAATGTGCATGTGTCACGGTATCCTTTAATAGTTTCAAAAAGTTTAGAAGTTACACCAAATATAAAGCTCTTCCTATACATCAATAATTATATTACTTTTTATAACACCCCATTACTATCCATTCATTATTTTTCTTCATAAGTTATTGATAATGTTTGATTCAATACACACATTTTTTAAATTGCATATTGGGAATTTTGTCAGGGTCCTTAGTCTCACTACAAGACCATTTATTAAAGATTTAAGTTCTTAATATATTTTTTTATAAGGTCTTCATTGCTTGTCTAATTTTCACACAAACAACATAGGGATAGTGGTTTGTATTTGTTGCTTATTGTTCGTAACAAAGTGAATGTGTTTTTATATTCTTAGTTATAAGGGTAGTGACAATATCAAAAGTTTTTGGTACGTAGTAGGCACGTCACATCCCTATTATATTGACGGCGTCGATGCGGTTTCTGCTATGCTAACCTACGTACTGCTAAATATGAATCTTATAAAGCAAAACTCAATTGTGCATCAACTCGATTATATTCCGGAAACTGGTAGTAAATGTTTTATATATTTTTTTTCTATACCAACTAAATTAAAATTTTGCAGATATACCTGACATTGTTTGTTTAATTAGTAATCAGTCTACATAAGTTGGTAAACAATACCTAAAAATATACCCATTTTCTTTTCCATTTCTGATCCAAGGGAATGTTTGTTGTCTAACAATTATAATTCAAGATTGATGGATTGTTTGTGGGTTATGACTAGTTAAGAGCTAGGACTGCCGAGGAGGAGGAGTTAGAGCTAAGTATTTTTTTACTGTCCTATCCGGGTGCTGACCTAGTCCGGTTCTAACATAGTCTTTATCTATTCATTAATAATAGGTTTTTTTTTTTAAATTTATACTCTCTTCTCATCATCTCAATGATTGAGCAGATAGAGATATTTTTCGACGTATAGTTTTGAAGCTAGATTAATTCGAAATTTTAACTGTAGATTTGTGTACGGATTACTTTTTAGGCTTTAATAACTTCGCCTTCGAAGTAATATCACGCATTTACAGTTGTCCGCTAAAACATATAGAGACATAGTTTACGGCGGATTATTTAAGTGACTGAGACTGAACACTACTCTCTTCGTTACACCACACGACAGGGTACGAACGTTTTATTTTGCTTAACCTTATAAAGAAACTTTAAAAACATAAATTACGCTCAGTACCTGCTCAGTGATTCGACATAAGTTCATTATTTTGTGTCCCGAGAAAAATTATTGTCACCATGGAATCTAAAATTAAACTGTGCTAGTTTCAGAAACGAGTATGCATTGAAATTAGGTAATTATGCTAACCAGTGCAATTCAACTGACACCGTTGCGCTGGTAAAATTAGGTGCTAGGCCAAATGTGATTACGACTATGGTGATATGAAGCGAGGTCGTAAAATTTGCTGATTCTTGAATTGTGTTATTTTAAACTACGAGTTTGTACGTATAGTGCAGATTCGCTCGCCGGCTATGTTAATAAGAACTATTTCTAGAGGTAAATTTCAGGTGAATATAATCTTATTTATTCGTGTCATGAAAATGTTATTTTAGAAGAAAACCATAAGAAAACCAACACGTGATTCAGCAGCAAGATCGCTTTCTATCGAAGTAAACTTTTATAACAATCATATTTCGTATTTCTTCATTGATTTGAGAATTTACTTAGATCGTCAGATTAATGAGCTTGTTAATTCAATAATTAGTTTTATTGTCTGCTATTAAGCAGACAATAAAAGCAGCGGTCATCGCCTGTATTAACAGGCGATGCCCGCTGCTCACGACCCATTCCCTTCTAAGCCATCTTACTCTCTCTCTCTGGTACCACCACTTCTTGTGCGACCAGCCATGAAGCACAAGAATAGTGGAGGAGGGTTGTAGCAGGAGATAGCTGTTAATTCTTTCATTTCATATAATATGTGAAATGAAATAATGAGCAGCGGCTTGACAATACTCTCGGTATAGATGAGTCTAAGAGCGATGGTTACCATTTACCATCAGGTGGGACGTGGCTCGTCTGCTACCATACGTAATAAAAAAAAAAGCTCAAAGAGTAGGGATAGAAACCAGCTATAGGTAGGTAATCAAATACATCCCTTTTTTAGAAAGCAAAATAATACTTTAACCACGTATTTAAATTTTTGTTATTCTCGTTCTAAGGAGAACTAAATTTTAATAGCTCATCTCTTAAATAAAAGGCTACGCTTTTAAGAATACTGTTCTGAACTTTTATAATTAACGGGTATCAAAGAGTGGAATTTACGGTTAATACAAAAATCCACCAAATAAGCTGAGTTTAAAACAGAGCCTATTATTTTTATGTATTTCATAAAATTTGGTTTTCCTTTTTTAAAATAGCACTACCTTAGACCAATTCCTTTACCCGCCTGTTTAAAATAAATAACTGATTTAACGTGTCTTTTTTTTTTAATGTGATGGTGTTTTTTTTTAAAAAAAGCTATATAAGTGTCTATACAAATAAATAAAATTAAAATGTCTGTTTGTATTGTCTAAATAACAGCTTTCTACTAACTGCATATGAAATAATAAAAAATAATTTATTTTTTATAGTTTTTGTCTGCCTGTCTGTATTCTTGTCTATCTATTTATTTGTTCCAGATAATCTACGGAATGGATATATTTATTTATTTTATTTACTGGGACTCATCAACCATTTGTGGAGTAGAAAATAATTTTAATTACTTTTGCCGTGTGGGGCCGGCTTTAGAATTGTCCCACCCCTCTCTACTCACGGGAGTCATAAGAGCCGACTGAGGGAATACCGTAGGAGTGGGCAGCAGCACTCCCTCGAGTATTAACAACATCCACTGCGATCGCCAACCCGCCTGCTAAGCGTGGCGATTACGGCATTATCCCCCATGACGAGACCGCTCGTTGTGGCGTTCTCTTGGGGAGGCCTATGTCCAGCAGTGGATGTTGAAAGGCTGATGAATGGATGGATGGAATTACTTTTGTAGTAATTAGAATAATAATATTATTTTCTACTTTGTAAAGAGATTATTGATACTTATATACATTTACAGTTATTTTTGAAGTTGGTGCCATCGAAAGCAAAAATGACCCTAATAGATACCTACTTGATGAAAATATTAATATTAGGTAGTAGAGATTAGTTACATACAAAAATTTAACGAATAAAATTGCAAATCGCAAAAGTTCAAAGCGCATCAATTTTTTTATTATAATCCGACTAATACTTGTAGTTCTTACTTGAATCTAAGGAGTTTTAAACATTTTGATCTATATTTTTAACATTTTACATTCTCAGCTACTTTTTAAAGTACAAGGAAACGAAAGACAAATGTGATTGATTGGATATAGCCGAAAGGTCAGTGCGGTAGCTCAGTGGCTTAGAGCACTTCCCCGGATCGGAAGGGACGCAGGTTCCTTTCCCGCTCGCACTAAAGTTCTGTTTTTCCTCATTCACAAATAACTTGTATTTTAGTTTCATTATTTTAGTACACAACAAAACATATGATCACGCCTGTATTCCCCGAAGGGGTAGGCAGAGTGTATTACACACCCACGAGTCGCCAGCTATGTTTAAGTCCCACGTAATAGGGGGCGAGCCAATTGACGTCTACCGGGCACATTTCCAAACTCCGGGCTGTTGCTGAGAATTTTTCTTTTTAGGAAAAAACTGAATAACATTGCCCGACCCGGAGATCGAACCCGAGACCTCATGATTAGCAGTCGCATACACTACCGCTACACCACCGAGGCAGTCAAATTATTTTAGTATCAATAATTATACCGATATTTTTTCAAAAACCATCGTAACACACGACACTATAGTAGGGCTAATATCTTAAATGTACAGACACAGCTCTGTTACAGTTTTATAATAGTATATAGATAGATAGATGAACGCCCGGCTGCACGCACGAAAATGACTCACGTTCCGAAAAATGTATAACGACCGATGCATTGTTTGATATTCGCGCCCACAAGAGAGCCGCGGGCTGAAGAGCGTCTGCGGGAGGGATGCGGCCGGCTCACCAACCAACATCTTATTCTTCGCCCGAACGCGTCCCGGGCAATACGCGTATCTTAATTATTGCATAGCAGCACGCACCTACCTACATTTTTATATTATTGTGTACCATTCGATTTCTATCAGTACTACATTGTTTAAAAGTACAAACTTAATTTCTTCATGACGTTATCACGTAAAATTATAATCCGCAAACCGACTTTACAGAAAACCATATCGTATTTTTTTTTAATTATTACTTTACTTCGATGGTTCTTAGCTCTCGCTATGATTCCAGTAAGTGACGTTGCAGTATTTAGTTAGGAGGATATATAATATTTATTTCTGGTACTCTCTTAAATAAAATATTTGCACAGAACAACGTATGTCGAATCAACATACTAGTTTATATTGGAAATCAGATATTATTCCGTCTTGCAAAATAAAAATAAGGGTGTTATTATATATCGATATACAAAGCTATAGATAGACACACAATAGTAAAGAAAACTAATCAACGACCGCACTGAATACCGCAAACAGGCAATTTATTGCCGAATAGAGCCACAATAGGCCGGAAGAACGGGTAGTTTATCAGCCAGTCCATTACCGAAGGACCTCTACTGTCAGTCCAGCCGATCTGTTTTGTTACTTAATTTAATTTATCTTAGAACGGATTCGTATTCTTTTCGTTTTCTCCAATAAATCATATCTTAAATAGGTAAAGGGGTTTCAAACCTTTTTTGTTGTTTTGGACGATTGAATAAGACCATTGTTCGCGTCAGCGATATAGTTTTAAGTACGTTTAATAGTTAAGTTTATGACCAGCCTGTTACCACTTACTATCAAATAACCAAGTAGCTAGTATACAGAAAAGTTTGGATTATTTAGCACCATCAAATGAGCTGTGGGCTCTTTATATAAAAAGGTAGAAATATCTCTCCATCCAGTCCATTTTTCACAGAGTATTTAAGTTTGTAACAAACAAATGGAATTTCGCATTTATAATATTATTAAGAAAAGTAAGGATATGAAATTCTCTTCGGCCATTTTACTACAAAAACAATATTTGCCGATATTACAGTTTCAATATTCAGCTATGAGAATGTTTATCTGACATAGTTATGAATGGGCACGAACCTTTTAAGTTTAAATTGGCACTTAGAACTTTGTTTATTTACTTTAATTAGGTACGTCAGACTATTACGGTAGTCGGGCGTAAATGTGTATTTTCTGATTGTGTGGCCTAATTTAACAATGTATTGGAGACAGTTTTGATTTTGTTTTTTTGAAAAATAATGTCTGGAAGATGTATTGCTTTTAGTAGTATTAGTATTTACGTACTTAGAACATATATATATATTATTTTTTTTCCTTTTCCTGCGATTGAAATTTCCACTAAACGCTTTAAAGTGTAAAAAAGCTCGAAAAACTTGAAATTAAAAATGATTGCCACGGCAGAACTGAACCTGCATCTCCTGGATAACCATTCCAAACGCTTTGCCAAATAAGTTATTGCAACATTTTTCGTCGAGCTATATGGCTTAAGCCCAACAGAGGGACAAGAACAGCGAACAAAAAAAAATGGGTCTCGCAGTGAATTATCTGCTGAATTTAAGTGAAACAAATGGATTGATGACACTATATTAATATGTGTGTGTTTATTTATTAATATAACCACATCCTACGTATTTACATATTGATTACCACAATATAATACATGGGACACATAGAAAGTTTTGAAAGACAAATGTAATAAGGAGATTGGGATGGTCGAAGTACCTGTACTATAGCTCAGTGGCTTAGAGCACTTCCCCGGATTGGAAAAGACGCGGGTTCGATTCCCGCTAGTACAAAAAATCTCTTTTTCCTTATTCTCAAATAATTTATACTTTAAAAGTGGCGGAGCATGTCAAATGCTAAAAAATATAGATCAAAAATGTTTAAAAAATCGCGCCATCAAATAGTATGAATTTGAATTGCAAAATTAAACTTACTATATCGGTTTAATGCATGTAAATGCTTCCGATAGATGGCGCTGGTCGTAAAGACAAATGTAATAAGGAGATTGGGATGGTCGAAGTACCTGTACTATAGCTCAGTGGCTTAGAGCACTTCCCCGGATTGGAAAAGACGCGGGTTCGATTCCCGCTAGTACAAAAAATCTCTTTTTCCTTATTCTCAAATAATTTATACTTTAAAAGTGGCGGAGCATGTCAAATGCTAAAAAATATAGATCAAAAATTTTATAAACATTTTTTTCAGTCCGTCGCGGACTCCTCTTCCACTGCCTTTTCAACGCTTCTAGCGCGTCTTCCGGCGATGAAATCGGTATCCCTTTCAGCAGATTTTTTATTTTAGGGAATAAAAAGAAGTCACTCGGTGTCAGATCAGAACTGTAAGGAGGGTGACCCAAGACTGACCGGTGTGGTGTGCAGGAAGTCCTTCGTTTTGCGCGCTGAGTGCGTGGGCGCATTGTCATGGTGAAGCAGTACCCCGCAGAGCCCGGTCGCTTATTGCTCATTGCAGACAAAACTTCTGGCAGACATTTTATTGTATACTATTCGGCGCTGATGCTGCTTTGGCCTCGTAATGAAATTGAAACCATATACCCTGTCAAAGTGAAGAAAAATGCGATCAAAATTTTCCCTGCACTTCTGGATCGTTTCACTTTCGTAGGCGTTGATTAAAAACTAGACGTTGCGGGACGTCTACCAGATGTGAAAACATCGAAATTATTATGTAGAAATAAAATTATCATAACTTGACAAAGTACTCCTCAAGACAAATCAAACGATTCCAAACTCGATGGGGTTGCATCGTTTTATTACAGAGTTACTGTGGCCACCTTACAGCTCCATCATCAGACCCTGGATATCATCTAGGACTGAAGTACTAGTCAAGACATTTCAAACGTGCCCTAATTCGATGGAGTTGCGCCATTTAATTACAGAGTTTCGCATGGCCACCTTTCAGCTCCATCATCAGACTCTGGGTACCATCTAAAGACAGAGTACTCGTCAAGACGAATCATGCGAGCCTAAATTCGATGGGTTTGCGCCGTTTCATTATGGAGTTCCTATGTCCACCTTCCAGCTCCATCATCAGATCAGCTCCATGTCATCATAATATTACATTGTCACGCGATATACAGATGTGTGTAAAAATTTAGCCCAATCGGAAACCGAGAAGTGTGTTAAATTTAACTTGCAAGATTTGAACAGGACAAGTAAAATAAAAGCGTCGCCACGCTAACAGCCGATTTTACCCTCCCTCCGCATTAGATGTTTTACATCAAAAAAGCGTTGTTTTACGAAATGAGGTCCTTAACGTACGTTAAATAATAACGGTTACGGTAACAGATGTCCCGCCCACTGGTTAACATCACTTTCGGTGCGTCTAGCCATAGATATACTCGTGGTATATACTGTCAGCATATATTAAGTACTATATATAGATGCGTCTAACAAACAGTATGTACCCCTACAACATTATGGAGACTCTTTTGTATTCGTCTTTATTCTACGAGAGTTGTTCATCTGGCGATAATACAAATAATGTAGAAAGGAAAAAAAGTCTTTAAAAGACCTGTTAACAACCAACATTTTGGGATGAGCAGGAATTCATATATTATGTTGGAATTCATTCATTGCAAGGTATCGTGAGACTATCGTGTCGTGTAATAAAGGAAGTAGTTCTATTGTTGACACGTCGTATCGAAGGGTTACAGAAAAGTAGAATTTCTCATAAGAATACTTTGATTTAAAATTTATTTGTCTACAATATTTCCGAAACTTACTGTAAAACCTAGCCTACCTATAGATCAGGTACTTGCTACTCTACAATGTTATGGTTCAGGATCTCTTTATTAGATGTGTTAGGCATGTGTCAGGTTTGCAGAAATCAACAGTGTGTCATATTATTCATCGAGTGATTCGGGTTATCGATAAATTACGTCCTCATTACATAAACATTCCATCTAACGAAGAAGAAAAATTGACTGTTGCAACTGACTTCTATAATATAGCTAGATTTCAAATCAAACTTTAACAAACGTGAAGTCCTCGGTTGGTCTCCACCGGCATCGAATTCTGCATGAATAGCTTATTTTTCTTTATATTACTTAATAATATTGTCACAATTCACAACTAATAATAAAGGAATAATTCAAAGTTTTGTCATTCGCGTCATAAACAATAAAATAAATAAGTAATACGTATATATAGTATATACATACATACATACATATTACTTCCATGACAAAAACAAAAAAACCATAGACTGACACCTCTGTCTATAAGATAAACGTATACGTATACGGACAAATGTTGGCATACTAGAAAATTCTCCCATTTATTTTTATTACGAAAATATGTTGCTATGTGCTGGCATCCCTAATAACTATGACGACTGTTTTTTAGGCAATAAAACAACGCTTTGTATTTAACGTATGTTAAATATCGTTCGTAATCGTTATTTTTTGACGTACGTATGTTACGATAATCAATCGTTTGAAACAACCGGCCCTAAATGAGACACGGTAATTTAATTTGGCTCTCGAAAATCGAACAATGTTATTTTTACTTCTAAATAACCAAATTTTTCAAAATAATTACGAGTGGCCAGTGCCTTACACAAAAAACTTTTGTTCGCAAAACTTTCTGCGTGGCCTGGTATGTTATAGTATTGCATCTGATACATAATACAATTACTGGTGTACATAGGTTTTACTGTACATTAAAATATGTTTATCTAAAACTAACAATCAATGTATGCTAACCACATAGCATATCTGTAGAATTAACCTTAGTGCACTAAAACTGGTTGAATTTTTCAGCAAACATGTTGTGCTTGATTGATTTATGTGACGGTCTGTTGTTTGATAAACCGCTGTCTACTGATAGTGATATATGAGACAGATTTGCACTGACTTGCAACGGATTTTGTGGTTTCGTTGCATGGTGCATATTGTGGACAGTTAATTTAGTACAGCTGGACTAATCATGTTCACATTTAGTTTCATTTGTATACTAATATTGTTTTGTAATATAAAGATTGCTAACAAACATGCAAGGCGGCTTTTGATATGCAGCTATAGACGCTGGCAATACCAAAATCATCACGTTGTTGTCCCGGAAAGGGATAGAAGTTGGAAAGGAAGGATGATAGACACAAATTGTGTGTTCTTATTAATTGGACTATATTATACAACATTACAGTGCATGTGGTTATTATACAGCGATATTTTGTGAAAGTGTGATACATCCCAAGTTGAGCCCCTTCGTGCTGGCAAAAGCAACGCTCTACTATAAAAAAACTAGACGTCGCGGGACATTTACCAGGTGTGGAAACATTGAAATTATTTTGTAGAAATAAAATGATCATAACTTGACAAAGTAATCGTCAAGACGAATCAAACGAGTATATACTTGATAGGGTTGCATCGTTTCATTACAGAGTTACTGTCATCACCTTCCAGCTCCATCGTCAGACCCTGGATTCCATCTAGAGATAAAGTACTCGTAAAGACTAATCACACGAGCCCAAACTCGATGGATCTATGTCTTTTTATAACGGAGTTCCAATGGCCACCTTCCAGCTCCATCATCATACCCTGGATACCATCTAAAGACAAAGTACTCATCAAGATGAATCAAACGTGTCCAAACTCGATGGGGTTACGTCGTTTCATTATAGAGTTACTATGGCCACCTTCCAGCTTCATCATCAGCCCCTGGATACCATCTAGAGGCAAAGTACTCGTCATGACAAATCATACGAGCTCAAATTTGATGGGGTTGCGCTGTTTCATTATTGAGTTCCTACGTCCACCTTCCAGCACCATCATGAGATCAGCTCCATGTCATCATAATATTGCATTGTCACATGATATACAGATGCGTGTAAAATTTCAGCTCAATCGGAAACCGGGAAGTGTGCCAAATCTAACTTGCAAAATTTTAACGGGAGAAGTAAAATAACAGCGTCGCCACGCTAACAGCCGATTTTACCCTCCGCAATAGATGTTTCACATCAAAAAGGTTTATAAAATTATTAACAGCTCACAATTTTGCCGTTACTGCGGATCACACTTTCGTAGCAGGGTGAAAATGTTTTTGTATGGTTTTGTTTAATATTTAAAGTTCTATGCTAAATCTTAAACGACACCGTAAACGAAGAGGTTTTTTTTTTATTTTCAGCAGAGTAGGTATATTATTTATTGTATATTTTGCGATAATTATTTATAAATCGTCCATCCATCCATCCATCAACCTTTCGACGTCCACCGCTGGACATAGGCCTCCCCAAGAGAACTGTGTGCTCATTATGGGGGATAATGCCGTAATCGCCACGATTGGAAAGCGGGTTGGCGATCGCAGTGGACGTTGTTAATACTCGAAGGAGTGCTGCTGTCCACTCCCCCGGTATTCCCTCAGTCGGCTCTTACGTCTCCCGTGGGTAGAGAGGAGTATTTATAAATAAAAAATGTATTTAGTGGCATAGAGACTGGTATCGAATTAGATCCTCAGTCCCAGGTAAGGGCCTCGTGGCGTAGTCGGTAGTGTAACCGACTTCTGTGCACGAGGTCGTGGGTTCGATTCCCACTCAGGACAATTATTTTTGTGATGAACACAGATATTTGTAAGTACTGCGTCTGGGTGTTTTCTATATATTATATATATATATTTACAAAAAAAAAGTAATATAATTATGTATTATGTCCGTAATCTGGTACCCATAGCACAAGCGCTAATCTTAGTTTGGGACCAGTAAGATCATTTTATAAACTCGAACGCTGATTATGAGGTGACTTAACAAATTCGTATTCTCTAAAATTCGACAGTGCCGGAGGCACCACACTTTCGAGTGCGGAGACAAGATGAACTGTTGTATATGAGAATTTTGACAAAACATGTATGGATACGGTATTCTGTAAGGTGAATTACCGTCTCGAACGTCGAGTTAGGCGTTCGTTTCGAAACACGAATTAACTAGTCATAATTTCACTCGTCTCAGGGCAATCGAGATTTAGAAGTGCGATATAGTTTTAAGTCAATAGTCGCATATAAAACATTAAATATGTCTAGTTACTTTATAATGTGGAGTTTATTGCAAGAAGCGTATGCCATAGACTTAAATGAAAGTCTACTTCAAAGTATGCGTATACGCGAAATGAAAATTTTGAACCGACAAAAAAGTTTTATTGAAAGTTATCGGCTATCCGAAGAACTAATTACTCAAGTGTTAGAAGACCTAGACTGTTTACTAAAGATTCCTATACGTCGACGACGCGGATTAACACCTAAAGTAAAGGTAAGCCTTTGTTCAGTATACCTAAATTTAAATATTATAAATGCGACTCTGTGATGTAGTGGCCAGCCAGTCACGTTAGTAAATTTTAAGTTTACTTTATGAAATAATCTGATAATTAATAGATTTGTTCTCATAATTTTCAGTTGTTATGCACACTTTCGTTCTTAGCCAGTGGCAGCTACCAAAGAATATGTGGGAAGAACATTAATTCTTTTGTGTCGCAGCCATCAGCTTCACGAAGTATACATGAGGTTGTTGAAGCTTTATGCCATCCCAGTGTGGTAAAAAAATACATTCGATTTCCCCAAAATGCCGAAGAAAGACACCGGCTCAAAGAAAGGTTGGTAATGGTAACTAATGAAAATAACCTTTAGGTAAATTAACAAATATCATGGTATCATAGGTGCCATAGAGAACGTTGCGTTGCACGCCGACGTTTTGTAAAAATCTTTTAATAATATTTAACTGCATCTGTGGCGTATTGGCTAGCGCATGCGACTGCTGATTACGAGGTCTCGGGTCCGATCCCCGCGCGGGCCAAAAAGTGTTAGTGGATTTTTCGTAGAAATTTCTCAGTAGCAGCGCGGAGCTAGAAAATGTTCCCGGTAGATTACTACCCTATTACATGGGACATAAACATAATTAGCGAATCGTAGGTAAAAAAAATATACCTCTATCTAACCCCCTTCGGGGCTACAGGCGTGAAACTATGTTATGTTATTGATATTTAAATTTGACACGCAAAATTGCAGAGGCCATAAATATAAAGAAAGATAATATAACCATGGTACTTTTTACTATACCGAAATAGATATCTAATATATAAAATTCTCGTCTCACAGTTTTAGTGTTTATACTCCTTCGAAACGGCTTGACCGATTTTGATGAAATTTTAATGTATATTCAGTAGGTATGAGAATAGGTGTATCTATAACTAATTTTTATACCCCTAAGCGATAGGAGTAGCTCCATCAGCCTTTCGAAGTCCACTGCTGGACATAGCCTCCCCAAGAGAACGCCACAACATGTTTTTCGCTCATATGGGGGATAGCGCCGTAATCGCCACGCTTGGCAGGCGGGTTGGCGATCGCAGTTGATGTTGTTAATACTCGAGGGAGTGCTGCAGCCCACTCCCCGGTATTCTCTCAGTCGGCTCTTACGACTCCCATGGGGGGCGAGAGGGGGGACAATTGTAAAGCCGGCCCCACACAGCAGTATTTTTTTATAGTTTTATAATAGCAAGTTTCGTTAAGTGCAATTTTTCAAATACATTTTAAAAGTAAAGATTAAAAAGATATAATAATATTTTCATACTCTAGAAATAATTCGTATGGCAAACAACGTTTGCCGGGTCAGCTAGTACCTATATAATAATTACAGGTTCTATGAAAAATATCATATTCCTGGAGTCATAGGATGTGTAGATGGCACCTATATTACAATGATGAGACCATCCTACAATGAGGAGAGATATTACTGTCGCAAAGGAAATCACGCATGAAATGTGCAATTGGTAAGAAATAAAGTTAGCTATTGTGTAAACTATGTACATAGGCCTCACCAAGAGAACGCCATAACGAGCGGTCCCGTCATGGGGGATAATGCCGTAATCGCCACGCTTGGCAGGCGTGTTGGCGATCGCAGTGGATGTTGTTAATACTCGAGGGAGTGCTGCTGCCCACTCCCCCGGTATTCCCTCAGTCGGTTCTTACGACTCCCATGGGTAGAGAGGGATGGGACAATTCTAAAGCCGGCCCCACACAGCCGATAGTTTAGTTACAGTTTTATAATAGTACAGATAAATTATACATAATATATAGTTATGTAATACATTTGTGATTGTTACAGGAGATTCTGGGTGTGCACTGCGTCCATATCTAATGGTGCCCGTGCAGAATACAGAGGATGGAACACCAACACATTATTATAATAAACTTCATGCCACAACAAGAAATACTGTAGAAAGAACAATAGGCAGGTTGAAAGGCAGTTTTAGGTGCCTATTGGTGCACAGAGTGCTACATTACGACCCCGACATGGTTGCAAATATTGTGGTGGCATGTTGCGTGCTGCATAATATTTGCAACCGTGCCGGTCTTCCTGCTCCGGCTCTACAGGATTTTGACATACATAGCGAAACACGTTTCCATACTACTTTGCGTCAAGCACAAAATGAAGATGTGATGTCTAGCGAAGCTGCAATAGGGCATTCTTATCGACAAGATCTGATTAATTGTTTGTGGCGTGCACGTAATACAATACGCTAAATAACTTAAAATAATAGTCATACTCGTGATATGAGTGCAACTTTATTCCATTGACATCTGGCTTGAACACTAACTTTTATTGTTTAATTGTCCGTTTTAAATACTCCCACCTAGTGTGGCAAGAAACTTACTGTTATAGCCTATGTGTAATACCTATAATAAAAATTTTTCATGATTTAAATAAATGTATATTTATCCTTTTCCTAACATTAATGTTACAAAAAATAAGTTTACAAAAATAAAATAAAATCTATTATCTACACTTTATTTTTTTAAAACTTCAGCTAGCATCCTTAGCCCTTCTGCAATGGCATGTTAAGCCTCAGTTGCCGCCCAATCTCTTTCCGCTTGATGAGACAAGAAAACCTCCATCACTTAAGAGTTGCGGCGATCGATCTCAATTCGCTGCTCTTCTAAACTTAAAAATCTTTCCGTTATGCTAACGAATTGTGACTGCCGTTGTGATGGAGGAGACCGTCTTCTACTCGTACGTCTTTGTTGAGGATGAACTGAAAATGATAAAACAATCAACAATAGTATGATATTACAAAAAAATAGATAATCTTGTGTTTGTCAATGGCTTTGTTAGAAAATGTATAAATTAACTACCTGTATAGCGAGGTGCCCTTTGGCGAGAAACGTCTAATCGGCGGCGTACTGGAAAATTGCCTGAGCCAGAAGGTGTCGGTGGCTGAAGAGGGCTTAAAGTTACAATTCTTTGTGGTGTATGAGCTGGAGACTGAGCCATTTCTCGAGGACTGGGAGTCACCTAAAATAACATTTTATGTATATTGTAACAATGACAGAAATAACTACAAGTTCCACAAAACAAATAGGTAGGTTTATATATATACCATGCGCTCAACACTTGCAGATGGCCCAGGAGTACATGTTGGCCCAGGAGTACACTGAATGTACTGCTGGTGTTGTGGTATCTGGAAATTATAAAAAAATTGTTAGACTTAGTAGTCATAACATTTAAAAGCAAACTATTTAGAGATTAGTCTAGTAAATATATGTATGTTTATTAGATGTTCCTTAGTAGGAAACTCCATTATCAAATGAATAGTACAGCATGATTATGATATAAGTAATTAATAATACATATTATGTACCTCCACTGCTGCTGCCGGAACATCTACTTCAGGTTCATCACTGAAAATCAGATTTCCTGTCCTACTCAACTCTTGATGTTGTTCCTAAAACACATTGAAACATCAAACACTGTTTTTTTTTTAATAATGCTAATGTTGTTATGATACAGAAAAAGTCTTTTAATCAATCTATACTGTGTTTGGAGGACAGAAAATGGAAGATAATTTACTGGTTGCAAATCATAAAATTAGTTAGATAATAGATAGACCTATCTCTACATATATCATTCATATAACAACAATAAGTAAGACTAAATTAACATTAACCATCTACTTACTATTGTCGGTGTTGGTATTATAATACATTCCGTTAACAAGGAAGAACTGTCCTGGCTCAGAGGTGTAGGTTCCTTAAAATATAGAAAAAAACAACATTGTATTATTATAAATAATCAATCATAATTAAAAATTTTAATTTGTATTGAAAATAACTTACTTCGAATGGATTAATTGCTAAGTGTCTATCCCCAATGGAATAACTTTCTCCGCCCATCAAAGTCAAAATTCGCTCCTCCACCTCAGTAAGCTTCACCACCGACTCCACTTAAAGCCGCCTTTTTCTTTACAGCACTCTTTTTGTCAGCTTTAAAAAACTAAAGCATTAATACAAGAATTTGAAGGATTTCAGATATAGGCCTTAGAACTTATTCAATGCATTTTATTCATCTAACCTTAGTCCATTGCTTCCAAGTTTTAACGCAGCCTCCCAAACTATTCAGCTTCACCGTTAATCCCTCCCAGGTTTTCCTGCACACATCCCGTGCACTAGGGACTTTGGAAAACCCTTTGGCCAAGCTAGGGTTTTTCTCTAAAAACTCTACTAAGTAGTCCACTTGGGCCCTAGAGGGATGCGATGCTCTTTCCGTAGGGCTGCAAATTGAGTATTTATTATTTTATTATATGGTTAAAGCAGTTTTAGCCAGTTTTAGATGAATAATAATTACCACTTACTTCATGTTTTAACTTTGTAGATCCTTCGCACAAATCACACAACACGCACGATATTCCAACACTTGATATTACTTTACGACTACAGTCTATACTTATTCTTTAACCGACTTAAAACTTAAAAATAAAGATAACTTATAACGTAACCACTTAAAAACACTTGAGAAACAAACAAATCAAACAATGAAATAAACAAAAACACTGGCAGCGTCGCCCATAGAGTACTTAAGTTAAAGACACACCCACAGATTATATGCAATCCGACGACAGTCTAATTTAAATAATTTAATTCTGATTTTACTAAATTAGCGTGATTTTACGTATTTATGTTAGAACGCAACAAATTAACAGAATTTATTTACTTTAGAGACTACAAGGCGCAATATTACACACAGATTCATGAGCTTTTTCGTAACCAAAGCATAGACGAATAATATCGACATAGCCGAATCTCCTCATTCCAACCTCTAGTAATGTGAGCTTCGATAAGTGTTTCACTTCACTTCGTTAGTGCTTATCAAATGATTACAGAATGCCAAATTGTAAACAAGAACGTTCGCTTTCGAAGTGAGTTTTATCACTTGAACGAGATTCGAATTCTTGTTGGTACGTTAGAGAATAGCACTACAGAGGACGTTATGTGAAATGTCCGTGAATATTTATTTAATAAAAAAAAAAACGGCATACACTGCCTTAACGGTATTTTTAAAAAATGTGTGTGTTTATTTACAAATTGTAATATCATAAAGAAATCTGTACGCTTAACAGATTATTATTCATCACCTGTTTGTAAAGTCTGCTAATCTACAGTGGAGCAGTGTAATGAGCTACGGCCGAAATCCCTCTTAATAAGAGAGGAAACCTGTGCCCAAAAGTGTGACATAAGAAAATATTGTAGAAAAAACAAAGATTTTTTAAGATCCATCCCATCTCTATATCTAATTCAAGATTAATTCCATACTTATAATATTACTAGCCTTTGCCCGCGGTTCCGCCGCAGCCTAAAGCTAGTTTTAGGTTATATCTCAGATCCCCGATATACTAGCGGGATAAATGTACACCAGTTCTTAAGTCTAATCAAGAGCTATCAAATGAAAAAAGTAGCATCAAAATCCGTTCAGGAGTTGTTGCGTGATGAGTGAATGAACAAACATATAAACAGACTAACATTAAAAAAAATCGTTTTGTGTTTAGACGCAATAAATAAAATATCCTAAATGTTCAGATACAGCTCTGTTACAGTTTTATAATAGTATAGATAATCAAGGTCTGTTAGGATACTTTAAAAAAAAAATCATATTCCAGGCAGCAGTTTAACTGTACCCCATTCTTTTGTTTAGCCAAGTTTTAATATGTTGCCTCGAGTTAGGGTTGGTACCCTGCAAATTTCGGGTGATCCTTGCAGCATCATTTATTTTAAGTTACTATAATTCGAAATATGGCTCAATCAGGCTAATCATACATTTTTCAACAGCGAAAAGAGCTTATAGTATTTTTGTATTGCTAATGATTGCAGACAAGCCACGGCTCGCCTGATAGTATGTGGTAACCGTCGCTCATGGACTCAACTATACCAAGAGTATTGTCAAGCCGCTGTGCACCATTTCATTTATCAGATATGAAATGAAAGAATAAACGGCTATCTTCTGCTACAGCCAAAACACACTGACGTGCTTCATGACTGGTCACACAGAAGATGGTGGTACCGACCCGTTCGGGCCCAATAGCAATTGAGTACTTTCACTTGGTACCCAGCCCTACCAGTAGCGTAATGGGTGATAATTGCTTCCTTCCCTTAGTCGCCTTGTACAACACCCATGGGAAAGGATAGGTTGTATTCTTAGTCTGTCACCACACGGCCCAAAAAAGTCTTCAAATGACTTCAATCAAACCTAAGGACAATCTGTATCAAGCCTCTATGTAAACAAAAGCAACTACTTATATCAAAATCCATGCAGTTTAAACGTAATATTGCCACAGATAGACATTCTTCCCTGTGCAGATGGTCTAAGATTACCACTTGTATTCACTATCACATTATTTCCCACAGGTGTCGTACAAGGCGACTCAGGGAAGTAAGCAATTATTTAGATATTTTTATATATATTTTTAGCATTTGACATGCTTAAAGTAAGCAATTATCACCTATTGCATGAGTGGTGGTAGCGCTCGGTATCAAGTGAGAGTACTTACATGGTATTGAGCCTGAGTGGCTTGGTACCACCATCCCCCACGAGATCGGTCATGAAGCACATCGGTGTGTTTATAGAAGGAGGGAGCCGTTTATTCTTTCATTTCATATCTGTGAAATGAAATGGTGAGCAGCGGCATGAGAATACTCTTAGTATAGTTAAGTTCATGAGCGATGGTTACCATTTACCATCGGGTTGGCCGTGGCTTGTCTGCTACCATTCGCAATAAAAAAAAACACCCAGGTACACACGTTAAACTTATAACACTGCTCCATTTACTTGGGAGGTTACAACAATAATAAAACGTAGAAACTTGGCTCGTATTCCGAACAATTGTGAAGTACTTTTGAAGTCAGCTTACTGTACCGAAATTTGTCATTAACATTACAAATATGTTTTAAATAAATTTTGAACAAAGTTTAAATGAACTCAAAGACCCATTTTGTAATTGCCGACAATTCTCGTTATGTGTGTAAGTTTATTTTTGAAATGAGGCAGATTTTATTTGATCATCCATTTGTAAATATTTTGTTTTTAATCTGTTCAAAGCGTTTTGTAAGTGAATAGAATTTTAATTAATAATTTCCATGTACATATATTTATTGTGTATGTTTGCTGAAGTTTGGCAAGAATAATTAACATTTCTTTTTTTCCTAATATCTGTTATGTTAAAAAGTAACGATTTGACGACCCTTTTTTTTGTTAAGGCAGGAAAAAATGTACCTAACTGGTTGTTCGGGGCAACGAATAGGGTAGTGTGGGGCCCTCACCCACTAAAGAAACCTGCCGTATGCCGTCTCTCCACCTATGTTGGCGGGCCACTGGTACTATGTTGCATTACTTCAATGGTAACAATTTGACAACCCTAGGGAAAGGGATAAGAGGTGCAATGGCAACAGAAGATATCAAGGCTTCGGCTAGTTTCAATATAAAATATGTTATCCTTGTATCGTGTTTGTCTGATAATATATGATGTATCCCAAGTGTGATAGTGATATATCAAGCTGGTGATCAATCTTAAAAGCTCCTTTCATTTATAGTGTAAATAAAAGTGAGACAATAATTCTCGTTTTTATGCTCAAGATGAGAAGATGTTTGTAAAGATTATTAATAATATTGGCTAATTAATTTTTATATCCAAAAGCACAAGACGCTTTCGGAGTTGTTGTAAAGTGTCAAAATCATTTTTATTTTTTATTTTTCGTTCTAGTGTCTTATCTAGTCTAGTAGTCTAATCTATTATTTTTTAATTTTTCTTTCTATTATCTTATTATATGATAGTTCTATCGAAATATCTTAATTTATATTTTCTGTTATTTTTAGGTGTATATGAGTAATTTAGTTAAAGTTCTGTAATAATTTGGGTACGTAGATAAATCACCGCCTTATGGCGCGTAAATGGTAACCACAGTCACAGCAATAACATGAATACAATAAAGGTTGTAAGCACATTTATGTGGTATATTATATTAATTCCATTAAAATCATAAAATATAATACCATCGGGCTTCTGCTTCCTCACAGGAAGCGAATTTCAAATGTACACACACATTAAAAAAAGTATATTTGACTTTTTAATAAATATTTACATTTTGTAACGATTATTTTTCGAAAAAAAAAATGTTAATAATTCGAATTATGTGTATGTGCCTTGCGGTGTTTGTTAAACCTATGAAAAGGGCTTATTATAAAAAAAATAGACGTCGCGTGACGTCTACCAGATGTGAAACATCGAAATTATTTTGTAGGAATAATGAGTAGAAATAAAATAATGATCATAACTTTTTCAATGTGTGCTTGCATAAAATTATGACATGTGTAAAAAAACGGAAATGGACATAAATCATCATCATCAGGCCCTGGAAATCATCTAGGGCCAAAGTACTCGTCAAGACGTAACAAACAATTTCAAACTCGATAAGGTTGAGTCGTTTCATTACAGAGTTACTGTGGCCACTTTCCAGCTCCATCATCAGACCCTGGATACTATCTAGAGACAAAGTACTCGTTAAGACGAATCATACGAACCCAAACTCTTCCATCGAGTTTATGTCATTTTATGACGGAGTTCCTATGGCCACCTTCTAGCTCCATCATCAGACCCTGGATACCATCAAAAGACTCATTAAGACGCAACAAACGAGTTCAAACTTAATGGGGTTGCGTCGCTTCATTATGGAGTTACTGTGGCCACCTTCCAGCTTCATCATCAGACTCTGGATACCATCTAGAGACAAAGCACTTGTCAAGGCGAATCATACGAGCTCGAACTCGATGTGGTTATGTCGCTTTATATTGTAGTTCCTATGGCCACCTTCTAGCTCCATCATCAGATCCTGGATACTATCTAATGACAAAGTACTCGTCAAGACGAATCAAACAAGTCCAAACTCGATAGTATTGCGCCTTTTTATTATGAAGTTCCTATATCCACCTTCCAGCTCCATCATCAGATCAACTCCATGTCATCATAATATTGTATTACTACGCAATATACATATGCTTGTAAAATTTCAGCTCAATAGGAAATCGGGAAGTGTGTCTAATTTAAATTGCAAGATCACCACGCTAACAGCCGATTTTACCCTCCCTCCGCATTAGATGTTTCACATAAATAATGATTATACATTGCATTACTTGTGGTAGGATTGGGTACCATGTGGGAGTACTCATTTGTTATCGGGCCTGATTACGTCTGTACCACCGTCTGCCGCATGACTGACTGATTAAGCACCTCAGTGTTATGTTTGTAGCGGGAAGTAGTTTTTCATTCATATCTGTAAAAAGAAATGGTGACAGGCGGCTTGACAGTATTATTATTAAAGTTGAGTTCATAGCAGGTACTTACCACCACTTAACAGCTGGTATGCCGTAGCTCATCTGCTATTATGATAGCAACAAAAAATCTTAAAGCTATGCATGTTTTTTAAGATGTTTGTCCCTCACAGAGCAGTAACAATTTGAGAATATAGGTAATTATATCTTATAACACATTATCAAGAATAACAAATTAGATATACCATATCTCCCGGTGTCTCAGACTAGGTATTGAACTCTATCCGCCTTATTTCAAAACATAGTCTAACTCCTAAACCAGGTCTATATCATCTTTAGGCCACGTTTTAACAAAATTCTTATTACAAAATCAGTTTTAAGCGTTAAACCATGTACTAAAAGATAAACTACCGGGAAACCTAGTTTAAGTAGTTTAGGCTGGTCTGAGTCTAAATGTCAAAGTAATGTCAAATATATTCATTGGAAGTAATGGTTAATATTAAATTATGATTTTATGTTTTTTTATGTGAAAAGTGAATAATTATGTTTGATTTAATTTATGTGAAAGATATTTAAGTGGTCGCTCTCTCAGAAATGCCATGCCGAGCCGATACAAAATGGAAAAGGTGGGGCAGGACTTTGCCAAAGTACAAACAGTGAGGAGAAATAAAATACAACAATGCAATATGACATTATACCTATTATCACATTTGTCTTAAGGAGTTTGGGTATGTCTAAAAGATAGTACTGTAGCTCAGTGGATTAGAGCACTTCCCCGGATAGGAAGGGACGCAGGTTCGATTCCCACCTGTACTAAAATACTCTTTTTCCTTATACACAAATTATAATTTGTACTTTGAGAGTAGCTGAGCATGTCAAGTGCTAAAATATAGATCAAAATATTTAAAAATAAAAAAAAATCACACCATCAAATAATATGAATTTTGATTGCAAAATTAAACTTACTATATCGGATTAATGCATGTAAATGCGTTCCGATAGAGGGCGTTGGTCGTTAAGACAAATGTGATAAGGAGTTTAGGTATGTCTAAAAGATAGTACTGTAGCTCGGTGGATTAGAGCACTTCCCCGGATAGGAAGGGACGCAGGTTCGACTCCCACCTGTACTAAACTACTCTTTTTCCTTATACACAAATTATAATTTGTACTTTAAGAGTAGCTGAGCATGTCAAGTGCTAAAATATATATCAAAATGTTTAAAAAAAATCACGCCATCAAATGGTATGAATTTTAATTGCAAAATTAAACTTACTATATTGGATTAATGCATGTAAATGCGTTCCGACAGAGGGCGTTGGTCGTTAAGACAAATATGATAAGGAGTTTGGGTATGCCTAAAAGATAGTACTGTAGCTCAGTGGATTAGAGCACTTCCCCGGATAGGAAGGGACGCAGGTTCGATTCCCGCCTGTACTAAAATACTCTTTTTCCTTATACACAAAAAGTGCTAAAATATAGATCAAAATGTTCTACAAGTTGTATAATATTGCATAAGTATAGTGTATGTGATTTGAATGTTGTAGAAACTAATTAAATAGGTAATTATCTTTCTTTTTTTGTTTTCCTAATACGTTACTTTCATTTCACTCAAAGGATTAAACTCTTCACATACCTATAGACATGTCTTGCACAGTGATTAGGTATTAACACCCTGGTAAATAACTTTAAATGGCAATAATAGGTATATATAGAAAAATAAAACAGTATTAAATGATGCACTAAGTATTATTTTATTAATAATAAAGTTTTGGCCTCACAATTATATTTATACAAAATTTTTTCCATGGTATTCAGTATTTTACATATTCGCAACAGTTTTGTTTAATATTAATTTAATAAGATTCGTATTGTATCCTGAGGTTTTAAGTAAGTAATAATAATTCACTATGAAATAACAGCATGGTCCAGTGCATTCCAGAGGTCTACTTCAATTTGCGTACCATATATATAACTTCGCTCGTTAGAGAACTGAGACGTTTATTATTAGGTACTAGGTACTAAGAAAACACAAACATACATAGAAGTAATTCCAAACATAAAAAAGCTGAAAAGTGAACTAAATTATGTTGCGATGAAATAGTTTTGTTTGTTTATTGTTCAAGGATTCACAAATTAGTGTTTTAATGTCATTATGACATATCGTAGCGCAACAACTTTATTCCGTTTTACGTCCACAAAGATTAACCCGTGTAATCGTGTAATAAAGTACCAGCATAATTAATGTATGTATCAGAATAAATGCTAATCAAAAGAAAAGTCGTGGATTCGATTCCCACTCAAGGCAATTATTTGTGTGATGAACACAGATATTTGTACTGCGTCTGGGTTTTTTCTACCTATTATATGTATGTATTTACAAAAAAAAGTAGTATATGTATTATATCCGTAATCTGGTATCCATAGCACAAGCGTTAAGCTTAGTTTGGGACCAGAGGACGTTGTGTGAAAAATGTCCATGTCGGTGAATACTTATACAAAGCTTTTACGTTAAATCGTAACAGTATTTTTTATGAGAACTCAAACATATGTGCGTAATAATATTATCTATTTAACTAAAAGTAACTAAATATTTTTATTTTGTGAGTTGATTTTTAGAAATGAATTCATATTACGTTCTATTACTACTATTAATCTAATAGAGTATTTATTGAACATCATTATATAAGCCCCGCAGTAAAGGTTAGCTATTTATTTGAACGTTTAATTTCGGGAAGCGGTTAGGTACTAGTAAATCGACGCACAAGCGCAAAACCACAATCTCACTGATGAGATCTTATCAAGATTTATTGAAGGAACCGATATTGGCTAAAGATTTATTCACACGTTGAATCAAGAGTAATCTTACTGATGGGTTCAAGGAAAATTCTATGTTTTTAGTTTTGGAACACACTGATCTGTTGATGTTTCGTCGTTGTTGACTATTATTAAATTGCTGAAAAATTTATTCTTGTTGAGAAAATAAATTAAAAGTAAAAATGTTTTTAAATAAGTACAATTTTATTACAGAAACTGTTGTATTGTTGTTAAGATTGATGTTAAGATGATATGCTATGTGTAAAATAAAAATTAAATATCAGCTTGATTAGATTTTTTCCCCAATTTGAATGGTGGTAACAGTATAAGGAAGGGATTAAACTAAAATTGTTAACGTTGGAATTTCTTTATACTACGCTAGGCACACCGTGAAACATGCAGAAGTCACTACGCAGTAGGTATCAGTAGTTTGCTCAGTATGGGTGTGTGATGGCGCACGGCGGGTGGTTTAGTGGTTGAAAGCCCCATTGTCTTGCAGGCTGGAAAAATTTACTTAACATACACCCCAATATTGTAAGTATTTTTTTCCGCCTGAACAAGAGTTATCTAATACATATTAAGTGGTATGATTATATAATATATACTTATATACTGCTATGCGTAAAAAATATGATCCAATTTTTTTTAGAGGTATTCAGTCACTGTAAGAAAGGAAGGTTGAATTATTCTGATTACTGGAAAATAAACTCGTTACACAACAAAACTTTGATTCAAAATGTTTATTTACATTCAAGAAAAACGATATCACGAAACCGTAACCTATTTTTTCTGCTTTGATCAAATATTTTCCACTTCAACAAATCACAAATCAAATTATCTTCGGGATGCAGAAACTTTGGTAAACTATTCACACAAAAAAATACATTGAAGCACAAAGGGAACTTGTAAAAATAAACGAATACTGTCAAAACACGTAACAGCACTTCTAAATATTTCTGACTCGAAATGGAATGGCGGTTTCGATGCGAAACTATATACAGCACTTTATTAGTAAACAAGAAATGTTACGTTACACCTACTTACTCTAACAGTGTCGGTAGTATTAGGGTACTGTAAGTGCAAGACTGAAATCAATATACTTCGAAACACTTGATATGCTAAACTAAAACTTAGAAACAGTGATATTATATTCGAAACTGTAAAATCGTTCCTACGCTGGTCCTACATTATTTCTGGCCTATATAAACGATCTTTGTAAATTGAAAGTTGATAATGCTGCTATATTTTCTTACGCTGATGACACAGCCATTGTCTTTTCCGGCAAAAACTGGGATGATGTTGAACAAAGTGCACTGTCTGGTTTGGCCAAAGTTGCTGCATGGTTGAGCATCAACAGGCTAACATTGAATATATCTAAGACTATGCTTCAGTGTTTCTGGCCGCACGCAACCAAACAATGACTTGAATATTGGAATACATACCTGTGGTGATATCAGAAACACTAATTGCCATTGCCCGATAATAAATAAAGTCACTAATACTAAATATTTGGGTGTTGTACTCGATCAGAGGTTGTCCTGGTATCCGCACCTTGAGCAAGTAACAAACCGGATTAGAAAACTTAACTGGATATTTAGGGCACTGAGACATGTTGTACCGGGAGATGCTAATGACGGAAATCGTTCTAGAAATTTACTACAAGAAATTTATATTGCTTTGGTGCAATCTGTCAAAGTGTACTGCATCCCGGTTTGGGGTGGTGCTGCTAAATCTAAATTTATAGAATTGGAACGCGCACAACGTGCACTTATAAAAACTATGTACTTTAAAAGATCTAGATTCCCTACTTATACTCTATATCAAATGAGTGATTTATTGTCTGTTAGAAAACTCTACATACTTCAAACAGTTTTAAAAACACATAAACGATAGCCATTTGATCCTGGTATCTAAACAAAAATAAGAGAGAAACTAATAGCACATATTCCTCAAACCAAAACAAGGCTTTGTAGCATGCAATACAATAAAAGATCGGTTTTACCTATAATGATACTGAGGCCCTCTTGCAGCATATTCTTTAACTTTATACTTCATATTTATATGCACTCACATTGGCACACACACATATACACCCACACCCACACATACACACACACATACACACACATACACACACACATACACACACACACACACACACACACACACACACACACACACACACACACACACACATATATACATATATACACACACACAAACGCGCGCTTGTGCACACTCGCGCTATCTCACTATCAAAAATTTTAACTGTAACACATGAAAATGTCTAAATATAAGGTTTTTGTTTAATGTATGATATGGAAGAGCGAAGCTATCTAACACAGGCATTTTTGCTTAAAAGGAAGCTTCATCCACTAGCCTTGTAACCTAAACTTGTTAAAGTAATAAACAATTTGAATTGGAAAAAAAATATAACATAGCATCACACCTGTATTCCCCGAAGGGGTAGGCAGAGGTGTATTATACCCACGATTCGCCAGCTATGTTTAAGTCTCACGTAATAGGGGGCGAGCCTATTGACGTTTACCAGGCATATTTCCAAACTCCGGGCTGCTACATATAATTTTTCTATTCTACGAAAAATCTCAATAACACTGCCCGACCCGGGGATTAAACCCGAGACCTCATGATCAGCAGTCGCTTAGACTACCGCTGAACCACAGAGGCAGTCAATTATAGACTAGTAGTTTTAAAAAACCTTGTCGAAATATAGCATATTATCACGTACTCCTAAACAATCACGAATTAAACGACCAACGAATGAATAAGTGAAAGTAGAATATGTACGAGGGCAACAAACAAGCGTATGACGCGCCTGATGTTAATCGGTAAACGTAGCCTATAGACGCTACGTGTACGTCCCTACGACGAAGGTCATAGCCGTAGCGCCTATATGCTACGGTACACCAACACCAGTCATCACTCATGCTTTATCCAATCCTTGGGAAAAGGATAGAAGATGGTGAGGAAGTATGATAGAGAGAATATGTTGAGTAGGCGAGTAAGGATAATAAGGAGGGTGTTTATGTCTAAGCCCTACGACACTGCACGTTGTAGCGTTATCTTAAGGACTAGTTATAAGTTAGTACCGCGGCATGGATTAATATGTTTGATTTGGGATCAATTTTTAACTTTAAGTTAACTAATTGAATTGCCGGCTGTGTGCCTCATGCCATATCCAGTGGTCGTAAAGTTACCTCATAAAAAAGTGGATGTATCGAATGAATCTTTACTTCCTTACTAATATTGTATTAAATCGTCAACAGAGCGGTAGAGTGAGGCAACGTGGGGAGAGGGCCCGCCAAGCTGATCCGACGCGCCACTAGCCTCGACACTCGCCTTTTAAATTCGCTACGTGATCATCCGTCCATACAAATTTTATATTTGTAAACCAGAAGTTCATTATAATTATGTTGTATTCATACCATCTTTTATTTAAATTTTAAATAAATATTGTAAGCGAAAATGCGTTTGTTGTTTAGCATACGTATAATCCAGAACACAGAGGAGCTACTTAGATTCTTATCTCGACAAAAAATAGTTCCTATGGGATAGTAATTTTTACATATAAATCATTAGTTCTGTAGGTGCTCCTTGTGGGGATGATAATGAAACGTCGGTGAGTACTAGTTATATTCGTATATTACTTTCCATCGCGTTCTGTGGCCGACTGACCTCCTTACATACTAGCCTGCTTATATACATATGTGATTGCGACATTACAATATGCAATTCGCACAATCACCACAGTTCGTTATAGAGTGGTGTATTCATATTCGCGGCAAGAAACTAGTAGTCACAATTTTTCGCAAAACTGAGGCCATGTTCCGATATACCTATACCGCGAGCACTGACCAGTGCTGTTACTTATGAGAAAATCGTTCCGTTATGTACTGACAGTATACTGCCGCAGTGTCCTAGGGAAATATATTACGTCATAAATCGTCGCCATGTTTGTAATGTGAGCACTGGCGTTTTCGAATTAAGGTGTTCTCAGTGCTTTGATCAACAGTATCCAGAAATGAAATTTAATAGCTTGCATTATTGACAATTATTATTATTAGTAAATATTGTTATTCAAAGATGCCAGCCGTTAAAAACAAATATGGAACATTTAAAGTTGTTGTGTTTATTGCAGTGTGAAGACAATACTTTGTATCAAATGAAAGTAACTGAATAAATTTATAGTCGTGCATCCATGGGTTTATTGCATCACAATTAAATATAGGTAACAATATTTTTTCTTGTTGAACAGATAACTTGTACCTACATTTATAATTATTTTTACATGAAAACAGCTCCAAAATCATAGATGACAGTATACTGGACTGCATTCCGTTTTAAATAGTAGGACCAGTATAGATAATAATTATAAAGAAACGACTTTGCAGTATACTAAATTGACGTTACACCCTCGCAGTGCATATCGGAACACAACCTGAGTGTCGTCGTCGTGTCACGTCGCAATTCAGGTGAATAATATTTTTAATTTTTCATCTTTCCTTTGTGTGCCTAAATTTCACTCTATCATTAAGTAGCCGCTACTCAGTAGGGTAAAATCTGAACTATTTATTATTGAGAATTCTAAAAACAAAAAAGAATAAAAATAATGTGGGTTAATGTCATTAAGAACTAAGGATATAAGTGTGACCAACCCATTTTTTCCAGCGGATGGCATACAAGGCGATGAAGGGAAGTTAGCAATCAATTTATCACCCATTGCATAGGGTTTGGTACCCTCATATCTCGTGCAATCGACTGCAAAATACCTCAATGTGTTTTGATTGTAGCTGGAGACAGCCGGCCATTCATTGTTTTCCCATCTGAGTAATGAAATAACTGCCGTTTGGCAGTATTCTCTGTGGGGCTGGGTTCTTAAGTGGGGATTACAACATACTAGAATCTAGACCGTGGTTTATCTGTCACAAGTAATAAAAAAAACTAGACGTTGCGGGACGTCTACCAGATGCGAAAACATCGAAATTATTTTGTAGAAATAAAATTATCATAACTTGACAAAGTACTCCTCAAGACGAATCAAACGATTCCAAACTCGATGGGGTTGCGTCGTTTCATTACAGAGTTACTGTGAACACCTTTCAGCTCCATTGTCAGACCCTGGATACTATCTAGAGACAAAGTACTCGTCAAGACAAATCATACGAGCCCAAACTCGATGGAGTTATGTCATTTTATAACGGAGTTCCTATGGCCACTTTCTAGCTCTATCATCAGACCCTGGATACCATTTAAAGACAAAGTAATCGTCAGCACGAATCAAACGATTCTAAACTTGATGGGGTTGCGTCTCTTCATTACATAGTTACTGTGGCCACCTTCCAGCTCCATCATCAGACCCTGGATATCATCTACGACTGAAGTACTAGTCAAGACATTTCATACGTCCCCTAACTCGATTGAGTTGCGCCATTTAATTAAAGAGTTTCACATGGCCACCTTTCAGCTCCATCATCCGACCCTGGATACCATCTAAAGACAAAGTACTCTTCAATACGAATCATACGAGCCCAAATTCGATGGGGTTGCGCCGTTTCATTATGGAGTTCCTATGTCCACCTTCCAGTTCCATCATCAGATCAGCTCCATGTCAACATATGCATTGTCACGCGATATACAGATGTGTGTAAAATTTTAGCTCAATCGGAAAACGGGAAGTGTGTTAAATTTAACTTGCAAGATTTGAAAGGGACAAGTAAAATAAAAGCGTCGCCACGCTAACAACCGATTCTACCCTCCCTCCGCATTAGATGTTTCACATCAATAATCTATACTATAATATTATAAACAGGAGAGAGTTGTATATTTGTAACAATTTTTTTTGTAACAAATAAACTCAAGAACTTCTAGATCAATTTCAAAAATTCTTTCACCATTAGTATGCTACATTATCCCTGAGTAACACAGGCTATATTTATTACCTAATAGATATTTATTACTCTAGATAGCAATTCGAAAAAAAAAAAATACTTATGTCCTGCATAAAGATACATTTACCATACGTTTATCCCAAAATATTTAAAAAATAAATGTCCATCCGTGCGAAGCCGGGACGCCGCTAGTAATATTATAGAGTGACTCGCTGATCCCCTAAGAAAATATAATTATTGTGATCCATCCATCCATCAGCCTTTTAAAGTCCACTGCTGGACATAGGCCTCCCCAAGAATGGGGGATAGTGCCGTAATCGCCACGCTTGGCACAATATTGAAAATTGAAAAAACATGTTGAAAATTGTAGACCTAGTTTTTTTTCTAATTATTTTATGTAAAATGAATTATGTTAAGATTATTGGTTGTCCTAAATAAATAAATCGATGATACAATTGACACGAAACCCTTCAAAATCGTTCAACCTCAGTAAGTTTTACTCTCCAGATATTTTTATAGACCCAATAAACAGAAATATAAACGAAATGCACTCGAAGTTATATCACATCATAAACTAAATAAGGTTTCCTATAAATGATAATGTTTTGACTATTAAGTTGCTGCGATAGATTTGGAATATCTTATAAGTGGCCCTTGCGTGTTCGCTAAAATAAGGGGAAATTTATTCTCTTGGAATATGAAAATATTTTGTTTTTAACTGTCTATTTTTTATTGTTTTTCTTCTAGAATGTACATATTTTATATTACCTATTCCTTCAGTAATCATTACTGTGAATTATCCAAAATATCCGGACAGGAGGAAGTGCTCTAAACGCCTGAGAAAAGTTTACCAGATATTTTTCAGGTGGCTATAATAAATCTAACCGCACACCCTACTGCCCGGAAACCATGGTGGTGTATTGTAGGGGTCTCTACGATGATGTTAACAAAATATCTCAGACATGCAGGTGTCCCTAGAATACTTCCCTTATAATCCGGGCATTAATTACTTTTGCACATAATTTCGGTAAATAATTCTTAAATAAAATGTGTATTGATAGCTTAGTGGTAAAACATAGCATCACGCCTATATTCCCCGAAGGGGTAGGCAGAGGTGTATTACACACCCACGATTCGCCAGCTATGTTTAAGTCCCACGTAATTACGAGAATTTTTTTTTACGAAAAATCTCTATAACTTACGAGTACACTGTTCGACCCGGGGATCGAACTCTCATGAAAAACCAAGGACTGCAAAGACAGCAGTATCGAGTTCGATCCCAAGTCTAAGGTTCAGACCTACGAGATCTTACCTCGGCAGATACCTGTGCCTATTCGAGATTTTTCGAAATGATGTGTATATTTATTTTCAATTTATCACTGCTTGATGAAGGAAAACATCGTGAGGAAACCTGTATGCCTAAAAGATTACTGGATGGCTTGTGAAGTTTGCCAACACGCATTGGGACTACGTGGTGGGTATGCTCTAATCCCACTCACCATGAGAGGAGACCCGCACCCAATAATGGTGTGACAAAAAAATTGTTGAAAATAAAATACAAAAACTATTTAACAAAAGAACACAAAACATTCTATTCTATTTTCACTTTTCATGTACAGTCTCTAAAGTAAGTGCAGCACATATAAATTCGCTTTAGATCACATAGAGTCTGCGTTTGTGCAAATCCTAGTAAATGTCAAACAATTTCACTTTGACTGCAGTGAGACCGAAGTGGGTCAAATAGATTTGTGTACTTATTTGAACTAGGTAAGTCTGAAAATTCATTCATTGACTTTACAAGTTCTTCCATGAATTATATAGAACTGGCATCTGCCCACGACATCATATGACGCGAACTTCGTAAATGGATCCATGGAGTAGTTTAAGTGTATTCCACAGCAGACTGCACAGATGGCGGAAGTGGCTTACATACCGCCCGCCCCGAGTTTTATGGGTACGATTCCCACACAGGATACTTTTTGTGTGATCCACAAATGGTTGTTCTGAGTCTGAGTGTACTTTGTTTCCAAAAATTGTATGTTTGTAAAGTCCCCAGCGATACAAAAATTATTACTCGTTCTTAGCTTTAAAAAAATCTTATCTCACAAAAACCACAATTTAACATTTTTCAAAAATGTATATTTTGATAGCTTATCTTATGTATCGATCAAATTTCATCTAAATCATTTTAGCCGTTAAGACTGACAAACATCGACATAGTTTCACAAACTTTTACATTAATAATTTCAGTAGGATCATCTAGTAATTCTTAATAATTATCTGCCTCTGATTGTCTCCTTTTAGACATAGGTTACATAGGCATTCCCAATAGAACTACACAATTAGCTGTCATATGCCGCATAGATACAACGCATCCTTACAACGTAGATTACGTTGTCAATCCAGCTAATGGAAGGTCATTTTACTCTGCATCTTGAGATGCATGCTTTTGTTTGAGAATAATTCCTCAGTATACGGTATATGAGTGATGTGACTAACCCATTTTAACTCTTTAGGATATATCAGCCCCGTTACAAGTGATTATTGGTAGGTACTTATTAAAGTAGTAGAGGGTACCCGAAGGGGTAAGCCGCCGGCGCACCATTGAAGTAATGCAAATAGTTCCAGTGGCCCATCAAAACAGGTGGAATTGTACTTAAGGAAATGCCAAAGGTTTCAAGTTACCATCGTTATAAACAAGACTTTAGATTGGTACTTACTTATTGTTTTTAAAATGGATAGCCAGTGTGGTACTTGTTAACTATTTCATATTAAATGCTTGCATTGGTGGTGTAGTAGTTATAAACATCTTTTTTGCCGAGCGCTCTAGGTTCAATTTTGACATTTTTTGTAGTGCTTGTAGTGGCATACGAGCCACGGTCCATCTGATGTTAAATGGTAACCGTTGCCCATGGACTCGACTATACCGAGAGTATTGTCAAGCCGCTGCTCACCAATTCATTTCACAGATATGAAATGAAATATAAACGGCTATCTCCTGCTACAGCCAAAACGCAACGATATTCTTTATGGCCGGTCACACGGGAGATGGTGGTACCAACCCGCTCGGGCCGGATACCAAGTTAGTACTCCCACTTGGTACCCAGCCCTACCACCAGTCATGCAATAAATAAAATAAATATTCCTGGACATTTTCACACAACGTCCTCTGGTCCCAAACTAAGCTTAACGCTTGTGCTATGGGTACCAGATTACGGATATAATATATAGTATACTATTTTTTTTTTTGTAAATACGTACATATAATAGATAGAAAACACCCAGACGCAGTACAAATATCTGTGTATGATGAAACACAAATAATTGTCCTGGGTGGGAATCGAACCCACGACCTCGTGCACGGAAGTCGGTTACACTACCGACTACGCCACGAGGCCCGTCAATGGATGATAATTGCTTACTTCCCGTAGTCGCCTGATACGACACCCGTGGGGATGGGGTGGTGACACTTGTATTCTTAATCAGTCACCACACGGACAAAACACACATCAGTCACATAGGACTATTATTGTTTATTCGATTCATAAATAGATGTTCCGAATCTGGGTGTAGTTTGTTTCTATTAATTTATTGTATATTTACTAAGTCCTCACAACATAGGAAAAAAAACGATTAAAATTGAGTTTTTCCTTGCTCTATAGTTGGCAACAAAAAAAATAGGGATATTATATATTTTTTGTTTTTGTATCACTACGACAGAAGAGAATAAAACGCTATGTCAAACCTTATGCCTGGCGCGGCAGAGAAATTGCCGTACCGTAGGCAATTTAGTGAAAAACAAGAAGCGGCTTATTTCCGCCGTTACGCTTAATTCAAAACTCAGCCAGGAATTCTCGGTTACTTTAGTGAGGTTATATCCACCTGAAATTCTAAGGAATGCTTAATACAATGAGAATCAATTTATCTTGCACGACAAATTAATGAATGGATATAAATTATTCATGTTCAATTACGAGAGCCGCGAACATTTGTACAATTTATAATTTGTAATGAAGGGACAATAGAAGAAATTATGAAGGTTGGTTCATGATAATCTAGGTCTGTAAAGAAATTAATTAGCTTTAAACGGATGTAACTATTCGTGTGGTGATGGACTAAGAATACAAGAGTCACCACCCCATTCTTTCCCACGGGTACAGTACAAGGCGATTAAGGGAAGTAATTAATTATCACCCATTGTATTAGTGGGGGTAGGGCTGGGTACCAAACCACTGAAGGAATGTAATATGGTTCCGGTGGCCCGCCGATAAAGGCGGAGAGATGGCACACGGCGGGTTTCTTTAGTCGGCGAGGGCCCCACACTACGCTGTTGTTGCCCCGAATGACGGGGTATGCGGTAAGGAACATTTTTTCCTGCCTTAACAAAAAAATAAATAAAAGTGCTGGGTACCAAGTTATTGTTCTAATTTATCAAAATAATAGACTTGAGAGCATAGACTAGTATTGTAGGAATATAGTGGTCATTGGTATTATCTATGGTTTTTATGAAATAAACGTTAGTCTGTTAAAAATCTTCCTCCATGTTTCATTAGCTTATGGGCCCAGAGCCTGTAAGTTCGCAAAAAGTGCTTGAAAGTAATCTAAAAACGTTATTAGTAGTCTAATAGATATTGATCGGACTAAATACAGTAAAATAAAGTGTTGGGACAAAGTGTAAATTGTATTACTTTGTGGACTTGTGATTTACAAAATGGCGGGTAGTTACATCGTGAATGTGCCCAAGCTAAAGGGCAGAGAAAATTAAAATGAGTGGGCTTTTTCCGCAGAGAATTTCCTAATATTAGAAGAATTGGATATTAAGAAGGAACGTGATACAACCATCTCTGAAGCAGACGCTCAAAAAGCTAAAGCAAAGTTAATAATGACGATCGACTCTTCACTGTATGTCCGTATAAAAAATGAAAATACTGTACAAGATGTATGGAAGCGATTGAAAACCCTATTTGATGATTCCGGCTTTCAAAGAAAAAATAGTTTACTACGCTATTTAATATCAATACGTTTAGAAGAGAGTGAGTCTATGACTAACTACGTTACACAAATAGTAGATACTCTGCACAGAAATTACGAACTACAGGATTCCAGATAGATGATGAATGGGTTGGATACCTATTGTTAGCAGGATTGCCTGAAAAAATCGCCCCAATGATTATGGCTATTGAGCATTCAGGTTTGGGGATCAGCACTGACGTCATCAAATCAAAACTCTTAGATATGAGTGCTGATGTTGGCAGTACCGGAAAGGACAGCGCATTTGTAGCAAAGAATTGGCAGCAGCGGAAAAAACATGTTGGTAATAAATTGAAAGCGTCTTTGAAACCTGTCAAGACGATTCGTTGCTACAAATGTAAACAAGTTGGACATTTTAAAAATCAGTGCCGTTATAACGACAAAGACAAAGAAAGCACAGTGTTCAGTGCATTTTTTATGAATTAAACATACAAGAAGACAGATTGGTATATTTATTCAGGCGCCAGCGCACACATGATTTCCGATAAAGATTGTTTCTCAGATATATCTTACAACTCTTCTATGAAACAGATTGTAGTAGCTAACCAAACGTAGATACCAGTATTGTGTTCAGGAAACGCAAAGTTGACTACGACAGTAAATGGTTCAGAGTATGATATTACTGTGAAAAATGTATTGTGCATTCCTAACCTCACTACAAATCTTCTCTCAGTAAGCGAGTTGATAAGAAAAGGAAATACGGTGACTTTTGAAGAAGGTGTCTGTAAAAAACGCAACTGTAAGAACGTCCTTGTAGGAAAAGCACACTTAACAAATGGAGTGTACAAACTGAATATAAAACAGGAATGTTTGTTGGCGGTTTCGGCAGTCCAGGAAACTAGTATGCTGTGGCATAGGAGGTTAGGCCATATAAACAGCAAGGACCTAAATGCTATGAAGAATGGCGCTGTGAAAAGGATTTCGTACCCTGAAAAGGCTGAAATTGATATGACCCATTGTATCACTTGTTGTGAAGGGAAGCTGGCGAGGAAATCTTTCCCACACAATGGCAGAAGAAGTAATAATGTGCTTGAGCTGATACATGCAGACGTTTGTGGTCCTATGGAGACCATGTCAGTGGGTATGTCAAGATATTTTCTCCTAATTATTGACGATTACAGCAGAATGTCATTCGTATATTTTTTGAAATCAAAGAGTGAAGTGGTTATGTACTTAAAAGACTTCAAGTCTATGGTAGAAAATCAGAAAGGAAAGTATATCAAGGTTCTTAGAACTGATAATGGTGGTGAATTTTGTTCTTCTGAGGTAGATTTTTTTTTGAAAAAGGCGGGGTTTGTGCCTCAAAAAACTAATTCCTACACGCTAGAGCAGAATGGCATGTGCGAGCGACTTAATAGGACTTTGGTAGAAAGAGCTCGGTGTCTATTATTTGATGCGAACATGGAAAAAAAAGTTTTGGGCTGAAGCGATTAATACTGCTGTCTACTTACGCAACAGGACGGTTGCTGCAGGCTTACAGAAAACACCCTATGAGCTGTGGACAGGCAGTAAGCCTGATCTTGGCCATATCCGTATATTTGGAAGCACTGCTATGGCTCACGTGGCCAAAATCTGAAAAGTATATACTTCTAGGATATTCAGAAAATACAAAGGGCTATAGGCTATATAACACTATTACCAAACGTATTACCACCAGCAGGGATGTTGTCATCATGGAGACTAGGCATGACTCAGACATGAGACAAGCTGTGGTGGAAGTGCAGGAAAAGGAAAAGCCTATGGAAGGAGAAGAAAAAGACCAATCTACAGTAGACTCTATCTGGTCTAGTGATAACACATATGTACCAGATGAGGAAAGGCTTGATTCCTCTGTGATTTCTTCCAGATCGGAGGAGTTCTGTAACACTGTTGTGTCGCAGAATGAATTGGCACAACTTGGACCAATTGAAAAGCCTAACCAACACAAACGTATGAGAAAACAACCAGAAAGGTTTGGATACAGCAATGTATGTGTCACTAATGAATTTATAGGTGAAGACAGCCTCTCGTATGATAATGTAATGAACAGCTCAGAACAAGAACAGTGGTGCAAAGCAATGGAGGAAGAACTGCAATCATTCCAAGAAAACAAAGCTTGGGATCTTGTGGACAAAACCAGTGATGCTCGAGTGGTGCAGTGTAAGTGGGTATACAAAAAGAAATTAAGTGGTGACACAGTGAGATACAGAGCAAGGTTAGTGGCAAAGGGCTTTACCCAGCGACAGGGTATTGATTACAAAGAAACCTTCTCACCTGTACTTAAATATTCTTCTCTAAAGTTACCATTTGCTATAAGTGTAAACTTAGACTTAGACATAACATATTTGGACATTACTACAGCGTTTTTAAATGTTAAATTAGATGAAGTAGTTTATATGCAATTACCTCTTAACTATAAATGTGTGAATAGTGAATCTAAGATGCTAAAGATAAATAGGGCAATTTATGGACTTAAACAGTCCGCTAGGTCCTGGTATAAAGATGTTGATGACTATTTACAACTATTAGGTTATGTCAAATCTGTTTATGAATATTGCTTATTTATAAAATCATTTGGAAATTTTAAAACATACATAGCCATATTTGTCGACGACTTTTTTGTATTCTCAAAATGCCCTGAAGAGGTAAATAAGTTGAAAATTAATTTAAGTAGTAGGTCTAAGTTAAAAGATCTGGGACAGTTAAAAGAGTGCTTAGGAATGAATGTAAAAATAACTTCAAATAATATTTGTATTAATCAGGAGCACTTAATAGATAAATTGTTAAAGAAATTTAATTTGTTGAATTGTATAGATATAGATACACCTATGGAGCCTAATTTAAAGCTGGAAAAGACAAAAGATATATGTTCTAATTCTCGATACCCATATCAGGAACTTATAGGTTGTCTGATGTATCTTTCTGTCTTGACAAGACCTGATATATCCTACTGTATTACTTATTTAAGTCAGTTTAATAACTGCAATACTGAGACCCATTGGAAACATGCCAAGAGGGTTTTGAAATATCTAAAGTGTACGAAATATCTTTTGGGTTAATGTTTACCAAAAATAATTTAGATATATCTGGATTTGCAGATGCCGACTGGGCCTCTGATAGTATTGACAGAAAATCCTACACTGGATACTGTTTTATGTATTCAGGATGTGTAATATCTCATGAGAGTAGAAAGCAGTAGACAGTAGCTCTCTCTTGTACAGAGGCAGAATACATGGCAATATGTGAAGCTAGTAAGGAGGCTATTTTCTTAAAAAATCTCTTGTCTGAACTTATTAATAGAAACAGTATGCCTATTGTGATATTTAATGACAATCAGAGTGCTCAAAATCTCTCTGAAAACTGTATGTATCACAGGAGAATTAAACATATAGATGTTAGGTTTCATTTCATAAGAGAAGCTGTTCTAAAGAAATATGTAAAGGTTGTATATTTGAAATCTTCTGAAATGCCTGCTGATATTTTCACAAAAAGCTTACCTAAGTTTAAACATTACAATTTTATGCAAAAAATTGGTATGGTGAATTTGAGTGATATGTAACCAAATTTTTAAAGTACAAATTATTTGTGAATAAAGAAAAAGAGATTTTTAGTAGGAGCGGGGTTCGAACCACGCATCTTTTCCAATCCGGGGAAGTGCTCTAAGCCACTAGCTATCCTACTGATCCTTCGATCATCCCAGATTCTTAATCACATTTGTCTTACGACATGTCAATTGCTAAAAGAAATAGATCTAAAATGTAACCAACTTATTTAGAACTTTGTATTATTTTGTTAAGTGGTCGTATTGTTCTAATTTATTAAAATAATACACTTAAGAGCATAGACTAGTATTGTAGGAATAAAGTGGTCATTGGTATTATCTATGGTTATTTAGATATTTTTATATATATTTCAGCATTTGACATGCACTATACATTAAACACAAATTGAAAAATTTGAAATCGAAAATAGCAGCAATCATGCTTGTGACTGTTATTTTCAATTTCACATTTTTCACTTTGTGTTTAATTATCTTTGGTTTTACTTTTATATGAAATAAACGTTAGTCTGTTAAAAATCTTCCTCCGTGTTTCATTAAGTAAGTACTCCCAGTACTTACTTGCTATCGGTGCCAAGCGGGTTGGTACCACCGTAAGATGTGTGACCGGCCATGAAGCACATCGTTGTGTTTTGGTTTCAGCAGGAGATAGACGTTAATTCTTTCATTTCATATTCTGTGAAATGAAATCGTGAGTAGCGGCTTTAAAATACTCTCGGTAGAGTTAAGTCCATGAGCAACGGTTATCATTTTCCATCAGGTGGGCCGCAAGTCTTCTGCTACCGCAAGCAATAAAGAAAAAAAAATGTACGTACAATGAATGTTAAGTAAAATTCTCAGGCATGCAGCTTTCTTCACGATATTTTCCTGTACCATAGTGATACTTTTTGAATAAATATAGGCATAAATTTTGTGACTTTGTAAAAACAAAAATTCTCAGTAGCAGCCCAGAGTTTGGGATTGTACCTGGTAGACGTCAATATTTTTAGTTTTGTCCGTGTGGTAATAGATTATGATTACCAGTGTCGCCACCCCATTCTTTCCCGCGGGTCTCGTATGAGGCGACTAAGGGAAGTAAGCAATTATCATCCATCGCATGACTGGTGGTAGGGCTGGGTACTAAGTGGGAGTAATCACTTGGTATCGGGCCTGAGCGGGTTGGTATGAATGAATGAATGAATTTTTAACTGCCTCTGTGGTGCAGCGGTAGTGTAAGTGACTGCTGATCATGAGGTCTCGGGTTCGATCCCTGGATCGGGCAGTGTTATTGAGATTTTTCGTAAAAAAAAACAAATTTCTCAGTAGCACCCCGGAATTTGGAAATATGCCCGGTAGACGTCAATAGGCTCGCCCTCTATTACGTGGGACTTAAACATAGCTGGCGAGTCGTGGGTTGTAATACACCTCTGCCTACCCCTTCGGGGAATACAGGCGTGATGCTATGTTATGTTTGTTGAATTGGTGAGCAGCGACTTGACAATACTCTCGGTATAGTCGAGTCCATGGGCGACGGTTACCATTTACCATCAGATGGACCGTGGCTCGTCAGCGACTACACGCAATAAAAAAAAAAAAATTAGGCTCGCCCTTATTACGGGGGGCTCTGAAATAGCTGGCGAACCGTGGGTTTGTAATATACCTCTGCCTACTCCTTCGGTGAATACAGGCGTAATGCTATGGATTATAATAATAGATAATAAATATAGTACATAATTTAATGTTGTCAATGAATTTCGTCGGCCTTTCAGCTGAGCTGTGGCTACGGCCAGAAAGTACTTAATATTTTATTTTTATTTTATTTGGTTCATGACACTGGATACAATCGTAGAGCTTACAATTAGTGTATAAAATTTATATATGACATTATTGACATTTTATTTAGTGAAAGTATTTCTTTTTCAACCTATGCCAGTCCCACTATTGGGCACAGGTTGCCCCTTAGAATGAAAGGTATATATGCTGCAAAAATGTATATACTAGTACCTTCATGTTGAAGTCCACCTTCACAATCCATTGTGAAAGCCTCTGAGGTATATAAGTTTCCCCACAATATTTCCTTTCGCCCATCATGAATGGATCAGCTCGATCGGAGAAGTACCACCCTCTCATAGAAGATCAACATCCTATTAATATTTAAAATGAGAAAGTTTGTATGTTTGTTAATCAATCACGCAATAACGGCTGAAGAATTAGATGAAATTTAGTAATCAGATAGTTTATTAGCTGCATTAACATAATAGCGTACTTTTTATCCCGGAAAAATGTTAGGTGGCAAAAATGTTAGGTGTAGAAAGGCTATTGGGACAGCTATTTTGCATAGAGATTTATATTACATTGACTAGATTCTGAGGTAGCGGACAGCACCTAGTAGGCATCTAACTAAGCCTATCATTAGATGTACGAGTATATTTTATGTAATACCACCTTTATATATTCTAAAATGTTATGTGCTTTTTCGTGAGACTGCTGAGTCGATTCCATTATATGAAGGATTCAGTGGATATTGAACAGATGTACTCGTAGAATCCTAAATTGAATGCATTAGTTTTGATGTTCTTAAATTCGTGAACGAAGAACGCGCACCTGGAATATTTTGCTGCATAAAGATGTGATTGTATGAAGTTGGGATAATATAGATATGCCATAGTATTATGTAAATCATTTTCCGTTCTCTGATGCTTGAAAATAATGTCTATACTTATCATAACGTGCACTATGTTCTAACATTATTTTTACAATCTTTTAGATTACAAATTATGATCATTCATAAAAAGTGACTTTTTTCCAATTCATTGTTTCCACTATTGGAACTTTTCCAGATATTTTACAGAAACGGTTTTCCAGGGCTTGCTGGTTCATGGGCGGAGTCCCTGGACGCACTGAACAGGACTCTTCTGTGGAGGCCACAGAGAGTCGTCGCGTCCAGGGTCATACGAGGATACCGCACGCTGTCGACGGAGGCAGCCTGCGCGTTGGCCGGAATCCCTCCGTGGGACTTGGAGGCGGAGGTGCTCGCCGAGGTGTATCGGCGGGCGTCGCGAGAGCGAGAGGGGGGCAGACGCCCCCTACTCAGGAAGGTGGCCAGGTGGCAGGGCGACACCCGCCGAGCTGCCATGGTCAGATGGAGGGCACGGTTGGAGGCGCCCCGGGCCGGTCTTTTGACTGCAGGGGCGCTCCAGCCAGTGCTGAAGGAGTAGGCGGGGCGACGGCACGGAATCCTTACCTTCGGACTGGTGCTGGTGCTGTCGGGGTACGGTTGCTTCGGCAGATATCTGCACATAGTTGCAAGGAGGGAAGCGACTCCGGGCTGTCACCACTGCGGCTGTAACGAGGACCCGGCGCGCCACACGTGTCGTTGTCGTGCCCGGCTTGGGCCAAGCAGCGCCGTGAACTCGTCGCGGAATTAGGGGGGGGCCTCTTGCTGCCGAGCGTCGTCAGAGCGATGCTTGGCAGCTACAGGAATTGGGCCGCGGTCGCTGCCTTCTGCAAGGTGGTTATCTCGCGGAAGGAAGTGGCGGAGAGGGCTAGGGAGGAGGATGCTTCCGCTGACCCAAACCGCCGCCAGCGACCGGGGCGGCGCAGGCGCAGGTACTTGCGCCTCATACCACCCTAGCTGAGGATGTGGGTGGATGGACCGGGGAACGTCCGTTTGGTTGGACGTCGAGGGTAGATCGTAGGCAATATAAACAAGCAAAAAAACAATATAGCGATCATTGTATTATTATACCTTGTGTAAAAGTGTGGAAATAAAGCTATTGAGAGTGAAGAAGACGTGGTTGGTATTATTTTCGTCAGGTTAAGCTTACATAATTAACCCACTAAACACACACAACATCAAAATCAGGCCAGCCGTTTTCGAGTTATCGCAAGACTAACACTCGTGACCTAGTTGATGTTTATATAATTGTAAATATTGAAACACACATCGGCTATTAAATCTATCTATCTAAATCTTATGTACCAATTCGTCACATTTTAATTGCAGCACGGTGGAAATACATCATTTAAACTAAAAACGAAACTTATTCGTCTGTTTATTGAGCCTTATGGTCTGACTTAACTGTTCATTAAAACTAGCTAACTATTGCTAACTTCGTCTCGCCACTTCCTGGACAGCCATAGCCGCAGCCGCAGTATACATCCTGGATGTATCTTGTTAAATAATATATGAGTTTATTGATTTAAGCTAACGATGTTTTGAACTTAAATAATAGAACGCTTCGTTAATTTTTAATATTTTGTAAAAGAACGGCAATCAATTTATCCATATAAATAAAATAATAGAGATTTGCCTCTGTACGCATCACTCAAAAGTTACTGTATAGATTTCATTTAAGTTTTATTTCTAATACACTTGACCATTAGTTAAAAACAATATTTTATGTATTTAGATATTTTTATATATATTTTTAGCATTTGACATGCTTAGCCTTATACAACGACATAGCTATAATTCAAATCCTATACAGTATATACAATTAAGATCCTGCTCGTGACTGTTATTTTCGATTTCACATTTTCACATTTTTTGTTAAATATTGCTATATCTTCATTTAATATAAAGTTTTATTATTGCATGTGGTAGCAGAAGAGCCACAGCCCACCTGATGGTAAATGGTAACCGTCGCTCATGGATTCGACTATGCCGATATGAAATGAAAGAATTAACGGCTATCTCCTGCTACAACCAAAACATACCGATGTCCTTCATCGCTGGTCACACGGGAGATGGTGGTACCAACGCGCTCGGGCCCGACAGCTAGAGAGTTTATCTACACTACTAGTGGTACCCAACCCTACTTCCAGTAATGCAATGGGTGATAATTGCTTACTTCGCTTAATCGGCTCGTACGACACCCGTGGGAAAGAATGGGGTGGTGACACTTGTATTCTTAGTCTGTCGCCACACGGACAAAATTAAAAAGAAAGTTTTAAATAATAACTAAAAATAAATAATTGTTTGGCCTTGTTATTAAGGCGGGAAAAAATGTACTGTATCGCACACCCCGTCGATCGGCGCAACGAACAGGGAAGATGAACAATTATATATTATAAAATATTGTTTAACAATAAAAGTTTACTATAATTGAATAATTTTTAATAGTTTTAAATTATCAACAAAATCATTATATTGATTGTAAAAAAGTGTGGGGTGATTGATATCAATAAAGTTACAAATACTTCATTGATATGTGTAATGATAGTACCAGTTTGTAACAATAAACAAAACAAAACAAAAAAACTAGACGTCGCGGGACCTCTACCAGATGTGAAACCATTGAAATTATTTTGTAGAAATAAAATGATCTTAACTTGACAAAGTATTCCTTAAGACAAATCAAACGATTATAAACTAGATGGGTTTGGGTCATTTCATTAGAGAGTTACTTTGCCCACCTTCCAACTCCATCATCAGACATTCGATACCATCTAGAGACAAAATACTCGTCAAGACGAATCATACAAGCCCAAACTCGATGGAGTTGGAGTTATAATTGTTTTATAACGGAGTTCCTATTGCCACCTTCTGGCTCCATCATCAGATCCCGAATATCATCTAGGACTGGAGTACTAGTCAAGACATTTCAAACGAGCCCTAACTCGATGGGGTTGCGCCATTTAAGTACAGAGTTTCGCATGGCCACTTCCAGGTCCATCATCAGACTCTGGATACCATCTAAAGACAAATCAAACGAGTCCAAACTCGATGGGGTTGCGTCGTTTCATTATAGAGTTCCTATGTCCACCTTCCAGCTCCATCATCATATCAGTTCCATGTCATCATAATATTGCATTTTCCCGTGATATAAATATACGGTCGGGCAAAAGGCTGGCATCTAAACCAGTATGCCATCTTTGCAATTGATTGATAGAGCTGGTATTTTTGCCTTTAAAGCAGCATGTCCCTGTTACTAAGTGCAGAGAAAAAAACTAGTGTCAAAGCATATAAGGATTTCTTGGTCCAACTGCTTTGTTTGGGGTGTAGCTTTTTACAAGGATTCTTAGTGGTATTTAACAGGAAAGGTATATCTCCTCGAAATTCCTTCATGTATATGTATGTTTTTAAGGTATGAGCTGGACACACTGTCTCATTTTCATAGTACTGTAACTACAAAATGGTGTTTCCTTTTCGTTTTATTGGATATTTTAAGAATATCAAACATTAACCCAAAGTGTGAAAAAGCGAAATCGAAAACAACAGTTCACGAGCATGATCTGAACATGCATTGCCGAAAATACCGTCTCAAATGCCCTGCCAAATCAGCCATGGTAACAATTACTTTTAATGTATATGAAAAAGCCTGTCAAATGCTAAAAAAAAATATCAGAATAATATAAAAAAATATTCATTATGACACAAGCAGATGTCAAATGAATGTTTAATTTTAATTGAAACTAATGTTTGATATGTACTCCTTAGTCTATGCTACTGGCTACTTACACTATTTACGTATTTGATTCAATGTCAATATTTTAATGTCTTAATTTATTTTACATAATAATGTATGTCTAATTATTTAGTTGATTAAAGCCAAGTTTTTTTTGGTTTATCGTTTTAATGTATCAATTTAATCAACTAAATTAAAATGTCACGAGCAAATGCTGCGGAATCAAAACAAAATATTGAAATGAAAAATTCAAATATACATTGCTTCTTGAGACCGGAACGATTCTATGTAAAACCAGATACGAATGCTGCTGATGCTGAATGCTGATGCTGGACACATTGGCGGTATAAATTCACAAATTTCTTATCTGAAGATTGCTTGTCTACAACTACAGAATCTATGAAATTAAAATTACTAGTTCACTATTTGTCATCAACTGTGTTTTGCTATGTACGGGATTGCAAAACATACGAAGAGGCCCTAAAATCTCTCGATAAAATTTACATAAAGCCGAAGAATGAAATAGTTGCCCGACATCAACTTAATACAAGAAGACAAGGTCCTACTGAATCTATCTCAGATTATTTAAAAGCTTTAAAATTCCTGGCACAGGATTGCTGCTACCAAAGTGTGTCAGCTAGAGAACATAAATAACAAGCTATAAGAAGCGCTTTCATTGTGGGAATATCGTCAAAAAAATTCAGAGAACGGCTATTAGAAAATTTAAATTTAACTTTGGAGGAGACTATACAACAAGCTTTGTCTCTAGAAGCAGCTGAACATAGTTCCCTTAAGATATCAGAGAGCTCCTTTCCCTCACCTATTCATTCAAACGCTATATCTCAATCCGCTTAAGAGGAAGAAACCACAAATATTGCTGCAGCTCAAACATCGCAAAAGCGTTGCTTTTTTTGTGGTGGAAATGTACATCCAAGAATACGTTGTCCTGCTAACAAAGCTACTTGCCAGATATGTTTAAAAATAGGCCATTTTGCGAATGTCTGCCGTAGTACTTATCGACATCCTAAGCAAACAAATTATTCTGCAAATGCTAATGAAATCGCTGATTTTCAGCTTGGAGCAGCATACGTTCTAGCAGCATCTCCATCTAGTCTTCGAAAAGCCACTATCACTGCAACTATCAACGGTATACGAGCTGATGCCCTTATCGACACAGGAAGTTCGGTAACATTCATCAATAAAACTTTAGTCCATATGCTCTGTTTGAAAAATTTTGCACGCAAACACACAATATCGCTGGCATCGCTTTCACAAGTTCTTTTGTAGAAGGCATGTGTTACGCATCTATTCAAATAGGTGATCATATTTATAAAAAGCGTTTATTGATTGTAAATAATCTCTGAGCCGATTGAATAGTTGGTCATGGTATTCTAAATGAACATGAATCTCTTAGACTTACTTTTGGAGGTCAAAAGAAACCGCTTGAACTATGTAATGTCATAGAAGCAAACGTACCACCTGCTTCACTATTCACAAACTTGTCAGCTAATATTAAACCAATAGCAATAAAATCTCAACGTCACAATTGTAACGATAGCAAATTTATCACAGAGGAAATAGAAAAGCTTTTAGCAGATGGCGTTATAGAGCCTAGTATCTCGCCATGGCGTGCACAAGTTCTAGTAACTGGTGGAGGAATGCACCAAAAGCGTTAATGGATCGATTAATCCCGAACTATTAATAAATTTACATATCTGGATGCATATCCCTTACCGAGTATTTCTTCAATAGTTTCAAATATTGCAAAATATAAAGCATTTAATCAAATTGATTTAAAAAGTGCTTATCATCAAGTACCTATTCTAAAAAAGGACAGAATTTATACAGCATTCGAAGCTTGTGGTAAACTTTTCCAGTTTACGAGAATATCTTTTAGTGTTACTAATGGAGTTGCTGCATTTCAACGTGCTCTCCAATATATCATCACAGAAGAGCATCTAAAAGGTGTTTTTACATATTTAGATGATGTAACTGTCTGTGGAATAGATAAATCTGATCAAGATAGAAATTTAAATAAATTCATGGATGCTGTGACTAAATATAAACTAACTCTAAATATAGAAAAATGTCAGTTTGCTCAAACATGTATCAATCTCCTTGGCTATACTGTATCTGACGGAAATATTAAGCCCAATATCGATCGGCTTAGACCTTTAATTGATTTGCCTTTACCATCTAATGTTCAAGAATTAAAACGAGCACTGGGTTTATTCGCTCACTATGCGAAATGGGTTAATAACTTTTCAACCAGAATTCACCCACTTATTGAAACAAATAAATTTCCTCTGTCAAATGATGCTAAAACTAGTTTTGAAAATGTGAAATTAGAAATACAAAAATCATCCCTTAGTGCAATTGATGACAAAGAAACATTTACTGTATAAACAGATGCCTCGGATTTCGCTTTGGCAGCAACCTTATCTCAAAAAGGTCGACCAGTAGCCTTTTTTTCTAGAACACTTACAGAATCTGAACGCAGACAATCATCAATTGAAAAGGAAGCGGCAGCAATCGTCGAGAGTATCCGTAAGTGGAGACATTTTCTTATTGGCAGATATTTCAATTTAATCACTGATCAAAGATCAGTTGCGTTTATGTTTAATAGTAAGCATACCAGTAAAATAAAGAACGAGAAAATAGAGCGGTGGCGTCTCGAATTATAGTGTCTCAAATTTGATAGTGCATGTCAATTGCTTAAAATATATATAAAAATATCTAAATATTTATAGGGTTTGCGTCATTATTAGGTAAAATCTTAATTGTAAAATTAAGTTTACCTGGTCGGTACAATGTATGAAAATACTTCCGACAGATGGTGCAGGCGTCACCCAAAGACGTTAAGTATGAATGTGTTATCGAAATTAGCAGTCAGGAGCAAGGGTCACGATGGCTGAATTGGCAAAGCATCTGGACGGTATCCAGGAGATGCAGGTTCGAATCCTGCTCGTGACTGTTATTTTCGATTTCACATTTTTCACTTTGTGTTTAAAATATGTATTAACCATTATAGATGAATACAGTCGATTTCCTTTTGCTTATGCCTGTAAAGATATGACTTCAGCTTCAGTGATAAAATACTTGCAACATCTGTTTTCTACTTTTGGTACTCCATTATATATACACAGTGATCGAGGGGCCGCATTTATGTCCTCTGAACTACTCGAATTTCTAAGATCACTTGGTATTGCTTCTAGCTGGACTACGCCTTATAATCCTTGTGGCAATGGCCAAGTAGAACGCCTGAATGGTACATTATGGAGAACAATTCAACTCACTCTTCGCTCTAAAAATTTACCTATTGATAATTGGGAGCAAGTGCTACCTTTTGCTTTGCATTCAATACGTTCCCTTCTATGCACGTCTATAAACGCTACTCCCCATGATAGACTTTTTCGCTATCCAAGAAGATCGTCAAACGGAGACTCAATACCCTCGTGGTTAGTGCCAGGGCCGATGTTATGCAAGAAGAACGTACGTAACAAAAGCGACCCATACGTTGAAAAGGTAGAGCTACTACAAAGCAACCCTTACTATTCTTTTATACGACACAGTGATGGTCGAGAGTCTACAGTTTCCAATAGGCAACTGGCGCCACTTCCTGATTCTACAGAGGATAACTTTTTAGACACCCAGTCTATTTCTGGCTTACCTCTTTCTTCAACTGAAGATATTCCTGAAGAAGAGAATTTAGATCGTAATGTATAATCTCAACACGACAACAACGTTGAAATTGAGCAAAGGTTTCGACGAAGTTCTAGGACAACATCCTCGTCATTTAAATGATTATGTCTTGAGTAGTTAAAAGTATAAAGGGGGGGGGGGGGGGGGGGGGGCTGGGTGAATGATATGTACTCCTTAGTTTATGCTATTGGCTACTTACACTATTTACGTATTTGATTGAATGTCAATATTTTAATGTCTTAATTTATTTGACATAATAATGTATGTCTAATTATTTAGTTGATTAAAGCCAAGTTTTCATCTGGTTTATCGTTTTAATGTATCAATGTTCTCACTCAGTGGACAACAGTTAGAGCTAATATGGTGGGCAGTAACCAGAACTAATTTTTATTTGGACAGATCTTTTAGATCCAAAATATTTAGCGTGTTATTTCAGAATTCTATTACTAATGCAGGTTCCCAGGATATTGTTTATCTAGGAAGAGAGGGCCTTTGTCTAAATGCTCCCTTAAATAGCATCTTTACATTCTCAGCCTTCCCAACTTCAGAGCCTACTAGTAGAGACAACCCTGAGCAATTTGTATTTAATTTAGAATAGACACAACCAGTAAATATTAAACGCTTCTGAAAAAAAAAACTTATTATATATGTTATAGTAGACGTAGCATCACGCCTGTATTCCCCGAAGGGATAGGCAGAGGTGTATCACACACACACGGCTCGCAAGCTATGTTCAAATCCCACATACCCCCCATATACTGAGAACCTTTCTTTTCACGAAGAAGCCCAACAACACTGCCCGGCCCGGGTATCAAACCCTAGACCTAGTGCTCAGCAGTCCTAGGAGCAAAAGGAAAACCATGACTGTGCTGACCACCAGTGAAAAACAAGAATTTCCTCAGTTTGATAATTTCTTTATTTTTTCTAACATTTAGTTATTACTGAAAGGAGGGGAAATCCATAAAGGAAAATTTGACTACAATCTAATGTTAATAGTTACTTTATCATATTATAGGCAATTGGGTCTCCTATTCGTAGACATATTTTCAGTTCTGGTTATGGTGGCAGCTGAGCCACGGCTCACCCAATGGTAATGGTAACCGTCGCTCATGGATTCAACTATAGCAGGAGTTTTGTCAGGCCACTGCTTATTAATCCATTTCACAGATATGAAATTAAAGAATAAATGGCTATCTCCCGCTTCAACCAAAACACACCAATGTGCTTCACGGCTAGTGCAACGGGAGATGGTGGTAGCAAGCCATTCGGGCCCGATAGTGAGAGAGTACTCCCACATGGTATCCGGCCATATAGAAAGTGAGTAATCCCACCTGGTACCCAACCCCACCACCAGTAATTTTAGTGGTGACAATTGCTTACTTGCCTTCTATTAGAATTATCTTTATTGGGTAATTAGGTACTTAACGAAAGTAAAAACAAATTTAGAATGATTTTCAATGTCAGGTAAAGAAAATTTCAAATAATCCTACATTAGAGTACTTATCAAAAATGTGAACTGAATTCATTTCCAAAATAAAAAGATGTTGAATTAAAAATGGTGCAGTGTACATTAGTCTTTAGGCGTCGGCTCGCTTTGACCAAATATCGAAATGTATAGGTACTAAACTGCGGCGTTTTACAAAAGAAATCGCTGTCACTATAGTAGAGCTGGCGGCTTTTAATAAAGAAACTCGATTAGCCAATTAGGTAGCCAAACCGATAGGCGCGTTTCAAAATAATATCCAATCACCAACTAATAAATGTTGTGATTCTAAATAGTATTAGGCAGACAGGCCGATCTTCTTAACCTAAATGCATAACATAACATAGTTTCACGCCTGTATACCCGAAGGGTTAGGCATAGGTGTATTTTTTTTTACCTACGGTTGGCCAACCATGTTTAAGTCCCACAAAATAGGAGGCGAGCCTATTGTCGTCTACCGGGCACATTTCCAAACTCCGGGTAGCCAACTGAGAAACTTCTTACGAAAAACCCAAATAGCGCTTTTTGCCTGGCCCGGGATCGTGATCGGCAGTCGCATACGCTAGCCAATACGCCATGGAGGCAATATGAACTATCCGCAATAATTGTAGGTACATTAGATTCGAAAGTAAATACAAATAAAAAAAGTAAAAATAAGGAAATAAAAAAAAGAAAGTAAAATAAATACAAAGTAAATACAAATTTGGAATGATTTTCAATGTCAGCTAAAGAAAATGCACATACAAAATAACTTCGTATTCATGGCAAAATGGGATCAAAATTAGGCATTTTAATATGATCTGATACTATGTCACATCTACGTTATTGATCTTTATTAGGTCAAAGAAAGTTCAGAAAAACAGCTGATTAGAGTTGCGGGACGCATAATTTTAGCGAAAACTTAGCACATCAAAAATCGTATTAAAATATAATGCAAACTTGTACTTCGCTGTATTCGCTGTATTCTATGACTTCACATAGTCATTAATGATGACCTAAATAATGTCTGGTTTCGACAATAGTATATGCATAAAGTTTCGTTCACACACAGGACAACTCTTTGTGTGATCCACTAATGGTTGTTCTGAGTCTGGGTGTACTTTGTGTCCATGAAATTGTATGTCTGTCAAGTCCCCCGTGATACAAAGATTAGGTGCTGTCTTTATTATAAAAAAAAATGACAACGTTCTTTTTGTTTAGAAACGATATTTTGTTAGTAAAACGTCTTACGTTTAAGATTCCGATTTTTCATGACAAGTGCTGTGAGAATTTTTTAAAATTCCAGCCCCTGAGGCAGAATGTCATATTTCACGTGTCGACCGTATCGAGATCACTGTGATTGGTTGAGAAACTGACGCGTGATGTCACAATAATCCGTTGGCCAATCACGGTGATCGTACAAGCGAGACGATACGATCGACATGTGAGATATGAGATTCTGCCTAAATTTTCTCAATAGTTTGTGAAGTCTGCCAAACCACGTTGGGCCAGCGTGGCCGTAAATCACTCTCACGCTCGGAGAGGACTCGTGCCCTATGGTTGCTGTATAGATGAATATTATTTTTTTGTTTTCTTTAAACGTGGTAATCTCGGGCACTGCCAGTGTCTTTTACAAAATTATTTTTGTTTTGATAGCTATATTTTTGAGTAAGCTATTTAACGTTTAATGGGAACATAGCCGTAGTAAGTATATACTTATTACTGTACAGTACAGACCTTGATAACTGCCTCGGTGGTGTGGCGGTAGTGTATGCGACTGCTAATCATGAGGTCTCGGGTTCGATCCCCGGGTCGGGCAAATGTTATTGAGCTTTTTCCTAAAAATAAAAATTCTCAGTAGCAGCCCGAAGCTTGGAAATGTGCCCGGTAGACGTCAATAGGCTCGCCACCTATTACGTGGGACCAGTGGGACTTAAACATAGCTGGCGAATCGTGGGTGTGTAATACACCTCTGCCTACCCCTTCGGGGAATATAGGCGTGATGCTATAATATTCACTTATATCATAGAAAATAAAGATAGAATGGCAATATATATTTTTTTTTCATTTGTGTCTGCTTGTGTGTTTGTTTATTACAGCAAATCTTTGAAAACGATGAAAGTTTTAATTTGGTTTTAACGGTTTGATACAGCTAAACGTTTATATGAATCTATATTCTAAAATGAAATACCACGATATCAGGAAAAAATGTCCTCATTTAAAGATATTAACATAATTACAACTAAACTCCACATAGACAAAAGGATGGATGGATGTTTATTCAATCAATCACGCGTAAACGACTGAGGGTGGATTGGACCAAACTCGAATTTATACAAGAGTAACTACACCTACTCGGAATAAACTACTCCACGATTTTATTCTCTAGATAATCGACAGTCGTTTTTCCACACAATCCAACATATAGCTATACTTGGATTAGCTATTCGCGAATACCGAAGTTAGTTTAATACCCAGCAAAAAGAAGTTGTTCTATCAAAGGGACAGTGTATAGCTTAACTCATCTCAACTCTTATTTGTCGTATTATAGCGTGGGAAAGTAGCTGTCAATGTATATGTTCTTTGTATAGTTTAAAATTTTCGAAATATTGCTTGGCGATTGGGTTGGGTTAACGTGGTCTTCTTTTCAGGTTTCTTTCAGAAAATTTCAGTATAAAATGAATGGTGTTATGTGCAAACGCCGAAATCATGATCATTGTAGTATTCAAAGAAATGTATTCTCTCTTTTAGCCACCTCGAATGTCTGGGATCTTCATCACTATTACCATATTGAATTAAATCGTTTAAACGAAACGTTGCATTTACGTTTTTAAAACATTAATTCCTTGTGTTGCATTACATGACAGAACAAAAAAGATGACGCCATTTTTTTATTCTTAGATTAGCTCCTCGTTCGATGCTTATCGGTGGCATAGTGACTATTCCCGAATATGCTCGCTATACTTTGAATTGTGGCACTATCCCCCATATGAGCGAAACACATGTTGTGGCGTTCTCTTGGGGAGGCCTATGTCCAGCAGTGGACTTCGAAAGGCTGATGGATGGATGGATGGATGGACTTTGAATTGTTGTTGGTTAAACGTAAAATTAATTTACTCTCGAGTAAGTGATTTTTCTAGAAATACAATTTATTCTTGTTTGATCAAACCCGCCCTAAATTCAATTTTTTTTCAAGGTGATGGATCAATATTTCTCACCCGTGTTTTTCTTATCTATAGAATATATTGAATTGAACGAAAATTGTACGTCTTATACATATATGTGATACTCACAATAATAATACGAAACTATAACTACAAACTTAGTCCCATCGATTCCTCAGCGTCGATTCTCGAAAGTTCCATGTAAGTTTGGACATCAACTGCTTGGAAACTTGACGGCGGATTGGCAGTATTATAACAATATTATGGTGTTACAGTGTAGTTTAATTTGAACTGTAGCTTAAGGCACCACATTTACTGATGCCACTATGTGCTTGTTAATCCAATCTTGATGGAGAGAAGATGGACAAAAATTTATACATATACTAGTGGACCTAACAGACGTTGTCCTATCCGAACATGACGTTTCCTTTGGATTGAGCATTCATTTTAGCTACTAAGGTTATTTTCATAAAAATATGGGTTGTTAGTATGGGAAATTTTGTTGTTAAATAGGTCCTGAAAACCTATCTTGGCGCCACATAACGGGTCCAAATGTAAATCTAAACCATCCCGGTACTTACACAAACATACACAAATGAATTTGTCAAGATCGGTCCGGGCGTTTAGGAGGAATTAACACACGGACACAAAAAATATATATAATACTGAAGCAAAACAGTTAATAAAATGTTCAATTTATTTGTCACAACTTATTGCTCTTCTACTGTTGATCGCAGGTTTGCTTTCATTGTTACTATCGAGAGATTTTAGGCTATCGTCCACTATGTCTGACTAATTCAAGTTGGTACACTTCACACAGAGAGAAAATCTTTGTGGCATACAGGCCTCCTCACGATTGTTGCCACCAACAGGCCATGTTCATTTATGATCAAATATTTTAATTTTGATGTGCTACAACCTCGTTTGTCCTAGCATGAATGGGTCAGCTTCATCTATCAGCGTGAAACACAGACAGGTATGACAGGACGCGTGAGTGATGCCTCTGGTGTCGTTAGCGTCCATAGGCTCGGGACTCGGAATAGGACGGGCGTGGCGTAATCGGTAGTGTAACCGACTTCCGTGCACGAGGTCGTAGGTTCAATTCCCACTCAGGACAATTATTTGTGTGATGAAAACAGATATTTGTAATGCGTCTGGATGTTTTCTATATATTATATGTAGGTATGTATTTACAAAAAAAGTAATATATGTATAATATCCGCAATCTGGTACCCATAGAAAAAGCGTTAAGCTTAGTTTGGGACCAGAGGACTTTGTGTGAAATGTCCGTGAATATTTATTTATTATTATTTATATAAATATAGGCTATGACTACTGCTTAACTCAGTGGGGCCGTGTGCTCGTTTACCATCTACACATATACACTTTTAAATAACCTGAGGCTAAATATACATTATACTACTACTCTCTTTCATACCTACTCGCTCTCTTGCGTTGTCGATACGAATGCGGTCAGTCAGCCTCACTCCACAGATTCTCCGCAGAGATCGCATTTCGACCGTATTGATTTTACTCTCATGCTCCTTTTTGCATACCCAACTCTCGCTTCCATATATATAAAATTGGGACAGACTAAAGATTAATATATACCTATTTCTATTTTAGTTTTCAGTTCCGTCAGTAGACTATCACTGCAAAATCATTACTGCTAGCCAATACTTACAATATTTATCAACAATACGTAAAATCTGTTTTACTTTATCACTAATTTATTAAACCAACACGAAAGCTCACGGTGAGTGCTTTCGTTCCTCTATATTTTATATTGTAGCCGTGTGTCTGGATTAGGATTTATTCTGTACAATTTATTTCAAGTTCGCTCTTCGGGTCGCATTACATACGTGACGTGTTTGTGGCGGGGTTCGTCTTTGTACATTTAAGATTTATTTTTCTGTATTTAATATAATATATGTTACTTTTAGTTTTTTTTTAATAAATAGCAACAAAATGTTAAATGTTGAACACGGGAAATATATGCCTAATACTATAATACTGTCGGAAATTCATGACAATTAAGTGAAATAGAATTTGTATGCAATGCGTACCATCTGTAGTGGTTTAAGTATATATACCTACTAGCTGACCCGGAGAACTTCGTACCGCCATATATATTTTTTCATCAATAAATACCTATTGCAATTATAAATTGAGATATAAAGTATCCTATCTCTTAATTTGGAACAAAACACACATTTAAAAATAAAGTTAAAATCGGTTCAGTAGTTTCGGAGTTCATCCCGGACAAACATCGTGACACTGGAATTATATACAATAGATATAGAAATTGCAAAATTGCAATTAGTTTTTTTTTATCCGTGTGGTGACGGACTAAGAATACAAGTGTCACCACCCCTTCACTCCTTTCCGGCGGGTGTCACACAAGGCGACTAAGGGAAGTAAGCAATTATCACCCATTGCATGACTGGCGGTAGGGCTGGGTACCAAGTGAGAGTATTTACTTGCTATCGGGCCCGAACGGGTCAGTACCACCGTCTCCTGTGTGACCGGTCATGAAGCACGTCAGTGTATTTTGGCTGTAGCAGAAGATAGCCGTTTATTCTTTCATTTCATATCTGATAACTTAAATGGTGCGCAGCGGCTTGACAATACTCTCGGTATAGTTGAGTCCATGGGCGACGGTTACCACTTACCATCAGGTGGGCCGTGGCTCGTCTGCCACCCTGAGCAATAAAATAAAACTTTGGTCGGAAATATGTCATAAATAATCATCTTTTTTCTGATTTTACCCGCGACTGATGGAAAAGAACGAAAGCGGTATATGCGTTTGGGGTTAGAGGTTATTTGTATCTGTAAAGTAAAGGCTGTAAAATATTTGAATCATCGGGATAAAAGAAGATCAAGATATAGATTCCAAAAGACTTATCTTATTTCATTATGTGTTTGCCTATAAATTATCTAAACCACCTTCCCTGAGAAATTTTGTCTAGGGCTTGTGCAATAGTGGGCAATACTAAATGTTGTGATGAAACCCTTTCCAAAAAATGAGAGTATTAATAACATGAGAATAAAATTGTGTCTGTATAAATTCGATATCCAAATCAATACCAGTTAGACAAATAAGGACTTGAAACCGTTAAACTAATAATCCCTTTGTTACAATTCAAAACCAATGCAATGCTTACTATAACCAGTACTTAATTGAAACCTCGTATTATGTAAGGAACAAGCTTAGCAAAGTGACAATTAGTTTCAAACCACTGAATGGGAACAGCATCTGCTACAATTTATTGGTACACTCAAACAATTTGTCCGTGCGGACACTTAGTTATCTAAAGAGTTATTCAATCTCTTGGTTTAGTAAATAAAATAAGTAATAGACAATATTGCTGCAAAATATGGTATTTAATGATAATTTAAAAAACTAAAAAAGAAACTTTAATAGCACGTTGAACCAATATTATAATAAAAATTTGATTGTAAAAAGACAAAAACCCCACGTTCTTGTCATAAAATGTTAAAAATTGTTCATTGATAAGTGTGTGATAATTGTCTAATAAATAAGAACTATGTTTAAAAGCACCCCACGCTCTTTAACATTATTATTCTCTAATTTTTAATTCAGCTTGCACTAGACATGAAAGCGTGTTTTTTAGTTATTTTAACTATAATTTATTTTCTTCTGTTTAGTCTTAAAATAGCATCAATAGTACTTCAATTTGAAAAAAAACAAAGCTTCGTCATTTATGTGTATACTACTTTCTATATGATGTTTTCACATTTCCAAAAACAACCATCCAGAGCCAGCTAGGCTCATTTGACTAAAATTTTGCGTCTTATTTCACAAACGGATTCCTTATTCGAAAAATTGTTTTCACACACTTCACAACCATTTGTCTAAAGACCCATCCAATGACACCCCACACTATGGGATAGATGAGAAAAAAAACATCCCCGCTTTACGTGTAGAGAGTACCCTATTTTTCTAAAATTTAATTTTATAATTTTGTCGGTGTGGCTAATTCATGCCAAATTTCTAGTACTAAATCTGTAAGCTAAGATTACGTTGACGGACGGATATGGTGAAACTATAAGGATTGATTGTTGGGTACGGAACCTTAACAGCAAATAAACTTGTCAAGTTATTGCATTTTCATCGGTCTGTGATAAGTGTGCAAAGTTTTGATTTAATCCGAAACAATTCGAAGTGGGTCAAAATTACGTTCAAGGTTCCGTTACCTAGATACATATATTTAGGAGAAGCTTATACAAAAGTGTCGAAAACAACACAACGAAATTACTCTTGCTAATTTTATTGTACATAAATGAACTACATATCACCGTTTAACATAATATAATTAATAAACTGACGGTAAGCATTGACTAAGACGTTAGCAGACCATTTATCATTTGCACTTTACCAACTCTATGCAAAGCGAGGGAAGGTACGAAGTAAGTAGGGAACACAAAACAAGGTTTACAGAACAAAACTTGGACTCCTATCTCAGATTCGGCCAAAACAGAAACTATGGCCAAAACTAGATAGTGTGGCCGAAACTTGGTAAAATCGAAACCAAATGAGGATCTTTTTTTGATCACTAGATATACATTACGTTGGGTGACAGGTTTTCTAAACTTGTATGAACTTATAATATTGAAAGAAGTATGCAGCCTTTACGTTAAGTTTGATAGCTTGAACTTGTACGATATCAAGTTAGCGTACGTAACATGAAGTTTTTATATTTTATAGGACCATTAACTGGCTGCGTAAGATAAGTGCTCTTCAAAATTGTTTGAGGCATAAAATATTATATAAAATATATACGTTTATACTTTAGCAGATCTTTTATAAGTCCTATAAGCACAGGGCGTATATCGCGAGTGATTTAAAAAGCATACAAAAGCCGTCCACACAAAGAATTTATTGATCTATGTGGGAAGCAAACACAAAACATTTGGCACAGAAGGATGATATCTAAGCCACTACGCCAATTGTGTAGATTACTCATCTACGAATCCCCCACCTCCCCCTTTCGAGGTCGTTCTTGAGTTTGCCTCTACTGCTTAGTCTTCTTAGATGAAAAATAACGCTCAAAATAATTTTAACACAGTAAAAGTTGTAACTCTAGCTACAGCACAGTACAATACAGTATACGTATACAACAGTATAAAGCAGTGAGAGCAAATCTTAACATACCATTTCCTTCTTTGTTCTTCTTTCAAATAAACAGATATTGGTAATCGCTGCTCAAGGACAACTACAGTGAAGCTGTAGAAGGAACAGCTATCTCTTGCTACAACCTATACACACCAAGGTGCTTCAAAATCGGTTACACAGGAGTCGGTGGTGCCAATTCGGTCGGACGCGGTAACGAGTGAATACTCCCACTTGGTACCCAACTCTACCACCAGTAATCTAAAGCGTAAGCATATTTTCCTTTTCCCTTACAGTGGGGAGTAATGATAATATCTTTTTATTAATATTAAACTTATGTGCACGAACATTACGTTAAAATATTACTGTACAAAAAAGGATCCTCTAACTTTGGTTTTATTAGGGTAAAACGCCTCCTGTTCCTGTAATGGAGTTCATGACATGGCAGTTTTGGTTCCCCTTGTGTGATGAGGGAAATGCAATCAAGCAACATTAGATGTCGACACAGTCATTATTTTATATATTGCGCGGAAAATTTGTTTGAGTATAATAACATTTATAGTAAAACACTTTCATATTTTTTGTGAAAGTGGAAAAAAAAAGATTTACTGCGAGTGGGATTCGAACCTTCGTCCCATCCAAACCGGGGAAGTGCTCTGGACCGCTAAGTCTATATACAGCCGGTTTTACCCTCCCTCCGCATTAGATGTTTCATTCACATCAAAAATATAGGTTCCGGATAAGTAATCACCAACATATCATATACTACAACCTTCTCCAAAACACGCTGCATCTTATGGTATAAGTATTATTTCGATCGGTTCAGTAGTTTTTGCAGTAAAACCGAACAAAAAAACCGGCTCTCCATTTATTAGTATCGATATCGCAGTCACCCAACGGCGACTCCAAATCTCCGTTTCACATTTGTTTTAGATGTCTTTACGACCCACGCCACCTATTTGATGTATTTACATACATTATTCCAATATAGTAAGTTTAATTTTTCAATTAAACTTCATACTATTTGATAGCGCGATTTTTTAAATATTTTTATCTGTATTTAGCACTTCACATGCTCCGCTAATTTAAAGACCAAATTATTTTTGAAAGTGGAAAAAGATTTATATTTGACCATGGTTAAAGCTGTTCTGCTTGGTTTTATTAAGAAATATATTAAACCCAAATATAACTTTCTTGAGCGTTAATGGTAAATACCAATTAACGAGTCGAGGTTGTTTTGCTGCGAGTTTTTCCATTAATGTTTTCGAGTTAGCACATTATATTTGTAACGTTATTATGTTATTGATTTACTCCCTGAAGTGAACACTACCATCACTTTTCTTTGGGTTTTTATTATTCCTCCACTCCACTACTTATCCTTTCCTTGGAGTAGGCGACGCGCGAGTGGTGCCTCTGGTGTTGCTGGCGTCTATAGGCTACGGTAACCTCTTGCCATCAGGTAGAATGTATGCCTGTTTGCCACTCACGTAGTTAAAAACAAGTGAAGTAGTACATCCTAATACTATTACATTATGATAACTACTATTACATTAGTATTCGAATATTAATACTTCCCTCATTTTCGCTGTAGCTAACGTCTCGTTAAAATCAGAACGACAACTAATCATTTTAATTAAATTTATATTACCAATAAACATCAGGGGATATAGCTGGTCTACCATTACTCTCAGTAAGGATTCTAATGGGAAATCTACTATAATTTTTTTTACGGTTAGAACAAATAAATAAAATGAATAGACTTTGCCTGAAGGTTAAACATAATACCTTCAACTCGCTGTTGGCTATTGTGGTAAGCACGGACATTAGATAATATACATTTAATTTATATTGTATATCAATTTAGACTTTATTGCTGTCAAAATACAATTGCAAATAACATGCTATAGTTTACTGTTAATATTTCTCCTTGCAAAGTATTACACACTTCAAGGAGACTAGAAGCTAGACTAGTTAGTTAACAATATTAAGACTTACCAATTAAAGGTTCTTATATATACTTTGTTTTATCTTATTGTTAGAAACTTTATTAAATTCGATATCGTACTTGTTTGTATCTTGTTTGCAATATTTACTGAAGAAATAGAAATTGTATTTTAAAAAATAAAAATGCTTTAATAAAATTCATCGCGCTTAATGGTTTGATCTCTTGTGCCCTACTGTATCTTCGAATATCCTCCTGTAACCATAAGTGCTGTGCAGCATCCGAAAGGTTAGGTTAATAAAAATCAAATAAACGGTCTGATCTCTACACCAACGTTACCTGGAAACTATCTCGTCCAAGACTGTTCGTTTCCAGCACTCTTTTCTACCACGCACGTTTATACTCTGGAATTAACATCCTGCTACGGTGTTTCCTCAGCGCTACAACATATTCTTCTTTACACGAGGTTTGAAAAGAGCACTTTACTCACTGGGATCGGTTTGGCTGTGCCCCTGGTGTTGCCAAAGTCCATGAGCGTCGGTTACCACTCACCGTTTGCTCATCTGCTATAATTGGCAAAAAATCGCCATGTATGCCATAAAAGTTTTTTTTATTCTTATGATGGCAGACGAGCCACGGTCCACCTGATGGTAAGTGTTAACCGTCGCTCATGGACTCAACTATACCGAAAGTATAGTCAAGCCACTGCACACCATTTCATTTCTCAGATGTGAAATGAAAGAATAAACGGCTATATTCTGCTACAGCCAAAACACACTGGCGTGCTTTGTGACCGGTCACACAGGAGATGGTTGTAACGACCTGTTCGGAACCGACAGCAAGTGAGTACTCTCACTTAGTAACCAGCTCTACCACCAGTAAAGCAATGCGTGATAATTGCCTACTTCCTTTAGTCGCCTTATACGACACCCGCAGGAAAGGATAGGGTGGTGACACTTGTATTTTTAGTCCGTCAACACGGACATGGTTTATTCATAACTAGCTAGTAGTAAGCAACACCTGCAGCTTAATGTCTGGGTAATACCAGCACTCAACTTGAATATCAACCGCTAAGCTTGAAAAGAGTGGGAATTGCAATTTTGTCTGGTTTTATTCCATGACATCCGACCATTCTTATCCGAACTCATCAATTAGTCTAAGACATAAATTACTTAGACGTCTCAGAAACTGTTTTGAAACTTAGTTTTATTTGTAGCTATTAATTATATAAGTAAACGCCTTATGATTAAAAAGGTAACATGTTTATTAAATACCATAATTGGCAATGAACAAGAACGGGAAAGTAAATGGCTTACATTTTCGATCTATTATCTCTGATGGCATACTACAGTTAACATCGACGGATCAAAAATTAACAAGAAAGAAAAGTTTGTAGTAACTGGCTGGAGCTGGATGGACTGGGGAACATTCGCCACCCGCAAGGCCTCCCGAGGAGGTGCGACGCTCCGTGTGCGGATGCGTCGCTCAGTAGAGGGGAACATAGTTCCAGTGGCCCGCCAATAAAGGCGGAGATACGGCACACGGCGGGTTCCTTTAGTGGGTGAAGGCCCCATACTACCCTGTTCGTTGCCCCGAACGACGGGGTGTGCGGTTAGAAACATTTACTGCCACCTTAACAAAAAAAAGAAGGTAGTGCAGTGGTAGTGTAAGCAATTGCTGAACATGAGGTGTCGGGTTCGATCCTCGGGTCAGACAATGCTATTGAGCTTTTTCGTAAAAAGAAAAATTCTCAGTAGCAGACTGGAGTTTGGAAATGTGCCCGGTAGACGGCAATAGGCTCGCCCCCTATTACGTGGGACTTAAACATTAACAAATCGGTGTAATACACCTCTGCCTACCCCTTCGGGGATACAGGCGTGATGCTACGTTTTTTCTTTAGTAATAACGAAGTTAATAAAAAAGTTCGTTATAAGTATTTACTTAAATGTTTATTCCACAAATGCTAAGACAAGATTTTGTTCGTAACGAAATTATAATTAGTAAATTATGTAATGGAATTATGTTGTTTTCCGTTTAAAATTAAGACCCTTCTTGCCCATTCAAGTGTTGTTTAAAATAACACCGCACTTAAATGAAAAACAAGCTTATAGCATAACTTTATATAATAACTAGCCTATGCACGCGGCTATGCCGCAAGCAAAACTTAATTTTTAGGTTATATCTCAGGTTATGAGATAAAACGTATACCAGTTTTGCACGCCTCATAAGCGAAGAGTTGAGGTGGGTATTACTCCCGTTTTACACGGAACAACAGATTTTTCAAACTTAAAATGTCTCTATTTATCATATATTGCACTTGTAAAATAATATCTACATACACATATAAAGAACAAACACTATTTTTAACATTCATGATATTTTTGATGCCACTTGTTATTTAACAAGTTAAAAAACTGTTTGAAAAAATTTCTGGCTTGGACGTCCGTGTGTTGTAGCACAGCAGCGTTGTAACACGATAACGACCAAAATATTTTACTAATCGAGTCTTTTTAGTCGTTCGAATTATTATGATTAGGAATAGAGCCCTATCACTTTTCACGGTATGATTCGATGTGGTATAATAGTTATTAAATAAACAAAAAAATAGTGAATATTTACGCTCGACGCGACACTAAAATCAGTGCTATCCTTATTTCGTGAGAATTATTTCTATAGACCAATGTAGAAGTACTTCTTAAAATTAGCGCTAGATGGTGTATAAGACATGAAATCCACATTAGTACTTTTTGAAATTAGAGCTATCTATGTGATTTATTGAAAACTACTTAGTAAGACCAATACATTATTAGTTACTTATCAAATAATCAATTTTATTGTGAAAAAAATATTTTTGTTGATCAATTTTATTGTGAAAAATTAACTGATAAATCGAGTGGTAAGATTTGATTCCACGTAATTGTATCATTGAGGTACCTATATGTACTACGTAGGTACGTACTAACTCAATGAATTGTATACATACTTTGTATGTATAATGCAGACGGACAAAATCCTATTACCTAATTGTTGTTTTTGCTTGTTGTTCTAATAAAGACATAAAATTACTTTTATTTCAATATCTGCAATGCACAGACATCGGCTTGTTATATATTTTATTACATATATAGATATTAATATTAAGTACCTATACATACATTTTTCGTTTGGAATTTATTTTAATCATGTTTATAGAGATTAAATATTTATGACATTTTTTATTGCATGTAGTGGCAGTCGAGCCACGGCCCATCTGATGGTAAATGGTAACAGTCGCTCATGGACTCAACTATACTAAGAGTATTGTCAAGCCGCTGCTCAACATTTCATTTCACCGATATGAAATGAAAGAATAAACGACTATCTCCTGCTACAGCCAACCCGTAACGATGTGCTTCATGGCCGGTCATACGGGAGATGGTGGTACCAACACGCTTGGGCCCGATACTAAGTGATTACTCCCATTTGGTACCCAACCCTACCACCAGTCATGCAATGGATGATAATTGCTTACTTCCCTTAGTTGCCTAATACGACACCCGTGCGAAGAATGGGGTGGTGACACTTGTATTCTTAGTCCGTCACTACACGGACAAAACTCTTTCGAATCTGTTCATTTATATTTTGAATTTAATAAAAGCTTTAATATACGTTTTTGAGTATTCCAAATTAAATAAAAAGTAAATGATAAAATGTATATGCAATTAATTTAAAAAAAATCAAACATAAATGCAAATACTTTGGAAAATCCAAAACTGCTCGCCTCATAATCTTCATTTTTCCCAATAAAATTGATAATTTGATAAGTGACTAATAATGTATTGGTCTTACTAAGTAGTTTTCAATAAATCACATAGATAGCGCTAATTTCAAAAAGTACTAATGTGGGTTTCATGTCTTATACGCCATCTAGCGCTAATTTTAAGAAGTACTTCTATATTGGTCTACCTCTGTCATTTTTCAAGGCGCCATCTGGCAATTAGTAAGAACAACAATCCATGAGTTTACATATATACCTGCATAAGTGCATATTATATATATAAACATGTAAAATTTAATAATTTATTAAACTGTAAGCAAAAGCAATTTAAGAAAACAAAAAGACATCGCTAGTTTCCTTAAAAAAAATCAATAATGTGGTTCTATATATACAACAGCAACTGAATACATCTAAAATTACCACTTGCGACATCTAGGCTTGCATTTGTCAATATATCTTTTACTTTAAAACAGCGACATCTATCAATAGAAAATTGCAACCTTTGACAATATTATACGAGTTATTTAAAAATCAATGAGTTCAACAAGAAATCTCTAAACCATTTATCTTCCTAACTTGTTTGCCTTATAATTTTATACTTTGTTCTAAGTGAAAACACCGTGACGCCAAGGCCACGCAAAAAAAAATTGTGAAATGTAAAATATGTTTTTTTCGTGTTTTATAACATTGGCGTGTGTTTAGTGTTTTTAATTTATGTTATGGATAAAATAGTTATTATACTTGACAAATATCATCAGTTCGTCAAGCAAAGATAAAAACTTTCTTTTAACAAAAAACAATGTACCGGCCGGGCGAACGGCGTTCTGTTCTGTTGACGATAGTAAAACCACCGGTGGCTATGCGTACGTAAAAAGGTAAGTAGTTCTCATGATAGGCGCTGGTTTTAGTGTCGCGTCGAGCGTAAATGCCGTAAATATTCAGTATTTGTTTGTTTATTTAATTAAACCACATCGAATCAGAACGTGAAAAGTAATAGGGCTCTATTCCTAGTCATAATAATTCGTACACGAAAAAAAAGACTCGATTAGTAAAGTATTCTGGTCATTATCGTGTTAACATTCATTACCTACAACTCACGGACGTCCAAGCCACATTTTTTCAAACAGTTTTTTAACTATTTTAAATAACAAAAATGGCATCAAAAATATCATGAGTGTTAAAAATAGTGTTTGTTCTTTATATGTGTGTAGATATTATTTATCAATATATGATAAATAGAGACATTTTAAGTTTGAAAAATCAGCTGTGCCGTGTCAACCGGGAGTAGAACACACCTCAACGCTTCGCTTATGAGGCGTGCAAAAGGAAACTTCTTTAGAAGATTCGATCCTGGACTCCGCCGATCTGAAGCACACTAGCTGCTAAATCGACAGCGAACACAGCGTAAACTATGGTGAAATATTTGTATCATATGTTATTGATTATTATATTATTGCACGCCTCATAAGCGAAGCGTTAAGATGGGTACTATTCTCGTTTTACACAGAACAACTAATTTTTCAAACTTAAAATGTCTCTAGTTATCATATATTACACTTGTATAACAATATATAAACACACATATCAAGAAAAACACTATTTTTGATATTTTGATCTATACTTTAGCACTTGACATGCTCAGCTACTCTTAAAGTACAAATTATAATTTGTGAATAAGGAAAAAGAGTATTATAGTACAAGTGGGAATCGAACCTGCGTCCCTTCCTATCCGGGGAAGTGCTCTAATCCACTGAGCTACAGTACTATCTTTTAGACATACCCAATCTCTTTATAACATTTGTCTTAACGACCAACGCTATCTATCGGAATATTTTTTTCAAAAATCACACCATCAAATAGTATGAATTTTAACTGCAAAATTAAACTTACTATATTGGATTAATGCATGTAAATGCGTTGTAGGTAATGTATGGAACACATTTACATGCATCACAAATGTGATAAGGAGATTGGGTATGTCTAAAAGATAGTACTGTAGCTCAGTGGATTAGAGTACTTCCCCGGATAGGAAGGGACGCTGGTTCGATTCCCGCCTGTACTAAAATACTCTTTTTCCTTATTCACAAATTATAATTTGTACTATTTTTGATACCCATGATATTTTTTATGTCATTTTTGTTATTTAAACTAGTTAAAAACTGTTTAAAAAAGTTCTGTCTTGGACGTCCGTTTGTTGTAGGTAATGTATGAACACGATAACAACCGAAATACTTTACTAGTCGAGTATTTTTTTTCTTTGATGATACAGTATAACTACGAATAGAGCCCTATCACTTTTCGATGTGGTTTAATTGCTATTAAATAAACAAAAAAATACTGAATCTTTACGCTCGACGTGACACTAAAACCAGCGCTATACCTTTCATGAGAACTATTTCTGTAGACCAATATAGAAGAACTTGTTAACATTAGCGCTAGATGGTGTATAAGACATGAAACCCACATCAGTACTTTTTAAAATTAGCGCTATCTATGTGATTTATTGAAAACTACTTAGTAAGACCAATACATTACCTATTAGTCACTTATCAAATAATCAATTTTATTATGAAAAATGAAGATTATGAGGCGTGCAGTTTTGGATTTTCCAAAGTATTTATGTCTCATCTAGAGCTAGCAAACAAAAAAAGTTTCATTAAAGTCCGTGTTGTCACGGACTAAGAATACAAGTGTCACCACCCCATTCTTACCCACGTGTGTCCGTACGAGGCGACTAAGGGAACTAAGAAATTATCACCCATTGCATTACTGGTGGTAGGGCTGGGTACCAAGTATTCGCTTATAATTGGGCCCGAGCGGGTTGATACCACCATCACCCGTGTGACCCCGGCACATTTTATTTCATATGCTCGTCCCCGACCATACGCAAACAAACGTGATGTGGAGATTGGGAATGGCCGTTGTGCAGTGCAATGTCTTAGCGGTCTAGAGCACTTCCCCGGATTAGAAGGGACGAAGGTTCGAATCCCACTCGCACTAAAGTTCTCTTGTTCCACATTCACAAATAATTTGTTAATTTTCAGTATTCCTAATAAAGAGTTGTCTATCTATCTGATGTATAATTATATACAGGTAGGTAACACTTAATTAATTATTTACCTCCAGTATTATTTCCCTACAAACGAGCGTGGTAAATAGTAAGTAAAGTTATTTACAACAACAAACTAATTTAATAACTAGCTCGCCACATATTGTACGCTTATAAATTTATATTAAAAACTTTCAGTCGTATCGGGGTTGTTCGCAACTTTTAGAGGCTCACGAAGACCCCAGACTGTGTGATTAATTAATAAAACATATTCATAATTCCCTTACGCCTAAAATACATTTGAAATAGTATATTTATGGAGTATTCATAGTCTTTATTATATGAAAAAATTTAAATAATATAATTATGTTTTTATTCAAGCCACAATTTATATGCCCCCTCCCGATCCCCTCCATATTATGCTTTCTATTCTCTGCTTGCTATCCTACCTATCCTCTCATTAATATAATTCCTATCTACCTACTATCCTATATAATATATATTATATGTATTCCTTAGAGCAGGGTGTTGTCTTTTAAAAACAAATAAAATAAAATGTGTGATGGGCCGTGGATTGTCTGCAACCATTAGCAATAACTACGTAAATAAAATAGTAGTCATAGTCGGGTTACATTTTTAAAACATTATAATTTATTTTCCGTTTTGGGCGCTTGATAAATATTATGACAATATAAATGCATATCTTGTGAGCATTATGCGGGTACTGAGTTTATAGAGTGAAGGCATTCTCTACCAGCATTTCCTAGCTAAATGGGTTTATTTAAAACACGCGCTAAAAAACTATTACTTAAAATTTTAAAATGTAGCCTATTAACATCATTGATTCATCAAAATTGGATGAACAGTTTAGGCGATACGGAGTAACATAAGTAAATACAAACATACATTATATACATAGACTACTAAAATTATAACCCTTCGTTATGGCTTTGACTTAGTCGGGTAAAAATATTATGTGTAAGCATGAAAATGGTTAAGAAATCTACTAGACTAATTGAGCTATAAAGGGTTGTGACTGTCACGATCGATCTAAGTTAAATAATGTTCATGAAATGTTAACGGTTCACTTATTTCAACTTCAGCGTTGCAGTCTTATGAATAATTGAGTAGCGGTTGTTTAGTTCAAATCACATTAAAATAATCCCGCCGGTTTATAACGCTCCATTTCTCAACTTTGATATAGTTTCATAAGTTAAAGTCGTGTGCGTGCAGACATATAATATATATTTACTATATTAAATTATAACGGGCCTATTATACTTTTGAGGTATTTAGGAAATTTTAATAAAATGTTTTTAAATAAAACTACGTTTACGGAATCTATCGCGTTTATTTGATTTTCTACCATCCCGACGTTTCGAATACTTTACAGCATTCATGATCACGGGTGGGCTTAGATGATGGACGTCCAAGGCTTATTTGTAGTTTCAACGGTTTCATCTACCCACAGTATATGATTTTACAAAAAATTTGGTTTATTTATTTTAACCCACCTAATATTCGTTTAGAAACACAATTAAAAATATATCTACTTCAAATTTTATGCTTACAATGTATGAGACTTTAAGTTAGTACATTAAAATGAGTATAATACTCCTCTCTAAATTGTAAAATTTTTGTTTTTATTTCCATCCATCCATCCATCAGCCTTTCAACGTCCTCTGCTGGACATAGGCCTCCCCAAAAGAACGCCACAACGAGCGGTCCCGTCATGGGGGATAATGCCATAATCGCCACGCTTGGCAGGCGAGTTGGCGATCGCAATGGATATTGTTAATACTCGAGGAAGTGCTGCAGCTGCCCACTCTCCGGTATTCCCTCAGACGGCTCTTACGACTCCCGTGGGTAGAGAGTTGTAGGACAATTCTAAAGCCGGCCCCACACGGCCAGTTTGGTAGTGTTTTTTAGTGCTCAAAAAGTCTACCACAAACTACCAATTTTTTTTTATTAACATCACCACACCACCACTACCAGTAAAAAGACAATCTTTATAATTAGTTTATATTATTAAATATATTGAATTTGCCAGAAACTAAGACTAAAAAGCTACCTGCGGCTTGGAACGCGGCTGGACTGAGAAGATCCGGCCAGAAAACTCAGTAGGCAACAACTGTTATGGATTATTAAATTTTCTACGGAATTACTGAAAGCTAATTAAGTTTGAAATTTTTTACTAATCACTACTGTAGGTTTTGTCTACATAATAAGCGCTAATTGTGTCTTGTGGTGTGCCTTCCTGTATACTCTGTTTGGTGAGGCCTATCACAAACACACACATTCCAGCTTAATGGTAAGACCCAGACATCTTCTCTATTGCAATTGGGATGTTTCTTAATTTCAATAGCCTCACGGCGCTATTCTAGGCCGATATCGATGTTCTTTTGCGAGGATTTGAGGTTTGTCAAACCTAATGTAATGGCGGGTGTGCTTTCAAATTGCAGACTTTGTATAGCGACGGTGCTTCACATCAGCTATGTGTTCTTTGATCCGAGTTGTTATGGATATCTTTGTTTGCCCAATGTAGGAGAGACCACAATCACAATCCAGCTTGTATACTCCTGCATCCTGAAAGGATTGTTTTTACCACCAGTCAAGTGCCATATACCCGTATGGCAAAAAATTAATAATCCATAACAGTTGTTGCCTACTGAGTTTTCTGGCCGGATCTTCTCAGTCCAGCCGCGCTCCAAGCCGCAGGTAGCTTTTTAGTCTTAGTTTCTGGCAAATTCAATATATTTAATAATATAAACTAATTATAAAGATTGTCTTTTTACTGGTAGTGGTGGTGTGGTGATGTTAATAAAAAAAAATTGGTAGTTTGTGGTAGACTTTTTGAGCACTAAAAAACACTACCAAACTGGCCGTGTGGGGCCGGCTTTAGAATTGTCCTACAACTCTCTACCCACGGGAGTCGTAAGAGCCGTCTGAGGGAATACCGGAGAGTGGGCAGCTGCAGCACTTCCTCGAGTATTAACAATATCCATTGCGATCGCCAACTCGCCTGCCAAGCGTGGCGATTATGGCATTATCCCCCATGACGGGACCGCTCGTTGTGGCGTTCTTTTGGGGAGGCCTATGTCCAGCAGAGGACGTTGAAAGGCTGATGGATGGATGGATGGAAATAAAAACAAAAATTTTACAATTTAGAGAGGAGTATTATACTCATTTTAATGTACTAACTTAAAGTCTCATACATTGTAAGCATAAAATTTGAAGTAGATATATTTTTAATTGTGTTTCTAAACGAATATTAGGTGGGTTAAAATAAATAAACCAAATTTTTTGTAAAATCATATACTGTGGGTAGATGAAACCGTTGAAACTACAAATAAGCCTTGGACGTCCATCATCTAAGCCCACCCGTGATCATGAATGCTGTAAAGTATTCGAAACGTCGGGATGGTAGAAAATCAAATAAACGCGATAGATTCCGTAAACGTAGTTTTATTTAAAAACATTTTATTAAAATTTCCTAAATACCTCAAAAGTATAATAGGCCCGTTATAATTTAATATAGTAAATATATATTATATGTCTGCACGCACACGACTTTAACTTATGAAACTATATCAAAGTTGAGAAATGGAGCGTTATAAACCGGCGGGATTATTTTAATGTGATTTGAACTAAACAACCGCTACTCAATTATTCATAAGACTGCAACGCTGAAGTTGAAATAAGTGAACCGTTAACATTTCATGAACATTATTTAACTTAGATCGATCGTGACAGTCACAACCCTTTATAGCTCAATTAGTCTAGTAGATTTCTTAACCATTTTCATGCTTACACATAATATTTTTACCCGACTAAGTCAAAGCCATAACGAAGGGTTATAATTTTAGTAGTCTATGTATATAATGTATGTTTGTATTTACTTATGTTACTCCGTATCGCCTAAACTGTTCATCCAATTTTGATGAATCAATGATGTTAATAGGCTACATTTTAAAATTTTAAGTAATAGTTTTTTAGCGCGTGTTTTAAATAAACCCATTTAGCTAGGAAATGCTGGTAGAGAATGCCTTCACTCTATAAACTCAGTACCCGCATAATGCTCACAAGATATGCATTTATATTGTCATAATATTTATCAAGCGCCCAAAACGGAAAATAAATTATAATGTTTTAAAAATGTAACCCGACTATGACTACTATTTTATTTACGTAGTTATTGCTAATGGTTGCAGACAATCCACGGCCCATCACACATTTTATTTTATTTGTTTTTAAAAGACAACACCCTGCTCTAAGGAATACATATAATATATATTATATAGGATAGTAGGTAGATAGGAATTATATTAATGAGAGGATAGGTAGGATAGCAAGCAGAGAATAGAAAGCATAATATGGAGGGGATCGGGAGGGGGCATATAAATTGTGGCTTGAATAAAAACATAATTATATTATTTAAATTTTTTCATATAATAAAGACTATGAATACTCCATAAATATACTATTTCAAATGTATTTTAGGCGTAAGGGAATTATGAATATGTTTTATTAATTAATCACACAGTCTTCGTGAGCCTCTAAAAGTTGCGAACAACCCCGATACGACTGAAAGTTTTTAATATAAATTTATAAGCGTACAATATGTGGCGAGCTAGTTATTAAATTAGTTTGTTGTTGTAAATAACTTTACTTACTATTTACCACGCTCGTTTGTAGGGAAATAATACTGGAGGTAAATAATTAATTAAGTGTTACCTACCTGTATATAATTATACATCAGATAGATAGACAACTCTTTATTAGGAATACTGAAAATTAACAAATTATTTGTGAATGTGGAACAAGAGAACTTTAGTGCGAGTGGGATTCGAACCTTCGTCCCTTCTAATCCGGGGAAGTGCTCTAGACCGCTAAGACATTGCACTGCACAACGGCCATTCCCAATCTCCACATCACGTTTGTTTGCGTATGGTCGGGGACGAGCATATGAAATAAAATGTGCCGGGGTCACACGGGTGATGGTGGTATCAACCCGCTCGGGCCCAATTATAAGCGAATACTTGGTACCCAGCCCTACCACCAGTAATGCAATGGGTGATAATTTCTTAGTTCCCTTAGTCGCCTCGTACGGACACACGTGGGTAAGAATGGGGTGGTGACACTTGTATTCTTAGTCCGTGACAACACGGACTTTAATGAAACTTTTTTTGTTTGCTAGCTCTAGATGAGACATAAATACTTTGGAAAATCCAAAACTGCACGCCTCATAATCTTCATTTTTCATAATAAAATTGATTATTTGATAAGTGACTAATAGGTAATGTATTGGTCTTACTAAGTAGTTTTCAATAAATCACATAGATAGCGCTAATTTTAAAAAGTACTGATGTGGGTTTCATGTCTTATACACCATCTAGCGCTAATGTTAACAAGTTCTTCTATATTGGTCTACAGAAATAGTTCTCATGAAAGGTATAGCGCTGGTTTTAGTGTCACGTCGAGCGTAAAGATTCAGTATTTTTTTGTTTATTTAATAGCAATTAAACCACATCGAAAAGTGATAGGGCTCTATTCGTAGTTATACTGTATCATCAAAGAAAAAAAATACTCGACTAGTAAAGTATTTCGGTTGTTATCGTGTTCATACATTACCTACAACAAACGGACGTCCAAGACAGAACTTTTTTAAACAGTTTTTAACTAGTTTAAATAACAAAAATGACATAAAAAATATCATGGGTATCAAAAATAGTACAAATTATAATTTGTGAATAAGGAAAAAGAGTATTTTAGTACAGGCGGGAATCGAACCAGCGTCCCTTCCTATCCGGGGAAGTACTCTAATCCACTGAGCTACAGTACTATCTTTTAGACATACCCAATCTCCTTATCACATTTGTGATGCATGTAAATGTGTTCCATACATTACCTACAACGCATTTACATGCATTAATCCAATATAGTAAGTTTAATTTTGCAGTTAAAATTCATACTATTTGATGGTGTGATTTTTGAAAAAAATATTCCGATAGATAGCGTTGGTCGTTAAGACAAATGTTATAAAGAGATTGGGTATGTCTAAAAGATAGTACTGTAGCTCAGTGGATTAGAGCACTTCCCCGGATAGGAAGGGACGCAGGTTCGATTCCCTCTTGTACTATAATACTCTTTTTCCTTATTCACAAATTATAATTTGTACTTTAAGAGTAGCTGAGCATGTCAAGTGCTAAAGTATAGATCAAAATATCAAAAATAGTGTTTTTCTTGATATGTGTGTTTATATATTGTTATACAAGTGTAATATATGATAACTAGAGACATTTTAAGTTTGAAAAATTAGTTGTTCTGTGTAAAACGAGAATAGTACCCATCTTAACGCTTCGCTTATGAGGCGTGCAATAATATAATAATCAATAACATATGATACAAATATTTCACCATAGTTTACGCTGTGTTCGCTGTCGATTTAGCAGCTAGTGTGCTTCAGATCGGCGGAGTCCAGGATCGAATCTTCTAAAGAAGTTTCCTTTTGCACGCCTCATAAGCGAAGCGTTGAGGTGTGTTCTACTCCCGGTTGACACGGCACAGCTGATTTTTCAAACTTAAAATGTCTCTATTTATCATATATTGATAAATAATATCTACACACATATAAAGAACAAACACTATTTTTAACACTTTTTTAACACAAATTGCAGACTTTGTATAGCGACGGTGCTTCACATCAGCTATGTGTTCTTTGATCCGAGTTGTTATGGATATCTTTGTTTGCCCAATGTAGGAGAGACCACAATCACAATCCAGCTTGTATACTCCTGCATCCTGAAAGGATTGTTTTTACCACCAGTCAAGTGCCATATACCCGTATGGCACTTGACTGGTGGTTGTCATTAGTTTTTATGTTCTTATCTCCTGAAATACTAGCACTAGCACCCTGAAGTAACAAAGGACAGGTACATCACTTGATGAACCGAAAACTATAGCGCAAGACATACTCTCGTGTGACCGTCCAGCGTAGGCGTTTCTGCCACCAGACGGACTGTGATATAATAAAATCCACAGGCTAAGGAGATTAAATTAATGGGGCTGGTGGATGGATGGTCATTGTTTTAAACATTCATGAGTTAATTATTGAAGTGAAACTTCTAATGCGACTTCCAACAAGGTTGCGTTAAATATTTAACGCTACCATGGAGGGAGTATGGAAGCACTATTGCGTTAAATGTTCAACGCTCCTTGGGAGGGGGAATAGAAAGAGACAGAGCGAGAGTGAATGCGTGGCACTCGAACACTCACATGCGTACCTTCCAATTTTCATTTCCACATTACAAAGTTTCACTACTTCCGCGCGGAAGGACTCCAAGCACAACTTTTTTTTTGGATATTTTTCCACTCGAAAATGATAATTAGAAGATACGATCAATTGTGAATATTGTAAGCAATGTTAATAAAGTTTGTCTTAAAGAAACAATATGATTTCACTAAAAATGAATTTCTACCCCTTCCTATTTTCATTCCCACATTACGAAGTTTCACTTCTTCTGCGCGGAGGGACTCCACGCACAATTTTTTTTTACAGATTCAATCTTACTCAGGAGGAAATCGTGGGCTGAAGTTACATGAATAGGCACCTATGATTTAATAATAAAAAGGCATTTGTAAGACATATTACTCCAAGCATAAGGAGTGAGCTCTTTCAAAGACGAGAACATAATAATGTTCTTGCCCTTAAGAAAGTTGAAAATGTAAAAGGCAAGCTGATTAAATAGCTTTTTGAACCCTTCCGGCTAAAACTTTGTGTGAATAGGTTTCTTTTTGTGTTTATTTATTTTTTGGACATGCATTTGAGTGGCCTACGTTACTTACTTACTTATTATCACGCCATCTCCCTTGCGAGGTAGGCAGAGACAACAGAGTGCCAAAAGCCTCTTATCTTGTATACATCGCTCGCTTCCTCAACATTCATAATTCTCTAACACGCTCACCAGTTTCCGAGACCAAACTTTTTTTTGAGTGGCCTACGTTTATATATTTATTCAGGATTTTCTGTCCCTCTATTGGGCACGGCACTCATCTCAGGGTGAGAAGGATTAGACTATAATCCACCACGCTGGCCCGATGTGGGTTAGCAGACTTCACAAGCTGTCGAGGAAATCTCTCAGGCATGCAGGTTTCCCCACGATGTTTTCCTTCACCGATTGTAAACAAATACACACATAATTTCGAAACATCTCAAAAAGTCAGAGTTGTGTGCCGTACGAGGTTTGACCTTTGGAGTCTGGGTCGAACTCGATGCCACTGTCTTTGCAGTCCTTGATTACCGCTAAACTATCACTATAATAATCACACACATCGTCTCTAATAATATAGATAATACTAATACATTCCCCGTGGCTTCCCTCGCGTCATAGTACCTAATGTCGATGAAAAATAAATTTCGGATAGGATTCCTATTATTAGGTATAAGCGTCGCTACGCTTACAGCCGGTTTTATCCTCCCTCCGCATTAGTTGTTTCACATCAAAAATATAGGTTCCGGATAAGTAATCACCAACATATCATATACTACAACCTTCTCCGAAACACGCTGCATCTTATGGTATAAACTAAGTATTATTCCGATCGGTCCAGTAGTTTTCGCAGTATAACTGACCAAAAAAACCGACTCTCCATTTACTCGTATAGATTAAAAGTATATAATAGGTAAATACGTTACGTAATTAATGTATTTAGGAGGCATTGCCCATCATCACGATAATTATTACGTTGATTATTGCGTTAACGCGATAATTTGGGTGGCCACACTTGAACGTTCAATCTCTTTGATGTACCGCCACTAGAGTTATCACCTAACGTCAAACGGCAATGTGAATTTTCGTGACAAGTCGTGGCTACACCAACGTTAAAAGTCCATCATCGTGATAATTAACCGCATTTCCCGTTAATGTGGCTCGAGCATAAGGGTTAGCGCTGGTTATGAACTCACCAATACTAAGATTATTCCCAAACCACTGCTCTTTATTCTATTTCGGGGATAAGATATGTATGACTAGAAGGCTATCTCCGGCTACAACCAAAACACACCCAAGTTCTACACGGTTATTACTAAAGTAATGTCACACAGTTCCAGTAGCCAGTACAGGCGAAGAGATGACACATGGCGGGTTTATTTAGTTAGTGAGGGCCCCACTCTACCTGGTTCGTTTCCCCGAACAACGGGGTGTGCGGTAAGGAACATTTTTTCCACCTTAACAAAAAAAAAGGATAAGGTGCTTCACGATTTGTCGCAGATGGTGGTGAATGCTGTAAAATAAAAACATCAGTAGTAACTCAAGAAAACGCGAGCAATTCCGATAAAAAACATATCTTACTAATATTGTAAATGCGAAAGTGAGTTTGTTTGTTTGTTAGGCTGTGAAGCTATAACTACTGAATACAACATATATCCTTCAGCCTAGAAACGGACGTGAGCTTCTTTAAATTCCGGATAATTTGACTGCACATATATTGGAGTGGTTTAGATATCAGCCAATTTATTCCTTTATTTCGTATCTGTGAAATGAAATGATGAGCAGCAGCTTGACAATACTCTCGGTATAGTTGAGTCTATGAGCGACGGTTACCATTTACCATCAGATAGGCCGTGGCTTGTCTGCCACTACATGCAATAAGAAAAAAAAAACGCCTCAAGTCCGAATGTTGAGAGTTCAATTCTCACACAGGACAACTCTTTGTGTGATCCACAAATTAATTTGTATGAAGGGGTGAGGTTGTTTAACATCGAACAACCATAAGCACTAAATTTTCTTTATTTATTTTTTTATCATTCTCATGGTAGATACTACAATAAGATACTCGTGATTGTAATTACAATAACAAACAAGTACAATTGTTTTATCCGCATGGAACGGTAACCTCTTTTAAACTTCAGTAATTGTATTGTCTTCGCCTTTTCAGTCTCTTGAAAACTAATTACGCAGTCAACTACACTCAAAACAGTTTTTTTTTCTATTGCTTTGTAAGAATGCTGGTTTGAAATTATATATCTTTCTTTTGTATTTAAATTAACAGCCATGGTAAACTTCCCTTTTTAAATTTTAAAACATCTTTTTTAAAACTAGTGGAGCCTTGCTTATTCCAGCATGAATGGGCGGGCTGGATCGGGGAAAGGGTAATATTCTCATGAAAGATCAGCGTAACATACCGTTGTGTTTCGTATGATAAGTGAGTGTGCTAGAGGCCCAAATACCCTCCCTATTCTCTCCTTGTTATCCTGCCTATCCTCTTCTTAATATCCGGCCTATCTTCTCGTTAATATACTTCCTTATATACTTATAAAAATAGGATCAAACAATATACTCTTATCTATAATCATAATCAAAATAATATCTGTTATCCTATTTTTTTAGATATTGAACAGCACATCTTGTAAGAGGCAGGTCTTAATAATCGTATGTTCTTACCCATCAAGTCTTTTGATGCGAAGTAATCCTTTACGGACATACTTCGGACCATTTTTATTTTTAAAATACATGGGTGGCAAACAATCGATGGTAAACGGTTACCGAAGCCTATAGACGCTAAAAATACCAGAGGCATCACTCGTGCATCGACAACTCCAAGAAAAGGGATTTTTACGGGCTACCAGTTACATTGGAAAGTAGACCTTGCCTTACTTTCTAATGGATTTTGTGAATAGTATGATTTCTCCCAATGATCCCAAAGAGTAGACTATCGTTTGCTGAGGCATCTACATTTGGGATTGCAATCCGGCGTCATTTTCAGTCCGGCCAGATCCGACCGAATTCCTATCGATCCGGCCGGATCGGACCGGATCCGGCCGGATTGATCAAATCAATATGATTTTGATTTTCCGGTTCAAAATGAACTGTTAGTAAGTTAATCAAGTGTCATTGTACCTACTTAATATATGTGTGGTTTATAAAAAATAAAACTTACATAATATATCTAAAATCAACTTTATTTCCAATCTAAATGTTAAGATTAGGCAACGAGCAAGCAATTAAAATTTAGTAGTGTAGGTAACTAGTAAAATTATAATGATGTAACGAGCAGTTTAGTCTTCCTAGATTTCCTTCCTAGACAGAATTATTTTAGTAACTTTATAAAATCTAATATAATTACCCTTACGTAATTTACTGAGATGAGATCACAATAATTTAAGTATTTGAGAATGCTAACAAATGTGTCTTATATTTATGACAGACACCCATTGATCTATGGTTTTTTTATAGATCAATGCCATTGATTTGATGGACCTCAGATGGGTTTTTTATAGATCAATGCAGATGGATTTGATAAATCTGTGTAATAAATGGCACAATTATCATAATATTGACTTTATATTATAATTACATCTCTTTAGTTTAATCAACTTACTGTAAATAATTATTTTAAGTAGAATTTTAAGTAATAATTGTCTTAGTATTCATTATAAGAAAATCTATTTTGATTTTGAGAAAAGGATCGTAGAAAACAAATAGTGTTAATTGTGTCATCTGCTAGTCGACATATAGTAGAGCTGCAAATATAGCCGGCGGCCAAAAAGGCCCTTTCAGCTTCTACACAGGCTTTATTATCAGCAAATAATCATGAATAGCAGACAAGTATGATCCTCAAACTCCGTCACTTTCAAATGTAGTCATTGCCTTTTTTAGTACTTTATCAAAATCTTTCTCTTTTTTAGTATGTATGGCTATAGCTCGTGGTTTCTTGCTGGATTTGTAATTGTAATTCTTCCTGTGTCAAATCAAATCTATTCATGTTATGTCAAATCTTTCTTTAGAGATGGCGAATCTAAGTTCCCTTCTACTATTTCTTCCATGTTAAAAACACATCTAAAGAAAAAAAATGCATCACTGATATATATATAAGGACCGATTTTGCGTATTTTTAAATTTTTATAACCTGATATCGGTTCAAAACGGACTGATATGCATTATACGAACGGCTTGCACGTATGAACACCACGCGCAACGCATTTAAAGTACCTACTCATGCAACAGCTCTATTATTTTCCCAAAAATGGCTACCACCGCATCCAGTCGCCGGATCCGGTCTATTGGTACCTGATCCGGTAAACATTTAATGATGCCGGATCCGCCGGATTGTCGGATCCATTTTTCCGGATTGCAATCCCTAATCTACATTATAGCCTGAAATTCAAAACATCTTTATTTTATGGCAGTCTCTTTTACCTTGAGTTAAATATATAGATTAATTTTTCCGTGTAGTGACGGACTGAGAATACAAGTGTCAATACCCTATGATTTCGCAAGGATGTCGTATGAGGCGAATAAGGGAAGTAAGTACTTAACACCCATTGCATGACTGGTGGTAGGGCTGGATACCAAGTGGGAGTATTCACTTGCTATCGGGCCCGAGCGGGTTGGTACCACCATCTCCTGTGGGACCAGCCATGAAGCACATCGGTGTGAATTATTTGTGAATAAGGAAAAAAAGATTTTTAGTACAAGCGGGAAACGAACCTGCGTCTTTTCCAATCCGGGGAAGTGCCACTGAGCTATCGTACTGACCAATTCGGTCATCCCAATTTCCTCATCACATTTGTCTTTACGACCAAAAATCTCTTTTTCCTTATACACAAATAATTTTTACTTTAAAAAGTAGCGGGGCATGTTTAATTGCTAAAAAAATATAGATCAAAAAACACATCGGTGTGTTTTGTTTGTAGCAGGAAATAGTCATTTATTCTTTCATTTCACGTCTGGAGCAGCGACTTGACAATATTATCGGTATAGTTTAGTTCATGAGCCACGGTTACCATTTACCATCAGGTGGGCTGTGGCTCATCTGCCACAATACGCAATTAAAAAATAATAGCAGTGATGGCATCATAATTGTTCAATTAGTGAACTTAAACATAAAAAATCCGAAGAACTCCCTTACCGCCAACAGTACGACTGATTAGATTGAAACATTTTATATATTGTCTCGTTTTATCCCTGAAGCTTATCCCTTTGGTATTCAGAGGGTCTATTTATACATCTATATATTTCAAACTTTATGTAGCTCCAAGAATTCCCCGGCGAAATACCCAAGTATTTTTCACCAAGAAGCATTCGATCTGGAAAAAGAAAGAAGTTGCATATTTCATTCATTAGTAGACTTAAAACTAGATTACTAGGATATTGACTTATAGTAAGATTAAGTCTAGGGAAATATAGTATGATATTATTTTTTTAAAGTTAAGATGGATTAACACTTAAAGAAATCGCACTAGCTTTTTTATCACTCATGATTGTTAAAGAACAAATTATTTGTGAAAGTGGAAAAAAGAGAACTTTACTGCGAGTGGGATTCGAACTTGCGTCCCTTCCAATCCGGGGAAGTGCTCAAACCGCTAAGCCATCGCAGTGACCGACGGCCATTCCCAATCTCCACATCACATATTTGTTTTTATATGCATTCATCCAATATAGTAAGTTTAATTTTGCAATTGAAATTCATACTATTTCATGGCGCGATTTTTTAAACATTTTGATCTGTATTTTAGCACTCGGCATGCTCTGCTACCTTTAAAGAACAAATTATTTGTGCTTTAAAATTGCCAATTTTTAAAGCTTCTGTCTGTCTCTCTATATATACCGGCCAATCTGCAAAACAACGAGCGATTTGAATTGGAATTTCGCCGGCACTGGGAAGCAATATAACTAAATTCCGAATTTACCCGAAATTACGTAGATAAAATTGCGATATATTTATAGTAAGTTTAATTTATCAATTAAAATTCATACTATTTCATGGCGCATTTTTTAAATTATATGTGAATATGAAAAATAAGTAAACTTAACTGCGAGCGGCATTTCAACCTACAGTAATTTTTGCGTGATGCGCGAACGAACAAACAGACAAAAATTAAAAAAAGAAATTGTTTTGTGTTTAGACACGCCTATTATATAGCCTATTACAGTATGCTATTATTAAATGTCTTAAATATTTAGATATTTTTTTTATATATATTTTTAGCATTTGACATGCTTAGCATTATATACATTAAATACAAAGTGAAAAATGTGAAATCGAAATAACCCTAATCCTGCTCGTGACTGTTATTTCGATATCACATTTTTCACTTTGTGTTTAAAATATCTTAAATTTACAGACTCTTTTACAGCTTTATAATAGTTAGGATGAAAAATAGCCCGTTTAAGTTTTTATAACACCATAAATTTATAGATATTATTTACACGATGTTAGATGACCATATTATTAAACATACATGGCTAATATATTTCTTGGTTTACTACTGCAAAATATTTTTCTATCTATGTTTTATTTTGACTTGTTGATTTCAGCAATAAGGGCTGAGTTAACCGGGAACATTCTTTTCACAAAATATCGGCAGAAACTAAAAGTGGAAATTCTTAGCGTTACCTTTACTTCAGTGAGTGAAAGCGCCAAAGAATTGAATGAACACAGTCAGAAGCCTACGTCGTGTGAGGTCTGAATCTGGGAATGCACATCGAAATCGATACCACTGTCTTTGCAGTTCTTGGTTTTATTATTTGTTTATACTACGACTACATGCCGTGTGGGGCGTATTAACAATATCCACTGCGATCGCTAACCCGCCTGCCGCCTGCCAAACGTGGCGATTACGGCACTATCCCTCATTTTGGGAAGGCCTATGTCCAGCAGTGGACGTCGAAAGGCTGATGGATGGATGGATGGATGGAACCGGGAAAATTCTTGTCACAAACTATCAGCATAAACTAACGGTAGATATTCTTAGCGTTACCTTTACTTCAGTGAGTGAAAGCGCCAAAGAATTGAACCAGCACAGTCAGACGCACATGTCATGTGAGATCTGAATCTGGGACTTCACATCGAAATCGATACCACTGTCTTTGCAGTTCTTAGTTTTATTACTTTTTATAATACGTGGGTGGCAATTAAGCCCACCTAATAGTAAGCTATTACCGCAGCCTATAAAAGCTAACATTACTAAAGGCATCACTCAGCGTCGTCAACTACAGGGAAAGAGATGTGGAGAAGATGTATAGAAAAGAGGGGAAAAAGAAAGAAAGGGTTTGGGCCTTCAGTGCTCTCACACGAAACACAAAAGTAAGTACCTTTTTTATACTACATGGGTGGCGGACAAGCATACGGCCCACCTGATGGTAAGCGGTTATTAGCCTATAGACGCTAATAACATTAAAGGTAACACTCGGGCGTCGCTATCTCCATGGAAAGGGCTAGGAGGTGTATAGGAATAATAATAGGATAATAAGGACAGGATAGGTGAGGATACTAAGGAGAGAATAAGAATCATAGTGAACAGAGGATAGGGAGGGGGGGACTCCAGTGCTCTCACTTACGATATGAAACACAACGGTAGGCGTAACTACCGTTATTACACGCTGATATTTTGTGAGAGGGTGGTACTTCCCCCTCCCCCAGCCGTGTGGGGCCGGCTTTAGAATTGTCCCACCCTTCTCCACCCATGGGACGATTACGGCAATATCCGCCGTTCTTGGGAACCCTATGTCCAGCAGTGGACTTTAAAAGGCTGATGGATGGATGGATGGTACTTCCTCGATCGAGCCGGCCCACTCGTGCCGGGATAAGCATGGCTCTACCACTTGAAACCTACCGTAGTTTCATGCTGATCTTCTGTTCGAGGGTAGTACTTCCCCGACCGAGCTAGCCCATTTATGCTGGGGCAAGCAAGGCTTTACCACTAATTATGACTATGATTAATAAATAAATATTAATAGAAAATGTGAAGGGAGGTTGTTAAAATCCTTTTGAGCTTCTGCTTGATTGTCAGTAAAATATTTAAACAGGCGTTCAAGTCAGAACAACATTCTTGAAATATTAATTATTACCTTACATGTTAAAGTGACAACTATCGCACATCAATGACAAAGAGGGGTTAGACAGAGGTCCCCTGCTCCCGGAATACAGTCACCTCATAAGATTCATTACAGCAACTACCTTTCGTTTCCACGTAAATTATGTGCGTGACTCGCTTAATACTTAGGGTTGTCAAGTGAATCATTTATTTAAATTTGAATTTATTGGCATCATTTTTAAGTTTAAAGTATTTTTTATCTAAATACCCTGGTAAATAACACAAGAACGGCCAAATAAAGAGTATTGAATTAAATTTCACTTGTTTATGCTCAGAGTGTTTCTCAACGGCAGGCCGATTGGCCAGATTTTCGATATTGTTTGAGAACATGTCTGTGTTTATTTGCTTACAAAATATCACTGCTCTGTGAAGAAAAAACACTGTAAGGAATCCTGCATGCTTAAGTTATTTTCTCAATAGCTCATGAAGTCTGTTAACCCGTACTAGGCCAGCGTGGTGGACTACGGCCTGAATCCCAATCACCCTGAGAGTAGACCCGTATCCAATTGTGGAACAGCTATGGGCCAAAAAAAAACATTGCTTAGAAAACACGTTTGACAACCCTACAGGTTTGTATACAACATGTCACAAAATGTCAGACCGGCGTTTTAGAAAGGTAGCTATAATAATTAATTACAACTATATTATTTCTATAAGAGGTTAAAATTATCGCGACATAAAATAATTTTGTGACAGTTGTTATTTGAACCCTCCTACTTATTATAGTGTTTATGTTGGAAGATAAAGGTATAATTAAGTTAATATTATAAAGCTTGTTAATAAGATGGTTTGAACTCAACTCACAGAAGTGTTGAAATTGGGTAATTTTAATGCTTTATTGCTGTGATGGTATGGTTAATATAAATGAAATGACAATAATTTCGATCCTGAGGCCGAAGTCTCGACTTTGTAAATAAATATTTTTCCTTTATAAAAGCGACGGCAAAGTATAATCATGCTCAGTAACTAAAAGTTACCAAATCACTTATACTTTTTGATGTTTACAAGTCCTCACGTAACTATGAAAGCTGTATTTGAGAAGAAAATACCAAGATGCAAGTACTATCAACCTATCAGATATTATACATAAGCTAGCAAGTATTTTTTTTCACTGATCAGCACTTTGGCACTTTCAGGCCATTTAGATATTTGTTACCATAATCCATGCTTGAAAAAAAATTTACGTTTTTTTTTCTTTATTAGTAAAGATTCCCTTATTAATATTGAAAGTGCATTTTTGTTTATTAGTCACGCTTTCACGGCATAGCTACTAAACCGATCTTTATTATAATGTTAGATATTAAAATAGTCCTCTTTGGTCGTGGTCTAAAGCTGATTTCTTGGTGCCAAGTCATATTTTATTTCAATCTATATAATATATGTTTGCCTTGCAGTCAATTTGATTCTTAGGAAGTAAATTCAATTAGGGGTTTTGTTTCTATTAATATAACCTATATAACATATATTATACTAGTATAATTTTTAACCCGGAAATGGGAAGGTAATTTATTATTTCTAAAAAAATGGACTGTGACTTGTAGCAATTTTTGCGTGGAGGCAATCTATGAAGCGTAAAGTGAGTTACTCGTACCTTAGGTAGGTACTATGGGTTGGGTACCTTGCGGGCTTTTGGTAGTTTTATAATAAATTTAATAATAAATAGCTTGTTATATCAAGTGTATAAAAAAAATTAACGATTATTTTTCTCTACTAAAAAGATATGAAAGTTTTTAATGGGCTCCATAAAAGGACGCGCTCCGTAGTATACCCGTCAACTTTTAGATTTAAGGCTAAGGCGATTCACACATTGGCGACGCGCCCAGGCGCGGAGGCGTGGAGCAGCAGATCCAGTGCGCGGCGACGGAGGAGCAGATCTGCCTCTTGGAGCAGATTTTACCGCGCCTTCGCGCCTGACGGCTTTGTACGCGGCCCGCACCAAACTAAAGGTCACTTTACATTTGGTCGTCATGGTGTTAGTTATGTTACAATGGGAAATACTTAACTCATTCAAGACGCTGCAATTGTTTTAGCAATATAGTTTTTGTATAAGCAAATAAGTAGACCTAATAGAAGATATTGGATACATTCTTTTTTACGAAATAGATCGAGAAATGGTTCATTTGTACTGAATTATATGGACATAAGAAAACATGAAGACAAGTTTTATAACTTTACACGAATGTCAACTGCATCTTTTGACTATTTATTGAGCAATCCGTGTTTAGATCCATAGTGAACAAGTCCTTAGCACGAAAACAGGCGCAATACTGCGGAGCGCAGTGTGTTCCTGCTGCGGCCCGCCCCGCGCCTCCGCACCTATCGGCAGAATCTGCTAGCGGGACGCGCTCCCGCGCCGTGGCGCGTTTTTGGTGTGTTGGACCTGGCGTGTTTTCTATACAAATCGATGTACTTGCATACAATATTAAAATCTGCCACTCCGCGCCAGGCGACGGAACGCGGAGCAGTGTGTGAATCGCCTAAGTTAAACTATTTTGCACGTATATATGAACCAATTTCCCTTGGCGTTGAAGACCCAACAGAATATCTTAGCATCGAGCATTTGACGTCAATTAGCTTTTCTGGACAAATAGCTTTGAAACTAAAGCCAGCATAGAATTTAATAAGTAAAATATTCATTTCGTAGCTATAAAACTATATTTGACTATATTCCTTCTAAGTTCCTAACTTACTTTATCTAAGATGGAGAGTCAGTTATCTTGATTACCATGATATCAACGCTCCAAGTCCTCTCAGCTGACAAAACTTGTCAGTAGTTGGTCGTTATTCGGGCAACTTCACAAGTTTCTAACATTATCTTATATTCTCCTTTGGAAGTATTTATCACGTGGAATACAAGTGAAAATTTAATTCATCCAGCTAAAATGGAAATGGCGTGGTATAGATTTGCTTCTTCCAGCATGAATGGGCCGGCTCGATTGGGGAAGTACCGCTGTCTCAAAGTAAGACTATACAAACAATAGAATCTAGTAATAGTGGCCTTGCTTATCCCAAAACCCATATCTTAGTAGTTAGTTTTGTGTATTACGAGTATATCTACTTATAATAAAAACAAATCTGAATAAATATTTGAGAACCCCGTAAAGTAATTATGTATGCATGAGAGGAGGCAAATATAAACTGGCAAGGCTTTTGGCAGCACCAAATTAAGGCGAATACTTTTAAACGGTGAAAAGGTGAACCTCATGAATCCACAATTTAATTAGAAGCCAACATCTCCAGTACAAAATTAAAATATTTGAGACCTATCGTAAGATATTGTGTTAAGAATATAAATTGATTATTTTTTATTTATAGTGGAAAAGGTGTATAAGTCTAATGTGTGTATCTGTGAATACGTGGATCATAGCTTCCAAACAACTGAATGGGTTATAAGTTTAGTCTTGTTATGTTTAAAAGGTTACTTGATGCAAAGTGCAGATATAATTAAAAATAATATTCAACCATTTAAAAACTATCAGCTTTTTTCACTAATTTATAGTAGTGGTATGGCTTGGGCTTATTTAAATGGTTTTAATGACAGGTTATACATATACTGTAGTCGTGTTTGAAGCTATGTATTTAATGATACACATTTGGGTATAAACAGTTTCAAAAGTTAAGTTTACGTGTTTGTGAAATAAATTTATAGGTAGTTCTGAAATATAATATTTTGCTGTCGTAAAGACCACGTTATTTTTTTTTTTTTTGTATTTTTCCGTGCTTAGCAAGGCTCGTTATGCAATGGGTCCCGACTGTAATAACATCCTGGTAGTTATTACAGGTTGTTAGTCCTAACTGATTCCGGTCTTGTTCTAAAGTAAGCAGTGTTTCCTTAGGTGGTTGGTGTAGATGCTGATCTGTAGTTAGGCCATGTAAATAATTTTGGATCAGTTAAATCCGAAAAGATCGATAGCTGACCCTAACAAAAACATTGGTATAAAGCTAGTGAGATGATGAAAAACTACGTATATACCATCATGTATCCATGTTTCCCACTAAAAGTCAGCTTGTATTTTGTGATGGGTGTATTCGGGTGTAGATGACTATTTCGGTGTCTGAATACAAAACATTTTTTTTTAGAATTTTTGTAAGTTTATTTGTTCACACATCACGCAAAAACTACTCAATAGATTTTGATATTATGTTTTTTGTTTGAAAGCTCGTGTAAGACCTAAAAACTGATATTACTTTTTTCGGTACTTAATCGAAAACTTGTCGTATAACCTACTTAATATATATTTATACCTGGAGTGGAGCTGTGGGCAAGGATAGTAAGTACTTATATAATTAACGTCGATTGAAAAAAGAACTAAATATGTATTTCCTGTTATTTTCCAAAGATATCAAAATACATTTAACAACTTTTATTCAACTTTGAGACCTTTTATATAAAAGGAACTCAAACTATTAAGGGCGAACGAGGCAAAGTTCAAAGTTTCATCTCACGTTCGAACTGGGTTCACATAAGTATTTAGTATCAGCAGTAAACAGTCTTACTTACTTAAAGAAAATTTTACCTTATGAGCTAGAACTTAAGGCTATTATGAATACTGTTTTGATGCACATTGCTACTTAGGTCGTACGTCTAAAATAACAACTAAAACTTTGCAGACCTAAAACTTAATTTTAGTTCGTACTGTGTATAAAATAAGATCGATTGTCGTTTTGTTGTGGAACATAATTATCATTGCGTTTTTAGGCTACCTTAATAAATTTTTAAACTTTTAATGGACGTATGCAATTACAAAGTTTTAATTTTTAGTTTTATGTTATATTTTTATATTTTTAACACAAAGTGCGAAAATGTTAAATCGAAAATAACAGTTACGGCACAATTTAAACCTTCATCGAAATGCCAAGCTATTGTCACGATAGCTGAATTGGCATATAAATAAAAAATAAATAAAATTCATTTATTTCGGGTAACTAGACCCATAGAAAGGCAATCACAGAACATTCGGTTAAAATAATTACAGTAATTATAAATAAATTCATGGAAAATGTCAAATAATTCAAATTACTTAAAGATTATATTTAAATTATAAAATTGCAATAAAATTAATATTATTAACACACCAGTCACAACGATTAATAGCGCCTTACAAACGGCACTGCCTAAACATGTCTGTTGCAGCAATGCATGATGTAGGGGTAGTCCAGCCTGTCAGCAATCATTGTCAAGATTGTATTGGTGCTGGCCCTTACTCTGCGCACCAACGAGATGCTCCGCCTGCGCATAGTCGTGTGAAAGCAGGCGGTACGCGCCTCTGCAAACATGCCCGAGGCGCTGCAGAACCGAGGCAGCCCCAGCATATCTGGGACGGTATTCCAGGAGATACAAATACAAATTCTGCTATTGAATGTCATTTTCGATCTCACATTTTCGCATTTTGTGTTAATTTATATGGCTAAGCAAGTCAAATGATCAGAAACTATTGAACCGATTCAGATGCAGTTTTTTCTTTATAAAAAAAACATAGCATCAGGCCTGTATTTCCCGAAGGGGTAGGCAGAGATGTATTACACACCCATGGTTCGCCAGCTGTGTTTAAGTCCCGCGTAATAGGGGGTGAGCCTATTGCCGTCTACGGGGCGTATTTCCAAACTCCGGCCTGCTAATGAGAATATTTCTTTTTACGAAAAATTTCAATAACACTGCCCGAACCGGGGGTCGATACCGAGACCTCATGATGAGCACTCGCTCACACTACCACTTTTTCGTTATATGTGTGTCACATGTATTAGACTAGACTATCAGGGGTACACCGCAGCTCAATAAAAAATCGTAAAAAATTTAAGAATTTACACACCGAATGATAAAAAATACATGTACCTATATAATTACTAGATGTCCCAAGTGATATCTCACGCGTTAAAAATTCTGCCTTTATTCCAGGATAAACAAAAGCCATTGAACTAATATACAATGATATGCCTGTGTGTTTTCTAAAACAATATTCTCTCCAGATTATAATTATGTGTTTCATAAAATTGATGTTTTTATGTAAATCTTACTAAAAAGTAAAGAAACAATTATGTTATTAGGCATGTTTAGATCACGCGTCTCTGCATTAGTAAAGCAAAATATAAATAAAATTGATAACAATCAACTAATTAGGTAATAAGGTAGTTATTCAAACAAACATATTAATTTTATTTTTTAATATTTCTTTACACATTCGCTAACATAATACTAGTAAATGCCACAAACATTATGGTGCGTAAAACTACCTTGTTGTAAAGGTAGAAAATAGCCAGTAAGGCACGATACTATCCCAACAGCATGGCTCAAAGTTTCATGACAACATTTTTACTCGTTATCAAAATGATTTAGATATATTTGACATTGAATAAAACGTAGAAGTTTATGACACACTACGCACAACGATCAAAGAGTAATGTTAGATATTTAGAAAGTAACGATGTTTTCAAGAGACAATTAGATTTTAGCAGTGCGAGAATATTGTTTGAAGGTTATATTTTGTTTTATCGTATAGTACAAGACCCATGTTATTTATACATTGCTCTAATTCAAAGACTCTCTAAGACAAATGTGATAAGGTAATTAGGATGTTCGAAAGATCTGTACTATAGCTCAGTGGCTTAGAGCTCTTCCCCGGATTGGAAAAGACGCAGGTTCAATTCCCGCTAGTACAAAAATCTCTTTCTCCTTATTCACAAATAATTTGTACTTTAAAAAGTGGCTAGCATGTCAAATACTAAAAAAACTAGACATCGCGAGACGTCTAGCAGATGTGAAAACATCGAAATGACTTTGTAGAAATAAAATGATCATAGCTTGACAAAGTGGGAGTACTTTCAAGACGAATCAAACGAGTATAAACTCGAAAGGGTTGCGTATTTTCATTACAGAGTTACTGTGGCCACCTTCCAGCTCCATCGTCAGACCCTGGATACCATCTAGAGACAAAGTACTCGCCAAGACAAAATCATACGAGCCCAAACTCGATGGAGTTATGTCGTTTTATAACGGAGTTCCTATGGCCACCTAGCTCCATCATCAGATCCTGGATACCATCTAAAGACAAAGTACTCGTCAAGACAAATCAAATGATTCCAAACTTGATGGGGTTGCGTTGTTTCATTACAGAGTTACTGTGGTCACCTTCCAGCTCATCATATGCTGGATATCATCCTGGATATCATCTATGACTGAAGTTCTAGTCAGGACATTTCAAACGAGCCCTAACTCGATGGAGTTGTGCCATTTATTTATTTATAGTATTTTAGGAAAACTAACAGCTATGTAACACAATTAATTATATATCTAAGCATATACAACTGAGGTGCATATGTATGAAGGCCAATTGTAAGTTTCCGTACATAGGAACAATAAAAAAATAAAAAATAGTTTAAGATGGTGGATGACAAAAGATAAATAAATTAAAATAAAAGATACATTCGAAGCAAAACAGAAAATAAAGTAAACATAAATTACATAGGTTACGAATAAGTTAATTAATATTAAATACAATTGAAATAAGTGTTGCTCAGTAAACTTTTAAGCTTATTTACAGAATTTTTTAAGAAATCTATATCAAAGTTTGTCTTAGTTAAATTACTATTATAGAATGGATTTTAGGAGGAGAGTCCACCACTCACCCACGGATTGTCAATCCCGGTTATCTTTGGACAGAATAACCTAAGATTGCCAATCCGCACTCTCACATACAGAGGAGAATTTGATAATAGCAAAGTAGCATGCACGATAATGATAAAAAACTCACCAACGCGACACAACCATGCGATACGGTAGAACTCGCAGAACCACAATATTGCAATATTCCGCAAAAATCCGAACATAAATTCGACACGTATATATATATGAGTATTTTTAGATACTTTGCCAATTTATATGCAGGAGCCCTGATATACGAGACTACTGGACGAACGGGCACTTGTTGTTTATGCACTTTAGGTAAACCATACAACATTGGACAGTGAGGGTTCATGGGTAACTTTTAAGATAATTTGTTGTTGAAGGAAAAAGTGAACTCGCGTTTTTTAAACTTAATTTCAATTCGGCATGAAACCGTTTCGTGGGATCAGAGGACAAGCGCTGGAAAACATTATTTGATAAGACTTCACCTATTTTGCAGTCATAGTCCGACTTAGGTATAATCACAACAGTATTACCTTTATCTGCTTTACTTACGACAAGATTATTAATTTGCAATCTACTATGAATGGATTTATACATTTTGAACTCAACATTATAACAATTAGTCGATTTGTAAGACTTAAGTTGATGGGCTACAAGACTCTTAACTATATTATCCTTGTTGTTTATATTAACTGCAATTTCTAAATCTACCGCTAAACGTTTTAGAGACTTTTCATTAATATTCTGATGTAAACTATATTTCAAAACCTTCTCCAGCAAAGTAATTTCATTATTAGGAAACTGAAAATTCAACAAGTTTTTAACTCTAGGGTAAAAAGAGTGGCAGCCTATTTTACATTCGGGCCCTTGCATATTTGTGATAAAAATATTAGACTGTCCGTTTTAGAACAATTACAAATAATTAAAGTCAGTAGTAACATGTTATTGAATGAACAAACTAGCTGTAGTTCCCCACTACTAAACTTGTTTTCATATCGTTCGAGTGATACGTCATAACTGTTGTATAGTGGAAGAGGTATAAAAGCAAGTTGCATGAGTAAGCTTCGCTCGTTTGTTGCCGAGTGTTCTTGAGAATGCCTCGTTTAGAGGTGAAACACGTATCGAATTTATGTTCGGATTTTTGCGGAATATTGCAATATTGTGGTTCTGAGAGTTCTACCGTATCGCATGGTTGTGTCGCGTTGTGTTGTGCAAAATCCGACTACCCTTTACCCACGAAAATGTGAATCCACGGTCTTTGGCTAATATCTTAGTTTTATTAAGCAGAAGTTTATAATCGAAGGTAAGATGGTCATTGATATATACTCGATTAGTCGTTTGGAATCCAAAATCCGATGCAGTCATGGTATATTTTTTAGCAGCAGCCACGAAGTTATCTTTAATATATCTACTATGTACGGCGACTATGATTATTTTATTCTGTTTATCATTGCGCATTGGTACTCTAGCTATAAAATTAATCTGCTCTTGAGGTATTATGCATTTGATATGAGTACCGATCTTAGCAATTACATTGAAAAGGTTTTCGGATCTTGAGACAGGGGCTCCTTTAATTTCAATATTATTAAGCCTACACCTTTGTTCATTCTCTTTAAGTTGTAACTCTAATGTATGAATACGAAGCTGCAAATTCTCCACCTCATCCTTTGTCTTTTGATGGTTCTGGATGTCTTTCTCCATCATATATTTTTTTTCAGATAGGACACTTAGGATCTTATTGTCAAGAAAGTCAAGTGAAGACTTAATGTCAGAAATTTCTGACTTGATACTCTTCAGTTCAGACAATTCAGCCTTAATAACATTCATGCTTTCGCTAAGCCCCGGTAGTAAAGCTACCTGAATGGATAGTTGCTTTAATTCTGCAAGCACATTATCCATAACTGCTGAAGTAGGTGATTTCAATGTATTTGACATTGGACTTACAGAATGGTTGGCCTTGCATGAGGAGCATTTCCATATAGATTTTTTATCACCTAATCTGCGGTACCTCGTTTCTGTAATACCTGCGCATGCAAAGTCAAATTGACTTTGGCACACAAAACACAATGCTCCGTCTCGGAACTCAGCATCACAGCTCTTACACTTGAACATTTATATTTATTTAAATACGGTCCCTAGAACCCAAGCTCTTGTAATACAAATACGTCACAACAGGACAATACCTATAGCAAAGTGTATGCAGTTTTCTGGCAGCAAAGGATGGAAATAATAATATGTGTTGTTTACCAACCTGAAATTAGTTAAATATCTTGCCAAAGTATATTGCTTATACACTACAAAATTAATAAATTTATATTTTTAAAGCATATGATAAAATTAATTATGTCAACAATTTGCCAATTTTTTGACAAGTTAATTACAGAGTTTCACATGGCCACCTTCCAGCTCCATCACCAGACCCTGGATACCATCTAAAGACGACTCATACGAGCCCAAACTAGATGGGGTTGCGTCGTTTCATTATCGAGTTCCTATGTCCACCTTCCAGCTCCATCATCAGATCAGCTCCATGTCATCATAATATTGCATTGTCACGTGACATACACATGCGCGAAGAAGAAACCGGGAAGTGTGTCAAATTTAACTTCCAAGATTTGAACGGGACAAGTAGATACAATAAAAGCGTCGCCACGCTAACAGCCGATTTTACCCTCCCTCCGCATTAGATGTTTCACATCAAAGATATAGATAAAAAATGTTTAAAAAATCGCGCCCTCAAATAGTATGAATTTTAATTGCAAAATTAAACTTACTATATTGGATAATTGCATGCAAATGCGTTTCCGATAGATGGCGTTGGTCGTTAAGATAAATGTGATGAGGAAATTGGGATGATCGAAAGATCTGTACTATAGCTCAGTGGCTTAGAGAACTTCCCCGGATTAGAAAAGACGCGGGTTCGATTCCCGCTAGTACAAAAAATCTGTCTTTCCTTATTCACAAATATTATAACTTCTAAGGACACGCAACGAGCAACGGTCAACTTAGATTCCATAGATTTGGAAAACCTGCAGTTCCTGTCACATGTGTTAACTAAAAGTGAAGTGTTAAGTGATAAAATCTTTGTGAAAGTGAATAGTATAAGTCTAGGAACTGTAATCATTTATATTATTTTAACCATTGTATTAATTTTTGTATTGTATCGTTATAAGTCTTTGCTATTGTGTAAATTCACACAAAATAATCTCTCTCAAAATTCGACAGATGATTTTGAACTTACGGAGGGAGGAGTTATACGTGGTGATACTCAACCCCATAGAATATTAGTAAACTGATCTATGACTAAGATTAGAATCATGTACCATAGGTGGCCCACGCACTCGAAAGTTCCACCGTATCTTTTTGCTAATAGGTTAATTGTAATAAAACTAATGTTAACCAAACACATTAATTGAAGCACATCTCCAGTGCTAATTGTTAATTTATAAAAAAGTAATGGTGACCAAACCAATGAGATTAATCACCTTTTCGAGCAACTGGCCACATGTGTGAGACCGTGCACAGATACACACATATAGAATACTTTGCATTATATAAACGCATGGTAGGATAAATCAGTATTGAGTCTACTGTTGTAACAACTGCTAAAGTACTCATTGTAATTTCTTAATTTAAATAAAGTATTTTTTTTTAAGATAGACAGTGCGTCTTTATTTGACTAAGTAGGTATACCTACTTATAATAACATAAACATCATCTTGGCACCGACTTCAAACACATCAGTAGGTGTCTAGCACGGAAATCGTATGTAAATACTAAATTATTTTTTGGTTTTTAGTTCAAGGTTTCTTTTGAAGGCGGTTTTTTTTTATTTCAAAATAATTTATTAAAAGTGGCGGAGCTGTTTATGACGTAACTCGCCTATACCGCGGCTCCGCCGCAGCCAAAACCAGGGATAGTTTTAGTTTCCTGATAGTAACGCGATAAAATGTATACCAGATATTAACTCTAATCAAAAGCTACCAAATAAAAACAAATGACATCAAAACCGGCCATTAGTTTTTGCGTGATGCGCGAACAAACAAACAAACAAAATCTAAAAAAAAATGTTTTGTGTTCAGACGCGCCTATACTAGTAGGTACTTACTGATATTTTTTCCCAAATATCTTAAATGTACAGACACAGCTCTGTTACAGCTTTGTAATAGTTGCATTCCGTACTCTCTAACGCACAGACATCAGAAATCTCAATAAAATGTTTTATGAAATATCACTAAAACGCTTTGAGTGTCAGATAGTACTTTAGTAACAAGCATATCTGGTTTAGCAACTATACAATAGGAATATATATAAAGCGTTAAAAGCATTTGACTATTCTAAAATTGCGGAAGCCCATGGCTGTTATCGTTCGGCTGAATGGATTTTATAGACCGTTTACCCGTGATATTTTGTGTGAATTGTCCCAGCGTTGTAAGTTTAGATTGCGCTCGCATAAGTTTTATATTGTGCTAGCTGTCGACCGCGACTTCGTCTGTATGGTCCTTTCAATTAGGATAGCTTTTTAACCGACTTCAAAAAACAGGAGTAGGTTTTTGATATATATTTCTTAGCATTTGACATGCTTAGCTACTTTTAAAGTACAAATTATTTGTGAATGAAGAAAAAGAGATTTTTATTGTGAGCGGGATTCGAACCTGCGTCCCTTCCAATCCAGAGCACTTCCCCGCATTGTAAGGGACGCGGGTTCGATTCCCGCTCGCACTTAAAATCTCTTTTTCCTAATTCACAAATAATTTGGACTTTAAACACAAAGTGAAAAATGTGAAATCGAAAATAACAGTCACTAGCAGGATTTGAACCTGCATTTCCTGGATACCGTCCAGATGCTTTGCCAATTCAGCCATCGTGACAATTGCTCCTGACTGCTAATTTCGATAACACATTGATACTTAACGTCTTTGGGTGACGTCTGCGTCATCTGTCGGAAGTATTTTCATACATTAAACCAATCAGGTAAACTTAATTTTACAATTAAGATTTTACCTAATAATGACGCCGCTCTGCCAAGCGTGGCGATTACGGCATTATCCCCCATGACGGGACCGCTCGCTGTGGCGTTCCCTTGGGGAGGCCTATGTCCAGCAGTGGACGTTGAAAGGCTGATGGATGGATGGATAAAAATCCTTATATTTTTTTAAATCATCCAAATAGCGGCCACGTCGTTTGCCACCATTTACAACTCTTTTTTACAGCAGTGAAAAGTAGACAGTGAAGTGGCAACACTTGTCTCTGCGTACTCCTGCTGGAAACTGGCGTGAGTCTATATATGTAAAAAAATCCTTATTCATGAAACTAATTATTTAAATCTTCAAACATTGACACATACCCATACACATCCATTATCATTTACCAGTTTCACTAAAACAGTATCCTAAAACATATCCACTAAACCTACAACAATATATTTTTATTTCATATCCACATCCCTCCATAGATAAACACTTCAAGGGACCCAGATGGTATGCTCTACGTAAATCATATTTATCTTACATAACAAGCTGCCAGGCGTATATTGCGTTTTGTCAAAACACAGAAGCAGCCCGAATATTGTATTAAAGTCCTTTATTGAATATAGAGATAAGATTAACTCCAGACACTTTTGAATAACTTTGTGTTAAGCTATCATAGTAGCCAGTTGTTTGATTTTTTTAGAGACTCACTGGGAATGATTTGAATCTAAAGGGTTTTTACATAAATAATTATTGAGTAATTATATAATTTAAACTGCTCGGTGATGCAGCAGTACTGTGAGCGATTGCTGATTATAAGGTCTCGGCTTCGATCCCCGGGTCGGGCAGTGCTAAAGGGCTTTTTCGTAAAAAGAAAAATTTTCAGTAGCAGCCCGGAGTTTGGAAATGTGCCTGGGTAAACAGCAAACGGTTCACCCCCTATTACCTGGGACTTAAACATAGTCTGCTAACTGTGGGCAATACGCCTCTGCCTACCCCTTTGTTTTTTCTTCGGTGAGTGAGATTGTCGTAAGCCCAAGACCTTTAATCATCTCCTCTGTATCATTTTTCCAAAAATATCAACCTTTTTAACGTTCTTTTCCACCCTCCTTCCCTCATTCCCGCTCTACCATCCTTCGTATGATGGAGAGTAGCAGATGGTCACCGGACCTTTTTTTGACAACTTAATGGTAGAAAATAAATAATAATTTTCTAGAAATTAATATTACCCGATCTTTAAGTTGGATCAAGTACTCAAACGACTTTTACTTACAGAAACCAGCCACCCATCCACCAGCTTTTATTCGTGCATTGATAGACGTAGCATTAAATATTGCGCATTCAGTACCTCAAGTAGAATATTTGGTTTTGAAAGTTCCTTCATACACTTAAGGTCGCAATCCTTTTTCTGAATTCTTTGGTTTATTGAGCCATTGATCGTCCAAACGAATGGTTAAGTTCATTGGACCAAAGAAAAATTACAGGGTAGCTGAACTGGAAGAACGTTTTATATAATATTTCATACGTTATTGAAGTTACCGATATATATTAGGAAAATATAGGTTATATGCTCATTTTTGTGACTGTACATTAGATAACATACTCGTAAATATTGTTGTTTTTTTTTTATGTTTTATATAGATTTTTTATCAGTTGACGTACTTAGTCATATAAAAACACAAAGTTCGAATATGTGAAATCGAAAATTACAGTTACGAGCAAGATTCAAACCTGCATCTCCTGCAATACCATCTCAGGTACTATGCCAATTCAGCTGAATTTTGCACGCGCTTTGTGTTGATTTATATTTTAACCACTTGAAATTCTTGGCCATCCTTATAATATTATCTATGCGGGAGTGCGTTTGCTTATTACGCTTTCCCGCTGTAATCAATCATCATGAAATTTTGCATATCTATACTATTATAGTATAAAGCTGTAACAGAGCTGTGTCTGTACATTTAAGATATTTGAGGAGAAAAAAATTACTGTAATAGGCTATATAGGCATGTCTAAACACAAAACAATTTTTTTTAGAATTTTTGTCTGTTTGTCTGTTTGTTTGTTCACGCATCACATAAAAACTACTGAACGGATTTTGATGCAATTTTTTTTATTTAAAAGGCCTTGATTATACTTAAAAACTGGTATACATTTTATCTCGCCACTATATCGGGAACCTGAGATATAACCGAAAAACTAGAAAATTATACAAACCTAGATTTTTTAAATTTATTTAAAAAATTCAATAGATGGATTTTGATGCAACTTTTTTATTTGAAAGGTCTTGATTTGACTTAAAAACTGGTAGACATTTTATTCAGCTACTATATCAGGAACCTGAGATATAACCGAAAAAGCGGCCAGCGGCTTCGCCGCAGCCAAAAGCTAGTTGTATATAATTATGTACATATAGTCTAGATTTTATCGCGAATCATTACTGTTCAATACAATATTTGTATTCCTAACAAAATTAAACACATACTGTAACTAAAGCTTATGTTACGAAAATTATGTACAAAATTAATCATTCGTACAAAGATAATTAACACGTAATTCTTGCCTGAATATAAACAATAGGTCTTTGAAATCTCTTATACAGCATAAACAATACATGTTTATATCGATGTACTTTCTAATCTTAATTAATGTGAATTCTATTATTTAAATGCCCGCGCGATACTTCACTTCCCTATTAATTTTCGGGGGTGTTATACCAGGTAAAGAAAAATATGCGTAGCCGTCACTCGCAGTTGTAGTGAAAATTATTTAGAGTTTGTAGCAGTTTCTACCGGTGAAACTTAAATAAACGACGAATATAGAGTATAGTGACATGCAGTATTCATTATGATAATAATAAACGTTTAATTATATCCTAAGAAAAACAAAAGATATAATTCTTAAAATGCTTTAGATGGTGTTTTTATTTCTTATGATTCCGACAGACATTACCTATATCGTGAGGACTCTATTGAGTACATTTTCTATTACTGTGAAACAAGTGCTTTTTCTGATATAATTTAATATCATTATAAATGTAAAAACTTATGAAAAAAAAATACAAAAGAAATAAGAAAGCGTATCTGCTTGCATGCGTGTATTTGTGTGCCATAAATTAATTATACAGAAAAACCGCTGAAGAATGGAACAACGTAGAGAGTAATTAAAAAAAATATTACAAAATTAATTAAATAAAGAAGTATACTTTTAAGCAGATCATACAAATTACATTTTATACTGCACCATTTTTTTAAAAAACAGAATCTCTGTGTACATTTACAGCATCCATCCATCCATCAGCCTTTCAACGTCCACTGCTGGACATAGGCCTCCCCAAGAGAACGCCACAACGAGCGGTCCTGTGCCGACCGCATCCAAAGGCTCCCTGCAGCTTTGACCAGATCATCGGCCCATCTGGTGGGGGGCCATCCTACGCTGCGCCGTCCGATACGTGGTCGCCACTCGACAACCTTTCGTCCCCAACGGTTATCGGTTCGTCGAGCGATGTGGCCTGCCCATTGCCACTTCAGCATGGCAACCCGGCGGGCTATGTCGGTCACTCTCGTTCTCCTATGGATCTCCGTATTACGGATTCGATCACGTAGGGAAACACCAAGCATAGCCCGCTCCATGGCCCGCTGAGCGACTTTGAGCCTTGATATGAGGCCAACATTCAGAGACCACGTCTCTGTTCCGTATGTCATCACTGGTAACACACACTGGTCGTAGACCTTCGTTTTCAGACACTGCAGAATATTGGACGAGAAGATCTTCCTTAGCTTCCCGAACGCTGCCCAGCCGAGTTGGATTCGTCGATTGACCTCTTTCTCGAAGTTGTGCCTACCTAACTGGATTGTTTGTCCCAGGTAGACATAATGGTCGACAACTTCGAGAAGCGCACTCCCGACTAGGACCGGTGCTGAAATGACATGGACATTAGACATGACTTTCGTCTTGTCCATGTTCATTTTGAGACCCACTAGTCGGGAAACCCTGCTGAGATCATTGAGCATGGTGCCAAGGTCCTCTAGAGATTCTGCCATGACTACGATGTCGTCGGCATATCGAAGGTGAGTGATGTATTCGCCATTGATGTTGATGCCGAATCCGGTCCAGTCCAAGAGCTTGAAGACATCTTCCAATGCAGCGGTGAAGAGTTTCGGGGACATAACGTCTCCCTGTCTAACACCTCTCTGCAGTTGGATCGGTCCCGTACTCTTGTCCTGAACACGGACTGACATGGTGGCGTTTCTATACAAGCACTTCAGCACTTCGATGTACCGATTGTCAATTTGGCACCGCTGAAGGGACTGCAGCACCGCCCAAGTTTCGATCGAATCGAAGGCTTTCTCATAGTCCACAAATGCCAGACACAGAGGCCGATTGTATTCCTCGGTTTTCTGTATAATCTGGCGTAGCGTGTGAATGTGGTCTATGGTACTATAGCCTTTTCGGAAACCGGCTTGTTCGGGAGGCTGGAAGTCGTCAAGCCTGCGCGTGAGTCGATTTGTAATGACCCTCGAAAACAACTTATAGATGTGGCTCAAGAGCGAGATGGGTCTATAGTTCTTCAGGAGGGTTCTGTCACCTTTCTTGAAGAACAGCACCACCACGCTTCTAGTCCACGACTCTGGAACGTCGCCCCCGAGAACGACGGAATTGAATAGCCTCTGAAGAGCTTTTAAGACCGGCTTTCCGCCTGCTCTCAGAAGCTCTGTGGTGATTCCGTCGTCTCCCGGTGCCTTTCCGTTCTTTAGTTGTTTGAGAGCCATTCTGATCTCGTACAGGCTAACGTCCAGGATATCTTCGGTAAAGTGCCGAGTTAGCTTGGATCTGGGGTCTTGGACCAAGCCAACAGCAGGGCTCTGGGATCTGTACAACTGTCCATAGAACTGCTGGACCTCTCCCAAGATCTCATCTCGAGAAGAAATGATAGTGCCGTTGTTGGTCCTCAGTTTAGTCAACTGACTTTGGCCAACAGACAGATCTCTTGCGAACACTTTTGAGCCTTGGTTCCACTCTATCGCCTCTTTAATACAGGTAGTATTAAATTGGCGAATATCGTGCCGCACAGCCTTGGAGATCTGTCTGTTTAACCGCCTTAGGCAGGACCAATCGGCTGAGGACTGGACTATCATTTCTTTTCTCCTCTCCATGAGTTTGAGAGTATGGTCCGAGAGTTTACGATTCCTACTGACGCGACAGGCCTTGAATTAAGTCGACCCGACAGCGTGGACAGTTTGCACGAACCTGCTGTTCATATCGCTAGCTGATTCACACTCATCTAGACATTGGAAGCGATTTTGTAGTTCGAGCTGAAAGCTCTCGGGGTTCTGGTATTGGGCAGGTGTTGGTCGGAGCGTAGACTTCATCAAACGTGACCTCTCGACCTCTTTGTAGTCCTAAGTCAATACTTGGGTATCTTTGCAGAACACTACTTTTGTCCGTGTGGTGACGGACTAAGAATACAAGTGTCACCATAATTATGTCACATTATCACATTCTTTCCCGCGGGTGTCGTACGAAGCGACTAAGGGTAAGTAAGCAATTATAACCCATTGCATTATTGGTAGTAGGGCCGGGTATCAAGTGGGAGTACTCATTTGCTATCAGGCCCGAACAGGTAGGTACCACCATCTCCCGTGTGACTGGCCATGAAGCACATCAGTGTGTTTTAGTTGTAGCAGGAGATAGCCTATTCTTTCATTTCATATCTGTGAAATGAAATGGTAGGCAAGAGGCTTGACAATACTACCGGTATAGTTTAATGAGGGCCATTAGGGGGTACCGTACGGTGTCCTGGGCCGCAGCCACGCTTCTGGCAGGCGATCCGCCTTGGCCTCTTCAGGCTGAGGCACTGGCAGAGGTCTACTGGCTTCGTGCTGCGGCGCGGGCCAGGGGCGAGGAATTCTCCGAGAGAAGTCTGGGCAGAGCACAAGAAGCGGCCCGAAGGGCGTTGATCCGGCGGTGGAGGGAAGAGCTGGAGTCTCCCGGAGCAGGACGGGAGACTTTGGCGGCCGTTGCGCCGCACCTCCACCGCTGGTTAAATCGAAGGCACGGTAACCTCAGTTTTCGGTTGACGCAGGTACTTACCGGACACGGGTGTTTCGGTAAGTACCTGCATCGTATTGGTAGGGAAGGAGCCCCCGGATGCCACGAGTGTGGCGCACAAGTAGATGACGTGCGCCACACTCTGGAGGAATGCCCCGCCTGGGGGTCCCAGCGCCGCGCCCTGTCGGTGGCAATTGGAGGAGACCTGTCGCTGCCGGCCGTAGTTAGCCAAATGCTCGGCGGCGACGGGTTCTGGTCGGCCGTTGCCTCCTTTTGTGAGGCAGTGATTGCACGGAAGGAGGCCGCGGAGCAGGAACGCGAGGCATCAGCCCACGCTGACTCGCTCCGCCGGCGGCGGCCAGGGGGAAGGCGGCGTCGCTACGCTCACCTCCTCCCACCGCCTTGATGACGACAGGGTGTGGCCAGTAGGCCATGTGCCTGGGGCGTCAGAGTAGAATGTCGGAAGACGACCCTCTGGCACCCCGCTAATAGGCGTGGAAGGGGCCGCTGTGGTTTTAGTGGGTATTCCGGGTGCAAATAAGATCCAAGTGCCCGGCGAGCCCTACATACCCCCTGTTTCGCACCAGGGGGATGCGTAAAAGCATTTCCACAGCGATAACAAAAAAAAAAAAAATATAAGACAGTTTGCACGAACCTGCTGTTCATATCGCTCGCTGATTCACACTCATCTAGACATTGGAAGCGATTTTGTAGTTCGAGCTGAAAGCTCTCGGGGTTCTGGTATTGAGCAGGTGTTGGTCGGAGCGTAGACTTCATCAATCGCGACCTCTCGACTTTTGTTCTAATATTCAAGATGCCCCTGACTAGTCGGTGATCACTCCCAGTTTTAATCCTGCTGATCACTGAGACATTGAATATGTGTCGTTTGTCCGACAGGATGAAGTCAATCTCGTTTTTCACTGAACCATCAGGGCTAATCCAGGTCCATTTTCGCTGGGGCTGCTTCCTGAAGAAAGAATTCATCATGAAGAGGCCTTCTTTCTCCAGAAAATCCACCAGCATCTGGCCCCTGTGGTTCCTCTGCCCAAATCCATAGTGCCCCACCTTCAGCTCATCGTCTGTCCTTTTGCCTAGTTTCGCGTTAAAGTCTCCCATAATCACCGTGAAATAGGTTTTAGACAAGTGGATGGCCTTCGAGATGTCCTCATATAGGGCCTCCACCTCGTCATCGGAGTGTGTCGAGGTCGGTGCGTAAACCTTTATGACCTTCAACGAATACTGTTTGGTCATTCTGAGTATAAGGTACGCTACCCTACTCGACACACTTTCAATCCTTTCCACGTTGCCTACGAGAGACCTGCGAACGATAAACCCGACACCCCCTTGGGACTGGTGGTCGCCCTCCCGGTGGAAGAGCAAGTTCCCGGACTGGAGGATTGTCGTGCCCTCACCCTCTCTTTGACTTCTGACAACCCTATAATGTCCCAGTGGATCTTGCTCAATTCCTCTTCCAGCTCGGTGATTCTCTCGTCGGTCCGAAGTGTCCGAACGTTGTGCGTTACCAGGGCCAGATTTCGTTGTTTATGTTAGCCTATCCGCGACCGGAGATTCTTCGCACCCCCTGCTCCGCCGTTACCGGGCCCGCTACCGTTAGGCCACGGAATAGCGGAGCTGCCGTGAGGGCCGTTTTTTGTTGGGTGCTCATTTTTTCGGGGGATATTGCCGTAATCGCCACGCTTGGCAGGCGGGTTGGCGATCGCAGTGGATGTTATTAATACTCGAGGAAGTGCTGCTGCCCACTCCCTCGGTATTCCCTCAGTCGGCTCTTACGACTCCCATGTGTGGAGAGGGGTGGGACAATTCTAAAGCCGGCCCCACACGGCACATTTACATACGTCCACAAATAATCTAAGTAGGTAGAGAAATTTCACAAAGAAGGTTCCATTGTCAAATTCTAATAAAAAGGCAAGGAAAGTTAAATTCTAGTCTTGATAAAATTGCAAAAATAGAAAACATAAATATTATGTGAAGATGACGTCTAAAATCTTGATCGTAGAAGACCTAAGCGACCGCCTAACGAGATTTCAAAGCTCGTTAAGAGGCCTCAGTCAATCAACTTGACCTAGCTTCCGTCTTACGAATTAGCACTAAAAATACTGCGGAAATAACTGCAGATGCAATATAATCAGATTTGAAATGGAATAAGCGTATAAGAGGAACTGTTCAAGAATAACATAATATCAATAAAAAATCATTTACATTGTTGTGCTGCAAGCAGAAGCCCTTAAGATGGTAAATGTTAGACGCCATTAACTACCACCAAACTAATTCGTTGCAGCAGTGATAGCTTATCGGTAAAACCAAGGACTGCAAAGACATAAGTATCGAGTTCGATCCCGAGTCCAAGGTTCAGACCTCGTATGGCACACACCTCGACTTTTTTAAGAAAAACATTGTGAGGAAACCTGCATGCCTAAGAGATTTTCTCGAAGGCTTGTGAAGTCTGCCAACTCAGAATGGGCCAACATGGTGTGCTTTTTTTTATTGGTTATGGTGGCAGATGAGCCACGGCCCATCTGATGGTAAATGGTAAGCTTTGCTCATGGACTCATCTATACAGGGAGTATTGGTAAGCCGCTGGCTATCATTTCGTTTCACATATATGAAATTACAGAATAAACGGCTATCTCCTGCTACAACCAAAACACAGCGGTCTGCTTCATGGCCGGTCACACGGGAGATCGTGGCATCAACCCGTTTTGGCTCAATAACAAGTTAGTACTCTCAATTGGTACCCAGCACAGTACGGCCTAATCTCTAACCATGAGATGCCCAATAGTGGGACAGAAAAAGGGTTGAAAAAAAAATACATCTACGTTATTTTCAGTGAGGATTCGTCATGTTCAGAAATTATTGATCCCTATGGTATGATCCCTATGGTATGATTTTTATGGTGGTACTATATATGACTGCCTCGTTTGAAAGAACAGTCTCGCTGGTCTAGCGGTAGTGTCTGCAACTTCAGGGCGATCTTCAGGTCTCGGGTTCGATGCCTGGGTCGAGCCAGCAAAAAGTAGTAAGTAGTAGGAGTTTATCCATCAAAAGATTTGAAACAACAGCTTGGTGTTATGAAGTCGGTGATGTTTCAGCCCCCTGTCTCGAAAAGCACCTGAAGCCTTTGTTCTTGCGTCCCATTTCTGGCTGGTCGGGTTCGAGTGCCATCCCATCGGTGTTTGCGCACTTGTGCAATATAATATCTGTTGCGTATAGGGGTTGTTGACACTTAGAGGTTTATTATTATTTATGCAACCAAAGAAAACCTAGACAAGAAATCTCAGGTTCGAATCTTGCATATTGCAGTTGGGTTTTTCAACTATTAATAGTCGCCTGGAGTCTTAAATGTTGGCGTGTCTCCAAAAATACTTAAGCCTTGCCTTAGCTAAAACCGTATTACTGTAATCTCTATTTGTCTTCAAAAAATATTAATACATTGAATCTAATCTGTAGAAAATTATACCTATCTACTTTTACCAATAATACATCATTGTGACTATCTCTGGATAGTTTACTTTCGGAACTAGATGCCCAATAAACTAGTAAACTAATTTAACACAAGAACCACTATCTTAAAATTGCTACTGTCAATCAATACCTACCCCTTATTTTTTTTTATTTTTTTTTTATTTTAGATGGGCAAAAATGTCCTACCGCACACCCCGCTGCCCGGGGAGACAACGGGGTGAATGGGGCTCTCACCCACTAAAAACCCACCGTGCGCCTCCACCCGCCCTTGCTACGGCGGATCACGGGTACCGCGTCGTTACGACCGCGATCCGCAGGCGGCTGCCCCTTCGGGCACCCTCTCTTGAGCGACGCCTCGCGCACTTGGGCGTCGCACCTTCGCGGTAGGCTTCCGCGGACGGCAGGGTACTATCAATATCTACCCCAGATGATGCTTTTGACCGCGGCCGCAGCCAAAAGCTAGTTTTTAGTTTATATCTTAGGTTCCCGATATAGTAACAGGATAAAATGTATACCAGTTTTTAACTCAAATCAAGAACTATTTAATGAAATAATTTCATCGTCAGTCTTATTTACAGTTTTATTTACATTAATGTTCAATCTAGTCACGACCCAAATTGCAATTATTATTTGTATTAATATTATTTAATTTACTTTACTATATTTACTCAATAGTTTCTTACTCTTACAATTTAATCTGCTACAATAATCAAACACTGTATTACAAAACCGTTCTTTTCAATGCAAAGAGTCATGGGCTACATATTATTCAAACATTTAAAAAATATATATGTAATTTCGTCTTTTTGTTAATATAAACGCAACATATTTTCGGCATCTGCTCGATATCCGGTCATCAAGAAACTTTTCTATGATACCTAGCTGTCAAAATTATGTTACGAACCTTATAATTTAAATGATTGTTCAAAAATTATTAAAAGTAGGTTTATTTAATGCCGGATCGCTTTCTACAAACCAAGACGAATTTTTGATAGCTATGAGTCACTACTCAGTTGATATAATGGCTATTAATGAGACATGGTTACGACCGGGCGAAGACGGGCGAGCGCCTAACGTCTCGGGTTACCGGCTAAAACATGTACCGCGTCCTGTGTCCGTTCGCGGTGGTCGCGGGGGTGGTGTAGGGTTCTAAATAAAAACAGGCCTACATGTTCGAACTAAGCTATATCCGGAAAGGCACGAAGTGGAACAACTTTGGATGACACTAATTTTGAATAAGAAAAAGCTCCTCATTGGTACTGCGTATTGGCCGCCGTGGTTAGATGTAGAAAAGTTCCTCGACGCTATGACCGAAAGTGTCAACGCACTCGCACCATACGACTATATTATTTTACTTGGAGAATTCAATCTACTGGATATAAGTAATAATAAAACCAAACAACTTTTAGAATTTTTCAATTACTGTAACCTTAGTCAAATTGTCGACAAACCGACCCATTTTATGGGCGATAGTGGTACACTAATCGATATAATCTGTACTGATATTAAGTGTAAAAATCTAACCGTTGATTATAATAGTGACCTAGGACACCACTCATTTATAACCTGCACATTATTAGTACAAAAAGACAAACAATATCCTCCAAGTATTAAATATCGACCTTTATATAATATAATTATTCAAAATTTCGAAAGAGATCTAAACCTAATACCATGGTACTCAATGAGTAACCATCAGGTAATTGACCAAATGGTAAATAATTTTAACAGTAGCATATTTCAACTTTATGACGCACATGCCCCAATTAAGCGAAAAACCTTCAAAACTCTTGCAACTCCCTGGATTACTGATAACATTAAATTGATATTTAAATTACGTAACGTAGCGAGGTTACGGTACCAGTCCACCAAATTACAATGTCATAGAGAGTATTACCCTCAGCTAAAATTTTTTGCCTTATATAATGAAAAGAGAGCGTATTTCACAGAGTACATCAATCACAATTTAAATGATGCCAAAACGCTGTGGCGTAATTTAAAACAGCATGTAATTGCAATCGCCGTGTGGGGCCGGCTTTAGAATTGTCCCACCCCTCTCCACCCATGGGAGTCGTAGGAGCCGACTGAGGGAATACCGGAGGAGTGGGCAGCAGCACTCTCTCGAGTATTAACAACATCCACTGCGATCGCCAACCCGCCTGCCAAGCGTGGCGATTATGGCACTATCCCCCATATGAGCGAAACACATGTTGTGGCGTTCTCTTGGGGAGGCCTATGTCCAGCAGTGGACTTCGAAAGGCTGATGGATGGATGGATGTAATTGCAAATTATCTCAATAATAAATTCCCATTTCACTTACGCGATCCCGAAGAGATAAACAAGGCATTTTTGGACGTACCCGGGAACCCTGACGTCACCATTTCTCAACTGTTATATTTTGAACACCACAGATATGGGCCGGCTACCTTCAGTTTAAAATGTGTAGATAAAGACACTGTTGTGAAGATAATAACTAACATCTCAACTAATGCTCAGGGAGTGGATGGGATCTCAAAGGATATGATTTTGTTAACACTTCCCTATTCTTTAAATGCCTTAACTAGTATTGTAAACAAATCAATTACTACTCAATCCTTCCCCAGTTTATGGCGTTGTGCGATAGGCTGACCAATACCTAAAAATAACAACCCTCATAATTTTAAAGACCTGCGACCCATCAGCATTCTTCCGTGCCTGTCCAAAGTTTTGGAGCGAATAGTATATTCCTAAGTCATGGCTTACTTGGGAAACAATAATATTCTACCTGACCTGCAATCGGGCTTCCGATCGGGACGTGGGATAGCTACTGCTTTGGCAGACGTAGTGGGTAACATCATTGAGGCTAGGGACCGTGGTGAGGGAGCAATACTCACGCTACTCGATTACTCCAGAGCATTCGAATGCATAAATATATCGCTCATGTTATCTAAATTATCATACTATGGTTTTGATACAGATACTGTTAAATGGTTCGAAAGCTATCTTGGAAACAGAATGCAATATTTAAAATTACTGACAGATGACGGTTCCTCGATTTGCTCCTCTATTCAGCCTGTTACAAGAGGTATTCCTCAGGGATCTTTGCTCGGTCCACTGCTGTTCATTCTGTATACAGCCGATGTGACTAACAGTATCGTAAACTGCAGGTACCACATGTATGCAGACGACCTTCAGGTGTATCTATCTTTTCAGCCAAATGATGCTACTTCATCGGTACGAAAAATAAACGAGCAGCTCGAAAAAATTGTCTCCTGCTCTGAGAATAACTGCTTAGTCTTAAATCTCGAAAATACCAAGTTTCTAGTACTAGGTAGCAAAAAACAAATAAAAACTATCTTATCTGCAAACCCTACAATTAAACTTATGGGAAAATCTATCGACAGGGTTGAACTAGAGGCTAGTCTAGGATTAACCATTGACCCTGAGCTACGGTTCGAAGAGTACATCAATAATACGGAAAAAAATTGCTTCCACAGATTGAAAATACTATACAATATCAGACAGTACCTTAGCGATGATACTAGAAAAATGTTAATAGATAGCCTCGTACTCGTTAACTTATACTGCGACATAGTGTATGGTCCGTGTTTATACTCGCGAACTAAAAAACTCATACAACGTGTGCAAAACGCATGCGCAAGATTTTGTTTTAGTATTCCGCGTCGTAACCATGTCACGCCCTATCTCAACGATGCAATTATTTTAAAAATGGAAGCCAGAAGAACTCTTCATCTAGCAACATTATTGTTCGGCGTCATTAAAAACAAAAAAACCCAAATACCTTTACGACAAATTTAGATGGCGTCGCGATCACACAAAGTACAGCCCCTGTTCCATGACAAACCCTCTCTCTATACCACATTTTAAGACAACAGCGTTTAAGGGGTGTTTTAAATATGCCGCCACCAAATGCTGGAACAATCTCCCGCCGCCGTGTCAGCCTGTAAAAATTAAAATCACTTTTAAATTATTAATGAAAAGATATCTACTTGAACAACAGAAAAAACAGCAAAATATAATTACTCACTACTTATCTGTCAGGGCCGCAAAGCACGCGGTGAGAGACACAGCAGGCAACGTAACACCCTCTTACTCTAAAATTTCCATGGTCGCGTGGTTTGGGAATAGTAATGTTGCTAAATAAATTAATTAATTATTAAATTAATTAATTAATTAATTAATAAAAACATGCTTTCACGTTGAATAACTTTCTGGCTAACGGTTTATATCTATTTCTGATTTCATTTACTTTTTGTGTTACATTGTTATGTATTTTATTATTAAAATGTTGCTGATTTGTCATCCGTACGTCTTTAAGGCCCTCATTGAAAATCAGCGTTGCAGTGCTTCTTGACTGCGGCACTGCGACATCGTAGCTGAATGGAGGCCTTATTGTCACTTTAAATTAAGTTCATCACATATTTAAGTTTATTTTTTGGCTGTTCAATTGTACAAAGTGGCAATTAAAAACAGTTTTCTTTCTTTCTTTCTTTCAGATCCGTTTAGTAGTTTCTCCTTGATGTCTGAACAAACAAAAATACAAAAATTGTAAAAACATGATTTGTGTTCAGAGACGCCTAAATAATATCTACATTCATTTTTTTTCTCAAATATCTTTAATGTACAGACCTCTCTTACAGTATACAATAACTTCTGATACTAATACCAAATATTAAACAGATAAAATTGAGCGTATTAACAGCATTGCCCCAGTGATCTCCTAAAAGCGATAATTTATTGAGTAATTTCGTCACAGTCTGATAATTCAGCCATTTTTATGGGTGAAACCGCTATAAAATTTATATCGTCGTTATGTTCAATATCACCCAGCGACCCTATAATTGATACGTAGCCATTTTATTATGTCCCGGTTATAAAGAAGAGTAAACGAGGAACTTCAACAGAATCTTCTGGTTATTATAAAAGAGATTCAGGTCATGAGCTTTGTGCCTGGATCTTCTCTATGTTACTTATATATATCTCCTCTCGTTATTATTTCTAGATCACCTCCCGAAATAAGATTTTTATGTTCTTAGTTAGACCAGATTCTGGAAAAATAAAAAATAAAAAAATAAACTTACTTTCGCACCCTAGTATTAAATGTGAAAATTTGTATATTTGAATTTTATTCAATCTTGTAAAAACTGCTAAACAGATAGACGATATTTGGTACACAGATAGTTTATTACTTGAATTACCTATCACATAGGATTACAAATCTCGGAAAAATATTAGGTACCTGTAGGATAGCTATTTTTGCAAAAAAATAATCAATGTAGCTATTATAGCGTGAAGTGTTTATATAATAGTGACCCAATTCTGAGGCCCATGCTGACGAAGTAACGGTAAACAGTTAGTTTATAATATGAAAAAAATACTGTAGTTATACACCTTATTCTTAAAAAGAAAATACGAGTTATTTTGAACTTTTAAGTGTAAGTTTGTACAGCAAAGGAAAAGTAAAAATCTGTATTAGTTTCTTCTGAAAATTACCTTTATTAAACAAAATGTATTTTCATAAAGAACTACACTTTATATCCATACAAGCTAACGTTGACAATAGCTATTCATTCGAGCTGGTCTCATGTTTCAGCGTTAGTCTGCCGCACAACACCCCATATCAATTAGCGTACGTGACTCGCCTCTAGTATAGAGTGAATAGACTGGAACCAGGTTATAGTATAAGAATGCATTATTTTTGTACGAAAATTGTTTGATAGGTGTATCATTTGCGTAATATACCGATTATTGTTTTTATTATGTTAAGTACTGTCAATGGCTTAAAAAAGTTGAACTGAATATAAAATATTTAGATATTTTTATATATATTTTTTAGCATTTCACATTTTTCACTTTGTGTTTAATAAATATAAAATACTGAAATATAAAATTGCTATTTATTGTACTAACAGGTAACTGAAAGATGATAGTTAGGTATACTAGAGGTATTACTCGCACGATGCCAACCCATGGGGATCTAAGGGCAAAGCTGAGCGCAGATGACGCTATCGGCGAGATGGCCACTGTCAAATGTAGTTGCTTTATTTGCCTGAGAATAAAATTGTTCGCTATTTTTTGGGTTTGATCAGAAATATTGTTATAATGTATAGTGGAAGTTTAAAGAATTGAAAGACACTATGCTATGTACCCAAAAAATTTTTGGAACTACTTTCATTTTTTTTAAATCTTGGATCTTTGGGAAATAAATGTACATCACAGTTATTATATTTTGGTACAGCACACAGAGGCATAGTAAGGGAAAATTTAAATTAACCAAATAATTACAGCTTGCAAATTGTATCGGAATGACAGTTCTCTACCGTGAAATGACGGCAGTAAGCATCACCAATTGATAGTATAGGGGATGAGCCACCGGCGATCTCGCTTAACGAACAACAGCTATATGAATACCACTGTGAGGACAGTTTCTCAGCGGAGCCAGCTCATTCATGAGTAAGGCAAACAATTATCGCTTACAAAATCTATAAAGAAAGCCTATGTTGTACCTAATCACTAATGACTAGGTATAATATCGACATTCTGCCATAACGTAATTTATAGATTTAATTGAAATTTATGTTGTTTGAAACAGCTAAATGTACCCCTTGTAATTGCTTTTCTAATTTGGTCTAATAAATTGAATTTCACTGTTAACATTAGTACGGAATAATAGCTAAATTAGTTCGCTTTTATTCAAACGCTAATTATAATTATATTATATTTGGTAAATGACAAATGGGCTGCGTATAAAATGAAGATTTAAAATTGTTGTATTGTATTGTAGATATGGTTAAGTTTGTACGTCTCAGATATCTACCTATTAAGGCATTACGTAATCTTTTACCCGGGACCAAAGATCTAGCATGCATGCAAAATTGCACTGAATCCCTTAAAATAGAATTTTAAAAAGAAAAAGAAGTTGGTTGAAAATATTATGTGTATGTCCAAGCCATACGTTATATATATATATTGAAAAAAAGTCTAAGTTTAATTCAAATCTATTCAGTTTTTAGGGCTACCGTAAAACGGGGTGAATAGATACAGTTCTGAACTTTGGAATCAAAATTATCATTATTTTCGATTATTTTCTTCATACATATTGCCTATATATTTTGAGTTAAAGTTGGTTTTAAAATTTTGCACGAAAAACGCATAAATATTAGCTATCTCTATTTACCCGGGAGTCGGGGTCACTAGACATGACATATGGGGTTAATAGAAAAATTCGGTAGGGTTGTTACCTACTCATTTTAAATAATCTCTATTTACCCGGGAGCCGGTACTTTCAAAGTTTTTAATTAATAGGTAAGATGTAGATGAATAGGTATTTATTTAAATATTAAATTTAAATATGCAACTTAAGAAAGTATGTATTTATCTGCATTAATAGGAACTAAGCCAGGTGACAACCCTAGTAACAGTTTTTCTAATAACCCCTTTTTCATTTCTATTTAACCCTTTCCCGTGTCTATTGAACCGATATTGCGTGTCTATTGACCCTGTACTACGCATCTATTCACCCCTTTCCCGTCTCTATTTACCTCAAGTCTGAGTAAAATCTACATGTTATGCAATTTTAATTCGTATCAATGAAAACAAATTAAAATTGTACTCACTTGTATATAAAACTTGATTCTGATGAATTAAGGAACACTTTATAGTAACTTTTGTCACACAATATTTTGGTTTTCTTGTATAAAATCACTAACTTTCAAGCAGCTCAAATTGACAACGTATGGCGGTTGACATTCAAATGAATATCTTTTTACTTTAGACTAACTTCACAGCAAAACAGGTGTTACCAGCTCACAAAAAAAATGTTGCAGTTTTTATGACAACGAAAAAATAGTATTATTTTTATTATAGAAGCCTGGAAGTTGTGAAACAAAAACTTTCCTGGTTTGGTCTCCAGTCACCCCGCAATTTCTATTTACCCCGTTTTACGGTACGTAAAAATTGCTATCCTAATATGTTAATTGGGTAATTGTCATTTATCTATTAAATAAATTTAATCGTTGTTTAGGCATAATTTACAGGCCAACATCTAAACACCTTTTTTACACTACACGGGTGGCAAACAAGCCACCTGATGGTAAGTGGTTAACACCAAGAGTCATCGCGCGTCCCCAACTCCAAGGAAAATGATAGAAGGTGGAAGAGAAAGGATAGCAAGGAGAGGATAAGTAGGAGGGTTTGCTTGGGCCTCCGTTGCTCTTACTCACCATATGAAACACAATAGTACGAGTAACTACGGTTGTTTTACACTGATTTTCTGCGAGAGTGTGATAGTTCTTTGATCGAGCGAACCAAGGACAAGCTAGGCTCTACTACAAGAAAACGCGGTTCGTCGCGATGACATCTTCACAAGCTCTCACATTTATAATATAAGCTTACAGCTGTCGTTATTAATTATTCTGCATCCCTGTTAATTTAATTAATCGTTAATGTACATTACGTGCTCTACTATTTATTTAAACTTAGAGTATTTTATCTTGTTATCTTACCAAACAAATGAATCAACATTATACATTTTCTACAGTCATTATACTGGTTTTGACACGGGTCTTAACAGTCAGAGGGGGTTTAGCTGAAGTCCTATATTTGACTATATCCCATGTAAATGGTGACAGTAGGTCTTAAAAAGCAGGGGATCTAGATTTCAGTGCTCGCACTTACCACACAGAACCCTTTAGTAGGAATACATACCATACATACCATTATTTTACGCCATTATTTTCTTGTGATTGTAGTCACTAAACTTCCTTAAGACAATATTCAAACGACAGTGAAAGCTGTATCCGAATTCAGTGTCTGGTAGTAGACTCAGTTCATGGATATAGTAATACTATTCATACATAGGTAGAGACATCATCTGGAATAATATCTAAAGTCTTTATGCTAATGAATTTTTTTTCAAATTAGTTAGGTAATTCTAGAGTTTACTAACAACAACAAACAGAGTTTAAGATTTGATTATATTATTATAGTAGTTAGTAGTAGAATTATATAAAATTCATAATTTTTAATTTGATATTATTAACAAAAAAGTCAAACACGCATACGATACAGTCGAGTGTCTACAATGTATTAGTGTATATATGCGTATACACGTACACTGGCCGCTATATTACTTACACGTCACTAGTCTGGCACAAACGCAATACATCACGAGCATGTCGAAGTTATCGGCGAACCCATAAGTTTTTTCCCTACCAAAAATCTCTCAAGGCAACTAAAGAAGTTTTCACTTCAATAAATTAATTATGTAAACCTTTCTAGAAAAAAAAAATATCCAAACAACAATAAAAACCGTTTGAAAATCCGTTGCGTGGTTAAGATGAAGGAAGTCGATATATTATATCATAGAGGTATTATTACGTAAAACATCTACAAAAATTTTGAGATTTTTTTTTTGCTTGCTAAACTTTAAGCAAGCTATAAAAAGGCACAATCATTTACAATTTAACGAAACTTATCCGAAGACACCATCTTTTTTATTGGTATGTTTACAACTGTATTTTATAGTGTCGTAAATATGTCTTCCTGTGATGAAATATATCATTTTATATGAGTGTAAATAAAGTTTTTACTAGATGTTTTTATTTTCTTCATTACTAGATTGTACTCACGATTTCATACGTGTGTAGTTCAGAATATAATAAACTCGTCACTCTACGGCAAACTTATGATGTATATGCAAAAATTGAATTAATATTTCCGAGATAAACATATCATTTTCTGGATTCTGGACTACATGTATGCTAAATTAAATGACGTTCGGTTGAATAGTTATAGCGTACAAATTGACAAATAACAATCTCCCTTTCGTATTTATAATATGAGTAAGTGTACATTTTTATATAGTTTAGAAAATTCATGAATCCCTCAATATTTTGCCACATATGTTGCCATTCCTCACTTCATTAGTAATTGATAACATAATTGACCATAAAACTCATGTGTCACCACCCCATCCTTTCCCGCGGATGTCGTATAAGGTGACTAAGGGAAGTAAGCAATTATCACCCATTGCATTACTGGTGGTAGGGCTGGGTACCAAATGAGAGTACTCACTTGCTATCGGGCCTGAACGGGTCGGTACCACTCTCTCCTGTGTGACCGGTCATGAAGCACGTCAGTGTGTTTTGGCTGTAGCAGAAGATAGCCGTTTATTCTTTCATTTCATATCTGAGAAATAAAATGGTGCGCAGCAGCTTGACAATGCTCTCGGTATATTTAAGTCCATGAGCAACGGTTACCACTTACCATCAAGTGGGCCGTGGCTCGTCTGCCATCATTAGCAATAAAAAAATAAAAAAATAGTCACGCTAATCTGGGAAACATAGCTATGTTGGAACATTTGAATTTTTGACAAATAATGTTTGTACTCAGAACACCTTGATTCAGAACAGCCATTTGTGGTTCACACAAAGAGTTGTCTTGTGTGGGAATCGAACCCACAACACTCGGACGGGAAGCCGGTATCTAAACCACTGCGCCAGATTTCATAAGTCGTGTAGAAAATGTCTAAGGTATGCAGTTTTCACGAGGACGTTTTTCTTCAACGAGCAGCGATGATTTGAAATGTGTATTTGACACACAGAATTTTAAAAACTAGAGGTGAGTTCCTGACGTCTTGACTTCAGACTAAAGGTTGACATGGACCCTTTTTTAAACTTTCACGCTTTATACTTTTTATAATAAATTTAATGTAACAGTTCTATACGCGTACTATAGATACACAGTAATATATAGACTTACGGCTGTTTTCCAAAAAGGTCGTTACCACGGCTGGTGCTGGCGTGTTATTATCGCTTCGAGAAATATTGAGCCTTCGGTATTATTCTTCAAGTCTTTGGTATTATTTTAGCGCTCCGAGGTAGTTAATTTTATATTATTAATATTATTCGTAGCCAGCTTTTTGGTCGTACCTCTAGTTTCTGATAAAGTAGTAACAAGATGAAATGTTTATAATAGTAGTTTTAGCCTAAGTTTTGAGAGCTTGAAACAATTTTCATTTAGTTTTTGAGCGATGCGCAAACAATCAAACAAATTCATTATAATACGACATACGAGCAGCTCTAATACAGCTTACAGATAATTGTACTAGCTGGTACCCACGGCTTTGTCCGCTTAGAATTTAGGTTTTTTTCTGTGGGGAACTCTAATTATTTATCTTATAAAAGCAGTCTAAGTTACTCATTTCAACATCAGCTATCTACAAAAACACCGTCTAAATCTGTCCATTAATTTCGGAGATTAGTTGGAACAAATGTGTTCCGATTAATCTCCGAAATTAATAGACCGATAGTATAATACTACGTTTAGTATTATACTACATTCGTTTAAAAAGCGACTATATTTTCACTGTTATAAGTCATAAACTTAGGACACATTACATTGTTTTAATATCATAGCATAATTTGAATTTCCAAAGGCATGATCTAGCGATGGTTTGTGTTCAATTAAACTCCTAAAATTGTGCAAACTTCATCAATATTCACTAGTTAGCTGACGTGTTTATTATTCTCGTCTTTAACCAACCGACCTTTATTACAAAAACAATTCTAAAGAGAATTTTAATGTTGAGGAAACCTGAGATGGAATCTTTTTTGCCGTCTATGTAAATTGTGGACAAATGGTTAACCTTATTTGCATACAACTTGAATGTTTTCTTTTTCAAATAATTTGCATATCTTCCCTGAAATTATTACATATTCTTTGTTTAATTTAGTTGCGATTAAAGTAGAAAATACCAGTAACCAAAGGATACAATTATTATGCATTTTAAAACAGGAGATTGTTTGACAGGAATTTGGTATTAGTCACTCAGAATGTTTGTAAAGGTACTTAATCCCAAAAGTTTATAGATGGAACGTAAACAATCATTTTACATAAACATTGTGACCGACTGTGAAGCTTCTAGATGTATTTCGGTTTTAGTGGGAAAAAGACCTCGAAATGAAGTGGTGAGCAGTAGCTTTTTTTTATTGCATGTGGTGGCAGACTAGCCACGGCCCATCTGATGGTAAATGGTAACCATCGTTAACCGCTGCTCACCATTTCATTTCAGCGATATGAAATGAAAGAATAAACGGCTCTCTCCTGCTACAGCCAAAACGCAACGATGTGCTTCATGGCCGGTCACACGGGAGATGGTGATACCAACACGCTCGGGTCGATACCAAGTTAGGTACCCAGCCCTACACCACTAGTCATGCAATGGATGATAATTGCTTACTTCCCTTAGTCGCCTCATACGACACCCGTGGGAAAGAATGGGGTAGTGACTCTTGTATTCTTAGTCCGTCACTACACGGACAAGTTTGGCAGTATTTTTAGTATTGTTGAACCAATGAGCGGCAGCTACTGCTTACCATGAGCTAATAATGGTCGTTCTGCCACTGTTAGTAATCTATATCTATACTATTATAAAACTGTAACAGAGCTGTGTCTGTACATTTAAGATATTTGAGAAAAAATTACTGCTATAGACTATATAGGCGTGTCTAAACACAAAACGATATTTTTTTTAGATTTTTTGTCTGTTTGTCTGTTTATCTGTTTGTCTGTTTGTTTGTTCGCGCATCACGCAAAAACTACTGAACGGATTTTAATGCAATTTTTTTGTTTGATAGCTCTTGATTAGACTTAACGACTGGTATACATTTTATCCCTCTACTATATCGGGAACCTGAGATATAACCTAAAAATAGCTAGTAACAAATAAAAATATTACAATAAACTCTTATTCTCTGAAAAACTTTTTTTATGTAGGTATGTCTTCCGTCCTACCTACACAATATTTTTCAATTGTCTTAGTACAAACCGTGGCAGACGAGTCATAGCTCTGATTGATAGTGTTAACAAAACGCTCAAGAAGAGTGCATTAAATGGCATTTGCGAGTTCGATTTAAAGTAGCTGTTATCTCTTTAAAGTTTACCTCTATTTATCTTATTATTTTATTATATAGTATGAATTAATAGAATGAAATTGTGCGACACAGGCACAGATGCAATTTAAGTTGCATTTCTTCGAAAATCCTAGTCATTTTTAGTAATAATGAGTTTTTAAGATTTTCGAAGAGGTACAATTATTAATACTAATAATAATAAAAAAAACGACATTGTATAAGCTCCTCACATCCATTTTGACAGTAAAAATTTCACCACAAAAAGCGTCACCCAAAGACGTTAAGTATGAATGTGTTATCGAAATTAGCAGTCAGGAGCAATTGTCACGATGGCTGAATTGGCAAAGCATCTGGATGGTATCCAGGAGATGCAGGTTCAAATCCTGCTCGTGACTGTTATTTTCGATTTCACATTTTTCACTTTGTGTTTAAAGTAAAAATTTCTTCACATATTACAAATAATTGAATTTTGGCCATATCTCAAAATGGATGTAGGAGCGGGGCACGTGGAACTAAAGAGCTCCTTATTATTGACACGGTCATTAGCCAACAGGTTCATCGTTACCGGAAAGAACTGGCAATGGCCTGGATAGACTATAAGAAAGCCTATGACTCTGTTCCCCAAACATAGCTCTTGAGGATATTAGAGTTGTATAAAATAGATGCAACTCTGCGTGCCTTCTTGAAGGCGTGTATGGGGCAATAGAGAACGGCCCTTTGCTATCCAGATCGAACTCATAAAAATTGAGCGGAGTATATTTCACGTATATTTCAAATTTAACTAAGGGGACAGCTTGAGTTCATTGTGGTTTTGCCTGGTCCTGAATCCTCTTATTACTCTACTAGAGAATTCAGGCCTAGGCTATCGGTTGCGGAGAGAGTGTCGGAGCTTATCCCACCTCCTTTACATGGATGACTTAAAGCTACTTGCCCCCACTGGATCCCAACTGATGGTTTTACTTAAGGTAACTGAAACCTTTAGTAAATCTATCAGAATGGGGTTTGGTGTGGATAAATGTGCAGTCTTACATGTAAAGCGGGGTGGGATCGTAGAATCTGAAGGAATGCAACTTTCAGATTTCACACATCTCCGATCTCTTTCTGCAACTGAAACATACAAATATTTGGGTATGTCACAGGCATTACTCATCTCTGAGACAGACATGAAACAAAAGTTACGGGAGCGTTTAATTTGCCGCTTAAAAAAAGTATTCAACAGCTTACTTTCTGGCGGCAACAAGGTACGCATCTGTAACAGTTGGGTCATGCTTGTCCTGATGTATTCCTTTGGCGTACTCAAATGGACTCAATCTGAGCTAGATGCTCTTGATAGGAAGGTTCGTACACTTCTGACTGCATACCGAATGCACCACCCGCGATCATCGGTAATGAGGTTGTATATCCCGCGGAAATGCGGGGGTCGTGGTTTTCTTAACATCAAGACCCTTCATAACCGCGAGGTATGCAACCTCCGAGAATACTTTCTCAATATTGACACGGATGTGCATCGTGATGTAGTTAGAGTGGACCAGGGATATATTCCGCTCAGTTTGGCAAAAGGGAACTGGTACAAACCTACGGTACTTGGCATTGAGGACCGTCGGGAGGTACGAGTATGGAGGAGCAAGGAGCTGCATGGACGTTTTTATCGGGCCTTACATGGGCCTGATGTTGACCATTCAGCATCAGTCTCCTGGCTGCAATTCAGTGATCTCTTCTTAGAAACTGAAGGTTTTGTCTTTGCGATAATGGACGAAGTAGTGATCACGAGTAATTACCGGAAATATATCCTGAAAGATGGTATGGTTGACATCTGTCGGGCATGTCACCGACCCGGAGAATCCCTCAGGCATATTGTTTCTGGTTGTACTTGTCTTGCCAACGGCGATTATTTGCATAGACATAACCAAGTAGCCAGGATTATCCATTGGCAACTTGCTCTTAAATACAATCTGGTGGAAACAGAAGTGCCGTACTATAGATATGTGCCCGACTCAGTTCTCGAAAATGACCGCACCACGTTGTAATGGGATCGGTCTATCATTACTGACAGAAGTATTGTTGCTAACAAGCCTGATATAGTGGTGATAGACTGATCAGAGCGCCGTGCACTAATTGTTGATGTCACTGTTCCACATGACAAGTATCTCGTGAAAGCTGAAAAAGAAAAACAAATGAAATATTTGGATTTAGCTCACGAGATTACCGACATGTGGGATGTTGATTCAACAATTATTGTTCCGATAGTCATATCGGTTAACGGACTGATCGCCAAGACGAACACCTAAAGAGTCTCGACCAACACCTAAATAGACTCTCGTTAGACGGCTGGATCATGGGCTTGATACAGAAGGCAAAACTCCTCGACACGGCACGTATTGTGAGGAGGTTCCTTTCTCTGGAGCACTAACAATCGGCAGCTTGGTCCCTGCACCCGATGTCGGTAGGTTAAATTTGTTATATTTACTTGTTTGTGTTTTTGTTTGTATTTTTATAAGTATGTTGGTGCGAGTGTTTGTGTATTTTTATAATATGTTTAAAAATGTTTGAAATATGATGTATAGTAAATAAAGAGAATAATAATAATTTATTTCTTCACCAACAAACAGATACAGCAAATATATTGATATCAATGGTTTATTCTTAATAGGTTGTGGATCGCTGGTGCCTGAGGTAGGTAAAACCTGTAGTATAGATCACCAGGTCTCCAGTAGAATGCTACTTGGCCAGTTAAAAAATACAGTACAAGTATCGGTATAACGCTATCGTTGAAAAATTATTATATAATGAAAATAAAATAGTTAAAGCAATTATACATGCATAGGTACCTATACCATTGTTACTAAGTGGTACGTTTATGTAGGTGAATTTGAGTGTAAGAATGTTTGTGTGTTTGCGTGTGTCCATGAGTTTGAATGAAGTTGTTTGTTTAAGCTAAGACCACTAAAAGTCCAATAAAGAAAATCTCTATGACATTTAAAAGACTGCAACTCTCTAAGACATTATTTTGATGTCTAATAAATATGATCTCGAGACTATCATTTCGATTACGGCGATCAGTATCAATAGACACTAGCCATGTACGCAGGAGATATCACAGTATGTGAAGGTGTGCACAAACAACTACCGAAAGAATGTAACATAGTTCCAGTGGGCCGCCAACTGTTGGTTGTCCCGAACGGCGAGGTGTGCCGTTACACGCACGCCTCACTACACTTTTCATCCTGTTCCCTCCTTTTTATTTTTGTTTAGGCGGGAAAAAATGTACCTAACCGCACACCCCGTTTTTCGGGGCAACGAACAAGGTAGTGTTTCTCTCCGCTCGTAAAAAGAAAAAATGCATCAATCGTAAGTCGCACTTCAACTATCGCCATACCGCTATCAATTTTTTTAATCTCCTTAAGATATATAAAAGTTATCACGTACGTGAATTTGCCTAAATACATAAACGCAAATTGCCTTATGTGTGGTTTAAGGACTCTTTAATTGACTCCAAACTAGAACCAGCGACCTCAGAAGACAAAAGAAAACCGTGAGTGCCCACAGCTATTGAAAATTAATTGCCTGAAAAGTACAATAACTTTTGGTTTGACCGACCCGGGAATCGATTCCGAGACTAGAAATTACTAAGGTGTGACCGTAAATATATTATTTATCGAATTACTTGTAAAACTTTGAATTTATTTACTTACTAGCTGACCTGACAGACGTTGTCCTGTCTTAGCTATGAATATTCAATTACTTGATAACTGTCAAACGTGCGAAGTTGAAATAGTCGTTAGGTTTCCTGGAATTTTCAAATTGTCTCCGCAATTTTCTTAATTTTTCTTTCCGTAAGAACCTTCTACAAAGTATTGGAAAATTTGAAAAAAAAATGAGGGAACTCTCTAAAGTAATTTTCAAGTTATAACGTAACCAAGGATACATTTTTATAAGTTAATTGTAATCATTGTTGGGTGATATACATAATATTTTTATACATATATTTGCCGTGTGGGGCTGGCTTTAGAATTGTCCCACCCCTCTCTACCTACGGGAGTCGTAAGAGCCGAACGAGGGATACCGGGGAGTGGGCAGCAGCACTCCCTGGAATATTAACAACATCCACTGCGATCGCCAACCCGCCTGCCAAGCGTGGCGATTACGGCATTATCCCCTATGACAGGACCGCTCGTTGTGGCGTTCTCTTGGGGAGGCCTATGTCCAGCAGTGGACGTTGAAAGGCTGATGGATGGATACATAATAAACTTCTCTAAAAAAAAATGTAAATTAACTACAATAATAATTTTTAGATCTATTTCTTTTTAGCAATTGACATGCTCCGCTACTTTTTAAAGTACAAATTATTTGTGAATAAAGAAAAAGAGATTTTTAGGTCGTAAGACAAATGTGATTAAGAAATTGGGATGATCGAGAGATCAGTAGGATAGCTTAGTGGTTTAGAGCACTTCCCCGGATTGGAAAAGATGCGGGTTTGTTTTCCGCTCCTACTAAAAAAAATCTCTTTTTCTTTATTCACAAATAATTTGTACAATAATAATTGCTTGAAAAAATCTATTTCGTGGCTTAGAACAAAAAAAACGGAAATACAGACAAACACAAAAACAATATTTTATCTTTCTTGTAATTATTCTGATCTGATGATATCCTGACTGCTAATTTTTGTAACACATTCTTACACGCCTGCGCCATCTGTCAGAAGTATTTTCATACATTATACCGTCCAGGTTAACTTAATTTTGCAATTAAGATTTTTAACTAATAATGACGCAGCCCTGTAAATATTTAGATATTTCTATGTATATTTTTAGCATTTAACATGCTTAGCCATATACATTAAACACAAAGTGTTAGCAGCCAGGAGCAATTGTCACGATGGCTGAATTGGCAAAGCATCTTGACGTATGCAGGAGATGCAGGTTCAAATCCTCTTCGTGACAGCTATTTTTGATTTCACATTTTCACACTTTGTGTTTAATGTATATGGCTAAGCATGTCAAATGCTAAAAATATATAAAAATATCTAAATACAAGCACTATAAATTTTATGTGTTATAATAATATTTAATACTTTTTAGTTAAAGCATTTTTTTTTTTTGGTTTTTTAGTCATAATTTACTTAAAATTATAAGAAGATAACAAGAATTGATCATTGTGAAAATAAAAAATACTGGAGAAGCGATCAGCCATGCATCTTAGCATATTTGAGAAAATTACATTTCTGAACACCAAATTGCACTAGAGCTGTCTACACTCAGATAGAATGGAATGCTTTAGCGTGTAGCTATAGGCTACGACGTGTCTTGAGAACACTGTAGAGTACAATATTGTGCTGAATAATCCTGTCACGTGATTAATTCTAGTTATAACATAATATCTAGTCAAGACCGTGTTAGGTTGTGTTAAGTAGATACATAAGATAATAAGTACAAAATATATACATCTGTAACAGACAAACAAAACAAAAAAAAAACAAAACAGACCAAGCTATAACAGTAGGTCTGTGTTTGTACATTTAAGATATTTAAAAAACATATATATTATTGTGATAGAAACTTGTACAGGCACGATTGCCGAATTTTTCATGGGTAAAATCTTACGAGTTCGTGTCACCGACATGCTATGCGTGCGTAATATTTAACACAGTCATTCAGTATTTTAAATGTGCAATGCCATCTAGCGAAACAATTTGTAAACTGTCTGTCCTTAATTCAAATAATACCTAAGTTGCAAAAATTACATATCCAGTAGTTAGATAAATGAAATCTATTTAGATACCTACATAAAAACTATTGTGACTTAAGAACATTTTGATCTGTATTTTAGCACTTGACATGCTCAGCTACTTTAAAGAACAAATTATTTGTGAAAATGTGCAAAAAGAGAATTTTACTGCGAGCAGGATTCGACCCTGCGTCCCTTCCAATCTGGGGAAAAAATTCTAAGCCATCGATAGTGACCGACGGTCATACCCAATCTCCACATCACATTTGTCTTTACGACTCACGCCACATATATCGGATATTGCAATTAAACTTCATACTATTTGATGGCGTGTTTTTTTTTTGTATTTTAAACACTTGACATGTTCAGCTACTTTATAGAACAAATTATTACGGTCATAAACCTTATATACTTTTTTAAATGCTTACGATGATCCATTTAATTTGATGACCACATTGTAGTATTCGAAACAACAAATTTTTCACCCCAAATAATGGCATCTCACAGCAGCTGTCAAGTTTTTTTTTTTAACATAATTTATCTACGAATAGTAAGTCGCTCAAGACCTATCTAACAATATCTTGTATATTTATACAACTACGGACTTCGGTATAGCGGTTTGAAAGATATGAGTTGATAAAGAACATTATGTACGAGTATAACACTAGCTCACCCAGCGAACGTCGTACCACCAAATTTTTCTAGTGAATATTTTGCAATGAAAGTTATTAAAGTACTAATATCGCTATTCAAAAATAGCGGTTGACAGTAGAAGAATGAAAATTTTGATTTGTATCTATATCTTAATGCCAAATCATAAAAAAAATAGTCCAAAATATAAAAAAATAATTTTTGGGGTGGACCACGCTCATCACTTAGGGCTATGAAAAAAATTTCACATCCTATTTTCAGATCTAGTGAATATACACACAAAATTTAATAAAAATCGGTCAAGCCGTTTCGGAGGAGAATGGCGATAAACACTGTGCTATGAGAATTTTTATATATTAGATATACAAGACACGATCGAAATAACACCATCCATCCATCCATCCATCAGCTTTTTAAAGTCCACTGCTGGACATAGGCCTCCCCAAAAATGGGGGATAGTGCCGTAATCCACACGCTTACGGCAGGCGGGTTGACGATCGCAGTGGATGTTGTTAATACTCGAAGGAATGCTGCTGCCCACTCCCTCGGAATTCCCTCAGTCGACTCTTACGACTCCCATGGATGGAAAGGGGTGGGACAATTCTAAAACCGGCCTCACACAGCTGAAATAACACCACTTTCTTGCATTCGGTTAAAAGGATACATAGACTGACTCTGTTCTCTTGAAATTCAGTAAAAATCTGCTGGCGTATATCTCTTTAGTATAATTAAATTTAATGTAAAAGATTTTACAATAACAATATGGAACAATTATGTGATAAAAAAATATTTATGAATTTTGTGCCTATGTTAAATTTGTAAGCCTTCTTTAATGTACGTTTACAAAGATACACGTTACAAAGGGATATGCTACTTTGTGTTGTCTTATAAAAGAAACATGGGTATTTAATTTACACGTGTGTGGTGGCTTGGTGGTTTGAGCATGAATGGACCGGAGGGGAACCACACAATACCACACTCTCATAAAGGATCAGCGTAAAATAATGGTAAGTATTCCTAATACTACTACTGTGTTTCGTATGATGAGCGAGAGCGCCGTACAAAGTTACTTCTTATAACATCAACCGGTGAAGGATTCCTTTAAATAGGTTCTTCCATTTTGGAGATTAGCCGGAACAAACAGAGAGACAGGCAAAACCTTTAAAAATTGGCATATTGATATAGGTAACGTTTTGAGAGAGTATTGGTGTAAAGCTGCGAAAGAGAATGCTCCGATGGTTTGGACATGTAGAAAGAATTCCGGACGAGCGGCTGGTTAAGAAGTATACAATGCGAAAGTGGAAGGATGTAGGTACAGGGGGAGACTGAGACTCACACAAACCAACCTAGACCAAATCGGTCATGTGAAACGTGTATGAAGAGAATTATGAATGTTGAGGAAGCGAGAGATGTATGCAAGAATAAAGCCTTTTGGCACCCTGTTCTCTCTACCTGCCCCACAAGGGAGATAGCGTGATCATAAGTACGTAAGTACTAAGTAAAAAGCTGTTATTTAGACATTGCAAACAGACACATCACTCTTTATTTATTTGTATGAATCTATACAAATATTTATTATATATTGAAGAACACTATATTACTTCTTTTTTCTACCAGTGTAGGTATTTTTTCCAGTTGTGAATATAATCATGATTATTATTTTTACCCTCCTGGCGGAGACTTAAACGATAAAGCAGTTAAAACAGAAAAATAATTACGTTACAAAAATATACATATAACCTCAAAAAATACAACTTAGGTCGATAAATCTCAAACTACGGTTCAGCAAAAAGTTACTGAAGAGAATGTTGGCTAATGACTACTTCAAGCCTCTCTATGACTCTTCAAAAACGTACATTTTTTCCGATAGCCCCATTACGACACTACATAATAATTGCTTCTACTTAAAGTGTGGTTCCATTAACAACGACTAAATCCGGTTTAGATTTTTTTTTACCTTCTTTTGAGAATAAATGATTAGAGATATTTAGATATTTTTATATATATTTTACCCATCACGCCTTGCCCAGTTTGGCGAGTCGAGGGGAGCAGCGTGTCGAGTAGGCACGTGGAATGTAAGAGATGGTGTGGAAGATAAGTTACACGAGCTGGTAACCGTCATGTCGGACAGACAGCTTGATGTAACAGAGACCAAGCGAAAGGGTAGCGACGCCTGTGATCTTCCTGGTGGCGGGTTAGCTCTGTGGTCTGGTGTACTGCAGAGCGATCGGGCCAGCATGGGAGTGGGAGTGTTGCTGTCTTCACTATCTCGTTATTGCGAGATTTAGTGGTCTGTTCAGAAAGTGGAGAAACTGGCGAGAGGCTTGAAAGAATAAAGATTGAAAAGTTGCAAGAAGAGAGTGTAAGAGCAAAGTATGTAGAGGGTGTCCGTGAACGGCTGACAATGGCAAGTCAGCCGGGATCTGACATAGAAGAATGCTGGAGAGTATTGAAAGATAGTATGGTAGATACAGCGAAAGAAGTATGTGGATTCTCAAAGAAGCATAGGAAAGTGAAAGGTGATGCATGGTGGGATACGGATGTAGCAGCTTCCGTAGACCAAAAGAAGAAAGCGTGGCTGGACTATGTATCTTCTTTGAACCTGCGTGCAAGTATGAAAGAACAGAAGAAAGAAATATACCGGAAACGAAAGAATGACACCAAAGCCTTAGTGAAAGAGAAGCGCGATAGAGCAAATATGATTGCAGAAGAAAGGCTGAACTTCGAGAGCAAAACCAAACTTTTCTGGAGGGAGGTGAAGAAATCTCGGAGGGGTTGGTCAGCTTTCAGAATGAATAAAATAAGGTCTAAAGGTGGAGACATTCTTACGCAAACACAAGATGTGTTAAGCCGATGGAGTGAATATTTTGGAGATATGTATATTCAGGGTGATGCTGGTGCCACATGTGATCTAACAGATCAGCATTCGGTACCGGCATCCTCTGATGACATTAGTATGGACGAAGTTGTATGGGCGATTAGAAGTTTGAAAAATGGTAAGGCAGCGGGTATTGATATGGTGTCTGCTGAGATGATCAAGCTTGGAGGTTCATGTGTCTGGGAATCCTTCCTGATGCTTCTCAATTTATGTTGGAGCTCAGGAATGATTCCCAAGGACTGGAGAAGCGCAGTCGTCGTGCCCTTGTTTAAAAACAAGGGTTCACGTTATGACTGTGCAAACTACAGAGCCATAAGCTTGACCAGTTTGGCAGCCAAAGTGTATGGTAAGATTGTTGAAAGGAGAATGAGGATGGTGTCTGATGAATTTTTGTGTGAGGCACAAGGAGGTTTTAGGTGTGGACGAGGATGCATGGATCAAGTGTTTTCTCTGTACAACATTGTGGAGAAGCATCTGGCTGTAGGCCAGAGGGTTTTCTGCAGTTTGTGGATTTGGAGAAAGCATTTGACACTGTTGTACGAAAGGAACTTTGGGACATTTTGCCGGAGTATGGTATTAGCGGTAGAATGCTACAAGCGGTGCAGTCCAACTACATGGACTGCAGAGTTTGTGTGCGGCTGGATGATGGAATGTCACCTTGGTTTGACGTCAATATCGGCATTAAACAGGGCTGCGTTCTATCAACCAGACTGTTTATCATATATCTGGATAAATGTCTACAAAATTTGAATGAAATGAATGTGGGAGCTCAGATGGGTGACTCAGTGGTTAACTCGCTGCTATATGCAGACGATGCGGTCCTATTGGCGCAGTCTGTGACTGACCTGCAAACCCTAGTCGACGTAATGGCAGAAGATTGTCAGAAAAGGGGCCTACGTGTGAATATGAACCAAAGTAATGATTTTTGAAAGAGAAGAAGCCAGAACAGATGTAAGAATAGCAATAGGTAATGGTGTGCTAGAACAAGTGGATGAATTTGTATATCTTGGATGTGGATTCAGTCGGGATGGAAGGTACACCACTGATGTAGAAAGAAGAGTGAATGCGGGAAATAGAGTGAACGGAGCATTGGGACAACTTCTTGGCAGCCATCACCTCAGCCAGAAGGCACGTGTCGCAATACACAACGCAGTGCTTGCCCCAACGTTATTATATGGAAGCAAGAGTTGGGTATGTAAAAAGGAGCATGAGATCAAAATCAATGCGGTTGAAATGCGATCTCTGCGGAGAATCTGTGGGGTGAGGCTGACTGACCGCATTTGTAACAATGACGTAAGAGAGCGAGTAGGTATGAAAGAGAGTATTGGTGTAAAGATGCTAAAGGGAATGCTCCGATGGTTCCGACATGTGTAAAGAATGCCGGACGAGCGACTGGCTAAGAAGATATACAATGCAAAAGTGGAAGGATGTAGGTACAGGGGGAGACCGAGACTTACCTACCTAGACCAAATTGGTCATGTATTGAAGGAAGGTGGAGTCAGGAGTCTCCGAAACTGGCGAGCGTGTATGAAGAGAGCTATGAATGTTGAGATGTATGCAAGAATAGAGCCTCTTGGCACTCTGTTCTCTCTGCCTACCCCGCAAGGGAAATGGCGTGATGGTAAGTATAGTGTAAGTATAGTATAATATTTTTAGCATTTGACTTGCTTAGCACTATACATTTAACACAAAGTGAAAAATGTGAAATCGAAAATAACAGTCACGAGCAGGATTTCAGCCTGAATTGGCAAAGCATCTGGATGGTATCCAGGAGATGCAGGTTCAAATCCTGCTCGTGACTGTTATTTTCGATTTCACATTTTTCACTTTGTGTTTAATTATTAGAGATGTCACAAATACTCGGTATTCGGATATTCCGGCGTATTTTTTCGTTATTCGGTGTTCGGCTGAATATTGCGAACTATTCCGCCAAATACCGAATAGTAAATCACGAAAAAAGATTGGATAATATTCGTCACAAAGATTTTTATATTACCAATAAATTAGCATATTAATACTTAAAATCAATACTAGTGGTAAGTAAACATTTTTTTTTGTAGATTTTGTTGATAGAAAGGAAGAAAACTATGTTTTATTGTCACGAATTTAAATTGACCATAACATTATACTAAGTGAAACTATACATTGTCATAATTAAAACAATTTAGTGACAATAAGGCTCCCATTCAGCAATATTGCTGCAGTGTAACGTTAATTAAACTGCAACCCTGATAGCAAACATACCAACGATCATCAACAAATTATACGTGAATGTGGAAAAACAGAAGTTTTTAATGCGAGCGGGATACGAACCTGCGTCCCTACCAATCCGAGAAGTGCTCTAGACCGCTAAGCCATTGCACTGACTGGCGGCTATTCCTAATCTCCACATCAAATTTGTCTTTACGGCTCGCACAAAACTTCTACTTATCCACATTCACAAAAATCTGTTCTTTAAAGTAACTGAACATGTCAAGAGCACTTGACAAAAGACAGATCAAAATTTACCTTCTTTTAGTTTAATATAAGGTTATGTTCGTTTGTTGTTTCAGGTTATATGTATGCCAAAATACATTATAATTCATTCAGTAGTTACAGCATAGAAGAGTAACAAACAACCTAAGTCACTTTTGCGTTTATAATATTAAAAGAGATTTGTTTGTTCTATAAACTTATAGCGGATGCTCGTGACGTTATTTGCGTGATTTTTGTTTTCTTATAAAAATGTTTATCCCGATGCTCCAAACTAAGCTGTATTTACTTGTATAATCCGCATTCAAATTAATTCAGTAATTTCAGAGATATATTCTAACAAATAGTTTGTTTTAGTAGTAGTTTGTTTGAAAGTTTTGTGTTCTATTACTCTTTTCTTATATTCCCCTCTAATATATATCTACATCTAGAGTCTCAATTGTTTAAATAAAGTTAGACGCACCGTTAATCTGTGCTTGTGGAACTATACCTTAACCGTTTAGGCATCGGCCTCGAAACAGGCAAGTGCCTCGGTGTTCAGCACGTCTCTCACAATTCAAATCGTTCCGAATCGAAGAGCGAGTTATTGGAAATCATTTACTGACTGACAAAAGTCATAATCTTTTTTGTAGAGTTATTTACAATTCCGTATCGACTAGATTATCTTTTAAGGGTAGTTTTTGTAGTAAATGTAACGACTTACTCTATGTGCTTTAGATTAGAATACTACGGTTACCGCTTACCATAGATCAGTAAAACTATAACAGAGCTGTGTTTATATATTAAAAGTATTTGAAAAAAAAACTGTATAAAGCTATTCAGGCGTTCCAGAATTCAAAATATTTTTTTAAGAATGTTTGTCTATTTATTTGTTCGTATCACGTAGCTGTTTCAAAACCTTTAATATAATAAATTCGACGAACTCATTAATTTCTACTTCATTACGTTCGATTGGGAGATTTATCTATCGGATATATTTGCACACATTCCGATAAGGCGAGCCTAATAATAATTGTACATACCAAATTATGATGCGAACGTATAAATTTAAAATTGTTATGCTAACTACCTCATAATTATAATGAAACTATCTGAACCAGTGGGTTAGTAGACTTCACAAGACATCGATAAAATATATTTTCGTTCACCAAGCAACGATGAATATGTAAATAAATAAACACAAATTTGAAAAAAATATGTCTGAGCCTCGAATTGGGTATTGAAATCGATACCACTTTACAGCCCTTGGTTTAATCTATAGACTATTACTGCACTTAGTACACTACAATTTATGATAATCGCTTCATATCAATTCGATCAACGTCATTGCTGAATAATATTTTTAAGCGTTTGACATGCTTACACAAAGTGACGGACTAAGAATACAAGTGTCACCACCCCTTTCTTTCCCACTGATGTTGTACGAGGCGACTAAGGAAAGTAATCAATTAGCGCCCATTGCATTACTGGTGGTAGGGCTGGGTAGGTACCAAGTGGGAGTACTTACTCACTTGCTATCGGGCTCGAGCTTGTCAGTACCACCATCTCCTGTGTGACTGGCCATGAAGCCATCATGAAGCATCGGTGTGTTTTGGTTGCAGCAGGAGATAGCCGTTAATTTTTTTATTTCTTATTATGTGAGATAAAATGTTGAGCAGCGGCTTGACAATACTTTCGGTATAATTGAGTTCATGAGCGACGGTTACCATTTACTGCCAGGTGGGCTGTGGCTCGTCTGCCACCAAACGCAATAAAATAATAAAAAAACTAGTGCGAAAATGTGAACTCGAAAATAACAGTCACGAGCAGGATTTTAACCTGCATCCCCTGCAATACCGTCCCAGATGCTTTGCCAATTCAGCCTTCGTGACAAGCACAGTCGAAGAACCATACAGTCAGTGTTCGCCTTTGATGTTGTCCAAAAAGCCGAGTCCGTCTAGACATTCATCGCGACAAATAAAAGTACAGTAGTAAACTTATAAGTAAAAGTACCTTGTCACATCGGCAAGAAATAAAAATACATTATATTAGCATATCTTACTAAACTTTTTTACATTCTTTTTTTTTCTACACATTCAAAAAATTAAGTACATTAGAATTTATGTAAATTATTGTACAACGACGTGTAGCAATTAACAATCTTTTGTACCGGCTCTAAAAAAAATTTCCCCTACGTAAAAACTAACTTAACTCAAATACCCTACTAGGATACAAATCAAAAAATACTCGTAAAATTACAATAATTTTAAAATGTACAACTGATATACTTATAATTTAGATTTTCTGAACTATTAGACTTTAAACTCCTATTATTAAACTTTTATTATATAATGTATTCGCATTCATATAAATGATTTAATTATAAAATCAATTGAAAAGCATGGACAAGGTTTGGTTATGAAGTTTGCCAACCCCATAATCGACACCCATATTGAAAAATTACACAAAGTAAGCGGCAGCCACCATAAAATAAAAAAAAAACAAAATTCGACCGAAGCACCCTTTATAACTCCATATTGAAAAATTACGCAAAGTATGCGGCAGCCATCTTAGAATTAAAAAAACTAACTTCGAACGAAGTACCCTTAAAAACCCCATAATCGACACCCATATTGAAAAATTACATAAATATTTAGATATTTATATATATATATATTTTTAGCATTTGACATGCTTAGCACTATACATTAAAAACAAAGTGAAAAATGTGAAATCGAAAATAACAGTCACGAGCAGGATTTGAACCTGCATCTCCTAGATACCGTCCAGATGCTTTGCCAATTCAGCCATCGTGACAATTGCTCCTGACTGCTAATTTCGATAACACATTCATACAACGTCTTTGGGTGACGCCTGCACCATCTGTCGGCAGTATTTTCATACATTATACTGACCAGGTAAACTTAATTGCCGTTCGGGAGCGCCCCGCCCGCGTCTCACCCCGCACCGCACCTCACGATTGCTCTGTCTAGACGCCTTCGATTGCCGACTGTATGTTTCTTCGACTGTGGTGACAAGCATGTTAAAAACGTAATTTATATTTTAAAGAGGTAAATACTGAATACATTATAACATTGTATAACCATATAAAAAGGACAACATAGTAAATATCAGGAAGTATTACATAAGATCTGCTAATTAAACATAACAAATATAGGAGCAACGGTATCAGACCACCACCCATACCATATACCCCAGGGAGTACACATTTTTGCATTCAACTCATTTACATGCGCTGCGGTCTTGCGGTCACATTGAAATTATTCGGTGGTACTAAGTTTGAAGTAGCTAGGGTGGCTGCAATAAAGAGCAATAATTTAGGACAAAAAATATTAAAAATTAATATAGAAATACCGCATACCTTTTTTTTAAAGTAGAAAAATATTTCCTACCCGCAAACCCCGTTATTCGGAGCAACTGACGGGGTATTGTGGGGGAACGGCATACCCTATGGTTCGAGGCAACAAGTAATGTAATGCGGGGCCTTCAGCCACTCTAATAACTGATCGTGTGCCATCACTCCACCTACCTCACGCGGAATTCAGTTTATAACAACTGGCCTAAACCTTGCACGCTAATGATATCTTATCAACAATATATAGGCAATTTTTGATTATGAAATAATAAAAACGGGCTTTCAATAATGAATTGTCTTTTCTAAATATGTTTTAAAAACATAAACTATGATTAAATTTACACGCTCTGCGCAGATCTGGGCCTTCTTTACTGGTGGCCCCAAAAATGGGAAGGAAAAGTCCCTCACTGTGAGAGTTTATGGTTGCCCTAAAAACAACTGCATAACATTAACGCGTACCCATAATTGAAACCGCGACACAGAGCCCGCCAGGGAACTGCTTCACTTAACTGTGCTCTTAGCACTGTATAGCCTAATAACTTATTCAGAACAAGGAAATTTAAGTTATTATAAATGTTTAGTATATTTTTGATTAAGCTTTAAGTATTCCGCTTTAATTTATTATTTTTAATGTAAAACTTTTTGTAGGCACTTCGGGATATTTAAAATGGCAGATATTTGATTAGTTCACGTCACTGACATGCTATTTTGTAACGGAATCATCCTCGATGAAACTCACAACTTTGGTAATTAAATGTGTATTCGTTTACAATTTATCACTGTTCAATAACATAGTGGGAAAACCTGTGGTTAGGGAGCTGGGTGCCAAAATTTCTATATGAACTGTTCGTGTGGCAGACATGATTAACATCGATGATTCTACCATAAAAAACATTAAGGACCACGTCTGCCACTATAATAGGCCTGCGTTATTAATTGACAGCACTTTAAAAATGTAAAAAAAAAAACGGTATGTTAAACACCCTCGGATTTTGATGTCCAATGAATCGTGGGTTTCTTTTGGCTCCAAATATTATTTAAATTTTTTAGAAATATTTATTTTATTTTTTATTAGTTGTCCGAGCTACAAAAAAAATAGACGAAAAACATAAAGAGGAGCCTTTTTTAAATTAATATTTTTTTAAATCACAGAAAAAAGAACCCAAAACAGAAATTTCCCCAATAGTTTAAAAATTGTATGCTTTTTATGTTTTTTTTTTTAATTTAATTTAATTTCATAAAACAGAAAATAATACACTACTAAGTGAATTGTTAGTAATAACAATAATAAGCCGTAATATCCGCTTTACCTTCTTTCCTGAAAAATACTTTAAAGAATCGTACTTAAAAAAAATCAGCGACCTAGACGTCTTCCAACTTTTTTCCTATTCTGGGAGTCCTAATGGATCGAACGGACGCAACTAGAACTACGAACAAATTATTTAGTATAGCTTTTTTTTTACATTTTCGCACCTACGTCTCGTGATAAAACAGAGCCCTGCACGTTTGCCTCTTCGATGTTTATCGTTTTAAGGATGATTTTGACCATTAGTCTAAGACGCAGACGCGAACAAATGATTTATTATCTAATTTTTTTTTTACATTTTTGAAGCGCTGTAACTCGAAAACGCTGGCATATACGACCTTCATTTACAAGACCAAATCGATTTGTATTAGCATAAGCTTTCATCCTTATTAATATAAAAGACGAACAAATCATAATTATACCAAAATGGCACCCAGCTCCCTAACCATGTATGCCTGAGAAATTTTCTAAATAGCTTGAAAAGTCTGTCATTTGTTTATAAAAGGTAATGCTTTTAGTTTCTTTATATTTTTAGTTTGTCACTTCAGTGACAGCGTTTTGCACTTCACGCATTGTACGCTCTAGATATACCCTTATTTTTTTACTTCTATGCTATTATATGGCTCTAATACAGCTGTGTCTGTAAATTAGGAATATATTAGAAAAAAAGACTGTGTTTGGCTATTAAGGCAACTCGAAACACAATACATTTTATTTAGAATTCTCGGCAGTTTGTCTGTTTGTTTTTTTATACACCATGCAAAAACTAATGAATGGATTTAGATAAAACTTTTAATGAACAGATGTTGTAGACTTTATATTTGATGCACCTTAAATTATCCCGCTATAACATCGGAAACCTGAAATATATTTTAAAAATACTATATTTTTTTTTTTGGTGCCATCCCCGGGTCGGGCAAAATGTTATTGAGCTTTTTCTTAAAAAGAAAAATTCTCAGTCAGCCCAGAGTTTGGAAATGTGCCCGGTAGACGTCAATAGGCTCGCCCCCTATTACGTGGGACTTAAACATAGCTGGCGAGTCGTGGGTGTGTAATACACCTCTGCCTGCCCCTTCGGGGAATACAGGTGTGATGCTTTGTTTTTTTTTGTTGTAGACAATGTGTCTGTGAAGTATTTAGTTTTATGTTAACATTTTTAAATGAGATAATAATTTCCTGATATTCATCTTGAATAATTATAATTGCCCCAAGCTTCTTTCTGTATTTCCGTTAAAACTACGAGTACATTAAAATCCTATCAGTATCTTAAGTGGTTGCTAAAAACAAACAAACCAACAAAATACATAGCGGATTCCACTGGTGTAATTATATAAATTGTATGCATATACATTTTATATGATATACAAAGTGTATCTTAGTGAAATTTTTACTTCCTTTTTGATATTAGAGATTTGATAAACACCTTTGAGCGTGCTCGAAACAACTGAATAAAAGTTCAAAATGGTATTCGTCTGATTTTCATTGGTGGTTACGTACCAAGTAATGGGTCTAGGTGCCATGTCTACACTGCAGTGGATATACGCGATGTCATAACAATAAAAAATGATAGTGAGCAGTGCCTTAACCGTACTGCAAGTTTCATAACTATCTGTTACCATTTACAGGTCATGGATTATCCGCGTATGTAAAAAATCAAACAAGTGAGCAACAATTTTCATATTCAAAAAAGTTTGTTGCAATAGTGTTCTATAATGTAGACTGGAATCCTGTTATTAGCTTTTCTTAGCGATAACGTTAGCCAGACTTTCAGTATGAGAATATTAACGCCCTAATATTATAAGTAAGCAGCACGCTAAGAGGATTACGTACTAAGTGCTTCTGTGTCTTGTACAAGTGCGTGCAAAAAAAATGATACATGATATTATTTGTTTTTAATTATCTATAAATATTTTGTCTCCATCCATCCATTCATCAGCCTTTCACCGTCCACTGCTGGATATAGGCCTCCCCAAGAGAACGCCACAACGAGCGGTCCCGTCATGGGGGATATTGCCGTAATCGCCACGCTTGGCAGGCGGGTTGGCGATCGCAGTGGATGTTGTTAATACTCGAGGGAGTGCTGCTGCCCACTCCCCCGGTATTCCCTCAGTCGGCTCTTACGACTCCCATGGGTAGAGAGGGGTGAGGCAAATCTAAAGCCGTCCCCACAAGGCAAAATTTGTCTATCTATAAAGATTATTATATATTTACATTCTTAAATACTATTACAAGCTCATTTGTTGCCGAGCGTTCTTGAGAATGCCTCGTTTAGAGGTAAAACACGTGTCGAATTTATGTTCGGATTTTTGCGGAATATTGCAATATTGTGGTTCTGAGAGTTCTACCGTATCGCATGGTTGTGTCGCGTTGGTGAGTTTTTTGTCATTATCGTGCATGCTACTTTGCTATTATCACATTCTCCTCTATCTGTGAGAGTGCGGATTGGCAATCTTAGGTTATTCTGTCCAAAGATAACCGGGACTGACAATCCGTGGGTGAGTGGTGGGCTCTCCTCCTAAAATCCATTCTATAATAGTGAAAAGAAAGAAATTAAAATTATGCATCATAAAATTCATGCGCATCACTGACTACTGGCAATGTGCCCAGAAGGCTGGCAGCATTGCCACGTTGAACGGCAATGCTAATCCTTTGTGCTAGGTAAAGGCCAGCCCTCTGATTACGTGAGGCGTCGACCAGACGCCTCGCAACTTCTTTATAGAATTTGCGAGCGTTCAGGCCCCATGACCCTAGCGTTTCGACCCCAAATGGTTCGAAAATATAATTACCCTCAAGGTTATTATATTTCGGCCGTTTAAGGGTCTCTGCTGATGCAGCAGCAGCACCAGGACAACCAGCGGTGCTTGGTAGATGTGATAACAAATGATGTGATGTGATGTGATGTATTGTGTGTGTGCTATTGTATTCTATCTATTATAATAATTCTCGTGTCACGTTGTTGCTCACGATGAACTCCTGAAACTAACTAACCGATTTTCACCTAATTTTTTTTTTAAGTGTGTTTTGCAGGCGTATCTAAGATAGGATAGTTTTTATCACGTATTTTTTATGAATTAATTGCAAAATATTCACTAAAATAAATATGGCGGTACGAAGTTCGCCGGGTTAGCTAGTACTATTATAAAACTATAACAAAGCTGTGTATAATGGCAGATGATGCAGAGTCCACCTAATGGCAATGGTAACCACTGATCATGAGCTGAACAATCCTAAAAAATACTATTTCATTTCGCGGATGGGAAATGATGAAATAACGGACTAAAACTCTTTGCTTTTCTGTCAGTTTCATGCCAGTTACGGCCAAAAAACAAGCAAGACTACCTCTTTATACCCAACCCTACCACGTGCAATGTGATGTGTGGTAACTACTTACTTCCCTTAGTCGTATCATTTGCCACTCGCGGAAATGAATGGAGTGTTGAGATTTATATTCTTAGGCCATTTGCGCACATGTTCCAGTGGTCCGCCAATATAGGCGGCAAGACGGCACACGGCGGGTTTATTTAGTGGGTGAATGCCCCGAATGACCGGTGGGTAATTAGCAAAAAATATAATACACACTACAATAAAATAAATGTTATAACAATTTAAAGTAATCACTTATTATATAATTAAGTAAATGAGTAGGTAATCACACTTACATAGGAAATAGTAACCAATAATAAAACATAATAATTACTAGAATAAATCAATATACAATAAAAAGAAAAACTTAACAGGTATTAATTTAAACACAAAGTGAAAAATGTGAAATCGAAAATAACAGTCACGAGCAGGATTTGAACCTGCATCTCCTAGATCCCGTCCAGATGCTTTGCCAATTACTTAACGTCTTAGGGTGACGCCTGCGCTATCTGTTGGAATGTGTTATCGAAATTAGCAGTCAGGAGCAATTGTCACGATGGCTGAATTGGCAAAGCATCTGGACGGTATCCAGGAGATGCAGGTTCAAATCCTGCTCGTGACTGTTATTTTCGATTTCACATATTTCACTTTGTGTTTAATGTATAGTGCTATGCATGTCAAATGCTAAAAATATATATAATAATATCTAAATAGGTATTAATTTCCTGCGACTAGCATGCAAATATTTACATTTATGATGTTAGTAGGAACTATCATATTTTCATAATATCCATCCATCCATCAGCCTTTCGACGTCCACTACTGGGCATAGGCCTCCCCAAGAGGGAATAGTGCCGTAATCGCCACGCTTGGCAGGCGGGTTGGCGGTCGCAGTGGATGTTGCTAATACTCGGGGAGTGCTGCTACCCACTCCCCCGGTCTTACGACTCCCATGGGTGGAGAGAGGTGGTACAATTCTAAAGCCGGCCCCACATGGCAGGCTCATAATATATCGAAATAAAAATAAGTTGTGTAACAATTCCTACTGTCCTAGTGTTGTCGTGCCCGAGAGGGTCCATAATGATCACTATTATGTAAGCATCTTCCATCTTTGTAAATATTATGGTGTGCAATAAACGTTTGAGTATTGAGTATTGAAAAAGGCCGCTAGCACATAAATAATTTTAAAAAGTATCCATTACTGTAATATAAGTATTATTAATCTGTTTTACAGCTTGGATATTTTTAGTGGAATTTTGAAATAATTTTAGACGTAATAATGTAATTCTGCTTTTATACTTGCTGCCGACTGCCGAACTGCTGTACAGTTTGGCAGCATAAATAGTACTAAAATAATTTTGTGTTACTAATTTGAAGTTCTTAATAAATAAATAAATACTTTGTGAGTATAATAATATATGATTTCTTTGTATTTCATCATACTTGGAAGTTGTTCCAATAATTTTGTCCGGCACTGTTTAATATCTCCAGAGGTATAAGATTAAGATGAACATCCTTGGAAGTAGTCATACTACTTGTAAAAGTCGATAGAATATCTATAGGTATGTCTCTGAAATTATAATACGTTTTAATGTTGGTATTTGATAGACTTGAGTACTTTATTTCATTGCAGACAAGCTTGTGCTAACAGCTTTGTAAGCTTGCTAAATAAAACTATTTTAAAAGTAATTATTAAAAAACGGAAACTCCCATACAGCTCCCATAACGCTTATTTACCCCCCTTAAATTGAAAAAATCCTATCATAAAAAAAACACTCCATCAATTTCCATTTATAAAAATGTGAAATTTTAAGAACTCCGGAAAACATTCTTATTTATTTGTGATAAGTAGATACTATTCCAGTTTTCAGGTTGTCATCCATAATAAAAACAAAATTTACTCTCTGTGGGTTAAATGCCCACATTAAAATTCAAATAAGCTGAAACGCATCAATATTTACACATCTACAAAAACCAAAGACTTTCATATAAAACTTCAACTACCAATTCTCCCTCTTAAAGTTGGAATCCAAAAAACATTACGTAGCTAATACTTACGTTATAAAATAAACCTACGTTATAAATAGTGGCTCTGTATAGTATTTTGACTATACGTTGCTGTGAAATCGAAAATAACAGTCAGGAGCAGGATTCGAACCTGCATCTTCTGGATACCGTCCAGATGCTTTACCAATTCATTTTATAATGTATGAAAATACGTCCGACAGATGGCGCAGGCGTCACCCAAAGACGTTAAGTATGATGTGTTATCGAAATTAGCAGTCAGGAGCAATTGTGAGGATGGCTGAATTGGTAAAGCATCTGGACGGTATCCAGAAGATGCAGGTTCGAATCCTGCTCCTGACTGTTATTTTCGATTTCACATTTTTCACTTTGTGTTTAATGTATAGTGCTAAGCATGTCAAATGCTAAAAATATATATAAAAAATATCTAAAATATACGTTGCTGGTCAACCAGGACAAACAATTTTATATAATAACTAGCCTTTGCCCGCGGTTTTTCCGCAGCCAAATGCTAGTTTTTCGGTTATATCTCAGGTCCCCGACATAGTAGCAAGGTAAAATGTATTCTAATTAAGAGCTCTCAAATAAAAAATCCATCAAAATCCGTTCGGTAGTTTTTGCGTGATGGGCGAGCAAACAAACAGACAAAAATTCTAAAAAAATTGTTTTGTGCTTAGACACGCCTATATAGCCTATTACAGTCATTTTTTTTTCTCAAATATCTTAAATGTACAGACACAGCTCTGTTACAACTTTATAATAGTACCAGCCTTTGCCCGCGGCTCCGCCGCAGCTAAAATCTAGTTTTTGGCTTATATCTCAGGTTCCCGATATAGTAGCAGGATAAAATGTATACCAGTTGTTAAGTCTAATCGAAAGCTATCACAAAGAAAAAGTTGCATCAAAATCCGTTCAGTAGTTTTTGCGTGATGTGCGAATGAACAAACAGACAAACAGACAAAAAATCTAAAAATAATTGTATTGTGTTTAGACACGCCTATACAGCCCATTACAGTATTTTTTTCTCAAATATCTTAAATGTACTGACATAGCTATGTTACAGTTTTATAATAGTACTAGCCTAGCCCTAGTTCTTAGATTATATCTCAGTATCCCGATAGTGGGATAAAATGTACACCAGCTTTTAAATCTAGCTCAACTAGACTAATTATCAAATAAAAAAAGTTGCTTCAAAATTCGTTCAGTAGTTTTCTGTATTTTTTTCTTTTTTTTTTATTGCTATTGATGGCAGACCTGATGGTATGTGGCAACCGTCACTCATGGACTCAACTATACCTAAAGTATTGTTAAACCGCTGCACACTATTTTATTTCTCAGATATGAAATGAAATAATAAACGGCAATCCTCTGCTACAGCCAAAACACACTAACGTGCTTCATGGCCAGTCACACAGGAGATGGTGGTACCGACGTTCGGGCCCGATAGCAAGTGAGTACCCTCACTTAGTACCCAGCCCTACCACCAGTAATGAAATGGGTGATAATTGCTTACATCCCTTATGCCCGGTTCCTATAATAATAAAACGAATCGTTTTGCTTACGAATGGTAGAATATTCTACCAGGCGTAAGTAATTCTGTTCCTTAATGTTGTGAAACACCTGTGAAGTCTCGGTATCGGTATCTTGAAACTTCTGGTAGCTGTTATACAATGAAGATTCGTTGAATATAGGAACCGGGCATTAGTCGCCTTGTACGACACCCGCGGGAAAGGATGGGGCGGTGACACTTGTATTCTTAGGCAGTTACCACACGGACACAAGTTATGCCCGAACGAATAAGCAGATAAACAGACAAAAAATCTAAAATAAATCGTTTTGTGTTTAGACACGCCTATACAGCCTAATAATTTTTTTTTTCCAAGTATCCTTAATTTGTAGACATAGCTCGGTTACAGCTTTATAATAGTATAGACTAGCTGACCCGACAGACGTTGTTATGTCTTAGCTATGAATATTCAATTATAACTTGCGAATTGTCAAACGCGCGAAGTTAAAATAGTCGTTAAATTTTCTGACATGAGACACGCCAGCGGTTGATTTTTAATCGAAAGCCGACTTAATCTAGTTAGTATACAATTCATTCATTCATTCAGATAAGATAGATAATAAATAAGTGTTGCTCTAAATAGGATATTGTAACGATATTGTCATGCATGATTATTAATTAAGAAATAATCCTTTACTATGTGTAGATAGATGGAATGCAAGAACCTACGGTAACAGTTCAAAACTCATAGCTACAAAAAATAAAAGGCAGTCATCTCAAACTATACTAAATAGGCTTGATGACAGTAATAAAGTATCGCCAAAATATTGAAGTGATCTAATGAAATCGGATTCAAGGAATTCGAAAAATATATTCATTCATATTTTGATGGCGAGATTAATAATATATTTGATAAAATAAACCTACAAAATACAGCAATCTGCCATGATAGCTTAAACACCAATCAGACCGAAATGACGTTTCGAGTTAAGACGTGACGTCATTCGCTCTTTACATTATCTTTGACCCTAATGTTTAAACTGTTGCCGTACTGATACTTGACGTCATGACAAATGGCATGCGTTCTGACGTGAGTTTGATATTAAAAATTTAAATTTCATTTTACTGCATAAAAAGCCAATATTTTTACAGAAATATGATATATTTTTCAGTTATTAGATACTTCTGAATATCATAGAATAGATTTTCAAAAACAGTCATCATGCCTGTTGGAAGAGTCTGAGAACGTTTCGTCGTTCACTTCACAACAACTAAAACTATAATCACAAATCCACTTATGTAAACACCTTTATCGTATCGTTTATATTAAACAAAACACTATTACAATACAATCACAAAACTTTTAGAAAGATAAACAAACCTTTTTACGGCACTTGAGTCACTTGACCCACACGCATGCGCAAAAAAATTACGTCAAAACTAAGAGGCAGAGCTCACTTTGTACAATTTTTTTATCTGTGTTTACATCGGAACCATTGAGATGTAAGAGTTGCAATACCATAAACAATTGTTTTACTTTTTTAAGAAAAAACCTTGACCATGTAAGTTTCACCAAAAAAATATGAAAAATAAAATAAAATATGGGTTTTGCGTGCCGAGCTCGGCACGCTGGGAGCGAGGAGAATGGCGTGAAATAGCGGCGGCCATCTTGAGCGTGCCGAGCTCGGTACGCAAGGGATTGGAAGGGCCAAGGTTATCCAGGGCCTGATGATGATGATTTATATCCGCTTACGTTATTTTACACATATTATAATTTTATACAAGCACACGTTGAAGAAGTTATGATCATTTTATTTCTTCTCATTATTTCTACAAAATAGTTTTGATGTTTTCACATCTGACAGGCGTCCCGTGACTTCTATTTTTTTTAAGACGTTTTGTCTGTTTTTTGTTACAACTACTAAACAAATTTTGGTGAAGTTTTATTCTATAGCAAGAGCTATAGATTAAAATCTGGTATAGGTTTTACCTCGTTGCTATATTGGAAGAATATATCCTAAAAAGTATTAATAGCTTTTGCCTGCGGCGAAACCGTGGGCAAAGGCTAGTCTTTTAATAAATGGAAATTTTACTGGAGTCTTGCGTTCTGCCAGTGCATCGTTTATTACATTTTTCATTAGGGTAAATGTGTTTGCCTTGTTGATATTAAAAATACATTAAACATTTAATACAAAGGAATATTTCTATGCAGAAAACCGTTAGCATTTCAAGCAACTCTTGATTAAAGCGTGTTAAAGTGTCTATATGTTATTAATGCTATGCATCTAAGAATTAATAAAACGTGTCGTATGTAAGACACTACGCAGTATTGTGTACCTCTAGCTGCTACAGGTACAAATTACTTATCCCACATAAATCCTTTTAAGCAATTTATCAGAATGGTTGCAAAAATTTTTATCCCACGTGAAGAAGATACATGTGTTGGTGATATTTGATAACGCGCAATAAATTAGTTTTTGCTAAAATTAAACTGTTTTAAACGTTTAATTTTTCGGACGCTTCAATCAATACGGATTGGCAAAGCATCTGGACGGTATCAGGAGATGCAGGTTCAAATACTGCGCGTGAATGTTATTTTCGATTTCAAATTTTCCACTTTGTGCTTAACCAATATGTCATAACCTTTCAAAATATTAATCCCTAACTTTATGTCCAAAAGAGGGCGAAATGATGAATTTAGTGTGACGTCACATAACATACATAAATAATTTATGTAACACATGTACTTTTTGTTTTTACGGCTATTTAATGTTTGAATGTTTTAAGTAGGCATTCGAAATAAGCTAAGCATGTCAAATGCTAAAAATACGAGTATTTATAAAAATATCTAAATATTTATAGGGCTGCGTCATTATTAGGTAAAAATCTTAATTGTAAAATTAAGTTTACCTAGTTGGTATAATGTATATAAATACTTCCGACAGATGGCGCAGGCGTCATCCAGAACGTTAAGTATGAATGTGTTATTGAAGTTAGCAGTCAAGAGCAGTTGTCACCATTGCTGAATCGGCAAAGCATCTGGACGGTATCCAGGAGATGCAGGTTCAAATCCTGCTCGTGACTGTTATTTTCGATTTCACATTCTCCACTTTGTGTTTAATGTATATGGCTAAGCATATCAAATGCCAAAAGTATATATACAAATATATTAGAAAGGGCTTAATTAGCACAATTCAAATAGTAACGAAGTCGAGTTATAGATTTCAAACTTATTTCGTCATATACGGTCCCATTTTAAACATACATTTCTTAATCATTCCAAATTTTATGCTAAATATTCATAAGCACTCTGGGGGCTATCCTTAACGTTATAACGCGACAAATATATATGTTGTAGCCGCAACGAGCCGCTTTTAAATTTTATTTAAAATGTGACGCTTCTGCAGCATGATATTACGTGTATTTATCCAGGAGAAAATATGATAACGTGTGCATTATAAAATACCTTGTGAAAATGTGTGAAAAGAGGTATTATGCCAACCTTTTACGTTCCGGATATGGGGTGTTGAATTTAAGATGGCTTGTGATATTATTTAACGTATTCATAACTAGACATCGCTATGCACAGGTGTAATTTCCTTGTGAAGAACTTTAGACTTTAGGAATTTGGAGGAGCTGCAACTACAAGTACATTATTTTGAACTCTCAAATCTCTTAAATTTACCACGATCTCCCATTAGGTAGACCAACGTCTTGATCAAAGCAGTGGGCAATAGAAGGCTGATAGATGAATGGGCCATTGGCCATGTGGGGCCGGCTTTAGATTTGTCCCACCCCTCTCTACCCACGGGAGTCGTAAGAGCCGACTGAGGGAATACCGAGGGAGTGGGCAGCAGCACTCCCTGAAGTATTAACAGCATCCACTGCGATTGCCAACCCGCCTGCCAAGCGTGGCGATTACGGCATTATCCCCCATGACGGGACTACTCGTTGTGGCGTTCTCTTGAGGAGGCCTGGGTTCAGCAGTGGATGTCGTTGAAAGGCTGATGGATGGATGTATGGAAGATGAATGCGCCGATATAAAAATCGGTTAAAGCCGCGTTTCCACTATATCGTGACGAAAAATTTATCTGTCGGACGGCTGTCGTCTGTAGCCGACTGTATGTCGTCATTGTGTCGTTGTTGATATTTTTATCGTGCTACGATAGATAGACGCAATAACGAGACACAATTTGCCGCCACGATTAGACCGTGACGTTTTTTATCGTTTTACGACCATCGTGCTAGCCTTTACCATTGTCACGACAATTTATCGTCATAGCAAAATGAAATTGTGGAGCTAATTATTACGTCGTCTTATATGTGAACACATCCGTTTAAATATGGAAGCTATTAAACTGCAAGTCTATCTTTGGTCACGATAAAATGGGAATGCACCCTTATTCGTTGATATTAATGTATTTTCTTACTCAAAAATTTTGATTAAGATGTTTTGTTTTTGTACATGAAGCCCTTAAAGACCAAGCAAAAAAGATGTAAGCTAAAATATGTGTTATATAGAAAGCACTTTTCTAAATAAAATGAAACCTGAACAATCTTGAGCTTTCTTCCAGATAGGACGCGAGTGTGAATCCTGCAAATATCTTCCTTATTCCAATTTCACATAAAATGTTTTAGTTCCTCTATATTATTGAAAAAGAGTACATTTAGATTTAGTAATCTAAATGAGAGTACATTTTAAGCAAAAACTTAAAATGTATTTACGTATTTCAAATCTGAGTCAGATATTGTGTTGCAAAGCAGATTTACGGTTCTATTTGATGAAATTTGACTCGTCAGCGATAAGTTCAGATAAGGGTAGATCTGATTTAGATTCTGAAGTGTACTCGCATTATTCAAACTCACGTTTCGATCCTAATAATATGAAGAGTGTGTTTGTAGATTTAGTTGATTGGATGTTGACTCAATTACACAAAAATGTTATTTTTTATGAAAGTTGGTTAAAAAGGAAAACTTATAGCCTAATTATTTTTCAACTCATTATTCTCCCACTGTTCGCGGTAGGGTTTCGGCCGAAATCTAACACGCTGACCCAGTGTGGGTTGGCGAACTTCACAAACTTGAAAAAAAACCTTAAGGCATGCATGTTGTCACACATTTCTAGTGGTCTGTCAGTACAGGCGGAGAGACGGCGAACGGCGGGTTTATTTAGTGTGTGAGGGCTCCACACTACCTGTTGGTTACGGGGTGTGCGGATTGATACATTTTTCCCATCTTAAAAAAAAAAAGGCATGTAGGTTTCCTCACAATGTTATTCTTTATCGAGCTGTGATAATTTGTAAGCAGGTACATACAAAATGATGTAATATCTCAGAAAAGTAGAGTGCTACAAGAGGCCTGGACTGGAGATCGAACTTGATAACAGTCCCTAATTTGACCATTGTTAATTTTTATCAAGATTATCAATCATCTTCTTAAGACGGTACTGCCCTTTTCTGCAACTATTTTCCCTATTGCAGTGCAAGCAATGTAACTAACATTTTTTTTATCCCATTAAAGATTTTCATTATATGTATATTTATTTTTAAACATTTTGTGTTAAACGTAGAGTAAATATATCTATAAGTAAGACATCTATTTAAAGTAATAAATATATCCTACTAGCTTTTACCCGCGGCTCGCATTGAAGCCATTAAATAAGTATCAGAGATCAATCGAAAGGTCAATAGAAATGAATCAATATGATAACTATATTTTAGATGGCATTGAAGTAGCTACATTTTGCGATTTTTTGACAAACATTTTTTTTATCTTAAACACAAAGTGAAAAATGTGAAATCGAAAATTACAGTCACGAGCAGGATTTGAACCTGCACCTCCTGGATACAGTCCGGATGCTTTGCCAATTCAGCCATCTTGACAATTGCTCCTGACTGCTAATTTCGATAACACATTCATACTTAACGTCTTTGGGTGACTTTTTTAATGTATATTGCTTAATTTATATAATTATAATATATGTTTTGTGTTTAATGTATAGTGCTAAGAATGTCAAATGCTAAAAATATAATCGATTTTTTTTATCTTTTTTAAAAAATATTTTTTTTTATAAATAATATCCTGTGTTACTTAATCTCAAAAATATGTGTACAAAGTTTCATGATGATCGTTTAAGTATTTTTCGCGTGAAAGCGTAACAAACAAACTTACATTCAAACATTTTATATATTCCTATGTACAGTTTGATCCCGTATCCACGTGAACTCATGCTAATTGCGTAAACGCTGTATTAAGACACTTCTCGTGGAGCTTCCACGAGAAGTGTCTTAATACAGCGTACACAGGTGCATTTAGAATCAAGCTATCCTGCTGTCATTCTGATATAACACATGACATGATTACAAGGTTAACGTCATAAAATCAAGAAGGCCTAGATACCAAGCACTCGCTAGAGTGTTGTGGGTTTAATTCCCACATAGGACTCTTTGTGTGATCCACAAACGCTTGTACTGTGTCTGAGTGTAGGTAATTTGCATCCGTTAAATTGCATGTTTGTAAAGTGCTCCGCAATTCAAGGATTCTTCTTTAAAGTAAGGTGTTTATTTTTAATAAAAATAATTTACTTTAACGTTCAGATAAAGCCATAATAAGTTATTGATGATTATTCCAGTAGCTAGAAGTCACTTTAAAACACTCAAAACTCGTCAGTTAATGAGAGCTATGCTTTTAAGCGCTAATGGAACATTTCCTCTAACTTGTTATTTTCGACGGAAATGCCGCAAAAACAAATTTAAATGTCATTTTGCAAATACTGTGCTAAATTTAAAATGTATTTTTCTGGAAGGTAAAATATCCTTGCTAACTAATAGTGGCTAGTCCATACGGTTAAGTAAGTCCCCGCTCTCGTAGATCATAGCGAAATTATATATTATACTATTATTTATAGATAATATATCTTTCTAATGGTGAAATATAAATAAATTATTATAAATTTAGTAATATCACAGTTAATCCATTACAAGCAAATAAATATGTTCTCTTTATATATTAGGTCTTTTGCCGTTTTTAATAAAAAATCAGACGATTCTGTTTCTATTTCTAAACTACTTTTTTTTAACTGCCTCGATGGTGTAACTGTAGTGTATGCGACTGCTAATCATGAGGTCTCGGGTTCAATCCCCGGCTCGGGCAATATTACTGAGTTTTTTCCTAAAAAGAAAAATTCTCAGTAGCAGCCCGGAGTTTGGAAATGTGCCCGGTAGACGTCAATAGGTTCGCCCTCTATTACGTGGGACTTAAACATAGCTCGCGAGTCGTGGGTGTGTAATACACCACTTCCTACCTCTTCGGGGAATATAGGTGTGATGCTATGTTTTTGTTTATTTTTTTCTAAATATATATTATGTTAAAAATTTTAAATTAAATTAATCATATATTAATGATCATCTATGCATTCGATGCATCTTTGCCAAAGTAATGGCAATTTGTTGATGCCCTTCTTGCAGAAATTCAAAGGCATTTTGTACTGCTTCTCGGGTATTGTTTTTTTTCCCGCCAAGAAGTTATCCAAATTATGGAAAAAGTAGAAGTCTGTAGGCGCAAGTTCTGGAGGCTACGGTGGATGACGGAGAGCTTCCAATCCCAGCTTTTGTAGAGACAGTCTGATGTGCAGTATGAGATCGCACTGTTATAAGGATTCGGCCGAAGGCCTTTTTAAAAAATATAATTAAAAAATGAAATTATTTATTAGATGAATTACAATAAAACTGGGCTCGATTTGGGGCAAGTGTCACCCGCGTGGGTGATGTATACGAACTGAACTACTCTATATGGATAATTATAAAGAAAGCTAATCGGGGTTGTAGAACTTGAATAGGCATCTAAATTTTCACAAATGTAATTTAAATTATATACCTTATTAGTAATTAGACTATTCAACTTACAATAATGGTTTCTATTTCTAGTGATGGCGATGTATTTAGTAGATGGAATAATTGTACTATATGTATTTTTAGTAATGGCTACAGGGTAAGGGACACATTCATTAGCGTATAAATACTATCTAGTGATAAACTTATGGGGAATTGGTGATAATCAGCCAAAAATCGGTAAATGTAAACAAGTTCAGTAAATAATTGTTTCGGTGTTATTATAGACGGATATAAAATATTTGATTTGCTGAACATAATTGCATTAATAATATTTTCTAACTTAAATGATAGTGTTAGCAAACTGCTCTCTAAGACATTTAATATTTCATTTAGTTTTGACCGTTGTAATAGGCTGTCTGAAAGTAATGTCGAATTTTGTTGTGCAATCATTAGAGTATCAATTGCACTATTTAGCTGTTGTTCATTGATACTAATTTGATTGATGTCTCGTGGTCTGGTGGTAAAAAGGGTATATTGGTACTACCTCAAACAGTTCCTCAGAGCACTCTCCATTGAAGAATCGATAGAGCACAAAAAGAGACCCAAAGTCTCTCCGCCGCCCCAGCGACTCCAGTTCATCCGTGAGATTGGGATCGACGACAATTCGAACAGCACGCCTTTGCAGGGAGTCAAGTGGGTCGAGTTGGTATTTTGGTGCGCCTGCCCAGAGATGTGAGCAGTACTCCACGTGCGGCCGGACTTGTGCCTTATAAAGTGCAAGTCTCTGCCTCGGTGTGAAGTACCGCTTGGCTCTGTTCAGGACGCCCAGTTTTTTGCATGCCAATTTGGCTGTGTCCTCCAAATGACTCCCGAATTGCACTTTGCTTGAAATATCGATGCCGAGGATCCCAACACTATCGGAGATTGGGAGAGTTACTCCTTGGAACTGTGGCGCCATGACAAATGCGTCCTTCTTTGCAGTGAACGCGCAAACCTGTGTCTTCGTAGGGTTGAATTGAACCAAGTTCTTTTCTCCCCATTTCGAGGCCCGCCCTAGAGAGCTCTCGATTTCAGACACAAGTTGTGCCCGTCTCTCCTCCAGCATGTTCCGAGGAACTTTCTGATGGCCGGCATATCGCGCATCACCCGTACTGTCGTCCGCATAGCAACGCATATTCTCTATCGAGAGCATGTCATTGATGTGCAGGATGAACAGCGTCGGGGAGAGCACCGAGCCTTGTGGTACGCCAGCATTAACCTCCCTGGTATCCGAGGAGTAGCAGCCGTCTACTACGACTTTGATGCTCCGACCCCGCAGGAAGCTGGTGATCCATTTGCAGAGTCCCTCGGGGATTTCATGAGATGGTAGCTTCGACAGAAGAGCCCTATGCCAGACCCTATCGAAAGCCTTCGCGATGTCCAGGCTAACTGCTAGCGCCTCACCCCCACTCTCCAAGGCCTCAGCCCAACGCTGGGTAAGATACACAAAAAGATCACCAGCGGACCGACCGTGACGGAAGCCATATTGACGGTCACTGATCAGCTGGTGATCCTCTAGGTAATGCAGGAGCCGGCGGTTAATAACCTTCTCCAAGACCTTAGAGAGTAGAGATGTCATCGCAATCGGCCTGTAATTCGACGGGTCCGACCGGTCACCTCTTTTGGGAATCGGGTGAACATGGGCTACCTTCCACGAAGCTGGAACCCTGCTGTTACTGTTTGAGAGACCGTACAGGTGCGTGAAGACGGAGGTCAACTCAGGGGCGCACGTTCGAAGAACCACCGCAGGGATGCCATCCGGCCCACTCGACTTATGTACGTCCAGCAGCCGCAGCTCCCGCCTGGCCGCACGCTGCGTGATGCGGATTTCAGGCAGTGAGCTTTCACACCGTGTGATGATAGGTGGTGCGGCCGCTCCGGCGTCCAAAGTTGAATTGGAGGCAAAGAGTTGGCCCAGTAGGTCGGCTTTCTCCTTTGCGCTATGGGCCTTATTGCCATCCTGTTTCTGCAGAGGAGGAAGATTAGACTGGCAGAAGTTGCCCTGTGCTGCCTTGGCAAGCGACCAGAAAGCACGACTCCCAGTGGGATATCTCCCAAGCCGCTCGCCAATTCTGGCAACGTGTTCTGCCTTGGCTTCGGCAATGGCCCTCTTGTTGGACCTGGAAGCAGCATTAAATTTTCGCTTCTCCTCTTTGGCGTTCGGATCCCGAATATTCCTGGCCCTATTGCAGGCCAGGTATGCGGACTGCTTCTGGCGTGCAGCCTCCCTACAGGCTTTGTTGAACCAGGGGCGGCTGCGACCACCGACCGGTATTTTGGTGTTGGGGATGAATGATTTCATCCCCATGAGCACCGTTTCCGTGACGCAGTCCGCACAGATGTCAGGGTCCTTAGAGGAGAAGCATAGCTGCTTCCAAGGGTAGGATGCGAAGAACTCGCGAAGTCCATCCCAATCTGCTGACTTGTATTGCCAGACTCTGCGACACCCAGAGGCAAGAAAGCGACTAGGGCTCGCAACAGGGGCTGTGCTACGAACCAAGCAGTGGTCAGACGATCCCAGAGGAGCATCAACCACCACCCGGGTTCCGTGTGCATTTGTGGTCAGCAGAAGGTCCAACAAGGAGGACTCATGGCTCTCAATATCTGGGACACGGGTAGGTTGTGTGACCAGTTGTGAGAGACCACAGGCCGATGCCATATTGAAGAGTTGCCGACCCGGGAGGTCAGTGGTCCAGGACCCCAACCAGTCTTTGTGGTGAGCATTAAAACCACCTAGGACCACCACCTCCGCAGATGGACACTGCTCCAATATTTTGTCAATGCCCCGTTCGACGTTCTCAAAGATGTGAGTTGACCCCAAATCACTGCCATGGGACCTGTACAGGCACGCATAGATGCGGGTAGTTCCCCTAAATTCTACGCGTAACCACAGAATGGACAGGTCACCAAGTTCGAGGCCCCGCAGGCGGTGACAACGGACATCACCCCGAACGAACACGCACACCCCGGCTTTACGATGGAATGAGTGCTCCAATTCGTAACCGAGGTATTTAAGGTACGATATGTCATCCGGGGCGCCTATCTGCGTCCCCGTCAAAAAGAGCAGGGCAGGCCGCGCAGTCTCAAGATGATGGTGGACGGCGTCGAGATTACTATGTAAACCCCTGATGTTGCAAAATTCCACAGATAGTGTAGATAAGGAGTTCGCCGTCAAAAACCTTCTCTTTTTCTTAGACCTTTTCATTGTTTGAGATGAGAGCTGGGGTGAAAAGATTGCGCATGGTGGAGCTCGGCAATACAAAGAAAAAAGAGGGCAGAAATTAGTACGTAGAAGGGCGATGAGTTTTGTGAGGAGCTGACACGAAGCACGGTAGGGCCCCCGGTGGCCACCGGGGGGGCCCCCGCGAGCAACTGTCGGGTCCACACCGGTCTCCCACTCCGGCACGACAGCTACTCAACGGGATTTTCGCCGGTTGGCGGGACAGCCTCCCGGGGTAGGATGTCCCCGGGTTCGGGTCCCCTACTGACCAGCAGGTGGCCGACGAACCATTCCCACCGGGTCTCCCTGAACCCCATGCCAGCCCCTCACGTCCAACCTCCCAACCACGACCCTATTAACGCCCGATTTCCAAGCATTGCCAAGACCCACCACGCGCTCAGGAGAGGGAAATGGGAAAAGGACGGCAATCTCCCGCTACAACCAAAACACACCGAAGCGCTTTACGGTCGGTCACACGGAAGACGGTGGTACAGACCCGCTCAGGTCTGATAACAAGTGAGTAATCCCACCCGGTAACAGAACCCTACCACCAGTAATGCAATTGGTGAAAATTTGCTTCCTACCCTTAGTCGCCTCTTACGACACCCACGGACAAGTATTGAGGTGGTGACACTTGTATTCTTAGTCCGTCACCACACGGACAGAACTTAAGACAGTAAGGTTCGCGCGATTATTATTTTTTTTACTTTAACTAAGCAATTAGCGATACATAGTGTATCACTAACGTGCTGATCAAGAATGAGACCTTCTCTTAGCTCGGGATTTGTAACTGAGCATTCTACGGTTACTTCGGATCGAGGAGGAATTTGGTAAGTAGGATCAGTAAAATTTAGTTTAATTTTATTTTTTGGTAAAGAATTTGGCGATTGTAGTCGATAGAGCACTGGAAGTGGGTAAGTATATCTGTGCCTATTATTCCATCATAAGGTAAGTCTATTTTATCTACTATGGGAAAGGTGAAAGGAATTGCTTCTTTACCAAATATAAGTTTAATATCAAAATTACCGAGAGTGGGTACAGGGTCTTCGGTACTATCTATACCCTTTAATTTAATTATATTTTCCTGAGTGGTATATGCGAAAATGATTGGATGGATGTTTTCTTTATAAGGCATACGGAGGCTCCAGTGTCAACAAGAAGAGTAAGTGGTTTAGAGAATACGGATGTTGAAATGAGAACATGAGGTAAGGATACTTTAGTAGAAATACAAGATAGTTCATATATTTTCCTCTCGTTTTTTCTTGGAATTGACTTTTCAGGGGCTTTGTGTTTTTGTTTGGATTCGGAATGAGCTTGAACACTTACTTGAGGCTGTTTACCCGTGTGGTCCTTGGTAATTCAATATTGGACCCTTTTTTGGGGCTGGCTACCCATGTGGTCCTTGGAAATTTAAATTTGGACACTTCGTTGGGGCTGGTTACCCGTGTGGTCCTTGGTAATTGAACTTTGGACACTTGCTTGGGGCTGGTTACCCGTGTAGTCCTTGAGAATTGAACTATGGACACTTGTTTGGGGCTGGCTACCCGTGTGGTCCTTGGATATCGAAGAGGGAGCATTATCATTTAAGGGTTTTTCCAGAAATCGTTGTTTGGGTCTCACGAGACACCTCCGTGAGCCCACTAGTCGTTGAAATTTTGGTTAAGGTCATCTTGTGGGTAATCAGTGCTAGTTGATGGTTGTGGTTCAGGTTCATCACAGTTGTAACCGTCGTCGACTAGACAGTTTACGCGACTGGAATTTGGTTTATTATTGTCCTGATTTGGGCGATGTTTGCGATACGAAGGCTGAGGTATTTTGAACCGATTGTTATTGTATTCGCGTTTCCTACAGGTCTCAATTGTATGCCCTTGGGTTTTGCAGTAACGACAGTATTGACCTTGGTTGTTTTGATTGTAAGGTCTCGGAATTTGGGGCCTAGCACTTCCGTTGAAGTTGATAGGTTTGGATGCTTGGTAGGGTTTTGGAGGTGGACGTTGTGGTATGGAAGAGAGGAAGATAGTACGTTTGTTAAATAAGTTGTTCGATAAAGTAATTATGTTTAACGTCACTAGATAGCGTTAGTAAAATTTTGAAATTTCTTATAAGTCGATGTTAAGAGTTTAGGTGTCAGATTAAAACCAACGATGTTTGTTTTTTTAATTAATTAATAATAACCATCAAATACAGTGTTGTGTTGTTATTTTGATCGCCCTTTAGGGTATTTTTTGGGACGTGTACATGGTCCTTCGTTGTACCGGTGAGCACGAACACTTAGAATAATTTCATCACGATGGCATCTTATTATTGTAGACTTCAAGAGAGCATGCAGCTCAAATAAATAAGTCCAAGGTGAATTTTAAAAAGGCACCAAAGGACAGGATCACGCTGTCTTATGTTAGTACTCGTTTAGAAACTTTGGAGCAGCACTGGAAGGAGTTTGTAGCAAACCATTGCAAAATGTTTCTAGAATTGAAGACTAGTGATTTAGAGACCACATCATATGTTATAAATGAAATATACGATACTACTGAAAAGATATATATCGAGTATAAGTCTATTCTAAAGGATGATTTATTTGAACTTAAATCTAAATCTGACATTGAACATTCCAATGAAACTCAAGATGTCAGCGCGACGCTTCCAAAACTAGAAATTCCCAAATTCAAGGTAAATACACTGAATGGGTGAGCTTCCGTGATATGTTTACATCTTTAGTCCACAACAATAAAAACATCGATAATGTTCGAAAACTCCACTATCTTAAAGGTTCGGTGACGGGAGAAGCAGAACAGTTACTACGCCATATACCTGTGACAGCGGATAATTATGAAATGTGTTGGGTTCAATTATAAAGTAGATATAACAACAAGAAATATTTAGCCAACTGTATTCTTAAAAAATTGACGAGTCAAAGAGTATTGACATCGGAATCTTCTAGTGGAATTAAACAATTATTGGACACTACTAAAGAATGTTTGTATGCAATCAAAAACTTGGGGATAGACATAACATCATGGGATATAATTATTATCTTTCTAATATCTCATAAACTTGATGAAGAGTCTCGCAAACAATGGGAGCAAAAAATAACTGAGTCTACAATGGATTTACCAACATTAGTAATGTTCGAAGAATTATTAGAGAATAGATTTCGATCTATTGAGTGTTTAGATCCTAAGGTCCAAAAGCAAGAGAAACCGAATTTAAGTCACGTAGCCACTACTGTTAATTCTTGTTTATTTTGTTGTCAGAGTCACAAGCTTTTTAATTTGTAAAGGTTTTGCAAGGGAAACTGCCGACATAAGGCATAATTTCGCTCAATCCAACCACTTGTACTTCAATTGTTTGGGTACTGATCACACAGTATTTCAATGTAGGGTGTCCACGCGGTGTCACCTGTGTAAGAAAAAACACCACACACTATTACATCCCAAAACCCAAAAATCAACTACTGATTCTCTCATGGTTGATATGTCTGTGCATAAAAATGTTGCTGCAGTCGTTACTGCATCAACATCCTCGTCGCAGACTCAAGGCGATACATCAGATGTTCCGACAATTAATTCTTGTCATTTGAGTACCAGTCAGGTTCTTTTGGCAACTGCCTTAGTTAAGGTGGAGACAAAGAAAGCTAAAACGACTGCGGTTTTAAGATATCTGCTTGATCAGGGATCTCTGGCATCTTTTGTTACGGAATCTGTCGTACAGATGTTAGATCTTCAGAAAATTCCTGAGGCTCGTTTGGTTTGTGGATTGGGAGGTGACCGGGATTCAACGTTAACGTCGAAATCCACTGTATTGTTAAAACTTCAGTCACGTCTTGATTCCAGCTTCACCATTTTTGTCAAGGCACACGTTCTAAAAAGATTGACGTGTTTCCTACCTAGTTCCGATTTGCCAAATGTGCAAATTTGCCCAGCACTGTCGTCTGTGGAACTTGTGGATCCATCTTTCGGAAGGTCAAACAAGATAGATCTGCTGCTAGGGGCTGAAGTGTATAGTCAGATTTTATTGGAAGGGTTAATCAAGGGTCCGCCAGGGTTGGTGGTTGCACAAAGCACTCGACTAGGCTGGATACTCTCTGGTACTGTACACGCGCCCAACGACTCCAGCCATAGCGATAAATGCAGAAATGTCGTTAGCATGCATTCATCTAAGCCTGATGATAATCAACTTTTGAAAAGCTTTTGGGAAATGGAATCAGAACCATTGTTCCAAGTGAGGCATCTTACACCGGAGGAGCAAAAATGTGAAGAATTGTTTTCTCGAACGTTCAAAAGAGACGAGTGTGGTCGTTAATAAAGCGATAGTAAAGCTACCGTTTAGGACTGATGATCCACTTTGTAAGTACGGAGATTCGAGAGACATTGCCCGCAAGCGCTTCTTCATGTTAGAGAAACGCTTAACGAGAAACTCTGAACTCAAAATTGAGTATACCAATGTCATGAATGAATATCTAAGTTTGGATCATATGGAGTTGGTCAGCAATCCTGACGATTCGAATGCGGTTTATATACCACACCATGCAGTTATACGTCAAGATAAAGCCACCTCCAAGGTTCGTGTGGTATTTGACGGGTCTTGCCAAGGCTCGAATGGTGTATCATTGAACAATGATTTAATGACAGGTCCAACTCTGCAACCAGAGTTCAGACCTTTATTCATGCGTTGGCGTTGTTGTATAGCACTTGTAGCCGACATAGTAAAAATGTACCGGCAAGTACGGGTATCTGATGAGGACGTAGACTTTCAACGGCTCTTCTGGCGTGAAAATCCTACTGATGACTTAAAACATTTCTGTCTTTTAAGGGTTACTTTTGGAATAACGTCCGCACCTTATTTAGCTGTACGATCATTGCAGCAGTTAGCAAGGGATGAAGTTAATGACTTCCCCTTAGCCGCTAGCCGCATACTATCTGATTATTATATGGACGATTTAATGTCTGGTTGTTTTACAGTTACTGAAGGCATCAAGATTTATGAGCAAATGACTGCTTTACTAAATCGTGGAGGTTTTCCCCTCCAAAAATGGTCTAGCAATAGCAGATATTTAATTAATCATATAGGCAAAGAAGCATCTACGCTAAATTTAGATCGAACTCAAGACCGACGAAGTCATGAAAATACTAGGCCTCAGCTGGAATAGAGAAGCCGATACATTCCAATGCACTGTCAAGCTTCCTCCAATAGAAGCTTCAGTAACAAAAAGAAGCGTTATTTCAGACATTGCTCATTTATTTCACCCTTTAGGATAAATAATAAATAACAACAACAGCCAAGGTGTTTATTCAGCGACTTTGGCTTTCTGGCATTGAATGGGATGAGCAGCTTCCATCCACTTTATACAAGGACTGGATGAAATTTCGTAACGGACTTCAAAGGCATTCAGAAGTTCGCATGACGGAGACTCTTTCCTGGAGAGATTTTCTTCCTTGCGAAGACCAACACGGGTTTTGGCTTGGTGTAGAAGATTTTACTTACCTAATCAGTCCAAACCATCCTGGTTGACAGCCAAGGAGTTGCAACATGTAATGCACGTCTGCATCAAGAGGTGTCAAACCCAATATTTTACTGAACATATCAAGAGTAAAAAAGGAAAATTTTCTACTCTCAATCCCTATAAAGATAGTACAGGAATTTGGCGGATTGGCGGACGCTTTGATAGAGCTATTTTATCAACAAATCAAAAACATCCCATTTTGATTCCACGCCAATCCCATTTATTTAAATTAATAATCGCAGATGCGCACGAAAGGACCCTACATGGAGGTCCTCAATTGATGATTAATTATATACATTCCATGTATTGGATTGTGAAGAAACTTAGTACAATCTTATGTTCACCGATGTGTAAAGTGTCTATGCTATTCTTCAAATATTGTTAATCCCATGATGGGACAGTTACCATCAGCCAGAATGACAGCAAGTAGACCATTCAGTCAGAGTGGTCTAGACTACGCCGGTCCCATAGCGGTAAGGACAGCGAAGGGACGAGGTTGTCGTTCCACCAAAGCTTATATCTGCCTGTTCATTTGTATGGCGACACGAGCGGTGCATCTTGAAGTCGTAAGTGATTTAACGTCAAAAACATTTATAGCAGCGTCCAATCAGATTTGTGGGGGCTGACCGAGAACTCAAGGCTTTAGTTGCTGCGGAAAATTCTAGTGTAGCTGCAGATATCGCTGATTGGTTTTCTACAAATGGTACAACTTGGCATATAATTCCACCCCACAGTCCTAATTTTGGGGGATTGTGGGAAGCTGGGATCAAGTCGACCAAAAACCACCTCAAACGTGTTATTGGTGATACAACATTGACGTTTGAAGAACTCACCACCGTGTTGGCTCAAATTGAGGCATGTCTCAATTCGAGACCAATATCACGTGGTGGTGACGGTTTTGAGGATCCATTTCTTTTGACTCCGAGTCATTTCCTGGTTGGAGAACCATTGATACTCGTTCCAGACGCCAATTTTGAGACGTCTAACGTCTCCTCGCTAAGGCGTTGGCAATACACGCAACGTATGGTACAGGACTTCTGGAGACGTTGGTCTCGTGAATACCTTACACAGTTCTTTCAACGCTATAAGTGAAAGGAACGTACTGTAGAACCCAATATTGGAGATGTTGTCCTTGTTAAGGAGGATAACCTACCACAAGCTAGATGGCTTTATGGCATTATAACAGATGAACACAATGGTTCGGATGACATTACGCGTGTGGTTAGTTTGCGTTGCAAGGGTGTGATCATTAAGCGACCTGTATCAAAACTCTGTATATTACCTGTTACAAATTAAGGTTAGATTGAATTCTACTGGTACTGTTTTTTGTGAAAAATTTTTTTGTTGTTGGTAACTTAGAATGTTTAATTAGCTTAAGCTTATTTTTTTTGTTCTAGCGCTTTATAAAGAGGCTACATGTGTATAGTCATAACGATTGTATTCTTAGTTAAAACATTCAAAAAACTGTAATATTGTATTGTAAGTTTAATTTCACTTCGCTCAGAATTGTACAACAATTTCCGTTAGTCTGTTTAGTTAAAGATATTCGATTTTTTATTTTTCAATTAACAGATGATTGTATCTTTATTGTTTGCTATGGACATAAGTAGTCCATGGCGGGCGGTATGTTCGATAAAGTAATTATGTTTAACGTCACTAGATGGCGTTAGTATAATTTTGAAATTTCTTATAAGTCGATGTTAAGAGTTTAGGTGTCTGATTAAAACCAACGATGTTTGTTTTTTTAATTATTAAATAATAACCATTAAGAACAGTGTTGTGTTGTTATTATGATCGCCCTTTAGGGTATTTTTTGGGACGTGTACAGTTTAATATTTTTTCTTCGGAAATTGCTCAATTGATAGCGTTGTTAAGGTTTGATGTCTTTGATGGGTTCTTACCCCGGACTAAATTAGAGAGTTCAGGCTTAAGGCCAAGTAAAAACGTATGGAGGGCCAAATCTTCCATGGCTGCTATACGACCACTAAGCTCCGACTTCTTTTTATTGGATAGGGTTACTTCAGTTAATAATTTTGAAAGGCAAGTTTCTAGGTGTAATGCAAATTGTCTAACGGGTTCATAAATATTCTGTCGGCATTCTTGCAAATCAGTTAATAAGTGCGCGTAATGCTTTCTTTCTCCAACTTGAGTGTTTTAAAAGTCGCATAACTGGTCCCAACTATCGAATTATTTTATTGAACAGGCTATCTCGGCTTTTCCCTCTAGTTGTATCAATATATATTTAAATAGAATCGATTGTTGTGGCCCTGACGCCAATTCAATAGCATTGCTGCAGTTAGAAAGAAACGAATTTAGTTTTTCACGTGTTCCGTCAAACGGTTTAATAAATTTAAATAATGGGGCAATGGGTACGCCATCCACCTTCTCGGATTTAAATTGAAATTCCTTAAGAGACATAGCTAAAAGAAATTAAGACACACAAAATAAAATAAAATTTAAATTTAATGAACAGTGAAGCTATACGGTGTAATAGGCAGCCACCCAAGTAACTTAATACTCGGACAGCGTCGAGTAGTTTGTGCAGTAATTTCTAAGAATTGACCCGTGAGACTATAATGTTGGAACAATAATGGTTACTTATAGATAATATTCTAATTAAAACGATTATTTAAGTCTTAAATTCGTCAAACATGGATTTTCAGATTACGAATGATTCACTTCAATTACGCACTTGATTGTTTCGGTTAATATAGAACTGCACTTTCACTGTTAATTGGAAAATAAATTAAATTACAGGATCGCGCAGCAACAGAGGTACAGGAACATGACCAGTTCCTCTTATTTTCTTTTCAGGAAGCAACATACGCCTCGGGGATCCGCAGAATCACAGGAAATCTTCAGAACAGCAGGTAAGTTTTAACGATTCTTCTTTTCTTTTCAGGAACGTGACAACAACTTTATTTGTTTTAATAGGTAATTATTTTTCAGGATGTAGATTTATTTCGGGGTAGAGACAATATTCAACAGGATAACACGAAAGTTTTCAGCACGATATAGTTCTTTAAAACTGGAATAGAGATGGATATGAGTTCGATGCACTTTTTGACACTCGTGGCAAGGTCACTTTTCAGCATTCACAAATTAATGAGCCCAAACGGAGACGTCCCAAGGATACCTTCACCATCGGTATCCCACCGCTGTCACCAAATTGTTATAAGGATTCAGCCGAAGGCCTTTTTAAAAAACAGAATTAAAAAATGAAATTATTTATTAGATGAATTACAATAAAACGGCTCGATTTGGGGCAAATGTCATGCGCGCGGATGATGGATACGAACTGAACTAATCTATATGGATAATTATAAAGAAAGCACTCATGTGTCTGGGAATCCTTCCTGGTACTTCTCAATTTATGTTGGAGCTCAGGAATCGTTCCCAAGGACTGGGGAAGCGCAGTCATCGTGCCCTTGTTTAAAAACAAGGGTTCACGTTATGACTGTGCAAACTACAGAGCCATAAGCTTGACCAGTTTGGCAGCCAAAGTGTATGGTAAGATTGTTGAAAGGAGAATGAGGATGCTGTCTGATGAATTTTTGTGTGAGGCACAAGGAGGATTCAGGTGTGGACGAGGATGCATGGATCAAATGTTTTGTCTGCGCAACATTGCGGAGAAGCATCTGGCTGTAGGCCAGAGGGTTTTCTGCAGTTTTGTGGATTTGAAAAAAGTATTTGACACTGTTGTACGAAAGGAACTTTGGTACATTTTGCCGGAGTATGGTATTAGCGGTAGACAGCTACAAGCGGTGCAGTCCAAGTACATGGACTGCAGAGCTTGTGTGCGGCTGGATGATGGAATGTCACCCTGGTTTGACGTCAATATCGGCGTTAAACAGGGCTGCGTTCTATCAGCCAGACTGTTTATCATATATCTGGATAAATGTCTACAAAGGTTAAATGAAATGAATGTGGGAGTTCAGATGGGCGACTCAGTGGTTAACTCGCTGCTATATACAGACGATGCGGACCTATTAGCTCAGTCTGCGACTGACCTACAAACCCTAGTTGACGTAATGGCAGAAGATTGTAAGAAAAGGGGCCTACGTGTGAATGTGAGAAAAACCAAAGTAATGGTTTTTGAAAGAGAAGAAGCCAGAACAGATGTTAGAGTAGCAATAGGAAACGGTGTGCTAGAACAAGTGGATGAATTTGTTTATCTTGGATGTGGATTCAGTCGGGATGGAAGGTACACCACTGATGTAGAAAGAAGAGTGAATGCGGGAAATAGAGTGAACGGAGCGTTGGGACAACTTTTCGGCAGCCACCACCTTAGCCAGAAGGCACGTGTCGCAATACACAACGCAGTGCTTGTCCCAACGTTATTATATGGAAGCGAGAGTTGGGAATGTAAAAAGGAGCATGAGAGCAAAATCAATGCGGTCGAAATGCGATCTCTGCGGAGAATCTGTGAAGTGAGGCTGACTGACCGCATTCGTAACAATGACGTAAGAGTGCGAGTAGGTATAAAAGAGAGTATTGGTGTCAAGACGCGAAAGGTTCGGACATGTGGAAAGTATGCCGGATGAGCGACTGGCTAAGAAAATATAAAATGCGAAAGTGGAAGGATGTAGGTACAGGGGGAGACCGAGACTTACTTACCTAGACCAAATTGGTCATGTATTGAAGGAAGATGGAGTCAGGAGTCTCCGAAACCGGCAAGTGTGTATGAAGAGATTTATGAATGTTGAGGAAGCGAGAGATGTATGCAAGAATAGAGCCTCTCGGCACTCTGTTCTATCTGCCTACCCCGCAAGGGAAATGGCGTGATAATAAGTTAGTAAGTATAAAGAAAGCTCGAAAGTACTGACTAGGTGAATTAGAATAGGGTTACGATACGAGGACCATTTATAACAGCACGTTGTTGTTCAGGAGCAGCGGAGACGAACGATTGACCAAAGCTGGTTGGAGTTGTTGCGAGCTTCTCCATCATTGTATTCAGTTCTTCACAGTATACATATGCAGTAATGTTTATCCTGTTTGGTAAGAGTGTTGAAGCTGTGATGAATCACAATGGGGCTGGACCACCAATCAGTGATCATCACTTCTCTAGAGATAAGTTTTTGTTTAGGACATTATTTAGGTGCTGAACTAGGATCCAACCAACTTGCTGGGCGCTTGTGATTGTCATACAGAATCCATTTTTCGTTGCAGGTAACAATGCGGTTCAAAATTCCTTCGTTTGTGTGCCTGTTAAGCAGTGCAAAACACGACTTTTATTTTATCTCTTATTGTTATATTTTAACTATCATTGGGTCTTGCTGAAAATCCGTGCTGGTTATGTTCATTGCGTAGCAGCAATAAGCTGAGCATTATCCATTTTTGGATAAGCTTTGTGACACCCACAGGGTAGACCTAAGTTTTTGGGAGGGGATGGAGTATTTTTTTTTTCTTTTGTAATACCATCAACGTATGTTCATTTTTTACCCTCATTTTTGTCATATAGCTGTATGCCTGTCTAAAATATAAGCGTTTTCTTTCTTTCTTGCTTATATAGAAAAAAATTAATAGTTTCTGTAGGATAGCTACTTTGCAGATATAATTAGTGTATCGTTGAGTGACATACTTATGTGCAGAACTCCACCCGGGCGGAGTTGCAGATAAAATCTAGTAGCTAACAAAGTAGTAAACTATGTTTGTCAGGAGTTGGGAACTATTGACATGTTTCTAAGATAAATACTTACATAGAATTATAAATTACCCATAGCTCTTTATCTCCTCCTCTTTTTCAATAGGGTGTTGACAGAGTGTGCTTGTAGCCTTGAGTGATGTTACCTTATATAGGTTACAGTAACGGTTAACATCAGAAGGGCCGTATGCTTGTTTGCCACCCTTGAAACATAAAAAACATAATAAAAGATGCATTTCACATATAGCGGAGTGGTTTAGATACCAGCCTCCCGTGGCTAGTGTTGCTAGTTATTCCCGCGCAAGAAAATTCGCTGTGTGACCCATAAATGGTTGTTCTGGGTCTGAGTGTACTTTGTATCTGTTGTGCGTTTGTGAAAGTCCATAGCGATACATAGCTTATTCCTTGATGCAGCATGTCGTTTTAAAAAAAAATATGTACATAGTATACGCCAGAGATAGCTACGACATATAATACTATACAGTAGCTGGCACAAGTAATACTATCTATAATATAAAAACAGAATATATATAAAGATATTTTCGTTGTGTTAAGTAGAAACATTTTCCTATTATCGATTTCGTGAAAGAAGTATTCAAGCGGACATCATTCATATCTCACGTTAACAAGAAATTATCCGTACATAATTGGCCATTAGCTGCAACAGATACTTCGAGCATTTGTAAGTCTTCGCAAATTGGGTCTTTACTTTTTATGAATGATCGCTCATTGAGAACTCTAGCGAGTTTTTTTAACATTTATGTTTTTAATAGAATACTTTTGCTTTTAAATTGAATTTTTAAAAAGTTAGTTTGGTAGTTTTGGATTAAGAACACAGAATTGTCGTTATAATTTTTTCTAGGAATATATTACCTACTTTATGTTACTGTCTTGTTACGAACAATAAAATACATATAATTATCACTAGTGGATCTGATAGATGCAGTCCTACCCAAAAGTTGAGTTAGCAACTCAACTTTCACGATATCCAGATCCAGAGGCGATGATAGTGGTTTGGATGAAATGTTTTGGTTCGAATATGCAAAAAATAATATAGGAATAAAAATAAAATTTCCGCCATAAAACATAGGTAAAGATTATGGAACATGATTGCAGTGCCATCTACTGTATCCAATTGTGAATTTCGACCAAGGGGGCTACTTAAGAAACTATTATTTATCAAATTCGGTCTAGGCGTTTTAAATGCGTTCTGAGACTAACACAGGTAGAGAAAAATATATAAAATTATTTAATAATAGAATTTAAAATTTCCAACCGATTGGTAGTACGAACTCTTGAGCGACACTCCGGAATTCACACTTAAGCTTCTGATAATTGCCTTGTAATCCCTTTTAACGAGCCATTTCCTTTGACAGGGGTGGCCTGTCGTCCTTCGCCCGGCCCTTCTCTGTGGCCTTGCGGCAACATGCGGTCTAACCTGTCCCTCTATTAGATCAAAGAGCATCGTCACCAACTTTTTGCCTGAGTCACGATTCTCCTGATAGAAATCCTTAGAATTATTGTTCCTATCAAAAGCACACAATTTATAATTACAGCCTAGCTAGTATCCCTACCACATTAATTATAAAATACCACAATAATGAGCCATGTTTGTTCATCTTAAATAACGTTTTATTATAAAAGTAATTGTCTGTTATTTTCACTTTTACTGCATTTTTTATACTGCGTTGATGAGAAGAAATATACGGCCCATATGATGGTAAGCGGTTACCATAGCCTATAGACGCTAGCAACAACAGAGGCATGACCAGCGATTGGAGGATCGGAGGTGTAGATGAATGATAATAAGGACAGGATAGGAAGGATACTAAGGTTAAGGTAGGAAGGATAGTGAAGAGAGGCCTCCTGTGCTCTCATTCACCCTATGAAACCCAACGGTAAGAGTTCCTACCCTAACCTTGAACTCACAGAACTCGGAATAAGACAATTATTGTTACATAGAACACAGAGGAACGCTTTACGATGTACTGTGCAAGGGTAAAATTTGTCCTCATGAAGATAAAATATTATGTTCGGACCTAATCAAAATGCCTTCCAGTTGTCAACAAAAAAGAGTTAAGTAAGAGTTTTGTCATGGCGAAGCAATGTGCACAGCTAATTTAAAAAAATAAATCGGACTGTCGTTCGTCTTGCCTTTCATCTACCAGTATAAATGCCGACTCAACCATCCTCTCACATAAGATCAACAACGCGAAGGAACAGCACTGCAGATACGTTGTCGTGTTTTATAATAATATGATGACTGAGTGCGCCAGTGACCGAAATACCCACCTCGTTGCTTCGCCAATATCGATACTATCCACGCCAAAATTTACTCATCTCTAACATTATGATGTCGATATATGAGAACGATTTCTCCACCTCCTGTCCCTTTTGCCATAAGTACTGGACGCATGAGTGATGCCTCGGGTGCTGCTAGCGTCTACAGGCTGCGATATCTACCTTCAAGCATACAAGCCGTATGTTTTTTGCCCCTCTACAAAAAAAAAAACAATTTGATTTGAGTATCTCGATCCTACGTAGTTAATTTTATCTGACCACATTTTTCTAATTAAACACCACCGAGTGGGTAGCTGTAATCAACTTGACGTCCAATTTTATCGCTCCGGAGTGATGTTGTGAAAATTTCTACAGTAAAAAATAAAGATTAATCCGGTTTTAGTTTAGTAAATTTACACAACTAGCAAGAAGTATTTTTTCTGACTAAGTAATTATACATGAACACTTCACGTGCCCTTATAATGTGAGTGATGAATTTGCATATAAGTACTCGTAATTTCGAAAGATTCTTGAAAAATAAAAATGCAGTTCTAATATTTTAAAATGGTAACAGAGCTGGTTCTATATATCCTAATCGTATTATAAATGCGATTTGTTGATTGTTTGCAGTAACGCTTTCACACTGCATCTACTTGAATCAATGCCATGAAATTTTGCACAAATTTGGTGTGCAGCGTAGAAAAGGACAAATTATTCTTTTTATCCCGGAAAATTAATAGTTCCTGTGATATCGTTATTTTCAAATAACGATAATTATTGTGACATAGAATGACAAATTTGTATACTAAGGTCAAAGCAGATGGAGTCGCGGGCCGAATCTAGTAAAAAATATTTGAGAAAAAATTACTGTAGGTAAAGCGTTTTAAAGCATGTCTGGACTAAAATCATTTTTATATTTCTTGTTTCTTTGTCTGTTTGTGCATAACGCTAAAGCTCGGTTCAGTAACCGATTTGAATACATTTTTGTTTAAAAGTTCTTTATCAGACTTACAAACTCGTGTGAATATTTTTCACTATTATGTTGGGAACAACATTTGAAAATGCAATTAGTTCCTTGTAAAATAAATCGTTAATAAATAAATCGTAAATAAATAATCTGTCAATCACGACGGTTAGGTTACTAGCCAGGAGGATTATAGTACACAAGTGGGAGGCGGAGGCCCAGGAGATAATATAGTGCACGAGTGTGTGCATAAATACAAGTTCACTATCGCTTTCCCCACTCGGACCAATATCTCGTTATTGCGAGATTTAGTGGTCTGTTAAGAAAGTGGAGACACTGGCGAGAGCGTGTCCACTTCGGAGGGCTTGGAATAATAAAGATTGAAAAATTAAATAAAAATAAATATAAAATATAAATATTCACGGACATTTTTCACACAACGTCCTCTGGTCCCAAACTAAGCTTAACGCTTGTGCTATGGATACCAGATTACGGATATAATACATATACTACTTTTTGTTTGTAAATACATACATATATTAGATAGAAAACACCCAGACGCAGTACAAATATCTGTGTTCATCACACAAATAATTGTCCCGAGTGGGAATCGAACCCACGACCTCGTGCACGGAAGTCGGTTACACTACCGACTACGCCACGAGGCCCGTCAATTGCAAGAAGAGAGTGTAAGAGCAAAGTATGCAGAGGGTGTCCGTGAACGATAGTATGGTTTTGAAATATAGTATGGTAGATAAAGCGAAAGAAGTATGTGGATGCTCAAAGAAGCATAGGAAAGTGAAAGGTGATGCATGATGGGATACGGAAGTAGCAGCTTCCGTTGATCAAAAGAAGAAAGCGTGGCTGGACGGTATCTTCTTTGAACCTGAGTGCAAGTATGAAAGAACAGAAGAAAGAAATATACCGGCAACGTAAGAATGACACCAAAGCCTTAGTGAAAGAGAAGCGTGGTAGAGCAAATTAATTGGAGAAGAAAGGCTGACCAAAAACTTCGAGAGCAACATCAAACTTTTCTGGTGGGAGGTGAAGAAATCTCAGAGTGGTTAGTCAGCTTTCAGATTGAATAAAATAAGGTCTAAAGGTGGAGACATTCTTACAACAACACAAGATGTGTTAAGCCGATGGAGTGAATATTTTGGAGATATGTATGCGGATGTTCAGGGTGATGCTGATGCCACATGTGGTCTAACAGATCAGCATTCGGTACCGGCGTCCTCTGATGACATTAGTATGGATAAAACTGAATGGGCGATTAGAAGTTTGAAAAATGGTAAGGCAATGGATATTGATATGGTTTCTGCTGAGATGATCAAGCTTGGAGGCTCATGTGTCTGGAAATCCTTCCTGATGCTTATCAATTTATGTTGGAGCTCAGGAATGGTTCCCAAAGACTGGAAAAGCGCAGTCATCGTGCCCTTGTTTAAAAACAAGGGTTCACGTTATGACTGTGCAAACTACAGAGCCATAAGCTTGACCAGTTTGGCAGCCAAAGTGTATGGTAAGATTATTGAAAGGAGAATGAGGATGGTGTCTGATGAATTTTTGTGTGAGGCACAAGGAGGTTTCAGGTGTAGACGAGGATGCATATATCAAGTGTTTTCTCTGCGCAACATTGTGGAGAAGCATCTAGCTGTAGGCCAGAGGGTTTTATGCAGTTTTGTGGACTCGGAGAAAGCATTTGACACTGTTGTACGAAAGGAACTTTGGGGACATTTTGCCGGAGTATGGTATTAACAGTAGACTGCTACAAGCAGTGCAGTCCAACTACATGGATTGCACCCTGGTTTGGTCTCAATATCGGCGTTAAACAGGGCTGCGTTCTATCAGCCAGACTGTTTATCATATATCTGGATAAATGTCTACAAAGGTTGAATTAAATTAATGTGGGAGTTCAGATGGGTGACTCAGTGGTTAACTCTCTGCTATATGCAGAGAGGTGACGATGCGGTCCTATTAGCGTAGTCTACGACTGACCTGCAAACCCTAGTCGACGTAATGGCAGAACATTGTAAGAAAAGAGGCTTACGTGTGAATGTGAGCAAAACCAAAAAAATGGTTTTTGAAAGAGAAGAAGCCAGAACAGATGTTAGAGTAGCAATAGGAAATGGTGTGCTAGAACAAGTGGATGAATTTGTATATCTTGGATGTGGATTCATTCGGGATGGAAGGCACACCACTAATGTAGAGAGAAGAGTGAATGCGGGAATTATAGTGAACGAAGCATTGGGACAACTTCTCGGAAGTCATCACCTCAGCCAGAGGATACGTGTTGCAATATACAACGCAGTGCTTGTCCCTACGTTATTATATGGAAGCGAGAGTTGGGTATGCAAAATCTCTGCGGAGAATCTAGAGTGAGGCTGACTGACTGCATTCGTAACAACGTCGTAAGAGAGTGAGTAGGTATGAAAGAGAGTATCGGTGTAAAGATGCAAAAGGGAATGCTCCGATGGTTCGCACATGTGGAAAGAATGCCGGACGAGCGACTGGTTAAGAAGATATAGAGTGCGAAAGTGGAAGGATGTAGGTACAGGGAAAGACCGAGACTCACCTACCTAGACCAAATCGGTCATGTATTGATGGAAGGTGGAGTCAGGAGTCTCCGAAACCGGCGAGCGTGTATGAAGAGAGTTATGAATGTTGAGGAAGCGAGAGATGTATGCAAGAATAGAGCCTCTTGGCTTTCTGTTCTCTCTGCCTACCCCGCAAGGGAAATGGCGTGATGATAAGTAGTAAATAAGTAGTTTGCCGAGGCAAATCCAGCAGAATCCATCCATCAGCCCTTCAACGTCCATTGCTGCACATAGACCTCCCCAAGAGAACGCCACAATGAGCGGTCCCATCATGGGGGATAATGCCGGTATCGCCACGCTTGGCAGGCGGGTTGGCGATCGCAGTGGATGTTGTTAATACTCGAGGGAGTGCTGCTGCCCACTCCCCCGATATACCCTCAGTCGGCTCTTACGACTCCCGTGGGTAGAGAGTGGTGGGATAATTCTAAAGCCGGCCGTACACGGCCTTCCTTATTATCTATAAATAGCTCAAGGAAATTCAATTCATCATCAGTGTGATAAGCAGCTTTATATAAACAGGTTTAAAATTACGGCAACAAACTTTCAAGATTCGACCAACATTGACAACCCATAAAATTAATATTGTAAAATACTTCTCAATTGAGCGGTCCCTCGGTTACCCGAAAATGATCATTAGGACCCTCAAATATTAACTTTAACCCAACTCGAGCACACAAACGCAAACGTGTATGTTTCATGAAAAATGAAATCTCTCAAAGTACACGTAGGTGAAAAGTTTTTCGAATGCCCCTTTTTGTCCTTTGAGATTTGGATATGTTTCTACGTTCGAATGTAATTTATCAGCCGGTTTACGAATAAGAAACATATCGTACCTCTGGGGAGTAATTTGCGTTTGTAACTCTCGATACCAAGCGATCTGAATGTTTTGAGAGGACTGTGTTTGTTTGTGGAGCGATTTATATATTTATTATATATACTAACTCTGCGTAGTTCTTTGGGAGTATTAGGTACTATTTTTCCTGTTCCATTTTAAATGAAATACTATGCTATACTATACTATGTTTAGCGCTGAGCTGAGCAGCAGCAGTAATAAAATGCTCTCAGTTTTATTAGGGAAGTACTTTAACATTCAGACAGACAAACAAAACAATCGAAAATTTGTGTATACATAACCTTTCTCATATCGTCCGCATTCCATTATAAATATGATTTTCAATGTACAGACATTCTAATGTTTCCCAGTTCCAGTAGTCCGCCAATACAGACAGAAAGACAATACTACCCTGTTCGTTGCCCCCCACGATGGGGTGTGTGGTTAGACACACTTTTCCAGCCTTTACAAAAAAAAGTGGCAAATTTTTCCCAGTGGTGGGTAAGCAAGGATCTACCACTAGGAAAAGTCCTATCCCTCTCCTGTCCTTTCCTTGGAGATGGAGACGCATAAGTAATGCCTACGATGTCGCTAGCGTCTTTAGGCTACGGTGAAAGCTTACCATGAGGTGGGCCGTACACATGTTTGCCAACCACGGATTATCAAATGAAAAATAAAAATCTTGGAAACCAAATTCAATGTGTTATTAATTAAAAAAATCCTTGTGTTATTAATTTTCCGTGTAGTGACGGACTTAATATAAGTGTCACCACCCCATTCTTTTCCATGAGTGTCGGACGAGGCGACAAAGGGAAGTAAGCAATTATCCCCCATTGCATCACTGGTGGTAGGGCTGTGTACATCGGTGTGTTTTGGTGGTAGCAGGAGATAAGTAAGTATTAATATGAATATTTTGAATTATTAGGTAAAAATGCTAGTTGTAAAATTAAGCTTACATACATCAGCTTTTCATCGTCCACTGCTGGGCATAGGCCTCCCCAAAATGGGGGTTTTTACCATAATCGCCACGCTTGGCCGGCGGGTTGGCGATTGCAGTGGATGTTTTTAGTACACAGGGGAACGCTGCTGCCCGGTCCCCCGGTAATTCCTTAGTCGGCTTTTACGACTCCCATAAGAAGAGACGGGGTGGAACTATTCTTGGTGCCGGCCCCACGCGGCAGAAAATTAAGTTTACCTGGTCGGTATAATGTATGAAAATACTTCCGACAGATAGCGCAGGCGTCACCCAAGACAATAAGTGTGTTAGCGAAATTAGCAGTCACTAGCAATTGTCACGATGGCTGCATTGGCAAAGCATCTGGACGGTATCCAAAAGATGCAGTTTCAAACCCTGCTCGTGACTGTTATTTTCGGATTCTAATTTTCACACTTTGTGTTGATTTTTATTGTTCCATTTTTATTGCAGTAAACTGCTATAATAGTAATTAGATTTTAATATCTAATAATAATAGTATTATGTATAGGGTTAGCTATATTCATTTTTAATTGCATTTAAAGTAAAATTGGCACTAAATGTATGACCGGCAGATGTTGTTGTACCCAAAGGTTTGGTCCAAAGGTGGATTTTGTCCGCGTGATCTTCAGAATATAAATACATCACTCTCGGCACACTAATGATTTTCAACTTCAGCAACTATGAATTTTGCCGGAATCAAAGGTTGCCTGTGTCCTTTTGCCAGACGATATATATATATGCAAAATTTCGTGATAAGTGGTTGAGTATTACAACATGAAAGCGTAACAAACTTACTTTCGCAGTTATTACATTAATAAGGATTTCGAAAACGGTGTTGGTAGGGCTTTGAAGTATAATTTTAAATGAAAATAAAAATTCACGAATACGATTGCTGCATGGACTAAGAATACAAGAGTCACTATCCCACTTATGTCGCAGGTACGACACCTGCCACGAGGCGACTAAAGGAAGTAAACAATTATCACCCAATCCATTACTGGTGGGAATGTTCGATACCAGGTGGAAGTATACTCACTTGTTATTTGATCCCGTCAGTAGCAAGTTTTTCCGTATGACCTACTGTGAAGCACTTTGGTTTCCACTGTATAGTAGAAAAAAAAAACAGCATCACGCCTGTATTCCCTGAAGGGGTAGGCAGAGGTATGTTACACACCCACGACTCGCCAGCCATGTTTAAGTCCCACGTAATAGGGGGCGAGCCTATTGACGTCTGCCGGGCACATTTCCAAGCTCCGGGCTGCTACTGAGATTTTTTTTTTACGAAAAATCTCAATAACACTGACCGATCCGGGGATCGAACCCGAGACCTCATGATCAGTAGTCACTTACACTACCGCTGCACCACAGAGGCAGTTAGAATATAGTGTTATGTTAATTCCTGCTCGCAGACATTCTTTATCGACAAGATATTGTTCTAGTAAAAACCATAATTAAAAATACTAAGATGTCATTTAAATAATTGAAGTAAGAAATGCAAAATAATAAAACATTAAAAGAATAATGCAAGAAACCAAAGAACATGCTACCACGAATCCATTTCATTTGATTAGAAAAATGGAAAGGATTTTTTTATAGGTTGTAGCACATGTATGGAGGGTGTGATACATTTATTAATTTCCCACGAGAGGGCGATGTCTTTGTAACACGGAAGAATGGAGCTAAAAGGATGCCTCGAGATTCGTCATGAAATATGCTCTTTCATTGGTGTTACTTTTCTTTACAAATATCGTGTTTATTTTATTACCGTAAATGTGATTGATAGATTTTTATGTTGTTATTTTATTTATTTTTAAGCACGTCATGCTCGGCAACTTACTAGTAAAAATTTGTATGTATCTATAATTATTACTATAGCGAAAATATATTTGAAAGACAAACATATTTTCAGGTTTTTGATCTATCACTTGACATGCTCAGAGCCTTTAAAGAACAAATAATATTTTCAGGTTCATAAAATTTAAGTACATTTTCTTTTTACGTTTCAGTAAAAATAACAAAAGAATACCGTGTGGTGACGGACTAAGAATAAAAGTTTTTTTTTTAAGAATACAAGTGTCACTACCCCATTCTTTCCCACGGGTGTCGTATGAGGTGACTAAGGGAAGTAAGCAATTATCATGCATTGTATGACTGGTGGTAGGGCTGGGTACCAAGTGGGAGTACTAACTTGGTATCGGGCCCGAGCGGGTTGGTACCACCATCTCCCGTGTGACCGGCCACGAAGCACATCGTTGCGTTTTAGCTGTAGCAGGAGATAGCCGTTTATTCTTTCATTTCATATCGGTGAAATGAAATAGTGAGCAGCGGCTTGACAATACTCCCGGTATAGTTGAGTCCATAAGCGACGGTTACCATTTACCATCAGATGGGCCGTGGTACGTCTGCTACTACATGCAATCAAAAATAAAATATAAAAAAGCTATGGGGTACTGAGGGCTATAGATATTTCTTCAGCATTAGAAGGCTTTAGGCCATATTCCATCACGTTGGTTCCCTCATGATGATTTCCTAACATAACTTCGAAAAGTTTTAGTTTTTGCATTTTTTGTTTATCCCAGGAATATATTTCATTGAGATTCCCCGCCTTCCGGATGGTTATTCTAAATTATTCTGATATAAACCGTTATACTTGTTAAATCCCTGCGGCGTCCCTTCAGACTACCTTCAGCCAAGAGCGAGACGCAATTATGTTCCTCTACATGTCAGGTCTTGGCATCCATTTCAGGTCTTGTAGGATTTGGAGGGCCTCGCCCTGTATCACTAAGAGGCACTCGACAAAATAGGAATTTCTGACTCAATATAATTAATATTCTATAGACATATTATTATGTATTGTAGAAAAAATGTGAATATACCTACTGAAAGCCAAACCAATCCACTAACAGGAATTATAACAATAAAGACCCAATTTCCAAAGTTTGTAAAATAACATACCGTTCTCGCTTCTAACTTTACACAAGCTAAACTTCAGCCATAAATTACTTGTAAGAAGATAGATACAAACAATATCAGCCGCTATTATTAAAATTTTAAACTAATTACAGGGTAATGGAATGATTGTGTTCGTTAACTATAGAAAATTAATAAATTAAGTCGTGTAATTATATTTTACAAAAGTAGGCACAATTTAAGTTGATAATATTGTTTGTTAGTAGATATTTTACTGTCTAATGTGTTGTATATGCAGGATTCTGCTCGCGATTTAATCTACGTCGACTTCAAAAATAAAATCTATTTACAAACAAGCATTATATCGCCTACCTAATAGTAAGCGGTTACCAAATCCTATAGACGCCGACAACACCAGAGGCATCACTCACGCGTCGCTATCTCCAGGTAAAGGGATATGAAGTGGAGACGAGGAAATGTAAGAAGACGATAAGGAGGATAATAAGCAGAGCACAGAGCATTGGGACAGGGTCTGGAGGCCTGGGCCTCCTCTTTGAGGCGTCATCTTTATTGTGATAAAAATATTCTATGGGTTTATCCATCACATATTCTATCATCTCAGCAAAGTCGGTTCTCAGTCTAAGGTGGAGACTTTTAGTCCGACCCATTACTCTCTGAGAGGGATGGATGATATAGTTCCCTTAGTCGCCTTGTACGACACCTGTGGGAAAGAATGGGGTGGTGACTTAAGGCCATAGTTCACCAGGCTATTTATTCTCAGTGCAGGTTGGCTGTTTGCCAACAAGCCATTGAAATCAATTTTGGCTGAGGGAATACCGGGGGAGTGGGCAGCAGCACTCCCTCGAGTATTTAATTAACAACATCCACTGCGATCGCCAACCCGCCTGCCAAGCGTGTCGATTATGGCATTATCCACCATGACGGGACCGCTCGTTGTGGCGTTCTCTTAGGGAGGCCTATGCCCAGCAGTGGACATTGAAAGGCTGATGGATGGATGGATTACAATAATAACTATTGATGTGAAACATCTATTGCGGAGGGAGGGTAAAATCGGTTGTTAGCGTGGCGACGCTTTTATTGTACCTACTTGTTCCGTTCAAATCTTGAAAGTTAAATTTGACACACTTCACGGTTTCCGATTGAGCTGAAATTTTACACGCATGTGTATATCACGTGATAATACAATATTATGATGACCAGGAGCTGATCTGATGACGGAGCTGGAAGGTGGACATAGGAACTCTATAATAAAACGGCGCAACCCCATCGAGTTTGGGCTCGTATGATTCGTCTTGCCGAGTACTTTGTGTCTAGATGGTATCCAGGGACTGATGATGAAGCTGGAAGGTGGCCATAGTAACTATACAATGAAATGACACAACCCCGTCGAGTTTGGACACGTTTGATTCGTCTTGATGAGTACTTTGTCTTTAGATGGTATCCAGGGTCTGATGATGGAGCTGGAAGGTGGCCATGCGAAACTCTGTAATTAAATGGCGCAACTCCATCGAGTTAGGGCTTGTTTGAAATGTCCTGACTGGAACTTCAGTCATAGATGATATCCAGGGTCTGGTGATGGAGCTAGAAGGTGGCCATAGGAACTCCGTTATAAAACGACATAACTCCATCGAGTTTGGGCTCGTATGATTTATCTTGACGAGTACTTTGTCTCTAGATAGTATCTAGGGTCTGACGATGGCGCTAGAAGGTGGCCACAGTAACTCTGTAATGAAACTACGCAACCCTATCGAGTTTATACTCGTTTGATTCATTAAACACAAAGTGAAAAATGTGAAATCGAAAATAACAGTCAGGAGCAGGATTTGAACCTGCATCTTCTGGATACCGTCCAGATGCTTTACCAATTCAGCCATCCTGACAATTGCTCCCGACTGCTAATTTCGATAACACATCATACTTAACGTCTTTGGGTGACGCCGTTTGATTCGTCTTGAGGAGTACTTTGTCAAGTTATTTATTATCATTTTATTTCTACAAAATAATTTTGATGTTTCACATCTGCTAGACGTCCCGCGACGTCTATATTTTTTTTTACCCTAATCACGAAAATATCATCAGCCAACCGTGAAACATCAACACGTGGCTGTAGCGGGATATAGCTGTCCAATCTTTTATTTCCCATTTGTGAAAGCAAAATGACGATCAGCGCGTTGGCAGTATTCTTAGTGTATTGGGACTACGGACGGCGGTTATCACTTACCATCAATGGGCCGTGGCCACAATAAGTAAGCAATCAATTTTATTTCCTGAGATATTATCTAATAACTAGCTTTTGACTGCGGCGGAGCCGTGGGCATAGGCTAGTACCGCAATAATATTAGATAAACCTAGATTCAAACTTGCTATGTTACAGTATACTTTTGAAACAATATCAAGCGCTATTGTGTGGGAACTCTATGTACTTGTATTTTCAGCTTGTTATATTGTGTCTATTTCTGTTATTCACTTCACAGAGAATCACTATTGTGACTTTAGTTAAGTGCATTGTTAACTGCAATTTGATACTTTTTGCAACCGCCTCTGTGGTGCAGCGGTAGTGTGAGTGACTGCTGTTTATGATCATGTGTCATGATGATGTCTCGAGTTCGATCCCCGGGTCGAGCAGTGTTATTGAACTTTTTCGTTAAAAGAAAACTTTTCAGTACCAGCCCGGAGTTTGGAAATGTGCCCGGTAGACGGCAATAGGCTCGCCTCCTATTATGTGGGACTTAAACATAGCTGGCGCACGGTGGGTGTGTAATACACCTCTGCATACCCCTTCGGGGAATATAGGCGTGATGCTATGTTTAATACTTTTTGTAAAAACACCAGCAACGATAAAACATTCGGGAATTAATTTTATGTTATAAGCATTATCTTAGAAATAAATTCAGAAAAAAAAATCTAGTGGTAGAACTTAGCTTATCCTAGCTTAAATGCACCAGCTCGATCGGGGAAGCACCGTCTTCTTACAAGAGATCAACCTGAAACAACGGTAGGTGTCCCCTTTTTTTGTTATGGCGAGAAAAATGTAGTGGGGCCCTCACCCACTTAATAAACCTACCGTGTGCCGTCTCTCCGCCTATACTGGCGGACTACCCTAATTATTGTGACAATACTTCAGTGGTACGGTAAGAACCCCTACTATAATTGTGTTTCGTACGGTGAATGAGAGCGCTGGAGGCCCAAACCCCCTCCCTATCTTCTCCTCATTATTCTTCCTATCTACCTTCCTTCCTACCACCGTAGTTCCTTGATTGAGTCGGCCCATTCATTCTGGGACATTGTACCACTAAAAATTTACTTGTTTTATTTTTTGTGTGTTTATACACGGCGAAAAAAAGTAAAATTTCTTATTCTTGCAGTAATATTTCAGGGCATATAATTCCTGCCATCAACTCTGCGATGGAACGTTAAATAAAAGATTAAAAAGCAGCTTTAGATTTATTACTTCTTCAGAACAGTCTAGTTTTTCTTAAATCGACTTAGCTTAGTGTAATATAATATATGATCGAAACTCGGCAATCGTTTTGTGTTACCGCACTGGCTTGAACGTTTGTAATCTTAAAAGTTATTGTTTATTATATAATAGTTTTAAGGTAGGTATCAGAAATTACATCTAATAGGCAATTATATAGCAAGCCTCGAAGATTCACGAAATAATTCTATATTAAAATGTTTATATCGTTAATAAAATGCATTTTTTCTTGAAATATATATTTTTTAAATAAAATTCTTTCTAGATAGATAATTTTACACAAATCAATAGAGCCGTTTCCGATAAACTTACTGACGCAAAATAAATCTATATCTATATATTATATAAAAATCAATTGCTGTTCATTAGTCTCGCTAAAACCCAAAACTGGCTTGACTGATTTGAATATTTGTTTTTGTGTTCGTTTTGCTCTAATACAGGAGTGGTTTAAAAGATAAAAACATAAAAACAAGTACCACTACTTAGTACATTTTTCTCCCTCCCTCGCCCACTTAATATACCTACCGTGTGCCGTCTCTCCGCCTATACTGGCGGACTACCCTAACTATTGTGACAATACTTCAGTGGTACGGTAAGAATCCCTACTATAATTGTGTTTCGTACGGTGAATGAGAGCGCTGGAGGCCCAAACCCCCTCCCTATCTTCTCCTCATTATCCTTCCTATCTACCTTCTATCACTTTCCTTGGAGATGGCGACGCGCGCGTGAAGCTTCTGGTGTTATCTACTACCGTCTATAGGCTACGGTTACCCGCTTAACGCCAGATAGTCCGGATGCTTGTTTGCCACCCATGTAGTATAGAAATAAACATATTCATTTAATGATCATTTTCACGCGCATTAAACTTCTCAAAACATTATTATTTTAACTAAACTCAAAATTTCGGTTGAGTTGCACCAGTCGCGGTCACGAGTAGACTGGTAAGAGCAGGTGTTCTTCAGTTATATTGTGTGAGAGTATCTTCGACTACTCTCGCTTTCTGACGAATTAAATTCCCTACACACAACCCTAACAGTGTTGAGAGTTCTTCTGAGATACAAATCGCAATGCGGACAATTCGCCACTACGAGGTTCAACGATGATGTTTGAGAGGGTGGTAGTTCCTTGTTTCCGATAAACTTACTGACGCAAAATAAATCTATATCTATATATTATATAAAAATCAATTGCTGTTCATTAGTCTCGCTTAAACCCAAATCTGGCTTGACTAAATTTGAATATTTGTTTTTGTGTTCGTTTTGCTCTAATACAGGAGTGGTTTAAAAGATAAAAACGGTTGAAAATTTTGAGAATTCAAAATTAAAATTTGTATAGGAATTGCCATTTTGGATTATAGACACACGACAAAATGACAGCTACTGTCATGCTTCCTAACTCATTTAAGCCGCGACGCTCTTTTAATTTCGTGTTTAATATTCAGTCATTTCCTTCTTTTTCAATGATTTATTATAAATATTGTTACTTAGCATGCCTTGTAAGCTTATAACTCATCAACCTATTGTCGCAATTAGGTATAATTAATTACCTATCTAAATTATTCAAACCTAAATTATTCAGATGATGTAGACTGATTAGGATTGATATTCGCTGATAAAATAAATTGTGTAGGTGATACGAAGTTCGCCAGGTCATCTAGTCTATACTATTATAAAACTGTAACAGAGCTGTGTCTGTACATTCAAGATATTTGGGAAAAAAATACTGTAATAGGCTATATAGGCGAGTCTAAACACAAAACATTTTTTTTTAATTTTTGTTATTTTCTGTCTGTTTATCTGTTTGTTTGTTCGCGCATCACGCAAAAACTACTGAACGGATTTTTATACAACTTTTTTTATTTGACTTAAAAACTGGTATATTATATCTCGCTACTATGTTGGGAACCTGAGATATAACCGAAAAAGACCAAAGGCAAAGGCTAGTCTAATATATACAATTCTCGTGTTACAGTGTTTGTCGCCATTCTCCTCCAAAACGGCTTGACCGATTCTTATGAAATTTTGTGTGTATATTCAGTAGGTCTGAGAATAGGATGTAAAGTATTTTTCATACCCCTAAGTGATAAAGGTAAACCCCAAATATTTTTATTTTATTTTGTGGACAATTTTTTTTATGATTCGCAATTAAAATACATACAATCCTAAATTTACACCCCTCAACTGCCAACCCCTATTGTTTAATAGCGATATTAGTACTTTAATCATTTTCATTGCAAAATATGGCGGTACAAAGTTTGCTGGGTGAGCTAGTTTATAATATAAAATAATTGCCCGCTTGAATTAATGATTTTCAAAAAATTATAAATGCATTTATGTATCTATTTTATTATATCTAATTCATATGTGTCTGAGTGTGTATCTCTTAAGTTTGAGCTACGGTATGCCGCCAAAATATTTGTTTCGCAACCTGACTAAAATAATATTTCACGCATCCTACATATTATCGCCTAAACATGTATTTAAACATAATATATTATGATATGAATCTTCCTTGGAAAATTATCTAAACGACAAAGATATTTGTTTCGAATTTCAAAAGCTGAAAGGAGACAGACAGATTGACGAGCATATAGACTTAATACTATGATATAGATAAAGAAGTAGAGTTTAAAGATTTTCATGCTATTTTAGACGAAACTTTAGATATTTCAGCTAATACACAGAATAGTTTGTAAGTTTCTAACTTTGAAGACTACATGGATGATCATGACATGAATGTCTTACATCACGTACTGAAATATTTACCTTGAAACTTAGAACATCCTATTGAAACACGACAGGTATCCTATATAGGCCTAAATTGTTTGTTAATAGTTACTGAGTTACGGTATAGGCATCCTTACTAATTAAATAACTGCCTCAGTGGTCTAACGGTAGTGTATGCGACTGCGGATCACGAGGTATCAGGTTCGCTTTTTGAGTTGGGCAAAAAATGTAATTTTTGGTATTTCCGTCAAGAAATTCTCAATAGCAGTTTAGAGTTAGGAAGTTGGCGATGTTTACCCTCGTGTCTCAGAAAGCACATAAAGTTGTTGGTCTTACAACCTCCCTTTACGATAAAGAAATTTATCTCGGATGGGTGATAAAAAACAAAAACTAAAAAGTTACACTTTTTTGTGCACACCTTACCTTTGTGAATATGAGTCGCAGATCGTCCAATAATACCATAGCAGTCGTACAGATTGTCAGAGGCTTGTATAATAAGAAAATAAAGAAAATTGTCAAGTGCGAATGAAACTCGCATAGAGAGGGCTCCGTATATTTTGTTTCCTACTTACTTACTCACTTATCATCACGCCATTTCCCTTGCGGGGTAGGCAGAGAGAACAGAGTGCCAAGAGGCTCTATTCTTGCATACATCTCTCGCTTCCTCAACATTCATAACTCTCTTCATACACGCTCGCCGGTTTCGGAGACTCCTGACTGCACTTTCCTTCAATACATGACCAATTTGGTCTAGGTAGGTTTAGGTTTTGTTTCCTATGTTACTATAAATACCATAGACTCATATTATAGATTTTCCTGTAATCTATAGATAAAGAAATCAAAAATTAGGGCCCAGTAGTTTCAGAGACCCCCAATTTTAGCATTTTTACTTAAATGAATTTAAATTTATTTAAAAATTTAAGATTCTCACAACGAGGGTTTGCATTTGATATGTGACACAAAACATTTCACAATTTTTTATTTTTATCTCCTAATTTACCCCCCAAGTCCAATTTTGGAACTTACATAATTATGTGTACCAAATTTCAACTCAATCGGACCAGTAGTTTCGGAGCAAATTGACTGTGACAGACAGATAGACACACGTTCTGAGGTACGGAACCCTAAAAATCTGACTCCAATTCTAAGATTGACAGTCAAACAGATCGGAGCCGCCGAAAATACCACACAGAAATTATTCATGAAAGATTAAACTCACACTCACTTAACCGGTGGTTTTGTTGTCAACTTCAAAATTCAGTTTGGACGCTTTTTGAAAGGTGTTGCCAGACTAATAAATACAGTACCACCAAACTGCTAACGATGAAGTTTCCAATATAAAACATTTGAAGGTATTTTTCTTGCTCTCCACAAATCCTATTTACCTCATTTTATGGTATTTACATAATAATGCTTTTAAGTAAACTAAGTAGTAGTTAATTAGCTCTTCCTACAAGCAATTACACCAACATTGTTTTATACTGGATTCAACAATACAATTTCTTGACACAACGCTTGGAACAATTCCAATTTACTTAACAAAATAATGTATTTTTTGTATTCTTGTTGCAAAATATTCACGTAATACGAGTATCTCAGGTTCCCGATATAGTAGCGGGATACAGACAAGTGTATATCAGTTTTTAAGTCTAATCAAGAGCTATCAAATAAATAAATAAACTAGACGTGACGGGACGTCTAGCAGATGTGAAAACATCGAAATTGTTTTGTAGAAATAAAATGACCATAACTTGACAAAAAACTCCTCAAGATGAATCAAACGAGTATAAACTCGATAGGGTTGCGTAGTTTCATTACAGAGTTACTGTGGCCACCCTCCAGCTCCATTTTCAGACCCTGGATACCATCTAGAGACTAAGTACTCGTCAAGCCAAATCATACGAGCCCAAACTCGATGGAGTTATGTCGTTTTATAACGGTGTTCCTATGGCCACCTTCTAGCTCCATCATCAAACCCTAGATACCATCTAAAGACAAAGTACTCGTCAAGACGAATCAAATGATTCCAAACGAGATGGGGTTGCGACGTTTAATTACAGAGTTACTGTGGTCACCTTCCAGCTCCATCATCAGACTCTCTCTCTCTCTCTCTCTCATCTATGACTAAAGTTCTAGTCAGAACATTTAAAAACGAGCCCTAACTCGATGGAGTTGCGCCATTTAATTACAGAGCTTCGCATGGCCACCTTCCAGCTCCATCATTAGATACCATCTAAAGACAAAGTACTCAAGACGAATCAAACGTGTCCAAACTCGACGGGGTTGCGTCATTTCATTGTAGAATTATTGTGGCCACCTTCCAGCTTCATCATCAGCCCCTGGATACCATCTAGACACAAAATACTCAGCAAGACGAATCAAACGAGCCCAAACTCGATGGGGTTGCGCCGTTTCATTATAGAGTTCCTATGTCCACCTTTCAGCTCCATCATCAGATCAGCTCCATGTCATCAGAATATTGCATTAACATGTATTGTGATATACAGAAAAAATTCAGCTCAATCGGAAATCGGGAAGTGTGTCAAATTTAACTTGCAAGATTTGAATGGGACAAGTACAATAAAAGCGTCGCCACGCTAACAGCCTATTTTACCCTCCTTCCGCATTAGATGTTTCACATCAAAAATCATCAAAATTTGTTCAGTAGTTTTTACGAACAAACAAACAGATAAACCATAAACAGACAAGATATCAAAAAAAATGTTTGTGTTCAGAGACGCCTAATACATAATTTTTTCTCAAATATCTTAATTTCAGTGCGTCATAATGATCAAACTAAAAAAAAGTTTTTATTTCACTGAAACAGTGTTATTGACAAACATTTAATCGTCCTTCAAAGTTTGACTGGCTGTTACAAAAGTACAGTGTCGCAAATCTATTTCGTGAATAAAAACATTAAACACAAAGTGAAAAATGTGAAATCGAAAATAACAGTCAGGAGCAGGATTTGAACCTGCATCTTCTGGATACCGTCCAGATGCTTTACCAATTCAGCCATCCTGACAATTGCTCCTGACTGCTAATTTCGATAACACATCATACTTAACGTCTTTGGGTGACGCCTGCGCCATTTGTCGGAAGTATTTTCATACATTATACCGACCAGGTAAACTTAATTTTACAATTAAGATTTTACCTAATAATGACGCAAACCCTTTAAATATTTAGATATTTTTATATATATTTTTAGCATTTGACATGCTTAGCACTATACATTAAACACAAAGTGAAAAATGTGAAATCGAAAATAACAGTCAGGAGCAGGATTTGAACCTGCATCTTCTGGATACCGTCCAGATGCTTTACCAATTCAGCCATCCTGACAATTGCTCCTGACTGCTAATTTCGATAACACATCATACTTAACGTCTTTGGGTGACGCCTGCGCCATTTGTCGGAAGTATTTTCATACATTATACCGACCAGGTAAACTTAATTTTACAATTAAGATTTTACCTAATAATGACGCAAACCCTTTAAATATTTAGATATTTTTATATATATTTTTAGCATTTGACATGCTTAGCACTATACATTAAACACAAAGTGAAAAATGTGAAATCGAAAATAACAGTCAGGAGCAGGATTTGAACCTGCATCTTCTGGATACCGTCCAGATGCTTTACCAATTCAGCCATCCTGACAATTGCTCCTGACTGCTAATTTCGATAACACATCATACTTAACGTCTTTGGGTGACGCCTGCGCCATTTGTCGGAAGTATTTTCATACATTATACCGACCAGGTAAACTTAATTTTACAATTAAGATTTTACCTAATAATGACGCAAACCCTTTAAATATTTAGATATTTTTATATATATTTTTAGCATTTGACTTATTTTCGATTTCACATTTTTCACTTTGTGTTTAATGTATAGTGCTAAGCATGTCAAATGCTAAAAATATATATAAAAATATCTAAATATTTAAAGGGTTTGCGTCATTATTAGGTAAAATCTTAATTGTAAAATTAAGTTTACCTGGTCGGTATAATGTATGAAAATACTTCCGACAAATGGCGCAGGCGTCACCCAAAGACGTTAAGTATGATGTGTTATCGAAATTAGCAGTCAGGAGCAATTGTCAGGATGGCTGAATTGGTAAAGCATCTGGACGGTATCCAGAAGATGCAGGTTCAAATCCTGCTCCTGACTGTTATTTTCGATTTCACATTTTTCACTTTGTGTTTAATGTATAGTGCTAAGCATGTCAAATGCTAAAAATATATATAAAAATATCTAAATATTTAAAGGGTTTGCGTCATTATTAGGTAAAATCTTAATTGTAAAATTAAGTTTACCTGGTCGGTATAATGTATGAAAATACTTCCGACAAATGGCGCAGGCGTCACCCAAAGACGTTAAGTATGATGTGTTATCGAAATTAGCAGTCAGGAGCAATTGTCAGGATGGCTGAATTGGTAAAGCATCTGGACGGTATCCAGAAGATGCAGGTTCAAATCCTGCTCCTGACTGTTATTTTCGATTTCACATTTTTCACTTTGTGTTTAATGTATAGTGCTAAGCATGTCAAATGCTAAAAATATATATAAAAATATCTAAATGAATAAAAACATGTTTACGCAGCCATGTTGTGAAGTCGCTGGGTTTTGACATTAAAGGCTTAGTTAAGAAAGTTTGTATTGAGACTGAGATATGAGAGTATCTTATTTTAAAATACATAGTATTTTATTGAAAATCAATGAAATACTATGTTGAATTCTTTAGTTTTATTACAGGGGTACACAAAAAAGTGTCTTGAGTGGTACGGTAGTCACTTTGAGTTGCATTAAACATACTCAAGCATTATATTATTGAGTACAATAAGTAATTATAAAATACATGAATTAGAAATGAAATACTGCGAGATCTTTTTTAATGGTCATATCATTTGGAACAAGGCTTCTTTGTTGTTAGATCAAATAATAAAAGTTTACCTTTTATAAATTATCATTATAATCTATATGTCACAGTAAGATGCTTGTAGCCGTGATATAATTACATCCCTAAGGATATAGCTATATACTGTAAAATAGTTATGTTCATAACTATCTTACTAAGAATATAGCTATAAAACGAGCAAGATCTAGCTATATAACCATCATACTAGATTAATATAGTGAAAGAAATATAAGTACATATTATCTTTGATTTGCACAACTGGTTAGGTATTTTAGTAGGTATTTTAAATAAAAAGGTACCACGTCGTAATGGTGTACTTATAAGTGGTGGTTAAGAGTTTTTTTCCTGTTTAGCCTTCGTGCCGCATACTCTTCAATGTAAGTTATAGCTTCGGCTAATCTGTTTTGCTCCTCCCATTGTACACGAATTTCGACTTCAAAACGCTATCTTGATCTATTATCTTCATCATTATCTATAGCTTCATAAAGTACTCGTACTTATGAAATCAATATTATAAGCAATTTTCATTAAAATCGAGCAAATGTCTGTGGGAATTACACCCGAAAACGCTATCATCGTCAAATCAGAATATTTTTTTTTTGTTGAAGCGGAATAAATGTACCTAACCGCACATCCCGTCATTCGGGGGAAAAGCAGGGTAGTTTGGGGCCCTCACCCAGGGTCAAGAAGACACTACTTCAGTAGTCCGCCGGCAACTAACCCTTTCGGGTACCCTCTTTGAGCGACGCTTCCTGGCACTGGCGCATCGCACATTCGCGGAAGAAATTTCAGGTAGCGAACGTTCCCCGGTCCATCCACCCGCGGCCTCAGCCTCCGATGGAGGAGATGACCTCCTCGCTGGAGGTAGCTTATGCTTATCCCAGCATGAATGGGCCGGCTCGATCGCGAAAGTACCACCCCCTTACAAAAGATCAGCGTGAACCAACAGTAGTGGCACCTACCGTTGTGTTTCGTATGGTGAGTGTGATGATGAATGAGTGCCGGAGGCCCATACCCCTCCACATCCTCTCCTTATTATCCTTGCTATACTCTCCTTAGTATCCTATCTATCCTCTCCTTAATAAACTCCCTATCTTACTTCTTTCTATCCCTTTCCTTAGAGATGAAATGAACGTCTATAGGCTACTAACCGCTTACCATCAGGTGGGCCTGCTTATTTACCATCCACGAAGTATAAAAAAAAAAATAACAGATCCAACAATATGTTTTGTTTTAAGTTTTCTTCTTAATACAGTTGTTTTTTTCTCATACCACTGTATGATACATGTGTCGCTATTGCGCCTTCCATCCATAAATGGTATTGAGATCATTTTGAAATAAAACTACGTTTACGGAATCTATCGCGTTTACTTGATTTTTATACTATCCGGACGTTTCGAATACTTTACAGCATTCATGATCACGGGTGGACTTAGATGGTAGGCGTCCAAAGCTGATAATTATGTTGTTTCAACAAGTATTCGAAACGTCGAAATGTAATGTAAAAATCGCGGAAAAGTTAGAAAATATTATTGAGATCATTGTTAGAATCTGGTATAACGCGTTCAATGAGTATATTTAGAATCTAATTGGCGTTGCATTTTGAACTTAAGTCATATGTATACAATTGATCTCACCAGGCTATCAGTTTACTCAAAAAATAGAAAAACTAGAAGTCGCGGGACGTCTAGCATATGTGAAAACATCGAAATTATTTTGTAGAAATAAAATGATCTTAATTTGACAAAGTACTCCTCAAGACGAATCAAACGAGTATAAACTAAATAAGGTTGCGACGTTTCATTACAGAGTTACTGTAGCCACCTTCCAGCTCCATCGTCAGACCCCTAGATACCATCTAGATACAAACTACTCGTCAAGGCAAATCATGCAAGCCCAAACTCGATGGAGTTATGTCGTTTTAAACGTAGTTTCTATGGCCACCTTTTAGCAGGCTCCATCATCAGACCCTGGATACCATCTAAAGACAAAGTACTCGTCAAGACGAATCAAATGATTCCAAACTCGATGGGGTTGCGTCGTTTCATTACAGAGTTACTGTGGTCATCTTCCAGCTCCATCAACAGACCCTGGATACCATCTAAATACAAAGTACTCATCAAGACGAATGCAACGTGTACAAACTCGACGGGGTTGCGTCGTTTCATTATAGAGTTCCTATGTCCACCTTCCAGCTCCATCATCAGATCAACTCCATGCCATCATAATATTGCATTGTCACGTGATATACATATGCGTATAAAATTTCAGCTCAATGGGAAACCATTAAGTGTGTCAAATTTAACTTGTAAGATTTGAACGAGACAAGTAAGTAAAATAAAATCGCCACGCTAAGAGCCGGTTTTACCCTCCCTCCGCATTAGATGTTTTACATCAAAAAACAACGCTTTATGGCACTTCATTATAAATTAAAAAGTGTGCTATCTTATTCCTTTTATATTTCATCGTAATAAAACAAAGCAATATAAATTAGGAAATTAAATTTCCTGGCACGATACAATATAAATTGTCCCGCAACAGACGATGTCGACGACAGGCCTGTTACCTATGTACTTTCATGTTAAGATAAGGTAAAGGATATTTATACTATACGACATTGTTGTCGGAACAACGTATACATCTGATTTATGTTAGATGGAGAGAAAGTGAAACAGAGATTGGAACTTTGAGCAACTGCTGCGACAGTTAAGTGGCAGAGCGTCACCAGCAGCCATAGTCTAAAGAATTTCTTAGCGATTCAGTAGCATTATCCGTGTGGTGTACTAGGAATACAAATGTCACCTTATCATTCTTTCCTGAACTTTTTTTAACTGCCTCAGTAGTGCAGTGCTATCGTGAACGTTCTGCTGATCATAAGGTCTTGGGCTCGTTCTCCGGGTCGGGCAGTGATTTAAGCTTTTTCGTAAATAAAAAAACTCAGTCGGAGTTTAGAAATGTGCCTGTTATACGGAAATAGGCTCGCCCCCTATTACGTGGGGCTTAAACATAGCTGGTGAATCGTGGGTGTGTAATACACTTCTACCTACCCCTTCGGGGAATACAGGCGTGATGATATAGTGTGTGTATTATCATTTATTCCTAGGTGAGTCGTAGGAGACAATAAAAGAAAATAAGCAGTAAGAAAGAAAGAAAAAATGTTTATTGTGACGAAACAAAACAGAAAAAGAACAATATACTTTTATAAAACAAATTACAACAAAAAGTTTCTTCACAAAACGTCACCAATTCAGCATAATGCAGGCATAAGCCTGCGCTGATCTTCCATTGGTGCGTATTTGATGGCGTCACAGATGCCGATTATTTTAAAAGTAACAATATTATGCTAAATAAAACAAAAATATTTAAAACTAGATTAAAGTTAGTACATTAACAAAATATAAAAACTATAATAACTAATAAAATAAAGTACACCAACCTTGTCTACATTGTCTATGACAATTGCCTCGACACCTCACAGAGTATAATATGTCACAGAACCTCACAGAACGATGTATGATTTAGTCTGAGCCTGAGCACAGAACACGTGCGCAATGACACGTCTGAGACACGTCACCCCAAAGAGTATACGTCACTCCTTGAGTAATCATAAATCATAATCAATCAGGATCAAACCCGTATAAGTCTAATATTTTGGCGAAATTTTGCTCACACTGCCACAAACAAGAGCCATTAAACAAGAAGAAGATAGAACAGTATAATCAAAGAGTACGTGTAACCAGAAAAGTATAATGTTCCTTGGCCATGCGTGCGTCACACATCATAGGTTATAGACAAAAAGTAAATATATAACTTCAGTCACAAAGCTCTCAAATATAGTGTTCCTAGGCACAAAGCAAAGAACTAAGAGTCAAAGAAGAAGAGTTCTAGAAATATTTTATTTTAATACCCCTAAATACACCATTGAGGTTATGAAGGTTCAATCTATCACACCCGTTCTTGGCGAAAGAGCCAAACCATAAGTTAAGCGTATATATATATATATATATATATATATATATATATATATATATAAGTAAGTACAACCACAAGTAAGTACCTATTAATAAAACAGAGATAGCAATAAGAAAGAAAACTTCTACTTGCAATCAGTCTTCAGATCTTCATCATCTTGCAGAGCGATGGCAACGAATGGCAAGCTGTCCTGCACAGGTGCGGAGGTCCGTAGCCCACAGGATCTATTCGCAGATATCCAGGATAATTTATTATGAAGGTAGCTTGGTGTTTTATATTTTAAAACTCCAAAAAGAAGACATGCTAGGTGGACTTTGCGCCTATGTCTCATTTTTAGGATAGTGTGTTTGTTCAAAAATGGGCTAACATGAGCCCTTAACGGAATATTGAAGCAAAAGCGTGCATATGCGTTTTGGACCCGTTGAATAATTTTCTGAGTACGACCTAGTAAACGTGGGCCAGCGACTATGTCCATATAATTTAACTTAGATAGTACTAATGACTCCACCAACTGTATACGCAAGTTTTCCTTTATATAAGGCCTGATTTTATATAGCGCTTTAAGTTTATAAAAACAATTTCTCACCGAGTCAGCCACATGCTTCTCAAAACGTAAGCCACTATCCATATGAAGACCCAAATTTCGTGCTTCATCTACACACTCAATGGATTGTCCCGAAAATCGTCAGCGTAAATATGAAATTTACAATGCCTAATGTGTGTAATTATACCGGCAGTGTACAAAATAAAGAGGATTGGTCCTAGTATCGAACCCTGAGGAACCCCCCTGGTCACAGGCACTCTATCAGATGTTATAGTTGTGCCATCATTATTATTGAGCTTAACACACTGAAATCGGTTGCACAAATAACTTTCAAACCATTTTATTGTTTTATTATCTTGTATCAAATGCTCGTGAAAAATCCAACAATACCAGTAAAGTGCATAACCCTTTATCTGGAGAGCACAGTATATTGTCCGTTACATCCAACATAGCTGTTACAGTGCTACAATTTTTTCAGAAGCCAGATTGTGTCTCAGGTAAAATTTGATTACTTTCTAGATAAGCAACCAACTGATTACAAACTGCTTTCTCAAGAATTTTTGACAAACATGACAAAATACTAACCGGCCTCAAGTCTTTCATGTGAGTGGGATGTGGCAATTTAGGCAAAGGACGAACAATCGCAGATTTCTAAACCTCAGGAAATATAGACGAGGTAACAGACATATTTATCAGATCTTGTATGATGTCAATAGTATGAGGAAAAGTCATAATGATCATATCTAGACTTAGACAATCTGCGCCAGCATCATATGACTCAGCATTTGATTTTAAATTGTTGATTATTTTAACTATACAATCCAAGCTGACCTCTTTTAGATGAAAGGTATTATCGCTAAACTGATGGAGCTCAAAAAATGACAATAATGAAATACTGACATTTGAGATACCTGGAATATTTAAAAAATGCATATTAACAGCTTCAGGATCGTTAAAGAAAGAAGGCAATTCTATGTTATTCTTTGGTATCAAAATAGATTTTAAATTTTTCCATAATAATTTTGGATTACTTATCTTATTATTAATATTATAATTGAAATAGGCAGCCTTTTCATAAAACAGTGCCTTATTAACAACAGACTTAAGATTCTTGTAGTACTCTTTCTTATGGTCATACTTGTTTTTATTATAATCTGCTGCGGCTTCATCGCGTAACCTTATAAATTTTTACAGTATCAGTAATCCATGGATGGAAACGTTGTTTGATAGTGATAGTTTTTGGAGCATGTAAATTAAACAAAGTAAGAATACTGTAGTTAAAGACACCAACCATTTCATTCACATCACTAAGTTTAGACATAAGGTTCCATCTAATTGATTTTAGGTCTTCATTGAACATTTCCATGTTAATTATTTTTTTAGATCTATATGTAATAGTATATTATGGTGAGGGTTTTTCCCGTTTAATATGAAACTCTCAAACAATAATACAGTGACCATAAATGGAGCCCACATGTTCCACTATTACATTTCTTGATCCCATAATAGAACAGACTAGGTCGATAAGTGTCTGGCTTTTTTCTGTATAATGTGTCGGTTCTGTTACTTGTTGTGATAGGTTAAAACAGGTCAAGAAGGTCATTAATTTTAAGGTTTGATGTCATCTTTATGAAATAAACTAATATTAAAATCTCCTAACAAAATTAAGTTGTCAAAATTATGAAATGAGCTAATAGAGTCTGAAATAGCATCTAGAAAGAGGTCAATATTCAGCCAAGGTGGCCGATATGCTGTGCCGATCACTAGCCTGCTTCCGTTAAGGGTCATGGTAAACCACATCTGTTCCACACATAAGTGTAATGGATCTACGGGATGTTTTAACGAACGTAAAACCATGTCTCTTTTAATATAAAATCTGACGCCCCCTCCACGTGAACGTACCTCTGGAGGTCTGGCAATATGGCGAAAGCGGTACTCAGGCAGAGTGGAGGTACGTCCGTCCTCGTCGGCTTTAAGCCAAGTTTCATTCACTGCCAAAATATCAATGTCATTTTTAGATAGAGCGGCTATAAAATTGTCATGGTTAGTACCAAGAGAGCCTGCATTGAACAAACCAATTTTTAAAAGTTTGTTAGTCATTGAGACCATCGCATTACTCCCATTGAAACAAACATACACACTATCATTAGAAAAATATGCGTAAGCCCTAGCTTAATATACATATTAATTACATTGTATTTATCAACCAATTGTATGCCCAACAATAATATAATTAATTGCATATAGTCAAAAAATATTCAATGTTTCTAAATAATAGTATTGAGCCAATCCTAATAATTGTAAGGGTAGTGCAGACATAATAGAATGGATGTAAGGAGGTTTTTAAGCATATTATGTATATACAATATTTGTTAATTTTTAAAACGATAAATAATAATCTGATGTTTGTGTCAATGTTAAAAATAATAGTCTGATAGTATTTGTAAATATATAATATGACAGTTTTTGTAAATAAGTAATAAATAGTAGTATAAACCGATTCCTCGAACAATACCTTAACTATTATGTCAAATTTAATTATGCAACAACAACAACTTAGCAATGATGTGAAAAGTTGATCTATTAAAAAAATTGCATAGTAATGACAAAAGGAATGAGATAAATTAAATGTTAATATAAATACAGTACAATAACTACATACAAAATCGCTATTACGCAAACTTAGTGTCTCCCAACAAATTTGTCAATATCCTCTTCACATTTAATATGCACGATTTTTTGGTCGGGCTCCTTCCGGGCCAGGATTCTACCATCCCGAGTCCACACGTATTTCCAGATGTGAAGAGCGCCCGTCTGTCTAGCTTTATAAAATAGGTGACGATTAGTTTGCGTCAGGCGCTCATTCACGTATATGCGGAGTGATGACCCGGAGATCTGAAGGTCGTCAGTGTTGAGTCCACGACGCACACGGGCGGCACGCAGCAACGAATCGCGCATCGAACGGTGCGCAAAGCGAACGCATATATTGCGCGGCCGCTGGTAGTGAGAAGTCTCAGCCGTAATGCTGTCCGCGACACGGTTGCGACGGGTTGACCCAACACGTTCCACGAGCACAATGTCCCGCTCGTCAAGGCTAACATCGAGCTTTGTACATAATAGTTTCACGATGTGTACTGTACTCTCATCTTTATTTTCCGTGATACCACTGATCTCAATATCATTGAGCAGTAACTGCTGATCACGCTCGTTAAGTTGGTGTTGTAGCTGAACAATGGTATTTTCTACTGGGTCTCTCTCTAAGGTTAACTTTCCTTCCACCTTACTTTCCACAGCATCCAGCATCCATTCTTGCTTCTAAGCTATTTATACGCACTTCATTTGCTTTCAAGGATTGTTTTAAGTCGGCCATATCTTGGCGAAATTCCTGAAGCTCCTGATGCACTGTACGTATGTCCTCTCGCAGTTGCTCTCTAAATAGGCGAAGTTCACTAGCTAATTCTGCAATCAGACCTGCGGAAGCGTTTACAGGCGAGCAGCTCAAATGGCTTGTGTCCATTAACTCAACAGAGCGGTTTACCATGGCATGAGCAATGTCTGCCCTAGCACGCACGGGGGTATCTGGTTTGTTATCCCTAACGACGTGCCTCAGAAATTCTGGACAACGCCAGTTTGGTGGAACAGACCCTGTCAGGAGCAAGAGCACGCAACCTCTATGATAAGGTAAACAGCATTGATTACATTTAGCAGCCTCCGCCAATGCTAAAAGTTTAGCACAACCACCGCATTTCATAGACGGCATATTCACGTAATTATCAATTTATCGAAAATGATTTAAATACTCGTGAGCGGTCAATATATGGCGCTGTTAATAATATTTATATAATGTAGTATTTAAAGTTTTAGTATATTCACACCATAAAAATAGTCAATAGGTAGTGTTATTATTATTATTATTACAGTATACCTACAGAGGTGCACTTCCAGGAGGACTATCACCACAATTTGCACAACATTTGCTTAGAAACTTTTAATTATTTTTGTAATAAGGGTAGGTATGTAAGATTGTTAATATAATTTTAAGCTATAGTATCCAAAATCGTTTATTCACTGCACTAAAACGATTTATAATGTTTGATATTGTTTGTTGCACTGCTTATATAACCTTTTAAATAAATTAAACACTATAACAAGTATATTTATGATTTTTAATCGTCTAAGCAATCGCAATAAGCTTTCATACTTTGACATCCGTGACGTACATTCTTGACATCCATGACGTACATTCAAAAAAGCGCCTATTGCATTATTGATGTGTACCAAATGGACTGACACTCAGCAGATCAGTGGGTGACCGTGAAGTACTTTGGTGTACTTTATGATTTCTCATGTGAAAATGCAATGGTGAGTTTGTGGCCTAACAGTATTCTTAGTACCTGTTTATGCCATGAGCAGTGGCTACCATTTAAAATCAGGAGGAGAACTTGTTTGTTACTATTTGGTATTGGTATTGGTTCGGCGGGCTGTTCTCCGCAACTCCACGTCTGAGCGCGTTATTTGCGCGTGGGTGGGTGTGAAACCTTCACTCGATCCACCCCAGCTCCCGGAAGAACGCCAACAGCCCCTTGGTGTTGCTGGTGATCTCCCGGAGAGAACTTGAGCTCTCGAAGTATTTGGTCCTGTATGTGGCGACCTCCGCACAGTGCTGCAATACATGGACCGCCGTCTCCTCCTCTTGCAGGCACGCTCTGCAAAGTGGGCTGTCTGTGATTCCTAAGACAAATAAATGTTTGTTAAAGGATCCGTGACCTGTGATAGCTGCCGTGACGGATAGTCAGCAGTTGCTGCTTAGTTAGCCGAAGTAACTGTTTAGTGATTCGGCTGTCTAACTGCGGCAATGCTTCCTTGGCCTGTCTACACTCACCGTGACTCGACCGATAGAGTTGATGATGGTTCCAAGGTCTTTCCCTTACCAGAGTCCGAAGCTTGGCAAAGGGCAAGGCTATGATGGGTTCCGGTCCGACAGCAGCCATGTCAGAACCTCTTCTTGCCAGCTCATCTGCTGCATCATTGCCTATGGAGCCACTGTGTCCCTTGATCCATTGTAGGATTATGTTATTGAAGTTGCCTACCTGATTAAGTCTTTGGTGGCATTCGTGTATGAGTCCAGATGTGACCGTATTGCTGTTCAGCGCCTGGAGCACTGCCATACTGTCTGACAGTATTCGGATATTCTTACACTTTATCTCTCTGGATGGGATTGCAGATGCTGCTAGGGTGATACCCAAACATTCTGCCTGAAATACCGTGTTATGCCTACCTAGTGGCGTAGCTATATGTACATTAATATCTTCTGAGAAAACTCCGGCTCCAGTGCCTGTACCTGTTTTTGATCCATCTGTGAAGATACGGAGCTCGCTGGGCCTTAGACCCTCATAGTGTCTGTCTTCATACAGTTGGATCTTGTATTTTTTATCAAACATAAATTGTTTTGGTATACGGTCACTTACCGCTGTGATGATAGGGAGCTCCTCGGTGAGCTCTTCCAGTAAGGCTGTATACTATGTCTTACAATACCTCCATAAACCTAAGGTTTTGAGTCGTAGAGATGTTAAATCTGCTTCCTGCTGTATGTACAGTGAAAGCGGTGGTAGATTTAACATGGCCTCCATTGCCGCTGTGGGAGTTGTTCTCATGCAACCTGTCATTGCCGTGCAAGCTAACCGTTGTACGTACTGTAGTTTATTTGTTGCTGTGCTCAGTCTGATCCTAGGCCACCAAACCTATAGCACCATAAGTGAGCATGGGGCGTATGATTGTGGTGTGTAACCATAGAATGATCTTTGGGTTCAGACCCCATTTTTTCCCAATCATTCTCCGGCATTGCCAGAAGGTTATGCTTACCGAATTTATTTTATTGTCTAAGTGGCTACTCCAATTTAATTTGCTATCAAGTGTAAGGCCTAAATATTTGACCTCATTTGATAGTTGTAGTTCCGTACCGAATAGTTTAGGAAGGCTGTAATTTCCTAGATTTCGCTTTCTCGTGAACATTATTAGCCCGGTCTTAGCGGGGTTTACCGTTAGTTCGTATTCACTACACCAAGTTTCTACTGTCCTTAGCGCTTGTTGAGTTAACTTGCAGATGGTATCGGTTACATTACCTGAGATCAAGATTGCAAGGTCGTCCGCATAACCTATTGTGTATTTGTGCTTAGCATTGAGTTTGGTGATCAGGTCATTTATAACTAAATTCCACAGCAGGGGTGAGAGAATCCCCCCTTGTGGACAGCCTTAGGCTATCATTGCCATTTTTTCCTCTCCTTCTAGTCGGACCACTCTTTTGCTAAGCATGTTTCTTGTCCAATCAATCAGTACGGAATGTGCCCCATGTTTAGATAGGGCTGTACATATGCTGGAGAAATTGGTTCAGTCGAAGGCGCCCTCAATGTCTATGAAGGTTTTTGCTCTATTGCGTCTTCGATCCTACTGACCACTAGATGAAGAGCCGACTCGGTAGACTTACCCGCACTGTAGGCGTGTTGGTTTTCATGAAGTGGGATTGCTTTTAGGGCCCCATCCCTCAGTTCCCTTTCGCAGAGCCTTTCGAGAGTTTTCAGCAGAAAGGAGGTCAGACTAATAGGCCGGTGGGACCTCGCATTTGTGTAGTCACCCTTACTTGGCTTTGGGATAAAAATGACTTTCACTTCCCTCCATTCCATAGGGACAAATCTTAAGGCCAGGCATGCCCTTAAGATGTACACCAGTCTGTCAATGATCTGGGTTATACCGCACTTTAATAGCGCGGGGAAAACTCTCTAGCTTCCTCTACTGATGATGTAAGTGTACCATCTGATTTACGGAGGGTTACTAGTGCAGGCGAATTTTGTTGCTTTAGCACTTTTCTTACCCTGTTTGCTTGCTGACACGATTCAATACTGCCACAGAAGTTTCTCCACCCTTCTGTTTTCCTGAATCGTATGCACTTCTTGTATTCGGACTTTGCTGCTCGGTAAGCATCCCAGTCCTCATCTTTGCTGGTGTTCAACGCTCTGTTCAAGGCCTTCGTTCCTTACCTTTTTCCGTTTGCGTTCGAGCTCCGGACCCCACCATGGTTGCTTACCCTTTATTTTCGGTGGGGTGTTTTCAGGACAGGCTGCTTGGTAGCTATCTATTAACGTGTTGGTAAGTATACCAACTTCGCTTTCGATTTGTTTAATATTTAGGGGTTACTGTGTCGCTCCCCTTTGTGCTAATGTATCACCGAGAGACCTTAAAAGTTTTACTCTATCGGTTTTGCGAGGGTTAAGTCTTTTAGGTTTTGGGAGTGTTTGGGCTCGAATGTCAAAACGGATCCATCTATGATCCGAGCACAATGCCTCTTCCGAGACGTGCTATTTCATGATGTTGTCCGCTGCAGTCTCCAATGCCAGCGTTAGGTCAATAATCGTCCTACTTCGCCGCGTGACGAAAGTTGGTTCAGAACCTATGTTTACCAGAGATAGGTTAGTAGAGAAAATAAATTCAACTAAGGCCTTACCTCTACTGTTTGAAGCTTTAATTCCCCACAAGGTGTGGTGGGCGTTAGTGTCGGCTCCGATGATGACCTCTGTCTTGGTTTCCTCGCAGTGGTTCACCAATCGTGAGGTCGTGCGATGGTGGATCCCCGCTCTCAGGCATGTATGCCGAGGCGAAGATCATGTGTCCATCCATGGCTGCTGGTTGGAGAGACAGCTTTATCGCAGTTATGTCTCTGCAACAGAAGTCTGTAAGTAACTGTGCTTTCATGTTGTTAGTTACAAAGATGCACGATCTGGGGTGATCATGATCCGTGAAAAGTTCTTACTTTTAGATCTTACGTCACCTCCAAGATTTGTGAGACCTTGGATATTGCCTACCCTTACCCACGCCCGGCTCCTGAATAAGGGCAAAGGCCGCTGTTTGTACCTCCAACCACTTCCGCAGCTGAGCCGTTGCGGTTTGACTGTGGTGGAGGTTGACTTGGAGAACATTAAGGATCGACGAAGGGGACGCCATCAGCAATCATGCCCTCGTCGTCCTCCCCAAGCCTTAACCCTGCCATCAGGTCGCTGGACTCTTCGGAGGCCCCCCCATCTTGAACGGGAGCCGGTGACAGAAGCATGTCCTCCGACTCCCCACCCAGGGAGTGTTCTTCTTCGGAGTCAGCGTTAATGACCACGGCTTCCACTGAAGTGGGCGTCATCTCGCTGTTCGCAGGGTTGCTCGTTGAGGTAGCTGTGGCCACCTGCGTTTCTGGCTGCGTTTTCTCCAGTGGTTCCCGCTCCAACAGTTCTCTGTTGATGGTGCGGGTCATCGGGTCCCAGCCTGGAGGTACCTCAGCGTACCTACCATCACGGCCCTGGAACGTGACGTAGACCACACCCACCGTAAAGGTTAGGTGACGGCCCGCGTCCAGAATGGCCGAGATTTGGTCCTCCGGTATGGCGACCACGACGAACCACAGTTTCTTGCTCTCCTGATTTTCGTCGCTGTGCACTTGCTCACATCCACCCACGGGTTTTGGTAAGCAAGTGTAAGCTCTATGTACTTTGAATTTGGGATCAGCCCAAATTCCTCAGGGATGACAATACCACACTTGATCTTTTGTGGTATTGCCACTTGGCATTTGACGACTAGAGTGACGTCTTTCGGCATCTCTAGTTCCGACACCGTTCTCTCTAGCCATCCCAGGGTGTGCTCATTTCCACACCATAATTAAAGGACACCGTCCGCATGTAAAGGTCTTCCTTTGAAGACTGGCCCAGTGTCCTTAGCTCCCACAGCATAGCCCTCACTAAGGAGTTTCCACTGAATTCCCTTGTGGACCGTTTGAGCCATGGTCGCGGTCAGCATACCCGTGCGCTCACAGGTGACTGCTACGTCGAGAGGCGTGCTGACCGCACAGGCATAGCTCTTACGAGCAACCTGCTTTGGCTGCTCTAACTGCCGTTTGTGCTCTCCACGAGGCGAGATCGTCTCGTGTAGAGCACGTTTAGCCGTAGCCTGAGCGGCCTTAGCAGGCTTATTTGCCGTTTTCTTCGCAGTTGGCCCCCTTCTAGCTCCAGACCATGGTTCGGCAGACTTCGGCTGGCTTCCGCCTGGCTCTGTCCGCCCATCCCAATCGGTGCTAAAAGCGAGCTGACCACTTTTCGGGTTTCCCCGATTAGTGGCTTCGACCTGCGATTTCTCTGCCTGAGCAGCGAGCTTGCGTCGTAAACGGCGTTTAGCCTTAGTTTTATAGCCCGGATTTCGGACTTTTTGGACAGGGTTTCGGGCTGATGAAGCTGGTTCCAGGTTGCAAGCAGCTTTCTTCCTTTTGCGCTTGCACTTCGGAAGTATCCAGTCGTCGTGAAAGCTGTCGTCGTCAGCTGCCTCTGTGAGAGCAGGAGTGCCCTCACGACACGCCATCTCGGACGCTCTCGACGCTGGTATCTTCACAACCTTTGAGGAGTTTCCAGCGCTGGCTTTACCCTTAACAGTGCCTTCGTCTTTTGACTTAGGACAGCCTATTTGGGTAAGGGTAGGATGCGAGATACTCACTCCCCTCCTAAGGCCCGCGCCAACAGGCACTGAGCTGCTCGGTGGGAGGTGAGTGCTGCTAGCAGACTGTGGGCCTTTTTTGCCACCTTGGGTTGGTTTACCCGAGGGGCCGGCCCTAGCTGCATGCTGTTTGAAACCACCCTTACTGTTGCCCGCGCCGTGAGGATGCGTGCTGATAGCTCGGGTGGTTACACCTGTGCCCTTACCGTCATTTGCACCTCGCGATGCTAAAGTGTTGGTAGAGGCACGGTGTTGAGTGCCGTGACTTATGCCTGAGTTCTCGCCCACAGGTAAGAACTGCCCAGCTGTAGCCACATCAGGGGCACTGCATTATATACCGGAGCCCATTCGACCAGATGGTCCAGAGGTTCTGCTGGTAGTGGGGGTCATCCCAACTTTCGTTGGTTCCTCCCCTGTCAAGGTTATATTTGGGCTTGTGTTATCCATACTGTTTATTGTTATTGCATCTTCATCTGACTGGCTTCCCACCCTCCGTGGAGCCCGCACCTGGGAACGTCCTACTCTCAAAAATTCGGACGTTAGGATTACCAGTCAGATATAGGAGCGCAAGGCTGGTTTACAGTGCGTCATCGGGCGCTCGATCGGGCTGGCGTCTGGGATCGAAAAGGCCTATCCCAGGTGAACTGATCAACCCCTTACTTACACCGTCAGCAAGACTTTCACCCACCACGTACGACCCCCAAGAGAGTCATACGCAGACCCCACGCCCCTAACCGGTGGCCATCTGACGGGACACCTGACCGTTTCCCCACCCCTGGCTAGGAGGTGAGGCCACCGTGTGCGTAAATATATAATAAAAAGATATATATGTATTATATGAATAGATAAGAATATGAAGCCGTCTTTGCACCTACAACAATCCGGCTTCGATACATACAAAGACAGAAAGGAAGGAAGAGACTATAGGAATATACTATTGTGAGATATTTATATTACATAAATATGATACATATAAAAAGGCCCTCCCTATTTACCCGGGCTTGGGACTGGCAAAGTTTACCAGGCGGACTGTATCTGTAGTCTGCCCAGGAAACTCTGGCTAGGTTAAAAGTTTGTTACTATAAATAATAAAAAATGTTTATAATCTAATAGAAATTTTCTAATGATGCCGTATCGCACACTTAAAACTCCCAAAAAGGAAATATTACAACAAAATTAGGGCACATCGCACATCTTGGAAGCTGAATAGATAAAGTCGCAGAATATAATTCCAGTCGTGAATATTTCAGTCGATTTAGTTGTTTTCCGTGTGGTGACGGACTAAGAATACATGTGTCACCATCCCATTCTTTCCCACGGGTGTCGTATGAGGTGACTAAGGTAAGTAAGCAATATTATCATCCATGACTGGTGGTAGGGCTGGGTACCGAGTGGGCACTCACTTGGTATCGGGCCCGAGCGGGTTAGTACTACCATCTCCAGTGTGACCGGCCATGAAGTACATCGTTGCGTTTTGGCTGTAGCAGGAAATAGCCGTTTATTCTTTCATTTCATATTGGTGAAATAATATGGTGAGCAGTGGTTTGATAATACTCTCAGTATAGTTGAGTCCATGAGCGACGGTTACCATTTACCATCAGATGGGCCGTGGCTCGTCTGCCACTACAAGCAATGAAAAAAAAGTTTTAGATAAGGGGTAATTGATTAGGCTAAGACTAGGTCATTAATGACTAACCAAAAAAATATTAATGGCAATAATTATTTTCAATTTTGTCATAAGAATGTTTGGAATCAAGTTTTTTAATTGCGAATATATTGTGTTGATTTAAATATTTATGTATATACGAAGTGTATTACAACGCTTTGTTTTCTCTGCGAAGTAAAACACAATATGCTGAACCGTATGCTCAATATACATGCAAATGTTCCCTGTTCATTTACTTATGCGAAATTTTGACCCGTCAGCCTCGTATGGTTTTGTGTACTATGTATTTTTATATTACAAGCTTATACATGTTTATGTATAAATATAAATAAATAAATATTCACGGACATTTCACACAACGTCCCCTGGTCCCCCAAACTAAGCTTAACGCTTGTGCTATGGGTACCAGATTACGGATATATTACATATATTACTTTTTTTCGTAAATATGCACATATAATAGATAGAAAACACCCAGACGTAGTACAAATATCCGTGTCCATTACACGAATAATTTTCCTGACTGGGAATAGAAGCCACGATCTCGTGAACGGAAGTCGGTTACACTACCGACTACGCCACGAGGCCAGTAGTAGCCCACCTGATAAAAAGTATTGTACCTTATAGATGCTAGCAATAATAACATAGCATAGCATCACGCCTATATCCCTGAAGGGGTAGGCAGAGGTGTATTACACACTTATAGTTTGCTAGCTATATTTAAGCCCCACGTAATAGGGGACGAGCCTATTGCCGTCTACCGGACACATTTCCAAACTCCGAACTGCTATTGAGAATTTTTTCTATTTACGATATCCATCCATCCATCCATCAGCCTTTCAACGTCCACTGCTGGACATAGGCTTTTTACGATATAGCTCAATAATATTGCTCGGGAATCGAATCCGAGACCATATGATCAGCAGTCCTACACACTATCCGCTACACCTCAGAGACAGTTAAGTAGTTAGCTACCAATAACAGGAGTAGGTATTATTCACACTTGACTTGGGCCTTGGCCATTTTAATCTCAGAATGAAATGCTACCTAGTGGTAGAGAGTTGCTTATCCTAGGACGAATGAACCGCCTCAATCGGGAAACTACCACCCTCTTTCAGAAGATTAGCGAACAGGGTAGTGTGGGGCCTTCACCCACTAAAGAAACCCGACGTGTGCCGTCTCTCCGATTTTATTGGCGGGCCACTGGAACTGTGTTACATTCCTTCGGTGGTAACTGTAGGTATTCCTATCGTTGTATTTAGTATGGTGAGTGAATGCGCCAGAGCTCCCTTTTTTTTGTTTAGGATGGAAAAAATGTACCTAAACGCACACCCCGTCGTTCAGGGCAATGAACGTAGTATGAGTACCAAAGCCCCTAATCCCTCCTTATTATCCTTTATATGTATCTCATTTCCGCTTCCTTAGAGATGCCGACGTGTGATTGATGCCTCTGGTGTAACTGCTTACCGTCAGGTGGACCATATGCTTGTATGCTACCCTCGCAGTATAAAGAGACCTATAGTTCCTTCACGCCAATATTTTGTGAGAGATACGTCTCCTTTGGAAACAAGGCTTTACCACCTAAATGGGTCCAGTAAAGATTTGTATAATATTTTGTTTTTTTTATAGCCCAATCCACCTTATCTTCTCCTTATTATCCTATCCATTTTTTATAGAGTTGCGAGCGGTGTCTCTGGTGTTGCTAACGTCCATAGGCTACGGTAAACGCTTAAAAATTATGTCTATAAAGAAATTAATGACGTATAAGTTATTAAGTACTATCTTTTGTGAATTATTTCTTGTTTCGGTAGAGCACAGACAACCGGTAGAGTAAGAGGCAGAGAGAACAGAGTGCCAAAACTCTCAACTCTTGCATATATCTCTCGCTTACACCATAGTAAAAGGAAAAAAGTTAGTTATCTTCATACAAACAAACCGAAGGTGGCTTGCATGTGTGCGTGTTAATACTTACGAGTCGCCGCACGCACACAATAACAAAATTTAAAACTGCTAAAGGTGCGCTACTAAAACCACTTAAAGTGTTTTAAGTAGTAGGTCAACTAAAAAATAATTTACTCTATGTTTAAACTAGTTTGTAACTATTACAATTAAAGTACTGATTTTAGTTAAATAAGAAAGTATTAAAATTAAAAAAGCAAATGCTATATTCATATATTAATTTCTTAGTACATTATATGGCATTATCTAAATGGAAATAAACAGTGAATCAATATATTACTATTAAAAAAAAATGTTTTTTCCTATGGTACAGTTGATAACATACGGTTACCTTTTTTTTCTTTTAAGGTGGGCAAAAAATTACCTACCGCACACCCCACTGTCCAGGGAGACAGCAGGGTAGTGTGTGGCTATCGCCCACTAAAATCCCACCGTGCGCCCTCACCCACCCGGCCTCGCTGCAGTCGCAGTGGTGACAGCAGGGAGTCTCCTCCCTCCTAGCGACTGTGTACAGGTACTTGCCGGAGCATCCATGCCCCGACAGCACCTGCACCAGCCGGAAGGTGAGAACCCTTCAACGGGCGATAATGGCGCGGCGAGCATCGCCCCACCATGCGTTAATTTGACTGGGCGGGAAGCGCTCGCCTCCCGCACGCGCTGCTGATGCCCGCCGATAAATTTTGGCAAGCACTTCTGCCTCTAGGTCCCAGGGGGAAGTTCCAGCCAATGCAGGTGCGGCCCCGCTTGACACTGTGCCGTAGCCGCGCATTGCTCTGACCACCACGACTAACATGGGGTCACCGAAATTATCACACACGCCTATCTTAGTTTATAAGGTTATCTCTTTATTATTTGAATTTCACCGGGCCACAAATATTGTAACAGCATAAAACAACTTTTTAAATCTCATTCAAAGAAAGATGATGAAATGTACCTTGTGCTGGATGCATATCCAGCACAAGGTACATTTCACATCCATCTATCCATCAGCCTTTCATCGTCCACAGCTGCACATAGGCCTCCCCAAGAGAACGCCACAGCGAACGATCCTGTGCCGCCTGCTTTCAACGACTGCCTGCAACTTTGACCAGGTCGTCGGTCCAACTAGTGGGAGGGCGTCCTACACTGCGCCGTCCGATACGTGGTCGTGACCCGAGAACCTTTCTTCCCCAACGGTGTTCGTCAAGCAATGTGGTCTGCCCATTGTAACTTCAGCATGCTGACCCGGCTGACTATATTGGTCACACCCATTCTCCTACGGATTTGCGTATTGCGGATCTTATCACGTAGAAAAATTCCAAGCATAACCCGCTCCATAGCATACTGAGCGACTTTGAGCCTTGATATAAGGCCAACTTTAAGAAACTACGCCTCTGTACCGTAAGTCATCACTGGTAACACACACTGGTCGTAGAGCTTCGTCTTCAGACACTGTGGAATACTGGACAAGAAGATCTTCCTCAGCTTCCCTAACGATGCCCAGCCAGATGAGCTGGATTCGTTGATCGACCTCTTACTCGAAGTCGTGTCTACCTTACTGAACAGTTTGTCCCAGGTATACATAGTGGTCGACCGGTGCTGAAATAACATGGTTATTGTGCATGACTTTCGTCTTGTCCATTCTCTCGTTCTCTAGTCTCGTTCATTATTAGACACACTAGTCAGGAGACACTGCTGAGGTGGTTGGGCATGGTGCCAAGGTCCTCCAGCATTTCTGCCATGACCACTATATCATCTGCAAATCGAAGGTGAGTGATGTATTCACCTTTTATGTTGATGCTGAATCAGTCCAAAAGAGAAGAGTCCAAGAGCTTGAAAATATCTTCCAATGCAGTGGTGAAGAGTTTCGGGGATATGACGTATCCCTGTCTAATACCTTTTTGCAGTTGGATTGTACTGAACTCGGACAGACATAGTGGCGTTTCTATACAAACACTTCAACACTTCGATGTATTGATAGTGAATTTGGCACCGTTAAAGGGACTGCAGCATCGACTGGATTCAATAACTGGTAACAAATGCACTGGTAAAATATCCAAAGTCTCTCCGCTGTTTTCGAAGCTCCAGTTTCTCCGTGCAATCAGTATTATTATCGATTTCAATAAAATGCATCTAACTAATAAAAGACGCGGGTTCGTTTCCCACTCGTACTAAAAATCTTTTTTCCTTATTCTCAAATAATTGTTACTGTTATACTTTAAAAAATAATGTTGGTAATTTATACTCTCTTAGCATTAAGGTTAAGCTATTTTATAATGTCCCAATTCTGAGACCCGCCCTGAAGAAATCTTAACTTTAAACAATATTAGTACCACCTTTCTTCTGGCATATTTAAAAGTATACCTACTGATGACCTATTTCACGAGTTACTCATGGAGCCATCCGCATAGCAATTCATATTCTCTGTAGACAACAAGTTGCTGGAGTTGGTATCAAATTTTAGATCTATTGACTCTTCAACTGGAATACTCAATACTTTGAGAAACTGTTCAATATCGTCATTCCACTACCGTACCGCCGAGCTGAGAGGTCTTAGTAGGGTTCATTCATACTGTCTGTCAACCGTCCAAGATAGTATCTATGTATAGGGGTATCATTATGAGGTGTATCGGTCAGGATTTGAACCTATGCCAGTTGGGCAACATGTGGTGTGTGATGATAACGTTAAAACGTACTCTTTTGATTAACGACTGACTTTATTAACCTTAGTACATTACTTTTAACAATAGGTACAATAGATGGCGTTAGTAGTAATAATTTGTTATTACTACTAACGCCATCTATTGTAACAAGAACCACCACATTATGTTTCTTGTATCATTTTTACCACGTAAAAATTAAGTCCTACTTTAAAGGAGGCTTGAGAAGAGTACTTATTTGGTATGCAGCAGCATAGCCTGGATACCATGGTGTATAGTCCATGAGTAGCAATAAGCGGCCCACCTAATGGTAAGTACCATTAGGTGGGCCGCTGGCTGCTCTACCACCGTTGGCAATAAAAAAATATATGACTTTTGGGAGAGGCTTAAGGTAGACCAGAATGAATTGTCAGAGTATTGGAGAGGGTAAATATCCTAAGTATAATAAGCCTATGATAACTCAGATGATATTATGTTTATTTAGAAACATGGTGATCTGGTTGCATAATCGAAAATCTTATAAAATGGTAGCATTGGTACAATATAATTATATTTTTATTTAATTACATACTTTCTTTGTGACTATATTTCGGGCAGGACGTACCAGTTTTCATAAGGAAAAAATATAAAAAAACATTAGTACCTATATCAGTAGTGTTAGTTGGACACAATTCACAATTCACAATGGACAGTCAACGGGCTCAAGTACCCGTTGTTTTTATGAGTTTTGTAATAATTCTTGCACTTCTTATTATATCAGTGACAGCACAAACGTCTAATGAAAACGAACTAACAGCGAAAGAATCACAAGGCGGTACCTATAACCATGACGTTCAAACTTTTGGGGAAGTGGAAGCCAAGGGTATCGATGAGAATCCAAGCCTTCTAGGATTGATAGGGCCTCCAGGTCCACCAGGTCCTCCCGGGTTAAGAGGTCTGCCAGGATGGAATGGACTTCCAGGACCTATGGGCAGACCGGGGCCACCAGGACCTATAGGATCATGCTATATATCAAGCACATATGAAAATAGAGAACCTAAGGGAGATCCAGGTTATGACGAAATACAAGGAAGAAACGGATTTCCAGGTGCTAAGGGGGATAAAGGTTCACAAGGCCCGCCTGGGTATGTAGGTCTACCAGGTATGCAAGGGCCTCCAGGAGATCAAGGCCCTCCAGGATTTCCAGGGCTTCCAGGTGTTAAGGGAGATGAAGGTCCACAAGGCCCGCCCGGGTATATCGGTATACCAGGTATCCCAGGCCCTCGAGGAAACCCTGGCCCTCCAGGATTTCCAGGCTTTCCAGGAACCCCATGCAATTCTGGCTGTAAAATTGATGGCAATAAATCAAATGCATTGGACGATATAGACATTACAAATTTTGGAACAAAAGAACATCCTGCAGATGTAACATGCTATTTATTTCCTGAAAATATGCAAACCGGTAACTACTATATCGGTCCTCGTCGGAAAATCATAAAAGTACATTGTAATATGGTGACAAGAGAAACGTGCATAAATGGTAGTCCGTTGTTGGGTTGGACTAACTACGACAGTAGAGACTTACAAAAGGGACCGTTCTGGCACAGTCTAATGAATTTGTATAATTTGACGACGACACAGATTAATTGGTTACAAAAATCATCGTCGTACGTTAGACAAAAGCTAAGATACCACTGTAAGAATTCAGTGCCCTATTTTGCAAAAAATGACTCTTCTTCTGTTCGTCTTTTATCGTGGAATGATGTGGTTATCGGACCTACTCCTTCTGACACAACACCATTCTCCTACTTTATTTCCGATATTACCAATGGATGTAAAGAAAGAGGTGAAACTAAACAATATTCTGACATAGTACTTGAGAGCACTAAAGTATTTAGATTACCAATCACAGATATTCAAATAAGAGATTTTCGTGAGGGACCACAATCATTTTTCGTAACGAACATCGAGTTATGTTTTAAGTAAACGAATACCTGGATTCATAAGAAAAATAAAGCCACACTATATTTAGAAAATGAGTTTACTTAAACTATATTGTGCTGGATCAGAAAGGTCGACATTGATAATTGGTAATTAACATTTTTCATAACTAAATAAGCTAATTCGATTTAAATAATTTAATCGATAATATTATATTTCTGTTTATTACAAATATTATTTTACACAGAATATTTTCTTTTAATTCCCATGACGATGTTGATAAAACTAAAAAAAAGTAGAGAAAATATTTCGACACAGTGTTATTAACAAACTTTAAGTCGTCCTTCAGAGTTAGACTTGCTTTGTGTTAAAAGAACAGTGGGCCTTTTTGCCTAGAAAATTTAACACGTGACTTCGCGTTATAGTTAATCTCTGGATTTACTGAACAGACTTTGAAACTGTTTTTACCAATAAAAAGCCATGGTATTTGTGAGTGTCTTAGGCATAAATTAACCCAAAAAATGGAAAGAATTTTTCGTGGTAGTCGGATTTGCAAGGTAAGTCGAAGAAAAGACGGTCGAACGTAAACGTTTCTTACGAACACTGCCTTAACGATGAGATATTATGATTGAGTTCTAGAAAACAGTTGTAGAGCTTGATAATGCCTACAAAAAACATATTTATGTTTCAGTTTTATATTTAAGTTTTAGTCACTAAAAGCCTACCTATTTTATATAAAAAAAAAATTCAATTGTTAGGTCAAATTATTATCAAAAATTATGAATTCTTATCAAAATAAGTACATTTATCGTCTCAAGTGTTTAAAAGAAAATACTATTCCCTTTTACTGCATATAATTTGGAGAGATAATACGATATAGGTACGGAACCGCGACCGTGTCGTAATCTATTAAGGTATTTCTATTAGACGATTTTTTTATTTGTGTATGTTTGAGTAAGTACCGAGATGGCTTATTCACATTTGGACCTGGTAGATGGAGCCACGGTAGAATATCAGGATTTTTTCTTCAATTTATTCTATATTAAAATAAATAATACTTAGTATTTAAAATAAATTACTCCATCCAAACGAAACGCCAATATTTGGACAGGACAACATCTGTCAGGTCTGCTATTATATATATATGGTGGTAAAACAGGTAATAAGCCCCAGAATCATTGGAAACTAGTGTGAATTCTTTAATAATGTTGTCATTACTGTACATCAAAAATTTAATCAGGTTCCGTGATGTTGCGCAGTCAAGTATTACCAAAGAAAGTAATTCAAAACGAATGCTCTCACATTCATATACGAAGACATAATTTTACCCACATCAAACTTTGAACAAACAGATTTCAACACTCAGGGTATCCGGAAAGTCTGGAAATGATATTTAATCAATTCATTTTTTTATATTTCCAAAAAACAAGTTCCATAGTAATAGTATTGGCTTATGTCTTTTTTTAAATTTTTGGTTTCATAATACGAATTTAGAAACGACGAAAATTCTAACAACAGCTATCTGCTAGTGAAAGTTTTGTCTAAATTGGTCTAGTTATTTTATTTATTTTTATAGATCACAGATTTCCGATATAGTAGTCGGATAAAATGTATACCAGTTTTTAAGTCTAATCAAGAGCTATCAAATAAAAAAACCCATATGTATGTAGGTAAAAGGGGAGACCGAGACTCACCTACCTAGAACAAATCGGTCATGTATTGAAGGAAGGTGGAGTCAGGAGTCTCCGAAACCGGCGAGCGTGTATGAAGAGAATTATGAATGTTGAGGAAGCGAGATATGTATGCAAGAATAGAGCCTCTTGGCACTCTGTTCTCTCTGCCTACCCTGCAAGGGAAATTGCATGATGATAAGTTAGTTAGTTAAGTGTGTAATTCACACACGGCAGAAGTGAAACTTCTGAAAAGTAGCCAACGAGAGGTTGGATATAGAGCATCAGGAAGTATTACATTTTTTACCAATCTTAAACCTCCGATCTCTCAAATTTAATGGATCATTAAAATTCATAAAAATTCTACAGGTAGATCCTTGATTATTCAGCTACCATTGAAGTAATGTAACACAGTTCCAGTGGACCGCCAATACAGGCGCTGAGACGGCACACGGCGTGTTTATTTAGTGGGTGAGGGCTCCATACTACCCTGTTCTTTGCCGCGAATGACGAGGTACATTTAAGTACATTTTTCCCCGCCTTAACAAAAAAATATATACTTCTACCGTTATGTTTCATATGGTGAGTGAGAGCGCCGGAGGTCTAAACCCCCCCCCTGTCCACTCCCTATTATTCTTCTTCTCCACCTCCTATCCCTTTCTTTATAGATGGTGACGCGCAAGTGATGCTTCCGGTGTTGCTAGTTTCTATAGGCTACGGTAACCGCTTACTTATCGGCTGAGCCGTATGCATGCTGGCCACCCACGCAGTATAAAAAAAAACAACAACAACAAAATACCAACCATTTTGACTGTTATGATTAAGATTTTAATAATATTAAGAAAGATAAATGACACTGAATTTCCTTCAGCAAATTGAGAAAATGTATATCACCCCCGTAATATCTTAACCAAAATTAAAAGCAGCCCGTCGTTTCTCTTAATTAGGAGTGATAAATCAAATACTCTGACTACTCGTCCCATGAATCTGTATTAGGTTTTTGAGGCATTTTGAGATAATTTGTGTAATGGACAAGAGTTGTGTGTATTTTGTAATGTAGCGTAATTTAGCTTATTTTTGACGTGATAATGTGTTATAAATCGATGAACGCTGGCTGCACTACAAGTTTATACTCGTTTGATTCGTCTTGAGGTGTACTTTGTCAAGTTATGATCATTTTATTTCTACAAAGTAATTTCGATGTTTTCACATCTGGTAAACGTCCTGCGACATCTAGTTTTTTTTTACGTGGAATTATTGTTTTTCCGAAATAAAAGTAGCCGATGTTACTTCCTGTAACAACAGCTATTTGCTAGTGAATGACCCGTCCAAATCGGTACAGCCCCGGTTCCGGAGATTAGCCGAAATAAATAAATAGACAGAGAGATAGACAGACAGACTGATGAAAACATTAAAAATTGCTATTTTTTTATAGGTATCGTATATAATATCGTATACATTTAGTAAAAAGTTGTAATTTAGACATTACAAACAGTTACTTCAATTTAATTTATTTGTATAGAAGAATACAGGTTTCCGATATAGTAGCGGGACAAAAAGTATGTCAGTTTTTAAATCTCATACATCAGCCTTTAAACGTCCACTGCTGGACGTAGGCCTCCCCAAGAGAACGCCACAACGAGCGGTCCCGTCATGGGGGATAATGCCGTAATCACCACGCTTGGCAGGCGGGTTGGCGATCGCAGTGGATGTTGTTAATACTCGAGGGAGTGCTGCTGCCCACTCCCTCGGTATTCCCTCAGTCGGCTCTTAGAACTCCCGTGGGTAGAGAGGGGTGGGGCAATTCTAAAACCGGACCCACACGGCCAACGGTTTTTCTCAAATATCTTAAATGTACAGACATAGCTCTGTTACAGCTTTATAATAGTATAGATGTGTAGTAAAATTTCTAACGTTCTTAAAGGCAATCTATTACACATTCATAGCTTCCAGAGACAAATTATCACAATAACTTGCAACTCATAACCGTTCGTCATGTAAACGTATTACTTCAAACGCGACATGTTTTAATAATTGCCCATAAAACTTATGAACTGCCATTACTTTCGAGGATCGTCTTAACGACTTTGTGAATGCGAATCGTTTTTGAAATTGTGCCGATATTTATTGAGTCAAATTTTAAACAACAGATGGCGGTGTAACATGTTTTACATTATCGATTAAATAAAAAAAAATAGAATAACGAGGAAAAAGATAACTTTTGTGCGAGCGGGAATCGAACCTGCGTGCCTTCCAATCTGGGGAAGTGCTCTAATCCACTGAGCTAACGCACTACCTTTCAGCCATACCCAATCTCCTCATCACATTTGTCTTAACGACGGTAGTGCGGTAGCTCAGTGGATTAGACCACTTCCCTGGATTGGAAGGGATGCAGGTTCGATTCCCGCTCGTACGCTCGCACAAAAGTTCTCTTTTTCCTCATTCACAGAATAGTCATTTGTACTTTAAAGTAGCTGAGCATGTCAAGTGCTAGTAATAGAATTATTAGAAATATTAAACGGGAACAAGACACAACAAATTATAGGATATATTAGGATAACCTGGTGTTAGGAGCGGCTCTCATCTCAGAGTGAGAGGGACATAGGCCATATTCCACAGCGCTGGCCTAATGCGGTTTGGCAGACTTTATAAGATATTAAGAAAATGTCACAGGCTGGCAGGTTTCGTCACGATGTTTTGATGTGAAACATCTAATGCGGAAGGAGGGTAAAATCGGCTATAAGCGTGGCGACGCTTTTATTGTACTTGTCCCGTTCAAATCTTGCAAGTTAAATTTGACACACTTCCCGGTTTCGATTGAGTTGAAATTTAACACGCATGTGTATATCACGTGACGATGCAATATTATGATGACATGGAGCTGATCTGATGATGGATCTGGAAGGTGGACATAGGAACTCTATAATGAAACGGCGCAAACCCATCGAGTTTTGGCTCGTATGATTTGTTTTAACGAGTACTTTGTGTCTAGATGGTATCCAGGGGCTGATGATGAAGCTGGAAGGTGTTCACTGTTACTGTGTAATTAAATGGCGCAACTCCATTGAGTTAGGGCTCGTTTGAAATGTGCTGACTAGAACTTCAGTCATAGATGATACCCGGGGTCTGATGATGGAGCTGGAAGGTGACCACAGTAACTCTGTATTGAAACGAAGCAACCCCATCGAGTTTGGAATCATTTGATTCGTCTTGACGAGTGCTTTGTCTTTAGATGATATCTAGGGTCTTATGATGGAGCTAGAAGGTGGCCATAGGAACTCCGTTATAAAGCGACATAACTCCATCGAGTTTGGGCTCGTATGATTTGTCTTGACGAGTACTTTGTCTCTAGATGGTATCTAGGGTCTAACGATGGAGCTAGAAGGTGGCTACAGTAACTCTGTAATAAAACTACGAAACCCTATCGAGTTTATCCTCGTTTGATTCGTCTTGAGGAGTACTTTGTCAAGTTATGATCATTTTATTTCTACAAAATAATTTCGATGTTTTGACATCTGCTAGACGTCCCGCGATGTCTATTTTTTTACTAAGTTGTGATAATTTTTCAAGTAATACTATCTAGTGGTAGAGCCATGCTTATCCCAGCATGAATGGGCCGGCTCGATCGGGGGATTAGCACCGTCTCACAAAATATTAGCGTGTAAACGGTCTTTTGTATCGTGATTGAGAGCACAGGAGGCTCAGCCCTCTCCCTATCTTCTCCTTATTATCCTTCCTATCTACCTTTTATCACTTTTGTTGGAGATGGCGACGTGCAAGTGATGCCTCTGGTTATTGCTAGCGTCTACAGGCTACGGTAACCGCTGACCATCAGTTGGGCCGTATACTTATTCGATACCAATGTAGTATAAAAAGAAACATATATATATTTACTTACTAGTTATACTGTATACTGTATATAATGTAAACAACGTTAGGTACTCCTACTAATGTGTTTCTAATGCTGGAGGCCAAACCCGTTTCTTATCGCCCTTATTATCCTTCATCTCCACATCCTATCCCTTTCCTTTGAGTTGGCGACGTGTGAGTGATGCCTCTGGTATTGCTAGCATTTATAAGCTACAGTAACCCCTTATCATCAGATGGGCCGTACAAACATACGTATGTATGCCAGCCACGTATTATAAAAAAACGAGTGATTAATAATGTTAATATCTGTTAATAATCAGAAAGAGAGAAAGAAAATGTGTACTCGCACCTCTCTCTTTTGCCCCCACGAAACGTAACACTCTCTTTTTCTATATTTACTTATATCTCCCTCTCAACTTCCGTTCACCTCGCCTGATCACACTTTTCGTAACGCTCACGTCACGCATTCACCAGCTTACTCCCCAAGTCAAGCGTGCATAAAGAAGTATTTATATTTAAAGTAGCATAAACGGGTCTTTTTCGCTTATAAAATAGGTGAAATTATTAACTACCTTTTACCCGATGTTTCAACTGCATTGCAGCAGCCGTGGTCACGGGACAACTGGAGAGGCGAGCTACTTTATTTTTCCTCGACAGTTTGTAGGGTAGATTGTTCTACACCGATGTTTGTCCGACACACAACACTCACTATATCGCGAGACGAATGTGAAGATATATTAGATAGTTTGCACTTATTAATCACTGGATTCCACGCTGATGATAGATTAAATCCGTCTCCTCTATTGAAATTTCTGTGCTTTTTGATTTCAATAGCTTTGCGCACTAACCGTTTGTAGTAGTGGCGGTCCTGAGATAGGATTATAGGTTGGTGAAGCTCAATCCAGTGATTAGTACCTGCTTCTAGGAGACGTTCAGCGATGGCAGATTTGTTTATCTGTCCTTTCCTGACTGCAGTTATGTGCTCCTTAACCCTTTCAGCAATCGATCGCTTGGTTTAGCCGATGTAAGCGCTCCCACAGATACAGTTTATTTTGTAAACTCCCGCTGATTGCAAGGGAATAATATCCTTTGGTGTACGAATTGACTCGATAACTTACAGTGCGGAATGTATACAGTCTTCATGGAGTATTTACTAAGTACTGTTCCAATTTTGTCCGTCACTCCTCGTATATATGGCAGGAAAGCCGGTTGTCTATTGACTTCAGGATATCTTTCCCTTTTCGTTCGCCGCTGAAGCCTACGACCAGTTTTGTACCCATTTCGTTTTAGTACCTCCTGAACATTATGCAGTTCCTGTTGTAGATGTTGAGGGTCACAAATATCAATGGCTCTGGTAGTCAATGAAGTTATGACTGACTGTAGGTGACGCGGATGGTGGTGCGATGAGGCGTGCAGATATTAAAAATTTCACCTATTTTATATGCGAAAAAAGACCCGTTTATGCTACTTTAAATATGTGTACAATTCGCGAATCTTTAAAAGAAGTATTTATTTACTTCAAAAACAATGTGAATTCGAGAGTTAAATTATCTAAACTGTGTATCAAACCCTAATTTTGATACCGTTTAAAGTGACATATGAACACACATTAAACACAGTTCAGAACATACATAGATAACTAGATTCTGCCCGCGACTTCGTTTGCGAGTACTTCAAAATATAAATACATCACTTTACGGCACATACATAATTTTTTGTAACAATGGCTATTACCGGAGAACCGTCCATTTCTCTGTGACAAAAAGTATGGCCTTTTTGAGACATGCTACATGTATGCAAAATTTCACGACGATTGGTTCAGTAGTTGCGGCGTGAAAGCGTAACGAACAAACTCACTTTTGCATTTGTACTATTAGTTATGAATAACCTTTACCCATTATTAGGTTATATATCTCCCTCTATTGTAGCTGGATGAAAAACAAACCAGTTTTTAAGTCTAATCAAGAGCTAGCATCAAAAATAATTTTTCATTACTCATACTCTGAAAGTAGGCCTGAAGTTGCCTAAGGAGCGGGTTGAAAGTAATACTTTTCTGTACATCCAGTCAATTACATCGCGATGTAAAATTGAAATAACATAAAGTATTTATTAAATAATTTGTTTTTTATATGATTTATTTTAATATAGTTGCAACTATATCTTTAAAATATCGAAGATTTATATTTTTTCAATGATAAAAATGAAAAATCATAGCATTTTCCTTATTCACAAATTAAAATTTGTACTTTAGGAGTAGCTGAGCATGCCAAGTGCTAAAAATTAGATCAAAATGTTTAAAAAATCACGCCATCAAATATTATGAATTTTAATTGCAAAATTAAACTTACTACATTGGATGAATGCATTGCCGATAGATGGCGTTGGTCGTTAAGACAAATGTGATAAGGAAATTCGGTATTTCTAGAAATAGTACGATAGCTCAGTGGATTAAAGCACTTCCCCGGAAAGGAAGGGACGCAGGTTCGTTTCCCGCTCGTACTAAAATAATCTTTTTCCTTATTCACAAATTAAAATTTGTACTTTGTACAGACATAGTTCTGTTACAACTTTATAATAGTATAGAATAGACAGCTACATTTCGTACAAAAGACTTTGTTTTAACAGGTTCGTTCTAATCATACGCCCGACAGTAACCTTCACAAATGATCAAAAAGGCCTAACGATGAAATCGCTTAGTAAGACACTTACTAATGTGAAGTAAATTACACGTAAGAGCAATTTATTGAATAGGTACTATTTGGACTAATCGAGAAACAATAAGGCAATTGTATGTCTTTTTCATTGCATGTAGTGGCAGATGAGCCACTGCCCATCTGATGGTAAATGGTAACCGCTGCTCATGGACTCAACTATACCGAGAATATTGTCAAGCTGCTGCTCACCATTTCATTTCACAGATATGAAATCTTCTGCTACAGCCAAAACGCAACAATGTGCTTCATGGCCAGTCACACGAAAGATGGTGGTACGTCAGTACCTACTCTCACTTAGTACCCAGCCCTACCAGTCATGTAATGGATGATAATTGCTTATTTCCCTTGGTCGCCTCATACGACACTCGTGGGAAATAATGTGGTGGTGACACTCATATTCTTAGTCCGTCATCACACAGATAAAATTGTGGTGACATTTCTATGAAGCTTATCACACTGGTATTTAAAATTTGTTTGTGTTGCAACAGTGGAGGGAGCTATGCTTGGAGGCTCCGGATGTTGTACATTCGACTTAGAAAAGGTGTTATCCACTTAGCACGCAGATTTCGAATTAAATCCGTGTGGTGACACACTAAAAATACAAGTATCATCATACCATACTTCTGTGAATATCGCGTGCGGCGACTAAGGGAATTTAGCAATTATCATTGCATTATTATAGTAGTCACAACTCAGATAAATAAACCAGCCTGTTTACTTAAAGAGTAACAGCCGGTCTTTGTATCTCTGAAGTTAGGCACAGAGCAAGAAGTTGGGATTTTGACGGAATCATACGACTAGTGCTGACCAATTATAATGTTATTACTCGATTAACAAAACAATCGAATGAGATCATAATGTTTTCATATCTAATTGTATAGGTTCTATTTAATTTTTTTATATTTAAAAAGTATAGGAGCAATTTGAATACATAAGCTTTAATCTATGTATAGAAGAGTCCACATCTTTTAGTAAGGTCGGCAAATACTATGATTATCAATGACATTAATTGTTGCATTTGTCAATTAATATAAACTGTAGAAGATGCACATGCCTTGCGATACAAAAACAGCTACTGCGCGGCGTCTTGCAGCCAACTTCAGAGATACAAAGATCCTGTTGTGACTACTATACTTATTGGTGGTGGGGTTGCCTACTAAGTGAGAGTTACCTGTGTGACCTACCGTGAATCAACTCGGTTTGTTTTGGTTGCAGCGAGACCTAATGGTCCATTAATTCATTTGGCAGTATTACTGAGTCTATTAGGGACGGTGATTACCTACCATCAGGAGGGCCATCGCTACTCTGCCCCCATAAGCATAACAAAAGGCAGACAAATTTTGAATATCATTATTATATTTGTAGAACAATAATACTCGTACCATTTTTGAAAGAATACAATTAATACTAGCATTAATTTAAGAGTAAAATGATTTACTGTTTCCGTTATTTCTCTGCAGTAGCCTTAAATCTCGTGATATGAAGTGAGTGTTTGTTCATAAATTAAGCACTATTCTGAAAACGCCATTTTTATGTGGCGCACTATATTACAATTTCATTTTTTTTTTCATACTAACCAGCCTTTGCCACGGCTCTACCACAGATAAGTTTTTTATATATCAGGTTACCGATTTATTAGTGGGATAAAATGTAAACCAGTTTTAAACTAACCAAGAGCTATCAAACTAAAAAAAAAACTATATGGTTATCTGTAAAGTCGGTTTACGGACGATAATTTTACGTGATAACGTCATATATGTTTTCTGAGTTTCACAAACAAGGCTTCGGTCGCCATACATTTTTAGATGTATATGTAAATACGAAGCTTCTAATCATACCTGAATATTATTTAGATATTTTTATATATATTTTTAGCATTTGACATGCTTAGCAACATACATTAAACACAAAGTGAAAAATGTGAAATCGAACATAACAGTCACGAGCAGGATTCGAACCTGCATCTCCTGGATACCGTCCAGATGCTTTGCCAATTCAGCCATCGTGACCCTTGCTCCTGACTGCTAATCTCGATAACACATTCATACTTAACGTCTTTGGGTGACGCCTGCACCATCTGTCGGAAGTATTTTCATACATTATACCGACCAGGTAAACTTAATTTTACAATTAAGATTTTACCTAATAATGACTCAAAACCTATAAATAACTTAAATACACACTAAATCATCACGACGTAGTCAGATTAATTCTAGTGCCGCCGCCTATTGTTATGTTTTAGAAACCGTGGACAGAACGTGACATATTTTCGTGCGTGCGGCCGGCGTTCATCGATTTATAAGGCATTATCACGTCAAAAATAATCAAGATCCATCCAGTAACTTTTGTGTGATGTGCGAACAAACAAACAGACAAACCTACAAACAGACAAAAAATCGAAAAAAAATGTCTAATAATAATAATATAATATTCACGAATATTTCACACAACGTCCTCTCTTGTTCTATGATTTTATAGCATAAGCGTTAAGCTTAGTTTGGGACCAGAGGACGTTGTGTGAAAAATGTCCGTGAATATTTATTTATTTATGAGTACCAGATTACGGATATCCATTCATCCATCCATCAGCCTTTTAACGTCCACTGTTGGACATAGGCCTCTCCAAGAATGGGGGAAAGTGCCGTAATCGCCACGCTTGGCAGGCGGGATGGCGATCGCAGTGGATATTGTTAATACTCGAAAGAGTGCTGCAGCCCACTCCCTCGGTATTCCCTCCGTCGGCTCTTACGACTCCCTTGGGTAGAGAGGGGTGGGATATATTCTAAAGCCAGCCCTACACGGCCAAGAAAAATACTTGTATGTATAAGAAAATAATTAAAAAAAAAACAAAAACCATATATTTTTTTATAATTAATCATGATCTTCATCAGTAGAATCACGTTCCTCTTCTGGCTCGATTTCATCCTCAGATTTGTTATGAATAACGTGTTTTTTAATTATTGGGGAAAAGATATACCTGATTCTGGAGTATCCTCAAGAATATCAGGTGTTATGACTATATCTTCATACGCTTTCGGCAATTGATCACCTGCAAACCAGAACATTTTGAACTTTCCGTCGACAACGAATTTTTATTTCTTCGGCTTGTAGAAATCGTCAGATTATATATTTTTCGTTATCCTTGAATTATTTCCTTCAAAATAAAAACAAATTAGCCACGCTTGAAAATATCAACATATCGGTTTTTTTACAGCTTTGTAACCCTCCCACTACCTTTCGTCACGCTCAAATCGTCAGATTTTCAAAATATGTTCTTATAAGCTCATAATTAACCCACCTTATCTTAATCTGACGTGCTTTAATATTTCTGACCATCGATTTTGTTTTTACTAATCTGATGGGCTGCCCTAGACGCACGTCACTATATAAAGGGCTTATATATGGTATAGGTACTCAGCAGGATGCAAGGTATCCTTCCTTATGTTAATCTGCCGCGCTCGAGTAAATCCCAAAATCCCTTCTGCGGTTACTACTACTATAAATATGTCACTACTACTCTACTACCCCACAGAAACTAACTATTTTTCAGGATAAAAAACCTTTACTGGGTTCCGAATTACACGTAGATATGCTATATTTCGTCATGATCTGTCCAGTAATAGTTAAGGTGTGATAGCGTAAACCGGTGTGATAGCGTGAACAAATAAACACACTCTCATTCATACTGTAACGGTTCGAATGTTCTTTATATTAATATAAGCACAAGTGGTAAATAAAAGAATTACAATACCTACCTCTGACCATAGAAGTCTGATTGTCTTATTGATGTGAAACATCTAATGCGGATGGAGGGTAAAATGGGCTGTTAGCGTGGCGACGCTTTTATTTTACTTAACCCGTTCAAATCTAGCAAGTTAAATATGACACACTTCCTGGTTTCCGATTACGCTGAAATTTTACACGCATGTGTATATCACGTGACAATGCAATATTATGATGACATGGAGCTGATCTGATGATGGAGCTGGAAGGTGGACATAGGAACTCTATAATGAAATGGCGCAACCTCATCGAGTTTGGGCTCGTATGATTCGTCTTGCCGAGTACCCTGTGTCTAGATGGTATCCAGGGCCTGATGATGAAGCTGACAGGTGGCCACAGTAACTCTATAATGAAACGACTCAATCTCCTCGAGTTTGGACACGTTTGTTCGTCTTGATGACTACTTTATCTTTAGATGGGATCCAGGGTCGGATGATAGAGCTAGAAGGTGGCGATGGGAACTCAATTATAAAACGACATAGCTCCATCGACTTTGGACTCATATGATTTATCTTGACGAGTACTTTGTCTCTAGATGGTATCCGGGGTCTGATGATGGAGCTGGAAGGTGGCCACAGTAACTCTGTAATGAAATGACGTAGCTCTATCGAGCGTGTACTCGTTTGATTCGTCATGAGGAGTACTTTGTCAAGTTATGATCATATTATTTCTTCAAAATAATTTCGATGTTTTCACATTTGCTAGACGTCCCGCGATGTCTAGATTTTTTATTCAGGGTTCTGTGCCTCCGGGCTTTGAACCCCTCTTCTACACTACACCATTATCAGACACTAATCAGACTTTATACAATTGAGACCATTCCAATGAGCCTAAACACTATACCTCTGCTGTAAGTTAAATGAAAGATTAAAGACACACTGCAAATATAGATGACATTGCAGCATAATTATATGGTTTCTACAAAGTGACAAAACTTCAAATTTTGGCTCAATCAGGCTTATAGAAAAATTTCACACTTATTCAACAACTAAAAAAGCACAAATAGTCTTTAAACTGCTGTTTTTTTTTTTCAAATATAAGATAATAATTATTTCAATCAAGTTGAAGGGATAAGCAAGGGCTTACCACCCCTACTGTTATGTTTCGTATAGTAAGTGAGAGCGCCCCTCTTTATCTACTCCTTATTATCCTTCCTATCCTCTCCTTAGTATCTTACCAGCTATGCTCTCCCTAATATATTTCTTATCCATCTCCTATCCATTTCCCTTGAGTCAGCAACGAGTGAAGCATCTAGTGTTGCTAACGTCTAGGGGCTACGGTAACCGCTTACCATCAGTTAGGCCGTATGCTTGATTGCCCCACCCACGTAGTATAAAAGCGTGTAGCCCACCTGATAAAGGCTGGTGTATTAAGATTTAGAGTATTGCATACTGGATATGATTCGTATTGCAAACTTTGGGGAAATTACGTTTCTTTTCTTGACCGACATTTTATACCATGACTGACTATCTAAGTGTGTAAGATAATGACTACATATAAAGACAGACTATTTGCTAGATTTGCTGTGTTGTATATGCATGGTGTTGAAGTACTAGTCGAGTACTTGGTACAATATCACTGGTTAAGCGTATTTATTATTGTATCACTGTTGAAGTGATAGATTGTATAGCGCTGGTTACGTGCTTTACGTTTGCTGTGCTGGTTAAGCATATTGGTTAAGGTAGAGCACCGAATGTTTCTTATTGCTGGTTAAGTGGTGATGCGAGCATTGGTTAAATGCTATTGTGATTGTTGCAATATTGAAATATTTTGGTAGGTTTAAATTTTTAATGATGTAACTACTGGGCTGACCTAATCCCGTTTTATTTTACTACAGTTTTATGTGGGGTCAGGATAGCCGAGTGGACTTATTACTCTCGTAGTATATCTCTACTTTCAGATATTGCATCACACGAGGACGTGTGAATGTCAGAATGGCCGTGTCTGATCCGGTTAAGAAACGAAAGTCCTTCAATTGACTACGGCAGAGTCGTGACGCCTTAAAATCGAGCGCAATCTGCGCGTAGAGGGGGATTCCGATCTCGGAGCTTAGTGTGGAAACATCACGGAACTGTCCCTCCGTTTCATGTTGGAACTACCCACGTTTGATATTTGATATCACCGTACTTTGTACATTCAATAGTAATAAATTGTGATTTATCGAACCATGTTGATTTTGCACGATACCTTACGCCGGTCACATGATATCTGACGAGGCGAATGCTCAAAACCGCTGACCAAATCTGACATATATAACCGTAAGGGCTTTTAGCCTATTATTATTCCTAGGCCGTGTTTTTTGGTTTTGATGAAAAATTAATTATTACGAACTACTACTTATAAGAGGAAACGTTGAGGCGGTAACAGTTGGTATTCACTATATTATAAAGGATCCTAAATTTTGAAACTGGCGCGCATGTAAGGTAAGTACTTGATCGTTATATTAAACTGTAGATAGTTTAATAATTGCACGATGCGCATATAAATCGGTTGGTTTAATAAGTCGCATTTTCGATTTTGAGTAATAGTCGTCATTTTAATTTTGGGTAATATAGTTGCATTTGTGGATAATCAGGGACTGTGAGTCGATCGCGAACATTACGGTTGCAATTTTAAATATGTTTTAAGGATATTAAATAGGCAATTATCACACATTGCATGTATTAATTAGTGGTGATAGGGTTAACGTATTCTTTTCCTTTCCCTTGTAAAATAAAATAACCCCAACAATAACACTAGTATAGTTGTCTGACTTTAATAACTTACTAAATTACCAATATCTACTCATATTTATATCACTATTCATCATATATGAACTAGATCACTATAGGACTTAACTCCACCGAGCGTCAAGCCGTCAGTAGGTCGTTTTCTGAAACTTTGTTTATCTTTTAGATCTATATTTTTTAGCAATTGACATGCTCCACTACTTTTTAAAGTATAAATTATTTGTGAATAAGGAAAAAGAGATTTTTAGTAGGAGCGGGAATCGAACGCGCGTCTTTTCCAATCCGGGGAAGTGCTCTAAGCCACTGAGCTATCCTACCGATCTTTCGAACATCCCAATTTCCTCACCATATTTGTCTTACGACCAACTCCATGTATCGGCAAGCATTTACATGCATCCAATTTTTTTTTTGTTTATCTTTTACAATTACCTACCGCCTACCACTGCCAGGAGACAATCTTCAAGTTGTCATTAATGTTGCCATTTTATTTTCAAAGTAATATATAAAATTATGACATTGACAGACGAGCCATGGCCCATCTGATGGGCCATAGCTCGTCTGCCAATTTTCACCGATATGAAAAGAAAGAATAAACGGCTACCTCCTGCTACAGCCAAAACGCAACGACGTGCTTCATGGCCGGTCACACGGAAGATGGTGGTACCAACCCGCTCGGGCCCGATACCAAGTGAGTATTCCCACTTGGCACCCAGCCCTACCACCAGTCATGCAATGGATGATAATTGCTTACTTCCCTTAGTCGCCTCATACGACACCCATGGGAAAGAATGGGGTGGTGACACTTGTATTCTTAGTCCGTCACCACACGGAAGTTTAATTATTGTCAAATCGTCCTAAAGCCTACCATTCAGAATTAGAAATTACGCGTTCCAAGTTTTAATTACAAAGCTTTTGGTAAAATGACTGAGTTATACTCGGTCATTTTGTGTGGCCCATAATTATATTACGGAGTTTGTTTTACATTCAGAGATTACCCTTTTGCGTCACAGTAAATATAATTAGTCTTTAAAAGTGGGCTTGTTTATTTTAGAGTTATTACTTTACTCGCTGTTGCGGTTCTTTGATTGAACAATTAATAATTAAAATGTTGAATCTGGGCAATGTAAAAAGTCTTTCTACCTGTACTGTAAAATATAGTAAACACCCTCAGACAACTAGGTTGAGTTGTCTGTGTTAACATCGAAGTGGAATAAATTAATAAAAACGAAAGATAAAACATAAAATTTCTATAGTATTATATTTATACTGAAGCTGTAACAGAGCTGTGTCTGTACATTTAAGATATTTGAGAAAAAAATACTTTATTAGGCTATATAGCCGTGTCTGTTTAGACAGAACAATTTTTTTTAAATTTTTTGTCTTTTTGTCTGTTTATCTGTTTTTTTGTTCGCGCGTCACGCAATAGCTACTGAACCGATTTTGATGTAACTTTTTGTTTGATAGCTCTCGATAACACTTAACAACTGATATACATTTTATCTCGCTATTCGATCTTTTGACCTCCAATGCTGATTATTATTGCGATGACGTAATTTGATGTGTTTATAATTTGCATTAACTGCTGATATTTCAAAACGCATATCTGTTAACTGTTTTTTATAAGCAATGACGTCGTCAATCGACGATAGGAATTATCTGTGAGTTTTCAAATATTCTGTCGGCCATCTCGCTCAATTTGTCTAAGGTAATATCATCGATAATAATTATACCATAAGCTAATAAACATACTTTTATTATAGTGGCAGACGCGCATCTGATGGTAAGAAGCAACCACTTTTCATGGACTCAACGAGGCTAAGAATACTACCAAGCCGCTGCTCACCATGTAATTTCGTGAATAAGAAATGAATTAATGCATGCATGTCATGACTATCTCCCACTAGAACAAAAATACCAAGGCGTTTCACGGTCAGTCAGACGGCACAAGATGGTATCGACCAGCTCAGACCGGTGGCCCAGGGTTTTGAAATAGCAACATTGATGCGAATATTGGTTGTTACATTTCATCCATACATGGGTTAAAAACCGATTCAATGTGAAAAATTCACGAATATAAAAACACGAAAACAAATCAGTGCACAATGAACCGTACATTTATTATGATGGCTATTTCGAATCACGATACGAACCGAATACGAATGAGTGCAAAAACGCCCTTTTTTTTTTTTTTTTTTTTTTTTTGTTTAGGCGGGAAAAAATGTACCTAACCGCACACCCCGTCGTTCGGGGCAACGAACAGGGTAGTGTGGGGCCCTCACCCACTAAAGAAACCCGCCGTGTGCCGTCTCTCCGCCTTTATTGGCGGGCCACTGGAACTATGTTACATTCCTTCGGTGGTCCGCCGACGGCTTACCCTTTCGGGTACCCTCTACTGAGCGACGCACCCACACACGGAGCATCGCACCTTCGCGGGAGGCCTTGCGGGTGGCGGACGTTCCCCGGTCCAACCACCCGCAGCCTCAGCTAGGGCGGCATTAGGCGCAAATACTCACGCCTGCGCCGCCCCAGTCGCTGGCGGCGGTTCGGGTCTGCGGAAGGATCAGCCTCCCTGGCCCTTTCCGCCGCTTCCTTCCGCGAGATGACCTCGTCGCAGAAGGCAGCGACCGCGGCCCAATTCCTGTCACTGCCAAGCATCGCTCTAACGACGCTCGGCAGCGAGAGGTCCCCCCCTATTGCCGCGACGAGATCACGGCGCTGCCCGCCCCAAGCCGGGCACGACTCGAGCGTGTGCTGCGCCGTGTCCTCGTCGCAGCCACAATGGTGACAGCCCGGAGTCGCTTCCCTCCTTGCAACTATGTGCAGATATCTGCCGAAGCAACCGTGCCCCGACAGCACCTGCACCAGTCGGAAGGTAAGGACTCCGTGCCGTCGCCCCGCCCACTCCTCCAGCACAGGCTGGAGCGCCCCTACGGTCCAGAGACCGGCTCGGGGCGCTTCCAGCCGTGTCCTCCATCTGGCCATGGCAGCACGGCGGGCATCGCCATGCCACCTGGCCACCTCCCTGGGTGGGGGACGACTACCCACCTCTCGCTCTTGCGACGTCCGCCGATACACTTCGGCGAGCACCTCCGCCTCCAAGTCCCACGGGAGGGTTCCGGCCAACGCGCAGGCCGCTTCCGTCGACACCGTGCGGTATCCACGTATGAGCCTGGACGCGACGACTCTTTGTGGTCTCCACAGAAGAGCCCTGTTCGGCACGTCCAGGCACTCCGCCCATACAGGTGCACCGTACAGCGCCATCGACCGGACTACCCCCGCATAAAGCCGTCGGCACGCATTGTTGGGTCCGCCCATATTCGGCAGAAGCCGTGCAAGGGCGGACGCTGCGCCGACTAGCCTCGGGGACAGTTGGCGGAAGTGCTCGCGAAAGCGCCACCGCCCATCCAGCACCAGGCCCAGATACTTGATCTGGGCCTTCACCCCAATTTGGACCCCGTCCACCGTGATTGAGGCGCCAGCAGGTGGCCGACGTCGGGGCCCATGGAAAAGTAGGGCCTCCGACTTGTCCAGGGCCACCCTAAGCCCCAGCGCCCCGATCCTCCTGACCACCTCCGAGGTCCCTAAGGTGGCCAGGAACGCCGCTTCCTCGAAGTTTCCGCCCCGGGCCACGACCAGCGTGTCATCCGCATAGCAGATGACCGCCAGCCCAGGGGGGAGCCGACATCGTAGCACCCAGTCGTAACCGATGTCCCACAGGAGCGGCCCTAGAACCGAACCCTGCGGGACACCGCACGACATGGGTCTCCTCACAACGTCCCCTATGCGGCTCTCATAGAGAACGCTGCGGCCCTCAAGATAGTCCGCCACCAGCCGCCTCAGGTACGCAGGCACCCCGTGATACTGGAGCGCCTCCCTGATGCAGCTGAATGGCAGACTATTGAATGCGTTGGCGATGTCGAGCGACACCGCCAACAGCACTCCACCGCCAGCGACGACCGCCGCGGACGCGGCCCTCAGGCGCATAATCGCGCCGACCGTCGAACGACCAGCCCGAAAGCCGAACTGGGCATCCGACAAGTCGGGTCCGACGTCGCGCAGGTGCTGGACAATGCGGGCAGCGAGGATTCTCTCCAGCAGCTTACCTGCCTCGTCCAGCAGCACGATGGGCCTGAAGGCCCCGACCGAATCCGGCGTTCGCCCCGGCTTCGGCAGGAGTACCAGCCTCCCCTCCTTCCAGCAGTCAGGGAACCGTCCGGACGCCAGGCACGCGTTGAACAGTCCCCTGAGGCGGGGCTCCAGGTGGTCCAGAGCCAGGGCAAGCACCCGGGCGGGTATCCCGTCCGGGCCGGGGGCGGTGTTCTTCGAACGAATCCGCGAAACAGCCGCCCCCATTTCCGACGCAGTGACGGGCGGTACACTGAGGTTGGCCTCCCGATCGCTACCTGGCGATGCCATGACCGGGGGCGTGTGCTCCGCCCGTCTTGGGAATAGGCCCTCGACCACCTCGGTGAGGAGGCTGGGCTGAAGGGTCTGCGTGAGGGGGGGGCCCTGAGTGCGGAGCTTGTTCAGCGCCACACGGTACGGGCGACCCCAGGGGTCACGGTTGAGACCATCCAGCATCTCCTGCCTTTTCTCAGTTTTGGCGCGGCAGATGGCCAACTTGAACGCGGCTCGCGAAGTGCGGTACGCCTCGTACAGCTGGCCCTCCCGCTCTCCATCGCGGTTGCGCCGCCGACTGCGGGTGTAGGACCTCCGGGCACGAATGCACGCCGCACGGAGGTCCGCCAGCTCCTGGGACCACCAGTAGAGCCCCTTCCTCGGAGGAGGACGTTGCACTCGGGGCATGGCCGAGTCACACACCTGCGTAATCGCAGCGCGAAATCGGCCAGCCTCAACGTCCAACCCCTCAGTTAGGGCTGGTGAGGACAGCCACGACTGAACGATAGCTGCCTCCACCAGTAGGTCCCTATCCAGCCTGCCCACAGCCCACCGCGGGAACGCGGTAGTTCTGCGCGCCGTGTGACCCCTACTGGAGCCCTGAAGGGACCGGGAGACCTCAATCCGGATGTACCGATGATCGGACAAGGTCTCAACCTCCTCCAGGACACGCCAGTTCCTCACTCGTGCTGCGACGTCGGGGCTAGCGAACGAAAGGTCCACTATCGACCCGCCCCGTTGCCGCACGCACGTGTTGACGGAGCCTCTGTTTAGCAAACAGAGGCCCGTTGACGCCGCCCACTCTACCACCGCCGTTCCACGGGCGTCCGTCGCAGGGGACCCCCACGCCGTAGATTTGGCGTTGAAGTCCCCCACGACCAGGACGTGGCTAGGTGCCAGTCGCCGTATCGAGGTCTCCAGGCTGTTAAGCCAGACCTCGAAATCAGCCAGACTCCGGTTGGGGGAGAAGTACACGCCATACAGCGTAACTCCCCCCCAGTCGGTTGCTACGTATCCCGTGCCCCTGTCTCTGATCGACAAGGGCGTGGAGCGCAGCGCCGTGGAGCTGACGATTGCCACGGAGCCATCGCGGCTGCCCGCCCAATGAGGACGGTCAGGAACGCAATAAGGCTCCGCAGCTACGGCTACACCAATCAACCGCTCCACCATGGTTTGCAGGAGAAGATCCTGCGCCCTGGCGGAGTGGTTGAGATTCGCCTGGAGGAGGACAGTGTCACGGTTGAATTTTAAGCCGTAACCATATCCTCCTCCACCCGAGACGGTGGCGAAGCCGCGCTAGGGGGGGCAGCCTGGGCCGATTGGCTGGTCCCCCCCTTTTTTGGGCCTGACGTCGGGGGTCTACATCCCTCCCGCCCCATGCAGTGCTTGGCAGGCCTATTGCCTGCCGCGCATGCGGGGCAGTGAGGGGCAGCGGTGCAGGTTGCCGCCCGATGCCCTGCCTGACCGCAGCGGAAACAGAGATCGCTGCAGTCAAAACAGTTAGTGCACGTCGGCCGGGTGTGTCCTACCGCCATACACTTATAGCACCTTGCGGGCCGGGGCTCCAGCACGGTGACCCGCGCAGAACTCCAACCCACAAGGAGCCTGCCTGCGGCAGCCAAGGTACTGGCCGCCGCGACAGGGCAACTCGCCCAGACGGCACCTACACCGCCGGGACCGGTCCTAATGGAGCCCACTCTGACGGCTTCCGAGCATCCGGTTTTGGAGGCAATGGCCTCCCGGACGTCATGCCACGTACGACATCTGCGGGAAAGAATGAAGTGGCGAAAGTGTTAAGTATAAGCTTCACATTTATAGATAAACACGCCACAGAAATGCAATACATTACATTTTCATTTATTCAGTTTCGTAAATTTTATATCAAACGAGTTGATTGTTCCACATATTAAATTCTTTTGGGTAGGTTTAAATTACATCTGCTTTGTTTTATATATTTTGTGGCAAATGTAATTGGTTAAACAACATTTCAACGCCGTAATTTAATCACTTTTATGCCTTTCTACACGAGAATGTGCAATTCGCTAGCGTAGTATATTACGGAGGTAGCTCTATGTTAAATTAAATCACTGGTATTAACACTATCTTTAATGAAAATACATTATATAGAATGGTAGCTTCTACCAAGGTTCCGCAACAGGCAAATGCTAGTTTTTAAGTCACATCACAAGTTGCCGATATAATAATAAAAAATCTATATACATATAATTGCTTGTACCGACTGACTGATGATTAACGTAGCCTTTTTTTTTTTTTTTAGGCGGGAAAAATTTACCTAACCGCACACCCCGTTGTTCGGGGCAACAAACAGGGTAGTGTGGGGCCCTCACCCACTAAATAAACCCGCCGTGTGCCGTCTCTCCGCCTTTATTGGCGGACCACTGGAACTATGTTACATTCCTTCGGTGGGATCAACGCAGAGCCTAAACCGCTGGGGCTGCAAACTTGAAATTTTGGTAGTCGATGCTTTTTTTTTTGCAGAGATCCACTAAGAAAGGATTTTTGAAAATTTCACCTCTAAGTGGGAAAAATAAGGTATAAACGGTTGTATGAAACTCTGTCAGCTTGAAAGTAAGAAGCAAAAAATGTTATATTTATATATGTTTCTGATCAGCAATAAATGTACAGGTATAATGGAATTTAAAAAAAAATACTTCCAAGATGGTTATTTAGGGGTTGAAAGTTTGTATGGGAAGTATTTTTTTAAGAAACAAGCACCAAATTTCATATACCTAGCTGTTTCTGGATTAAAATAAATGAACATGTATATCAGCGATTTTATCATTTTGACCACTAAGAGGGTGAATTAGGGGTCGAAAGTTTGCATGAAAAGTTTATTATTTTTAAAATAAAAAGCATGAAATTCAATATTGAAGCATCTTATATAAAGTGTAAGTAACAGACTTTATTAACTAAGTGCAACCCGCGACTTCGTTCACGCGGAATTTAGTTTTTAATTTTTTGCAGTAACCTAGTTATTTTTCTAAAATAATTGTATCATAAGTTATTCCTTGTAACATCTGCTATACGCGTCCAAATTTGTCCAGCCGTTATAGATATTAGCCGAAAAAAACAGTCAGATAAAAACTTTAAATTTTTTATTTTGTTTCTCTCGTATGCTTTTAGTAAAAAACTGTTATTGCACGCCTCATAAGCGAAGCGTTGAGGTGCGTACTACTCTCGTAAATAAATAAATATTCACGGACATTTTCACACAACACCCTCTGGTCCCAAACTAAGCTTAACGCATGTGCTATGGGTACCAGATTACGGATATAATACATATATTACTTTTTTTTGTAAATACATACATACTCGTATAATATACATATAGAAAACACCCAGATGCAGTACAAATATCTGTGTTCATCACACAAATAATTATTCTGAGTGGGAATCAAACCCACGTCCTCGTGCACGGAAGTCGGTTACACTACCGACTACGCTACGAGGCCCGTCATAATAGTGGTATAAAATGTATACAGTTTTTAGGTCTGATCAAGAGCTCAGGCAAATAAGCAGCATTAGAATCCGTTGAGTAGTTTTGGTGTGATTTAAGAAGAAACAAATAGAAAAGCCGTGTGGGGCCGGCTTTAGAATTGTCCCACCCCTTTCTACCGAAAGAGCTGACTGAGGGAATACCGGGGAAGCGGGCAGCAGCACTCCCTTGAGTATTAACAACATCCACTGCGATCGCCAACCCGCCTGCCAAGCGTGGCGATTACGGCACTATCCCCCATTTCTTGGGGAGGCCTATGTCCAGCAGTGGACGCTAAAAGGCTGATAGATGGATGGATGGAAATAGAAAAGTGGAGGAGTGGTTTAGATACCGACCTTCCGTGTCTGCTGGGGTATACCGAATCGGAACAAAGGACAATTCTTTAGTGTGATTTACAAATGGCTGCTCTAAGTGTACTTTCGTCTAATTGGGTGTTTGTCACACACACAACTCATTTCTTCTTTTTGATTTCATAATTTGTGTTTAAAAATCTTAAAAATCTTGTATATAAAATTCTAGTGTCACAGTGTTTGTCGCCATTCTCCTCCGAAACACCTAGGCCGATTCTTATGAAATTTTGTGTGTATATTCTGTAGGTCTGAGAATAGGATGTAAACTATTTTTCATGTCCCTAAGCGATAAGGGTGGTCAACCCCAAATTCTTTTTTTGACAACATTTTTTTTAAATTTTATGATACTTAGTTACTTACATACTTATCATCATGCGATTTTCCTTGCGGGGTAGGCAGAGAACAGAGTGCCAAGAGGCTATATTCTTGCACACATCTCTCGCTTCCTCAACATTCATAATTCTTTTCATACACGCTCGCAAAAATATATTTTTATATCCAAATTTTATGATTCGGCATAAAAAATACATACAATCCTAAATTTTAACCCTTCTACTGCCTTCCCCTATTTTATAATAGCGATATTAGTATTGTTATTTTATAATCCATCATCGTTCACAACGCTCCATGCCTCTTTTACTCATAGCCATATACCACATCCTCACACACTTACTATGAGTTAGTTAATTTTTCTACAATAGAAATTCCCTAAAAATACTCTGGAAATATGGCAAAACAACGTTTGCTGGGTCAGCTAGTACCTATATAAAAATAAATTATACTTTAAGGGTGACACCCAAGCTTATGGGCTGCCTAAGCCAAAGGTAGCAAAGCTGAACTAGGCACTAAACAGCAATATAACTTTGAAAAAAGACAAATATCCAACATAGGATGCAATATGATTTGGAGAAAACTTCGCAAAATTCACTACTTTATCTCACAGCGAACTGTAGCAGAACTGAGGTAAGATGCCGCAGAGATCAGTTTTCCCCAAGGAAGTCACCAACTCAAAAATAAAATATGTAATGCAGTTTGGTACAAACCACACGTTGTAATTGAAGTTTGCGTCAAGTTATAAGCTACAGCGATTTTTAATAAACTCATTAATACTCCACTGTTAATAACAAGTCTCCCTAAAATAAGAGTGGTCATAGTCTAATAAATACAGCCCAAACTTAATTTATAAAAATCTCTCAGACATTGAGGTGGCACTGATGATAATTATTGATCAAATAAGCTAAATATCAAGTTCAATATTTTTTATTGAGTTTTGCTCGCTTTTTTATAATGTAGTATAACAAGCATTAGACCCACCAGCTACTAACCCGTTACCGTAGCACATAGATATAAGGAATACCAAAGCCATCACTTGCGCGTCGCTATCTCTAAGGAAAGAGATGGAGGTTGAAAGGAAGGATAATAATGAGAGAATAGGAAGAATAATAAGAAAAGGATAGGAATAGGGTTTGGCCAAACACAACGGTAGGCTGATCTTTTGTGAGAGGGTCAAGCCAGCCCATTCGTGCTGGGATAAGCAACCTCGCTTCGTCGAGTGCAGGAAACGGGATACGGCAAAGGTGATGGTAATCTCCCGGTTAAGGTGTTCAAGATTCAATTGAAAGCATTTATACATTATGCTAAAATTATTAAAAATATTTCTTAAACAAACTTATCTAATATAGTAATAGCTATCTCTTTTGCACTAATCCTTTAACAGATTTTTCAATAACGGATTATTTTAAAATCTGAGTTTTCTTGAATAAATTATATATTGTCGCTGCCGCTTATACCTCGGACATCTTAAAATGAAAGTGGCCATAAAACAAGGTGGCTGTTTAGGATTTATACTACTGGTAGTAGCGGTTTATGTACCATCTAATGTGGTCACTTGAGCGGTGGATTAACTGAACAAAGTTTATGTACTTCTCCTTCTGTATTAGTTTGTATTGCTTTATTCAAAAGGAAAACTCTCATATTACTATTAACATACACAATATGATCACTAAAATTGCGGTAAGGGTAGTAATTAGTTATACATTTTGGTACTAAGTGAACCACATGATATCTCACTCCATCGGGCTGAATTATTAGAAAATTGTGACTGTCCAGATGGCCGAGTGGTTTAGTTACCAGCCTCCTGCTCGAGTGTTGTGGGTTCGATTCCTACACAGGAAAAGTCTGTGTGATCCACAAATATTCTGAGTCTGGGTGTACGAGTACGTTGTGTGAAATTGTATGTTTGTAAAAGTCCCCCGCGATACAAAAATTGTTTGTTTTTTCTTAATAAAGAGTGTTGTCTTTAAAAAAAATGTAGTAGAATAAAGATTCTGTTAATACTGATCGACAGCTTCACCTTAAATGTCTTACTTCATCTATAAGCAAAAAAATCTGTAAGTGTTTAGAATATTATGTTAATAGAAACCTGCTAAAAAAAATTAAAAATATCATGTTAATAGATAAATCGCAATAAGTCTCGTAAAAACACATTTTAGCAGTATCCCCGAAGGGGTAGGCAGAGGTGTATTACACACCCACGATTCGTTAGCTATATTTAAGTTCCATGTAACAGGGGGCGAGCCTATTGCCGTTTACCAGGCACCTTTCCAGACTCCGCACTGCTACTGAGATTTTTTCTTTTTACGAAGAAGCTCAGTAACATTACCCTACCCGGGGATCGAACCCGAGACCTCATGAACAGCAGTCGCTCACACTACTGCTGCACCATCTAAAAAAAGCTCGTAAAAGCTGCTTTATTTTGTAATCCTTACCAACCTTTATTTTTACATGGTCTAAACGAGTGCTTGACTATACCCCACCTGATGGTAAGTGAAAGTATAGTCTATGATGGTAAAACGCATTAGTTTAGTAAAAACTATTCACTTTAACCTTGGAGACACCCACATTTTAATTGGACGGGAATACCGAAGCTGGCAACTTATTCCATTCCATTACTGTGCGTATTATGAACAATGAAACGAATCGTTTTGTTGGAAAGATGGGATTTCTACAACATATGGATGGAAGCCCGCAGTTCTTCTGGTAGTCCGATGGTGGAAAAGTGTTGATGGTATTAGATTATGTCTACTTAACTACTTTGCCCGTGTGGTGAAGGTCTAAAAATATAAGTATCACCACCCCATTATTTCCAACGGGTGTCATACGAGGCGCCTAAGGGAAGTAAGCAATTATAACCCATTGCATTAGTGGTGATAGGGCTGGGTACCAAGTGGAAGTCCTCACTTGCTATTGGGCCTGAACGGGTTGGTACCACCATCTCCCGTGTGACCAGCCATGAAGCACATTGTTGCGTTTTGGCTGTAACAGGAGATAGCCGTTAATTCTTTAATTTCATATAATTATGTGAAATGAAATGGTGAGCAGCGGCTTGACAGTACTTATAGTTGAGTCCATGAGCGACGGTTACCATTTACCATCATGTGGGCCGTGGCCCGTCTGCCACCATGCGCAATAAAATTAATAATCATTAGATCCGTAGAGTGACGTATACATATTCTGAAGTTCACACGGGCGAAATTGAGACCAAAATCTAGTGTTTATATTAAATAATCAAACACAGGGACAGTAGGGTGTAGTAGTTGAGACAACGTGGAAAGTTCATTGACCTATATACTTTATCATTCATATATTTCTATTAAGCGTCTACCGTGCATTAGTTATTCAAAAGTAATTATGCATCCAAACCACAGAATACATAATAATACTAAGTATAGAATAGACACCTGTTGTTTTCCACTAATTTAATAAAATTCAAAGTAATGATAAGCGGTTACCGTAGCCTATAGATGCTAGCAACACAGAGGCATCAGATCTTCAAAATTCTTAGTTACTAGTCTTTGCCCGTGACGCCTCCGCTCTTGGCTGCAAAAGGTAGTTTTTAGGTTATTTCCTTTAGTGGCGGGAAAAAAGTATTCCAGTTTTAAGCATAATCAAGAGAGAGAAACAAAAAAGTTTCATCAAAATCAGTTCAGTAGTATTTGCTTGATGCCCAAACAAACTAATGGACAGCAATATTCTAAGACGCCTTAATAGCCTAATATACATAATTTTTGGCCACATAACTTAAGTCTACAGACATGGCTCTTTAAAGCTTTATGTTAGTATATAAAGGAATATATTAGTAAAGTGCACGCGTGCGAAACGAACATGTTACTACGAGTAGTACATATATCAATCATAAAACTTTGTGTAGGTATTTGTATTCCAAAAAACCAGCAATAAGAATATATTAGGGCATTTAAAATGAGTAATGAACCTTAATGTGAGACACGTGCCTCAGTCTCCAGGGAAATTACAAAGAAATGTTATGTACTCAATCTTCATAAAAAATATAAACACAATATTGAAAATCTAAAGAATATAGTCCGTAGTACACATTTGATGTGGCCTTTTTTTAGTTTAAGCGGAAAAATGTACCTAACCGCACACCCCGTCGTTTGGGGCAACGAACGGGGTAGTGTGGGGCCCTCACCTACTAAAGAAACCCGCCATGTCCTGTCTCTCCGCCTTTATTTGCGGGCCACTGGAACTATGTTACATTCCTTCGGTGGTACTGTTGATGTAGCCTGCAGTTTCAAATAACGTAAAAAAAATATAATATGCATAGCTATCTAGTTTTTTCCCTCCAAGAGCCCTCTACCTTTATGGGACATAATTACCCTTAAGGGTAATTTTTGTATTATTTTTTTTTTATAGATTTTATTATATACAGCATCCTGGAGGTCTAAGCCCCCATAGAGGGGATAAACCCCTCCTTATTATTGTTCTTCTCCACCGCCTACCCCTTTCCATGGTGTTGGCAACGCGCGAGTAATGCCTCTGATGCTACTAGCGTCTATAGACTACGCTAACAGCAGCCCAATAAGTAACCTCTACGCTTGTTTACCAACCTCGTAATATACAATAAAAATCTGTGAAAATGTATTTATTTTAATCAATGTTTAATAGGATATGGGGGTAAGTTCTGCCACTCAATGATTCACTTAAGAGGAAAATTATTTAAGCAAAATTTTGATCAGCATTTTATTCAAAATTATCTTTGTTAGGTAATATATAACAATTACCGTAAAACCTACAAAAATACATGAGCCTGAATGATATTTAAAAAAAAATCTAGTTATAAAAAATATCGAATAATAATCAATAAAATATACAATGAATCTGAGTTGAAATAGAATAACAATACTCTTTATTATTCCATTTCCGACGATAAAAATATATTTAATGGCGTCTTTTCTCTGATAAATTGGCGTGAAATTTGAGAGATATCGCTTTCTTATTTAACACTATAATATTTCATTCTATTCTGGCCTTTTCAATAACAATGTGATTGATAACATCATTTCCGTCCATTGGGTCGAACGCCCGAGGTATAGTTTTGATAATCTAATATCACATGTGTAATCGTAATAGGAAATGTTGTGGTAAAATGATACCTTGGGTGTCACAATGGAAGTGTTTACTAACACAAACTGTGAAAATGTGAAATTCAGCCATCGTGACACTGCTCGGGACTGCGAATTTCGATAACACATTAATTCTTAACGTCTTGGGTGACGCCAGAGAAGAAGAAGCCAGCAAAGCATCTGGGACGGTATTTCAGGAGATGCAAGTTCAAATCTTGCTCGTGACTGTTATTTTCGATTTCACATTTTCCCACTTGTGGGATTTATATAGCTAAGCATATCAAGTGCTAAAAAAAAATATCAAAATAGGGTAGTGTTTTTATGCACCTAGCGGACAAATTGTTTTTTATGCACCAAATAAACATACAAGTCGCCTGATGGTAAGAGGTACCATAGCCTATACACGGTAGAAAAAAAAACATAGCATCACGCCTGTATTCACCGAATATCCCGGATAGGTAGAGGTGTATTACACACCCAAGTTCGCCAGCTATGTTTAAGTCTCACGTAATAGGGGGCGAGCCTATTGACGTCTACCGGGCACATTTCCAAACTCCGAGCTGCTACTGAGAATTTTTTCTTTTTTTTTTACGAATAATCTCAATAACAGTCGCTTATATTGCTGCTGCACCACATGGGCAGTCGGCACACGGTAGAAACAGCATATAATCACATGCATTATTTGTGATAGGAGTGAGGAGTGAGTACTAAGTTAGCTTATTCACTGATTGAATGACGATCATAGTCTGGTTGATTCAGCACCATAATCTGCCGTGTGATTGAACGCAAACATCTTTCTATACTTTGGTTGTAGTTGGAAATTGCCACTTATTCATTTCTCACCAGCGAAATGAATGGTGTGGCAAATAATGGCTTGGCAGTATTCTTAGAATTGGTAATGCCAAGAGCCGTGGATACCGCTTAAAATCAGATAGCTTTTTTGCCATCATAAGCAATAAAAGTCATGTTTTTATTTATAAGTACTACGTATTTTTATTGCTGCTTAAAATAAATTCATAACTTTTTTGTTGGGATGAGAAAAATGTACTTGACCGCACACTTCGTTATTCGAGACAACACGATGTGACCTTTAACCAGTAAATAAACTTACCTCGTGCCGTCTCTGAATCTGTTTTGGTGGACCACTGGAAATGTGTGACATAACTTCAGTGGTCCACGTGCTTTTAAGGGAAAAGCCAACCCATCAACATAAATGCATGTCGACAGGACATGCATATGGCGACTAAGAGAAATATTTGATAGTGGTGGTACCTTGCTTATCCCAGCATGAATGAGCCGACTCAATCAGGGTAGTACCGCCCTCTTATAGAAGATCTGAATGTATCAACTGTAGGTAGCTTTACTGTTGTATTTTGTATGGTGAGTGAGAGCCCATTCATCTCCACATCATATCCCTTTTCTTGGAGATAATGACGCGCAAGTGATGCCTCTAGTGTTTTCAGCATCTATAGGCTACGGGAACCACTTACCATCAGGTGAGCTGTATGCTTGTTTGCCACCCTCACTATATAAAAAAATACTACTACCGTAGAAGATTATTTGTACCTACTTCATGTTGGGAAATCACAACCTGCTAATGTTCCATAATTAGGCTCCCGTCAGAATGTTCCTGTCAATAAAAGCCTTAAGTACACCATGCTGGCTCACTTGCGAGATGGAAAAACAAACCTCTGAGAAAATCTCTCAAGCATGCAAGTTTTCTTACGATATTTTAATTTTTTACCTTTTTTTTTGGTAAAATGAATATATTTTCTTTTTATCTTCGTAGAGATAAATTGAGAATACACTGATGTACGACATTAATATCGCTTGCACGAATGAACACAATCTTTGAAACATTGTGTTCAATATAACATGCTCCAAGTTAAGGGGAGCTCACATAACTAAGGGAATTCACAGACAGCTCAATTGATGATAGAAACAAGAATAAATGAAGGTAAAAAAACTCTACATAAAGGAATAGTCCGCAGGCAAGTCACGGTTCAAATGGAGATAGTGAATTTACCACTTACATCGCCGCTGGACCTTGCAATAATATATACAGAGCAATCACGTGCACAACATATACAAGCCAATCTATCACGTGCTTATGGTGGAAGACGAGCTCAGTCCACTTGACGATAAGGCGTAAAGGCGTAGCCGCTATCCATCCACCATCAGTCTATATGTCAGATTGGGATTATTGACAAACCAAATCTTAGCAGGGGAATGTGCGCCACCCGCAAAGCTTCCCACGAAGGTGATATAATATCACAGAAGGTACTTGAAATTGTAAGCCGCCGGCGGGCCACTGAACTAATGTCTCAGTTCCATTGGTCCACTAGTACAGGCGGAGATAATTATTTAGTAGGTAAGCCTGTTTGTTTCCCTGAACTATAGGGTGTGCGGTTTGGTGAATTATTACCACCGAAGGTATGTAACATAGTTCCAGTGGCCGCCAATAAAGGTGGAGAGACGGCACACGGCGTGTTTCTTTAGTGGGTGAAGGCCCCACACTACCCTGTTTGTTGCCCCGAACGACGTGGTGTGCGGTTAGGAACATTTTTTCCCACCTTAACAAAAATATAAAATGTGCATTTTTTGCCACATTCATAATAATAATAAACAAATGAGAAAATAGAAGTGACTAAGATTTTTAAATATACTTTTGCATTAAACCTTCTTTTAAATAGATTTTGTAAATACATTAATAGCGTTTTAAATTTACAAGCTTTACACAAAAACTCACTTAATTAGATAGAAGAGGCGGGTATTTCGCTATAATCTGCAGACTGAGTGATCTGTCAACGTCCCTCGCGATCGACTGGAGTTTATCCTGAGAAATGGCTGCAACATTATTAAAGCTTTCTGTAAGAGAACACTTTGGACCATATAAATGTACCAGTTAATGTAGCTAGTTTGTTTTATTAACTGATTATTCTGTCTGTAGTTTTATTAACATGCTTTATATTAGCTTCACCTGTATCTTTGTAACGGAATCTTTGAACGTGATTTTCAGTTTCTTCAAAAGGTCGGAATAAATAATTACTTTTATCACTTATAAAGGACTGATAACAATACAATTATTTTAGGAAATTTCTCCATTTTTTTTTGTGATAACTAACGATAAAACGAAGTGTTGAACCTTCAACAAGTGTTTGCTTTTTTGATCTGATTAAATATTAATTATAACAGTTATTTTTTATATTAATGTGATATAATCAAGCCACTATAGTGGAGTTATAACTCATAGTTGTGGTACTTACATCAGTGAGATATCTATGTAAGCCTAGCCTTTAAAACAGCAAGCCGCCTGCCAGCCTGCATTACACATTCACTCTTGGTTTTCAATATTTAAGAATTAACAGCACAATGTCACAACTGGATACAATTGTAGCTGCACAAAACAATCTGGAGGAAACTTTTATGAAAAGAATGGCTGAACTAGAATAACAGTTGCAAACCGGGGTCCCCGCAAGGACACAATGGCAAGGGTTGCAGAAGAATTCCGAACATTTCGTGAGCTCATATTTTCAATGCTGAAGGTCATCCGGCAACAAATTATTGAGTGCACCAGGACAGTTGATACTATAGAGACAAGACACCGTAAAAAGGCCCTTATTTTCTCAGGAGTACCGGAAACGGAAAAGGAGAACTGTAATAATGTAGTGCATGATGTTATCCACACGAAGATGGATCTAAAACAGTTCACTATATCCAATGTTAGTTCTTCCCACAGGATAGGCACTCCTAGCAAGGACCGTAGTCGGCCTATTCTTGTTTGGTTCACTGGTCTGGATATTAGATCTTCAGTATGGAAAACTAAGTCAAAGTTGAAAGGTACACACATATCGATTAAAGAATTTTTGACCAAATCACGACAGACAGTCTTTGGCCGGGCTCGTCAGCACTTCGGAATGCGTTCATGTTGGACCCAGGACGGTGTGATTGTTGTTAAAACTGCTGACGGGGGTTGCCAAAGGCTGTCTACCGTGGACGAGCTAAATAATTTAATGGTGAAGTATCGTATCCTATTGCATCTAGAAGCCTGCAGCCAGTGACACGGAAATAAGTGTGTGTGCTTCATTGTAGTTACTGATAAATCATGCATTTTATCTCCCATCTCGTTATGACTACACATACTTCATGCATGTTTCTTTTATATTGTGGGATGATATATATTTATTGTTTTGTTCTATGTACCCACTTTGTGCTCACTAACCATTATAATTATATTACTTTGTCACTAACTATAATCACAACTTCAGTTTTTTTTTTGAAGTAAAACTTCTTTAGGCGCGACTAGGGAGTAACTCAGATTTTTTTTCTGACGGAAGTAACGCTTAGTCTGTGTAGTTTCCGCTATTTAAAAATAATAATTTGAATTGGTCGTAAGTATATGTCATATACTCCACGCTTCTTGACTTATACGCCAGCTGGTGGCAAATATCATAATCAATTAGGATTATTTATTTCCAAATTTTCAAACGGATCAATTGTGAATAACGAAGTGAATAAAAATTCAACAGTTTTAAAAAAAATATTTTAAAGTGCAGTTTTTTTTTCGTCAACGCCAAAGAAGTTTTACTTCAATCGCGCGTAAAGGTTACACGCACACACTTTTTTTTTTGTTGTTGAAATGTTGACATATTTTAGTAAATTACGTACTTGACACTCAACTTGACGTTTGACGGTATGTCAGTGTCAGTTTCAACATTCTTGTGTTACTTTCCATTTCATTCATGCTTACTACTCTAGTTATACTTTTGTGTGTTCCTTAAAATTATGTATTCTATACCCTTCTTTTGTGTATTTGTTGGCTGATAGGTGGTGCAGGGATGTAGCGCTGGTCTTATACTGCATTTTAATCTTTGCTTATATTTTTATTAGATATTTTTCATTAATTTATTATATATAGGTATATTATTCTTATTTTATTTATATCTTTGTAGGTATTATTTACTATATTATGAATTCCGAAGATGATTCCTTTTATTCTGCAAATTCACACTCAACGATGACAGTCTTAACTCACTGCCTGGTACACTTGGCGATAATTTGCAACTGGTGTTCAATTGTGATAATAACCAGTTATTCAACGTGTGTCACATTAATGCGCAGAGTATTCCAAGCCACTATAGTGATTTTTACGAGGCTTTTAGTGACACTGACGTTCATGCCATCCTGATATCCGAGACTTGGCTTAAACCTCATCTCCTTTCCACCACATACCCTCTTCCTGGTGTCATGGTACGTAATGGCCGTGTGAATAGAAGAGGGGGTGGTGTTGCCAACTATCTCCGCAGTTTTTTCCCTTTTAAAATACTCTACTCCTCTTCTTCTACAGATACAATATCTGCGGAGTACTTGTTTTTGGAGGTTTTAGTCAAGGGAGTAAAAGCCATTTTAGGTATTATCTATTGTTCTCCCAACGCTGATTATTTCTCCAGTATCGATTCGATACTGGAATCTATAGGGTCGGAATATTCACATAATATCGTCATGGGTGATCTTAATACCAATCTCCTCACACCACTCTCATCTCGATCCCGAAAACTCCTCCAAATTATAGACTCCGCTGATTTACATGTCCTACCCTTACATGCCACTCATCACAACACAGATGGTTGCGATACTTGCCTAGACCTGATTCTAACCTCTTTTCCTTCTTTAGTCTCCTCTCATGGCCAACTTCCTGCTCCTGGCTTTTCTCACCATGATCTAATTTTCCTTTTCTATACGCTCAAACCACCTAAACCTACACCACTTTTCCGGCACATGCGTTGTTTTGGTCGGATGAATATTGAGGCTCTATGCAAAGATGCTTCGGAAATTAATTGGAATCAGCTAGAAACAGCCTCCACAGTTGATGACAAGGTATGCTACCTTAGTGAAACCATTAATAAGCTCTTCGATTCGCATGCACCCATTAGGAGGGTGAAATTAAAACTTCCGCCAGCTCCATGGATGTCTTGTGACATTAGGATGGCTATGAGAAAACGAGATCGAGCATTTCTTCGATACAAGAATGCACGTAGTAATGAGAACTGGCTTGATTTTAAGACCACAAGAAATAGGTGCAATCAGATGATACGCAATGCCAAACGCCGCCATATTCTTGAAAATATAGCTTGTTCTTCTGCTTCCACAGTTTGGAGATTCCTAGGTAGTTTGGGTATTGGTAGGTCGCGTCAGTTGGGTTCTGGTGTGACCATTGATTTGGATGATTTAAATACATATTTCTCCACTTCAGTTCCTTTTGATCACCAAACCAAGTGCCGTACTTTGAATTATTTGGCTCGGCTGCCTTAGCCCAATATTGAATCCTTTCACTTTTCTCCGGTGCCATTGGCTGAGGTCAAAAAGGTTATCCTATCCATCAAATCAAATGCAGTCGGCTGCTATAACATCAGTCGCTGCATGATCATCACTATCCTAGATCACCTTCTCCCAGCTATCACTCATATTATTAACTGCTCGCTAGATTCCGGACTTTTCTCATCCCAATGGCGTAAAGCTCATGTCGTTCCTTTATCTAAAATTCCTAATCCTTCAGTGCCTAATCATTTCCGTCCTATATCTATACTCCCTTTCCTCTCCAAGGTGCTTGAGGCCTGCGCACACAAACAGTTCTCTGATTTCGTAATCTGCAATGATCTTTTAAGCCCTTATCAATCGGGCTTCAGACCAGGCCACAGCACCGTTCCGCTCTCCTTAAAGTTACTGGCGATATTAGGGCTGGCATGAAGGACACTAAAGTCGCTGTGCTTGTCCTAATTGACTTTTCTAACGCCTTTAACACCGTCAACCACGACATCCTTTTATCTATCCTCTCCCATCTTAAGATCTCAGTCACAGCACTGGATTGGTTCTCATCATATCTTCGGGAGTGCCAGCAGTCAGTTCGGATCAATGAGACTTTGTCGCATTGGCGCGTTCTCGGCACTGGCGTTCCGCAAGGCGGTATACTCTCTCCTCTACTATTTTCTCTATATATTAATCACATATCTCAAAATCTTCAGTGTTCGTATCATCTGTATGCTGATGATCTACAGCTGTACACTCAGGCACGCATAGAGGACCTGCATTGCGCTATCGGTAATTTAAACAGAGACCTAGAGCACATAAGTGAGTGGTCGGCAAAGTTCGGCTTAGCTGTAAATCCTTGTAAGAGCCAGGCTATTATCGTGGGTAGCCAGCGTATCACGAATAGATTGGATTCTGATTCCCTACCTCCGATTATCCTAAATGGTGTTGCCGTACCTTTTAGTTCCTCTGTAAAGAACCTTGGCTTGCATATTGACTCCACGCTTTGTTGGAGGACTCAGGTAGCAGTTGTTATTAAGAAAGTTTCTGGAACTCTACGTACTTTGTATAGATTAAAAAAATTTCTCCCTATTAAGACCAAAACTTCGCTTGTGCAAGCCTTAATTCTCCCTTTAATTTACTATGGCGATGTGAATTATTTTGACCTGAATGCAGATCTCCTTAATAAACTAGACCGTCTTCTCACTGCAGCTCTGCATTCGATTCATTTTTAATCTTCGCAAGTATGACTATGTTTCTGCTTATCGTTCTCTTCTTAAACTCTTGCCTATCCGTCAGCGCAGAAATATGCGAGCACTCACATTTTTATATTCTATTCTTATGTTACCCATTTTACTTTCCTATGTGAAACCTTTGTTCCAATACCTATGTTCAGGTCATGACAGGAACTTGCGCTCCACCAATAATCTTCTTCTTCGTTGTCCGTCTCATTCTACTGATTTCATTAACTCTTCTTTCCTTGTCCAATCAGTATTACTATGGAATGCGCTCCCTCTCGATATCAGGATGTCCACGAATCGGCATGTCTTTAAAATGAAAGTCCGGCAACACTTTCTGATGGAGTTAGAGGAATCATAAAACCATCTTTAAATATTAAATACATTGTTTTTTTTGTGAATATATATTTATATATATATATATATATATATGTATACGAGTATACATTTATGATGTATATATTAATATATTGTATGTAGTATATTTATGTAATCCTAAACGTAGTATATTCGGTTGGTATATTATTAAATATATGTAATTCATGCATGTTTGATATTTTCTAATCCTTTGTACTATCTGCACCTTTAGGAAATGCATCTACCTTCTATTATCTCTGCATTACCCATGGTTGACTGGTTGAGAATGCCTCAGGCATTAAGTCCGCCATTGTACATTGTTGCATAAAGCTTAAATAAATAAATAAAAACAAAGTTTTTTTTATTAAATGGCTTCAAAACCACCAAGTATCTTCCTACTAACTACATACATAGTATCTATCTACTACCTATTAGACTTGGCTGGCACCGACTTCAAATAGATAAGTGGGTAGCGCTTATAATTATTATATTAATTTATTTTTTGCTTTGTGCCTATTTATGGTTTTGAAGTCGGTTTAATTAAAAAAAATATATAGTTCATCCTTTTTAGTGCAAAACAAGTTATAATTAAAAATAAGACGTAATATAGAAGAGAAGTTATGTCCACTACCGATACGGATTTCGAGTGACGGTTTTCGTCTTCCTCCCTACGTAGGGGAGAGGGGTGGAGGGTTAGGGCTGTGTCCTATGCCTCCGGCTAGCCTTTACCCGTAACTACGAGTAAATCATTATATTTGTTGCTTCATACCGTAGATCCGCCACCTATAGTGTGCCCCTGCCAGGTGAGACCCACGGTAATCGTGGGAGGCCCAGCGAGGCAACGAGGCACGGACGGCGGGGGGGTCCACCGTGTATGTTTAGCACTGGGGGGCTAGGCAGAATCTCATATCGCTCATGTCGATCGTATCGTGATTACTGTGATTGGTTGAGAGATCACCGTGATTAGCCAACGGATTTTTGTGACATCATGCGTCGGTTTCAACCAATCACAGTGATCACGATACGGTCGACACGTGAAATATGAGATTCTGCCTAACCCCCCTGGTTTTTTATAGTTATTCTGTGTCGCTACATCGCCGTCCCCCCGCCCGCGCCGCGCTGCGCTTCCCCCAGCCACGCAGCACTTCACCCAGCACGCGCCCTCACTGGGAGGCTCGTAATATATTTACAAAACTTGGTGTCTTTGCTGGTTACCGTTGAGAAGTTCAGATCAGCTCAATAGTATCTGATTATTGCATTGTTACTAAACTTACAAAATTATGCAAAATTTCATTACAATCGGGAACCGGGAAGTGGGTCAAACTTTACGTCTAAGATTTTATTACATTGTTAGCTAGTTAGTTTTTCCTCGATTTCCTTGAGATTCCATGATCAGATCCTAACTTGACGATAATGGCACCACCACAGGAGAATACCCTTTTGAACTAAAAATATTTAATTTAATCGGTTCACAATTGGCGAAAATATCGATGAACATACCCAAAAAAAACATACAGACAAACATAGTACCTCCTCCTTTTTGTCGGTAAATGGTATGTACTTTAAGTAGCTTGATGCTGCTTTGGGAATAGAAATAATTGTATAAATTAACACGCTTGAAATTTGTTTTTTTCAATAATATTATTTTTATTTATAATAGTAATGAACACAAATTAACACAAAGTACTTTCTGATATTTACGCGAATGTTACACATTTTGAAATAAAAATACGTTAACAAAATTTATAGGCAGATATTTATGCTGTTATGTTTTAAACCGTTGAAACAATATATCAGCCTTGGACAACTATCATCTAAGTCCACCCGTAATCATGAATGCTGTAAAGTATTCAAAACGTCGGGATAGTAGAAAAATCAAGTAAATGCGATAGATTCCGTAAACGTAGTTTTATTTCAAAATTAACACAAAGTGTGAAAATGTTAAATCAAAAATAACAGTCACGAGCAGGATTTGAACCTGCATCTCCAGATACTTTGCCAACTCAGCAATCGTGACAATTGTGCGAATTTTCGATAACACATTCATTCTTAACGTCTTAAGTGACGCAAAGCATCTGGACGGTGTATCCGTAGGTCGATGAAAGGCTGGAGGTGATATAATTGTTTTGGGATGCGATTGCGATTTATCGTAGCTGACAATTGTCTCCGATGCTGCGTCGCCAACCACGTGACGATTTGTTCACTGTTCATAAAGAGCTTTTGCCTGAAAAATATTCTCGGAAACTTGTGAAGTCTGCTGGCTGCATAGAAGCCATGCCCAAAAGTGTAGATGGGTTAGGGAAAAAACAAAACAAATGCAACATAGTTTTCACATCATAAGTACCTACGCCATACATATAAATATTTTACGCTTAGAAAGACAGTAAACGTTCCTCAGGTACTATTTCTTCGTCTTGACGTAGATAAAATGTACGTTGTAGGCAATAAACTTGCTTCCTCAGTTAATTAAGAGATACTTGTCGTTTAGACCTGACTAAATTAAAGTGTACAGTTTGAAACTGCAATGTATTGTAACAATAACTTCTCAAAGTATGGCCGTAGGTAAATATTTGTGAGGTTCAAGAAAATGATAAAGTTAATTATGTTTACAAAATTTTAAATGGGCTCGAGAAAATATAGGGTTGTAAAGAAGATGAAATTTGGGCAAAATAGTAACTCCTCGACATTTCCGTCTTATTACCAACATCTCCTTCCAATTAGCATAAGATTGGTCACGGGCATTTGATTACCCTCGTGTTGCAATGTTCTATATAATATTCATCCGTATTTGCTTATCGTAAGCTCTATTTTAACACGCTTTTATTGATTAGAAATTTTTATATATATCTTTAGCATTTGACATACTTAGCCATATAAATTAAACACGATTTTATTATTTAGATATTTTTATATATATTTTTAGCATTTGAAATGCTTAGCCATATATTAAACACAAAGTGCTAAAAATATATATAAAAATATCTAAATATGTATTAGGTATAAATCTTATTTGTAAAATTAAGTTCGGGAAGCTAAGGAAGATCTTCTCGTCCAATATTCCGCAGTGTATGAAAACGAAGGTCTACGACCAGTGTGTGTTACCAGTGATGACATATGGAACAGAGACGTGGTCTCTGAATGTTGGCCTCGTATCAAGGCTCAAAGTCGCTCAGCGGGCCATGGAGCGGGCTATTTTTGGTATTTCCCTACTTGATCGAATCCGTAATACGGAGATCCGTAGGAGAACGAGAGTGACCGACATAGCCCGCCGGGTTGCCATGCTGAAGTGGCAATGGGCAGGCCACATCGCTCGACGAACCGACAACCGTTGGGGAAGAAGGGTTCTCGAGTGGGGACCACGTATCGGACGGCGCAGTGTAGGACGGCCCCCCACCAGATGGACCGATGATCTGGTCAAAGTCGCGGGGAGCCGTTGGATGCGGTCGGCATAGGACCGCTCGTTGTAGCGTTCTCTTGGGGAGACCTATGTCCAGCAGTGGACGTCAAAAGGCTGATGGATGGATGGATGGTAAAATTAAGTTTACCTGGTCGGAATAATGTATGTAAATACTTCCGACAGATGGCGCAGGCGTCACCTAAGACGTAAAGTATGAATATGGTATCGAAATTAGCAGAGCAGTTGGCAAAGCATCTGGACGGTATCAAGGAGATGCAGGTTCAAATTCTGCTTGTGACTGTTATTTTCGATTTCACATTTTCCACTTTGCGTTTAACGCTTTTATTATAGCTTCATACGTATGTTAGTATGTATGTAACGGAATATTCGAACGTGATTTTCAACCACTTCAAAACGTTAGATTGATTTGATACCTTGCACACTTATCAAGGACCGATTATAATGCAAAAAGTTTGAGTAGTTTATCCATTTTTAGGGTTCCGTAGCGATTAAAGAACTCTTATAGTTTCGACATGTCCGCCCGTCCGATGAAGTTTAATGGCAAATTATCACAGCTTAGTAGGTTTTATTTCTTTTAAATAACAGTACTTTTGATACTATTTTGAGACTAAAACAAGAAAGTAAATAATAGTTTAAAAACTAAAATAAGACGCTTTGAATAGCTAGTTGAACTAAAAAGTAGTAAATAATATACAATAAATGATGATTGTAAAAAAGCGTGAGGTGCTTGAAATGAAATGTTACAAATAATTCACTTATATATTAAAAAGCACCCCACGCTTGTTTACAATATTTTTTTATTGTAATATTATTTACTCCTTTTTAGTTCAACTAACTATTTAACGCGTGTTATTTTAGTTTTTTAAAATATAATTTATTAACCCTTTTTACTGTCCTACTGTTGAGCACGGGTTCACCTCGTTTTTTTTTTTAATTACACGTGGGTGGCATGCAAGCATACACACCGGTAAGCGGTAACCGTAGCTTATAGACGATAGTAACACCAGAAGCATTACTTGCGCATCGCCATCCCCAAGAAGGGATAGGAGGTGATTAGGAAGGATAGGTAGGATTAGGACTAAGGAGAAGACAGAAAAAATAATAAGCAGAGGATAGGGCGGGGGCTTGGGCCTCCGGTGCTCTCACTCACTATACAAAACACAAGGGTAGGAGTAACTACCGTTGTTTCACGCTGATCGTAAGTGAGAGGGTGGTACTTCCCTGATCGCGTCAGCCCATTCGTGCTGGGATAAGCAAGGCTCTATCTACCACTAGTGTGATGTTTTACGTTTACTTGATTGTAAACAAATACCTACATACATAATTTCGAATCATATAGAAAAGACAATGGTGTATCTGTACACGCTCTGGACCTAGGACTGGGGATTGAATTTGATACAACTTGCTTTGCAACCCTTGGCTTTGCCGAGCTTACTTACTTGACATTAAATACTTAATATTATAACTTTTACTTAAATATTTAATATTTAAATTAATATAAATGGACCTCTTTTCGTATATAAAATAGGTAAATTTTAACTATCTTTAGCGCGACGTTTCAATTGCGTTGCAGCAGCCGTGGAAGACAATGGCGGGAGTTGTCCCATTACTAAAAATATAGCATCACGTCTGTATTCCCCGAAGGGGTAGGCAGAGGTGTATATACACCAACGGTTTGCCAGCTATGTCTCCATCCATCCATCAGCCTTTTAACGTCCACTGCTGGACATAGCCCTCCCCAAGAATGGGGGATAGTGCCGTAATCGCCACACTTGGCAGGCGGGGCTCTTACGACTCCCATGGGTGAAGAGGGGTGGGACAATTCTAAAGCCGGCCCCACACGGCTTGACAGCAGCTATGTTTAAGTCCCATGTAATAGCGATTCTAAAGCCGGCCCCACACGGCTTGACAGCAGCTATGTTTAAGTCCCATGTAATAGCGGGCGAGCCTATTGCCGTCTGCCGGGCACATTACTCCGGGCTGCTACTGAGAATTTATATTTTTACGAAAAAGCTCAATAACATTTTCCGACCCAGGGATCAAACCCGACACCTCATGATCAGCAGTCACTTACACTACCGCTGCACCACAGAGGCAGTTTAAAAATTACTATTAAATACAACATTGTCTAACATTTATTGTATTTTGTAATATTTAACTTACCTATTTCAGTCATAGAACTTAAAGTGCGATTAAATATTCAAAGTACGGAGTGAGTTACGAGTGGTGTATAGTATTCTTTAGGGAATCGCTTGGAGTGCAAATCTGACTTTGCTAAATTCAAAAGTTACTCACAATCGGATTTTAAAAGGACCAGTAATCCGTTTGAGGCTTTCGTTAGTATTAAATAAATACAAAACTTACTCTGCCTTAGACTTTTCATGTTATTATATCTCGAGAGAGAAGGTGACCGGTATGTTAAGCTCTCACAGTCTATTGCACGCCTCTTAAGCGAAGCGTTGAGGTGGGTATTGCTCTCGTTTCACAAAGAACAATTGATTTTTCAAACTTAAAATGTCTCTATTTATCATATATTGCACTTGTAGTACATATACACACACATATCAAGAAAAAACACGATTTTTAACACTCATGATATTTTTGATGCCATTTTTGTTCTTTAAACCCTAAAAAAGCTGTTTAAAAAATATTAAACACAAAGTGAAAAATGTGAAATCGAAAATAACACTCACGAGCAGGATTTGAACTTGCATCTCCTGGATACCGTCCAGATTCTTTGCCCATTCAGCCATCGTGACAATTGCTCCTGACTGCTAATTTCGATAACACATTCATACTTAACGTCTTTGGGTGACGCTGCGCGTATTTTCGATTTCACATTTTTCACTTTGTGTTTAATGTATAGTGCTAAGCATGTTAAATGCTAAAAATATATATAAAAATATCTAAATACTGTCTAAAAAGGTTCTGTCTTGGACGTCCGTGTGTTGTATGTATGTTCGGATAATGTATGTTAACATGATAACAACCGAAATACTTTACTAATTGAGTATTTTTTTTCTTTTACGATTCACTATAAGTACAAATAGAGCCCTATCAGTTTTCACGGTCTGATTCCATGTGGTTTAATTGTTAAATAAACAAAAAAATAGTGAGTATTTACGCTTGACTCGACACTAAAATCAGCTCTATCCTTATTTCGTGAGAACTACTTCTATAGACCAATATAGAAGTACTTCTTAAAATTATTGCAAGATGGCGTATAAGACACGAGAACCACATTAGTACTGTTTGAAATTAGCGCTATGTGATTCATTGAAAACTACTTAGTAAGACCAATACATTATTAGTTACTTATCAAATAATCAATTTTATTGTGAAAATGAAGATTATGAGGCGTGCACTTTTGGAATTTCCAAATTCTTTTTTTTTTATACTATGTGTGTTAGAGGTATAACTTGCGCGTCATCTGCCCATCTCCAAGGAAAGAGATAGGAGGTGGACGGAATGGATAGTAAAGAGAGAATAAAGAGAATAGAGAGGAAGTTTTGGGCTTCCGGCACTCTCATTCACCATGCAAAATACAACTGTGGGAGTCCTATTTTTTTGTTAAGGCGGAAAAAAATGTACCTAACCGCGCACCCCGTCGTTTGGGGCAATGAACAGGGTAGCGTGGGGCCCTCACCCACTAAATAAAACCGCTGTGTGCCGTCTCTTCGCCTGTATTGGCGGACCACTGGAACTGTGTTACATTACTACAGTGGAAAGTATTAACTGGGAGTCCCTACACTCATTTCAAACTCAGCTTCTGTGAGAAGGTGGTGCTTCTCCGATCATACCGGTCCAGTTATGCTGGGATAACTAGGGCTTTACCAATAGGAAAAGTCTAGCCTAGTCAAATATTAGTTACATTCTAATTAAACTTTCTTTAAGTGGGAGATTTGCTACGTAAACAAGTCGTCCTAAAAAATTTCATCATTACTAATTTACCCTATGGGAAGCAGGATTCGCTACTACAATAATATTCTAGCGAATGTTTGTCCGTATGTTTATCGTAAAGGGCTCACCAATATGTTAGTTACTTTTAAAATTAAAGGGTATCTTATATAGTCCTTATATGTAGTTCGATCAGGTAGATTTGTTCTGCTTTTAATGTTTAAATAATTATTAACATTAACACTTTCAATAGCTTTTAGCAATTGCATAAAGGACTATAATATATACTAAAATTCAGAAATTGGATCAAGTCAACCTTGTTTCGTCAATAAGTTTTACTTAAAAATAAAGTGTACTAAAATCATGACTTTAGTTATGTAACTACTAACTCAAAATACAAAGTAAACAAGATCTACGAAGTGAGATGAGTTTGCGTTGAGTTAGACAAGTTTCCAAGTTTATAGCTTCAAGAACTAATACAGACTCTATCGTGTGACGTGAGTGCCACTATATGAGGACAGCTTCAAAAAAAAAACTATATGGTTGTCTGTAAAGTCGGTTTGCGGACGATAATTTTATGTGATAACGTCATATAATGTTTTTTGAGAGTTTAACAAACAATGCATCGGTCGCCATACATTTTTCGAAACGTGACACGTTTTCGTGCGTGCAGCCGGCGTTCATCGATTGTTAGATTTGACAATAAAAAGGCATAGACATTCCTTTTTAATGTCTTTGGTGAGGCCTACGCCATCCATCCGATATAGGTAGGTATCTGCATCCATTATTACAACCAAGTAAGCTTTATTATTATTTATACCAGGGGAGTAGAGCTTTATTATTACATTTAAGATTCAATATCAGCACAGTACTATTTAGATATTTTTATATATATTTTTAGCATTTGACATGCTTAGCACTATACAATAAACACAAAGTGAAAAATGTGAAATCGAAAATAACAGTCAGGAGCAGGATTTGAACCTGCATCTCCTGGATTCCGTCCAGATGCTTTACCAATTCAGCCATCCTGACAATTACTCCTGACTGCTAATTTCGATAACACATTCATACTTAACGTCTTTTGGGTGACGCCTGCACCATCTGTCGGAAGTATTTTCATACATTATACCGACCAGGTAAACTTAATTTTACAATTAAGATTTTACCTAATAATGACGCAAACCCTATAAATATTTAGATATTTTTATATATATTTTTAGCATTTGACATGCTTAGCACTATACAATAAACACAAAGTGAAAAATGTGAAATCGAAAATAACAGTCAGGAGCAGGATTTGAACCTGCATCTCCTGGATTCCGTCCAGATGCTTTACCAATTCAGCCATCCTGACAATTACTCCTGACTGCTAATTTCGATAACACATTCATACTTAACGTCTTTTGGGTGACGCCTGCACCATCTGTCGGAAGTATTTTCATACATTATACCGACCAGGTAAACTTAATTTTACAATTAAGATTTTACCTAATAATGACGCAAACCCTATAAATATTTAGATATTTTTATATATATTTTTAGCATTTGACATGCTTAGCACTATACAATAAACACAAAGTGAAAAATGTGAAATCGAAAATAACAGTCAGGAGCAGGATTTGAACCTGAATTGGTAAAGCATCTGGACGGAATCCAGGAGATGCAGGTTCAAATCCTGCTCCTGACTGTTATTTTCGATTTCACATTTTTCACTTTGTGTTTATTGTATAGTGCTAAGCATGTCAAATGCTAAAAATATATATAAAAATATCTAAATATTTATAGGGTTTGCGTCATTATTAGGTAAAATCTTAATTGTAAAATTAAGTTTACCTGGTCGGTATAATGTATGAAAATACTTCCGACAGATGGTGCAGGCGTCACCCAAAAGACGTTAAGTATGAATGTGTTATCGAAATTAGCAGTCAGGAGTAATTGTCAGGATGGCTGAATTGGTAAAGCATCTGGACGGAATCCAGGAGATGCAGGTTCAAATCCTGCTCCTGACTGTTATTTTCGATTTCACATTTTTCACTTTGTGTTTATTGTATAGTGCTAAGCATGTCAAATGCTAAAAATATATATAAAAATATCTAAATATTTATAGGGTTTGCGTCATTATTAGGTAAAATCTTAATTGTAAAATTAAGTTTACCTGGTCGGTATAATGTATGAAAATACTTCCGACAGATGGTGCAGGCGTCACCCAAAAGACGTTAAGTATGAATGTGTTATCGAAATTAGCAGTCAGGAGTAATTGTCAGGATGGCTGAATTGGTAAAGCATCTGGACGGAATCCAGGAGATGCAGGTTCAAATCCTGCTCCTGACTGTTATTTTCGATTTCACATTTTTCACTTTGTGTTTATTGTATAGTGCTAAGCATGTCAAATGCTAAAAATATATATAAAAATATCTAAATATTTATAGGGTTTGCGTCATTATTAGGTAAAATCTTAATTGTAAAATTAAGTTTACCTGGTCGGTATAATGTATGAAAATACTTCCGACAGATGGTGCAGGCGTCACCCAAAAGACGTTAAGTATGAATGTGTTATCGAAATTAGCAGTCAGGAGTAATTGTCAGGATGGCTGAATTGGTAAAGCATCTGGACGGAATCCAGGAGATGCAGGTTCAAATCCTGCTCCTGACTGTTATTTTCGATTTCACATTTTTCACTTTGTGTTTATTGTATAGTGCTAAGCATGTCAAATGCTAAAAATATATATAAAAATATCTAAATATTTATAGGGTTTGCGTCATTATTAGGTAAAATCTTAATTGTAAAATTAAGTTTACCTGGTCGGTATAATGTATGAAAATACTTCCGACAGATGGTGCAGGCGTCACCCAAAAGACGTTAAGTATGAATGTGTTATCGAAATTAGCAGTCAGGAGTAATTGTCAGGATGGCTGAATTGGTAAAGCATCTGGACGGAATCCAGGAGATGCAGGTTCAAATCCTGCTCCTGACTGTTATTTTCGATTTCACATTTTTCACTTTGTGTTTATTGTATAGTGCTAAGCATGTCAAATGCTAAAAATATATATAAAAATATCTAAATATTTATAGGGTTTGCGTCATTATTAGGTAAAATCTTAATTGTAAAATTAAGTTTACCTGGTCGGTATAATGTATGAAAATACTTCCGACAGATGGTGCAGGCGTCACCCAAAAGACGTTAAGTATGAATGTGTTATCGAAATTAGCAGTCAGGAGTAATTGTCAGGATGGCTGAATTGGTAAAGTATCTGGACGGAATCCAGGAGATGCAGGTTCAAATCCTGCTCCTGACTGTTATTTTCGATTTCACATTTTTCACTTTGTGTTTATAGCACAGTACTATAAATATTTTGATATTGTTATGTTTTTAATAATTTGATATGCTTAGCCAAATAAAAATTACGAAAATGTGGAATCGAAAATAATAATTACAAGCAGGATTTGAACCTACATCTCCAGATGCTTTTCCAATTCAGCCACCGTGACAAATACTCATGAGTACGTTGATTCACATTTTCGCATTGTGTTCATTTATATGGCTGTCTGTCAAATGCTTAAAACGTACCTATATACTTAAAAAATCTAAAAAAATAATATCCTAAAATTTTTATTTTGTTAGGGTAGGAAACAAACTAAGGCTCACATCGTTGGTGGCTTCGGCCATTTTAATTTTTTAATTATTAATTCATTAAGTTTATAATTTACAAGATATGTAAAAAGGTACCGGAATTTAATTATTGCTTTTGTATTCAGCGTTACTGCCGTTAATCACAAGACAAATTTTACATTTATTTTTTATACAAAGTCAATAACAAAAGATATTGCATCCATAGCAGGAACTATATCTATGTATATGTTTATGTATAATTCTGAGTAAGTAGGCGCATAGCCGTAAAGTTTTATTACAAGTCGTGACTATGAAGATAGCGCTTCGAAACTACTTTACCAACTAAAGTTTATAGTTCGCAGATAAGCTTGTTTAGATTTGCGAGTATCTTCGAAAGATGTGCAGTGAGATATTTATTTAGTGACAAAAATTAAGTGGACATATGCCCCACTCGCGTCGTAACGCCGTCCACTGAAGACAAAAATTTAGCGCATCCACCACACTTGTTCGCCGGCATATTTGTATATTAGGTACTAATTATCAATGGTAGTAATATTTAATAATAGAAAATTGTTGCATGTGTTTATAGACCCCCATGTTTATCATATGATGATTTTGAAAGACACTTAGAGGACATTTTATTTAAAACCTCTAGATCAAATAAAACAATTGTGATCTGTGGAGATTTTAATATAAATTTACTTGAAAATAGTAGGTACTATCACTCAAAAATTTATAACTATTATGAAATCTTATAACATGTACAATGTTTTTTTTTGGAACCTACTAGGATTACTTCTTTGAGCGCAACTTGTATAGATAATATATTTACAAATGCAAAATCAATCAATAAATCTATCATAAATAAACTGGAATCTGATCATTGTGGACAACTGGTGGTATTTCCTGGAACTAGTAGGGTCCATAAAGAAAAAGTTACCTTTGTTCCAATGAACTCTAGCCACTTAGAGCTTTTTAAATGTAATCAATCTGAGAAAGAACCGCGGTTGCCTTTTCATGACAACCCTAACGATTTGTATACTGTTCTATTCCAGTTGATCAATAATGAATTCAACAAGAAGTTTAAACCTAAAACTGTAACTATTAGCGCTCGCACGGGCTTTAGTGAATGGGCAACCTGTACAATTGGGGCAATCGGGGACTATGTAGGGCTCTGCGGCTACGGCAACACCGATCGACCGCTCCGCCATGGATTGCAGGAAGAGGTCCTGCATCCTGGCGGAACGGCCGAGATTCCCTTGGAGGAGGATAGCGTCGCGATCCGTTATTAGACCACGATATCCTCCTCCATGCGCTGCGGCGGTCAGCCGTTGGGCAGCCGGGGCCAATTGAATGGCACCTAGGTGCGGTAGGCCCCGACCTGTCCGACGCCCAGTTCGGATTTCGGGCGGGTTGGTCTACGGTTGACGCCATTCTGCGCTTGAAGGCCGCGGCTGCGGAGGCCGTCACCTCGAGGGAAGTGCTGCCAACGCCTTCGGGTGACTGATGCTGAATTTGGGCGGACCGAGTCTCGCGTGTCGACGACTCTACGCGGGGGTAGTACGGTCGATGGCACTGTACGGCGCGCCCGTGTGGGCGGAGTCCCTGGCCGCTCGCAATAGGGCCCTTCTGTGGCGTCCACAGAGGGTCGTAGCGGTCAGGGCAATACGCGGGTACCGCACGGTCTTGTGCGATGCAGCTTGCGCGTTGGCCGGAACCCCCCCGTGGGATCTGGAGGCGGAGGTACTCGCCGACGTTTGTCGGCGGGCGTCAACGGCGCGGGTGGGGGGCAGCCGCCCTTCGCCGAGTGCAATTTCATCGTGGCGGGAAGATGCCCGCCGCACCACCGTCCTAAAGTGGAGGTCTCAGCTGGAGACGCCCCGGGCTGGTCTCTGGACAGTGGGGGCGCTCCAGCCGATCTTGGAAGAATGGGCAGGGTGGCAGCACGAGGTCCTCACCTTCCGGTTGGTGCAGGTTTTGTCGGGGCATGGTTGCTTCGGCAAATACCTGCACACCGCCGGGTACCGCCCGCTAGTGTAACTAATTCTAAACTATTTTAACTTTGATAAAACAAAAAGTTAGATATATTCTATTCCTAGTAAACGATATTCCTATTAACATTATTAAAAAAGACCTGAAGCAAAAATCTACAAAGAAAAACATAATCCATTTATATCTATTACTAGCCTTTGCTCGCGGCTCCGCCTCAACCAAAAGCTAGTTTTTAGGTTATATCTCAGGTTCCCGATATAGTAGCGGAATAAAATGTATAAAAGTTTTTTAGGCCTTTCAAATAAAAAAAGTTGCATTAAAATCCGTCCAGTAGTTTTTGCGTGATGCGCGAACAAACAAAAAGATAAACGGACAAACAGACAACAAATCTAAAAAACAATGTTTTGTGTTCAGACACGTCTATATAGCCTAATACAGTATTTTATTCTCAAATATCTTAAATGCACAAACACAGCTTTGTTACAGCTATATAATAGTATAGATTAATAAACTTATATGTAATTCTCGGCACGTGGTATGAAACTAATCCAGCTAAACGAATAAAATACTCAAATTTAAAGTAAACGCTGTAGTCTGTGATCTTCTTACAAATTTAACTTCATTTTTTATTCTCTGTGTGTAACTAAGATTCTGCTAATATTATAAATGTGAAAGTTTTTATGTGTTACGCAAAAGTATTACAAATTCGTTAAGCCGGAACTGGAAAAAGCAGATAGAATACTATCTGGAAATAACATCTAGAATAATTTTTATTTTAGTAAACACTAGCCTTTGCCCGTGGCTCCGCCGCTAAGCTAGTTTTTAGAATATATCTCAGGTTCCCGATATAGTAGCGGGATAAAATGTATGCAAGTTTTTAAGTTTAATCAAGAGCTATCAAATAAAACAAGTTGCATTAAAATTAGTTCAGTAGTTTTTGCGTGATACGCGAACGAACAAACAGATAAACAGACAAAAAAACCTAAAAAATATCGTTTTGCGTTTAGACACACCTCTATAGCATAATACAGTATTTTTTCTCAAATATCTTCAATGTACAGACACAGCTCTCTCACAGCTTTATAATAGTACTAGCTGATCCGGCGAACTTCGTACCGCCATATATTTTTTCATGAATAAATATTGCAATTATAAATTGAGATATAAAGTATCCTGTCTCTTAAGTTGGAACAAAACACACATTTTAATACAAAACAAGTTAAAATCGGTGCACTAGTTTCGGAGTTCATCCCGGACAAACATCGTGACACTGGAATTATATATAATAGATTGAAGACAAACATGACGAGTGGCTTATAGAGCTGCTATTTGTCTCTTTTACTTTGCAGGTGTTAACTTTATAAATTTTTTTTTAACCTATACTGTCCCACTATTAGGCACGGGATCTCCTCTATTGAGATGGATTCAGATGATAATTATGATGGGTGAATATTAGTTATCACATTAGTTTTTTAATTACATATATTATTGTATCTCTCTGGATCCAATGAAGTCGTCATAAGAATAAAGTTTTGAGCGGAACTCATATTATAAATGCAAAAATAACTCTGTCTTTTACGATTTCACGGTGCGCACCGCTGAACCCATGTTGATAAAATTTGCTATGGTGCTATCATAAGCCGCAAGAAAGACCATAGGTTATATATTATCATTCGGAAAAGTTTATGATAAGGGATTAAAAATGTATTTAATATAATATGTATGTAGTGGAAAATTTAATATAATTTCTACAATAATTCTTAACAATAAAAAATTATAATAGTTTGTTATCAAGCGTTCTACGCAGGCGAAGCTGAAGTTTCAACTAGTTTAAAATAAATCCACTTAAATTAGAAGCTACGAATAATCCATTCATCCCTCCATCCATCAGCCCTTCGTAGTCCACTGCTGGACATAGGCCTCCGCAAGAGAACGCCACAACATGTGTTTCGCTCATATGGGGGATAGTGCCGTAATCGCCACGCTTGGCAGGCGGGTTGGCGATCGCAGTGGATGTTGTTAATACTCGAGGGAGTGCTGCTGCCCACTCCCCCGGTATTACCTCAGTCGGCTCTTATGACTCCCATGGGTGGAGAGGGGTGGGACAATTCTAAAGCTGGCCCACACGGCAGACGAATATTAAGCCTCATCAATTGTCTCGTCTTATCACTATTCGTCTCGCACTCTCCTCCCCTAAAGTTATCTTATCCAAATAATCGATTGATTGCGTAAAAGCCTTATATCGATTGTGATTATTTTATTTCGTAACATTTGGAATGAAATTGCATATACCTACTTAGCTAACTTTTCTTTTTAAACATAAAGTAGACAAATAAGCGTACCGCCGGATTTACAATTAGCACTAGCAAATCCGGAGGCATCCCCAGGAAAAGGGATAAGTGGTGGATAAGAATTATTACTCTCTATTTCCTTACTAACAATACAAATACGAAAGCGTGATTATTTTTCTTTTATTGCCAGCGGTAGCAGCCTAGCAAACGGCCCACCTGATGGTAAGTGGTAACCGCCACTCATTAACTTAGACAACTTTTGGTTTCGTGTTATAACTACTGAACCGATCATCATGAAATTTAGCATAAATATAGCCCAAAACCCAAATAAGAGGACATTTTTATCTTGACTACTTTTTAAAGTACAAATTATAATTTGTGAATAAGGAAAAAAAAATATTTTAGTACGAGCGGGAAACAAACCTGCGTCCTTTCCTATCCGGGGAAGTGCTCTAATCCACTGAGCTACCGTACTATTTCTTAGAAGTACCCAATATCCTCATCACATTTGTCTTAATGACCAACGCCATCTATGAGAATGCATTTACATGCATTTATCCAATATAGTAAGTTTAATTTTGCAATTAAAATTCATACTATTTGATGGTGTGATTTTTTTTTTAAACATTTTGTACTATATTTTACCTGCTAAAATACTTTTTTCCTTATTCACAAATTATAATTTGTACGTTGAGAGTAGCTGAGCATGTCAAGTGCTAAAATATAGATCAAAATCAACTTCTATTTATTCCAGAACAATGTATAATTCTGGTGGGATAGCAATCGTTGCATAAAGGTTACTAGTGTGCTGTAGAGTAGCGTATTAAATAATCCCTATCTTTTTAGCATTTTTTCATTTTAGACGCCACAAACGGATTTTGGGTTAAACGTTGTATAGAAAGCATGGCAGCTTTCTATACGTTCTTATATATATGTTCTTTAAAAAAATATATCAAATTGTTGCACTTTAGATAACAGCTTCCCATTGTCAATTGTAATTCAGAGGAGTAGTTCTCATGTCGAATGTTGCAATGTCTGACTTGTATAAATTGATGAACGTGACTCGTGTTTTGTTCTCGTTTAATTAAATGAATCAGGGAACATCACGAAATTGAGGGCCTTTTGCAACTCGAGCATGACTGTAGGATATATTTATTTTTATAGCATAAGGCATCTCCTGAATACAGTTATTTTTATTTGTAACGGCATATGACAAGTCATAGCTCACATGATTTTATATGACCGTTAATGGATTCGGCTATACTTAGAGTTAGCTACTACGCTTGATAGGATTGAGAATGGATCGGCTATATTCTTTTACAAACGAAAGATCTCTAAATACGTCACGCCCAGTCGCTCAGTATATAACAACAAGCCAGGGCGCTCACTTAGTATGAAATATTACCTCTGTGCTCTGTAACTGCCTCGGCGGTATAGCGGTAGTGTGTGCGACTGCTGATCATGAGCTCTCGGGTTCCATCCCTTTTTTAAAAAGAAAAATTCTCAGTTGCAGTCCAGCCCTCCTATTACGTGGGAACATAGTTGGCGAATCGTGGGTGTGTAATACACCTCTGCCTACCCCTTCGGGGATACAGGCAAGATGCTATGTTTATTATCACTAGTTTTGTTATATTTCGAGTTTTTGGTTCTGTCTCCATTCGTCTTCTAAGCATATTTATTTATTTCTAACGGCAGAAGATAAGTTATAATTCATTTGAAAGTAATTCTTTCATTTCATATCTAGAAATGGAATGGTGCGCAGCGGCTTGACAATACTCCCAGTATAGTTGAGTCCATGAGCGACAGTTACCACTTACCATTAGGTGGGCCGTTGCTCGTCTGCCATCACTAGCATAAAAAAAAATATGATCGTCATTCATATAATCAGAAATACCTGGGGCACAATCAAGGCGCTCTCTAACATGAAACTTCACCATAATGCTCAAGCGTTTTTACTTATATTCATTTTTAGAAGCAGTACCTGATTCTCTGGTATTGCTAAGTACATGAACACACTGCTTACCACTAGGTAATTCTACATACTACAAGGGTGGCGTATAAGAATCATGTACTACAAACGCAAGCAAAACCTAAGATGTCACTCGAGCGTTAAAAATTTTAGTAAATAGGAACGGTAGTGGGGCTGAAAGAGGATAAGGCCGTCCGTCCTCGTCTTCATCAACTGTTTTTGCTTGCTAACATAAAAATTACGTAAGTGTGTAGAAATGTGAGTGAAAATTTTAAATGTGGAAAATTAAATACAAAATGTTTCATTTGTCAAAACGTTTGATCATGTCAGAAGGAATTATTACCATTCATCATGAAAGCAACTGGCTGGAATCAAGTGCTGCGTATAAAGATGAAATATTACAATTTTTTACAGTGAGTGTAAACCATTTATCTGTTGTCAACTTTTACATGCAAAGTTTTTATATTAAATCGTTACCATCCAACGAAAAAACACATTAATATAATAAATTTTGTGAAAGTGGTAAAATTTACAATATATTTTCTATCTAGATCAAAACCTATGTCCGTCTCATTTCCGTTACGAACACTTAGTTCACTAAGTAATCGCAAGTCATATAAGCAGCTTCTAGTAGAGACGCAAGTCCGGATCTTACATACAGATATTCTTTTATCGAGCCATCTATCCATCCGTCCAAGAGACTGATGAAATATATGGGTGGATTGTAATGACATCGATTACGTCATCTTCATTTGAAACAGCCGGGAAGCTTCTATGATATGCTATGTCAAGTGCTTAAAAATAACAATGTGACTGCGTATTGGTGAGAAACCAAAATTATATGTGACATCCAAGGACTAACGACAATTCACAGAGATGCATGTTATCGCCTGCGGGAATGATGATAATATAAAATAAATACAGTTTAATCTTTCACGAGTCAGAAGCAGGAATTAGTTCGCTCACTCGCGTCATTCATCATAATAATTATACGTCACGAACAGTTAATTACATCGGATACACGAGGAAGTTTCTTTTTAATAATGTTGTGTTCATCTGAACTTTTATTTTCACATCTCATGTTTGCAACATTGTACTTGTATTGGGCACGGGTCTTCTCTCAGAAAGAATGGAATCTAGGAACTAAGTTACTAACCCAGTGTTGTAAGACTTCATTAGTTATACAGTTATCATACTTCAGGTTTCTTCAGAGTATTTTTTCACCAGTAATAAACAAATGTGTGTATCATTCAGAAAAACTTAGGCTTCTGACATTAAAACTTAGTAATGTGGAGTTGTATCGTCATTATTTATTGTAATACTAGGTGACCCAAAAGACGTTGTCCTATCTTAGCTATGAATATTCAATTACTTACAAACTATCAAACTCACCAAACAAAGTCGTTCTCAAGTTATGGCGTAACCAAGGGAAATAAAGATTCATTTTTGATATCATTTCATTTCTACTTTTTAGTTCAACTATTATTATCTATTAAAGCATATATATTTTAGTTTTTTCCATCCATCCATCCATCAGCCTTTCGACGTCCACTGCTGGACATAGGCCTCCCCAATAAAACGCCACAACGAGCGGTCCTGTGCCGACCACATCCAACGGCTCCCCGCAGTTTTGACCAGATCGTCGGTCCATCTGGTAGGGGCCATCCTACGCTGCGCCGTCCGATACGTGGTCGCCGCTCGAGAACCTTTCTTCCCCAACGGTTGTCGGTTCGTCGAGCGATGTGGCCTGCCCAGTGCCACTTCAGCATGGCAACCCGGATTTAGTTTTTTACTAAATAAAAATCAAACTATAATTTACTTAAACATTTTGATCTATATTTTAGCACTTGCATGGCTATTGGTAGGGCAGGGTACCAAGTGGGAGTACTCACTTGGTATCGGGCCCGAGCGGGTTGGTACCACCATCTCCCGTGTGACCGGTCATAAAGCACCCCGGTGTGTGTTGTAGCTAGAGATAACCATTAATATTTTAATTTCATATCCATGAATTGAAATGATGAGCAGAGGTTCGATAGTTCTCTTAGTATAGTTAGGTCCATGAGTGGCAATTACCATTTACCTTCAGATCATCGGTGGTGGCTCGTCTGCTACACTATAACAAAAAAAATCTTATAATATTTATATTGCCTTTTTTTTCTATTACATGTAGTGGCAGACGAGCCACGGTCCATCTGATGGTAAATGGTAAACGTCGCCCATGGACTCGACTATACCTAGAGTATTGTCAAGCCGCTGCTCACCAATTCATTTCACAGATATGAAATGAAATATAAACGGCTATCTCCTGCTACAGCCAAAACGCAATGATGTGCTTCATGGCCGGTCACACGGGAGATGGTGGTACCAACCCGCTCGGGCCCGATACCAAGTGAGTACTCCCACTTGGTACCCTGCCCTACCAATAACCATGCAATGGATGATAATTGCATACTTTCCTTAGTCGCCTCATACGACACCCGTGGGAAGAAATGGGGTGTGACACTTGTATTCTTAGTCCGTCACCACACGGCTTCAGACGGCTTTGCTATATCCGGCCAAACTGATGGCAAGTAGCAACAGACGGTAGTGGTATAACATATATTATTAGGGGTATAGCGACGCCACGTCACTTTTACCCTATAACTAAAATACACTGAGAAACTTCCCGGCTGAAGCAGCCAGGCAGCTATGGCCCATCTGATGGTACATGGTATAACCATCGCTCATGGACTCAACTATACCAAGAGTATCGTCAAGCCGCTGCACACCATTTCATTTCACAGGTATGAAATAAAAGAATAAACGGCAATCTCCTGCTACAAGGAAAACGCAACGATGCGCTTCGATAGCTTCACTAAGGAGCTAAAGATGTATGGTTCCTCTTCATACAAAACAGCACTGCGAGACTAATAATTGTAATTTTTTTTTATTTATTTATCTCAATAACATAATACATAATTGCAAGCTTCAATGTACTCGCCAAACTTTAGCGTTTAATGGCGAGAGGCGCCCATAAACTTCCATCATCCATCAGCCTTTCAACGTCCACTGCTGGACATAGCCCCCCCCCAAGAGATCGCTACAACGAGCGGTCCCATCATGGGGGATAATGCCGTGATTGCCACGCATAGCAGGCGGGTTGGCGACCGCAGTGGATGTTGTTAATACTCGAGGGAGTTCTGCTGCCCACTCCACTGGTATTCCCTCAGTCGGGTCTTACGACTCCCGTGGGTAAAGAGGTGTGGGACGATTTTAAAGCCGGTCCCACACGGCCCATAAACTTAATAATTAATTTTAGCTTACAAACTAACATGATTAATAAATGTTTAGAAAAAACAACAAAACAATAAATGCATAATAATATGTTATAAAAACATATGTTGATAGTTAATTTACATATACATAATTATACTATATAAATGAACTGTCAACAGGCAGGTAAACATGGGTTGAGAAGCAAGTTCTTTAGTTTTGATTTTAATTTCTTAATATCTCTACCTATTTTATTAAATATACTAGGCACTAAAAATTTTGTCACTCTCTCTCCACAGTAATTGGTCATTTTTGGTTAGACGGATCTTTTCTCTCTCACATTTCTAGTATTATATTTATTACTTACGTTTTTCTTATATTCATCGCTATAGTAGTGTTCTATATCAATTAAATATTTTTTTTTATCTATTGGTATAATTCTACAAATTGGAAATAACTTATCGTATTTTTGATTACATTTATTCTTAACATTTTTACTAGGAACTTAATCAGTCTTATTTGCAATGGACTAGAGAGCTAAAATAAAGAGATGATAACCATCACATTCATACTAAAATCATGGCATAATTTTGACCTGTATTATAGAATAATTAAAATTTTAAATTGCACGCAAATACTTTGTTGCTTTAATGTCGCAGATAATTATTTTATGACTGTGCTCTTTTCAAGTGAATTCTTGAGACGTATTCCTAACGTTGGTAAGACGGTCTGCATTTTGCTACAAAGAGAATAAGAAGGAACTCATTATATTTTTTCTTGTGTACTCGGCAAAGGCATATAACATTATTAGATCTCTCCTTAGTTGTACTGAATAAATCCATTAGTGTACATAAGGTACTAACGTTAGTACTTGGTGTTACCAGAATTACGATCCATAGATAACGCTTTTAGCATAAATTACAAATATTAAAATAAGTTTTTGGTGGGAACGTGAAATTATCATGTCTTTGCTTTACACCAATTTCCAAAGCTTGTGTTATTTTAAGTTAAAGTAATGAGATTTTACTGATTTACTATTTATATATATGCATAAGTGTTGGCAAGTGATATAATGCGGCGTAACGTGTTTTCGTGTTACTCCCAAACGACATAAAGCTTCCAGTAAAGTCGACACCACTTTAATGAAGCATGACTGACTTGACTATGACTAATTTTATATGATTTTGAGTGTGACTTGTTTTATAAATTATTTTTACTAAGCTCACTTGATACATGAAACATGACACTGGCAACAAGGGCTCAGGCTGATTGCCATAATCTAAAAAGAAAATGAAGAAATGTTAAAATATTTATTCACACCGCCATCTTTAAAAAGCACACAATAAAAATAAGAGAATCCTATTTTCTTTATATAAAATAAAGAAAATCCATGAAATCGTATTAAACTGGTCTGCCAGCATGCTATATTTTATTTTTATTGCACAAGAGCCACGGCCCATCTGATGGTAAATGGTAACCGTGGCTCATGGACTCAACTATACTGAGAGTATTGTCAAGCCGCTGCTCACCATTTCATTTAACACATATGAAATGAAAGAATAAACGGCTATCTCAAAACGCAACGACATGCTTCATGGCTGGTCACACGAGAGAGGGTGGTACCAACCCGCTCGGGCCCGATACCAAGTCAGTATTCCCACTTGGTACCCAGCCCTACCACCAGTCATGCAATGGATGATAATTGCATACTTTCCTTAGTCGCCTCATACGACACCCGTGGGAAGAAATGGGGTGTGACACTTGTATTCTTAGTCCGTCACCACACGGCTTCAGACGGCTTTGCTATATCCGGCCAAACTGATGGCAAGTAGCAACAGACGGTAGTGGTATAACATATATTATTAGGGGTATAGCGACGCCACGTCACTTTTACCCTATAACTAAAATACACTGAGAAGCTTCCCGGCTGAAGCAGCCAGGCAGCTATGGCCCATCTGATGGTACATGGTATAACCATCGCTCATGGACTCAACTATACCAAGAGTATCGTCAAGCCGCTGCACACCATTTCATTTCACAGGTATGAAATAAAAGAATAAACGGCAATCTCCTGCTACAAGGAAAACGCAACGATGCGCTTCGATAGCTTCACTAAGGAGCTAAAGATGTATGGTTCCTCTTCATACAAAACAGCACTGCGAGACTAATAATTGTAATTTTTTTTTATTTATTTATCTCAATAACATAATACATAATTGCAAGCTTCAATGTACTCGCCAAACTTTAGCGTTTAATGGCGAGAGGCGCCCATAAACTTCCATCATCCATCAGCCTTTCAACGTCCACTGCTGGACATAGCCCCCCCCAAGAGATCGCTACAACGAGCGGTCCCATCATGGGGGATAATGCCGTGATTGCCACGCATAGCAGGCGGGTTGGCGACCGCAGTGGATGTTGTTAATACTCGAGGGAGTTCTGCTGCCCACTCCACTGGTATTCCCTCAGTCGGGTCTTACGACTCCCGTGGGTAAAGAGGTGTGGGACGATTTTAAAGCCGGTCCCACACGGCCCATAAACTTAATAATTAATTTTAGCTTACAAACTAACATGATTAATAAATGTTTAGAAAAAACAACAAAACAATAAATGCATAATAATATGTTATAAAAACATATGTTGATAGTTAATTTACATATACATAATTATACTATATAAATGAACTGTCAACAGGCAGGTAAACATGGGTTGAGAAGCAAGTTCTTTAGTTTTGATTTTAATTTCTTAATATCTCTACCTATTTTATTAAATATACTAGGCACTAAAAATTTTGTCACTCTCTCTCCACAGTAATTGGTCATTTTTGGTTAGACGGATCTTTTCTCTCTCACATTTCTAGTATTATATTTATTACTTACGTTTTTCTTATATTCATCGCTATAGTAGTGTTCTATATCAATTAAATATTTTTTTTTATCTATTGGTATAATTCTACAAATTGGAAATAACTTATCGTATTTTTGATTACATTTATTCTTAACATTTTTACTAGGAACTTAATCAGTCTTATTTGCAATGGACTAGAGAGCTAAAATAAAGAGATGATAACCATCACATTCATACTAAAATCATGGCATAATTTTGACCTGTATTATAGAATAATTAAAATTTTAAATTGCACGCAAATACTTTGTTGCTTTAATGTCGCAGATAATTATTTTATGACTGTGCTCTTTTCAAGTGAATTCTTGAGACGTATTCCTAACGTTGGTAAGACGGTCTGCATTTTGCTACAAAGAGAATAAGAAGGAACTCATTATATTTTTTCTTGTGTACTCGGCAAAGGCATATAACATTATTAGATCTCTCCTTAGTTGTACTGAATAAATCCATTAGTGTACATAAGGTACTAACGTTAGTACTTGGTGTTACCAGAATTACGATCCATAGATAACGCTTTTAGCATAAATTACAAATATTAAAATAAGTTTTTGGTGGGAACGTGAAATTATCATGTCTTTGCTTTACACCAATTTCCAAAGCTTGTGTTATTTTAAGTTAAAGTAATGAGATTTTACTGATTTACTATTTATATATATGCATAAGTGTTGGCAAGTGATATAATGCGGCGTAACGTGTTTTCGTGTTACTCCCAAACGACATAAAGCTTCCAGTAAAGTCGACACCACTTTAATGAAGCATGACTGACTTGACTATGACTAATTTTATATGATTTTGAGTGTGACTTGTTTTATAAATTATTTTTACTAAGCTCACTTGATACATGAAACATGACACTGGCAACAAGGGCTCAGGCTGATTGCCATAATCTAAAAAGAAAATGAAGAAATGTTAAAATATTTATTCACACCGCCATCTTTAAAAAGCACACAATAAAAATAAGAGAATCCTATTTTCTTTATATAAAATAAAGAAAATCCATGAAATCGTATTAAACTGATCTGACAGCATGCTATATTTTATTTTTATTGCACAAGAGCCACGGCCCATCTGATGGTAAATGGTAACCGTGGCTCATGAACTCAACTATACTGAGAGTATTGTCAAGCCGCTGCTCACCATTTCATTTAACACATATGAAATGAAAGAATAAACGGCTATCTCAAAACGCAACGACATGCTTCATGGCTGGTCACACGAGAGAGGGTGGTACCAACCCGCTCGGGCCCGATACCAAGTCAGTATTCCCACTTGGTACCCAGCCCTACCACCAGTCATGCAATGGATGATAATTGCTTACTTCCCTTGGTCGCCTCATACGACACCCGTGGGAAAGAAGGGGGTGGTGACACTTGTATTCTTAGTCCGTCACCACACGGACGAAAAATGTTGAAGATTAGCGTGAACTTTTATGTAAGTATAGAAATATAAAAAGATGGATTTTGGTGTATACAACAAGACCGATAAACTTTGCTTATGAGTGACAAATCACTATGAAAACTGGCACATGTCAGACAAGCACAGTATGACATAAAGAATATTTGTGTGATATCTATTTCGGTATACTCGTAATTTGCTACCAGATAGCAATATCTGCTGGATTTTCCAAATAATGCTGTTCCTAACTGTATGAATTTCAACATAATGGTTCTTTTGTAAACAAAGTCCAGAGCTAGTGTGTTTGCCAGGAATTTGACCATCTGAAGTAGGACATGTTTTTTTCTCTTTCCTCACAAACCCATTTGTATTATATGACGGGCCTCGTGGCGTAGTCGGTAGGGTAACCAACTTCCGTGCATGAGGTCGTGGATTCGATTCCCACTCAGGAAAATTATTTGTGTCATTAACACAGATATTTGTACTGCGTCTGGGTGTTTTCTATCTATTATATGTATGTATTTACAGAAAAAAAGTAGTATATGTATTATATCCGTAATCTGGTACCCATAAATAGCACAAGCTTAGTTTGGGACCGTTGGACGTTGTGTGAAAATGTCCGTGAATATTTATTTATTATATTTACATCGGCTCTTATAACAGTCAGGTTTAAAAAAGGTCATACATATATAACACGTAATATTTCTTGAGAAATTGATTTCATAATACCCTCATTCCATTCAAAGTGTCTATCACTTTGAAATAACTAAAAGATTTTTCTATATTACGTCAACCTAACTCAATACTGAGCTATGGTGACTTTTCCAATGACTTTAGTTGACACGAAAACTGAAATATGTAATGGGCATGTGTCTTCTCTAAGAATGAGAGGGACATAATCCAAATATCCACCATGCTACCTCAATGCGTGTTAGTAGAGTTATCCACGTTGGAGTGATTGTCTCGGGCTAGTATTCTTACCAGGACAAGTGTTATCTGTATATTGTGGCTCCAGAAGTATTTTAGTTTAATTAGCATGGAAAAAGATCTAACACGAAGTAAAGAAAAGTGTCTCCTCAACCGCTTACTTTCGTTTTGGAACCGGTTGTGGCTTAGTGGTCTCTTCCATATTTTAGGCGAAGCTATGCTGACGTAGCATTTGCTCCAAAAAGCGGTGGTGGGTGGAACTCTTAGATATCACAGAGTTTAGTACTCGAGATGCATGATGAGTTTCAAATACTGCTCATGACTAGTATTTTCGATTTCACATATTCACACTTTGTGTTTATTTATAAGGCTAAGCATGTCAAATGCTAAAATAAATATAAAAACATCAAAGTAAACTTATATCCTATTATAAAATACTAGTTTTACGCGCAGTAGGATTATCCGCAGCTTCACTAGCGTCATAGTGTTGAATACGTTTTGGATAGGACTTGTGTAAAATCCATTCTCAGTGCTTACCTATAGTATCAAAGAAACCCTTAACTCTAGTTTTAAACTTAGAGATGCTATTATCAAATTAAACGTATTTTTTCGTACACAAACAAACACAGGCGATTTCTCTTCACCCCATTTTACGGTATGCAAATTTACACGGGTACCCCAAAAGTTTGGGCTGTGAGTTGATATGTCAGTCCGTTAGTTACTCTTTTCTATATAAAATATAGATGATCCGTTAAAGACGTATCCGAAATACGCAAAATAAATTATGGATTGCCTTTTCAGAAGGGCTTATTTCTTTTTAATGTTTAACGGATTGAACGAACAAAAACATTAAGAAATAAGTCACGAGCAGGATCCTACTCGTGACTGTTATTTTCGATTTCACATTTTTCACTTTGTGTTTAATGTATAGTGCTAAGCATGTCAAATGCTAAAAATATATATAAATATTGTTATAAATTATTAAAGTTTGAAAATGTGGAGAGCATACAGGTTCAAATCCTACTCCTGACTGATATTTTTGATCTCACATTTTCACACTTTGTGTTAATAATTTTATTTTACTTATTAAACTTATCTGCACAGTATACCTATATATTCCTAAAAAACACAATTCTTTCAAAAAAGAAAAAACTATTGAAGCCATATCGTGTCTTTAAGGTTTGTTATATAACAATATCGTCGATATCGTTATAAGATGTTAGCATTCTGGTTCTAGAATAACACATTAATTATAATGAAATTTACATAATGTTGTAAACAAATTAGTATAAACAAGTAAAGATAATATTTTTTAAGAAATAACTAAAAATTTTGAGATTGGAACAGTTTTATTAGTTACCCGCGTGGGATAGTGGCTAAGATGCTGGCTGCGTTACCTCGCTGAATCGCTATTCCAATTCGTTGAACAAGGAAGGTGCCAGCTCTCCTGTCACCTAAAGACGAGACCAGCCTAGGACTTATTTTATTAATATTTTTTTTAATGATTTACTCCACGGACCGAGTGTTTCCACTGCAAGCGGCTCAAACACAGCTATTTGAGATGGCCAGGTATTTGCGCCGCTTCGCAGTGGCTGCGCGTCTGCCGCAGCTCCCACTGCAGACGCTGACTCGTTGATATGTGAGGGCGCAAGGGTGTCCACACAATTGGCATCCCAAACAAGAGCGCGCCCTAACTTCCAAGGGATCAGCGTTATGCCATCGAGTCTCTTGCCGTCCTCGCGTACAATTCCGGCTGGTTCCAGAATGGCGGGTATGTCTATGGAGGTAAGAGCCCTCTTTATGATGACATTGAGGGAACTGTGACGTGAAAACCTTCCCGCGCTTCTTTTGCAGGAAAATCCGTGGAGACCAAGCTGGTCTACCTCTACCCCACACGGGCATATATGTTCGCAGCACACCGGAGCCCCAAACGAATCTGGTTCTCAAAACTCTACGAGATGCATTAAAACATTTTTGTGAACATTTTGCCTTTTAAATTTGTCTAAATTAGTATCATTGTGAATTCGCATGGCCACCCAGACACTACATTGCACGCCTCATAAGCGAAGCGTTGAGGTGGTTACTACTCTCGTTTCATGCAAAATAACTGATTTTTCAATCTTAAAATGTCTCTATTTATCATATATTGCACTTATAAAAAAATATCACACACATATCAAGAAAAAACACCATTTTTAACACTCATGATATTTTTGATGCAATTTTTGTTATTTAAACTAGTTAAAAAACTAAAAAAGTTCAGTCTTGGACGTCCGTGTGTTGTAGGTATGTTCAGATAATGTATGTTAACACGTTAACGACCGAAATACTTTACTAAACGAGTTTTTTTTTCTTTTAAAATTCAGTATAACTACGAATAGAGCCCTATCACCTTTTCATGGTATAATTCGATGTGGTTTAATTGTTATTAAATAAACAAAAAAATAGTGAACATCTACGCTCGATTCGACACTAAAACCAGCGCTATCCTTATTTCGTGAGAACTATTTCTATAGACCAATATAGAAGTACTTCTTAAAATTAGCGCTAGATGGCGTATAAGACATGAAAACTACAGTACTTTTTGAAATTAGCGCTATGTATGTGATTTATTGAAAACTACTTAGTAGACCTATACATTATTAGTTACTTATCAAATAATCAATTTTATTGCGAAAAATGAAGATTATGAGGCGTGCACTTTTGGATTTTTCAAAGTATCTTTAATTTGTGCCGCATCTTTACCTCAAGAGTCGTCTTTCTTGCAAGCATTAATTTTTCGTGAAAGATAATCGTTTATTATCAAGCAGATCACGTATCTGTTATATCACGCCAATACTCAGTGACCCAACAATAGAGAAGATGACTCTGCTACAACGTTATCAGGCAAGGGTTATTTGTTAAGGATTTATGGTTAGAATATTAATAATTTACTTTAACTGGTTGATAACAAAAGGCTTTTGCAGGAATATTCTATGTTAAACATCGGAATGAGCCCGATGTACGGATAAATAAATGTAGTGATTGTCCAGTGCCGTGTGGGGCTGGTTTTAGAATTGTCCCACCCCTCTCCACTCATGGGAGTCGTAAGAGCCGACTGAGGGAATACCGGCGGAAGTGGGCAGCAGCACTCTCTCGAGTATTAACAACATCAACTGCGATTGCCAACCCGCCTGCCAAGCGTGGCGATTACGGCACTATCCCCCATATGAGCGAAACATGTTGTGGCGTTCTCTTGGGAAGGCCGATCCAGCAGTGAACTTCGAAAGGCTGATGGATGGATGAATTGATGGATTGTCCAGTGGTGATGATTATGTATGCACGTTTCCTAAAGACGATTTCTTACCATTAGCAGTGGTAATCACCCATATAACCACTTAAGGGGCTTAAGTAAACAAAACGCATTATGTAATGCTTATGGTAGCCGGCTAGACTACGGCCTACATGGTGGTAACGGTACCTCATAGAGGCGAACAGCCATACCACGCAAAAAGGCCATCGGTGCGACTGAGGATATTATACGACCATATTATAGAAGACGTATATATTGTCCTTGTGGTAATGGACTAAGAATACAAGCGTCACCACCCCATTCTTTCCCACGGGTATCGTATGAGGTGGCTAAGGGAAGTAAGCAATTATTATCCATTGCATGACTGGTGGTAGGGCTGGGTACCAGGTGGGAGTATTCACTTGGTATCGGGCCCAAGCGAGTTGGTACCACCATCTCCCGTATGACCGGCCATGAAGCACATCGTGGCGTTTAACTGTAGTAGGAGGTAGCTGTTTATTCTTTCATTTCATATCTGTGAAATGAAATGGTGAGCAGCGGCTTGAGAATACTCTCGGTATAGCTGAGTCCATGAGCAACGGTTACCATTTACCATCAGATGAGCCATGGCTAGTCTGCCACTACTATGGCGCTTAGCTTAAAATACCAGTAGCTATATGTATTGTGTCAAAACCCTTTTTTCGTATCTTCTGACTGACCGCATTCGTAACGACGACGTAAGAGAGCGAGTAGGTATGAAAGAGAGTATTGGTGTAAAGATGCGAACGGGAATGCTCCGATGGTTCGAACATGTGGAAAGAATGCCGGATGAGCGACTGGTTAAGAAGATATACAATGCGAAAGTGGAAGGATGCAGGTACAGGGGGAGACCGAGACTCACTTACCTAGACTAAATCGGTCATGTATTGAAGGAAGGTGGAGTCAGGAGTCTCCGAAACCGGCGAGCGTGTATGAAGAGAGTTATGAATGTTGAGGAAGCGAGAGATGTATGCAAGAATAGAACCTCTTGGCACTCTGTTCTCTCTGCCTACCCCGCAAGGGAATTGATGTGATGATAAGTAAGTAAGTACCACCCCTGTAGTACAAAATAATCTTATATTGTAAACAAAGACAAAACATTGTACTGTCTAAAAGTAAAAAGGAAAAATGCTTTTTCAGTGCTCTTTGTGCTTTTATGAGTTAATAGTATGGTTCCATTGTTTTGTAAAGGAACTTTATTTACAAGCCTACATTGTTTCTTTGTAACAATAGTGTCATATTTATCTCGAGTTTAAGGGGGTAACTATAAAAAGTATTTAGTTGCATTCAAGTTTCGGTGAAAACTTTTACTTACACTAAAGCCTGGCGTCGACTACAGCCGCATCAAAATGTACAGAAGGGAACTACTTTAGAGCACTAAGTCATCATAGAAACCTGTTTACAATCCTAATAGCCACCTCACATTTATTCTTATAAATCCGCGTCATCTACCAGATTTATTTGCATAAAGTATAGTTCCAATATACTTTGTAAAATCCAAAAGTGCACGCCTCATAATTTTCATTTTACACAATAAAATTGACTATTTGATAAGTAACTAATGATATTGTATTGGTCTTACTAAGTAGTTTTCAATAAATCACATACATAGCGCTAATTTAAAAAAGTACTAATGTGGTTCTCATGTCCTACACGCCATCTAGCGCTAATTTTAAGAATTACTTCTATATTGGTCTATAGAAGTAGTTCTCACGAAATAAGGTATAGCGCTGGTTTTAGTGTCGAGTCGAGCGTAAATATTAACTATTTTTTGTTTATTTAATAACAATTAACCCACATCGAATCAGACCGTGAAAAGTGATAAGGCTCTATTCGTAATCATACTGAATCGTTAAAGAAAAAAAAGTCTCGATTAGAAAAGTATTTCGGTCGTTATCGTGTTAACAAACATTATCTACAACACACAGATGTCCAAGACAGAACTTTTTTAAACAGTTTTTTAACTAGTTTAAATAACAAAAATGGCATCAATAATATCATAAACGTTAAAAATAGTATTTTTTCTTGATATGTGTGTGTGTATATATTATTTTACAAGTGCAATATCGGATAAATAGAGACATTTTAAGTTTGAAAAATTAGTTGTTAATACGAGAGTAGTACCCACCACAACGCTTCGCTTATGAGGTGTGCAATAGTAAGCTTAATTATTACAATAAAAAATAATACTCAATTATGTATAAAGCGACCTCCCGGATAGATGCAAGTTCGAATCTTGCTCGTAGAAAATTTCATTTTTATCCATTTAAAAATTGTTTTAATATATTATCTGATCATGTCAAATGCTAAAAGTCACAGCATAAATTATTGTGCATCTATATCGGAGGAATCGTATTATTTTTTTGTATCACAGCTCTTCACCAAAGTAGGTCGTTCTAGCGTAATGGACAGTTCGGTTGAAAATAAATATTTTTCATAAAATATTGTCATCGTAGTAGACAAAAAACAAGAGAAAAGCGACGTGCTCCAAACTGGCTATCTACAAGACAAAAAATACGAAAAGAAATAACCTTTTTTAAATTTACACTGTGGTGCGTCAAGTCGGTTGGAAACGTGTCATCGAAGAAACTCGCCTCATGAGCAATGCGCCCGAGCGATTCGATTCGACTCTGCTTAGTGCGCCTAGTAAATAGATACGGAGCTTTTTTATACTAAAAGGGTTACCGTAGCCTATAATTGCTAGCAACACCAAAGTATCACTCGCGCATCACCATGTCCAAGGAAATGGGATAGGAAGTGGATAGGAAGAATAATAAGGACAGGATAGGTAGGATACTAAAGATAGAATAGAAAGGTTAAGGGGGGGATAGAGGTGGGGTTTGGGCCTCCGGCGCTCTCACTCACCATATAAAACACAACGGTAGGCGTAACTACCGTTGTTACACGCTGATCTTTTGTGATAGGGTGGTACTTCCCCGATCGAGCCGGCCCATTCGTACTGGGATAAGCAAGGCTCTACTACTAGCTAGATCTTTTTTTATTTTACGAGTGTGACAAACAGGCATTGGACCTATCTAATGGTCATAGCAGCTAGCAATAATAGAGGTATCCCTTGCGCATCACCAACTCAAGATAAGCAATTTTTTTTTTCTTGAATTTGGTCGAAATGAAAAATAATAAGGAAAGGATGAGGAGAGAGTTTGTGCCTCCGGCGTTCTTACAGCTATAAAAAATACAAGTCTACCCGTACATTGCTTCACGTTGACGTTTGAGAAGAAGTCGAGCTGACCCACTCATACTGTGACCAATGAAACTTCATCACCAGGAAATGGGCTTTATTGATTACAACTACTACTATCTACGATAATTTAGTAGCTGTTTAAAACGAATTTCTAGACGTCATAGATGCAAGATACTCATAGTAATGTTGTTGTTATTAGTTTAATATATTGGATTGCAAATTATATAAAATGCTTCAAAATAAATAAATACTTTGGAAAATCCAAAACTGCACGCCTCATCTTCATTTTTCACAATAAAATTGATTATTTGATAAGTAACTAATAATGTATTGGTCTTACTAAGTATATTGATAGCGCTAATTTCAAAAAGTACCTATTAATGTGGTTCTCATGTCCTATACGCCATCTAGCGCTAATTTTAAGAAGTATTACTATATTGGTCTATAGAAGTAGTTCACAAAGTGAAAACTTTGTGTTTAATGTATAGTGAGAACTACTTCTCACTAAATAAGGTAGGTATAGCGCTGGTTTTAGTGTCGAGTCGAGCGTAAATATTCACTATTTTTTTGTTTATTTAATAACAATTAAACCACATCGAATCAGACCGTGAAAAGTGATAGGGCTCTATTCGTAATTATACTGAATCGTTAAAGAAAAAAAAGACTCGATTAGTAAGGTATTTCGGTCAATATCGTGTTAGCATACATTACCTACAACACACGGACGTCCAAGACAGAACTTTTTTAAACAGTTTTTAACTAGTTTAAATAACAAAAAAATAGTGTTTTTTCTTGATATATGTGTGTATTATTTTACAAGTGCAATATATGATAAATAGAGACAAATTGAAGACATGCTTTTGCGAGGTATGGTTGTTTAGATGTTAGTGTTGCACATCAACGTGTATCTAAGGAAAATATAATTCAAATTCTGGCAAAGCTTCACACAGGAGCTGTCTTCCCTGATATAGTTTCAGATGAACACGTGAGTGAATCTAATACGTTGAGAGATCTGTTTCCACGGCTTTAGCTAAATTCTGCCTTCAGTTCTACTTGAGCTTAGACTGTGTAAATGCCTTCAACCCACAACGTACACCCAGACCTCACCTAGGTAAGTCTTATTAAAAATAGTCCTGTCTGGGAATCGAGCACGAAACACTCGGTGCGAGAGATCCCTATCTAGACTTTTCAAGCTAAAACTGTCTGTCAAACTGAAATATTTACATCAAACTCATTATATCCAAACATTTTGATCTATATTTTTAGCACTTGACTTGCTCAGCTACTTTTAAGGTCGTTAACACAAATGTGATGAGGAAATTGGGTACGGTTCGATTCCCGCTTGTACTAATGTTCTCTTTTTCCCCATTTACAAATAATCATTATATCCACTTAAGATAAAGTACTCGTACTTATTATATCTCATAAAGTATAGGTATATATTATGTATACCAGTTTGAGCCATTTATCTTATTTTGATTATCAACTCTTTATTACACTTAAAAATAGTTTGCATTTCATCCCGCTGCTATATCGGAAATCTGAGATACACTTAAAAACTAACTGCGGTGGAGCCAGGGGGCAAAGGCTAGTAAATTTAATAATACACACATAATTTAAAATGTAAAATCTAAATGGGGTTCGTACTGCATATCTCTATTTTGCAAATTTACCTGTCTATGACTATGTCCCAGTGGCCCGCCAATAGATGACACACGGTGGGTTTATTTAGTGGGTGAGGGCCCCGAACGATGGGTTGTGCGGTTAGGTACATTATCTTTTGCATTAAAAAGGCTATGACTATGTTATTATGATAGTCTCAGGCTAGGGTTTACATCTAATAATAATGCACTACCGTTTGTAAAATAATGTCTGCATATTCTCCTAATTAGTTTAAAATTTATATAAAAGCAGTCGTTATCTTTTGTAGCGATCTTCTTGCAAGTAATTTATGTATGAAGTTTAGCTTGCTAAGTTAACAACCGAGATTGTATTTTAAGGCCGCTGTAAATATAATTATTTTTGTTTGTATATTTTTAACCCAAAACAATGGTAAATGATACATTATTTTATGTGACACTAATTGTTAGGTCTTGGCAATAATAATACAACTGAATTGTTATACACCATTATTACTGGGAAGAGAAAATATAATTCTTTATCTTTCATATAAATCCAAACATGGAAAAATGCTCTGAGCATTCAATACTCATATAATTATAAAATAAAATGGGTTAGGTAGGTATGTGTTTTTTTTTAATGATTAACATCAACTTATTCTCGAATATATTATGAACTCATTTTTTTACACAATGGCGTCACGTGAGAGTAGAATACAGTGATCACATTTATTAAACACACACTACTCACGCTCAAAATACTGAGACCGATAAATAACCACCAGGACTCTCATGCGTGGTACAGCCATGATCAACTCCGGCCATATTAAAGAGAAGGGATGACCCGAACCACCACGCCACCACAGGCAAAATAATAAGTGATAAATCTCTACGTAGTCTATAAATATAATATCATATACCGCTTTCCATAAACTTTTCTATGTTCTTCTTAAATTCCGTGAAGTTAACAGTTACCATGGAGACTACTTTAAGAGATATTATAGATTAAAACAATCCGCTAGAAAAAGCTACTAATATCCTAGTAAAGAATATGTAGACATACAATTTTCCTTAAGACATTATCATCCTCATTCTTCTCCAGAATACTCCATCATAATTCTTCATCGTTAATCCCAGCGACGTTGACTTATAGAAATAATTACCATCGACATTTTGTTACTTTCCATTAGTGTCTTACATAAAGCTTTGTCTAAAGAAATATTATCAGTAGCGATTCGCATCGGGTTCGTGTATAGGAATAGCTTTTAAGATATTGGTTTTATTAACGTTTTGAGTCAGCTGTGCAGATATTTCATTTATCTTTTTTTTATACTATGCACAAGGTAAGTATGTATTAACGTTTTGAGTCAGCAGTGCAGATATTTCATTTATCTTTTTTTATACTATGCACAAGGTAAGTATGGTGAGTATTGTGGGTTCGATTCCCAGGGAGTAAAATAATGTTTGTGTGACCTACAAATAGTTGTTACGTGTCTAGGTGTACTTCGTGTTCTTAAATTTGTATGTTCTATCCATCCATCCATCAGCCTTTCGAAGTCCACTACCGGACATAGGCCTCCCCAAGAGAACGCCACAACATGTGTTTCGCTCATATGGGGGATAGTGCCGTAATCGCCACGCTTGGCATGTGGGCTCCCATAGGAAGAGAAGGGGTGAAGCTATTCTTGGTGCCGGCCCCATTCAATTATTATGTCTGCATAATATTATTATAAAGTAGTATATTAATTGTGTGCGTGGTCCCTTCTGTGAAGGATTAATAAAGATTTTTCTTTCTTTCTTCTATAAAAATTTCGTAAAAAAAAAAGCAACAATTTTATGCATACTTTATTTATATAATATATCATCCTCTCCATTATCCCAAATCTTGTTGGGTCGGCTTCCGTTCTCTTGATTTTTAGTTGATTCATCAGTATTTTACACGGAGCGACTGCATATCCGACCTTCATGACCTAACTAGCAGGACAACTAGCGACCCTAGAACCGCAAAGGAGATGGAAACGCTTCCATACATTTTTGGGCTCGGGTGTTAATAAGATGAAAAGATGCACCATTTGAAAGCTTACATCTAAACATTTAGTAATATAAAATTTAGCGAGATTTGGCATTCTAGGAGCCGAGATATGGAAGATTATATAAAAGTGAGGTTAAGTATCAAAGTACGCCCACTAAGTGTTATCATAACATTTAAAAACCCAGAAACACGTTATTTATAAACTCGCAGGATGTATAATATAGAGATGATAGTTAAGATAGTTTAATTAGATTAGTAAATAGATCTACTTCGCGTTTGATAGGTAGTTAGGTTCTAGTGCTAGAACCTAGCTTATCCCAACATGAATGGCTTGATCGGGAATGTAGCAACCTCTCACAGATCAACGTGAAACAACGGTAGGTGATCCTATAGTAGTATATCGTATAGTGAGTGAGAGCGCCAGAGCCTCCTACCTCGGGAGACCTCCTACCCCTTTCCATCGAGATGGCGACGCGTGGACGATGCCTCTGATGTTGCGAACGTCTATAGGCTTCCGTAACCACTTACCATCAAATGGGCCGTATGCTCGTTTGCTACCCACTTAGTAGGTATAAAAATGGTAGTTAGGTACCTTCTAAGGTACATTTGCCAAATAATTAGGTTTAAGATATCATTATTTACTCAAATAACTTTAAGTGTCTTATATAATAAACTTTCCCACTGCTGGACACAAGCTTTGAAACTGAAGTAAAGAACCAATTTTTATTTTATTTTATTTATTTAAATAACAAATATGTGGTATGTATGTAACACCAATACAATAACTACATAGGTAGTATAGATACATAATACTTACGTGCTCATTAGAAAATAAAGGTAAGCAGGTAAATAAACAAGTACTCGATTGATTAGAGCATAATATTATAATAGGTACCATTCTATATGGTGGAACTATGAGGTTATATTTGGTTATTTCAAAGAATACACATTTTTTATAAACGTATATTTTAATCCACTTCGATTATTGAGTTGATTATTGAGTTGTAGGCACACGTTGAGGTGTAGACACAGGTTGAGGCACAACTTCAAGCAACTTAAAAATTCTTATTTCCCGTGGAGAATTATTTTACAGTCGGTGAGTAATATGCTGTGAAGCCAATGAACTTCCACACCGGATACAAACACTGGAGTGACCTGCTGCTCTTTGTTCTATGCGTCGTCTTCCTAAGACTACTTCTTGCAAGTCCCAGCAGGCCTGACCAAAGAGCATATAACACTACGTTTAGGCCTGAAATAAATGGTCATTGCTGTTTATCTAAAACATTTTATAAATCAATAATAAAAAGATCACAAGTCAGGTCTAGGAGTTGTTATGTACCAAGAGAAGAACACTGAGATTTGACGGCTTATTCAATAAGATTGATAAATAAATAAACATTTAGTACTTACAGGTTGAGGTGCAAATCATTCACGGATCACAGACAGTATTGCTTGGTCATGTAAAACTCGTTTTCCTATCTTATTACAGCGACCAGTCGCTATATTACAATTAATACAACTACTATTGTCAATATCTAATCTATAGGCGTAGTATCGTTTTCCAAAATAACAAGGCCAAGTCCGTCGTGTAGGCAAAATTCGAAGTTGAACTGTCAAGAGTAGTGATAGTCATAGATTGTTGTGTTGCCGTATAGCGTTCAGAAAGGAGGTTTCACTAGTGCATCGATATAATTATGTCAATCGATATGTTAACATAAAAAAATATTCTATATTATTTTTCCGGGAATAATGTCTTTATATTAATTCATTCTTTCGAAGAAATTATTAATAATGAAAGTAAACAGTTAGTTTTATTTTCATTGTTATTTTTTAATACAAATGACTACTAATTCGATTGTATTGATTAAAGTAATCGATTTCTATAATTATTTCCTTTTGTAATGTACATTTCGCATTCCAGAATGAAAAATAAGCTAGCTTTTTGTTTGATTTTTGTATTAGAAAAATATGGCAATTTTTTTAAAGAATAATTCAACTTGTTAACTTCCGGCCCAAAAATCCCATTCTCCTATTTTATTCAGGCCTTCGACGACTTGTAGGAATATTTTTTGAAATCTGGGAGCCCATAGTTTAACGTATCTTCCGATGTACGGAGAGGGTCACAAATAGGTATCACTTTTTGGTCACCCATCTCATACTGGCCGAGCAAAAGTTACTTAACCTTGCTGATCGTTTAAGTGGAAAGTGCACAATTAGGATACTAAATAAGAAGCTAAACTGCACAAAGTTATTGGTCCATGGTAAAATATTTTTTTTTTAATTTTAAGAACTCACTGATCTAAGGTGTAAGATCCCAGCCATAAAGAGATTGTTCCCTCATGCACCATGTACTGCTATTAATTGTCTATACTAATATTATAAAGAGAAAATATTTGATTGCTTGTTTGCATTAAATAGGTTCCGAAACCACTGAACCAATTTGAAAAATTCTATCACCATTAGAATCCTACATTATCCCTGACGAACATAAACGATAGAATGTTTTCAAAAAAGTAAAAGATCAATATAAAAATTTAATTCATTTGATAATGTAATCTAACGTATGAAAAAAATACCAAAGAAATCCTTATATCACGTACGCTGCGGAAATTATTGATAATTGAGCAAAGTGATATATTACACTCTTGAGGATATCAATATTTACAAAAAAGTCCGCAATGCAATTCATGTTAAAATATGCAATAGTAACGCTGGTACAAACTAATATTATAAAGAAAATATGATATTTTGTATTTGTGTATGTATACAAATGATATAGCCTATATTAATTATTATAAATGTCTTGCATAAAGTTACATTTACTCAACGTTTATCCCAAAATGTTTAAAAATAAATGTCTATCCGGGCGAAGCCGGGACGGAATAAAAATGGCGCAAAGAAAGAGAGGGTATACTCTTTTTCTTTTATTTATTAATAGATACAGTAGATGATAGATACATTATACGATACATTAATATTTAATATTAATTATTCTTGATAGATATATCTATATTTTGCTAACAATAGTTCCATTATCACTCATTATGATCAATGATGATTAATAATCGTTAGCTGTGTGACTTATTGAAATAATATACCTGTCATATCGGGGCATATTTCCATTAGTCAGTAGAACTTATTTATCTTTAGAAATATACAATTATATTCATCGAAATCTAAGCTATACATTCAGTCAAGAAAGTATTGGGAATGGATGATTTGTTTATAGTTAAAAATTCAAATTTTTGTTTTTTTTGTTGCTGTTAGATTGGCGCAACTGTTATCCATTTTGGTGCGGAGTTTGAGTTGCATCTATTATTTATATTAAATACAGTGCTGTTTTTAGTTATATCATATCTAGTGTGTATTGCGAATTTCTTAATGGACAATAACATCGAACAAAGAGTTTGTCTTAAATTTTGCATCGCCAATGGAATTTCGTGTTCGGAGTCACTGAAAATATTACAGAAGGCTTACGGTGAATCGACTTTATCAAAAACACCTGCTTATGAGTGGTACAAAGCGTTTAAAAGCGGTCGAGATGTGATGGAAGATTTGCCTCGCTCTGGTAGGCCAACAACGTTTGCAACTGAAGTTAACATTGTAAAAGTGAAGGAAATAGTGACTGAAAATCCTTATTCAACTTTGAAAGAGATAGCCGCCGAACTATCTGTGTCTCACGAGTCGATTCGTACCATTTAAAATAATCACTTGGATATGAAACATGTTTCCGCTCGGCTAGTCCCAAAAGACCTGAATTTTCTCCAAAAACTCAATCGCATGAGAGTCGCTGAGGACATGCTAGAACGAGTCAATTCCGACTCAACATTCATGAAACGCATTGTTACTAGTGATGAGACATGGGTTTACCAGTTTGACATGCAAACTAGTCAACAAGCTTCGGAGTGGCGAATTCCAACTGAACCGAAACCGAAAAAACCACGCCAAAGTCGATCAAAAGTCAAAGTCATGTTGACTGTTTTCTTTGACTACCGCGGTGTTGTGCACTCGGAATTCTTGCCAGAAGGTTAAACAGTAAATAAAGAATATTATTTGAGCGTTATGCGGTGTTTAAGAGAGCAAATTCGATGAAAAAGGCCAAATTAGTGGAAAGAAAATTCTTGGATTTTGCACCACGATAATGCGCCTTCGCACAAGGCCATCATTGTGAATGATTTTTTGTCCAAACACTCAACAAATACCATCGAGCAACCACAATATTCACCAGATATGGCTCCAGCCGACTTCTTTCTTTTTCCTTAACTCAAATTACCACTTCGTGGCACCCGTTTTCAATCGGTAGAAGACATAACGAGGCGAGAACTGAACTCAATTCCGGAAACGTTTAAAAAATGTTTTGATGATTGGATTATTCGTTGGTGTAAGTTTATCGTTTCTGAAGGAGCATACTTTGAAGGTGATAAAATAAATTTGGAAGTATAACAAAAATTTTCTGTATTATTGATCATTACCCGGTACTTTCTTGACAGAGTGGTATAATCTGGTATAAACTATTAATTAGCATGTAGGGACCATGTAAGTACGAATGAGGTTAGTCATGTCAGCAGTTTAGCGTGCAAGCGAGAAGTATGTTAGGCGCTCGGCCAGTCACTGCGCACTGGCCAGCCCGTAAACTTGTGTGTTAGATTTGGGGAATTTAATTAATAAGTTACTGAATAAATTAGTTGGTTTTTTGGGACTTATTGGTTTTCTTTATTCGCGTAGGGCCAGGTGCAGTAGCTCACAGTGCAATTAGGATCCCCACGCTCACTATAGTCAGGAGAACACGCACATTACATACCACGTCACATACGTAGGTTATTAGGAACTAGGTTGTGACGTGAGGCATCTTACAGTATAATCACACATAGAGACTGCGGGGTATAGGCAGAGATAGTACGCACCCCACAGTTAGAGAGCACTCGTACCCCCCGCGGACAGTGGTGACCCGCGTTTTTAAGTGAGGCTGTTTTGAGTGCGGGGATTGCTAGGGCCGTTGCACTGGTTAGATTAAGGAGTAATTTAAGTGGTGAATAAGGACACTAAGTGTTTATTTATAGTGATGTTCCAAACGCCGCAAAAAGTAAATATAAGTGATTTGACATCGTCGGCTGCAGGTATGTCTAACCCTAGTATAGAACTGGCTGCAATTAGTGTGCATTCGCGTCTACCGGACTTTTGGGCGGAAATGCCGGGATTATGGTTCGCTCAGATAGAGAGCATACTCGGTCCTCAGAAGCAAAGTGACGAGACCAAGTTCAATCTGGTGGTGGCAAAGTTAGGTCGCGACGCTCTGCAACAAGTGAGCGATATTTTAATCACACCTCCCGAGTGTGATAAATATAAAGCGATAAAGGAGCGACTACTGCACGTATATGAAGAAAGCGCGGAAAGGCAGTTCCAGAAATTAGTGAGTGAGATGGAATTGGGAACGCAAAAACCATCTCAGCTTCTGCGGCGGATGCGTGACCTGGGGAGGAACGCACAGATATCCGAGCAGACTCTGCACAACTTGTGGCTCGCCCGTTTGCCAGCATCAGTTAGATCGGTGCTGCTTGTCAGCCAAGACCAGACGCTGGAGAATTTGGCCAATATAGCGGATAAAATTATCGAGAATATCCGGGGAGGTGAAGTAGCGGAGGTCAGCACGGCGGCGGCCAGTGGTACCCAACTGCCGATGAGCGAGATGTTGGTGCAGATGCACAAGCTGAGCCTCGAAGTAGCGGCACTGCGCGAGGAGGTTAGTGAGCAGCGTCGCAGCGCTTCCCGGGGCCGAGGCCGTACACCATCAAGAGGGCGCTCGAGAAAAAGATCAAGAACATCGGCGGACCCGGACTGGCTATGCAGGTGGCATTTTCGATACCGGGCTAGAGCGACAAAGTGTGAGAAACCCTGCGCATGGAAGACGGAAAACTAGACGCGGTACAAAATACGGCGGCGGTGAGTTTTGTGCCGGGGATTAATCACCGTCTTAGCGTTTATGATAGAGAAAATGGTTTTAAATTTTTGGTGGATACAGGCGCGAACATATCAGTTATTCCTGCCACGAAGAAGCAGAAGTTATCAGCAGCACATACGGACTTTAAGTTATTTGCGGCAAATAGTAGTGAAATCAAAACTTACGGTTCAAAAACATTACATGTAAATTTAGGCCTACGGCGGCCATATAGGTGGACTTTTGTGGTCGCAGACGTTAACCAACCGATATTAGGTGCGGATTTTTTGGAGCATCACACCTTAGTAGTAGATCTAAGTGCGCGTAAATTAGTCGATAAGGAGACGAATTTATTAACGCTGGGTAGCATAGCCACTTGTGATCAGGTGTCAATTACAACCATAGATAGGAACCACCCCTTTGTAGATTTATTAGCAGAATTTCCAGAGATAACTAAGCCGGTGTCATTTAAAAATATGGACCGTGATTTCAAGAATGATGTATATCATCATATTGAAAACACGGGACCTCCAGTTCATGCGAGAGCGCGGCCATTACCGCCAGATAGGTACCATAAGGTTAAAAAGGAATTTCAGTTGATGCAGGAAATGGGGATTTGTAGACCATCGAAAAGCGAGTGGGCCAGCCCGTTACATGTTGTGGTGAAGAAAAATGGGGACTTCCGACCCGTGGGTGACTACAGGCGATTGAACGCGATCACCAAGCCGGATCGCTACCCCGTACCGAGGCTACACGACTTCACATACATACTGTCAGGTAAGAAAATTTTTTCAAAGCTAGATATTAATAAAGCGTATTATTTTGTCAAAATTGCACCTGAAGACATTGAGAAAACTGCGGTAATAACACCTTTTGGACTCTTTGAATTTTTAAGATTAAATTTTGGTTTAAGAACAGCTAGTCAAACCTTTCAGATATTTATGAGTAATACGGTTCTGGAAGGCCTAGATTTTTTATTTAATTTTATAGATGACGTCATCATTGCAAGTGACTCAATGGAAAGCCACAGAATGCATTTACGAAAAGTATTTGAACGATTTTCAAAGTTTGGTATAACGATAAATTTAGCGAAGTGTGAATTTGGTAAAGAAAATATAGAGTTTCTAGGATATCAGGTTTCGACCGACGGCATACGACCACTTGACCATAAGGTCAAGGCTATAACAGAGTACCCTCGGCCGGAAACCATTGAACAGCTCCGAAGATTTTTAGGGATGATAAATTTTTACAGGGCTAGTATACCCCATGCAGCAGAACATCAATCACTATTAAACGAATTTTTAAAAGGTGCAAAGAAGAGAGATAAAACCAAAATCGCATGGACATCAGAGTCGATTAAAGCTTTTGAACAGTGTAAGATGAAATTGAAAGACGCTGTAATGTTATCTCACCCAGTTAGTAACGTACCCCTATCGCTGTTTTCAGATGCTTCTGACAACTTTGCCGGGGCGGCATTGCACCAATTGGTAGATGGTAAGTGGTTACCTTTAGGATACTTTTCGAAGAAGTTTACCAAAGCTCAACAAAAGTATTCTACATATGACAGAGAGCTTACGGCAATATTTTTGGCTATGAAACATTTTAGGTACATGTATGAGGGAAGAGAATTAATAGTTTTTACGGATCATAAACCCTTGACTTTTGCATTCAATAAAATTGAGACAAGTAGCGAAATGCCAAGGCGCACTAGACAGTTATTATTCATCAGTGAATTCACAACGGACATTCGATATGTTAAGGCGGATAGCAATACAGTAGCAGATGCACTTTCGAGAATTGAAACCATACACAGCCCTACAGTAATTGATTACGCGGAATTAGCTTCAGCTCAGGAATGTGATAGCGAGTTAGCAGAATTATTAAACGGGAACAATAATAATATTTCGTTACAGAAAGTTTTTATGCCGAATTATGATAAACCAATTTATTGTGAAAATAGGTTAAATATGTGTAGACCGTATTTACCTAAAAGTTTCAGGCAAATAGGTTTTCATTCAGTTCATGATGTAAGTCACCCAGGTACTAGATCAACGCGAAAATTAATGGCAAAGCGATTCTTTTGGCCAGGTTTAAATCGCGACGTTGGCCAATGGGTGAAAACATGTATTAAGTGCCAGAAAGCGAAAGTAGGTAGACACACAGTATCAGAGTTACAACAATTTCCGAATGCAGAACGATTAAGCCATGTGCATATAGATATTGTAGGCCCGCTACAGACTTGTAAAGATGGGCATAGGTACTTAGTCACGATGATAGATCGATTTACGAGGTGGCCAGAAGCTGTACCAGTGACGGAAATAACAGCAGAGGTAGTTGCTAAGGTATTCTATGAGTCGTGGATATGTAGATTTGGGAACTCTTTCAAAATAACCACCGACCAAGGGAGGCAGTTTGAAAGTAATCTTTTTGAGCAACTATTAAAGTTAATGGGTATAAAAAGGATACGCTGTTGTTCGTACCATCCACAATCTAATGGTATCCTGGAACGCTGGCATAGATCCTTAAAACAGGCATTAATGGCACGTCTAGAGAAAAACGGCGCATGGTGTGACGAACTACCAACAGTCTTGTTAGGACTACGTGCGGCAGGTAGGAGCGATAATGGCGTGAGTCCCGCGGAATATATGTACGGTCAAGCAATTCGCTTACCTGGAGACTTTTATGACGTCTCAGATAAGCGATTGAGCGAAGGAAATGCGTTTTTGGAGCAGTTAAGATACAATATAGAAAAGTTGAAACCAGTATCGGCAGTACCACGGAGCTCACGCGCATTATTTGTTCACCGTGAATTATCTAAGTGCGAACAAGTATTTATTCGAAATGACGCAGTTCGTAAACCGCTAGTACCGCCCTATGAAGGTCCTTATCGTGTTATAAATAGGAGAAATAAAGTGTATACAATTCAATTGCCCAATAGAACAGTAAATGTGTTGATTGACAGGTTAAAACCAGCTTTTCTTATTAACGACGATAGTGTCGATGATAAAAACAGTGGACATGACGCCAGCGTTGGTAAAAATACGTCTTTAGAAAGTAAGTCTAAGGATTCGTGTGTTAAGACAACCAAGAGTGGCCGGGTTGTTAAGCTGGTGGCTTAACAACCCGGTCACTCTGTTAGATTTAATTTGTAGAATTATATGTTATGGTAATCAATAGATTAACGACGGTTAGGATATGGTGCAACCGTGTTTTGTTCAGCTCAAAATAATTTGCATAACTGTAACATGTTAAGTTAAACAGCAGATTAACATTGGTTAATGTATGGTATAACCGTGCCTTAGTCCATTCAATGTATGTTTACAGAATATTATTTTGCTAGATTGCAAAAGTATAAGAATTCAGCTCTAAGCATTGCAACATAATTGTTTTGCTAAACTGCAGATAATAAATATTTCTAATTAATAATGAACAACCTACTTTTGGATTGTGAAATTGCAAAAGCGCATTTTGTTATTGTGATGTAAAAGTAAGAAGTTTAGGTATGGTCACATTCTATCATTACATCTCAATTGAGTATAAAAAATAGGTAATTTGTTTAGTATAACTTGTAATAAAATTCAGTCAAGATTATTGTAACAATGCGGACAACATCGCGGCTACCTACGACGAGCTAGATGTAATAGGATACGCGAGAACTTTGTTGATAGTGATTGCTTCGGTGTAATCAGTGGTTTGTATTAAATATTGTTTATACGTATGTAATGATAGGGTGACCATAAGTTTTATGCAAATTAAACTTACATGTAGTAATAATTATTTTTGAAATTTTTGTAATTAGTATTTTTAAAGTAAATAAATTAAGAGATATTTTTAAATGTTTTTAATAATAAGTATTTTTGAAATTTTTGTAAAAATTTGGGGGGTGTAGTGTAGGGACCATGTAAGTACGAATGAGGTTAGTCATGTCAGCAGTTTAGCGTGCAAGCGAGAAGTATGTTAGGCGCTCGGCCAGTCACTGCGCATTGGCCAGCCCGTAAACTTGTGTGTTAGATTTGGGGAATTTAATTAATAAGTTACTGAATAAATTAGTTGGTTTTTTGGGACTTATTGGTTTTCTTTATTCGCGTAGGGCCAGGTGCAGTAGCTCACAGTGCAATTAGGATCCCCACGCTCACTATAGTCAGGAGAACACGCACATTACATACCACGTCACATACGTAGGTTATTAGGAACTAGGTTGTGACGTGAGGCATCTTACAGTATAATCACACATAGAGACTGCGGGGTATAGGCAGAGATAGTACGCACCCCACAGTTAGAGAGCACGCGTACCCCCCGCGTACAAGCAGTTAGTGTAAATGAGTTACTGTACATCTTATGGTGGCAGGGCTGGGTACCAAGTGGGGGTACTCACTTGCTATCGGGCCCGAGCGGGTTGGTACTACCATCTCCTGTGTGACCCGCCATGAAGCACAGCGGTGTGTTTTGGTTGTAGCTGGAGATAGCCGTTAATTCGTTCATTTCATATAATGTGAAATAAAATGATGAGCAGTGGCTTGACAGTACTATCTATATAATTGAGTCCATGAGCGATAGTTACCATTTACCATCAGGTAGCCCGTGGCCAGTCTGCCACCATAAGCAATAAAAAAAAAGATTAGCCTACAGGCGCTGGCAACATAAAGAAATACATAAATAGGGGAACAGTCACATGGTATTTTGTTTATGGATAATGGCAGCAGACGAGCCACGGTGCACCTGATGGTAAGTGGTAATCAAAAATACTACAAAGCCAGTGCTCGCTATTTTATCAAGCGAATTCACACACTTTTTACTCAACCTTACCACTAGAAACTCAAGGCTCTTATCAGGGGCTTAGTTTAGGATAATAAGGGCCTTATCCTCTCCTTTTTATCCTTCCTATTTACCTTCTCTCTGTCCTTTATGTTTAGATAGCGTTGCAAATATTTTTTTGACGTGATAACGTCTTATAAATCGATAAACGCCGGCCGCATGCACGAAAAAGTGTCACGTTCCGCCCAGAGTTTGTAAACAATGACCGTCTGCCATGTGTGTTATGAAAAAACATTAATATCTCATGTAACTGCTTATAATACCATAATATGATAAATAAACGGAATTATTTACTCCATCTATCAGCCTTTTAACGTCCACTGCTGGACATAGGCCTCTCCAAGAGAACCCCACAACGAGCGGTCCCGTCATGGGGGATAATGCCGTAATCGCCACGCTTGGCAGAGGGTTGGCGATCGCAATGGATGTTGTTAATACTCGAGGGAGTGCTGCTGCCCACTCCCGCGGTATTTCCTCAGTCGGTTCTTACGACTCCCGTGGGTAGAGAGTGGTGGGACAATTTTAAAGCCGGCCCCACACGGTCTAATAATTATTTACTCATATGATAATATTTTCTAATATTAGCATACGTTATCGTGTTCGCTTCATCGTGTTAGCTTTGTATCCAATTCTGCTATATAATCAGTTCAGAATTAAGAGACGCACGTTATTAGCAGTTTAGCTGTGATTTTGATTAATTGACGATATATGAGATATCTTTATATGATATGAGATAACTTTGTAATTATAAATATACCTTATTACAAAATACTTCTTTTAAAAATAGAAGAATATAAAAGAAAACAAAATTGCTATATAAAATTTGTAATCTTTCGAATCTGGAATTAATTTGAATCGTCTCTCTAATCTGGAATCTCAAGTCCCGATAGCTTGGTATAAATACCCCTTGGAGCTGTTTAGGAGAGGATTCTGGAGTAGGTTATACTTTAAAGACACTAAGAATCCTGAAGATGGTCTTGTAGCGCTAAAGACGTGGTCACTACGTTCATGTGTTGTCTAATCTGAAACCACTAATAAGTTTGAAGACGTAAAATCTTGCTAAGTACGTATCATTTAGTTACTGGTAAAGTGCAACGCGGGCAGTGCATCATATATATTACGTATAGCCTCAAGAAATGTGTAATGCATATTAGTTACTAAACAGGATCATTTTACGCTCACTCGCCTTACTTGCAAGTGGAATCTATTCTGTGATTAATTCTTATGGGACTTAAGAGTATTGTAGTTCTTATTATATTTTTTTCTTAAAAACATTGTTTAAACTTATTAAAATTGTACATATTGTATCATATTAGTGACTTTTTCTTACTATCTCTTAAACTATTTAGGCAGGCTCTTGTTATTTCCTTAGGTTTTCCCTCAATTCCAATAATTGTGTAGTGACGGGGTAACAGTTACACTACAGCTTGATAAACATATTTTACATGTTTTAAGCCCATCACTGCATCCGCTTTGCCCAATGTACAGATTGCCTCTCAGAGCGAGAGGGCTTCAATCTGTAGTCCATCATGCTGGCTTAGTATGAGTTGGGAGAGTTTACAAGCAAACGAGCAAGTCTCTTGGGCGTGCAGGTTTCTTTGCGATATTTTCCTTCACCGAGCAGTGATAGTTTGTAAACAAACACACACATGCTATATTCTCGAAAATTTAGCAAATATTATATTAAATTAATATTATATATAATAAGGAGATAATATACAGGATTTTTGTTTCGTATGATGGCAAGCGGGCCTAGGCCCACCTGATGGTAAATGGTACCGTCGCTCATGGACTCAACTATACCGAGAGTATTGGCAAGCCACTGCTCACCATTTAATCTCACATATATGAAATTAAAAACTTAACGGTTATCTCCTGCTACAACCAAAACACACCGATGTGCTTCATGGAGCGTCACACAGGAGATGGTGGTACCAACCCGTTTGGGCCCGACAGCAAGTGAGTAAGTACTCCCACTTGGTACCCAACCCTACCAGTAATGCAATGGGTGATAATTGCTTACTTCCCTTAGTCGCCTCGTACCCATGGGGTTTTGAAACTTGTATTCTTAGTCCGTCACCACGCGGAAAACATAGATGATACAGAGAGGATAGACCGGATAATAGGAAAAGGATAAAGAGGACGTTTTGAGCCTCCGGCGCTCTCACTCACCATACGAAACACAACAGTAAGAGTACTAACCATTATTTCATTTGATCTTTTGTGAGAGGGTGGTACTTTCCCGGTCGAGCCGGCCCATTCATTCTAGGATTAACAGCTAGCAACTCTTCCATGAGAATAAACTTATATGAATTCCCATCCTCCTCGACTGTCTCGCCATTCAATTGTCTTCCAAAACCACATGCAAGTACTCAGCGTAATTATTTGAAACATTCCTTAATTCGTCGCTTTTGACTCTCAAAACATTGTCACAATACTGACTATTACAATGAGTTGCTTTCTATTATATTATATTGTACTGTAAATGTATTGTTTATTCGCTTGGTATTAAGACCTTCAATGAATGCCAGCTTACGAATTCATGCGTACTGGTTCAGATGATAGTGGTAATACTTTGATTGTCCCAGCATGAATGTTGGCTCAACGGAAGTACCACTCTCTCATAGAAGCGGCGTTAAACAATGGTAGGTACTTACTGCTGTTATGTTTTATATGGTGAGTGAAGTTAGAGTTGGTGACGCGTGAGTGATGTCTCTGGTGTTTCTAGCGTTTATAAGCTACGATAAATGCTTACCATCAGATGGACCGTATGCTTGTTTGTCACCTCAGAATATAAAAAAAATAATAACTTCTTGTGCCGAGTGTTTTGGGTTGATACCCACCACAAAGCAATTCTTTGTGAGAATCACAAATATTTATTCTAATCTAAGTAACTTGGTGTAATTTGAGTTAGAGTTTTGATTGTATGTTTGTAAAGTAGACCGTAATACAGAAATATTGTATAGGGCAATGCTCTGAGTCGTGCGAAATAGTTTGCCCTTAAAAAACCTCAAAACTAAATCATGTGTTGTATTAAAACAAAATACTAAATTCCCATAGAACTATCATTTAATAGCGGACTAGCTGGAAAATCATACTATTACAAGTACTGTCCGATTTTGAGATCATGATCTGGACGTTTTAAACTTAGGTATAACAATGAAACTTGAATGTAAATGGATCAGTTTACGTACGACAGTAGATTGGTGTTTCACTACCTCTTGTAATAGTTTTCAATTCAGTTGGATTATAATCCTAGAGTTGCGTATTTCCGACGCTAGATGAAGCTCTATTAAAATTTTACGTGTTTCAAAAAATATTTTAACTATTCATTTTCTATACACAATAAAGATTAGATTACTTTATTATTTTAATTCAGAATAACATTTTAAGTTTGTTTAATATAAGATTAATAATAAAAATAAGTATCTATATTAAAAGCAGTGACATCTATTAACAAAATCTATTCACAAAACCAATTGTGAGATCAAAAAGCAAAGAACAAAACTTCTGATTTTTGTCTAGATTTATTATTATGTAACTTATAATATTAGAACTGGGGGGTTAGGCAGAATCTCGTATCTCACATGTCGATCGTATCGTGATCACTGTGATATATATGATTCTGCCTAACCCCCCAGGTCTTGATTTTTCATTGTGACATTTTACACACAATTTCTAAATCAATTCCAAAAGTGTAAATCAAATTTAAAAATAACCTAACAATTCTATGAAAGAAAAAAAAACGATTGTATTGACTTCAGGTAAACATGGCAGGCACATCGGAAGTACAAATAAATCTTCGAATACTTTTTTTTCTTCATAACATGGAGCTAGTCCGTGTTAAATGGAAATATGCAATTTGTATTATAAAAAATACTAATAATTATCATAACCCCGATGCTACTATCGTACAGGGCGAAAAATGGCACTGTCCTTTGTGTCTTTTAAATAGAAAATCGATAAAATTCTGATCAATAAAATACTAAAGGATGTTGTCATGCCGGTATTTTCTAAAATGATTTGTAATGAAATTTGTAGGATATAAAGCTAATATTTTTGAGAAAACAAAAAATCCTGGTTATAGAAATAGTTGTGAGCTTGGTAACTAAACGCTTATAAATTGACAACGAAACAAGCAGAGGTTTTTGAAACTTTCCATGTATAAAATAATAGTTGCATCTTGTTACTATAGATTTTTCCGAATTGAGAGCAACCACATCCATTATATTTTATTTTTGTTATTAATATCATATTTTGTTACATGAAAGACTAGAAACAGAACGCCATTTAAAATTATTAAGTAAATAGTTATCTGTAAAATCGATTTTATAATTGATATTGATTTCTTTAAATATTTTTCACATGGCTACTAACATATAGTCCTTTTAATGTAACATGAACAGATTCTCGCACCAAATATGTTAGGGCTTCCAAAAGCATTTACATCATTTAGTGTCATGGCGTATGCGAATTATTCCCCAGCGGTGAACGCAATTCCACGATCTTTCTCAGTCGTAAACCGCCTGATAAATTATATCCGAACACAGACATATCCAAATCCCAAAAAACCCAAGAGAGGAGAAAAACATATCGACTACACGCACAAATGATTTCTTAATTTCCTTTTAATGAAACCTCCATTTATCCCTAGGTAGTCGTTCAGATTTTTTTTATACTATACGAATGATGGTAAGCGTTTACCATAGCCTATAGACGCAAGTAACACCAAAGGCATCACACGCACGTCACCAACTCACTCTCCACTTACCATCCCTGTCCAAGGATAGGAATAGTAAGTGGAGAAGAGTAATAATAAAAAGAGGACAACAAGGATACTAAAGAGAGACTAAGAAGGGAGTTTGGGCCTCTGGTGCTCTCACTCACTATACGAGACGCAACGATAGATAGATCTTCTGTGAATGGGTGGTTTAGTTTGGGCCTCTGGTGCTCTCACTCACTATACGAGACGCAACGATAGATAGATCTTCTGTGAGTGGGTGGTTTTTCTCCGATCGAGCTGGCCCATTCTTGCTGGGATAAGCAAGGATCTTTCACTAGTATGCTTGAACATGTGCTTGAATTTAGACATGTGCTTGAAATGAGTTACCTATGGTTAATATTTAATGACGATAATGATTGTTTTGCTAATATGTTAATTTTATTATGATAATTGACGTTTTAGGCCATGAAGTTTTTGCTATATAAAGTCTTTACATCTCATGTAAAGACTTTGCAGGCTTTGCCTGTAAACCATGCTTTAAAAGATACTTACGGATTTAGAAATAGTAGTGACAGAACCAGGCTTATTTTTACCATAAAAAACCTAAAGCAATTTCAGGAAAAAAACTAATCTAAAATCAGCTATATTCTCCGGAAGAGAGAACATCGGAGGATATTTTCTAATACACAACGCAGTGCTTGTCCCAACGTTACTATATGGACGTGAGAGTTGGGTATGCAAAAGGAGTATGAGAGTAAAATGAATTCGGTCGAAATGTGATCCCTGCGAAGAATCTGTGGAGTGAGGCTGACTGACCGCATTCGTAATGAAGACGTAAGAGAGCAAGGAGCAACTGGTTAACAATATATACAATGTGATAGTGAAAGGATGTAGGTATAGGGGGAGACTGAGACTCATCTACCTAGACCAAATTGGTCATGTATTGAAGGAAGGTGGATTCAGGAGTCCCCGGAACCGGCGAGCGTAGATGAAGAGAATTATGAATGTTGACGAAGCGAGAGATGTATTCATGAATAGAGCCTCTTAGCACTCTGCTCTCTCTGTCTACCCCGCAAGGGAAATGGCATGATGATAAATAGTAAGTAGTAGTAGTAGTGGTACTTTTTATTTCAAATACTAAGCCAATAATTACCAAAATACAAAAAATAAAACTACAAAACTGCAGCCAAAGTGTATGGTAAGATTGTTGAAAGGAGAATAAGGATGGTGTCTGATGAATTTTTGTGTGAGGCACAAGGAGGTTTCAGGTGTGGACGAAGATGCATGGATCAAGTGTTTTCTCTGCGCAACATTGTGGAGAAGCATCTGGCTGTAGGCCAGAGGGTTTGCTGCAGTTTTGTGGATTTAGGGCTGGGTAACAAGTGGGAGTACTCACTTGATATCGGGCCGGAGCAGGTTGGTACCACCATGGGCGGACCCATCAATGGGTGACGACGGCTTTACGCGGGGGTGGTCTGACCGATAGCGCTGTACGGCGCTCCCGTGTGGGCGGGGTCCATGGGCGCACTGAACAGGGCTCTTCTGTAGAGACCACAGAGAGTCGTTGCGTCCAGGGTCATACGTGGATACCGCACGGTGTCGACGGAGGCAGTCTGTGCGTTGACCGGAATCCCCGCGGCACACGCTCGAGTCGTGCCCGGCTGGAGCCGAGCAGCGACGTGAACTCGTCGCGGAGTCAGAGCGATGCTTGTCAGTGACAGGAATTGGGCCGCGGTCGCTGCCTTCTGCGAAGAGGTTATCTCGTGGAAGGAAGCAGCGGAGAGGGTCAGAAAGGAGGATTCTTCAGCTGACCCAAACCGCCGCCAGCGACTGGGGTGGCGCAGGCGCAGGTACTTGCGCTTTATGCCGCCCTAGCTGAGGCTGCGGGTGGATGGACCGGGGAACGTCCGCCACCCGCAAGGCCTCCCGCGAAGGTGCGACGCTCCTTGTGCTGATGCGGCGCTCAGTAGAGGGTACCCGAAAGAGTAAACCGCCGGCGGGCCACCAAAGGAATGTAACATAGTTCCAGTGGCCCGCCAATAAAGGCGGAGAGACGACACATGGCGGGTTTCTTTAGTGGGTGAAGGCCCCACACTATCCTGTTCGTTGCCCCGAACGACGGGTTGTGCGGTTAGGAATATTTTTTTCCCGCCTTAACAAAAAAAAAGGTTGGTACCACCATCTCCAGTGTCTCAACGTGAAGCATATTATCGTTGTGTTTTGACTGTAGCAGGAGATAACTGCTTATTCTTTCATTTTATATCTATGAAATGATGAGCAGCAGCTTGACAGTACTCCCGGTATAGTTAAGTCCATGAGCGACGGTTACCATTTACCAACAGGTGGGCCGTGGTTCGTCTGCTACTATGCGCGTAAAAAAAAAACATTAGTATTTATTTTGTTTGCATTATTATGTGCTAGTATCCGTCAGCTAAGACTTCAGGTTTGATACATTTATATTGCTAATAACAACTCTAATAGCAGTAAGAGACGCTATCGACCCGTAACCTGAAACAAATCCGACAAAATACCATGAGCTTCACCTAAGATTATCATCTATGTATGTAAATATTTGATAAAAAAATTGGAAGCTCCGAGCAATTGCTACAACAGCTTAGTGGCAAAGCGTTTGCCCCAATGGTCGAAAAGACACAGGCATGATTATCGCTTACAGTTATAATTATATATTTCACATTTTGATACTTTGTTTTCTAGTTTCATGTCGGTAGTAGAGCGTATCAGTAAAGCCTTGCTTATCCCATCATGAGTGGGCTGGCTCGATCGGGGAAGTACCACCCTCTCACAGAGCATCACCGTTAAACAACGGTAATTACTTCTACCGTTGTGTTTCGTATGGTGAGTGAGACCGCCGGAGACTCAAAGATATATTCTTTTTATGTTCTTTTCTTCTCTCCTTATTATCCTTCATAGCCTCCTCTTATCTCTTGCCTTGGAGATGGCAACGAGCAAGTGATGCCTCTGGCGTTGCTAGCGTCTATAGGCTACGGTAACCGCTTACCAGCATCTGGGCTGTATGCTTGTTTGCCCCCCATGACATTGTATAAAAGTAAAATGCTAAAAATAAATATTAAAAATGAGAACGAACGCTAATTATTACTTTTTAAATTATTTTGCGTTCGTTCTTATTTTTAAACAAATTATGAATATACTACAACGTGTATTTTATTTAGTAATATGTGAACATCGTTTTGAGCGTTACAATTGTTAATCTATTTAAGATGTTATTTTTGTAAGATATATTGTAACATTGTTTGTTGTTCCAACCTAATAAATTAATAAATAAATTTTAAAATTAAGGTCACATTCGAATTAATTATACTTTACCAAAATGTACTATTTGTTTCGTCAGTAAAATTATTATAAATCCCTCCGGAGCGATCAAACTGGACGTACAGTTAATTACAGCTACCCACATGGTGGCGTTTCATTAGAAAAATGTGGTTTAATGAAATTAATTTCAAATGGTTTTCGTTGTTAAAAAGAATGTTACGTATTTAATTACATAACAAATTTACTTACATCATACACACATATATATACTTTGCATCACGCCTGTATACCGGTAGAGGCGTATTTGTCCGTGTGGTGACGGACTAAGAATACAAATGTCACCACCCCATTATTACCCACGGGTGTCGTATGAGGCGACTAAGGGAAGTAAGCAATTATCATCCATTGCATGACTGGTGGTAGGGCTGGGTACCAAGTGGGGGTAAGAAATACTCAATTGGTATCGGGCCCGAGCGGGTTGGTACCACCATCTCCCGTGTAACCGGCCATGAAGCACATCGTTACGTTTTGGCTGTAGCATGAGATAGCCGTTTATATTTCATTTCATATCTGTGAAATGAATTGGTGAGCAGCGGCTTGACAATACTCTCGGTATAGCCGAGTTTATGGGCGACGGTTACCATTTACCATCAGATAGACCGTAGTGCGTCGGCCACTACATAGAATAAAAAAAAAATACACACCCACGGTTCGCCACTTATGTTTAAGTCCCACGTAATAGGGGGCGAGCCTATTAGCATCTACCGGGCACATTTCGGAACTCCGGGCTGCTACTGAGAATTTTTCTTTTTAGGAAAAAGCTCAATAACACCGCCTGACCCGGGGATCGAACCTGAGACCTCATGATTAGCAGTCGCATACACTGCGGCTGCGCCACCGAAGCAGTAAATAATTTAATTATCATAATAATATACAGTAGAAAACCAATTGAAGGTGACAGATTTTAAAAAAATAAGTTTTTTTGCATATTGAGCACAAATCTGTTAGGACTGCAAAGATAGATCCCACACCACTGAAGTAATGTAACATAGTCCCAGTGTCCCGCCAATACAGGCAGAGAGACGGCACACGGCGGGTTTATTTAGTGAGTGAGGGCCCCATACTGCCCTGTTCGTTGCCACGACGGGGTGTGCGATTAGGTTCATTAAAAAGAATGCTGAGGTCATCAGTTATTTATTTTTAAAATATATACTTACCTCGGTGAAGGAAATTGTCATGATAAATTTTCTTGACGGCTTATGGAGTGTATCAACCCGCACTCAACTTGGTGGACTACGGCCTAAATCCTCTGAGAGGAGCCCTGTATCCAGCATTAGGTCCAGTAGGTTGAAATAAAATAGCTTTATGCTGTAGGCATCAAAGCGTCCAGAACAAACCTCATCATCTTCAACTACGATATTTTTCATTACTGTTTTTTAGTACTGGTCCATAATAAACCAAATATATATAAAAGGAAAACAAAAGTAAATGTATCCAATCACTAAAAAAACTTCAAGAAAATATCGGGTAAAATATTGCATCCAATGTGTCAGACGATCGGGTTGATATAGTGTAAGTGGAGCTAAGAAACCAACGGTTTAAAAGAATTATTATTATTTTGTTTATTTTGTTCTTGCGTATGGTGGCAGAGGAGTCATGGTTCACTATGGTAAATTGTAATAGATGCTCATGCGTTAAGTAACACTGTCATTACTGTAAAACACTGTCGAGACGCTGCTAAAGATTTTATTACGCGGATGAGAAGTGAAATGAATAATATCTTAATTAATAACTTAACTCTTAGTATTCTGTGGTGTGAAATTTACCAAATCAAAATATTTTAGACGGAACAGTGTTTCTAAAGACACAAGTATCATCAAAAGTCATTATAGTCAGATTTTAATGTAAGTTTTAAAACACGGATAAAAAAAATATTGTTCTGAAACTTCTTTTAGGACGGTATGTATTGGATTTTATGAAACGAACGAAATATTATTATATATCGCGTTGCATTTATGACAAGAGTTTCAAGTTGTTTTTTTCTATAATCAATAAATAATCATAGGTCTGTTCTATAATTTGTATTTTAAAAGACATAAGGGAAGTTATTTATTTGGTTCTTACTAGAAACTTTAAGATAAAATTATATCCCTATACATGAAAAAAATAATGATGAGATATGATATGATACCTAATCCTTCTACCAGTAATGCAATAGGTGATAATTGCTGACTTACCTTAGTTACCTCCTACGACACCGGAAAGAATGGGGTGGTTACACTCTTATTTCATTACCACATGAACAAAAATTTAAGGTTGGTTAGGTTTCAAATCAAGCGCACTTTATCATCCCAGGCTAAATCATTTCCTACCACCGAAGGAATGTGACACAGTTCCAATGGCCTGCCAATAAAGGTGGAGAGACGGCACACGGCGGGTTTCTTTAGTGGGTGCAGGCCCCACACTACCCTGTTCGTTGCCCCGAACGACGGGGTGTGGTTAGGAACATTTTTTCCCGCCTTAACAAAAAAAAAAGGCTAAATCATTTCCTATATTTCCTATATAGTCAAGTATTAATTTCACTTAAAAAACTTGTTTCTTATGTAAGTGTAAGAATGGACTCAACATCAATCAATTAAAAGCGCTTATGAGTTAATATCTGTCCTCGTGGCTCCAATTGCTTGTCACCGAAAAATCAGAAAGGATTTTGTTCCGTAAACCAGCACCTGTGTATCGACGCTTCATTTCACTATTTTGTTTTGTTATCCATCACTCGGAAACGCTTTCCAGGACTTATGTATCTGAACAGGTACTGAATTTTATTAAAGTAGAGATTGAATCAGTTTTTATACATTTTATATTTGCCGTAGCTAAAAGTTAGTTTTTAGGTTTTATTTTAGGTTTCCTGTATAATAGCATAACACAATATTTGGCAATTTTTAAGTTTAAACAAAACAAGATTCATTAAAATCCATTTAGTATTGTTTGCGTGATGCCCTTAGAAACAAACAGACGAAAACAAATATTTTGTGTTCAGAGACGCCTAAGTAGCCTTATATTTAGATATTGTTATATATTTTATTTGACATGCTTAGCCATATAAGTTAACACAAAGTGAAATAGAAAATATGAAATAGAAAATGTGAAATAGAAAGTAACAGCAGGATTTGAAACTGCATCTCCTGGGTACCGCCTAGATGCTATGCCAATTCAGCCATTGTGACAATTGCTTAGGACTGCTAATGTCGATATCACATTCATACTTAACGTCTTGGGTAACACCTGCACCATCTGTCGGAAGTATTTGCGTACACTATACCGACCAGGTAAACTTAATTTGACAAATAAGATTTTTACTGAATAATGACGCAGCCCCATAAATATTTAGATATTTTTAATTATATTTTTAGCATTTGACATGCTTAGCACTATACAGTAAACACAAAGTGAAAAATGTGAAATCGAAAATAACAGTCACGAGCAGGATTTGAACCTGCATCTCCTGGATACCGTCCAGATGCTTTGCCAATTCAGGGATTTGAACCTGCATCTCCTGGATACCGTCCGGATGCTTTGCCAATTCAGCTCTGTTACAGCTTCACAATAGTATAGACTAGCCTGATTGTCGGTAGAAATACTGAGAGCATCATCATACCAACTTGAAAGCTCTTCTTACTGTTTAGTCCATGAGCGGCAGCTAACATGTACCACCAGATAGGGCCATGGTTCGCCATAAAAAAATAAACTAGCTAGTTATAACAAACATATTTTAGTATTAGACATAAACCAGGCTGACAAGGACCTGACCCATAATTCGTTCAGAAAATGAGAAACTTTTATGAAAGAAAGTTTTAGCCTTTAAGTATTTTTTTATTGTTACAAACTCCGATGGGAAATTGTTTTGTTAACTAGATGGGCATCTTGAAAGAATTTTACAAGAAATTTATAAAAATTCTATGCATAAAGCCGTTTGTATAACTTTGTCTTGTGGAGAGCTATGTATATTTACCTATTATATTTTGCAAAAATATTTGAACGATATGCCGGTACATGTAAACACGACGTCCAGCAGCGCTGTCAGGCGTTTAGTTAACAATAATTTTAACAGTTTATTAATGTGCGTTTTATAACTATAATACCACCTGTTTTATTGCTTATAGTAGACGAGTCATGGCTCACCTGATGGTAAGTGGTAACCGTGATCTATGGACTCATCTGACACGACTGTCTGGCCGCTTCTCAATGTTTAATTTTACGCAATGTGGCGTACATACCACCCGCTACAACCAAAACATACTGAGATGCGGGCTATCAATACACTGGAGATGGTGATCCAATGACAAGTGATACTTGGAGGCAGGTTTCAAAAAGAAAATATTACCTTTGTTCCAATGAATGCTAGCCGCTTAGAGCTATTTAAATGTAATCTGTCCAGAAAAGTACTGCAGTTGCCTTTTCACGACAACCCTAACAACTTATATACTTCTTTATTCAATTTGATTAGTAATGAATTTGATAACATCTTTAAACCTAAAACTATAACTATTGGCGCTCGAGTGGGCTTTAGTGAATGGGCTACCAGTGGTATTTATAAAAGTAGACTGAGGTTATATGAACTTTATAAGGAAAAATCTTGTTACCATAACCCAGTATTTTTAGAATATGTAAAGAAATACTCCAAAATATTCAAACGAGCCTGTTCCCGTGCAATCATTATATTTGAGAAATAAAATCAAACAATCCGGAGATATTATTAAAACAACTTGGAAAGTGATAAACAGTGAGACCGGTAGGGAACCTGTGCGTAATAGGGACTTTAATTTAAAAATACATATGTAGGAGCGAATCGAGAAGTGGCAACTGCATTTCAAAATTATTTTACAAATATCCCTGTTTTGAAAACCAAACATCTGACTTTGTCCTCTACTTCAGCCGAATCGCTCCTTAAGCAATGTGTTCCGAAATGTAACACTTCCTTTGAATTTTCGTATGTCAATGTGAAGGATGTTTTAAATGTTTTAGAAATCCTAATATTAAGAAAGCGGCAGATTTATGGGGTATGTCTGTCAAGTTGGTTAGCTCTATAATAAATATTATTGCTCCACAATTGGCATTCGTGTTTAATGGTTGTGTTGCTAAGGGTATATTCCCCGATCTTATGAAAGTTAGTAGAGTGGTTCCTTTGTTTAAATCGGGTAGTACCTCAGATCTTAACAATTTTCGTCCAATTTCTGTGGTACCATCATTAAGTAATGTATTTTAAAAACTTATACTTAAACAAATGATAAACTATTTTGATATCCATAAAATCTTTTATAAAAACCAGTTTGGTCTTTGTGAACACAAAGAATCGCTCTACTACTGATGCGGGTATGGAATTGCTAAAAACTATTTTCAAGGCCTGGGAAGATTCGCATGATGCGTTAGGTGTATTTTGCTATTTATCTAAGGCATTTGACTGTGTAAAACATGAAACCTTCATGAAAAAACTTTACCACTATCGAATCAGGAACAAGGCTCTCGACCTTTTGACTTCTTATTTGAGCAATAGAATTCAAAGGGTCGATGTTAACGGCAATCTATGACTGGGGTATGTCATAACGATGGGTGTGCCACAGGGTTCCAGTTTGGGGCCATTTTTGTTTCTCGTTTATATTAATGACTTGCCCTATTACGTAGGGGACAATCACAATATTGTATTGTTCGCAGATGATACATCATTATTATTCAAAATTAGAAGACAATTACTTGATTATGACAATGTGAACAATGCACTTTCTAAAGTTGTTCACTGGTTTAACGCCAACAATTCAGCTTTAAATGAGAATAAAACTAAATGTATTAAGTTCACTACACCAAATATAAGACTGATTAAAACCAATGTGCAATTAAATGGCGTAGAGCTGGACCTTGTGGAGTCTACTGTTTTCCTGGGCATAGACAACAAACTCCAATGGGGCCCCCATATTGGAAAATTGTCAACTAGGCTTAGCTCAGCAGCATATGCGGTAAGAATTAATAGATTATTGACAAACGTAGAAACGGCTAAAATTGTTTATTTCAGTTATTTTCATAGTATTATGTCATATGGCATACTGCTATGGGGGTGCTCCGCAGATTTAAATTCTATATTTGTACTCCAGAAAAGGGCTATTTGTGCAATTTATAAATTAGGCCCAAGAGTTTCCCTTAGAGAGAAATTCAAAGAAATAAATATTCTAACTGTTGTGTCACAATATATATATATGAAAATTTGTTATATGTCAAGAAAAATATCTATAACTTTGACAAGTACAGTGCCGTTCATCATATTAATACTAGGAACAAAGGCAATCTTATTGCACACAGTACTCGTCTTCACAGAATTAGTAGATCCTTCATGGGGCAATCTATACGCTTCTTCAATAAAATTCCCGAAAATATCCGAAACATGCCTTTAAATAAGTTTAAGAAAACAGTAAAAATCAGACTAATTAGTAAAGGTTATTATACAATTTCGGATTATCTGGAAGATAAAACAAAATGGCTTTGAACTGCTCCTCATTTTAATATAAATAAGCACATACCCCTTTTTATTTTTGTATTGTTTTCTCTACAATATTGGGTGTTCTGGTGAGCGCCTACTTTAGTTAAGTATTAATTTAAATATTGTAAGAAATTTAAGATTTAAAAAAGTGGCTCATGAGTTTTTTGCCGGGTTCTTCTCCTGAAAAACCTTACTACGGAATCCGGCCGCTTGTGGCGATTGCAATCGCGACATTGCGGATGCACTTGTCTCAAGCGCTCATGTTAGTTATTAGTATTTAACTTTGACGATTTTAAGTGCTATTACAATAAGCCTATGAAATAAAGTTATTTTTGAATTTGAATTTGGAACTCCACCCTACCACCAGTAATGAAATTGGTGATTTGTAAAATTGCTCCTGCTGCTGTAACTCCTTTAGTTATTTCTTACGACACCGGAAAATAATGGGCTCGTGATACTTTTATTTCTAGTGCAGCGCCACTCGAATCTCTTAGGTTGTGTTTCCTCTTCAGCGGAGCTGGGCGAAGTAGAGCGCAGTGAGTCCTGAATTGGCCAATCACAGTGCTCTAAATCTCCACTCCGCTTAGGTGGAAACAGTGTAAGTGGAGCGAAGCGGAGTTGGGCGGACTGTCAAATAATAATATATATGAACACGCGTCCCCGAGCCGGACAAAACGGAGTCGAGCTGTGCCGAGTGGAGGGTAGCGGGACGGTGCATTTCAAGTATTTTTGACTCGTGCGCCATATTTTAGTCTAGTGCAGCTCTGGTCTGCTCAGCACCCCTTTGCCACGCTCCGGAAAAACCCACTTCTCAATGCTTTTCTTCGCTCCATTCCGCCCAGCTCTGCGTCAGTGGAAACGCACCCTTAGCATTGGTGACCGCTTTCCTAAATGGCATTTATTCTAATATACCTTTGCACTATAAAAACTGTAGATAGAAATATCAGTATCAAACCATTCATTACGTTACCTGTGTAGTTATATTTTAGAAACTACTCCTAAATTCCATTTCATTCTGTAATAACAGTGATAGCCTATTGGTAAGTCCAAGGACTGCAAAGGTGGTGGGTATCAAGTTCGATCCTCGCACGTCACACACCTCTGACTTTTCCTGTGATTTTTTAACATTATAATTTTGTGAATATGTTAACAAATTATCACAGATCGGTGAAGGAAAACATCGTAAATAAACCTGTATGCTTGAGATTTTCTTGATGGCTTGTGAATTCTGCCAACTCGCATTGGACCAGCGTGGTGGACTACGGCCTAAATCCCTCTCTGTGCCTAATTGAAGAGCAGTAATGAGTTGGAAAAAAAATCTGTATATTATATTTCTCAAACAAGGAGTACCTTTTCGCGCTCATTCAAAGAGTCACATTTAAAATAATTTTTCATAAAGATCTTGTCGGTTCTAGCGAGTGAAATAAAACAGGATTAAGTTTCGTCATTTGTTTTGAGTGTCAGTTTACTATTTTTAAACTTTTAGAAAGAAAACGTCGCCTTAAACTCGTTCGCCATAGACACCATTCTACTCATGGTAGAATTTGGTAAACTCACTCAGAGCTCTCGTTTACTACTCGAACAACTAACTATCATAAATTACGTCTGTTGCAAATTGTTGAAACATCTCACTCAAGAAGTTTTTTCGATATGTAAATACGCATATACCATTTATTTCCTACCAGGTTCGGCCCCCAACTCTGTCCACGTGAACATCACCACAGGCACATTAATAATATTTAATACAATTATCCAACGGGAACCATCAATTATTCCGAGATGAAGAGTAGACTGTGTCCTTTTCTGGGCGCCAGACTATATACATGCACAATTTCATGATGATTGGTTCAGTAGTTATGGCGTTAAAGCGTAAGAAACAAAGAAACTCACTTTCGATTTATAATATTAGTAAGGATGTACAGTTGTGGGCCGCGGTCGCGCATAACAAAAAAAAAGGATGTACAGTTGGATGTGCCCTTACATTCTATTTACTTATAATTATAAACCTAAATATATAATAAATAAATATACACCCACATTTCACTCGTCCTGTGGTCCCAAACGAATCTTAACGCTTGTGCTATGGGTTTGATTACGGATATAATACATATACAACTTTTTTTTTGTAAATACATACATATAGTAAATAGAAAACACCCAGATGCAGAACAAATATCTGTGTTCATCACACAAATAATTGTTCTCAGTGGGAATCAAACCCACGACTGTGCACGGAAGCCGGTTACACTACCGACTACGCCACAAGGCCCATCGTTATTATATTACTTACACAGAATAATAAGTTCGTTGTCAACGTCTGTTTTAACGCTCTCTTCATCTAAATCACGCAACGGTATGTTGAAACGGTTTTCATTATCGTACAAAATGTTTTAACACGCTTTTATTAACTTCGCCTGTATTTATTTATATATTTAGATATTTTTATATATATTTTTAGCATTTGATTTGCTAAGCATGTCAAATGCTAAAAATATATATAAAAATATCTAAATATTTAAAGGGTTTGCGTCATTATTAGGTAAAATCTTAATTGTAAAATTAAGTTTACCTGGTCGGTATAATGTATGAAAATACTTCCGACTGATGGCGCAGGCGTCACCCAAAAGACGTTAAGTATGATGTGTTATCGAAATTGGCAGTCAGGAGCAATTGTCAGGATGGCTGAATTGGTAAAGCATCTGGACGGTCCAGAAGATGCAGGTTCAAATCCTACTCCTGACTGTAATGACTGTTATTTTCGATTTCACATTTTTCACTTTGTGTTTAATATTTATATATTCATTAAACACAGAGGGAAAAATGTGAAATCGAAAATAACAGTCAGGAGCAGGATTTGAACCTGCATCTCCTGGATACCGTCCAGATGCTTTACCAATTCAGCTTTACCATTTTTGATTTCACATTTTTCACTTTGTGTTTAATGTATAGTGCTAAGCATGTCAAATGGTAAAAAAAAAAATATATAAATATTTATAGGGTTTGCGTCATTATAAAATTAAGTTTACCTGGTCGGTATAATGTATGAAAATACTTCCGACGGATGGCGCAGGCGTCACCCAAAGACGTTAGGTGTGATGTGTTATCGAAATTAGCAGTCAGGAGCAATTGTCAGGATTGCTGAATTGGTAAAGCATCTGGACGGTATCCAGGAGATGCAGGTTCAAATCCTGCTCCTGACCGTTATTTTCGATTTCACATTTTTCACTTTGTGTTTAATGTATAGTGCTAAGCATGTCAAATGCTAAAAAAAAAAAAAATATATAAATATTTATATATTCATTAATTTGGTATGTGAAAATATGATATAGATAGATTCAAAAGAACAAAGCATGAGAATTATGGCATATTATGTATCTATGTAACGAAATCTTTGAAGGTTATTTTGACCCACATTAAAATGTCAGATTAAATTGAAACTTTGCATACTTGTCAAGGACCGATTACAATCAAATACTTTGAGAAGTTTATTTATTTATATGTTTCCGAAGCCATCAAGGAACCCTTATAATTTCGCGATGGCCGCCCGTCCACTGCATGCAGCTTAGCTCAGAGGCTTAGTACTAGAAAGCTGTATCTATATTCGCGATAAAAAACACACAAAAGATTTTACTGACGCATGACGCGTTCAAAAAATGCTGATATATTAAACGTGTTCATTTATTTCTAACGAGAAATAGTTACATGAATTTACAGTTTCTTACTTTAAAATTTCCAAACTTTCCATATAAAGTTTGAATGAACCCCTAATTCAACATCTAAGGAGTATTTTTTTTTTTAATACCACATACCACTATTATATTATGTACATTTCCTTCTAACTATAAATAGGTATACGATATTTCGTGCCTCTTATTTTAAATATAACAGTCCCACCCCTCTCTACCCACGGGAGTCGTAAGAGCCGACTGAGGGAATACCGGGGGAGTGGGCAGCAGCACTCCCTCGAGTATTAGGTAACAACATCCACTGCGATCGCCAACCCGCCTGCCAAGCGTGGCGATTACGGCATTGTCCCCCATGACGGGATTGCTCATTGTGGCGTTCACTTGGGGAGGTCTATGTCCAGCAGTGGACGATGAAAGGCTGATGGATGGATGGATGGATTCTTAGTACCTACTTACACCCAAAACCACATCAACTACCAATATTTCGAGTTTCTAGCACCAGAGGTTTACGCTCTACGTTGATATATACGTCAGTCAGGGAGAAACAATTATTGTTGTATAGATAAAAATCAATTGCCATGCGTTAGTCTAGCCAAAACTCGAAAACCGCTGAACCGATTTCTATGATTTTTGTGTGTATTTTAGTAGGTTCCTGGATGTTTAAGATTCACATTGGACTTGGTAGACGATCGTGTACCAAGTTTTTTATGTTCAATTTTAGATAGGAAGTTTTCTTTTTTATATTCTTTCATGATTTTTTGCAATATCAGAACATATAACCACATAATTTCCCCCAAAACACCTACCACCACCCCTATCGAAAATTAAAATATTGAAAATAGTCTGGGGATTTAATAGCAGAGAAGCCTAAGGGTGGGACAAAGTCTGCTGGGTTCAGCTGTTTTGCAAATTATAATATCTATACTGACTAAACTGCTATATTTTTGAGTGTTAAGCATCGACCCTACATAAAATATTCTAAAAACTTGGCCAAGTAACCCTTGAGGAATATCTTTTGCACTTAACATAATATTTGAGTTTCTTGAGGCAGTATTATGAATCCCGAAACCCGACTAAAATGAGTCGTCAAACCGTAATTTTGCCCGTTAATGACCACCCAAGTCGTTGTTTAATGCAAGAATTAACAGTTAAGTATCCAATTATTATGTATAACAATATTATAATTTTAGCCTTAGTTTAATGAACATATCTTAGGTTATTATAGCTGGGGTGCGGTGCCGGTTTACCTCCTCGTGGTGCACCTCGGGCAACGTCGGCATTTGCCGGCGGCTAAATTTCCGGACAGGACGGGCCTCCGCGTGTCCCTCTGAGTAAGCGCAGAGTCACAGTGGATAGACCAAGATGTAGGGGCCAGCGGGGCCATAGTGGTTGCCCAGGCTCAGGAGTGGGGATAGTGGGGCCAGAGTGGCCCCCCCGTCCCCGGTGATGGAGCTGTTGCAGCCTAAGGGCGACGGGTTCACTGCTCATCTTCGCGAGCAGTGGACATGGTCTGATACAGACCACTGATCGGCCAACCCGTAATCCTGAACTGATAGGACCGGGGGTCTTCTGACCGCGAGGAAGAAAACCTCTATAAAAAATTACCCTAATCCTGTGCTCTGCCACCCCGCCAGAGGATGCATGGCTGAGGGGAGCTCAGTTGCGAGGGATTGGCACAATCGTCAGAGGACGCAAAACCTCAACAACATGGCGAACGTGAAAAACACATGTATACCTCCGGAGGGTACCGGGCGCGACGCGTCCGGAGAATCCCTCACAGGGCCGAGTACCCAGACCGGCCCTGTCAGCCCCACGTATCGGAGGGGGGCAACCGTCGCCTCAGCCGAAAGGGGTCCAGCTGTAAATACGGCCCCTAACATTGCAGCCGCACGGAAGTAGCGCGGCGGCCGAAGATCCCATAAGGGAAAGCCGTCCCAAATCAGGAACGACTCGATATCGGGCAGCTCGGCTGGCACTTCTGCTGCCGAGATGTCTACAACCGAGGAGAGTGGCCCAAGTGGGGCAGCAAGTACAGCGCAACCAGCGGAAATCTCTGCTGTGGTAGAGCCAATCCCGTCGCGGTTCTGGCGCAAGCGCACCTTATCTCAAGGAGGCGCTGCATCGGAATCTGACGGAAGCTCGATCGAGATGCCTCCCCCGAAAATAACCACTGCTGTCAGGCGTCGAGGCATCGGCAGGCCGGCAATACCTGTTCCACGGGCAGTCTCAGCTTACAGGGCTGAGACATCAAATTTGAAAAGGACGGAGGTGGAGCAGTCCGCGGAGGAGCGCCTGGCGGTACTGACGGACAGGCTCAACCATCCAATTGATGAAGATGGACCGCCCTCGGCATCACGTATAGTTGAGAGGGCCTCGCACAGCGTGGCCATAATAACAACAGTGGCCACGGGCTCAAAGAATCTGAAGGGCACCTTCGTAAGATGCCTGAAAAATGCTGCCACGAAGCTGTCCGACGTGGTAGCACGCCGGATGGGGTTCCCGCTCGAGTTCTGGCCCTGGTCCTCGACCATCTGGAGCCCCGCCTCAGGAGACTGTTCGACGCGTGCCTGGCGTCCGGACGGTTTCCAGACTGCTGGAAGGGGGGGGAAGCTCGTGCTCCTGCTGAAACCGGGACGGCCCCCCGATTCGGACGTGGCCTTTAGGCCCATCGTGCTGTTGGACGACGCAGGTAAGCTACTCGAGAGGATTATCGCTGCCCGTATCGTCCGGCACCTTGTGGAGGTGGGCCCCGACCTGTCGGACGCTCAGTTCGGTTTTCGTTCGGGGCGTTCGACGGTTGACGCCATTCTTCGGCTGAAGGCCGCGGCCACGGAGGCCGTTGCTCAGCGAGGGGTGCTGTTGGCGGTGTCGTTGGACATCGCCAACGCATTTTACAGTCTGCCATTCGGCTGCATCAGGGAGGCACTCCGATTCCACGGGGTGCCCGCCTACTTGAGGCAGCTGGTGGCAGACTACCTCGAAGGCCGCAGCGTCTTCTTCGTAAGCCGGGAAGGGGACGCTGTGAGGAGGGCCATGTCGTGCAGTGTCCCACAGGGATCTGTCCTGGGGCCGCTCCTGTGGACATCGGGTACGACTGGGTCCTACGTGGCCGGCTTCCACCTGGGCTGGGTGCAATTTGTTACGCCGATGATACCCTTGTCACGGCCCGGGGAGGGAACTTCGAGGAGGCGGCGCAGCTGGCCACCTCGGGTACCGTGGAGGTGGTCAGACGTATCGAGGCGCTGGGGCTTAGGGTGGCCCTCAACAAGTCAGAGGCCCTGCTATTTCATGGGCCTCGGCGCGGACCACCCGCCGGCGCCTCGATTACGGTAAATGGTGTATGTGTCAGTATCCAGGCCCACATAAAATATCTGGGCCTGGTCCTCGACGGGCGGTGGCATTTCGACGAGCACTTCCGCCAGCTCGCACCGAGACTTGTCGGCACGGCGTCCGCCCTTGGGTGTCTTTTACCGAACCTGGGCGGACCCAGCATCGCGTGCCGACAGCTGTACGCGGGGGTTGTCCGGTTGATGGCGCTTTACGGCGCACCCGTGTGGGCGGAGTCTCTGACCACCGGCAATAGGGCTCGGGCTCTTCTGTGGAGATCGCAGAGAGTCGTGGGGGCCAGAGCGATCCGTGGCTACCGCACGGTGTCGTGCGAGGCCGCATACGCATTGGTCGGGACCCCCCCGTGGGACCTGGAGGCGGAGATGCTCGCCGAAGTTTATCGGTGGGCGTCAGCAGCGCGTGCGGGAGGCGTTTGCCTCCCGCCTAGTCAAATCCGCGCATGGCCAAGCGACGCTCGCTGCGCCATCATCGCCCGTAGGAGGGTTCGGCTGGAAACGCCTCGGGCCGGTCTTCGGACCGTAGGGGCGCTCCAGCCGATTTTAGAGGAATGGGTGGCTCGGCGGCATGGGGTCCTCACCTTCCGGCTGGTGTAGGTGCTGTCGGGGCATGGTTGCTTCTGCAAGTACCTGTACACAGTCGCTAGGAGGGAGGAGACTCCCTGCTGCCACCACTGCGACTGCAGCGAGGACTCGGCGCAGCACACGCTCGAGTCGTGCCCGGCCTGGGCTGAGCAGCGCCTGGATCTCGCTGCAGTCATCGGAGAGGACCTGTCGCTGCCGGCTGTCATTCGATCGATGGTCGGCGGTGATAGGTACTGAACTGCGGTCACCAACTTCTGCGAGAATGTCATCTTGCGGAAGGAGGTGGCGGAGAGGGCCAGGGAGGCTGATCTCTCCTCTGACCCGACTCGCCGCCGGCGCGTGGGGCGGCGTGGGCGCGAATATCTGCGCCTAATGCCGCCCTAGCCGAGGCTGCGGGTGGTTGGACCGGGGATTGTCCTCCGCCCGCGTAGAGCCTACCGCAAAGGTGCGACGCCCCAGGTGCGTGGGGACGTCGCTCAGAGAGGAAGCCCAATAGGGCTAGCCGCCACGCGGACCACTGAAGCGAATATACGCGGTACCAGTGGTCCACCGAGTATGGGCGGGTGGCGGTGCACGGCGGGTTTTTAGTGGGTGCGAGCCCCACTCTACCCCGCTGTCTTCCCGGGCAGCAGGTGCGGTAGGTAAATTTTTGCCCACCTAAAAAAAAAGGTTATTATAGCTACATTTTTATTTAGGTTTTGTTTAAAGAGTTTAAATCACATCTGAAGCTTATATAACTATACTACGTTAAACCTTTATGCAGAAGGAAACGACCTCGGCCAAATTTCTGTCGCTGCCGTTCTCGTTGCGGTCTCCCCCTATTGCCATAATGAATTAACAGTGACAGCCCGGATTCGTTTTTCTCCTTGCAATGTGCAGATATCTGCTGAAGCAATCATGACCCGACAGCGCCTGCACCAGTCGGAAGACAAGGTCTCCGTGCCACAGTCATGCCCACTCCTCCAGCACAGGTTGAAGTGCCTCTATTATCCAGAGACCGGCCCGGGACTCCTCCAGCCGCGCCCTCCAACTGGCCGCCAATACACCTCAGCGAGCACCACTGCCTCCATGCCTACGAATTCCTTCGTGTGGTTTTGAGAATATACACCAAGGCAAAATAATGATCTCTTGCTGTCTAATAGGGACTATCCATTTTCCGCGATAAAATATAGCCTATATCCTTTTTAGGGTTCTGGACCGATTGAGTAGATTATAGCGTGAATGTGTATACATATAACATGCAATCCCACTTTCACGTTTATAATATTAGTATGTTTATATTCACGGGTCGCAATACACAAGGCAGTGCTTCTCCTAACGTTACTATATGGAAGCGAGAGTTGGATATGCAAAAAGGAGTATGAGAGTAAAATCAATGCAGTCGAAATGAGATCTCTGCGAAGAATCTGCGGAGTGAGGCTGACTGACCGCATTCATAACGACGATGCGAGACACCGAGTAGGTATGAAAGAGCGTATTAGTGTAAAGATGCAAAAGGAAATGCTCCGATGCCTCGGATATGTGGAAAGAATGCCGGACGAGTGACCGGTTAAGAAAATATACAATGCGAAAGTAGAAGGGTGTAGGTTTCTACTGGTACTGGGGTAGACCGAGACTCACCTACCTAGACCAAACCAAATCGGTCATGTATTGAAGCAAGGTGGATTCAAGAGTCTCCGAAATCAGCGAGCGTGTATGAAAAGAATTATGAATGTTGAGGAAGCGAGAGATGTATGCAAGAATAGAGCCTCTTGGCAATCTGTTCTCTCTGCCTATCCCGCAAGGGAAATGGCGAGATGATAAGTTAGAAGTTATATTTAAAAGCTGAACGTACATTTTTGTAGACTTTTTATTTAATTAAAACTGTCTGTTATGAAAGTTTCAATCTGGCGTCAAATATGGAGATTATTCGAAATACAAAGACAGAAAACAGGCGTTTACCATGTACCATCAGATGGGCTGTATTTCGTCTGCTATAGAAAAAGGCATGGACAATTTGCGGTAATTGATTATGTAACAAAACACAATGCCTTTTTCCGAGCAAAACAAAATCAGTTCAAATAAATCGTACTAAAATTGAACTGAATAGTGAATTCAGTTATTTATGCAAAACAACTAGCAACTAGTGAGCTCTTTGGTAAAGTTTTTAACCAACTGTCTTGCTGTTACTCTAACTTTCTTGAGCATTTTGCTGAGTTTGGCGGAGTCTGTACTCGGTCTTATTAGGGCACATCGCGGATGAATATTTAAATTGCTGAATTTTGAAAACAGAATTTTGCAAGAAATCTTTAAGCTGTTACGTATAAAGCTCATAGCAGTGGTGTTCATATTTATAACGAACTTGAGTTTACACTATTTGTAGCAAGTTTGTTTATATGAAAGATGGATAAAGTTCTCGCAGAATATCCGCATTTTGTAAGAGTGGGTATTTTTACTGTTAAATTACATTCAGTGAGTGAGATTATCGGAGGTCAAGAACCGATCCAATCCACTTCCTATTAACTGTTATTACTTTTTCCTTTTTTGGGCTACTAACGGCTTACCTTCAGAGGGTCGTCTTTTTTTATTGCTTATAGTGGTAGTTCACAGCCCACCTGAGGGTAAGTGGTCGTCGCTTAGGGACTCAACTATACTAAGAGCACTGTCAAGTTGCTACTCAATAAATAGTGTTGAAGTTATTTAGGCAAATAGGCGAAAATTGACCAGTGCCTTCACCTTATCTCTGAAATTTCTAAGTCTAAACTTTAAATAATAATATAGAATTTTTATGGTTATTTACCCCACCCGGATGGTATCCCAGGAGGTGCAGGCCGAAATCCTGCTCATGATTGTTACTTTCAGATTCACATTTTTTTACACTACGTGGGCGGCAAACAATCATACGGCCCATGTTATGGTAAGTGGTTACCGTAGTCTATAGACGCTAGCACCAGAGGCTTCACTCTCACGTCGCCATCTCCAGAAACAGAGGAGGTGGATAGGAAGTATATTAAGGAGAGGATGGGTAGGATCTAAGGAGAGAATAGGAAGGATAGGGAGGGAGTTTGGGTCTCCGGTACTCTCAAAACATTTTTGCACTTCATTTGGTGAAGCATGTCAAATGCTTAGAAAATACAATCCACGGTGTATGCGGTTTGGTAAATTTTATCCCATCTTAACAAAAGAAAAAAGAAGCTAGTATTAAAGAATGTTACCGAAAACTTATAATTTTCGGCGACGACCTTTTTCTTTTTCTAAATGCGATTTGATTTATATAAGTTGAAGAAAAAAAAATCCACAACCAACCAAAGTAGGTACTAACTGTAAAAATACAGGGGATAATATCCTTAATAATGTATACCCATTAAAGAACATAAAAATACTTCTAAATTTGATTTCAAAGTTTCGGCTAAGTTCTGTGCCTGACATGCTGATGTTAATGGATCTTAAAATTATAAATTGAAAACCAATATAACACATTACGATAAGTCATTAATTCCCAATATTAACAAGACTTGCTAAAAAGTTACTGAAATTAAAAACTATATCAATTAACGATATATCGCCACAGTAATAAATCAAACTTAGACATAATTTTCTTCAAACTTAGTTTGCCTTTTATAAGTATAGTGTTAGTACTTATAATTAAGGTATATATCCGTTTGATGTAAGCTGCAGAGGCTCATACATTGTAGCGTCTCTTAGGAAGCCACTTGCTGAATCATCGTCATCCGCTTGCTTTTATATATTTCACTTGGGCGCAGCATGTGTTTTTCTTCCGTAATTCTCTATTAGTCACTCCTTTTCTTTTCATATGAATACAGTCCATTCGCCTTTTCCGTTTTCTATTACAGCCCCTCACATTCGTGCCTAGTACTCTTTTGGTAATATGGCTTTTATTCCTATGTATTACATGCCCATGCATGAATGAAATACATAAACATAATACTTAAGTTTCTAGTATATCGGTACGGGTATTAGGGCCCACGATAATAAATTCTATGGAATACCGAAAGTTCATTATAAGGAAACAAATGAATGTAATAGATTCTGTTGTTTTTATCATATTTTCAAAATATTCGTTGTGGATGAGAACCTCCACACTATTCCATTGTCTCTCCGAAAAGCAGTGTGCGGTAGTGGTTAGGGAGCTGGGTGCCAAAATTTCTATATGATCTGTTCGTGTGGCAGACATGATTAATATCGATGATTGTACCATAAAAAACATCAAGGATCACATCTGCCACAATAATAGGCCTGCGTTATTACTTGACAGCACTTTAAAGATGTAAAAAAAAACCGGCATATTAAATCATTTGTTCGTTTCTGCCTCTTGGACAGATGATAGCCAGAGACATCTTCAAAACGAGAAACATCGAAGAGGCAGATGTCCAGCCCTCTGACATTTTTAGTAATTAATTTTTAAACAATTTTTTATGATTTAAAAATATGTATATGAAATAATCACTTGGCAGACCCGAATTATTCGATTAATGACGATATAAAGAACCACAGAAAAATAGTCTGCCACCATGGTAGCGCCGTGTTTTCAAACGACGCGAGCGCTTCAAAAATGTAAAAAATAATAATGTCTACTAAATCATTTATTCGTATCTGCCATTTGGACTGGTGGTCAGAATCATCCTCAAAACGATAAACATCGAAGAGGCAGACGACCTCTGATTTTCCAAGGAAAGAGCATTTTTATATAATTTTTTTTCGAAAGTTTGTATTTCTTGCTTTCTTTCTTTCTTAGAGAGAAGAGAGTGACAATGGTATAATTTCCCAAGTAGTTGTGGTTTAGCTATGGGGCATTCCAACGTCAAATCACGCGGTAATTGGCCTGACCCCCTCGGATTTTGATGTCCAATGAATCGTGGGTTTCGTTTGGCTCCAAATATTATTTCAAATTTTTAGAAATGTTTTCATGGACGTGGACACTCACAGTGGGACTAGTCCACAAATTGAAAGTCGCGCAGCGGGCTATGGAGCGGGCTATGCTCGGCGTCTCTTTGAAGGATAAAATTCGTAATGAGGTAATCCGACAAAGAACCAAAGATACCGACATAGCTCGCAGGCTCAGTAAGCTGAAGTGGCAATGGGCTGGACACATCTGCAGAAGGACCGACGGACGGATGGATAAAAGACAGAAAATAACACACTACTACGTGAACTGTTAGTACATAGCATAGCATCACGCCTGTATTCCCCGAAGGGGTAGGCAGAGGTGTATTTACACGTAATAGGGGGCGAGCCTATTGACGTCTACCAGGCACATTTCCAAAGTCCGGGCTGCTACTGAGAATTTTTCTTTTTAGGAAAAAGCTCAACAACATTGCCTGGCCAGGGGATCGCACCCAAGAGCTCGTGATTAGCAGTCGCATACACTACCGCTACACCACCGAGGCAGTTAGTAATAACAATAATAAACCGTAATACCCGATTTACCTTCCTTCCTGAAAAAAACTTTAAAGAATCGTACATAAAAAAATCAGCGATCTAGACGTTTGCCAACTTTTTTTCCTATTTTGGGAGTCCTAATGAATCGAACAGACGCAACGAGAACGACGAACAAATGATTTAGTATAGTTTTCTTTTTTACATTTTTGCACCTACATCCCGTGATAAAACAGAGCACTGCACGTCTGCCTCTTCGATGTTTAACGTGTTTTGACCATCAATCCAAGAGGCAGACGCGAACAAATGATTTATTATCTATTTTCTTTTTTACATTTTTGAAGCGCTGTAACTCGAAAACGCAGGGACAAACGACTTTCATGTACAGGATCAAATCGGTTTGTATTGACATAAACTTTCATCCCTATTAATATGAAAGACGAACAAATCATATACCAAAATGGCACTCAGCTCCCTAACCATAGATAAACATTTCCCGACTCAACGAAAAAAAACATTTTTAGGAAAATCCAAAACTGCACGCCTCATAATCTTCATTTTTCACAATAAAATTGATTATTTGATAAGTAACTAATAATGTATTGGTGTTAATAAGTAGTTTTCAATAAATCACTGAGATAGCGCTAATTTCAAAAAGTACTAATGCGGGTTTCATGTTTTATACCCCATCTAGCGCTAATTTTAAGAAGTACTTCTATATTGGTCTATAGAAATACATTAGAACTCATGAAAGGTATAGCGCTGGTTTTAGTGTCGAGTCGAGCGTAAATATTCAGTACTTTTTGTTTATTTAATAACAATTAAACTACATCGAATCAGACCGTGAAAAGTAATAGGGCTCTATTCGTAATTATACTGAACCGTAAAAGAAAAAAAAAGACTCGATTAATAAAGTATTTCAGTTGTTATCGTGTTAACATTCATTACCTAAAACAAACGGACGTCCAAGACAGAACTTTTTTAAACCGTTTTTTAACTAGTTTAAAAAAACACATAGCATCACGCTTATAGTCCCCGAAGGGGTAGGCAGAGGTGTATTACACACCCATGACTCGCCAGCTATGTTTAAGTCCCACGTAATAGGGGGCGAGTCTATTGACGTCTACCGGGCACATTTCCAAACTCCGGGCTGCTTACACTACCGCTACACCACCGAGGCAGTACAACACTGACAGACAGTAATTAGTTTAAATAACAAAAATGGCATAAAAAATATCATGCGTGTCAAAAATAGTGTTTTTTTTTTTATATGTGTGTGTATATATTGTTTTCCAAGTGCAATATATGATAAAAACTTTGGAAAATCCAAAACTGCACGCCTCATAATCTTCATTTTTCACAATAAAATTGATTATTTGATAAGTAACGACTTATTTAAACATCAATGAGTTCAACAAGAAATCTCTAAACTAATTATCTTCCTAACTTGGTTGCCTTATAATTTTATTATTTGTTCTAAGTGAAAACATCGTGACGCCAAGGCCACGCAAAAAAATTGTGGAATGTAAAATATGTTTTTTTTTTGTATTTTATAACGTTGGTTGTGTTATTATTTACGTGTGTTTAGTGTTTTTAATTATTGTTATGGATAAAATAGTTATTATACTTGACAAATATCATCAGTTCGTCAAGCAAAGGTAAAAACTTTCTTTTAACAAAAAACAATATACCGGCCGGGCGAACGGCGTTCTGTTCTGTTGACGATAGTAAAACCACCGGTGGCTATGCGTACGTAAAAAGGTAGGTAGTTCTCATGAAAGGCGCTAGTTTTAGTGTCACGTCGAGCGTAAATGCCGTAAATATTCAGTATTTTTTGTTTATTTAATAACAATTAAACCACATCGAATAAGAACGTGAAAAGTAATAGGGCTCTATTCCTATTTTAAAAAGACTCGATTAGTAAAACATTTTGGTCGTTATGGTGTTTAACATACATTACCTACAACTCACGGACGTCCAAGCCAAATTTTTTTCAAACAGTTTTTTAACTAGTTAAAATAACAAAAATGCCATCAAAAATATCATAAGTGTTAAAAATAGTGTTTGTTCTTTATATGTGTGTGTAGATATTATTTTACAAGTGCAATATATGATAAATAGAGACATTTTAAGTTTGAAAAATCAGCTGTGCCATGTCAACCGGGAGTAGAACACACCTCAACGCTTCGCTTATGAGGTGTGCAATAGAGACATTTTAAGTTTGAAGAATCAGTTGTTCTGTGTAAAACGAGAATAGTGCCCACCTCAACGCTTCGCTTATAAGGCGTGCAAAAGCAAATATTGTTAACGCGTAAAGTATACCTTTGGGGTTGTTAATGTTTATAACCCACGGAAACCGCTTGCCATCAGTTGAGCTGTCTGCCTGTTATTCACACTTATATTTGTACAAGAAACGTAGTTTTTAACTAATGAGTTAGCATTTTTGATAAAATATATGTATAATCTATAAAGATTAAAGTTGCCTTGCCAAGTCTCAATCTTATACCTAGGTAACGGCATTAATATATTAAAGAGCTTTACGGAACCTTATTATCGTGAAAATGCAGGATTCCTAAGCGTAAATCGATTACAGTGTAGCTTTAAATCCCCTGTAACATCGAGGGCTGTTCGCTACGTGATCGGAAGTCGTTACATTGAGCAGTCTTCTCCTGTACAATTAAAGCGAATCCTTGTGTCAAATTTTATGTACCATCTGGTACACACTTGAAGTTTCACGTAGGAATAATAAACGTTAAATTGACAGCAATGCATACCATAATGACTAATGACATATGTTTTTAAACTGTTACATACTATAGAGTATTTGAGTTTCTTTTATTGGATTCATGCAATAAAATAATTTTTTAGGATATGCTATTGATTACTTCTAGGGATTGCTAAGGCGTCTCATAGAAGTATTTTTGTAACTTATAAATGTGTGTCAGCAGTAAGCTATAAAAAAATGCATCCAAATCGGTCCAGCTGTTTAGGAGGAGTTAGGTGATAAACATTCTTACAAAAAAAAAATACTTTGGAAAATCCAAAAGTGCACGCCTCATAATCTTCATTTTTCACAATAAAATTGATTATTTGATAAGTAACTAATAATGTATTGGTCTTACTAAGTAGTTTTCAATAAATCACATAGATAGCGCTAATTTCAAAAAGTACCTTCTCATGTTTTATACGCCATCTAGTGCTAATTTTAAGAAGTTCTTCTACATTGTTCTATAGAAATAATTCTCACGAAATAAGGATAGCACTGATTTTAGTGTCGCGTCGAGCGTAAATATTCACTATTTTTTTGTTTATTTAATAAAAATTAAACCACATCGAATCAGACCGTGAAAAGTGATAGGGCTCTATTCGTAATCATAACAATTCGTAAACGAGAAAAAAAGACTCGATTGTATTTTGGTCGTTATCGTGTTAACATACATTACCTACAACAAACGGACGTCCAAGACAACTTTATTAAACAGTTTTTTAATTATTTTAAATAACAAAACTGGCACAAAAAATATCATGAGTGTTAAAAATAGTGTTTTTTTTTATATGTGTGTGTATATATTAGCCGTGTGGGGCCAGCACCAAGAATAGCTCCACCCCATCTCTTCCTATGGGAGTCGTAAAAGCCGACTAAGGGATTACCAGGGGACCGGGCAGCAGCGTTCCCCTGTGTACTAAAAACATCCACTGCGATCGCCAACCCGACTGCCAAGCGTGGCGATTATGGTAAAACCCACATTTTGGGGAGGCCTATGTCCAGCAGTGGATGATGAAAGGCTGATGGGTGGGTGGTTGTATATATTGTTTTACAAGTGCAATAAATAGAGACATTTTAAGTTTGAAAAATCAGTTGTTCGACGTAAAACGAGAGCAGTACCCACCTCAACGCTTCACTTATGAGGAGTGCAATATACCCATAAATTATTATATTAACATAGATAAATGATATAAAAATTGTAGTCTTGATGAAAAAATTTATACATAGGCTGGCTTGACTGGTGAAGTAGCCCTCTCACACAACATCGAAATTAAGTAACAGTAGGTACTTCATACTATTGTGTTTCGTTCCATGAGTAATAGCACCGGAGACCCCCGTCACTTTTCCGCCTTATAGGTTCTCAGGCTCTAAATCTCAGTAAAATTTATTTGCTTTTTTCATCAAGAAATCAATAGCAACTCAGAGTTAGGATGTTATCGATGTTTCCCCCGTTATTCGGAAAGCATAGCAAGTCTTGTGCCTGATCTCTCGTGTCGTGAGATCATTATCATCATCACCGGGCTTTTGGGCTACCCAGGTCTGGTGGACCGACGTTCTAGTCAACGTCAAGCGAAGTCATTGGCTGTAGTCTGCACAGGCTTGCTTCTAGTGGCCTTCTATAGGGAGGCATATGTAGTGGCGGATATCAAAGGGCAGAGGAATGGATGTATGGATGAATGTAATCTAAAATAAAATTCAAAGCAGTCATGAGGACTGCCGATAGAAGTGAAAACTTAACAACAGTTAAACACAAAGTGGAAAATGTGAAATCGAAAATAACAGTCACGTGCAGGATTTGAACCTGTATCTCCTGGATACCGTCCCGATGCTTTGCCAATTCAGCCATCGTGACACTTGCTCCTGACTGCAAATTTCGATAACACCATTCATACTTAAAGTCTTGGGTGACGCCTGCGCCATCTGTCGGACGTATTTACATACATTATACCGACCAGGCAAACTTAATTTTACAATTAAGATTATTAACTATTATTAACGCAGCGCTATAAATATTTAGATATTGCACGCCTCATAAGCGAAGCATTGAGGTGGGTTCTACTCCCGCTTCATACAGAACAACTGATTTTTCAACCTTAAAATGTCTCTATTTATCATATATTGCACTTGTAAAATATATGTACACACACATATAAAGAACAAAAACTATTTTGAACACTTATGATATTGTTGATGCCATTTTTGTTATTTAAACTAGTTAAAAAACTGTTAGAAAAATATCTGGCTTGGACGTTCGTGAGTTGTAGGTAATGTATGTTAACACGATAACGACCAAAATACTTTACTAATCGAGTCTTTTTTTTTTTTCGTTTACGAATTATTATGATTAGGAATAGAGCCCTATTACTTTTCACGGTCTGATTCGATGTGGTTTAATTGTTATTAAATATACAAAAAAATACTGAATATTTACGCTCGACGTGACACTAAAACCAGCGCTTTTCGTGAGAACTACCTTTTTACGTACGTATAGCCACCGGTGGTTTTACTATCGTCAACAGAACGCCGTTCGCCCGGCCGGTACATTGTTTTTTGTTAAAAGAAAGTTCTTACCTTTGCTTGACGAACTGATGATACTTGTCAAGTATAATAACTATTTTATCTATAACAATAACTAAAAACACTAAACACACGTAAATAATAACACACCAACGGAATATTTTTAGCTGCGCGCCTTTTTTTGCGTGGCCTTGCCATACGCGCGGCCTGGAACTGAGAGGTAGACCAATATAGAAGTACTTCTTAAAATTAGCGCTAGATGGCGTATAAGACATGAAACCCACATTAGTACTTATTGAAATTAGCGTTATCTATGTGATTTATTGAAAACTACTTAGTAAGACCAATACATCATTAGTTACTTATGAAATAATCAATTTTATTGTGAAAAATGAAGATTATGAGGCGTCCAGTTTTAGATTTTCCAAAGTGTTTTTATAAATATATTTAGCATTTGACATGCTGAGCACTATACATTAAACACATGCACCTGGTATGAAACTACATCGTATTACAGAAAAACACCAAATATTTTAAGAATTTCACAAAATTTTAACTGTGTAGGTACCTATTCAAGAACAGCGTGTAATAAGTAGTAGTAGTTATATAGGTATCGTATATTCGAAACGGCTTACCAAGAAAACTCGTTTCAAAATTGAGTATTTCATATCAAAGCTTCGTATTAACACCGGATATAATAAGAAAAATATATTTGAACACGATATTTGGACTAAGACGTTTCGAAAAGGAGATTCCACTGAAATTTCAATGATTATGGATGAACTTCGAACGAATCTATTTGAAATAGGTATAACTTATATAGCACGCTAGAACGAACATAAACTTACATCGATATCGAATTTTGAAATGCTTCAATTGATAAACAAGTATAATGTAGTCTTTTGTACTTTTTTTTTCTTTTTATTGCATGTGGTGGCAGACGAGCCACGGCCCATCTGATGGTAAATGGTAACCGTCGCTCATGGACTCAACTGTACCGAGAGTATTGTCAAGCTACTCACCATTTCACTTCACAGATATGGAATGAAAGAATAAACGGCTATCTCCTGCTACAACCAAAACGCAACGATGTGCTTCATAGCCGGTCACACGGTAGATGGTGGTACTAACCCGCTCGGGCCCCATAGCAAGTGAATACTCCCACTTGGTACCCAGCCCTACCACCAGTAATGCAATAGGTGATCATAGCTTACTTCCCTAGTCGCCTCATGCGACACCCGTGGGAAAGAATGGGGTGGTGACGCGTGTATTCTTAGTCCGTCACCACACGGACCTTGTCAAATGTGTAATGATATATCTATCGTAACTATTATAAAGCTGTAACATAGCTGTGTCTGCACATTTAAGATATTGGAGAAAAAAATATTGTACTAGGCTAGGCGTGTCTGAAAACAAAACATTTTTTTAGATTTTTTGTCTGTTTGTCTATTTATCTGTTTGTTCGTGCGCGCATCACGCAAATACTACTGGACGGATTTTGATGCACCTTTTTTATTTGATAGGTCTTGATTAGACTTAAAAACTTGTATTTACATTTTATCCTGCTACTATATCGGGTAGGTACTTTCTTCATTATCCTTTCTATCCTTTCCTTAGTATACTACCTCTCCAACTCCTATCCCTTCCCTTAGAAATGGTGACGCACGAGTATTGCGTCTGGATTGCCTTACCTGCTGTGTTATTTCTCGAGTGCTACGACTTGCGTGACTTGTTCTTCTTTAAACGAGGTTTGAGAAGATTACTTTACTCACGGTTGGCGGTGGCTTAGCTGTGCCCTTAGTGTTGCAAAGTCGATGAGGATGACGGATACCACTTACCATCAGGTGGGCCGCTTGCATTTATGACTTTGAAATAATTATATTTTTACTTAAAAGCAATCTCCCGTAAATATATAAACGTTCAAAATAATGTTCTTCGACCGTAATAATTGTATCTATAATAAACTACTTGGGGGACCGAGCTGCCTTAACAAGCTTTCCGATATCGTTAGACATCCGCCGTAGGCCTTGTTATATCGAAATGTTATATATTATCTAGAGAACGTCGGAGCGAAGTTCTAGTTTGCCCATATAAAGTGTGTATATGTACAAGCAAATGCTTTGTGTGTAATTGTTTCATCTTTATATTGTGATATATTTTGATCACAACCACGTATGATACATCTGAAGTAACGTCACATAGTTCCAGTCCTGCAGTATGAGGAGATATTTAGTGGCCCCACACTACTTTGTTCTTTGCCCCAGATGACAGAGGGTGCGGTTAGGTACATTTTTTCCTGCTTTAAAGATAGCCCATTGACATAGTAGAAAGAGTGGGAAGTAGGTTATCTTCATACAAACGCACCGCGCGCGGCTTGTATGTGTGCGCCACATTATCGTACGCACACTCTAACAAAATCTCGACCCGTTTCTCAGTACGCCAGTCAGGGCTAACGCTGCACAAGGTTCGCGCGTCACGGCTTTTCGGCACGGCAAAATAAATGAAAAATGTGTGATAATAGCAGGAGAACTTATTGCTGTGTGTTTGGCTGTCTAAATGTCATGTCATGTCGATTTCTTAGTATTGTAGGTATAGTGACTAAGTAATAATCGTAGTAATCGTAAGTAAAAATCGTAAGCTAAAATAATCTGTGTTGTGTCGTCTGGGTTCAGGGTTAATGAGGTCGATTTTACCTAAACGATTACAAGTAAAAATTACAACTTCGTGGCCCTTGCCAATTTCTAGGCACTGAATTAAAATTTAGCTAAAAGTGACAACCCTGAGACAGGCAAGTATGGTAGGTAATTATATCGCGGAATGGGCCAGCCCATTCCTAGTTAGCCTACTTCCCCACTCTTTCTACTGTACCAGTGATAAGACCAAAATACCTAGAAATAGGTATGAATTACCAAACATCGTAATTAAACTTTCATGTTTGAAAACATCTCTTGAGTAAGTGTGAAGGATACCGGCTCACTTTAAGCCACCGTGATATAGAGCGGTTTAAATGCATAAAGATTTATAAATTTACTAGAAAAAATGTGTGAAAATGTGAACTGGCAAATAATAACTATCAGTGGGATTTGCGCTCGCATCTTCTAGATTACCGCTCCAGACTATGTACCTACTGAGCTATCATAGCAGTCACTCGCAGCTATCAATTTATTATATCGAGGGACTGTTACAATAGCTCATATACAAATAATAAATTTATTAATTACTATTCTTTGCACGTGGCTCCGCCGCAGTCAAAACCTATTTTTTTATTTAAATCTCAGGTGCTCGATATAGTAACAGGATATACCAGTTTATAGGTCTAATTAGGAGATATCAAATCAAAATGTTTTAACAAAGCCCTTTCCGTAGCTTTTTTGTGAAGACCGAACAAACAAATAGACAGACAAAAATCATAATAAAATTGATTTGTGTGCAAAGACGCCTAAATAGTCTAATACATTATTTTAAAGACAGATTTTAAGACAGCTCTGATTTAGCTTTATAATAGTACTGATTTTGTTTATGATAAATAATCTATACTATTATAAAACTGTAACAGAGCTGTGTCTGTACATTCAAGATATTTGAGAAAAAATTACTGTAATAGGCTATATAGGCGTGTCTAAACCCAAAACAATATTTTTTAGAATTTTTGTCTGTTTATCTGTTTGTTTATTTGCGCATCACGCAAAAACTACTGGACGGATTTTGATGCAACATTTTTTATTTGAAAAGCCTTGATTAGACTAAATAACTGGTATATATTTTGTCCCGCTACTACATCGGGAACTTGAGATATAACTGAAAAACTAGCTATTGGCTGCGGCGAAGCTGCAGGCAATGGCTAGTATCATATAAAAATACGAACAGACTAGCCTTTGCCCGCGGCTCCGCTGCAGCCAAAAGCTAGTTTTAGCCCATATCTCAGGTTTCCGATATAGTAGCAGGATCAAATGTATGCCAGTTTTGAAGTCTAATCAAGAGCTATCAAATAAAAAAAAGTTGCATCAAAATCCGTTCAGTAGTTGTTGCGTGATGCGCGAACAAACAAATAGATAAACAGACAAAAAAATCTAAAAAAATTGTTTTGTGTTCAGACACGCCTATATAGCCTAATTCACTATTTTTTTTTCTCAAATATCTTAAATATACAGACAGCTCAGTTACAGCTTTATAATAGTATAGATATAGTATTGTTCTCTCATAATGTTGTTAATATTCAACAAGGAGTTGAATTATTATAATTTGTTCTTAGATACAGCACAAGTCACTAACTTTTATACATCAGGTCTATTTAACTAATATTGATCATGCTAAAATTATAACTTTAAAAGTTTTTATTTTGGGATTATTGTTACTGTATCACGCAAAAAAGGGTAAAAGGTTTGGGTTGCAGCTAATTGAGAATATCCATCCATCAGCCTTTCGAAGTCCACTGCTGGACATAGGCCTCCCCAAGGGTACGCCACAACATGTGTTTCGCTCATAATGGGGAATAGTGCCGTAATCGCCACGCTTGGCAGGCGGGTTGGCGATCGCAGTGGATGTTGTTAATACTCGAGGAAGTGCTTCCCACTTCTCCGGTATTCCCTCAGTCGGCTCTTACGACTCCCATGAGTATAGAGGGGTGGGACAATTCTAAAGCTGGCCCCACACGGTACATTGCATTGCACGGTGCATTGAGAATATAACTCAAAATAATATGTTTCAGCGTAAGAGAATACACATTCAAAATTTCCTTAGTCTTAGATTTATTATCACAAAATATAAAAAAATATTTCAGAAGTCACTGGGGCCCGTCTAGAATTAGTACTCAGATCTCCGTTTCCACAATCTGGATTTACCGTTATGCCATATTTAATCACAATATTAAACCAAAAAAAAGTTAAATACTAAATTAAATTAAACTCCCATTTTCATAACCTATTTTAATATTTTTTACCAACCAAAAAAATGTTAACAACAGAGTCTACAATGTATCCAGCTTCTCTCATATAACATGACATAATCTTGATAAAATAAATGTACGTAGATAACTTCTCCTGAAGCGTGATAAAAATTATTTTAACCTGCCGCTCATCACTTAGACCACCGAAATATCCCCAAACTTCAAGTCCACCAGCGTTATCGCTGAGAAAGTTTGTAAGTGTAATTCTTGAATCACGAGTCTTATTCGAGGCACCATCATCAAAATGGGCCAATTAGCTCTGATCCTTACACAGTCCAAAAACTTAAGCAATTATGAATTGTAATTTAGGGACGACAAGTGTTTTTGAACGATTTATACTTCCTTAAGCTTTCTAGGTTATGGTTGAAAAATATGGTATTTTGTGGGTTGATTCTATTATAATTATTCTCAATGTTCGTACTTCTTCTTACATTTCTTTCATTTGTTTTTCCTTTATTACAAGGATCAAAAACGAACCAAGGACCTGTTTGGTACTAAGTGATTATCGGAGCTTATAGATGCAGCTTCGGTTGTATTCATTTCCAGTTTTCAGGCTCAGGACAAGGCATAAATGTTAAAGAAGAATTAATAAGGGGATCGAGACTCCAATTATTCAAAGAACGAAACGATAAAATAGGTTTCACTAGGTAACAAATGTTAAAGAGGAATTGATAAGGGGATCGAGACTCTGATTCTTCCAAGAACGAAACGATAAAATTAGTGTGACTAGGTAACATCACTTTTCATCAATGTTCAGTCTGATGGTGGCATTTCTTTGACCTAGCTGGCCTATTCTTCTTGGAATTTTCATGGTTCTACTACCATAAACTATATTCTAATATTAAGATATATATTTTATGAAACGTCACTACGTGTTTTTATAGAAGTCACTAAACATATTTATGTGATGTAAAATTAATTTAATTAGATCCCAAGTTGCGCAAAATTTTAAATAGAAAATTATAGCTACGGGCAGCATGTGAATCTACGTCTCCTGGACTACCGTTAAAGATGCTCTGTCAACTGAGCTATCGTGACGTATGCTGGGGGCTCCATAACACATTCTTTCTAATCTTGGATCACGTCTGCGTCGTCTGTCTGCTGTATCTGAATACATTGGTCCGACCAGGAAGGCAGGATTAATTATTACAAATTAAGATGACATAATTGATAATACGACTGACTCGTAAACAAACACAAAACCATAAGCTGTGGAAAATAATCTATACTATTATAAAGCTGTAACATATCTATGTCTGTACATTTAAGATATTTGAGAAAAATTACTGAATTAGGCTATAGAGACGTGTCTTAACAAAAACATTTTTTTTTAGATTTTTTGTCCGTTTGTCTATTTATCTGTTTGTCGGTTTGTCTGTTTGTTTGTTCGCGCATCACGCAAAAACTACTGGACGGATTTTCATACAATTTTTTTTTTTATTTGAAAGGTCTTGATTACACTTAAAAACTGGTATACATTTTATGTCGCTACTATATCGGGAACCTGAGATATAACCGAAAAACTAGCTTTTGGCTGCGGCGAAGCCGCGGACAAAGGCTAGTCATTTATAATATTATAAATGCGAAGGAAGTTTGTTTGTTACGCTTTCACGCCATAACTACTAAACTGATGATCATGATTATTTAAATATTTTATATATTTTTTTAAGCATTTGGCATGCTTCGCCATATAAATTAATACAATGTACGAAAAAATGCAATCAAAGTTAATAGTCCAGAGCAGATGTCACGGTACCTGATGTGGCAAAGCATCTGGAACAGTTTCAGCGAAGCAGCTTGAATTCTTGCTCGTGATTTTCGAGTCTCGGTCTCACCCTGTACCTAAAATGAATGGTTCTTGTGGGATAGGTATTATTATTATATTTAGATAAATAATGTACCGTGGAGTTATGTATTTATAATGTAAAGCGGGCACAATCTAGTCTAATACAATGGTAAGATACTGACGCTGTCTCATGTTTCTGTATTGCTCTTTTGAGATTTCTTCCTGAATCATGACACACAAAGAGAATATCACAGAACAAAGCGGTATGCTTTAGAGTAAGAGCCTTTCCCCGCCCCGGAAGATATCCTTCCTGGAACCGGAGGTGACTCTAGTTCATAAGTGGCAAAAACAGATAATGCCTTAATATAAAGTAGTGGGAAATATTTGAAAATTTTAAATAATTCTGCTGATAGACCCGCGTTATTATATCGGGTGAAATTCGCGGATAGCAGCTAGTGTATATTATAAATAAATAAGTCAATTGACTGACGTAGGTATATCTTTAACAATAAGATTTAAAAATTTATTACTAATATAATATTATCTGTGGTAAGCTTAGTAGTTAAAGCAAATGTTCATTTACGTTTTTATTCTTTTCAATTTGAATTTTCAAATACAATTTACTAGTCATTTAAAATTCTTATTAGCCTAGCCTATTTTGAAAGGTTTAACTTTAAACATTGTCCTTTATTATCAAAGTAGGGTACAGAAAGTGTTTTTCGTGAATCGATTAACGTATTAAACACAATAAACATTATCATTGTGAAGTTTGTAATAACATTAAGCGCGTTCCACATGGCGCTCACAACGATCAGAACTATCATTAAACCGTTCCACTTGACGACCACGGCGGTTATAGCTGCGGCGAAAACGTCATCGATGACGTCGTTATTTTCGCTCACGCTAAGCTTGTATGTATGTTCATAAAGAGTTGGGTCGAAATGAGCGTTTAGAAAACTCTACTACCCGTTTCACTTTTGTTCGAATAAAATGGTCTTAAGCTAAAGCCACGGTCGTTTATTTGTATATCGAGCAAAAACTACTGAAAGGATTTTGATAAGACTTTTTGTTTGATATTTCTTGATAATATTTAAAAACTGGTATATATTTTAACAAGCTACTAATGGGTACTTGAGATGTTTTCGTTACGAGCCACGGTCCATCTAATGGTAAATGGTAACCGTCGCCCATGGACTCGACTATACAGAGAGTATTGTTAAGCCGCTGCTCACCAATTCATTTCACAGATATGAAATGAAATATAAACGGCTATCTCCTGCTACAGCCAAAACGCAACGATGTGCTTCATGGCCAATACACGGTAGATGGTGGTACCAACCCGCTCGGGCCCGATACCAAGTGAGTACCTACTCCCACTTGGTACCCAACCCTACCATGGTAGGGTTGGGTCATGCAATGGATGATAATTGCTTACTTCCCTTAGTCGCCTCATACAACACCCGTGGGAAAGAATGGGGTGGTGACACTTGTATTATTAGTCCGTCACCACACGAACAAAATGGATGTAATCTAAAAACTACGCCGGAGACGCTGGCAAAGGCTAGTCTTTAATAAAATTGCAATTGCAAAAGTGAGTTTGCTTGTTTCTTTGTTAATTACTTAACTGATCACGATGAAATTTAGCATTCATATAGTTCAGAATCTAGTAAAGGATATTGGCTACTTTTTATCCTGGCAAACTGGATAGTTTCTGTGGGATTTTCGCATAGAGATCAGTAGTATGCCGTATATATTTTATTTATATTCTAAAATCCATGCGGTAGAAGTCGCGGGTAGAATATACTTAAATATAAATTACAATCCGATCATTATTTTAAGAGATTAATGAGTACAACGTATTAAAAAGGTCTTAGGATATCCATTGTTGATGGATCGTAACTTGAAAAAAATCTCTCCGATAATATTTTTTCAAATTCCATTTCTGATCACCGTCCAAAGCTTCGTATTAGGTCCCTACAAACGACGTTGATTGATCGCTTCGTATCGGCTCCGGTCGAAGGTTTCTCACATTTGTCACGAATGAATATTTCAGATGCTCATGAGATGTCGATAGCATTTTTCTTCTTTTGATGGAAAGGCCATTACAAAATGTATGTTAGTCGGACTATTTTAAAATCTATTGATACCGTATTACCCTATCAGCTGATAATGGAATCACAAAGCCGTTCTTATGCGAGTGTCGCTCAACTAAAAAAGATGGCAAATAATGGATGGACGGAGGTGCGATATAGAAAAACTCCTAATTACCGTTTACAAGGAAAAAAGGGTTTGGCTACTGTAGAGTTTGAGGAAAAATTTAAAGCGGCGGAAAGGATAGTGCCTATGTTTATTACAAATGTTAGTAAAAGTACCGCGGAAATAGATATTATTAAGAAAACTCAAGAAAAAGTAGTACTAGAGAAAATATTTATTAAACGCCAATGTGATTATAACGCTTATAAATTTTTTCGTAAAGTTAAATTAGTTGCCGTTATACCTTGACAAAAAACTATGGCCACAGGGCATTGTCTTTCGAAGATTTGTTAATTTTAGACCGAAACATGAAGTGGAAGGCTGTCGGTCGTAAAAATGAAAATTAATGGATGAACAGACCTACAAGTTTATTACATTTAATTGTAAAAATGTAAAGCGTTCTGTTCAGAACATACGGGATTTATGTAAAAGCTGCGATCTGATAGCGTTACAGAAAACCTGGCTATTGCCGAACGAAATTACTTTCCTAGATACCATTAGCGAAGACTTCAGCACGACAGAAGTATCTGTAATGGACCTATCTAAATTAATCTTACAAGGACGTCCATACGGGGGTGTTGCACTGTTATGGAGACGAAAAGTTTTTCAGGAAGTAACCATTGTGCAGTGTAGTAACCCGCGTATCTGTGGTGTAAAAATAATGTCGAAAGATAAAGCTTTCTTAGTGATGAGTGTATATATGCCTGTCGATGTAACTGTGAACCTAGCGGATTTCACGGACATACTTAGTTCGGTAAGTGCTATCATAGATAACTGTGGAGTCGATTGTGTTTATATGTTGGGGGATTTTAACACACATCCTACTGAACGGTTTTATAATGAACTTATAAACTTTTGTGCGGATCGGACATGGTCTTGCATAGATTCTGATTTGTTAGGTTTGTTATCAAAAACATACAGTTTTTTAAGTGAGTCACACGGCTCTAAGCGATGGCTCGACCACTGTTTTGTGACTCAAGCCGCTGTAAATACAGTTAAAAATGTATCGGTATTGTACGATGTTCTGTTGTCCGATCACTATCCCTTTGTCATACAGTGTAATTTAAATATGTTGACATCAAAAATGTTAGTTTTTCTCAAAACACGGCCGTGTGGGGCGAAAGAGCTGTACAGGAAATAGAAATATATGAAAATGAATGTAATAATAGACTGAGACATATAGATTTCCCGCAAGAAATCACTAACTGTCGTGACAAAACGTGCAATAATATCACTCATAGATATATTATTGATAAGCTTTATGTTGACACTGTGACCGCTCTGACAGAGGCGGCCAGGGTGGGTTGAGGAAGCAGTAAGCGTAAACGAAAGAAAATTGTTACAGGCTGGAATAAACATGTCGCTGAAGCTCACAGACAAGCTAAACAATCATTTTTGATTTGGAACTGGCACGGCAAACCCCCTAGTGGTAAAATTTATGTAGAAATGTGTGAGGCTAGAAAAACATTTAAATCTTGTCTAAAATGGTGCCAGGATCAGGAACGTCAAATTAAATTAGATATATTGGCATCTAATCATTCCAACAATGATTTCCGCGCTTTCTGGAAAAATACTAACAAACTGAGTTACAAGTCGGGGCTACCTGTGAGCGTCAGCGGGGTGACGGATCCGAAAGAAATTGCCAACCTCTTTAAGGATCATTTCTATGTTAAACCTACACTGGGGACGCCCCGGATGACGGTTGGCACGGAGGTCGACATGGACCCGGGGATTCATTTTAAGGCCAAAGACATTGCTAAAGTTATTAAATCTATGACTAAAGGCAAGTCTCCCGGCCATGACGGTCTTAGTGTTGAGCATCTCCGGTATAAATGGGGTCCCCATTTACCAAGAGTATTGGCACTATTGTATTCGTTATGTATGACGCATAGCTATATGCCTAGGGACATGTTGCGCACTGTAGTTGTGCCTATAGTTAAAAATAAAACTGGCGATCTAGCCGACGTTTCTAACTATAGACCCATATCCTTAGCCACGAATGAATTCTAAAATTTGAATGTGTTCGACGGCATGCTTAATACACAGTTAAATAAATACATCCAACTCCACGATAACCAATTCGGTTTTCGGTCTGGCTTATCAATGGAAAGTGCTATACTATGTCTTAAGCATGCCGTCAACTACTATGCAAAGCGCAACACTTCAGTGTATTGCTGCTTCCTCGACCTTTCCAGGGCATTTGACTTGGTTTCGTACGACCTCCTATGGAAGAAGTTGTAAAAATGTGATTTACCAACACCGGTAACAAATATTCTAAAATACTGGTATGGTAACACAGTCAATAATGTGCGTTGGGCAGGTACTTTTTCGCAGCCGTATGGGTTGGAATGCGGGGTGAGACAAGGGGGCCTGACTTCATCAACGCTTTTCAACCTTTACGTGAACGAGCTAATCGGTGAGCTTAGTAGCGCCAAAGTCGGATGTCATATTGATGACATTTGTCTAAATAATATCAGTTACGCAGATGACATGGCGCTGCTGAGCGCGTCGCCATGTGGCCTGAGAAGGCTCGTTCACATATGTGAGAAGTACGCTGAAAGTCATGGCCTGGTGTACAGTGTTAACAAAAGCGAGGTCATGGTCTTTGAGGCGGGAGGTAGGGCCCCTAAGGATATGCCACATATATTGTTAAATGGACAACCATTAAAAAGGGTTTTTAAGTTTAAATATCTAGGGCATATCTTGACTCCCAGCCTCAAAGACGATGATGACGTGGAAAGGGAGCGGAGGGCGTTGTCGGTGAGAGCGAACATGCTGGCCCGCAGGTTTGCACATTGCTCCAAAAATGTTAAAATTACTCTTTTCAGAGCCTACTGCACGTCATTTTATACATGCAGCCTGTGGGCTAGATATACTCGAAAAGCTTACAACTCCCTCCGTATATAATACAATAATGCGTTAAGAGTGCTGTTGGGGTTGCCCCGCTTCTGTAGTGCATCCGGGATGTTCGTAGAGGCGCGAGTGGACTGCTTTCACACCACTATGTGAAAACGGTGTGCATCCCTGGTGCGCAGAGTGCAGGCTAGCTCAAACAGCACGCTGGCCATGATTGCAGACAGGCTAAATTGTGAGTATGTTGGTCACTGCTGCGCCACCTCGCCACACGGAATGGTGAGGTGATTGTAAAATAAAATATTATGTGTTGTAAATGTGCCACTAACATAGGTTAAGTTTTATCTATTACTAACAATAATGAGTCATGGTTACTTGAATAAATTAAATTTATTATTATTATTATTATTAAACCTAGAACCGTAGCAACCAAGACAGTGCCTCTTAAGTTTTCGACAGAATTTCTAAGCAAAACTTGCATATAACTGTAATATAGGCGCATAAATAATCTCTACTCATAATAGCCATCTCACAGGACCTAAAAGATATACTTACTTATCATCATGCCATCTCTCTTGCAGGGTAGGTATGCCAAGAAGCTCTATTCTTGCAAACATCACTTGCTTTCTCAATATTCATAATTCTCTTCATATATACTCGCCGGTTTCGGAGAATCCTGACTCCACCTTCCTTCAATAAATGATCAATTTGATTTTAGTAGGTTAGTCTCGATCTCCCCCTGTACTTACATCATTCCGCTTTCGCATTGTATATCTTCATAACCAATCGCTCATCCGTCATTATTTCCACATGTCTGAACCATCGGAGCATTCCCTTTCGCATCTTTACACCGATGCCTACTCTTGTTATGTACCGTCCACCTGCTGGCCGAAGATGCGCAGTGGACGAAAACACCAGACCAGTGAAGGTACCAAGGGGGTAATAACTAGCGGTCTTGCGATACAAGGCTAACAAAAGGGTAAATGTGGTCTTTCCGACTGCGGCGTTCAAAGTCCACCAAGACTAAAGTAACCTAACTAAATACTCTAGATTGACCAACCGTCAAATAATTGGAGGTACTTATTGTGGCTGAAGGGTAGATACCTGAGTCTACCAGATGCGAGTAGAAGACGAACCACATCTAATAGAATTGTCTAACACGTTAAGTCGATTACATTTGAATTGGTCAGCACTTATCGTGTGATTCTGTCAAAATTCCCCCTTTGCGATCTGTCTAACTTCAGAGACAAAGATTTGTTGTGACTACCATTATGTATACCAAATTGTATAATGATATAAAGAAGAAAGAAAGAAAGAAAATATTTTTATTGAATACCAACAGAGACAACAAAATATAAACATGTTACAGACATTTATAAATAATTGAGATATTTAACTAATTATTATATTACTGAAATTTCCTTAAATTATAAATTGTAAAAATTGGGTTATTTATCCCTGTTAGACCAATGAGGTCCCCACTCAGCAAAATGCGGGCGCGCATAAAGCACAGCCGCGCTGATTTTCAATGAAGCCTCCTATGTTCAGAGAAACAAAAATATTCCCTTTTAGATTTTTAATATTAGTAAGAATTTCTTTGCAAATTATCATTGCCCTTCAAGGGTGAAGTAGACAAAGAATATAGTAATAAAACCTAGATAGGTAAGATTCCCTCAACAAATTGCGAAGTATGTCGTATTGAGCCAAAGCGGCGGACTATAGTCCAAATTCTTCGCATTTTGAGAGATCCGTGAAAAACTACTCTTATAAAGGCAAGCGAGATATTTTCAGTTAAATGTATTGTCAGTCACTGATTATTTAGGCAGAAACTCCTCCCCCTATTCATAAAGTTTACGTCGGAAAGCATCATGAATATGCGATGCTATTGTCAACGGTACGACTTGTAAATGAATGAGCCCTTAAAGATTTAGACTGTTCAAGTCAGTTTATAATGTTATTGAAATGTGATGTAATTTAAAATGCTGCGATCTCCCAGTAAGTAGTATAGCGTGGATAATCAGTAATTCATCCAAGTGCCGCTAGTTATGAAATACGAAGGTAGTTTTTTTTCTTCTACCTGTGACTTAAACTTTCTTAAACACAAAGTGAAAAATGTGAAATCGAAAATAACAGTCAGGAGCAGGATTTGAACCTGCATCTTCTGGATACCGTCCAGATGCTTTTACCAATTCAGCTATCCTGACAATTGCTCCTGACTGCTAATCTCGATAACACATCATACTTAACGTCTTTGGGTAACACCTGCGCCATCTGTCGGGAGTATTTTCATATATTATACCGACCAGGTAAACTTAATTTTACAATTAAGATTTTACCTAATAATGACGCAAACCCTTTAAATATTTAGATATTTTTATATATATTTTTAGCATTTGACATGCTTAGCACTATACATTAAACACAAAGTGAAAAATGTGAAATCGAAAATAACAGTCAGGAGCAGGATTTGAACCTGCATCTTCTGGATACCGTCCAGATGCTTTTACCAATTCAGGTTTCTTTAGCGAGTACAGAAGCTACCGTAGGAGAATGGGGAGATTGCGTACCTTCATATTAATATTTTACCAAAAGTAATTTACTTAAAACTGGACAGTATTCAGAAATTTCGTAAGGTAAAGAGCGGTTGTTGTCATAAATTTACATTGCCTAATTAACCTATTTTAATTCAGAGAGCACAACCTTATATTATAGAAATGGGCCATTCAGGGACCGAAGTGTTTATATTGTTGCTTTTACGCGCTCATTGGAGCCAAAATCTCCTTTATTATTTTGTATTTCTTTTTTCTTTGTAAGTGATATCATGCTGATGAAACTACGATAAAAATTGTATTCCTTTAGTTAGGTGTGTAAAAGTTTAAATTCTAACAATTAATTTATGTTTCCGATTATCTGAATTTATATATGTAACTAACATAGGTATAAGTATTATTGTTATTAATTTAAATAAATCAGTCTTGATTACTTAAAATTAAAAATGATTATTATTATAATAATTATGTAAATCTAAGAGATTTATTTTGAAGTGAAACTTGTTAGGTGGCGATTTGGTAATCCATAGTTTGATCAGATTTGAGATTTAAATTGCGAGGATGCATCACGTTGCACATTTCGTTACACGATAGAGAAAAAAACGCCTTCATGTATGTACAAACCAATACTAAAAACTAATGTGATAAATTTATTCTTGGAGTCGTTATTCAATTCCCGAGTTATTTTTTTTATTAATCCTGCACTACGAGTACTGTACTCAGCTTTCATATCGACCTCGAGATTTCTTACTATAATTATACTCAGTTGAAGAGTTACTGAGCACACACATGTCATAATCCTCCCAAAGAGAGGGACAAAAAATAGTCTTGTATCGCCCGCATCCAACGGCTACCTGCAACTTTGACAAGGTCATCTGGACACCTGGGGGGTTAGGCAGAATCTCATATCTCACATGTCGATTGTATCGTGATCACTGTGATTGGTTGAGAAACCGACGCGTGATGTCGCAATAATCCGTTGGCCAATCACGGTGATCTCTCAACCAATCACAGTGATCACGATACGATCGAGATGTGAGATATGAGATTCTACCTAACCCCCCTGGGCCCGTATAATGTAGCACTGCACTAAATCGTATCGACATCGTATCGTCTCGCTTGTGTTTGGTAGAGAAACCGACGCGTGATGTCTCAATAATCTCTCGGTCAATCATTGTGATCTCTCAACCAATCACGTGACACGATGTCATGTCGATATGATCGAGTGAGATACATTCTATCCCCCTGCTTGAGACTGTCCTACACTGCTATTATGTTCCTATTTCAAAGAATATCACAAAATTCTCTAATTTAATTAATTATCAATGCTAATGGTAATGCGAGGCCTATGTTTAATATTAAAAATATTCAGGATTTATTCAAAAGAAAATGTTAGACATTTGCATTCTAATGTGAGCTGAGTAGGGACGGGCGACATCTGACCACTATCTTCCACCCCAAGGGTTGAGTATTATTGAATTTAACCCATTTACATGTGCCGTGGTCTTATAAGAGTTATATAATGACGGGTCTCGTGGCGTAGTCGGTAAATAGTGTAACCGACTTCCGTGCACGAGGTCGTGGATTCGATTCCCACTCAGGACAATTATTATATTATTTGTGTGATGAACACAGATATTTGTACTACGTCTGGATGTTTTCTATCTATTATTTTTATATCTTTACAAAAAAAGTAATATAATATATGTACCTATTATATCCGTAAATGGTACCCATAGCACAAGCGTTAAGCTTAGTTTGGGACCAGAAGGCGTTGTGTGAAATGTCCGTAAATATTTGTTTATTTAATGTAACTAATGTATTAATTAACTTTGATTTTTTAGCATTTGATATACTTAACCATATATAAATTAACAGAAAGTGTGAAAATGTGAAATCGTAAATACCAGCCACGAGCAGGCTTTTACCGTGCCTCTCCTGGAATACCGTCTCAGATGCTTTGCCAATTCAGCCATCGTGACAATTGCTCGGGTCTGCGAGTTTCGACAACACATTCATCCTTAACGTCTTGGGTGACACCAGCGCCATCTGTTGGAAGTATTTGCATGCTTCTTTGTACAAAGCTGTAAACAGGATTTCTGTACATTAAAGATTTTAGATACCTATGTTATACCGACAAATATCTCACGTACTATCGATTACGTTGACCTCGTTTGCTCGTATATCCGACGCTCATCATCATGGGCTCAGCAGCTCAGTGCACGGGAGCCGGGAGCTCGCAGTCGCTGCTGCGGACTCGCCCTGAGTGTCGATTATGCTTTGAAAATAACAAGAATTGAAGCTGTAGTCTACCGTATTAGTCTTATCTAATATGTGGCAATCTCACGATAATTTTAATACGTACATTAAAAATATATGATTACTTTATTACGTTATTTAGGCGTCTCTGAAATCAAAACATTTTTTGGCTTTCCTCTACAGAATCAGAATCAGAATCAGAATTTATTTATTTGTACAACATAGGTAAAATATAGATCTTAAGTAATGTGTAGTTCACTATGCCTTGTCACTAGGACATACTAATATAATATTAAATTTAATTAATTAATTGAAAATAATAGAATTAATTCATTAAATTAAACATAATATACAATTAAATGAACATAACACCAATGTCAATAAATATTAAATCATAATAATAATTAAAATAAAAAAAGTATCATAATAAATTATCACTAAAATATTCATGCAGTGAGTAATAACATTTATTTATTAACAGATTATGTAAAGATTTTTTAAAACTAATTAGAGGCAAGTTTTTTATTTCACTAGGTATTTTATTAAATACTTTAGGTGCTGTACCATATACACTCTTTTGCATTAAAGCTGTATTGCATTTTATATTACATAATTGATCAGCATATTGAGTGCGCGTTAGACCTTTTCTTACATCTGTCACCTTTTGGAACAAATTCGGATTCATCTTAACGAAAATACATAATATACTTATGAATAATTTTATTATGCAAAACAACTGAAGCGTGTCGTTGTTTATTTGTACTAGGAAACCGTATTACAATTTCCAGAACTAACACTTTCACAGAAAGTTTAATTCCTTTTCCCATTTCATCCCCTTAAAGATGCAATTCCCAAAGTCTATTCTTAAGGGATGCTTACACTATAACAGAAAGCTACATTTCAAATGTCAGCTCTGTAGTTTGGGCTGGGCGTTTTTTTTTTGTTTAAGTGGGAATACACATGTCCTTAATCGCCACTCAGTCGTTTGGGGCCACGAATATGGTAGTGTGAGGCCCTCACTAAATAAACCCACCGTGTGCCTTTTTCTCCACCTGTACTGACAGACTAATGGAACCGCGTGACATTACTTCAGTGGTGGCTGGGCCAAGCAAATTTAAATAATTTATTCAAATGTTCAAACGATCTAGCAATTTTTTTAGGCTTTTTGCTCAACTCGTTCATAAGATACGAGAAATTCTTTAGGAAAATATTTACTTTGCTTCGTTGATAACACATTTCTTGCACAAAAGAAGTCTTCGACAAAGGCTGTCGGGGGATGGATGTTGTCATAGCGTTTTTTCGAATGATATTTTTATTTATTTATGCTTCCCCATATATAAGTAAAATGTAATTTAATAAAACTGTGCTATTATTTAATATACACAGACAACACTGACAAATAATCCCAAAACACCGGTAAGGAAACCTCCAGGCTAAATAGATTTGAACAGGCCATGAAGTCTGGCAACCCACACAGGTACTTACAGTGTGTTACCATTCTGCCAACTGCCTTACTCTTTTAAAGGAAACCCATGCCCGATAGTGCAACAGTAACAAAAAAATGTTGATGATATTTTGTTAGAGGGCGGTACTTTCTAGTGGTAGTAGGTACTTACTACAAAGGATAGTTTTATCCCGATTTTTTACTTTTGTATTGCATAAGTAATATTGCACGCCTCCCTGTAAGCGAAGCGTTGAGGTGTGTACTACTCTCGTTTCATGCAGAACAACTGATTTTTCAAACTTAAAATGTCTCTTTTTGAAATAAAACTACGTTTACGGAATCTATCGCGTTTACTTGATTTTACTACTATCCCGACGTTTCGAATACTTTACAGCATTACTTAGATGATAGACGTCCAAGGCTGATATGTCTATCATCTAAGTCCACCCGTGATCATGAATGCTGTAAAGTATTCGAAACGTCGGGATAGTAGTAAAAGTAAACGCGATAGATTCCGTAAACGTAGTTTTATTTCAAAATGTGTAACATTCGCGTAAATATCAGAAAGCATTAAAATGTCTCTATTTATCTTTGTACTTGTAAAATAATGTATACACACATATCATGAAAAACACAATTTTTAACACTCATGATATTTTTGATGCCATTTTTGTTATTTAAACTAGTTAAAAAACTGTTTAAAAAACTTCTTGGACAACTGTCTTGGACATCCGTGTGTTGTAACATACATTGTGTTAACACGATAACGACCGAAATATTTTACTAATCGCATCTTTTTTTTTCTTTTACGATTCAGAATAATTACGAACAGAGCCCTATCACTTTTCACGGTCTGATTTGATGTGATTTAATTGTTATTAAATAAATAAAAAAAGAGTGAATATTTACGTTCGACTCAACACTAAAACCAGCGCTATACCTACCTTATTTCGTGAGAACTACTTCTATAGACGAATATAGTGATACTTCTTAAAATTAGCGCTAGATGGCGTATAAAACATGAGAACTTCTATAGCTTTTTGTCAACATCTTGTACAATTTGAGTAAGTAAAAGCGAAGAATAAATATTTTTTCTAAGATGAATTAAATTAGATTAGTAAAGATATAAGCATTATGTAAATATAGAATGTACCTAAAGCTTTCTTTTGGTAGATACTGGTAGTATTTTAAAGAATTATTTTCTATAATTAATCACGAAGAAAGTTTCTATACGCTACCTAGCTATTGCAAATAAGTATCTACATCGCAAAATAATCTAATATGACTAGGTGCCTACTGTTTTCTTTATGGTTATCTACCGATCTTTGATTCAGAATTAAGTATATTGTATTTAGACGCCAGTAGCCCAGGCTTTACCCATGACTCAAATGTGTGGCAGCATCATCTAGTCAGTCGGCACTTGAGTCAACTTGCAGATAATGATGATCAAGAGTTTCACGTTTCTTTCTTGTTTAAAAACACTACACCCTGCACTAGGGAATAATCCTTGTTTCACGGGGACTTTAAAAACATATAATTTCATGGACACATAGTACACCCAGACTCGGAACAACCATTTTGTGGAAAACGCAAAGAGTTGTCTTGTGTGAAAATCGAACCCACTACACTCGGGCGGGAGGCCAGTATCTAAACCACTACGCCGACTATGCAGTCAAGCTCAGGAGGTGCAGTAATGATAGCAAAGAATATAGCAAAATTTCTTATAATTTATAAGTAATTGTGGACATTCTTTCAGAGCACAACAGAGTATAAGTAATTTTTATATGAAGCAAGTGACTGCTCGTAATACAGTGGAGCTCTGTATTTGTATACTGAAATCACCTTTTAGGTAGTTAAGAAACTATGTACAGTTACTAACATGGGGCAGCATACTACGATATACCTATACATGATCGTAGTTTGGATAAGAATTCTATCTATATTCAGATGAAATTATCGTGAAATAAATATATAAAAAATCTAGACGTCGCGGGACGTCTAGCAGATGTGAAACATTAAAATTATTTTGTAGAAATAGAATGATAATAACTGGACAAAGTACTCCTCAAGACGAATCAAACGAGTATAAACTCGATAGGGTTTCGTAGTTTCATTACAGAGTTACTGTGGCCACCTTCCAGCTACATCTTCAGACCCTATATACTATCTAGAGACAAAGTACTCGTCAAGATAAATCATACGAGCCCAAATTCGATGGAGTTATGTCGTTTTATAACAGAGTTCCTATGGCCACCTTCTAGCTCCATCACCAGACCCTGGATACCATCTAAAGACAAAGTACTCGTCAGACGAATCAAATAATTCCAAACTCTATGGTGTTGCGTCGTTTCATTACAGAGTTACTGTGGTCACCTTCCAGCTCCATCATCAGACTCTGGATATCATCTATGACTGAAGTTCTAGTCAGGACATTTCAAATGAGCCCTAATTCGATGGAGTTGCGCCATTTAATTACAGAGTTTCGCATGGCCACCTTCCAGCTCCATCATCAGACCCTGGATACCATCTAAAGACAAAGTACTCATCAAGACGAATCAAACGTGCCCAAACTCGACGGGGTTGCGTCATTTCATTGTATAGTTACTATAGCCACCTTCCAGCTTCATCATCAGTCCCTGGATACGATCTAGACACAAAGTACTCGGCAAGACGAATTATACGAGCACATTTACATACAAACTCGATGGGGTTGCGTCGTTTTATTATAGAGTTCCTATGTCCACCTTCCAGCTCCGTCATCAGATCAGCTCCATGTCATCATAATATTGTATTATCACGTGATATACACATGTGTGTAAAATTTCAGCTCAATCGAAAACCGTGAAGTGTGTCAAATTTAACTTGCAAGATTTGAACGGAACAAGTAGGTACAATAAAAGCGTCGCCACGCTAACAACCGATTTTACCCTCCCTCCGCAATAGATGTTTCTCATCAATAAAAATATGCACGTTGGGTGTTGCATAATTTCGATAACTCCATAAATGTCTTTGTGTCTCTATTCACACGCGAAGAAACTCGTGCAGAGATCCACCTCACTCAGTAGGCATATAGCCATATTCAATAATCTACATCATTTCGCTATCTTATCATAACATGGTATTTATATACATATATATATATATATATATATACATATATATATATATATGTGTGTATATATATATATATATAGTATATTAAAGTCAATAAGGTATATTAATACACGTTGCAAATGATTTAATATATTTATTTACAGGCAATGATGTTCTTGAGTCGCTTTCACAAATAAAATGACGTTATATTATTCACTACTGAAATCTGCAGCAGGCTTTTGGATACAAGCTGTGGAAAGATGCATTGATTAGCTATTTATTATTTATCTTTTAGTGCATTTTTCCTTTTTACTATTATGGAAATATTTCATAACTATAATTAGCTGTAGCATGCTGCAACAAGGCCAAAACTAAGCACGTTCTAATACATGCGCAAAATCCATGCACAAAAGGAACGATTGGCGGACAAGTTATGAATTATCTATATGCTAAGGAAAAAATTGATAGTTTTATTACTTATTATACGAGTAAGTGGCAAAACGAAACAATCAGAATAGATCTATATATAATTTCTCATTTGACCTTGATTGCATTTCTTTGACAAGGTTCGGATGGCCATTTTATATATTTTAGAAATATTTTATTTAGTGCCTCTGTAACGTACCTCAGTGCAACAGACAGAGAATTTTGCGAGACACTGTGCAGAAAACTTTGGCCGACCAACGTTTGGTATGATCCTGTAGCATAAAAAGCTAATGCTATCAAAACCTGCAATTAAAACATTGGATTTAGAGTCATATTTATTAAAGACCTATTTAGTGTAATAATAGACATTTTACTAAAAAGCAATGAACAACTAAATTGTTATGCAACCTTTATCTCTGCCGATATGGCATCCTGCCGTTATGGCCTCGGAATGTGTGGAGTGAGCTGTTCCACTAGATTTCTCACGAGGTCCTTATTAAGGCGAAATGTTTTTATGAATGTTGTTTTTTTATTATTGCATGTAGTGGCAGACGAGCCACGGTCCATCTGATGGCAAATGGCAACCGTCGCCCATGGACTCAACTAAACCAAGAATATTGTCAAGCCGCTGCTCACCAATTCATTTCACAGATGAAATGAAATATAAACGGCTATCTCCTGCTACAGCCAAAACGCAATGAAGTGCTTTATGGCCGGTCACACGTGAGATGGTGGTACTAACCCGCTCGGGCCGGATACCAAGTGAGTACTCCCACTTGGTACCCAGCCCTACCACCAGTCATGCAGTGGATGATAATTGCTTTTTCCCTTAGTCGCCTTATATGACACCCGCGGGTAAGAATGGGGTGGTGACACATGTATTCTTAATCCGTCACCACACGGAGAAGAGAGGGGTCTGTGTTCGCCCTCAACAAGGTCCGAGTTCGCCGCAGTCTGATAGTCTCTGCACGTTAGTTATCTTCTAAAGCAGCCAACTCTAGTATATTCCATCTAAGAAGGGCCATTTTACCTAGGTTTGGAATACAATTAAACAAAATTTATTTAAGGAAATAAGGATTTAGGTAATTTGTGTATTTACATAATGCGGTAAGCATTTTCACCTTTAATAATTGATATAATTCACTTTAGAAAACTTTCTTATCTTTCGCTCTTACTGACGTAGCCCCAATGTAAATTTTTCAAATTTTGACGGTAAAACACCGATAGAATTCTATCGGCACCATAAATTGGTATCATGCTAAATTGCCACTGGTATCGCAGTAGAATCGCAATAGAAAGGTGCTCGGGGTTGCAATTATAATAAAACCTGGCATCCTTCTTTTTTTTTCCCCGAAATTAACATTAAATAAACTTGTCTATATAAGCAAAATATGTGTTCTAAATATGTACAAACATTTTAAATATATCTTTAAAATAACCTGCGTAACTAAAGTGCTTATAAAAAGTCAAAAACATAAATTTTATGTGTATACGTCCATGATTGTAAAACAAAGAAATGTCAAAATTAACATATTTTATTTACTGTACACGTCTAAGGGTGAAGTTTGTATCTTCTTGTTGTGATCCCGTGAAAGTTATAGCATTAAAAATGCAACAACAAATTAAATAATGGTTCATTTAGCCAAATTACGGTCCTAATCGACTTTTTAGAATTAGATAAGGAACTGACAGTCGTCATTACAACCGTACCACCAAAGGGCGTAAATTGACAAAACGACGTTGGGCGGAATTGGTGTCTGCAGATTGCCCGAATAAAACTGTGACGGAATAGCATATAATTCATAATATGTAGGTACATAATAATATACTGAATTACTAATTGATTTAAAAATAATACTCTTTCAGATTTTATCAAAAGTTTGGTATCCCTGGAGTTATGGGTTGCATAGATGGAACACAGGTGGCTATATTAAGACCATCAATTCATTAAGAAAGGTTCTATAATAGGAAGGAGTTCCATTCTCTAAACGTTATGCTGGTAAGCATGGAAACATATTATTATTATACATTACTTAACTGCCTCTGTGGTGCAGCGGTAGTGTAAGCGACTGCGGATCACGAGGTCTCGGGTTCGATCCCCGGGTCAGGAAATGTTATGAAGATTTTTCGTAAAAAAAAAAATAGAAAAATTCTTAGTAGCATCCCGGAGTTCAAAAATGTGCCCGGTAGACGTCAATAGGCTCGCCCCCTACCTCTGCCTACCCCTTCGGGGAATACTGGCGTGATGCTGTTTTTTCTTTTTTTTACATTACTTATATGGTATACATTATATATCTAATACTGTATTCAAAAAAATAAAACAGCAACACGCCTGTACCACCGAAGGAGTAGGGGCAGATGTGTATAACACGCCCACGGTTCGCAAGCTATGTTTAAGTCCCACGTAATAGAAAGCGAGCCTATTGCCGTCTACCGGGCACATTCCCAAACTGAGAATATTTCCTTTTACGAAAAAGGTCAATAACATTGGCGGACCCGGGGATCGAACTCGAGACCTCATGACCAGCAGTCGCACACACTGATGATGATGATGATTCACGGATTTGTAATTCAGAATTAAATATATTGTGTGTAGACGCCAGCAACCCGGGCTCTACCCATGACTCAAATGTGTGGCAGCATCCACTCAGTCAGCATTTGAGTTACTTGCGGATAACGGTGAACAAGAATTTTTATTAGGTATAATAAAGGTTCCATCCATCCATCCATCCATCAGCCTTTCAATTTCCACTGCTGGAAATAGGCCTCCCCAAGAGAACGCCAAAACGTTGCAACGTTGATATTGTTAATACTCGAAGAAGTGCTGCTGTCCACTCCCCCGGTATTCCCTTAGTCGGCTCTTATGACTCCCGTGGGTAGAGAGGGTGGGACAATTCTAAAGCCGGACTCACACGGCCTAGGTTACCTTTTTAATATTTTTATTACAATACGTATATATTAAATTGAATTACAATTTTTAGGAGATAGTGGATATCCTCCCAGAAAAACCTTATAACCCCTATCCTTAATACTGTAGAGGGTAACACCAGAACACAATTTTTATATGAAGCATGTAACTGCTCGCAAAACAGTGGAGCGCTGTACTGGGATACTGAAAGCACGTATACATGCAGTTACTAATACCACAAGACTTTCTATATACTTAGTTTTTTTTATCTATTTTTAGATGTTTGCTTGTAACACGTGCTTTACACTATAGCCCTGTTAGTGTAGGCAAAATAATAACTGCATGTTGTGTTTTGCATAATATTGCAAACTCTACAAAAGCCCCTGTGCCTCTACTAACACCTGAAGAAACTCGTGCAAAGATTCATCTCATTCAGCAGGCATATAGTCATATTCTATATTCCACAAGTATAGCTTAAAAAAAATCCATTAGCTATTTTAGTTTTATATTTTTTCAGACATAACTTCCGCTATGCATTCCATTGCTGCAGCTAATCGATTACAGCAGCAGCAGTAGCATGCTGCAACAATGCGTCGGCGTGTTGGTTTTTAATACGCTCTAATCTTGCCTGGGCAACTTGTAAAGCAGAGTATCCTCTCTCTTTAAAATAAATAAAAAACAACAATAATTTAATTATTTAGGCTAGGCGAAGTGACCTAGTGAAGCATGTTTTAGATGAGATGTATGAATACCATACTTGCGATTCTTGCCTAAGGAGTGTTTAGATAAGTGGAGACACATAATTATGCGTATATCGACCTCTGAATAATTGTCTGTAGTCTAAACAATTCAAGAAGAATGAGACTCGCCTTCTACACTCGAACACGAACATCGGTTGTTTTCTGCGAGATTTTATCGTAATATAAACCATCACAGAAAATTATCACATGGAGAGTTCTCACCGCTCGCAATCGAGATTATCTCTTGTATAACATTGGCCTTTGTAACCACATAGATACTGTTAAAAAAAAATATAAATTTGATGACATCTGCTGGGTATGGGCGCACATTTTTTTTGCGATTTTTACGCGGTTTCCTGCTTAATATAGACTTTGGCTCGTTTCCTTCAGTTTGTCCTTGGCTGGAAAACATACACTAATATAGCAACAATTACATAGTAGCTTCTTTGTATTAGTTATAGTAACTATGTGAACCTCGTGCCTTCTGTCGCCATATTTTCCCTACTGTGTTGTGTGTTTGTAGAATCATCCAGTAATCTGTAAGATTTTGAATAGGTAATATATTAGCTTATATGATTTTTACTCTGTAATACCCTCTTCTAATTTTAGATGCATTCATAGTTTTCTTAATCTGGTTAATTTCTAATCCTGTCCCATTACAATTGAAATATAACGAGCATGCTGATGATATCGATGATTCTACAATCTTGTAGTGAAAATAAAGGAGAGCAAAACACGTTCTAAAAAGGAAACTCACGAAATAGCATTTTCAATATTCGTAGCAGAAGTATCTCCCTCCATAACTGCAGGCATATATACATATTTAAAAGATAGCACCGGACCTTGCAAAAAACCCATGTGTCGCGGGGAACGGTATACCTAAACACAATTAATTGATAAAAATACCCAGACTAAAGACTGTAATCGTACGAATCATAATTTTCCTGTATGAGAACCGAATCCAATACTTCATGGCACGGGAGGCCAAAACTAAGCAGCATGTTCTAGTACATGATTGGCGGGAAAATTAATGAATTACCTATATGAAAATAGTAGGTATACTTACCATTCGCCATTCTGTGACCGTTTTCGAGCAATCTGCAGACACCGAGTTCAAAATCTTTGCGCACTCAGACCAATGCTGTTTTGCCAATTTACGCCCTTCGAGGGTACGAGTGTAATAGCCGAGTGCCAGTTTCCGATCAGATTCCATAAAATCAATTTTATTAAGACCGTAATTTGGTATATATTTACCATTTTGATTTATTATATTTGCAGTGAAAGATAATATAACCACTACGTTTATTTGCAGTTTTGTTGCTTTCACATATTCGCACGTGGGATTGAGACGACAACACACCATAGACAAAAGTTATATACGTAGTCTATGACAACCATTGATCTCTCATAAAGGGCTGAAAAAAACGCACTGTAACAGGTTGACATTTCTTTTTGTCACAAACATGTTACTTCCATGGTCACAATACATATAAATTTGATGTTTTAGGCTTTATATGAACTCTTTAGTAACGTTTATAATTTTAAAAATATATTTAATATGTTTTTAGACATTTACAACACATAATTTGCTTATATAAACATTTTTATTTGATGGCATTTTTTGGGAAAAAATTATGGGTTTTTGGGAAAAAAAATTTCGTTTTATTATAATTGCAACCCGAGCACCTTTTTACTGCGATTCTATTGCGATACCAGTGGCAATTTAGCATGATACCAACTTATGGTGCCGATAGAATTCTATCGGTGTTCTATCGGTCAAATTTGAAAAATTAGCAGAGTTGGGGCCCAGATAAACGGACAAAAGTTCTAAAAAAAATCGTTTTGTGTTTAGGCAGGCCCATAATTATATTATAGCCTAATATATTATTTTTTTCTCAATATCTTAAATGTACAGACACAAATCTGATAAAGCTTTATAATAGTATATAGATAGAAGATAGATATGATACGCATTCGTATATTAGACATTAAAAACCCGCTAAATTAAATGCAAATCTGACGTTATTCAGTCTACAGAAAAGGCGTATCCATCATTCCGAATCGTTTGCTTCTTGAAATGGGTATATTCAAAATTTCTATTAGGTCCACCAAGTCAAAACTCTCCAGCACACAATGGAAGCTCTGTGTTAAAATGAGTATGTTTTTTGCGAACCCATGTCACTCTGTGTCAACTGCAATGTTTAAAAATATATAGGGTACGGAGACAATTTCTGAATATATAGCTGAATCTCGTTAAAGTTTTCTTAGTAAGTTTTTTCGGTATACTATGGCCCAATCGTAAGAAAAGTAATCATCTACGAGTATATTAATAACTAGCAGTTGCTCACCGCTTCCTCAGCGAAACATTTTTAGGGTTTAAATTCAATCCCTTATTTTATGCCCTTGAGATACGATTTATTAAGGGCCGGTTGTTTCAAACGATTGATTATCGTAACATACGTACGTCAAAAATAACGATTACGAACGATATTTAACGTACGTTAAATACAGAGCGTTGTTTCATTGCCTAAAAAACCAATCGCCAAAGTTATTAGGGATGCCAGCACATAGCAACGTATTTTCGTAATAAAAATAGATAGGAGAATTTTCTAGTATGCCAACATTTGCCCGTATACGTCAGTTTATCTTTTTTTATCATAGACAGAGGATGTTATAGTCTATGGTTTGTTGGTTTTTGTCATGGAAGTATTATGTAATGTATATAAGTATATACTATATATACATATTACTTATTTATTTTATTATTTATGACGCGAATGACAAAAATTTGAATTATTCCTTTAGTTGTGAATTGTGACAATATTATTAGGTAATATAAAGAAAAATAAGCTATTCATGCAGAATGGAGACCAACCGAGGACTTCACGTTTGTTAAAGTTTGATTTGAAATCTAGCTGTATTATAGAAGTCAGTTGCAACAGCCAATTTTTCTTCTTCGTTAGATGGAATGTTTATGTAATGAGGACGTAATTTATCGATAACCCGAGTCACTCAAGGAATTATATGGTCCACTGTTGATTTCTGCAAACCTGACACATGCCCAACACATCTCATAAGCGATCCTGAACCATAACATTGTAGAGTAGCAAGTACCTGATCTATAGGTAGGCTAGGTTTTACAGCCAAGTTTCTGAAATATTGTAGACAAATCAATTTTAAATCAAAGTATTCTTATGATAAATTCTACTTTTCCGTAACAAATTTCATATCGTCTTCGATACGACGTGTCAACAATAGAGCTATTTCCTTTATTAGGTACATGATAGTCTCACGATACCTTGCAATGAATGAATTCCAACATATGAATTCCTGCTCATCCCAAAAATTTTGTTTGTTAACAGGACAGGTGTTTAGAGACATTTTTCTTCCTTTCTACATTGTTTTGTTTTATCGCCAGATGAACAACTATCGTAGAATAAAGACGAATACAAAAGATCAATTCTATATTTACTTGTATCTATCAGTAGGTGTCTAGCACGGAAATCGTATGTAAATACTAAATTATTTTTTGGTTTTTAGTTCAAGGTACCTTTCCAAGGCGGTTTTTTTTATTTAAAAATGATTTATGTTTTTCTTTTTATTGGTTATTTATAAAATAGGTGCGTAGGTTAGAGTAGATGGCACATGATGGGGAGGCCTTCCTCGGAACACAGGAGTCTGAAAATAATAAATAGGAGCGCCTTAAGTGCAATAGAGAAAGAAAAAAATCCAAAAGTGCACGCTTCATAATGTTCACTTTACACAATAAAATTAATTATTTGATAAGTAACTAATAACGTATTGGTCTTACTAAGTAGTTAAATCACATAGATAGCACTAATTTCAAAAAGTACTAATGTGGTTCTCATGTCTTATACGCCATCTAGCGCTAATTTTAAGAAGTATCACTATATTCGTCTATAGAAGTAGTTCTCACGAAATAAGGTATAGTGCTGGTTTTAGTGTCGAGTCGAGAGTAAATAGTCACTATTTTTTTGTTTATTTAATAACAATTAAACCACATCGAATCAGACCGTGAAAAGTGATAGGACTCTATTCGTAATTATACTAAATCGTAAAAGAAAAAAAAGACTCGATTAGTAAAGTATATCGGTCGTTATCGTATTAACATATATTACCTACAACACACGGACGTCCAATACAGAACTTTTTTAAACAGTTTATTAACTAGTTTAAATAACAAAAATGGCATGAGTGTTAAAAATAGTGTTTTTTTTATATGTGTGTGTATATATTATTTTACAGGTATATTATAAATAGAGACATTTTAAGTTTGAAAAATCAGCTGTTCTGAGTGAAATGAGAGTAGTACCCACCTCAACGCTTCGCTTATGAGGCGTACAATAGAAAACAGCGAGAGTCTATCGAAGACCGTGAAGAAAGTTTGGCGTACCCATGTACATATAATATGGGTACGCGAACTAAACTGCCTCGGTGGTGCAGCGGTAGTATGTGCCACTGCTGACCATGAGGTCTCGGCTTCGATCCCCGGGTCGGGCAGTGTTATTGAGCTTTTTCGTATAAAGAAAAATTCTAGGCAATGTACGGCAATAGGCTCGTCTCCTATTACGTGGGACTTAAACATAGCTGGCGAACCGTGGATATGTAATACATCTCTGCCTACCCCTTCGGGCATACAGGCGTGATGCTATGCCAACTAAACGCACTGCTCCAATGAGCTAGAGAGTCGGTTGGAAATATCATCGATGTATGTCCAGATATAATTTTTTAGATTTTTGTTGTTTGTTTTAAAACCGCTGGACCGATTTTGATAAAATTTAAATGGGACAATTTTAGGTATAGAAACTACCAAACAAAAAAAGAATTATTGAAATCGATTCATAATTGGCGGAATAATCGTGTAACAAACACACAAAAAAAAACATACAGCCGAATTGAGAACCGCCTCCTTTTTGGAAGTCGGTTGACAACAGAGGGATAAAATGTATAATAGTTTATAAGCCTTATGAAGAGCTATCAAAAAAAAAAAAATCATCAAAATCCATTCAGTAGTTTTTGCATGATGCCCGAACAAGAAGAACATACCAATATTCCTTTCCTTCCTTCCTTTTTTTTCCACATGCACTAAGGAATAATTCTTGTATCGCTTATTATTTTACAAACATATAATTTCAAAGACAAAAAGTACACCTGTACTCAGAACAACCATTTGTGGATCACGCAAAGAGTTATTTGTGGATCACACAATAAATTATTTTGGATCACACAAAGAATTGTCCTGTGTGGGAATCGAAACCACAACACTCGGGTAAGAGTCCGATATCTAAACCACTCCGCCATCAATGCAGCTTAGCAATTTATTTTATCAGCGATTATCAATATCAATCCTTATCAATCTGTATCGTCTAAGGTTTGTATTTAAATAGGTTAATTAATGAAATATGCTTGTAAAATTCAAATTAATTAGAAATAATGACAGTAGCTATCATTTTATCGTCTTTTGTTACTGGGTCCATAATCCAAAGAGGCTGGCTATTCCTATATAAAATTACCAATTTTGAATTTTAATTTTTCATCCATTAATATGAGTTTTCCCTATTGTTTCTTCTTTTTAAACCAGACCTGTATTTGAGCGAACAAAACAAAATCACAACTTTTCAAATCGGTAAAGCTATTTTATAACCTATTCATTCACGAGTGAACATAATGTTAGATTGACAGCGCGGCGGGGCGGGAACGGCATAGGACCAGAGGGGAGCTGCTCGCATCCCCGCCTTAGGCATCGCGTTCAAATCCATCGGCAGTAACAGTCGCCAACATCGTACTAAATTATCTTCAAAAACCTTTTATATACCAGAAAATAGTTATACAGGCCACTCACATTTTATTTAACTCCACTAGCTAGGATCCCACAGCAGAAAAATATTTTTTTCCTTCTCAGATGTTTTTTATGTCGCAGGTTTCCTCAAATTTTACACGACGCAGGGACTATTAAACTACTTATTATAATTATTATGTTCAAGTGCAACGCGCGTCAAATTCAAAATGAATGGGCCGGCTCGATTGAGGAAGTATCATCTTCAAAGAAGATTACCGAGAAACATCGGTAGCTACTCGTACTGTTTTATTTCGTACGCTGAGTGAGAGCATCGAAGGACCAAATCTCCTCATCATTATCTCTCACTTTTGCTCGCCTCATAAGCGAAGCGTTGAGGTGGGTACTACTCTCGTTTCACACAGAACAACTGATTTTTCAAACTTAAAATATCTCTATTTATCATATATTGCACTTGTAAAATAATATAAACACACACATATCAAGAAAAAACACTATTTTTAACACTCATGTATTTTTGATGCCATTTTTGTTATTTAAACTAGTTAAAAAACTGTTTAAAAAAGTTCTGTCTTGGACGTCCGTGTGTTGTAGGTATGTTCGGAAAATGTATGTTAACACGATAACGACCAAAATACTTTACTAATCGAGCCTTTTCTTTCTCTTACGCTTTAGTATAATTACGAATAGAGCCCTATCACTTTCACGGTCTGATTTGATGTAGTTTAATTGTTATTAAATAAACAAAAAATAGTGAATATTTACGCTCGACTCGATGGCTCAGTGGTACACTAAAACCTTATTTTGTGAGAATTACTTCTATAGAATAATATACTTTGGAAAATCCAAAACTGCACGCCTCATAATCTTCATTTTTCACAATAAAATTGATTATTTGTAGGTAACTAATAATGTATTGGTCTTACTAAGTAGTTTTCAATAAATCACATAGATAGCGTTAATTTCAAAAAGTACTTATGTGGGTTTCATGTCTTATACGCCATCTAGCGCTAATTTTAAGAAGAACTTCTATATTGTTCTACCTCTCAGTCATTTTGCAAGGCGCCATCTGGCAATTAGTAAGAACAACAATCCATGAGTTTACATATATACCTGCATAAGTGCATATATATAAACACGTAAAATTAAATAATTTATTAAACTGTAAACAAAAACAATTTAAGAAAACAAAAAGACATCGCTAGTTTCCTTACAAAAAAAGCAATATTGTGGATCTATATATACAACAGCAACTGAATACAATGATATCAACATCTAAAATTTCCACTAGCAACATCTAGGTCTGCATTTGTCAATATCTCTTTTACTTTAAAACAGCGACATCTTTCAATAGAAAATTGCAACTTTGGAAAATATTATACGACTTATTTAAAAATCAATGAGTTCGACAAGAAATCTCTAAACCAAGTTGGTTGCCTTATAATTTTATACTTTGTTTTTCTAAGTGAAAACACCGTGACGCCAAGGCCACGCAAAAAAAATTGTTGTATGTAAAATATATTTTTTTCGTGTTTTATAACGTTGGTGTGTTATTATTTACGTGTGTTTAGTGTTTTTAATTATTGTTATGGATAAAATAGTAATTATATTTGATAAATATCATCAGTTCGTCAAGCAAAGGTAAGTAAGAACTTTCTTTTAACAAAAAACAATGTACCGGCCGGGCGAACGGCGTTCTGTTGACGATAGTAAAAGCACCGGTGGCTATGCGTACGTAAAAAGGTAGTTCTCATGAAAGGCGCTGGTTTAAGTGTCGTGTCGAGCGTAAATGCCGTAAATATTCAGTATTTTTTTGTTTATTTAATAACAATTAAACCACATCGAATCAGAACGTGAAAAGTAATAGGGCTCTATTCCTAGTCATAACAATTTGTAAACAAAAAAAAGACTCGATTAATTAAGTATTTTGGTCGTTATCGTGTTAACATACATTACCTACAACTCACGGACGTCCAAGCCAGATTTTTTTCAAACAGTTTTTTAACTAGTTTAAATAACAAAAATGGCATCAAAAATATCATGAGTGTTAAAAACAGTGTTTGTTCTTTATATATGTATGTAGATATTATTTTACAAGTGCAATATATCATATATTAAATGGAGACATTTTAAGTTTGAAAAATCAGTTGTGCCGTGTAAAACCGGGAGTAGAACATACCTCAGCGCTTCGCTTATGAGGTGTGCAATAGTAGTAAGTACTTCTTATAATTAGCGCTAGATGGCGTATAAGACATGAGAACCACATTTGTAGTTTTTGAAATTAGCGCTATCTATGTGATTTATTGAAAACTAATTAGTAAGACCTATACATTATTAGTTACTTATCAAATAATTAATTTTATTGGGAAAAATGAAGATTATGAGACGCCTCATTTCGCACCGCAGTTTTGGATTTTCCAAAGTATTTTACTATTCCTTTCCGTCTCTTATCCTTTTTCTTAGAGTTTGTGATGCACGAGTGATGTCTCTCGTGCTATTCTCGTCTAGTAGGCCGTGTTAACCAATTATTATTAAGTAGACCGTTATGTTGTTTTGGAACTCTCGTAATATAAGAAAACGTTACAATTTAATGTACGCTTGGTACAGAAGAATGAGACTATTTCAGTTAGAATTTTAGATGTAATAACGGAGTACCACAATACGGTCATAGCAATTTTATTAGTTCAAAGTGATAAAGGTTCTGGGCTAGTATTAAAACTTCACTCTTTAACCGTTTTGCATTTATAAATAATTTTTTTATGAGTACAACTTTGACTCTTAAATTTATCTACGCAGTTAATAGTCCCATAAAAGACCAAAGTATAGCTTGAGTGTACTAAAAGTGTTATCGTTTAGGTCCACTCTTAAGAATTTACGAAGATGAAGTATTATCGGAACTTAATTTTCATGAAGTTTTCAAATATATTTTAAGGGTTTTTAAAAGAAAGTTTCTATTTTTCAGTTTTGTTTAAACAACACCCTGGACAAAAGAATAATGATTGTATCGTGGGGGACTTTACAAAATTATAAGTTTAAGGACACAAAGTACACCCAGACTTAGGACAACCATTTGTGGATCACACAAATAATTTTCCTGTGTGGGAATCGGACCATGGATGTATTTCTGTTGCCGTTATAACAAAAAATAATAAAAACAAAAAAATATTTAAGGGGGGTTCCCATACAACGTCTGTCTGTCCGTCCGTCTGTCACCAGGCTGTATCTCAAGAACGGCGATAGCTAGACAGTTGAAATTTTCACAAATGATGTATTTCTGTTGCCGCTATAACAAAAAATACTAAAAACAAAAAAAAACAATATTTAAGGGGCCCATACGACAAACGTAATTTTTTTGCCCTTTTTTGCTCGCTATTGATAACGGCAGCAAGTAGACGCTTGAAATGTTTACAGAATATTTAGTTATATATTAACTTTAAAAATAAATAATTAAATTAATATTTAAGGGGGGGCTCCCATACAACAAAATTGTGTAATGTTGTTTACCTAGTCGTAGTAGTACGGAACCCTTCGTGCGCGAGTCCGACTCGCACTTGGCCGAAAAAAGAAACCGGCTCTCCATTTATTAGTATATATATATATATATGTATATATATAAGATTCATTTAACAGAAAAGGACTATTACTTACAATATTCCTACAAAACCACATAACGCAACATCGATATCAGCGCTTTAAGCGCTTTCAAGCGCTAATGGCCGCTCTTTCCACTTACCTGCGTTATTTAGCGCAACCACCCGGAAAACAGATATAAATGACACGGTCCGTAAAATACATCGGTTAGAAGAAAAAGTACTGTGTAGTGTTGTGAAAGCTGAAAGGTTTTATTTTATTTTACTTTTAATGTTTTACAGTAACTATACTGGATTTACGAGTAGGTAAATAGTTCCTAGCTTACTTAGCATAAAAATAGTATTAAAATAAATATAGATTCGTCATAAATATAGAAACTGCTGGACCGATTGTGTTGAAATTTTGTACGCATTACAGTCTGCCCATAATAGGAAGGGATTTCATTAAAATCAGTGGTACTACTTACTACTTATCATCACACCATCTCCCTCGCGGGACACTACTAGACTAGACAGAGAGGACGGAGTGCCAAAAGGCTCTATTCTTACATACATCTCTCGTTTCCGTAACATTCATAATTCTCTTCATGCTCGCTTGCCAGTTTTGGAGACTCCTGACTACACCGTCCTTCAATACATGACTGATTTGGTCTAGATAGGCGAGTCTTGGTCTCCCCTGTACCTACATCAGACGGGCCTTATGACGAGGTCGGTAATGTAACGTGCATGAGATCGTGGGTTCGATTCCCACTCAGGACAATTATTTGTGTGATAAACACAGATATTTATACTGCATCTGGGTGTTTTCTATCTATTATATGTATGTATTTACAACAAAAGAAGGAATATTCCTTCTTACATATATATGTATTATAACCGTAATCTGGTACCTATAGCACAAGCGTTAAGCTTAGTTTGGGACCAGAGGTCGTTGGATGAATAATGTCTGTGAAAATTTATTTATTTATTTTATTTACATCTTTCCACTTTCACATTGTATATCTTCAGGAGATACAAGCTAAACTAATTCTTTAATAATAAATTTAGATACAAGTAAAAACTAGAATGTTATGATCGCTTGAGCGAACTTTAAACCAAGTGGACTAAAATTCATTCAACTGCCGACAACGTGCCCAAAATACTGGCAGCATAATCTCGCTGTATAATAAGGCTAGTGTTTTGGCCAAGGTACAAGCCAACATTATGGTCACGTGTATACCCCAGGTCTCCAGAGGCCTATTGTCTCAACCCTGAAACGGATAAATAAATAAGTAACCTCTTTCGAGGTTAGAATATAAATAGAATCTACGATTAACAATGTAAAAGTTTTTGAACATGTTTAAAGAATATATGTTTGGCTGTTTGTCCGTGAATCAAGCCTAAGCGGTTTAAAGGGTTTACATAAAATCTGGTAGATATGCAGATAGATAAGGCAGTTTTACATATACATTCTTGCATACATCTCTCGTTTCCGCAACATTCATAATTCTCTTCATGCACGCTTGCCAGTTTTGGAGAGTGCTGACTCCACCATCCTTCAATACATGACTGATTTGGTCTAGATAGGTGAGTCTCGGTCTCCCCTGTAACTACATCAGACGAGCCTCGTGGCGTGGTCGGTAATGTAACCGACTGCCGTGCATGAGGTCGTGGGTTCGATTCCCACTCAAGACAATTATTTGTGTGATGAACACAGATATTTGTACTGCGTCTGGGTGTTCTGCCTGCTCGTGACTGTTATTTTCGATTTCACATTTTTCACTATGTGTTTAAGGTTTTACATATAGTTTTTTTTATAACAATAACGTGTGGCAATGTGATACGTCTAAACTACTTACTGGTTTTGAATGTTCGCGGACCGTAGATAGTAAATTTTACCTATATTATTTTACATTCTAGGAATATAATCTACCAAAAATGTAAGTGATAAGTAAAACACATTTAATTTCCCACGGTAATGTTACCTGAGTTACAAAACATGATAATACGTGTTATAAAAACCCTTTATATTAATTTAAAAAGGGTTTTTTTTCTCTGTATATAAATATTTATTTGTTTATTTTAACCCCAAACGTAAACGTGGAGGTGTGTATCTGTGTCTGTCTGTGGTATTAATCCAATATAGTAAGCTTAATTTTGCAATTAATATTCATACTATTTGATGGCGCGATTTTTTAAACATTTTGATTCGTATTTTAGCACTTGACATACTTAGCTACTTTAAAGTACAAATAATTTATGAATGTGGAAAAAGAGAACTTTAGTGCGAGCGGAATTTGAACCTGTGTCCCTTCCGATCCGGGGACTTCCCTGGAGAGCACTTGCTCTAAGCCGCTAAGCTATCGCACTGACCAACGGTCATACCCAATCTTCATATCACATTTGTCGTGTGTGACGTGTATAAAAACCGTCTTATGATGAGAAAAAAATAGAAAAATTGCCCGGATGAACGTGAAAACCACATTTTCTTTTCCCCATTTAAAGTTTTCGTAGCTGATAATTAAAATATTCCAATTAAATATATTGACGTCAAACACATCAACCAAAAATAGTGAGTTCGAGGATGTCTCTAATGTACGCTGATAGAAGATTTTTTAGAGCGAAATAAGGTTAATATTTTTTATGCCGAAAATATGGGTAGTTGCTATGGGAGAGCAATTTTTGCATTGAGAACTTAATGTACCGTAGCATGTATTTATATTCTGAAGTCTATATGGACGAAGTTGCAGGCAGAATCTAGTATATTATACTAACAAAAAAAAGGTTTTAAAAACTTAATGCAAAGAAGTTAATCGTAATTTATACTTAGGGAGTAAGAACCATTTTTAAATATTAAAATACAAAAAAGAATATTATAGACTCGCTACTATTTTGACACTAAGGATGAAGAAAAGGATGCACGTATTAGGTTTTAGCAAGAGTGGGAGAGACACATATATAAGTATTTGATCCTTTTTGCGTATGCGTTACTTTTATTTGGACCCAATCAACTGGGTCCCAACAATACGGTGGTCAACCGTCCCTATCATTGGTATGTAAGCTTGTTTTTGTATTGACGTAAAAAAAAACTTAATTAATCACGTTATTTAAGCTAATGTTACATGCATAACTGCAATTTCTTTTGTCCTGTCATTCTTGTATGCGGCTAAAACAGGTAGTACATTTTAGTCTCCATCCATATAACCATCCATCAGCCTTTCGTCGTCCACTGCTGGACATAGGCCTCCCCGAAGTGGGGGTTTTACCATAATCGCCAAGCTTGACAGGCGGGTGGGCGGTCGCAGTGGATGTTTTTAGTATACTGGGGAACGCTGCTGCCCAGTCCCCCGATAATCCCTTAGTCGGCTTTTACGACTCCTATAGGACGAGACGGGGTGGAACTATTCTTGGTGCCGGCCCCACATGGTATGTTTAGTCTACAAAGTTATAATCATAGTTATCTTTTAAAATTATCCCAGTTATCATATATGTTAAACTATTGCTATCTCTACACTGCATACGCTGATAGCTTGTCTATAGTATTCTTTGTCTAAGCTAAAATAGTTTTACTAAAGGGGTCTTTGTAAAATATTTCAGTCTGAATTTAAACTAAACATCTACACAAAAGTCTTTTTTGTAGAATAATAAATTGGGTCAACAAAGGGGTGGCATGAATACATTTAACAAAGGTTACCAAAATTAAATCTCAGCGTTTGCTTTCCTTAGTTATTTCTATACTAGCGACCCGACCTAGCTTTGCACAGGTGTAATTTATTAAAGCTGTTCTTTAGCACGATTTGTTTATCCATCCATTCATCCATCAGCCTTTCAACGTCCACTGCTGGACATAGGCCTCCCCAAGAGAACGCCACAATGAGCGGTCACAAAGGGGGATGATGCCGTAATCGCCACGCTTGGCAGGCGGGTTGGCGATCGCAGTGGATGTCGTTAATATTTGAGGGAGTTCTGCTGCCCACTTCCCCGGTATTCCCTCAGTCGGCTCTTACGACTCCCGTGGATAGAGAGGGGTGGGACAATTCTAAAGCCGGCCCCACACGGCCAAATTTGTTTATAAAACACTTAAATTCTATATTGAAAACAAGATTATATTAAATGTTTTATAAATACAAACCTTCCTTGAAAAAATAATTAAATCGCAATACGTGTTAACGAGAGAAAGTACACGCAGACACAACAACCATTAGTGGATCATACAAAGAATAGTTTTGGTATCGAAACCACAACACTCGGCACTATACCGGTCGGCATCTTCACCACTTCGCTATTTGTGCAGTAATTGAATTACTAGAAAGAGTTTTTGAAGAAAAAGGTTCCGTGAAAAAGAATAGTACTAAGGCGAAATTTACAATATTGCTCACAGAAATTCTTTTTTCACAAAAAGTTACTTAGTTTATAACCATAAATTACAAAATTTAAAAAAAAACCCTACGCAAGAATCACCGCAAAGAAACTGGCTTTCAAATTTAAAAAAACCGCATTGATATTGGTATCCGTTTGAGAGCTACGATGCCATAGACAGACATACACACACACACACAGACATTGACGTCAAACTTATAACATCCCTCTTTTTGCGTCGGGAATTAAAAAATAACAATTCACAAACTTGATGTCGATATCTATTTTTAACAAAACAAATGAATTTCTCTCTGAGATAACAAACAAACACAAATAATATGGAAGTCATCGAAAACATAAAGTTTGGAAATTGCAAATATTTGCTGCTAACAACCAACTTTACGTTTGGTGAAGCGCTGTGGTCGCTTTTGTGGCTATGAGCAGAATGCCCGCAAGATAACTTGTGGAAAGTTAGAGATATTAAATAAGGTATATAAGTTTTTTGAGTCTACTCGAGACCACGGCTGGTGCAACTCAGCCGAAATGTCGAGATTAGTCAAAGTAATAATAGTATTTCGCTAAGTATAATATGTCTATACTATTATAAAGCTGTAACAGAGCTGTGTGCTGTGCACATTTGAGATATCTGAGAGAAAAATACTGTATTAGGCTATATAGTCGTGTCTGACACAAAACTTTTGTCCGTTTTTATGTTTAATGTAACTTTTATTTGACAGCTCTTGATTAGACTTAAAAACTGGTGTAAATTTTATCGCTCTACTATAACGGGAACCCGAGATATAATCTAAAAATATTACTAGCCTTTGCCCGCGGCTTCGCCGCAGCCAAGAGGCTGCATCTCTCGCTTCCTCAACATTCATAATTCTCTTATTACATGCTCGCCAGTTGCGGAGACCCCTGACTCCGCCTTCCTTCAATACATGACTGATTTGGTCTAGATAGGTGACTCTTGGTATCCCCTTCTACCTAAATCCTTCCACTTTTGCATAATAGACTGCTTTTTACTAAATAAATAAAGTGTTGCTGGGGATCAAATAGGATGAATAAAAATTTGTATAAGTTATATAATATTGCAAGAAGAGAGTGTAAGAGCAAAGTATGTAGAGGGTGTCCATGAACGGCTGACAATGGCAAGTCAACCGTGATCTGACATAGAATAATGCTGGAGAGTATTGAAAGATAGTATGGTAGATACAGCGAAAGAAGTATGTGGATGCTCAAAGAAGCATAGGAAAGTGAAAGGTGATGCATGGTGGGATACGGAAGAAGCAGCTTCCGTAGACCAAAAGAAGAAAGCGTGGCTGGACTATGTATCTTCTTTGAACCCGAGTGCAAGTATGAAAGAACAGAAGAAAGAAATATACCGGCAACGTAAGAATGACACCAAAGCCTTAGTGAAAGAGAAGCGTGATAGAGCAAATATGATTGCAGAAGAAAGGCTGACCAAAAACTTCGAGAGCAACACCAAACTTTTCTGGAGGGAGGTGAAGAAATCTCGGAGTGGTTGGTCAGCTTTCAGAATGAATAAAATAAGGTCTAAAGGTGTAGACATTCTTACGCAAACACAAGATGTGTTATGCCGATGGAGTGAATATTTTGGAGATATGTATGCGGATGTTCAGGGTGATGCTGGTGCCACATGTGATCTAACAGATCAGCATTCGGTACCGGCATCCTCTGATGACATTAGTATGGATGAAGTTGAGTGGGCGATTAGAAGTTTGAAAAATGGTAAGCCAGCGGGTATTGATATGGTGTCTGCTGAGATGATCAAGCTTGGAGGCTCATGTGTCTGGGAATCCTTCCTGATGCTTCTTAATTTATGTTGGAGCTCAGGAATGGTTCCCAAGGACTGGAGAAGCGCAGTCATCATGCCCTTGTTTAAGAACAAGGGTTCACGTATGACTGTGCAAACTACAGAGCCATAAGCTTGACCAGTTTGGCAGCCAAAGTGTATGGTAAGATTGTTGAAAGGAGAATGAGAATGGTGTCTGATAAATTTTTATATTCATAATATTTGATTTTCTACCATTCCGACATTTCGGACACTTTACAGCCTTCATGGTCATGGGTGGACTGACGTATTGGACGTCCATCATGGTAGAAATTAAACACAAAGTGGAAAACGTGAAATTGAAAATAAGTCACGAGCAGGAATTTAACCTTCTTTTTTTTTGATGAGGCGGGAAAAAAATGTACCTAACCGCACATCCCGTCACTCGGGGCAACGAACAGGGTAGTGTGGGGCCTCATCCACTAAAGAAACCCGCCGTGTGCCGTCTCTTCGCCCTTAAATTGGCGGGCCACTGGAACTGTGTTGCATTCCTTTGGTGGTAGCAGGATTTGAACCTGCATCTCCTGGACACCGGTATCTAGGAGATGCAGGTTCAAATCCTGCTCGTGACTGTTATTTTCGATTTCACATTTTCCACTTTGTGTTTAATATATATGCTAAGCATGTCAAATACTAAAAATATATATAAAAATATCTAAATATTCATGGTAGAAAATCAAGTAAACGCAATAGCTTCCTTTGAAAGTAGGTAAATCTTCTATAAGTAGATCAAAACAATATAAAATGCTTACGTTTTCTATCAAATGACAAACAAAATTTCGTCTCACAGTAACAATGCTACCACACAAATATGATAACGCATCAAATATTCAACGACACATTACTGAATCCACTCAATATGCTTGGACCAGATGGGAACAGCTATAAGCAATCAAAATTGATTAAATTTCACTATTTATACTGGCCCTTGAGTATGGTAAAAGATTCTATATACTTGTATAATTTATAATAGCTCTATATACGAGCATATCGTCCCCTATTACATCAGTATTAAATTACATTGACTAAACGTGGATGTATATTAGGTGCAGTGTATCAGCTTATCCTTTAGGGATACGAATAAAGGTGGTTCTCTGAAGAACGTTTAAAGAAAAAAGGATTATTTTACACGAGATTTACTCCAGAAAAAATTACAGTAGACGAATTAACAATTGAATGAAAGTAATGACGACATGCACTATGATGACTGTCATAATCATAATTATAACACAATATAATCTAGACATTTACAATATAATATAATCTAGACATAGGCTACAATCCTTGCTCATCTTTCTTTATCTGACTACATTTCTCATAAATACACGTTAGTTAAGGGTCCTCCTAACCTGGCCTTTCTCGATAACGTTTCCAATTATATAAGGAAATTTCGTCCAGGCCTTTCACTCTCACCATCGAAGGAAAGAAACATAGTTCCAGTGGCCCGCCAATGAAGGCGGAGAGACAGCACACGGCGGGTATTTTTAGTGGATGCAGGCCCCACACTACCCTGTTCGTTGCGCCGAACGACGGGGTGTGCGGTTAGGAACATTTTTTCCCACCTTAACAAAATAAAGGCCTTTCACTCTCAGCTGCACCATTTACACTCGCCACATATATATTTCTTTTGTTATTATTCTATTATCCATCCTATGTACGTGACCAAATCAACTAAAATAATATTCTTCTCTCAATCTTTGTAAAATAATGTATTTATGTATTAAGGTACATCAACAATATACATATATAATTTTCGCAGGATTTGTAGGCAACATATTTTTCTAGTATGCATATCTGTTAAAGACGTACACAACATTCATTGTTTAACTACACAAATGGTTTCACAATTAAAGGTTAGTAATTAAAAAAGAAGAAACATACTAACAAGGTTAGGAAAAAATTTGTACAAAATACAAAATTACAACGAACCACTGAAATGTTTTAATAAATTTAACTGGCTGGGAAATGGATTTGAATTATATTCCACCACGCTGATTCAGTGCAGCTTGACAGACTTCATGAACTATATAAAAATCACTCAGGCAGGTTTCCTCATGATGATTTTCTTCTCCTGGTATTTAATTTATACCTAAACTAGATTCTCCCCGTCCCGTCAGTGTGGTGACGAACTAAGAATACAAGTGTCACCACCCCATCCTTTCCCACGGGTGTCGTATAAGACGACTAAGGGAAGTAAGCAATTATCACTCATTGCATTACTGGTGGTAAGGCTGGGTACTAAGTGAGAGTACTCACTTGCTATCGGGCCCAAACGGATCGGTACCACCATCTCCTGTGTGGCTGGTCATGAAGCAAGTCAGTGTGTTTTGGCTGTAGCAGAATATAGCCATTTATTCTTTCGTTTCACATTTGAGAAATGAAATAGTGGGCAGTAGCTTGACTACACTTTCGGTATAGTTGAGTCCATGAGCGACGGTTACCACTTACCATCAGGTGGGCCGTGGCTCGTCTGCCATTATAAGCAATAAAAAAAAACTTAATTTGCGTGGATTTCAGAATGTATACATCTAATAATTTATTTGTAAAAATAACTATCCCATATGGACCATTTATTTTTTTAGAAAAGTCTATATCATTCTCTCTACTTTAAACTATATGCATGATAAATTTTGTTATGATTGATTAAGAAGTTACGGCATCAAGAAGCTCTTCGACCAACACGTTTTCTTGGACGCTTTGTTCAAAAGCTCGCCTTCGCGTAACGTACATCTGTTTTGTACTAGAAAATTTGAAGGAAATGTAAAAAGGTACACCTTTCATCTAGGATATATAAACATCATTCCATAGTCCAACATTTTGTAAGGCATTTTCTAATTTCACGCTAAACTGAATACTTTTCTTTTGAGAATGTTTCCCTCATTTATTCGAAGGATCGCGTGAATTGTGTTTGTTTTGTGTGAGCGCTTTCCTTGATGCAAATATTTGCTCTCGCTACTTGGTGTATGAACGAATTTCGCCGAGCAGTTTACTCTTTGCGAAGAGTTCTCACTTTTAGGTGCGTTTTATGCGACAAAAGAACTTCCTCACAGAGCGAAACTTTATAATTGATATGTTATTTATAGAAAGTGTGTGCACCCAGGTTTATATTTTTAGATTCAATATACAATTATGTTTTTAACTACTGACGTAAATTTAGAAGTTTTATATTAGTTGGATATTAGCGTAAATATATCCGTCTGTTTGTGATATAATTAAATAGTCAAACGAACTTACCTGGAAGTGAAGTTCGACTGTAATTATTCGACTTGTTATTCCTTCCGAAGATGAAGATAACTAGGTGCAGCCCGGATCTATGACTCGCTGGCGTCACATATAAGTTTAAAGACAAAAAAAACGAAACGCACCCTTTCCGCGCTCCTTGGAAATTGCTCTGGGTAGGGTGGGACTCTTCATCTTCGGAAGGAATAACAAGTCGAATAATTACAGTCGAACTTCACTTCCAGGTAAGTTCGTTTGACTATTTAATTATTCTCCTTGTTATTCCTTCCTCGATGAAGATAACTAGGTGCAGATGTTTAAAGCCAAGTTGTAAAATCAGAGTTTTATTCAAAAAATAGTTTAAATAACATTTTTTGAATTACAAATTATGGTCTTATAGACATAATAAATTAAACATAGCGTTTTTAAACATATTACAAGAAAAAAGAACAAATATGAGATCAACCTCTAATCTCTAAAGATAGCCTCTTCAAAAAGACTATTATTTATAATTGGTCTATTGTAGAACCGTGCAAAAGTTAAAGACTCACCACTCCAACCAGCCGTTCTCCTCACCTCATCAATACTAACGCCTTTTTAAAAGCCGCGGAAGTTGATGCATGTCGTGTACTGTGTGCAGAGAAGATTGTTATATCTATTCCGCTCTGTTCCATAGTATTTTTAACCCAACGGCTGATTGTGCTGGCAGTCACTTCTTTATGCGGTTTATTTAATGATATAAACAAATATTCTATAGACCTTAAACTACTTGTAATTTCTAAATAATTAATCACAGCCCTTGCTGGACAAACTTTCTCCCTGTCTTTGAAGAAGGGTAAAGTTAAAAATGGTTGACACCTATTTGGTGCCGACGTTTTGATTAGCTTATCAATTTTAATGTTTATACAATCATCACTAATAGTTATATTATTAATATTAATTAAAGAAATCGTTTGAGCTCTTTGGCCAGTTGCAAGAAGCAATAGAGTAACAGTCTTTTTCGTGACTATATTATCTAAGTTGCATTGATCAGAATAATTATTTTCTATAAAGTTTAAAAGGGTTGACACATCCCACGTCAAATTGTATTTTGGTGTAGTAGGTCTTAATTTGAAAAAACCTTTAAATAAGCGTTTAATTTGAGAATTCTCTCCAATATGAGGACCTATAATCTGTATGAATTTAAACTACCATAAGATAAACCATCATTAAATTTCTTTGTTAAATAAGTAATTATTTGTTGAATTTGTGGATCTCTGATACATATATTTTCTGCATTACAATATTTGCCCAATCAGTAATACTAGGTATGTATTGTTTAAGAGTGTTACTTGAAATTGAGGATATCATTATATTTATTGCGTCCTCACTAATGCCTTCTTCTAAGAATGTTTGCCTGATAATATCCCTGCCATCCCTGATAATGTCTTGTGGAGTGGATGCAGTAACCAAGGTTGGGTTGTCCAATAAGGTACCACCACTACAATACCCATGGCTTTATCTGTAACAATTTTTTCTAGTGTCTTAAGGATCATTGAGAATGGAGGAAATGCATAAAAGAAATATTGAGTCCAGCATAACGTGAAAGCATCCACTGCAAAAGCATCTGGGTCTGGGTGCCTTGACACATATAGAGGGCATTTAGCATTAGTTCGAGATGCAAATAAGTCTATATCTGGTGTATTAAATGAATTGACAATAATATTGTAATATGTAGACTCAATTTCCCATTCTGTGTGACCTAACTCTTTTCTAGATTCAAAATGTGCTATTATGTTATCTTTAGTATTTATGTATGATGCAAAGATCCATATATCCTTTGCTTCACACCATTGCCAGATGTTCTTTGCTATATCATGTAAATGAGGGAATTGTACTCCTCCTAACCTATTAATGTAAGAAACAGCTGTTATATTGTCTATCCGAAGCAAAATTTCACAGTTGTTAAAATCTTTGGCAAAACATTTAAACCCAAAAAAGGCTGCTAACAATTCTAGGGAATTAATATGAAGTAATACTTCTTCATCATTCCATGTGCCACTAGCCGTCTGTGAACCACAGTGGGCTCCCCAGCCTTGTTTTGATGCATCAGTAAATATCTCAACTTTAAAATTATTTTTTCTTATGAAATTCTCTGACCTAACTATATTCTTTGTCCACCATTTTAAATCAATTAGGCAGTTATTATCTAATGGAGTTATTTGTTCATAATTATCATTATTGTTTTTCAAGGCCAAGTATTTTATTCTTTCAAGGTTCTTAGTATAAAGTAAACCATATTTGATGGCTGGGCAAACAGACACCAATGTTCCTACTACTTTAGCTATTTTAATATTTCTTTTATTAGACAATTCTTGAACTAATTTTAGGCACTTTTCCCTTTTTTCTTTGCTTATGTTTATTGACATATTTGTACTATTAAAAATTAGTCCTAGAAATGGGCAAGTTTGTTTTGGAACAAAATCACTTTTTTCTTTATTTATTATGAAACCTAATGACGGGCCTCGTGGCGTAGTCGGTAGTGTAACCGACTTCCGTGCACGAGGTCGTGGGTTCGATTCCCACTCAGGACAATTATTTGTGTGATGAACACAGATATTTGTACTGCGTCTGGGTGTTTTCTATATATTATATGTATGTATCTACAAAAAAAAAAGTAATATATGTATTATATCCGTAATCTGGTACCCATAGCACAAGCGTTAAGCTTAGTTTGGGAACAGAGGACGTTGTGTGAAAAATGTCCGTGAATATTTATTTATTTATAATTGTTCTAATAGTTGTATTGTAACTTGCATATTTGTTAAACAATCACTGTAATTTTTGCCAAAACAAAGCCAATCATCTAGATATACCACTGATGTGAAACCATTTTTCCTTAGGTGGCTTAGTACAGGTTTCATGATTTTTGGTAAAAATAAATGGGGCAGTACACAGGCCAAATGGGAGTACATTAAACTGATAAAATTTACCTTGAAAAAAGAATCTAAGATATCTTTTACTGTTTTTATGTATACTAAAAGTATAGTATGCATCTTTTAAGTCTATTGAAACTAGGAAATTGTCTTTTTGTAAAAGTTTACAAACTGTTCTATAATCTTCTAGTTTGAAATGGTTGTTCTCAATAAAGTTATTTAATTTTTTCAAGTTAAGTATAAAACGGAAAGATCCATTTGGTTTTGCCACAAGAAAAATAGGTGAACAGAATTGGTTGCTTTGTGGTTCACACAGCTCAATAACCTTTTTTAGATAACATGTTATCTATTTCTAGTTTAAGGTGATAAATTTCACTAGTAGAAAAAATATTATTTGTTGGAATAGAGCTCTGGTACTGGTACGGCATATTCTTAAAAAATAATTTGATAACCTTTAATCCAATTAAGGATGGTACTGTCCTCGGTGATTTCTTTCCATCTTTCATAAAAGTATGGAAGTCTACCCACCTGAGTCTCTATTTCTGTTGCGGAGGTTTGTTGTAACTGCCGGTGCTTGGCCCCCCTGTGTTGGCCTCACGTACTTGGATCCTGCTGCTCGAGGAGGGCCCCGCCAGTTTAAAGTTTTATTTTTAGAATTTTTTGAGGGTACTGGTGTTGCTTTAGCTGTGGTAGTAGTAGGCTTTTCAGGAATTTTTAGTTCACTTCCCGATTTTGTTTACTGATTTCGCAGTCTTAATCTTCTCTGAGAGGTTCTCCCCAAATAAATAAGATTGTGGTTCTGATTCCTCCAGAGACACCTTCATGTCTTTATTAATGGACATCAATATTAGTGTTCGACATCCTTTAGTTTCAAGAAATAGAGAATCACAGATTAGCCTTGAGGCGTCATTAAGTTTTTTAATGATTTCTAATTTGTGGGAGTTAATGTCTCCCTTGATGCAGTACTGCATGGCAGTACCCAGACAAGATAACACTGTGGCCAGCTGTGTCTGTCGCTTTTCTATAATCTGGTCTCTCCTTTTTCCAGATTCAGATAATGCTGCAGCAACTTCTGGATTTAATTTAGGGGCGACCATTCTTCCACAGTTTTGAAAATGGGGATTTTTCTGGGACAATTTCTCCTTTTCCTCCTTTTTTATACCATTATTTATGATATGGGTAACATATTAGCGTACATCATCTATGTATGGCATATTGTAATTCGTCTTTACATGCCGCATAACCAACGTGAGTATCAAAAATACTCCCCTTTTAGGTTATGAAAAAATGTCTTTGTAACCAGTGTGCCCCCTCGTGACACCCCACAGGTACAGTAAATCATTTGTAACACGTGTATTCCCACGGAATACCCCACAGTTACAAGTATTTTTGTTTGTTTTTAGAAAACAAAAGATGACGCTATACTTAGAGTACATACCTTTTTGTGTAAGTTTCAATTTATCGTCTAACTTTCTTAGTTATTTAAGTAATCGGTCTCTTTTCCTCTCCGCAGATCTCTTTCCCATGTTGATTTTTACTTTCAGATTGTAAGAAAACTGTAAAATAATTTTATTTATCCGAGTAGACGTGACGCCTTTGTTGACATAAAAACCGAAATGACCATAGATTATAAAGACAGATGGAGCGCGGAAAGGGTGCGTTTCGTTTTTTTTTGTCTTTAAACTTATATGTGACGCCAGCGAGTCATAGATCCGGGCTGCACCTAGTTATCTTCATCGAGGAAGGAATAACAAGGAGAATAATTATGTAGTTCTCAAACGGCTGGACGGATTTCGAATTAGTCTTACTTGGTGTGAAATCTAGCCGTTTTATAGAGAATTTAGTAGCCGTGTGGGGCCGGCACCAAAAATAGCTCCACCCCATCTCTTCCTATGGAAATCGTAAAAGCCGACTAAGGGATTACCGGCCGGGGGACCGGGCAGCAGCGTTCCCCTGTGTACTAAAAACATCTACTGCGATCGCCAATCCGCCTGCCAAGCGTGGTGATTATGGTAAATCTCCTCATTTTGGGAAGGCCTATGTCCAGCAGTGGACGATAAAAGGCTGATGGATGCATGGATGGTGTGAAATTTATCTTGATCTTACATAATTATAACTTTTAAAAAATCAGTTTTGTTACCTTTTTTGAAGCAAGCTAGAATAATCTGTTTTTTTAACAAACTGTAGTAGTATTTGTGTTTGAGCTAATGGTAATGGTCTTTAGATTTTATTTAGTTAGGTCTGATGTTGAAGCAAAGGGAGGTTAGATGACCGGAGGTTTTTTTTTGATGTGAAACATCTAATGCGGAGGGAGGGTAAAAGGTTATTGTACCTACTTGTCCCGTTCAAATCTTGCAAGTTAAATTTGACACACTTTCCGATTTCTGAAATGAGCTGAAATTTTACACGCATGTGTATATCACGTGAAAATGCAATATTATGATGACATGGAGCTGATCTGATGATGGAGCTGGAAGGTGGATATAGGAACTCTATAATGAAACGGCGCAACCCCATCCAGTTTGGGCTCGTATAATTCGTCTTGCCGAGTACTTTGCGTCTAGATAGTATCTAGGGGCTGATGACGAAGCTGGAAGGTGGCCACGGTAACTCTATAATGAAATGACGCAACCCCGTCGAGTTAGGGCTCGTTTAAAATGTCCTCACTAGAACTTCAGTCATATATGATATCCAGGGTCTGATGATGGAGCTGGAAGGTGACCACAGTAACTCTATAATGAACCGACGCAACCCCATTGAGTTTGGAATCATTTGATTTGTCTAGACGAGTACTCTGTCTTTAGATGGTATCCAGGGTCTGATGATGGAGCTAGAAGGTGGCCATAGAAACTCCGTTATAAAACGATATAACTCCATCGAGTTTGGGCTCGTATAATTTGTCTTGATGAGTACTTTTTCTCTAAATGATATCCAGGGTCTGATGATGGAGCTGGAAGGTGGCCACAGTAACTCTGTAATGAAACTACGCAACCTTATTGAGTTTATACTCGTTTGATTCGTCTTGAGTAGTACTTTGTCAAATTATGATCATTTTATTTCTACAAAATAATATCGATGTTTTCACATCTGCTAGACGTCCCGCGATGTCTAGTTTTTTTTTTGTAATATTATAACCGGTAAAATACTTACTAGCAAATATTTTATTATTTTGGTCGTAGAATCTTGATCATTACACAATGGTTCTACTTGAACAAATATGACCAGAACATCGCAAAGTGAAAATAGGCATTCCGACTTTTGTGTTTTTTTTTGACTGGCGAATTGTGCGTGTGTAATACACCTCTGCCTACCCGTTTGAGGAATACAAGCGTGATGCTATGTTTTTTTTGTGTTTCTATCTTACCGATTGTCTCACATTGTGACTACTGAAGTAATTCTGGTACTGGCTCACCAATACAGACGGAGAGACGTGATATTTATCAACTAAATAAAGGAGTACTTACTTACTCCTTCCATCAATTTGCCTCGAGCAATAACAACTCTAAAAAGATACTCAATCTTGTAACTAAAATACATCACTAAGAGTTTTCTCGTGTAGCTATTTTTAAAATAGAACAACCTACACTAGTACATAATGTCAGAGATTTTTATATAATAAAGTGACAGTGACAAAATACGAGTACACTCAGACTAGAACACTTCTATTTGTAAAAAAATACCTTTGAAGAAATTGAGCCCACAACACTCATCATAAAATATTCGTTTCTTAACCATTATACCAACTATGAAGACGAAAGATGGTGCAATTAGCAAAGATACATAATTATAATTTACTGGCTGTACGCTAGAGTATCACTCGAATTTTAATTCAAAAAGAATTAATGATAAATAAATAACGCAGTTCACGGTATTTTTTTGGAAAACGCCGATTACATTTTACGTAATTATGGCAGTGCATTAAACACATAGTGTAAAAATGTGAAATCGAAAATAACAATCACGAGCAGGATTTGAACCTGGATCTCCTGGGTACCGTCCAGATGCTTTGCCAATTCAGCCATCGTGACAATGGCTCCTGACTGCCAATCTCGATAACACATTCATACTTAACGTCTTGGCTGACTCCTGCTCGTGACTTTATTTTCGATTTCACACTTTGTGTTTAATGTATATGGCTAAGCATGTTAAATGCTAAAAATATAGATAAAAACTAGCTGACCCGGCGAACTTCGTACCACCATATATTTTTTGAAATAAAACTTCGTTTACGGAATCTATCGCGTTTACTTGATTTTACTACTATCCCGACGTTTCGAATACTTTACAGCAATTATAATCACGGGTGGACTTAGATGATAGACGTCCAAGGCTGATATGTTATTTCAACGGTCTCATCTACCCACAGACACACGACCGTTGAAATAACATATCAGCCTTGGACGTCCATCATCTAAGTCCACCCGTGATCATGAATGCGGTAAAGTATTCGAAACATCGGGATAGTAGTAAAATCAAGTAAACGCGATAGATTCCGTAAGCGAAGTTTTATTTCAAAATGTGTAACATTCGCGTAAATATCAGACAGTATTACAACATATATTTTTTCATGAATAAATATTGCAATTATAAATTGAGATTATAAAGTATCCTATCTCTTAAGTTTGAACAAAACACACATTTAAAAAAAGAAAAGTTAAAATCTGTTCAATAGTTTCGGAGTTCATCCCAGACAAACGTCGTGGCACTGGAATTATATATAATAGATATCTAAATATGGCAGCGCAGTTTTAATTTTGTGACGTCAGATAGCGTTTATTTGATTATTATTGTTTTATTTTTGTTTGGTCTTTAATAGTTTTAGCGCAATGTTAAATATCCTCAAATTCCACAAAAAAATGCTATGAAATCAAAAAGAGTTTTACGGATATGAATGCTAGTCGTAGAGATTATCTTATCAAAATAAACAAACTATTCAGCCATACTCGTCACAATGAGACTGTCAAATCTAATCTTTTCAAGAAGTACCTACTTAAGATCGAAATGTCTGTAAATTTCCTAAGAAATCAACAAATAAATAAGCCAATATCTGAACGAATGGTATCACAATACTCGCAATAGTTTATTGCGGGGACACTGTGAAAACCACAAATCCTGTGAAAGTGGGGGATAAAAGCGTTTATTTGTTCAGACTAATGCACATTTTATGCGGGGTCCTCACTCCTTATGACTTACGTGACGTAATAGTGTGGTCCAAATCTGAAGATAAAGCGTTTATTTGTGAAAACTATTGTCCGATTGCTGGACACCACTAGTCTCTGATTAAAACATTTAAGGCATACCCTAGTCCATCCATCCATCCATCCATCAGCCTTTTAACGTCCACTGCTGGACATAGGCCTCCCCAAGAATGAGGGATAGTGCCGTAATCGCCACGCTTGGCAGGCGGGTTGGCAATCGCAGTGGATGTTGTTAATACTCGAAGGAGTGCTGCTGCTCACTCCCCCGGTATTCCCTCCGTCGGCTCTTACGACTCCCATGGGTGGAGAGGGGTGGGACAATTCTAAAGCCGGCCCCACACGGCAAACCCTAATAGGCTGGCCTGTTGCGAGTTAGGTCTTCTCAAGACTTCTGTCTTCTCAAGACGTGGAGGCGATTAATGTGGTTGTCAATGTCAATGGCAAATCTTGTTGCTTGTCGTATTTATTCAGTTAATTTTATAATAAGACCAGACAGTATTTAGTAAAATTCAATCTTATTATAAAGGGTAAAATCAAAGATTCCTAAAATAATAGTATCGAATCTGGTCTGGACATCGTATGGAGACCTGAAAGCTGGAGAGTTTTAATCGACAGCTTCTGAAGACTGCCATCGTGCTATTGCGTGGGTTAAAGAAAAATAATACAAGGTAGTAAACCTGCATGGCTTATATAATTTGCACGGTTACTTCATTTCTTATTTGAGCAGTCCAGAACTTTGAAAACATCCATTACTTCAATATTTTTAATCAGCGTGCGAATGGAGTATGCAGCGTTATAGCATATCACTATACCCCGGCTTCACTCGTTGGAGCCAACGCTCCCACCTATGCTGCTTTTCCAATGTGTGCATGGCCTAAATTGTGTTGGGGCGAGTGAGTGAATTTTTATATTAGCCGCAATATTACCGCTGTCGCTTGTAACATAAATCAGTCGCGAAATAGTGAGGACAAAAAGAATAGGCCTTCGTAAATTTGGGTCGTAAATATGAAAGAAGAAAGATTTTTGTGAATAACATGATGGCTGTATTACATTCCGATCTAACAAAAAGTTTCATTTACTATTGAGTTAGCTGAGCGACCTCATATTTCTAGACAATCTGTTTCTAAAATAAAAATATCATATCTATGTTTCATTTCAAATTATATCTATACTAATAAATATGAAGCATCTCTTCGTAATGTGTAAATAAAATAGTTTTTTATTAAATATATAAGAAAGTTACTAAAACAAAATATCATTTTTTAAAGTATTGTCTGTTTGTCTGTCTGTTTGTTCTGATTAATATTTGTAACAACTAGACTGATTTGGACTGGGCTTGGGACGGGAGAAATTAACAAAATATCACGCCGACGAAGTGTCTAAAATTGTAACAGGCTAACAGGATAGGTTTTTTTATTGCTTATGATGGCAGACGAGCCACGGCCCACCTGCAACACCTCTTATCATAGTGGTAGCCGTCGCTCATGGACTCAACTATTATGCCGTATAGTCAAGCCACTGCGCACTATTTCATTTCTCAGATGTGAAATGAAAGAATATGTGAAATGAAAGAATAAACGACTATCTTCTGCTGCAGCTAAAACACACTGACGTGCTTCATGACCGGTCACACAGAAGACGGTGGTACCGACCCGTTGGGGGTCCGATAGCAAGTGAGTACTCTCACTTAGTACCCAGCCTACCACCAGTAATGCAATGGGTGATAATTGTTTACTTCCCTTAGTCGCCTTATAAGACACCCGCGGGAAAGGATGGGGTGGTGACACTTGTATTCTTAGTCCGACACCACACAGACATGTTAGCCTGTTATCCATCTGTGCTTAAATATTAAAAAATATTAATAAGTACGAATGATCTAACAGCAACAGGCACCATATTTTTTTTTACGAGCAACTTTCGAAAGTATAGTCAGAGGAATGCTTTAGACTTCTAAACTGTTTTTCTCTTATCAGAGGAATGCTTTAGGCCGCTGCTGTCGTAGTATCTCCCTACATTTAGTCTTATAAGAGTTACACCACCTACTGGATATAATTGCGGATATTATGTTCTAATATAATTATCGTCTCCCTTATATCAAACTTTTTGCTAGCGTCGGCTTGCGATCTAATCACTTTTAGCCCATCCACCAGTATACAAAAGCGACCGCCTATCTAACCTCCATGACCCAACTGAGAAGACTGGACTGATCTTGAGACCTTAGAACAAGAAGGAAGTCAGATTTTAATTTATTCAGGACTGATAACCTGTATGTCTTTGTTCCGATATCATAAGCTTAATTATTAATTCAAATCCTGCTCGTAGGAAATCTCTTTGTTACCACTTTCACAAAAAGTTGTACTAGTTTAGCTATTTAGGTCAGTCTTAAGTGTAAACTTGATCTGTGGAAACGCAGCAAGATTCCCTCAAAACTTTTTCTCATCTCTGAAGTTAAATAAAAAGAATATTGTTGTACAGATAATTGAGAAAGACATTACGTAACCCAGAAAGTTTAATTTATGAATGGGTAAAGCAATCTTTCCCTTACATTACATTTCCTTTCTAGAAAGTTATTACCGTTGTTAAATTACGTGGTTGATTTAAATTGCTGCGCAATAAAAAAATATACAAAAAATAATGTTCTTTCTTACTAATATAATAAATGGGAATGTGTGAAGATTGTTTAATCTACAAGGATTTGAATGAATTTTGGCAAGTAGATGGTAAGACAAAAGATATGATTGCAGGATTTATATCTGGCTAAATAAAAAGTTCGCATAGGATAGGTATTTTTACCATATAGACTTACCGACTTAGGAGATTAAAGGGAATGGGACTTAAGGGAAGGGGGAGGGAGGGACTTAAGGGATTGACCGCAATTCGATACACCTACAGATAACCTGTAGGTGTGAATATAAACACAATTTTTTTATCTCGTTAAAAAAATCCTCATTTCTACATAAAACTAACTACCTACTTGACGGGCCTCGTGGCGTAGTCGGTATTATATATGTATGTATTAAAAAAAAAAGTAACATAGTATGTATTTTAATATCGGTAATCAATATTAATATAAATATAATAATATAAATATTCAGGGACATTTCACACAACGTCCTCTGGTCCTAAACTAAGCTTAACGCTTGTGCTATGGGTACCAGATTACAGATATAATACATGTAATAGATAGAAAACACCCAGACGCAGTACAAATATCTGTGTTCATCACACAAATAATTGTCCTGAGTGGGAATCGAACCCACGACCTCGTGCACGGAAGTCGGTTACACTACCGACTACGCCACGAGGCCCGTCAAAAATATCCGTGAATATTTATTTATTTATTATGGATTTGAATTTCTAAATCTACACAGATGATGTTGAGTGCAGAAGAATTATGAATTTCTGTCAAAACTGCCTATCTGAAAATATTGTAATGTAGACTTAAAAGATGTCTCTAATTCCAAAACATTTTTTTTGTCATTTTTGTTCGTTTATTATTAATTTCACATTATTTTCATTACTTTTATAATACTAATTTTTTCGTTAATACACTTTGACCTCTAAGTTATTACCGCTTTATTTGCGGTCATTGAATTCATAAATAGATAACCAATTACAGGCATTAAACACAAAGTGAAAAATAAGAAATCGAAAATAACAGTCAGGAGCAGGATTTGAACCTGCATCTTCTGTATATACCGTCCAGATGCTTTACCAATTCCGCCATCCTGACAATTGCTCCTGACTGCTAATTTTGATAACACATCATACTTAACGTCTTTGGGTGACGGTCAGGAGCAATTGTCAGGATTGCTGAATTGGTAAAGCATCTGGACGGTATCCAGAAGATGCAGGTTCAAATCCTGCTCCTGACTGTTATTTTCGATTTCACATTTTTCACTTTGTGTTTAATATATAGTGCTAAGCATGTCAAATGCTCAAAATATATATAAAAATATCTAAACAATTACAGGCACTTTGGGCGAATTTCAAATGAGTAAAATCTTATGAGTTTGCGTCACTGATATTGTGTGCACGAAATTCTTGACATTGCTATTAGCAATACCATTTATAACGCCATCTATAGAAACAATTCATACTAAATACTGTGCGTCCATATTACGAATTTATAAGTTACAAAAATTACATATCCAGTACATATGACATTTATTTAGATATATAAAAGCACATAAAAGCTATTATGACTTAAGAATGTTGTGTTTTCTTTTAAGTTTTCACATCTGTTGGCAATCCCCATGAATTATATTTTTTAATATGTTTCATAAAGGTAGCTGATTTTTTTTTTCTAATAAAATATCTAATAAACTGCCGTAATGTTGTCAACTTAAGACATCAAAAAGAATCCATAAAACTTCTCTAAATAAGTTATACTTTACTTTAATGGTAGTGAAAACTTAAGTAACGCCCCCCGAGCCTGAGATATCGAATCTTTTATTGACATCGAGAGCCAACACTAAAGAGGATTAGAGGAAGTAAGTTTCTTAATTTATTGACAGTATTGTCTTCGTTATATTGTCATTGCGAAACTTTTTCAGTGCAGTGATAAGCCTCGGGAAAGGTCTAATGTCGCGTTAGTAAATTATGAACTTTGTTGTTTTTATAGTTGTTTGTATCAAATTTGAAGACATTTAGCTGGAAATCTTACGCTGTTTGCTGATATTGGGTAGCATTTTCAAGATACCAAAGTGATATTTGGAGAACTACCTAGAGACTTATCGAGTTTAATTCCCATTTAAGAAATGTCGAATTTCGAAATAAAGGCAAAGTTGAATGAATTATATTATATCTAGATACTGTTCGCAATTTCATTAACCAACAAACAGCGTGGGGCCGGCTTTAGAATTGTCCCACCCCTCTCTACCGATGGGAGTCGTAAGAGCCGACTGAAGGAATACCGGGGGAGTGGGTAGCAGCACTATCTCGAGTATTAACAATATCCACTGCGATCGCCAACCCGCCTGCCAAGCGTGGCGATTATGGCATTATCTCTCATGACGGGACCGCTCGTTGTGGCGTTCTCTTGGGGAGGCCTATGTCCAGCAGTGGACGTTGAAAGACTGATGGATGGATGGATGGAGTCTCAAAATAGTATCAAAAGTACTGTTATTTAAAAGAAATCAAACCTACTTATGGGGTGATAATTTGTCTTTAAACTTCATCGGACGGATGGACATGGCTGTTTAGCCATGTCCATCCGTATAGTTTTATAAGGGTTCTTTATTGGCTAAGAAGGCTCATGTGTCTGGGAATCCTTCCTGATGCTTCTCAATTTATGTTGGAGCTCGGGAATGGTTCCCAAGGACTGGAGAAGTGCAGTCATCGTGCCCTTGTTTAAAAACAAGGGTTCACGTTATGACTGCAAACTACAGAGCCATAAGCTTGACCAGTTTGGCAGATAAAGTGTATGGTAAGATTATTGAAAGGAGAATGAGGATGGTGTCTGATAAATTTTTGTGTGAGGCATAAGGAGGTTTCAGGTGTGGAAGGGGATGCATGGATCAAGTGTTTTCTCTGCGCAACATTATGGAGAAGCATCTGGCTGTAGGCCAGAGGGTTTTCTGCAGTTTTGTGGATTTGGAGAAAGCATTTGACACGGTTGTACGAAAGGAACTTTAGGACATTTTGCCGAAGTATGGTATTAATGGTAGACTACTACAAGCAGTGCAGTCCAACTAGATGGACTGCAGAGCTTGTTTGCGGCTGGATGATGGAATGTCACCCTGGTTTGATGTCAATGTCGGCGTTAAACAGGGCTGCGTTCTATCAGTCAGACTGTTTATCATATATCTGGATAAATGTCTACACAAGGCTGAATGAAATTAATGTGGGAGTTCAGATGGGCGACTCAGTGGTTAGCTCTCTGCTATATGCAGACGATGCGGGTTTATTAGCGCAATCCAGAACTGACCTGCAAACTCGAGTCAACGTAATGGCAGAAGATTGTAAGAAAAGGGCCTACGTGTAAATGTGAGCAAAACCAAAATAATGGTTTTTGAAAGAGAAGAAGCCAGAACAGATGTTAGAGCCAGCAATAGGAAATGGTGTGCTAGAACAAATGAATGAATTTGTATATCTTGGATATGGATTCAGTCAGGATGGAAGGTACAACACAGATGTAGAGGGAAGAGTGAATGCGGGAAATAGAGTGAATGGAGCATTGGGACAACTTCTCGGCAGCCAGCACCTCAGCCAGAAGGCACGTGTTGCAATACACAACGCAGTACTTGTCCCAACGTTATTATATGGAAGCTAGAGTTGGGTATGCAAAAAAGAGCATGAGAGTAAAATCAATGCGTTCGAAATGCGATCTCTACGGAGAATCTGTGAAGTGAGGTTGACTGACTGCATTCGTAACAACGACGTAAGAGAGCGAGTAGGTGTGAAAGAGAGTATTGGTGTAAAGATGCGAAAGGGAATGTTCCGATGGTTCGGACATGTGGAAAGAATGTCGGACAAGCGACTGGTTAAGAAGATATACAATGCGAAAGTGGAAGGTTGTAGGTACAGGGGGAGACCGAGACTCACCTACCTAGACCAAATCGGTCATGTATTAAAGGTGGGTGGAGTCAGGAGTCTCCGCAACCGGTGAGCGTGTATGAAGAGAGTTATGAATGTTGAGGAAGCGAGAGATGTATGCAAGAATAGAACCTCTTGGCGCTCTATTCTCTCTGTCTACCCCGCAAGGGAAATGGCGTGATGATAAGTTAGTTTTTTTTATTGTCTATGGAACGCTAAAAACCGATAAACTCGATAACTCAAATTATTGCATTGTCATCGGTCCTTGATAAGTGTGCAAAGTTTCAAATCAATCCGACGTTTTGAAGTGGTTGACAATTACGTTCGAAGATTCCATAGCGTGTTTTTTATAGTTATATAAATTAATAAATCTTATTTTGCAAATATAAAAATGGAATAATTTTATCAAATTAGTGTATTGTCGGTCCTCGATAAATCTATAAAGTTTGAACGAAATCTGATCGTTTGAAGTGGGTCAAAATTGCGCCCAAAGGAGTCGGTTACAAACATACAAACAAACATACTGGTGAAGCTAATAAAAAGCCTGTAAAAAAGAAATTTGACTCAGCACGTACTATGCTATAAAAATCTGCGCTGGTTTCCCTTTTCTTCTCCCAGGCTGTTGTTGTATTAGGAGAAACACACCTTAGGGATTTTCTCGGTGACTGTGAATTTTATCAATGGATGGAATTTAGCCTAAGCCACCATGCTTGGACAAGCATGATGGGCTAAATTCCAACCATCATTTTGAAGGAAAATTCGTGCCCAACAGTGAAGCTTTAACATTGTTAAAATGCGAACATCTTAAAATTATAAAACTGAAAATAACTTTGAAAACTCCTGTGAAAATTGTAATCCCTGTTACCATTACTGAATAAATTATGGGACCAGGAACAGGAGATAAGGAGATGTAGAAACTTTACGTTATTTTTAACAGACATTATTACCATAAAGAGATCCACTTGGATACTGTATTATGCGAAATTTTTCCTCTCCATAAAATTCTAGGCTAAAAATATTTGGTGTGTTTCTCATGTAAATGTTTCAGTAGAATAAATATACGTTACGTTTATAAGCAAGACTGTGACGCTTGTAATACTAGGATGTATTTTTTTTACTTAACGATATTAGCAGCTATAATAGTTAGAATTTATTTAACAAAGTACTGTCGAAATTGTTTTCAGTAGTTTAGAGTATTAGATTAAGTTAGTTATTAAGTTTAGTGGATTCATGACATACAATATTGGATTTTAGTATATCTATGTATTGAAGGTTCATGCTTTCAAAATAGATAAAGTACAAAAAAGAAAGGTAATGAGTACAAAATTAGTATTTCATTGTTTTCAGGGCTAAATAGAGCTTGAGGCAAAATATGGGTCTAATTTTACAATGATAAGATTTCAGAAAAGAGTTTAACTCATTCAAATGTCCTTACTATTACTACAATAATCTTAACCTGGCCTTCCTTAAGAAGAAAATATTACTGAATTCCCATACAATCATCATTTTATAGCAGACTAGCTTGAGAATTGTACTATTACAAAAATGCCTCCGATTTTGAGGTTATGAGCAGGGTGTTTTAAACCTAAAAGAATGAAGCTGGAATATAAATGAACCAGTTTGCGTATGGCAGTAGATTGGTGTTTCACTTCATCTTGTCATAGTTTTCAATTTAGATGAATTATAATCCAAGAGTTGCGTATTTCCAACGCTAGCTGGTGCTCTATTAAATATTTCTATTTCAAAAGATATTTAAACTATTAATTTTATATATACAATAAAAATTAGATTAATTTTGTAATTTTAATTCAAAATGACAATTTAAGTTTGTCTAACATTGATACTAAAAGCACGTCTAATAAAACAGTGGCATATATTAACAAAATCTATTAACTATACCAATAGTGAGATCAAAAAGCTTTACTAAATCTATCTGTTTTTTGTCTAGATTTATTATAATGTAACTAATAATATTAGAACCGATCTTGATTTTTTATTGTGACATTTCGCACACTAATTTCTAAATCACTTCCAAAAATGTAATTCAAATTTAAAAATAACCTAATAATGCTCAAAAATCAAAATATCGATTATATTAACTTTAGGTAAACATGGCAGGCGCATCGGATGTACAACACTCCCTCTGAATACTTTTCTTCTTCATTATGTCATGCAGCTAGTCCGTGTTAAACAGAAATATTATGCAACTAATATTTAAAAAATACTAATAATTATCATGAATGTCCGATGCTATTATCGTACAGGGCGAAAAATTACATTGTCCTTTCATATCATTATTACAATATATCTGGCTATTTTGATCTATATTTTAATACTTTACATGCTCAGTTACTTTAAACAAATTATTTCTAAAAGTCTCTCTATCTCTCTCTTTTTCCACTTTTACAAATAATTACTACTATTACTACTACTTATCCTCACGTTATCTCCCTTGCGGGGTAGGCAGAGAGAACAGAGTGCCAAAAGGCTCTATTCTCGCATTCTTACTTTCTTATTTTTCACTTCCACAACTTTCATAATTATCTTCATACACGCTCGCTGGTTTCGGAGACTCCTGACTCCACCTACCTTCAAAACATGACCAATTTGGTCTAGGTAGGTCAGTTTCGGTCTCCCCCTGTACCTACATCCTTCCACTTTCGTAAATAATTTCTTCTTTAATATATTTAGCTAGTATGTACTGTCATAAGGCTGTAACATAACTGTGTCTGTACATTTCAAATATTTGAGAAATAATTACTGAAACTCAAAACAAAACATAATATTTTTTCAGAATTTTTGTCTTTCTGTTTAATATGATTTTCTATCTGTTTTTTCGCATATTACATAAAAACTACTGAACGGATTTAGATAAAACTTTTTATTGCTCTTGATTAGTCATAAAAACTTCTTTTAACCCGTTCGGGAATCTGAGATATACTATTACTTAGTACCTTTTTAACGCCGAGAGCAAAGGTTAATACAACATAATCTTTCATCTTAAATAATAAATTTTGTTATGAAGCAAGAGACTCGGCAAAATATTATTTCAATAATAGCATACACATAATAATATTTAGTTAAACAGTGACATTAGAAACTTTGATCTGTCTCTCACGAACAGCTGTAGCGAATATTGGATAGTAGATACACTAAGTTATAGGGTTGCCACAGTATTTTAATTTACATTTATTCTTTTAAAATAATATTTTTAATATTTAAAATGTTATAAAGTTAATCTTTCAACTTTTTATCGTTTTTGATCTATTTAAGGTGCTTTAAATTATTTACAGTTTCCGCGTTAATGTTATTTAGCGTTAATCTCTGACGAGTTAAGCAAACGTTTTACCCTTATTTTGTTCACTTATATCGTAACTTATACTCGTATCACTTATGTTCGCTGTTTCAATGAACCAAGTTTCAATTAGAGATATCGCTGTAAGCAATTACACACATCTAACTTTACTCGCAAAGATGATAATTGATTTATTAATTTGTACGCACATCATTTCGAATTTAGTAATGTTTCAACCGGTTTTACATTGTCAGACATTTGAACCCCCCAAAAAGTATTGAAAACAAAGAGCAACATAAATTTTTATGGACAAAAAATAAATTAATATTATTTTTAACTTATTTTTTTAGATATTTTCTAGGCACCTTTAAGATTATAACAATGTTAACATGATGGATTTTCCAAGTCCCTATCACGCTAAGAAGAGAACCGTGCATTAAAATAGTGACAGTTTGTAAATAAAAGTTATAATATATTTTGACAGCCCTATCCACAAAATTTGGAGGTAAAACTCCAGTGCCCCACATTTCTCTGATTGCTAGAACAGTAACAGTTTTATGTCATCGCCATTACTGTGCATATTCACATGTTACGTTACTTGGCGTTTCATTATATTTGATGTCTCGCTTATATCGAAATTTATTAACGTTTGTACCTGGCAGGTAATCTTGGGCTAATATGAACGGTAATAGCCAGGGTGGCATAGCCAACATTGGGTTTGAGATATGAGATATATGTATATATCGAACTTAAAATCTACTAAGGTATAGACGGTAGGGTAAGGTACTAAATACAATTTGATATGTCTTCTCCAGCGTATTAGACGCATATAGTGGCAAAAGATGTTTGTAATAAAGGAAGGTCTCAAATGAGATCAACTTTCTCGAACGTTTTGGCGATACCGGTGAGCAGTGGTACGTAATATCAATAAGCTCTTCAGAAAACCGAAATTTCCCTACAGCTAGAGTCACTTTTCATAAATGCACACTTATTTTTCGCCACAAAAATGAATCACAAATCCTTTCATGATTTGCTACCAAAACTTTTCATGTATATAGTAGCCATTTTGCTTTATGAGGAAAAAGTGATCCGGGAATGAACGACCGCTTCTGTGGGTGTTCCGAATATTTCTTGGCCTTACGTGAGATATATTATCATGTCTGTTTCTGAGCCTCCGTAATAAATAGTGTCTGATTGTCGCCGGCATTTTCGAAGATGAAAGTGCGCCCATCAACTTTTGGTTTTGTTTTGTTTTGTAGATATAAGTATGTGTTATTTCCTTTGAGTATCTTGCAACGATTTTACTAACCAATTACTGTGTAACATAGTCTCTGATGTTACGGTACAGTTAAAAGTTATAATTACCCCACAACACCCCACTGGAAACCAGCTATCTCTTTCTCTACATTGTACGCCTCATAAGCGAAGCGTTGAGGTGAGTACTACTCTCACTTCCCTTAAAACAACTGATTTTTCAAACTTAAAATGACTCTATTTATCACATATTGCACACACACATATCAAGAAAAACACTATTTTAACACTCATGATATTTTTAATGGCATTTTTGTTATTTAAACTAGTTAAAAAACTGTTTAATAAAGTTCTGTCTTATCTGAGGTCCGTGTGTCTGTATGTGCAGATCCTGTATGTTATCACGATAACGACCAAAATATTTCACTAATCGAGTTTTTTTTCTCTTACGCTTCAGTATAATTAGGAATAGAACCCTATCACTTTTCACAGTCTGATTCGATGTGGTTTAATTGTTATTAAATAAACAAAAAAAAATGTTTGAATATGTATGGTCGATTCGATCACACACTAAAAAAAGCGCTATCTACCATATTTAATAAGAACTGCTTCTATAGAACCAATATAGTAGTACTTCTTAAAATCAGCGCCAGGTGGCGCTGATTTTATGCTCATATAGATATATAAGACAGAAGAACCACATTAGTACCTTTTGAAATTAGCGCTATCTATGTGATTAATTGAAAACTACTTAACGTAAGACCAATACATTATTAGTTACTTATTCAATGGAAACTGAAATTATGAAGCGTGCGCATTTGTATTTTTCAAATATCTTTTTGTTCTTTTTCTATATTTTTTTTATTTCACGCTGTGTGTCAAGTGAAACCTTCAATGTTACAAGTTTCTCACAGTGTTTATTATGAGGAAAAGAAAATTTATACAAAGTTGAAGTTTCAGCGAAGCTATTCTGGCTGGAAATCCGATCACAATGTAATAAAGCTAATGTCATGAAGTTTGGTCGTTTATATCACGAAATGTTAATTAAAATTATTTAAAATGAAACACGCCATTCATTCGGAGTAACATGTTTCTGATAAATAATTTTGTGTAAAATATGCGACGCGTCGCTTGTGGTAAAATACGTTTTCTATATTGCAGTTTTCGGATTTTATGATAAGCAAATTCTGTGTGATTATTTTTCACATATATTTTTTTTATGCAGCTTGAGTGGCAGACATGCATACTGCCTACCTGATAAGAAGCGGTCAGCGTAGCGTATAGACGCTAGCAACATCAGAAGCATCACTCGCATGTGGCCATCTCCAAGGAAAGGGAAAAGAGGATATTTGTTCCGTGTGGTGACGGACTAAGAATACAAGTGTCACTACCCCATCCTTTGCCACGGGTGTTGTATAAGGCGACTAAGGGAAGTAGGCATTTTCACCCATTGCATGACTGGTGGTAGGGCTGGGTACCAAGTGAAAGTACTCACTTGCTATTGGGCCCGAACGGGTCAGTACCACCGTCTCCTGTCTGACCGGTCATGAAGCACGTCTGTGTGTTTTGGCTGTAGCAGAAGATAGCCGTTTATTATTTCACTTCATATCTGAGAAATGAAATGGTGGGCAGCGGCTTAACAATACTTTCGGTATAGTTGAGTCCATGAGCGACAGTTACAAATTACCATCAGGAGGGCCGTGGCTCGTCTGCCATCAATAGTTATAAAAAAAAATGATAGGGAGGGGTTTTTGGCTTCCAGCGCTCTTTCCATACGAAACACAACAATAGGAGAGTACCTAGCGTTGTTATACACTGATCTTTTATGAGATTAGTGATAACATTGTTTCACGTTAATATTTTATGAGAGGGTGGTACTTTCCAGTACCGCATAACGCGTTTATTGCACTTAGAATATAAAATAGATTCAGTAACTTTTAAAGATTCGCAAATTGTGCACATATTTAAAGTAACATAAAGGGGTCTTTTTTCGCGTATAAATTAGGTGAAATTATTAACTACCTTTTACCCGACGTTTCAACTGCGTTACTGCAGCCGTGGTTAACTGTTGTCCCGTGACCACGGCTGCATTATACGCGAAAAAAGACCCGTTTATGTTACTTTAAAAATAGATTTAATAGTTACAGACCCATAGCCCTTTCTTCTGTATTATCGAAAATCTCTGAACATATGGTCAAGCATCGCTTAGAATGGTTGGTAGAGAACAAAAAATTATTACCAAAATCTCAATTTGGTTTTTCTAATATAAATCGGCCAGGGCCACCGGAAAAGTACTACCTTCTTAAAAAATAATAGTCTACCATCACTTCCTTTCTCTTTCTATCCCTTTCCTGAGTTTCCCAACGCGCAAGTGGTTGATACCTCTACTGTCATTAGTGTTTAAAGGCTACTGTAAAGAAATAAAGTCTGTATTTTCCTCTAAAGCTATGCATACATATACCCATAAAATTCATTTCACAATTTCAAAGATATGTGCTTACGAGTACAACACATATAGATAGGTCGATATACAGACCCACAAAAATTATAATAATTCCTCCGTATGTTTTACCTTTCTCCTATTGTTGCCTTGTATTTTTGATTAGACGACCCGTTGAACTTCAGTTCACCACACTTCAAACACATCAGTAGGTATCTGGCACCGAAATCGTATGTAAATACCAATTATTGCACGCCTCATAAGCGAAGCGTTGAGGTGTGTTCTACACCCGGTTTACACGGCACAACTGATTTTTCAAACTTAAAATGTCTCTATTTATCATATATTGCACATATAAAATAATATATACACACACATATAAATAAAAAACACTATTTTTAACACTCATGATAAATATAATATATATTAATGCCATTTTTGTTATTTAAACTAGTTAAAAAACTGTTTGAAAAAAATCTGGCTTGGACGTCCGTGAGTTGTAGGTAATGTATGTTAACACGATAACGACCAAAATACTTAATTAATCGAGCCTTTTTTTCTTTTACGAATTATTATCACTAGTAATAGAGCCCTATTACTTTTCACGTTCTGATTCGATGTGATTTAATTGTTATTAAATAAACAAAAAAATACTGAATATTTACGGCATTTACGCTCGACGCGACATTAAAACCTGCGCCTTTCATGAGAACTACCTTTTTACGTACGCATAGCCACCGGTGGTTTTACTATCGTCAACAGAACGCCGTTCACCCGGCTGGTACATTGCTTTTTGTTAAAAGAAAGTTCTTACCTTTGCTTGACGAACTGATGATATTTGTCAAGTATAATAACTATTTTATCCATAACAATAATTAAAAACACTAAACACACGTAAATAATAACACACCAACGTTATAAAACACGAAAAAAACATATTTTACATTCCACAATTTTTTTGCGTGGCCTTGGCGTCACGGTGTTTTCACTTAGAACAAAGTATAAAATTATAGGCATAGGCAACCAAGTTAGGAAGATAAATGGTTTAGAGATTTCTTGTTGAACTCATTGATTTTTAAATAAGTCGTATAATATTGTCCAAAGTTGCAATTTTCTATTGATAGATGTCACTGTTTTAAAGTAAAAGAGATATTGACAAATGCAGCCCTAGATGTCTCTAGTGGCAATTTTTAGATGTCGATACCATTGTATTCAGTTGCTGTTGTATATACAGAGGGAGGAAGGAGGGGGTGATGACATTTATAATTTCAGTCCATCACCAAAATAAATATAAAAGTTTCAGAGATTTGCAAGGATAATACCTACATACAACAGGAAAAAGGTTCAAAATGGGTACAATGTTCAAGTGAACTTTGTAGCTAAGACCGAGACTCGCCTACCTAGACCAAATCGGTCATGTATTGAAGCGAGTCAGAAGTCTCTGAAACTGGCAAGCGTGTATAAAGAGATTTATGAATGTCGAAGAAGCGGAAGATGTATGCAAGAATAGAGCCTTTTGGCTCTCTGTTCTCTCTGCTTACCCAACAAGGGAGATGGCGTGACAATAAGAAGTAAGTAACTTTGTAGCTACTTTAATAGATATAATGACATTTTAACAAATAATTTTCATTATGAAACTATTACTACTCATATCTATTACTTCCATAGCACTAGTGTTCTCTCAAATAGATTACCTTCTGAACATTCATTACAGAGAATGGCCATAAATTAGATTATATGCCATAACTTTATTGTCTACAAACTGCCTAGAAGTTACCTTACAAGTGTAAGCGGTTCATCATCATTATCTAAAGGCGTTATTCCTGTTATATGATTTACCCAATGATTTATCTGTGTACCGTAAATTTCAGAAGTCATTTACCCCTATATATCTTTCTATAGAAAGGTCTAGAACGTTATTTCATAGGTACCTTAAATACAAAGTGAAAAATGTGAAATCGAAAATAACAGTCACGAGCAGGATTTGAACCTGCATCTCCTGGATACCGTCCAGATGATCCAGGAGATGCAGGTTCAAATCCTGCTCGAGACTGTTATTTTCGATTTCACATTTTTCACTTTGTATTTAAAGTATAGTGCTAAGCATGTCAAATGCTAAAAATATATATAAAAATATCTAAATATTCATAGGTACCTGTTTTTTTATGTAGGTAGTGTAAAATTCAGGTCCATATATTACCGAACGATTTCAAAATGTTTTCAACAAAATCTAGTTTGAGAGTCTTATTACAATATCAATGTACGGTAAGTGTCTCTTCTTAAAATAAATATAGTTTAAAAAAACTAAAAAAACACGCTTTTTATAGAAAACTAAACTAAAAAATAGAAAATAAATTTTAATAAATTTGAATTAATAATAGTGTAAAAATGTTTAATAAATATAAATTAATAATAGTGAAAATAAGGAAAAAATGTATTTTATTTTAAAAAAAGCGTGGGGTGCTTTTTAAGATATTGTCGAAATAATAATCCTTCTATACTTATAGATATAAGTATTCTATGGACAGATGTCAACTAAATATTTATAACGATTGGCATCATGCACCCCACGCTTTTTTTAAAATAAAATACATTTTTTCCTTATTTTCACTATTATTAATTTATATTTATTAAACATTTTTACACTATTATTAATTCAAATTTATTAAAATTTATTTTCTATTTTTTAGTTTAGTTTTCTATAAAAAGCGTGTTTTTTTAGTTTTTTTAAACTATATTTATTTTTAACTTTTTAGTTTGATTTATTGTCTATAGATTTTTTTTTCCAGTTCTACTTAATAGTATTATTAATTTCCAACAGAGGGTGCATGAATGTAAAATTCTTCTTCAACAACGCAATAAAATTTGAGGTGTGAAATTTTAAAATTTAATGTTGATGCAGATAGTATTATGCAGTACAAGAGTAGCTGGGCAGGTCAATTTTAAAAATGGAGTGATCAGAAAGGGCACAAATGGGGTATCGGCGTGTAGGGCTTGATGAGCACTACACGATAGGTGAAGAAACCGGAAGGGTCTCTATACAAAAAAGTGAAGTTAAGCTGCAAAAACTGATAAAAATGTTCTACGAACGACTTTTTGTGGTACAAACTGTGTTATATTTCAGAAACCTGAAGGATTATCTGCGTAAAAGTAGTATCGATAGAAAGGCCTGTAAACGACGAACAAACTAAGACCTCAATCACCAACGTGGACCGAGGATAGCAGACAGGATGGTAAGTATAAAGTTGCAATTTGGTATTTTTCAGCAAAAAATTAACGTTTTTTGTTATATAGTGCGTTATTATACACAAACCTGAAGGGTATACTACAAAAATTTACTATTGGATGAAAGGCTATTAAACGAGGAACAATTTAAGACCTCAACCACCAACGTGGACCGAGGATAAGTGACAGAAGGTAAGTGTTAACTTGAATATTTTAAAAGTGAGTTTACGAAAATGTACTAAGATGATATGTAAGAAAAATTTTTGAAAATTTCAGGGCTCTGAAGGAACCGCTGACGTATAGTATGCTAAGGATAATTACAAGAAACTAAAGGGAGCAAAAAACAGACTGAAAATCGCACTAAAAACCTAAAAATTTCGATGTTTTCTATTAAAATTGTGTCCCTAAGGTAAACTTTTGCGGGGGGACCTCTTTCCCCTCTAACAGAAATCGGTTATTTTTATCACTTACAGACGGAGTTGAACCGCGAATGAGGTATCCACAGATTCGTCTCGGTCTAGACTATATTGTATTAAGAATTTAAAACGATAGGATGAAACACTACCAAGTGATAGGCGAAAAAGCGGAATATGCAGTACAAGAGTAGCTGGGCAGGTCAATTTTAAAAATTGAGTGATCAGAAAGGGCACAAATGGGGTATCGGCGTGTAGGGCTTGATGAGCACTACACGATAGGTGAAGAAACCGGAAGGGTCTCTATACAAAAAAGTGAAGTTAAGCTGCAAAAACTGATAAAAATGTTCTACGAACGACTTTTTGTGGTACAAACTGTGTTATATTTCAGAAACCTGAAGGATTATCTGCGTAAAAGTAGTATCGATAGAAAGGCCTGTAAACGACGAACAAACTAAGACCTCAATCACCAACGTGGACCGAGGATAGCAGACAGGATGGAAAAGCGTGGGGCGCTTGATATACGATACTATCGGGGCCGAGCGGGTTTGTACCACCATTTCCCGTGTAAGCCATGAAGCACATCTGTGTGTTTTGGTTGTAGCAGGAGATAGCAGTCTTCTTTCGTTTCATATCTGCGAAATGAAATGGTGAGCAGCGGCTTGACAATACTCTCGTTATAGTTGAGTCCAAGAGCGATAGTTACTATTTACCATCAGGTGGGCTGTGACTCGACTGCTACCATACACAATAAAAAAAAATTGTCTCAACAATATAAAAACTGCAAACATGTAAAAACACTTTGCCTGAGAAACGGCTACGAGTGCCAAGGACGGCCGCAGGCGCGCTAATAACCCACGGAGAGTTACATACTGACATACTGACATACTGACATACTGATATACTGACATACTGACATACTGACATACAAGTGAAGCTAATAAAAAGCGTGTAAAAAGCGTGTAATTAGAGGGATTCTGACTAGTTTCGGCACGCATCCATTGCAAGATGTACGGTTTCTCTAATCTTCAGAAAAATCCATCAGGCGTTCAGGTTTCTGAAGAAATTACTCCACTATTACAGGACGAAAGATAGTGCGTGGTGAGTTTCCTAAGTTGCTGAAGATCCCAAACTACACATCTAGTTTCCCTAAACGACTGGCTGGATGGTTGCTATATTTTATCTTGTCTTAACATAAATCAATAGATATTCTATTTCTTTTTATTCTTCATCGGTGGCGAACAAGTATATGACCCACGTGATGGTAATCGGTTACCGTAGCCTATAGACGCTAGCGACACTCGCGCATCGCGATCTTTTACTCACCATACTAATATTATACCACCAATTACGTAACTATAATGTTGTTACACGCTGATCTTATGTAAGAGGGTGGTACTTCCCCGATCGACCTGGGCCATTCGTGCTGGGATAAGCAAGGCTCTACCACTTGTAATTTCTAATATTCTGAAGTCTCGGGTTTGAATCCTGGGTCAGGCCAACAAACATTTATTGGGTTTTTCCGTAAAGAAATTCTCAGTAGCGGGTCAGCAACAGAGAATGCACTTGTGTTACACATACATGCAAGTAGTAATAGATAGATAGATATAACCAGTCATATAAAGCCATTATTCCAATTCGCAAAACGTGTCATTTTGTACAATAAAGTTTCTGATTTGTAATTCTGTAAGCACATAAAGATGTTCCTCAACCGCGACACATCACGCACCATCGATAAAGATTGTACTAGATCCATAGTCGTTATTTATATCTTGTGCGTGACCTCGTAAACAACGGGTGGGGTCACGCTTGGACGCATGTCGGGGTATTTATTACGTTGTATATTTGTGCCGCGTGGGGCCGGCTTTAGAATTGTCCTACCCCTCTCCACCCATGGGAGTCGTAAGAGCTGAGGGAGTACCGGGGGAGTGGACAGCATCACTCCTTAGAGTATTAACAACGTCCACTGCGATCGCCAACCCGCCTGCCAAGCGTGGCGATTACGGCACTATTCCCCATTCTTGGTCCATCCTATGTCCATCCTATGTCCAGCAGTGGACGTTAAAAGGCTGATGGATATTTGTGCGTGAGTTTTATAATCTAAGCAGGTATTATCCGTACTAAGAATTCAATCGTCAATACCTTTTTGTCGCAGATGACATAAGTGTTGACTAAGAGAAATAAGAAATTAAGGGACATCGGAGGTGGTCAGGAGGATCGGGGGGCTTAGGGTAGCCCTGGACAAGTCGGAGGCCCTGCTTTTCCATGGGCCCCGACGTCACCTTCTGGCGCCTCGATCACTGTGGACGGGGTCCAATTTGGGGTGCAGGCCCAGATTAAGTATCTAGGCCTGGTGCTGGACGGGCGGTGGTGCTTTCGAGAGCACTTCCGTCAATTGTCCCCGAGGCTCATCGGTGCGGCGTCCACCGTTGCATGGCTCATGCCGAATATGGGCGGATCCAACAATGAGTGCCGACGGCTATACGCGGGGATAGTCCGGTCGATGGCGCTGTACGGCACACCCGTGTGGGCGGAGTCCCTGGACGCACTGAACAGGGCTCTTCTGTGGAGGTCACAGAGAGTCGTCTCTCTGCCTGTAGGACCCTATCTAGCCTACCCACAGCCCACCGCGGGAACGCGGGAGTTCTGCGCTCCGCGTGACCCCTACTATGGCCCCGAAGGTACCGGGAAACCTCAATCCGGATATACCGATGATCGGACAAGGTCACAACCTCCTCCAGGACGCACCAGTCCCTCACTCACGCTGTGACGTCGGGGCTAAAGAACGAAAAGTCCACTATCGACCCGCCCCGTCGCCGCACGCACGTGTTGATAGAGCCTCTGTAGAAAAAAGCCTCTGTAAACAGAGGCCCGTCGACGCCGCCCACTCTACCACCACCGCTCCACGGGCTTCCGTCACAGGGGACACACACGCCGTGGATTTGGCGTTGAAGTCACCCACGACCAGGACGTGGCTAGGTGCCAGTCGCCGTATCGAGGTCTCAAGGCTGTTAAGCCAGACCCCGAAATCAGCCAGCCTCCGGTTGGGGGTATACGCCATACAGCGTAACTCCCCCCCAGTCGGCCGCGACGTATCCGGTACCCTTGTCTCTGATCGACAAGGGCGGGGAACGAAGCACCGTGGAGCTGATGATTGCCACGGAGCCATCGCGGCTACTCGCCCAATTAGGACGGTCAGGAACACAATAAGGCTCCGCAGCTACGGCTACACCAATCAACCGCTCCACCATGGTTTGCAGGAGAAGATCCTGCGCTCCGGCGGCGTGGATGAGATTCTCCTGAAGGAGGATAGTATCACAGTTGAATTTAAAGCCGTAACCATATCCTTCTCCACCCGAGACGGTGGCGAAGCCACGCTAGGGGGGACAGCCTAGGCCGATTGGCTGGTCCTCCCCTTTTTTGGGGCTGTCGTCGGGGGTCTGCATCCCTCCCGCCCCATGCAGTGCTTGGCAGGCCTGTTGCCTGCCGCGCACGTGAGGCAGTGAGGGGTGGCGGTGCAGGTTGCCGCCCGGTGCCCTGCCTGACCGCAGCGGAAACAAAGACCGCTGCAATTAAAACAGTTAGTGCACGTCGGCCAGATATGTCCGACCGCCATGCAATTAAAGCACCTCGCGGGCCGAGGCTCCAGCACGGTGGCCCGCGCAGAATCAAAAAATCGACGACTCCGATGTCGGAGACGTCGATTTCCTCCCGGGCCTTCCTCAAGATGGCCTGATACGTCAGGCCCGCTTCCGCCTCCAGCAGCATGGTGATTACCACCGCTGCCGTTTTCGGCGCTTGAAGCTTGCGCGGCTTCTTAGGGTCGGGCTTGCTCCCTGGCGCAGAGGTATTCTAGAGGTATTTTATTGCAGGGCAGCGGCGTTAGGCCTGAAGACGGCGCGGCCTTCTTCTTATCCGCGGCCAGCGGTGGCCGGAGTCGCTGCTCCGGCGGTACCCTGGCGCTTAGGAGACAATGCTTTTTAATAATTTGTCTTACAACAATCTTAAATATAATTTTTATTTTGGTTTGAAATGTATACCGTGAAAAGATAATATCTCTCAATTTCTACATTAACTGCTTTATAAAGTTCATTAACTGCTTTTTAAAATCCAAATATATTTTTTTCCTCATCTGTATTTTCTATTTCGTCATTACTCATGGAACTATTTTCGAGATTAACAGATGGTAAAATGTTAGCTCCACTCACCTTTCCTCCTCGTCGTTTGTCTCTATGTACTTGTTTGTGTTTAGTAAGACGCTTTTGTATTTTCTTTGGTCTTGAAGTTATTTCTCTCCAGATTTCATCATCATTAGAACGCACACTTTCACCGTCTTCCATATCTTCGGAGTCATTTAATCTTTGTCTTGATTCACCTGCCACTACATCAGCATAGGAATTTTCAGGTCTAGTGTTGGTTGTAGATTTTCTATTTCGTGAGTCCCCTTTGGATATATTTCTATTTTCAGGTTCCTTCTTTTTCTCTTCAATGATACTACTCATAGCCGCTTTATAAGTACAGTTCTTTTCAGACATGACAATGCGAATGTTTCTCTCCCTTTTATAAGCTAATACTATTAAAAATTGACATGTTGTTTCCCTTGCAATTAACGCATTTAAATATTTTGGTATCACAGTTTTCATGATTGCTTGAGCATTTTGGACACACCTGATTTTTTACTGGACAAAAATGTTTAATATGGCCATATCTCCAACACTTGGAACATTGTGTTACCGGGTATATGTATGGTTCTACTCCCATGCGACAACCATACGCCTTCACATATGGTGGGAGTGTAGGACCATTAAAAAATATGCGTACAGTTTCACTCTTTATCCACTTCCCTTCTTGATCTCTCTTTAATAATCTTTTTACAGCTATTATCTCGGTATCACTTTCAAAAATATCTTTTAAATCCTTGTCTTCAACTTCCAAATCTACTTCTCTTATAACGCTGTACGAAAAGTTAACCTCACTGGTTTTCCGACATATCCATCCCTTATTTTTAATGCCATCACAGCTAAGAAATGCGTTTAACGCAGCATCACCTTCAAATTGGATCATAATTTTAAATGCATTTTTGTATGTTACTTTAATAATCCCTTGAATATTCAAACATTGCAACAGTTTTGCGAAGCCCAGTTGTTTAGGAAGCATTTCCTGAGAACTTACAGATATCTCAAAAAATGGTTGATTCACATCGGCAGAAGTATTTTTTCCATGGTGGTCTCAACAGGCGAGTTTCTTACATCTCTCTTCTTTCTTTTAGTTACCATGGTGAAGCCTTCAAGGCCTTCAGCACTCGACTCATCCCTTATTCTCTTAGATCGCTCCACCTCCAGCGCGGAAGTCTCGCCCGTGCTACTTAATTGTATGTCATTGTCATCTCATTCTAGATCAATTCGAGGAGGTGTGGGAGCGAAAAATAGGTCTCTTCTTACTAGTTCCCTTGCGAAAACTACGCCTAAGGACCGGTTCTTCTTCCTTTGGCTCAGTCATAATCAGCAAGAAATCTAATTATTTGAGGGTAGAATTAATTATAATTATGTACACAATTTTTTAAGTACACAATGTCAAAACAAGTTTAATCACCAAGTAAGTCACTTAATCATGCTAATAACAATCTCCACTAACACAAATATCACTGTAGTATAACGTAATATATTTAGGTAAATATAGAAACGGTTGTCTGCGGTACAACGTATGCGTGCACCGACACCTTACGCGAGACTGTTCACCATTTTTGTTAAGTTTTACGTCCTCCGACGTGCCAACCCTCGCGACTGAGCTCCCCTCAGCCATGCATCCCCTGGCCGGGCGGCAGAGCACGGGATTGGGGTAATTTTTTATAGGGGTTTTCTTTCCCGCGGTCCGAAGACCCCCGATCCTGTCTGTCCCCCGATCCGTTCGGCCCCGTCGGGCCGAACGGTGGTCTGTATCAGACCGTACCCACCGGTCGCAAGCAAGCGGTGAGCCCATCGCCCCTCAGGCTAAAAGCCCCGTCTTCGTCTCTCAGGGCCACGACGTTGCCCGGGGAGCACCAACGCAGAGGTATCCTGACCCGCACCCCAAACCTGCATGCCTTTTTTTTCTTTTTTTTGTTAAGGCGGGAAAAAAATTTCCTAACCGCACACCCCGTCGTTCGGGGCAACGAACAGGGTAGTATGGGGCCTGCACCCACTAAAGAAACCCGCCGTGTGCCGTCTCTCCGCCTTTGTTGGCGGGCCACTGGAACTATGTTACATTCCTTCGGTGGTAAAACCATGCAGGTTTGTTGGCCTGAGAAATTTTCTCGACAGCTTGTAAAGTCTGCCAACCCGCACTGGTCCGGCGTGGCGGACTATGACCAATCCCTCTCACCATTAAAAAAACATTAGGAAAAGTAGAAAATTACAGCCACGAGCAGAATTTAAACCTGCATCTCTCAGAAAACCCCCGTTTTCGAAATTTGCAATCCGGGCAATTGTCACGATGGCTGAAATGGCAAAGCATCTGGCATTGCAAAGAAAAAAGGTATTACTAGGATTTTTTATATGTAGGTAGGTTATAAAAATAAGCCTCAATAAAATCTGTAAGCTACCAACTTGAGCGTTAGAACTGGTGAATTTATTTAGTAAAGCAAGCGGGATCAATTTCCAAGGAGCAAGTATAAACATGCTTAATGAATTCCAAAGATATAAATGCGGGTTTTCGTGCAGCAGAACGAAGTGAAGGAATATTTTGTGTGTGGTTTTTATTTTAACTTAACCGGGGAAGTACCATCCTCTCATAGATTATTGCACGCCTCATAAGGAGGTGGATACTATTCTCGTTTTACGCAGAACAACTGATTTCAAACTTAAATTATCTCTATTTATCATATTATATTGCACTTGTAAAACAATATCCATCCATCCATCCATCAGCCTTTCGAAGTCCACTGCTGGACACAGGCCTCCCCAAGAGAAAGCCACAACATGTGTTTCGCTCATAATATGGGGGTTAGTGCCGTAATCGCCACGCTTGGCAGGCGGGTTGGCGATCGCAGTGGATGTTGTTAATACTCGAGGGAGTGCTGCTGCCCACTCCCCCGGTATTCCCTCAGTCGGCTCTTATGACTTTCATGGGTGGAGAGGGGTGGGACAATTCTAAAGCCGGCCCCACACGGCTAAAACAATATATACACACATATCAAGAAAAAACACTATTTTTGACACGCATGATGTTTTTATGCCATTTTTGTTATTTAAAGTGGTTAAAAAACTGGCTAAAAAAGTTCTGTCTTGGACGTTCGTTTGTTGTAGGTAATGTATGTTAACACGATAACGACCGAAATACTTTACTAATCGAGTCTATGATTATTATATACCACTCATAATATGAGACGATATCTTTATTTTTTTGCAATTCTCAATTTAAATATCTACCAATCATTTACATAATTATTAGGACAATTAAATTTATTGTAACACATTATTTGTGAAAGTGGAAAAAGCGAACTGTACAGATCGCATATCCTGATTTGAACCGGTCATCCAGGAGACGGAGTTTTTCCAATCCGGGGAAGTGCTCTAGACCGCTAAGCTATTGCAGTCACCCAACGACGATTCCAAATCTCCACTTCACATTTACCTTTACGAACCATGCCACCTATAGGATGCATTTACATACATCATTCGAGTAAAACAATTTTACCTCCTGAATCATGCTTGCATTAAAGTTCCTTTTTTCCACTTTCATAAAATATAAATACTTATTTAAAGTAGCAGAGCATGTCAAGTGCTAACATACAGATCAAAATAAATTTATTGTAGCCTAAATAGTATTTTTCAAGCTCTTTAAATTATACTCTTTGATTCCACGTTCTAGCTAAACGCGTGCTTACACTAAATTATAGCACGCAATTATAATTTCACATCGTTCACATGACAACAATCACGCACAGGCGCCAACACTATACCAATGATGTCATAGACAAAACAAATAGTGTAACACGTTAGTACATACATGTTCCATTTACTGCGATTTCAACCATTGTTATCGCAATATCAGTCTCAATTATAAAGGTCTCCTCTCATAGTGAGAGGGATTAAGGGCGTAGTCCCCCACGCAGTAAGTTTTGCTGGTAGTTGTCGGAGGTGGTCCAAAATGATTCACGCTCGAATAGATACAGTAACAACAGTTTTATTTGAACTTTTTACAATAAACGTTAACATTATTATGTCTGTCGTAAGATAGGTACATCGAGTGAGTGAGGGCCGAAACTCGTCCGGCCATTGTCGCTCATATATGTGTGTAGATATGCGCATTTGTGATACACACATTGTAGACAGTATTATATCTTGAAAAACTTCACGAGCCGTTGACAAACTCTCTTCAGGCATGTAGTTTTCCTCATAATCTTTTCCTTCACCGAGCAGTAATAATTTGTAAACAAATACCTGTTGTCGCCACAAAATGTGTGGTAAACACGCAGCCAGCGATGGCAACACTAGCAAGAGTGGGGCGGTTATCGGGAGTGATGTCTAAGAAGAAAGGGTTCGGCATTCATTATGTGTTGGAGAAGCAACTAATAAGGTGGTCTAAAGTGTGATACGGCCCTTTGCATAATATTGTATCTAAACTATTGTGTAACAAACTGTAGTTCTGTCTGTAATACCATTTATCAAGATTCCCTCACAATTTTATGTATTAACCCCATGTTAAAAATATATGTTGCAGTATTCTAACTTGTTTGTTTCCATTATACTTACACATGCAATTATGTGAGTGTCTGCCATGCGTGGTCTGGACCAGGGACTGGAGATCAAACTTGATACCACTGTCTTTGCTTGCTGTTCGTTAGTCTCGCTAAAACTCAAAACTTGCTTGACCGATTTGAATGATTGTGTTTTTGTTTTGTTCATTCCAATACAGGGGTGGTTTAGAAAGAAGGGGAACCCTATAAAAAAAGGAGAAAAATTGAAAAATTCAGTAATGGTCACTTTGTATGGGTATTTATCTAACAGACGACAAAATTACAGTTACTGTCAATCTGTCTAATTCTTTTGCATTATAAGCAAGTTTCATTTAATAACCTATCAAAATCTAAATCTTAGACGATGCAGATTGATTAGGATTAATAATCGCTGATAAAATAAATTATAGGTGATACGTAGTTCGCCGGGTCATCTAGTGTATTATATATTTCTTGTGTCCGTGTGTTAGTCATTGAAAAAAAAATATAGCATCACGCCTGTATTCTCCGAAGGGGTATGCAGAGGTGTATTACACACCCACGACTCGCCAGCTATGTTTAAGTCCCACGTAATAGGGGCGAGCCTATTGACGTCTACCGGGCACATTTCCAAACTCCGGGCTGCTACTGAGAATTTTTCTTTCTAGGAAAAAGCTCAATAACATTGCCCGACCCGGGGATCGAACCCGAGGCCTCATGATTAGCAGTCGCATACACTACCGCTACACCACCGATGCAGTTGTGTTGTGTTAGTCATTAAACTCCTCCTAAACGCCTGGACCGATTTTTATGAAATTATTTGTGTATGTTTGAGTAAGTACCGGGATGGTTTAGATGCACATCTGGACCCGGTAGGATTTCAGAATTTTTCTTTAATTTATTCTAATCTTAAAACATATTATTAAAATAATCCCCTAAAATAAATGACTCGATACAAACAAAACGCCAACGTTTAGACAGTACAACGTCTGTCGGATCCGCTAGTCATTACAATAAAAATATTTTAGTCTATTTAATAAAGGATAGCAAATTTAACCAGCGATTAATTAAACATGTTGTATACTGTATTATCAGTACGCCAGCAGTCTGAAGTTAATTATGATGATATGGATAATATAGTGCTCGTAACTAGTACTACAACGAAGCATAAACTCTGTTGTAAACTTTTAATTGGATACCACAATAGAAATAATTTATAGAAGCCAAATTATATTTGAATTGTTATTGTTACCGGAAGAAGTTTTTTGTGAAAGTGGAAAAATATCTTCGAGCAGGATTCTAACATGCGTCCTTCCTAATACGAGGCAATGCTTAAACCATATAAGCTATCGTAATCATCCACTTGCAACTCACAATCTCCACTTTGGTACCCTTCCCTCTCACTTTTTTTAGCAAAATAGCAGAGCATACCAACAACTAAAAATCACAAAAAAATGCAAAAATGTAAAAACAAAAAGCGACATTTCAAACTGCGTCTCCTGGATAACAGTTTCAGACACTTCGCTAAATAAGCCATCGTAACATCTGCTTAGTACTATTGATTTCAACAAAATATATTTTTTAATATCTGTTAGTTGTTTTTATTTCTTAAACACTACACACCCTCAGCTACCTTCACTATGCTAGAAAAATATTCTTGTAAAATTAGAAAAAAAAAAACATTTAACTGCTAAAAGAATTTGAACTATCGACTCTTCTCTCTCCAACGCCGGCTACAACCAAGGTCTGCTAAGACTCGTAACGAGTTTGAATCGTCCGAGGTCCTCACAAATGGTACACTCCTGACTTTTCGTAATTATGTGTATATTTACGAACAAATAGTGGCTTAACTAGCATTGTATAATTGGGGATTGGCGCTGATAGTTGAAATACAGGTACTGCCTAGTTAAACTACGTTTGCTTTAAGAAAAACTTAATCTATCGTTAGAAAATATGTCTGTACTAACTAATATTTTATGAAATATAGATTATTTATTTATTTCTTAAGAAATTATCCATTCTCAGTGAAGGAAAAGTTATGAGGAATCCTGTATGTCTTAAAGATTTTTTCGAAGACTGTCTGTATCCTGCTTTGAGTTTTTATTATGATTATAGTAGACTACGGCCTCAATTGGGAAGACCCGTGCCCAACAGAATTTGAAAAATATATGTCCTTTTTATATCCTGAAACTCTTATTTGGTGGATATAATTATATTCGTATTGGTTAAGCCTTACTTATCCCAGCATGAATAGGCTGGTTCGATCTGAGAAGTGATACCCTCTCACAAAAGATCAGCGCGAAACAAAGGTGTTTTGTATGATGAGTGAGAGCGCCGTAGGGCCAGACCCCCTCCTTATTATCCTTCCTATCCTCTACTTTGCCGTGTGGGGCCGGCTTTAGAATGATCCTATCCCTCTCTACCCACGGGAGTCGTAAGAGCCGACTGAGGAAATACCGGGAAAGTGGGCATCAGTACTCCCTCGAGTATTAACAACATCCACTGCGATCGCCAACCCGCCTGCCAAGTGTGGCGATTACGGCATTATCCCCCATAATGAGCACATAAAAAGAAAGGATGAAGTCGGCACAGGACTGCTCGTTGTGGCGTTCTCTTGGGGAGGCCTATGTCCAGCAGTGGACGTCGAAAGGCTGATGGATGGATAGATGGATCCTCTACTTAGTATCCTACCTATTTTTTTCTTAATATCCATTCTACCTCTTTCCTTGGAGTTAGCGACGCGTTAGTAATGCCTCTGGTGTTGCTAGCGTCTATAGGCTACGGTAACCGCTTACTATTAGGTAAGCGATATGCTTGTTTAACACCCACGTAGTATAAAACATCGAGAATGTAATAAATAGCTTTTCAATAAATAAATCACAATGCTTGTTTTGACAAATCACGTTCCAATGACCTTGGAAATTTAAAACAGATGTATTTGACACGACGGCAAAGTATTTGATTTATCGTCGTTTATTAAATCGAACGGAGGGCGGCTTATAATTTTGATGGATATTGGAAGCAAGATATAATTGTTTACATCTTGATGAAAATAGAAGTTTTTTTTATATAGTAACTTTAATTATGAAATACATATTTTATTAATGCTATTTTATAACACACACAATAATTGTGAAATAATATAAGTTTTTCAGACTTCCAATACCGAGTTCTGTTCAAACAACAACGTCTCCTTTTTTTTTAAACGGTAAAAAATATACCTAAACAGACACCCCGTCGTTCGGGGCAACGAACAGGGTAGTATGGGCCCTCACCCACTAAATAAAACCGCTGTGTGCCATCTCTCTGCCTGTATTGACGGGCCACTGGAACCATGTTACATTACTTCAGTGGTTCGACAACGTCTCCTAGGCGAGTTTCTTTGCATGTTTTGCTGGACTTGATTCATATATTACGCTAGATTCCGCCCGCGACACCGTCCGCGTGTACTCCTGAACTTAAATACTTCACTCTACAGCACACTAATGATCTCTGTGTAAAAATATCTATTCCACTATTCTGAACTGTTCAATATTCCGCAATGAACAGTAGTATTAAACACAAAGTGAAAAATGTGATCTTGAAAATAACAGTCACGAGCAGGATTCGAACCTGCATCTCCTGGATACCGTCCAGATGCTTTGCCAATTCAGCGGTCAGATGCTTTGCCAATTCAGCGGTCACGATTGTTGAATTGGCAAAGCATCTGGACGGTATCCAGGAGATGCAGGTTCGAATCCTGCTCGTGACTGTTATTTTTGAGATCACATTTTTCACTTTGTGTTTAATGTATGTTGCTAAGCATGTCAAATGCTAAAAATATATATAAAAATATCTAAATATGAACAGTAGTAGTTATTTTCTGGGCTCCAGACTATCTGAATACTAAATTTTTATGATGATCTGTTCAGTGCAGCATGAAAGCGTAACAAACGAACTTAATTTCACATTTGTAATATTGGTAAGGATACGGTTTATATTAAATTAATGCTTACTTATCATCACGCCATCTCCCATGCGGGGTAGACAGAGAGAAAATAGTGCTAAAAGGATCTGTTCTTGCATACATCTCTCGCTCTTTCAACATTCGTAATTCTCTTCATACACGCTCGCCGATTTCGGAGACTTCTGACTCCACCTTCATTCAATACATAACCAATTTGGTCTAGATAGGTGAGTTTCGGTCTCCCTCTGTACCTACATCCTTTCCACGCACACATTTTTTGTTTTAATTATTAAATTTATATTTTTCTTTTAATTTAAAATGTGAAGTGGATATTGTGTGTCACACAGGTGGCTGCGATAGCTTAGCGGTCCATAACGCTTCTCCATCCCTAAATAGTAAAATAAAAAAGGGACGAATCCTGCTCGCAGTAAATCTCTTTTGTCCACTTTTACAAATAGTTGAGTATGTTAAGTGTTCCTTAAATTAGCTGAGTATGTTAATGCTAAAATACAAATAAGAAAGATAAAAAATCACGTCATTATTTAGTATGAATCTTTATTGTAATAATTATTGTAGTTTTGTCCGTGTGACGGATTAAGAATACAAGTGTCACCACCCCATTCTTTCTCACGGGTGTCGTATGAGGCGACTAAGGGAAGTAAGCAATTATCATCCATTGCATGACTGGTGGTAGGGCTGGGTACCAAGTGGGAGTACTCACTTGGTATCGGGCCCGAGCGGGTTGGTACCACCATCTCCCGTGTGACCGGCCATGAAGCACATCGTTGCGTTTTGGCTGTAGCAGGAGATAGCCGTTTATATTTCATTTCATCTGACAATACTCTCGGTATAGTCGAGTCCATGGGCGACGGTTACCATTTACCATCAGATGGACCGTGGCTCACCTGCCACTACAAGCAATAAAAAAAAAATTAAGCTTACTAGATTGGAATATAGGTAGCGTTGATTTTAAGCACATCTAAACCAAACTGCCAGTGAAACCTCTACCCAAATTTGGTCCAACCATTACGGAGGTTAACCGGAACAAGCAGACAGAAATATAGACAGATAAAAACATTTATTTTATTTTATTGATGTGAAAACATCTATCGCGGAGGGAGGGTAAACTTCTTTGAAATCATTACTGTCTCCCGGGGAACATCACTTTAATTGAATTTAACCTGTAATATTAACGGACTCAAAGTCCGCTCAGACTTAGAAATACCGTTTATTTATTATTATTATGTGGATCACACAACAATCGTACAACAACCATACAACCCTATATGGGAATCGAATCCACTATATATAGATATGAGAAATCGGTATCTATACAACTACGAAATCTGTGCAAACAAATTTACCACATGCTTAAGTTTTATCTTTAAGTCATAACTATAATTAAATTTATAATAAACTAGCCTTTGCCAGCGGCTTTACTGCAGCCAAAAGCTTTCGGTTATATCTCAGGTTCCCAAAATAGTAACGGGATAAAATGTCTACCAGTTTTTAAGTCAAATCAAGGCATCTCAAATAAAAAAAGTTGCATCAAAATCCATTTAGTAGAAATGCTACAGAGAACGAACAATAATTTCGTCGTTATTGGCTCGAACTTTTAGTTTTCCGAACGATTTAATTACACTATGGAATCAAAAGGAATTCCTTGTAAATTCACCAACTCTAAAGTCAATTAGCGTAAAACAAGGTTGTCATTCACTCGTTTCGAGAGACTGAATCGAAATTAATTGAAATTTTGTCCCAAGTGCCTTTTTGGATAAAAGTAAAATAGTCATGGCCAATTAGAACGTTTCGTAAGCCTTTTATAAATTAAAATAAAAGAAGTTATGCTAATTAAAAGAACCTGTAATATTTTACAGAATAAAATACTATAAGTCATGCTTAATTAGAGTTCCCTGGAAGAAAAATAAGCTTTTGCTGTACTTTATTACCATTTTCACTTTTACTGACCCTTTACAGTCCTTGCTTTTAGACATAGGTTTTCTCATAAAATAGTATACCATACTGGCCAATCAATTTTAAGGTTTCCTCTATTGATGTATAAAAAAGAGAAGATCCACAATTAGGCACTAAAAGTGTCCACTATAAATGAGTGCAGATTACGCTTTCCTGCACTAGTTTCGTTTAGTGTTGTTTCGACGAGCAGCCGCAACGCCCGCAACGTATCAACATGCCTAATAATACTAAAATCACGCACGCATTCACTCACGCACGCCATTAAAACTTGTTAATATTTTATAAGATTAATGCGAAATTAATGCATATATTATACATTTAAGTAAAATTATATGATACTAGCCTTTGCTAGTTTTTAGGATATATCTACAGGTTCCTGACATGGTAGCGGAAGAAAAGGTATAGCAGTTTTTAAGTCTAATCAAGAGCTACCAAATAAAAATGTTACATCAAAATACATTCATTTTTTTTCTCAAATATCTTAAATGTACAGACACAGCTCTGTTACAGCTTTATAATAGTAAGGTATAGATAAAACTTTTGTCACGATTTCTAAACACAATTGTGTATTCCTAATTAGACGATCCTTTTTGCACCAGGCATTGATAATTTGTTTGAAATGTTAATCTAAACCATTGCATCGACCATTCTATTGCGTTTATAATAAGCGATTATTGTCAGATCCTCACCCCGTCCACAAAAACCTTAATGTATTCATCATCGAACATCTCAACAAAGTTGTCACTAAATCCGCTTAATATTCCCCTATAAATTATTCAGTATTTCGATCAAGTTGCTTGTTTAATCCTATCTGTGAAATCAGATGAGAATTACTTGAAGAAACTTGAGCTTGATTGCTATGAAGGGAAATAGCTTTTCGTCTATATTAACAGACAAACCATAGGCCGTGTTTATAATTTTAAAATCACTAAACGGAGAACATTTTTGCATGAGGAAACTTGCATGTCTGAAAGATTTTCTCTATGGCTTGTGAATTCTGCCAACCAACATTGTACCAGTGTGGTGGCTGCGGCCTAAGTCCCTTTCATCCTGAGAGGAGACACGTACCTAATAAGTGTAACGAGTTGAGGTTTTCTTGGGGATGTCGACGTGCCAGTGAATTATGGCGTTGCTAGCGTTTATAGGCTATAGTAACCACTTACTATCAAGTAGGCTACATGCTTGTTTGTAATACACGTAGTATAAAATACTTTGGAAAATCCAAAAGTGCACGCCTCATAATCTTAATTTTTCACAATAAAATTTATTATTTGATAAATAACTAATAATATATTGGTCTTACTAAGTAATTTTCAATAAATCACATAGCGCTAATTTCATGGTTTTCATGTCTTATACGCCATCTAGCGCTAATTTTAAGAAGTACTTCTATATTGGTCTATAGAAATAGTTCTCACACTTCTCACGAAATAAGGATAGCGCTGGTTTTAGTGTCGAATCCAGCGTAAATATTCACTATTTTTTTTTTATTATTTAATAACAATTAAACCACATCGAATCAGACCGTGAAAAGTGATAGGGCTCTATTCGTAGTTGTACTGTATTGTAAAAGAAAAAAAAATACTTGATTAGTAAAGTATTTCGGTCGTTATCGTGTTAACATACATTACCTACAACAAACGGACGCCCAAGGCAGAACTATTTAAACAGTTTTATAACTAGTTTAAATAACTAAAATGGCATCAAAAATATCATGAGTGTTAAAAATAGTGTTATTTTTCTTGATATGTGTGTGTATATATTATTTTACAAGTGCAATATATTATAAATAGAGACATTTTAAGTTTGAAAAATTAGTTAGAACAAATTCATTGCAGCATGAAACGAGAGCAATACCCACCTCAACGCTTCGCTTATGAGGCGTGCAAAATGTAATCAATTAAAAAATAAAAGGCAATGCCGAAGGCTATATTGTGCCCGTCGTGCGTCTTAACTATCTAAACATAATAAAATCGTCTTGAATAATGATGTTATTTGTATTTATTTTAGTCATAAGCGAAGTGGTGTTTCAAAGTTATAAAAAAAAAGATATACATATTATTAAATTCGAAATAAGCGGCACTGCCATATAATAAATATGGCCGAAGGCTTGGATAGTCAATGTCGCCAGTTTATTACTAAGTATACCCATTTTTAAAGCCAGATAGTATCTAAGAATATTGATATGAAATACCTAAATAAAAGAAAACCCACATGAGCTCCTATTATAATGCTTAGTATAAGTCGAAGATTATTTTATGGAATCATAATTATGAAGCTTTGTTTTAATTAAAAATATTATAACATTTAATATCTATTTCTAAAAATATTTTAGGTTATATATTGTTATTTTACTAGCAACCCTTATTGATTTGAATTTGATTGATTTTTTGACATAATTTGACATTTGTACTGCCGATAACGTGTTATGTAGGATTTGTGAGTTAGCAGTTGTCGTCAGATTTTGGTGATTTTCTTGTTTTTTCTTAGTTATATAGTCTGTATAGCAGTTCTAGCTACGTGAGTGTTTTCTACTTATAATTATTTAAGTGTATATTTTTATTTATAATACAAAATACGGACGCCATGGAAGTTATACCTCCGGTTTCTGATCCACCTGATCCTCCTGATCGCTGTCGCCTGGATAATTTATTAAAACGTCGAACTGATATCACTGAAGGTTCATTAACAAACAAAAAAAATATTATTAACACCGAAACGGCGTCAGCGTCGATCCAAACTGTGTACTCATCTTTAGCATACACTATTAGGTTGGCAGCCTATAATGAAATTGATTCGGGTCCGTTTATTGTGCATGTATCAAAGTCCGTTACAGATCCTTCATCCAATTTTGCGCTTAAACCAATTAAATTTAGTCAATTCCTAGCTGTGAACAAAATTCAAAACATATGTTCAGATGGCGTTAAGTCGATTGGCCGCAATAGAGTAGCAGTGTATTTTAAAACAGCTCATGATGCAAATAATTTTGTAATAAGCCCCATTCTCACCAATTATAATTTTAATGCAGTTATACCATCATTTAATATTTGTAAATATGGAGTGGTCAGGAATGTCCCTGTAGACCTGTCTATGGAGGAATTCGTTTCTTCTCTCGTTTTCCCCTCTGGATACGGTGAAGTATTAAAGGCAAGGCGACTCAACCGTAAATATTCGACTGGTGGCCAAATCTCCTGGATTACTGCCCAATCTGTTGTTCTTACTTTCCGAGGGCAGCTTCTTCCTTCTAATGTATTTTCCTTTTATACATCCCTCCCTGTTGAACCCTACATCTTTCCTACTATACAATGTAACAATTGTTGCCGTTATGGCCACAAAAAGACCCAATGCCGCTCCAAAGCCAGATGTTTTAAATGTGCTCAGCCTCACACTGGTGAAAATTGTGACATTTCTGAAACCAAATCTACATGCCTTCATTGCTTGGGTAACCATTTTGCCACTGACAAATGTTGCCCAGAACTTGATCGCCAGCGCTCTATCAAAAATATTATGTCTCAAGATAACATTTCATATCATGACGCCTGCTTTAAAGTTCCTAAGTCAAACCGCTTATATTCTAATGTTGTCTCCCAGAACCTTTCTTCAACTCTTCCTTCAACCTCCAATTCATCCTCATATCCAGTCACAAAGTCCCACTGTAAAACTATTTTTTCTTCACCTAAGCCTAGAGCTCCTCCTACCAAATCCTTTAACAGGGTTGCTCATTAATCTATTATCAGTGAAGAACCTTCTCTACTTCCTAATGGTTGCGCTCTCTCTTCACAAATGCCTTCTCCTGGTAATCCCCAGGAAAACTTAATAGATATTCTTTTAACTATGCTCATTACCCTTTAACCCAAAATAAGACCAATCTACCGTCCAACGTTGCCTCAAAACTTACCACATTTCTCTCCTTGTCTGACCTTTATGGACCAAAACACAATTCTCCAGTGGAACTGTAAAAGTCTTCTACCACGTAAACCTGAACTTCTTAATTTAATTAACTCTTTCCATCCCTCATTTATTGCTATCTCGGAGACATGGCTTATCCCTGGCTCTCACTTTAGAGTGCCGGGATATGTGTGTCTCCGGGATGACAGATCTGATGGATACGCAGGATGTGCTTTACTAGTGAAACGCTCTCTTCCTTTCACCCAAATTACACTGCCTCCCCACCCTTCTGACATCAATATTGTTGCAATTAGATCCTTTAATATATCCTTTTTATCTATCTATATCCCTCATCCAAACTCAAGACTTATAGCTGATATTCTCCATCTTCTTTCATCTATGCCCTCTCCCATCATTATAATGGGGGACTTTAATGCACATCACACCGCTTGGGGATCACACCATTGTGATCTTTTCGGACATTCATTATTAGACATAATTGATGAATCTAATTTATGTATATTAAATGATGGTTCTCCCACCCGTAGGGTTCTTCCCTCTCAAAACCGTAATAGTGATGTTGACCTCTCCTTATGTTCCTCTTCTTTGCTCCACCTCCTGTCTTGGAACATTCTTACACTATCTTATGGTAGTGATCATTACCCAATAATAATCTCCCTAACACACAGGTCATCCCCCAAGCCTAATCCTAATTCTCGTTTTAAATTTTAATTGTCTGAAGCAGATTGGTCCTCCTATTCATCCACTCTTGATTTAAAAATAGACCACCTCCCCTCTCCTCATGTTCTAAATTTTAAATATACATACACTTCCTTCCAAAATAGTATTTTATCAGCTGCCAAATCTCACATTCCTATTAAAAAGAAATTGCAACGCTATTCTTCACCTCCTTGGTGGGACAAAGAATGCACAACATTAATCAGACAAAGAGATCACTCGGAGTCAATTTATAATTCTCACATGACTCCTGAAAATTTTATTAATTATAAAATGTCTGCCGCTAAATTACGCAGAACTTTTCGCATAAAGAAAAGATTAGGTTGGCGTAAATTCTGTGAAAACCTTGCTCCGAAGTCCTCTGCTTCGTTTGTCTGGAAACAGGTGAAACGATTTAGAGGCTCATTTTCGGAAGATAATATTTCTGGTAATGACTCATCTACCTGGACTAACTCTTTTGCTGACAGGCTTTGCCCTCCTTTCGTACCCACTATGGATTCAATCCCTTCCCCTCCCTATTATATGCCTTCTCATGACCAGCTGTCTTCTAATTTTTCCTTCTCAGAGCTTAAATTAGCTCTGGATGGCTTACAAGACTCTTCCCCGGGTCTAGATAATATTGTTTACTCCCTTCTTATCCAAGCCTCTGACAAAGTTAAACTACTTTTTCTCAGCATTATCAACTGTTCCCTTGATTATGGTATCATACCTGATCAATGGAGATCCCAGCTGATTATTCCTATCCTTAAACCAAGTAAAGATCCATCTGACCCCAATAGTTATCGTCCAATAGCCCTATCCTCTGTCCTGTTAAAAGTAACTGAACATCTAATAAAAAATCGTTTAGAATGGTTTATTGAGAGCCGAGGTATCCTACCTAGTTCTCAATTTGGCTTCCGTAAAGGCACACTGGATAGTCTTAGCATTTTAACTACTGACATTCACTCATCTTTTCTGAAAAAAGAATACCTCATGGGGGTATCCTTAGATGTCTCAGCAACTTACGACAATGTATTGCTTCCGGTGCTCAGGAATAAACTTGTTCAGCTGAACATTTCAACGAAGCTCGTTAGATTATGTATGCAAATTCTCTCAGAATCCACTCTTGTGGGTACCATCCACAAAAATAATTTTAAGTTTTAAGCTCCCATCCATTGCCTCAGTTCTTACGGGTAAATCTATTGCCCTTCTAGAAGCCATTCTATTTGTAAAATGTCATAATATCCCTAAATCTATCATATTTACTGATTCTAAGAGCTCTCTGCAATCAATATTAGCCAACCCAAATTTAATCATATTATAAAAATAGAGAAAATTTGTATTTATGTCATCAGTTGGGATTACATGTAGTTATGGCCTGGATCCCAGGTCAATGTGGTATTCCAGGAAACGAGAATGCAGATTCATGTGCCAAAAAATCTAGTCTATCTGGTTCTTTGGATAACTCCATAATTTATTCATATGACCTTTGCTCTTTTGCTAAACCTCTTCTTTTTAGTTCTTGGTCTGGGCACTGGGTCAAATCATGCAAGATAAAAGGTAAACATTTTGCATTGATTAAGCCTGTCATTCTTAATAGACCATGGTTTTTCAAATATAAAAATCTGATTAGATCTGTCTACTCCTCTATTTGCCGTCTTCGACTAGATCATTCTTGTACACCAGTCCATCTTCATAAATTGAGGATTAGGGATAGCTCTCTTTATGAGTGTGGATTGGATGAAAGATCAGTGGAACACATTCTTTTTAACTGCCCTCTACTATCTATGTCCTTATATGATATCCTCCCTCCAGATATCCCCCGTCCCACCTCATCTCAATTACTCTTATCCCTCACATTTCCTCCATATTTATACCTTTTGGTTAAGTTTATTAACCATACTAAAATTAAATTATAAGTTTGGGTTATTTTATTGTAAATATAATGTTTGTAATATGTATAAGTAATGTATATATTGAGTATGTGTCTTGTCCCTTTTAGGTATAGACAGCTCTACTGAAACTACATTTTTTCCAAAATTATAACAAAATTACACCAAATCACTTTAAGACAAGTGTTAATGAAACTGTTTTTGACCTGGGGAACTGAGTCATTGGCCCTACCAACCAACAAGATATATTCTTACCAGCGAGAAAAACAAGGCCTGTTAATGAGTCTGTTTATGACCTGAGAACTTGAGTCATTGGCCTACCGACCAACAAGATATATTTTCACCACCTTTGAGAAAAACGTGGACGGTGGTGAAATTGCGACCTCCTGTCAGCAGAAGCCACAAGAAAAGAATTGAATTGAATTGAACGTGTTATGTACGTTCATGTGTTGCTTCATTTGTGGAAAAGCAGTGTTTTTTTTATTATTGTTCAGTGTTTACTTTAACGTTGAGTACAGCAAATTCTCCGTTGAGTAATTAAAAAAAAGAGCGTGACGTCGTGTGAGATAGACTTTTTAGTGGTACTAAGACCAGGACTCTTAGAATGTAATCTAGATCCAGAGTAGTTAAACGTAGCATTATATCCTATCTATATTTCTTACATAGGCACTCTAAAATACTATTGATACTATATTTTATACTATAATAAAATAAAAGATATGGATTTCAACGCATAATATATAACCTATATACTAAAAACATACTGAAAAATTAAAAGTCAGATTTCTCTAAGCTCCCATTAGATATCTTAATGATATTTTTATTTAAAAACCCTGAGTACATTTACAATGTTCTACAGTTAATTTGGTTAAGACGCAACAATAGCCCAACTCTCAGAAAAATCGGCATTCTGCTTTAGATAATATTTAACAACAATTTTAATGTATTTTTTTTAGATATTCAGTCAATATTTTATCAATAAACAAAAATAATCGCTGTATGTATAAATATATATTCGAGTTTCATCATCAAGTCATGGATATAATCATCTAAAGTGAGAGTATTTGCGAGTGTTTTTAAAATGAATTAGTGTGGTTTCATTAATAGAATTTCTGTCACCGTCTTCTAGCTATACCACCAAACCTTTTTATTGTTAAGGCGGGAAAAAATGTACCTAACTGCACACCCCGTCCTTGGGGGCAACAACGTGGGGCCCTTAGCGACAATATAAATCCGCCGTGTCCCGTCTCTCCGCCTGTATTAGCGGGCCTCAGAATCTTTATCAATAAAATGTAACAACCCCAAACCCAATGAAGTGGCATTGTATATGAGCTCCTATCAGACTAGATCTAGAACATCATTATTTCGCGTTGTCATAAATATATATTAGTAGTAGTTTAATAGTACATTGTTTCCCTAGGGATGAAAGCAACCCCTCAAACTATTCAAAACCGTCGAACTATTGGAGCCCTCGCTACGCTCGGGCGCCAAACCCCGTCTCGGGGCTAAATAAGTCTTTATCCCGAGGTAAACACTATGCTTTTAATTACGAATACGAGAAAACTAAAAATAAAAATCATGAATTAGTTAGAGAAAAAATGGGAGACCTTAAAAAATTGAATTTGGAATCGCCGTTTTCCCGCCGATGTTGTTTTTTTTTCTGTGGCTTGTCAGCTATTCAGCCATTATTTTTCATTTTAATAATTGAAAAAATATAAACCTACGTTATTTTAAAGATATCATTGCAACTATATTAAAATAAAGTCACATAAAAAACAAATTCTTTAATAAATACTTAACTTTATGTTATTTTAATTTTACATCGCGCTGTAATTGACTGGCTGTACAGTTTTTTATAATTACTCAGCTGTCAGTTGAAAGTAATTCTCCCTAGGGCTGAAAAGTATTACTTTCAACCTGCTCCTCAGAAAACTTCAGACCTACTTTCAGAGTATGAATAATGAAAAATTAATTTGCAACATTTGACTCAAAGGTACTAACCGAGCAAGTCAGGTAAAAAAATATCATAAGTTCTTATAAATATGAATACTGTAAACTTTAAGTAAGCCTCAAGCCCAGTGGACCAATGACCTGAAAATAATTTCTAGAGAACGCAGAACAATACATCGTTTAGTTATGTTAATAATTATGTATAAAGGTCGGTGTCTAGACAATTATATCATACTAGATGACATTCGTGACTTCGTTTGCGTTTGCTAAATATCTATATATCTGAAATGAAATGGTGAGCAGTGGCTTGACAATACTCCCGGCATAGTTAAGTTCATGAGGTACGGTTACCATTTACCATCAGGTGGGCCGTGGCTGGACTGTCACCAAACGCAATTAAAAAATTGACATCAGAAAATGAAAACTGGACTTCAATATGTAAAATATAGATGGCGATTTTCTTGAAAAAATTATATATTTTTTAGCGTGAAAATTTCTACCAGTCAATAAAAATCAAAATAAACACTAAGCGAAAACGAAGGGCTGCGTTGAACACCAATATATAAACACGAACTACAACATTCTGTAAATATTATTTCTAACTCTCTCAGCCTTATCTGGCAAAAGTATTGCGATAACTTCATTTAATATAAAGTTAAACACAAAGTGAAAAATGTGAAATCGAAAATAACAGTCAGGAGCAGGATTTGAACCTGCATCTTCTGGATACCGTCCAGATGCTTTACCAATTCAGCCATACTGACAATTGCTCCTGCGTCTTTGGGTGACGCCTGCGCCATCTGTCGGAAGTATTTTCATACATTATACCGACCAGGTAAACTTAATTTTACAATTAAGATTTTACCTAAAAATGACGCAAACCCTTTAAATATTTAGATATTTTTATATATATTTTTAGCATTTGACATGCTTAGCACTATACATTAAACACAAAGTGAAAAATGTGAAATCGAAAATTTCACTATTTTCGATTTCACATTGTGCTAAGCATGTCAAATGCTAAAAATATATATAAAAATATCTAAATATTAATATGAAGTTTTAAGAAACAACGACTTTATAAGCACTACGTATTCAGTGATATGTGTTTTCTTTTAATATAGGGTTTTTAAACAACAACTTTGTTTTGTAAATCAAATGTGCTTCATGGCCGGTCACACGGGAGATGGTGGTACCAACCCGCTCGGGCTCGATACTAAGTGAGTACTCCCACTTGGTACCCAGCCCAACCACCAGTCATGCAATGGATGATAATTGCTTACTTTCCTTAGTCGCCTCATACGACATCCGTGGGAAAGAATGGGGTGGTGACACTTGCATTCTTAATCCGTCACCACACGGACAATACATAAATAAAATAGAAAACACCCAGATGCAGTACAAATATCTGTGTTCATCACACAAATAATTGTCCTAAGTGGGAATCAAACCTACGACCTCGTGCACGGAAGTAAGTTACACTACCGACTACGCCACGAGGCCCGTCAAAAATATATCAAATGTAAAACGTTTTCATTAGTTCCATTGGGAGTTTCAGAGATTGGTGCGTTTAAGAAAACATAATATTCAGCTTTATTATATTAGTAACATAATTTGTGTCGAGACTCCTGCTGTTTTCAATGAGTCTTTTAACATAGAAATCATTTAGCAGCTTTGGAAACTGACTGCTTCTATCGCATAGGTAATTTAATTTCGCTGAAAGAAACGACATAAAAGTAAAAATTACACATAAAGTAGAGTGGGCGAATTTGCCGGTGGTGTAAGATAAAAGCAGACAGATAATCATCAGATAAGAAAAATAGTGAGATCTTACGCAAATGTTGGACTGTACTATAGATATATTTTTTAATATAATTAATATTAGGAATTAATTTGACGATATGCAAATAATAATTTGGTAACATTTGCTTTGACTTTGGTCCAATAAAATATGGCGTCACTCGTTCACGTAAAGATCAAACGAGCGCCGGCCACTTGGAGTTTGACTGTTGGATTGTACGGGTGTCTCGTTGGGTAACGTTCTCTAGTTGAGTATAGCAAAAATATAAGTTATTAAGTTGAAATCAACAGTAATTGTTTTTACCGTGACAAAATAAATTGTAATCTTAACAAGGTATTTGAATTCACTAAAATATTGTTTAGAGTTCCATCCATCCATCCATCAGCCTTTCATTGTTCACTGCTGGACATAGGCCTCCCCAAAATGGGGGTTTTACCATAATTGCCACGCTTGGCAGGTGGGTTGGCGATCGCAGTGGATGTTTTTAGTACACAGGGGAACGCTGCTGCCCGGTCTCCCGGTAATCCCTTAGTCGGCTTTTACGACACCCATAGGAAGAGATGGGGTGGAGCTATTCTTGGTGCCGACTCCACACGGCATGTTTAGAGTTGACTGCTTTAAATTAGACGTGAAACAAAAGAACAAGGATTACATTAGTACTTACCTTTTTATACTCAATATTATGTAATAGGATGATACTTCAACGCCCATTCCTACTGAAATAAGCAAAGCGATACATACAATTTTTACATGACAGTAGTTTTAGTCGTGCTTGAAGGCTTCGTTCCTGTTTCTTCCACCTCGCACCACACTTAATACTAAAAACTTAATGTCACGTCATAATACTGTCTCGGTGATATCTTATGTTCCTGTTCACGCCATTTTCAACTTTATGTAGATCTGGCGTTCGTCTTCTTAACGATCGCTATAAATTAAGAAGGGGGGAATTTTATTAAGTTTTATTTTGTAGAACGTTTTGAGGAAGAGAGTGTATTTTTTTTCTACAATAATTACTATCCCGCTGTTGGGCATGAATGTATTTTTAAAATGAGAGGACTTTAGGCCGTAGTCCACCACCAGCCCAGTGCGGGATGGCCGACTTAATAGTCCGTCGAGAAAAACTCCCGGAAATGTAAATTTCTTCACAATTATTTCCTTCACCGACGTGTGATAATTTGTGAGCATATACGCAATTTTGAAAACCTTCGAAATGTCGGAGATACATACACAGAGTGTTTAGATATTTTTATACATATTTTTAGATATTTTTAGCATTTGACATGCTTAGCACTATACATTAAACACAAAGTGAAAAATGTGAAATCGAAAATAACAGTCAGGAGCAGGATTTGAACCTGCATCTTCTGGATACCGTCCAGATGCTTTACCAATTCAGCCATCCTGCGTCACCCAAAGACGTTAAGTATGATGTGTTATCGAAATTAGCAGTCAGGAGCAATTGTCAGGATGGCTGAATTGGTAAAGCATCTGGACGGTATCCAGAAGATGCAGGTTCAAATCCTGGTCCTGACTGTTATTTTCGATTTCACATTTTTCACTTTGTGTTTAATATACACATTATTTATATATTTGTGTCTCCGTATTTTTTTATACAAAGGTGGCAAACAAGCATACGGCTTACCTGCACGCGCAACATAAGAGGCATCACTCGCGCGTTGCTATCTCCAATGAAAGGGATAGGAGGTGAATAAGAAGGATGATAAGGAGAGGACAGATATGACATAAGGAAGGGATTATCAGGCTCCAGCGCACTCACCATACAAAACACAACGGTGGGGAGTACCTACAGTTGTATCACATTGATATTTTGTGAGAGGGTGGTAGTTCCCCGATTAAGCCGGCCTATTCATGCTGGGACAAGCAAGGCTCTATCATTAGATACAGTATATATCTATCGACACTCGTAACATAACCAGAGATTTGAAGATTATACTCTTCGTACGTGAGAAGAAAGCGAATTATTTTTTCAGGGATGACGTCACTGAAATAGCAATGAATTATGGAGCTAGTCATTAATCTAACTAAATGTCAATTAGATAAAAAGGGAGGCAGGAGCTACTCTAAATATCTTGTAGCGACCTCTGGAAAGTTGCAAGGTACCCTTGACAGACATCGATTAATTCGTTTTAATGAAGATCAAAGATTGGTTTATCAGTGTTAATTGTTTAATGATTTGTTCTCATGAGACTGGAGCTCTACTAATATATATAAATGTGAAAGTTTATATCTTTGGATGTTTATTAGATGTATACACAGTGATGCAATAACTGCTGAACAGATTTGGGTGAAATTGAGCACACCTTTAGTATATATAAACTGGATTAACATAATTTTCATCACATCGACATTGGATAACATAGTTACAAAATGAGTTTTTATAATATATATAACATTATAAGAAAAAGTCATCTTCCTTCTGCGTGTCAAATGCTAAAAAAGTATATAAAAATTTCTAGATAATTCTAGGGCTGCGTCATTATTTGGTAAAAATCTTAATTGTAAAATTAAGTTTACCTGGTCGGTATAATGTATGAAAATACTTCCAACAGAGGCGCAGGCGTCACCCAAGACGTCGGTGCGGCGTCCGCCCTTTCAAGGCTCATGCCGAATATGGGCGGACCCAACAATGTGTGCCGGCTTTACGCGGGGGTGGTCCGGCTGATGGCGCTGTACGGTGCCCCTGGAGGCCACAGAGAGTCGTCGCGTCCAGAGTCATACGCGGATACCGCACGGTGTCGACGGAGGTGGCCTGCGCGTTGGCCGGAACCCCTCCGTGGGACTTGGAGGCGGAGGTGCTCGCCGAAGTGTATCGGCGGGCGTCGCAAGAGCGGGAGGGAGGTGGTCGTCCCCCCACCCAAAATGGTGGCCAGATGGCAGGGCGACACCCGCCGAGCTGCCATGGCCAGCTGGAGGGCGCAGCTGGAGGCGCCCCGGGCCGGTCTTCGGACCGTAGGAGCGCTCCAGCCGGTGCTGGAAGAGTGGGCAGAGCGACGGCACGGAGTCTTTACCTTCTGCCTGGTGCAGGTGCTGTCCGGGCACGATTGCTTCGGCAGATATCTGTCGCAAGGACGGAAGCGACTCCGGGCTGTCACCATTGCGGCTGCGGCGAAGACACGGCGCAGCACACGCTCTAGTTGTGCCCGGCTTGGGCCGAGCAGCGCCGTGACCTCGTCGCGGCAATAGGGGGGGACCTCTCACTGCCGAGCGTCGTCAGAGCGATGCTTGGCAGCGACAGGAATTGGGCCGCGGTCGCTGCCTTTTGCGAGAAGGTCATCTCGCGGAAGGAAGCGGTGGAGAGGGCCTGGGAGGAGGATTCTTCCGCTGACCCAAATCGCTGCCAGTGACTGGGGCGGCGCAGGCGCAGTTACTTGCGCCTCATGCCGCCCTAGCTGAGGCTGCGGGTGGATGGACCGGGGAACGTCCGCCACCCGCAAGGCCTCTCACGAAGGTGCAATGCTCCGTGTGTAGATGCGTCGCTCAGTATGGGGTACCCGAAAGGGTAAGCCGCCGGCGGACCACCGAAGGATACATTCCTTGCCAATAAAGGCGGAGAGACGGCACACGGCGGGTTAGTGGGTGCAGGCCCCACACTACTCTGGTCGTTGCCCCGAACGATACCCCGGTGTGCAGTAAGGAACATTTTTTCCCGCCTTACCAAAAAAAAAGGCGTCACCCAAGTCGTTAAGAATGATGTTATCGAGATTAGCAGTCGAGAGCAGTGGTCACAATGGCTGAATTGGCAAAGCATCTGGACGGTATCCAGGAGATGCAGGTTCAAATCCTGCACGTGACTGTTAATTTCTATTTCACATTTTTCACTTTGTGTTTAATGTAATAGCTACACCTGAATAAAATAGAATGTTATCATAGTACAAAGTAGATAAGGCTCAATTGTAAAATCCATCACGTCACCAGATTGGCAATGTATCGGGAGAACCAATCAAAATCGAGATAGCATTGAAAGCGTAATCAAATGCATACAATCGAGTCGAAACAAAGCATTCATGGTCACAGACAAAGGTTTTGAGCCAGAGGCGCACATATCTGACTTTTGAAACGCATATTTAAACAAAATATTAACCCTCTAAACATTGTTTAAGCTTCGAATAGTAATTCAGTTATCTAGTACCTACTGGTCTAGTAAGGGCTTATACACAAAACTGCGAATCAGTGCAGGTTCACAAATTATAATTTGTACTTTAAGAGTAGCTGAGCATATCAAGTGCTAAAATATAGATCAAAACACAAAGAGTTGTCCTGTGTGGGATTCGAACCCATGACACTCGGGCGGGGGGGCCGGTCTCTAAGCCACTCCGACATCTGTGCAGTCAATTCCCTAGTAAAATTGTTGTTATTAAATAAATTTAAATATTTACCTACAACTAGATTTTCTTTTAATCTTGAATGATCTGATGATGATATTTTCGAGATCAAATTATTCTGAAAACCAAGAGAGAAGTTTGCATAAAAATCAAGAATCCTATATAGCATGCATATTTATATATTTACAAACTGTCATGTTATCCCAAAAATATAACTTCCAAACTAATAATCTTTCTAAATTATAACACGTTCTGCCAAAACTGGATGACGTCATAACATCGCCGCGTAAACATGTTTTTCTTCACTAAATAAGATTTACAAAGTCGTGCTCTTGAGTAAAAGTTTTAAGATTGATGGACTAATTGATGGAATTTAAAATACAAGTTAGTCCTTTTATTTATTAAAACAATTGGAATGCGTTAAAGTATTAAATCATCTATACAAATAAATAATATTAAAGCGTCTATTTGTATTTCGTTATAACAGTTTATTTTTTTACTTTTTTATATACCTTGTCTTGTCTTGTCCGTGTGGTGACGGATTAAGAATACAAGTGTCACCACCCCATTCTTTCCCACGGGTGTCGTATGAGGCGACTAAGGGAAGTAAGCGATTGTCATCCATTGCATGACTGGTTGTAGGGCTGGATACCAAGTGGGAGTACTCACTTGGTATCCAGCCCGAGCGGGTTGGTACCACCATCTCCCGTGTGACCGGCCATGAAGCACATCGTTGCGTTTTGACTGTAGCAGGAGATAGCCGTTTATATTTTATTTCATCTGTGAAATTAATTGGTGAGCAGCGGCTTGACAATACTCTCGGTATAGTCGAGTCTACGGGCGACGGTTACCATTTACCATCAGATGGACCGTGGCTCGTCTGCCACTAAATGCAATAAAAAAAAAATACCTATCTCTAAATATTGGCCATGTATCAAGGGTCAAAGTCGCTGAGCGTGCCATGGAGCGTGCTTGATATTTCTCTACGTTATCAAATCCGTAATACAGAGATTCGTAGGAGAATAGGAGTGACCGGCATAGCCCGCCGGGTTAGCATGCTGAAGTGGCAAAAATGTTCTCGAGTGCCGACCACGTATCGGATGGCGTAGCATAAGACCGCCTCCCATCAGAAGGACTGACGATCTGGTCAAAGCTACAAGGAGGCAATGGATGCATCCATCAGCACAAGACCACTCGTTGTGACGCTCTCTTAGGGAAACCTAAGTCCTTTGTTTTTTTTTGTTTAGGCGGGAAAAATATTCCTAACCGCACACCCCATCGTTCGGGGAAACGAACAGGGTATTGCCCTCACCCACTAATTGGATGACCACACCACTCCCGCTCTTGCGACGCCCGCCGATACACCTCAGAGTGCACCTCCACCTCCTAGTTCCATGGGGCAGTTCCGGCCAAAGAGAAGCCTTAGTCCTATAGTGGACGTCGAAAGGCTCATAGATGGGTGGATGGATGAATATATTATGAGGATTCATATCAGTTTTTTTGCATATTCACATTTAAAAAAAACTAGACGTCACGGGACCTCTAGCAGATGTGAAAACATCGAAATTATTTTGTAGAAATAAAATGATCATAACTTGACAAAGTACTCCTCAAGACGAATCAAACGAGTATAAACTCGATAGGGTTTCATCCTTTCATTACAGAGTTCCGCATGGCCACCTTCCAGCTCCATCATGATGCTATCCAGTGTCTGGATACCATCTAAAGACAAAGTACTCATCAAGATGAATCAAACGTGTCCTAACTCGACGGGGTTGCGTAGTTTCATTATAGAGTTACTGTGGCCACCGTCCAGCTTCATCAGCAGCCCCTGGATACCATCTTGACACAAAGTACTCGGCAAGACGAATCATACGAGCCCAAACTCGATAGGGTTGCGTCGTTTCATTATAGACTTTCTATGTCCACCTTCCAGCTCCATCATCAGATCAGCTCCATGTCATCATAATATTGCATTTTCACATGATATACACATGCGTGTAAAATTTCATCTTAATCGGAAACCGAGAAGTGTGTGAAATTTAATTTGCAAAGTTTGAGCGGGACAAATAAAATAAAAGCGTCGCCACGCTAACAGCCGATTTTACTCTCCCTCTGCATTAGATGTTTCACATCAAAAGAAAAGACAACTTCAAAATCATAAATAACTAGTAATAGTTGTTATATAGATGTTGTACATAGTAATTGAAACTAGCTTATAATAATCTCTGTACAACAATAGCTATCCTACAGGAACCAACTATTTTTGTGAGATAAAATTATTTATATTTCAGAATAACTATAGTTAAAATTAACACATACTCCAGAATATAATATAATATGTATGCCAAAGTTCATCATGATTTAAATAGTAAGAAACGAATACACAAATAAACTCATTTAACAATATTAATAGTATTGGTAAGGATTTAATAGTTGCTGATTAGTTAAACTAAAATAAGTGCAAAACTTTCGTAAGGGGCGGTAATGTAACCGACTTCCGTGCACGAGGTCGTGGGTTCGATTCCCACTCAGGACAATTATTGGTGTGATGAACATAGATATTTGTACTGCGTCTGGGTGTTTTCTATCTATTATATGTATGTATTTACAAAAAAAAGTAATATATGTATTATATCCGTAATCTGGTATAGCACAAGCGTTAAGCTTAGTTTGGGACCAGAGGACGTTGTGTGAAATGTCTGTGAATATTTATTTATTTATTTTATTTATTAGCTTTTACCTTTTTTAGGGTTCCGTACCCGAAGGGTCAAACCGGGACCCTATTACTAAGACTTCGCTGTCTGTCTATCTGTCCGGCCGTCTGTCACCAGGCTGTATCTCAAGAACGGCGATAGCCAGCCAATTGAAATTTTCACAAATGATGTATTTCTGTTGCCGCTATAACAACAAATATTAAAAACAAAAAAATAATAATATTTAAGGGGGGCTCCCATACAACGTCTTGTCTGTCCGTCCGTCTGTCACCAGGCTGTATCTCAAGAACGGCCATAGCTAGACAGTTCAAATTTTCACAAATGATGTATTTCCGTTGCCGCTATAACAAAAAATACTAAAAACAAAAAAATAAAAATACTTAAGGGGGGCTCCCATAAAATTGAAATTTTTTCGAGAATTGAGAATTTTTCTGATTAGGAAAAAGCTCAATAACATTGCCCGACCCGAAAATCGAACCCGAGACCTCATGATTAGCAGTCGCATACACTACTGCTACACCACCGAGGCAGTAAGAAATATTATTGCAGTAGTAAAACGGAAATCACTAAAAGTGCTTCCTTGCTCACCGAATAGTTATTTAACTTAGCGAGTTTTCACTCGTAACTACACAATTACATTAATCTTACTTTGAAATACTGAGGAAGTTCTTTCACTACATAATTTTCTGAAGCTCTATCTTGGAGCTTTGGGAAATCAATGCTGTCTCGTTTTGCTTTTAATTTTTGTTCATCAGCTAAGATTGAAATGAAAGCCTTTTCTACTAGATATTTTCTTTTCTACTAGATCTGTCCATGAAGTACCTCCAAGCAAACCATTTTTTTGACTATTATTTACCTGTCAATATTTTTTTTAAAAGACAATACCCTGCCTAACCACTAATCCTTGTATCTCGAGGGACTTTACAAACATACAATTTCACGGACACAAAGTACACACAGACTCAGAACAACCATTTCTGGATCCCACAAAGAGTGATTCTGTGTGGGAATCGAACCTACAACAGTCAGTTGGGAGACCGGTATCTAAGCCACTCCGACATCTGGGCAATCAAATGGTTGGACGGAGTATATCCATCAGCCTTTCAACGTACATAGGACATAGGCCTCTCTAAAAGAACGCCACAACGAGCGGTCCCGTCATGGGGATAATGCCGTAATCGCCACGCTTGGCAGGCGGGTTGGCGATCGCAGTTGATGTTGTTAATACTCGAGGGAGTGTTGCTGCCCACTCACCCCGGTATTCTCTCAGTCGGCTCTTACGACTCCCGTGGGTAGAGAGGGGTAAAGAGTAGGAGGGGTAAAGGGAGGATGGAGTATAATTGACGACAAATATGACTGTTCAACAACATTTGAGAAGTTTTTTGGAGGAATTGAGTGGTACGGAAAAAAGTGGACCTGTGTACTTGATTATTGTTTAATTATCTAAACAGAGACTCTGTGCCATAGAGTGGAACAATAAAAAAAACGGTTGGAGTGTATTCTTCCACCTTCAAGCAAATCATTCAAAACAAGTTGATAATAGACAAGAATTGCCAACATGCATAACTTTAAAAAATTTAATAGGTATTATAAGTATACTTTACGAGGAGCTAGTACATCCTTATTCATACTTCCAAAATGACTAAGTGATTGTATCGTTCCTAAATAATTAATTGTATTACTTACATTGTACTGTCTGATACTTACCCCAATGTTACAAATATTATGAAATAAAATTACGTTTACGCGAATTTATCGCGTTCATGTAGGGTACCTTGTAAGGTTGTTGTGCTGTAGCATTCGTGATCCATTATAGAATTTACGCGTGGTCATGAATGCTGAAGAAGAAGAGAAGAAGTCAGTATTTGAAACGTCGGGATAGTAGAAAATCAAGTAAACGGTATCCGTTAACGTACCTAGTTTTATTTCATAATGTTTACCCATTGTGTTTGAAATGATCATTTAATGCAAAATAATATTTTATATATTACTGTTTCTTTCAAATATTAACGCGTTCACTACATAAAAACAAATACAGCAAGCTTTTCAGTTTTAGTCGAACGCAAGAAAAAATCAAGGTACTTACTCATCTTTTTAGGTTATATCTCAGATTCCAGATATAGTAACGAGATAAAATGTATACCAGTTTTTGAGTTTAATTAAGAGTTATCAAAATTCGTTTAGTAGTTTTTGCGTGACGCGCCAATGAACAAACAGACAAAAAAATCTAAAAAAAATGTTTTGTGGTCTAACACGCCTATATAATACAGTTATTTTTTTCTCAAATATCTTAAATGTTCAGACACAGTTCTGTTACAGCTTCATAAAAGAATAGATGCATCCCTATTTTCATTGGTAACTCTATAACTTAAGAACAAGTTTACCGAATTAAATCATAAAAATGGAAAATTTCAGAAGATTTAACGACTATTTTAACTTCGCGCGTTTGACAGTTCGCAAGAAAATGAATATTCATAGTTAAGACAGGAGAACGTCTGTCGGGTCAGCTAGCAATAAAAACGCGCTCTGTCATACTAGGTGACAGCCTTAATACAATATAATGAAGAACTTTATTATAATAAACAAAACGACATCAGTAATTGTTAATGTGGTGACGGACTAAGAATACAAGTGTCACCATCCCATTCTTTCCCACGGGTGTCGCATGAGGCGACTAAGGAAAGTAAGCAATTATCATCCAATGCATGACTGGTGGTAGGGCTTGGTACCAAGTGGGAGTACTCACTTGGAATCGGGCCCAAGCGGGTTGGTACCACCATATCCCGTGTGACTGGCCATGTAGCACATCGTTGCGTTTTGGCTGTAGCAGGAGATAGCCGTTTATATTTTATTTCATATGTGTGAAATGAATTGGTGAGCAGCGGCTTGACAATACTCTCGGTATAGTCGAGTCCATGGGCGACGGTTACCATTTACCATCAGATGAACTGTGGCTCGTCTGCCACTACATACAATAAAAAAAAAATCTCTAATATTTTGGTAGATATTACACAAAATAAAATAAATGTTTTATGCGTTTTTTGTACCAGTTTGCTAGTGTACGATCTGCCTGATAGCAAGCGGTTAGTCTATGGCCTAGGCTATAATACTAGGCAACATCACCAGTATCATTTACGTGCTGTCATCTCATGCGAAAGAAATAGAGGGCAATATCTTGTGAGGTCTTGGCCTCATACTGAAGTTTTGATCTGTATTTTAGAACTTGACATGCTCAGCTACTTTAAAAAAAATCTTTGGAAAAAGAGAACTTTTTTTATAGCGATCCCGCTTGCAGTAAAGTACTGTTCAGTAAATTTCTGTACATTCAAAGAATTTGTTCTCATACTGATGGCTGAACTTCACACCTTTGTGCTGGCACTATTGGTTTTTCTTTTCCTAATCCATTATTGGCGTATTGTAGTGGTGACCTTTCTATTGAGATTGACTTCCATTTTTTCACCAATTTATAGAAGTGGTTTGGGTTCAAATGGTATCAATGTATCGGTTATAAATAGACGGAGACCAGGGTCTGATAGTAGAGTTAAAAACGTTTTAAACATGTAACTTATACTGGTTTTACATACTGGTACACACATACTGATTCCTTATCTTCCATTTTCTAAATTTTTGTCTGTTTGGTAGGTTCCTAAGCTAGGAATAGATATACTAACTTTAGGCTTTTTAATTCTGTTTTATTATTGACTAATAATCATACATGTCGTGGGCTTTGCAAATCTGCGCCTCAAGGGGATAAAATAAGCGGTCAACAGAAAGTAAAAATTTTAATTCTGATGACGGCGCGGTTAACTGTAAGTCATGATTAAAACCTATAAGTATAGTTTACTTGTCAAACTCTATTTCATCGTATCCATTACAAAGACGTAGTTGGTTTTTAAATATTTATCACGAGTAGAATCTTAGGCTATATAGTTAGACATTTTGAAATAAAACTACGTTTACGGAATCTATCGTGTTTACTTGATTTTTCTACTATCCCGACGTTTCGAATACTTAACAGCATTCATGATCACGGGTGGACTTAGATGATAGACGTCCAAGGCTGATATGTTATTTCAACGGTTTCATCTACCCACAGTATATGATTTTACAAAATTTTTGGTTTATTTATTTTAACCCACCTAATATTCGTTTAGAAACAACAATTAAAATATCATATCATGAATGCTGCAAGGTATTCGAAACATCGGGATAGTAGAAAAATCAAGTAAACGCAATAGATTCCGTAAACGTAGTTTTATTTCAAAATGTGTAACATTCGCGTAAATATCAGAAAGTACTATAAAGTTAGGTTTAGTTTGGTTGTCATGAAAATACCCCACAATGCGAACGTGGCACCTCCTGCAATAATCGAGTAATTGAATCGATTAAATGTATTTATATTTTAAATACTTCTTGCAAAACTTAAAGATAATTATATTACGCAAAACTTAAAGATACATTTAAAGCCCCTTTAAACTATAGGTCACCCATCTGATGCTAGCCGAGCGAGAGTTGCTTAACCTTACAAACCAATCAACAGCAACGGCATAACTACCTGATTAATCTTCTAAAAACACATTCAACCTCCTTATTACCCGCAAGACGTGATGAACTCTCTCCCTTATACCAAAATGCGTAAAACTCCTCCTCGCCATCATGAATTTTAATTGCAATAATGAAAGTGGATAATTGTTTTGAACGCGCGAAATAAAATGATTAACTGCCTGTAATTCCTTTGGGTTAACTTTGCCTTTTTATGTTCCATGAAAATAAAACGATTTAACAACACTTTTAATAAGTTTTTTTATAAGCTTTCTAAGACGTTATTTTCAAAGTAATTAACTTGCGGTTGTTTTAACGGTAACGAATCAAATAAAAATTTGCTGCGTTATTGTTGTGGAAATATCAGGTGGTAAAATTGATTGCTTTTTTAAAAGCAACACCCTTGATAATAATCTCTTTGTCATAAAAGACATTACAAACATAATTCACGGACAAAAATTGCATATCGGGAATTAATTGGAAGCAAACAAATTTTGTGCATCTACGACTATTATAGAAAAATATATAATTATGATATAAATGCAGCGGTAGCTTGCGTGACTGCTCATCATGAGGTCTCTGGTTCGATGCCCGGGTCGGGCAGTATTTTTCAGAGGATATAGAGAGATTGCAAGGACACAGGCGTGAGACTATTTTTTTAAATGATTTTTATGTATGCTGGGCCTCGTATTGACTACTAGGTTTCCGCAACATGAATTTTCTGTATGAACCTAGTCTGTATTATGTCCAGCGTTAAGCAACTTTCGCGCGGCCAGTGTCATCAAAAAGCATATTTGTTAACATCTCCTTCGTGTTTTAGAAGGCACGTTAAGCAAGGTCACTAGTTATTCCTCTCCTTGGGTCGTTTACTTCGGATAGGCAGTAACTCCGTGTAAATACTGATGCGTTAGCTAAAACCGAACAGATTGGTAGCCAACACCATTAAAGCTTGTGATAAGGCTAGGAAGATGATGATTATAAGAAGTTTTGTAACTTGAAAACATTATGAAGAGACTTAGGACAAGCTATGTTCGGCGTTCTCTCGTAAAGGTCTACCTTTAACAGAGAACCTCCCATTTACAGAAACGCACCAAAGTTGCTTGACGTAACGCGAAAATAATATTGAGTACAATTTGTTTTGCATAGTGATCAAAATCAAAAATCAAGTTTTCGAAATGAGTGATAAAGGTTTATACATTATAACGAAAAAGGTAAGAGCTAGGTGAAATCGGCAGACCAATGAAGTAGTGCAACACAGTTCCGGTGGTGCGCTAATACAAGTAAGGGACACTACCCTGTTTGTTGCCCCGAACGACGGGGTGTGCGGTTAAGTACATATTTCCTGCCTTAACAAAAAAAAAAGACAGTAGCTGAAATATTCCACCGCATAAATAGTTAGACATTTCAATGTTCGATAAATTCTATTGAAATTAATGAGAACAATATGCATTCAACTAAAAATATATATGATTGGTCGAACATTTAATATCAAATTTAATTTATTTTGACCTCCTGAATATTTTATCTGTGGCTTTAGTGAAGGCTTCTTTTTATTGTACTACTTCTATGTTAATATAACAAAGCTAAGGTTTTTTTCACAGTGAGAACGCAATGGATTTCTTAGTAAAAATCACTGAATTGCAGCGATGTAGTTCGCCACGCATCACCCGCTCCTACGGGCGTGAAAATTTGGCAGCGTCGTCCATTATATATTATGTATGACAAATGGTAATTCATCGTCTCTGCAAAAGCGGTCTTAACGAAACTGCTAGTTTATTTCTGCAATCATGTATTTAAGAAGAGTTAAAGTTTAGTAATTTTGTTTATACTCGTTAATCTCTGAAAATATCAGTCGGATTTGAATATTATTAAGAAAACATTATTCTTGAGAAAGGTTATAAGTCTGTTAAACATCACTTTACAATTTTTAAGGGCCGATCAAAAATAAAATCTCAGAAATTAATAAAAAACAATGCGGTGCACGGTGGATGCTTTTTTGAGGAAGGATAACAAGGGGGTTGAGCCTCTGGCGCTCTCACTTACCACACAAAATACAATAGTAGGGGTCCTACCGTAGTTTTTCGCTGCTATAAGAGCAGCGAGAGGGTGGTTATTTGATAACTTTGGAATCAAAATTATTATTATTTTCGATTATTTTCTTCATACATATTGCCTATATATTTTGAGTTAAAGTTGGTTTTAAATTGTATAATGTTCCAAAGCTAGTTTTATTACTTATTTTGCACGAAAAACGCATAGATATTAGCCATCTCTATTTACCCGGGATCGGGGTCACTAGACATGACATATGGGGTTAATAGAAAAATTCGGTACGGTTGTTACCTACTCATTTTAAATAATCTTTTTTACCCGGGAGCCGGTACTTTCAAAGTTTTTAATTAGGTAAGATGTAGATGAATAGGTATTTATTTAAATATTAAATTTAAATATGCAACTTAAGAAAGTATGTACTTATCTGCATTAATAGGAACTATGCCAGGTGACAACCCTAGTAACAGTTTTTCTAATAACCCCTTTTTCATTTCTATTAAACCCTTTCCCGTGTCTATTGAACCCATATTGCGTGTCTATTGACCCCGTACTACGCATCTATTCACCCCTTTCCCGTCTCTATTTACCTCAAGTCTGAGTAAAATCTACATGTTATGCAATTATAATTCGTATCAATGAAATCAAATTAAAATTGTACTCACTTGTATATAAAACTTGATTCTGATGAATTAAGGAACACTTTATAGTAACTTTTGTCATACAATATTTTGGTTTTCTTGTATAAAATTACTAACTTTCAAGCAGCTCAAATTGACAACGTGTGGCGGTTGACATTCAAACGAATATCTTTTTACTTTAGACTAACTTCACAGCAAAACAGGTGTTACCAGCTCACAAAAAAAATGTTGCAGTTTTTATAACAACGAAAAAATAGTATTATTTTTATTATAGAAGCCTGGAAGTTGTGAAACAAAAACTTTCCTGGTTTGGTCTCCATTCACCCCGCAATTTCTATTCACCCCGTTTTACGGTACCTTAAAATTCTACCACTAAGTTTTAACGCTATAGCTGCGAGTAGAAGCTAGTACTATATAATCAAAGAATAACTCAACTACAGGTTACTTAGTAATTATTAGCCATATTTTTGATGTGAAACATCTAATGCGGAGGGAGGGTAAAATCAGCTGTGTTAGCGTGGCGACGCTTTTATTTTACTAGTCCCGCTCAAATCTTGCAAGTTAAATTTGACACACATCTCGGTTTCCGATTAAGCTGAAATTTTACACGCATGTGTATATCACGTGACAATGCAATATTATGATGACATGGAGCTGATTTGATGATGGAGCTGGAAGGTGGACATAGGAACTCTATAATGAAATGGCGCAACCACATCCAGTTTGGGCTCGTATGAATCGTCTTGCCAAGTACTTTGTGTCTAGATGGTGTCCAGGGCCTGATGATGAAGCTGGAAGGTGGCCACAGTAACTCTATAATGAAACGACGCAACTCCGTCGAGTTTGGACTAGTTTGATACGTCTTAATGAGTACTTTGTCTTTAAATGGTATCCAGGGTCTGATGATGGACCTATAAGGTGGCCATAGGAACTCCGTTATAAAGCGTTATAACTCCATCGAGTTTGGGCTCGTATGGTTTGTATTGACGAGTACTTTGTCTCTAGATGGTATTCATGGTCTGACAATGGAGCTGGAAGGTGGCCACAGTAACTCTGTAATGAAACGACGCAACCCTATCGAGCGTATACTCGTTCGATTCGTCTTGAGGAGCACTTTGTCAAGTTATGATTATTTTATTTCTACAAAATAAATTCGATGTTTTCACATCTGCTAGACGTCCCACGACGTCTAGTTTTTTTTTATGGATAATGGTGGCAGACGAGCCACGGCCCACCTGGTGTGGTAACCGTCGCTCATGGATTCAACCATACCGAGAGTATAGTGAAGCCGCTGCGCAACATCATCATTTTTCAGAAATTTCTCCGAAATTAAAGACTAAATCTTCTGCTACATCCAAAACACACTGACTTGCTTCATGACCGGTCACACAGGAGATGGTGATACCGATCCATTTGGGCCCGATAGCAAGCGAGTACTCTCATTTGGTACTCAGTCCTACTACCAGTGGTACAATGAGTGATAATTGCTTACTTTTCTTAGTCGCCTTGTACGACATCCACGGGAAAGGATGGGGTGGTGACACTTGTATTCTTCGTCCGTCACCACACGGACAATTTTTCATTTATAAAAAAGAAATTGAACAGTAAACAGATAAAGTTTTAAGACGAAGTTCCGTGGAGTTAAACAATCTGAAAAGACGGAAATTCAAGATCTGCTCAGTGGTTAAGTTTCAAGCAAGTGTTTTAATGCAAATCACTTTGTTCAGTAGGCGACACTGTTCAATCGATTTCACTAATTGGATTGGACACCATAAAGTTTCTTGTATATGACATGATCTTCCAATAAATGGCGCTGTTTTTTTTATTGCGTATGGTGGCCGAGACATGGGCCACCTTATGGTAAATGGTAACCTTCGCTTATGGACTCAACTATATCGAGAGTATTGTCAAGCCGCTCTCACCATTTAATTTCACATATATGAAATGAAAGAATAAACAGCTATCTCGCTACAACCAAACAACGAGATGCTTCATGGCCGGTCACACGGGAGATGGTCGTACCAACCTGCTTGGGCCCGATAGCAAGTGAGTACTCACACTTGGTACCCTTGTAACCCTACCACCAGTGATGCAATGGATGATAATTGCTTACTTCTCTTAGTCGCCTTGTACAACACTCGCGGTAAAGGATGGGGTGGTGATACTTGTATTCTTAGTCTGTCACCTGTACTCTAGCAATTTTCTGAGCGCACGGTAGTTTGCCAGGTTTAGTACCAGCAATGTTATGTGTATTTTTAAGCGCAACATTTAATATCTCCAAAACTTCGAGAACTGGCATGATGAGGACTAAAGCTTTATATAGCGTCATAGATGAACCCGAAACGAATTATGAGAAATTCCAAACGGTTCTTCTCATGGCACAGCCACAGCCAGCTATTTTCTGCTATGATACTATACCTATGTAATATGATTCATATTATTATGAAAAACGATATTGGGCAATTCTTCTTTGAATAGTAGAACATATGTAATAGAAAGCGTCGTGGACACAGAGAAATTGAAATGGATGTACGACAATAAGTCACGCGTTGGCAGATTTTCTTTCATTCAAAAGTATACTATTTTGGAAAGGAGCTGAGACTTAGCCTTTTTCCCCTACTCTTTTTGAGGGTATTTAGGCGCCGGTGCTCTCACTCACCGTACGAAACACAACGGTAGGAGTACCTACTGTTGTTTCACGCTGATCTTTTTTGAGAGGGTGGTACTTCCCCGATCGAGCCGGCTCATTCATGCTGGGATAAGGCAAGGCCTATCGTAAAAAAATACTCTTGTCTGCGGTAGAGCCACTGCAGATTTTAATATACTTTGGAAAATCCAAAAGTGCACGCCACATTATCTTCATTTTTCACAATAAAATTGATTATTTGATAAGTCACTAATAATGTATTGGTCTTACTAAGTAGTTTTCAATAAATCACATAGATAGCGCTAATTTCAAAAAGTGCTGTGGTTTTCATGTCGTATACGCCATCTAGCACTATTTTTAAAACTTACTTCTATATTGGTCTATAGAAATAGTTCTCACGAAATAAGGATAGCGCTGGTTTTAGTGTTGAATCGAACGTAAATATTCACTATTTTTTTGTTTATTTAATAACAATGAAACCACATCTAATCAGACCGTGAAGTGACAGGGCTCTATTCGTAGTTATACAGAATCGTAAAAAAAAAATACTCGATTAGTAAAGTATTGCGGTCATTATCGTGTTAACATACTAAAGTATGTAAGGTAAACTTACAACACACGGACGTCCAAGGAAGAACTTTTTTAAACAGTTTTTTAACTAGTTTAAGTAACAAAAATAGCATCAAAAATATCATGAGTGTTAAAAATAGTGCTTTTTCTTAATATGTGTGTAATGTGTGTATATATACTCGTATTTATTATTTAACAAGTGCAATATAAATAATAAATAGAGATATTTTATGTTTGAAAAATCTGTTGTTCTGTGTGAAGCGATAGTAGTACCCACATCAACGCTTTGCTTATGAGGCGTATCATAAAACCTCTTTCATTTTAAATACTTACTTACTTATCATTACGCCATCTCCCTTGCGGGTAGGCATTTTAAATAGGTACTTCTTAAGTAACAAACGTTATCTTCTTCTATAAACGGAATGATCTGAATATTGTCTAACATTAATTTAGTCTAATACCACACATATACAGGGTACGTGTGTACATAAATTAAACCACAGTGACATCACATAAATCTAGAGGTTATGTTGATATGCGTAAAATTTAATCAACAACAGAGACTTCTTAAACAAAGACACCTATTGTTTAAGGTGAAATGGGGTGCGGGAAGTATATCTGATTCTGTGTTTCTTTAGATTTTGAAAGAAATGTTTTATTTCCGTGAATCTCTTTCTCCATAGTGCATAGTGGGCTAAACCTTTAAGTAAGATTTTTCATCTATATTTAATCACTTGACTTGCTCAGCTACTTAAAAATACAAATTATTTGTGAATGTGGAAAAAGAAAACAGATCAAAATGTTTACAAAAACGCGCCATCAAATAATATGAATTTCAATTGCAAAATTAAACTACTATATTAGATTAATGGATATAAATGCATCCTATAGGTGACGTAGGTCATAAAGATAAATGTGATGCGGAGATTGGGTTTGGCCGTTGGTCAATGCGATAGCTTAGAGACTTAGAGCACTTCCCTGGTTTGGAAGAGACGCAGGTTCGAAACCTTCTTGCACTAAAGTTCTGTTTTTCCACATTCACAAATAATTTGTACTTTAAGTAAGATATTTCAACCATAGCGGTTTTCCTCGTTAGTTAAGTATAAATCGTGTTAAAAAAAAAAATAACAAGTTGACTCTTAACACAAAAAAAGATCCTCAATCATACGGCTACTGGATGTAAAAAATGTGGTGGTAAAACCTGTACTTACTATCGTCATACAAAATTTAAAAATACCATTTGGTAATAAAAGCTCTTTTGATATTTCGAGCTTAAAGGCAGTTTTACACGCCTGTTTAAAATGCGTTTCATTATTATGCATACTATGAACAACTTTCATATGGTACGAGTATGTATAAATTCTCTGTAAAGCGCTTGTAATCTGAATATAGTGTTGTGGCTAACATAAAAAGTGATTAAGGGAATGGGTGTATAAGCTTATATAAATCCCTCTACGCCATACCTTGTAGTATTTATCAATGAATTAGTTAACACCAACCTAAAACCATTTTTTTTTTGTTAAGACGGGAATAAAGTTACCTAACCGCACACCCCGTTGTTTGGGCAAATAACAGGGTAGTGTGGGGCCCTCACCCACTAAATAAACCCCCCGTGTGCCGTCTCTCCGCCTGTATTAGCGGACCACTGGAACTGTGTTACATTACTTCATTGGTAAAGACAACATCTAATACTAAGGAATAAATTCTTGTATCACGGGAGATTTTACATACATACAATGTCAGGGATAAAAAGTACACCCAGACTCAGAACAACATTAGTGGATCACACAAAGAGTTGTCCTGTGTGGGAAACGAACCCACAACACTCGGGCGGGAGGCCAGTAAATCAAATTATTGTAGCACATAATTACAATAGAATAACGCCTATTTCCCTTGAGGGGTACGCAGAGACAATAATTATATTTCCACTTGCTACGATCCTCTCTCATTTCTTATGTCTCACTCAGTATTGTTACATTGCTCGTGCATGCACATTAACTTAATTACTCACTGACTTATTTATCACCACGCCATTTCCCTTGCGGGGTAGGCAGAGAGAACAGAGTGCCAAGAGGCTCTATTCCTGCATACATCTCTTGCTTCCTCAACATTCATAACTCTCTTCATACACGCTCGCTGGTTTCGGAAACTCCTGACTTCGCCTTCCTTCAATACATGACCGATTTGGTCTAGGTAGGTAAGTCTCGGTCTCCCCCTGTACCTACATCCTTACCCTTTCGCATTGTATATCTTTTTAACCATTCACTCGTCCGGCATTCTTTCCACATGTCCGAACCATTGGAGCTTTCCCTTTCACATCTTTACACCAATACTCTCTTTCATACCTACTCGCTCTTACGTCATCGTTACGAATGCGGTCAGTCAGCCTCACTCCACAGATTCTCCGCAGAGATTGCATTTCGACCGCATTGATTTTACTCTCATGCTCCTTTTTGCATACCCAACTCTCGCTTCCATACAATAAAGTTGGGACAAGCACTGCGTTGTGTATTGCGACACGTGCCTTCTGGCTGAGGTGATGACTGCCAAGAAATTGTCCCGATGCTCCGTTCACTCTATTTCCCGTATTCACTCCTCTCTACATCAGTGGTGTATCTTTCATCCCGACTGAATCCACATCCAAGATATACAAATTCATCCACTTGTTTTAGCACACCATTTCCTATTGCTACTCTAACATCTGTTCTGGCTTCTTCTCTTTCAAAAACCATTATTTTGGTTTTGTTTCTATCGTACAACAGTGTCAAATGCTTTCTCCAAATCTACAAAACTGCAGAAAACCCTCTGGCCTACAGCCAGATGCTTCTCCACAATGATGCGCAGAGAAAATACTTGATCCATGCATCCCCTTCCACACCTGAAACCTCCTTGTGCCTCACACAAAAATTTATCAGACACCATCCTCGTTCTCCTTTCAATAGTCTTACCATACACTTTGGTTGCCAAACTGGTCAAGCTTAAGGCTTTATAGTTTGCACAGTCATAACATGAACCCTTGTTTTTAAACAAGGTCACGATGACTGCGCTTCTCCAGTCCTTGGGAACCATTCCTGGGCTCCAACATAAATTGAGAAGCACCAAGAAAAATTCCCTGACACATGAGCCTCCAAGCTTGATCATTTTAGCAGACACACTATCAATACCCGCTGCCTTACCATTTTTCAAACTTCTAATCGCCCATTTAACTTCATCCATACTAATGTCATCAGAGGATGCCGGTACCGAATGCGGATCTGTTAGACCACATGTGGCACCGGCATCACCCTGAACATTCGCATACATAATATCTCCAAAATATTCACTCCATCAGCTTAACACATCTTGTGTTTGCGTAAGAATGTCTCCACCTTTAGACCTTATTTTATTCATTCTGAAAGCTGACCAACCACTCCGAGATTTCTTCACCTCCCTCCAGAAAAGTTTGGAGTTGCTCTCGAAGTTTTTCGTCAGCCTTTCTTCTGCAATCATATTTGCTCTATCACGCTTCCCTTTCACTAAAGCTTTGGTGTCATTCTTACGTTGCTGGTATATTTCTTTCTTCTGTTCTTTCATACTTGTACTCAGGTTCAAAGAAGATACATAGTCCAGCCACGCTTTCTTCTTTTGGTCTACGGAAGCTGCTACTTCCGTATCCCACCATGCATCACCTTTCACTTTCCTATACTTTTTGAGCATCCACGTACTTCTTTCGCTGCATCTACCATACTTTCTTTCAATACTCTCCAGCATTCTTCCATATCAGATTCTGGTTGACTTGCCATTGTCAGCCGTTCACGGCCACTCTCTGCATACTTTGCTCTTACACTCTCTTCCTGCAACTTTTCAATGTTTATTCTTTCAAGCCCTCTGAAGTGGACACGCTCTCGCCAGTGTCTCCACTTTCTGAACAGACCACTAAATCTCGCAATAACAAGATAGTGGTCCTTATCGACAGTGGGACCCCTGTAGGCTCTTGTATCCAGAATTTTACTTCGGAGGCGACTGTCTACCAGAATTAGATCTATCATACTTCTCTGTTCGTTTCTTCTCCATGTCCGTATGGTGACGGACTAAGAATACAAGTGTCACCACACCATTCTTTCCCACGGGTGTCGTATGAGGCGACTAAGGAAAGTAAGTAATTATTATCCATTAGATAACTGGTGGTAGGGCTCGGTACCAAGTGGGAGTACTCACTTGGTATCGGGCCCGAGCGGGTTGGTACCACCATCTTCCGTATGACCGGCCATGAAGCACATCTTTGCGTTTTGGCTGTAGCAGGAGATAGCCGTTTATATCTTATTTCATATCTGTGAATTGAATTGGTGAGCAGCGGCTTGACAATACTCTCGGTACAGTCGAGTCCATAGGCGACGGTTACCATTTAGCACCAGATGGACCGTGGCTAGCCTGCCAATACATGCAATAAAAAAAAAATTATAAAATGTATACATATGGATGTCCTTATGTTGAAAAAATGTGTTTGACACAATAAGGTTTTTCTCCATTAATACATCCGCAATGAGCCTACCTGCATCGTTCACTCTCTTATCACCAAATGAACCAAGCACGTCCTCGAAGTCTGGACGCTTGGTTCCAACCCATCCATTCAAGTCTCCGCATACTATCACACTTTCACTCGCTTCTGCCAAATCCAGGACTTCCCTAACATTATCCCAGAACTTCTCTAGATCCGATGCCACCGAAGAGCCTACGGGAGCATAAGCTGCAACCATGAAGACCCTGGTGACACCTAGTTTTATTCGGACCCATAAAAGTCTGGGATCAAACATTCCGTAGTCTTTCACACCTGAGGCCAAGCGAGTGGACAGCAACACCCCCACTCCCATACTGGCCCGATCGCGCTGTGGTACACCAGACCACAGAGCTATCCCTCCACCAGGAAGATCACAGGTGTCACTGCCCTTTCGCTTGGTCTCTGATACACAGAGCACATCAAGCTGTCTGTCTGACATGACGGTTATCAACTCGTGTAACTTACCTTCCACACCACCTCTTACATTCCACGTGCCTACTCGACACTCTGCTCCCCTCGACTCGCCAAACTGGGCAAGGCATGATGGGTGGCGGCCCCCATCGCCGCATCTGCCATTGTTCGTACCGACAGGGGCAGGTCGGTACGCGTCACTTCTGGGGTACACCCTAACCCGTACTGCGGTACGCATTCGAGCCGGATTGCAGCCTGTGGATTGCAGGCTGGCAGGGATCGCGACGAGCACGCTCCGGACTATGATCACCCAAAATTATAACATCACATTAAATAAATATATATTCGCGGACATTTTTCACACAACGCCCTTTGATCCCAAACTAAGCTTAACGCTTGTGCTATGGGTACCAGATTACGGATATAATACATATACTACTTTTTTTTTAAATACATACATATAATAGATAGAAAACACCCAGACGCAGTAAAAATATCTGTGTTTATCAAACAAATAATTGTCGAACCCACGACCTCGTGCACGGAAGTCGGTTACACTATCGACCACGCCACGAGGTGACGGGCCTCGTGGCGTGGTCGGTAGTGTATATAGTTACTCCATCCCTCGATGGCACTATACGGCGCACTGTATGTGGGTGGGTCCTGGACGCCCCGAATAGGGCTCTCTTGTGGAGATCCGAAATCCCGCCCCAGTGTCGTGGGTTCGATTCCCACATAGGACAACTCTTTGTGTGATCCTCAAGTCGTAATTCTGAGTCTGGGTGTACTTTGTGTCCGTGAAATTGTATGTTAGTAAAGTCCCCCGCAATACAAGGATTATTCCTTAGTGTTAGGTGTTGTCTTTACCACTGAAATAATGCAACACATTTCCAGTGGTCCGCCAATACAGGTGGAGAGACGGTATACGGCGGGTTTATTTAGTTGGTGAAGGCCCCACACTACCCTGTTCGTGGCCCCGAACGACGGGGTGTCCGGTTAGGCACTTTTTTTCCCCACCTTAACAAAAAAACGGGTGTTGTCTTTACCCCCAACGGGTAACATAGTTCCAGTGGCCCGCCAATAAAGGCGGAGAGACGGCACACGGTGGGTTTATTTAGTGGGTGAGGGCCCCACACTACCCTGTTCGTTGCCCCGAGCGACGGGGTGTATGGATAGGAACATTTTTTCCATCTTAATAAAAAAAGAAAGGTGTGCTCATAACGCGGTGCAAAATGCGATTTCCGAGATGATAGAAAAAACTAGGTAAAACGGTTTACATAAATATCATATATAACAGTCTTTTAAAGTGATTACAATGACCCAGATAAGTTTCGCGTGACGAGCTCACAGAATGATTTAATACCTTCCGTGGGGTGCCAAACAATGCAAGGCACTTCGCCTTTATTTAAGGGAATATAGTATGGTTATTGTTGTATGCCGTGTGGGGCCGGCTTTAGAATTGTACCACCCCTCTCTACCCACGGGAGTCGTAAGAGCCGACTGAGGGAATACCGGGGGAGTGGGCAGCAGCACTCCCTCGAGTATTAACAACATCCACTGCGATCGCTAACCTGCCTGCCAAACGTGGCGATTACGGCATTAACCCCCATCACGGGACCGCTCGTTGTGGCGTTCTCTTGGCGAGGCCTATGTCCAGCAGTGGACGTTGAAGGGCTGATGGATGGATGGATGGATTGTTGTATTATTGAGTAGGTACAATGTAGCGTCAATAATTTTCTCACTAACGTGCAGTTTTAGCCCGTGGCTCTATTGGAAATAAAGTATCCTTGATAGAATGTTATCTAGTGGTCTGTTCTCGTTTCGTATAGTTGCAATTTACTCTCTATAATTAGAATCAAAGGGTTTTCTTTTTGTAGTTGAAGTCGTGTGTCTTCTTTATAAAAGAAATAACTTAGAGATGGACAATAACGGTTTATGGAAAACTTTTATTTTAAATATCTATTAGCAACCCGCTAATAAGAGGAATCACTTGACATATAAGCACAATTTGTAGTATTAAACACAAAGTGGAAAATGTGAAATCGAAAATAACAGTCACGAGCAGGATATGAACCTGCATCTCCTGGATACCGTCCAGATGCTTTGCCAATTCAGCCATCGTGACAATTGCTCCTGACTGCTAATTTCGATAACACATTCATACTTTACGTCTTTAGGTGACGCCTGCGCCATCTGTCGGCAGTATTTTTATACATTGTACCGACCACGTAAACATAATTTTACAATTAAGATTTTTACCTAATAATGACGCAAGCCCTATACATATTTAGATATTTTTATATACATATATTTAGCATTTTACATGCTTAGCTATAGCCTGGTGACAGACGGACGGACAGACAGACGTTGTATGAGAGCCCCCCTTAAATATTAGAAATATCTAAATACCAATTTGTAGTAGTTATACTAACCGTACTTATAAAACTGAAGTTGCATGTGAAATTCTTCAAAAAAAATTTTTTATACTACGCGGGTGGCGAACAAGCATAAGGTACACCTGATGGTAAGCGGTTACTGTAGCCTATCGAAGCTTGCAATACTAGAGGCATAGTAAATGGATAGGAAGGATACTATTGAGAGGATATGAAGGATAATAAGGTGTAGATAGGTTTGTCGTTACACGCTGATTTTCTGTGAGAGGGTGGTACTTGCCCGATCGAACCGGCCCATTCATGCTGGGATAATCATAGCGCTGCCACTAGAATATTTGAAAAGTATTGCACGCCTCATAAGCGAAGCGTTGAGGTATGTTCTACTCCCGGTTTACACGGCACAACTGATTTTTCAAACTTAAAATGTCTCTATTTATCATATATTGCACTTGTAAAATAATATCTACACACACATATAAAGAACAAACACTATTTTTAACACTCATGATATTTTTGATGCCATTTTTGTTATTTAAACTAGTTAAAAACTGTTTGAAAAAAATCTGGCTTGGACGTACGTGAGTTGTAGGTAATGTATGCTAACACGATAACGACCAAAATACTTTACTAATCGAGTCTTTTTTTTGTTTACGAATTATTATGACTAGGAATAGAGCTCTATTACTTTTCACGTTCTGATTCGATGTGGTTTAATTGTTATTAAATAAACAAAAAAATACTTAATATTTACGGCATTTACGCTCGACGCGACACTAAAACCAGCGCCTTTCATGAGAACTACCTTTTTACGTACGCATAGCCACCGGTGGTTTTACTATCGTCAACAGAACGCCGTTCGCCCGGCCGGTACATTGTTTTTTGTTAAAAGAAAGTTCTTACCTTTGCTTGACGAACTGATGATATTTGTTACGTATAATAACTATTTTATCCATAACAATAATTAAAAACACTAAACACACGTACATAACACACCAACGTTATAAAACACGAAAAAACATATTTTACATTCCACAATTTTTTTTGCGTGGCCTTGGCGTCACGGTGTTTTCACTTAGAACAAAGTATAAAATTATAAAGTTACCAAGTTAGGAAGATAAATGGTTTAGAGATGTCTTGTTGAACTCATTGATTTTTAAATAAGTCGTATAATATTGCCCAAAGTTGGAATTTTCTATTGATAGATGTTGCTGTTTTAAAGTTAAATAGATATTGACAAATGCAGCCCCAGATGTCGCTAGTGGCAATTTTAGATGTCGATATCATTGTATTCAGTTGCTGTTGTATATATAGAGCCATAATATTGCTTATATTAATTATGTACGTCCTCGACGGAAGACCCAAAAAAAACCAAAATGATTTTAACTTAATTTATTAAAGTAAAAATAAATTACATAAATGTATTACAGGCTAATTATAGATAAAGTCCTATCTAAGCCGATGCTAGGTCTGAATTGAATTTGAGTAAATCTAAGTTAATAATGAAAAGTAGGTTTTGCGTCATCGAGGCTTGAGGTGGCGGGTGTTGCTAGCTGACGCCGGCAGTTTCTTCACCACGTGTGTCCAAAGTCAAAGTATGCCGCAATTCGGTCAATTCTGACTTGCGATATTGATATCATGTATTATGTTGCAATCGCCTACTGGGTACTATTTCATAGTATAACAAGCGATGTCTTTTTGTTTTCTTAAATTGTTTTTGTTTACAGTTTAATAAATTATTAAATTTTACATGTTTATATATGTGCACCTATGCAGTGCAGGTATATATGTAAACTCATGGAGTGTTGTTCTTACTAATTGCCAGATGGCGCTTTGCAAAATGATTGAGAGGTAGACCAATATAGAAGTACTTCTTAAAATTAGCGCTAGATGGCGTATAAGACATGAAACCCACATTAGTACTTTTTGAAATTTGCGCTATCTATGTGATTTATTGAAAACTACTTAGTAAGACCAATACATTATTAGTTACTTATCAAATAATCAATTTATTCTGAAAAATGAAGATCATGAGGCGTGCAGTTTTGGATTTTCCAAAGTATTAATGTCAATTGCACACAATCACCTCCAATTCAATCAATATAAGTGGCTTAAACTAAAGAGCACGTTCCAACGAATGTTCTTAGAACAGTATACCTCCATTTTATATTCCTCAATTTAAGAAAGAAAGCTATGTAAGCATAAGAAATTAGCCTTTGCCCACGGCTCTGCCGCCACCAAAAGCTGTTTTTTAGGTTATATCTCAGATTCTCGATATAGTAGCGGGATAAAATGTTTACCAGTTTTTAAATCTATTGAAATGTTTAGTGTTCAGACACGCCTATATAGCCTATATTTTATGTAATTTTTTCTCAAATATCTTAATGTACAGTCTGTTACAGCTTTATAATAGTTAGGGTTTACAGGGCGAAATCGTGTTGGAATGTAACTATAAAAATGTGAAAGGTAAAAAAATAAACCGGCCAAGTGCGAGTCGGACTCGCGCTCGAAGGGTTTCGTACCATTGATTTAGAAGCCTCGTAAATTACGTTAAGCCATTAGTCCTAGTTGCCATGAACACTTCGATAGTTGTATAGAGGCTCAGTGATTTTTAATTGACCTCTGGTTTAAACTTGACTTTCATTGCCCTTGCCTCGAAGATCCAGATGTCAGTAACTTGGTAGAAAATATGGCTATTATGCTAACTTATAAATTTAATAAAATTGTAGCAATGTTAAAAAAGTACAATCAACTATGGACGAATAAAACAACAAAAAGGGCAAAAAAATCACGTTGTTGTATGGGACCCCTTAAATATTTGTTTTATTTTGTTTTTATTTAGTATTTGTTTTTATAGCGGCAACAGAAATACATCATTTATGAAAATTTCAACTGTCTAGCTATCGCCGGTCTTGAGATACAGCCTGGTGACAGACGGACGGCCAGACAGACGTTGTATGGGAGCCCCCCTTAAATATTATAATGTTTGTGTTTTTAGTATTTGTTGTTGTAGCGGCAACAGAACTACATCATTTGTGAAAATTTCAACTGTCTAGCTATCGCCGTTCTTGAGATACAGCTTGGGGACAGACGGACGGACATACAGACAGACAGTGAAATCTTAGTAATAGGGTCCCTTAATTTCATTTAAAAATTGGATAGATAGAACGGCCGTACGGCCTCGTATTAGGTTTTATATATTTTTTGATATACAGGTTTTTGATTATTGTATAACTTGACGTACACAAACATCAAAGTTCGATATTTACCACAACACATTACAGGCTGATATCAAAACAGTAGTAGAACTAATCAAAACTCTGATGCTGTGGTCGTGTATTAAATTATGTGTACCACATATTTTGATAGCGTGTTTGCTTTAGTTAAGAACTAATTAAATGGAAAACGTTTCGCATTACCAATGTTTCCATAGGTTATCCTATACCAGCCGTTCTCAAAGCATGCTCCACGGTACCCTAGGGCTTCTGTGGGCTCTCCAAAATATTATAAAAGGATACAATTAGGTTGTAAATTGCAATTCAATTATTTCTATTAAAATTAAATTATTACTAATTAAATCTTATTACTTTATTGCGTAACAAATCTAATAGAGTCGTGATATAATTTCATCACTTCTGTTCGGTACTCCTCTAGGCGTCTAGTCCAGATCAGGCTCAGCAGGATCGTAAACTCAGGAAAACGCAGGATAGTAAGTACATACAGTGATTTTTTAATACTTTGAAGTTACAAGAAATAACTATGATAACATATGTGTATTGCCGCTTCGGCCGTACGTCGCAGTCTAGCGCGCGGTCTCCGTAGTGGGGCTGTTACGTCACGCGGTGTCGAGAACAGGTTTTTATGTTGAATGCGTCAACATCCTCCCCTCTCTTAAAAGCTCCAGCTTTTAAGCATTGTCATCGTCGAGAAACGGGCAAATCCTGTTGATTGCCCTTCGGATTGTACCCCTAGTGGTCAGGATATCAGCTACTCTGCAGGCTCCGTCAGTTCCAGGGTAGACCTTCTGGATTCGTCCTAGGGGCCACTTCAGAGGTGACGTTGTCTCATCTTTATTGAGCACGAGCTGCCCAGGCTTGATATTGGGTTGTCGGCATTGCCATCGAGTGCATTGCTGCAACTCGCAGATATATTCTTGGCTCCATCTTGACCAGAAATGTTGCCTCGCTTGCTCAATTCTAGCATATCTATGGAGTCGACTTGGGTTAACATCTTGTAGGTCAGGAGCTGGCAGTGACGTTAATGGTCTTCCAATAAGGAAGTGCCCTGGGGTCAGGGGACTTAAATCGACGAGGATATAGGTGATAAAGGCCTAGAGTTAAGTATTGCCTCAATCTGTGCGAACAAAGTGCATAGCTCCTCAAAAGTCAAGTGAGTATTACCTAACACGCGTTTCCTATGAAATTTGGCCGGTTTCACAGCTGCCTCATATAGGCCTCCAAAATTTGGTGCGTAAGCAACGAGTACAGCTTCTGAAAGTTTGTCTTGCGAGTACTCTGCCGTTTAAAGGCCAGTAACGATCACGAATAAGGGAGAGAAGAAGTTGCGCATGCATGTATCTTATGTGATAATATTTAAATAACAATTTAGTAAAATTATGTTTTCTGTCCAAGATGATTGGATGCTTCTTATCAAAATTATAATTGGAATTATCTATCCTGCCTCCAACTCTAATTAATCCTATATTATCAACATATGCATTTAATGAGCTAAAGCAAGGTATCGGTTTTGTATTATTAATATTAAAGACAGGGAAGCTGTCTTTTTGCGAGAGATACGCTAGTTTTAACTCCTTCAATTCAAGCTCCTCTACTGTCAATGAACCTTTACATATATTGGAAAGATGGTTCTTAATATTATTATTGATAAAACGACATACGTATGCAAAAACACGACGTAATTTAATAAAGCTGGAATATTTTTCAAAATCAATAATTTTAGCCTTCGTTTTATTAATACTCACGGTGTGTGCGCCTAACTCAGGCAAGTCCATTTGTATTGCCTCACGCTGTTCAGACCAGTGATATTTATTGTCTTTCAGAAATGAAGGACCCTCCCACCACAGTGATAACGACTGCACCTCGTCCGGGTAAGCCTCACGAGAAGCCAAGTCAGCCGGGTTTTGTGATGACGGGACGTACATCCATTTGGCGTCTGAGCAAATATCATTAATTTCAGCAACGCGATGCGATACAAATGTACAAAGCCTATGTGAAGGAATGCTTAGCCAGCCGAGTACTATTCTTGAATTGGTCCAATAGTAACGAATTGAAATGTCACACCGCAAAGCTTGCAACACCTTTTTACAGAGGCGAGACAGACGGAGCTCTAGACGTGGTATGGTTGTAGTTTTCAGTGGCGCGACTTTAGACTTAGCGCACAAAAGTCATACTGTACAATTACCTAATAAATCTATAGAGCGTAAATAAATACAACCTGCGTAAGCCTTTATAGAAGCATCTGCGAACGCATGCATTTCAATCGTCACAGCATTATGAAAGGCTGCGTGACGCGGAATTGGTACTTCTGCTAATTGATGAATGTTGTTCACAAATCTGGTCCAGATACAGTTTGGTGACTGCGGAATTTCATCATCCCAGTCCAATTTCTGTAACCACAATGATTGAAAAAAGATTTTACAGAGAATAACACATACACTTATAACCCTAGTGGGTCAAAGATACTTGAAGCCACTGATAGCACAATTCTTTTAGTGTATTTTACATGGTTATTTATCAGTTGCAATTTTGAACATGACATTAAAATACTATCAGCATTAGGGTCCCATTCAACGCCTAAAGTACTGTAATTTTTAAATATTTTTAACGTATCCTGCTTGTCACTATTTATGTTAGTAACACTGTTTAAAAAATCTTATGAGTTACTTTTAATTTTACGTAAGTTGAAATGGGCTGAGCTCAACGTGTCACTGACCCTTTGGTACAGATCTTTTAATTTTTTCACATCATTAAGACCTGTGATCAAATCATCTATAAAAAAGTCTCGAGTTATTACCTCTTGTACCAAAGGATCATTGCTATCTTGCCTAAGCTGAACCAAACACCTTGTGCTTAAAAAGGGAGCAGACGAAGTGCCATAAGTGACAGTGTTAAGTTGTAACCACTTCATTTGCTCGCCTTCGTTATCACGCCACAATATCATATGTAGGTGTCTTTGTGAGGGCTCAACTACAATTTGCCTATACATCTTCTCTATATCACCGGTTAGTATAAAAGCATGTTGGCGAAATCTTACAAGGATAGAGAAGATGTCATCCTGAACAACAGGCCCTACCATGAGAATGTCGTTGAGTGAGTAACCTGAATCAGTTTTTGCTGAACCGTCAAATACAACACGACATTTCGTTGATTCACTGTGTTCTTTTAATACAGGATGATGCGGTAAAAAATAAGAATTTTCAGGTTTCTCACTTTCAGACAAAATAATGATTTAACTCAGCATACTCGTGTATAAAATCTACATATTGCGATTTGACGTCAGGTTGCCGTCTAAAGCGCTTCTCTAAAGAGTCGAACCGCTTTCTAGCCATTCTATATGAATCACCTAAAATATTAGTGTCACGGCTAAGAGGCAACGTAACACAGAATTTACCATCAGCTAAGCATCGTGTGTTTTGCTTAAAATGCTCTTCGCACGCCTCCTCTTCTGGGGACAACACTGGTGTAGCTGGAACCTCCTCCAGCTCCCAAAACTTACTTAGCTGATTACTTATTTCTCTACCAAACCCACAGTGAGTACTTTTTACTGGGTTACTATATAACATTACAGGTCCCACCATCAACCATCAAAAAAATAGAATTTTGTAACAAAGGATTATTTTTACCTAGTTTTAGTTTTTCGCTGCATATCACATCCTAAAATATATCCGCACCTAATAACAAATCTATGTGAGCGGGGGAGTGATAGTTAGGATCTGCTAAGGTGACATTTTGTGGTATCACAATATCAGAAATGTCAACTTTTTCGGTAGGCAGTGTGCTCGTCATTTGAGGAATGACATAGGCACTAACATGTTTACATGCTTTCGTTGATTTACTAAAACGCGGTTGAAATGACACAGTGCAACGTTTCAGCACACTAAAAGAAATATTATTTATACCTGTCACTCGAACTGTATCTACCTGCTCCCCTATCAAACCTAACTTCTCTATAAGCTCCTGAGTAATGAAGGAGGACTGGCTTCCACAGTCGAGTAGACTGCGCGCTTCACATGTTTCTTTTGTCACTTTATTAATTATCTGAACAATAGCGGTTGATAGTAACACCTGATTATTAATACTAGTTGATAACGATACAGATTTCTTCCCTACTACATCCCTCTGAGTGGCAGGAGACATAGATTTATGCAGAAGAGTGTGTGTTTACGGTTACATATCGCACATGGCTTTGCTTTACATTGATGAGCAAAATGTCTGTTGGAATGTAAAACGAAACGCAACATTGAGTAGTCTATTATCCAGTAACCTCAAAGTCAAATCTGACTTTGCTTATGTCAATTTTTTTTCTCTCTCTCTCGATGTCTGTTGTGCCTTTGCGGTATCATCTCTGTCGTACATAATAAATATCTACTGTTTTCTCTGCAATCTTCGTTTCTTTTTGACCCTAACCCATCAGGTTATGGGCCCAGGGCGTCTGTCCCTGTCGCGAGTAGATAATTTTGTAATTTGCACAACAATTCGCGCTTTGGTAAATATTGTGCGTATGCACATAACCTCGCGATGGCTACCGGCAACGACAAGGCGAATTTTCCTATTGAGAAACTGCGTGGAGTTCAAGACTATCATAATTGGCAATTTGCAATGAAGATGATACTGGTGCATGAAGATTTATGGGAGTGCATCGAGCCAACTGATACCACAAAAGCTGATGCAAAACGTGACATGAAGGCGCTGGCAAAAATATGTCTGTCTGTTCATTCTTCGGCGTATCCCCATGTACGTAATGCAGCGGGAGCCAAGGCTGCGTGGAACAATCTGAAGAATGCGTATGAAGACAGAGGGCTGAGCAGACGTTTGAGTCTCCTTCGAAGTCTTTTTGCAACAAAACTTGAGGGTGACATGGACACATACTTATCCACCGTCACCGAGTTAGCTCAACAGCTCTTTGACATGGTTCCCCGTTGGACGACGACTTTGTAGCTGTGATAATATTAAGTGGTCTCCCACAAGAGTATGATCCACTAATAATGGCTCTGGAGAACAATACCACAACTTTATCAAGTGAAATTGTTAAGGCAAAGCTGCTACAAGAGTACCAACGTCGCGATGACAAGGAGACTGTGAGCGCTTTGGTTGCTAAAAGAACAATGAAATGTTTCAAGTGCAAGAAAACAGGGCATGTCATGAAGAATTGTCCACAGAAGTTTAAGAAAAGCAAGAATGAGACGTAAAACGAGAAGGATAGTCAGTGCAAGTCCAAAGTACTGATTTCAGCGCTATCCTCTAACTTAAGGAGTGATGTTTGGTATGTGGACTCGGGGGCAACAAACCATATGTGTAACAACAGGTCAGTTATGAATGATTTTAATTCCAAGAGTGTGTTAAAAGTGAGTGTAGCTAATGGTGACGAACTGTCGACTGCAAGTCAAGGAAATGTAACAATTTCACTAAAAGACTCTAAGAGAACAATTACAAATGTTGTCGCACAATCTATTATCTGTTAGTGAATTAGCTCGAAAAGGTTACAATGTAAAATTTGATAGCAAAATGTGTAAAATATGTGACTGTAACGAGATTTTAGCCACCGCTACATATACTAATGGTGTCTATCAGCTAGATACAATAGGATTTGCACTAAGTTGTAGTTCACAGTCTGAAAATAATGCTACGTCAAATGTGAAACCTCAATGCTTGACAATGCCACGGGGTGATGATGAGGAATGTTCTAATGGCTCTAAACAGGTCACCAAGAAGCAACCTCCAGACACCCAAGAGCTGTGGCATCGACGTCTGGCACACTTGAATTCAAGAAGCATGCACTTAATGAAATCAGATATGGTCATTGGAATTAATTATGATAATACTAATTATAAATCATGTGAAACTTGTGTTAAGGGGAAGCAGACTAGAGTACCTTTTCCTAAAAAGTCTGAAAATAGGTCCAAAGAAGTTTTAGGCCTTGTGCACACAGATTTATGTGGCCCGATGCCATGTGCATCTTATGGTGGGTTTAGGTATTTTTTATTATTCACAGACGATTTTACTAGAAAGTCATTTGTTTATTTTCTGAAATCCAAAGATGAAGTGTTTGAGTGTTTTATTAAACTCAAGGCTCTTGTAGAAACACAAACAGGGATGAATATAAAAATTTTGTGAAGTGACAATGGTTTTGAATATGTGAATAAAAAATTAAAGGTTTATCTGGAACAGCACGGGATAATTCATCAAAAGACTGTCCCGTATTCACCGGCTCAGAATGGAGTCAGTGAAAGAGCCAACCGAACGATTGTAGAGAAGGCACGCTGTATGCTGCAGGATGCTGGTCTGGACAAGCGCTTGTGGGCTGAGGCAGTACAGACAGCAGTCTACATCAAAAACTGGACACCAACTAAAGCCGTAATGGGAGCCACTCCTGAAGAAAAATTTACAGGAAAGAAGGTAAATGTCAGTCATTTTAAAATATTTGGATGCCGCGCATATGCCTTAATTCAAAAGAGGAAGAAACTAGATCCCAAAAGTAAACTATACACTTTTATAGGATACTGCGAAGAGCCTAAAGGCTATAGGCTTGTAGATCTTGATAATCCTAGGGTAGTAGTGATAGCCCGTGATGTTGTCTTCTTCGAGAATCAATTTAATAAAAACGATACCTCTGTAAATGATGCTATGACGTCACATGATGAAGGTCTTGACTTGTTCTCGCCTGTTGTATCAGTAGAAACTACTGACAATAGTGGAGAGCAACCATCTGGCCAACCTCAGTCTGATTCAGGGTCATTTGATGACAACCAGTCCCAAACTGGTTCTGATAATATAAGTCTATCTGATGATGATCATAATTATATGCCAAAACAGAGGAGACAAGAGATTATCGAATCAAGTGACACTGACTTAAGTAACTTGACTGTAGAGAGTACAGATGATGTGCTGGATAAAACTTACGTTCCAGGAAATTCGTGCTACGACTCGGAAGAGACTTCGACCTTCTTCAGTCAGTCAGACTCCGATGAGTATGCTGGTGTCATACCAGCAACGGCAAATTACGGGAACGTGGATGATCCGGTCACCGTGGAGGAGGCTTTGAGCAGTGAAGATGCCAAGAAGTGGCATGATGCAATGACAGGTATAACTCTTTTTATAAAAACAAATGTTGGATTTTAACAGAATTAAAGAAAGGCCAGAAACCTGTGAAATGTAAGTGGGTTTTTAAAATAAAACGAGGCTTGAACGGAACAGTACTAAAACATAAAGCTCGTTTAGTGGCAAAAAGCTACAGCCATAAATATGGAATAGATTACCAAGAAACATTTGCTCCTGTAGTCAGGTACTCTACGATCAGAATGTTATTTGCTGTTGCTGCCCAGCTGAACCTAAGTATTGATCATCTAGATGTGAAAACGGCATTTCTAAATGGTGACCTCACGGAAGAAGTAGTGATGGAACAACCAGATGGATTTGCTATAAAGGGGAAGGAAAACCAAGTTTATAAATTAAACAAATCAATCTATGGTTTAAAGCAAGCCGCCAAATGCTGGTATGATAAAATAAATGAGGTACTGATAAGAAAAATGTATTTTCAGAAATCATCAGTTGAACCTTGCGTTTATTTTAGATATAAGCACAGACAACTGACAATAATTGCTTTATATGTTGATGACATTTTACTATTTACATCTTCAAACAAGATAAAGAAGGAAGTCAAGGACCAGTTGATGAAAGAATATGTAATGAAAGACTTGGGAAGGGTTCATGAATTTCTTGGAATGAGAGTTTGTACAGAAAAAGAAAATGTGATTACTCTTGATCAAACTGACTACATAAAGTCTGTTTTGAAAAGGTTTCAGATGGAAGACTGTAAACCAGTGTCCACACCAATGGAAGTCGGACTGAAATTACAAAAAGAAGAAAAGAAGACTGAAAATGTAGAATATAGAAACTTAATTGGATGTCTCATGTACATTGCTGTGTGTTCTAGGCCCGACATAGCTCATGCTGTGAGCTACCTGTCTCAGTTCAACGACTGTTACTCTGAAGCACATTGAAAGGCCGCGAAACGCATCTTGAGGTATTTAAAAGGAACAATCAACTGCCGCCTGATGTATGAAAAATCCGACCTCAACGTGCGAGGCTACGTCGATGCGGACTGGGCTAGCTGTGAAATTGACAGGAAATCATACACAGGGTATGTATTTAAAATAGGTAATTCCATAGTGTCTTGGGAGAGTCGCAAACAGAAAACTGTTGCATTGTCAAGCGCCGAGGCAGAATATATGGCTCTTGCTAATGCTTGTAAAGAATCATTATTCATTCGTACCTTTTTGAAAGAAAGTTTAAATATAGACTGTGTAACTACCTTGTTTAATGATAACCAGTCAGCACTAAAATTAAGTGAGAATTGTATGTTTCATGCTCGTACAAAACATATAGATATTAGACACCACTTCATTAGAGATGTTGTTAAGAATAATTTGGTTAAGATTGAACATTTGTCTACTGAAAACATGACAGCTGATTTGTTGACAAAACCTTTGTCAAGTGCTAAGTTTAATAAGTTTGTATCTCAACTTAACTTAAGGATCTCTTAGAACTGTAACTAGAATAAAACTTCTTAGAATTGTAAAATGTTTAAAATTGTATTTATTTAAAAGAAAAGTGTTTTGGAGATCTGTTTATGTTTTCATATATTATGTATGCTATATAAAGCGGCATGTTAGTATATTGTGTGCGATTTTTGTTCCAATTTTAACTTGATTTATTTGTATCTCAGTCATTGTTGGCGTTTATTTTATGGGCAGGTTTTGGAATGTAAAACGAAACGCAACATTGAGTAGTCTATTATCCAGTAACGTCAAAGTCAAATCTGACTTTGCTAATGTCATTTTTTTTTTCTCTCTCTCTCGATGTCTGGTTGTGCCTTTGCGGTATCATCTCTGTCGTACATAATAAATATCTACTCTTTTCTCTGCAATCTTCGTTTCTTTTTGACCCTAACCCATCAATGTCCACCACGAAAACAATTTATACACACTCTCAATTTTCTTATTAAATTATTTCGTTCGTCTACTGACATTTTTTTTAATTGATCACAGTTATAAAGTAAATGATCCCCATTACAAATCTTACATACTCTTACATTTATACTTTCAGTGTCTGACGTGCTGAGAACAGTGGTCTCACTGGAAGTCGCCACAAACGACTTTTGTGCTTTATCCATTCGCTTAAAGCTAAACGATTTTTCTACTTTATCTACACAGCCAGTTGCGGTAACCATTTCCAGTATGTCCGCTATGTGTCTTAAAAACTCATAAAATGCTACCAAATTAGGATTTTCGCCTAAGGTATTCCTATGCTCCTCCCATTTAGTTGCTCTTGCAGAGTCTAGTTTGTTAATAAAAATAAAAATTATGAGAGTATCCGAGTTACTAGTAGGCTCACCTAAACTATTTAAAGCCCTAAACTATTTAAAGTGCTTAGAAATATGATCAATAAGGCAACGCAAAGCTCAGATTCCCTTACACAAAAAGGCACGTTAAATAACGCCTTAAGGTGACTGTAAATTAGCTGTCGTTTATTATCAAACCGATCACAAATTAACTTCCAGGCTACAGCGTAATTACTATCAGAAATCTCCAAAGATTCAATGACCGACGCTGCGGTCCCTACTAAACATACTTTTAGGTACTGAAACTTACATATGTTAGCAAGAATGTCATTGTTGTGCAAAATAGAAATATATGTGTCTCGAAATTCTAACCATTTATTTGTATTCCCATCGAATGTAGGCAGCTTAATGGTCGGAAGTTTGATTCCAGTGTCACCTGCGCCTTGTGAGGGACAGGACGAGGCGCGCGGTTCCTGCTCGATCGAGAAACGAGGTTCATTATGAGCGATTAACTCTTGAGCCACGCTAATTGCTTGAAAAAAATTATTATCCGTAATTTCACGCTCACTAAAGTCCCCTTGTTCGTCAGATATTAGTTTAGATACCAAAACTTCTATTTGATTTTGAATATTATCATAATCCTCAAACATAGAATCTATTATGCGCAATCGTAATTTTAATTCATTGAAATTTGCCATAGTTACATTCTTATAATTTTTAAATTCCTCTAAATAATTACAAAACATTGTTAATCGTCCTTTAATAAACGATCTCTTTGCTCGCAAGTCTGTGTCAGCCATTTCGTAAAGAAAACTAAATCAATGAGTAGCAAAGTTTTATAAATACCTCGTTAAAGATAAACCTCAATGAAACAGCTGTTTGTCGGGTCAACGAACCGGTCGCAGAGCGCCGAGAACAATAGATGTACAGGTAGGTACCAACGGCCGGCGCGAGCGCAGGCCTCGACGGTATAGGCGCGGGTGTGCGGGGTGACGTACCCTGGAATATGCAGCCGTTCTAATAAACTAACTGTATATTTGCAAACTACTCAGGTGCAGCGAGAAGAGAGATTATGCACGTAGCAACAGTATTATCTAATTTAAAAATAAAAGACGTATGAAAAATTTATAAGTACTTAATATGTGCAATGTAGGTAAGCACACAAGGAAAAGAAACAGGCAATGCAATTAATTTAGCTTAAAAAATTTTAAAATACGTAGCAGTGCTCGATATTTACTTAGAAAAACAAAACTAGCTTTTAAAATAGCCTTTTCGTAATTAGAAATAAGGTAAGCAGAAAAGTATCTTAACTGCCATATATTTGGTAAGCACTTATGCAGTAAACTATTAATTAATAAATTAATAAATAGTTAGTTACCTTAATAGTGAAAAAGCGTTAGCAAAAAAAAATGTTGGTTTTATTTAAAATAAAAACTTTCCACTCGTGAGAACTGCTCGCACAGACGAAACTTTACAGGGCAAAAATTAGTGAGATAAGGATCGGGCAAACCTCCCTTTTGAAATCTTCAGCTTGTAGCCAACTGCCACTAATTCCAATTCCAATTTAATTTGTATGGCCGTTATGCTCCACGCGATGTCCGCCATTTGCTTGCTCCGTTCGACTTTTATGCGCAGGCCAGTGCTACTTTTCCACGTAGCAACAATATTCACGGTCGCCAGATGGTCGGTACTCCTCTAGGCTTCTAGTCCAGACCAGGGTCAGCAGGATCGTAAACTCAGGATAACGCAGGATAGTACATACAGTGATTTTTTAATACTTTAAAGTTACAAGAAATAACTATGATAACTTATGTGTGTTGCCGCTTCGGCCGTACGTCGCAGTCTAGCGCGCGGGCCCCACAGTGGGGCTGTTAGGTCACGCGGTGTCGAGAACAGGTTCTTATGTTGAATGCGTCAACAACTTCTATTAATACCAAAACATAAAACATTGTGAGGAAATATGCTTGCCTTTTTTTTGTTTGTTTAGGCGGGAAAAAATGTTCCTAACCGCACACCCCGTCGCTCGGCGCAACGAACAGGGTAGGGCCCTCATCCACTGAAGAAACCCGGCGTGTACCGTCTCTCCGCCTTTTTTGGCGGGCCACCGGAACCATATTACATTCCTTCAGTGGTCCGCCGGCGGCTTACCCTTACGGGTACCCTCAACTAAGCGACGCATCTGCACACGGTGCGCAGCACCTTCGCGGAAGGCCTTGCGGGTGGCGGACGTTCCCCGGTCCATCCACCCGCATCCTCAGCTAGGGTGGCATTAGGCGCAAATACTCGCGCCTGCGCCGCCCCAGTCGCTGGCGGCAGTTCGAGTCTGCGGAAGGATCAGCCTCCTTGGCCCTCTCCGCCGCTTCCTTCCGTGAGATGACCATCTCGCAGAAGGCAGCGACCGTGGCCCAATTCCTGTCGCTGCCAAGCATCGCTCTGACGACGCTCGGCAGCGAGAGGTCCCCCCCTATTGCTAAGACGAGTTCACGGTGCTGCTCGGCCCAAGCCGGGCACAACTCAAGCATGTGCTGCGCCGTGTCCTCGTCGCAGCTGCACTGGTGACAGCCCGGAGTCGATTCCCTCCTTGCGACTTTGTGCAGATATCTGCCGAAGCAACTGTGCCCCGACAGCACCTGCACCAGTTGGAAGGTAAGGACTCCGTGCCGTCGCTCTGCCCACTCCTCCAGCACCGGCTGGAATGCCCCTACGGTCCGAAAACCGGCCCGGGGCGCCTCCAGCCGCGCCCTCCAGGTGGCCATGGCAGCTCGGCGGGCGTCGCCCTGCCATCTCGCCACCACGCTGGGTGGGGGACGATTACCCCCTCCCGCGCTTGCGACGCCCGCCAATACACCTCGGCGAGCACCCCCGCCTCCAAGTTCCACGGAAGGGTTCCGGCCAACGCGCAGGCCGCCTCCGTTGACACCGTGCGGTATCCACGTATGACCCTGGACGCGACGACTCTCTGTGGCCTCCACAGAAGAGCCCTGTTCAGTGCATCCAGGGACTCCGCCCACACGGGTGCGCCGTACAGCGCCAACGACCGGACCACTCCTTCGTAAAGCCCTCGGCACGCATTATTAGGTCCGCCCATATTCGGCATGAGCCGTGCAAGAGCGGACGCCGCACCGACGAGCCTCGGGGACAGTTGACGGAAGTTCTCGCGAAAGCGCCACCGCCCGTCCAGCACCAGGCCCAGATACTTAATCTGGGCCTGCACCCCAATTTGGACCCCGTCCACCGTGATCGAGGCGCCAGCAGGTGGCCGACGTCAGGGCCCATGGAAAAGTAGGCCCTCCGACTTGTCCAGGGCTACCCTAAGCCCCAGCGCCCCGATCCTCCTGACCACCTCCGAGGTCCCTAAGGTGGCCAGGAACGCCGCTTCCTCGAAGTTTCCACCCCGGGCCACGACCAGCATCCGCATAGCAGACAACCCCCAGCCCGGGGGGGAGCCGACAGCGTAGCACCCAGTCGTAACCGATGTCTCACAGGATCGGCCCTAGAACCGAACCCTGTGGGACAGCACACGACTACACACTAGCCGCCTCAGGTATGCTGGCACCCCGTGATACCGGAGTGCCTCCCTGATGCAGCTGAATGGCAGACTATTGAATGCGTTGGCGATGTCAAGCGACACCGCCAACAGCACTCCACCACCAGGAAATATGCTTGCCTAAGAGATTTTCTTGATAGTTTGTGAAATCTACTTATGGATGGATAGATGGACTATTGCTTTATTGTCTCTCACGGTGAGAGGACACCCGTGCCCAATAATGGGGCAGTAAAAAGGTTGGAAAATAAATAATATAAATGAAAATTTTAATATGATAACTAAATGAGTACATAAAACAAAAAAGTTTGAGAACCAATATCCATACAAATATTATAAAATTTATAAGTGAGTCTGTTTGTTGGTTGGTTGATTGGTTTATATTTGTTACGCCTGAATGCCGTATTGTCTTAACCGATCATCATGAAATTTTGCATAGACATAATTCTGAGACAGCTATGTACTTTTGTATAATCTGGATTATGGATTGCTATGGCTACGTACGATGGCCTCCGACCATGTGGACTGATGAGGTGGTTAGATGGGATATTTTTCTCGATCATCAGAGAGCACCTGATAGCCTTTAAACACTATCCTTTGCGGGAGGTCGAGGGTAGTAGACCGCGGTGCAAAAGACCGACTCAACGGCCACCCATCGGACCGGTTCGATTGCACCGCAAATTATCAGATCCACGATCTGATAACGCTTAATATAGAAATCCCTTTTTTTTTTTATTGCTTGCAGTGGCAGACGAGCCACGGCCCATCTGATGGTAAATGGTAACCGTCGCTCATGGACTCAACTATACCGAGAGTATTGTCAAGCCGCTGCTCACCATTCCATTTCACAGATATGAAATGAAAGAATAAACGGCTATCTCCTGCTACAGCCAAAACGCAACGATGCGCTCCATGGCCGGTCACACGGGAGATGGTGGTACTAACCCGTTCGGGCCGATACCAAGTGATACTCCCACTTAGTACCCAGCCCTACCACCAGTCATGTAATGGATGATAATTGCTTACTTCCCTTAGTCGCCTCATACGACACCCGTGGGAAAGAATGGGGTGGTGACACTTGTATTCTTAGTCCGTCACCATACGGGCAAAATGCCTGTTCATGAGGCGATGAAACTGACTCAAAACTATGAGGCCTCGAGAAAGCTAGTCTGGGCAAAGTAAATAACCAATGATGGAGACGTAATAATCAGCATTGAGGGAACAACTTAGGAGAGAAAGAGAGAGAGATAAATTATTGTGTATAAAGTATTGTGAAGTGAAATAAATTATTTTCAATAATCTACGATGGTTTTGCTTATTCAACTCAGTTGAAACGTCAGATCTAGTCGTAGAGCCTTGCTTATGCCAGCACGAATGGGCCAGTTTGATCGGGTAAGTACCACAATATCACAGAAGATCAGCGTATAAAACCATGGGTACTAATACCGTTGTATTTCGTATGGTGAACGAGAGCACCGGAGGCTCAAAGCCCCTCCCTATTCTCACCTTATTATCAATCGTATTCACCTCCTATCCCCTTCCTTGGAGATGGCGACGCGCGAGTGATGCTTTTTATGTTGCTATTAGCACAGAATAGATACTAGTCCCTATTAGTGTCTATGGGCTAAATCAATCGTTTACTATCACATGAACGTAAGGATATTTGCCACCCACGTAAAACGAAATAGTAGTATTTCGATAAGAATGGTGCTCATAATTATATTCGTAGATCTGTTAGTTATGTTTTATAATAATAATAAAATTGAACAAATAAAGTACTAATAAATTCTGTTCAATACAATTACGGTATGGCCTTGTTATGTCTCTGTACAGATGAATAGACTCTACTGGGGGATATAAACGTCCCTGAGCTCTTGTCCTCCTAAAATTTGGCACGAAAATTCATACCCAGATTTCCATTTCTAACTGAATTCAAACTTTGAAATGGTGTTCTACATTTTCGGGAACACATTGAAGGCGATTGCACTGAATTCTTGGTGCGTGATTTATTTGAACGTCGAAACTGACACCTAAATCTTGGCTGCTGTAGAATTTTGTAATATGTCAGTTTTAGATAACAATTTTTGTTATTGTAATTCTTTACATTTTACGTACATTTTTAAGTGTAAACGATGTTGTGTAGGTAGTAAATTAGAAAATTTTCTACGAGATAGATTCAAACTGGTGTCTTTCCTAATCCGGGGGACTGCTACATACTGCTAACCTATCTTAGAACCTATTTGAAACTCCTAATCTCAACATTTTATCTGAGATTAATAAACTTCATACATTTTTTTTCGTTTGCTGTTTTGTGAACGCGTATTTAAATATAATAAATTAATTTAATATGTATGACTGCTGATTGTGCTCAGCCATTATAAATACGAATTGGTGTTTTCATAGTACTTCGTCTTGCCGGTGCAAACTGATATATATAATGCCGCTTTTCTTTTACTCTTTTTAACTATTTTTTTCGAATCTAATACGTTTATGTACTTAGCATATATTTTTGATTTTATAACTTTTTAAACACAAAGTGGAAAATGTGAAATCGTAAATAACAGTCACGAGCAGGATTTGAACCTGCATATCCTGGATACCGTCCAGATGCTTTGCCAATTCAGTAATCGTGACATGATTTTCGATTTCACATTTTCCAATTTGTGTTTAATGTATATGGCTAAGCATGTCAAATACTAAAAATATATATAAAAATATCTAAATATTTATAACTTTTTGTTAAAATCTGAATATTATTTTTGTAACTAGGTATAGTGATTGTTTATTTGGCAGAGTTTTTTTACAGTGATAATGTTTTTTTTTGGGTTTTCATATCTTTTATCTTTTTGTAAACTAGGTATATATTTTTTCGTTACATGATGCGTGAAGAAATAAAAAGACAAACAGACAACTAATATAGAAAAAAAAATACATATATGTCTATAATGTCTATGTCTACCTACTAAATAAACCAGTTTACTCAGAAATATCTTAAATAAACAGCCGTACAGTTTTTTACAGTTTATTATTATAAAATCTGAATGGCGGAAACATTAGAAATTACAAGTTACCTTAAACAACTGCCACAGTAAGTAAGTAAGTCATTTATTTCGGAACAATATACATTGTGTTGAAATGTTATTACTATGCTATTACATGCTAAATAAATATTATATAAAATTGTTCAATACATTGTTATATTATTACATAATTCAATACAAATTACATTCAATCAATACAATTATGTCCATTTCTTTTCCTTTAAAAACTCCTCTATACTGTAATAACATTTGCCCAATAAGAACATCCTCAATTTGTGTTTATAAATAATTGCATATTAGCTAGGTTCTTTAATTCCACTGGCAACTTGTTATACAGAAATACCGATTGCACTCTAGTACCATGCTGAACCACATTCAATTTTGGATTTAACGTACTAGATACATCCTTTCTACGTGTACTATATCTTGCCAATCTCTGTTCCTCGGTTTCTAGTTTGTTAAGGCATTTAACAAAGTTAGTTAATAATACTAAAATATAGACGCAGGGTACCGTTAAAATTTTCAGCTTAACAAAGTGCTCTCTACATGAATCTGTCTGCTTAAGCCGAAGCATTGTCCTAATCGCCCTTTTTTGTATAACAAAAGTTGAACAGGTATTGTATTTGTAACTATTTCCCCAAAGCTCAATGCTTTACCTGAGCTTTGACTCTACTAAAGCAAAATAGACTGTCCTAAACTGTGATAAAGTTAGTACTTCTCTTAAACTTCTTAAGGCATAGCATGCAGAACTAAGAGAGCCAGTTATAGATAGTGTCTCCATTTTCCAATTTAAGTACTCATCAATCTGGACACCTAGAAATTTGACATTCTTAACCACTTCAACCCTTTCACCACAGGATACAATTTCAAGCTGGGTATCACATCTAGCTGTAGATTTAAACAGTACACATTGTGTTTTATTTAGATTGAGTTTAAAATTATTAATTTTGAACCAAGTTTCAAAAGCCTTCAAAGCTATGTTAATATTAAATTCTAAATTATGAATACTGTCGGCAGATATAATTGCATTTGTATCATCGGCAAAAATTATGACTTTAGTGTCTGACGTTTACATTCTTATATATTCGATTAAGTCATTAAGGAATCAAATAAAAAAAATTGACCTAAAACAGAACCCTGTGGGACTCCACAACATATGGTCGCCAGTCTCGGTTTATGAATTTCTTCCTCTCCATTTTCTATGGACTTGATTTCTATATACTGTCGTCTATTGCCTAAGTAAGAAATAAACAAGCTAATATATTTTCACGAATACTATAATGTTCCAATTTTGCCAACAGAATATCATGGTCTACTGAGACATATCTCGTAAATTCCAGTTCGGGAGTCATTTGGAGGACAAAGCCAAATTGGCGAGCAAGAAACTGGGCGTCCTGAATAGAGCCAAGCAGTACTTCACACCGAGGCAGCGACTTGTGCTGTATAAAGCACAAGTCCGCCCTCATGTGGAGTACTGTTCACATATCTGGGCAGGCGCACCAAAATACCAGCTCGACCCACATGACTCCCTGCAAAGACGCGCTGTTCGAATTGTCGATGATCCCAATCTAACGGATGAGCTGGAGTGGTTGGGGCGGCGGAGGGACTTTGGGGCTCTCTGTGTGCTCTATCGACTTTTCAACGGGGAGTGCTCTGAGGGACTGTTTGAGGTGGTACCAACATCGCCGTTGTACCACCGGACCACGAGACGCCGTACTAGGGTTCATCCATACCACCTGGAAACGATCTCGTCCATGATGGTTTGTTTTCAGCGTTCTTTTCTACCACGTACGTGTAAAATCTGGAATGAAATTCCTGCTGCGGTGTTTCCCCAGTGTTACAACTTGTCCCTCTTTAAACGAGGTTTGAGAAGAGTACTTTACTTTGCCGTTTACTCGTCTGTAACCGTTGGCAATAAAAAGAAAAAGAAAAAAAAAGTCAAATGCCGAGCTAAGATCCAAAAATACACCCGCTACCCTTCTCTTTTCATTTAAGTTAAAGATGACCTCATCAATCAAAGCTTTAATCGCGTCAGTAGGTCCTTTAGAATATTGGTACCCAAACTGCTGACTATTTAATATCTTATGTAACCTAAAGTGTTTTACTAGTCTGTCTTTAATAATTTTCTCGAATTTTTTTTTTTGTGGTAGGACCGGCAGCAGCGAAATCGGTCTATAGTTCAAAGGATCGGTTTTTGACCCTTTTTTAAGAATCGGCATAACTCTGGCAATTTTGAACTGGTCAGGAAACAACTCTTTCTCTATACACTCATTAAATAATGACACTAACGGTTTTGCCAATAAGTCAATATTTTCTTTTACAATAGTCATGGGGATTTCGTCGTAACCAGTTGATGGTTTATTGGCCATAGTATTAACTATTTTTAGTATTTCTATATGAGTTACTGAATCAAAGCTCATATTAGTATATACTCTCGCGACACTACTAGTTAAAAATGTCATAGCAAGTTTTTTGTCATATGTATTTAAACGTTTCTTACTAAATATCTCTAGAAATTTAGTTGCTACGTCTGAGGCGTTGCTGATTACTTTGTAATCAATTTTAAGTATAATTTGGTCACTATTAGGTCTTTTATTCACATTACGCCTTTGATTGACAATTTGCCATATTCCTTTGTTGGAATCAGATGCCATGTCAATTTGTTTCCTGACTTTATTAATCTTAGCTGCACTAACAACTTTTCTATAAATTGTCAAGTACCTGTTACGATATTCTGAGCATTTCTGCTTCTGCTTGGGCTAGTCGGCTATCTACGCTCAGTGTTCGCACATTCCAGCAAGCAATTCGTGTCCGTATTTTCATGCCAAAGGTCGTCGTATTATGATCGGTCCGGTTTTGCATTATTGGATTGGATGGATGATTATGGATTGGATTTGCCGATTATGAATTTCTTAATTTGCAGATTGTAGTTTTAATTCCAGTTTTTGTATTTCATCTTTTAATGTAGCCATGTCATTATCTGTAATATTTGGCAAACTTTGTTAGGAAATGTCCATATCGAAATTGCCACTGGTGTTATTGATATTAATTTTGTTATTTTGTTTCCTTTGTGTGATATTTACGTTGTATTTGTCATCTTCCATAGTAATTTATTATTTATATTAGTGTTCCTTTAAATTATATAAACAAAATGTGGAAATATTAACTGAGGATGGATCTTGAGCCTCCCTACGTAGTCATTAGCGATACGCTTATCCACTTAGTCATAGATACAATGTACAATAAATTCAAATTGTTAACTGTATTCTACAATGCCAAGCAACTACCCACACTATTTACATTTGTTATAGTACCCGTACCAGTATAACCTTTAACTATTCAGTCTGATTAGATTATAGTTTATATTTTGTTTGTTTTTTTTGTTCACCATAAATATGTTTCACTTATTAACTCACAGTTTCCATGCACACCTATTTACACATACATTTATTTGCCTTAATTCACTCCGGTACACTTGAAACTTGAAGTCATTTCTATACAGTACTTAGCACACTATTTATAAGATATGTTTTATGTACTTTAAGTATTTAGTATCTGTTGTTTATTTCTAAGTGCTTTTGAGCACAATTTGAGGAGTTAAAATCACTATAATTATTTATAAATTGCGAATTATACAAGCTTGATGTGAACAGTGCACAGTGGCGCCACGATCATCAGTAAATATTATTTAATTATATTATTTACTGTGCAACTGCTCTTTAAGACCAATGCGAAGATCGCGTTTCGGGCTCTCGAAACTTCAAAAGATTTATTACACCTTTTGTGTCCACATTAATTACGTGCGTGACTCGCTTAAAACGTAAAGGTGTCGAATGAATAATTTGTGAGAGGTTTGAGGGCGCTTGAGAAAATGAGAATTTAATTTGTTTTTGTATTAATTCAAGTACCTTAAGTGTTCTAAAGATCGGAACAAGTATTCTTCCTAAATTATTTATTATAAACTATTTCAATGTAGCTACAACCTGTTAATTTACAATCTTTGAGCACTTGTCCTCTTAGAAACTTACTTAAATCATTTATCACGAAAATAGCGTATAGTAAACAAAAAATAACTATAGTAACAAATAAATTTTCAGCCTTTTACTAAATGCAAATGAATGTATAAAATACTGTGCTTATAACAAAAAAAAAATGTTGTTATGTTATATATGTTGCTAGACCCATTTTAATGGGACTTTCACTGGTAGATATCTGATATTATAAGAATAAACTTAAACTACGTTAATTACGGAAAACTAGAAAACTTAACTAAATACTAAGTCATTAATAGTATATATTCAAACTACAAATGCAGTTTATATCTTCTAAATTATGATAAAATCCTTCCATATGTCGTGGATAAGAATCCCACAAATATCAAAAAAATAATTGCGAGAAAATCAACCTGAAACAACAGGAAATACTTTTACTGTTATGTTTCATACGGTGAGTGAGAACGCTGGAAGCCTAAACCACCTTTTCTTTTTAATGCGTGTAGTCGCAGATCAGCCTCGGCCCATCTGATGATAAATGGCAGCACTCGCTCATGGACTCAACTATACCGAGAGTATAGTCAAGCCACTGCTCACCATTTTATTTCCCAGATATGAAATGAAAGAATAAACGGCTATCTCCTGCTACAGCCAAAACGCGGCGATGTGCTTCATGGCCGGTCACACGGGAGATGGTGGTACCAACCCGCTCGGACCCTATACCAAGTGAGTACTCCCACTTGGTACCCAGCCCTACCACCAGTCATGCAATGGGTGATAATTGCTTACTTCCCTTAGTCGCCTCATACGACATCCGTGGGAAAGTATGTGGTGACAATTGTTTTCCTTCTTATATTTATCCTTCTTCTCTAACTCTTTCTCTTGGATTTAACAGTGTGCGAACGACGCCTCTGTTACTCTATTGCTAGCGTTAATAGACTACGATAACAACCATAGCCATAATTATCAAGTAGGCAGTATGCTTGTTTGCCACCCGGGTAGTTTAAATAAACATCGGGATAGTAGAAAATCAAGTAAACGTTATAGGTTGCATAAAAGTCGTTTTATTTCATATATCTGCAAAAGGGGAACCCTTGATACTTAATCGTAAAGCATAGCTTTACTTATAATCCTATACAAACACCAAAAACAGGTCACAACATTGCTGAAACGCTCGGGAACAGAATACAATAGTGACTGTAATTAATTAAAGTAAGTGCTTCTTCCATGAAGGGTTAAACTTGTAGCAACGTCACTGAGATTCGAGTGACAATGGTTAGGGAAGCTCTATCGATCTTAACAACAATGAATTCAATTATAAGATAGGCTTACAAGTAAAGGTATACATACACTGTGTATGTATTTTTTAATGCCGTGTGGAGCCGGCTTTAGAATTGTCCTGCCCCTCTCTACCCATGGGAGTCGTAAGAGCCGACTGAGGGAATACAGGGGGAGGGGGCAGCAGTACTCCCTCGAGTATTTACAACATCCACTGCGATTGCCAACCCGCCTGCAAAGCGATTACGGCATTATCCCCCCTTTGGGGAGGCCTATGTCTAGCAGTGGCCGTTAAAAGGCTGATGGATGGATGGATGGTGTATGTATTGCACGCTTCATAAGCGAAGCGTTGAGGCGGGTTCTACTCCCGTTTTGCACGGAACGACTGATTTTCAAACTTAAAATGTCTCTATTTATCATATATTGCACTTGTAAAATAATATCTACACACACATATAAAGAACAAACACTATTTTTAACACTCATGATATTTTTAATTTCATTTTTGTTATTAAAACTAGTTAAAAAACTGTTTGAAAAAAATCTGACTTGGACGTCCGTGAGTTGTAGGTAATGTATGTTAACACGATAACGACCAAAACACTTTACTAATTGAGTTTTTTTTTTCGTTTACGAATTATTATGATTAGGACTAGAGCCCTATTACTTTTCACGGTCTGATTCGATGTGGTTTAATTGTTATTTAAATAAACAAAAAATACTGAATATTTACGCTCGACGCGACACTAAAACCAGCGCCTTTCATGAGAACTTTTACGTACGCATAGCCACCGGTGGTTTTACTATCGTCAACAGAACGCCGTTTACCCGGCCGGTACATTGTTTTTTTTTTAAAGAAAGTTCTTACCTTTGCTTGACGAACTGATGATATTTGTCAAGTATAATAACTATTTTATCCATAACAATAATTAAAAATACTAAACACACGTAAATAATAACACACCAACGTTATAAAACACGAAAAAGACATATTTTTTTGCGTGGCCTTGGTGTGCGCCGCCGCACGGCCCGGAACTGAGATGAGAGGTAGACCAATATAGAAGTACTTCTTAAAATAAGCGCTAGATGGCGTATAAGACATGAAACCCACATTAGTACTTTTTGAAAGTAGCGCTATCTATGTGATTTATTGAAAACTACTTAGTAAGACCAATACATTATTAGTTACTTATCAAATAATCAATTTTATTGTGAAAAATGAAGATTATGAGGCGTGCAGTTTTGGATTTTCCAAAGTATTTTATTTTTTACAGTTATATTATTTACCATTGGACATGCTTAACTATTTACTAGAAATAAATTTTGAGGAAATATAAAGTTTCTGAACAATATTTGTCATACAGCTTAACAGCCAAGCCGCTACTGACCTTTTTCCAGAAGAAAAATGGATTTCCACATCTTTACCATATTATAACTGATATTTATGATTGCGCCATAATGTCTGGTCCGATACTAACAAAACAAAAATATTTGCAAACATAATTTCGGTAGATGGCGTGGTTATTAATAATATATAGAAGTGGACTCAAAGCTCAGTCTTATGAATTTGGAACTATATATTTCTGATCAAAGTTGGCCTGTTTGGTTTCTTTTACTAAAACTACATCAGAAAGGCAAAGGAAAATGTTACAAGTAAAGTTTTTTTCGCCTTTTTCTTTCACAACTTATGACTGTTCCACTATATATTGTGCTCGTGGCAATCCTATTAAAGAGAAATTTATTTAGAGGCCATGGTTCCATCACATTGGCCTACCACTAGTAAGCAGCTAGAAACTAAGTCGTCAAAAAATCTTTCAGGCATGCAGACAATGGTTTTCTTGACCGGGTAATTATAATCTATAAACAAATACATAATTTGAAAAATTCAGAGTTGTGTGTCTTGCGCGGTCTCAACCTGAGACTGCATATTGAACTCGAGATAGATTTCTCTTTGTATTTTTTAATGTAAGCAGACTATCGCTTTTTGGATTAGTTATTAACAACATTTACCTAGGATCGTGGGCTATTAGCTATCATTCGTCCCAGCGAAAGTTGCTTAAACTCCTCCTGGTGCTAAGTGAACAATTAGGCTATAACCTAAAAATAAAAAATAGAGGAACTATACCAAACGCACGTTAGTGCGGTATAATATAGGATCGGAATTTTAGAGAACTATGCCCTTCTCTAAAACAAGGTAAATTGGTTCCAAACACATTCCTTGAGGGATTCCAGGCAAAATATTTTTATACCAGGAATATAAGGATCGGGAAAGTGATTTTGTTTGGTATTTTTTACTCTGAAACGGTAATTTTTCCGCGTAGTAACAGACTAGATATTTTTGTCACCATGGTGATCCCGTGGGAAGCTCCCGAGGCAAATAAGGTAATTGATTTGCTAGAAATTTCTTTTCACATGTAAAAAAAACATAAACGTAGTTGGGAACCGATGCATTTAACATAAGTAGTTCTGTGAAGTTGTATTCACAGTAACGATATAAAATGATATTACACATCCAAAGTTTATCTCGCTCAATGAAAGCATAATATTTATGACCCTATAAAAACTTTGATATAAAGTATCTTAAACTTATATCTGGAATATCGACATATGCTATTGCAGTAAGAGAAAACTTACAAAGTTTGACATGACTAGAAATTGGTACACGACTTGCTGAAAGCACATTTATAAACATTTGTTTATAAATGTGCTTTCAGCCAGTCGTGTATCAGTTTCTTGTGTGTAATATAATGTATTTACATTAAATCATTTTATCAGACTGGAAAATAATCTTTAAATTTCCAGTATGAAAGGGCCGGCTTGAGGCCAGGAAGTGAAACAACGGTAGGGACTTCTACCATTGGGTTTCGTATGATTGTGTTTCGTATATGGTGAGTGAAAGCGCCAGAGACCCAAATCCCTTCTCTATTCACTCCGTAATATCCAACCTATCCTCTTCGTATTATTCTTCTTATCCACCTCCTATCCCTTTACTTGGAGATGGCGACGCGCGAGTAACGTCTCAGGAGTTGCTAGCGTCTGTAGGCTACGCTTACCATCAGTTGGGCCTTGAGGTTGTTTGCCACCCAAATAGTATATATAAAAAAAGAAAAATTACACAGGTTTTTAAATTTGGCATCAATATATTTTTCTACACAGATTTTACCCAAGATTATATTGATTCTGGAATAACTCAACAGAGACCAAGTCGCAGGCAATAGTATAGGAATAGTGGTATGCAAACATACGGCTCAGTAAACGAAGGAAAGCGAATAGGCCCTAATATAGGGGGTTTGAGCATCCTGAGAAACTTTCTTGACTGTTTTGCCACCATATTTAGACCAGCTGACAGACTATTCATTTTTGAAAAGATGACTATAGCAAGTAATGATGTCAGTCCTTTTTTTTCTTTAAGTTTTCCTTCCTTTTCCCTTTTTTACAACTCGTTCCTGTCTGATTGGGCAAGGATCTCCTCTCAAAGTGAGAGTGATTTAGGCCATCGTCCGCTTGATCTGTGTAAGTTAGCACTAGCAGACTTCGCAAGCCGTCAAGAAAATATCTACATAATTATAGTAGGTAGGTAGTAGGTTTCCTCACAACGCTTATCTTATTTTTTTTATGTAGATACAAAAACAAAATTATTTAAAGATTATAAAGAAAATGCTGAATAAATCAAATTACTTAACTCAATTAAAAATAATGTCATCTGATCGCAGAAAGACGAACAGTAAAAATCGACAGACTTAATTTAACTAATTCATCATATCTTGAACATATTTTAATTTATCTGTTTCTGGATTCCTCTCAAAAAATTAATGAAACCTGAAATAATTAAGTATTATTTGATCAACGTTATCTATAGCAAGCCATTCAATGTAATTACGTTGAGCGTACTTCTCTTTTTACACAGTTTTGCTGACTCCAGTTTGAAAACAAGGAATACAAGGAAGTAAGGATAGGTATTTCTACTTCTGTGTACATCGCGATTTTACCACTAAGACATTAGGCGTTACAATATAGTCCATCCAAAATTTCTCTCCAGCTAAAAACAATCATTGAAATTTTACACAAAATTTTAGACGCATTCTTTAGTTTAAAAACACTACCTACGACCAATATCTGGGAGATTAATTTCAAAACAACACTGTGTTTCTAGCTTAGATTTTAATTCAACCAGTTTATGCCGTTCAAGTACATTTTGATTAAGGCAAAAATTAATTTATTACTAACAACGTTTATTTCATTTTATGGAAACGTATTTTTAGACAATTCATTTACTTATTTTCGTTTTGCTTTAGACCTTAGCCCACCACCACGCTGGTGTTTTTCCAGTTAGCCCTCAAGAAAGTCTCTCAGATACATATTTTCTAGTGCTAGAGCTTTACTTATCCCAGAATGAATGGGACTGCTCGATCAGGCAAGTAACACTCTCTCACAAGAGATCAGCGTGTTACGTTGACACTCACTCTTGTCGTTGTGTTTCGTATGGTGAGTGAGAGCGCCGGAGGCCCAAAGCTCATCCCTATCCCCTCTTTATTATTCTTCCTATCCTCTCCTTCGTATCCTACTTATCCTCCTCTTATTATCGTTCCTATCCACCTCCTAATCCTTTCCGTGGAGATAGCGACGGGCGAGTGATGTTTCTGGTGTTGCTAGCGTCTCCAGGCTACTGTAACTGCTTACCATCAGGTTGGCCGTATGCATGTATTCCACCCATTTAGTATAGAAAAAACAACTATTACTTGACAATAATTTCCTTTATGGGTTCGTATAAATTTGTGGAGCAAGCACAAATTTTTAAAAACTAGAGGATTAAACTTGATATGTTTATCTTGGCCACCTTAGGTCTTTCCGCTAGGCTATCAATGCTCCAGAATTTACTATTTTGGTGGAAATAGTTCCAGTAAATTGGGAACACCTACTATTGTGATTTCTGTGAACCACCATCATCGCAAAACGAATTTAAGTTATAAGTTCATTTATATTGCAACTTAACGGTCACAATAGGAACATTATAAATTGTAGCCCTACTTATAATCATGTTTAACTACTAATTCCTTATACATTTTTGCTCCTGTATATTTAATTGTATGATTCGTTGATGCTTAGAACACCAAATAAGGCTTTACGCGCTAATCGTTAATAAATTTTGAAAAACTTTTAATGGGAGTTGTCGTAAAGTTTTAATCCACCGGTGCATTATTTTACTTCAGAAACATTTTGAGTGATGTACATACCTAATATCCTAATTCAGACTGAATCTTATACTTGTATTTATTATAGAAAAGCGAAAAAGGTTGGTTTATTTATACACATTCTTTGCAAATACGAATACAGACGTACTTCATAGAAAAATCTTTTTGCATTTCGTAGAACACTTTAATATGCTTTACCATTAGATGGGTTGTATACTTGTTTACCACCCTTTTTTTTTGTTTAGGCGGGAAAAAATGTACCTAACCGCACACCAAGTCGTTCGGGGTAACGAACAGAGTAGTGTGGGGCCCTCACCCACTAAACAAACCCGCTGTATACCGTCTCTCCGCCTGTGTGGTCCGTCACCCCTGGTACTATGTTGGATTACTTCCGTGGTCCTCTTGTTTATCACCTACTATAAAGAAAAATGAAAATATTTTCAGCCCTGATCAGAGGTACGATAGAGGGCCTTGCAATGTCTGTGCCTCAGACTGAAAATCAAATATGGTACCATTGTCCTTGCAGTCTTCTATTTCACTGTTTAATTATTACTGCCAATACAAATAAACAAAATAAGTACAAAATATTATTTGTGAATGCGGAAAAAGAGAACTTTAGTACAAGCGGGAATCGAACCTGCGTCCCTTCCTTTCCGGGGAAGTGCTCTAATCCACTGAGCTATTGTACTCCCTTGTGGTCGTACCCAATTTCCTCATCACATTTTATCTGTGATTCCCGCTTTTACTAAAGTTCTCTTTATCCTCATTCAAAAATAATAATTTGTACTTTAAAAGTAGCTGAGCATGTCAAGTGCTAAAAATATAGATCATAATGTTTAAACAAAGTAATTTAAAAAATAATTAAACACTAGTTTGCGATATTCTGCTGCTTCCGTAAACATAAAAAAAGCATTTTTTATATTAAAATTTCAATAGCTTACGAAGACTTCATAAAATGATATTTTTCTATGAGATCGCTGTAATCATGTTTCAGTACGGGAATACGAAGTCTATAAATCTTGAAAGTATTACGAAAATGACAACGACGAAACATTTTTAGATTAGACGACACTGTCTGTGGATTATTTATGAAAACTATCATTTAAAAAATATAACAAACAAAAACAACAAACATATAGCATTACGCCTGTATTCCCCGAAGGGGTAGGCAGAGGTGTATTACACACCCACGACTCGCCAGCTATGTTTAAGTCCCACGTAATAGGGGGCGAGCCTATTGATGTCTACCGGGCACATTTCCAAACTCCGGGCTGCTACTGAGAGTTTTTCTTGTTAGGAAAAAGCTCAATAACATTGCCCGACCCGGGGATTGAACCCGAGACCTCATGATTAGCAGTCGCATACACTACCACTACATCACCGAGACAGTTATTTAAAAAATATAATCATAAATTATTGTGAAAATAGAGAAAGATCAGAGACGGTGGCATTCACACCCACAATTTTTGGAAATCAAAAGATTGTCACTGAGCTACAGCAGAAAGAACCATAGTTACCAATTTCTTCTTCAAATGACTTTACCGTCCATTAAAAATGCCTAAATCATTTACCTATTGATTTTATTTGCGGTAGTTTAGTATTTGGTGATATCATAGATATAGTATATTTATACTTTTTTTTTTTTTTTTTTTTTTTATTTTAGGTGGGCAAAAATGTCCTACCGCACACCCCGCTGCCCGGGGAGACAACGGGGTGAATGGGGCTCTCACCCACTAAAAACCCACCGTGCGCCTACACCCGCCCTTGCTACGGCGGATCACGGGTACCGCGTCGTTACGACCGCGATCCGCAGGCGGCAGCCCCTACGGGCACCCTCTCTTGAGCGACGCCTCGCGCACTTGGGCGTCGCACCTTCGCGGTAGGCTTCCGCGGACGGCAGGGTACTCCCCGACCCCACCGTCCGCAGCCTCGGCTAGGGCGGCATAAGGCGCAAGTAAGCGCGCGCACGCCGCCCCTCGCGCCGGCGGCGAATCGGGTCCGCGAAGGAGGATTCCTCACGGGCCCTCTCCGCCACCTCCTTCCGCGAGATGACAGCCTCGCAGAAGGCGGCGACCGCGGTCCAGGCCCTGTCACCGCCAACCATCGCTCGCGCAACGGCCGGCAGCGACAGGTCCACGCCTATGACTGCAACGAGTTCCCGGCGCTGCACGTCCCAGGCCGGGCACGACTCGAGCGTGTGCTGCGCCGAGTCCTCGTCGCAGTCGCAGTGGTGACAGCCTGGGGTCGTCTCCCTCCTTGCGATCGTGTGCAGGTATTTGCCGAAGCAACCATGCCCCGACAAAACCTGCACCAACCGGAAGGTGAGGACCCCGTGCTGCCGCCCTGCCCATTCTTCCAAGATCGGCCGGAGCGCCCCAACGGTCCAGAGACCGGCCCGGGGCGTCTCCAGCCGAGACTTCCACTTTAGGACAGTGGCGCGGCAGGCATCTTCCCGCCACGATGACATTGCGCTCGGCGAGGGGCGGCTGCCCCCCGCCCGCGCCGTCGACGCCCGCCGATAGACGTCGGCGAGCACCTCCGCCTCCAGATCCCACGGGGGGGTTCCGGCCAACGCGCAGGCTGCATCGGTCGAGACCGTGCGGTACCCGCGTATTGCCCTGACCGCTACGACCCTCTGTGGACGCCACAGAAGGGCCCTATTGCGAGCAGCCAGGGACTCCGCCCACACGGGCGCGCCGTACAGTGCCATCGACCGTACTACCCCCGCGTAGAGTCGTCGACACGCAAGACTCGGTCCGCCCAAATTCGGCATAAGTCGCCCGAGGGCGGACGCCGTGTTGACGAGCCTTGGCGCAAGACGGCGGAAGTGCTCGTCAAAGTGCCACCGTCCATCCAATACCAGGCCCAGATATTTGATGTGGGCCTGGATTGGGAAGCCCACACCATTGACCGTTATCGAGGCGCTGGCGGGCGGGCCCCGTCGGCGCCCATGGAAGAGTAGGGCCTCCGACTTTTCAAGGGCCACCCTAAGCCCCAGCGCCTCGATCCGCCTGACCACCTCCGCGGTACCTGAGGTGGCCAGCGTTGCCGCCTCCTCGAGGGTCCTGCCCCGGGCTGTGACGAGCGTATCGTCTGCGTAGCAAATTACGCCCAGCCCGGGGGGGAGCCGGCCACGGAGGACCCAGTCGTAGCCGATGTCCCACAGGAGCGGCCCAAGAACCGAACCCTGCGGGACGCCGCACGACATAGCCCTCCTTACAACGTCCCCTTCCCGGTCCACGAAGAGGACGCTGCGGCCGTCCAGGTAGTCTGCCACCAGCCGCCTTAGGTAGAGGGGCACTCCATGGTACCGGAGTGCCTCCTTGATGCAGCCGAATGGCAGACTATTGAAGGCGTTGGCGACGTCGAGCGACACCGCCAACAGCACTTCCCTCGAGGTGACGGCCTCCGCAGCCGCGGCCTTCAGGCGCAGAATGGCGTCGACCGTAGACCGACCCGCCCGATATCCAAACTGGGCGTCGGACAGGTCGGGGCCAACCGCTCCTAGGTGCCGGACGATGCGGGCAGCGACTACCCGCTCGAGGAGTTTGCCCACCTCGTCCAGCAACACGATGGGCCTGAAGGCCGAGACCGTATTCGGAGGCCGTCCCGGCTTCGGCAGGAGCACGAGCTTCCCCTCCTTCCAGCAGTCAGGGAACCGTCCGGACACCAGGCAAGCGCCGAACAGCTCCCCGAGGCGGGGCTCAAGGTGGTCGAGGACCAGGGCCAGCACTCGGGCGGGAACCCCGTCCGGCCCGGGGGCGGCGCCTCTCCGCATACGCGCAGCCGCCGCCCCCATTTCCGTCGTCGTCACGGGCGGTACCTCCCCGTCGTCGGCCTCCCGGTCACCATCTGGCGGAGCCATGACCGGGGGCGTGTGCACCGCCCGTGAGGGGAAAAGTCCCTCGACCACCTCAGAGAGGAAGCCCGGCTGGAGGGTCTCCGTAAGGGGGGGGCCCTGGGCGCGGAGCTTGTTAAGCGCCGCGCGGTACGGGCGTCCCCAGGGGTCACGCTCGAGACCCTCCAGCATCTCCTGCCTTTTTGCGTCTTTGGCGCGACAGATGGCCAGCTTTAACGCGGCGCGCGCACTGCTATACGCCGCATACAGCTGGTCCTCCCGCTCTTCGTCGCGGATTCGGCGACGTCTGCTGCGGGTGTAGGACCTCCGGGCACGAATACAGGCCGCACGGAGGTACGCCAGCTCCGGGGACCACCAGTAAACCCCCTTCCGTCGAGTCGGGCGCCGCACGCGGGGCATGGCCGCATCGCAGATCTGCGTAAGCATGCCGCGAATGCGGCCAGCCTCGGCGCCCACGTCTTCCGTCAGGGGGGGAGGCAGCCAAGATTGAAAAATGGCCGCCTCCACTAGCAGGTCCCGGTCGAGCCTACCCACAGCCCATCGCGGAAAAGCGGGAGTTCTGTCCGCCGCGTGACCCCTGCTGGCGCCCTGAAGGGTCCGGGAGACCTCTATCTGAATGTATCTGCGGTCAGATAGGGTCTCGACCTCCTCCAGGACTCGCCAGCTCCTTACGCGTGCGGCGACACCGGGGCTAGCGAACGAAAGGTCCACTATCGACCCGCCCCCGCGCCGCACGCACGTTAGGGCGGACCCTCGGTTTAGCAACACGAGGTCCGCCGCTGCCGCCCACTCTTCGACCGCCGCACCTCGGGCGTCCGTCCTGGGGGACCCCCACGCCGTTGATTTGGCGTTGAAGTCCCCCAGCACGAGCACAGGGCTCGGTGCTATACGCCGTATCGAGGTCTCCAGATTGTGCAGGAGGACCTCGAAAGCCGCCAGACTACGACTAGGGGAGAAGTACACGCCATACAGCGTGACCCCTCCCCATTCAGCCGCCACATATCCCGTGCCCTGGTCTTTGAGTGACAAGGGCGGGGAATGCGGCGCCGCCGAACCGACGACCGCCACGGAGCCATCCCCGCTACCCGCCCAATTGGGGCGATCCGGGACTATGTAGGGCTCCGCGGCTACGGCAACACCGATCGACCGCTCCGCCATGGATTGCAGGAAGAGGTCCTGCGCCCTGGCGGAACGGCCGGGATTCCCTTGGAGGAGGATAGCGTCGTGATCCGTTATTGGACCACGATATCCTCCTCCATGCGCTGCGGCGGTCCAGCCGCGCCGGGTTGGGCAGCCGGGGCCGATTGGCTGCCCACCCCCCTCTTAGGGCCTGACTTGGCCGGAGGCCTGCACCCCACTCGCCCCATACAGTGGTTGGCGGGGCGATTGCCCGCCGCGCACGCGGGGCAGTGTGGGGTGGCAGAACAGGCAGCCGCCTGGTGCCCTGCCTGACCGCAGCGGAAACAGAGCCCGCTGCAGTCGAAGCAGTTTGTGCACAGCGGCCGGGTGTGACCGACCGCCATGCACTTATAGCACCTGGCAGGCCGGGGCTCCAGCGCGATTACCCGCGCGGCGCTCCAGCCCACCAGAAGTCTACCGGCGACGACCAAATCCTTGGCCGCCGCGACAGGGCACGAGACCCAGACGGCACCCACACCACCTGGACCTGGGCGAATGGTGCCCACCCGGACGGCGCTGCTGGGAGACCCGGTTTTCGAGACGATCGCCTCCCGGATCTCTTCCGCCGTCACGGAATCGTCCAGCCCGGAAATGCGCAGTTCGGCGCACTTCACGGGTCTGGCGACCCGGACACCACTCTCTTCTGGGAACAGGCCCAGTAGCCTCGCGGCCATTGCGTCGGCCGTCTTGGCGCCCTCTGGCCCCAGGTACTCGAAGATTCGAGCACCTGTCCGGGCTTGGCGGGATCGAGCGGAAACGTCTCCGAGGTCTGAGACGTTTATATCCCGCCGGGCACGCTTCAAGACGGCCTCGTAAGTCAGGCCCTTTTCCTTGGCCTCGGGCAGCAGGGTGATGACCACCGCTGCTGCCTTCGGCACTTTGAGCTTGCGCGACCTTTTTCTTTTAGGCGCCTTTGGGGTCTCCCCCGTTTGCGCCCCTCTTAGCGACATTGGCGCCGCTTCGCGTTCCGCGGCAGCACCATGACCCTTGGCCCGGGATCGCCGGGGCCCCACCACTTGCCAGCCCCCGTCTGAGGACTTTGGAGCATCCTGGGGCGTAACCACCGCAGCTCGCGAGGCTGTGGTCTTTTGTGGCGGTTTAGCAGCACGTGGAGGTGCTGCGGCACTTGGCAGGGGCGGGAACTCCTCCCGGGGCCGGCCCCTCGAGGCTTGTCCCACCTGGCCCTTTTTCGCGCCCTTTTTCGTCATTTGCGCCTCCGCTGGCGGCGCACTCTTCCGGCTCGGTGCTTTGGCCGCCTTAGCAGCAAAGGACACTTGACCATCCTGGCACGGCAGGGGTGTCGGTGCCGAGGACGATGCGGCACTTCTCTTATCAGCCGCAAGCGGCGGCCGAAGTCGGGGCTCCGGCGGCAATCTTGCGGCTAGGGCCTCAAACCGCGGGCCAAAGTCCGCATCCATGCGGTCGATAACCGCACGGAGCATTCCGTCGTCAAGCCCAGTGACAGGGCCCGACTGAGCGGCAGACGGAGCCGAGGCGGTCGCCGAGGTGGGGCGGAGGCGCGGCGGCTGCGGCGAGGCAGTCGCGGGGAGAGCAGGCTCGACCCGCACTACGGAAGCCGATGCACTTGGGGTGGCCTCAGGGAGCCCAAGCTCGACCCTCATACTGGCCATCCCTCGGTGCAGCTCCTCGACCGTTGCCTCCAGGCGCTGGTTACGCGCTCCGAGGTCGGCCACCTCCGCCACAAGCCGCTCCACCACGTTGGACAGTTCCGTGGCAGCGATTTTGAGGCCCCGGACGAAGCTACCTTTCAGGTTCTTCGAGCCCATGGCCACCGTCGTGATTATGGCCACGCTGTCCGCGGCTCTTTCTGCGAATTTGGCCGCAGTGGGCGGCCCGCCGCTGTCGATGGGGAGACGGAGCTTCTCAGACAGGAGCGCCAAGCGCTCCTCTGAGTGTTGCACCGTCTCAACCCTCTTCAGGCATCGCGTCTCAGCCGCTGAGGCGGCACGCGGGATCGGTGTCCCGGGTCGGCCGATGCCTCGACCCCTAACCGCTGCGGGTATTTTTGGGGGAGGCATCTCAGCCGAGCTCAGGTCAGAGTCCGAGGCAGCGCCCCCCTGAGATAGGGTGCGCTTGCGCCAGAACCGCGACTCCGACACCACCTCTGCCGACCGCGATGGCTGACTCTCGGCAGCCTCAGTCAGGCCACCCTCTTCAGCGGCGGACATCTCGGCGGCTGAAGTGCCGGCCGAGCTGCTCGTTATCGAGCCGTCCCTTGACGACTGGGACGCTCCCTTGGTCGTCTTCTTATTGCCCTTGCGGGACTTCTTGCCGCCGCGCGTTTTACGCGCAGCTGCACTAGTAGGGGCCGCATTTACAGCCGGACCCCTTACGGCTGAGGCGTCAGGTGCCTTACCCGACTCCGTCGAAGTGGTTGGTTTTAAATTTGACAAATCCATATGATTCCCACGAGTGTGGGAGAAAAGAGGTCCGCCCGGGCAGAGCTCCCATTAACCGGGTAAGCGTACATTTGTGACCCAACACAGGGGGTCCGCAGGTACCCTGGCTGGGGCCGCGCTCGAGACTGAACTACCCATCAGCCATGCATCTCCTCGCCACGCGCCAGAGCTTGAGATTCGGGGTAATTTTTTATAGAGGTTGTCTTCCTCGCGGTCCGGGCGATTAAGCCAAGACCCTCGTTCCTGTATGCCCGCGAGACGTAACCACAGGCACGCGCTCAGGTTTACGATTTGGGACGGGGGGGGCCGCTGTGGCCCCACTGTCCCCCCTCTCCAGAGCCCGGTGAGCCAGTCTGGCCCCACCGACTCCGACGCCTGGTCTATCCGCTGTGCCCTCTGCTGATTCAGAGGGACACGCGGAGACCCGTCCTGTCCGGAATTTTAGCCGCCGGCGACTGCCGACGTTGCCCGGGGTGCACCACTAGGAGGTAAACCGGACAAATTAGCACCCCTAGTATATTTATACTAACGTAACATATATGTTACATACTAACGTAATATAATATAATAGTATATCACGTAATATATGGGTGATATATCTTCCCGGTAGGCAATGGCCTGGTATTACTTAGGTTTCTTATAATTATGCCGGGATAACAAAAAGTTATAGGTTTAAAAAAAACATAGTATTACGCCTGTATTCACCGAAGGGGTAGGCAGAGGTGTATTACACACCCACGATCGCCAGATATGTTTAAGTCCCACGTAATAGGGGGCGAGCTTATTGACGTTTACCACATATATTATAGGATTTTTCGTTAAAAAAGCAGCTTGGAGGTGGAAAGTTCTTGCAGGAATAGAGAACGTACTTTTCTTGTTACACACAATCATGACACTGGATGCTGTGATCGAAATAAGGGGCTGAAGATCATTATTAATATAGGATATTTGGTTTTGAGTAAAATTTTCCTTGTCGTCACGCAATCGTCTCGTTTCGTCTTAAAGCGTTTATTCCGTGTGCCGCATGGGACTCATTCGAGATTCCTGTTTTACAAAAATATGAAACGATTAAAGTAAATTCTTTGAAATGGTTAAACATTCAGCTGTTATGCATTCTTTGTGGTTTAGTAACGTTTTCAGGACATTTTTCATGCTCTTTTGTTACGCTGTACTTATTTCAAGTTGTCGACTCTTTGGACTATGTTGATTATTCCCGTTATAATACGGATCTCCGTATTACGGATAAAGGTAAACTTTACGGAGTTCCCAAGCATAGTATGTATGACTTAAGACTTTGCAACAAGACTAAAATTTAGAGACCATTAGACAATTTTATTATTACCAACACCATTGTTGCTATCTACTATATAACAATATAGATATTTGTGTGATACTTTTTGTCGTGATACAGTATTAACTTTTCTTACCCCTTAATTGCTACGACGCCCTTGTTTGCTTCGCCCAGTGTGGATCGGCCATCTTTGGGAGGTAATAACCTCTCATAGAAGATCGGCCTGAAGCAACGGAAAGTAATCCTACTATGGTTTCGTATGAAGCACTGGGGGCCCTAACCCACTTCTCATTCTCTACCTGTTATCTCACAGTCCACCTCCTCATTTTCTCTCTATCTTCATTCTTGTCCACTTCTTATCTCTTTCCCTAGGGTATTTGCAAGTTGACCACTGAAGGAATCCAACACAGTATCAGTGGCCGTCAACATAGGCGGAGAGACGGCACACGGCGGGTTTCTTTAGTGGGTGCGGGCCCCACACTACCCTGTTCGTTGCCCCGAAGGTTGGGGTGTGCGGTTAGGATTAACATTTTTTCCCGCCTAAACAAAAAAAAAGGGTATTTGCAAGTTGGAGTAAAGCCTTTGGTGCTGCTTGCTTCTATAGGCTATAATAACAAATTACCGAATGCTTGTTTGTGCTCTCGTAATATTATAATAAAAATTCCCAAATCCTTCTTTAGAGATAACAGTTTATAACGGGGTAAGTATCTAATTGGTACAGTTCAAAGCTTCTCGTAAGTGTCATTATTCAAGAATTACACTTACAAACTCGCTTCACGATAACGCTGGATGTAAATTTAGGCAATGTTTTAAGGTGGTACAAGTGATAAAATATAGTTGTTATTATTATATGAGTATATAGCACTAGTGCATTACACGCGGCTTCGCGCAAAATTAAAATATATATATATATGATTTGCGTAAAAATGTTTTTTACTTGCTCAATATCAAAAAAATGACATATTTTCTTTCATTTTTCATATCTGAGAAGTGAAATGGTGTGCAGCGGCTTGACAATACTCTCGGTATAGTTGAGTATTAGCGACGGTTACCACTTACTATAAGGTGGGCCGTGGCTCGTCCGCCATCACAAGCAATAATAAAAAAACAAAATAACGGTCCCCCAGCAGTTTGGGCTGTGCGTTGATATATGTCAGCCAATGAGTAATATTTGATACCTACATAGATTTTGATTTGGAAAAAAATAGGGCTATCAACAATATACTTCACCATTAAACACCCGTTCATTATCTTCTCTCAATAAATATATCACTGATACAGCATATTTTATACTTTAGTGGTGCTTATTTCATTCTTCTAGTAGTCTTTCCTCTTTTACATGAGAGGTGCTACGGGAATGTTTTTATTTTCTAATACCAGTAATCACTCGGACCACCAGTAATCACCTCACCTACTAAATAAACCTGCCGTGTGCCGTCTCTCCACCTTTATTGACGGGCCACCGGAACCATATTACATTCCTTCAGTGGATGATGTCAACCCTTTTGTTTTTTGTTAGGGCGGGAAAAAATGTTGTGTTGTTGTTGTTCCTAACCGCACACCCTATCGTTCGGGGCAACGAATAGGGTAGTGTGGGGCCTGCACCCACTAAAGAAACCCACCGTGTGCCGTCTCTCCGTCTTTATTGGCGGGCCACTGGAACTATGTTACATTCCTTCGGTGGTGGATGGTGTCAACCTTAGGAAAAGGCTTTCCTTTTCCTATATAGGAAGTGAAGTTAAAAGTTAGTCGGGAAGGGGCAAGTTTTGGCCCTTTGGATCTCACCACATGAATGTACTGTTACTTCACGACGATATTGTGTGATAGTCTTCCTGGTCTAGTAGATCTTAATACTGCAATGAGAAAGTCTCTGTCACCATGACTAACAGATTTTCTCCTTGGCTTTATATTTCTCAATCCACACTAGGGAAGCCTAGCAGACTATGACCTGATACTCTCTAGTTATAAGAGATCTATTTCCAATAGAGGAAATTTAAGAATTTCGTAGTCTATATGTTCGTTGTGTTTGTCGTTACTCGTGCGTCGCCAACTCCATGAAAAGGAATAGAAGGCGGAAAGGAATGCTAATGAAGAGGTTTGGGCCTCCGCTCTTAATCACCATACGACACTCAACAGAAGCACCTACCGTTGCTTCACGTGGATATTTTGTGAGAGGGTGGTACTTCTCCGGTTGAGTCGGCCCATTCATGCTGGGACAAGCAAGGCTCTAACACTAGATTGTGTAGATTTAAAAAATATTAAATTAAATGATTATTTTCATTAAAAGTATCTAACTTGTACCAGACACAGGATCGAAGTATATTTCGAGACATTTGGTAAGTAACAACAATTTCAAAAGACAGTTAGAGATCCTGCGTCGTTGGGTCATATCGTCAAAGTAGGTTTTATTGTTAGGATTGAGCTCCAAGATAAAGTTAACTTTATTAGTGTAATTTTTATTCACGAAATTCTATTTCATTTGTTGAAGTATTTGTTTCTATGAAATTGGTTTAGACTTTTGGTTCTTTTGTAAAGATATTTCACTCAGTTACCTTTATAATAATATTATGGTCTTTACCTATGACGAAACCTCCGTCAATCAAATCTTATATAGATAAATCAACTGCGGTGCGTAAGCAAAAACTCGAAAACAGCTTAAACAATTTTTTTGTGTGTTTTCGAGTGGGTCCCTGGGTGGTTAGATTCATAATCGGACTCGATAAATGACACTGTGAGTTTGTACCACAATTCTTTTAAATTTTTAACGAAAATTGGCTTTTTTTCTTCTATAATTTTTCGCTTATTAGAACATAATATTTATATAACCACACAATTTCACCGCATATTACCCCACCTTATCAAAAGCTCAAAAAACAAAAGTAATTCTTAAGCTGCTAATAGGATTCATGCCAACGATTGGGCAGGACAACGTTGCTAGGTTCAGCCAGTCAACTATGAATATAATTTCATATCAGTTGAGCGAGTTAACGAACAATGCTCATATTTGACCTGAAAAAATTTCGACAGGAGAAGTCGTGTGCAGAGATGATATACGAGTATGTCTCAAAAAAAAGGTTATTTTTTTCTTATTATAATACACTATTTTTTATCAAATTCGGCAATCTGGAAAAAAAATAATTACTATTCAAAAATGTTGCTAATGTGTTATTAGAATGAACGCAGCCTATAGATGCATATTAATAACGTTGCGTTCCCAGTTATGGAAGACTGACACTTACAATAATCTTAGCGTTAGTTGATTATTTTGACATATTTTTAACTCTAATTATCAAGATTTTATAGTTTATTTATTACTACGATATTTAATGTAAACAAGGAACTTATCAATCAAGGAGATCAAGAGCAGTAGTGTGAAATGTTTTTTTCGTTGACAGCGATTAATGTCAAACTCAAAAGACTAGACTAGGCAAAGCCGACAAAGGTTAAATAAAAGTAGCTAATTATTAAAAATTAAATCTTTTCATGGCATAATATTGCATTGCAGTTTGCAGTCCTTCGTTTGCTTTTGCTCCGATGTTTGAGCGTTCTGACGGGGTTCTTTCCCCTGATGTCGAAGCGGATACCTACTGGTTACGCCAGATCGGCATTTATTTAATTATGTTTTATATTTCTGGTGCATGATCTTTTTCCAATTTCCCATACCAAAAAGTACTCTCGTCGTAGCGTGCGGGCAACACTCAACACACAAGATGACCGATCGCCGGTCGAGCCGTTAAAAGGAAGAAAAATAAATTCGCAATATTGGTGTTGCGCGATTCAAGTGTCGTGTAATCGCGTAATTACATCAAGGAACGGTAGCCCCGCTGAGATCAGTGTGAATTGTGAACTCACATCAATTTATAAACTATAGTGTATTTATAAACTATAAGTGACCTTCGTGTGCCGTGGTACGTGGAAGAAGCTACCTACATCAGACGGTGAGTACTTCCTTCCATCTTATCCTCTCCTCGTTGTTACATGCACCAGGTTGTCAAGCTATCGAATTATCCAAAAAAAAATACAGTCCACTCAACATTGGCATCCCCATTTGGTGCCCTCGGCCGGATAACGACCACCGTGGTTGTTCTCCGCAGGTTACCTTCCAGCCGCCTTTATTAGAATATTCTCACAGGCTCTAATAAGTGAATTATATTCATTTCGAATATAATTATATTCGTCCTAATAGCGTGCCATTGCGCCAACCTATTTTAGTTGCCTAAAATATTGGCGATTATCGCTCGTAGCATTGAGCTACTTGTGTCCCTAGCTAGATATACTATTTATCTGCGTATATTATAATATTTAATACATTAATATTGTAGTATTTAAGTATAAATTACATAATATAAAAAAATTCACCATTATATTCAAATACCCTCATACTGTATTATCACTGCGGTCTACGTGACTCAGCGAATCAAGCGCCTCGCTTGATAGGTACATACTCGTACCACCCGATAGCGTAGTGGTGTGGAGCGTGCGACGCTTACTGTGCGTGCGTCCATTGAAATCCGTCACATATACAATTTATATATTTTATTTTAATATTTTATTTACGAGCTTTCATAATGCCGAAAAAAGACAATAAGTCCGGCACAAGCTCGCCGTATGAGGATGCTTCGCAAAAGTCTACATTATGTATCTTACTCGCTAAACGCGAAGCAATATTTGAAATTGTTCAACACATTTTTGATCTATCTTCTGAATCCGATTTCGATACGAACGTCGAAAAGAGGGAACGTTTCTTTCGGGAGTCCTCACAGATCGATTCATTACGTAACAAATTTGAACAAATTATTGATGAGTAAAATTCTCGCTTATTAAATTTAAATCCTGAAGCAAAACCTGACTATATGTGTCTGTATGCTTATATAGCAATATTAAGTATCATCAGAAGCCGCAACGGGAGGAGCAAAGCGCACAAACTGCACTGCTAAAGGCCAAGCCGAAGCTCCCTCCAATACAAATTCTCGAGTTTGATGGTGATATTAAATCATGGCATATATTCCATACAACGTTCATGACAATCCGTCGCTTTCGGATGCCGAAAAATTCTTTTATCTTTTACCTAAACTGACAGGTAAAGCAAAATTAGCTATCTCAGGTATTTCACCGTGCGCTGAAAATTACCAGTTAATTTTACAAACACTTATAAATAAATACGACGATAAGCGTGTGTTAGTTTCAGCTTATTTAAATGAGATGTTTAACTTCTAACCTTTTCAAGTAGCCTCCGCTGCTAACTATGACTCATTCATTGACAAGTTTGCCAGCGCGGTTATTTCGTTAAAAAAAATTAAATTAGATAACTTAATCGATCTTGTTATACTCCATATAGCACTAAAAAAGATAGACTCAGATTCGGTTCGCGAGTTTGAAATTAAATATGGTAAGAAAATGCCTAAGTTTGAGGAGTTTGTGGACTTTATCACGACTCGCGCTAAGGTATTTGAACGTACTACGTATGGTATATCTACTACAAATATTACTAAACATAAAAATACTAAACAGTCGCATTCTGGTACTTCTGGCACTGCACCGAAGTACCAGACATATATTAGTACGGTTGATAAGTCATCTCGTAAGTGTTTATGTGCAAAAATAACACACAGCCATTTATTTAAATGTGTTAACCTTAACAAGTTGAATCCCCACCAGCGGTTTAAATGTGTTAAAGAGAATGATGCGTACGTGAACTGCTTAGCGCTTAACCATAAGGTGTCTAACTGTCCCAGCACCTCTCTTTATAGGGTGTGTTCTCAAAAACACCATTCAAGTTTGCACTTTGAACGTAATAATAATATTTTAGTCTGTGCATCTCAGCCGCATGCCATCGCGAGCGCATACGTGTTGCCGCAGCAAGCGCCTCGCGTTAATGAGTCTCCCAGTGCACCTGTCGCTCCTGTCGGGTCACCGGTGATTGTAAACGAGCTTTTGGATGTTGCGTTGTGTGCAGCTACTAGGGAATATAACTCTGGCTTATCATTGCATAAGATGTCTTTGCAAAGTAAACAATCTACCGTATTATTATCAACCGCGCAAGTCGCCGTCTATGATACTAGCGGCAATCGACATATTGTGCGTGCGCTTTTAGATTCCGCATCTCAAAGTAACTTTATTACGAAAGAGTGCTGCAATCGTTTAGGTATACAGGTTCAAAACACAGAACGTATAATTGTGAAGGGGTTCGGTGGGACCGAGAAAATAATTCAAACCAACGCGATTGATTTAACGTTTTATTCTCGTTTCGACAACAACATTAATTTCGATACTTCGCTGCTTGTTGTTGATAAGGTGACTGATGTGTTACCTACAGCCGTGGTGGACATGTCAGTCTTTCCACGTTTTAAAGGTATTCCGCTCGCTGATGAAAGCTTCGGTGTACCTAATAAAGTGGATATGTTAATAGGTGCTTCCCTATTTCCCCACTTACTTATCCCTGACGGTGGCCATACATGACAAGACCCGTCGGTGCCCGCTGCATTGCGCACGGTCTTAGGTTTCGTATTCATGGGTACTCACTATTGACTGATTAATTAGGCGTTTTTGGGAGCTCGAGGAGCTTCCCACCACCTCCATTCAGCAACCAGCTGATGCTGAATGCGAAGATTTTTATATTTCATCTACTACTCGTGATCCTAATAGTGGCAGATACGTAGTCGGCCTGCCATTTAAGGAGGACGTTTATTCTTTAGGGAATTCTGTAGATGTCGCTCGTAGAAATTTCGTGTGCCTCGAAAGGAAACTCGAAGCTTGTCCTAAGTTGAAGTCGGCGTATGATGACGTCATTCGAGATTATCTCGCGAAAAATTATATATCTCGCGCTCCTCAGTACGATCCAAAGGACCCTGTTCCGATTTATGTGATTCCTCATCACGGAGTCGTACGCGAGGACAAAGCATCAACTAAACTCCGCATAGTTCTGGATGCTAGTAGCCGTACCAGCTCTGGACCGTCCCTCAATGATATTTTGCATACAGGCCCGAATTTACAGGGAGACTTGTTTAAAATTATATTAAATTTCCGTCTACACGCCGTAGCAGTGACCGCAGATTGCCGACAGCAATTCTTGCAAGTTGTTATGCGCGAATCTGATCGTCGTCATCAATGCTTTTTCTATCGCTTCCAACCAAGCGACCCTCTGCTGCTATACCAGTTCTATCGAGTGTGCTTCGGTTTGTCGTCAAGTCCATACCACGCGTTGCGTACTGTAAAACAACTGCTTGACGATGACGGTGCTAAGTATCAGCTTGCGAGTAGTATTGTACTATGTTCGCTGTATATGGATGACCTAGCCTTTTCGCTGCCTAGTGAGCGTGAGGCTGTTGTAGCGTCACAGTAGATGATTGATTTGTTCAAAGGAGCACAGTGGGATTTCGTTAAGTGAAATAGCAATTTTCGAGCAGTCTTGGATGTTCTTCCTACTTCTCACAAACTTCCTACCGAGGTAGAGTTTGATAAAACCGTGTACTATAAGATACTTGGCTTACATTGGTCTACAGATAACGACACGTTCTATTTCAAAATTTCTCCTCCAGACGATATGACATGTACTAAACGCGTAATCTTGTCTACCGTTACCCGTCTGTGGGACATAATGGGTTTCGTTGCTCCCACCGTCGTACCTATATGCAAAAATATTTGTGAAAATGCTTCGGCAGCTTAACTTAGATTGGGATACTGTGGCCCCTATAGACATCAATAAGATGTGGCGACAATTTTGCGAAGAATTACCAGCTTTGAACAGACTCCGTTTACCGCGTCACGTTGGCGTTTCTAAAGGATGTGAAATCACTCTCCTAGGCTTTTCCGATGCCAGTCTTGCCGCTTACGGTGCGGTGATCTATGTTCATATCAGCTCTAACGCAGGTAATAACTGTGCGCTTCGGCTGTGCAAAGAGTAAAGTCTCGCCTACTAAGCCGCACTCAATTGCGCGTCTTGAACTATTGGGTTACTATCGAAATTGCTTCGAACAGTTCGAGATAATTATGCTGACATCATCCCAATTAAAGCAACGTATGCCTTTCTCGACTCTAAGGTCGCGTTATACTGGATAAAGGATTCGCCACACCGATGGCAGACCTTTGTTGCGAACAGAGTAGTTCAGATTACGGAAAACGTTCCGTCTGATAACTTTTACCATTGCCCGGGAGTTGAACACCCGGCCGATATTATATCCAGAGGTGTTACTCCTGAGAAGCTTGTCTCAAACCCTCTTTGGCTTCATGGACCCCCGTGGGTCTCGTTACATCGTACAAAATTTGCTAGATTCGTTCCCAGGAGCGGCACCACTGCAGTGACCGGCAGTGATTTTAATTTAGCTGAAACTAGATTACTACGTGCCTTGCAAAACCAGCATTTTGCAGAGGAATACTCTAATATTCTTAAGTATGGATCTTGTTCTCGTACACTTAATCGATTAAGACCTTTCATCAATAAGGGCGACCTTATTCGTGTTGGAGGTCGTCTCGTAAACGCTGGACTTAATTTCGCAAATACGCATACGGTTATAATTACCCCGTAATGGCCACGTGGTCAATATGATAATTGATTATTACCACGTAAAAAACTTACACGCAGGACCTGAATTACTCCTGTCTTTACTTCGTCAGAAGTATTGGATCATGTCGGCCCGCCGCATTGTCAGGCAAAGGGTGTATTTGTGTAATATTTGTTTTCGTTATAAGCCACGCCCTTTCTTTCCGCTTATGGCCAATCTACCTGACATTCGTACGCATCCGGCAGTCAAAGCGTTTACACACACGGGTTGCGATTATGCAGGTCCCATCGCTTACACTCCTGTGCGCCACCGTGGTGTACACCGTGAGAAGGTGTATATTGTTTTATTTATATGCCTTACGACGAGGGCAACGCACATATAGATTGCTACTTCGCTCAGTACTCCGTGCTTCCTCGCTGCGTTGAAAAGGTTCCTTTCTCGACGAGGACCAGTGCAAGTTATGCACAGTGATAATGCAACAAATTTCCAAGGCGCTGCTTCATACCTTCGAGATCTCTATAAATTTCTTAGGGAAGAGTACTATCCGAATCTTGAACAATTCCTGTTCAAGATTCGGATAGTACTCTCGCAGTAAGTCGCATTGCTTGAAAATCGATCTGTCCTAATTCTCCACATTTTGGAGGTACTTGGGAGAGCATGATAAAGGTAACAAAATCAATTTTGTTTAAGGTCATTGGACAGCAAATTCTTTCTTATGAAGAACTTAACACTGTTCTGACTCAGGTTGAAGGTTTACTTAATTCCCGTCCATTGACAGTGCTCAGCTCTTATCCGGCGGAGCCTTCGGCTCTTACGCCCAGTCATTTTTTACATACTGCACCTTTGCAGTCATTGCCTACACCCGATGTAGGCCCTGATAATATAAGTTTACTTGACAGGCACTCGTTAATGGCTAAGATCGTCCAGTCCTTCTGGAACCGCTGGAGAGTAGAATATCTACACGGTTTACTAGTTAGGCAGAAATGGAATACTCCCGCTGCTCCTATTTCTCCGGGAACTGTCGTGGTTCAGGACAACGTCGCGCCTTTGACTTGGCCTTTGGCAGTTGTAGAGAAGGTGCACCATTCGAAAGATGGTATAATACGTGTAGCGACTGTGAGAATCGCTGGGAGAAGTTACCTCCGTCCGATCGTTCGTTTATGTCCTCTCCCAACACAATAAATACTTAAATATTGCTTCGTAATATTATATTTACATAAGTTATTTGTAAGTTTATCATATATACATATTCTATATTACTATGTTCGTATTATTATATATTTTTAAGTTCCCTGGCTCTACGGTTTTCTCGATATTTTATACGCATTGACCGTACGAGTACTTATCTGCTAGAGTCAGAGTTTATGAGAGTTTCTTAAAGGTGACCCTTTAAGGGCGGGGGTCGATGGTTACGCCAGATCGGCATTTATTTAATTATGTTTTATATTTCTGGTGCATGATCTTTTTCCAATTTCCCATCCCTTAAAAAAAGTACTCTCGTCGTGGTGTGCGGGCAACACTCAACACACAAGATGACCGATCGCCGGTCGAGCCGTTAAAACGAAGAGAAATAAATTCGCAATATTGGTGTCGCGCGATTAAAGTGTCGTGTAATCGCGTAATTACATCAAGGAACGGTAGCCCCGCTGAGATCAACTGTGAATTGTGCCTGAACTCATATAAATTTATAAACTATACACGCCAAACATATAACCTGAGAGTGAAGTGACCTTCGTGTGCCGTGGTACGTGGAAGAAGCTACCTACATCAGACGGTGAGTACTTCTTTCCATCTTATCCTGTCCTCGTTGTTACATGCACCAGGTTGTCAAGCTATCGAATTATCCAAAAAAATACAGTCCACTCAACGTTGGCATCCCCACCTACAATGCGTCAATTGCAATATATGTGTGAATTCATCGAATACACAAAGCCGCCATATCGTCATCGACCAAAATATAAGTTAATCAGTTTAATTAAATCAGCAACTGGATATCACCTGTCATAGTAAGTTTAATGTTTTTACAGTAACTAAAACTGCTTTCTACCGAAGGTTTATTGTCTTTTGTTATATTTTATGTCTAAAGATATATTGAATTCAGAAACAATATAGTACATAACTAAACGAAACATTAATGACTGTTATAACAATCAAGTTCATAATAACTGGGCAATGGCTTATTAAATCCATCAGGCTTATTAAAACTTATTATTAACTGCATAGGTACTACAAACCCTGAATGGAAAGAGAAATGAAAATAATATAATTATGTCTTTGTATGTACATAGGTATGTACCTACATAATACTAGAACTGTGCTACATTTGATATAGCAATTAAGTGACTTCAAAGCGAGTAGGTATGAAAGAGGGTATTGGTGTAAATATGTGGAAGGGATACTCCAATGCGACAAGCGACTGGTGTAAGAAGAAATGCAATACGAAAGTGGAAGGATGTAGGAACAGGGGGGACTGAGACTCACTTACCTAGACTAAATCGGTCATGTATTGAAGGAAGGTAATGTCAGAATTATTAATGTTAAGGAAGCGAGAAATGTATGCAAGAATAGAGCCTTTTTGCGCTCTGTTCTCTCTGCCTGGCCCACAGCTGAGATGGCGAGATGATAAGTAAGTAAGTCACTTCAAATTTGCACCCTGTCTTAAAGCAGTTTCCCTTCTGTTTTTTATATCTGTTATGTCATTTACAAATTTTGTTTAGATTACTAAAAAGGATTATCTTTGTGAGGCTTGTTTTCATACAGCTATGCAAGCTGTAAATAGCTACATGAAGATCCAAAGCAGTGCGCAGGCCCATCTCATTGCGGTCATATGGAAGTCTTCTTTTTGTGGGCCTACAAGTGAAATCTACTACTGCAGAGATAATTCAGATAGTTGAAAACATAACAGCACCACGTCAACCAAGAAACTTGGGATTAGATCATAAACCCAGGGAAGAATTACTTTAGCATAATTTAAATATTCCTAATGCGGACATATAATGCAGAGAACTCACACGCTATAGAGGTGGTCAATGGCTACATTAAAAGAGATTATAGATTGTTACGATTTGAATTTAAGAACAAGTGGGGAAAATACATTGATTAGAGGGGATAAATTAAATCAAGGCACATCGACAGTTGGCAATATTATGTCTATATTTTAATCAATAATGGTTTAACGGTAGAGAAGGCATAAGGGAATATTCCTGCAGCTCCCTAGTGGGACTTAACATTGTGGGTTGTTGTGCGCACGTCATGATCCTGGTGTGGTTCCTTGGGTGGGCAAAAAAAATGGGTAAAATAATATATTTGCGCCAGTAGCATTTTTGAACAATATTGTAGTTAGGAAAGATTTCTTATGAAATAAAATGTGTGCAATAAATATGTATTTCATTTTCACTTCTTTTCTATTAGATTTGTGTAGGTATAAGTTGAGTGCAGGCGGACCACTGAAATAATGTCACACAGATCCAGTTGTCCGACACTGCAGGTGGAGAGACGATACAGGGCGGATTTATTTAGTGGGTGAGGGCCCTATACTACCCTGTTCGTTGTCTCTGACAACGGGGTGTGCGGTTAGGTATATTTTTTCAGGCCTTGTCTTCAAAAGGTATAAATTCAGTGAACTATATTGGTCGCCGCACACTTTAGTTAGGTAACTTCCCACCCAACTCTTTTATTAACTATTAAAAAATGAAAAAGGCATCCATATTTTGTTAGGAGGGAGATCCAACTCCCTAGAACTAGTATAGCTAGGAACATAATCTCTTACATTAGTATATTATCTATAAACATAACACAAGGTTATTATTGGGTAGACATGTTACGGTTAGATCTGCTCCAAAGATCAGCAAAGGGAGGCCTGAAATAGCAAATCCGCTAAGGATTTTATTTAATGGTCCTACTGAGAATATTGAGAGTAGGGATTCCGATCTCTATTCAATTTTATCAAATATCGATCTTTTAGATTTTAAAAATTGACTAGTATGAGAATTGATCAATTTTCAACAGATCGATCTCATGAATTCAATATTTTACCTACATCGATCTTAGAGGCTAAGCGTCGAATCGATACGAAAGATTGGTTTTTTGTCGTAGATTAGAAACCCTAATTCAGAATTTGAGAGACTACGTGTTTGATAGTAAGTGAATTATAGATATAACCTCGGATATTGTTTTCACTATAACATTGTTTCCAGATTACGAAATAATAAAATACTCACACAGTGGTTTTAAAAATGCCAATAGTTAATTTAATACACGAAACATCATTGTACATCACCTAACAAAAAAACAGAATGACAGGTCATCGAATGTATGGAAAGTGAGCATCCTTCTTTGAATATTAAAAAAATACAGAAATAAAAATACATAAATACAATTGTTTTTTTATATAATACCAGCCTTTGCCAGCGGCTTCGCCGCAGCCAAAAGCTAGTTTTTCGGTTATATCTCAGGTTCCGATATAGTAGCGGGATAAAATGTCCACCAGTTTTTAAGTCAAATCAAGGCCTTTCAAATAAAAAAAAAGTTGCATCAAAATCCGTTCAGTAGTTTTTGTGTGATGCGCGAACAAACATGAAGACAAACAGACAAAAATTCTAAAAAAAATTGTTTTGTGTTTAGACACGCCTATATAGCCTATTACAATATTTTTTTCTCAAATATGTTAAATGTACAGACACAGATCTGTTACAGCTTTATAATACTATAGACTCAAGATTGTTTTTAAGCCATCACCCTGCACTTAGGAATAATTTTTGTATTGTGGTAGATATAATTTCACTGACATAAAGTACGCCCAGACTCGGAACAGATCATTTGTGGATCTCACAAAGAGACGTAAGTACTGTGTCCTTAAACCCACAAAAATCGTGTGGGAGGGCAATGGATAGTAGGTGTAAGGTGAATGTGGACTCAAGATATGTAGAAACTAATTTTATTTAAATAACAATAACATATTTTTTTGTATAAAATGTATAATTATTTTCTAAATGCATTTTTTACAAATCTTATTATAAAACTTCATTTGGTCTCTCGTACTTTATATGCACAGAACATTATGTAAAAATACAAATGCTTTCACTAATAACAAACCCACTACGTAGGTAATTATATAATGCAATAATAGTATAAGGGTTTAAATGATTATTTAAAATCATTTAAATAAGTAGATTCAAGTCTTGCTTGTTAAGATACACATGGTACCTAGTATGTCTTCCGCAGTAATTTAGTTTTAAGGAAAGATCACGGTAAAGCCACACTAAACAGCTAAAAATCTGTCAGAAAATATTATCTAAATAAACGATATTTAGAATACAGTCGACATAGATATTTTTTACATCTAATGTATATATAAGAGAGATCTATATTACGGCTAAAAAGACTAATACAAATTGGAAAAGGGAAAAGCCCAATCATAAATGGAGGAACATCAAGATAAGGACGAAAACATTGTGATAGGTTTTTTAGAAAAAGGCATTATCAATTTAAATTAAACAATCATTTAGCTAGCCATGTTAAACATACCACTGAAGTAATGTAACACAATTCCAGTGGTCCGCCAAATAATATAGACGGAGAGACGAAACACGGTGGATTTATTTTGGTAAGTGAGGGCCCCACACTACCCTGTTCGTTACCCCGAACGACGGGGTGTGCGGTTAGGTACATTTTTTCCCGCCTTAACATAAAAATAGGCATGTTAGATATTTTCAGTCTCAAATGAAAAGATCAGCTCATTCCTTCTTCAATTCAATTTTCTTGACAGTTCCTGTACTTGTTTCGGTATCATTTGATGAACCAGAATTAGAATGTTCTAGTTTTACCGATTCTACCTTATTTTTGTCACTACTTCTTTTACTTTTTGTATTGATATTTAAAATTGAAGGTGTTTTGCTTTTTTTTGGTTTTATTTTGACAACTTTTTCTGGTGGCCTATAAATACTCTCCGTTCTGTGTTGAAGCTTATTTAAACCAAAATTAGGTTTTATTTGTGCTGTTTTTTCTAAATCACTTACATGTGGTAAATGTAAATCGCTTATATATACATAGTCTTCTTTGGACTTCGTTTCAACAGTTCCAGGATTAATTTTTACAGGCACAATTTCTAACTTTTTTTCAAAAATAGTCTCTGGGCCTTTTGAGTCCAATACATTCTCTATATTTGTTGGTGAGTCTACACCACCAACTAATTCTTGAATTAATTTATCTTCGAAATCTACTTCATCATCGATTTCTTCTTCATCATCCTCAGAATAAAATGATGAAAATGATGTGAATGAACCTTGTCTTGAATGAAAATCATCTGGAAGGCGGACACGTGGTCCATTAGCGGGAATTTCAACTTGGCTGGGGGATGGAGTTATTACAATTTTTGGATCTTGTGATGATGGAATGTCACTTGAGGCTATGATCACTCTTGGCATTCTTTCTTTAGGCAGTACAACTTTAAATTCAGGGTTTTCATGTGGCTGTTGTTTGTTTGAATCAAATGATGCATTACGCGGGGTATCTAAGTAAGGGCATAAACTATCTATATTTTCATAGTTTTTTATAGGACTTTCTTTTATTTTGCTTTTTATGGTTGAGGCGTCAAAAGACGATAATGGTTTAGTACTTTTATATGCAAGACGTCGTTCTAAGGTTGTTGTTCTTGGAGGAGGCTGTGGTGGAACTCTAGGACGATCTGTTTGGCTTTCCATAGAATAACCACGAAAAGTTTGTAGGGAATTAGGCTGTAGTGACAACCGTTTTTGTGTTTTTGGTAAATCAGGGAGTACCTTGGGAAAGTTTCTTTTCTTCATATGTAATAAAGCTTCTTCGGCAGTCATGGGACTACTAGCTTTTTCGTCCCGGCATGTAACACTCACGTCATTTCTAAAGGTTACTGGTGGTAATATACTAAGTAAGTTATCGGATTCTATTTTTTCCATTAACTTATCATAATTCACATCAGTAACGGGATCGGACGAGGAATGTTTATGAGATATTACTAATGGCTTTGGATCAACTGATAAAGTGATTACATTTTTAAAAGTTTTTTCTTTTTCATTAACTTTAGAGTTAGTTTTAACTTCATTTTTTTCTTCATTTTTTATAATTTTTTGTTGTGTATTGGAATGTATTTGGTCCTTCACATCAAATGATTTCAATATTTCAATTGGTTCCTGATTAATTACGGAGTTAATTCTGGCCGCAGGCGTAGCATCGATAGCTACGGATACTTTTTTAGATTTATTGCTATCAGTTCCTTTACTTTTTAGAGAATCGTTTGACTTATTGCTTGGTTTCTTATTATTTAACGAATGTTTATTACTCCCTATTGAAGAATAAGACCCAAGAGCTGAAGTCGATGTTGTCTTCTCGGAAGTTTTATTTATATTAGTTTTTGTTGTAATGTTTTTAGAGTTTACACTGTCATTTATCTTCAAATTATTTTTTCTTTTTGAATCTGAAAGTAATTCTTCAGATCTAGTAAAGGGCTTTGTTTCAATCATGTATTTCTCGTTTAAATCAGAATTAGATTTCCTTAATATAGCTGGGGAACATCTATGCATAACTTCATTTGCAATCCAATCTCTTACTTTAGTGTGAGCATCCAATGTACTTGTAGATAAATGCCTTCTTAACTGAAATCTTTCTCTGAAGCCTCCAGAATCATCTGATTTTGGTGTTTTACAAACATCTATTTTCTTTTTATACTTCTTAGAATTTAACTTTTTTTTGTTAAAACTCATTGACTTGATGACGCTGCATCCATTTTTTAAAGTTCGCAAAGCACTTTTATCATCTCTGGTACTTTTTTGACCAATCACATCAACTTCTCCTATCTCTGCACGAGGTGCTCTTCTCGATGAATTATCAAGGACTTGTTCACGAATCCTAAGTTTTCGTTTCTTGAAGTACAATATAGAACAAATGCCAACATTTACAGCTAAAAAAAGAATACTTAATGATACTATTAGAGTAATAGTTGCACTCGAAGTTTTTACTGACATGATAACTGCTGGTTTAGCGGTGGTTGTAGATTTTGGAATATTTTCCGAAAAGCTAGCTGGTTTTTCTATAGAATTTATTTCTTTATATATATTGTTGGTATCACGTGTGTGTTCGGGTTGTGATTTGGGTCTCAATTTTCCGTAGACTGGTGAGGAATGATGCGCAATTTCAGCTACATGTGTTGACCATATTCTCCGAACTTCTTCTGTAGATAACAAAGTCAGTGTTATTATCAAGTTTATAAATGTTAACTACTTTACAAAAAAAAAATTAAAGTCTTCTTAAGGACTAAATGGATACTACCTCAAGGTAATATTTAAAATTAACGAAATAAAAAGAACGAAAAACTGTCATGGTTATAAAATTACTGTTTTATAATAATAGGTGATTTTATTTTTAAATGTGAAATGTTCAAAAATATATCGATATCGGGGTATGTTTTGTTCATTTTGTTTTATTCGGTATACATTTTTTGTTCGGGCTTTACAAACATACAATTTCACGGACACAAAGTACACCCCGACTCAAAAGACAAAAAGTTGTCCTGTGTGAGGATCAAACCTACAACAATTGGGCGGGAGGCTGGTATGTAAACCACTCCACCATTCTGTGCAGTCATAGGTCTTTTAAATTATTTGATAGCGTGGATAATCAAATACTTTCTTGAGAATTTCCTCGGCAAGCGATATGGGACAGACTGGTTAATATGCTGTAATATAGTTTTACTCTCCATAAAACTGATTATACACTTATTTTGAAAAATAAGGTCGTCTAACCTTCGGCGCTCACGCAATGGCTGCTTTCTAAACAAATATAGACTAGTTTTTTCGAGATGCTAAGAGCACAATATAAAAAATAATATGACAAATAAAATAAATATGAAACTGAGGTATTTACAGAGGACGCAAAAATAACATTGAAATTATAATGCGAAGTTACCTATAGGATCATCAGTGGGTTTGCTGTTTTTAGTGCTTGTTACTTTAATTCTGCGTGTTGTAGGTGCATACTCAAATAGTGGATCCACTACGAATCTACTCGTCTTATTGGGCAAAGTTTCCGTCCAGAATTTAGTAAAGTTTGACCTATATGACTCTTCTTGTGACGGCGGAATATCTGTGAATTTTAGAATAAAATTCTTTGTGATATAATGGATTTAAATATTTAAGAATCCTCAGTATCTTCACCGTGGGTGTGACGATTATTTAAAAATAATTTATTCGTTTTAATGAGCCCTGAAGCAGCTGAATAAATTTCATTTGAAAGCAATTAGAGTAGCTGTTTCAATATTGATTTACATTACTTCTATTTCGAGTATAGTGGTAGTCTAAGAATATTGAAAATATCATTACTTACCAAATCTCAAATAGTTTTGATATTTTGAATCATATTCAGGCCATTCCAGGCTATACAGACCCCAGTATCTTTTGTCTAAGTTAAAAAATTTTACTGGAGAGTATATATTTGGTGAACTGTAACAAAATAATGTCTCTTAATAAACGGCAAAAATAAAGGAAGTTTTTAATCTCTGCAGTCTTAGCATAAAAATACAAGAATTCTTAATAAAACAAAATAATATTTTGAATTTTATTTGATGAAATTTGCATCTTATGAAATGAGATACGCATTAAGCATGGTGTTGAGTTGTAAGAACATAACTTATCTTAACACAGTAATTAATTTTAAAATATAACTATTATAACGTAAATAAATAACTAACTGCGATGGTGGTGCAGCGATAGTGTGAGCGACTGCTGATCTGGACTGTGGGTCGGGCGGCACTACTGAGCTTTTTCGTAAAAAGAAAAAAATCAGTAGCAGCCCGGAGTTTAGAAAATGTACCCGGTAGACGGCAATAAGCTCGCCCCCGTATTCCGTGAGACTTAAACATAGTTGGCGAACCGTTTGTGTGTAATACACCTCTGCCTACCCCTTCGGGGATACAGGCGTGTTGCTATGTTATGGGTTTATGTTTACAATAAAGAACATTTAGATAGTTGGAATTTTAGGTTGAATATCAATGCTTCTTATAACTAACTTATCATCACGCCATTTTACTTGCAGGGTAGGCAGCGAGAACAGAGTGCCAAGGTTCTCTATTCTTGCATACATCTCTCGCTTTCTCAACATTCATAATTCTCTTCATACATGTTCGCCGGTTTCGGTAACTCCTGACTCCACCTTCCTTCAATAAATCACCGATATAGGTAGGTGAGTCTCGGTCTCCCCCTGTATCTTTCCATTTTCGAATTTTCAATTTCTTCTTATACAGAGATAGAATAAAATTATCTGTTCCACGTTTTAAATATCTGCCAACTAAATAATTATTATTACACGGTTTAATATTCCGAGTGGACTAAGATTATAGACTTCAGTGGCCGATGACTATCCATTGGAAAACATATATTCATCTAACCACAATTATAATGAATTTGAATTTTACTTTCTGGTTTTAACCACCCTTTTTTTTTTTTTTTGTTAAGGCGGGAAAAAATGTTCCTAACCGCGCACCCCGTCGTTCGGGGCAACGAACAGGGTAGTGTGGGGCCCTCACCCACCAAATAAACCCGCCGTGCGCCGTCTCTCCGCCCTTGTTGGCGGGCCACTGGAACTATGTTACATTCTTTCGGTGGTTGGTTTTAACCACCCTAATATTCGTTTCATGAAATAGCAACAAATAATATTTAATTTTATAATTTCTTATAATATAGTGAGGTTTAATCAAAGTAAAAACCATAATTAAAATAATGATACTGTTTAAGAAATAATAAAATAACTTACCCGTTTTTAACAAAATTTGTCCACATTCTCATCAGAACTTCGCTGAGCAACTTCTCGTGTTGTGTATACTCGGTATTGAAATGAGAATTCGTTATTCCCAAAGGAATTCCGAATATGTATGGTAATTCTTCCCCTTCGACGCTTTTGTTGAGCTGTGAAAAAAATATTTTAAATAATCATCTTACACGTTATAAAAGTGAAAGAGATGGGTTCATATTTCCTTTTTTGGTGAAAAATATGAAAGTTTTACACCAAAGAATAATCTTTATGTCTTTGTGCAAACAAACAAACATACATAGCATCACGCCTGTATTCCCCGAAGGGGTAAGCAGAGGTGTATTACACACCTACGGTTCGCCAGCTATATTTATTTCCCACGTAATAGGGCACGAGCCTATTTCCGTCTACCGAGTACATTTCCTAACTCCAGGCTGCTACTGAGAATTTTTTTTTTTTCGAGAAAGACCAATTGCTCTGGCTGACCCGCGGATCTAACCCCAGACCTTCATGATCAGCAATCTCTCACACTACTTCTGCACCACAGAGGCAGTTGTATGTTTTTGTGAGTTTTGTGCATTTTACGACAAATCTGATAGCCACGAGCAAGATTTGAACCGGTCATCCAGGAGACGCAGGTTCAATTCTTGTCCGTGTGTATAATTTATTTAACATTTTTGTACTTCGTATTCAAGATGAGAGTATCTCTCTGGCATGCAGGTTTCTAGACTTTGTTTACCTTCACCGGGAAGTGACAATTGGTGAACATACACACACAGATTAATTTTCAAGAGATAACCCTATGATTATTGAATAATAATAATAGATGAGTGTGGCGTGTAAACTTCCGGGGCTCTCGTGAGCACCTACTTTAGTTTAATTATTAATTTAAATAAATTTAAATTAATATTTAGTTTAATTATTAATTTAAATAATTAAGATTTAAAAAAGTGGCTTATGAGTTTTTTTGTATAAAATGTTGAGTTTCGGGAGAAGAATCTCATAAAAAGCCTTACTACAGAATCCGGCCGCTTGTGGCGATTGCAATCGCGATATTGCGGATGCACTTGCCTCAAGCGCTCGTGTGAGTTAGGAATTAGTAAGTAACATTGACGATTTTAAGTGCTATTATAATAAGCCTATGAAAAAAGTTATTTTTGCATTTGAATTTCTCACTTATCAAAGAAATATAATAATGAGAATTTATTTGCTGTAATGTTACACCGATACTATGAAAGACGTTAGTACATTTATAGTAAAATTGGCTCATTTATGCTGTGGTCAGCAAAACTCCATCACTAATAAAAGCCTACCATTTTTTTTTTTTATAATGCAGCGAGGAAGTTTAACTTTCAAAGTAAATTACACTTACAGCTGCATTGTCAGAGCTAACAGAATTATGTCCGAATACATAAAAGTAAGACTGCGGGTTGGCTTGCGAATGGTAATCAGCAAATCGGATAATTGGAGCAAGCGTCCGAGCATCGCTAAACGCGTTGAGGATAACATCTCGATTTGTTTCTACGTTCCATCGCTGGGGGTCCAATTTCGAAGGAGCATATCTGAAAATATACGAGTTCTTTTAAAATATGGAGTAAATCTCCTGGCTTGGTATTAACCTATGTAGAAGAACGAGAAGCATTTAGAGGAAATCCTTGTATCGCGCATGATTTTACAAACATGCAATAACAGACACAGTACACCCAGACTCTGAACAATCCTGTCCTGTATGAAAACTGAACGTTCGCGTGGTAACGGACTAATAATACAAGTGTCTCCCCCCATTCTTTCCCACGGGTGCCGTACGAGGCGACTAAGGGAAGTTAGTAATTATCACCATTGCATTACTAGTGTTAGGGCTGGGTACCAAGTGGGAGTACTCACTTGGTATCAGCCCCAGCGGGTTGGTACCACCATATCCCGTGCGACCGGCCAAGAAGCACATCAGTGTGTTTTGGTTGTAGCAGGAGATAGCCGTTTATTCTTTCATTTCATATCTGTGTAACTTGACAAAACCCTGGGTATAGTTGAATCCATGGGTTGCCATTTGCCATCAGGTAGACCGTGGTTTGCCTGTGGTGACAGGCAAACCACGCAATAAAAAATAAAAAAAGACGCCACCAGTTTGATGATGGAAATTCTGAGAGAGCACAACTTAGAACAAGATGGATGAAAAATGTGAAGAATGATTTGTGCATGAAAGATGTTAATGTTTATAAGCGATCACCTATTATACCTAGTGAGGAATTGATTTACTACTATAGATACTGCTCTGGCATCGACTTATAAGATAAGGGCCCATACAATTATGATTTATAGAGTTCTCTATCCATTTGGTGATGAGCTAAGAATACCTACAAGTATTCTCTCCCGAGTTTGTCGTATGAGATGACCAAGACTTAGAGAAGTAAGGAGTTATTATCTATAGCATTACTGGTGGTAAGGTTGGTTACAAAGTGTGAGTGTGAGCTCTCTTGTTATCAGGTCCGAACAGGGTAATATCGCTGTCTGACGTGACTCACCGTAAAGCACCTCAATATCTTTGGTTGTATCGAGAAATAGCAATCTATTCATAAATTTACCATAAGCGAAACATCATATTTTAATTATTTATATAATCAGGTAACTTACTCTTTCAATACAGTTTTCAAGACTTCATTCTCGGCTCCATCAAACATAATTTTTGCATATTTTTTAATGAAGTCGTCTCTTTGGTTTTCCAATATTCCATGTTCTAGCTCAATCACTCCAAAGTCATGGTACCTTTCTAATTCTGTGACACCTGTTAGGAGCTGATATCTAAAACAAAATAAATTTTAGAAGTAGTCAGTAAAATAAATTAAAAAAAAATATATGTAAGTATTTAGATATTTTTATATATATATTTTCAGTATTTGACATGCTAAGCACTATACATTAAACACAAAGTGAAAAATGTGAAATCGAAAATAACAGTCACGAGCAGGATTTACATCTCCTGGATACCGTCCATCTGGAAATATTTATAGGGTTTGCGTCATTATTAGGTGAAAATCTTAATTGTAAAATTAAGTTTACCTGGTCGGTATAATGTATGAAAATACTTCCGACAGATGGCGCAGGCGTCACCCAAAGACGTTAAGTAGATATGAATGTGTTATCGAAATTAACAGTCAGGAGCAATTGTCACGATGGCTGAATTGGCAAAGCATCTGGACGGTATCCAGGAGATGCAGGTTCAAATCCTGCTCGTGACTGTTATTTTCGATTTCACATTTTTTCACTTTGTGTTTAAAATATATCTAAGTAATGGTGAAATTCGAACCCTTGAGTTAAAGTATAAAATTTTGCGATGGCTTAACAGTCTAACATATGAAATGGTATCTCGTAAATCGTGGGTTTGAATCCAATCATTTACCGTAACCTTTTTTCCACAATACTATAAATGGCGTAACATTCATTTTATTTCATATCTAGTTTCAGGCACGTCACTTCGTAGACTTTGAAATAGGGTGATTATAATATATATCACTCTACGGCTTGGGCCACAAATATTGAGGTGGTAAAAAAGGATGATAGAGAGGATCTGAGGAGGTGGGCAGTAAGGATAATACGGAAGAGATGAGTGGGTTTGAGCCTTTTTTCAACCGTTTTAATATCCCACTATTGGGCGTGGGTTTCCCCTCTTTGGCCTCTACTTATTCTTATTCGACTATCCCAATTGCTCAGATTATAGGTTAGGTCAGAAACAGAAACCTTTTTTATTCAATATAAAAACAAATGCAAGACGAGTTTAAGTGCCCGCCGGGAACTCGTTGACACCGCTGCGTGCTCGCCCTGATGATGAGCATCGAATATGCTCGAAACTCGGGTTGACATAATCGATCCACAACGTGAGTTATTTCCGGTTATATAATTTTAATACGAGATTAAGAGAGCTTTGGAAAATTTTCCGTTGATATAATTAACATTGAAGATTTGAATAATTTGAGAGAACACACTTTTGAATAATTATTACGTTAATTGCCCAATCGTTGCGCTTCAATAAGAACTTCTTCTTTTGAATATAATGAATTAGAAGTGCTTCTCCGTAACTTTTGATTTGATTTGAATTATTTAAATACGTTTTCTGATATTTTCCAGTTTTCTTGTAACGTCATATTTGTTTAGAACAAAAAGGTGGGGTGAATTATATTGGGTCGTTTATTAATAAACAATATTGAAAGGACAAAATCTGCAATTCCTCATGTTCAAATATAGTTATTCACTATACAGTTTGTTTAGTAGTATTCAGGAGCCATACATTAATCGGCCCATTCAAGGTGAGGTAAGGTAATTCAAGGTTACTCACTAAGGTTTTTTTTTTGGCCGGTCATAGTACCAACCCGCTCAGGCCCGATACCAAGTGAGTACTCCTACTTGGTACCCAGCCCTACCACCAGTCTAGCAACGGATGATAATTGCTTCCCTTAGTCGCCTCATACGACACCCATGGGAAAGAATGGGGTGGTGACACATATATTCTTAGTCCGTCACCACACGGCGATGCTTCTATATATTATATACTATTTTTAATGTACATATTTTTGTGTAAACTACCATCAAATTGAGAGCTTCTTACTGTTTCCATCACGAATGGGCAGTTTCGATTAAGAAAGTACCATCCTCTCACAGAATATCGACCTCAAATAACGGTATGTATTTCTTTTGTTGCGTTTCCTTCTATGAGTGAGGATGCAAAAATAAACCACCCCTTCATAACCCTATTTATTTCCCGCTATCTACTTCTATATCTGCTGCTCTGCTAGTGAAAGTCCCGTCCAAGTCGGTCCACCCGTTCTGGAGACTGGTCGAAACAAACAGACAGACAAAAACTTTAAAATCGGTACATTTTAGATCTATTTCTTTTAGCAATTGACATGCTCTGCTATTTTTTAAAGTACAAATTATTTGTGAATAAAGAAAAAGAGATTTTTATATACTCATATAATTATATTTAGTGATGGGTTGTTATTTAGACATTACAGACGCTTCAATTTTATTTATTTGTATATATATATATATATATAGGTACACTCACGCACACACACGCACACAACACACATACACACACCACATCATCCATCCATCCATCCATCAGCCTTTCGACGTCCACTGCTGGACATAGGCCTCCCCAAGAGAACGCCACAACATGTTTCGCTCATATGGGGGATAGTGCCGTAATCGCCACGCTTGGGAAGCGGGTTGGCGATCGCAGTGAATGTTGCTAATACTCGAGGGAGTGCTGCTACCCACTCCCACGATATTCCAGTCGGCTCTTACGACTCCCATGGGTGGAGAGGGTAGGAAAATTCTAAAGTCGGCCCCACACGGCAGACCGACGGAGACACACCACATAATACACTAAGAAATAAACTCACATAGAAAATCTTTTAAAAATAAATTTTAGTACAATAACTTTAATCATCTACTATAAATCTCAATTAATCGTATATAACGGTTTACATGGTAAAAAATTATAATATTTTGAATGTGATATAGAGAGGACACTGGCTCCTGTTATACAGGTACTCACCTAGCACAGGAGTCAGGGAACCACTATATTTTTTTGCAACTTACATTGGCTAATAATTATTATTATTATCTCATTCTAAGCACCAAGGTGCGTTGTGGTTGTAGCGAGAGGTAGCCATTATTTCTTTCATTACATATCCGCGTAATGAATGGTTAGCAACAGCTTGACAGTACTCTTTGTACAGTTAACTTCATGAGTTTGTATACTTGTTTATCACTCTTATAAAAAATTCTGAAGGTCAGCCCCAAATAAGTTAATTAATTACCTAGTAGCCCGTTATGCCTTTTTTTTTAAATTCTTTATTAACGCCATACACCATTTAGGTTAAGTCGGCTAGTATGGCCTTTGTTATATTAAAATTGCTATATAACTATGTGATATTGACTATGGTCAAAGAAAATTATGACACGAGTACATACTTGCTCAAGAGATTTGGGAACGACTCCATGGTTTTGGCTGGCTCGTTTGGTATAAAGGACCCGGCGACTACAGGCCCTAGAGGGGTTTCGAATTCTCTTGCCAGGATCTGCACCTTCTTTATTTCAGATAATCTGTGGACAGAGATTAGTTAATTTGTTAATATCACGAAAAGCCGTTGATGCTACGCTTGATCTCCTCTCCATTTGTGACGGAATGCCGCCCCATCGTATCATGAATGTGAGGGAAAAGCAACGCTTAGGATATATTATGAAAAAAAAACATAATTCATATATAGAATATAGAATATCGAATATATTTTATTTAGTTTTAATATTCGAATTTTAATATTCGAATATTTCGAATTTAGTTTTAATGTTCGAATTTTTCTATAATAAATTTGTGCACACTCACGGTTTCCTCTGTAAGCAAGCCATCATGTTCCTCAGGTTTGGTTTACACCCCAAGCTTTGAGCCACTTGGAGTGTGTATGGTGTTGGGTCTTTCGTCATTGCCCAGTCTGATAATGCAGATCCTGACATTATTATCGCTCGATGAAAGAGACCTGCAAAATATTTTTTTTTTAACCATTTACATGTATAGCGCCTTATAGAGCTTTGGCCGTGTGGGGCCGGCTTTAGAATTGGCCCACCTCTCTCTACCCACGGGAGTCGTAAGATCCAACTGAGGGAATACCGGGGGAGTGGGCAGCAGCACTCCCTAGAGTATTAACAACATCCACTGCGATCGCCAACCCGCCTGCCAAGCGTGGCGATTGCGGCATTATCCCCCATGACGGGACCGCTCGTTGTGGCGTTCTCTTGGGGAGGCCTATGTCTAGCAGTGGACGTTGAAAGGCTGATGGATGGATGGATGGACATGTATAGAAAAATTTACATACAGCTCACTTGATTGTAAAGAATCACAGTAGCTTATAGAGGCTAGCAACATCGGGCTTATTTTGTATTTTGCTAATTACAGGCAAGACGTCTGCCCATATGTTTTTGGTTTGTTTTGTTCTACATCCAGCATTTATCAAAGTCTTACTTTAATATTTTTAGGTCACACCAAAAGTTGTTCTTTGAAATTGAACCTAGTTGCAGCTACAGAACGTCACAATCTTATTCACTACGATACACACTATTGATGAAAGAACATTAAGTTACCATTAGATATTGGTGATAACATTAAAAAGTTGACACAAGCAGCTCCAGTACCATGCCCCATCAGGGTCACGGACGAGGGGTCTCCATTCATATCCTCTATATTGTCTTTGATCCACTGTAAGGCAGCTAACTGGTCTAGGAGACCGTTATTGCCGTAGTCGTGTTCTGTTAGACTTGGTTTCATGAAACCTATAACAAAAAAAATAACATGCCATAGTAGTTTTATGTATCTAAATAGATCTTATACTATGCACTGGATATGTAATTTTTGTCAATAAATTTTTATTATGGACGAACAATACTTAGTAGAAATTGTTTCGATACATGTCGTTGTACATGGATTCTGAATAGCGGTGTTCAGAATATCTCGCGCACAGCATGTCAATGATGCGAATTATGAATAAAGAGCATTATGTTCTGGCCACATTTATGGGCAAAGTCAATGTCCATCGTCGCGATAATTATCGCGTTAAATTATTACGTTAACGCGATAAATATATCGGGTGGCTGGATAGGGTGGATATCCACACTTAAACGTTCAATTTCTTTGACATACCGCTACTGGAGTTATCGCCGAAAGTCAAACGACAATGCGAATGTCCCGGTTAGTCTAGGCTACGCCAACATTAAATGTCCATCATCGCGATAATTAACGGCGTTTCCCACTACTGTGGCTCTAGCATAAGATTTTATGAAATCACACGCTGCGGTATCCCTAAATAAATGGGATAAGGCGAAGCGGATGATGATATCAATTTACCCCTGCTGTTTTCCAAAATGGCTGAAAAAGCTTATTATTTCAAGAAGAAACTTATGATCTTTAAAAAATCAGCCACAATATAGGTTTAAATTCTTTGCCGACGGAGTCACGGGTAGCGGTTAATCTTATTATTATTACTCACCCAATATTCCAAGCCTAAAATTGATTGTGATGACTATGACATGTCCATATGAAGCGAGCATTCTGCCATCGTATGGATTACCGGAGCTCCACTCAAACGAATCCCCGTGAATAAATACTAAGACTGGAAACTTTTTGGATTTCTGCTCTGAAACAAAATGTATTATCTTGAAAAAAGTACTCGAGTTAAAAACAAAACTACATGGAGATTTTTGTTTCTTTTTTTTCTTAATAATCTATGGTATTATTAAACATCTGGAATGTATAAAAAAATATCTTCAATATTTTTTTTAATTATAAAAAAAAAGTTATTATTTGCCTTATATATAAGCATACTTATTTTTCTTTGACTAGCCGATTTAAGTTTTTTTTTTCATAGGGTATATACCGCCTATTGGCCGTGTTAGGCCGACTTTAGAATTGTCCCACCCCTCTCTACCCACGGGAGTCGTAAGAGCCGACTGAGGGAATACCGGGGGAGTGGGCAGCAGCACTCCCTCGAGTAATAACAACATCCACTGCGATCGCCAACCCGCCTGCCAAGCGTAGCGATTACGGCATTATTCCCCATGACGGGACCGCTCGATGTGGCGGTCTCTTGGAGAGGCCTATGTCCAGCAGTGGGCGTTGAAAAGCTGATGGATAGATGGATGGATATACCGCCAAGGTGGTCATATCATAGAAATATCGTGATTACCTATTAATGAATTCTATTCTGAAAAGTTTAATGTAAAAGTTATTTTTTTTTAATTATACCTATTCTGTCATTAATTATTTATTTTATTATAATCTAACCTTTTTCAATAAGTAATTATAATTTTAATGTAAATTTAAATATACATTACTATTAAATAAATACTCGTTGCGACATCTTTTGCAAAAAATATAAACTGTTAGCTGTACTCAAAACCAACATGAAATGTGCAGACAAACTCTATTTTCTACTGAGATAAGATCTTATGAGTATGTTGGACCAAATAGTTTCAGAGAACGTTCAAAGATGGCGTTCTACGCAATTCTGAATATACAATTTAACCCGTCGAGGATAGTCGATCTTATACCTCCCGAGCGTCGTACTTTAGCAGCAGGGCCTTAACTGTGCTTACTGTATCATTATTAAATTCATGCGTGGGGATTATTATTTACCACGTGAGTCGGGGCACGTCTGGCTCCACAATATTAAACATGCACGCTGGTAAAATTAGTTCTCTTACACCGCGTGATCACAGCGCCATATACGGCAGCGACACACAACGCATCTTGTCGGTAATATTAAACTAACGGACATAGGTAGGCGCTGTAGCTCCAAAGTTTTGCTAGCGACCCCTTCTGACCGATAAAGACGTTTCACATCAAAACAAAATACTAGTTTCCTACGCAAGCTGCGTAAATAGGTAGTATTTTACGAGTGAAGCTCGCTGTTTTCCTTCCCTGAGCATCGGCAGTGATAATTATAACTAAATTTTCCCTGCAACTTCCTCCGCGTACACTTTTGAATATAGCTACGTCATTCTACAGCAAATTAATTATCTCTATAAAAAAATAGCAATCCTGATTATACAGGAACCACTATTTTTTAAAGTAAAAATGGTTCCTAAAAAATAATTTTTTTAGAGAAAAATTATTTTTTTAAAAAATTATTTTTTTCTTTTTTTATAGATACTTCTATAAGTACTTTTCTGGCTTCCAGGCTACATGTATGCAAAATTTTGTGATGATTAGTTCAGTATTTACTGCGAAATAGACAAAGTTGTGTTTCATTATCCATTATATCTTCCCTTTAGGCTTTAATCACATCGTCACTAGCTTATGGCTGGGGATATATCAATGAAGTCGTTTAGGCGTACCTACCTCACGGAAAAGGTCAAACAGTATTATGTATTTAATTATCGAAGGTGGGTCTAATCGATAATCTCTGGGAACAATTTCATTCAAATCCCTTTAGTCGTCGGATTTATATACGTATTTGGATATCTTACTAAAACTTTTATATTTTTCGGATTAAAGAATGTCATATAAGTACCTAAATATAGCATTTCGATATTTAACTGTTTAGTCGTGATTGTCTGACACACGTCCAAACATTTTAATTAACTTTTGCATGTGTAACTTTAGTAGTATTTAAAGTACAAATTATTTGTGAATAAAGAAAAAGAGATTTTTAGTAGGGGCGGGAATCGAACCGCACACCTTTTCCAATCCGGGGAAGTGCTCTAAACCACTGAGCTACCCTACTGATCCTTCGATCATCCCAAATTCTTAATCACATTTGTCTTACGACTAACGCCATCTACCGGCAAGCATTACATGCATCCAATATATTAAGAATTTGGGATGATCGAAGGATCAGTAGGGTAGCTCAGTGGTTTAGAGCACTTCACCGGATTGGAAAAGACGCGTGGTTCGATTCCCGCCCCTACTAATAATCTCTTTTTCTTTATTCACAAATAATTTGTACTTTAAAAAGTAGCGGAGCATGTCAATTGCTAAAAGAAATAGATCTAAAATGTTTAGTAGTATTTCTACTAAAGTTCTTTCTCTCGCCAGATATGCTTAAGTAGTAGAGTGTAGATATACCTTAACTAATCAGCACCGCCAAAAAACAGAATCAGATTCTTAGCGGACTATATGTAACTTGCTATGAGTTACATTTTCAGGAAAGGTTTTTATATAGATACTCTCAGACAAAGGGCCGCCTTGCCTTGAACGAAGTCAAAAGCTTTGGGAAGTAGGTTGGCCTAATTTTAGAAGTCACTTTTCTCTTAATATTATTCATAACTTTTTATTCTCAAATCTTCTGAGTAACCTATATTCCGACATTAATGACTGGAAGTCGAGGATGTATTGTGTGTGTTCGTTTAGTGAAAGCGGCGGCCAGTCTCTTCTCACCCCTATTTTCTCCCCGCCTCCAATTCCTTTCTCCAGAATTGCTATAACTACACGTGAGTGATGACCTTGGTATTGCTAGCGTATATACGTATAAAATTCATTGTTCATCTTCAGGTATGGTATAAGAATACAAATGTCACCACCTCATTGGGTGTCGTAGGTACCAGATAACTAAGCAGACAAATAAGCAGTTATCATCCATTGCATTAATAATTGTAGAGTTAGGTACCAAGTGAGATTACTCACTTGTTACCGGGCCCGAGCGGGTGAGTACCACAATCTCCCATGTGACTCACCTTGAAATACCTCGATGAGTTTTGTAGTGGGATCATTTTCTAAAATACATTTGTATTTAGAATATTTTTTGTATGTCTGTTTATCTGTTTGTTTGTTCGGGCATTATGCGAAAACTACTAAATGAATTTTGGTGAACCTTTTTTGTTTGATAGCATTGATATATAAAAAAAGAAAAGATCTACAATTGGGCATTAAAAGTGTTCACTAAAAATTAGTGCAGGATACGCTTTCCTGCACTCATTTCGTTTAGTGTTGTTTTGACGTGCGAGCGGCCGCCACGGTCGCAACGTAGCAACATGCATAATAATGCCAAATTCTCTTTTCCAAAACTCATTGACTGTCTCTTTTTCGCTCGTTCTTGCTGAATAGTGCTATTACACTCACGCATGCAGTTTACGATTTTATGAAATTAATGCGAAATGAATGCTATACATATAAGTAAGATTATATTTGACGGGCCTCGTGGCGTGGTCGGTAGTGTAACCGACTTCCGTGCACGAGGTCGTGGGTTCGATTCCCACTCAGGACAATTATTTTTGTGATGAACACAGATAATTGTACTGCGTCTGGGTGTTTTCTATCTATGATATGTATGTATTTACAAAAACAAAGTAGTATATGTATTATATCCGTAATCTGGTACCCATAGCACAAGCGAAGCTTAGTTTGGGACCAAAGGACTTTGTGTGAAAATGTCCGTGCATATATTTATTATTAATACAACTTTTGCCACGATTTCTATACACAATTGTGTATCCTTAATTTATAGAACAATATTTGATAGCTGTTGATTATACATAAAACTGGTATACATTTTATTCCGTTACTACATATATCGGAAACTTGAGATTATAACTTAAAAAACCAGCCAAGTGCGAGTCGGACTCGCACACGAAGGGTTCCGTACCATTAACTAGGTAAACAATATTACACTATTTAATTGTGACTCTCTGTAACCATGGTGTTTGGCTGTTACCAAATTTTGCAGGTAAAATTTTACTCATTTCGTGGTTTTCAACTTAGATTTAGATGCGCAACGAGTAAAGAAACACGTTTGTGTATGGGAGCCCCCCTTAAATATTTGTTTTATTTTAATTTAATTATTTATTTTTAAAGTGAATATATACTTAACTAAATATTCTGAGAATATTTCAAGCGTTTAACAATATCGAGCAAAATCGGGTAAAAAAAAATCACGTTTGTTGTATGGGAGCCCACCCTTAAATTTTAATTTTATGTTCATTTAATTATTTATTTTTAAAGTTAATATTTAACTTAATATTCTGTAAACATTTCAAGCGTCTACCTGTTGCCGTTATCAATAGCAAGCAAAAAAGGGCCATAAAATAACGTTTGTTGTATGTGAGCCCCCTTAAATATTTTATTTTTAGTATTTGTTATTATAGCGGCAACAGAAATACATAACTTGTGAAAACAACTGTCTAGCTATCGCTGTTCTTGAGATGGCCTGGTACTAGCCTGGTGACAGACGGACGGACAGACAAACGTTGTATGGGAGCCCCCTGTTACGCAACGCTGCTCTACATAATAATTAATATATAAAATCGCCGATGCATACGGTGCCCTAAAAACTATATTGTGAAAGATGCATCGTCAGCACCACGAGGCGGCATTGGGCAACAATGGATGCAACGTGAGCCTGGCGGCGACTCAGTGTCGGCATTCTTAGGTGCTATTTTGACCGAGTATCACCTTTTTAGTTTACTTAGATATAATTAAATATTGTAATTCTTTTAAATAAATCATATTTCAAATAAATTGATTTTTTTTTGCATACTGCGGCTGTGGCATACGTAATTCCCCCTTAAATATTATTATTTTTTGTTTTTAGTATATGTTGTTATAGCGGCATCAGAAATACATCATTTGTGAAAATTTCAACTGTCTAGCTATCACCGTTCTTGAGGTACAGCCTGGCGACAGATGGACGGACAGACAGACGTTGTATGGGAGCCCCCCTTAAATATTATTATTTTTTTGTTTTTGGAGTTTTGTTGTTATAGCGGCAACAGAAATACATCATTTGTGAAAATTTCAACTGTCTAGCTATCGCCGTTCTTGAGATACAGCCTGGTGACAGACAGACGGACAGGCAGACGTTGTATGGGAGCCCCCCTTAAATATTATTATTTTTTTGCTTTTAGTGGCAACAGAAATACATAATTTGTGAAAATTTCAACTGTCTAGCTATCGCCGTTCTTGAGATACAGCCTGGCGACAGATGGACGGACAGACAGACGTTGTATGGGAGCCCCCCTTAAATATTATTATTTTTTTGTTTTTGGAGTTTTGTTGTTATAGCGGCAACAGAAATACATAATTTGTGAAAATTTCAACTGTCTAGCTATCGCCGTTCTCGAGATACTGCCTGGCGACAGGCGGACGGACAGACAGACAGACAGCGAAGTCTTAGTAATAGGGTCCCGTTTTGACCCTTCGGGTACGGAACCCTAAAAACTAGCTTTTGGCTGCGATAGAGCCGGTGGCAAAGGCTAGTCCTTACTAATATTTTAAATGCAAAAGTGAGTTTTTTTATTAAGTTAATCTTTCACGCTGTAACTACTGAACCAATCATCATAAAATTTTGTATACATATAGTTTGGAACTCAGAAAAGGACGTCGGCTACTTTTTAACCCGGAATAATGTTTCCTATAGGATAGCTATAATTATATAGAAATAACTAGATGTCGTAGAATAATTAAACTTGCTTTTTTACTGCCTCTGTGGTGCAGTGGTAGTGTAAGAGACTGCTGATCATGAGGTCTCGGGTTCGATCCCCGGGTCGGGCAGTGTTATTGAGCTTTCGTAAAAAAAAAAAGTGAAAATTCTCAGTAGCAGCTCGGAGTTTGGAAATGTGCCCGGTAGACGTCAATAGGCTCGCCCCGTATTACGTGGGACTTAAACATAGCTGGCGAATCGTGGGTGTGTAATACACATCCGCCTACCCCTTCGGAGAATATAGGCGTGATGCTATGTTAAACATAGCTGGCGGATGGTAGGTGTTTCATATACCTCTTCCTACCCCTTCGGGGAATACTTCTATAATACTTCGTGGTGATATGTTTTTTATCTTGTTTTCGTAGAATTATGTACTTACTTTTATTTGGAAGTCAATGCGGGCGGAGTAGCAGGCAGAATCTAGTTTAACTACTAAACGAATTTTGGTGAACATTTTTGTTTGGTTTCTCTTACTTAGAATTAAAAACAGGTGTAGGGACGTTTTATTCAGCTACTATAATGGGTACCTGAGATATAAGCTAAAAACTTGCTAGCTAGCGGAGCCTCGGGCAAAGACCAGTACATTATATAAATTGGAAAAGTTTGAAGTTATTACCTTGCGTAGTCTCGCCCTAATAATGCACTATGTATATATCAAGCCATGGAGATTTTAGCAAAAAAACAATCATAATTATATAAATAAAATAGAATTTATTAGAAGTCGCAGGGCACGAATTAATTGGCTAGACTGTGGAACGGAAGTGCTATCTTCTTAGTTGCATTTCATTTAGTAAATAAGAATTCTAGAGACTCAGTTCAAAGGAAATTATTGTCATAAATTGGGAATTTATATAATCAAATAATAAATATTCACGGACATTTTTCACACAACTTCTTCTGGTCCCAAACTAAGCTTAACGCTTATGCTATGGGTGCCAGATTACGAATATAATACTAAATCTTACTTTTTTTTTGTAAATACGTACATTATAATAGATAGAAAACACCTAGATGCAGTACAAATATCTGTGTTCATCACACAAATTATTGTCCTGAGTGGCAATCTAACCCACGACCTCGTACACGGAAGTCAGTTACACTACTGACTACGCCACGAGGCCCGTCAATATCCTGGAACAATGAATCTGAAGCTACCAAACTTATACCGCCTGCTTATCCTCAACTTATAATCTGTCCGCTCCACCTCCTATCCATTTCCTTTGAGTGGACAACGCGCGATTAATGCCACTGGTGTTAGTAGAATCTCTATCAACGATAACCGCTTACAAACAGGTGGAGGCATATGCGTGTCTTCCATCCGCGTAGAACCAAACACACAAAAAACAAATAAACATCATAATCGGTCCACCCGTTTAGGGTCGTTTGTCATTGAAAACAAAAAAAAAAGGAGAATTATATAGATACACAAAGAGAACCATGTTGTTACAGACAGTCCGAGGTCAGTTAAGATATCTTTCAAAAAGTTTATATTATCTTTAAGGCCATCGCTGTTATGTATAATAGATGCTATTGAAGTCATAAATAATATTATCTCAGCCATGAGCTCGGCTTATTACAGAAACATTATTATTTGATACTGTTTTTTTCCTGTTTTTTCAGTATTTTCAGAGTTTATTGATTCCATCCATCCATCCATCAGCCTTTCATGGTCCAATGCTGGACATAAGCATCCCCAAAATAGGGGTGTTACCATAATCGCGACGCTTGGCAGGCGGGTTGGCGATCGCAGTGGATGTTTTTAGTACACAGGGGAACGCTGCTGCCCGGTCCCCCGGTAATCCCTTAGTCAGCTTTTACGACTCCCATAGGAAGAGACGGGGTGGAGCTATTCTGGGTGCCAGCCCCATACCGCATATTTTAGTTTATTGATTACATACAAATAAATTTGACGTATTTATAATTAGCTGAGATTCATTATTTAAAAGGAATTAAGGAGCACATTACATTTACAACATTACGGAACTTTCTTCATTTCCCTTTCTCCTCGCAATAGATGAAATATACAGCAAGACAAGTTGTTGGTTTTATATATTATTATTAATATTTACCGCCACAGACCAAAACTTGTTTTTAGGTTATATCTCAGATTCTCGATATAGTAGCGGTATAAAACGCTTATCACTTTTTGGTCTAATTAAAAGAAAAATTAGAAGAATTATGAATGTTGAGTAAACGAGAGATGTATGCAAGAATAGAGCCTTTGGCATACTGTTCTCTCTGCTTACCCCGCAAGGGAAATGGCGTGATGATGAGTAAGTAAATATAAGCCATTTAAATCGGCCCAGTGACTAACAGATAGGTACTTAGTTACTTTTTCAATAAAATATTAGTATGGATGTACCTATTACGTTAAAATGCTACTGACCTTTGACACTTTCTGCATATTTAACACAATATTTATTTCAAATTGTTATTGCTGTTTATTTGAGACCTACTTTATTAGTTCGGTGTGAGTATCTGATTGTAATGGTAGGTACTATCACTAGGAATAATATTTATGGTACTGACTGCACAGATAGCGAGGTGGTTTAGATACCAACCTCCCGTGCCACGTTTTGTGGGTTTGATCGTTACAAACGATTAATCCTACAAAACTACAAACGGTTGTTCTTAATTTAGGTTTACTTTCGCGTCTATTATTTTTATATTTGTAAAGTACCCCACGTACTCTGTCTGTGTGACAGACTATTCCTTGGTCATAGGTTAAAAAAAACGGTGAAAGCGCTGGGTCCATGGGGCTAAAGTTACCGGCGATAACTGATGTGAGTATAAAGGGTACCAGTGGTACACCTAGTACGAGCAGATAACGGTGCACGGGGGTTTGATAGTGTATGAAAGCCCTACTCCATTGTGTCCATGGACAGCGAGGTGCGCGGTAGGTACATTTTCCCGCTTTAACAAAACAAAAGCGACCATAATTTATTGTTCAGATTCATTATCAAGAAACACAGTTTAGTACCAAAATCGTCGTGGGCTCTGGAGACCAGGTCCCCTCGCATCATTATATCGATGGAATGAGGAGACGATTGAGGCATACCTGTCTGAATTCCACTGGAGGATCCACTCGTAAAGTGGAAGGAAAAACTTATGCAACCAAGCAGGCCTGTGTCTAAAATGATAGCCAGGATGGAGGAACTCAAGCGCAGAGCGTATATATAGCCTCTGGCTAAACACTGAGGGATTAGCAGATATAATGGGCCGGCCCAACTGAGGACGTCTACACATAAAGTCAGCGTATAATGTGAGTAGGTATTGTATTGCCATTGTCCTTTATTTGGAATACAAAAGTCCTAAAGCCTCAAAAACCTCATATCAGGATAATGTAGATGGAACTAAATATATATATATATATATATTATCCCATTCTTGGGGAGGCCTATGTCCAGCAGTGGACTTTAAAAGGCTGATGGGTGGATGGATGGAGATGGAACTAGGCTCGTTTCAATCTACATTATGCCTTTTTGTCACCGTTTGTTCGGCTCTAGCTGCCGAGTGTCGTCAGAGCGATGCTCGGCAGCGACAGGAATTGGACCGCGGTCGCTGCCTGCTGCGAGGATGTTATCTCGCGGAAGGAAGCGACGGAGAAGCCCGGAGAAGAGGAATCTTCCACCGAATCAAACCACCGCCAGCGACTGGGGCGGCGCAGGCGCCAGTACTTGCGCCTCATGCCACCCTAGCTGAGGCTGCGGGTGGATGGACCAGGGCACGTCCGCCACCCGCAAGACCTCCCGCGAAGGTACGACGCTCCGTGTGCGGATGTGTCGCTCAGCTGAAGGTACCCGAAAGGGTAAGCCGCTGACGGGCAACTAAAGTACTCCAACTCAGTACCAGTAGTCCGTTAACACAGGCTGAGAGACACACGGCAGGTTTATAGGATTGGCGAAGTGCCGCGTAGCTTACATACGCTAGCAACACCAGAAGTAGCACTCACGCTCTGAGGAAAGGGATAGGAGGTAAAGCGGCAGGACACTAAGGAGAGAATGAAGAGGGGGTTAATGCCTCCGGCACTCTCACTATACTAAACAGAACAGTAGGATTTGCCTACAGTTGTTTTACTCTGATGTTCGGTGAGAGGGCGGTGCTTCTCTGATGGCACTACTAGATACACCCTGGGACGCTTTTGCACCATAAGGGCGCTACCCGGAATGACAATGTGCGGTAAGATACATTTTTCCCACCATAACAAAGAAAGGAGGCGTTCTTGCTTCCCACCCTAATAGTATAACGAAATATGTGTATACTTAGCCTACACGTAAAAAAATTAATTTCTCACAAAGTCATTTAATTATTTGTTCTTTAATATTATCACAAAGAGAAGTATCTCGATGTCCTCTTACGATTTTATCAACAATATTACTTTACTAATGATCAAAAGTGAAGTTTTGTACGTAAATAAATAAATTATAGGTATTCGTCCATTTCTATTGTTATTGTATTATTGAGACTTAGGGCTCAATATTTTAACATCACAAAGGTCTTGATGATAAGACTGAAGTATAGACACAGAGATTTTGATTTACGAAATATCAAAATCGGGTACTTTTACAAATTTGTCCTTGTTGTAGCTGACTAAACGTATTAAATAACAAAAGTTAAAAAGATAAAAATTAAAAAGTCAATATTTAAAAAGTCGCGCTATTGATTAGAATGAATTTTAATTATAAAAACTAAGATTACTATATTGGAATAAAATGTATGCATAATACATCCGATTGGTGGCGTGGGTCATCTAAAAATAAAAAAGTTAAGTGGAAATTGGTGATTCCGCGGATTGCATGGGGTGTAGGTTCGAATTCTGCCCGTTTTCTAATTCGGCTCTCTTTTTTCACTTTCCCAAATAAACAACTTTCATTTCTCTTTGTTCAATTTCTTGTCTAAAGTCTAGATTCAGCAAATTATCAGTGATTTTAGGATATTGTACGCGCATTTGTTATAAGTCCAGTCAGGAAATTATTGCGAAAAAGCCTAACTATCTAGGAGGTATTCACAACGGCTGGTAAAGTCTATCAACTTACGTTTTTCATCGTGGTGAAGTATGACCTGGATTCCTCATTCTGGAAGGAGACCTAAGGGGCTGTAAATAGCATAAAATGGAGTCGCTCTCCGTGATAATCTGTTTCTCTGCTTACTCTGCTTCTTCCTCTAAAGCATGCAACAGATTATGAAACGGTTCTTTTGTATACGATTGTTTGTTACGCTTTCAGGCTGTAACTACTAAACCGATCATCATAAAATTTTGCATACATATAGTTTAGAGTCTGGATAAGGATATAGGCTTTTTTATTCCAGAAAAAGAGATCATTCATGTGAGATAGCTATTATTATAAAGAGACAGTTGAAGTGTCGTAGCTTGACGTACAGGTACAAATTGCGGGGAGATACTAGTTTACTAATCAAGAAAGTCTTTCAAGTTGCTTGTATATATTAATTAAGAAAAGTACTGTTGTCATATCATTTTACACCTTTACTTACGTGCCTTTCAACGTTTCGGCATGCCCTACCCCTATGGGACGTCAGCTGCGCACCAATTCCGTACTATTTTAAAACTTCCGTCGTCGTAACAAAATTCTCGTCTAAAAATAAAATATTTGGAACTATTAGCGTAGAATGAACTTTGGATCGGTGAATTGAGTTTTAACGGCAGAATATATTTTTGTTACACATGAATGAGATTTTCAAGATACGCGTTTGTACAGTTTATTGTTTGATTAAAAATAAATCAGTATCTAGTTATACCGTAATAAAATGTATGAGATTTGTTTTTCTAGTAAAGAATTTTTATTACGTAAGTGTAGTTAATGGTACTAGTAATTTTGAAATAAAACTACGTTTACGGATTCTATCGCATTTACTTGATTTTATACTATCCCGACCTTTCGAATACTTTACAGCATTCATGATCACAGGTGGACTTAGATGACAGATGTCCAAGGCTGATATGTTGTTTCAACGGTTCCATCCAGTGTATGATTTTACAAAATTTTTTGGTTTGTTTATTTTAACCCACCTAATATTCGTTTAGAAACACAGTGAAAATATCTACTTCAAATGTTTATGCTTACAATGTATGAGACTTTAAGTTAGTATATTAAAATGAGTATAATACTCCTCTTTAAATTGAACATTTTTTGTTTTTACTTAGTGCTCAAAACTTCTACCACAAACTACCAATTCGAAACGTCAAGATAGTATAAAATCAAGTAAACGCGATAGAATCCGTAAACATAGTTTTATTTCAAAATGTGTAACATTCGCGTAAATATCCGAAAGTATGGTATTAGTAATACCAGGAACGCGATTACCATGAATATCAACCGCTAGTAAATTACGAGGGACGTAGAGCTATCGTCTCTTTCAACCGAAACACATTTAGTGGTAACATAATATATATAGAGCCTTGCTTGTCGGTTCGACCACTTACCGCCCTCTCATAGAAGCTAAGCTTGTAAACGTGAGTGTAGGAACTACAAACACTTTCTTTATGCTCTCCCTGTTATATTTAAGTGCAGTCAACGTCATCGTTTCCTCTCTATCTCTCCATCTCAAATGATCCTCCCTGGGATAGACAACGAGCAAATGTTACCTCTGGTGTTTTTTGTTTTTAGCTTCCATAGGCTATGACACTAGTAATATTTGAATAATGCTTCACATTAAGACAACAATGGTTTTCAGGAAAATTAATTATTGTTTTTTTTTATGCTTACTATATTATGGGTGCCTAACAAGCATACGGTCCACTTGATGGTAAGAGGTTCCATCCATCCATCCATCAGTCTTTTAACGTCCACTGCTGGACATAGGCCTCCCCAAGAATGGGGGATAGTGGTAATCACCACGCTTGGCAGGCAGGATGGTAAGAGGTTACTGTAGTCTAAATACGCTAGCAACACCAACACCATAGGAATCACACGCGTGTCGCTATCTTCAAGGAAAGGGATTTGCCGTGTGGGGCCGGCACCAAGAATAGCTCCACCCCGTCTCTTCCTATGGGAGTCGTAAAAGCCGACTAAGGGATTACCGGGGGACCGGGAAACAGCGTTCCCCTGTGTACTGTGGTAAACATCCACTGCGATCGCCAACCCGCCTGCCAAGCGTTGTGATTATGGTAAAACCCCCATTTTGGGGAGGCCTATGTCCAGCAGTGGAGTGATGAAAGGCTGATGGATGGATGGGACTATATTATGGGTGCCAAACAAGCATACGGTCCACTTGATGGTAAGAGGTTACTGTTGTCTAAATACGCTAGCAACACCAACACCATAGGAATCACACGCGTGTCGCTATCTCCAAGGAAAGGGATAGGAGGAGGATAGGAAGGATAATAAGGAGAGGATACGTAGGATACTAAGGAGAGCATAGGATCCTACGATGATCCTCCGGCGCTTTCACTCACTATATGAAACACAACCTACGGCAGAAGTAACTTTTTTTTTATTGCATGTAGTGGCAGACGAGCCATGGTCCATCTGATGGTAAATGGTAACCATCGCCCATGGACTCGATTATACCAAGAGTATTGTCAAGCCGCTGCTCACTAATTCATTTCACAGATGAAATAAAATATAAACGGCTATCTCCTGCTACAGCAAAAACGCAACAATGTGCTTCATGGCCGGTCACACGGGAGATGGTGGTACGAATCCGCTCGGGCCAGATACCAAGTGAGTACTCCCACTTGGTACCCAGCCCTACCACCAGTCATGCAATGGATGATAATTGCTTACTTCCCTTAGTCGCCTCATACGACACCCGTGGGAAAGAATGGGGTGGTGACACTTGTATTCTTAAACCGTCACCACACGGATTCTACTGTTGTTTCTTTTGTGAGAGCGTGGTACTTCCCCGATCGAGCCGGCTTATTCATGCTGGGATTAGCAAGGCTCTATCACTAGAATTGTCTCATTAAAATAAATATTTATTATTTTCTATATTCAGTTTGCTTTTCTTTGGATTTACTAGAATTAATTATAGCATCTCGCAGTATTTTGTGAGCATGTAATGTGAAAATTTATCATAATTATTTACGTTACTTCGAAAGCTCTTAATAATGACGGGTTCAAATTACGAGTACAGTCATAGCAACATTTAATTCCTCGAACCTCTTAGCACTCTGTCCTCTCTGCTTATCCCGCAATTTGAGATGGCGTGATGATAAGTTAAGTATCAGCCGAAACCAAACCTTGGAACCCCACCCCACCGAAGTAGGAGATAAGGTTATAGAGAAGATTGAATAAGTTTTGGAGAGCGTTTTGAAATAAAACTACGTTTACGGAATGCTGATATGTTATGTGAACAAATAACATATCAGCCTTGGACGTCTATCATCTAAGTCCACCCGGGATCATGAATCCTGTAAAGTATTCGAAACGTCGGGATAGTAGTAAAATCAAGTAAACGCGATAGATTCCGTAAACGTAGTTTTATTTCAAAATGTGTAACATTTGTATAAATATCAGAAAGTATTATTAAAGTATTATTAATCGGTCATGTGTTGCAGGAAGGTGGAGTCAGACTCCGAAAGCGGCGAGCGTGTATGAGCATGAAGAGAATTATGAATGTTGAGGCGCCGTATGTATGCAAGAATAGAGCCTTTTGGCTCTTTTTTCTATCTGCAAGAGAGATAGCGTAATGATAATTAATTAAATAAACATTTTTAAATTTGTGTTCTTCTATACTATTAAAAAGCTGTAACAGAGATTTGTCTGTACATTTAAGATATTTAAGAAAAAATACTGTAATATGCTATATAGGCGTGTCTAAACACAAAACATTTTTTTTAGAATATATATATAGACAAACTGTTTATCTGTTTGTTCGTTCGCGCATCACGCAAAAAGTATAGAACGAATTTTGTGATGCAACTTTTTTTATTTGGTAGTTTCTTGATTAGACTTAAAAACTGGTATAAATTTTATCGCATCACTATGTCGAAAACCTGAAATATAACTTAAACACTAACTTTTGGCGGCTTCGGAGTCGCGAAGGCTAGAGTTATGTATGAAAGTTATGAAAGGTCTAGTTACCCGCTCCAGATTTACACGGGTTTGTATTATTTTTTATGGAAAAAAAATAACCTAAAAAAGCTGTTGTAACCATCACGATCAAACTTTACAGGATCACTAGCTGGCCTAATTTGAAGATTGCCTGAAATATACATCAAAATCGGTCTTGCCGTTTTGGGGGAGGAGAAGGAGAGATATACTTAATTATAAAAAAATGTAAGCATTTAACATACTTGTTCATTTACCAGAAGAACGCAATGTTTGAAATGATAGCCAACATTTTGTGCATTTTTATATGAGATCAATTCGTAATATATATTGCCTGAAGATCTTCTTAATCTGTGAAAATCTATTTAATGTGAAAAATAGTATTTAAAGCAATAAAATAAAATTCGTAACAGCTAGTTCACTTCAAAACTATTTCCTGACGAAACTTAAAACAAATTCCCGTTGCTTAAAATAACTTTGGCGCCGTCACACAAATTCGTAAGTGTAAATATGTGTCAATCATGCTAATGCTGGCCGTATCTACAGAAATAATGTTTGGACATGCTAACTGAGAAAATGGATATAGGCCAGTACGCAGCATATTATTTAGGTTACTATCGTAGGATGGTGATCTGGTAATAGTACTTGTATATCTACTTAGTATTATAATATATTCTCTTCGTGACTTTGAGGTTCAAGTATCCTTTAAATATTAAAAAGCTGTAACAGAGGTGTGTCTGTACAATTAAGATATTTGAGTAAAACATGAACGTATTAGGCTGGTCTGAACATAAAACAATATTTTTTAGATATTTTTATATATATTTTTAGCATTTGCTTAGCAACATACATTAAACACAAAGTGAAAAATGTGAAATCGAAAATAACAGTCACGAGCAGGATTCGAACATGCATTCCTGGATACCGTCCAGATGCTTTGCCAATTCAGCCATCGTGACCCTTGCTCCTGACTGCTAATTTCGATAACACATTCATACTTAACGTCTTTGGGTGACGCCTGCACCATCTGTCGGAAGTATTTTCATACATTATACCAACCAGGTAAACTTAATTTTACAATTACGATTTTACCTTTTTATGACAAATGTAGCATTATATATAAATAGCGGTTGAATTTCCTAGTATTATGTTTCATCCAGAGAGTGAGAGCGCCGGAGACATCAATCCCCTACTCATTGCCTTTTATAAATTTTCTTCTGTCACCCCTTCCCTAGCGCCTTTATAGGCAGGCCCATCTAATCTTATAATTGGATTGGGAAGCAAGTGGGAGTACTCTCTCGTTATCGGGTACTACCAACCACTGAAGTTGTGTCTACCAGTTCCAGTGGTCTGCCAGCGGCGAGAAGGCCAACGGTGGATTTATTTACTGGGTGAAGGCCCTATACTACCCTGTTCTTTGCCCCGAACGATTGGGTGTGTGGTTGGGTACATTTTTTCAGCCTCAAGAAAAAAAAAATCGGTACTACCGTCTACCGTGTGAACATCTATGAAACACTTCGTTTCCGATTTCACATTTTTCACTTTGTGTTTAATGTATAGTGCTAAGCATGTCAAATGCTAAAAATATATATAAAAATATCTAAACACTTCGTTGTTTAAGTTTTAGACATATTTTTATTAATTTCCTATCCACGATACTACCAATTACTATCAGGGCCGTAGTCCGTATGCCACCTCCTTCTTCCTAGCCTTACCTCAAATTTTGATGGACTCAGCTTTAGATATGTTCAGATTTAACTGATCCACCATTTCCGAACACCCAAAGAGGCAATAGGCCAAGCCCGGAGCCAAATAAAATACTGACATCTTAAGAAATAAAAAAAAAAATCACGTTTGATTTATGATGAAGACAGCTCGTCAAAACGATAGGTACATAACAACAGATCTGCCGACATTCCTTTACAGATTCTACGACGTACAGCAATAGATATTTGAATCCCTTGTCATTCAACTAGATCAAAGGCCTTTATGAATGATGACAGGCTATGAGATAGTCACGATAGTTTCACTAAACTGAGAAAGCGAAGCAATTTAAGCATAGCTGCAAGTCGATAATTGAGTTTAAGATGGACGTTCATAGTTAACTGCTTCTAGATTGACTTCTAAACTGCATCCTTAGATGAATAATGCTAAACACTGTTAAATGTTTAACTAAGGTGTGTGTATTTGGTCTGTATCCGATCCTGGCTGTCTAGATCACTTTATAAAATGGCTGACCATTTCAGGAAATGATTGTACTTCGTGATAGTAGTAGTGCAGTCTTTGTTGTTTTTGTTATGCATGATATTCGTAGACAATTATCATCATAATAATAATAAGCTAATAAGAATGCGCCATATCATAATAAAAAGCTATTAATAATACACCATATTATAACAATAAGTTAATAATAATGCGCCATATCATAATAAAAGCTTATATTAATGCGCCAAGATAAAATTTAAGTGAAATGTCGTTCCAAAAATTATATATTAAATTCTTTCTTCATTTGGAATATTAGTTGAACCTTTGAAATAATGGAGACGCTACTTTAATGATATGATCAAATCTGGGGTTTTTAATGGCATATAATCAAACGTTGCCATTTAAACGATATGGTCAATTTTAGCTGGACATATCATGAAATAATCAACTCAAAAATATGGCTACGTCATAAACATAAATCTATTCTACCTATGTACGTACTAAATCTATTCTACTATGTACCTACTCGTACATATTTGTGTACCTACAAGTTTGTTTTTCTTTTTTCATTTTCCTTGTTTGCATTTACGCGCAAAAAAGAACTCAAGAAGTTATATATTTAAAGTTGCTTACGCCAATCGACCCATGAAATAGTTATTTTCTGAAATAGGAGCTAGCTATTACCAGAATAATAAGTAAAATAATGCAATATTCGTTACAAGGCAAGGTGAATTATTGTAATTTTTTTATAAACCCTGACAACTAGCTGTAAAATTGGACTCAAAGAAGCGTGAAGTATTTAAGCAATGAATATTTTTGACGGCAGCGATCTCATTAAATAGACGTACCTACTCCAAACTTTCCAACGCCCATTTCTGTAGCTAAGTAGGCAATCCAACTTTTTGATGAGAGCGCCATCTATTAGAGCCCATTTTGCTACAGCGTAGATGTAAAAAAATTGAGGCGCTTTAAAACCTTCCTAACTACTTCATACTTAACGTTATGGCAGCAAAAACAAGTATAATATAAGTTAACAACAGGTAAAGAAAATTTATTTTAATTCATTTTTTCACAACCCCTTTTTACTTTAACCGCACACCCCAAGTAGTGTGGGAAACCCGCCATGTGCCGTCTCTCCACCTGTGTTGGCGGGCCACTGGAACTATGTTGCATTACTTCAGTGGTAGATTCGTAGTACTATATAGGTTTTATAAAAAAAAATCTCTCTAGACATCCCTAATCCGTTCGGGTTTCAAGGATTATTAGTACGAAATTGTATACTCTAGACATTCCTACGTCTAATAGCAGTAAATTATAATAACGCTGTATGTGGTGGAATGGTGGTAGAAAGGTTACTCCAAATAACGACTTTTGTTTATTTGTCTGTTTGAGTTTGTTTCATTTTTAGCACATAATATTTACTGAACCAATTTTGGAGCAGCAAAATATAGGATTTATTTCATCAAAATCGGATGTTATGAAAAAATATATATATGTCGTTGTCTAAATAATTTAAAATTAAATTCCACGGAGACGAAGTTGGGTACAACGGCTTTCCTATTTATAAGTAACTGGCTTCCCTGGCATTTTCTGCTGAAATCTCGGACAAATTATATTATTAATTCATAAGTAGGACATTTCTTGAAAATGTGGATTTATCATTACCAACTTTTTAACATGATAAGCTTGACTTCTATCGGTAAAAAACAAACGAATGCCTCAATTTTTCAATTTAACTCCCTAATTGAATTATAAATCAAATTTTAATGTTAATTTAACACAACATGCTAAATTATTTCAACAAATATCTCTCAGTCGTCATACGAAATACAACATAAGGAGTATTTACCGATTTTTCACGCTGATCTTCTGTGGGAGAAATGTACTTTCCCGATCAAGCCGGCCCATTCGTGCTGGTATAAGCAAGGCTCTACGTTATATATAGTCTTATATTATAGTCTAGTAGTGTAGAATCTTAGACTATAGATAAGACCATATAATCATATTGTCCTTTTCGTTTTCATTATTTTATGTTAGTTTGTTTTTCATGCGTCACTAACGACCCATCCATTGAAAACCAGCGTAGCTAGTGTAACATAATTGCTGTACTGCAATATTATTGCTGAATGGAGACTTTCTTGTCACTAACACTATTGTTAAACCCATGTTTACAGTTAATTTGGTTATAGTGTAATATGTTACATGCTGGGACAATTAAATAATGTTGTTTTTCTCTTTTCTTTATTGTAAGCAAATAATAAATATATTATAAAAATATTTCGAATGAAAATTGACACTTTCCCAAAATTTTCGTCCCTGGCAATATCAAAACGGGTAACCTAAACCTGTCATCAACGTTCTTTGTCACAGATATTCGTGAAATCAAAACTGGGTTATAGAAGCAAACAGCTGGGTTATGTGACGTAACATTTTACAATAGAATACCTGCATAGAAATCATCTACATAGAAGAAAAATTTAAAGAAATGAAACCTACTAGTGGCACTTTCAATTAACAAGAATACCCATTGGTGGTAAGTGGTTACTATAGATGCTAGCAACACCATAAGCATCATTAGCGCGTCGCTAGGATATATATACTATATATAAAAGGATAGGGCGTGGAGGGGTATTGCAATTAAAGAACAGGAAATATACTAAGGAGATGATAGGACGGATAGTACGGACGATAGAAGGGATAATAAGGAAAGGACAGGAAGGATAATAAGGAGAAGATAGGAAGGGTGTTTGGGCCTCCATCACCCTCACTCACCATACGAAACACAGCAACAGGTGCACCTGTTGTCATTTCACGCTGATCTACTGTGAGAGGATGGTTTCCTACCAGGCTGGCCTATTGATGCTGAGACAAGCATAGCTCTATCACTAGGGTGTAAAACAATTGTAGATATTCCATCCTAGCTAGTCAGTCCAAGCGTACCACTGAAGTAAATCACACAAAGGTCCATACAATACAGACGGGAATAATACGATGGTTTTATTTAGTGGGTGATGGCCCAACACTACCCAGCTCTTTGCCCCAAACGAGAGCGTGTGCGGTTTGGCACATATTTTCCATCCATATCAAAAAAGAGCAGTGTGCGTCACAGCACTGGTGCTGGTGGCTGCTGGTTGTGTATTTATTTATAATCTAATAGATTAAACTGTATAATAGAAAAAAATCAACACATGATATCATTCCAGTGAACAGCGAGGGTAAGTTTCTTATTTCACAACTGGTTTTGATGTGAAACATCTAATGTGGAGGCAGGGTAAAATCGGATGTTAGCGTGGCGACGCTTTTATTTTATTTGTCCCGTTAAAATCTTGCAAGTTAGATTTGACGCACTTCCCGGTTTCTTATTGACATTAAATTTTAGATACATCTGTATATCGCGTGACAATGCAATATTATGATGACATGGAGCTCCATGTCATCATAATATTGCATTGCATCGAGCTCCATCATCAGCTGATCTGATGATGGAGCTCGAAGGTCGACATAGGATCTCTATAATAAAACGGCGCAACCCCATCGAAGTTGGGCTCAAAAGTACTCGTCAAGACGAATCATATCGTCTTGACGAGTACTTTGCCGCTAGATGATATCCAGGGGCTAATGATGAAGCTGGAAGGTGGCTACAGTAACTCTGTAATAAAACGACGCAAATCCATCGAGTTTGGAATCGTTTGATTCGTCTTGATTAGTACTTGGTTTTTAGATGCTATCCAGGGTCTGATGATGGAGCTAGAAGGTGGCCATAGGAACTCCGTTATAAAACGACATAACTCCATTGAATTTGGGCTCGTATGATTCGTCTTGACGAGTACTTTATCTCTATATGATATCCAGGGTCTGACGATGGAGTTGGAAGGTGGTCACAGTAACTCTGTAATGAAACGACGCAACCCCATCGAGTTTGGAATCGTTTGATTCGTCTTGATGATTTGATTGAATTAAGCACAGATGGATAACAGGCTAACATGTTTGTGTGGTGACGGACTAGGAATACAAGTGTCACCATCCCCATCTTTCCCACGGGTGTCGTACAAGGCGACTAAGGGGAGTAAGCAATTATCACCCATTGTATTACTGGTGGTAGGGCTGGGTACCAAGTGAGAGTACTCACTTGCTATCAGGTCCGAATGCGTCGGTACCACCCTGTGTGATCGATCATGAAGCACGTCAGTGTGTTTTGGCTGTAGCAGCAGATAGCTGTTTATTCTTTCATTTCTTGTCTGAGAAATTAAATAGTGAGCAGCAGCTTGAATATACCTCACTCTCGGTATAGTTGAATCCATGAGCGACGGTTATCTCTGTCTCGTCTGCCATCATTAGCAATAAAGAAAAAAATCTCACATTTCTTCGCACTTTCTGTTAATTAAATGTTTTTGTGTTTAAAATTAATTAGCATGAAAAATAGTGTTAAAAATCACTATATTTATTAGGCATGCTCGCGATTGCCTTAAAACACTTAAAATATATTATGTAATCTCTTGAAGAAATATATAAATCACTTAATAAAGATTTTATTTAATACTTTCTGATATTTACGTGAATGTTACACATTTTGAAATAAAACTAAGTTTACGGATTCTATCGCGTTTACTTGATTTTATATTATCCCGACGTTTCGAATACTTGTAAAGTAAACACAAAAAAGAAACTAATAATCAATATTGTCTTCTTAATAGTAGTTTTTTGATTACTTAAAAATTTTTTAATTGGTAGTTTGTGGTAGAATTTTTAAGCACTAAATATAAACATAAATTTTTAAAACTTAAAGGAGTATTATACAAATTTTATTACACTAGCTTAAAATCTCATACATTGTAAGCATAAATGAAATAAAAAAAACAAAAATTTGTAATATAATATTACTGTGGGTAGATGAAACCGTTGAAATAACATATCAGCTTTGGACATCTACCATCTAAGTCCACCCGTGATCATGAATGCTGTAAAGTATTCGAAACGTCGGGATAGTATAAAAATCAAGTAAACGCGATAGATTCCGTAAACGTAGTTTTATTTCAAAATGTGTAAAATTCGCGTAAATGTTAGAAAGTATTATAAAAGTAAAGTCTTCAGTAGTTACTCATCAAGTAATTTACTCAACAGTTAAATCCTTCCAATAAGTCGTGTTGCGTTTCACAAATATCCATCATATTATACATACATATCATACTAGATAAGTAACTACTTAATAGATAATTATCAGCAGATATCTGGCAACGTGTCATTTTTGCATTTCGTTTCATACGTCCTAATGAGAAATACTTTTTTACAGCTATTTTAATTCATTAAAAAATTTTCCTTTAAAATACTATAAACAAAGAATCACTTATGATATCTTATTGATATTAAACTTAAAATTCTTTTAAAATAGCCTTTCAAACTTATGAAAAAGGATCTCTCGTAAATTTGCAATAGTTGTAATGAAACTCAATCAAATGTCACATTATAAGTTAGATTGACTAGAATAGATGGCGCTGCGAGCTTGAGAGCACTGTCAAAAAAGTTTAATCATCAAGTAAACGTGCTAATTGCCACTTCATCCGACCTATAAGTTACTGGACAGTTTATGTGATGGTTAGTCCTACTTGGTGATTGTAAAACGTATGAGAGGTGTTTACTTGTTAATTAAGTTAAAAGTAGCGTAATCAGAACATTAATCAGAGATTGTGAAATAGACCTTAAATGTTTTATTCTTGATTGCTACATTTAAATATCGAAATAGAGTCACTGAAATTAATGTTAACAAACGCAATATATCTACTCTCATTTCGACACATTCTTAAATTAGCTGTCTGAATTCTTTAGCTAATCTCTATTATTTTTATATAGCTAGAACCTATGAAAACACTAATACTACAGCGTAAAATTGTAAACACGTAACAAGATAAAATAATACTGATCTTATTAAACCAAAACAACAAAAAATATATTAAACACAAAGTGAAAAATGTGAAATCGAAAATAACAGTCACGAGCAGGATCGCAGCTCGTGATTGTTATTTTCGATTTCACATTTTTCACTTTGTGTTTAATGTATAGTGCTAAGCATGTCAAATGCTAAAAATATATATAAAAATATCTAAATAACAAAAAATATTTTGTACTGGCCTTGTTACATAATGCAAAGAACGTGTAATATTCTTTTAAATTGTATAAATACTTACTTACTTATAATCACGCCATTTCCCTTGCGGGGTAGGCAGAGAGAACAGAGTGCCAAGAGGCTCTATTCTGGCATAAATCTCTCACTACCTCGACATTCATAACTCTATTCATTCACGCTCGCCGGTTTCAGAGACTCCTGACTCCACCTTCCTTCAATACATGACCGATTTGGTCTAGGTAGGTGAGTCTCGGTCTCCCCTGTACCTACATCCTTCCACTTTCGCGTTTTATATATTCTTAACCAGTTGCTCGTCCGGTATTCTTTGCACATGTCCGAACCATCGGAGCATTCCCTTTCGCATCTTTACACCAATACTCTCTTTCCCTACTCGCTCTCTTACGTCGTTGTTACGAATGCAGTCAGTCAGCCTCACTCCACAGATTCTCCGCAGAGATCGCATTTCGATCGCATTGATTTTACTCTCAGGCTCCTTTTTGCATACCCAACTCTCGCTTCCATATAATAACGTTGGGACAAGCACTGCGTTATGTATTGCCACACGTGCCTTCTGGCTGAGGTGGTGGCTGCCGAGAAGTTGTCCCAATGCTCCGTTCACTCTACTTCCCGCATTCACTCTTTTCTATACATCAGTGGTGTATAAATGATTATTTTAATTTTCATAATAGCACTTAATGTTCGGTCATTTACCAGAAGATGAAGTAGGAAAAAGTGCCACGAGTAGGGCTGAATTTGCGTTTCAGATGCATTGCCAATTGTGCTATCGTGATATTAGCTCGGGGCCATCAATTTCTTACCATCCCTAGTGACGCTCGCGCTATCTATCAAATTAGCAATGTAAGCTAAATTATCACACTCAAGACTCGTACCAAATGATGACACGGCGAATGTAACGCTCAATTACTCTTTATAAGGCTATTTATATTAAAAAAAAGTTAGCACTTACCGTGGTACGGGGCATATATATTTAGATACAAACAATCTTCAGATTCATTTGTCAGAAATGCTTTCAGCTGATTCAAGTAGAGTTGGCGGCCTTTAGAAGGTGGGTTTTGCTTTTTAATCGCAGGGAACGATTGAGGACAAACTGGGGCGAAGCGTGTCGCCATCTTAACGCCTGACCATGGAGGCGCACTGACTGCAACAAAAAATACCTCTGTAAATAAAACTATTAACGAACAGTTACATTTTCATTCTACTAATTTAACCTCAGTACAATGGTGGGCGTAACGTCAATGGTAGATTACTGGATTTAGTATTATCAATTGTTAAAAATGTGCCGAACCTCTAGCATTGCCTGTAGATGCGCACTACAAACCTTTAATTGTGCGGGCCAGTTTTTTTGGCATATTTTGTGTATGAAATTTGTCCCAGGCACGTTATGTTTTTACTTAACTAAATCAAATCATTAGTTCCCTACACGCTCTTTTGTTTAACTACACTTTGATTACATTTATAAAGGAAAAGTACAAATATCACCAAAAACATAAAAGGTACCTATAGCACTATGTAAATTAAAAAATACTATTTTATTGATAAGGAAAATATTCAATATCTAACAATGTAAGTGCTTTTGGTCTTATCACTTTTTCGAATATAACGTCGTTATACGTTATAACGGTATTATAACGAGAACAGAAGATGAGATGGGTAACTTGTTCGCGACCTATACCCCACATTCAATCTTCCAACAATCTGACCCAACAGTTAATGAAGTATATGGTGCAACCATAGCAATGTAAGCAACATAACTGGCGAACCATCCATTACTAAATAGTAATGCTAGCATTAACACAATGGTAGTGTGTCCAGCTGTCCTACAGCTGATTAAGATACTAGAATTATCTAAGTCTGGTGGACCTGACGTAACTCCTCCGAAATATATAGCTAACTGTGCCGACAGTATCATCAATCCACAACTTTATTTCTCATAAAGAATTGCATACATAATTCACTTACTGAGAAACAATATTTATAACTAAGAATAATATTAAGAGCGCACAAAGTAGGTACGTACGTAGATAACAAATCAAACAAAATAACAAAAAAAGTGGGTAGACAGTAACATAAACAGTAAGAAACTCGATTGTGAGTTTACCAAACATGGATGTACGAATTGAATTTTTACTAGATGTGGCATTGATGGCATAGTCCGTATCTAGATTTTTTGTAATATCTAATTAACATTTTATTATGATAAGACTAATATTATTTATAGTATTCTATTTATATATTTTAGGTGTATACGATATTTATAAAATATTTTGTGTATTAAATTCATTTGTTGTCGTTTAAGTTAAACAATTACTAAATTAAGTATATATTTCATTTACATTCTACATAATATATTTTTATGTTGTTTTAGTTCTTTTTTTTTTTTTTTAATTTTATTTGTATGTATTAATTGTGTGAATTCTGAGTAGCTTTTTGAACCTGGCAAAACTTTTTTCTTCTTTTATTACTGATGGTAATTTATTGTAAATTTGAACACCCTCAAACTCTAAATTTCTTTTTCCATAGTTAGTTCTAGGATGACGGGTCACTAAGTAACTAGCACGTCTAAGATTCATCTTTAGTGTTTGTTGTTTTGTTGTAAACTTTAGATTTGAATGGATTTCCTTATTCAATATTTTACGTATTAGAATACATGTGTAGTATAAGTACGTTTGTCTTATAGTCATTATTTTTGTTTCCTCGTATAACTTTTCGGTAGGTGTCTGAAATCTGTAGTTAAATAAATTTTTTATTAATCTATTCTGAGCTCGTTGGATTGGATCTAAATTAGTCTTCGCTGCAGTACCCCAGATTTCAATGAGGTAGTCAATATGAGGCTTAACCAAAGAATTATAAATTAGGTATCGTACTTTTGGAGGTAGGAAATTTGCTATACTGCGTAATGCCCCTGAGAGCTGAATTAGTTTAAGTTTAATTTTTTCTATATGTGGCTTCCAGTTTAGGTTACTATCTAAAATTAGTCCGAGATATTTTTCTTTTGGTTTTCGTTCAAGTGGTTGGGTTTAGGGGACGCAACGTAAGTTTGCAACGACATTTACACGGTATTATATAATAACCTCGTGAAGAATAGCACGGTTTCGCTTCATTACTAATTAATGCTATCAAAGGCTTATATCAATTATAGTAAAGTTTTTGTTAATTTGATCAGTATTTTAGAACTTGACATGTTCATTATTTGTGAAAGTCGAAAATAAAATCGTGCCATCAAATAGTATGAATTTTAATTGCAAAATTATATATATTAGAATAATGCATGTAAATGCATCCGGTAGGTGGCGTGGGTCGTAAAGACATCTAAAACAAATGTGAAGTGGAGCTGGGTGTTACCGTTCGGTGTCTGCAATAGCTTAGCGGTTTAGAGCACTTCCCCAAATTGAAAGGGACGCAGGTTCGAATCCTGCTCGCAGAAAAGCTCTCTATTTCCACTTTCACAAATAATTTATTGTTTAAAGTTATTGGTCTTATGGACCACCACTTGCTCCTAGAAGAGTTACTGACAGCAAGGATACATGGAGGCTAATATAGGTGGTTTTTGTTCTACATTGAGAATAGAACTCGGGTCATAGTACATGTACTCTGTCCAACCATTTATTTTACTTTTGACAGCTCGAATACTGATCAATAACTCATGTCCTTATGCGTTACCGATTAGATTTCTTATATATAACAACGACTTTATTTTATGCTATTTTAGTTGTATCTCAGGTTCCCGATATAGTAGCGGGATAAAATGTATACCAGTTTTTAAGTCTAATTGAGATCTATCAAATAAAAAAAGTTCCATCAAAATCCGTTCAGTAGTTGTTGCGTGATACGCAAAAACACAAACAGACAAAAATTCTAAAAAAATCTGGAAAACGGTTGACCCTAAAGGCCATCCCTGCAACTTCCCGCTAATTTGATACTTAAGCTCTAAAAGTTGGCTGTTGCGTTATAAAAAAATATCAATATATCGAATTTAAGGTAAACCAACCAAACTATATTAAAGTCTACCTCGTTGGGAGTATTTTATTACAACGAAGGACGTAATAGAGAGTTTACACTGTACTTATGTAAAAATGAAAATATTTAATTTACACTGCCACATAAATATTGTTTGAAAAATAATCTTGGATAATCTTTGTTGTATCGATATCGATAATTTTCGAGTCAAAAGATCACGTAGCTTTACTGTTGTAAAGAGAAAATAGCGTCCATGAAGTATTAAATTGTTTGCCTATCAATAAACAAGGAACTTCATAGGCGCGCTTATGTCTTAAGTAAAATAAAAGGTTGGACTGAGAAAATGGCTACTCCTTTGGCTGAAATATATCCCATTATGCTCAGGCCACACTAATGGGAAACGCCGTTAATTATGGCGATGATGGACGTTTAACGTTGGTATAGCCACGACTTATCGCAAGAATTTGACAACGGCATTCACGTTGCCTTTTGACGTTAGGCGATAACTACAGTGGCGGTACGTCAAAGAAATTGAACGTTCAAGTGTGGACAATTTATCGCGTTAACGCAATCATTGTCACGATGATGGTCATTGACGTTGTCCATTAGTGTGGCATGAGCATCATGAGTGCGTCAAAGCTCGATTTTTAGACCGTTATTATTCATATTGTTCATAGTCGATTTTAAAAATTACTAAACAATATATTCTAATTTATGCTGAAAATTCATAACGTTCATAACCTTATCTGATGCCGATCAATTAAAAGCAGATCGTAATAGATTAGGGACATATTTACTCGTAAAACAAACTTCAGCTAAATGTTTCAAAATATTTCCAATTAACTTCCTCGCGTCAGCGCTTGGTGATAAACTTGAGTTACGTCCTTGTTCAATGCATAACTAAAGTCGACACATTAAATATTTAGGAAGTACACAGGACAGTAAACTCATAGTTGATTAACATATTGGTAGTATAAATAAGAAAGCACTTTTCTAGTTGTAGAGCCTTGCTTATCCTAGCATCAATAAGACAGCTCAATCGGGGAGGTACCACCTCTTCATAGAAAATCACGTGAAACAACGGCAGGTTAATCCTACCGTTGTGTTTCGTATGGTGAATGAGAGTGCTGTAGGCTGAAACCGCCTACCTATCTCTCCTTATTATCCTTCGTATCTTCTCCTTAGTATCCTACCTATCCTCTGCTTATTATCCTTCCTATCCACTATCGCTTTCCTTGGAGATGGCAACACGCGAGTGATGCCTCTGGTGTTGCTAGCATCTATAGGTACGGTAAACGCATTATTTATGCACCTTCACTAACTATACAGACAACACAATACTCTCTACTCATACGAAATGCATTAAGTTTTAATATATACTTGTGAAATCTGTACTGACTTGTTTTGCACCAAAAGATGCTGAGTTAGACATCTTGTTTGTAAATAATTCTTTGATAGTATTATTGATTAGCGATTCAACGTTGTTTATTGTCAATACACACGTATTGAAGAAATTAAGTTTATGTTACATTTAAAGGCTTGTCATTGGCGATCTAACTATTCTAATTTTAAAACACAAAATTGTTATTAGCCCGAAAGCCTTCCAAAAAAGAATAAATCAATATAATAGATACATTCGGTATGTAAATTTTTACATGTTTTATGTTTTTGCTAAGCGGGAAAAGATATACCTAAACGCACACCCCATCGTTCTGGAAAACAAGCAGGTAAGTGTGGTGCCTTCACCCATAAAAAAACCCACCGTGTGCCGTCTCTCCCTATTGGCCTGGTATACAGATAAATTACTATGGCTTTGCAATAAACTAAAACATTTAATGAAATTTAAACCAACGGGTAAATATTTTTACCTACGAAAGCATAGGGTAAAAGGGCTAGTAATCTGTCTACCTTTGACGATAATATTTAAAACTAAATTAATGCTTATATAATACTTTAATAACCTCTTACATATATGAAATATTGCGGGGACACTATATTAGCTGAGTCACTTTACAATAATTTATCACCTATTTCGAATCCAACAGTTTAATAACAAAAATATTTCGTTTCCTTGTTCCCCTTTACCTGTTACTTAATATTTATGTGAAATCCGCCATCTTGGTTTTAATATTGGAGTCATTATTCAACTTTATTTTTTGATACTTTCATTTTTCTCGCTTAGGTAAGTAAATGAGCCGTAGCCCATAGGATGGTAAATGTTAACTCCAAGAACTTAATCAAGTCACCGTTTACCGAATAGATCTACAATGCTTCATAGATATTGGATTTTCCTCTATAACTGAAATACATTTAGAGAAGAGACTAAGAACAATGTGGTTTTATCGGATTTAGGTCGGAGCTTAAGGGAAAATTTTCACATGGCGCTACGCCTACGAGCAGTTTATGTGTTGTTCTTGTCAAGTAGTTCACCAATACAGGCGGAGAGACAGCACATGGTGTGTTTATTTAGTGGGTGAGGGCTCCACACAACCCTGTTCGTTGCCCCGAACGACAGGAAGAAGTGAGAATTTTCTTTTTCTCGCCTTAACAAAAATAAAAGCATCGCATATTATCTTAATGTAATAGCTATAATTTTCTTTAATTTTCAAATTTCGAATGCTTTTAACAGTGTAACATAATTCTTAAAGACCCCTAACAGAACTTTTGTTTTTAGGAAACTCACGCTGGATAAATATCTGAAGTAACAAAGGAAATGGTTCAACATAAACTAAAGATTACAAAAGTATTTATTCACTAATTCTGTGTAATTGTGTTAATGGTTCAATAAAACAGCAGTAACTAATTCGGTGAAGCGCCATTTTCTTTTGAACTAAACGATTATGTTAAAGTACTATCAAATCACTAGCCCAAGAGCCTAATCCAGGTGAATTGAATCTATTAAAAATAATTCTGTAAAAACACTGAGCTGAGAAGGTGTCGTAAGAGTCGTATATATAATTTTATATAAGTTGTTAAAAATGGCAGACAAGATATCTGATGGTAAATGTTATCTACCATTATATAATCTACAACATGGATGATGGTAACTAGTTACTAATTGTTTCTGGATGATGGTAACTAGTTACCATCAACCATGTTACAAAACCTTCATCATGTTACAAAACCTTTATTTCTAGGCTGTCAGAAAGGAAGTTCGTATCATGAACATGATATAAATATTTGTATTATGTGTGTATTTGCTAAATAAAACCTGCTTGCATGAGAGATTTTTGCAATCAAAGTCTGTCCACACTGGGTCAGCATGATGGACTATGGTTTGCAAAAAAGTAATAACAGTGATATGAATACTAATTTCTACAAATGAAGTTATATTTCAGTATATTGACGATGATTTTACCTGGTGGCATGAATCTCAAGTTTCCGATAGGAGGTGCAGCATAAGGTATGCCTAAGAACATCTCCACATACTGTAAATCGTAGTGCCGACTGGGCTTCACAATAAGGCCTCTCAAAGCACCTTGTCTTAGATGATATTCCTTAGTCAATCTCTTCCCTCCGTCATCATTCGGGAACCCTCGGCTATCGACATAATAGTTTGAAGCTCCTTCGTTAGCCATCGGCAGTAAGAGTGAGATGAAAATACAAATAAACATATTGTGATTTATAAATGGAGTCGCGTGCCGGTTAGTGGCCATTTTGTTTACGAGCATCGGTTTGCTCGTTTTATGCTGGACGTGCTCAAAATAGTTGGAGTTTTATTGTTTGCTCTCAGCTTTTATGTTCACTGCACTATATTTCGCGATTTCTAATTTATTTATTGAAAATAATTGTTTCTATTAGAAACGCTCACAACACTAAAATAGCAACTGTCAACAATGTCAAAGTTCAGATTAAGAACAAGTATATCTGTTCTTTTTTAAAAAATATGTATTCTTATAAATATATAAAGTAAAGGTAATTCTCTTTTTAAATAAAGAATTATGAATGTACACTGTGTATTTTTGGTCACGTATTTTTTTTAACAATCGATAAACGGCGTTTGCGCCTTCTCGGCGCGTGATCTCAACTGGATGGCGTCCAAAGTTGTCCCCGAGATTCTAATACCGAAATACTACGGTATTCAAAGCAGAGGGGATGTGCATTGCTGAGATTGTTTCTGAAGACGCGAACATTCCAGCGCTTTGAATCATTTTTTATGTTAATCGCGGTTAAGTTTAGAAACAATTGCCTTTAGATTGTTAAATCCAAATTATTTGGGGTGCATATTATACGGAGTAAAACTTTTTCTACAGAGGAAAGTTTAAAAATAGGTTTGAAGTTATATCTATCTATCTTTTCATTTTTAAATCAAAACGAACATACGTACAAATAGAGCACTGTACACTCGTAAAAATCCTGAGATCGGAAGCATTTTATACTTTTGTTATTTTATTTAATTTTACTTATCACAATTATAAAATTTTCTTATAGGAGTTAAATATCTTTTGTTGAAAATTGCCTTATAATTGTTAGTATTAACAATAAAATATGAAAAAAATATAAATGAAATTACGGGTGTGCCGTGTGGGGCCGGCTTTAGAATTGTCCTACCCCTCTCCACCCATGGGAGTCGTAAGAGCCGACTGAGGGAATACCGGGGGAGTGGGCAGCAGCACTCCTTCGAGTATTAACAACATCCACTGCGATCGCCAACCCGCCTGTCAAGCGTGGCGATTACGGCACTATCCCCCATTCTTGGGGAGGCCTATGTCCAGCAGTGGACTTTAATAGGCTGATGGATGGATGGATACGGGTTTTGAGCAGACATCGTTTCTTTGTTAGTTTTAAATAAATCAAAATTCTAGCAATCTAATCTTAAAATAGGTACCAAAATCATTTTTAGAGTTTTACTATCTCTGCCGCCCAAATCATTGTCGCACAGGCAACGGCATAACTGTTAAACAAATAGGCTATTTATATCCCAACACGTGGCGTCCGAGTGTGACCCATAAGGAAGGATGTAATGATTTGATTCGGATGTTTAGCTAAAATAGGATAAAACATAAATTTCCAAAGAATCCGTATTGATAAATAACTCAAAACACTAAGAACAAACTCATGTTCACATGTATTCTGTAGATATAAATAAAATAAAATTTAATAGCCTCTTTGTAATGTCTATTATTTATTATATTCTTTATTTTACACCAGTAAAATCAATGTAAACATAAAAATAATTAACTTAGAAGAGTACAATGGGCGGCCTTATTACTAATAGTAATCTCTACCAGGCAACCTTAGGATGGACATGACATGTTAGCTAAATAGAGGTAGTTGAAGGTGCATAATAAAATATAATAATACAAATTATATATAAATGGACATATATACAAAATAGATATATAACATAAATACCAATATACTATACATACATAAGCACATAGATACATACATATATATTATATAACGCATACATATACATACATACAATCATAAATCCTATAAATAAAATTCCAGTCTATATGCAGCATAACAGCATTTTGCTAATTCATGTAAAAGTATATACGTTACCTATAACAAAGTAGCAATTTTTAACGTTTTCGTCTATCTGTCGGTCTATCTGACTGTTTGTTTCGGCTAATCTTGTGAACAGCTGGACTTGTTTGTGTGACGTGACTTTCACTGGCAGATAGCTGATGTTATAAGGCATAACTTCCATCACTTCATCAGCCTGTCGAAGTCCATTGCTGGACATAGGCCTCCCCAAGAGAACGCCACAACATGTGTTTCGCTCATATGGGGGATAGTGCCGTAATCGCCACGCTTGGCAGGCGGGTTGGCGATCGCAGTGGATGTTGTTAATACTCGAGGGTATGGATAAAACCAGATCCCAAACCCCACGGGCGCCTGAGGTTAACCCCTCAGGCACCCAAACACACGGAGGAGACGGTGCGGCTCACGCTGTGCCCGACACCTCCACTTTCCCCATACAAATGGGAGGTGCTGTTCCCACAGTGCCTACCCCACCCACACATGCCTTGAGGGACGCGAAAGTGGCCCGGAAAGGCGCGAACACACCACATAACACAAACAAGACACACACAAACAAAACACACACAAACAAGACACACACCAATACTGCACTCACTAACACTGCTCATAAAGAAGGTGCTGTTTCCACAGTGCCTCGATACACCAAGCAGAGTGGCGGTGCTGTTTCCACAGTGCCCCCCCGTAAAAACCAGTCCGTGCCGGGTAAAAAGGCTGCTGGGATCCCGGCGCCTCGAACACCCGGCACGTTGACGACACCGACGGGCTCGGGACAGGTTCATGACCGAAACCAGCCAACACTTAGTGCCGAGGGAGCCGTTAAGGAGGACGCTCCGTCAATGGAGAAATCCGTTGAACCGGAGCGGACACCAGCGGTACCCCTAACGGACGCTACATCCGCGCTGATCGATGCAGGTTGGACAGTGCCGGACTTTAAGTGGAAGACGCACAAAAATAAAAAACAGCGTCGCAAGTCCAGGCAGAGGCGAGCTGCATTGGACAACACAACAGCCCCAGCGCCTAAACAACAACAAGGTGCTTCCAAGCAGGAGCCGGCGAAGGCAGCCGCTGGAACCCCAGTAGCACGCCGCGCCGGCCGTGCAAGGAAAAGGGCTAGGAACAGGCCTGCAACGACCGCAATCCCGGAATCTCGAGCTTCGGCTAAAAGGAATCGCCCGGACGAGACTATCTCTCCGCGAGGTGAGACCAAGAGGCTGAGACTCGAGCCTACGGGGGATACTCCGAAGATGGCGTATGCGGATGCTTTGAAGGCGGACCTGCTGGTTGCTGTTACCACAGTGACCTCAGGTCACCTCACTCCGCAGCTGTCTGAGGAGGTGCAGAAACAGCTGCAGGCACTGCTGATGCAGGAAGCCATGCAGCCTAGCAATAGCCAATCCTCTGGCCCACTATTCCGGGGAAAGCCATTGTTATCCAACGGTGCCCTACGGCTATGGTGTGAGGATCAGGCTACGTTGGCATGGCTCAGGCGGTGCACGGCGACTATGACCCTGTCTACAGGGGACAAGGTCACCGTGAAACGCCAGAGTGAACTACAGCGTAGAGTACGCTGTGGCGTACTGTTCCCGGGGATCTGGGAAGATTTCCGCGCCGTAGCGCGAACACTTCGGTACCAGAACCCCTGGGCGCAGATCGACCAGTGGTTACTCCACAAGACGGAGCGACAGGAGACGGATACGTTTGCTGTTGTTAGTGTACCGGAGACGGTTGTGGCGGTCCTTGTAGAGCGCGAACGCCGGCTTGGCTTCTTGCTAGGCTCGGTGTACGTAAAGTTCCAAGGACCGCGTGGCAGGTACGTGGAATACCCACCACCCAGCGACACCGTCTCTCGGGAAAACACGGCACCTGCTGAATCCGAACCTATGGACACTTCCGTGGGGACCAGGGCAAGCACTGTAGGAGTGGAGGTGTTGCCCGGGTCTCATACGTCGGTGCGGACTGCTCCTGCTTCTGAGGGGGACGAGGAAGAACTTCTTCGTGATCCCTCGGAGGCTGGGGGGGACTGCGCCCGGGGTCTGGAGAAGCTGGCCATAGGTGAGGAGGAGGCGGAGGGAGGATCGGCGGAGGAGGACGACATTAACAGTGTTACCCCCTTCTCCGCTTTGTAATATCCTCCAAGCCAACCTCCACCACAGCGAAACCGCGACGGCTCAGATACGGAAATGGTTGGAGGTCAACGACACGGCCATAGTCCTGATCCAGGAGCCGTGGGTCAGGAATGGCACCGTCTGCGGACTCCGGAACATCGGAGGTAAGCTTATTGCACAAACAGGGCCGGACAATCCCCGAGCCTGTATTTACATGTCTAGAAATATACATGCGCAACCCTTAACGAGTTTCTGTTCTAGAGACCTGTGCGCCATTATAGTGCACGGGGCGCCGGATTCAAGCCTTCAGGAGGCGGTTATTGCATCCGTGTACATGCCGGAGGCTGATGATCCGCCACCCCACGAGCTGACACGGCTAATCGCCTACTGCGAAGAGACCGGGCTCGAAATTATCGTGGCCACTGACGCAAATGCACACCACTCCCTATGGGGGATGAAGACAAGTAACGAAAGAGGTAAGAAACTTGTTGAGTACCTTTTCACAACTGACCTTAATATTCATTATAACACGTTTAACGGGTCTATACGCGCATAAAACTTATCAAAATACTATTATTTTGACTAACCTCGACGTTTCGGCTGAGTTGCACCAGCCGTGGTCACGAGTAGACTGGCGAGAGCAGGTGTTCGTCGGTTATATTGTGTGAGAGTATCTTCAACTACCCTCACTTTCTGACCGCAAAGTATTAAGGTCCCTACACACAACACTAACGGTGTCGACCGGTTTTCTGTGACACAAATCGCGACGCGAACACTTGGCCACTACGGGGTTCCACGATGATGACAACCTAAAACCATCTCCTCGATTGAAATTTCGGTACTTTTTGATTTCTATCGCCTCACGGACCAGCCTTGGGTAGAAATGGCGTTCCGTGGAGAGGATTTTAGGATCGTGAAATGCTATCCAGTGATTTGTACCGGATTCCAGTAGATGCTCCGCAATCGCTGACTTGCCGGGCTGACTATTCTTTACGGCTGCGATATGCTCTTTCACTCTCTCGGTGATGGATCTCTTTGTTTGGCCGATATAAGAACTCCCGCAGCTACAGTCAATTTTGTAAACGCCTGGTGTTCGGAATGGGATAATATCCTTTGTGGTACGGACTTGTTGCGCCACTTTAGATAAGGGTGTATATATAGTTTTTATTGATAGCCTCCGCAGCACATCTCCAACTTTATCAGTTATCCCTTTCACATACGGTAAGAACACCGGCTGTCTGTCTACATCGTAATTAGCTGGCCGTTTGCATCTACGTCTGGGTCGTCTGCAATCCATTTTATAACCGTTTTTCTTAAGTACCTCCTGAACATGCGACAATTCCTCTTTGAGGTGTTCAGGGTCGCATAGGTAATGAGCTCGGTTAACCAAAGATGTAGCAACGGACTTTAGATGACGTGGATGATGGTGAGATGACGCGTCCAGGTATTTGTTAGTGTGTGTGGGTTTTCTATAAACTGAGTGCGAAAGCGAGCCGTCAGGTTTGACTGTGACCTTTATGTCAAGGAAGGCCAGCGATCTGTTTGTTTCCATCTCAACAGAAAACTTTAGTTTCGGGTGTAGGCATTCTAGGTGTTCTTTTACTCCTTCTACATCCTGCTGATTACCTCTTATGATACAGAAGACGTCGTCAACGTAACGTTTCCAGATTTTTACCGGCGTCAACCGCATTACGTTGCGTTCACAATGTTCCATCCAGATATTAGCCAATACTGGTGCTACAGGGCTACCCATAGCTACGCCATCTATCTGAAGGTAATGTTGTCCTCTGTATATGAAATAGTTACCATCTAAGCAGTTTCGTAATAGGACAATGATATTCTCCGAAATATTATTTTCCCTGAGTTTGTCGCTGACAATCTGCATACATTCCTTAACCGGTATGTTAGTAAAAAGTGACTCGACGTCGAAACTGACCATGGTGTCATTTGGTTCCAGCTTGATAGTTTTTAAGAACTCCACGAAGTGACGCGAGTCTTTCACGAAAGATTGTGTTTTTCCCACTAGTGGCTGCAGTACAGACGCGACATACCTGGCAAGATCGTAAGTCGGTGAATCTATTTGACTTACGATAGGTCGCAATGGTACATTGGGTTTATGCAATTTTGGCAGTCCATACAATCGGGGTGGCTGCACAACCTTAGGCTTATGCAGACGTGAAAATATCTCCTCCGTGAATAAAGTCTGGTAATCCCTGATCACAGCTCGTATGCGTCGTGTTACTCTGGCCGTAGGGTCATAAGACACTGCTTTGTATAAATTTGTGTCCTTTAACAAATTCTGAATTTTTGAGTCATAATCGTCACGGTCCATGACCACAGTGGCGTTACCTTTATCGGCCTTCAACACAAAAATGTCATCATTTTGCCGAATGTGTTTTAGTGCTGATCGCTCTTCTGTAGTGACATTACTTTTAGGTAGTTTAGCCTTGCGTAATATGATGGCAACATCCTGTCTGAGCGCCTCCGCCTCTACAGACGGTACGTTGTTACGGATAATAGCTGTTTCTACGTGACTTATTATATCCTCATAGGGAATTCGTGTAGGTGTAGTCGCAAAATTTAACCCCTTGGCTAATATTTTCTGTGTTGCGTCATTTAATGTAGTGTTGGAGAGATTTACCACCGTACACGGTGACTCCTGTGTATCAGAATGTTGTGTATTATTCAGTTTATTAAACTTCTTATTATGTACCTCACTGCATAAGTCATAAGTTCGACTCGCTTGTTGGTAAGTAATCCGATCACATAAGTCGTAATCACTACATGTTAACACTGCACTACACTGTAGATGTATTTTATACAATTGCCTTTGCACTCGTTCTAGATCACAGTGGTTATTGCGTATAAGTTGTTTGAGTAGACGAACACTCGCGTTGCGCAGAATTTCACTAGAAAACGCGATATCATTACGAGGTTTTATTCGTACACACGTGGGTAATAAGTTACAATCGCGACACTTATTTAAAAATGTTAACGATGTTTCTAATCGCGCTCGTTTCCTTCTGAGAAATTCTAGTTGGCGAATTTTGTGAGCAATCTCCGGCCCGTATCGGTTTGCAATAGTACTTTTTAAACTTTCGCGTTTTATATTCATTATAACACGTTTAACGGGTCTATACGCGCATAAAACTTATCAAAATACTATTATTTTGACTAACCTCGACGTTTCGGCTGAGTTGCACCAGCCGTGGTCACGAGTAGACTGGCGAGAGCAGGTGTTCGTCGGTTATATTGTGTGAGAGTATCTTCAACTACCCTCACTTTCTGACCGCAAAGTATTAAGGTCCCTACACACAACACTAACGGTGTCGACCGGTTTTCTGTGACACAAATCGCGACGCGAACACTTGGCCACTACGGGGTTCCACGATGATGACAACCTAAAACCATCTCCTCGACTGAAATTTCGGTACTTTTTGATTTCTATCGCCTCACGGACCAGCCTTGGGTAGAAATGGCGTTCCGTGGAGAGGATTTTAGGATCGTGAAATGCTATCCAGTGATTTGTACCGGATTCCAGTAGATGCTCCGCAATCGCTGACTTGCCGGGCTGACTATTCTTTACGGCTGCGATATGCTCTTTCACTCTCTCGGTGATGGATCTCTTTGTTTGGCCGATATAAGAACTCCCGCAGCTACAGTCAATTTTGTAAACGCCTGGTGTTCGGAATGGGATAATATCCTTTGTGGTACGGACTTGTTGCGCCACTTTAGATAAGGGTGTATATATAGTTTTTATTGATAGCCTCCGCAGCACATCTCCAACTTTATCAGTTATCCCTTTCACATACGGTAAGAACACCGGCTGTCTGTCTACATCGTAATTAGCTGGCCGTTTGCATCTACGTCTGGGTCGTCTGCAATCCATTTTATAACCGTTTTTCTTAAGTACCTCCTGAACATGCGACAATTCCTCTTTGAGGTGTTCAGGGTCGCATAGGTAATGAGCTCGGTTAACCAAAGATGTAGCAACGGACTTTAGATGACGTGGATGATGGTGAGATGACGCGTCCAGGTATTTGTTAGTGTGTGTGGGTTTTCTATAAACTGAGTGCGAAAGCGAGCCGTCAGGTTTGACTGTGACCTTTATGTCAAGGAAGGCCAGCGATCTGTTTGTTTCCATCTCAACAGAAAACTTTAGTTTCGGGTGTAGGCATTCAGAATTTGTTAAAGGACACAAATTTATACAAAGCAGTGTCTTATGACCCTACGGCCAGAGTAACACGACGCATACGAGCTGTGATCAGGGATTACCAGACTTTATTCACGGAGGAGATATTTTCACGTCTGCATAAGCCTAAGGTTGTGCAGCCACCCCGATTGTATGGACTGCCAAAATTGCATAAACCCAATGTACCATTGCGACCTATCGTAAGTCAAATAGATTCACCGACTTACGATCTTGCCAGGTATGTCGCGTCTGTACTGCAGCCACTAGTGGGAAAAACACAATCTTTCGTGAAAGACTCGCGTCACTTCGTGGAGTTCTTAAAAACTATCAAGCTGGAACCAAATGACACCATGGTCAGTTTCGACGTCGAGTCACTTTTTACTAACATACCGGTTAAGGAATGTATGCAGATTGTCAGCGACAAACTCAGGGAAAATAATATTTCGGAGAATATCATTGTCCTATTACGAAACTGCTTAGATGGTAACTATTTCATATACAGAGGACAACATTACCTTCAGATAGATGGCGTAGCTATGGGTAGCCCTGTAGCACCAGTATTGGCTAATATCTGGATGGAACATTGTGAACGCAACGTAATGCGGTTGACGCCGGTAAAAATCTGGAAACGTTACGTTGACGACGTCTTCTGTATCATAAGAGGTAATCAGCAGGATGTAGAAGGAGTAAAAGAACACCTAGAATGCCTACACCCGAAACTAAAGTTTTCTGTTGAGATGGAAACAAACAGATCGCTGGCCTTCCTTGACATAAAGGTCACAGTCAAACCTGACGGCTCGCTTTCGCACTCAGTTTATAGAAAACCCACACACACTAACAAATACCTGGACGCGTCATCTCACCATCATCCACGTCATCTAAAGTCCGTTGCTACATCTTTGGTTAACCGAGCTCATTACCTATGCGACCCTGAACACCTCAAAGAGGAATTGTCGCATGTTCAGGAGGTACTTAAGAAAAACGGTTATAAAATGGATTGCAGACGACCCAGACGTAGATGCAAACGGCCAGCTAATTACGATGTAGACAGACAGCCGGTGTTCTTACCGTATGTGAAAGGGATAACTGATAAAGTTGGAGATGTGCTGCGGAGGCTATCAATAAAAACTATATATACACCCTTATCTAAAGTGGCGCAACAAGTCCGTACCACAAAGGATATTATCCCATTCCGAACACCAGGCGTTTACAAAATTGACTGTAGCTGCGGGAGTTCTTATATCGGCCAAACAAAGAGATCCATCACCGAGAGAGTGAAAGAGCATATCGCAGCCGTAAAGAATAGTCAGCCCGGCAAGTCAGCGATTGCGGAGCATCTACTGGAATCCGGTACAAATCACTGGATAGCATTTCACGATCCTAAAATCCTCTCCACGGAACGCCATTTCTACCCAAGGCTGGTCCGTGAGGCGATAGAAATCAAAAAGTACCGAAATTTCAATCGAGGAGATGGTTTTAGGTTGTCATCATCGTGGAACCCCGTAGTGGCCAAGTGTTCGCGTCGCGATTTGTGTCACAGAAAACCGGTCGACACCGTTAGTGTTGTGTGTAGGGACCTTAATACTTTGCGGTCAGAAAGTGAGGGTAGTTGAAGATACTCTCACACAATATAACCGACGAACACCTGCTCTCGCCAGTCTACTCGTGACCACGGCTGGTGCAACTCAGCCGAAACGTCGAGGTTAGTCAAAATAATAGTATTTTGATAAGTTTTATGCGCGTATAGACCCGTTAAACGTGTTATAATGAATATAAAACGCGAAAGTTTAAAAAGTACTATGACCTTAATATACTTAATACAGGCTCAGAACCGACATTTGTAAACAGACGTAGCAAGACAATCATTGACTTGACGTTGGCAACCGAAGAGGTTTCGAGTCACATCTCGAACTGGCATGTATCAAAAGATCTATCATGCTCAGACCATAGGTGGATTCGATTCGATATTCAAGTAAAGACAAACGCAGCAACCCCGTGGAGGAACCCCCGCAGAACGGATCGTATCCGGTACGCGGAACAAATGTGCCTAGCCCTGGTGCAGACAGAGGTTCCCACAAAACTGGAAGGTGCTGCAGAAATAGAGAGGCAGGTAAGCGTCCTCACAAATACCATGCTGGATTGCTATCATCAGGCGTGTCCCTTGTCCACTCCACCGCCCAGTAGAGGCAAAAAAGCCGACTGGTGGGGACCCGAGCTGGATAGACTCAGGAAAAGGATGAGGCGACAACTCAACAGAGCAATGAACACAGGTACTGACCAGGACTGGGATAATTATAAGTCAACTAAGTCTAGGTACAAAAAGCGTCTCAGGTACAGAAGCAGGTGCTCATGGCGCAACTTCTGTTCCGAAATAGAGAATGGAGCACAGGCTAACAGGGTAAGTAAGGTTCTTTGTAACCAGCCCACGGTTACGTTGGGATCCCTACGCAAGCCAGACGACACCCTCACTAGATCATGGGAGGAAGTGGAATACATCTTAGTACAGACGCACTTCCCCGACTGCGAGATGGTGCAGACAGTCCGCTGGACAGATGAGGAGGTCATCCCATCTGAAGCAGAATGGCACCAAACACTTGATGTAGTTAGCCCACAAAAAGTACGGTGGGCCATTAACAGCTTTAATTCATACAAATCACCTGGCCTGGATGGAATTTTCCCTGCCTTGCTGAAGTGGGGCGGGGAGGAACTCATCCAAATACTCACCACTATTCTGGCCGCCTGTCTTGCTCACAGGTACGTGCCGAAAAGTTGGAGAGAAGTCAAGGTGATCTTTATACCCAAGCCAGGTAAGAGCGATTACTCGGACCCCAAATCCTACAGACCTATCAGCTTGACCTCTTTTCTGTTGAAGACACTGGAGAGGTTGTGCGATAGGAACCTGAGGGAGGGGGTTCTACTAGGCGCCCCCCTGCACCCGCATCAACACGCCTACTGTCAAGGTAAATCTACAGAATCGGCACTTCATGCAGTGGTATGCAAAATTGAAGAAGCGATTTCAAGCAAGTCTATATGTCTAGGCACCTTCATAGACATCGAGGGGGCCTTTGACAAGACCAAATTTACTAGCATAACTGCAGCACTTGAAAGACATGGAGCAAATGCAGTTATGATCCAATGGATAGATAATATGTTAAGCAAAAGGATCGTTAAGCTTAGCACAGGCGGAACACACAAGGCACTGGTGGCCAAAGGATGCCCTCAAGGGGGTGTGCTTTCACCGCTACTGTGGAATTTAGTGGTAAATGATCTAATTGCTACACTGAACAACAATCACTATTATACGGTTGGTTATGCCGACGATCTGGTGATACTGACATGCGGAAACAGTACAAGTACAGTATGCGACGTTACACGCTCTGCGCTGGTCATCGTGGAACGGTGGTGTACTATCAACGAACTAACAGTCAATCCAAAAAAGACGGAAATGGTGATGTTCACTAACAAACGTAACCTGGGCAACTACCGACTGCCCAAATTATTCGGGACAGAACTCCAGTTATCAACACAGGTTAAGTACCTAGGGGTAATTCTTGACCGTAAGTTAAACTGGAGTAATCATTTAAATAGTAAAATAGATAAAGCTACGGTCGCATTTTGGCAATGCCGCAGAATGATAGGTAAAAGATGGGGCCTAGACCCTAAAATCGTTCTATGGCTATACCAGGTAGTAATCCGACCAATGATTAGCTACGGTGCGGTGGTGTGGTGGCCACGGACCGAATTATCCACTGTCATAGCTAAACTACAACGACTCCAGAGATTGGCCTGTATGGCGGCCACGGGATGCATGAGGACAACTCCAACTGCTGCTCTGGAAGCTATTCTTGGCCTGCCGCCACTGCATCTGTTCATAAAACAAGAGGCAGCAGCTACAGCGGTAAGGCTTAAAAACCTGAGTCTCTGGAGACTAGCAAGGGTACCGCACACCGAAATCCTCAGTGAGGTAATAGGTAAGGAGCCGCTCATGGCAGCGGTGACCGACAGGATACCCAAGCAGTTTGTATTTGACAAGAAGTATAAGATACAATTGCAAGAACAACCGGGTGAAGGTCTTAACCCAAGAGAGATGAGTATCTTCACAGATGGATCTAAAACAAGGTCAGGTACTGGTGTGGGTGTATTCTCCGAGGACCTGAACATTCAGATATCTACACCATTAGGAGCTCATAACACGGTCTTCCAGGCAGAAAGTGTGGGCATCTTAATGGCAGCGTATGCAATCGACTCTAGAAAGGTAAAGAACCAACAAATCCGTATACTCTCTGATAGCCGATCAGTCCTACAGGCCCTTCAAAGGTATACTATAACCTCGGGTCTTATATACGAGTGCCATCGAGCCCTGTCACAGGTATGTATCGACAACGATATAACCCTACAGTGGATCAAAGGACACAGCAACTCACGCGGTAATGACGCTGCCGATGAATTGGCAAGGGGGGGTTCGGAGATGATAGTGGAAGGACCTGAGCCCATTCTACCCCTGCCGTTCGCTTGGCTCCGAGACACACTACGACGAAACACCAAGGTAGAACACCAAGAATACTGGTCTAACTTAGGTACATGCAGGCAAGCCAGAGAGGCCCTTCCGACAATCTACCCCGGATTGTCACTAAAGCTGCGGCGTTTGAAGAGGCCTCAGCTCCGGCTTCTAATGGGAGCCATTACTGGACATGCTTTATGGAATAAACACTTATTTACTCTAGGTGTTACTGACAGTCCTCTTTGCAGAGCTTGCATGGAGGCAGACGAAACGGCCGCCCACGTCATCCTTGAATGTCCGGGGGTGGCGGAATACCGGGCACTATACCTCGGCTCTCCGAGGTCGCTCCCAGAGGTCGTCGGCAACGTTAAGGGTCTGCTAGGCTTTCTGGTGATGCTGGGTTGGCAGGAGTAGTGCCAGCAACCCGTCACGCAAAATAGGCGCACATACGACGTCGAGTTGCGGAAAATAGCCCGCGTTTACAATACAATACAATACTCGAGGGAATGCTGCTGCCCACTCCCCCGGTATTCCCTCAGTCGGCTCTTACGACTCCCATAGGCGGAGAGGGGTGGGACAATTCTAAAGCCGGCCCCACACGGCATAGCCGGCCCCACACGGCATAGCCGGCCCCACACGGCATAACTTAGGATACCTTTATTTTAGAAAAATAATGAGATTTATATACAAAATAGGTACCTATAGATAATTCCTAAATTCCAAAATTCCCAAATTCCAACGAGGACAAAATTGCGAGCAACAGTTAGTTAGTATATTATTAAGGATTTCCATGATAATGAAAAAATAAAGAAAATAATGTAATTTTAAACTTCTTTTGATATAAGTCTTCAAATAAATTCTGAGTATAATATATTTAATGATAAATTTATCCAGTGATCTTCGTGTATCCTTAAATATATACGAGTATCGTCACAGATCATGATTGTACCGATACGACCTAATGGAAATCGTAAGTTGCATTTCCTACCTAAATGGATACGTCAAATATCATTAATATTTTTAGTTGTTATATTAATACTACAAGGTCGTCTTTTCACCGACGCGGAGAGGAGAGGAGAGGAGCGAAGCGGAGCAGAGCGAATATTAACCAATAGAATTGTATAAAAATTTATGTGCGCAATCCTATTGGTTGATATTGGCCTATCGGTATTTTGTTGGAACCGACAACTAAAAATTAACGAGGTGGAGAGGAAAAAATATAAATTCTCAAACATTCAAGGAAACGCAACAATAGCAATACCTAGACTTTATTAACGCCGATATTCTGGGAGTGTATGGTACTTGGTCCTTCCCCGGTTGAGTATGCTTGTTCGTGCTGGTATTGGCAAGGCACCCTATACTATGATATGACAAAGAAATTAAATAGTTTAAATTGAAGCGTAGATTATAATATATAAAACAAATAGCACTCACTCACTCATCTTCGATATGCTGATGACATCATAGTAGTACCTTGGCACCATGCTCAATAATCTCAGCAGGGTTTCCCGACTAGTGAGTCTGAAAATGAACATGGACAAGATGAAAGTTATGCACAATAACTATGTCATTTCAGCACCGGTCCTAGTCGGGAGTGCGCTTCTCAAAATTGTCGACCACTATGTCTACCTGGGACAATTAGTCCAGTTAGGTAGACACAACTTCGAGAAAGTCGTTAATCGATGAATCCAACTCGGCTGGGCAGCGTTCGGGAAGCTAAGGAAGATCTTCTCGTCCAATATTCCGCAGTGTCTGAAAACGAAGGTCTACGACCAGCGTGTGTTACCAGTGATGACATATGGAACAGAGACGTGGTCTCTGAATGTTGGCCTCAAAGTTGCTCAGCGGGCCATGGAGCGGGCTATGCTTGGTATTTTCCTACGTGAGCGGATCCGTAATACGGAGATCACTAAAGGAACGGGAGTGACCGACATAGCCCGCCGGGTTGGTATGCTGAAGATGGTATTATACTGAAGACTTGGTGATGGCTTATCATCATTGAAGCGGTTGTTGCCACAAGCCAAAAAATTCAAATAAAATTGTGCTATTGATCTTGCTAAAAATAAATAACTTTGGGTTTTAAAAAATAGCCTGCCCAAATAGCCTGTTTGTCGAGTCCTTACAAGAAAGTTTGAGTGCCAGTCCTCAAATTTTACTTACCCCAACAAATATTCACTCCATAAATAACTACAAATATAAATCACGTACCGTATCTACATAATAACGCACTGAATCTTTGTAACATGTCATCTTTCGCTATGTTGGGCCGTATAAAACAGATTTCTAGGAAAATATGAGATGAATCGTCTAGCCGGTTCGCCAATTACGGTTTAAATTCTAAATGTGTTTATGCGACGTGTTTTAGCAGATGTGATTATGTGGGGTATAATATATTTTATACAAAACTAGCTTTTTATGCGACTTAATATGCGTGAACTTCTAATTGAGTCTAGAAGGAAATGAAAAATGTGCGACAAAAAATTACATTGTTTGCACTGTAATAAAAAAAATACAAGCGCCATCTAATGATTAAGATCAGTACTAAAATTTTAATCTGTACTATTGAACTGCGTTTATTGAAGATATCTGAAAAAAAATGAATCTATGGCCAATAGATGATGATATGTGGGTGACTTTGAACCGAAAACAATTCTTTTTAGAATTTTGATTAGACAGACAGTGTCTGTTTATTTGTTTATTTGTTCACATATTACCCAAAAACAACTAAACAGATTTTCATTTGATAGCCTTGGATTAGACTTAGTTATAAACTAGTATTCCTTTTATCCTGATATTATATCGGGAACCTGAGAAATAACCTAAAAACTATCGTTCGACTGCGGCGGACCAGCGAGCGAAGGCTGGTTTTAACATAATAATAGACAGTTAGCCAGGTAAATTACCGAGATAAATTCATAGTAGGTATTCTGTTGTAAACCAGATTGAATTTTTGTTGTATTCATTTTCTATATTACGTTGTAGACTGATGCATCCAAACAGTTTAATATGCCACATTTATAACATCAAACATGGACAATGTTGGGTGACAGAGCTTTGCTCGGCCTTTTATATTGTTTGTCAATTATGGTAATTTAAACTTAAAAGGCAAAATCTATGCTATTATAAATCTGTAACAGGGCTAACTCTGTACATTTAAGATATTTAAGAAAAAAATTAATGTCTCTGAACTATTTTAGAATTTTAGTGTGTTTGTTTGTTCAGGCATCAATCAAATTTAAGGGATTTTGATGAACTTTTTGTTTGATAGCTCTTGATTAGACTAGTGCATAGTGGCATAGTGATGTCAATAAAAAATAAACTATGGATAGGAAAATCCTGTCTTAGTGCCGACTTATAGTATTAAAGAAACCCATATCTAAATTTTGCTGTGCATTTAGGTAGATAATATACTTACAAAGTGGTAACATAAATATTGGTACCAAAGTTATTTACCACGCTATTTTAGGGACACATGTTAAAATGTCTACACGCAATTCCTGTTAAGCGACTGACAAATCGCTTAGAAAACAAAATAAAGAAACGCATATAACGACCAGGTGCTAGAACCGAAACTCAGAAATAGACGCTCTCGAAGGAAGTTCTAAGCGATTCGCACAAACATCTGGTTTTAATTGATTTTTTTACTGGAATATGATTCATAATTCTGTGAGTAATCATTAGATGTTGCTCTTTTTAAGTCCGACTTTTTTAACTGCCTCGGTGGTGCAGCGGTAGTGTGTGCAACTGCTGATCATTAGGTCTCGGGTTCGATCCCCGTGTCGGGCAATGTTATTGAGCTTTTTCCTAAAAAGAAATATTCTCAGTAGCAGCCCGGAATTTGGAAATGTGCCGGTAAATGGCAATAGGCTCGCCCCCTATTATGTGGGACCTAAACATAGCTGGCGAACCGTACGTGTGTATTACACCTATACCTACCCCCTCGGGGATACAGGCGTGATGCTATGTTTTTTTAGTCTGAAATTCTAATCATTAAAGTCTCATTGAATGTAAGAATACAAGTGAATCACCACCCTATTATGTGGTGGTCGTACAAAGCGACTAAAGAAAGTAAACAATTGTTATCCATTTTTGAATGCAACAGCAATAAACTTATATTTAATCAGAGCAAAATTCGACTAGATCTTGATCTAGTAATTTAAAGAACTAATTATTTGTGAATGTGGCAAAGAGAAGTTTAGTGCGAGCGGGATTCGGACCTGCGTCTCTTTCAATCCGGGGAAGTGTTCTAGACCGCTGAGTCATCGCACTGATCCGATAGCTTAGCTGGTCTCTTCTCTTTTTCCACATTTACAAATAATTTCTTCTTTAAAGTAGCCAAGTATGTCAAGTGCCAAATACAGATACAAAAAAAAATACTACTTATTTTAAACACAAAGTGAAAAATGTGAAATCGGAAATAACAGTCAGGAGCAGGATTTGAACCTGCATCTTCTGGATACCGTCCAGATGCTTTACCAATTCAGCCATCCTGACAATTGCTCCTGACTGCTAATTTCGATAACACATCATACTTAACGTCTTTGGGTGACGCCTGCGCCATCTGTCGGAAGTATTTTCATACATTATGCCGACCAGGTAAACTTAATTTTACAATGAAGATTTTACCTAATAATGACGCAAACCCTTTAAATATTTAGATATTTTTAGCATTTGACATGCTTAGCACTATACATTAAACACAAAGTGAAAAATGTGAAATCGAAAATAACAGTCAGGAGCCGGATTTGAACCTGCATCTTCTGGATACCGTCCAGATGCTTTACCAATTCAGCCATCCTGACAAGGCGTCACCCAAAGACGTTAAGTATGATGTGTTATCGAAATTAGCAGTCAGGAGCAATTGTCAGAATGGCTGAATTGGTAAAGCATGTGGACGGTATCCAGAAGATGCAGGTTCAAATCCTGCTCCTAACTGTTATTTTCGATTTCACATTTTTCACTTTGTGTTTAATGTATAGTGCTAAGCATGTCAAATGCTAAAAATATATATAAAAATATCTAAACTAATTATTTTATAAATATAAAAGTATACTTGGATTTTGGAATGTTTGGTACCTGAATCTGGCAAAAACGGGTGAACAGATTTGAATGACATTTTTTACACAGATAGGATATTATCTGGATTATATAGGACTATTTTTGTCTTGTAGAAATGTTAGGTACCTGTGCGGTAGCTATTTGCTTGGATTTAAGTGTACCTGCTATATAGCATAAATCGCTGCCTCGGTGTGAAATACAGCTTGGTTTTATGAGTACCTATATGAAAAAATCACTGCTATATCAGATTTTACTTATCTAAAATTAAATCTAAAATCTCATTTCCAATTTCTTTCTGCCACCCATGATCGACATCTCCTTTCTTCTAATAATCTTCTACTTCACTGTCCACCTCACATTTCAAGTCTTGTGCATTCTGCTTTCCATATTAAAGCTATCTTGTGGAATGCGTTGCCTCTGGAGATCAGGATGGCTACAAGTACCCTGGCTTTAAACGTGAATCGTTTAAAGCCAGGGTACGTGAATTATATTTACGCCTGTTAGCAGAGTCCTCTATTTAGCTGTTATTCAATTTAATTTGTTACATAGGTATTTATTTATATATACGGGGTAATTTTTTAACCAGTGCGCAAATTTTGAGAGAATAAACTTAAGCAAATTTTAATAAACACGTATTTTGATATGTCTTAGTACTAAAAAATAAAGTTATCGCTAACAAAAGATTTTACTTTTGGAACAGATTTTATTGTCACACTACGCGCTCATTTCCGTAGGTATACCTACATCGGCGCTTAGTCAATGCGCCGATGCGTAGTTACTGACGACTGGAAGACAACAGAAAATTTGGAGAAACGTTTTCCTATAGGTGGAAAAATCCGATATGCAGACGACACCGTTCTTCGGGCAATATCCATAGAAGATTTGAGTAAGTTGTGTCGAGATGTAGTGTTGGAGGCAAATGCTGAGAATACCGTGGACTGCGAAACGCACCAATGCATCGATCCGGACTCAACTCCGAGTAAAAACTCACTTGGCTTCATGGTGGCATATGCCAACAGCGCATTCTGTCGTATTTTGGTCACACAATGCGCAGAGGCGACGAGAATCTGTAAAGACTGATTGTGGTTGGGAACACCGAAGGCAAAAGTTCGCACGGTCGTTCCCCCACCAGATGGACCGATCAAGTAAAAGACTTGTCGTCCTCCAAATTTTACACGGTCGTAAGGGACACGCTGGACAGAAACCGGTGGAGGCAGATCATCCGCTCCAGATGCAACCCTGATGCTGACCACGATCCTCAGACATGAGGGACCGACTGAGAGAGAGTAGTTACTGACCATTACACTTATGCGGGTTACTGACCGCTAATTTTATCAGGTTCGAAATAAACTTTTTAAGTTTAGGTCGTGACCTGAAGTTATTTGTAAGAGTAGTTCCATTTTTTCCTTTATACTTTCATGGGCTTAGGTCCATCAAAATGCAGAAAATAAAGCTTCTAGCTGCTCGTAAGAATGGTGTCCATATTTTACTGATTTCAAGTCAGATAAAAAATAAAAAAATCGGAATTATACTATTAATGGAAATGTGTTCTATTACTGATAGAGAACTCCAAAAAAAAGTTTGCGCACTGGTTAAAAAATACCCTGTATATTTTTTTATGTATATGTACATATATATCTGGATATGTTTTTTATATTAGTATTTGTTGATGTCTTAAATGTATTTTTATTATATATAATTTATTTATATATACTGTACCCAATATTATTAATTTTTTTTCAATTATTTTGGTAGAAAATTTTTCAGTAGCACCTACCATAACCTAATATATCTCTGCTCCACCCTGGGTCGACTGGAAGAGAATGGCTTAGGCATTAAGTCCGCATTCTACACTTATTGTGCAGAAGTTGTAAAATAAAATAAATTTTAAGTTTTAACTTCTGTCGGTAGTCTTCAATTACTGCCTATAAATTCTGTTAATAGCGACAGTTCATATCACTGTTCAAGGAACCAACAATACCAAGATTATAGGAAAGCCGTTGCCAACGATGACGATAAACTAACATTAAGAACATAATTATGAAAAAATACTGGTGGGGTACCAGTATTTTTTCATGCGTGACACGTTATGGCTTATAAAGTGAATTATGAATTAGAGTAATTTTTCATATCTTTCGCAAAGATGAAATCCGTGACTATGTATTTGAAACATAGAGACCATAGTACAAAATCAAAAAAATTTTGCATTACGCCTGAATTCTCCGAAGAGGTAGGCAGAGGTGTATTACACACCCACGGTTCGCCAGCTATATTTAAGTCCCACGTAATAGGGAGGCGAGCCTATTGCCGTCTACCGGGCACAATTTTATTCCAATCTCCGGGCTGCTATTGAGAATTTTTCTTTTTACGAAAAAGCTCAATAACACTGCCCGACCCGGAGATTAAACCCGAGACCTCATGCTCAGCAGTCACGTACACTACCGCTGCACCATAGAGGCAGTTAAATAAACGTGATATTTTTTTAATATATCTTTACTACGTATCTGCTATCATGTGGCGATGGACTATGAATAGAAGCATAGTAGAAAGAGTGGGAAGTAGGTTATCTTCATACAAACGCACCGCGCGCGGCTTGCATGTGTGTGCCATAGTATCGTACGCACACTCTAACAAAATCTCGATCAGTTTCTCAGTGCGCCAGTCGGGGCTAACGCCGCAAAAGGTTCGCACGTCAAGGCTTTTTGACACCGCTAAATAAATAAAAAATGTGTGATAATCGCAGGAGAACTTATTGCTCTGTGTTTGGTTGTCTAAATGTCATGTCATGTCGATTTCTCAGTATTGTAGGTATAGTGACTAAGTAATAATCATAAGTAAAAATCGTAAGTTAAAATAATCTGTGTTGTGTCGTCTGGGTTCAGGGTTAGTTAGGTCGGTTTTACCTAAACGATTACAAGTAAAAAATACAACTTCTCGGCCCTTGCCAATTTCTAGGCACTGAATTAAAATTCAGCTAAAAGTGACAACCTTGAGACAGGCAAGTATGGTAGGTAATTATATCGCGGAATGGGCCGGAGATAGCCTACTTCCCCACTCTTTCTACTATGATAGAAGTATCTCCCTCCTAATTCCTTCACTCGGGTCGTACATGTCTTAGGTAAGTAAGTAGTTATCACCCATAGCATTACCAGTGGTTAGTTAGTACAAAGTGAGAATACTTACTTACTATGGAGTCTGAGTAATTAGGCCCACAGTAGTATTTGAAGATACCACCATATGCCTTGTGACCGACCACTTCAGTGTGTTTTGGTTGTAGTGGTAGATAACCCTGCATTCATTCAGTTCCTGAGATGAAGTGGAAAGTAGCGGCTTGACATTATTCTTAGTATCGATGAGCCCATGAGCGGCAGTTACCACTTACCATCAGGTGGACTGTGTCTGCCACCATATATTATAAAAAGTGAAGTTTGTTCGTATCTTATGTGCTGCTATACCGCTCATCCCATCATCACGAAATTTTCCATACAATGTAATCTAATCTATAGAAAAGGACATAGATTTCTTTTTATCCCGAAAAATAGGTATTTCCCGACGTAACTGAGCCATAAAAATACAATATGGCCGGGTCTGCTAATAAATAATAATATAACTTAAACACAAAGTGAAAAATGTGAAATCGAAAATAACAGTCACGAGCAGGATTTGAACCTGCATCTCCTGGATACCGTCCAGATGCTTTGTCAATTCAGCAGAATTGTTACGATTGCTTGAACTGTTGATTTTCGATTTCACATTTTCCACTTTGTGTTTAATGTATAGTGCTAAGCATGTCAAATGCTAAAAATATATATAAATAATAATATAACTGTTTCAAATATTACAACTTATGTCGGTTCCCAAAATTAATTTATTTCGACTTTAACATAAAATATTTTGTACAGTTACTATCGGGCAAGCTAAGTTTGAGAACTGACATCGAGTCACCTGTCAACCTCTTTTCATGTGTCACCCGTATAATAAGCTAGGGCAGTGCTCGAGACAAATTTAGATGTGTTTACTATGCTTTATATAATATAACATACTAGAAGTTTGCTTTTAGAACATTTTACTTGTAGTTTTATTGTATGAATACAGTATGATCTTAGCTAATCGGTGCGTTGACCTATCGCAATCGTGTAGCTTGGAAAATGTTAGTAATATCTATTGTGCTAAAAATATAAAACTCTTAGTGTCTCATATTTTTATTACACATCTAACAAGTCAGGCCATGTGGGGCCGGCTTTAGAATTGTCCCACCTCTCTCTACCCATGGGAGTCGTAAAAGCCAACTGGGGGAATTCCAGGGGAGTGGGCAGCAGCACTCCCTCGATTCCGATCCCTATTCCGACGTTTCGAATACTCTACAGCATTCAATGTAATTATCAGAAAGTCTTATCTATAATATTATAAAGCTATAACAGAGCTATATCTGTACATTTAAGATACTTGAGAAAAAAATACTGAATTGAAATAGGCGTATCTAAACACAAAACGTTTTTTTTTTAGGTTTTTTGTCTGTTTATCTGTTTGCTTGTTCGGGCATCACGAAAAAACTACTGAACGGATTTTGATACACAGGCTTAACAACTGGTATATATTTTATCCCGCTACTATATCGGGTACCTAAGATATAATCTAAAACCTTTTGGCTGCAGCGGAGCCACGGGCAAAGGCTAGTATAAAATATTTTACTTGTCGTAAGTGAAATTAAGTTTTACTTTTTTATTAATATTTGTAGTCCCTTTTTTTAGTTATAGGTACATATTTTTATTTCCAATTTTTTGAGATGAGTTTTAGTAGACAAGTATTTTAATAGAATATTATCTACCCTTTATAACGCATTTTCCATAATCGTACTATTTGTTATTAGGGGCTTACGTTGTGTTTTCGTAGTCCAAATCTATTCTACAGATAATTATTTACTCAATAAAAGTGCACATATTTATTACAGATTATTTGGGATAAGCGTAAGTGAAACATTAGAAAGGGATAGTGAACGGCATTCCTGAAATCCGTTTGGTACTGGCCACCAGAAATATCACAGACTTGAGAAGGTACGAGCAAAAAATCAACGTAGTCGGCACAGCTGTTCCGTTCCACAGATATCGATGGCATAAAGCAAGCAAAAAGGGACAAACTAACGGCCTGTGCACAAAGAGTTTTGTTTTGCGGGATATTCGTTTTAGGTTTTCTTTGTTCAATAACATTTAAGATTTTTCGAAGGCCTTAAAAGGTAAGTACTAGTTAAAAAATATTAAAAAAATGCGCTAAATATTTTTGGATTACCTATATATTTTTCGCGTGAGTAAGCTCGCGTAGATTTCAGAATATAAATATATCAATTCACAGCACATTAATTATCTCTATACGAGTATAACAGCTGCAACTGCTACAGGTACCGTCCAATTTTAGAGATATAACAACAACGACATACAACATAGCATCACGTCTGTATTCCCCGAAGGGGTCGGCAGAGGTGTATAATACACCCACGATTCGCCAGCTATGTTTGAGTCCCACGTAATAGGGGGCGAGCCTATTGACGTCTACCGGGCACATTTGCAAACTCCGGACTGCTACTGAGAATTTTTCTTTTTATGAAAAAGCTCAATAACACTGCCCGACCCGGGGATCGAACCCGAGACCTCATGGTCAGCAGTCGCTCACGCTACCGCTGCGCCACCGAGGCAGTAAGTATAGAGATATAAAGTAGTATATACCTTTTCAGGGCTTCGGACTATATGTAAGTAAAGTTTCATAATGTTTGTTTGTATTTTTCTTTGTTTGTTATGTTTGTTTGTTTTTGTGAGTAGTTACGCCGTGAAAATGTAACACACAAACGAACTTTCGTAATTATAATATTAGTAATGATGTTAGTACATAAGCCACGACCTACTGGTAGTAAGTATAACCACCAAAGGTTGGCTACACTCTCTGCGTTGTAACCCCCTCTCCCTCATCTTCTAATATCTTTCCTAACCTCTCCCTAGTGCATTTTGATCTGTATTTTTTTACTATATTGGATTAATCATGCATGTAAATGCATCCAAAAGGTGACGTTGGTCATAAAGACAAATGTGATGAGGAGATTGGGTATGGCCTCAACGCAGGTTCGATTCCCGCTCGCACTGAAGTTCTCTTTTTCCTCATTCACAAATAATTTGTACTCTACTTAGTATCCTACCTATCTTCTTCTTAAGTATTCTTTCTATCCACCTCCTTTTACCTTTCTTAGATAAAGTGTCGAGTGATGCTTCTAATGTTACTAGTATCTACAGGTTAAGGTGGGCCGTATGTTTGTACCCCACTTATTATAAAAGAAACGGAAGGACTCATAATTGATATCGTAAATTATTTTAATATATAGTTGATAATATAAACAAAAATGATTATTGACGATCCTACAATAGTTATAAGTATTATATTCATGAAATTTATATTGATAATGACGTAGATCAGTGGCGGGATTCGTGACCTGAAGGATGTGGGATGTGGACCATCATTATCAGTATTAATTTTAGTATTAGCATCTCAATTGACAGTTAAAAGTAAATAAGAGAGGAAATATTTTTAATATAAATAACGAAGGCACATCTTCATTTTCATATTCAAACGAATGATGGTCTGACATGAGGGTAGTACGTAAATCACATTACATTATTGTTCAATACACTGATCTTTATGGATAACTTAGTTTAAGTAACAAAATAACAAGTGATGCTCACAATATTTTAGGATGTAACTTTTAAAAATAATTACATGGAATGTAGTGAAGTTAGTTGTATTGCGACCACGACCGAATGTTCGCCACTCTTGCCAATCGAATGCCATGTAGGGACGTCTATCCTCTTTTAAATTGACTAACTGCTATCCGTCAGGCGTCAACTGATACTGTCAGCCGTCACCTACCGCCTGACGTCTGTCATCGCATCACAACTAAACAAACTCAAGCAATAGTCAAAAATTATATCAAATGCTCAATGTATCAAATAGTCTAATGATTGTGATTGCTTGACATTCCATTGATTACCATCTTCAAATATTACGCTCTACGACATTTATATAATCAAATGAGTCATATGCATATACGTAGAGAGAAATATTTGTAAAGGTTGCATCTGCTACTGCTGCGCACAATACCATCTAAATCAGATCCTTCGAAATGAAAATAAAAAAAATGCAAACGAAATAGATATCTACATTTCACCTGCACAGGTCTCATGTAAAAATGCATATCATGTCTACAGAGCCATACTCCAAAGAAGAGACAAACAAAGATTGCAATGGATATCTATTATCTCTGACTGGGATAATCTGGGAAACAGATGTAATTCAGTATGGTATTAAATTTGGGGACCAAATGAGAGCTCCTAAATCACTTATTATCAGGTCCACCGTCTCCATTGTGATCATGAAGAGGAGATAGTCGTGTATTCTATCATTTAACATGAAATGCTCATAATTGAGCAGTGGCTTGACACTACATCATCAAGTGCGCCGTAGCTTATAAGCAGTAAGAAAAAAAAAACATTTTGTGTTGCTGACGTTTATTGCACGACACAAAATTCGAACCCGAGTAATACCGCAGTTAATTGCGAGTTTTTGTTACTAAGAACATAAATAAATTTTAGTCCATAATATTTTAGTTCCACATAGTTATCTATTAATTAATCACGTTATTTGGCACTTTGCCTATCTCTAATGTTACCACATCACAAAATCTTTGCCAAACCGCTGAAGTTGTTGTTCTTGTAACACCATTAAAATAACTATTGTGTATGTAAATATTTAATCTGCTATTTGGGATAATAGCATGAGTATTCAATTTATAACAGCGAGGTGTCAGGTTTGAAAACTAGGTCAGGAAAAACAGTTATTTGGACTGTGAGAGCGCCGGTATTCACAACCTCTCCATATACTATCCTTGTTATCATTCCTGTCCTCTCCTTATCATCTCTGATATCCCCTTCCATGCCTTTCCTTGGAGATGGAATTGATCTGCAAGTGATGCCTCTAGTGTTGATAGCATATAAACTACGGTAACCACTCACATCTGAGTGGGCTGTATGCTGATTGCCATCCAGGTAGAATAACAAAAAAAATCTCACGTTTTTCACACTTTCAAAGGAAATTAAAACATACTGCACGTCTACCTCTAGGTAATTAATAACTAGTGTGTGTTTTGTCTGTCGCAGCTCCAACAAAAAACTCAGGGCAGTCTTAGTAATATAAAATAGTTTCTTGAAAATAACTTCGAGTAAGTATGTAGCCTATGTATATTTGAAACGATGAACATATTCTTACAAAGTATAATAAACACAATAATAGTGTAATAAGCACATAAATGGTAATTAAATATTCAGATTAATTATAATTTAAAATTGCAGAACCCTAGTGTCGGCAGAAACGATAAGAGTTACGCGATAGAAAGAGAGGCAACTTCTAGGTAAATCCAAATAACTAGGTAATTAGCGCTTTCGCGCTAATTTTTTTTATGGCTAATGATGACAGACGAGCCACGGCCCACCTGATGGTAAGTGCTAACCGTCGCTCATGGACTCAACTATACCGAGAGTATTGTCTAGTCGCTGCGCACCATTTCATTTCTCATATATGAAATAAAAGAATAAATGGCTATCTTCTGCTATAGCCAAAACAAACGCACGTGGTTCATGACCGGTCACACGTCGTTCGAGGCAACGGACAAGATATTGTGGGTCCTTTACCCATTAAAGAAACCCGCCGTGTGCCGTCTCCCTGCCTTTATTGGCGGGCCACTGGAACTATGTTACATTCCTTCGCTGGTGGTCATACATCACGTCAATTGCACTTTATATTATGTAGGAGTAAGTGTCGCTATTTATAGAAATGATTTTGCGGATTGAATCTCCTGCTCCCATTATGTATTCCATGGTACTGGTTATGAATATAAAAGTAAGATAAGGTAGGTAAGGTTTTGAGAGTCTTTTTTGTTTTTGTTATCCTATATACTTCTTACCTTCAGTGGTCCACTTTTCTCTTTAGTCTTTATATATTTTTGTTGTGTACCTAACCATATACCCCGTCCTTTGAGGTAATGAATTGAGTAATGTCCCTCACCCATAGAAAAAATACCCGTTGTGGTCTGCTCTTTGCCAGTATTAGTGGACCACTGACACTGTGTGTAGCAGTAGTTCGCTGGCAACTTACTACACATTCGGGTATCCTCTCTGAACGACGTGTCCGCAAACCGGAGCGAAGTACCTTCACGGTCCAAGATATTAAAAACAAATTTTAAAAATAAACTGCACAGATGGCGAAGTTGTTTAGATACCGGCCTCCCGTCTGAGTATTGTGGGTTCGATTCCCAGACAGGAAAACTCTTTGTGTGATCCATAAATAGTTGTTCTGAGTCTGGGTGTACTTTGTATCCGTGAAATTGCATGTTTGTAAAGTCTCCCGCGATACAAGGATTATACATTAGTGAAGGGAGCTGTCCTTTTTTTAAAAAAAAAATATAGCACCTCACTAATTCCCCTAAACCATAAATAAAAAGGCAATCATATAAAATTTAATTTTATATCTCGACAATGCCATAGAGGCTTAGAAAATCCGTTCCAGCCAGCAGATTGTACACACCCTAATAGGGAGAACAATAAATATTTGCGCGCAGATTAGAACAGATGCGTCTTAAGATCTTATTTCTTTGCTTTGATATGAAACACGGCTAAAAAGAGCCTTGTTTCTTTAACAGATTATTTCGAGTGGAAATTTACATTTGGCTTTTTTATCTTTACAATATACTTATACATGGAGAACCACCTTTTTTTTTTGTTAAGGCCGGAAAAATTTACTTAATCGCACACCCACTCATTCGAGGCAATGAATTCAGTAGTTTGGGGTCCACACCCACTATAAATATAAATCCACCGTGTGCTATCTCTCTTTCAGGACTCTAAACCACTGTCTGATATTTACCCGAATTACACATCTGTACTATTATAAAGCTGTAAAAGAGCTGTGTCTGTACATTTAAGAAAAAAATACTGTAATACAAATAATGTTTTGTATTCAGACATTGTATATAGCCTATATACAATGTCTGAACACAACACATTTTTTTGAAATTTTTCTCTGTTTATCTGTTTGTTCTTTCGCGTATCACGCAAAAACTACTGAATGAGTTTTGATGCTACTTTTTTTATTTGTTAGCTACTATATGGGGAACCTGAGATATAACCTAAAAACTAGCTTTTGGCTGCGGTGGAGTCGCGGAAAAAGAATAGTTATCAAATAAAACTACGTTTACGGAGTCTGTTACATTTACTTGTTACGTCGGGATAGTAGAAAATCAACCGGTAAAATAGTTTTATTTCCATACGGTAGACAAGCAATCATGTGGGGCCGGCTTTAGAATTGAATGGGAGTCATAAGAGCCGACTGAACGAATACCAGGGGCAGTGGGCAGCAGCACTCCTTCAAGTATTAACAATATCCACTGCGATCGCCCGCCTGCCAAGCGTGGCGATTACGGCACTATACCTCCAATTTGGGGAGGCCTATTAGCCGTGGCTGTGTGGGGCCGGCACCAAGAATAGCTCCACCCCGTCTCTTCCTACCGGAGTCGTAAAAGCCGACTAAAGGATTACTGGGGGACCGGGCAGCAGCGTTCCCTTGTGTACTGAAAACATCCACTGCAATCGCCAACCCGCCTGCCATGAGTGGCGATTATGGTAATACCCCCAATATGAGTGCACACACATACAAATCGGCCCCCAGTCACGGCAGCTCCGCTATTCCGTGGCCTAACGGTAGCGGGCCCGGTAACAGCGGAGCAGGGGGTGCTAAGAATCTCCGGTCGTGATCCGGCTACCAGACACGACTTTTGTCAGGACACTGAGGACTGACGAGAGGATCACCGCGCTGGAAGAGGAACTGAGCTAGATCCGATGGGATGTTGTAGGATTATCAGAAGTGCGAAGACATGGTGAGGGCACGATAATCCTCTAGTCCGGAAACTTGCTCTTCCACCGGGAGGGTGACCAACAGTCCCAGGGTGGTGTCGGGTTTATTGTTCGCAAGTCTCTCATAGGTAACGTGGAGAAAATTGTAGTGTGTGTACCTTATACTCAGAATAACCAAAAGGTATTCACTGAAGGTCATACAGGTTTACGCACTGACCTCGACACATTCCGACGACGTAGTGGAGGCCCTTTACGAGGACATCTCGAAAGCCATTCACGCGTCTAAAAATCACTTCACGGAGATTTCAACGCAAAACTAGGCATAAGGATAGACGATGAGCTGAAGGTGGGGCAATATGGATTTGGGCAGAGAAACCACAGGGGCCAGATGCTGTCTGATTTTCTGGAGAAGGAAGGCCTCTTTATGATGAATTCCTTCTTCAGGAAACGGCCCCAGCGAAAATGGACCTGGATTAGCCCTGATGGTTCAGTGAAAAATGAGATCGACTTCATCTTAATGGACAAACGACACATATTCAATGATGTCTCAGTGATTAGCAGGATTAAAACTGGGAGTGATCACCGCTTAGTAAAAAGCATATTGAATCTAAATATTAAATTCGAGAGGTCACGCTTGATGAAGTCTACGCTCCGACCAACACCTGCTCAATACCAGAACCCCGAAAACTTTCAGCTCGAACTACAAAATCGCTCTCAATGCCTAGACGAGTGCGATTCAGTGAACGATATGAACAACAGGTTCCAAAGTGTTCGCAAGAGATCTGTCTGTTGGAAAAAGCCAGCTGACCAAGCTGAAGACCAATGATTGCACTATTGTTTCTTCCAAAGTTGAGATATTAAGAGAGGTCCACGAGTTCTATGGACAGTTATACAGCTCCCAGAATCCTGTTGTCAGCTTGGTCCATGAGCCCAGATCCAAGCTAACTCGGCACTATACCTAAGATATCCCGGACGTCAGCCTGTACGAGATCAGAATGGCTCTTAAAGAACTAAAGGACGGAAAGGCACTGGGAGACGACGGAATTACTATAGAGCTTCTGAGGGCAGGCGGAAAGCCGGTCCTCAAAGGCCCCCAGAGGCTATTCAATTCCGTTGTTTTTGGGGGAGACGTTCCAGAGTCATGGACCAGGAGCGTGGTGGTGCTGTTCTTCAAGAAAGGTGACAGAACCCTCTTGAAGAATTACAGACCCATCTCACTCTTGAGCCATGTATATAAATTGTTCTCGAGGGTCATTACAAATCGACTCACGCGCAGGCTCGAACAAGCCGGTTTCCGAAAAGGCTATAGTACCGTAGACCACATACATACGCTGCACCAGATTATACAGAAGACCGAGGAGTATAATCGGCCTCTGTGTCTAGCGTTTGTAGACTACGAGAAAGCCTTCGATTCGATCGAAACTTGGGCGGTGCTGCAGTCCCTTCAGCGGTGCTAAATTGACTATCGATACATCAAAGTGTTGAAGTATTTGTATAGAAACGCCACTATGCCTGTCCGAGTTCAGGACAAGAGCACAAAACCGATCCAACTGCAGAAAGGTGTTAGACAGGGAGACGTCATGTCCCCGAAACTCTTCACTACTGCATTGGAAGATGTTTTCAAGCTCTTGGACTGGAACGGATTAGGCATTAACATAAATGGCGAATACATAACTCACCTTCGATTTGCAGGTGATATCGTGGTCATGGCAGAATCGCTGAAGGACCTTGGTACCATTCTCAACGATCTCAGCCGTGTCTCCCAACTAGTGGGTCTAAAAATGAACATGGACAAGACGAAAGTCATGTCTAATGTCCATGTCATTTCAGCACCTGTCCTGGTCGGGAGTGCGCTTCTCGAAGTTATCGACCGCTATGTATACCTGGGGCTAACTGTCCAGTTAGGTAGACACAACTTCGAAAAAGAGGTCGATCGACGAATCCAGCTTGGCTGGGCAGCGTTCGAGAAGCTGAGGGAGATCTTCTTGTCCAATATTCCACAGTGTCTGAAGACGAAGGTCTACGACCAGTGTGTGTTACTTATTTCACAGAGGCGTGGTCTCTGAATGTTGGTCTTATATCAAGGCTTAAAGTCGCTCAGCGTGCTATGGAGCGGGCTATGCTTGAGATCTCTCTACGTGATAAGATCTGTAATACGGAAATCCGTAGGAGAACGGGAGTGACCGACATAGCCCGCCGGGTCAGCATGCTGAAGTGGCAATGGGCAGGCTACATCGCTCGACGAACCGACAACCGTTGGGGAAGAAAGGTTCTCGAGTCGCGACCGCGTAACGGATGGCGCAGTGTAGGACGGCCTCCCACCAGGTGTATCGATGAACTGGTCAAAGTCACAGGCAGTCGTTGGATGTAGGCGGCACAGGACCGTTCGTTGTGGCGTTCTCTTGGGGAGTACTATGTCCAGCAGTGGACGATGAAAGGCTGATGGATGGATGGATGGATGGGGAGGCCTATGTCCAGCAGTGGACGTCGAAAGGCTGATGTATGGATGGATGGATGGATAGACAAGCAATAGCCCGTATAGGACCGATTTTTAGTCTATTAAAAAATTAAACAGTATAAATCCTTAGAAATAAATATTAAATATCAAATACTTACTTTTCATATTATTAAAACAGAATAATTACAGTTACAGCGAAAATCGTTATGAGTATAAGCACTTTTTGTTAGATAAACTTTTCTTTCAATACAGTATACAAAGGCACTCAAAGTTGGCATTAATTTCTCTTGTAGTTGTTAATTACAAGTTAGTATCAAAATTAAAAAGAAATACGAAAACAATGAGATGTTTTTTTGACTGTTCATTATTTTCTTTTACTTATTAACATCTCTTTAATTGGAGCTACAAGTATTTTGAAACATCGTTAAGCGCTTCTTCAAATTGTTTTATCTGATATAAATAAAAAATGAATCAGTGAAATGTATGTAAGCGCATAACTTCCGAACTATATTACATTCCTTCAGTGGTCAAGTTTTGCCTAAGCTCGAATTCATGGTAAGTCGTTGTATAACAGCGGTCCCCAATTACGATTAAAAGGGCTTACTGCTATCGTAATTTTTACTGAAGAAAATATCGTTACCCTATTGTTGCATAAGTAACGAACATTCTGGATTATACTTTATATATAAGGCGTCATAGAGTAACTCCCAAAATTGTCTTGTAGTTTTGTGTTAAATTTAAAAATACTTCTTACTTACTTAATTACTCATCATCACGCCATCTCCCTTGCAGGGTAGGCAGGGAAAACAGAGTGCCAAAAGCCTCGATTCTTGCATACATTGTCACTTCCTCAACATTAATAATTCTATTCATACACGTTCGCCGGTTTCGGACACTCCCGACTCCACCTTCCTTCAATACATTTGGTTTAAGTAGACTCACCGTCTTGATCTCCCCTTGTACCTACATCCTACATTCTTCCACTTTCGCATTGTATATCTTAGCATAAAAATACTTTTTTTCACGGTTTATCTGATGGTCTATACCTTAGAACTCTTATCAGATATCTGTAGAATGTAGTTTTTACACTAAACTTGGAATAATTTATGTTCGAACAAAGTATATATTTACGGCACAAGCACAGCGAATGTGCAAAACCTTATAATTTATAGAAGATTTAAGATAATAAGTGCCATGACAATTTCTAAAATGTATAGAAAACTCAAATTCTCAGATTTTCGAAGACATATGTAATGTTACACACAAAAAGACATTGGCTGATTTGGCGATTTTATATGGCGTATTTTTTAATGGTAACTACGTTATTTTAATTGTAGTACCTAAATACACTAATATAGTATCTTTAGAGCCTTGGTTATCTTAGCATGAATAGGCTGGCTCAATCGGAGAAGTACCACCCTCTCACAGAAGATCGGTGGGAAATAACGGTAAGTACTCCTACCGTTGTATTTTGTATGGTGAGTGAGAGCGCTGGTGGCCCAAACCCCCTCCATATTTTCTTCTTATCATCCTTCCTACCCTCTCTTTATTATCCTTCCTATCCATCTCCTATCTCTTTTCTTGAAGATGGCGACGCGCGAGTGATGCCTCTGGTGTTGCTAGCGTCTATAGGCTACGGTAACCGCTTACCATCATGAAGGCTGATATGCTTGTATACCACCCGCGTAGTAAAAAAAAACACTACAAATGTACTATGAGTGGATTTAGCCTCACATCGCCAGTGAAATACATTATTTTTGGTCATAACTTTGAGTTTGATGTGAATCGATTTTCCCTTCTACGCCTAATGAATTTTCAGTTTTAGAACTGCTTTATCAAATCAATATTACTCTTTTTTATCTGGTTGTTTGGTTGAAAATTTTGTAATTATAGGGAAACTTTTTGTGCATTAACATTGTTGTTTTCTACGTTATCCATCCATTTTGATTAATAATACTACTATAATATATTATATTAATAATACTAGTATAGATTATAGTTTCCAAACAGAGAAGAATCGGTTTTAACTGTTTTGTCTCCATCTATTTTTAACACAAACACGAAACCATTGCCTAATACTGTAATACCTAAAAATGCCGCAACAATCCAATTTGGCAGCATTATATCGTACGATCCCTCAACGCTACCTTTTTCTGCCAATAACCTTAACTCAGCAAGACCTTTTAAAACATATATTTCTCTAAATAGGTTTTATATTCTAATTTTATGGAAGAAAATTATAAGATGCCAAAAACAGGTAGTGACTGTCTGGCAAATATTATGCGACCGTTAATGATGGTAGCTTGATAAAACAAGGGCAGAATTTTAAAGAGAAAAAAGGCCGGCTTTTTGTGCACTTTATTCAAATTAATTACAATTTTATGACGTCCGTTCTGGACGGCATTTTATGCTTTTCGGAGACGATATTTTTATTGTTCTCTGCGATTTTTTGCAGTAGTCGTGTGTAAGGTTTAAAGGGCCTTTGGAGTTGTATAGGGCTTTATTTATGAATTTCTGTTATTTATGAATTTCTGTTTTATTTTTTAATTAATGTTACCTAATCCAGCATTATAACCTATGTCCAGCAGTGGACGTTAAAAGGCTGATGGATGGATGGATGGAATCCAGAATTTGGTCTACCTACCTACCTAATGTAATGAAAATCTGTTTACGTCCTTTAGGCGTGATAAGTCGATCATCTTTAAAACATCGCCGTGCGGGGCCGGCACCAAGAACAGCTCTACCACGTTAGTTCCTATGGGAGTCGTAAAAGCCGACTTAGGGATTACCGGGGGACCGGGCAGCAGCGTTCCCCTGTGTACTAAAAATATCCACTGCGATCGCTAATCCATCTGCCAAGCGTGGAGATTATGGTTAAGCCCTCATTTTGGGGAGGGCTATGTCCATCAGTGGACGATGAAAGGCTGATGGATGGATGCATGGATCTTTAAAAACATTCGTAAGTATGATTATTTAGAATTTCAAACTTTCATGGTCACTTATAATTCTAAACGTTTTTACGGGATTTATACCATGTAAAGAAAAGAGTTTGCAAATACCAACATAATCAACCTACTTCTTATACATGTCCGCGTAAATACACCAACTGTATCAAAATAGCAAACACATAAATCTCTGTTATGCTATTACATTTAGGCCAGGAGCCAGTATCTATTATAATAAATTATAATATTATTGTATTTTAATTATACCTTTACTTACTTGCTTACGTTATTATCACGCCACCTCCCTTGCGAGTCATGCAGAGAGAACAGAGTACTAATAGGCCCTATTCTTGTATACATCTCTCGCTTCCTCAACATTCATAATTATTATTATTTCTTCAAACACGCTCGCTGGTTTCGGAGAGTCCTGCCTCCACCGTCATTCAATAAATGGACAGGACTCGTGGCGTAGTCGGTAGTGTAACCGACTTCCGTGCACGAGGTCGTGGGTGCAATTTCCACTCAAGACAATTATTTGTGTGATGAACACAGATATTTGTACTGCGTCTGGGTGTTTTCTATCTATTATATGTATGTATTTACAAAAAAAAGTAGTATATGTATTATATCCGTAAGCTGGTACCCATAGCACAAGCGTTAAGCTTAATTTGGGACCAGAGGACGTTGTGTGAAAAATGTCCGTGAATGTCCGTGAATATTTATATAATGAATCTGTTGAATATCTTATAAATAACCAATTTGGTCTAGGCTATGTTAGTCTTGGTCTCTCCTTGTACCTACATCCTTCCACTTTCATAATGTATATATGTTCTTAACGACGAACGTTTATTTAAATACAAATGAATGAATTATGTGAAATAGTTTACAAAATCAAACAATATACTCGTAATTATGTATTTTATAGAGTACGTAAGTATATTGTAGTGCGAGAAACAAAAAAAGTAGGTACTTAGCATAGTGCTACCTTATGCAAGATTAAGAAGCGTTATTTGTTAAGAAGACAGTACTTCCTCGATGGAGCTGGTCCATTCATGATGGAATTAGCACAATGGAAAAATCAAAAAATGTTATCCTGTTGAGTTTGATGCCTAGTGAAGATTTTTACTTGTATCCGAATCACAAAGAGCTAGTTGTATCACCTTATGCGTTTTAATTAGGCTTAAAGTATTGGGTTTTAGCAATTTATGTGACTAGGTTTCGGCAATCCTGTTACTCTTCTCTTCAGAGCAGGTAGCGCCAAACTCAAGTTGTTCATCTGTTCCTCGTACAAAGTTCATCAATAGAGGCAACCATTTTATTAACAGACTAGCCTTTGCCCGCGGCTTCACCGCAGCCAAAAGCTAGATATTAGGTTATGTCTCAGGTTCCCGATATAGTAGCGGAATAAAATGTATACCAGTTTTTAAGTCTAATCGAGAGCTGCCAAACAAAAAAGTTGCATCAAAATCCGTTCAGTAGTTTTTGCGTGATGTGCGAACAAACAAACAGACAAACAGATAAACAGACAAACAGACAAAAATTCTAAAAAAAATTATTTGTGTTTAGACACGCCTATATAGCCTATTATAGTCATTTTTTCCCAAATATCTTAAATGTACAGACACAGTTCTGTTACAGCTTTATAATAGTATAGATAGATATATATATAGATTGGCATTGCTTCAAGAGATGGAATATAAGATTTTTTGAAATAAAACTACGTTTACGTACGTTAACGTAGTTTTATTTCAAAATGTGTGAAATTCGCGTAAATGTTAGAAAGTAATCTAAGATTTATACTGAAACCAAATCTTTTTTCTTCATTCACGTAATAGATATATCTGTACATTTATTGATAATAAAAGTAAATTATGGCTCACCCCTTTTAGCATTTTATGCAAAGTATATCCCTAACTTTAATGTGAGTTATAAAACTGTTACTAGCTCCTAAACTGGGACTGGTGTTTGGATAGTAAAATGAAGCAAATCGAGCGAATAGCTGAGTAATTATGTTGGAGCCCATTTTGCTTGTTTAGACGAACACGTTGCTAATATTAAGTGATCTCTTTAGTGGCAGGATGAGGATTTACATATACGTTACTGTAATAGGCAGTAAAATGTGCTAGATATTTTACATTGAATTATAAATCTCATTTTGTGTGCTGAAGTGGTAGAGAGGTTTTCGATGGGCGACCACGTATATAATAGCGACACATAGAACGACCTCCACCAGGTGAATCGAGGGCTTGGGTAAAGCCGTCAAGTACCGTTAAAGTAGCAGAGGGCAGTTCTTTGTACCGCTCTATTGGGGAAGTGAGAGGCTCAGAGGAAAGAATAATGAATGTATTGATAATAGATGATAATTGTCAACTTAAGCCAAAGAAGATACTAGATAATATCTCCAATTTCCCTGGTCCGTGTGGTGACGGACTAAGAATACAACTGTCACCACCCCATTCTTTCCCACGGGTGTCGTATGGGGCGACTAAGGGAAGTAAGCAAAATTATCATCCATTGCGTGACTGGTGGTAGTGCTGGGTACCAAGTGGGAGTACTCACTCGGTATCGGGCCCGAGTGGGTTGGTACCAGCATCTCCCGTGTGACCGGCCATGAAGCACATCGTTGCGTTTTGGCTGTAGCAGGAGATAGCTGTTTATTTTTTCATTTCATACCGGTGAAATTATATGGTGAGCAGCGGCTTGACAATATTTTTGGTATAGTTGAGTCCATGAGTGACAGTTACCATTTACCATCAGATGGGCCGTGGCTCGTCTACCACTACATGCAATAAAAAAAAAATCAAGGTGGACTGGCCAATACCACCGAAGGAATGTAACATGGTTCCAGTGGCCCGCCAATAAAGGCGGAGAGAAGGCACACGGCGGGTTTCTTTAGTGGGTGTAGGCCCCACACTACCCTGGTAGTTGCCCCGAACGATAGGGTGTGCGGTTAGGAAAATTGTTTCCCGCCTCAACGAAAAAAAAAAGGTGGAGTGGCCAATACCTTGCCTGTACTTCTGATATTGCTAAGTCCTCAAGCAAGTACTTGGCTGGACTGTAATAATCTGCCAATAAATGCTCATTTTTAATTACTACTTTTGTTAAATCTATGATTATCGTCTATCTGAAGTTAGCAGGCCAGTATATATTTCAAGTATTTTTAAATAAACATATTCACCATTCACTGAGGAATAATCCTTTTATGGCGAGGGACTTTATAAACAAACAATTAACGGACACAAAGTACACCCAACTCAGAAAAATGTGGGTCACACAAAGAATTGTCCTGTGTGGAAACAGAACCCACATCACTTATTGTTAGGTCGGTATCTAAACCACTCAACTCTGGAACTACCCGCAACAAACGAGATAATCGGGATGTACTTTGTCATTATAAATATTAACGGACAGATTTCACACGTCAATAATGTCGCAGATACATCATTTTATTTACGGTACTTTGGAAGTGTAGAGCTATTGATTGAGGTATAATGCACAGTTGATCCTTTCTCATCTATACGTAGTATAAACTAAAGTCGCCATTCGTGTCATGTAATCTCTGCTACTTTGCATCAGCTAAACCTTATGATATACTTTAAAATACTCTAAAACCTTGTTCAGTAAGGTAACGTGCACTGCAACATTTTAATGTGTTCGCGAGCGTACTGCGTGATTTGGACGGTTATCTGCGACTGCGCGGGAGCGCACTGCGTTCTGCGAGTTGCGAACAAGCACCTTACTCGTACTGATCCATTTTCATAGAAGACTTAATATTAGCTGGCAATGACGAACTGGAATGAAGAAAAAAGCCTTTTCTTGATCTCAATCTACAAAGAAAAGGAAGTACTGCGAGGGCCCTCGAATTATAGACGAATAATAGTCATGCACAGTTTAAAATTGAATAACTCTACAAGGTGCGCATTAAAGAAGCACTAAGACCGTTCGTAGCAAAGGCGTGCACATTACGTTTGCGTTTTATTCCATGTTGTGTTGCAAATAACTTGCGTTTTACAGATTATTCATCTATATCTATACTATTATAAACTTAAATGAATAACCTATAGATATAGCCTATGAATGCATCATACATTGGGAAGTGTAGAAGAGAGACGGGCATATACGCAATATGCTAAGAAAATTGAGACAAGTATCGTATCTTCCTCTCTCATATGAAGTGCAGGTTTTTCAGCTGGCGAACTTTTAAATAGTTCGCCATACAACTTAATCACCATGACTACCACGGATGCTATTAAAAGGAAAATTAGGTGCCATGTTTTGTGTTTAACAAAATGCCGTGTCTCAAACAAATTTATTAAAAAGCAGACTTTCACGCCTGATTATAATAATAAATAAGTAGTTATTATACTACTTATTGTTCCTATAGTTACAATGATTAAAAATAAAGTTTCCATACAAAATCTATAAAAATATGTCAGATAAACAAACTTTATTTGAATTTCACTAAATTCGTCCCGCGGGAAAGGATGGGATGGTGACACTTATATTCTTAGTCCGTTACCACAGGGACGTTGCAAGAAAAATGTAATATCAAGAGAAAAGGGTATTTGGTATAAAACCATACAGTGCTCAATCTTTCATAGCCCCTGGTCGGGAGATGTCATCATTAACAGCCAATATTTAAAAAATGTTTTCAAACTCTGTTCCGGTCACTATCCATCGGCAAGTATGCATTTCTGTTAAAAAAATGCACCTCACCCAAATATGTGATGTGGTGGAGGACGTGCATCATTTGTTAGTAGAGTTTGATAGGAACCGGAGTCATAACGAAGCGTTGCTGAGAGAGTTTGGGCTGAATAGAAGCAATGTGGGTATTTTCCAATCCATTCTGGCAGAATCCGCTTCAGTTGCTGCAAGAAGGGTATATGAGATAGTGGATACTTCTCAGCAGCTCCTCCCTGCTGCTTAGATTAGATTAGGTTAAGATTGTTACTAGTTAAGAGTACAATGGGACTGGCATATCCATGTGCGATAAAAGTCCCCAAACTAAATAAAGAATGAAAAAAAATTCTAGATATTTTTATATATAATTAATTGAATGAGGCGACACTTGGCGGAAGTCCATTGTTACTATTATAGAATGGATTTTAGGAGGAGAGCCCACCACTCACCCACGGATTGTCAATCCCGGTTATCTTTGGACAGAATAACCTAAGATTGCCAATCCGCACTCTCACAGATAGAGGAGAATGTGATAATAGCAAAGTAGCATGCACGATAATGACAAAAAGCTCACCAACGCGACACAACCATGCGATACGGTAGAACTCTCAGAACCACAATATTGCAATATTCCGCAAAAATCCGAACATAAATTCGACACGTGTTTCACCTCTAAACGAGCATTTGACATGCTTAGCACTATACATTAAACACAAAGTGAAAAATGTGAAATCGAAAATAAATCCTGCTCGTGACTGTTATTTTCGATTTCACATTTTTCACTTTGTGTTTAATGAATAAAAAAAAATTATACATTTTATTTATCACAATATCCGATTTGAAATCGCTACAATACAATTTACTAATAACCACGTGATGTTGCAGAATTTTAGAGTTGAACATATAAAATAAAACCTTTTTTAAATAGTTACGTTAAAATTTTGTGAGAGTTTATTATCTCTAAACTCTCGCCTAATTTTGCATTCACAGTATTAATCAGGATAATAAGTGATCGTTATTAATGTATTAATCAATTAGTGATTTATTTATATAGTGGTAAAAATTATATCGCGATCTTCATTTAATTTTTGCCACATTTAGGGCGAATAGCCGTACCACAGAAGGAATGTAACATAATTCCAGTGGCCCGCCAATAAAGGCGGAGAGATGGCACACGGCAAGTTTCTTTAGTGGGTGCAGGCCCTACACTACCCTGTTCGTTGCCCCGAACGACGGGGTGTGCGGTTAAGAACATTTTTTTACGCCTTAAAAAAAAAGGGCGAATAGCCCTATAGGCTTTTTATCTAAGATTATAAAGCTGTGTCACCAGGGTCTTCATGGTCGCAGCTTATGCTCCCGTAGGCTCTTCAGTGGCATCGGATCTGGAGAAGTTCCGGGATAATGTTAGGGACGTTCTGGATTTGGCAGAAGCTAGTGAACGCGTGATCGTATGCGGAGACTTGAATGGACGGGTTGGGACCAAGCATCCAGACTTCGAGGACATGCTTGGTTCATTTGGTGATAAGAGAGTGAACGATGCAGGTAGGCTCATTGCGGATGTATGTATGGAGAGAAACCTTATTGTGTCGAACACATTTTTCCAACATAAGGACATCCATATGTATACATGGAGAAGGAATGAACAGAGAAGTATGATAGATTTAATTCTGGTAGGCAGTCGCCTCCGAAGTAAAATTCTGGACACAAGAGCCTACAGGGGTCCCACTATCGACACGGACCACTATTTCGTTATTGCGAGATTTAGCGGTCTGTTCAGAAAGTGGAGACACTGGGCGAGAGCGTGTCCACTTCGGAGGGCTAGAAAGAATAAAGATTGAAAAGTTACAAGAAGAGAGTGTAAGAGCAAAGCATGCAGAGGGTGTCCGTGAACGGCTGAGCAAGTCAGCCGGGATCTGACATAGAAGAATGCTGGAGAGTATTGAAAGAGAGTATGGTAGATACAGCGAAAGAAGTATGTGGATGCTCAAAGATGCATAGGAAAGTGAAAGGTGATGCATGGTGGAATACGGAAGTAGCAGCTTCCGTTGACCAAAAGAAGAAAGCGTGGCTGGACTATGTATCTTCTCTGAACCTGAGTGCAAGTATGAAAGAACAGAAGAAAGAAATATACCGGCAACGTAAGAATGACACCAAAGCCTTAGTGAAAGAGAAGCGTGATAGAGCAAATATGATTGCAGAAGAAAGGCTGACCAAAAACTTCGAGAGCAACACCAAACTTTTCTGGAGGGAGGTGAAGAAATCTCGGAGTGGTTGGTCAGCTTTCAGAATGAATAAAATAAGGTCTAAAGGTGGAGACATTCTTACGCAAACACAAGATGTGTTAACCCGTCAACTGACAGGATTATTATTTACTATTATTTCAACAAGTTCTAAACGAGCGTTAGACTCCCTGGAGTCTTACACGTGCCGGCCAATAGCGCGCCAAGGCCACGCGGCGCCGCGAGAGGCCACGCGCCGCCACGGGTGGCCGTATTTTTCTAAAAAAAATCTAAAAAAAAAACTACTTACCCATTGTTGAAAAATCCATGTTTATTGTCAAGTATAATAACTATTTTATGCACTAAAACACTTAAAAACACTATCCACTAATTATTATAATAACACTGACTTTATAAAGCGAAAACTTTTCACAAACTTTAATTTTATTTCACTTTCGCGTTGAAATCTCGACTTTATTACCGTCCCGTTCGAGTCCATTGACGCAACTGGCTGACGTTTACGTTTGGGATTTATTTCTCGTTGATACAGTATATATAGGCTTAGGCAAAAATCATGAACAGCTTGTAGAATGAACAGTCTGTATCGGGCAAAAATTTTAGAGTAGATAGCATTGAAAGTTAAGGAGTAGGAAATAAATTTTTAGCGCCAAATTTTTTTGCGACCGCGCGCGCGGCTCGGCCCTTTTTTTTTTTGCGATGTTGACTCTTATTGCAAGCTTTGGAGATTCTTTTGGACTTTTTTATCAATTGTCGAGGTCATTGATCCGAGACTCCCGGGAGTCTAACGCGTTTCAAGCGAAGCCGATGGAGTGAATATTTTGGAGATATGTATGCGGATGTTCAGGGTAATGCTGGTGCCACATATGGTCTAACAGATCAGCATTCGGCACCAGCATCCTCTGATGACATTAGTATGGATGAAGTTGAATGGGCGATTAGAAGTTTGAAAAATGGTAAAGCAGCGGGTATTGATATGGTGTCTGATCAAGCGTGGAGGCTCATGTGTCTGGGAATTCTTCCTGATGCTTCTCAATTTATGTTGAAGCTCAGGAATGGTTCCCAAGGACTGGAGAAGCGCAGTCATCGTGCCCTTGTTTAAAAACAAGGGTTCACGTTATGACTATGCAAACTACAGAGCCACAAGCTTGACCAATTTGGCAGCCAAAGTGTATGGTAAGATTATTGAATGGAGAATGAGGAAGGTGTCTGATGAATCTTTGTGTGAGGCACAAGGAGGGCGACTGACCTGCAAACCCTAGTCGATGTAATGGCAAAAGATTGTAAGAAAAGGGGCCTACGTGTGAATGTGAGCAAAACCAAAATAATGGTTTTTGAAAGAGAAGAAGCCAGAACAGATGTTAGAGTAGCAATAGGAAATGGTGTGCTAGATCAAGTGGATGAATTTGTATATCTTGGATGTATCCACAGTCGGGATGGAAGGTACACCACTGATGTAGAGAAGAGTGAATGCAGGAAAAGAATGAACGGAGCATTGGGACAACTTCTCGGCAGCCACCACCTCAGCCAGAAGGCACGTGTCGCAATACACAACGCAGTGCTTGTCCCAACGTTATTATAAGGAAGCGAGAGTTGGGTATGCAAAAAGGAGCATGAGAGTAAAATCAATGCGGTCGAAATGCGATCTCTGCGGAGAATCTTTGGAGTGAGGCTGACTGACCGCATTCATAACAATGACGTAAGAGAACGAGTAGGTATGAAAGATAGTATTGGTGTAAAGATGCGAAAGGGAATGCTCCGATAGTTCGGACATGTGGAAAGAATGCCGGACGAGCGACTGGTTTAGAAGATATACAATGCGAAAGTGGAAGGATGTAGGTACATGGGGAGACCGAGACTCACCTACCTAGACCAAATCGATCATGTATTGAAGGGGGGTGGATTCAGGAGTCTCCGAAACCGGTGAGCGTGTATGAAGAGAGTTATGAATGTTGAAGAAGCGAGAGATGTATGCAAGAATAGAGCCTCTTGGCACTCTGTTCTCTCTGCCTACCCCGGGGGAGGGAAATGGCGTGATGATAAGTAACTAAGTAAGTATAAAGCTGTAACAGAGCTATGTCTGTACATTTAAGATATTTGAGAAAAAATTACTGATTTATAGGCGTGTCTGAACACCAAACGATATTTTTTAGATTTTTGTCTGTTTGTTTGTTCGCGCATGACGCAAAAACTACTCAACAGATTTTGACGCAACTTTTTTTGTTTGATAGATCTCGATTGGACTTGACAAATAGTATACATTTTATAACGCTACTAAGTCGGGAACCTGAGATACAACCAAAAAATTAGCTTATGGTTGCGGTGGAGCCGCAAGCAAAGGCTAATACTATTATAAAGTTATATTTATATATATTTTTAGCATTTGACATGCTTAGCACTACACATTAAACACAAAGTGAAAAATTTGAAATCGAAAATAACGGTCACGAGCAGGATCTTGCTAGGATATTATAAAGCTGCAACAGAGCTATGTCTGTACATTTAAGATATTTGAGAAAAAATTAATGTATTAGGCTATATAGGCCTAAACATTAAACGATTTTATGTCTGTTTATCTGTTTCTTTGATCGCGCATCACGCAAAAACTACTGAACGGATTTTAAAGCAACCTTTTTTGTTTGATAGCTGTCGATTAGACTTAACAACTTTTATACATTTTATCCCGCTACTATATCGGGAACCTGAGATACAACCTGAAAACTAGCTTTTGTTTGCGGTGGAGCCGCAATTATAAAAGGAGAGTCAGTTCTTCAAAAGTCCCTAAAGATATTTGGATTACTCTATTGCGAAGCGCGAAGCGAGGGCGTATTACTTGCTGTCTAAAATTTTGTTATGCACATAAGTATGATAGCTATTCCTAATTCTGAAAACAACTGTTTAACTAAAACTTAGGTGACTTGCTAGAAGGCGATTTACGTTCGCAAACTTCGATCGCTGTTTACTCTTGATGTGGTTTTACGTACAAAATCGTCGATAGGGCACAACGACACGATAAGAGCTGCCTTATCTTGCCCTGATTTAATATTATTCAAGTTCTTTCCGAGTCTAGTAGCCATTGTGTTTATCGGATAATAGATTTTTCTTTGGCTTTTAGTTTACAAACGGTGACTGAAGAACGAGGTTTTATCTTACGAGTATGTCTTACCAGTTTTATTTATGTCTTCCAATCAGATTTCGTTCATGGCGGCTATTGTCAATTTAGACAATTTAGACTAGTCCATTATGCAGAAGATATTATGTGCAACAATGTGTACGTAAACAGCAATAGTTTACGTGCTTTGCAAGGCTAGGACAGAAACCCAGACAATTTTCTTCTAAAAATTTCTAGATTGTAAAACTAATAATATATTTTTAGCCGACCCAGTTATGATAATGAGGTTTCATAATCAGCAGCAGCATATTATATTATTAGTATACTAGCAGGAGATAAAACAAAAAAACATTTACAACTTACTATCTAAATTAATAAATATTCACGAAATATTTCACACAACGTCCTCTAGTCCCAAACTAAGCTTAAGCTTAAGCTTAACGCTTGTGCTATGGATACCAGATTACGGATATAATACACAATATACTACTTTTTTTTTTGTAAATACATATAATAGATAAAAAACACCCAGATGCAGCACAAATATCTGTGTTCATCACACAAATAACTGTCCTGAGTGGGAATTGAACCCACGACCTCGTACACGGAAGTCGGTTACACTATCGAATACGCCAAGAGGCCCGTCAATGAGTCACAAGGCCCCCAAATTGTTTGTAATACTTCGAGGGTGAGAAATAAGCATAGGACTTGACCGATGGTAAGCGGTTACCGTAGTTAGGCATCATTTGTCCGTTTTAGTTGAAACAACGGAGTACCTCTCATTGTTTCATGCTCTTATGTAAGAGGGTGGTACTTCGTCGGCATATTCATGCTGGTATAAGCAAAGCCCTACCACTAGAAATCTTTGTTTGTTTGTTATGCTTGCACGCCGTAACTATAGAAACGATCATCATGAAATTATCTATACGTATAGTCTGGAGCTCAGAATAGGACTTGGGCTACTTTTTATCCTACAAAAGTGGACGATTCCTGTAGGATAGTTACTTTTGCATAGAAATTGAATTGTCCGTATGGTGACGAACTAAGAATACAAGTGTCACCATCCCATACTTCCCAGCGGGTGTCGTACAAGGCGAATAAGGTAAGTAAGCAATTATCACTTATTGCATTACTGGTGGTAGGGCTGGGTTGTGAGAGTATTCACTTGATTTCGGGTCCGAACGGGTCGGTACCACCGTCTCCTGTGTGACCGGTCATGAAGTACGTCAGTGTGTTTTAGCTGTAGCAGAAGATAACCGTTTATTCTTTCATTTCATATTTGAAATGGTGCGCAGCGGCTTGATAATACATTCGGTATAGTTGATTCCATGAGCGACGGTTACCATTTACCATCAGGTGGGCAGTGGCTAGTCTGCCATAAAAGCAATAAAAAAAAATTATTTGTGTACTGCTCACCGTCACATAAGTGACGTAAATATTTTAAAGTCCATGCGGGCAAAGCCGCGGACAAAATCTAGTAATTACTAAAGGACTTAGCGGAAAACCCAGCTGATAAACTAAAAGTCTTAATTACCTAAGCCTTACCGGAGTTGTAATGTTGTTGTAGAATTACCCGAGTATATAAACTAGACCATTTCAGCATCATAAGTTTCTTTGAATCCTAATAACTATTATAAAGCTGTAACAGAGCTGTGTCTATTAAGTTAACGTTTAGGATGTTTGATAATTGTTGACTGTATTAAGCTATATAGGCGTATCTAAACACAAAACATTTTTTTTAGGTTTTTTGACTGTTTATTTGTTCACACATCAAAAACTTCATAACGAAATTTGAGGCACCTTTTTATTTGAATCTGAGATACACCCTAAAAAAAATTATATTTTAAGTTTTAAAAATTTGACTTGCTCAGACATTTAAACTAACACAAAGTGCGAAAATTTTAAATCGAAATCAATCGGCTTTACCACTAGGCTAGTATTACTTCTAGTTATTGTGATAGCTTATTATTTATTACATGTGAACTATTTCAATAAACTATTGTAGAATTCGTTGGGGCATTGTTTTATTTCAATCTCATTCCACTCATAGATTATAGTGTGGTACTCCCTTTGTTCTAACAGTATTTATTGCCACCCCTTCAGGGTGACAGTTTCTCCCCTTGTATACTGCTAACTTAACCTAACAAAAAGATCGTATGGTTTAAAATACGCGTTAGTTTTGCAGCTACCAAAACAACTGAGGCGTGATGATACATCCATCCATCCCTCCATCAGCCTTTTAACGTCCACTGCTGGACATAGGCCTCCCCAAAAATGGGGGATAGTGCTGTAATCGCCACGCTTGGCAGGCAGGTTGGCGATCGCAGTGGATGTAGTTAATGCTCGAAGGAGTGCTGCTGCCCACTCCCCCGATATTCGCTCAGTCAGCTCTTACGACTCCCATGGGTGGAGAGGGGTGGGACAATTCTAAAACCGGCCCCACACGGCCGTGATGATACACGACTCTTTAATCCTCTAAACTAACGATTCGAAGTGTCACGTGTAAATGAATACTGAAAACATAAATGAAAGTGCGAATAGGTACTGTACAATCGACATTTGAATTTGAGCACTCACAATTTTGTTAGCGTCAAATGTTTTGTAATATGTTGGGGCTATGTTTTCGAACACAACATTTCGAATATATAATTGGTGTAGAAAATTCTCGTTAATGATTTGTCATTTTGCGTACCTATGTATTATTTTTTTTTCCACTTTACTATTTTATTATTACTTCCGTTGGAACATTAATTATGGTTAATGGTAACCGTCGCTCATGGACTGAATTATACCGAGAGTATTGTGCCGATGCTCACCATTTCGTTTCACAGATATGAAATGAAAGAATAAACGGCTATATCCTGCTACAGCCAAAACACACCGATGTGCTTCATGGTCGGTCACACGAGAGATGGTAGTACCATCCCGCTGGGGACTGATAACAAGTGAGCACTCCCACTTGGTACACGGCCCTACCATCAGTCATGCAATGGGTGATAGTTGTTTACTTCCCTTAGTCACCTCGTAAGACACCCGTGGGAAAGAATGGGGTGGAGGCACTTGTATTATTAGTCTGCACTTATCTGTTAATACTAAGTGGATTTACATATAAACCACGTAATTTATGTTAATATGGTTTCACGACAATATATTTTTTGAGAAATGTACAGTAAAAATGTTTTATTTCAAGTTGCAAAAAGTGGTGTATGGAACTCTATTTTATGGCAAGTGCCAATACGTTATCTCTGCCCTCCTCTCTGAGAAATAGGCATGAGTGTCAATGGTATGTCAAGTTCCTTATCGTCGATTTTCATAACTTAAATTCGTAGAATCCTGAAATGACATCACAATGTACTATGGGGTTGTAGTTCTTCAATAATTGTATGGACTTTCTTCATTGGTAAATTAAGAAACTAGGGCGGATTGCTAGTGACTAACAAATAAAGGTGCTATAATAACGAAAACCTTACAATCCTAGTCCAGCTAATATTATAAAAGTAAACGATTGTAAAAATATTTAGATATTTTTATATACATAATTTTAGCACTTCACATGCTTAGCACTATACATTAAACATAAAGTCGCCCAAAGACGTTAAGTATGAATGTGTGATCAAAATTAGCAGTCACGATCAATTGTCACGATGGCTGAATTGGCAAAGCATCTGAACGGTATACAGGAGATGCAGGTTCAAATCCTGCTCGTGACTGTTATTTTCGATTTCACATTTTTCACTTGGTGTTTAATGATTGTAAAGATATTTAGATGTTCTATTGCAAATGTTTCTGTGGCATAGAATCGAATCGAATAGAATCTTTTAGGCATATCAATGCCTAAAAGATTCTATAGATCAAATTATGCGCAATTTGTCTACGTATCTCCACGCAGACGTCGCAGATAGACTCTTCCATCCATCCATCCATCAGCCTTTCATCGTCCACTGCTGGACATAGGTCTCCCCAAAATGGGGGGTTTTACCATAATTGCCACGCTTGGCAGGCGGGTTGGCGATCGCAGTGGATGTTTTTAGTACACAGGGGAACGCTGCTGCCCGGTACCCTGGTAATTCCTTAGTCGGCTTTTACGACTCCCATAGGAAGAGACGGGGTGAAGCTATTCTTGGTGCCGGCCCCACACGGTGTAGACTCTTAGTTTGTAATAAATCGACGGTCCCTACGTATATAAAGACATGACAAAATCGAGGTTTACAGGAGAGCGTAATTTATGTTCAAACCGCTCTAGAAATATTTCTATGTACAATTATAAATATTTTTTTTCTATAATGTTTTATTAGCTTTAAGACCTTTTTAATGGTACTTATACAAATTTTCTGTCTTTATATTTTCTTGAAAAAACTGATAGATAACTGTTTCTTCGCTGATATTAAAATAAAAGCATGTCAGACATGTCTATGATACCTTTTTATACGCAGGAATGAAGAAAACAGTGTTTGACATAGAATTTAAATAAATTGTTTTATGAAAACATAGAATTATATTAATGTTTTCAAACGGATACGTTATACATCCTAAGATCGCCACCCATGGATATAAAAAATAAAACAATTAAGACATATCGCTTTATACGTGGTTGCATCCACTCAGGTTAGGACTATATTTTTCATAAAGTAAACAAAGACATGTCCTTCAATAAAATTGTCGGGATTGTGTTTTATTAATTAAAGCAGGTTAATAATTGAAATTATGTATTGTTAAGTAAGTCTTCTTAGCATCTTAACAATAGGTACTTGTATTCTCATTGAAATATTAACTAAATATTAAAATCACAGTTGTATCAATTTTTATTTAAGCATGTGCCTCACCACATGCAATTATCAGATCTATCTACCTAATTGGTAATTAAATCATCATCCCAGCTTTATTTAAGTACGTGCCTCACCTATCTACTTAATTGGTAATATTTAATAATCATCACAGCTTTATTCAGACTGATTCATCTTATATATTAAAGTTTTCTTAAGTTAAATAAAAAAAAAATAGAAAAAAGTACTTAAGTATAGATAAATTTAACAATTTTCTTCGTCGTTACCCTGATCTTCCTTACTATGCATAAGGTTATTATAGAAATCATATATTATAATATATAAACTAATCAAGTATCTATATTTAACTTCAGTGATCGGAATAGGATTATTGTACACCTTCTCTAGTATTAGCCCTTGTTCTTTCTTTTTCCTCCCTCTAGTCAATTTCAAATTACTTCCACAGTTCAGCTTTCTATAATTTTCTTCAAAAAAATCGTACTTAAATTCAATGATGTCTGGATTATTTCCCTTGCACTTTTACTTCTCTTATTTTATTCCAAGAAATTTTCTCTGAATTTGTATCCGTTATCCAGTATTTAGTATGTAGCTAGGTTTTAAAATCCAAAACTAAATGTTGATTCACTTCTACGACTGTGTAAGGTGGACTATTCTGTTTCGCCCAGCGAACCAGTGTCTCATCTGATGTGTAAAGAAGTTTATTTTTTGCTGTTCGCTCTATTAATGCATGAACGCTATCTGCCTCGTTTTGAGTATGGCCTTTTTCCAAGAATCGATGGCACACATCTACCTTAAATGTTTTGCTGACATACAAGTACATAAAAAAAACAATGCGATTGCGATTCTGACCGCCACAGTTGTCTGACTAGAATCTAAAATCTTTGACGCCAGCTTTAACCTTATTGCTAACGAAAAAAAACAAACAACTAGCCACTTCGTTGGCGCCACGTTTAGCAATTGTTTCATCCCACATGTAACACGTAGCTTCCTTTAACCCAGCATCGAAAACTGTCAAATTATATACTGATAATTTCCTTTTGTAATACAGCACACTAATATCGCCATGTGGAGTATTATTTATTTTTTGAAAGTCAAACTTCGTTATGCAAATATCAGAAGGAATCGTTTGAGCTTCAATTTTATCAACGTTTTTCAATTCCCTGGCAAGTTATATAAAACACATCACTAAAACTAAACCGTATCAAAACATAATTATTATTTCACTACGCGAACAAGTATCGACACGTTTTGTTGGGTTCCCTGTGAAAGACGTTAAATCAGACAAGACCGCGTTCGCACCGATTGATGCGCATTTTAAAACACCTCACAAAACGACACGTATAGATATCCGCATCTACTACACTTATTTGTTGTTATTATAATACATGTTCTCATATGCGATTTGTAAATGAAGTTAAATACATAATATTTAAAAAAAAACTTATATAGGTATGTGCATATGGAAAATCTAAAGCCAATAAGTAATTAAAAAAAATATCAATTTTTGAAATGTCTTTATGTACGTACGTAGGGACCGTCGAAATATTCAATATCAAATTTTAAATATAGATGGTTCTTTTTTCGCGTATAAAATAGGTCAATTTTAACAACCTTTAGCCAGACATTTGACCTACTTTATACGCGTAAAAAGACCCGTTCATGTTTTAAATATGTATACAATTCGCGAAACTTTAAAAGTGATGATTAGTACAATGTTACTGCTTTCGGCGTTATTTTTTACGTAACTATATTATTTTAAGTTCGTAATTATTTTTGAAACTCAGATAATAATCAAGCGTAATAAAATTTATAATTATTTTAATTTAAATTAAATTGCAAATTAGAAAAGTATATTTTGGTTATAGGATGAAAGGGTCATTCATTCATTTCCCATCTGCGAAATAAAATGGTAATTGGCGGTTTTGGTAGTATTCTTAGTATCATTGAATCCACGAGCATCCATTACCACTTACCATCAGATATACCGTGGCTTGTCCATGCCACATGTCACCATAAGCAAAAAAAATGAAAGAAATAAGTATTACAATGGCGGACTCAAACCTACAGGTTTTTTTATTGCTTGCAGTGGCAGACACAATGTTTTTCAGTCATTTATGGGCACACAACTTCTATAAGTTAGACTGTGTCTTGTTAAATCTACACCCCAGCCTCCTTAGGAATGTGATTCATAAAATCTTATCGTCTTATCTGACAGGTAGAGACATAGACGCATGAATCTCGCAATAATAGTTCAACCAATCACGATGATCTTTCAAGATCTCTCAGCCAACGACAATGTCACAATGCGATGTCGATACGATTTAGTAAGTTATATTCTACGGGCCCAGACTAGACATAGAACGCAATACTAACTTCTGTATTTACAGTCAGCGTTCTCTCCATTGCGCTATCACTGCAATCGTACGAATATATAATAATATGTTGTATGTTCGTAAAGTTTTGTAAAGACTATACAACCTACATCAACTACTCTACACAATTCCCTGAACAACTAAAGGCACGTTTTGTAAACTTAATGGAATTTGAGGCCTACATATATAATAAACTCGTTCAAGAAATTACAAAACCAATTACTGACACGTTAGAATATTAATGATTGTGTTACAGTGTTTCCTTTCACCGAATAGTACAAAACAAATAAGCTGTGTGCCTTGGAATGGTTCTTTGAGTTATTCTTATAAACCAAGCAATGGATTTTGATATAGTTTTTACTGTCGTTTCATAATTTTTTAGTCTCTATATAGGTACAATATGTTCTAACAAAAGATTTTAGTAATTGATGAAGTGAAGTATTCTTTGTTCAAGTATCAAAAAAATAGATTTCCATGACTTACATGGGCTACAGCTTCACAGATAGGTACTCGGTTTAAAGAAGCTGTAACAGAGCTATGTCTGTATAAGTACAAATTATTTTTTACGAGTGGGAAACGAACCCGCGTCTTTTCCAATCCAGGGAAGCCACTGAGCTATCGCACAGACCTGATCGATCATCCCAAATTTCTCATCACATTTGTCTTTACGACCAATGTGATGAAGAAATTGGGATGACCGATTAGGTCTGTACCTACCTGAGAATCTCTTTTTCCTTATTCACAAATAGTTTGTACTTAAAAGGTAGCGGAGCATGTCAAATGCTAAAAAATATAGATCAAATATGTCTGTATATTTGAGAATTCGAGGAAAAAATATATTAGCTTATTTGGCGTGTCTGGACTGAAAACAATTCTTGTAGAATTACTGTCTGTTTGTTTGTTGACGCAAGACGCCAAAACTACAGAATGGATTTTGATAGATAACTCTTGCTTAGAGTTTAAAACTGGCAAATGTACGTTTTATCTTGCTACTAAATTCGGGAACCTGTTTATAACCTAATAAGTAGCTTTTGCTGCAGGCTAATAGCATGCGGATGAAACCACAAAATTTAAATAATTAACTATTATAAATTTGTAATATAGCTGTGTCTGTACATTGAAAATATTTGAGAAACATGACTTATAGGTATTTAGGTTACATGGGTGTCTCTGAACCGAAAATAAGTTATTTTTTATTTTCTGCCTGTTTGTCTGTTTGTTTGTTCGCACATAACGCAGAAACTACTAAACTGATTTTGACTTTTCGGTTTTGATAGATCTTGATTAGACTAATAACTGGTATACTTTTTATCCCGCTACTATATCGGTTATCGCTTTTTACTACGGCTAAGCCGCGAGCAAAGGCTAGTGTACTATATATATATACTATATATATATATATATACTTTGTCGTTCTTCAAGAATACTAGGGATTTTCTTTAATAGTAAATTGCAACTGTTCGAAGCCATGACTGGTCGTTAGTGTGAAATCACATATTTGCAACGTCAGCTTTTTAAATTTTAAATTGTATTTACAACTAGCTGCTACCCGCGTCTTTGTCCACGTAGAATTTAGTTTATTTTTCCTATGTGGAATTATAATTCGTTTTCTAAAATTAAAGTAGACTAAATACTCCTAACAGTAGCCCCAAATTGGTACATACATATTTTGTGGAACAAACAAACAAAAAAAATATAAATTAGTGTTTGGTCAAAGTAGGTAGGTACTGTACCTACTTATATACCATTTTACATATGAATTTAGTAAAAAGCTCTAACTTAGATATATAACAGACACTTTAATTGTATTTATTTATATAAACTAGATATGCCCGCGGTTTTAATTACATTATAAACAGCAAAACTATAAAATCACCATCAACACCACTCTCTTATAATTGAAGATAAAAGAAAACAATAAAAATAAAAATAAAGTGTAGAATTCTATCTTTGAATTTCAAACCAAAAACAAAATACTCGAGATTTCACTTTCGTTGACAGCTGAGTAGAAAAAAGAGGCTTTGTGAGTTTGTCTGTCAGTAACATAAAGAGATGTCGATGGGGGTGCTTCAGTCAGGTACTACGAAGGTTTATTATTAATTAAAGTGGCGCGAAACAGTGCAAAAGGCTAAAATACACATTTTGGATAAGATCTCTAAAGAGGACTTCAGAATAAGGTTCTGAGAAAAGAGAAGAACATGTGTGATTAAAAAGTGGTACCTACCATTGTGTTTCGCATGGTGAGTGAGAGTGCCGGAGGCCCGAACCCCCTCCCTATTCTTTTCTTGTTATGCTTCTTATCCTCTCCTTAGCATCATACCTATCCTCTCCTTAATATACTTTCTATCCACCTCATATCCCTTTATTTGGAGATGGCGATGCGCGAGCGATGTCTCTGGTATTGCTAGCGTCTATAGGCAACCACGGTGACCGCTTACCATCAGGTGGGCCGTATGCTTGTTTGCCACTCAAGTAGTATAAAAAAAAACTAATGTAAATGGAAATGTTAAGGAAAAAAGGGCACTTCTATTTTTATCGGTCCCAAAACTAGTCAGAAGTCCCATTTGAGCGATTGATAATCTTTATTCTGTAAGCGGGATTTGTCTTTCAAGATTTATATAAATTTACCCCTGAAAAGGATTACCTGTGCAAGCCCGGGTGGAAAAACTTGTCGAAATAAATGGACGTGTCGACAGCAATGATTGGATTTAAAAAAAAGTATAAGAGTGACAACGCATTTTGTCCGTCATAAAGTTTTTTGATAATACTCGTATTTGTACGTATTTTGATCTGTATTTTAGCACTTAACATGCTCAGCTACTTTAAAGAACAAATCTCGACGGCAGTAAAGTTCTGTTTTTCCACTTTTACAAATAATATGTACGTGATTGACAAGAAATTTTGAAGTAAATACTTCTTTACGCACGCTTGACTTGGGGAGTAAGCTGCTGAATGCGTGACGTGGGCGTTACGAAAAGTGCTGATCGGGCGCGGCAAACGGAAGTTGAGAGGGAGATATAAGTTAGTGAAGATAGAAAGAGAAAGAGAGTTACGTTTCATATATTAATGTAGGGGCAAGAGAGAGAGGTGCGAGCACATATTTTCTTTATCTCTTTCTCATTAATTGTTATATATTATTTTTATTTTTTTCGCTTTCAGTTATTCAATATTGCATTCAATCTTGATTAAATATTACCCAAAAAGTCAACTGACGCAACTTGTGATCGATCTTGATGTGAGTGAAGTGAAGTCAGATGTTTATGCTCCAAGACCAACAAATCATTAATACTGTATATCAAATGTGGAGTTTAGTAGTGACAATTTTTGACGTGACAACGTCTTATAAATTGGTTTGCCGGGTGACACTTCAAGAAACTGCGTTACGCTCCGCTCACGTTATGCGCTCACAATGAGAGCGAGTGAGAGGCACGCGTCCCTTCCACTCGGGCATGGTTAGCCCGCCTAAGAGCGAGAGAGACGAAGAAATAAAATTTTGTTAATATGAAATTCAGTGCGAGATTCTTTGTATAAATTAATGTTTTAAATATAATTCTTTGTATAAATAAATGTTTTAAATTGTTACTATTATTTCATCCTTCTTCCTACTATACGAATGAATATTCACATTAAAATTATTTTACCACTCAAAGTCGTTGTCACGTAAAACTTTCGCCCGTATACCGACTTTACAGGCAACCAATTTTTTTTTTAATCATACACATACTGGCAGTTATAACAGGTTGCGAGTCCTGAATAAATAATTAATCTGTCTCTGGTCTCGTTCAAGGGTCGCCAGTTCTTTCCTTAGTTAGGTCGTGGAGTTAACAAAAAAACGTGTTGTGACCACACGACTGAAGTAAAACTTAACAATAAATATATATATACACACACATATATATATATATATATATACTATTATAAAGCTGTAACAGAGCTGTATCTGTACATTTAATATATTTGAGAAAAAATGAATTTATTAGGCTACATAGGCGTGTCTAAACCCAAAATGTTATTTTTTTATCTGTTTATCTGTTTATTTGTTTGCGCATCACGCAAAAACTACATTATGGATTTTGATGCAACTTTTTTTATTTGATGGCTCTTGGTTAGTCTTAACGGCGGCTATCTCCTGCTACAGCCAAAACGCAACGATGTGCTTCATGGCCGGTCACACAGGAGATGGTGGTACCAACCCGCTCGGGCCGGATACCAAGTGAGTACTCCCACTTGGTACCCAGCCCTACCATTAGTCATGCAATGGATTATAATTGCTTACTTCCCTTAGTCGCCTCATACGACACCGGTGGGAAGGATTGGGGTGGTGACAATTGTATTCTTAGTCCGTCACCACTGCTGGGATAAGCAAGAATCTACCACTAGTAAGTGGTTTTAACTAGAATGTAAAGCATCTCTGTGTTGTATAATAAATAGTAATAGTATTTTACACGGTATCCCGTAGTGTTAAAAATAAAAGGATTATATAACGGTGTATTTATATTATATAGCATTTATAGTATTATATAGACCCGCAAGGGAAATGGCGTGATGATTAGTTAGTTGTTAGTTATTTATAACGGTGTGATGTCTAAAAAGTACTCGTTACATCTTCCCATAGCATGAAAGTGTCCAAATTTTTGAATTTTTTTTTCATTAAACCGGGAAATAATGTACCTTACCGCACAGTCCGTCGTTCGGGGCAACGATCAGGGTAGTGTGGGGCCCTCGCTCACTAAATAAACCCGCCGTGTGCCGTCTCTCCGCCTTTATTGGTGGCGGGCCATTGGACTATTTTACATTACTTCAGTGGTTGGCCAAACACACCCTTTTTTTGTTTTTTTGTTTAGACGGGAAGAAATGTACCTAGCCGCACACCCCGTCGTTCAGGGAAACAAACAGGGTAGTGTGGAGCCCTCACCCACTAAAGAAACCCGCCGTGTGCCATCTCTCCGCCTGTGTCGACGGACCATTGGTACTGTGTTAGATTACTTCAGTGGTCCGCCGGCGGCTTACCCTTTCGGGTACCTCTACTGAGCGCATCCGCACAGAGCCTCGCACCTTCGCGGGAGGCCTTACGGGTGGTGGACGTTCTCCAGTCCATCCACCCGCAGCCTCAGCTAGGGCGGCATGAGGCGCAAGTACTCGCGCCTGCGCCGCCCCGGTCGCTGGCGGTGGTTTGGGTCAGCGGAAGAATCCTCCTCCCTGGCCCTCTCCACCGCTTTCTTCCACAAGATAACCTCCTCGTAGAAGGCAGCGATTACAGCCCAATTCTTGTCACTGCCGAGCATCGCTCTGACGACGCTCGGCAGCGAGAGGTCTCTCCCTATTGCCGCGACAACTCCAGGGTGCTGCCCGGCTCAAGCCGGGCACGACTCGAGTGTATGCCGCGCCGTGTCCTCGTCACAGCCACAATGGTGACAGCCCGGAGTTGCTTCCCTCCTTGCGACTATGTGCAAATATCTGCCGAAGTAACCGTGCCCCTACAGCACCTGGCCAAACACACCTAGCTAAAAATTATGATCAATTTAATCGTTCTTTTCGTTTTACACTGGAGCTATAATATTGAACCGTTATCAAATTCTAGTACAGGTGATTTCATTCCCAACTCCCTCTTAATTAATTGAGGATCAAAACCTTACCAACTTCGCAAAATCAACGATTGTAGGTAGTCTTGTCCCAAAAATTATTGTGACCTATAAAAGAAATATTTGTGTGGGTTAAGATTAAAGTAAAAGCGATTAAATTATTTATAAAATTTATAATTATAATTTTTTAAGGCAAAAATGCCTGTGGATATGTCGGTTTGCGAGACCTCACACACTAAACATTTCGCGGTGAGCCGTCACCCGACCGTTGTCGGCACCGCGTAAATTCATTTCAGCGATGTTACCTACATAATGTTCGCATGTTCCTGATCATCTATACTATTATAAAGTTGTGTCTGTACATTTAAGATATTTGAGAAAAAATAACTGTTATATGTAGCCACGTAGGCGTGTCTAAGCCCAAAACACTTTTTTTTAGAATTTTTGGCCTTGATTAGACTTAAAAACTGGTATACATTTTATCCCGCTACTAATTCGGGAACCTAAGATATAACCGAAAAAGCAGCTTTTGGCTGCGGCGAAGCTGCGGGCAAAGGTTAGTAATTAATACATTTGTTAATATATTTTGCACATCGGCAACGACAGTGTCGCAACACATATAAATACGAAATTGAGATAAAATATCCTCTAAGAATCGCAAATGCAACCTTTATCTACTTAACAAATGTCATTATAGTGTGATTGCTCACCGAGATATGGCATTTAATACCCTTTTTCACGGAGCCACTTTCCTACCTTTTGCAGTGTAAATAGTGTCATATCAAAGTTACTACACAGCAGGCGTGCATATAATGTATGTAGTACTGTCATAAGCTGTGTAATGACCCTATTACCATAAGTAATTCTCATATAATTGCTTTGATTTCTGCAAAAAGACAGTCGCATCATGTGAAGTGACCATATTTTTGAGTCATTCTACGTATTTTAAAATTAGGGAATAGAACTGTCATATCATGTTAAATGACACTTTTCTTGATTTAGCGATAGTTAATACACGAAGTTATATAATACTAGCCTTTGCCAGCGGCTTCGCCGCAGCCAAAAGCTAGTTTTTCGGTTATATCTCAGGTTCCCGATATAGTAGCGGGATAAAATGTCTACCAGTTTTTAAGTCAAATCAAGGCCTTTCAAATAAAAAAGTTGCATCAAAATCCATTGAGTAGTTTTTTTAAATAAATTCTACAAAAAAATCTAGTTTCAATAATTTTCTAGTTTTTCGGTTATATCTCAGGTTTCCGATATATTAGCGGGATAAAATGTATACCAGTTTTTAAGTCTAATCAAGGCCTTTCAAATAAAAAAAGTTGCATCAAAATCCATTCAGTAGTTTTTGTATGATGTGCAAACAAACAAACAGATAAACAGACAAACAGACAAAAATTCTAAAAAGTATTGTTTTGTGTTTAGACACGCCTATATAGCCTATTACAGTCATTTTTTCTCAAATATCTTGAATGTACAGACACAGCTCAGTTACAGTTTTATAATACTATAGAAGAAATATAAGTGTTATAACATTTGATATAACTATACTGTCGGTTAAGACAAGTTATTTATTGAGTATTATTTAATAATGTGTCTTTAATTCTGATTTATATAGCGTTTATAATTTATCTTAGAACGCGTTACAACTGTTGCAACAATGCTTACTTTTTACTTTATTAGGACAAAATGAAGCGGAACTCAAGAAACAAGTTCATGATTGATATAGTTTTACGCGATAACACTCCATAAGCATCCGTTGGTATGGATGAATGAAGATTTGAAAGAAAATGACGGAGTAATTTTTTTTTTTAATACCCACTTACTTCCAAATTTTACATTACGTTTATTAAAGTTCTATTCATATAAATTTTCAGCATCTGCATCTACAAGTTTTAAACGATGTAGTTTAGAAAATAATACCTAATTTAAATACTACTGTAGCAATACACGAAGTAAGTGTATTGGCTATGTCCAGCAGTGGATGTTAAAATCCATCAGGGATGGGTGTGTAAATGTAAATTATTTATTTTATTTTTGAACGAAGGTGATGTTGTCCAAAGCGATACAGAAAAGGTTAAAATCTCGGCATATTTACGTGCCAAGCCAATACCCTGATGTGTTCAGGTCAGCGAAGGAAAAAAGAAGAAAACCTTAGCTAAAATAAGTTCTTGCGAGTATGTGTTGTTCAAAATTTTAGCATAGGATACGTCTGGGCCTCCAAAACAAAATCTATTACAATATTAGCCGTGACAATATATGATAAAGAAAGATGCACCTAGAACTTTGTTTTATAAAACTTCGTTTAATCAAGTAGAAAATTTTAAGTTTTATTTTTATCATTTTGTTATTACATTGTGTTTTTTTCTGATACTTACCTACTGTTTTTAGAATGTTTTAGTTGTTAGATCAAGTACTACGCAAGTACAAAAATCTATTTTTGATATTTTTCACTTCTAGGCTTAAGTTCACACGAATTATGCTAAACAATTTCATTTTGTTTGCGTAAAATATTGTTTAATAATATGTTTCCTAATGGTCAGGTTATTTTTTGTCTGAAAATTTGCTATATAGCTTTATATATGTATAGTTTTGATACCTTCTGTTTCTAATATAACTGTTAATAACTATGTAAAATCATAAATGTATAATTTATGTCTTCGATTTATTTTAGAAACTATACAAAGTATTAACAAATAAAAGTTTTTTATTTTATGAAATCTTTGAATAATTTGTCTAAAAAAGTGACACATTAGAGGAATTTATAAGCAATAAATAAATATAAAATAGAAAAAATATCTTTAGATATTTATTGTTATAAAAACATAATAGAGCATTAAACAGTCTTCTTAAATATATCTTAAATTCTCCGATACGCAATCCCAGAAAAAAATAAATGGAGTTTTTGGTTATAAAAAATATACAATCGTGATTTCCCAAAAAATGCATTTTTGTGTTGTGACACTGTCCTTGCCGATGTGCGATTTGTACTGCGTCTGGGTGTTTTATATCTATTATGTGTATGTCTTTACAAAAAAAAAGTAGCATATGTATTATATCTGTAATCTGGCACCCATAGCACAAGCGTTAAGCTTAGTTTAGGACCAAAAAAAGTCACTATGTTGCTTTGGTATGCGTAAATGTATTTATAAAATAAATTATAAACAATAAATACTAAAAACACTCACTTTGAGTGTATTGACGTGTATCTACACATGTAAGAACTGAACACGTTTTTTATTAAATTAAATATTTGTTAGAAATAATTAGAATAGAAGAGACTAATTATTCTTATCGATTTAAGAAGGAGAAGATAAAACAATTTAGGGCCCTGGCACTCACACTCACCATGAGAAACTCAATAATAGGAGCACCTACCATTGCTACATGCTAATCTTTAGTGAGAGGATACTTTCTTAGTTGAGTTATTTCATTGTGCTGGGAGTTACTAGGCTCTATGATTAGTAGATATATTATTCAACTAACCTTTGCGCGGCTCCGCCACAGCCAAAAGCTAGTTTTTAGGTTATATCTCCGGTTCCCGATATAGTAGCGGGATAAAATATATACCAGTTTTTAAGTCTAATCAAGAGCCCTCAAAAAAATTGCATCGAAATCGGTTCTGTAGGTTATGCGTGATGCGCGAACGAACAAACAGACAAAAATTCTAAAAATAATTGTTTTGTGTTTAGACACGCCTATATAGCCTATTACAGACTTTTTTTTTAAATATCTTAAATATACAGACACTATTCTATTACAGCTTTATTATATTGTAATAAGGTAAGTACATGTTTATATTATACATACATAATTTTTAATTTTTGCTTTTATTTTTCTACAAAAATCTCATTGCAGATTTCCCTGTTGTACTTTTGTCATTTTTTCCTTTATCTGAGTTGGTTTGTTAACCTTGTGTTCTATTGTTTTCGAAAGCCTTTTTTATCTTCACGCTCTATTTCCGTTTTTGTATCTCAAGAGTTTTGTTATGAATAGGAAAAAAAATGTTGTTTTGAAAGACTGGGTTTTCAAGATTAATTATTTTGTAGGCAGTGAATTTATTTTCCTTAAATTTATTTTTCTCAAATTATTATTCTTATAAACATAATTTATTTATAAATCAAATGCTTTGTCTAGTTAATACTTAATAACTTTAAAATTTTCTGTCGAATGTAAAAGATATTTGGCATTCATGAACTTGGATTTGATATTTATTTTTGAGTAAAAAATCGCACAATCCACAATCAGTCGTATTGACACCGTCATAAATATTTTGATCTATATTTTAGCACTTGTCATAAATATTTCAGGTAAAAGACGTACTATTTTAAATGTGTAGACATGCGGATTTTACCCTTGAAATAGTTCGTAGTATAGTCATATGAATATCCATTTTTTTTAAAGCCGTTCATTCAATAATTTCCTTTCGCGTGGCAGTATTATTAAATTCATAAGCAGTGTTTACGAGTTGTCATCATATTATATGTATATCAAATTGTTTCATTCATTCATCAACACAGCTTTCATTTTTCACCGCTGATCTTTGCAAGAGAGCACTTCATTGGACGGTTCTGTGTTATATCTTATTGCATCGTACTCGACAGGTGTGCTTAAACATTCTATTTATAAACAAATTAAGATAGTTATTTAAGCTACTTACTTAGTCCATATAGTGGCGGACTAAGAATATAAGTGTCACCACCCCATTCTTTCCCACGGGTGTCGTACGAGGCGTCTAAGTAAGCAATTATCATCCATTGCACTACTGGTGGTAGGACTGGGTACCAAGTGGGACTACACACTTGCAATCGGACCTGAGCGGATTGGTACCACTGTCTCCCGCTATAAAGCACATCAGTGTGTTTTGATTGTAGCAGTAGATAGCCGTTAATTCTTTCATTTCATATCTGTGAAATGATACGGTGCGTAGCAGCTTGACAATAGGTACTACTCTCAGTACAGTTGAGTCCATGAGCGATGGTTACCATTTACCATCAGGTGGGCCGTGGGTTATCTGCCACCAAACACAATGAAAAAAGTACTTGAGGACTCCGAAGTAAAAGTATAACTTTTTTATAACTTGTACCAATAAATTTCTAAGTCCCAAGAGAGTTCTCAGAGTGTTCGTAGAGGATTAAGATAATTAAAATACCTGATGCCAAAGTTACTGAGCTGAGATTAACGAAAACGTATATTAATTTTTTTATCTTAACTACTAAAACAGGAGTGGATAATATTTTTTGGAGGAACATTTTTAATGACTCCGATGAGCTCTTGATAATTTAATATTGACTTGCTTTATACTCCTACTGAAGTATTTTACATGGTTTGGTCTTCGTCTATAAACAAAATAATTCTAAGATATAATTTTATGAAATATCTCGTGTTTTGTCCAAGACTACTTCATCTATAAATTGTACATATCTGGATGTATAAATCTGGATGCATTATCCCCCATGACGGGACCGCTCGTTGTGGCGTTCTCTTGGGGAGGCCCTATGTCCAGCAGTGGACGTTGATAGGCTGATGAATGGATGGATGGTAAAAAATTCACATTCAAATTTATTTAATTCCAATCCATTCTACTTGTATCGAGCGTTCTCGTTCTACTCCTGTCCTGGTTAAACTTTACAGTAGTCAGCAACTTCGCAGTGCTTCTGGTGCTGCTAAGTGAATGAGCAGTAGTTATCATATCATCAGCTATGCCTTGGCTAGTCTATCGCTATGAGAAAAAAAAAAGTTTCTATTTTCTTTCCTAATTTTGTTTAGTCATGTTGTTTTTGTGGTGATGAACAAAGTATCCACTGTTTCTTTTGTTTTCAATTCCACAGGCTTACTACATTTAATACTAGTTTGAAGCACCTAGTGGTAAGGTAGAGAACTACAAATATAGGTACTAAGCTCGATCCTTATTCTGAAATCAATATTTCGGAAGATATACCAAACCTCAGACTAGATAGTAACTTTTTTTTTTAAATTATTTAATTATACAGATTATCTGTCATTTCAGTATACGAAGTAATACACAACAAAAGCAAACTAAATAAAAGGGTCACAAGAACATAGATACAAAGTGACGTAATGAATGCCTTCTCTCTAAGTGGGAGACGAGACAAGGGTCCCGAAGGGCCAGAGTGACCTTAACACGTATGAATACAAGGGTTCAAGTGAAAGCGTTGTGATAGATTTGTAATTGACATAAAGGTTCTTTGCCTCGTTCTTTTGTTTCTATTAAATAGAGATCGATTCGAATTTATTCTCAATTTCTTCATCGACAATTAAATTTTGACAATAAGATAACAACTATAGCAGTAGTAGCCAGGTGGAAAGACGTAAAACTGCTAACAATCAGGTATCGAATTCAATAGTTTTAGATCAAACATATGTGCGAATTTGTTCCATATGTTATCATTACCCGATACATACTGAAATGATACCTGCCTAAGACATTACCGTCGACGGCCAAGTGTTATGGGCTCGATTCCCGTACAGCACAATTATTTGTGTAATCCACAAATAGGTTTATATGAGCTTGGGTATATATACTGTGTGTCCATTAAATGGTGCATTTGTAAAGTCCCGCGATTTAAGAATTGTTGCTCAGTGCGGGAAAAACCACAGGTTTTTAGAAAAATATGCTTATTTTGAAAGTAGGCTCATGAGCAAAAGAATGATTAAAATATCTATCCATCCATCAGGGGGATCCCAAAGGGGGGATAATTCCGTAATCGCCACGCTTGGCAGGCGGGTTGGTGATCGCAGTGGATGTTGTTAATACTCGAGAGAGTGCTGCTGCCCACTCCCCCGGTATTCCCTCAGTAGGCTCTGACGACTGCCGTGGGTAGAGAGGGATGAGACAATTCTAAGGTATTTAATTGTAATTAAAATAATGCGCTTAAAAAAAGACAGGCTACTGTTATTTTGTCTAATCTTTCCTGTTTTGTAGATACAAAAATCAACAAATATGTATAACTAGAATATACCTCAGCTTCGTGTATTTCCAAATAATTTATCACGCATAAAATAAAGAGCTTCACCCATGTATAATTTCTTATCAAACAAAACTGAAAACTATATTTTACTAAATCGTTTCGGGTAAATACTAACTGTTTGCAAACTGTAGCACTTGATTTTTTTAATTCTCATAATTTTAGACATTAATATTGTCAATCTTTTTTTCCTTACTTATATTTATTAATATTATACGTGCATTTGTTTGTTTAATAGGCTTCGTATCTTAACGAGTTTACCGATTATTATGAATGTCTGTAAACATACAGTTTCTAGCGCAAAAAGGATGCAGATCCTCGCAAAACGAATGAAGCAGGAACTATAAATTATGCACAGAGATAGTAAAGGTATCGTAAAGGGATGTATATATATATTTTGAAGTCCATACGGGCGGAGCCGCTTGCAGAATCTTCCCCCTTTCTGAAACTTTATAGGGATCAGTTTCTAATCTGTTCGACTCAGCTGATCCACTAGTATTTACAAGGAGCGACTGCTTATCTGACCTTCACGATCCAACTCGTGTAACAACTGGCGACCTTGGAACAAGACTAGAATCAGTTTTTTTTATTCAAGATTCTAACAACTTATAACGTCTGCCAGGATGTTATTAGACAGCCGGGTTCCCGTGCTTAAGGTGCTTTCTAAAGCATGGAAGAGATCAGGTGAAATAGATGTCACTTTTTGATTACGCATCTAATTGCTAGCTAAGAGAAAGAACCTTGAAACTTCAAGTGAATAATTGGGCTACGATTCCTTCGTGGGCAGAATCGTGAAAATGAATAAAAATATTACAACAAAATTTGCAAAGCTGAGATAAGAAGGAAGATAAGCTTGTAAAACAAACAGAGCATCTAACATGCCTCTTCAATCACCGTAACTCTATTTAAACACTTCGCTGGCTAAATCAAATTTGTCAAAGTTTCCATCGTGAAACGTTATCAATCAAAACACTGAAACTAACTTATGAAGAGGCAATTTTCCGTATATTTTGTAGGAAATTATTAATAAATTCTTTGGCTTTTGCAAATATTTTGCAACGAAGTTAGCTAACAGTTATTATCAAGATAAAAGTATGCTATTGAGATTGTTGTTACTTCAAAAGTTAAATTTAAAGTGTTCGTAATAAATGTTTTGTGCAGTTGTATCCTGGTAGATTCCTAGTTTGAAAACGATACTTTGCTTCTCTTACTTTCAAAAACGAGCTGCAAAAAAAATATGACATCACTTTATTTTCAGGGGATTCGAATGCCCATAAATGGGACTGTAATGTGTGAAAATAAGATATTTTCTAAATTTTTTACGATTTTAGATAACGAATCTTATAATTAGTTTTCATACAGTCCAGCAATTATTTCGTAGCGACAGTCCTTTCCCAGAACCAAGTAATATAATATATTTCAATGTTAATTTCCGGGTAAAACTTATTAAGTTTCCAAATTACATCTAAATTGGATTCGTGGTTTTGACGTTGCACCGTAAATACTGAAATCATACATTGCAAATCGAGAGCTTTTATTTTAGTAGGAGAATAATATAGAATTTATTATTTATATTACTGCACTTTATTGGTAGGTAGGGTTGGGTATCGACGGGGAGTTCAGTGCCACCATCTATGTGATCAACCATGAAAAACTTTTTTTTTAGTATTGTGTATGGCAACAGAGGAGCTACGGCCCACCTGATGGTAAATCGTAACCGTCGCTCATGAACTCAACTATACCGAGAGTATTGTCAAGCCGCTGCTGACCATTTCATTTCACATTATGAAATTAAAGAATAAACGGCTATCTCCTGCTACAACCAAAACACACTGATGTGCTTCATGGCTAGTCACATGGGAGATGGTGGTACTAACCCGCTCGAGCCTGATAGCAAGTGAGTACTTCCACTTGGTACCCAGTCCTACCACCAGTGTTCAAACTTCTGTGTTTTGTTGTGAGAGCTAACCGTCCATTCATTAAAACCATAAGGTGAGCTGTGGCTCGTCTGCCACCAGAAGCATTTTATAAATTAAATATTTTCATATTATGTTGTATAGTTTTTAAGCATTTGTCATGCTTAGCTATAAAAATGAACACAAAGTGCTGTTCGTGACTATTATTTTCGATTCTACATTTTGGCTCATTGTGTTCAATTAAAAAATAGTAAATTTTAGGGTACCACCAAATTTTTTTTTGTATGAATTCAAAACTTTATCTTATTGCCTGTTATGGTGCTATGGAAACCTATATCGATCCTATAATAAAGTCGGATTATTGTTTTTATTTATCTTATAATTACTTTTTTTGTTAAGGCGGGAAAAATTGTTCCCAACCGCACACCTCGTCGTTCGGGGCAACGAACAGGGTAGTGTGGGGCCTCCACCCACTAAATAAACCCGCCGTCTGCCGTTTCTCCGCCTTATTGGTGGGCCACTGGATCTATGTTACATTCCTTCTGTGGTCCACCGGCGGCTTACCCTTTCGGGTACCCTCTACTGAGCGACGCATCCGCACACGGAGCATCGCATCTTCGCGGGAGGCCTTGCGTGTGGCGGACGGTCTCCGGTCCATCCACCTGCAGCCTCAGCTAGGGCAGCATGAGGCTGAGGCACCTCGCGCTGGGTGGGGGCGACCGCTCCCCTCCCGCTTTTGCGCTTTGGAGATGACCGCCAGCCCGGGGGCCGACAGGTCTTATAATTACTTAATAAAAATGAATCTCTATTTCCTTTGGTCATCGCATCATGAACAATTTCGCAAATTCTTTTTATGTTGTGTTTATTATTGTCAGGAGAAGGTTCGTTATGAAAGAAAAATTATAAAAATGTGCAGAAAATAAAAAAAATAATAAACAACATTATCTTAGCGCGTTTGACAGTTCGCAAGTAATAGAATATTCATAGCTAAGACAGGACAACGTCTGTCGGGTCAGCTAGTATCTAATATAACAAAATCTATAAATTATATACTATTACATTTTGGTAGTTGTTTTTTTTTATAATATTAACCAGATGGACTTCTGTGTATTTTGGTAAAGTTAAAGCTTAAGCTTTAGTTAACACAAATTGTGAAAATGTCAAATCGAAAATAAAAGTCACAAACAAGATTTGAACCTGCATCTCTTGGAATACCGTCCCAGTCTTCGCACGTTCAGAAATCGTGACAGTTGCTTGGGACTGCGAATTTCGATAACACATTAATTGTTTATGTCTCGGGTGACGCTTGCGTCATCTGTCGGAAGTATTTGCATACAGTAAGCTTAATTTTACAATTTTTTTCTCGTGTTGTATTTTGGCAATTTGCTGAATTGGCAAAGCATCTAGGACGGTATTCCAGAAGATGCAGGTTCAAATCCTAACTGTTATTCGCGATCTCACATTTTTACACTTTGTGTTAATTTATATGGCTAAGCATATCAAATGCTCAAAAAATATACAATAAAATATGAAAATATTTAAGTTTTAGTATAATATTTTACCGAAATTACTTTTTTAGGTGACACCCGAACAATGTTTCTATTATACCTGTCAGTAACTGAAATAGTTATAAAATAATATACTGTAGAGGCTTTAATTTGCTTTCGATTTCTTCCATAGTGAACTGTAAAATCATTATTTAGATATTTTTATATATATTTTTAGCATTTGACATGCTTAGCACTATACATTAAACACAAAGTGAAAAATGTGAAATCGAAAATAACAGTCAGGAGCAGGATTTGAACCTGCATCTTCTGGATACCGTCCAGATGCTTTACCAATTCAGCCATCCTGACAATTGCTCCTGACTGCTAATTTCGATAACACATCATACTTAACGTCTTTGGGTGACGCCTGCGCCATCTGTCGGAAGTATTTTCATACATTATACCGACCAGGTAAACTTAATTTTACAATTAAGATTTTACCTAATAATGTCGCAAACCCTTTAAATATTTAGATATTTTTATATATATTTTTAGCATTTGACATGCTTAGCACTATACATTAAACACAAAGTGAAAAATGTGAAATCGAAAATAACAGTCAGGAGCAGGATTTGAACCTGCATCTTCTGGATACCGTCCAGATGCTTTACCAATTCAGCCATCCTGACAATTGCTCCTGAATGCTAAAAATATATATAAAAATATCTAAATATTTAAAGGGTTTGCGACATTATTAGGTAAAATCTTAATTGTAAAATTAAGTTTACCTGTTCGGTATAATGTATGAAAATACTTCCGACAGATGGCGCAGGCGTCACCCAAAGACGTTAAGTATGATGTGTTATCGAAATTAGCAGTCAGGAGCAATTGTCAGGATGGCTGAATTGGTAAAGCATCTGGACGAAATCCAGAAGATGCAGGTTCAAATCCTGCTCCTGACTGTTATTTTCGATTTCACATTTTTCACTTTGTGTTTAATGTATAGTGCTAAGCATGTCAAATGCTAAAAATATATATAAAAATATCTAAATATTTAAAGGGTTTGCGACATTATTAGGTAAAATCTTAATTGTAAAATTAAGTTTACCTGGTCGGTATAATGTATGAAAATACTTCCGACAGATGGCGCAGGCGTCACCCAAAGACGTTAAGTTTGATGTGTTATCGAAATTAGCAGTCAGGAGCAATTGTCAGGATGGCTGAATTGGTAAAGCATCTGGACGGTATCCAGAAGATGCAGGTTCAAATCCTGCTCCTGACTGTTATTTTCGATTTCACAATTTTCACTTTGTGTTTAATGTAAAATCATTAATTAAACCGGCTTTTGAGGCAGCCTCGCATCAACTCCAGGCCTTCGTTAACCTACCACTGATGGAATGTAACATAGTTCCAGTGGCCCGCCAATAAAGGCGGAGAGACGGCACACGGCGGGTTTCTTTAGTGGGTGAAGACCACAACCCTTTTTGTTGCCTCGAACGACGGGATGTGCGGTTAGGAACATTTTTTCCCGCCTTAAAAAAAAAGCCTTTGTTAACCTATGCCTTTGCATAAACCCTGGGCATTTACTGGCCTTAAAGAATTTCCAATGCGCAATGTGGGATATAGAATGTGAATATTATATGTACCTAAAGATTACATTCTTTACTTAGGCTGCGTAATATGTTAGCTTAGATCAAAATGTGAAATTCATGGATTTAGGAAAGGCTTTTCACAAAAAGGAGAGGCACGAATTAACACTCAAATCACGTCGATGTCAGTTAATTTTTACACAGTCCATTACAATGTTTGATGTTGAGCACTAGTCCATCTCAGAACGGAGGATCACCTCACTGGGATTTGTTCTATTGTTCATCACATCCAGTAGTTGGGAGACTTCACAAACTGTCAAAAAAGTTTCTGTGTCATGCAGGTTTTGACTAGAGAAAGACATTTAACTTTTTTATGCATGTAAAAATGTTTCATTCTGCAAAACACAAACTGCGAAAATGTGAATTATTAAGTTATTATTATTATTAATTAAGTTTAACTGGTCGCGATAATGTATGCAAATACTTCCGACAGATGGTGCAGGCGTCATCCAAGACATTAAGAATGAATGTGTAATTTGAAATTTGCAGTCCCAAGCAATATTCACGGTGGCTGAATTGGCAAAGCTTCTGGGACGGTATTACAGGAGACGCAGGTTCAAATTCAGCTCGTGACTGTTATTTTCAATTTCATATTTTCGCATTTTGTGTTAATTTATAGGACTAAGCATGTCAAATTCTCAAAAAAATAATAAAAGCATCAAAATATTTTCACTCTATGTTGGAATCAAATTCACAACACTTCGCGTCTATACCACTATGCTATCTGTGTGGTTATAAAGGCTTCTTTAAATAAACATAGCTTGAGGTACCGAGAGTTCAAGTTTTACAGGTCTTTGCATAATAACATAGAATAAATTAATTATTACCTGTTCGCCTGCATAATTTTATGTTCTGAGGTTTATTTAGGACCAAGGGGACGTTTTACTGGTTATAACGAAACGGTGTTTAGTTTTGATGCAAATTAAAACGGGTGGCTTCTACTTTCTTGAACCACTTAAGTAATATCACACAGTGGTCCGTCAATACAGGCGGAGAAAGGACACATGAGGAGTGATATTATGGTGACAGAATTTAAAAGTAACACCACGAATACATGCATCCATCCATCCATCCATCCATCAGCCTTTCAACGTCCACTGCTGGACACAGGCCTCCCCAAGAGAACGCCACAACGAGCGGTCCCGTCATGGGGGATAATGCCGTAATCGCCACGTTTGGCAGGTGGGTTAGCGATCGCAGTGGATGTTGTTAACACTCGAGGGAGTGCTGCTGCCCGCTCCCACGGTATTCCCTCATACTCATATTTTGTGCCATTATTATTATCACGATAATATTAAAATAAATTATGAGTCCTTTTTTCGTTTGCAAAAAGTACAGCAAATTGGCGGTAATGTTGGACATAAAATCTTTGTACTATTTTATGGTAAATATATATAAAAAATGTGCCCACACTATCCTATTTGTTGTCCTGATGACAGGGTCTGCACTTGAGTACATTGTGCCTGCTTAAACAAAAGTAAATGTACCCGCTTCTGCGGCTTAGGCGCAAATAATTTAGATATTATTTTGATCTGTATTTTAGCATTTGACACGCTCAGCTACTTTAAAAAACAAATTATTTGTCCTGGAACTGGAACGGCTAGTTGGCAATAGAAAATAATTCAAATTGTTTATTACAACTATTAAAAGTTATTAATACCTGATATATACAACATAAAGCTTAATATAATTGTTAACAAACGACTGACTTAATACGATAATCAGGTAGCTCTCTGGGCACATAAAGTGCGTACTTATCCCCTGCTGAAAGGATGTAAGCCTGATAACTATGATCGTTATAGACTCCTAAGGGTTCCTTGTTTCTACCACAAGTGACACATTAATAAATAAATATTATACATAAACAACCATAACGGCAGCATTCAGTGTTTTTCTTCTGAGCAGAATTTTGTTCATTTTGGTTCTTTCATCTATTATTTGACTTTTTTATTGCATATGGTGGCAGAAGAACCACGGCCCACCTGATGGTAAGTGATCCCTATCACTTATGGAATCAACTATACCGAGAGTATTCTCAACGCGCGTATTGTGTGCGCCAACCCGTTCGGGCCCTATAGCAAGTTAGAACTCCTACTTGGTATCCAGCCCTACTACCAGTAATGTAATGGGTGATAATTGCTTACTTCCCTTTGTCGCCTTGTATGACACCCGTGGGAAAGAATCGGGTGGTGACACATGTATTCTTAGTCCGTCACCACACGGACATTTTCAGTAGTTATATACAAGTAAGTTTATGAAATATCTGCTGTGGAAATTCCTTATATAAACAGCCTTAGAAAATACCTTATTTTTTAATTATATGCGATCACTTGGGTTTTACACCTAACTTTAAAAATACAATTGGCAGAGTTTACCAATTAAGTGGGTTGCTGGTTCGTGGTGTACACGTCTTAGAGTGATCTAAGTAGAGAAATAACACATAAAATGCTTCTACGTGCCAATAAACAAGCACCGTACAGTTCATTTGTCAGTAGCGCCGCGGCTTCACTTCAGGGATGGCCTAGATTAAGGGTTATAGCGTATTTTAGTCAACAATTGATGGTAAACTGTCTTACCCTAAATGGTGTTATTGAACAGGCAAATTTGGATTTTAAGCGAACATGTTTTAGAGTCTATGGATCTTTGAGCTGCGTAAATAATGATAATTGAAGGGCTTCCGTTTTAATTTTTTTAATTATTCGTCGTTAAACTTCGGAACAAGAGAGAATAATCAAGTTTATACGTTTGACTACACTACATTTCAAATTTTGAAAATATATTAATTAATAAGTATGTATGTTAATTTCCTTCGCCTATTTTTATAAAAATTTAATATTTTTATTTATTTTTTTAGCATTTGACATGGTTAGCCATATAAATTAACACAAAGTGTGAAATTAACACAACTTGTGTCCTGCTCGTGACTGTTATTTCATATTTTAACACTTTGTGTTAATTTATAAAAAAAAATATTAACTGCCTCTGTGGTGCAGCGGTAGTGTGAGCGACTGCTGATCATTAGGTCTCGTGTTCGTACCCCGGTTCGGGCAGTGTTATTGATCTTTTTCGTAAAAAGAAAAATTCTCAGTAGCAGCCCGGCAATGTGCCCGGTAGACGGCTTAGGCTCGCCCCCTATTACGTGGGACTTAAACATAGCCGGCGAACCGGGGGTGCGTAACACACCTCTGCCTAGTCCTTCCAGGAATGCAGGCGTGATGCTATGATTTTTTGAGGTGAAACTTTTAATGCAACTTCCAACAAGGTTGCGTTAAACGTTAAACGCTACCATGGAGGGGTATGGAAGCACTGTTGCATTAAACGTTCAACGTTCCTAGGGAGGGGGAATAGAAAGAGACAGAGCGAGAGTGAATGCGTGGCACTCGAACGCATGCTCGTAGTATACCTATTACAGGCCAGCGCGAGCGTTAGCAACAAGTAGCGGCCAATTTCCACATTACGAAGTTTCACTTCTTCCGCGCGGAGGGACTCCACGCACTATTTTTTTTAATGCTTTTTTTTCTATTTTTATTATTATACGACTTGTGCCATTCAGATCTCATCTGATGAAATACATTTTATATTATCAAAAATAATTTATTCATATAAATAAATCAGTCTTTTATAACATAGACCGTGAAATAAGCAGAACTGTGCGGTCTCAGTCGCGTATGTGCAAATTACACTCGCAAATTTATTAGAACATTTCATTTGTAAATTATCGTTGCCGTTTTGGTTTCAACGGCATTATAAATCAGAAATCCGACTTTAATTCCACGTTTGTATTTATCTAGTTCATTTGCAATTAGAGGAAATCCGTAGGCTCGGTCCACGGCTAGTAATTATATCAGGCTTAATTGATAGTGGGATTACAATCCTAAATGTTATTATTTCGCAAATTGTGGGTGGATTTGTACGTTTGAAATGATATGGAAATGAGTTCTAGTAATAATGGTAATATTCAAATTATTTATACGTTATTTCTAATTGAGTCACGCATTAGAATTTGAATCAACTGCACAGATGCTGTAGACCTTCCAAGCTAAATTTCATGCGTTCAATTCCTATGTAGGACAATTATTTGTATGAATTATAAATGTTTGTGGCGAGTCTGAACATACTGTGTATTTATTAATTGTATGTTGTTTATTTGTAATGTTGATGTTATTTTTCTTCTTCGATTGTTAAAGATTATATTCAGTACGAGCTTCTTTCAAAAAATAATTAGTCATAAATTAGCCGTAATGTGATTCTAAAAAAATGCTCCTCTGAAATGTTTATTGTTAGTGCATTCTTATTTTAAATTTTATTCCCACTTCTGAAACTAATTTGTTCCCACTTCTGAAACTAATAAGTACTAATGTTATTAGAAATAATGAAAACTTAAAATTACTTTTTTACCAATCTAGGCAAAGTGATAAAGGGTTCTCGCAGTACAGCATGTACGGAGCTGTAGAGCAGCTTAGAAATGTTTCTATAGTTGTTATATTTCGAAGTAATCAATTTCTACTGGAATGTACTGTCTTATTGAGTGACGTCTCATTATGATTTAAGACATGTGGATGCAACATCGATGCCTATACATGCTCAGAGCGTACCAACATAGTAGTTTGAGAAACCTAATACTATAATTAAATTTCATCTTAACTAATAGATATTTATATTTACTATAATATTATTAATATTTAACAAAGTTAATTTTTTTAAACTTTTGAGTTTTATGTTCATTATAACACATCTAACATATTATACGCGCAGTAAACTTCTCAAAATACTATTATATTATTTTGACTAACCTCGACGTCGGTGAAGTTGCACCAGCCATGGACACCAGTAGACTGTCTACTAGCCTACTAGTAGACTTTATACTAGTATTTTGAGAAGCTTAATGCGCTTATAGACCGTTTATATGTTATAATTAATGAAACAGAATTTTATCTGTGGATTAAATATATTTAAGAAAAAAAAAATACTGCTGCTGAAAAAAATTCATCTAAATAGCATTGGAATGTACCTAAAGCCCATTTTTAATACTTTATCTATTTGTTTGTTTGCGTATCACGCAAAAGCTATTAAACAATTTTTTATGATACATACTCTTTTGCTATCTCTTAATTAAGCGTAAAATCTGGTATACCTTTATAATTTGTTATTCTTCATTAAAACAGAATATATAAACAGATTAACAAGTTACATCCAGCGCTTAAAAGGGAAACATTCGTGATATTAACTTTAGAATGACAGACTACAACACTATTTTCAACTGTTTGCATGTTTGTAAGTTCACCGGAGCCCTTAGAGTATAACTCACTAAATGGTATCGACATCGTATCACCTCGCTTGTGATTGGTAGAGAAACCTACGTTGCGTGATGTCGCAATAATCCCTCGGCCAATCACGATGAACTCTCAACTAATCACGATGACACAATGCGATGTCGATACGATTTAGTGAGATAGTACATTCTAGCTCCCCTGGTCATTTAGTCTGATATCAAGAGGACTGAATTATTTTCGAGACATAGTCTAAAAAAATTCTTTTACAGTACTTAAAAATCCATCCATCCATCCATCAGCCTTTTAAAGTCCACTGCTGGACATAGGCCTCCCCAAGAATGGGGGATAGTGCCGTAATCACCACGCTTGGCAGGCGGGTTGGCGATCGCAGTGGATGTAGTTAATACTCGAAGGAGTGCTGCTGCCCACTCCCCCGGGATTCCCTCAGTCGGCTCTTACGACTCCCATGGGTGGAGAGGGGTGGAACAATTCTAAAGTCGGCCCCACACGGCATAAATTAAAAAATAGTATACACAAAATATAAATAAATAATTTCATAAAATGTATTTATTTAAAATTTAAATTTCTAGCGCAAATAACATCAAAAATGTAGTCTCTTTAAATTTAACATAATATTTTTGTGCAATTTAAAGTACACAAGTGACTCTACAGACTTAATCTAGAATTAATTACTAAGCGTTTGTGTTTAGTGCAAATGCAATTAAGGAGGGCACGTTCCCCGTTTAATTGCGGAAATAGTGATGTGGAGTTAGCTGAATAGATAAATTGTTTAGGTAATCGGTTAAATTGTTATGATCTTCTTTGAGAGGGTATTAGTTTCCAGATCGCAGGGATAAGCAAAGCTATGTCGTATTGATGGTTTCACCATCTAATGCGGAGGGAGAGTAGAACCGGCTGTGTGGTGTAAATTAATTGGCGACGTCGCCACGGCAATTTATTTAAATTGTTTTGATGCCATCTGTAGACAAAAGCATCTAACTAGGAAATATTATGTCAATCAATAAACTAATAACAGTTTTAATTCTTCTAGAGGGTGCTAACCAAGAATTATAGACTCAAACAATATTTTAAAAAAGAAAGAAAATCTTCAATGTTTTTGGCGTAATTATAATGTACCTATCATTAATATATTTTTATTCATATATCATATAAAAAAATACTAAAATGGAAAACTTATCTTTTTTCACTATGGCGGTTACAACTGTATGTAGAACCGTTAAAGATAAATAAAATTATGTCGTGTACCGCAACGTGTCACATCACTATATATACGGAGGCGTATATCCGCTAGCTCTTGTTTACTCCTGACTATTTTATTTTTTAACTCTATGCACTTTAAATGTGTTATTATGTCGTTTTTTTATTTTTTTTTACTTTTGGTGTACTTTATTTAAACGCCTTTTAAAGCCCTTGCATATTATAGGTAAATGAAATTTAAAACGCATACAATTCTACTTGACGAAATGCATAATACTATACGTCATTATATCATTCCTAGTAGATCATGAGGCATGTATGTGCAGTTTGTAACTGAAGTCTTCAATTCGAATCCTAGTAGGTAGTGTTTTATTTTTTAAGGTAATTTTTAACAACAAAATGTAGTTTAAAAAATTATACACAATATGACTAATATATACAAGATTTACCTGCGACTTTGTACACGTGGACTTCAGAATATAAACAAATCACTCTAAGGCACAATAATAAAATTATCTCTTTGAAAAAATACCTTTTTTGAAGTGAAAACTTCTATAGGAAGGTTCATTCGTTTCATTCGTTTAGGCTTTTATAGGGAGTAAATTATTCATGTAAGTCGTCATAGACATCGTCACGTGACCGTGTTTCTGTTCCTATTAGTATAAATTATTACGCTGGGCCAGCTGTGAATGAAAAAATGAATAAGTTTAAATAATATCTATTTTTTTAATTAATTAAGTAATAATTTTGATTTACAAGATTTAATTTAAGATCAAACAATTAATTTGGATATCCAAAAATAACAACTTTTTGTTATAGTTGTAAGTTTTCACTTCAGCCAGCAGTCTTGACTGCTTCGAATTTTTTTTTTTAAGACAATAACCACACTATAATACTAAGCGATAATCTACCTATATAGCCTATTACAACCATTTATTCTCAAATATCTTGAATGTACAGACACAGCCGTGTGGGGCCGGCTTTAGAATTGTGTGTGACTCCGATGACGAGGTGGAGGCCCTATATGAGGATATCTCGAAGGCCATCCACTTGTCTAAAACCTATTTCACGGTGGTTATGGGAGACTTTAACGCGAAACTGGACAAAAGGACAGACGATGAGCTGAAGTTGGGGCACTATGGATCTGGGTAGAGGAACCACAGGGGCCACATGCTGGCTGATTTTCTGGAGAAAGAAGGCCTCTTTATGATGAATTCCTTCTTCAAGAAGCAGCCCCAGCTAAAATGTACCTGGATTAGCCCTGATGGTTCAGTGAAAAACGAGATTGACTTCATCCTGTCGGACAAACCACACATATTCAATGATGTCTCAGTGATCAGCAGGATTAAAACTGGGAGTGATCACCAACTAGTCAGGGGCATCTTGAATATTAGAATAAAAGTCGAGAGGTCGCGCTTGACGAAGTCTACGCTCCGACCAACACCTGCCCAATACCAGAACCCCGAGAGCTTTCAGCTCGAACTACAAAATCGCTTCCAATGTCTAGATGAGTGTGAATCAGCGAGCGATATGAACAGCAGGTTCGTGCAAACTGTCCACGCTTTCGGGATTACTTACTTCAAGGCTCGTCGCATCAGTAGGACCCGTAAACTCTCGGACCATACTCTCAAACTCATGGAGAGGAGAAAAGAAGTGATAGTCCAGTCCTCAGTCGATTGGTCCTGCCTAAGGCGGTTAAACAGACAGATATCCAAGGCTGTGTGGCACGATATTCGCCAATTTAATACTACCCGTATTAAAGAGGCGATAGAGCGGAACCAAAGCTCGAAAGTGTTCGCAAGAGATCTGCCTGTTGGCCAAAGTCAGTTGACTAAACTGAGGACCAACAAAGGCACTGTCATTTCTTTTCGAGATGAGATCTTGGGAGAGGTCCAGCAGTTCTATGGGCAGTTGTACAGATCCTAGAGCCCTGCTGTTAGCTTGGTCCAAGACCCCAGATCCAAGCTAACTCGGCACTTTACCGAAGATATCCCGGACGTCAGCCTGTACGAGATCAGAATGGCTCTCAAACAACTAAAGAACAGAAAGGCACCGGGAGACGACGGAATCACCACAGAGCTTCTGAGAGCAGGCGGAAAGCCGGTCTTAAAAGCTCTTCAGAGGCTGTTCAATTCCGTCGTTGTCGAGGGCGACGTTCCAGAGTCGTGGACCAGAAGCGTGGTGGTGCTGTTCTTCAAGAAAGGTGACAGAACCCTCTTGAAGAACTATAGACCCATCTCGCTCTTGAGCCACGTCTATAAGTTGTTTTCGAGGGTCATTACAAATAGACTCATGCGCAGGCTTGACGACTTCCAGCCTCCCGAACAAGCCGGTTTTCAAAAAGGCTATAGTACCATAGACCACATCCACACGCTACGCCAGATTATACAGAAAACCGAGGAATACAATCGGCCTCTGTGTCTGGCGTTTGGGGACTATGAGAAAGCCTTTGATTCGATCAAAACTTGGTCGGTGCTGCAGTCCCTTCAGCGGTGCCAAATTGACAATCAGTACATCGAAGTGCTGAAGTGCTTGTATAGAAACGCCACCATGTCAGTCCGTGTTCAGGATAGGAGTACGAAACCGATCCAACTGTAGAGAGGTGTTAGACAGGGAGACGTTATGTCCCCGAAACTCTTCACCACTGCATTGGAAGATGTCTTCAAGCTCTTGGACTGGACCGGATTCGGCATCAATATCAATGTCGAATACATCACTCACCTTCGATATGCCGACGACATCGTAGTCATGGCAGAATCTCTGGAGGACCTTGGCACCATGCTCAATGATCTCAGCAGGGTTTCCCGACTAGTGGGTCTCAAAATGAACATGGACAAGACGAAAGTCATGTCTAATGTCCATGTCATTTCAGCACCGGTCCTAGTCGGGAGTGCGCTTCTCGAAGTTGTCGACCATTATGTCTACCTGGGACAAACAGTCCAGTTAGGTAGGCACAACTTCGAGAAAGAGGTCAATCGACGAATCCAACTCGGCTGGGCAGCGTTCGGGAAGCTAAGGAAGATCTTCTCATCCAATATTCCGCAGTGTCTGAAAACGAAGGTCTACGACCAGTGTGTGTTACCAGTGATGGCATACGGAACAGAGACGTGGTCTCTGAATGTTGGCCTCATATCAAGGCTCAAAGTCACTCAGCGGGCCATGGAGCGGGCTATGCTTGGTATTTCCCTACGTGATCGAATCCGTAATACGGAGATCTGTAGGAGAACAAGAGTGACCGACATAGCCCAAGGTGGATGTATTCGCCATTTATATTGATGGCGAATCCAGTCCAGTCCAAGAGCTTGAAAACATCTTCCAATGCAGTGGTGTAAGAGTTTTCGGGGACATGACGTCTCCCTGTCTAACACCTTTCTGCAATTGGATCGGTTTAGTGCTCCTGTCCTGAACTCGTACTCAGGGGGTTGCCATGCTGAAGTGGCAATGGGCAGGCCACATCGCTCGACGAACCGATAACCGTTGGGGACGAAAGGTTGTCGAGTGGCGACCACGTATCGGACGGCGCAGCGTAGGACGGCCCCCCACCAGATAGGCCGACGATGTGGTCAAAGCTGCGGAGAGCCGTTGGATGCGGTTGGCACAGGACCGCTCGTTGTGGCGTTCTCTTGGGGAGGCCTATGTCCAGCAGTGGACGTTGAAAGGCTGATGGATGGATGGATGGACAGACACAGCTCTATTACAGCTTTATTATAGTATAGATTTGACTCCCTAGAAGTAGACAATCAGGATAATTATGTTAGCATCATGACAACCATCATGACAATTTTTTCGTTACTAAAAATATTCTAAAAAATCTAAATTTCTAAATTTGTCAAAACAATCGTTAGACGAACCTACATTTCAGGTACTAAATAAAGGTTTAAATTTTGCTGTAGCGCCAAACCGAATTCCCTATGAGGAAATTATATGTGCTGTTGAGGACGTGCTGGCCAAAAATGTAATGAAACCGGACGATATGGAGGCTATTCGCCAAGACGTTTCGTCCTTGTTACGTCGAAGCAAACGGCCGAAACCAAATTTGTCCAAATCACAATATTTGGCGTTGAAGAACCTACGCAATAGACCAGACATCGTCATCCTGCGCGCAGATAAAGGTAACGCTACTGTGGTGATGGATACGTCAGATTATAATGCCAAAATTGAACACCTTTTATCGGATGAATCTACTTATGAAAAGGTCAGAACCGACCCGACCAACTGTACACTAAATAACATGAAAAAGTTACTCAAACAGCACTCCGAAGCATTAAATCTAGATGTAAAAAAACCCTGATACCACCTTGTGCAAAGCCACCTAAATTGTATGGGTTGCCTAAGATACACAAACCGAACGCACCACTACGACCTATTGTAAGTCAGATCGACTCACCTACTTATAAAGTCGCTCAGCTACTGGCCAAAGTTCTCTCACAACTCCGAGGACACACAGATGCATTCATAAAGGACTCATACCATTTTGTAAGTGAGATTAAACACCTTCATCTCGCTAACAATGAAACTATGGTGAGTTTTGATGTCCAGTCACTTTTTACCTGCTTACCCGTGGAAGACTGCATCAGAATTGTATCTAAGAAACTATCAGAGAACAACATACCTATGGAATACGCTGAACTGTTAAAGTACTGCCTCACATCCGGCTACATTATGTGGAATGATGGCTTCTACAAGCAAGTGGACGGAGTGGCCATGGGTTCGCCAGTCTCTCCCGTTGTTGCCGACATATTTATGGAAGACTTCGAGGAGACTGCCCTAAAAACCTCACCTGTGGTCCCCCGTTTCTACAAGCGGTACGTAGATGACACTTTTACTATATTACCATCTGATAAAGTAACCGTATTTCTAAACCATCTGAACTCCATTAATCCTAAAATTCAATTCACTATGGAACTGGAGTCAAATAACTCTTTAGCTTTCTTAGATGTTATGGTAATCCGTAACCCCAACAACACCTTGAGTCATACAGTGTATCGAAAGAAAACCCATACCGATAAGTACCTGAATGGAGAGTCTCACCACCATCCTTCACAGTTGGCTACCGTGTCTAAATCTTTGTTTCAGAGAGCACAAGGAATCTGTGATGAAGAACACCTGGCTGGAGAGTTGCAGCATGTAAAGAAAATTTTACATGCAAATAAGCTGCAGGTTCCACGCCGCCGTCTCAGAAACCGAGTGAAGCCACCCACAGTTGAGCGCCTCCCTGCAGTCCTGCCCTATGTTAAAGGAGTCACTGACAAGATTGGCTAAAAAAGTTTCAGTCATTCTTAAAAAAGCTTCAATTAAAACCTACTATAAGCCACTCAAAAGAATTAGTAAATTTTTACCACCAGTCAAGTGCCATATACCCTTACAGGATGCAGGAGTATACAAGCTGGATTGTGATTGTGGTCTCTCCTACATTGGGCAAACAAAGAGATCCATAACAACTCGGATCAAAGAACACATAGCTGATGTGAAGCACAGTCGCTATACAAAGTCTGCAATTTGTGAGCACACACAGGACCACACCCGCCATTACATTAGGTTTGACAAACCTCAAATCCTCGCAAAAGAACATCGATATCGCCCTAGAATGATACGTGAGGCTATTGAAATTAAGAAACATCCCAATTTCAATAGAGAAGACGGCTGGGTCTTACCATCAAGCTGGAATCCTGTGATAGGCCTCACCAAACAGAATACAAGAAGGCACACCACAAGATTGCAAGACACAGTTAGCGCTTATTGTGTAGATAAAACCCACAGTAGTGATTAGTATTTGCCTTTTATAAAAAATTTAAAATTTGAACCTTATTAGATCTCAGTAATTCCGTACAAAATTTAATAATCCATAACAGTTGTTGCCTACTGAGTTTTCTGGCCGGATCTTTCTCAGTCAGGCCGCGTTCCGATCCGGTGGTAGCTTCTTAGTCTTAGCTTTTGGCAAAATCAATATATTTAATAATATAAACTGATAACCAAGATTGTCTTCTTACTGGTAGTAATTGGTAGTTTGTGGTAGAATTTTTGAGCACTAAATAAAAACAAAAATTTTACAATTTAAAGAGGAGTATTATACTCATTTTATTATACTAATTTAAAGTCTCATACATTGTAAGCATAAACATTTGAAGTAGATATTTTCACTGTGTTTCTAAACGAATATTAGGTGGGTTAAAATAAATAAACCAAAAATTTTGTAAAATCATATACTGTGGGTAGATGAAACCGTTGAAATAACATATCAACCTTGGACGTCTATCATCTAAGTCCACCCGTGATCATGAACGCTGTAAAGTATTCGAAACGTCGGGATAGGAGTAAAATCAAGTAAACGCGATAGATTCCGTAAACGTAGTTTTATTTCAAAATGTATAACATTCGCGTAAATATCAGAAAGTATTATATTCTAAAAAGAGTAAAACATTTTTAAAACCGGTAAAAAGTATTTAACAACAAATATATTAAAATATTATTGAACTAATATACTGTACATTCCGAAGCCGCTCTTCTGGTTATTTCTCAAGAGACACCTAGTATACGATGTTGATCAGAAATGATTAGGTTTGTCTCGAGTTGCAGCGTTCGATTGTAAATTGATAATATAAAATAAATATATATTAAAGAATTAATTATTTGCGAAAGTAGAAGATTTCTAACTGTCACCAAATCTCCACTTCACGTGTCTTTTATATGTCTTTACGACCCATGCTACCTGTCGGATGCATTATAATGTATATAACATTATAATAAGTTTAATTTTGCAATTAAAATTCATACTTCATATTTGACGGCGTGATTTTTTAAATATTTAAGAACAAATTATTTGCGAAAGTGAAAAAGACCACTTTTACAATTAATTTGTTCTTTAGTAGCTGAGCATGTCAAGTGCTAAAATACAGATCAAAATAAATATAATATTACTTAGTTCAAACAATGTATTCAGATAGCACGAGTGTCACCCAAGAAAGAATTAGTTGTAGAAATTTATAGCTTCGAGCAAATGTCAGGATAGCTTAGTTGACACGAGCGTCTGTAAAACGGTAATCTAGAAGATGCAAGTTCAAATTCTGCACAGTAGGTATAATTTTCTATTTTACAATTTTCGCACTTTGTATTCAGATAGACGGCCGAGTTGACAGGTGTAATAAATAGGGACTCCCTCCATCCATCAGCCTTTCAAGGTCCAACGCTGGACATAAGCCTCCCCAATAGAATGCCACAACGAGCGGTCCCGTCATGGGATCCCCCATGATGGGACCGCTCTCAATGCCGTAATCGCCACGCTTGGCAGGTGGGTTGACGATCGCAGTGGATGTTGTTAACACTCAAGGGAGTGCTGCTGCCCACTCCCCCGGAATTCCCTCAGTTGACTCTTACGACTCCCGTGGGTAGAGAGGGGCGGGACAATTCTAAAGCCAGCCCCAGACGGAATAGGCACTGAAGGAATGTAATATGGTTCCGGTGGCCTGCCAATAAAGGCGGAGAGAAGGCACACGGCGGGTTTCTTTAGTAGGTGAGGGCCCCAAACTACCCTGTTTGATGCCCCGAAAGACGGGGTGTGCGGTTAGGAACATTTTTTTCCGCCTTAACAAAAAAAAAACAAAAAAAAAGTGTGAGGTCCTTACATAATTATAAAATTGGCGTTACTTATGTGGAGAAAGCAAAACTTGAAATTATTTTAATGAATCAATCAAAGTATGTACCTACCATTGTTATCTATGCACTTTCGCCATTTTATTGATAGCTCATTGCTCCTTTGCTGCAAAATAATTATGGGAACTAGAATCAATAAAATCGGTTTTGACTGTCTCATCGGAATAGATTTTATTCCTTGCAAGAAGTTGTCTCAAATACGGAAAAATGTGGTAATCTATTGGTACGAGGTCTGGGAAGTACAGTGGGTGTCGGAGACATGCCAATCGCAGCTCCTCTAACTTAGCGACCGTCTGTTGTACAGTGTGTGGTCTAGCGTTGACCTGAAGCAGCAGTGAGCTTAGAGCAATTGACCAGTCTCGGTTGTTTAACGGTTAACTTTTCCGTCATGGTTTGTAATTATTGACAATACAGGGAGTCTAGCCAAGTTGCATTCTATGATCGCTAATGCTAATAGAAAACTATTTAAATGTATGAGAATTTGATATCTTTAACCATAGATAAAGAGCCTATATTCATCTTAGTCTTTAACAATATCTATAACCCTATGTCACGTGACTTAACGTTAGAGATGTCAAATTTCCATACATTTTAATAGTTTTCTATTAGCATTAGCGATCATAGAATGCAACTTGGCTAGACCCACAGATCTGCTGTAATCATCTGGCCAGATCTTAGGAAGTTATAGAGAATGACATCTGCACTGGCCCACCAGACACTTACCAGTACCTTTTTCTGGGTCTGTCACTGGGATTAGGATTTAGCCGGTTCCTGGGTTCAACCATTATGATCAGCGTTTCCGGTTATCGTACAGGGTCCATTTTTCATCACAAGTAACGATATTATTAAAAATCCCCTCGTTATTGTGACGATTTAATAATGTAATGCAGCACTCGAATCGTGTTTGTTGGTTTGCTTCTCAATGCACGCCGAACACTCCTCTCACCGAAGCCTGCCGCTAAATCTGACGTGGTTTGCGATGGATCACTTTTAATTCTTCAATGTCAACTAAGGTTTACAGTCGTCTACGAGGTTTGTTCCGTAAGTCAACATTTCCAGAACGAAAACGTTGCAACCAAAAACGTACCGTGTTTTCTTTTACGGTAGATTCCCCATGCACCTCAATAATCCTTCGAGCTATTTCTGAAGCGCTGGTACCATGTTGAAATAAAAAAAAAAATGTATAAAAATATGCAGGGCTCCCCCTGTGCATGTATCGAGACTAACTGAACCACACCAAACTGGCCATGTATTGAAGGAAGATGGAGTCAGGAGTCTCCGAAACCGGCGATTGTGTATGTAGGCAATTATGAATGTTTAGTAAGCCAGAGATGTATGCAAGAATAGACTCTTTAGGTACTTTGTTTTCTCTGCGTACCTTTCCACAGAGATAGCGTGATGATATGTAACTATAAGTAAATATTAATTCATAGAATACAAGTATTATGTTATTATCTTGGAAATGTTAGATTTCTGTAAGAGAAATAAACTAAAGGACGTGTCTACTTGAAATTTGGTATAAATGTGTCACGGGAAGAATCTCGCAATAATGTAATAAAACCACTATCACAAATTGCTGCAATTTGAGGTAGTGGCATGGTGGCTTTGAACCAATCACTCAACAAAACTATATTTATTTGTACGAAATCAATCAGAGATTTAAGAGTTATAGAAAAAAACATACAATTCATGCAGTGGTTCCCCAAGGAAATGTACCTAAGTGCGCTTGGTATATCATCGGAGAAGTCGAGTCGAGATTTCCTTTGTTTCAGACTTTCCTTAATAAAATTCTAATAAAGGAGTTTCTTTATGTGTAGGTTTGAGAATATATTACTCGATAAATTTTAGTCAATTGATTTTATAGGGTCTCTTTTGAGTAATTAGCGTTTGTAGCGTAACGGTGAAGCCGTCATGCCACAATTATTTAGGACCTACCTAGGGATCTTAAAAGAAATTAAATAGGAAACAGATCGAAACAAATTTTAATAAATAAGAAAACACGTACAAGTTTTATAAGCACTAAGTACTACTAGAGTCATTACTGTTTTTACCTAGTATTCACCGCAACACTTGGGATACCTCAAAAGATGTTCTTGTACAAGGGTCCACTCCTTTTAGCATTCCGTACATGTACAAATGTTCACTCCATTTAGCGTTCCGTACAATCCCTTCCGTTCTAGAAGGTGAGACCCGGTCTCAGAACCAGACCCTGAAGTCCAACAGATCACACCTGAAATGTCTGAAACGGCCTGCAGTGAAGAACCAAAACTTCAAGACAATCTTCAGAAGAGCCTCGACAACTTGAAACTTTAAGATAATTCGGAGCTTTGACAGCTATCTCAATAGGTCCACGTCCGAGTCTAGAATGAATCAGAATCGTCTGCTATGTTTACAGGACCATGCCTGCGTCTAGAATTTTTAAGAATCTTCTGCTATGTTTACAGGACCATGCCTGCGTCTAGAATGAATCAGAATCGTCTATGTTCCAGTTTATAAAGCTTTTTCTTCGAACTTGACCTGTTCGAGGTTCAGACTTTTTGAATTTCAAAATAAATGTTTCTTTTCTTATCATTTGTAATCTTTTTAGAAAAAAATGATTTAGGTAATATTAGAAAAGAGAATTTAGATAAATATTTTCGTTTTTCGTACGTTTCCGTAGACATAGATCGAATCCGCACCAAAATAAATTAAATAAATCGTATAAAATTATTATTTTAGGAATTTATTCTAGCTGACTGTCATTCGAGCTGACTTGCTTTAATGTATCGCGTATGTTCATTTGTTACGCTTTCACACCACAAATATTCAACCGATCAACATGAAAATTTAAATGGATGTTTGTGTCTACCCGAAATTAAATAAACGCCGTAGATCCCATAAAATCAGTTTTTATTTATGTACTTAGCTTAGATTTTTAGGTGGAAACTTCGATAGGCACGTTTGGCTAAGTAGGTAAAATCTTAGCACCTGGATGACCGAGCTTGCTCAGTATTTTTTTTTTGTAAACGAAAGAAGAAAGAAAGAAGAAAGAAAGCTTTATTTCGCGCCGCATAAAAGACGCAGTATTACAAGTACAATAAATTAAAAAGGAAATAATAAAAACTTACAAAAAAGAAAAAAACTATTAACAATAATAAATAATCACATTCATTGTGTGCGTCTCAAGTGCGGCAGAAAAGGGCACATTGATCAGCTTGTGCTGTGATGTCATGTGATGACATCACAACGCTGATTTTCAGCTTTGTCCTATCCTGGCGACGCTTGACATTATATTCGCCAAAGGACAAAGAGCAGTATGAGAAAATATTTACAATTACACAATTAGATAATTAAAAAAAAAAAAAAAAAAACTAAGTTACCAGGTAATAACATTTTGTCTTTACGACCAAAATGTGATAAGTAGATTGGGATGATCGAAAGATCTATACTATAGCTCAGTGGTTCAGAGCACTTCCCCGGATTGAAAAAGATGCGGGTTCGTTTCCCGCTAGTACAAAAAATCTCGTTTTCCTTATTCACAAATAATTTGTACTCTAAAATGTAGCGGAGCATGTCAAATGCTAATAAATATAGATCAAAAATACCAGGTAATAATTTTCAAGAAAGAAAAAAACGTAAGAAGGAGAAATGACGCATAATGATGTCAAATGTGTCAAATTCAACATAAAGAAAAGACATTAAACAAGAACATCCGTAAAGGACACACAAAAGACTCACAAAAGAAAGAACTTGAAAAAAAATCTTACTGGAGATATCTGAAATCGAACCGGGGCCTTCTGGTTTTGGGACCGCCCGATTTCCTAACGGAGCAGTTATAACCTTGTAGATAGTGGCGAAATTTACCTAAGTATTCTAATAATATTGTAGCAGTATTTCATTGCTTGAAAACCCAGATGAAACGATGTTTTCTAAAAATGAAACCTAGCCAGATCGATTTGTCGCCCCCGAAACCCACTACATGCAAAATTTCATGAAAATCGTTAGAGCCGTTTCCGAGATTCAGATTATATATACATATACAAGAATTACTCGTTTAAAGATATTATAGATGAGTTCGCGTCACCAATATGTTGTCTGTAACACGCGTGCTTAATTCTTAACACTTAACAATAAAATCTTATACATATTGCTGAATATGTGCAAGATTGATAGAAAAAAAAAATCTTGACACCGCAATGCCATCTATTGAAACATTTCGTACTAAATACGGACCGACCATAATACGAAGTTATAAGTTACTAGCCCTTGCCCGCGGCTCCGCCGCAGTCAAAAGCAAGCTTTTAGAATAAAACTTCGTTTACGGAATCTATCGCGTTTACTTGATTTTACTACTATCCCGACGTTTCGAATATTTTACAGCATTCATGATCACGGGTGGACTTAGATGATAGACGTCCAATGCTGATATGTTATTTCAACGGTCTCATCTACCCACAGTATATGATTTTACAAAATTTTTAGTTTATTTATTTTAACCCACCTAATATTCGTTTAGAAATGCAATTAAAATATTTACTTCAAATTTTTTATGCTTACAATGTATGAGACTTTAAGTTAGTATATTAAAATGAGTATAATACTCCTCTTTATATTAAAATTTTTTGTTTTTATTTAGTGCTCAAAAATTCTACCATAAACTACCAATTACTACCAGTATGAAGACAATCTTGGTTATTAGTTTATATTATTAAATATATTGATTTTGCCAAAAGCTAAGACTATAAAGCTACCACCGGATCGGAACGCGGCCTGACTGAGAAAGATCCGGCCAGAAAACTCAGTAGGCAACAACAGTTATGGATTATTAAATTTTTGTACGGAATTACTGAAAGCTAATTAAGTTTAAATTTTTTTTAAAAGCAACTACTAATACTAATCACTACTATGGGTTTTGTCTACACAATAAGCGCTAACTGTGTCTTGCAATCTTGTGGTGTGCCTTGTTGTATTCTGTTTGGTGAGGCCTATCACAGGGTTTCAGTTTGATGGTAAGACCCAGCCGTCTTCTCTATTGAAATTGGGATGTTTCTTAATTTCAATAGCCTCACGTATCATTCTAGGGCGATATCGATGTTCTTTTGTGAGGATTTGAGGTTTGTCAAACCTAATGTAATGGCGGGTGTGGTCCTGTGTGTGCTCACAAATTGCAGACTTTGTATAGCGACGGTGCTTCACATCAGCTATGTGTTCTTTGATCCGAGATGTTATGGATCTCTTTGTTTGCCCAATGTAGGAGATGCCATAATCACAATCCAGCTTGTATACTCCTGCATCCTGTAAAGGTATATAGCACTTGACAGGTGGTAAAAATTGACTAATTCTTTTTTTTTGATTGAAGCTTTTTTGAGAATGTAGCCAATCTTTTCAGTGACTCCTTTAACATAGGGCAGGACTGCAGGGAGGCGCTCAACTGTGGGTGGCTTCACTCGGTTTCTGTGACGGCGGCGTGGAACCTGCAGCTTATTATCATGTAAAACTTTCTTTACATGCTGCAACTCCCCAGCCAGGTGTTCTTCATCAAAGATTCCTTGTGCTCTCTGAAACAAAGATTTAGACACGGTAGCCAACTGTGAAGGATGGTGATGAGACTCTCCATTCAGGTACTTATCAGTATGGGTTTTCTTTCGATACACTGTATGACTCAAGGTGTTGTTAGGGTTACGGATTACCATAACATCTAAGAAAGCTAAAGAGTTATTTGACTCCAGTTCCATAGTGAATTGAATTTTAGGATTGATGGAGTTCAGATGGTTTAGAAATACGGTTACTTTATCAGATGGTAATATAGTAAAAGTGTCATCTACTTACCGCTTGTAGAAACGGGGGACCACAGGTGAGGTTTTTAGGGCAGTCCCCTCGAAGTCTTCCATGAATATGTCGGCAACAACGGGAGAGACTGGCGGACCCATGGCTACTCCGTCCACTTGCTTGTAAAAGCCATCATTCCACATAATGTAGCCAGATGTAAGGCAGTACTTTAACAGTTCAGCGTATTCCATAGGTATGTTGTTCTCTGCTAGTTTCTTAGATACAATTCTGATGCAGTCTTCCACAGGTAAGCAGGTAAAAAGGGACTGGACATCAAAACTCACCATAGTTTCATTGTTAGCGAGATGAAGATGTTTAATCTCACTTACAAAATGGTATGAATCTTTTATGAACGCATCTGTGTGTCCTCGGAGTTGTGAGAGAACTTTGGCCAGTAAATGAGCGACTTTATAAATAGGTGAGTCGATCTGACTTACAATAGGTCGTAGTGGTGCGTTCGGTTTGTATATCTTAGGCAACCCATACAATTTAGGTGGCTTTGCGCAAGGTGGTATCAGGGTTTTTACATCTAGATTCAATGCTTCGGATTGCTGGTTGAGTAACTTTTTCATGTTATTTAGTGTATAGTTGGTCGGGTTGGTTCTGACCTTTTCATAGGTAGACTCATCCGATAAAAGGTGTTCAATTTTAGCATTATAATCTGACGTGTCCATCACCACAGTAGCGTTACCTTTATCTGCGCGCAGGATGACGATGTCTGGTCTATTGCGTAGGTTCTTCAACGCCAAATATTGTGATTTGGACAAATTTGGTTTCGGCCGTTTGCTTCGACGTAACAGTGATGAAACATCTTGGCGAATAGCCTCCATGTCGTCCGGTTTCATCACATTTTTGGCCAGCACGTCCTCAACAGCACAGATAATTTCCTCATAGGGAATTCAGTTTGCCGCTACAGCGAAATTTAAACCTTTGTTTATTACCTGAAATGTAGGTTCGTCCAATGATTGTTTTGACAAATTCATGACAGCTAGATCTGCGCGAGAGTCTATGGTTGACGGGCGCGTTCCGTTTCCACAGTTACCATGTTGCGTTCCAGTAAAATCATTTAATTTTTGGAACAGTTTGTCAAATTTGATGAGATGTCTGTTTTGGCATTCGTTGTACTTATGTGTTTCGCGCTTGTTTAAGTTGTCGATGCAATTTTTGAAAACCAGCTGTCGTCAAAACAATCTTAATTTTATTGAACATTGTCCCGATCTGTTGGTTAATATTGTGTAGATCGAATGTAGTTTGACGAATAACTGTTACTATCAACTTTTTACTGGCTTGGTTTAATATCTTAGCGCTTCCCCGTATGCTCTTCTTGGAAGTAATTTTGACACACGTAGGAATGAGATTGTGGTCACCACATCTCTTCAAGAAATTCAAGGATGTTACATATCTTGCGCGCTTAGTCTTGAGATATTCCAATCGCCGTATTTGTTCCGATATTTCCAGTTCGTACTGGTTTATATAATACTTTCTGATATTTACGCGAATGTTACACATTTTGAAATAAAACTTCGTTTACGGAATCTATCGCGTTTACTTGATTTTACTACTGTCCCGACGTTTCGAATACTTTACAGCATTCATGATCACGGGTGGACTCAGATGATAGGAATACAAGAAGGCACACCACAAGATTGCAAGACACAGTTAGCGCTTATTGTGTAGACAAAATCTACAGTAGTGTAAATATGTAACATTCGCGTAAATATCAGAAAGTATTATAAGCAAGCTTTTAGGTTCTATCTCAGGCTCCCGATATACGTAGTAGCGGGATAACATGTATATAAAGTGTATCAAATCTCAAAAATGGTGACTGAAGTCTTACCCGATACTGCCCCATTCTAGCCTGTTCGTTGCCCCGAACAATGGGCTATGCGGTTAGATACAAAGAAGATAGTCTATAACTATTATAAAGCTATAGCAGAGCTGTGTCTGTACATTTAATATACATAACAGCTAACATAATTGCTGGTCATTTATTATTAACTTTATTAAGAAGAACAGGACCAAATATAAACCTTATATTAGTATCAATTATAATTTTATTTCAAATTCTATTATTAATTTTAGAGTCAGCTGTATTTGAGTCGTGCCGTGTGGGGCCGGCTTTAGAATTGTCCCAGCCCTCTGCACCCATGGGAGTCGTAAGAGCCGACTGAGGGAATACCGAGGGAGTGGGCAGCAGCACTCCCTCGAGTATTAACAACATCCACTGCGATCGCCAACCCGCCTGCCAAGCGTGGCGATTACGGCACTATTCCCCCATATGAGCGCACAGGACCGCTCGTTGTGGCGTTCTCTTGGGGAGGCCTATGTCCAGCAGTGGACGTCAAAAGGTTGATGGATGGATGGATGGATGTATTTGAGAAAAAAATACTATATTGGGCTATAATAGGCGTGTCTAAACACAAAACGATTTTTTTTAGATTTTTTGTCTGTTTGGTTGTTTGTTTGACTTAAAAACTGGAAAACATTTTAACCCGCTATTAAATCGGAAATCTCAATATATCTCAATTAGCCTAAAAACTAGCTTTTGACTGCGGCGGAGCTGCGGGCAAGGGCTTCGCCGCAGCCAAAGGCTAGTCTCCTTATAAAAATGTTATTGACAAATATAATAAAATATAAATATCTGAACAAACACCTTCTTGTTTGTTATATTTATGTGCCCTTCTTTTGTCTCTCCCCAGAGAAATTAAGCATTACCTCGGTAAAAAAACGTATGGTTGTTTTTTATTTAACTTCCGTCTTTAGCTGCACTATTTATGTTTTAAAATTATGGTTCTTTCTTATTAAGAAAAATATTTTTGATCTATATTTTAGCACTTGACATGCTCAGCTACTCTTAAAGTACAAATTATAATTTGTGAATAAGGAAAAAGAGTATTTTAGTACGAGCGGGAAACGAACCTGCGTCCCTTCCTTTCCGGGGAAGTGCTCTAATCCATTGAGCTATCGTACCATTTCTAGAAATACCGAATTTCCTCACCACATTTGTCTTAATGACCAACGCCATCTATCGGCAAAGCATTTACATGCATTCATCCAATGTAGTAAGTTTGATTTTGCAATTAAAATTCATACTACCTGATGGCGTGATTTTTCAAACATTTTTGATCTATATTTTAGCACTTGACATGCTCAGCTACTCTTAAAGTACAAATTATAATTTGCGAATAAGGAAAAAGAGTATTTTAGTACGAGCAGGATGTCCATTAATTTTAAGCTTGTTTAGCTTTCAACAATACAGCGGCTTGTGAAGTCTGACAATCCACACTGTGTCAGCGTGGTAAAGACTACGACGTAAATCGGTCTCACTTTGGGGGGAGACCTGTGCTCAATAGTGGTGCAGTAGAGGATTATGTAGAAATTTTTGTTAAAATATTTTGACCACGGTTGGGACTCGTGGCGTAGTCGGTAGTGTAACCGACTTCCGTGCACGAGGTCGTGGGTGCGATTCCCACTCAGGACAATTATTAGTGCAATGAAAACAAATATTTTTACTGCGTCTGGGTGTTTTCTATCTATTATATGTATGTATTTACAAAAAATAAGTAATTATGTATTATATCCGTAATCTGGTACCCATAGCACAAGCGCTAAACTTAGATTGGGATCCGAGGGCGTTGTGTAAAATGTCCGTGAACATTTATATTTATTATAAACAGTGAAAACCATATTAAATTAAATGCGTGGTAAAATATGAAGAAAATGGAAAAAACAAAATACTGACCACAATTTTCTTTTATACTACGAGTTCCTATCGATTGCGCCCAGCGATTTCATTCGCCTTTTATTAACAGTAGTTTGATTATTTAGTCACGCCTTGCTTTATGATTTTTTTTTAAACATCGCCATCTATATTTTATATATTGCGGTCTAGTTTTATTTTTGAAAACTTATATGATTATTTTTTTTTATTATTGCTTATACTGCAAGAGTCGAAACGTAATGTTTAATAGCTTAAAGCTTTCGCCGAAGTTCGAATGCAAAGATTTTATCTAATTCGGTTGGTAGTTGCAGAGATTAGCGCGTAATTCTTCCACTCTAATATATTTATATCGATACAGCTTTGCCCGCGGCTCCGCCGCAGTCAAACGCTAGTTTTTAGGCTATATCTCAGATTTCCGATATAGTAGCGGGATAAAATTTAATGTATGCCAGTTTTTAAGTCTAATCAAGAGCTATTAAATAAAAAAGTTGCCTCAAAATTCATTCAGTAGCTTTTGTGTGATGCGCGAACAAACAAACAGAAAAACGGACAAAAAACTAAAAAAAAAATTGACTGCGCGGGACATCTAGCAGATATGAAAACATCGGAATTATTTTGTAGAAATAAAATATAATCATTTTGACAAAGTACTCCTCAAGACGAATCAAACGAGTATTAACTCGATATGGTTGCGTCATTTCATTACAAAGTTACTGTGGCCACCTTCCAGCTCCATCGTCAGGCTCTGGATACCATCTAGTGACAAAGTACTCGTCGACACAAATCATACGAGCCCAAACTCGATGGACGTTACATATGTCGTTTTACAACGGAGATCTTATGGCCACCTTCTAGCTCTATCATCAGACCCTGAATACCATCTAAAGATAAAGTACTCGACAAAACAGATCAAATGATTCCAAACTCGATGGGCTTGCGTCATTTCATTAGAGTTATTGTGGTCACCTTCCAGCTCCATCATCAGACCCTGGATATCATCTAGACACAAAGTACTCGGCAAGACGAATCATACGAGCCCAAACTCGATGGGGTTACACCGTTTCATTATAGAGCTCTTATGTCCACCTTCCAGCTCCATCATCAGATCAGCTCCATATTATCATAATATTGCGTTGTCACGCTATATACACATGCGTGTAAAATTTCAGCTTAATCGAAAACCGGAAAGTGTGTCAAATTTAACTTGCAAAATTTGAACAGGACAAGTAAAATAAAAGCGTCGCCACGCTAACAGCCGATTTTACCCTCTCTCTGCATTAGATGTTTCACATAAAAATGTTTTGTGTTCAGATACGCCTATATAGCCTAATTCAGTTATTTTTTCTCAAAAATGTACAGACACAGTTCTGTTACAGCTTTATAATACTATATATTTAGCTGCAAAATTAGGGATGAGTGTCTGTATTTCGAAAAGCAAAAGCATAAAGTGGATTAGTTTTTTTTTAAGCGATAACAGAATATGATAAATACTATAACGGACAAAGAGCACGAGTTTCATCAATTAATCATGTTAGTTTGCGAACAAACGCCAGCTGGGGTGATGTTGGCGTGACTGCTCAATATTTCTACGTATACATGCATACTGCGAGGTATTTATATACATACATACATAGATTTACGCTTGTTACTAAGAGGGGTAAACAGAGACATCTTATTAATATTTTTTGTCATAAAACCGCCTTACGCAGCTTACGTTGTCCACTTTTCTTCCGCAGGTGTCACAGATGACAAACTACGTCACCAAAAAATAAATAAATTGAATTGTTCGATCAATAATGCATAATATGATTATGAAATTATTTACCTCACTATAACAAAATAGCATCTTTTTAATTTGATGACTGCCTGTCTATCTATCTGTCGGTATGTTTGTTTGTTCCGGATAATGCTGGACTTATTTGAACGGAACTTTCACTGGCGGATCGCTAATGTTATTAGAATTGACTGCACAGATGGCGGAGTGGTTTAGATATCGGCCTTCCACCCGAGTGTTGTGGGTTCGATTTCCACACAGAACAACTTTTTGTGTGATCCACAAATGGTTGTTCTGAGTCTGGGTGTAATTTGTTTCAGTGAAATTGTATGTTTGTAAAGTCCTCCGCGATACAAGGATTATTCTTTTTTGTGCAGGGTGTTGACTTTTTAAGAAAAAGAAAACATGCAGGTTAATCTTTGGGGACTGCCAATAAAAGTGAAAACTAAATAAGAAAGAAAGAAAGTGTTTGTGGACATAATCTGTGCCTCTGGCGCTCTCAGTCACCAGCTGAAACACAGTAGGAATACTTACCGTTAATCTCAGACTAACTAAACATATAGATGGATCATACTGTTCGTAACAGTCGAGTGAAGCCATATAAAACCATGCCAAACTTGTAATTACACGCGCTCACGCACACAAATACAGACAAAACCATGCGAAAACGAAGTGTCAGAAACCACGAGTGTTACCAGAGTATGATTTAAAATTACCTCAAATGACTCGACGATTTCGTACGTACTTTACGTACATGAATACGTCGTCAGCGTCATAATATACCTATGATTTGTTCCCTATATGATTTTTTGTAAACTTACTTTATACTTTTGCTTCCTTTATGTTTTAAGTAATATTTTTTTTAAATGGCAAGGTTATAGAGTTTATCTCTTTCTGGTGACAACTTTCCCGCACACATCTCTCAAAAAGTAGCTTCACTTTTTAGTTGACAATGCGGTGTCTTTATTTTTTAGTTAGTCTAAGCCGTTAATAAATGAAAAGTTACGCGTATAAATTTTCCTTGATCTGAACTGCGCAGTCGAGTAACTTTAAAATCATAGATTGCGACAGTTCTGAGTGGATATATTTATTATTTTGTTTATACCATGTTTAATTGTGGTAAAGTTCACGTGACTATATTACTGTTTGATTACAACTTGAGAGTTTTCACGGGAAATGTTATTAAGTTTAATATTTATTGTGTCACAGCATAGTTTTATGTCACAGCTGAAAATTTATAATGAGTGAAGTGAAATTTTTCTTACTTATCAAATATAAAATAGTGTTTAAAGTGAATAATTTAGTTTTTGCTAGGCATAATATGTTTTTGGTAAATAAATTTATTTCTATACAAATCGCTGTTCTTTTGTCTGAATCACGCAATAGATTAAATATTTTTTCAGGGAAGGTTTCGTAATTATCGGCATTTTGTTTCCTATCCATTCCTATCTATGTGATTTATTGAAAACTACTTAGTAAGACCAATACATTATTAGTTACTTATCATAAAATCAATTTTATTGTGAAAAATGAAGATTATGAGGCGTGCACTTTTGGATTTTCCAAAGTATTTAGAATCCTAGTCGTAATTACTGTATACTATTTTGTGACAATCTAGAGATGTTCTGTGTGTGTTAATAAACGTTATTTCTTTCTTTCGTTCTATGTTTAAAATATTTATTTAATATCCTTCCTCTTTACCTCCTGTCCCCTGTCCCTGTGGTATTAAATGGGTAACTAATGTCTTGGGTTATAGTGCCAATTACCATAAGAACCTGTTAGTTTAGAATAATTTATAATTTTTGCTCAGTTACTCAGGGTTGGAATTTAGCTTTGCGTGTTTAGCTCTATCTTTTGTGAAGTTTTTTTTCATACTATGCGGGTGGCAATCAAGCCTACTAGGGCAAGCAACGCCAAAGGTATAACTCGTGGATCGCGCGGAGTGGTTCAGATACCGGCCTCCCGCCCGAGTGTTGTAGGTTCGATTACCACAATAACTCTTTGTGTGATCCACAAATGGTATTTCTGGGTCTGGGCGTTCTTTGTGCCCGTAAAATTGTATGTTGTTAAAGTTCCCCTGCGATACAAGGATTATTCCTTACTCCAGGGTGTTGTCTTTACAAAAAATCCCCAAGAAGAGGTAGAAGAGGTGGAAAGAAAGGATCATATAATGAGAGGACAAGGTGGGGTTTCGATCCTCCGGTGCTCAGTAGCACTAGAAATTTCAGTACATTCGCTGATGTTTAGGAATCATGACTTCTTGCTGCAACCAGTTGTCCTTTTCCCCCATCATCAATAATAAATTCAGGCTATAGATATAGTCATGCCTTAGTCTATGTAACCAATATAGCTAGCTATTTTTCTTACTCATTGTATTCAGACATTTGGTTTGTGTTCAGCTTGACGAAGGATTTCTACGTGTTCGTAACTTTTTGATTCCAGGGACCGCACCAATTTCGTGAGTGATATGCTCTGTAATAGACTATTAAATATCATATCAAAGGCTTCATCTCTATAATAGAAATATTGACTAAATGTACTACTGAAAAAGGCGCGTGCACTATTCTTTGTATAATAGAAAAATAAAAAGTCATCTAGAAATACAAATTACGTTTTCTCAAATAAAAACCGTCATCGAACAACACACAAGTCGTTCTAATTTTATTCCAAAGTTTATGAACGGATAAAATGCTTGGTCGCCATGCCACAGGTACGTGACTTTTTCCAAGTTTCATGCCCCACCTTGCGTTCTGATTCGCGCGAGTGGCAAATGTGTCGTGAAATATGACTTGCTTTTGTTGGAACTTTTTCTTCCGTCATTTGCATTGTATAGCGAGATTATACTAGACTAGCTTTAGCTAACGGTTTCATCAGCATTTAATAAATATGTAGCTATCCCAGAGGAGACGTTATTTTTAGAAAATGGTAATAAAGTAGATATTATATTGTTTTATAAAAAAAAGAAGAATTTTTAGGACCTATTCAGTAGTTCCAGAGAATATCCCCTATAGACAACCAATTTGTTCTGTTCCTGTCCTAATGTTCGGTACGTTTTTACTCTTTACATGTTCTTTAGGTAGGTTTTTCTGCAGGTAGTGGCGGATTTTGCCTCAGATCTCCAAAATTGCATTCTCTACGTGGATTGATTAATTAACTTAGAATCAAGTTAGATAACCAAAGATTACTGACGCGCGACTCAAAAAAGCAATTTAGAACTATGATAACACAATATAACATCGTAAATTTCTGATATCGTGGCGTAGTGTGTCAGTATCAGATTGCGAGATCCATACATTATACGCAATCACGGCTCCGATATATTGAAGGAATGAGGCGCGCGTGACTACTGGGAGTAAGAAAATATACGGGTTAGTATTGCGGGTGGTAACTCCGATCTGAAAAAAATACATATACATACATATAGAGCTCAACATAAGATCATTATTAATAAAAAAAAAAAATATGTAAAAAAAAAGTATCCGTGAATACTTAATATTTCATACAAAGTCCTCTGGTCCCAAAGTAAGCTTAACGCTCGTGCTATGGGTATCAGATTACGGATATAATACATTTATAACTTTTTTTTTGTAAATACATACATATATTAGATAAAGAACACTCAGACGCAGTACAAATATCTGTGTTCATCACATAAATAATTGTCCTGAGTGTCAAAGTCAGAGTCAAAGTCAAATTTCTTTATTTCGTAAATGTTTTGCAAAATATTTGAAATCATCAAGTTTATATTATAAATCAACACACACGCATAATGTGCAGTTAGATTTTGCTCTAACCAAAATGAGTAAATTATATTTATAATACATTACATAATAAAATCTGTGTCGATCCATAATCGCCAGTTTCCAAAATATTAGGCTATGTGAGAAGAAACGGGCAAAGAAACTCACATGCCACATTTCTTTTCTTTTTTGTTTATCATTTTTTCACTTGTATTAAAAGCATAAAAAATATTAATAATAGATCTTATCACTATAGATTACCTATATAATAAAAGTTGAAATAGCCTTTCAACTCAATCCCAAGCGTTTTTATCATTTAAATAATCCGCCACTGTGTAATAGCCCTTGAGGCATAGATTGCGGTTAACTGTTACCTTAAATTTATTTAAACTTAAATCTTTAGTTTGACTTGGGATCTTATTGTAGAAAAGTACACATTGGCCTTTAAAGGACTTGTTTATTTTTATGAGCCTAGATGTTGGAACAACAAGTTTATCTTTATTTCGAGTGTTGACACTGTGAATATCACTCTTTTTAAAAAAAAACATTTATATTCTTATGTACATACATCAGATTTTCATATATGTATTGGCATGCCACTGTCATTATGTTTATCTCCTTAAATTTATTTCTTAATGAATGTCTATAGCCTAAGTTATAGATCGCTCGAATAGCCCTCTTCTGCAGCACAAATATTGCTTGAATGTAGGTGGCATTTCCCCACAACAAAATACCGAACGACATTACGCTATGCAAGTAACTATAATAGACTAACCTTGCAGTGTCTACATCAGTCAGTTCACGAATTTTCCTGACTGCAAAAGCTGCAGAACTAAGTCTATTCGCCAATCCGGCGATGTGTGGGCCCCACTGGAGCTTGGCGTCTAATGTAATACCTAGAAATTTAGTTGTGTCCACTAGGTCCAACTCATCTTCCTTAATTGTTACAACAGAATTTACAGGTCTGACGTTAGGCGTTATAAATCTAATACATTTTGTCTTCGCCCCATTATGGAGTAAATTGTTAACGTCAAACCAATGAACTACTTTCGAGATAGCATCGTTTACATAGTCAGTTACAGCTTGTTGTCGCCTTAATTTAAATAAAAGTGAAGTGTCATCAGCAAAGAGTACTATCTCGTAATGATCTCTCACAAAATGTGGCAAATCATTAATATAAATCAAAAAAAAAGAACAGTCCGAGAATCAAACCCTGTGGAACACTCATTTTGACAATGGAACCCGGAAATCTCTTTCCATTGACATCAACTCTCTGGATTCTGTTACTAAGGTATGATGTAAGAAAATCCAGCGCATTGTTCCCTAAACCATAGTGACATAATTTCCTGATCAATGTTTCGTGACAAACGCAATCAAAAGCTTTGGATGAATCACAGAAAACACCTAAAACATCCTGTGAGTCCTCCCAAGCATCAAAAATATGGTTTACAAGCTCAACGCCAGCATCGGTCGTGGAGTGACCCCTTCTAAAACCAAATTGTTTACTATGCAACAAATTGTGTTTATTAAAGAAACTAAGCAACTGGTCATATGCAATTTTCTCAAACACTTTACTAAATGTGGGCAGTTCCGAAATCGGTCTAAAGTTACTGGGTCTGACGTACTGCCTGATTTGAACAATGGTATAACTTTACTAGACTTCATTAAATCTGGAAATACACCACTATCTACGCATTTAATAAATATAAGGGCTATTTGATTAGCGACCAAAGGCAATATGGCTTTTGTGATGACAATTGAGTTTCCCCACAGATCTGCAGTTTTTTTCATTTTTAAAGTATTAAAAGCTTTTTCTACATCTAATGGTGTAACATGTTGAAATTTAAATTTAATTTCACTATCACATGTATGAACATTGTCTTTTAAAAGAGCTTCTGCAGCAGTGGGAGTATGGGAATCGAACCCACGACCTTATGCACGGAAGTCGGTTACACCACCGACTACGCCACGAGACCCATCGTATTACAACAAAAATGATCGCTTGCACATTTGCGAGTTAAAAAGTGTCGGTGTTGAATGCTGGTGACACAGATACACTTGTGTTAGTTCCTTATACGAGAATAGATAAATCAAGGATGCTGGATGAATGAGTTTTTTTTCTAAGCCTATTGCTGTCCCAGTACAAGGCATGGATCTTCTCTCTGGATGAGAGTGATTTAGATCGTAGCCCAGCATGCCCAGTGTGGCATACTTCACAAGCCATCGAGATCTCTCAGCTATGTAGGAAACCCTCACGATGGTTTTGAAACGTGATAATTTGTTAACAAATATGTACTACTGTCTCTGCAGTCCTTGGTCTTACCGCTAGTATATCAGTGCAATTTATGGACGAATTCGATGAGTTTATCCATATTCATAATTCTCAAAGAAAATTGATTAAACCATGCAGATTTTTGATATATAGCTATACTGCCAATGGAAAGACTTGTCTTTAGCTCACTCAATAAAAAAAATAAAACGGAGAAAAAATGTCATTGAAGTTATTAAAATCAATCAAAGACCCAAAATACTCAATCCAGACGACTAAAATGCATATCAGAAATATATTTTAAATGCAATTGACGAATCGTGTTTATATTCTTAAGTTCCAAGTAAAATATTCTTTGGGAACACAAGATAAGTCTTTGAGGCGTAAGTTCTTAAAACTTTCGGAAGTATCCCGTTCCTGTTCTACCTCTAAAATTGAAATAGTATCTGCTCAGATTTTGATTCCGTATTTTTCAGTAGTAGATAAACACGCATCAAGCCACGCCGCCAAATTTGAATTGACGTTGTGCTGATAAAGACGCTATAAATTACGCCCAAAAAAGAATTTGCTTTTAATCCTGCTACTGAGACGTTATTGCCAAGATCTAATGCAATATTGCTAAAACCTTCACGTATGTATGATGGCAGTAAGACGTTAAAGTAGATAGTTTGTTGGGTGAATTTTTAAGATAAATTTTTTAGGACTCGAAATGTCATAGAAGTAATGTCACATAGTTCTAGTGGTTTGCTAATACAGGCGGAGAGACGGCACACGGCGGATTTATTTAGTGGATGAGGGCCCTATACTACCCTGTTCATTACCCTGAACCATGGGGTGTGTGGTTAGGTATATTTTTTCCTGCCTTAAAAACTTGCAGTAAATTTAAAAGGCTTCTGAGCACAGGAAATCTCTGCAACATATAGTATTTTAGTATTTTTAACAAGAATTTATAATATATTTTTTGAGTGCCAAAGTACGAAGGCTGTGGACAAGAATCGAACTCGATAACACTACGTATCTCTGGAATCCTTGGTTTTGCCATTTGGCTATCAAGCAAGCCTATATCCTACCATCATTTTATTGCGACAGTATTTGAAGATGTTTGTCCGTCAATTATTCAAAACGACAAAGTGGATTTAAATTAAATTTAATAGGTGACTGGCATATTTGCTCCAGGTGACTTTTGATTCAGAAAAAAGATAACAATTTCTGTGGGATAATTATTTTTCGCATAGGGAACTAAAGACTAAACGTATTTCAATGAATAATTGGTTTTTATATAGATTATAGTTTGACTAAACACATAAAACATTATGTGTGGGATATCTGTAAACAAAGTTAATTGATTTCAATTTAAAAAGTCCTCGCATACAAAGAAACGGGTTGAAGCTAATCTATATAGTATTTTTTACTTCGGTCGCAAAACGTTGCAAATTTTAAACGCTTAGCCATGTGGTTGAATTTAGGATTGTGCAAAATTGTTTGGGTTACGAAATCAGATCTTGGTTTGGTTACGTTACTAGTTCGGCCCGAAGTCTGGTATTGTGTCATTGTGTATAAAGGCAATGAAGAAACAAAAAGGTTTTATTTATACTTAAGATTCCAAACATAATTAGAGACTGCCTAGTAGCACGACAAAAATTTACGTTACCGCAACTGTTATTGGCATCGGACAGAGTTGTATGGTGCCCTACCCATGAAAGGTAACCGCCGTGGGTCGTCTTTCCACCTGTACAGAAAACTGAAATTATGTGACATATTTGTCCGTGTGGTGATGGACTAAGAATACAAAAGTCACCACCCCATTCTTTCCCACGGGTGTCGTATGAGGCGACTAAGGGAAGTAAGCAATGATCACCAATTGCATTACTGGTGGTAGGGTTGGGTACCAAGTGGGACTCACTTGCTATCGGGCCTAAACGGGTTGTTACCACCATCTCCCGTGTGACCGGCCATGAAGCACATCGTTGCGTTTTGGTTATAGCAGGAGATAGCCGGTTATTCTTTCATTTCATACCTGTGAAATGAAATGGTGAGCAGCGGCTTCACAATACTTTTGGTATAGTTGAGTCCATGAGTGACCGTTACCATTTACCATCAGATGGGCCGTGGCTCGTCTGCTACCACATGCAATAAAAAAAAAGAAAGAAAACATTACTTTAGTGGTCCGCCGAGCCTAGTAATATTATTATGACCTTCTAAAACAGAGTTTAAATAGTAGTATTTGTGAACAAACATAATTTGGTCTTCAATCTGGAGCTCAGATGTAAAACACGTAGATCCAGCCAGCCAGCTCCAGTTTTTAAAAAATCACTGTTGGGTTAAACACAAAGTGAAAAATGTGAAATCGAAAATAACACATACTAATAACACAACATTATTTTCGAAATCACATTTTTCACTTTGTGTTTAATGTATAGTGCTAAGCGTGTAAAATGCTAAAAATATCTAAATATTTATAGGGTTTGCGTCATTATTAGGTAAAATCTTAATTGTAAAATTAAGTTTACCTGGTCGGTATAATGTATGAAAATACTTCCGACAGATGGCGCAGGTGTCACCCAAAGACGGTAAATATGAATGTGTTATCGAAATTAGCAGTCAGGAGCAATTGTCGCGATGGCTGAATTGGCAAAGCATCTGGACGGTATCCAGGAGATGCAGGTTCAAATCCTGCTCGTGACTGTTATTTTCGATTTCACATTTTTCACTTTGTGTTTAATGTATAGTGCTAAGCATGTAAAATAATAAAAATATCTAAATACACTTTGGGTTTAATTATAACTTAAGCGACTGGAAGAATTTTTGGATGGCATGGTGAAGTCTTCCAGCCTGCATTAAACTGTCGTGAAGAACTATCCTAAATCCCTCTAAGAGATGAGATTCCAAAATGTGCACAACAGTGGCACAGTAATGAGATGTAAAAAAAAATCACACAAAATTGCTTGCAAGAGCTTCAAGAAATTTTAGTCACAAAGTTTCACTTTAAGTTTAAGACTGCAATTTTCCGACTTGTCAAAGTTCTGACTTTAAGCCAGTCGAAATAAGTTGTAACTTGTACGACTGGAATAACTCTAGTAGCTTGACAGTAAAATTTAAATGAATAATGTATTTATCATATATGCACATTTTTAAGGCATTCCCATTTTTGACAGCGATGCCCTAGCCCCTGATGGGAAAGAAAATATTTGGAAAATTAATAAGAAAATAATATTAGGTTACTGTTTAAGTGGGCTAAATAAGTTACAGTGGCAGTGTAACACGATATCGCGAACGTACTCAATGGTTTGCCATTCAGCTGTATCAGGGAGAGGCGGTCTATTATCATGGCGCATACCTGAGGTGGTAGTACCTCGAGAACCGTAGTGTCACCTAGGAGAGCCGCATAGTAGACATTGTGAGGAGACCCATGTCCTGCGGTGTTTGGCTTTAGAGCCGCTTTTGTACGACACCGAGCAGCCATAAGCAATAAAACAACCCCACAAAGGAAGGAAGATATGTATTTAGATATTTTTATATATATTTTTATCATTTGACATGCTTAGCAACATACATTAAACACAAAGTGAAAACTTTGTGTTTAATGTATGTTGCTAAGCATGACACAAAGTGAAAACTTTGTGTTTAAGGAAGATATGTGTTATAAACTTATAATCCAAGAACTCTTTTCTTAATGATTTCACGAAAAATAAACAATACAAGATAGAGCTTAAATCTAGAAGAAAGTTAACAAAAAACTTTTATATTTTGTGTGCTAGCATAAAGACTATTCCATATTCAAGGCAAGAGACATAAAAATTCTCGGCTTTGCGACAAGTGAAAATGCAATCTCCGAGTAACTAAAACTTTGGAAAGAAACGATCATAGGTCCCTTATGTGACACACAGGCATCAAGAGTAACCAACAATAAGTAACACCTGGATCTGTAAGCTCATTTAACATTAAGTTATACATTTAGCTAGCTTATTTAACTATTAAATTTCAAAATTTCGAAAAATATCCGGTCGTCTGTTTTTGACCGATTTTAACAAGTAATTAGTATTTTAAGCACTTTTCATGGTTTAATTTCTGCTTTTGACAAATGGTGAGGACCTCTCAATAGACGGTAAGGATGTAAAGTAGATTATAATTACTGTAAGCAAATCAGAAAAATGTGAATCGCCTAATCTGTAGTAATATTTTATTTATTTTCATAGGCACTAATTACTGCTCTACGTGAAAGTTTGATATTGTAGTATTCTTGACTGCTACCACGTGGCAAAGATATTTGAAATACTAACATAATAAAACTGAAGACTGTTTTTTTTTATATTTTTATAAAATCAATACTGAAAAGGTCTAAACTGTTTGTGCCTATATTAACAAAATACCATCAACCATTACATGCGTTTTCGACCAATTCCTAGTGACAAAACAAACCCCTCTGGGTCATTTCAGCATATTTTTTCAAACACAAATACAATAAATATTAAAAATAAGTTATATTTCCGTTATTATATTTTTTAACAATAATTCAACATTTTATTTAAAAAAATCTCGCTATGCCCAGTTAACAATACCCAAATATAAAGTAACGTCGACAAGTTTATATTGTTTGCGATATACGTATTAGATGTCCACATGAAATATTTTTCGCGTCACCTATAAGTTGTTGGCGAAAACGAAAATTTTGGTCAGATTTTGATATGACAATCTACCTATCTGTGTGTAACATGTAAAGTCGACCCGTCAATGTTTACAGACGACTTTGAAGGGGAAAGCTTTCACATTGCCTTCCAACCTTTCTATTTGTCGCCTCAAGATTCGTGTGTTGTGCTTTATGTATGTGTGTATTTAAGTGGGTTTAAGGATATTTGTTCAGCAATATGTGAAAGGTGTGGCAGGAAAATGGCATATTTATGATTGTTAGTGCTCATGTGGTGATTTTTGCTATGTGGTCTTTTTGAAGTGTACAGGTATGATTCCTGCTCCTTTCTGTAATTATTTACTGATGTGTCATGGCAAATGTTTTACCATAGCCACGCTCGCAACACCAGGGGTGCTACACGTGTGACGTTGACTCAAAGGCATAGAAGGTGGAGATGACGGATAATAAGGAGGGAGGAGGGGGATATGGGCCTCCAGCGCTCTCACTTACTAAAAAATACACAGTAAGATTTTTTTTTAAAGTATGGTCCGGTCGTTGTCCTATTTATAACTATTTCCGCTATTTTACAGCAATATTTTAAAAAGACTTTTCTTTTGGTGTCGTTATTGAAAATCTCACGTACTCTATCTTTTTTAATACCAATGTATATTCCTCTTTCTGTATCATATCGCAATTTACCAAACAGCGGACATTCAAAAAGAACGTATGGCACAGATTCCCCCAACTTACTGTCACAAGTACATGATGTGCTCTCCCTACACTTAAACCGATGCTAATATTGAGAGAACCTACCACGCCCTAATAACACCTGTGTTTAGATACTGTTGGGTTCCATTTTGGTTATAATTTTATAAGCCTTAACTGGGACAAATATTTTTGTGGTTCCCGCTGTTTCTCCTTGCAAGTATCTGTGATTCCACTTCTGTAATGTTTGGTTTCGAATCTGCTTTCTAATAAATGATACTGGGCATTTATCATAATGCGGGCTGATCTTTATATGCAGAGCTGCTTTTTTGGCCAGATGATCGGCTCTTTTGGTGTGGTATGTTTGGCCGAATACGGTTTCTGGGTGTACAATACCGGTCTTTCGATTTCTCTGTCATCTGGTACCAGCCGTGACACCCTCCTCCTGGCATCATACAGGGAAGCATATTTTCTTATACGGATGTCCAAGGGGAGTATCCCGGCTAGCACCAGAGCAGCATTGAGCTATACTGTTCTGTAGGATTTGGAGATTCTTTGCGCGAACAACCTTTGCACCACGTTAAGCTGTTTCTGGACTTTCACCTTCCTAGTTTCAGAGACCCATACGCTGGCAGCATAAGTTATTATAGGTTCCACAGTAGCATGGTATATGGTCCTGGAGATCTCTGGGTGGAGGCCCCAACTGACCCTGGCGGCTTTTCACAACTGCTTATAGACGCCCAATGCCTAGCCACAAACATTTGCGGCATGGGCATTGAACGTCAACTTGCAGTCAATCGTTAGCCCCGGGATCTCGATTTCCACACACACATCTTCATCTAATATAGTAGCATAAGGTACCTACCATTGTTTATTTGTATAAAGCTGTAACAGAGCTGTGTCTGTCACATTCAAGATATTTGAGAAAAAATGACTGTAATAGGCTATATAGGCGTGTCTAAACTCAAAACAATTTTTTTAGATTTTTTGTCTGTTTGTCTGTTTGTTTGTTCACGTATCACGCTACCATCAAACTACTGGAGTGATTTGATGCAACATTTTTTATGTGAAAGGCCTTGATTAGACTTAAATACTGGTATACATTTTATCCCGCTACTATATCGGGAACCTGAGATATAACCGAAAAACTAGATTTTGGCTGCGGCGAAGCCGCGGGCAAACGCTAGTCTTCTATAAAAGGACTTATCCGGTCGAGCCGAATTCATGCTGGGAGCAGCAAGGCTAAAGAAAATTAGAACATAAATAACATATTTGAACTTTTATAAAAGGTGAGCTTAGCTCTTTGCTTTATCACTAGACTGAATTCTACTCACGACTTAGTCCCCGTGGACTTCAAAATATAAATACGTCACTCTACGAGACATTAGTTATCTCTATGCAAATATAGTTATCTTTCAGGAGCTATCCATTATTCCGCTTTTCTGGACTCTAGACTATAATTATGTAAAATTTCAAAATGGTGGTTTCAGTAGTTATGTCTTAAAAGCGTAACAGTTATAAGTAAGAATATCATTATGTTTACATTGTACGGCAGGGTTGACCTCCCGCTTAAAAATAAAGGCGGAGAGACGGCACATGATGGGTTTCTTTAGTGGGAGAAGGCCCCACACTACCCTGTTCGTTGCCCCGAACGACGGGGTTTTCGGTTAGGAACATTATTTCCCTCCTTAAAAAAAAAGGGTTGACCTGGCAGAAACACATTTGGAGTAAAAACAACCTTGGATACAAAACTCAGGAATATGTATTGGCTGATTGGTAAAAAGACTCAACTAACCAATGAAAGTAAAATGGCAATTTACAAGACCATACTAAAACCGATTTGTTCATATGGAATTGAAGTATGGGGAACTCCAACTAACAGTAATATAGATATCCTGTTTCAGACCAAAGCAATTAGAAACAAATGTTCAATATTCCTAAATGCATACATAATAAGAACATCTTAAAAGATTTGACGCTTAAAACTGTAAAAGAAGAAATTACTTCCCGTAGCCAAAACTACTAACAAAAAGTAACTAAGCATGTAAATGCCTTGACTACGAATTTATCAAGGACTGGAAGTATTGCATAAACAAGACTGAGGAGGAATAGCGTTCCGACTCTAATCGCTACGATAAAAAAATATGAGATTGGTCAATGGACTATTCCTCGGTGTGAAAACAAAAAAAATATTACAGATAATATTGGTACAAATGAGCAGCTAAACTGTCTATATCCTTGATAGACTGCTGTGTTAAGCAGAATAAATATTTTAAAAAATGCATGGCAGGTATTTCAAGTTTATAATTCACGAATTTATTGGTGAGAAGTAACATTATCTTCACATACTCATACTACTAAGCAATGGCTGCCTCCAGCTAGCCGTAGGTTCATATTAAACAGTTCTACATGACAAATATAAGCACAAGTATTTACCAAAGTCCAAAGCAATTAAAACGCTAAAACTAACCACACACAGTTATTCTGTGTTCATGGAAGCGGTTTATATATCAGTAAACACATTTGCTGACCGCTTTTGTGCAGTGCTAACTACTTGGTTGTTTACTGAATTGACTTACATAAACATAGGAGTATTTTCTGTGAAATAATTATCGTTATTTGGTGCTCGAGTCTTTTTTACGCGAGTATGATGGGCTAGTTTAACTGGAGTATCACCATTTCACAGAATATTAACGTAAATCAGCTGTAGATATCCCTATTGTTACGTTTTGTTTAGTAATTGGGATGCTAGTGATCAAAACCGCTTCTGAACTTTTTTTATCATCCTCCTTCGTGTTTTGTCTAATGTCTTCCTCTTTAATTCTTAGGATTTTAAATCGGATTGCTAACGCACAAATTACTGTAGCTTATTATCAGGAGGCCTGTATGCTACCACCGAAGCAATGTAACATAGTTCCAGTGGCCCGCCAATAACAGCGGAGAGATGGCACACGGCGGGTTTCTTTAGTGGGTGAGGGCCTCATACTACCCTGGTCGTTGCCCCGAACGATAGAGTATGCGAATAGGAACATTTTTTCCCGCCTAAACAAAAAAAAAACAAAAAAAGGCGTGTATGCTTGTTTGCCATTTTTGTAGTATCTACTAAATGTGATGATGCGGTATTTTATTCTCTACTTCCTTTTACTACTAGTAATAATTAAAAAAATAATAATAAAGTGAGATGTTTCGATTTTCTAAGCTATACTTCTTATCTGATTATCATGAATTGCTTACGTATATGATATATAATATAACGGAGTAATCAAAATAGTACCTATGGGATGATAAATAAATATATATATATATATATATATATATATATATATATATATATATATATATATATATATATATATATATATATATATATATATATATATATATATATATATATATATTTGATGGTTCTCTTGAAATATAGAGAGATTTTGTTTATGTTTTTTTTTTCTTAATATAACAATAAGTGCTAACAACAAAATCATCAATCTGAACAAAAGGCACTTAGCTTAAAAAATTTTATTATACATCAGTATTTTTACTTTACTTATAATTAGGTACGTATTATTACAAAAAATAATTAAATGTTAGTGCAGTGTTCAATGTTTTAGGCTTATATAATAATCTGAATTTACATAATCAATTTTACCAGATTATTTTAACAAAATATTTTTATATGTATAATGTGACGATATATTTGTATTATACTGATTTTAATCTGAAGTCCAAGAAACGAAATCGCGTGTAGAATCGAGCACGCTTAGGTATAGGCCGACTTACCGTAGACTCAAACTATTCAAAGCCCAAAGGAAGCATTATTTACATTCGATTTCCTAGATCTGTTGACATATCTACATTGTTAGTTAACCTGAAATTTGTATCAGCGTTTGAAAATAACCCCGAGATACCTTTGAGCCCTGTTTTTGTTATACATCCTTACTTCCTTACTAGAGATGATATAAACGGCTTTAAATTTACAACGTGTTTAAAGGTTATGCTTATTTTTGTAAGCGCGCTTTTAAAAGAGCTTTTCACTTAAAACACTTTTTTCATAAATGCTTCTAATCGTTGAAGAAAAGGTTACTTCGACTTTCGTTATATTTATTGAAAAAGCGTACAATACAAGTTAAGAAATACAATAAAATTATAACAATCAATGTACTTATCCTACTTATCAATTATCAGGCATAGGACTGTCTGAAATTAATATTTAACAAGTACTAACAAGTCCATCCATCCTTCCATCCATCCATCAGCCATTCATCGTCCACTGCTGGACATAGGCCTCCCCAAAATGGGGGTTTTACCATAATCGCCACGCTTGGCAGGCGGGTTGGCGATCGCAGTGGATGTTTTTAGTACACAGGGGAACGCTGCTGCTCTGTCCCCCGGTAATCCCTTAGTCAGTTTTTACGACTCCCATAGGAAGAGACGGGGTGGAGCTATTCTTGGTGGCGGCCCTACACGGCTACTAACAAGTAGTAACAAAATAATACTAAATAAACATTTCAAACGTAATTTAGCCATTTATTGATTATACTTAGTCGTTTTTAAATACTCAATTATTATAAGTTTATTTTTTAATCATAGCTGGGTGAGGCCAACGAAAGAACTCTGTTGTTGCAACATAATTGCCGCCACGTTTAAACGAAATTGACTTACACTTGTAAGCGTGCTTATAGACTTTTTTTGAAAAGCACGTTTTTTAGAGGCTTTTCGTTTAAACGCCCGCTCTTATTCCTTACTAATATTATAAACGCGAAAGTTTGTGGGTATGGATGTTTGTTACTGCTTTACGTAAAACCTACTGAATGGATTTTAATGAAACTATAAAATAATATAGTTTATACATGAGAACAACACATACGCTATAAATTATAAAGATATTGTGTGAATTGTCCAAAATATAACAATAAGTGTCAAGTAAGTAGGAAAAAAATCTACAATCTGCGAGCTATTCTGGCGTGTGTTCAATAACCGTTAGAGTAACACTTACTCGTATATAATTTATAATGGAAATGTATATCTTAAATAGTCATACAAAAAATCCCGCGACAGCATAATATCTATCTTTTATGTGTAAGCCATTAACGTCCAAATAGTGAAACCATTAATAATAAAGTCTATGAGGACGAAGTCGCGGGCAAAATCTAGTAAGTAAAGTAAAAAGTAGAATATAACCGATCTTAAAAAAACCAAGCTGTATTGCAGCACTGGGCATATAATATGTGTAGATATATCTAAGTCATAAAGAACGAAGGAATAACAATATTTTAAAGAAAAAGTAATATTAAAACGTTTTATTTTTATTTCAATGTGTAATTGAAGTTATTTTACCTGAACATTACAAAACATTTGCAGTTTTTAAATAAAACTAGGGCGAAAATGAAATTAAAACTTCAGGAGCGTATAATAAGCATTTCGTTTAACGGTGCTCGCTATTAAAATAATATAAGAGCAATATTTTCTGCCTGTGACTTTGTCTGCTTGGGCTTTCGAATTATTTTAATATAAATAAGTACGTGATTCTACATGTAGTAGAATGACGTACACATTAATTATGTCTAAGCAAAATAGATAGATACCAGAGAGATCATCCTTTTTAGGGATAAAAAACCTATGTAATTTTCTATATGGGTTAAAAATTTAATTACGGTGTAAAACTGTAACAAATAAACAAACTCACTTTAGGATTTATAATTTAAAAAATACGTAAGCAACGATAATAATAGAACAATCAAATTAGCTTACCTGTAAGCGCCGTTTGATTGAGATTATTCCTGTTGTTGTCTCATCCGAAGATGATGAACAATTTTACTAAGGTAGTATATTTTTCGGTTACCTGAGGGCGTCACATACTGTTTAAATTCATAGTTAAAATATCTTAAATCGAAACGCTCCCGTTCTCAGCTTACCACTCTATTATCTGTGGACTTCATTTAGTTATCAGCAAAAAAAAATATCTGATTGTTACAACTAACCGGGTGTAGGGGAGGGAGGGACTCATCATCTTCGGACGAGACAACAACAGTATTAATCTCAATCGAACGGCGCTTACAGGTAAGCTAGTTTGATTGTTCTATTATACCTGTTGTTGTCTCGTCCTCGATGATGAACAATTTTACTAAGGTAGATGTTCAAAGACCGTTGTACAATCAGAATTTTTATTCAAATTATAATCAGTCAGATATACCTATCATATTTGTCACTTGACTTTATAGTTATAAATTATATATAATAATCATCCTCCTTAAAATTATTAAGAAAAATTGCTTTAGTGAATAAGGATTCATTACATATAGGTCTGTTATAGAATCTAGCGAAACAACAAGAGCTGTCAGACCAACCAGCCGTTCGTCGTATTTCATCAATCGAGACACCCCTTTGTAGTACTGCTGAGGTTGAAGCATGTCTCGTGCTGTGCGCGGAGAACATATTTATATTTATACCACTTTCTTGTAACATAGATTTTATCCAGCGACTGATTGAACTGACGTAACAGGTTTATTTGGTTTTCTGTATGATAAGAACAGGTTTTTATAATTACCTCTAATACTACTAGTAATATTTAAATAATCAACAACAGCCCTAGATGGGCATACATTTGGTCGATCTTTAAAAAAAAGGCACTCCCTCAGTTTCTATCTTAATATTGTCTATATTGATGGCGCATATTGCATGGGCCCTCTGGCCTGTAGCTAAAATTAAAAGAGTTGCAGTTTTTTTTGAACATATTTCTAAATTATCGGAATTTACAAAATTGTTTTCTATGTATATTAATACCTTAGACACATCCCATGTGTAATCATATTTAGGCTGACTTAGTCTTAACTTATAGAAACCTCTAAACAATCTTTTGATATCGCAATCTCTGCTAATATGAGAGATTTATTTATATGCTTTCCCCCCAGGAAAGCATATAAATAAATATTTGTCCAACAAAATGTGAATTCATCTACTTTAAATACATCAGGATCAGGGTGCCATGACACATACTTTTTGCATTTTGTGTTTGTGCGAGAAGGAAAATCTATATCAGGACTTCCAAATGTTTCAACAGTTTTTTCAAAATATTTATTATTTAGTTCCCATTCTGTATTTCCTAAGATTTTTCGAGATTGAAAATCTGCCACAATATTATTCTTAGAATTTATGTAAGAGGCATTATTCCATATATTTTTCATTTCACACCACTGCCATATTGTTTTCGAAATATTGTTTAAATGCTGGTACTATATACCACCAAAACGATTTATATATGATATAGCTGTGGTATTGTCAATTCTCAACAGAATCTCACAGTCATACAGGTCTTTGGCAAAGCTTTTTAGTCCTAAAAAGGCTGCATGAAGATCTAATGTATTGATATGGAATTTTGCCTCTTCTTCAGTCCACGGTCCGCTGGCCGTTTTATTACCACATCTAGCACCCCATCCTGTTAGGGATGCATCTGTCTCAATCTCTAAAATAAAATGATTTTTCCTTATGGGACACACCGATGACTTTATATTTGTAAGCCACCAAATTATATCATCTTAACAACTATCAAGCAGTTTTATCATAGTTTCAAAATTATCATTATTGGATAACAATGCTAAATATTTAATTTTTTCTAGTTGTTTAGTATGTAACATGCCATACTTAATGGCAGGACAAACTGAAACTAATGTTCCTAGAACCTGAGCTAAGAACCTAATTGAAAACCTATGTTTTAATTTTGAAAGTAATTCTAAGAATCTTTGTCTCTTATCTTGATCTATTGAAATAATCATGTCATTACTATTAAAACAAAGCCTAAGTACTTAAATTCTGTTTTAGGAGTAATACTACTCTTTTTGTAATTTACTAAAAATCCCAGGCTTTCAAAAAGGTAAAGTATATAATTGGTTTGATTTTGACATTCTAAATGTGACTCGGCAATAATACATGTGTCGTCAAGGTATTGGACTAGTCTCATTCCTCTTTTTCTAATCACAGATAATATTGGTTTGAATATTTTTGTAAATAGAAAAGGGGCTGTACAAAGACCAAAAGGTAGAACTGTAAACTGGTACAATTTTCCTTCAAAATTAAAACGGAGGTACTTCCTAGAATTGTGGTCTATATTAATCATATAATAAGCATTTTTAAATCAATGCTTGCCAAGTAATAATTTTTCTGTATTAATTTGCAAACTGTGCGGTAGTCCTCTAACTTAAAATGGTCAAGCATCATAAATTTATTTAAGTTTTTAAGAATTAGAATAAAGCGATATACTCCGTTAGGTTTCTTTACTAAAAAAATAGGGGAACAAAAATGACCCTTTGTTGGCGTACAAATTTCAATAGCTTTCATTCTTAATAGTTAATTAATTTCTTTTCTAATAAGAATTGTCTCAGTTAGAGCAAAATTATTATTTAGCGTGGGAACCTCCTGATAGGTAGTCTTGGAAAAATCAAGTTTGTAACCAGATACCCAAGCCAAAACTACTGGGTCATCTGTAACGGATTCCCATATTTTCTTTAAAAATGGTAATCTGCCTACTTCAATGTGCTGTTTCATTTGCGAGGGTTGTGGTTCCTCTCGCGCTGCTGGAGTGGCCGGTACATTTTCTTTTGAATGTAAGGTTTTTGAGGATACAGTTTTTTACCCCCTCCACCGTGTTGGTTCTCGTTCTTCTTCTTGTTGAACGCTGTACGTCTGTGTTCTGGTTGAGGAGGGACCCGCAAGTTTAAAGGTCTTCGATTGGTTTGAGTGTTTTGTTTGATTATTGTGGTGCCAAGGTCCTGTGTCTGTACCAAAAGGGAATTCATCAGGGCTTCCTTGTGAGGACTCCTTCATATCCTTGTTTATTACGTTTAGTATTAATCTTCTTCTATTTTGTGTATCATCATGTAGTATGTTACATAAAATTTTTGCAGCATCATGGATTTTCCTAATTCCATCTACTTTCTCTTTTGTCTTGCTGAGGAAGACTTCTAAGCCACTACCGATGGCTGCTAAGGCAGCGGCCACATTTTTTTGTCTATATTCTATTATTAAATCACGCTTTTTTACAGGTTCTGGTACTGCAGCTATTACTTCAGGATTAAGTCTTGGTAGCATATAGCCATAGCAGGTATGTTATTAAATGGTGTATATTTTTTTAGCATAAGTATTTTTTCTTCCTTTTTTAGTCCTTTTGTTAAAATTGGTGTCCAGCATAGTGCAATTTCTTTGTGAGCTGGAGGTCCACTTACTGGCTCCTCTTCCACAGTACCCATGGCGGTTAGAATATCTATATCAATATCATTCTGTTCTATTTCATTCTCCTGCTGTACACCCTGCTCTGTTGCAGAGTTTGGTATAATTGTTTCAGGGACTTCAGCCAATGTTTGGGGAATTTCTAAGATCTGATTATTAGAAAGTTCATTATCATTGTGTATTTTTGATTGAACACTAGGTGATCGGTACTGTGTGTATATACTTGAAGATCGGATACCAGCACAAGAAATTGGTGACCGGCTTCTTGATCTAGTATAATCCCTAGGTGTTTGCCGCCATTTCAAGTGATCACGATCATTTGATGATTGGGTATGACGGTCCCTTGATGATCGACTACGTGGCGACCCTGTTCCTAGAACATTTATGAACACACAAGACTTTGGTATTTCGGTATATTGTCCGATACTCTGACAGTATAGCGACAACAGAAAAAGAAAAAATAATACTATTTAACAAGATCATTTGTTAGCCTCAATATATTTATTGAAAATTTTATGTTGATCGATACTCTGACAGCATAGTAACAACAATGTCTAATTTATGTGAAATACGAAATGTTGATTTTAAAGTTGTTCGATACTCCGGCAGTATAGCAACAACTGTTCTTATCTATTTGTAAATGTTGTTCGATACTGTGGCAGTATAGCAACAACTGAATTTGTCAATTTGCAAAGAAAAAAACACTGGCGTGTGACCGGTGTAAACCGGTTATCCACTTGATTTTATAATGTGAAAAAAAAGATGGTTGTTCGGTACTCGTACCAGTACAGCAACAACTATCACATAATTATATTTCGATAAATCTTAGTTTTTGCCAATTTGCGACATTAGAAAATGTAGAAACTAAATTAATTTGCCTGAAAGGAAAAATAAACGTCATGGCGTCTATCAAATTTACCGGTTGCTTTTTGTTTTTCAATTTTTCTCTTTAATTTCCTTGGAACTATGTCACATTTCTTCGGTGGTATTTATGAACCCCTGACCTCCTCAATGAATTATTAGAATCGCTATAATAGATTGGTAATAATATTAATGAAGATGAGTCGGTTTTTTTCGCTCATCAATAGCCAATGCAAGCATGGCACATGGTGTGTTTATTTAATGGATGAGAGCTCCACACTACCCTGTTGCCCCGAATCTGAATTATGTGGTTAGGTACATTTTTTCCAGCCAAAAAAAAGTTTATCCGAATTCTGTATATGTTTTGCGATAGTCAGTTATCCCCTTAGTTAAGTCGTGGAGGTCAAATAGGTTCGAAGTACATCCCAATACCGTTTGTGATTAGGTTAAAAGATTTAAAAGGATAACAAGGCAAAAATTTGTGGTTTTTATAATCATATTTTTAAGCTCATTGACAGGTTTGATTTCTCTCTTTGATGTCTAGAATAAATATCAAACATAAACATAGCATCACGCCTGTATTCCCCGATGGGTTAGGCAGAGGTGTACACACCCACGACTCGCCAGCTATGTTTAAGTCCCACGTTATAGGGGGCGAGCCTATTGACGTCTACCGGGCACATATCAAACATAAGTTCGTATTGTAGGAGATGTTAGTTCATCCTATACCCTATATACTTTCGAGACTAGTGACTAACTTCGGACAACACTTGACTCTTATTTCTGACTCTCAGTTAACCCTTACCACCAAAAAGGTTGAGGATCTTCCATCACTGTAAGTAATAAAAACAAAAATTACATCCAACAGTACAGTTACGAGCATCAGAATATTCAACAACAAAGCCAATGTTAAATTGATAAAGCCATCACCTTTTATTGTACGCTATTACATCGAATTTATTCATCGAAACGAGTTTTTTCCAGGCACACTAATGAACAGCTTAAATATATATTTTTTTTTTTACATCTATATACAAGTTAAAAAATACGTGTGGGAATAGTACGACTATATTGAAATACTAATAGTTTTTTAATATGAATTTATTATTTACAATAAGTCAACATAGATTATTATATATTTACACTCTTACAAAGCTTATAAAAAAAGGAACAGAATAGATAAAGAAAAGAAAGAAGTTTAAATTATGCATCATAAAATTCATCCGCATCACTGTCTACTAGCAAAGTGCCCAGAAGGCTGGCAGCATTGCCACGTTGAATGGCAATACTAATCCTTTGTGCTAGGTAAAGGCCAGCCCTCTGATCACGTGAGGCGTCGGCCAGACGCCTCGCAACTTCTTTATAGAATTTGCGAGCGTTCGGGCCCCGTGACCTTAGCGTTTCGACCCCAAACGGTTCGAAAATATCCCCTCAAGGTTATTATATTTCCGCCGATTGAGGGTCTCCGCTGATGCAGCAGCTACATAATAGTATTAAGTTTTTTAAAGTTGCTGAGCATGTTAAGTGTTAATATTAAAAAAAAGAATCCTTCCGGATCGATGAAGATGCAAGTTTTATCCTGCTCGTAGAAAATTTACCGTTTTCAGAAAAAATGTTTTCTAATTAAATAGCTCATCATGCCAACTGATAAAAAAACAAACACCTCCCCCTAAACAGTTGGACCGATTTCAATGAAATTTTTTGTGTAGGTATATTCAAGTGGATTCAAGAATGATTTCAATTGACAATTATATTGGATTCGGTAGGTGGTGCCTCAATAGGGTTTCAGAATGCTTTAAAAGCATATAATTACGAAGGTTGAGGAAGCGAGAGATGTATGCGAGAATAATGCGTTTTGGCTCTCTGTTCTCTCTACCTACCCGGCAAGGGGGATGGCGTGATGATAAGTAAATAAGTAAAAGCATATACCTAATGACAAAATTTCTCACATCAACAACATTTTTTTAAATAAAATAAAGATCCTTAGCAGCTGAAATAAATTACACCATCGAAACAAACGTTACGTACAGAACGTCTGTTAGGTTCGCTAGTATTCTGATAAAGATATATGTGTCGTTGAACAGAATATTATACGATTTGAAATACACAGTCAAGAAAAAGTTTCAGACACGAAGGTTATCTGTTTCAAAACCTCATTCGTGGCAGTTTTGAACATACCAGCATATACAGCTAAGGCAAGCAAACTTTGATATCGAAACGTAAAATGATTAATTCACAACGCGTCTTTCACATAAAGTTTGCAGTAGTTGGTCTCCGGCTATCTCGGTTGTTCTCGTTGAATATTATAGCTTGGCATTTGTAAGCCTTCCGCAAAAGGTTTGAAGCGTTGTGATGGAACTTTGATAAATGTATTTTGATATTTTTATATATATTTTTAGCATTTGACATGCTTAGCACTATACATTAAACACAAAGTAAAAAATTTGAAATTTAAAATAACAGCCACGAGCAGGATCCGAACCTGCATCTCCTGGATACCGTCCAGATGCTTTGCCAATTCAGCCATCGTGACAATTGCCCCCGGCTGCTAATGTCGATAACACATTCATACTTAACGTCTTTGGGTGACGGTATCCAGGAAATGCAGGTTCGGATCCTGCTCGTGCCTGTTATTTTCGATTTAACATTTTTTACTTTGTGTTTAATTTGATGAATGTCTTTAACCCTAGAAAGATAATCATATTTTGATGTGCGTAAAAGATAATTATGCGTAAAATTGACGCATATTTGTTTTGGCTATAAGGTATAGGCATATATTTATTATATTGAATAAAATATCCGTTATTATATTTTAACACACATATACAAATAATAAAAACCACAGATAATTTATTTATATTTATTATTTATATATAAAAAAACCTAAACTTAAAACTCTTCTATAAATTAACAAAACTTGTGAACATTAGTTTTTACATCATAAAACAATCTTATTACTGAAAAACTTCTTTTTCATTATAAAAAGAATATTAGTATATTTTACATTAATTAAGAACATAAATACTTTCTGATATTTACGCGAATGTTACACATTTTGAAATAAAACTACGTTTACGGAATCTATCACGTTTACAGACATAGCCTTGGACGTCTATCATCTAAGTCCACCCGTGATCACGAATACTGTAAAGTATTCGAAACGTCGGGATAGTAGTAAAATCAAGTAAACGCGATAGATTCCGTAAACGTAGTTTTATTTCAAAAAGAACATAAATGTTACATAAAAGTAAGTCAGAAACAGCTTTGGCAAATATTAATATTATGCTCTCGGCAAATAACGTTTATGCATTTTTTTTCATGATGCATTTGCTTTTCGCCTTATTTTGGAGGGACAATAAGTACATATAATTCGTTACTTCTCTACTGGCCCTTTGGTATTGTCTTCTGATGGACCAGGCACCTCTTTTGCAACATATTAGAAATATTGTCGCGTCATATATTACAGTACATACGCGTCGGTCCTATTTGAGATCTAATAATATTCAGCCCTAAAACACGACTATGGCTCGTGAGTTTCGAAGTTGACCATCCTCTAATAGTCCTCTGTAGCAAAGCTAAGATTCTATTAGAAGCCGATGAAGAGGCTAGGTTTTTGGTAGTACTTTGTTGTTCCAATACTTCATTTCCGCTTGGCGGCAGATGATTTTTCTCGTGTTTCATCTATAAAACCTTCTTCAATGTCACTGCACGCCATCTTCACTTTCGTGGTCTGATACTTCACTATCGGTGACCTCACAGAGAAGCTCGTCATCGCTTTGTAAAAGAGCGGCCAGAATACTGTCTTAGTTGAAATGAGAGGTTATAGTATATTTTAGTATCGATATCTATAAAGAAAACAGTAATATAAAATAAGATATCAAGTATAAAAAGATGACAAACCAAAAAAAAAATATCATATTAAAGTCTTAAAAGTCACGTAAAAGATAATCATGCGTCATTTTGACTCACATAGGCATCATATTTCAAAATCGGTGGCACTTACCTCAAGAACACATACGCCTCACGGTAGCTCCTAGCGACGAATGAGATGTCCTAAACGCACAGCGACGGATTCGCGCTATTTAGAAAGATAGAGCAATATTTCTAAAACACATGCGTCAATTTTACGCAGACTATCTTTCTAGGGTTAAAGAACAAACTATTTGTGAAATGTGGAAAAAGAGAACTTTAGTGCGAGCGGGAATCGAACTTGCGTCCCTTCCAATCCGGGGAAGTGCTCTTAAGGGACGCAGGTTCAATTCCCGCTCGCACCAAAGTCCTCTTTTTCAACAATTTACAAATAATTTGTTCTTTAAAGTAGCTAAGCATGTCAAGTGCTAAGATACAGATCAAAAATGTTGATCAATATCTGTTTATATATTTATTATGGAGAAACCTTTTTCTTTTACAACTTATTACTGGTTTGCTGTTTACTTCCGTTAGAAGGACTGATTTAGTTAATAGTCCGCTGACGCAACATAAGTTAGCAAAGTTCATAAGCCCACCAGAAAATATTTCATGCATGTAGGTGCATTAACGATATTTTTCTTCACCATGAACTTATAATTTGTTAACAAGTACGCTTAAAGTATAAATTATTTGAGAATAAGGAAAAAGAGATTTTTAGTTGGAGCGGGAATCGAACCCGCGTCTTTTCCAATCCGGGGAAGTGCCCTAAGCCACTAAGCTATCCTACTAATCTTTCGATCATCCCAATTTTTCTTTTTCCTTATTCACAAATAATTTATACTTTAAAAAGTAGTGGAGCGTGTCAATTGCTAAAAAAATAGATCTAAAAAGTACGTTTAAAATTTCGAACGCCAATTCTGTACCGAGACTGGAAATTGAATGCAGTTATTGCATTCAATTTCTAAAAAAATCTGTTTTGGCAGTCCTGCGTTTTACCTTTAAACTATCAAAAACCTACTTAGCTAATAATAAAAATATATTGGTTGATGTCTACTAAGCTGTGTACACAAAAAAGGAGCAAAAAGATGAGGAATTTTTCAGACACGAATAGATTTATACCGGTTAGAGCGAAATGTATTAAAATCGGGCAGTTTTTATATTCTGTGAAAAAATAAAGTGTTGAAAGATGGGAAAGAATAGATTTTACGCATTTATTTCCTTTCGCATACTATAGATATCTATATCTGTGTTAGTCTTGAAAAAGAGCTTGACAATGATACTATTTTATGCTTTCCTTTTAAAGAATACGTACTGAAAGGCATATCGAAGATTAGGTCAATATTGACAAATACCTCGGAGTATTCATTATTGCCTACTTAAATCACTCAAATGTTTGCGTTCTCATATCATCCAGTACACATACACAAGGGGCTGACCAGAGAGTAGCGATTGGCTCTTTTCACAGGAAATCATTGACATTTACTAACCAATAATTATGGAGCGAGTGTTGGGGTCAGGGCTTCTCTCTCAAAATATGAGGGGATTTACTCTATAGTCCACAGTGGCCCAGTCGCCTGCATTTGATAACTTCACAAACAGCTCAAAGGACTATGAGGCATAAAGGTTTTCTCACTAAGATTATCATTCGCTGAGCAGTGATACTTTATAAACAAACTAGTGACCTAATAGATCAGCAGAAATGTATCAAAAACAGGAATTTCAAGATTACTCATGGTACACATTTATCCTATATATTATACTAACAAGCTACTCGTATATATTATGTCATTTTTATTAATTTCTTTCGTAAAGACAAATGTGATGTGGAGATTGGGTATGAGCGAAGGTCAGTGCGATAGCTCGGTGGCTTAGAGCACTTCTCAGGATTGGAAGAGACACAGGTTCGATTCCCGCTCGCACTACATTTCTCTTTTTCCACATTCTTTGTACTTTAAAGTAGCTGAGCTGACCATGTCAAGTGCTAAAATACAGATCAAAATGTTTAAGAAATCTCCTCTGATTGGTGGCGTGGGTCGTAAAGACAAATGTGATGTGGAGATTGGGTATAACCGAAGGTTAGTGCGATAGTTCAGCTGCTTAGAGCACTTGCCCGGATTCGAAGGGATGCAGGTTCGATTCCCGTACGCACTAAAGTTTTCTTTTTTTTTAATTTGTAGTTTATATTATCTAGCAACATAGACATATTATACAACTTAACAATTTATAATGTATAGTTAGTAGGTTATACACAGCATTAAGTCCGGTACGTCCAAAATTTGTAGTGAATTAATCTACAAATAAACCCTGCCTTTTAATAAATTAATGGAAATGGAGAAAATTCTCATCCATTAAATGAAGGCTACTATGAATAACCATACCATAAATATCGTCAGAACTATGAATACACATAATATTCCCCTTACATTTGCCCCGTACCTACACATTATTTTCCCCGCCAAGATTATCAAGACAGTTATATGACGTGTAAATGCTCAATTTAACGGTAATATTATACTGCGTGGAAAAGGTAAAGGTTTTTACTTATTTCGATAGGTATCTTTAAATTCAATTTGGATCTTAAATTCACAGTGTATGTCGCTTAAGGCACTGTTTTGGATGCAATTTATTTTTATAGACTTAATATCTCTGTACATTTTTTCTTATATGTGTTTTCGGGGCTATTTTTTTTTTATAAACGGATGGCAAACAAGCACAAAGCATTATGGTAAGTGGTTACCGTAGCCTATAGCCGCTAGCAACACCAGAGGCATCAATCGTGCGTCGCATAAGGGGGTTTGAACCTAGGGCACTTTCACTCACCATAAGAAAAACGTTTAACTATCACATTTTTTCATTGTAAATAGCTGTATTAATACTTACTAAGCGTAGCTGTGAGCGCTAAGACACTATTATTTGATTTTATTATATTCCAGTCCCTTGGATTCACTAAGAGATGTTAAGAGAATATTTTTTTTTAATGTGAAATATCTAATGCGGCGCAACTAATTCACTGATGGCGTGACGAGTGTGATGAATGCCACGCGCTAAAATTTGAGTCTTTGCAATAGTCTCGGTGCGTTACCTTACTTCTCGGTGCGTTACCTTTCCGCACGCTCCGTCGTTCGGGGCAACAAACAGGGTAGTGTGGGGCCCGCACCCACTAAAGAAACCCGCCGTGTGCCGTCTCTCCGCCAGTTGACGGACCACTGGTACTGTATTGGATTACTTCAGTGCCTCGGGACTTTACCTAGCCTATAGTGTCTGCATTACTGTTCTGCACCATAGAACACATCGACTCGCATGTGTTTTTAAACATGTTAGAAGGTTTATTAGTTTCTATATCTTAAAAAATGTAATAAGTTCATATCTTAATCAAAGACCGTATTTTTTTAATAAATAATCTGAATATGTATTTCTCGTTAACCCATATTTTATACTATGCCATATTTATTTTCTTAAATAAATCATACTTACTATATTTGATGATAACGTTTCACATCTATCAAGCGTCCTGATTTTGTGATACCACAGATTAATGAGTATGTACTTAATTGAATATTAATTAAATAAGACATTTACCTAAACTTTAATATTTTACAATCTTTGCCGATAGATGGCGATCTGCGCACACACAAAGCAGTGCTATCTTAGTGGTAAAACCAAGGACAATAAAGACAAGGGTATCGAGTTCGATGTCTAATCTGATATTAAAAAGGCAATCATCTCTGACCCTTAAAAAATAATGTGTGTATAATGTTCATAGATTTTTACTGATTGATTTTTTGTTATGGCGGGAAAAAAATGTTCCTAACCGCACACCCCGTCATTCGGGGCAATGAACAGGGTAGTGTGGGGCCCTCAAGCCGCCGTCCGGCCACCGGCACCATATTACATTCCTTCAGTGGTCAAACCTGTACGCCTGAGAGACTTCCGACAGCATGTGAAGCCTACCAACCTGCTCTCAGCAAGCTTGGTTTACTATGGCTAAATCCATCTCACTTTGAAAGGAGACCCGATAGAATAGAATAGAAAACTCTTTATTGCAACACTAAAAATGTTACAAGCAAATAAAGCTAAGGATTAACTTTAATAAGTCCTCCAATTTGTGGCCTTATCGCTCAGAGAGATTCCAACAGTGGGACTAAAAATGGGCTGTAAAAAACTATTCCACATCACCTTGTAGGCCAATGACACCCTTTGCGTGAATTTAACAACACATTCTTACAATTTACAACCTTTGCATGTACCTATCATTACTTTATATTCGTAGAGAATATTATTATCCACCATCTTTATCTAAAATTAAAATCGTGTATTTGCATTGTAAGCGAATGAATTGTGATCACATAAACTATTCTAATATGCTCTATTTGGCTTTTTTATTAGTCTCCGCTCGTGGACTTATAAATCGCAGGGAATTTCATTTTAAATAAAGTACGACGGTTATTCTCACTTTTTATGAAGATACATAGATTTGTAAATATTATTATGTAAATAGTTGATAAGACAAAAATAATTTTTTTTTGTACTTTAAAAGTATCTGAGCATGTCAAGTGCTAAAAGTATAGATCAAAATGTTTAAAAAAAGACAAAAATACCTTAATATTATATGGTGAAAAACTGCCTCTGTGGTGCAGCGGTAGTGTAAGCGACTGCTGATCATGAGGTCTCGGTTTCGATCCCCGGGTCGGGAAACATTATTGAGATTTTTCGTAAAAAAAAAATTCTCAGTGGCAGCCCGTAGTTTGGAAATGTGCCCGGTAGACGTCAATAGGCTCGCCCCCTATTACGTGGGACTTAAACATAGCTGGCGAATCGTGGGTGTGTAATACACCTCTGCCTACCCCTTCGGGGAATACAGGCGTGATGCTATGTTGTTGTATGTTGTTATGTTGTGAAAAAATTTGAATATTTATTTTACATAGGCTATTATGTACTACTCTGTCAAGAAAGTACCGGGAAAAGATCAAAAATACACAAAATGTTTGTTATTCATCTAAATTTATTTTATCACCTTCAAAGTATGCTCCTTCAGAAACGATAGACTTACGCCAACGAATAATCCAATCATCAAAACATTTTTTAAATGCATTTTCCGGAATTGAGTTCAGTTCTCGCCGCGAATTCTCCATTATGTCTTCTACCGATCGAAAACGGGTGCCACGAACTGGTAATTTGAGTTTAACAAAAAGAAAAAAGTCGGCTGGACCCATATCTGGTGATTATGGTGGTTGCTCGATGGTATTTGTTGAGTGTTTGGACAAAAATTCATTCACAATGATGGCCTTGTGCGAAGGCCCATTATCATGGTGCAAAATCCAAGAATTTTCTTTCCACAAATATGGCCTTTTTCGTCGAATTTGCTCTCTTAAACGCCGCATAACGCTCAAATAATATTTTTTATTTACCGTTTGACCTTCTGGAAAGAGTTCCGAGTGCACAACACCGCGATAGTCAAAGAAAACAGTCCATATTGACTGTTTTGATCGACTTCGGCGTGGTTTTTTCGGTTTCGGTTCAGTTGGAAGTCGCCACTCCGAAGCTTGTTGACTAGTTTGCATGTCAAACTCGTAAACCCACGTCTCGTCACTAGTAACAATGCGTTTCATGAATGTTGGGTCGGAATTGACTCGTTCTAGCATGTCCTCAGCGACTCTCATGCGATTGAGTTTTTGGAGAAAATTCAGATCTTTTGGGACTAGACGAGCGGAAACATGTTTCATACCCAAGTGATTATTTAAAATGGTACGGATCGACTCGTGAGACACAGAAAGTTCGGCGGCTATCTCTCTCAAAGTTGAATGAGGATTTTCAGTCACTATTTCCTTCACTTTTGCAATGTTAACTTAAGTTGCAGACGTTGATGGCCTACCAGAGCGAGGCAAATCTTCCATCACATCTCGACCGCTTTTAAACGCTTTGTACCACTTATAAGCACGTGTTTTTGATAAAGTCAATTCACCGTAAGCCTTCTGTAACAGTGACTCCGAACTTGAAATTCCATTGGCGATGCAAAATTTAAGACAAACTTTTGTTCGATGTTTTTGTCCATTATGAAATTCGCAATACACACTAGATATGATATAACTAAAAATAGCACTGTATTTAATATAAAAAACAGATGCAACTCAAACTCCGCGCCAAAATGGATAACAATTGTGCCAATCTAACAACAAAAAATAAACTGGACGTCGCGGGACGTCTACCAGATGTGAAAACATCTAAATTATTTTGTAGAAATAAAATGATACTAACTTGACAAAGTACTCCTTAAGACAAATCAAACGAGTATAAACTCGATGGGTTTGGGTCGTTTAATTACAAAGTTACTGTGGCCACCTTCCAGCTCCATCGTCAGACCCTGGATACCATCTAGAGACAAAGTACTCGTCAAGACGAATCATACGAGCCCAAACTCGATGAAGCAATGTCGTTTTATAACGGAGTTCCTATGGCCACCTTGTAGCTCCATCATCAAACCCTGGATACCATTTAAAGACAAAGTACTCTTCAAGACGAATCAAACGATTCCAATCTCGGTGGGGTTGCGTCATTTCATTACAGAGTTACTCTGGCCACCTTCCAGCTCCATCATCAGACCCTGGATATCATCTAGGTCTGGAATACTAGTCAAGACATTTCAAGCGAGCCATAACTCAATGGAGTTGCGTCATTTAATTACAGAGTTTTGCATGGCCACCTTCCAGCTCCATCATCAGACCCTGGATACCATTTAGAGACAAAGTATTGGTCAAGACAAATCATACGAGCAAACTCGATAGAGCTATGTCGTTTTATAACGGAGTTCCTTTGGCCACCTTCCAGCTCCATCATCAGACCCTGGATACCATCAACAGACAAAGTACTCGTCAAGACGAATCATACGAGCCCAAATTCGATGGGGTTGCGCCGTTTCATTATAGAGTTCCTATGTCCACCTTCCAGCTCCATGATCAGATCAGCTCAATGTCATCATAATATTGCATTGTCACGTGATATACATATGCTTGGAAAATTTCAGCTCAATCGGAAACTGGGAAGTGTGTCAAATTTAACTTGCAAGATTTGAACAGGACAAGTAAAATAAAAGCGTCGCCACGCTAACAGCCAATTTTACCTCCCTCCGCATTAGATGTTTCACACCAAAAACAAAAATTTGAATTTGGAATCATAAGTAAATCATCCATTCCCAATACTTTCTTGACTGAATGTATTATATGAAAAATCCCTGTCACAGTGTTTGTCCGCGAACTGAACTTGTGAACTCCAAACTAATTATCCGATCTTAACGTTTTTTTTTCATAATGTGGGATTTAATTCATCTTAAAGATAGGCTAAAACTCTTTGTTCATTGTACGTATCTCAGTAATTCAGTATAAGTAAATAAATAATAACGCGCTTTAGCTTTTTTGATAATTACCCCGGGTGCTGCTAAGGGTCAAGTGGTAGGTCCGATGATGATTATTGGAAAATTTTTGCTATGGCAACACCGAATACATTTGTTATGAAACAAAAACGCATTTAAGTACCTATATAAATATACATACTCCAGTAACATGAAAAATTTTACAAATAACCAACTTTACTCGGCTGACAAAGTTATATTGAGTTTACGAGTACAGTGTGACAGATTGGCTCTAAAGCACCTATTTATTGGGTGTAATGGGCATAATTCAGTCGCGATGTATCTGGGTCACGGGTAGATTTTAATTCTTGTACATTGACTATTTTTTATAATTTCACAATTTTTATCATAGAACATACATCTAATTATATAAATGAGACTATATATGACTAATGATGATAATGATGATGAACGTTGTTGTTTTTTACTATTAGATTAACCCAATTTTGTAAACTCAGAGATGCCTTGTGAGCTTACTACCACAGACTGAGGATCGAGCTATATAGTATAACTTCTTATTGAGTTTTTGTCTTACTAACGGTATTAATGTACTGAAATTTTGCCTAAATTATTCGTGTAGTAACGGACTAAGAATACACGTGTCTCCACCCCATCCTTTCCCACGGGTGTCGTACAAGGCGACTAAGGGAAGTAAGCAATTATCACCCATTGCATTACTGGTGGTAGGGCTGGGTACCAAGTGAGAGCACTCACTTGTTATCAGGGCCGAATGGGTTGGTACCACCGTCTTCTGTGTGACCGGTTATGAAGCACGTCAGTGTGTTTTGGCTGTAGCAGAAGATCCGTTTATTCTTTCATTTCATATCTCAGAAATGAAATGGTGCGCAGCAGCTTGACAATACTATCATTATAGTTGACTTTATGAGCGACAGTTACCACCTACCATCAGGTGGGCCGTGGAGTGTCTGCCATCATAAGCAATAAAAAAAAATACAGTTTGAAGCTTAGAAAAGAACATAGGACTTTCATTCCCGGAAAAAAGAGTAGATCCCGTGGTACAGCTTTTTTACATTGAGATAATACATACATAGCATGACGCCCCTATTCCCCGAAGGGGTAGGCAGAGGTCTATTACACACCCACGGTTCGCTAGCTATATTTAAGTCCCACGTAATAGGGGACGAGCCTATTGCCGTCTACCAGGCACATTTCCAAACTCAGGGCAACTACTGAGAATTTTTCTTTTTACGAAAAAGTTCAATAACATTGCCCGATCCGGGAATCGAACCCGAGACCTCATGATCAGCAGTCACACGTGCTACCGCTGCACCACCGAACATTAGTATGTCGAGTAATATATTTATTTTGTGCAGTCCACGCGGACTGTCATGTCAGAATCTAGTAAAATATGAACGAATGCTACTAACATTATACCTACATACAAGAGTTTATGAGTATATTTTGATGTTAATGCTTTTGTCATGCCTAAACTACACAGGTGGAGTTGTTTAGATATTGGAGTCCAGAGTATTGTGGATTCGATTCCCACACAAGACAACTCTTCGTGTGATCCACTAATGGTTGTTCTGAGTATGGGTATACTTTGTGTCCGTGAAATTGTATGTTTGCAAAGTCCCCTGCGATATCAGGATTATTCCTTAATGCAGGGAGATGATATCTTTAAAGAAAACTTAATAGTTTTGTTTTTATATTACGCGGATAGCAAACAAGTATACAGCCTAAGTGATAGTAAGCGGTTGCCGCACCCTATATATACCATCAACACCAGAAGTATCATTCACGCGTTGCCTCCAATTCTAAAGAAAAGGATATGACCGAGAAGAAGTATAATAATAAGAGAATAAGGAGAGGGTTAGAGTCTCCGGCACTCTCACTCACCATACGAAACACAACCTTAGAAGTACTTAAGGTGGTTTCACGCGGTTTCTTCAGTAAAAAGGTTGTACTGCCATGATCCAGCCGGCCCATTCAAACCCCTTTCCTTTCTCTATGCACCCAATTTTGGAGGTCGACAAACTCGCACCAGAACCTACTTAGTATATTAAATAATAAGGTACATATAATCAGCAAAAATAAAGCTCTTTTAACAAATGAACACGAGAACCCTTCGTATCACCCAAATGAATTATGTTAGCATTTGTGACCGCTTTAATTAATGCAATTCCTCTTAGTCTAGCCACGCAATGTGAATAATTTATGTAGTAAGGCTCGTTATATGCAAATTAAATTTTAATATTTTAACCAACGGCGAAGGTGTAATGAGATTTGTTACTCACACACACGTTTAAGTTCGCATGACGTGAAAATTTTTTTTATAAGAATTTATCGTCTGTCCTCTCCATGTGCAGCATTCAGGCTGTAGTTCACCACTCTGGCCCATGCAGATACAATAACGTGTCGCCGAGAATCTGTTTCTGGCATGCAGGCTTCCCGCCCACGGACCACTGAAATAATTTCACGCATTTCCAGTGATGCGCTAGTACAGGCGGAGACCGTCTCTCCACTTGTGCACACGGTGGGTTTATTTAGTGGGTGAGTGCTCCACGCTACTTCGTTGCCCCGAACAACCGGGTGTAAGCTAAGGTACATTTTTCCCGCCTTAACAAAAAAAAAGGCGTGCATGCTCACTCATGGTCCCTTCGCTATGACAACTTGGGATAAAATGATGGTCCCTTCATAATGTTATGACAATTTGGGATAAAAACATTGTAATTATACAAATTATTCACGACAACTACTTGTCCGATCTACATGCGCAGTCCGTAATACATAGGTTATTTTTATCCTGACAAAAGGAAAGGATTTTTGCATAGAGATTCATTCTGCCTGTTACATACGTTTTTTTAAAATCAAAACACGTTTTTACATGACACATGGTGACATGTCATGAGCACTGCTGTTTTACTGCCCCAAAAACGTGGCAGCACCACATCAGTTTCTAGGAAGTAGACACCTAGAAAGAATGGGGGTATACTGATGTTACCCCAATTTAAAAAATGCCCTTTATGTGCCCTTTATTCGAGAGAGACTACAGTGTGGGAGGAATGGCAGCAGTTTAAGAGATTATGTAAATATTTAATTAAGTACTTACCTAATGTAACAAAACGAAATTCCGGTGTCTGAGTTAAATTACTATTAATTATGAAATAAATTATAATCTTTTTTCTATTTCTACCCGTCACGTCTGTCCATAATAAGTGGAAAACCGTTGTCTCTGTCTATCCATCTGGGAAACATGCGTGGCTATGTATGTATGAATTCATGACTGGGGATTACCCCTTACCTTGGCTCGCCTACCGCCATAAGCTATAAAAAGATGTATGAAAACTTTGATAACTTTGAAAATGCACTTTCCAATAATAACAAATTGTATACGATTATACTTACTAAGTTCTTTTTACAACTACAAAAACTTCCATATAAAACTTATCTAAAATAATCTTGATATTTATGAAGCAAAACAACAAAATATCGAAAATATAAAAATATTTCGAACAATATGTTCCACTTCGATATCGAACTTTACCGCCAATATAAAAGTTTCAGACTGCGTTGGAATGAACAAATAGGTATTTATACAATATGAGTCAAATGCCGCTGGCTGACAGTAAGTGTATTTGGTGTGTATTCCATTGACAAGAAATCTAGCTTTATTTTTATAGTAGTACCTATAAATAAAGCTAGCTTCGCCTGTAGGCACTTCATATTCGGGCCCAAAGAGAAATGTGTGATTGATCATACAGACGTATGCCACAGGAACTCACTCACTTACTTGTTTTATAATCTCATTTTAATTTTGCTTACAGCGCCATCTGTAACAGATATATTTAAGAATATTGATTGTTTATGTAAAATACACAAAGTGTGAAAATGTTAAATCGAAAATAAGTCATGAGCAGGATCCTGCTTGCTTTGTGTTTAATGTATATGGCTAAGCATGTCAAATTCTAAAAATATTTATATAAGAATATCTACATAAATGACAATTGTCATAGAGTTAAATAACGTTTATTCTGGTCTTTCTTAATAAATATTAATCTGTATTTTTTTATACTACTTGGGTGGCAAACAAGCATAGAGCTCACCTGATGGTAAGCAGTTACAGTAGCCTATAGACGTTAGCAACAACAGAGGCATTTCCAAGTAAATGTATAGATGGGGGAGAAGAAGGATAACAATAACAGGATAGGGAGGATACTATGGAAAGGATACAAAAGATAACTAGGGAAGGGTTTGGGTCTCCGGCGCTCTTACTCGGCATACGAAATACAACGGTAGGAGGTACCGTTGTTTCATGCAAGTAAAGGTATAGGAGGGGGAGAAGAAGGATAACAGTAACAGGATAGGGAGGATACTAAGGAAAGGATACAAAAGATAACTAGGGAAGGGTTTGGGCCTCCGGCGCTCTTACTCAGCATACGAAACATAACGGTAGGAGGTACCGTTGTTTCACGCTAATCTTCTGTGAAAGGGTGGTACTTCCCCGGGGTGCTAATTCGTCCGGTTTACCTGCTTGTGGTGCACCCCGGGCAACGTTGGCAGTCGCCGGCGGCTAAAATTCCGGACAAGACGGGTCTCCGCGTGTCCCTCTGACTCAGCAGAGGGCACGGCGGATAAACCAGACGTCGGAGTCGGTGGGCTCTGGAGAGGAGGGACAGTGGGACCACAGCGGCGCCCCCCGTCCCAAATCGTAAACCTGAGCGCGTACCTGTGGTTACGTCTCGCGGGCATACAGGAACGAGAGTCTTGGCTTAATCGCCCGGACCGCGAGGAAGACAACCTCTATAAAAAATTACCCCGAATCTCAAGCTCTGGCGCGCGGCGAGGAGATGCATGGCTGAAAGGTAGTTCAGTCTCGAGCGCGGCCCCAGCCAGGGTACCTGCGGACCCCCTGTGTTGGGTTACAAATGTACGCTTACCCGGGTACAGGGAGCTCTGCCCGGCTGGACCTCCTTTCTACCATACTCGTGGGAACAACATGGAAAAATTGTTAAAAACACAAAATTGAAAGAGTTGGGTGAAAATCCCGACGCCTCAGCCGTAAGGAGTCCGGCTGTAAATGCGGCCCCTACTAGTCTAGTACAGCTGCGCGTTAACGCGCGGCGGCAGAAAGTCCCGCAAGGGCAAGAAGATGTCTAAGGGAACGCCCCAGTCTTCGAGGGACGGCTCGATGACGGGCAGCTCGGCCTGCACATCAGCTGCCGAGATGTCTGCCGCTGGGGAGGGTGGCCTGTCTGAGGCTGCTGAGAGTCGGCAATCGCAGCCGGCAGAGGTTGTGTCGGAGTCACGCTTCTGGCGCAAGCGCACCCTGGCTCAGGGGGGCGTTGCCTCGGAGTCCGACCTGAGCTCCACTGAGATGCCTCCCCCTAAAATACCCGCAGCGGCTAGGGGTCGAGGTATCAGCCGACCAGAGATGCCGATACCGCGTGCCGCCTCAGCGAAAGAGGCCGAGACGCGATGTCTGAAGTGGGCGGAGACGGTGCAACACGCAGAGGAGCGCTTGGCGCTCCTGTCTGAGAAACTCCGTCTTCCCATAGACGACAATGGGCCGCCTACTGCGGCCAAATTTGCCGAAAGAGCCGCGGACAGCGTGGCCATAATTTCGACGTTGACCATGGGTTCGAGGAACCTTAAAAGTAGCTTCGTCCGGGGCCTTAAAATCGCCGCCACGGAAATGTCCAACGTGGTGGAGCGGCTTGTGGCGGAAGTAGCCGACCTTGGGGCGCGAAACGAGTGCTTGGAGACAACGATCGAGGAGCTGCACCGAGGGATGGCCAATATGAGAGCCGAATTCGGGTTCCCTGAGGCCATCCCGAGTGCCTCGGATTCCGTAATGCGGGTCGAGCCTGGTCTCCCCACGACCGCCTCGCCACCGCCGCCGCGCCCCCGCCCTGCCTCGGCGTCCACCTTGGCTGCGTCTGCCGCTCAGTCGGGCCCTGTAACTGGGCTGGAGGACGAAATGCTCCGGGCGGTTATCGACTGCATGGATGCGGTCTTTGGCCCGAGATTCGAGGCCCTAGCCACAAGATTGCCGCCGGAGCCCTGACTTCGGCCGCCACTTGCGGCTGATAAAAGAAGGGCTGCTGCGTCCTCGGCACCGATACCTCTACCGTGCCAGGGGGGGCATGTGTCTTATGCCGCGACGGCGGCTAAACCATCGGCGGCCAAACTACCAGCGGCAAAACTTTCGGCGGCTCCTGTAGTGCAGGGAAAGTGCCAAAAAAAGGCCAAGAAAAAGGAAAAGGCGGGACAAGCCCCGACGAGTCAGCCCCGAGAGGAGTTCCTGCCTCTGCCAAGCGCCGCTGTGCCTCCGCATTCTGTTGCGCCACGACGAACGGTCGCACCCTCGCCTGTTCTGCCATCCCAAACTGCCCCGCGTGCGTGGCGGGCAATCGCCCCACCAACCACTGTATGGGGCGAGTAGGGTGCAGGCCTCCGGCCAAGTCAGGCCCTAAGAGGGGGGTGGGCAGCCAATGGGCCCCGGCTGCCCAACCCGATGCAGCTGGACCGCCGCAGCGCATGGATGACGATATCGTGGTCCAATAACGGATCACAGCGCTATCCTCCTCCAAGGGAATCTCGGCTGTTCCGCCAGGGCGCAGGACTTCTTCCTGCAATCCATGGCGGAGCGGTCGATCGGTGTTGCCGTAGCCGCGGAGCCCTCTACATAGTCCTGTATCGCCCCAATTGGGCGGGTAGCGGGAATGGCTCCGTGGCGGTCGTCGGTTCGGCGGCGCCGCATTCCCCGCCCTTGTCACTCAAAGACCAGGGCACGGTATATGTGGCGGCTGAATGGGGAGGGGTCACGCTGTATGGCATGTACTTCTCCCCTAGTCGTAGTCTGGTGGCTTTCGAGGTCTTCCTGCACATCCTGGAAGACCTCGATACGGCGTATAGCACCGAGCCCTGTGCTCGTGCTGGGGGTCTTCAACGCCAAATCAACGGCGTGGGGGTCCCCCAGGACGGACCCCCGAGGTGCGGCGGTCCAAGAGTGGGCGGCAGCGGTGGACCTCGTGTTACTCAACCGAGGGTCCACCCAAACGTGCGTGCGACCCTGGGGCGGGTCGATAGTGGAGCTTTCGTTCGCTAGCCCCGGTGTCGCCGCACGCGTAAGGAGCTGGCGACTCCTGGAGGAGGTAGAGACCCTATCTGACCACAGATACATTCAGATAGAGGTCTCCCGAACCCTTCAGGACGCCAGGACGCGTCACGCGGCGGACAGAACTCCCACGTTTCCGCCATGGGCTACCCATGTAGGCTCGACCGGGACCTGCTAGTGGAGGCGGCCCTTTTTCAATCTTGGCTGCCTCCCCCCCTGACGAAAGACGTGGACGCCGAGGCTGGCCGCATTCGTGGCATGCTTACGCAGATCTGCGATGTGGTCATGTCCCGCGTGCGGCGCCCGCCTCGACGGAAGGGGGTCTACTGGTGGTCCCCGGAGCTGGCGGACCTCCGTGCGGCCTGTATTCGTGCCCGGAGGTCCTACACCCTCAGCTGACTTCGCCGAATCCGCGACGAAGAGCGGGAGGGCCAGCTGTATGTACGGCGTACAGCAGTGCGCGCGCCGCGTTAAAGCTGGCCATCTGCCGCGCCAAAGATGCGAAAAGGCAGAAGATGCTAGAGGGTCTTGAGCGTGACCCCTGAGGACGCCCGTACCGCACGGCGCTTAACAAGCTTCGCGCCCAGGAATAACGTGAACCCTTGTTTGTAAACAAGGGCACGATGACTGCGCTTCTCCAGTCCTTGGGAACCATTCCTGAGCTCCAACATAAATAGAGAAGCATCAGGAAGGATTCCCAGACACATGAGCCTCCAAGCTTGATCATCTCAGCAGACACCATATCAATACCCGCTGCCTTACCATTTTTCAAACTTCTAATCGCCCATTCAACTTCATCCATACTAATGTCATCAGAGGATGCCGGTACCGAATGCTGATCTGTTAGAAAACATGTGGCACCAGCATCACCCTGAACATCCGCATACATATCTCCAAAATATTCACTCCATCGGCTTAACACATCTAGTGTTTGCGTAAGAATGTCTCCACCTTTAGACCTTATTTTATTCATTCTGAAAGCTGACCAACCACTCCGAGATTTCTTCACCTCCCTCCAGACAAGTTTGGTGTTGCTCTCGAAGTTTTTGGTCAGCCTTTTTTCTGCAATCATATTTGCTCTATCACGCTTCTCTTTCACGAAGGCTTTGGTGTCAATCTTACGTTGCCGGTATATTACTTTCTTCTGTTCTTTACTCAGGTTCAAAGAAGATACATAGTCCAGCCACGCTTTCTTCTTTTGGTCTACGGAAGCTGCTACTTCCGTATCCCACCATGCATCACCTTTCACTTTCCTATGCTTCTTTGAGAATCCACATACTTCTTTCGCTGTATTTACCATACTATCTTTCAATACTCTCCAGCATTCTTCTATGTCAGATCCCGGCTGACTTGCCATTGTCAGCCGTTTCACGACACCCTCTACATACTTTGCATTTACACTCTCTTCTTGCAACTTTTCAATCTTTATTCTTTCAAGCCCTCCGATGTGGATACGCTCTCGCCAGTGTCTCCACTTTCTGAACATACCACTAAATCTCGCAATAACGAGATAGTGGTCCTTGTCGACAGTGGGGCCCCTGTAGGCTCTTGTATTCAGAATTTTACTTCGGAGGCGACTGTCTACCAGAATTAAATCTATCATACTTCTCTGTTCATTCCTTCTCCATGTATACATATGGATGTCCTTATGTTGAAAAAATGTGTTTGACACAATAAGGTTTCTCTCCATACATACATCCGCAATGAGCCTACCTGCATCATTCACTCTCTTATCACCAAATGAACCAAGCACGGAAAAAAAGAAAGGAGTATTATACAAATTTTATTACGCTTGCTTAAAATCTCATACATTGTTAGCATAAATCTTAGAGTCGATATTTTTAATTGTGTTTCTAAACGAATATTATGTGGGTTGAAATAAATAAACTAAAAATTCGTAAAATCATATTGCTGAGGGTAGATAAAACCGTTGAAACAACATATCATCTTTGGACATCTACCATCTAAGTCCACCCGTGATCATGAATGCTGTAAAGTACTAGAAACGTCGGGATAGTATAAAAATCAAGTAAATGCGATAGATTCCGTAAACGAAGTTTTAAATTTATTTAATTTATTATTATATTTTATTAGTTGTATTATTTAAACATGAATAAGTAGCGACAAAATATCAAACTTTTCTAATATAAAAAGAAGTATTTAAGGTTCAAAATAAGATGGCTTTATTGTTAAGGCTTACAGTATTACTAAAACCTGACAAATAATCAAATTGGGTATACCAACACACCAATTCCCTGATCACAAACATTGGTGCAAATATTTGCAACTTGTTAGTGAGGCGCAACGTCGTGTTCTACCAAAATAATCCCTTGGTATTTGTTACAAATGTCAATATTGATTTTCAAATACAGATGTTTCACAAGCATTTTAATATTGATATGTGCGAATATGTACCGTGTGGTTTCAACCGCGTGTTAGTGTTGATATATTTATTACTGACAGGAAACAATCATTTCCAATCCTAACTAATATGATAATGTAAAGGTATGTTAGTTTGTTTGTTCATTTGTTACGCCGCTTTCACACCGTAACTTTTTGTGTTAGAGTCTCAAAAAGAACAGAGGCTATTTATTATAGAAAATGTATGTTTTATCTGGGATAGCTATTTAATTGTTGCAGGAGACAATTAACGTGATATAAAATGACATACATACTCATGCCTACTTCCAAGAACGATAGGAAGAGAGAACGAGTTCCATTTTTTTATAGATCGGATCGGATTTTTAACTTCCCGCTAAGACAATTGAAAATTTTCAAAAGTTGGGAAGTTATTGGTTTTACCCCGTTTTTCGAAAAACGAGTTTTCAACAGATGTTGATATTTTGAGGTCCTAGGAAGCTTCCTCGAATGATTCCGCGATGATGTTTGTATGTCTGTATGTATGTGTGTGTGTATGTGTGGCCGTATGTAAACCTCTCATAACTTTTGAACGGCTTGACCGATTTTATCGGGGTTGGCGTCGTTCGAAAGGACTTGACCAAACATGGTCTTGAGAAATCTCAAAAAAAACTACAATTTTTTTTTTCAAATGTGTTTTTTTTGGAATAACTTTTAAACGGTTTTACCAATCGATTCCCAAAAACTAATCAGCTTTTAACATCAAAAGCCACATCAATCGCCGCAAGTCCGGTTTAAATCGGTTGATTCGTTCGTGAGATAACGTTGGCGAAAAAAATTAAAAAACAAGATTTTTTAGAATTTCTATGAAATTTTCAGTCTGACCAGTTCGAGAAAATCGGTTTATTCATTCAAAAGTTACTGCGATTTGAAAATTCAAAGAGTAGTGTTTTATCAAATCTCTATCAGACTTTTGGGCTTGAAGAGCTCAAAAGCATAGAACAGTTATCTCTTTGAGTTCGGAGAGCTCAAAATGACACGAAAATTAAACTTTTAAGCTCGAAGAGCTCAAAAACGTAATAAGTGCAATTTTGAGTGCTTATAGTATCAAATTAGCGGGAAGTTGCAGGGATGGCCTTTAGGGTCAACTGCTTTCCAGATATTTTTTTTTATACTACATGGGTAAATAAGTTTTCGGCTCACGATAGGCAGAGACAACGAATTCCTTTTCTTTTTGTAGAGCGGATTGGATCGGGGATTTATACGGCTCACCTGATGGTAATTGACCGTGCTCTATAGACGCTATCAACACCAGAGGCATCGCCATCTTTAAGAAAAGATAGGAGGTGGATGGGAGGTATAGGATAGATAGGATACTATAGAAAGGATAACAATCCAAATCCCCATTTGGGTCTATGGCGCTCTCACTCACAATACGAAACACAGCAGTAAACAGGAGTACTTAATGTTATTACACGCTGATCTTTTGTGAGAGCGTGATACTTCCCCGACCCATACATGTTAGAACAAACAAGGCTCTACCAGTAGATTAATTATCATCAAGCGGTCTTCCGCTGTCTTATTTTTACTCCATCTATACTATTATAAAGCTGTAACAGAGCTGTTTCTGTACATTTAAGATATTTGAGAAAAAATGACTGAATTAGGCTATATAGGCGTGTCTAAACACAACACAATCTTTTTTATATATTTTGTATGTTTGTTTGTTCGCGCATCACGCAAAAACTACTGAACGGATTTAAATGCAACTTTTTTTGTTTGATAGCTCTTGATTAGACTTAACAACTGCTATACATTTTATCCCGCTACTATATCGGGAACCTGAGATATATCCTAAAAACTAGCTTTTGGTTGCGCCGAAGCCGCGGTCAAAGGCTAGTTGTGACATATTTCTATTTTCTGTACTGTAACAGCTTGTTACTATTTAGTAACAGTTAGTATTTGTTACATTCGTATCTGTTATACATGTCATATATTAGACGTTACCTATAACACAATTTTATAAGTTTCATCTACCTATCTGTCTATCTATCTATCTGTCTGTCTCTTAGTTTTTTCTAATATGAGAAACGGCTAAACTGATTTGGCAGGGTCACTATACATTCCATCAGGCGTCAGCCAAAGACGTTAAGTATGAATGTATTATCGAAATTAGCAGTCAGGAGCGATTGTCACGATGGCTGAATTGGTAAAGCATCTGGGCGGTATCCAGGAGATGCAGGTTCAAATCCTGCTTGTGACCGTTATTTTCGATTTCACATTTTTCACTTTGTGTTTAATGTATAGTGCTAAGCATGTCAAATGCTAAAAATATATATATATTATTTATAAGAAATAACAGCTACCTCACAGTAATAATCGATTCTGAGACAAAATGTAGCTTATGTCCTTTTTTGGGTTTCAGACTATATGTATGGAAAATTTCATGATAATTGATTTAGTAGTTACGGTGTGAAAGCGTAACAAAACCACTGTCTTTCGCATTTATAATATTAGTAAAGATTGACCTCCTTTTAGGGTGTGTGTCCGATTTGGTCAAAGAAGGTATCAACAAGCTCTTCTCATCGCTTCAAAATTTATTTCATAATTCAAGATTTATTTTTAGGTACATACTTATTCCCTTGTTTCTCAGCTCTAAAGGTATGATAAAAAATAAAATCTTTGTCCTTTGTGTACTGGAAAATGAATAAGTGTGTCAAGTGCTGAAAATACAAAAAAAAAGGTAATAATGGCGTGCTCTAGATTACGGCAAAAGCAAATTTGTCGATCTATCTATCGATCTATCAGCCTTTTAACGCCCAATGCTGGATATGGGCCTCCCCAAGAATGGGGGATAGTGCCGTAATCGCCACGCTTGGCAGGCGGGTTGGCGATCGCAGTGGATGTTGTTAATACTCGAAGGAGTGCTGCTGCCCACTCCCCCAGTATTCCCTCAGTCGGCTCTTACGACTCCCATGGGTGGAGAGGGGTGGGACAATTCTAAAGCCGGCCCCACACGGCAAAATTTGTCGAACCGTAATCTAAATGCGTACTATTTGACATCCGTCATTAATTCATCAGTCTTTAAGACATCCACTGTTGGAAGTGGGCTTTCCCAAAAGATGGCCACAACGAGCAGTCCTGTGCAGACTACATCCTGCGGCTCCTCGTAACTTTGACCAGATCGTTGATCCACCTAGGGAACATTCAAATCCTGTACGTGGTCGCCACCCGAGAACTTTTTATCACTAACGGTTGCTGGTTCGTCGAGTGATGTGGCTAAGAATAAGACAATAGAAATCTATTATGGTCCAGGAGCCGCCGCCTATTTTTTTTAGTGATTAATAACAGGCTGAATATTTTTGAGTAGGTTCCATTCGATGAGACACGCAAATTTTTCTCAGTGAAAAATATTGTAAGAGGTAGCTACCTTTCCTTAAGTGTCCGTGAATTAGACAACTTCCAAGCGTGGGACGGAGAAATCGTATCACTAAATTTGTAGGACCATTCCATTATACAAAAATATTTACAAAGCTGCATTCAAAAAATCAGATCGTGTATGATTTGAATGACCTCTTTATTTATATTTGTCTCTCTATATTTGTAGAAGAGCACGCTTCAGTCAAACTACCCATTTTGTAGGACAATTGTTATTCCGAGTTTATTATCCAATTATCTTAACATTTAAACTTACTGTTAGTCAGATAATTTCGACACCCCACCAAATCGAAATGTTTTATACCTGATCTCTTTATTAGCTACCTCTATCGAGATTTAAAAACAAGGGCGTCTCGTCGAACGCAACCTACTCACCATGATTGAACCTGTTATTAATCACTTAAAAAAATTGGCGGCGGCTCCTGTACTATTACTATGATATTAAAAATAAATCCGTCCAAATAGTGTGGATTGGAGTCCGCCCAATTTGTTGTGGACGAAGCCGCTGGTAATGTGCTAATATTTACTAAACAAAAAGTGGTTTTCACAATCATTTCAGACTGTGACACCGTTAAATGGACACCTTATTTCGAACTCATAAAGAATTAACAACAATGTGATAACAACTTACTTTAGAATTCAATTTTCGGGTTTGAGGTGTGTAAATTTCCCGAGGGTACGCCACGTCAGATACACTGTAATGTTATGGTATATTACAGAATGCGATGTCAAGGTACGAGTTATGAATGGTGTGTAAAACAAAAAAACAGGCACAATACAATTTTGAAGCGATAAATACCTACCTTTTTTTTGTAATGTAGGAGACAATGAACAGGGTACTATCCTGGCATACTATAGGCAGTATCCTTAGAATTGTAAAGTCCATGAGCAGCGGTTACCACTTACCATTAAGTGGGCCGTGGCTAATCTGTCATTAAATGCAATTAGAATAATAAAAAAGCCCAGAATCAAAACTTGCACGTTGATACATCGATAAGACATGAAGAGTAAGGACAATAGTTAGGGGATGACGAGGGCACCACCGAAGGAAAGTAACATGGTTCCAGTGGCCCGCCAATAAAGGCGGAGAGACGGCACACGGCGGGTTTCTTTAGGGGGTGAGGGCCCCACACTACCTTGTTCGTTACCCCCGAACGACGGAGTTAGGAACATATTTTCCAGCCTTAACAAAAAAAAAAGGGATGACGAGGAAGTACAGGCCTCCGGCGCTTTTACTAAAAGTAGCTACCGTACTAAGAGACTAGAGTAAGAGTACCTACAGTAGCTTCACGCCAATGTTCTGTCAGAGAATGGTACTTTTCCTTATGATGAGAGGATCTAGTATCTACCAATAAGATACACCATACGTTATTAAGGATGTGTTTTGTGTGGTGATTAAGAGTTTTGGAGGCTTCCTTGGCATCGCGTGAATGATGCCTCTGGTGTTACTAGCGTCTATAGGCTATGGTTACCACTTACCATCAGATTGGCCGTATGCCTGTTTGCCACTCATATAATATTTAAAAAATCTTCGAATTTCTCACTAACAGATAGATATTTTTTTTTAAATTAAATTAGGCTACTTTTAAACATTTTTGATCTATATTTTTTAGCATTTGACATGCTCCGCCACTTTTAAAGTATAAATTATTTGAGAATAAGGAAAAAGAGATTTTTTGTACTAGCGGGAATCGAACCCGCGTCTTTTCCAATCCGGGGAAGTGCTCTAAGCCACTGAGCTATAGTACAGGTACTTCGACCATCCCAATCTCCTTATTACATTTGTCTTTACGACCAGCGCCATCTATCGGAAGCATTTACATGCATTAAACCGATATAGTAAGTTTAATTTTGCAATTAAAATTCATACTATTTGATGGCGCGATTTTTTAAACATTTTTGATCTATATTTTTTAGCATTTGACATGCTCCGCCACTTTTAAAGTATAAATTATTTGAGAATAAGGAAAAAGAGATTTTTTGTACTAGCGGGAATCGAACCCGCGTCTTTTCCAATCCGGGGAAGTGCTCTAAGCCACTGAGCTATAGTACAGGTACTTCTCTTTTTCCTTATTCTCAAATAATTTATACTTTAAAAATAGGCTACTTTTATTTTGTAATCCGCACAAAAAATTATAATAACTAAATTACACGAGAATAAAGTCGCGGTTAGCAGCTAGTTTAAAATAGAAATGTTGTCTAACAAAATAATACATCCATAGGAGCATAATAAACTAAGCAATAAATAGCAGATAAAATGTGGATATGGGGTGTATACGGAACTAATAAAAAGTTTTCGTATTAACGGCACTGCTAAAGTTTAGATATTATAAGTTAGCTCATTGCTGCCGTCACTACTTGTGTGACTGTTTCCAATGTTATGAGAGAATATTGTTCATAACTGTCAGGTTCAATTAAATTTTACGAAATGGTTAGCAGTTGGACTTTAGTGGTATATCATTGCTTATCCCAGCATGAATGGTCCGGCTTGATCGGGGGAGTACCACCCTCTCACAAAAGTTCATCCATCCATCCATCCATCAGCCTTTTAACGTCCACTGCTGGACATAGGCCTCCCCAAGAATGAGGGATAGTGCCGTAATCGCCACGCTTGGCAGGCGGGTTGGCGATTACAGTGGATTTTGTTAATACTCGAAGGAGTGCTGCTGCCCACTCCCCCGGTATTCCCTCAGTCGGCTCTTACGACTCCCATGGGTGGAGAGGGGTGGGACAATTCTAAAGCCGGCCCCACACGGCATAAATTCAGCGTAAACCAATAGTAGTGGGACCTATCGTTGTGTTTCGCATGGTGAGTGAGAGTCCCGGAGGCCCAAACCCCCTCCTTATCCTCTCCTTGTTATCTTTTCCATACAAGGAGTATCCTACCTACCTCTCCTTAATATACCTACCTTCTATCCACCTCCTATCTCTTTCCTTGGAGATGTCGACGCGCGAGTGAAGCCTCTGGTGTTACTAGCGTCTTTTGCATACGGTAACCGTTTACCATTAGGTGGGCCGTATGCCCATGTAGAATAAAAAAAACGTTTAATCTGTGTAATGGCGGACTAAAAATACACATTTTTCTATTCTTTCCCACGTATTTCGTACGAGGCGACTAAGGGAAGTAAGAAGTTACCACCCATTTCATTACTGGTGGTAGAATTAGATACAAAACAGGAATACTTACATGCTGTTGGGGGTCGAGATGGTCGGTACCATCGTCTGCCGTTTGACCAACTGTGAAGCACCTCAGTGTATTTTAGTTGTAGCAGGAGATTCCATTCATTGATTTACTATACGTACTGGCAGTATTAATATTGTTGAGTACATGAGTGGCATTAGTAGTGGGCATTACTTACCATGAGGTAGGGTATAGCTTTTCTGCCACGGACACTAAAAAAATGTGTAATCTATTATCTAAAATAATAAAAGTCGGCTATTGCGTAATTGTAAACAAAAAGTATAAATTACAAATTCAAAAACTCTTGACCCTTGACTTGATAGAGTAAAGAGTGTCAGATACTCTTTACTCTATCATCAGAACCTGGTGACGATCTATCTATCACCCATTCCATTTAGAACTTTCCAATGAGCCCAAAGACGCCCAGGACCACTACTGTGAGCTAGTGATACCCTTAAACAACACTATTTTTTATATCATAGGTAGTCTTATCTATAATTTCATTGTATACAAATCTTTTCCTAAATAAAAAAAAACAATAAACAAAAACTAAATCAAAATTCGTCCGGGATCTATAATCTTCCATTTGGAAGTTACGGTGGCACAGATTCATTCATATTCTTAGCTTATATAACTCTCCGTTCACATCAGGGCTTAAAAGAAACAAGGTGGGCAGCGGAATACCGTATTATGATATTTGCTCCTCCTTTCCTTATTATCTTTCATCTCCACTTCCTAACCCTTTCCTTGGAGATGGTGACGCGCAAAAGATGTCTGGTATTGGTAGCCTCTATAAACTACGGTAACCGCTTACTATCAGGTGAGCCGTATGGCAGATTGCCACCCACGTTATACAAAAAAAAACTCAACTACTTCGTTGGTCTTATCCTTCCTTTGTAACTACTCATTCCTTTCCTTGGTATTGGCAACTCGCTAATGAGGACTTCGTATTGCTACAAGTTGGTAGAAGTTTTAAAGAACGACGGTGATTTAAATCATCCATCTTGCCGTTCGTAATGAGACAATGTTACATCTAACTCGTTTATAATTAAGGTTTAAAACAAACATTAACTTTAATTAAACGTGTAGAATTGAATACAGCAGTGCACCTGCTCGTTATTATTTTAAATTAATTATTTGTAGAAGTCTAAACAGAATCTATTTTCTTTTGAATTGTATAACTGTATTTATGTTTTAAATTTAATTTTATGATTTATGTTTATGAACACAAAGTGCGACAAAATTCTTGACAAATATACAAAATAACTAGCCTATGCCGGCGGCTGTGCCGCAACCTAAAGCTAGTTTTAGGTTATATCTCAGGTTCACGATATATTAGCGGGATAAAATGTATACAAGTTTTTAAGTCTAATCAAGAACTATCAAACAAAAAAGGTGCATCAAAATCCGTTTAGTAGTTTACGCGTAATGCGCGAACGAATAAACAGACAGACAAAAAACACTAAAAAAATTGTTCTGTATTCACGCCTATAATTATAGCCTAATACAGTATATTTTTCTCAAATATCTTAAATGTACAGACACAGCTCTGTTACAGCTTTATAATAGTATAGATATAAAGATTCAGGTTTGTTTTAAAATACATAGTATAGTAAACAGGTAATATATTCAGTGATCAAACAAAGTTATCTGCATAGCTGATGGCTAGCGGTGTTCATGGATCCAGCAGTACCTAGGAACAGCCAATAAGCTGCCTTCCAATAAAGGTGAGATGTGAAACTAAAATTTATATTTAGATAATACTTTCTAAAATTCTAGATAATACTTTACAAGCGGTATGTAGATGACACTTTCACTATATTACCATCTGATAAAGTAACCGTATTTCTTAACCATCTGAACTCCATCAATCCTAAAATTCAATTCACTATGGAACTGGAGTCAAATTACTCTTTAGCTTTCTTAGATGTTATGGTAATCCGTAACTCCAACAACACCTTGAGTCATACAGTGTATCGCAAGAAAACCCATACTGATAAATACCTGAATGCAGAGTCTCACCACCATCCTTCACAGTTAGCTACCGTGTCTAAATCTTTGTTTCAGAGAGCACAAGGAATCTGCGATGAAGAACACTTGCCTGGGGAGTTGCAGCATGTTAAGAAGTTAAAGTTTTACATGATAATAAGCTGCAGGTTCCACGCCGCCGTCACAGAAACCGAGTGAAGCCACCCACAGTTGAGCGCCTCCCTGCAGTCCTGCCCTATGTTAAGGGAGTCACTGACAAGATGGCTACATTCTCAAGAAAGCTTCAATTAAAACCTACTATAAGCCACTCAAAAGAAATAATCAATTTTTACCACCAGTCAAGTGCCATATACCCTTACAGGATGCAGGAGTGTACAAGCTGGTTTGTGATTGTGGTGTCTCCTACATTGGGCAAACAAAGAGATCCATAAGAACTCGGATCAAAGAACACATAGCTGATATGAAGCACCGTCGCTATACAAAGTCTGCAATTTGTGAGCACACACAGGACCACACCCACCATTACATCAGGTTTGACAAACCTCAAATCCTCGCAAAAGAACATCGATATCGTCCTAGAATGATAGGTGAGGCTATTGAAATTAAGAAATATCCCAATTTCAATAGAGAAGACGGCTGGGTCTTACCATCAAGCTGGAATCCTGTGATAGGCCTCACCAAGCATAATACAAGAAGGCACACCACAAGATTGCAAGACACAGTTAGCGCTTATTGTGTAGATAAAACCCACAGTAGTGATTAGTTAGTATTTTCCGCATAAATTTAATAATCCATAACAAGTTGTTGCCTACTAAGTTTTCTGACAGGATCTTTCTCAGTCAGGCCGCGTTCCGATCCGGTGGTAGCTTTTTAGTCTTAGCTTCTATTAAAATCAATATATTTAATAATAGAAACTAAAAATCAATATTGTCTTCTTAATGGTAGTTTTTTGATTACTTAAAAAATTTAATTGGTAGTTTGTGGTAGAATTTTTAAGCACAACAAAATTTTAAAACTTAAAGGAGTATTATAGTAATTTTATTATACTAGCTTAAAATCTCATACATTCACACGAATATTATGTGGGTTGAAATAAATAAACCAAAAATTTGTAAAATCATATTACTGTGGGTAGATGAAACCGTTGAAACAACATATCAGCTTTGGACATCTACCATCTAAGTCCACCCGTGATCATGAATGCTGTAAAGTATTCGAAACGTCGGGGTAGCATAAAAATCAAGTAAACGCGATAGATTCCGTAAACGTAGTTTTATTTCAAAATTTATATTTAGATATTTTTATATTTATTTTTAGAATTTGACATGCTTAGCACTATACATTAAATACAAGGTGAAAAATGTGAAATCGAAAATAACAGTCACGAGTAGGATTTGATCCTGCATCTCCTGGATACCGTCCAGATGCTTTGCCAATTCAGCCATATATTTTTATATATATTATTGTGTTTAATATACTATAGTGAAGCATGTCAAATGCTAAAAATATATATAAAAATATCTAAATATTTGTAGGGTTTGCGTCATTATTAGGTAAAAATCTTAATTGTAAAATTAAGTTTACCTGGTCGGTATAATGTATGAAAATACTTCCGACAGGTGGCGCAGGCGTCACCCAAAGACGTTAAGTATGAATGTGTTATCGAAATTAGGAGTCAGGAGCAATTGTCACGATGGCTGAATTGGCAAAGCATCCGGACGGTATCTAGGAGATGCAGGTCCAAATCCTGCTCATGACTAGTATTTTCGATTTTACATTTTTCATTTATGTTGAACTAAAATTTATTACAGCAAGTGCTATCTGCGGTAGCTTAGTGTGTATCTATTGGTAACCATACTTTATAGATGCTATCAACACAAGAGTTATTTCCTGCATGGCCAACACTCCATGGGAATGGTTGGGAGGTGGAGAGAAAGGGTGTTAGAGTAGGAGAAGGACAGGAATGATAATGAGGATTATAAAAGAGATTTTTAGAGCCTCTGGCACTCTCATTCACACACACACGAAACACATTAGTGGGAGTACCTGCACGCCGATCTACTGTGAGAGGGTGGTTTTCTCCTGTTCGAGCTGACCCATTCAAGCTTGCAGAAGCAAGGCTCTCTGCACTACCGAAAAGGGCCTTGTGCTACAAGGTACTTTACGAGCACAAAATAAGTGAACTATTTAAAGGTATACTTTTTATGTTTGTTCGCACTCGCCGCTGTTCGGGGCAGCAAACAGCGTAATGTAGGGCCCTCGCCCACTAAATAAACCCGCCGTGTGCCGTCTCTCCGCCTGTATTGGCAGGTCACTGGTACTGTGTAAAATTACTTCAGTGGTCATTTAAAGGTATACCTACCCAAATCTAAATATAAAATACTTCGGAAAATCCAAAAGCACACGCCTCATAATCTTCATTTTTCACAATAAAATTGATTATTTGATAAGTAACTAATAATGTATTGGTTTTACTAAGTAGTTTTCAATTAATCACATAGATAGCGCTAATTTCAATAAGTACTGTCGTTTTCATGTCTTATACGCCATCTAGCGGAAGGTGCATAAGGTGGAATTATAGTATGGAATTATGGTATAGATTTAGTTGTTTTTTTTTCTTTTTTTAATATTGTAATAGTATAGGAAAGTATGTTTTAAATTTGAGTATTTTGGTTTTGTTGTTTTTGTGTGTGATGGGTGTGAACGACGTCCGTGACATCACCAAGGCGCCCCAACGGAAGACCAGCGCAGGTCTATTGACCTGTTTTATGCTGAGTTGGGGTCGTTTTGTAGCGGATATTTTTTTTTTTTTTTGTTTTTTCTGTTTTATTTATATGTATAATGTTGTTCGTTACAATAAATATTTTCTTTCTTTCTTTCTAGCGCTAATTTTAAGAAGTACTTCTAAATTGGTCTATAGAAATAGTTCTCACGAAATAAGGATAACGCCGGTTTTAGTGTCGAATCGAGCGTAAATATTCACTATTTTTGTTTGTTCATTTAATAACAATTTAACCACATCGAACCAGACCGTGAAAAGTGATAGGATAGAGTCCTAGTTATACTGAATCGTAAAAGAAAAATCAAATAGGTACTCGATTAGTAAAGTATTTCGGTCGTTATTGTGTTAACATACATTACCTACAATACACGGACGTCCAAGACAGAATTTTTTTAAACAGTTTTTTAACTAGTTTAAATAACAAAAATGGCAACAAAATATCATGAGTGTTAAAAATAGTGTTTTTTCTTGATATGTGTGTGTATATATTGTTTTACAAGTGCAATATATGATAAATTGAGACATTTTAAATTTGAAAAATCAGTTGTTCTGCATGAAACGAGAATAGTACCTCAACGCTTCGCTTATGAGGCGTGCAATAATTATATATATTGTGTTAAAAATATACATCTTTTATTTGAGAAACGAATGCATAACACTTGCTCTGGGAAGTCGCTAATTTTAACAATAAACAATATCTGCGATTGCCGTATAATTGTTTATATTAACTTTATATTTCCTTCAATATCTACCTCTTCAAATTCAAACAGGCAACATTCTAGATGCGTTAAAAATAAGCAGCCAAGCGAAATACCTCGGGGCCATTTAAGTTAGTTGCAAACTGTCTCGCAACGAATTTATGTTGGTATCTCACACGAGCCCCAGGGCAAGGGCCGCGTTACCCGAGCATGATTTATTTTGTTACATTTTAATTTCGCCGTGCTATCTCATCACCGGCCTGTTTCCAAGCCAAGGGAATTTATAAAGAATTACCTTTAGAGGAGGCGTGACAAGAATGATTAGTTTTGTAAAAAGTTTTCCAAATACTATTTAAATGCTAGTTTTTTATCTATTCATTATAGCTAGATTTTTTAACCGACTTCCAAAAAAGGAGGAGGTTCTAATTCGGATGTTTATATTTTTTTTATGTATGTTCGGGCATAACTCCGTCATATATTGACGGATTTCCAAAATTATTTTTTGTTTGAAAGGGATTTATGCCGAAATGGTCCCATTTAAATTTCAACGAAATCATGCAGTGGTTTTTAAAAAATTAACAAAATTCTAAAATAAGGTTTACACTGATTATATTTTTTCTTTTAGGGAGGCCTCCCAATCATGTACGACCTACGCTAACCTATGCACCAATTTTATTAAAAATCACTAAAAAGAAAAAAAAAGATGACCAAAAGTTATAAAAACAATTCATATAAATATACCTAACATTAAAAACATTTTTGGCACCGCCTTCAAACACATCAGTCACCTACTGATACGGACTACTCTAGCACGCAAATCGTATCTAAATACCAATTATTTATTGCTTTTTAGTTCCTGGGTGCATTTGAAGGCGATTATCTTATTTTTTAATTGTTTATTCTGCTTTCGGTTAGCCACGGCTCACCTAACGGTAAGTGGTAGCTACTGTTATGGATTCAACAATAATAAGAGTACTTAGTGCCGTGGCTCACTATTTCATTTTACTAAAAGGAAATAGATGAATACATTTTGATGCTCAGGCTAAGGTTAACGTCTCTCGTAATATTACAATATATGTAATATTACGATGGTTTAGATACCGGCCTCCCGTCTGAGTGTTGTAGGTTCGATTCCCGCACAGGACAACTCTTTGCGTGATTCACAAAAATGTGTAGTGTACTTTGCGTTCGAGTTTACAAACATACAATATGTTTGTAAACTCCCCCGCATTACAAGGATTATTCTTTAGTGCAGGGTTATGTTCTTAAAAAAAAATACATAGAATTATGTGTGCTTTTTCAGAGGGATGGGCAGGATAGGCATTTTAATTCACCTACTGTCATTATATTCCTAAAACATGCATGTCCTTAAATATACATTTAATGTTACCTTTTTGGAAGACATCACAGATTTAGTCAGAGTACTCTGGAGAAGGCACTTGACCTTTGTACCACCAGAACCTACCACCATAATAAAACCTTTTTTCATTACTCATACTTTGAAAGTAGCCTTAAGTTGCCTGAGGAGCGGGTTGAAAGTAATACTTTTCAGCCCTAGGGAGAATTACTTTCAACTGACAGCTGAGTAATTATAAAAAAAAACAGTTCTATTTTCTATACAGCCAGTCAATTACAGCGCGATGTAAAATTGAAATAACATAAAGTTAAGTACCTATTTATTAAAGAATTTGTTTTTATATGACTTTATTATAATATAGTTGCAACTATATCTTTAAAATAACGAAAATTTATACTTTTTCAATGATTAAAATGAAAAATAATGGCTGAATAGCTGCCAGGCCACAGAAAAAAAAACAAAATCGGCAGGAAAACGACGATACCAAATTCAAATTTTTAAAGTCTCCCATTTTTTCTTTAGCTAATTCATGATTTTTATTTTTAGTTTCCTCGTATTCGTAATGAAAAGCACAGTGTGTACCTCGGGATATAGACTTATTTAGGCCCGAGACGTAGCGAGGGCTTCAATAGTTTGAGGGTTGCTTTGGGTCTGTCATAAGTTGTAAAAAATAAACGTAGCACTAAAATAATAATTTTCGTAATAAAATGACAAAAGCCAGCTCTTTAAATATTATCTGTCTAACACAAGGAAATAATTTTCATAACAATAAATTTTAGAAACGTTAACTTGACAGTATTTTTAAATAATTTCGGCGATAAATCTTCAGTCAGATGGCTCAAAGAAATGGGTCGTTTCTTTTCATCTGGCTTCTTCGGATTTATGTGTATATACTTCTGCAAAATTAAAATGTATATCTAAATAAGTAATTCTTTAGTTTTTTAAATAAATATCTCTTAATATGATTTTATTACCTTATCCTAATTAAAGAACTGGATAAATTATCACAAATTCAAATAAAAACTTTTTTCAAATATCAGCTACACCCGCTAGACGTTGTCTAACCCAAGGTTGGCTTGCCTACCACCGAAGGAATGTAACACAGTTCCAGTGGTCCGCCAATAAAGGCGGAGAGACGGCACACGACGAGTTTCTTTAGTGGGTGAGGGCCCCACACTACCCTGTTCGTTGCCCCGAACGACGGGGTTGACGGGAGGGAGGACAGGGGGTGTGCGGTTAGGAACATTTTTTTCCGCCTTAACAACAAAAAAGGTGGGCTTGCCTGCTCTTAGCGTCCTCAGCTTTTGATTTGATTGAATTTTCAATAGAAGTGATGTGATGCGAAGATAAAATACACCTTACTTCCCGGGGAAGGAAGCAAAAATACACCTCACTTTCCATGGGTTTAATTAAATTTTTATATTAATTTGTGGTTATAGATTCTGATATAATAAAACAATAATATATAAAGAAACATAGAAACTGCCTCTGTGGTGCAGCGGTAGTGTAAGCGACTGCTGAGTGCTGATCATGTGGTCTCAAGTTCGATTCCGGGATCGGGCAGTGTTATTGAGCTTTATCGTAAAAAGAAAAATCCTCAGTAGCAGCCCGGAGTTTGGAAATATCTTTGGCAATAGGCTCACCCCCTATTATGTGGGACCTTAAACATAGCTGGTAAGCCGTGGGTGTGTAATACACCTCTGCCTACCCCTTCGGGGATACAGGCGTCAGTGCTATGTTTTACAGTAGATTAAAAACAAAAATTTTCTTCAAAATAAAAAATAAAATCTTGCTCAACGTTCGCAGCGCCATCTCCCAAATACAATTAAGAATTAAAACCATCCATGATAGGTTCATGAAAATAAAAATACACACAAAAAAAATATTAAAATCAGTCTAGCCATTTTCAATCAAGACTAAGGCAAGGCGATTGATTTTTATCGTCGTACCTATATAAAGATGTAAAATGCCTATGTCTGGGCACAGTTGTACACTTGCCGCTCAAACGACTGGGAAAGGTTTACTTGGCATGAGATGGGTCACACCTGTTTGTGATCTTGAATTATCTTCACGCTTTGGAACACTTAAATCAGTGAATTTTGGCCGTCAAATAATATTTATCATACATATTGGTTACAGAGTGTTAGAATCCTCATTAAAAAAAAAATTATTCAAAGGTCCCACGAGTTGTGGTGAGGATGTGGTGTAAATCCATCCATCTATCAGCTTTTCGACGTCCCCTGCTGGACGTAGGCCTCCCCCAGGGAACGCCACAACGAGCGGTCCCGTCATGGGGGATAATGCCGTAATCGCCACGCTAGGCAGGCGGGTTGGCGATCGCAGGGGATGTTGTTAATACTCGAGGGAGTGCTGCTGCCCACTCCCCCGGTATTTCCTCTCGTTGGCTCTTACGACTCCCATGGATGGAGAGGGGTGGAACAATTCTAAAGCCGGCCCCACACGGCCGGTGGTGTAAATACCTACTAGTTATCAGCAGAAGTTAAACAGAGCAGAAACCGACCGCAACCAAGTTTGGGTTAAGGATTCATATTCATTTACTTTCGCATTCCACAATGACATAGGTGGTAGGTGGTAACATAAAAATAAAAGAGTAACAATTATGGACCCTGTTGGGCACAGCGAAATGTAGAAAAGAGGAACACGTAAAAGGTATGTTTGGTAATTATTTGTATTGTTTATTGTTATTAAATTATTTTTTGTTAATAAACATAGCATCACGCCTGTATTCCCCGACGGGGTAGGCAGAGGTGTATTATACACCCACGACTCGCCAGCTATGTTTATATCCCACGTAATAGGGGGCGAGCCTATTGACGTATTGTGATAATATTAAATTTATGGTTCATTTTAAATATTATTAGAATTATATATTATTTGTTATGTATGTATCATTGCATGTTATATATTTTAATCATGTTTATTATATATTGTATTATAATTTAATTACATAAGATATATTTTTTTAAATTATATTAATGCATAATCAATATTATTTAAATTATTTGGCCGCGTGGGGCCGGCTTTAGAATTGTCCCACCCCTCTCTGCCCACGGGAGTCGTAAGAGCCGACTGAGGCAATACTGGGGGAGTGGGCAGCAGCACTCTCTTGAGTATTAACAACATCAACTGCGATCGCCAACCTCCCTGCCAAGCGTGGCGATTACGGTATTATCCCCCATGATGGGACCGCTCATTATGGCGTTCTCTTGGGGAGGCCTATGTCCAGCAGTGGACGTTGAAAGGCTGATGGACGGATGGATGGAAATTATTTATTATTTTATATGTGTTTATTATTGTTATTTATTTAGGATAGGAAAATGATGATAATGTATAAAACTTTACAGTTGAATTTGTTATCTACTGGTATCTATATTTATATACTATATGTGATGGCCGAGCCTTGCTTATCCCGGCATAAATAAGCCGGCCCAATCGGAGAATACCACCCTCTCACAGAAAGCAACGTCAAACAAAGGTAATTTAAGAAACCATAAAAATTAGACTTTGTAATCAAGGTTATTACACTGTTTCGGATTATCTTGAGGATAAAACAAAATGGGCTTGAACTGCTCCTCATTTATTAATTTTCAAAATTGTTTTGTATGATTTAATGTCATTTTAGTTATAAAGATTATATTAAATTGTAATAAATTGGCAATTTAAAAAAGTGGCCCATGAGTTTCTTGCCGGGTTCTTCTCATGAAACGCTTTACTTCAGAATCCGGCCGCTTGTGGCGATTGCAATCGCCACTTTGTTATTGCGGATGCACTCGCCTCAGGCGCTCGTGTTAATTATTAGTGTATTCTTGACGATTTTAAGTGCTATTTAGTAGGCCTATGAAATAAAGATATTTTTGAATTTGAATTTGAATTCTTTTTTTTTAGTCAAGGCGGGAAAAAATGTTCTTAACCGCACACCCCGTCGTTCGGGGTAACGAACAGGGTAGTGTGGGGCCCTCACCCACTAAAGAAACCCGCCGTGTGCCGTCTCTCCGCGTATTGGCAGGCCACTGGAACTATGTTACATTCCTTCGGTGGGAAGAATAACAGAACATAAAGCAACATGTAATAAAGATACTCCTGACGTAGTGCCTTGAATTTTTTTTTGCATTATTATTGAGAGTCATCCAGTCAACTCGCGGCGACCTTAGTATAAAACGTTATCTAGAAGATCTAAAAGATTATCTAAAATTGTATTATAAACAACTTTAGGTGACTATTAACTTTTGGTGCCAACCGATTAAGCGAGAAATCACTTCAAAATTGGATTCTATTTCACACATTTTACCACGGAGGTCTGATTCGATTGTGGCTGAAAATATATTGAGAAATTTGTAGCACTGTGCAGTGATAGCCCAGTGGTAAAAATCTGGTACTGCAAAGATATTAGTATCGAATTTGATCCCCAGTCCGAGGTCCAAACATTGCATGGCACACTACTTTGAATTTTCTTTGTTCTTTTTAATTATTATTAGATATTATTATTAGCCATCTTTCCTACTACTGGGCAAAAGCATCCCCATATCCTAAAATTTATGATCTTGAGCGACTTCTACCCAGTCCACCCATCACCTGGGACTACCTCGTCATCTTCACACTGAGTCGAGGAGTCACTCGATGTGTCAACTTAACAGGTAATATAGAAGATATCCTGCCTGATTAGCAACGAAATTGGCTAAGTGTCTCTCAAGTATAGTTATCAATTCTTATAAAAAACTTTGTGAACACTAACGAAGTGGAATTGCCAATTTTTTCACACACCTATAACTCATTCAATTATTTTTGGAAGTGAGCTGGGACGTCGAATATCAAAGTATATTTCTGTGGGATTAATATCATAAAATAAACAAATGCTGAGTTCCACGAAGATTAAGGCACGGGTAGAATATTGTATGTTTTGTAATGATGTAGTAACAAATCAAGAGAAAAAAAATCTAGGAAAATTACGCTATTAAGATTTTACAGTGTTCCTCAAATCATTTTTGTCAACCTCTAAATAAAAACTTTCTCAATTTCATTCCGTATAAATAAAAGAAATCTCATTTCCCACCTGTACAGTCGCTACTAACATTTTAAAGAATTTTATAAATATTCATGCTTTTTCCTTGAAAGTTTACGTTCTAACCGAGATGGCCAATAAATGTATGGGCTTTCCCCAAGAATGCACACCTAGTATTTAGGTTATATCTCATGTTCTCGATATAGTAAAGGAATAAAATGAATAACAGTTTTTTACTCAAATCAAGACCTATTAAATAGAGGAGTTACAACAAAATCTGTTCATTAGTTTTAACATGACGTGCGAACAAACGAACAGATAGAAATTCTAAAAAAATTTGCGTCTCGCAGATGTAAAAACATCGTTTTTCTTTCTTTCTTCAAATATTGTTCGAGTCTTATATAATTCTTGGTAAGCATTCTCTCTTTATCCATAGACGAATTAAAACTGTTATCGGTTTATTGATTGACATTATACTTCCTAGTTAGATGCATTTGTCAACAGATAGCATTAAAAAAAAATTGCCACCACGCCTACAGCCGGTTTTACCCTCCCTCCGCATTAGATGTTTCCACATCAAAAATGTTTTGTGTTCAGACACACCAAACAAGCCTAATACAGTATTTTTTCTCTAATATCTTAAATATTTAGATATTTTTGTATATATTTTTAGCATTTGACATGCTTAGCAACATACATTAAACACAAAGTGAAAAATGTGAAATCGAAAATAACAGTCACGAGCAGGATTCGAACTTGCATCTCTTGGATACCATCCAGATGCTTTTGCCAATTCAGCAATTGTGACCCTTGCTCCCGACTGCTAATTTCGATAACACATTCATACTTAACGTCTTTGGGTGACGCCTGCACCATCTGTCGGAAGTATTTTCATACATTATACCGACCAGGTAAACTTAATTTTACAACCAAAATTTTATAGTTAATGCTGAGCCTTCATTTATAGATGGCACTGTCTTATAATATAGATATCTCAATTATGAGCAATTATGTCAAGTAAATTATGATCTTATCAATATTTTAATCAATAAAACACTTTTCATGTTGCCTAAGATTATAAAATTCACAAATACAGACGGTATCCATTTCTCGCTATACCGAAGGCATTATTTATCTATTGAACTCTGTCAAATTAGCATTTAATTGCACCCAAACACTTTTCCACCCGATCACCCGTCTGCACTGACAAATCTTAGAAGACGGTTGCACTATAAATCAAGTTTACCGAGGGCTAGTTCACAAAGAGCTAGCACTTTATTCCTTTGAAAAACTGTATGAGCTTCCTTGACGGTCGCATGTGAAATGAGCTCCTTTGTAATTCTGACGTTTTTGCTTGTACCTAAGGGGGTTCAATAGGGATCTAATTCAGTTCTTTTTGTCTGTCCGGTAGCAATGGAGACGGTTGCGTTGAAATTTGCAGTGATCGGTCCACGTAAACGAGCATGTAAATGCAAATGTTTTACGTGATTTTGAAACGTTCAACGCTGATTGAGGAAATAGATACTAGCGTTAATTGCTTGAAGTAAACCAGTGGTCTATGCTTTTTCTTTCACTGAAGTAAACAGTATTTAGAAGAGATTTTATAACTTGTAATTTAGTAAAAAAATGTACAATTACTTTTTTACAAAGCCTTACAATACACACAGCTCTGACGTTTCAAAATTTAATTTTTCGATAAATAGTATCATTCCCCGTGCCGACGAACGTGTAATGGTTTTCTTATCCATTATAAAAAGCTGCTTAGAGTCTCTATGTTTCAATTAAAGAAAAGAATAGTGGATACTATCCTACGACACTAACACCATAATGCCAATCAAGTTTCAGTTAAGCCTGATGAGAAGGGGTACTATAGACTACAGACTCTTGCAAACTTGGGGAAAAACTTACATGTTGTTCCCATAGAAAGAGCAAATAGGGGTATGGAGACAAAGAAGAGAAAGTAAAGGAAACAAGCTCAACAGTAGGAAATACAAAGGACCACCCTCTCTTGGAATATTACTCACAGTCAAGCTATAATACTTAATATTTAGGCTTCTAAACTAGTCTCAATGATAGAGTAAAAAAATTCTACGATTATATTAAGTATACAATTTTAACAGAGACTGAGACTACAGAGTCTGTAAATAAAAGAAAGTTGAGAAAGAATTACTGTGTTAGGCTGTAACAGGCGTATAAACGTTTTTTTTAGAATATTCATCTATTTGTTTGTTCACTTGTCGTGCAAAAACTACTAAATGGATTTTGACGAAAATTTTACGTTTGAAGCTTAAATATGTATGTTTTAAGTCACCAATTCCACGTATAACGTAATTGTATGGTCATATTTAATCCATGTTTATTGTAATTAAAGTTTGGTCTTACTCATGATTTCGTTCCTTTAACTTGTCTCCCAATAAAACCCAAAACTCGCCACACCTGACCTCGCCAGGATAGTCGACCACCCGCGTGGTTACGTTATTCGATAGTGCATACGTACTAACAACTTTTTCTTCAAATGCAACCACACACTGTGCTGTATCGTTCACCAGAAATTATTGTAAGTAAATTATGATGACTTAGATCAATGAAAAAACTCTTTACAATAACGAGTTGGACAGTGTGTGTTGAACTTTCAAAAAATTTACATATATTCAATAATTTAACATACACCAAAGCTGGTACACATTTTTATCTAGCTATTATATCGAGAACTTCAAATACAACTAAAAAGACTAACCGTGTGGTGAATGACTAAGAATACAAGTGTCACTACCCCATACTTCCCCGCGAGTGTCGTACAAGGCAGGAAGTAAGCAATTATCTCCCATTGCATTACTGGTGGTAGAGCTGGGTATCAAGTGATAGTACTCACTTGCTATCGTGCCCGAACGGGCCGGTACAATGTCGGTCATGAAGTTTCATATCTGGTGTGCAGTGGCTTGACAATACTCTAGGTATAGTTGAGTCCATGAGCCGTGACTCGTCTGCCATCATTAGCAATAAAAAAAATCCGCAGGCAAAGGCTAGTTTAAAAATATGTGGTAGATTAAAATGAACACCATTTTACATTTTTATCTTTAAAGATATTTTCATGGGCTTGAATTTGATAAGGGTTGTGACCGTGAGACGTCAAAAACAATTTTGTTTGAAGCCCTTCGTTCGTATGCGCGACGTTAGTAGGCATTTGTGGAAAGAATATGAAATCGTGTGGTCTCGGTTACAAATGGGTTCACCGAACAACGTAGTTACGTTATAATAGGTTTGATGGTGTATAATTCCCATAGAAAAGGACAACGTTGATATATTTTTGAAGAGGACTTTTTGAGCCATAATCTAAAAATGGTAGGTCATTAAGATTTAAAGCTATTTTTTTTTATAATGGTAGCTAAAAATTAATTTATTAATTTGTGGTAATTGGTTACTGATGTATCTATGTACCAACACAATTGCTGTGTAATCAGGAATGTATGTGTTGTCACGATGTTTTCTTTCTCTGAGCAGTCATAATTTGTAATATATTGAAAAGTGAGATTGTTGTGCCGTGTGAGTTAAGAGGTCGGATTGGGGATCGAACTTGATTCCACTGTTTTCGCAGGCTGTGGTTTTACCACTAGGGAATCACTATACTATAGGTATAGAAAATATAGTGTGTGGATTAATTATTCAGAAACAAGGTCGTCATTTGTTATGTACACTTTTCGTTTTCACAAGATAACTTTGCGTACTCCATCTCTCATTACTTCAGTTAAGACCGCTTCCATCATTAATAAGATTATTATTATACCATCGCTTTTGTTTTCTTCGTTCCAGACAAAATGTTATACTGTCTCTGTCAGACAGAAACTTATCAATCATCTTAATTAATGCTAAAAAGATTTGGTGCGTCAGTAAAATAAAGGTCTGAAAGCATTTTGTGAAATTTTATAAAGTACACAAAATACGTGATAATAACAAATAATAACAATAATGATAAAGACTAGGATATTTTTTGACAAAACTCATTGTTGACATGGATATATGTCTTAGCCATAATACATCGCATTAAGTCAATTCGGGTTGACAATCTTCGAACTGAGTCTTAGTTTTTTGTGTGTGAAACACAAATAATAAAATTGTTCAATGTGGTGAACCCAAAACACTCGACACAGTAAGTAGCTATTTAAATGACTACGCAAATTGAGCAAATGTATTTTATATCCTTCTAACAGCATAGTTACTGTCTTCCCCAGCATGAGATAGTCCACAGTGAACTTGGTTCACAGGTTAACTCTACTATATGAAGAGTATTATCTATATATGCCAATAATTCTTTTAAAAGTTTGAATATCGAAATTGTATGTTATACTATCTATAGACAGAATTTCTACTCACGAGGAAACCACTTAAGGGATACACGACGTCGTATAATTACGTGCATGTAGTCGATGTTAAGGTGCGTTCATATTGTATGTTCATGTAATAATAATAAACAATATAATGGATCACATGATGAGACAGCCAAACCACTTATTAGAAAAAATGCCTACTATAACTTTTACCATTTGTATTTTTAGATTTTGCCAATCTTAGATATTTATTATAAACAACTTTTGTTGAAAAAAATATTACCATGAAACACAAAGTGAAAAATGTGAAATCGAAAATAACAGTCAGGAGCAGGATTTGAACCTGCATCTTCTGGATACCGTCCAGATGCTTTACCAATTCAGCCATCCTGACAATTGCTCCTGACTGCTAATTTCGATAACACATCATACTTAACGTCTTTGGGTGACGCCTGCGCCATCTGTCGGCAGTATTTTCATACATTATACCGACCAGGTAAACTTAATTTTACAATTAAGAATTTACCTAATAATGACGCAAACCCTTTAAATATTTAGATATTTTTATATATATTTTTAGCATTTGACATGCTTAGCACTATACATTAAACACAAAGTGAAAAATGTGAAATCGAAAATAACAGTCAGGAGCAGGATTTGAACCTGCATCTTCTGGATACCGTCCAGATGCTTTACCAATTCAGCCATCCTGACAATTGCTCCTGACTGCTAATTTCGATAACACATCATACTTAACGTCTTTGGGTGACGCCTGCGCCATCTGTCGGCAGTATTTTCATACATTATACCGACCAGGTAAACTTAATTTTACAATTAAGAATTTACCTAATAATGACGCAAACCCTTTAAATATTTAGATATTTTTATATATATTTTTAGCATTTGACATGCTTAGCACTATACATTAAACACAAAGTGAAAAATGTGAAATCGAAAATAACAGTCAGGAGCAGGATTTGAACCTGCATCTTCTGGATACCGTCCAGATGCTTTACCAATTCAGCCATCCTGACAATTGCTCCTGACTGCTAATTTCGATAACACATCATACTTAACGTCTTTGGGTGACGCCTGCGCCATCTGTCGGCAGTATTTTCATACATTATACCGACCAGGTAAACTTAATTTTACAATTAAGAATTTACCTAATAATGACGCAAACCCTTTAAATATTTAGATATTTTTATATATATTTTTAGCATTTGACATGCTTAGCACTATACATTAAACACAAAGTGAAAAATGTGAAATCGAAAATAACAGTCAGGAGCAGGATTTGAACCTGCATCTTCTGGATACCGTCCAGATGCTTTACCAATTCAGCCATCCTGACAATTGCTCCTGACTGTTTGTTTTTGTTCCTGACAGTTTACTATTAGCAGTCAGGAGCAATTGTCAGGATGGCTGAATAAATATCTAATTATTTAAAGGGTTTGCGTCATTATTAGGTAAATTCTTAATTGTAAAATTAAGTTTACCTGGTCGGTATAATGTATGAAAATACTGCCGACAGATGGCGCAGGCGTCACCCAAAGACGTTAAGTATGATGTGTTATCGAAATTAGCAGTCAGGAGCAATTGTCAGGATGGCTGAATTGGTAAAGCATCTGGACGGTATCCAGAAGATGCGGGTTCAAATCCTGCTCCTGACTGTTATTTTCGATTTCACATTTTTCACTTTGTGTTTAATGTATAGTGCTAAGCATGTCAAATGCTAAAAATATATATAAAAATATCTAAATATATTACCATGAGTAGGATTGAACTTGAACTTCCATCCATCCATCGCACGCATCGAACGTCACAACGAGCGGTCCCGTCATGGGGGATAATGCCGTTATCGCCACGCTTGGCAGGCGGGTTGGCGATCGCAATGGATGTTGTTAATACTCGAGGGAGTGCTACTGCCCACTCCCCCGGTATTACCTCAGTCGGCTCTTACAACTCCCGTGGGTAGAGAGGGGTGGGCCAATTCTAAAGCCGGTCTCACACGGCCACAATATAATAATTCAACATCAGAAGATAAATGTTTGAAAATACTCGATTCGATACATAGCATAAATTGTGATGCATATATGGAATTTGAAGTCTCCAAACAAGTCTATATCTTCCCCAGGATTAGATTGATTGTGAATTGACTGATTGGTTGATTTTTGTTTAATTCAAGTTCCAATCTCACTTACAGATATTTTTAACAAAATTTGTCACTAGATTATTACGAATTGCAATTTTAAGTAAGAGCATAACTAATAGCTTAGCCGTTAATTTTTAATATGAAATGACAGTTTCAAAATGTAGTATTTCTCTTTCTTTATTAGATTATAGTCGTAGAGCCTCGCTTATCCCAGCGTGAATAGGCCGGCTCAATCGGGGAAGTACCACCCTCCCACAGAAGATCGGCGTAAAATTTTTGCCGTTGTGTTTCGTATGACGAGTGAGAGCGCCGGAGGCCCGGACCCGCTCCCTATCCTCTCCTTATTATCCTTCCTATCCTCTACTTAGTATTCATCCTGTCCTCTCATTATCATCCTTCCTTTCCACCTCTTATCCCTTTCCTTGGAGATAGTGAGACGCGAGTGATACCGCTGGTGCTACTAGCCTCTATTGGCTACAACAACCACTTACGATCACGTGGACCCGTATGCTTGTTTGCCACCTACTTATTATAAAAAATAACCCTAGATGTTATGTACTTGTTTCATTAATTATATTCTTGTTTATCCTCCATGAGGTGAGTAGCGATGTAACAAACTTGCCATATATGTTAGTTCCGATGTAATATAGTATGTATTCAAATTCAAAAATTTATTTATTCCATAGGCCTATTATATAGCACTTAAAATCGTCAAGAATTCACTAATAATTTGACACAAACGCCTGTGGCTCATGCATCCCCAACAGCGAAGTGGTGATTGCAATCACCACAAGTGGCTAGATTCCGTACTAAAATATTTAAAAGAAACTTATGGGTCACTTTTTTAATTAGCATTTTTATTACAATTCTGCAATTTTGATAAAATAGTATATATCACTTGAACAAATTTTGAAAAGTAATGAATGAGGAGAATCTCGAGCCTATTTTGTTTAATCCTCAAGATAATCTGAAACTTTATTACAAAGTCTAATTTGTATGGCTTTCTGAAAGTTATTTAAGTCAAATCAATTTTTGTCTTTCGGCTACATTCGCCACTCAGCAGAATTTTAACAGAAATACGTTAAACCATTCAAGACTTAGCTAAGACAAAAAAAAACGTTGGGCCTAAATCTCTCATCCAAGAGGATATCCGAGCCTGAAAAAAAAAAATTGAAAAAAAAAAACAATGTTTTCATTTCTTACAACTTCGTTGAATCCTTCAGGGATAAATAATACAATAAATAAACTTACTCTTAAACTTATTGCATTTCTTTTTCAGTCAGCGATCTAAAATCTATAATATAAATAAAAAAGAATCGATGCAATGTTACATACATTTACGCCCATAACTTCCGAACGACTGCACCATATTGGATAATTCATCTTTTTTGTATTCCTTATTGTCAGGACAAGGTAACAAAATAAAAAAAATTAACGGAATATTAAAAAAAAATCTTATAATATGAAAAGTGAGTGAGTGAATGAGACAGAAGATTGTTAGAGATCTTCAATATGTTGACAAAACATTGAAATATTGACATTCAGTTATTCAGCCAGCTAAAGCCAAAGCACGTCTTTCAGGATTTTAAAAGATAAGTATTCATGAAAAAAAAATGGCGCTATGAAGTTCACCGGGTCAGCTAGTAACAAATAAATATGAAAAAAATACATTTTTATTCCATTATGAAGAAACCTTTATGTACCCACAGAGCATCTAAGTGCACCGTTCATTGCAAATTTGTCGCCGAACCCCGTCTTGGGAACAATTTCGCCTAATTACAATGAAACAAAGAGTAGTTCCTGAGACTTAATAATTAATGTGGTGCACTTTTGCGTGTTCTCGCTACTGACAGATGTCCTAACTTTGTAACCTGGACTTTGTAATACGATGTCACAAGGGTTAATAAGATTACATGAAAATCTTGATTTATTTTAATAATCATGAGTATATTTTAATTACTATAGCTAATATTCTGCTAGATTAAGATGGTGATTTGATCTCATGGAAAAAACTAATCACCCTTTTAGACATTTAATATTTTTCTATAGTAAACACTGACAATTTGACATTGTCATTAAGAGAGACTTAAGCAAATCAGCTTTATTACGTGTATTGATTGATATTACACTTGATGGTGAATGGTAACCGTCGCTCAAGGACCCAACTAAACCGAGAGTATTGCCAAGTCACTGCTCACTATTTCATTTCACATATACATATGAAATGTAAGAATTAAAGGCTATCTCCTATTACAACCAAAACACACCGATGTGCTTCGCCGGTCACAAGGGAGATGGTGGTACCAGTCCACTAGGGCCTGACAGCATATGAGCCTACTCCTACTTGGTACCCAGCCCCACCGTCGGTAATGCAATGGGTGATGATTGCTTACTTCCCTTAGTCGCCTCGTATGAAGTCTATGAGAAATAATGGGTGATACTTGTATTCTTAGTCCGTCACCACACGGATATCGAATCCAAGACCTCGTGATCTATAGTCGCATACACTACCGCTATTCCGAGGTAATTACGATTTTTTTGCCCTAGTAGTGAAACAGTTGAACATACGAGTATAATATGATTCACCCTTGTAGTTCCCAAACAGTTCAGAAGAATGATAAGGACACCATGTTCAACTAAGCGTGAATTACCAATAGGGGCTTAGCTTCTACGTAGCTGTGAGCAAGACTTGTTAATACGATAATCCAGGATTACCGAACTACAAGATGAAAATATCACGGATTTACGGCTGAACAGTTCTGCAGCATATAGTGATTAATTTGTATTTTAACCGACTACGGCAAAGCCAAAAGGATGGGTTATGATTTTAGCAGTCAATGTATGTGTTCTACTATAGCGTTTAAACTTCTAAACCGATTTTAATGAATAAGAAATCAATATATGTATTTGTAATAATGATCCGGGTGTCACAAGCTATATAATTATTCCCGAAATTTAACATGGTGGATTTTAAATTTTAAAATTTCTTATCTACAGAAAATAACCTTAAAAAAACATTTTGACCAGTATTTTTAGCACTTGACGTGAAGTGAGTCACTTCCCCGGATTGGAAGGGATGCAGGTTTGAATCCCGCTCGCAATAAACTCCTCTTTTCCCATATACACAAATAGTTTGTTCTTAAATAAAAAACATTTAATTATTGCTATCAAAAGAAAAATCTCGGTGAGCGCATTACAAATATTATCATCATAATGTTTAAGCAAATAATTATAAGGATTTGACAGGTTCAGTATAAATACATTACATATCCAATAAATTAGTTTTAAAATAATCTGTTGTAGCTCCTGTCTGTGGCAGATTCCGTCGCTAATAACCTCATTATAATAATACCAGACTTTGCTAGTTAAGAGCTAGTTTTAAGTTGGGTATATCTCAGATACTCGATATAGTAGCGAGAGTTTAATTAGGAACTATCAAGCACAATCTCTGTACATTTAAGACATTATATAAATACTTTGGAAAATCCAAAAGTGCACGTCTCATAATCTTCATTTTTCACAATAAAATTTATTATTTGATAAGTAACTAATAATGTATTAGTCTTACTAAGTAGTTTTCAATAAATCACATAGATAGCGCTAATTTCAAAAACTACTAATGAGGTTTTCATGTCTTATACGCCATTTAGTGTTAATTTTAAGAATTACTTCTATATTGGTCTATAGAAATAGTTCAAGTATTTCTCACGAAACAAGGCTTATAGAGTATAGCTGGTTATAGAGTCGATCGTAAATATTCACTATTTTTTTGTTTATTTAATAACAATTAAACCACATCGAATCAGACCGAATACATCTCACACCTTCGGTTTGCCGATGATATCGTCATCGTTGCGGAGTCACTGGAACAGTTAAGTGGAATGCTGCATAGCCTAAATGTAGCCTCTAGAGACGTCGGCCTCGGCATGAACTTGGATAAAACCAAGATCATGTTTAATGAACATGTCGCGCCGGGACCGATCTACGTCGATGGTTCGATGCTCGAAGTTGTTCAGGAGTATGTCTACCTTGGACAAGTTGTCCAATTTGGTAGAAACAACTTCGAGAAAGAAATTAACCGCAGGATCCAATTGGGTTGGGCAGCATTTGGCAAACTACACCACGTCTTCTCTTCGCCTTTACCGCAATGCCTGAAGACTAAAGTCTACAACCAATGCGTCTTATCTGTCATGACTTACGAGACGTGGACACTCACAGTGGGACTAGTCCACAAATTGAAAGTCGCGCAGCGGGCTATGGAGCGGGCTATGCTTGGCGTCTCTTTGAAGGATAAAATTCGTAATGAGGTAATCCGACAAAGAACCAAAGTTACCGATAGCTCGCAGGCTCAGTAAGCTTAAGTGGCAATGGGCTGGTCACATCTGCAGAAGGACCGACGGACGATGGAGCAAGCGTGTCCTAGAGTGGAGACCGCGACTTGGTAAGCGTAAGGTAGGACGGCCCCGGGGTGCTAATTTGTCCGGTTTACCTCCTAGTGGTGCACCCCGGGCAACGTCGGCAGTCGCCGGCGGCTAAAATTCCGGACAGGACGGGTCTCCGCGTGTCCCTCTGACTCAGCAGAGGGCACAGCGGATAGACCAGGCGTCGGAGTAGGTGGGGCCAGACTGGCGCACCGGGCTCTGGAGAGGGGGGACAGTGGGGCCACAGCGCCCCCCCCCATCCCAAATCGTAAACCTGAGCGCGTGCCTGTGGTTACGTCTCGCGGGCATACAGGAACGAGGGTCTTGGCTTAATCGCCTGGACCGCGAGGAAGACAACCTCTATAAAAAATTACCCCGAATCTCAAGCTCTGGCGCGCGGCGAGGAGATGCATGGCTGATGGGTAGTTCAGTCTCGAGCGCGGCCCCAGCCAGGGTACCTGCGGACCCCCTGTGTTGGGTTACAAATGTACGCTTACCCGGGTACGGGGAGCTCTGCCCGGGTGGACCTCCTTTCTCCCATACTCGTGGGAACAATATGGATAATTGTTATAAAAATTCAAACAAATCGACAGAGTTGGGTGAAAATCCCGACACCTCAGCCGTAAGGGGTCCGGCTGTAAATGCGGCCCCTACTAGTGCAGCTGCGCGTAAAACGCGCGGCGGCCAAAAGTCCCGCAAGGGCAAGAAGAAGACGACCAAGGGAGCGTCCCAGTCGTCAAGGGACGGCTCGATGACGGGCAGCTCGGCCTGCACATCAGCTGCCGAGGCGTCTGCTGAGGAGGGTGGCCTGTCTGAGGCTGCCGAAGGTCAGCCACCGCGGCCGGCAGAGGTGGTGTCGGAGTCGCGTTTCTGGCGCAAGCGCACCCTGTCTCAGGGGGGCGCTGCGTCGGAGTCCGACCTGAGCTCGACAGAGATGCCTCCCCCAAAAATACCCGCAGCGGCTAGGGGTCGAGGTATCAGCCGACCCGGGACGCCGATACCGCGTGCCGCCTCAGCGCAAGAGGCCGAGACGCGGTGCCTGAAACGAGCGGAGACGGTGCAACACGCAGAGGAGCGCTTGGCGCTCCTGTCTGAGAAGCTCCGTCTTCCAATTGACAACAATGGGCCGCCTACTGCGGCCAAATTTGCTGAGAGAGCCGCGGACAGCGTGGCCATAATTTCAACGGTGGCCCTGGGCTCGAGGAACCTCAAGAGTAGCTTCGTCCGGGGTCTTAAAATCGCCGCCACGGAACTGTCAAACGTGGTGGAGCGGCTTGTGGCGGAGGTAGCCGACCTTGGGGCGCGTAATGAGCGCCTGGAGTCAACGGTCGAGGAACTGCACCGAGGGATGGCCAATATGAGAGCCGAACTTGGGCTCCCAGAGGTCATCCCGAGTGCTTCGGATACTGTAATGCGGGTCGAGCCTAGTCTCCCCGCGACCGCCTCGCCGTCGCCGCCGCGCCTCCGCCCCGCCTCGGCGACCGCCTCGGCTCCGTCTGCCGCTCAGTCGGGCCCTGTAGCCGTGCTGGACGATGAAATGCTCCGCGCGGTTATCGACCGCATGGATGCGGTCTTTGGCCCGAGATTTGAGGCCCTAGCCGCAAGATTGCCGCCGGAGCCCCGACTTCGGCCGCCGCTTGCGGCTGATAAAAGAAGGGCTGCAGCGTCCTCGGCATCGACACCTCTGCCGTGCCAGGGAGGGCATGTGTCTTTTGCCGCGACGGCGGCTAAACCACCGGCGGCCAAACCTCCAGCGGCAAAACCTTCGCCGGCTCCCGTGCAGGAAAAAGGCCAAAAGAAGTCCAAAAAAAAGGACAAGGCGGGACAAGCCCCGAGGGGTCAGCCCCGAGAGGAGTTCCCGCCTCTGACAAGCGCCGCTGCGCCTCCGCGTCCTACTGTGCCAAGACGAACGGTCGCAACCTCACGGGCCGCGGCGGTCGCGCCCCGTGCTCCTGCCCCCGCCCCTGCCACTGCTACGTCCTCAGACGGGGACTGGCAGGTGGTTGGGCCCCGGCGGTCCCGAGGCAGGGGTCGCGGCGCTGCCTCGGAGCGTGAGGCGGCGCCAATAAATCAGAGAGGGGAAGCCCCGAAGCAAAAAAAGAAGTCGCGGAAGTTAAAGGTTCCGAAGGCAGCTGCGGTGGTGATCACCGTGCTGCCGGAGGGAAGAGAAAAGGGCCTGACTTACGAGGCCGTCTTGAAGCGCGCCCGGCGGGAGATAAACGTCTCCGATCTCGGGGACGTTTCCGCTCGCTCCCGCCAAGCCCGGACAGGTGCTCGCATCTTCGAGTACCTGGGGCCAGAGGGCGCCAAGACGGCCGACGCAATGGCTGCGAGGCTGCTGGGCCTGTTCCCAGAGGAGAGTGGTGTTCGAGTCGCCAGACCCGTGAAGTGCGCCGAACTGCGCATTTCCGGGCTGGACGATTCCGTGACGGCGGAAGAGATCCGGGAGGCGATTATCTCGAAAACCGGGTCTCCCAGCAGCGCCGTCCGGGTGGGCACCATTCGCCCAGGTCCAGGTGGTGTGGGTGCCGTCTGGGTCTCGTGCCCTGTCGCGGCGGCCAAGGATTTGGTCGCCGCCGGTAGACTTCTGGTGGGCTGGAGCGCCGCGCGGGTAATCGCGCTGGAGCCCCGGCCTGCCAGGTGCTATAAGTGTATGGCGGTCGGTCACACCCGGCCGCTGTGCACTAACTGCTTCGACTGCAGCGGGCTCTGTTTCCGCTGCGGTCAGGCAGGGCACCAGGCGGCTGCCTGTTCTGCCACCCCACACTGCCCCGCGTGCGCGGCGGGCAATCGCCCCGCCAACCACTGTATGGGGCGGGTGGGGTGCAGGCCTCCGGCCAAGTCAGGCCCTAAGAGGGGGGTGGGCAGCCAATCGGCCCCGGCTGCCCAACCCGGCGCGGCTGGACCGCCGCAGCGCATGGAGGAGGATATCGTGGTCCAATAACGGATCACGACGCTATCCTCCTCCAGGGGAATCTCGGCCATTCCGCCAGGGCGCAGGACCTCTTCCTGCAATCCATGGCGGAGCGGTCGATCGGTGTTGCCGTAGCCGCGGAGCCCTACATAGTCCCGGATCGCCCCAATTGGGCGGGTAGCGGGGATGGCTCCGTGGCGGTCGTCCGCTCGGCGGCGCCGCATTCCCCGCCCTTGTCACTCAAAGACCAGGGCACGGGATATGTGGCGGCCGAATGGGGAGGGGTCACGCTGTATGGCGTGTACTTCTCCCCTAGTCGTAGTCTGGCGGCTTTCGAGGTCTTCCTGCACAACCTGGAGACCTCGATACGGCGTATAGCACCGAGCCCTGTGCTCGTGCTGGGGGACTTCAACGCCAAATCAACGGCGTGGGGGTCCCCCAGGACGGACCCCCGAGGTGCGGCGGTCCAAGAGTGGGCGGCAGCGGCGGACCTCGTGTTACTCAACCGAGGGTCCGCCCAAACGTGCGTGCGACCCTGGGGCCGACCCTTTCGTTCGCTAGCCCCGGTGTCGCCGCACGCGTAAGGAGCTGGCGGGTCCTGGAGGAGGTCGAGACCCTATCTGACCACAGATATATTCAGATAGAGGTCTCCCGGAACCTTCAGGGCGCCAGCAGGGGTCACGCGGCGGACAGAACTCCCGCTTTTCCGCGATGGGCTGTGGGTAGGCTCGACCGGGACCTGCTAGTGGAGGCGGCCATTTTTCAATCTTGGCTGCCTCCCCCCCTGACGGAAGACGTGGACGCCGAGGCTGGCCGCATTCGCGGCATGCTTACGCAGATGTGCGATGCGGCCATGCCCCGTGTGCGGCGCCCGCCTCGACGGAAGGGGGTCTACTGGTGGTCCCCGGAGCTGGCGGACCTCCGTGCGGCCTGTATTCGTGCCCGGAGGTCCTACACCCGCAGCCGCCGTCGCCGAATCCGCGACGAAGAGCGGGAGGGCCGGCTGTATGCGGCGTACAGCAGTGCGCGCGCCGCGTTAAAGCTGGCCATCTGTCGCGCCAAAGATGCGAAAAGGCAGGAGATGCTGGAGGGTCTCGAGCGTGACCCCTGGGGACGCCCGTACCGCGCGGCGCTTAACAAGCTCCGCGCCCAGGGCCCCCCCCTTACGGAGACCCTCCGGCCGGGCTTCCTCTCTGAGGTGGTCGAGGGACTTTTCCCTTCACGGGCGGTGCACACGCCCCCGGTCATGGCTCCGCCAGATGATGACCGGGAGGCCAACGACGTGGAGGTACCGCCCGTGACGACGACGGAAATGGGGGCGGCGGTAGCGCGTATGCGGAGAGGCGCCGCCCCCGGGCCGGACGGGGTTCCCGCCCGAGTGCTGGCCCTGGTCCTCGACCATCTCGAGCCCCGCCTCGGGGGACTGTTCGGCGCTTGCCTGATGTCCGGACGGTTCCCTGACTGCTGGAAGGAGGGGAAGCTCGTGCTCCTGCCGAAGCCGGGACGGCCTCCGAACACAGTCTCGGCCTTCAGGCCCATCGTGTTGCTGGACGAGGTGGGCAAACTCCTCGAGCGGGTAGTCGCTGCCCGCATCGTCCGGCACCTAGGAGCGGTCGGCCCCGACCTGTCCGACGCCCAGTTTGGATTTCGGGCGGGTCGGTCTACGGTCGACGCCATTCTGCGCCTGAAGGCCGCGGCTGCGGAGGCCGTCACCTCGAGGGATGTGCTGTTGGCGGTGTCGCTTGACATCGCCAACGCCTTCAATAGTCTGCCATTCGGCTGCATCAAGGAGGCACTCCGGTACCATGGAGTGCCCCTCTACCTAAGGCGGCTGGTGGCGGACTACCTCGACGGCCGCAGCGTCCTCTTCGTGGACCGGGAAGGGGACGTTGTAAGGAGGGCTATGTCGTGCGGCGTCCCGCAGGGTTCGGTTCTTGGGCCGCTCCTGTGGGACATCGGCTACGACTGGGTCCTCCGTGGCCGGCTCCCCCCCGGGCTGGGCGTAATTTGCTACGCAGACGACACGCTCGTCACAGCCCGGGGCTGGACCCTCGAGGAGGCGGCAACGCTGGCCACCTCAGGTACCGCGGAGGTGGTCAGGCGGATTGAGGCGCTGGGGCTTAGGGTGGCCCTTGAAAAGTCGGAGGCCCTACTGTTCCATGGGCGCCGACGGGGCCCGCCCTCCAGCGCCTCGATAACGGTCAATGGGGTGGGCTTGCCAATCCAGGCCCACATCAAATATCTGGGCCTGGTATTGCATGGACGGTGGCACTTTGACGAGCACTTCCGCCGTCTTGCGCCAAGGCTCGTCGACACGGCGTCCGCCCTCGGGCGACTTATGCCGAATTTGGGCGGACCGAGTCTTGCGTGTCGACGACTCTACGCGGGGGTAGTACGGTCGATGGCGCTGTACGGCGCGCCCGTGTGGGCGGAGTCCCTGGCCGCTCGTAATAGGGCCCTTCTGTGGCGTCCACAGAGGGTCGTAGCGGTCAGGGCAATACGCGGGTACCGCACGGTCTCGACCGATGCAGCCTGCGCGTTGGCCGGAACCCCCCCGTGGGATCTGGAGGCGGAGGTGCTCGCCGACGTCTATCGGCGGGCGTCGACGGCGCGGGCGGGGGGCAGCCGCCCCTCGCCGAGCGTAATGTCATCGTGGCGGGAAGATGCCCGCCGCGCCACCGTCCTAAAGTGGAAGTCTCGGATGGAGACGCCCCGAGCCGGTCTCTGGACCGTGGGGGCGCTCCGGCCGATCTTGGAAGAATGGGCAGGGCGGCAGCACGGGATCCTCACCTTCCGGTTGGTGCAGGTTTTGTCGGGGCATGGTTGCTTCGGCAAATACCTGCACACGATCGCAAGGAGGGAGACGACCCCAGGCTGTCACCACTGCGACTGCGACGAGGACTCGGCGCAGCACACGCTCGAGTCGTGCCCGGCATGGGATGTGCAGCGCCGGGAACTCGTTGCAGTCATAGGCGTGGACCTGTCGCTGCCGGCCGTTGCGCGAGCGATGGTTGGCAGTGACAGGGCCTGGACCGCGGTCGCCGCCTTCTGCGAGGCTGTCATCTCGCGGAAGGAGGTGGCGGAGAGGGCCCGTGAGGAATCCTCCTTCGCGGACCCGATTCGCCGCCGGCGCGAGGGGCGGCGTGCGCGCGCTTACTTGCGCCTGATGCCGCCCTAGCCGAGGCTGCGGACGGTGGGGTCGGGGAGTACCCTGCCGTCCGCGGAAGCCTACCGCGAAGGTGCGACGCCCAAGTGCGCGAGGCGTCGCTCAAGAGAGGGTGCCCGTAGGGGCTGCCGCCTGCGGATCGCGGTCGTAACGACGCGGTACCCGTGATCCGCCGTAGCAAGGGCGGGTGGAGGCGCACGGTGGGTTTTTAGTGGGTGAGAGCCCCATTCACCCCGTTGTCTCCCCGGGCAGCGGGGTGTGCGGTAGGACATTTTTGCCCACCTAAAATAAAAAAAAAAAAAAAAAAGGTAGGACGGCCCCCCCCTAGGTGGACCGACGACCTCAAAAAGGTCGCTGGGACAGACTGGATGCGGAAGGCGGAGGACCGTGTGCAATGGCGCGTGTTAGGAGAGGCCTATGTCCAGCAGTGGACTGCAATAGGCTGATTGATTGATTGATTGAATCAGACCGTGAAAAGTAATAGGGCTCTATTCGTGATCATACTAATTAGTAAAAGAAAAAGAAAGACTCGATTAGTAAAGTATTTTGGTCGTTATCGTGTTAACATACATTACCTACAAGAAACGGACGTCCAAGACAGGACTTTTTCAAAAAGTTTTTTAACTAGTTTAAATAACATAAATGGCATCAAAAATATCATAAGTGTTAAAAATGGTGTTTTTTCTTGATATGTATGTTTATATATTATTTTACAAGTGCAATATATGATAAATAGAGACATTTTAAGTTTGAAAAATCAGTGTTTCCATGAAACGAGAATAGTACACACCTCAACGCTTCGCTTATGAGGCGTGCAATAGCTTATTTAGGTGTCTCTGAATTTTATTTTATTGTTTTATAATTCCTATTTGCGTCACCCAATGTCTTTTATAGCTCTTGAAAGACTTAAAACTATTATACATTTTGTTTCGCTACCGCAGTGTACACCAAACTTTGGTCTGCCATGGCCCTATAATTTTCATACTGCCCCTTTGTAACACACAAAATACTTGAAACCCCTTGCTACCAACTGGTTACGTTAAGTAATATAATACACATTTATTGTTCATAGCTATATCATAGAAAATTGGTCACTTTATGATGCCAACCATTTTATGAATTGGTTCCATGTCATGGTATGGCCATCTAAAACTGGTATATCGTTTAAATGTCAACGTTTGATGAAATATAGTTCTTTGTGTTGATAGTACATCATATAAATTAGGGTTTTTAAAATAAACCCGTAACCTATCATTGGCAATTGCAAGTAAAATTTTTATTAAATATAGTTATTAGTGTTGAAAGTACATCATATAGGCTACAGTTTTTTTTTATTTCTTATCAAAAGAAATCTTAACCAATCATATATATCTTAGCCACGCTTGGTAGGAGGGTTGGCGATCGCAGTGGATGTTGTTAATACTCGAGGGAGTGCTTCTGCCCACTCCCTCGGTATTCCCTCAGTCGGCTCTTACGACTCCCGTGGCTAGAGAGGGCTGGGATAATTCTAAAGCCAGCCCCACACGGCCAAAAAAAACTTAACTTATTATAAAAAGTTGCATTCTAGTTCACCCATCTTACAAAAATTCAAACATCAATATTTGATATTATACCAATCCACATTCAGCAATATGATTAATATATGGTTTCATGATAGGTGCATCAAAAAACAAAATAATATTAGCGCTTCTAACGGTGGATAACGTAACTATTTTATGAGGTGACACTAACACTGTTCTTATCATCAGACGCTCAGTTATTCATTAATCTGGCTAGGCCATATCGTGATTCCAGTGGCCCGCCAATAAAGACGGGTATCTTTAGTGGGTGAAAGCCCCACACTACCCTGTTCGTTGCTCCGAAGGACGGGGTGTGCGGTTAGGAACATTTTTCCCCGCTTTAATAAAAAAAAAAGCCCATATCGTGATTATGATGTATGGGCAGCGGATTATTTTCTGTTTCATGAAATGGTTTGCCACATCTTTATGTGGTGACGGACTAAGAATGCATTTGTCACCACCCCATTCTGTCCTACGAGGCCACTAAGGGAAGTAAGCAATTATCACCTATTGCATTACTGGTGGTAGGGCTGGGTACCAAGTGGGAGTACTCACTTGCTATCGGGCCTGAGCGGGTCGGTACCACCATTTCGCGTGTGACCGGCCATCTTGTAGCATGATATAGCCGTTAATTATTTAATTTCATATACTTATATCTGTGAAATGAAATAGTCAGCAGCGGCTTGACAATACTCTCGGTATAGTTGGGTCCATAAGTGACGGTTACCATTTACCATTAGGTGGGCCGTGCCAATAAAAAAAAACATAATGAGGCGACCAATTCTGTTATATGCCCACGATATAATAATATATTATATTACGATAACGGATTACAATTAAAAATGTTTTAACTCTTGAGTTTGCCGCAAATGATGGGAGTTTTATCCTGAGATTTGGTTCTATTCCAAGTTGGTTTCTATATTGCACGCCTCATAAGCGAAGCGTTGAGGTGGGTACTATTCTCGGTTTAGGAAGAAACACTGATTTTTCAAACTTAAAATGTCTCAATTTATCATATATTGTACTTGTAAAACAATATATACACACACATATCAAGAAAAAAACACTATTTTTGACACTCATGATATTTAGTTCTCTCTTACACGTCCGTTTGTTGTAGGTAATGTATATTAACACGATAACAACCGAAATACTTTACTAATCGAGTCTTTTTTTTTCTTATTAACTTCAGTACAATTACGAATAGAGCCCTATTACTTTTCACGGTCTGATTCAACGTGGTTCCATTGTTATTAAATAAACAAAAAAATAGTGAATATTTTCAGCTTGACTTGATGGCACAGTGATACACTAAAACCAGCGCTATAGCCTATACATTATTTCATAGAACTACTTCTGTAGACCAATATATTAGTACTTCTTAAAATAAGCGCTAGATGGCGTATAAGACATGAGAAACACATTAGCATTTTTTGAAATTAGCGCTATCTATGTGATTTATGGAACACTACTTAGTAAGACCACTACATTATTAGTTACTTATCAAATAATCAATTTTATTGTTAAAAATGAAGATTATGAGGCGTGCATTTTCCGAAGTATTTATATATTTTAAAGGTTGTGAGAAAAGGTATATAAAAGTTATTACGTGATAGGCTAATTTTATGTATTCTAGAGAATAAGATAATCTAAAATCTATCCGTGATCTTATCTCTAATCTATCTTTGAGTGCTGTGTCACATGACAGTTCAATTAACGAGTCAACATCTGAATCTGGCAAATTAGTTTCGGAGTCTAAGTTGAATGTAAATGAGTTACGTATCCATGGTTTGTTGCTGAAGAAATAATCTTGAAGATAGATCTCCAGGCTTAATAAATGTTCTTTCAGTTGAGGTGTCCTGTGACAATAAACTATGTTGTACTGTAGTTAGTAAATGCTTTGAAATTCTATATTTCCGCGCGATGTTTTATTTTATTTTATACCACAATTTTTTTTTTAATCCTAACCGCATACGCTATCGTTCAGTGCAAGGAACAGGGTAGTGTGTGGCCCTCACCTACTAAATAAACCGGCCGTGTGCCGTCTCTCCACCTTTACTGGCCTACCGGGCCACTGGAACAATGTTTCAGTCGTATTTTATACCACCCTGGTATTAGAGCAAACTTTAAACAAAAAAACCAAACTTAAAAAAAACAATTATTTAAAGCGGTCAAGCCAGTTTTTAGTTTTAGGGAGACTAATTAACAGCAATTGATCTTTATATAATTATATTGATTGAAGATTACCAAGTTACTGTATTACCAAGTTGTTACTTATTGGATTATACTTATTACTTTTTAGTGCTGATCCTAAAACCATTCACTGGTTATCTAGCTGCCGATCAGTGATCATTGTTACCATCGAATCAAAGCTGATCATATTGATAACCTTTTCATGGCATACCAATGAATATCAGTTCCTCATTTCCATCATAATGTTACGAGAATAAAATCATAAATGTTCCATAAAGTTTCATATTATAAGTTGTAACAGCATAATGTGGTTCCGTTTGGTAACATTTTCTATGCAAAAAATTATTGGAATCATACAGAACGTTCAGGATATTTTTAAAGATTTTTTATTAAATGTTATATCAATAAAATAGGTTTGAGTGGATGTTAGCATTTACATTTCGTAATCATATTATAATTCGCGTGGGGAACCTTACGGTTACAAATACACAAGAAAATACCTAACCGCACACCCTGTCGGTCAGGTCGGTCAGTTAAAAGTTAAAGTAATGCTCCTTCCCATACGGCAAGGCTTGTGTCGGCCGCTCCCCGAGACCAAGATATTATCCAAGTTGGAATTGGCCTGCACAGTCTGACTTAAATCTTATCGATCATGCCTACGAAATGCTTTGAGAGATTTCCTGCCACATTTGACGACGGAACAACAACTTTAAGAACTCTTGCAAAGAACATGGAACCTCATACCGCAGCAAGACAATGACAATTTAATTTTAAGTATAAACAATAGATGTCGATGTGTAATTAATGTAAGAGGTGGCAACTCTGATTACTCATAATTAGGTTTAATAAGATTTATTAAATTTTAATGAAAATGAATAGTTTTATAAGAATAAATGAAGTTTTTTATCATACCAATTTTCTACGGCGATTAAAAAACATCATTTTTATTTAAACCAAAAAAATTCACAAGATATTTTATATTAAAGACCTTAAAATAACGTATTATTATTCCATTTACTTTATAAAAAAAAGATAAGATATTTAGATATTTGATGAATTATGAAATATCCCTAGATTCTGTTGACGTGTGTACCCATATCTGTAATACGCGTGTATAACTAACTTACCAATCATTTGAAAGCAGTTAAAGATAAATTATATAAAAATTATTGACCATAAATATTGCGACATTTGGCGGAAGTCCATTGTTATTATTATAGAATGGATATTTTTAGGAGGAGAGTCCACCACTCACCCATGGATTGTCAATCCCGGTTATCTTTGGACAGAACAACCTAAGATTGCTCGGCAACAAATGATCCGAGCGTTCTTGAGAAAGCGAAACACGTATCGAATTTTGTTCTCGAATTTTTGCGGAATATTGAAAATATTGTGGTTCTGAGAGTCCTACCTAATTTTATGGAGACAATGAGCATGTTTGAGAGATTTTCTTAATAGTTTATGAAGTTTGCTAACCGGCAAAATATGGCGTAGTCAACCAGGGTCTAAATTACTCAGTCATTCTTAGAGTAAAACTGGGCTCATAGTAACGGATTTTGTAAAAATACCATTCAGAAAAAAACACGAGCAAATTCGTCGTGTCTCAAATTTCCTTGTAACGAAAGAGTAAACGCACAAAACGGCAAAGTGCAATATTGCAAAAATGTGCATAAAGCACGGCTTTTAGCTGCTCGATCAAACCAGGGGCCGTGACCGTTTCACGGCTTGTTGCCTTTGAATAACGACCGCGATGTTCACGTTTGTGACGGGCTGTCCTTTTACACATGCGTTACCCTAGATATCCACGGTAATGTGGATGGGGTAGGAAATAGCGTTGTACCTGAGAAACACTTGGAAGGAAATTGTTCTGGAAAATAGATCACTTGAAAGATTTTTGGATGAAATATTCCTTTATGACATTTTTTGAAAGTTGCTAATTGTATTTCTGCGCTTAGAGATACGTATGTTTCTAAGTCAGGGGTGATCTCCAAAACTATTGATCTGATTTGAAACTTTTTTCACGAATATTTAGTACGAATACTTAGTATATATTACATTATATATAAAAGTATAGGTATAATAAAAGACGGCAGCGGAAGGCCGTTTTATGATAAGAAGTAACTCTTCAAAAAAATTCTTCTTCTCTGCCTACCCATCTGAAAAATGCATTACGAATATAATATATTATTATGCTAATTAGGTTTCTCAAAACAATCATATTTTTTAGATTATTGGTCTGCCTAATTGTTTGCTTGCAAATTACGCAAAAACTACTGAGTGGATTTTGATGAAACTTTTTGTTTGATATTTCTTGATTAGACGTAAAAACTGGTATGCATTTTATCCGACTACTATCACGAACCCTAGATATAAGCTAAAAAATAGATAAACACAGTTCATGATTTACATGTTGGGGTGGATGGGTACCAGACCCATAACTCAAGTTAAATCGCCCATGGGTTCAGAAAACTTCATGTTGCTAAAATTGTTTAATTGTTCTTGCTTGTGTAAGTTACCGTTATTGTGACCCCAGATCCAAGCTAACTCAACACTTTACCGAAGATATCTCGGAAGTCAGACTGTACGAGATCAGAATAACTCTCAAACAACTAAAGAACGGATAGGCACTGGGAGACGACGGAATTACCACAGAACTTCTGAGAGCAGGCGGAAAGCCGGTTCTAAAAGCTCTTCAATTCCGTCGTTCTTGAGAGTGACGTTCCAGAGTCGTGGACCAGAAGCGTGATGGTGCTGATCTTCAAGAAAGTAGACAGAAGCTTCTTGAAGAATTATAGACCCATCTCGCTCTTGAGCACGTCTATAGGTTGTTTTCAAGGGTCATTATAAATCGACTCACGCGCAGGCTTGACGACTGCAGTCCCTTCAGCGGTGCCAAATTGACTATAGGTACGTCGAAGTGCTGAAGTGCTGGTATAGAAATGCCACCATGCCAGTCCGTGTTCAGGACAGGAGTACGAAACCGATCCAAATGCAGAGAGGTGTTAGATAGGAAGACGTTATGTCCTCGAAACTCTTTACCACTGCATTGGAAGATGTCTTCAAGTTCTTGGACTGGACCGCATTTGGCATCAACATAAATGGCGAATACATCACTTACCTTCGATATGCCGACGATATCGTAGTCATGGCAGAATCGCTGGAGAACCTTAGCACCATGCTCAATGACCCCAGCAGGGCAGGCGACATAGCCCGCTGAGTTGGTATGCTGAAGTGGCAATGGGCAGGCCACATTGCTCGATAAATCGACAACTGTTGGGGAAAAAAGGTTCTCGAGTGGTGACCACGTATCGGGCGGCGCAGTGTAAGATGGCCTCCCACCAGATGAACTGACGATTTGTGTTCAAAGCCGCGGGGAGCCGTTGGATGCGGTCGGCGCAGGACCGCTCGATGTGCCGTTCTCTAAGGAAGGCCTATGTCCAGCAGTGGACTTTAAAAGGCTGATGGATGGATGGATGTATGGTACAAGTTTATTATTTACTTATTATCTAGCTTTATTTGCAGTGCAGCCGCGGATAAAGCTTAGCGTAATTAAGTAAGATAGATTGTTATAACTGATTGTTATCCTAAATAAAGCAAATAAAATGAAGTTATATAATATTATCAAATATCTCGTTATTTATGCAAAATATGGCCGGTTTACTCCTAAAGCAAGTGCACCTGTTTTCTCTAACAAAGGCCATATTTTCAAAGCACTTTTTTCTAGCATACCTCGCCTGATAAATCTTAGAGAGTATATTTTAAAATATGAACTTTATTTACACTGGTTCTTGGTACACTTCAGCTTAAAAATATGCCTGATATAATAATGTAGTGCAGTGAACCAGGAGTGCAGTAGTATTTTATTGCAAAAGCAGAAGTCGTAAACATTTTTCACGTGGAACATTATTTTGATTATATTTTTTGTAACATTACTTTTAAGTGTTCAAATTACAATGTATATTTTATATTGCGATAATATATTTTGTAAGATAAGGAAGCAAGTGTACATTATTAACCAATTATATGGTGACAGGGGAGCCACAGCCTACCTAATGGTAATTATTACACCGGCCATGTACTCAGAAATACCGCAAAAATCTGCTGATGACTGTTAAGATAAACTTTTAACAGGAGTGGGATAGGATCAGCTATAGAAAATCGAAGCCCATCAAAATTAAAATTGAACAAACTGTTATTTGTAATATTTTTGGGACTCCAACTACAATAACGAAAATGTTTACCTACTTATCTGGAAATAATCGTTCTAATAAAACAATTATTTATCCCCATCATCCTTTTGAGTCCAATTCACATACACATAATTATACCCTCCAAGAGAACTCTGCAACGAGTGGCCCTATGCCGACTGCATTCAACGGCTTCCTGCAGCTTTGACCAGATCGTAGGTCTATCTGGTAGGAGGCGTCCGATGACACAGCGTCATCCGATTCATGATCGCCACTTTAGAATCTTTTTTTTCCCAATTGTTGTTAGTTCGTTGAAATGATGTTGGGTGTTTATTGCTAGCAACCAAAAAAACTAGACGTCGCAGGATGTCTAGCAGATGTGAAAACATCGAAATTCCTCTGTAGAAATAAAATGATTATAGCTTGGCAAGGTACTTCTCAAGTCGAATCAAACGAGTATAAACTCGATAGGGTTGCATAGTTTCATCACAGAGTTACTGTGGCGTCCTTCCAGCTCCATCGTCAGACCCTGGATACCATCTAGACACAAAGTACTCGGCAAGATGAATCATACGATCCCAAACTCGATGGGGTTGCACCATTTCATTATAGAGTTACTATGTCCACCTTCCAGCTCCATCATCAGATCAGCTGCATGTTATCCTAATATTTCATTGTCACAGGCGTGTAAAATTTCAGCTCAATCGGAAACCGGGAAGTGTGTCAAATTTAACTTGCAAGAATTGAACGGGACAAGTGCAATAAAAGCGTCGCCACGCTAACAGCTGATTTTACCCTCCCTCCGCATTAGATGTTTCACATCAAAAAAAACATCCCAAATAATTTTCACTTTAGAAAATTGTTACTTTAAAATGACTCGTCTCGTTATATTTAAGAACTGAGTTAAATATCTACATCATAACATTCACAACAGTTATTCCAAGATCAGCCGAGGCCAACATTCAGAAAATGCAGCGAGATAATACAGCGTCCGAACTCAAGACACAAAGGATATAAAAAATTAAGTACTGGCCCGACATTCTGGGCTTGAAGCCACGAGTACGACCCAACAGACATTTAATTTTCATGTTCCTATACAACTACGTTCGCGAGTACAATGCGTCGCCCATATTCGGATGCACAGCCAAATTTTTTAAACAAATAATAAAATTGTTAAAAAGTTTCTCTTAGTTTCATTATGGATGAGATATGAGCGACGTGGTGCCATTTGAAGAAAGAGTAAAAAAAATGTATTGAGACAACAGTACACCATAATATGTAACGAGAAACTATGAGAAAGGAATGTCTACTAACTAGGAATCTATTGGCAGAGACTTGCTTATTCCAGTATGAATGGGCAATCCCGATTAGGGAAGTACCACACTCTCACAAAAGATCAGCGTGAAATAACGGTAGGTAGTGAGAGCGTCGGAGGTCTCAAATCCCCTCCCAATCCTTATTATCCTTTATATCATCTTCTTAGTATTCTACCTTTCATCTCCTTATTATCCTTCCTATCCCTCTTCTTTCCTTTTTCTTGGAGAAGGCGATGCGCGAGTAATGCCTCTGGAGTGGCTAGCGTCTATAGGCTATGGTAATCGCTTACCATCAGAAAGGCCTATATGCTCGTTTGCCACCTACGTAATATAAAAAAATATTAAGATAATTTAAGCATAGTCAAAAATAACGTTACGAGCAGGATTTGAACTTGCGTCTCCTGAAAAACCTTCCCAGAAACTTTGCCAAATCAGTTATCGTGGCAATTGCTTAGGATTGCCAATTTCGATAACACGTTCGAACATTGCGAGAGCGCAGTTGAGATTGGGAGGGAGGAAAAGTTCGTTTAATATTTTCTTTTTTCTTTTTATTGCCTGTAGTGGCAGATGAACCACGGCCCATCTGATGGTAAATGGTAACCGTCGCTCATGGACTCAACTATACCGACAGTATTGTCAAGCCGCTGCTCACCATTTCATTTCACCGATATGAAATGAAAGAATAAACGGTTATCTCCTGCTACAGCCAAAACGCAACGATGTGCTTCATGGCCGGTCACACGGGAGATGGTGGTAAAAACCCGCTCGGGCCCGACAGCAAGTGAGTACTCCCACTTAGTACACAACCCTACCACCAGTCATGCAAGGAATGGTAATTGCTTACTTCCCTTAGTCGCCTCATACGACACCCGTGGGAAAAAATGGGGTGGTGACACTTGTATTCTTAGTTCGTCACCACACGGACGACCTTTTCTAAACAAATTTCGTTCTCTTAAAAGACACGACAAATGTCTCTAAAGCGCAATGATAAATGTAATGACAACGCCGATATATGTCTACCGCTTTGGGAAACAGGATTTGTGTTTATGGTATTTATTTTTACATTCTTAACAATATAGGTATAAAGATTTTGATCTTTATTTTAGCACTTGACATGCTCAGCTACTTGTACAATATATGAAGAGTTTACTGTTTTTAAAAACCGAACAGAAAAGAAACTACAAATTTTAATTTTCCTTGAAAATATTTGAAGTTTATTGTATGAACTCTCATCCTGTGTTATTAAGAATAAAAAAAGTATAAACTCTAATTGATTTAAATTGTTTGTTTACAAAAAGTGTTATGTTGTTGCTATTGAGACGACAGTCTGGCCTGAAGCCAAATTGTAGTGTTCAACTATAATGATCCAGCTTCTAGACTTTTGATTCAGCGATCACGTATCGAGGCTAATATAGAAGTATCGAGTTCGATCCCCAGTTCTAGAACTAGACTTCTTAAGGTACGTCTCTGACTTTTTGAAATTATTTGTGCTCAAATTATCACTGCTTCTTGAAGAAATCCATTGTTAGGTGATCTTCGTTTCTTGACAGTTACCTATATTTTGAATAAAAAAACCGGCCAAGTGCGAGTCGGACTCGCGCACGAAGGGTTCCATACCGTGACAGACAGAGCAAAAATTAGTAAAGAAACACGTTTGTATATGGGAGGCCCCCTCAAATATTTATTTTATTTGAATTACTCATTTTTAAAGCTAATATATAACTAAATATTCTGTGAATATTTCAAGCGTCTACCTGTTGCCGTTATCAACAGCGAGCAAAAAAGTCCAAAAAAATCACGTTTGTTGTATGGGAGCCCGCCTTAAATATTCTTTTCTTTTTGTTTTTAGTATTTATTGTTATAGCGGCAACAGAAATACATCATTTGTGAAAATTTCACTGTCTAGCTATCGCCGTTCTTGAGATACAGCCTGGTGACAGATGGACGGACAGACAGACGTTGTATGGGAGCCCCCTTAAATATTATTATTTTTTGTTTTGCACGCCTCATAAGCGAAGCATTGAGGTTTGTTCTACTCCCGTTTTACACGGAACAACTGATTTTTCAAACTTAAAATGTCTCTATTTATCATATATTGCACTTTTAAAATAATATCTACACACACACATATAAAGAACAAATACTATTTTGAACACTCATGATATTTTTGATGCCATTTTTGTTATATAAACTAGTTAAAAAACTGTTTGAAAAAAATCTGGCTTGGACGTCCGTGAGTTGTAGGTAATGTATGTTAACACGATAACAACCAAAATACTTTACTAATAGAGTATTTTTTTTCGTTTACGAATTATTATGATCAGGAATAGAGCCCTATTACTTTTCACGTTCTGATTCGATGTGGTTTAATTGTTATTAAATAAACAAAAAAATACTAAAATACGCTCGACGCGACACCAAAACCAGGGCCTTTCATGAGAACTACCTTTTTACGTACGCATAGCCACCGGTGGTTTTACTATCGTCAACAGAACGCCGTTCGCTCGGCCCGGCGTCTACCTGTTGCCATTATCAATAGCGAGCTAAAAAGTCCAAAAAAATCACGTTTGTTGTATGGGAGCCCACCTTAAATATTGTTTTCTTTTTGTTTTTAGTATTTGTTGTTATAGCAGCAATAGAAATACATCATTTTTGAAAATTTTAACTGTCTAGCTATCGCCGTTCTTGAGATACATCCTGGTGACAGACGGACGGACAGACAGACGTTGTATGGGAGCCCCCCTTAAATATTAATATTTTTTTGTTTTTAGTATTTGTTGTTATAGCGGCAACAGAAATACATCATTAAAATTTGTGAAAATTTAAACTGTCTAGCTATCGGACAGACAGACAGACGTTGTATAGGAGCCCCCCTTAAATATTATAATTTTTTTGTTTTTAGTATTTGTTGTTATAGCGGCAACAGAAACACATCATTAAAATTTGTGAAAATTATATAATATTTTTGATGTGAAACATCTAATGCGGAGGGAGGGTAAAATCGGCTGTTAGCTTGGCGAAGCTTTTATTGTATTTGTCCGATTGAGCTGAAATTTTACACGCATGTGTATATCACGTGACAATGCAATATTATGATGACATGGAGCTGATCTGATGATGGAGCTGGAAGGTGGACATAGGAAGTCTAAAATGAAACGGCGCATCCCCATCGAGTTTGGGCTCGTATGATTCGTTTTGCCGAGTGCTTTGTGCTTAGATGGTATCCAGGGGCTGATGATGAAGCTGGAAGGCGGCCACAGTAACTCTTTAATGAAATGACGCAACCCCGTCGAGTTTGGATACGTTTGATTCGTCTTGATGAGTACTTTGTCTTTAGATATTATCCAGGTTCTGATGATGGAGCTGAAAGGTGGCCATGTGAAACTCTGTAATTAAATGGCGCAACTCCATCGAATTAGGGCTCGTTTGAAATGTCCTGACAAGATCTTTAGTCATAGATGATATCAAGGTTCTGATGATGGAGTTGGAAGGTGACCACAGTAACTCTTTAATGAAACGACGCAACCCCATCGAGTTTGGAATCATTTGATTCGTATTGACGAGTAATTTTTTAGATGGTATCCAGGGTCTGACGATGGAGCTAGAAGGTGGCCATAGGAACTCCGTTATAAAACGACATAACTCCATCGAGTTTAGGCTCGTATGATTTGTCTTGACAAGTACTTTGTCTCTAAATGGTATCCGGGGTCTAACGATAGAGCTGGAAGGTGGCCACAGTAACTCTGAAATGAAACTACGCAACCCTATCGATTTTATACTCGTTTTATTCGGCTTGTGGAGTTCTTTGTCAAGTTACAATCATTTTATTTCTGCAAAGTAATTTTGATGTTTTCACATCTGCTAGACTTCCAGCGACGTCTAATTTTCTTTTAATAATAGCTAGATAAATAAATGACAAGCGCCAAAGTGTTAACAATATAATCAAACGTAGAACCCTCAGCAAGGTAGATCGGCGTTTATTAGGTTTGCACATTATTTCGCTATTTGTGCAGTCGAATAACACTAACGCCTACAACGTTCACTGTATAGAACTAATAATAATCTATAATGGTGGCTAATATTATGATGCTGATTTAAAATTAATTATGTGCGGTATTAATCGGTTTACATTTAATTAACTGCGTCTATTGCAGCTCTTGCGATGTGTAGATTAACTTCAACAGAATCGTTAACGATAATTAATATACAGTGTGCGTGGCTATTGCTTGAGGGCGAGAGGGGAAGTCTCTTCTAACTCTGCCCCATGCCATTATTATAATAAGCAACGCAGATGAAGTCGCGAGTATCAGATACTATACAATTTAATATTTAGTTATGATAACATACTCCATATTATTTATGTAACAAGTTTCCAGTTTATGACTATACTCTTTGGTAACAAATAAACCTCGATGAAGTAAACTGGCGTTTGACACTAGAGTTCAAAAAGTGTTCTGTGAGTTGCGTACGTGCCATAGAGTAGTATATATTGCGATGTCGAGCGTTGAGAAAAAAGAGGATAAATTGAAAACCAGCAGATATGATGCAATACGACAAAACAGCAAAAGTTGAATATATTCCTTTTTGTGCCACAAAAGTTATCCAGTGCAATTTAGTTCATTGCTCATGAGTCTTATTTAATTTTTTAGACCATAGAGAACCACAACGTTGCAATATTCTACAAAATTCCGAACACAAATTCAAATTCAAAAACTATCATTACTGCATTACTACGTCTACGTATGGCTTCTTAAAATATGTTAAATGTCAGTAAACTTGGCATCGAGTTTTCACTCACCATTGATGCAATGATAGCCTGGTGGTGAGGCCCAAGATTATCAGGCAATAGGTTTAGAGATTAACTGACTTCGAAAGGAAACCTCTTGAATTCTTATTTTATTTGTTTATCTAAACTATTGTACAATATCTTACAGGCTAACCCAATACGATTTTTGAAGCTGAAACATAATTGTTATAATATTTTTAATTAATTAGTAATGAGTAATTTTACAAATTATAAGATAAGTATTATTATAGTAGAACAACTGAAAATAAAACTAAGTTTAAAGTGTATTATAATATTCTAAAAAAATGTATAAACAGGCATCAATCGTTGAACAATCTAAAACACATAGCCAATTCTAATAACAAATGTAAGGCTACATGGGATGTGGTAAAACGTAATATGGGCAATGAGCCTCCAAATATATGGATTGACAGGATTATTGATCATGACATTGAAATAACTTCTGGACATAATATTGCAAACATTTTTAATAATTATTTCATTGACTCTGTTAACAGTAAACAAAAACTAAAAGACGTTAAAAATATTAATAATAATACTAACATCAGACCCCATAGTATATTTCTGGAACCTACAGATGCAGTTGAAATTCATAATACAATTACAGCTTTGGCAAATAGTAGGTCATCAGGTTATGACAACATCACCACAGACATTTTAAAATTGATATCTGAATATATAGCAGAACCATTAGCTTATATCATGAATCTATCAATGGAACATGGTGACTTCCCTGATAAATTAAAGCTAATTTTAATAAAACCACTTTATAAAAAAGGTATGAAATCAGACAAAACAAACTACAGGCCTATAGCATTATCACCTGTACTTTCTAAGGTTTTCGAAAGAGTTATGCATAAAAGAATTCTAAATTTTTTAACTAAACACAAAGTATTAGCTACCGAACAATTTGGGTTTAGAAAAAACCGATCTACTCAGCTTGCAAACTACACACTAGTGAAGTCTATAGTTAATAATATAAATAAGAAAGCATCATCAAGTGTTCTTTTTTTAGATTTGAGCAAAGCTTTTGACTTTGTTAATCATAAAAAACTCCTTACTAAATTGGACAAATGTGGGATAAGAGGCCTAGCCCTTAAGTGGTTTTCATCGTTTTTAAGTGACAGAAAACAAATGACTCGTATAACTATATATAATAGCATTACAAATAGTTTGGAAGAATTCAATTCTGAACAAAGATATAATAAAACTGGTGTAGGACAAGGTACCATTTTAGGACCGCTATTATTCCTAATTTACATTAGTGATCTGCCCCAAGCAATACAGAATCATGAAGTTATACTGTTTGCTGATGATATAAGCGTAACAATAGGTTGTAAGAATTTAAATACCCATGAAAATGATATAAATAATACTCTATATGACATTGTAAATTGGCTTGAATTAAATTCCCTTAAAATAAACATGCAAAAAACTAAACTGATACACTTTAGATCTGTTAAAACAAAACATAAAAATCTTAATATATCTTATGACAATCAAAAAGTAGAACAAATACAAAGTATAAAGATTTTACGCATAATTATCGATGAACACCTGACTTGGAAGGAACATGTAGATATTCTTTGTAAAAAAATAAATAAGTTTGTTTATGCTCTTAGAAAAATAACTGATGTGACTTCTCAAAGAGTATCTCGAATGGTGTATCATGCATATGTGTGTTCCATAATTCGGTATAGCATCCTAGTATGGGGTTATTCGTCACAAATTTCACGTGTTTTCTTAGCACAAAAAAAGTGTATTCGAGCGATATATAACTTACAATGGTCAGAATCTTGTAAGCAAGTCTTTATAAAGCAAAATCTTTTAACTGTCCCAAGTATTTACATATATGAAGTAGCTAAATTTGTAAAACTTAATTATGAATTATTTGAAGCTAAAGATAATATGAATAGACGTAAAATTACCCACAAACCTTTAACATTACCGGTACCACGCCTGGAAATGTTTAGGATGAGTTGTGTATACATGGCACCCCTTATATATAATTCAATACCTAATAATATTGTTGAGCTGCCTTTTAATCAGTTCTGCCCTACTTTTCATAAATGGTTAGTTCAACAAAGGTTTTATTCGGTTAACGAATTTTTAAAAAAAATCGCTTATAGGTCATACTATATTAGAAATGCATTGTGATATTAATATATTATCTTTAATGTTTAATTGTACTTAATGAATTCTTATCTATTGTAATTTGGTTTATTATTCTATATTTTATGTTGCCTGAATTTAATTAATAATTGTCAATTGTTATATATTATGCTAAACATTTGCATGCCATGATAACATGGCATAATGTGTCTTGTTCTTTTAAAATTATGTCATCTTTGTACCTACCACATTATAAGCAAATAAATAAATAAATAAAAAGCATGAGAGATGGGAGCAACATTGAGAAGTGGGTTATCGCCATTATGTAATAATGACCACTTATAATTTTACTTCCAACCCTTTTTCTGTCCCACTATTGAGTACGGGTCTCGTCCCATGGTGAGAAAGATTAGGCCATAGTCCACCACGCGGGCTCAATGCGGGACTCCACAAGCCGTCAAGAAAATCTCTCGGATATGCAAGTTACCTCACGATATTTTGAGCTGTATTTCAGCAGTTGACATGCTCAGCTACATTAACTGTAAATTTTAAAAATTCTCTTTTTCCGCATTCACTTTCGAAAAATATCGATATGTCAGAGGTGTGTACCCTACGAGTTCTGACCCTTGGACTGGAGATTGAAATCGATACCACTGTCTTTGCAGTCCTTGTTTTTACTACTAGGCTATCATTGCTCCTTCACTGCTAATTTCATCACGTATCTAATAATTATCACACGGAAAAAATGGACAGAAGACGTGTATGCCAAATAGATTGCTAGAGAGCTTTTAAAATTACCGACCAGCATTCGGCCAGTGTAGTAGTCTGATGGAGGTCCAACAATGAAACATTGAATAAAGGATTGTGTAAGAGCTGCCAGTAACCAAACTAATAAGGGTATTTGGTACAAGTTAGTCCTAATATATCAACATTGGAACAACGACGACACTGGCAAAATATTCACCAGCAACAAATTTATTTAAACAAGAATCTGTTTAATCTACCCCATTTAAACCTAATGGCCCATCTTCAAACAAGTAATCTCTATAAAAGAGCCAACCAAAACCTATAGAATAAATTATTCAAAAGGACGTTTAAACAGGAACACCGATTTGAGCCTGCACAAACAACTATTGATGTTAATTTGGTTTAGCGGTTTGTTTAAAATCGGAAATTCTTATACCATCGTTGTCATTAAAATTTGACCACAACATTTGTACAATGATATGCATTTTAATATCGATGCGATATAATTGTTATAAATATCAAAAATATTGTAATATTAATAATTAATTACACCTTGTAGTGGAAATCTATGGATTTATAATGTATCTTCTCCATATTTCCTGCGAGTGTCAAAGAGGTATCTATCATATCATTTGTAGCAAAACGTTGTCAGGGTCGCCTTCCTTTTCAGTTTAATTTGATCACTAGAATTTACACGGAGTTACTATGCCTACACGAGATCTGCTACCCAACTAGTCGAACAACTGATGACATCAGAACAAGATCAAAGTCTTTAGTCAGGATTTTGACAATCTACAAAAATATCTATGTGTTATTTAAAATCTCTAGGGCACTATTTAACGTGCATTCCAAATACACATGAATATAACATATATATCGTATAATTTATTCTGTTCTAAGTTAAAATCCGCTGCGCGCGCTGAAATAAGTCTGCGGTTCCGCTAAAAGGCTGGCATAATGCCGAGTCATTATTTCTACATGTTTTGGATAAATCCTTCTGTCTACTTATATAATTTTGTGTTAAAATGTGAAATATTTTAGAATTTAAGACTAAAATAATGCTAACCTTTTACAAAATTTTAATACAAAATAAACGCATAAAGAAAAAATAAACGACGGGCCTCGTGGAGTAGTCGGTAGTGTAACCGACTTCCGTACACAAGGTCGTGGGTTCGATTCGCCCTAAGGGTAATTATTTGTTTGATGAACACAGAATATCTGTGTTCTGCGTTGTACTGAGTCTGGGAGTTCACTTCACTTCACTTATAATCACGCCATCTCCCTTGTGGGGTAGGCAGAGAGAACAGAGTGCCGAGAGGTTCTATTCTTGTATACATCACTCGCTTCCTCAACATTCACAATTCTCTTCATACACGCTTGCCGGTCTCGGAAACTACTGACTCCTCCTTTCTTCAATACATGACCGATTTGATCTAGGTAGGTGAGTCTCGGTCTCCCCCTGTATCTACATCCTTCTACTTTCGCTTTCCTACTACCAAAAAGATGTCACGGTGGCTGAAATGGCAAAGCAGGAATGGTTTTCCAGATGCAGGTTCTATTACTACTGCCTGCACATTTTCGCACTTTGTGTTCGGGTGGTAATGGCTGAGCGTATAAAGTGCTTAAAATATACATAAAATTACAAAAATAATCAAATAAGGTTTTAAAAAAAAATTTTGCTGCATTAAAATAAATTAACTCAGAGAAATTAATGAGAGCTCGAGACATTTCCGAGAGCAACAACGTAATTGCAAAAAGATGGAGGAACAAAAGCTTTCATCCACACGCCTGAACTTCTAAAAGCGGACCCGGGTACTGAGAATCGTTGAAAAGGGCTTGAAGAATGACGTAAAGTACGATTGCTGCAAACCGAGATTACGTCTAGAAAATTCTAAATACTTCATTGAATATACGTTGACTTTTCTACATACTTTTCTTCTTTAGTGTTAATGGTGGCTGAAGTAACAACTTACTTAAACATCTATATATTATGATTGATATATGGTAGAAAAGCCCATTATTCTCATACTTATTCTTATTGCCTACGCTAGTGGCAAACAAGCAATGGTAAGCGGTCACCGTAGCACGTAGTCGCTAGCAATATCAGAAGCATCACTCGCGCGTCTTCAACACCAAGGAAAGGTCTCCTATACCTTAGGGGCCAATAATAAGGAGAGGTTATCGGGAGGGGTATGGTTTGATCATCTGTGAGAGCGTGGCAATTCCACGATCAAGCCCGGTCCATTCATGGCAAGGAAATCCCTACCACTATTAAAAAATAATTAATTGACTGAAGAATTAAAATTAAATTGTTAATAAGCTCCGCATTTAGTTTTATTTATTCAAATTGCTGAGTATAATCGATAGAAATGTGGTTACTATTTGGTTTTGTACATTGTGGTTTTGGTCTCAGTAAATCGAAATTTCATTGCTATCTATTGTTGTAATAATAGCTGGCGAGTCGTGGGTGTGTAACACACCTCTGCCTACCCCTTCGGGGAATACAGGCGTGATGCTATGTTTTTTTTTGTTCTATTGTTGTTGAATAAATAAATAGATTATATATATATAGAAAAAATGTTAAATGTCACTATAAATATTAATATCAACGATTTTTGACGTCCTTACCGTCTATTCTATAGGAAAACACACTCTCATCTGTCGGATGTGTTCACAATAAGATATATATACTAACTATCTATTTAATGTTGGACATATGCCTCCTCAAGAGAGCAAGCTAGCTTGAGAATACACAAATAACCAACATAGTAATATCTAATTATAGAATATTTCACCTTTGTAATATAATAAATTAGTATGATAAATGGCAGTTTGCCAAAGCACTTTGTCTATTTACACAATAATTAAAGTTTATTTTATTTTTTTATTATTTTATCTTAATTCAAACTAAACAATAACTAAATAACTTTCTGCAGTAAATGCAAGAAAATAGGATAATCCATATCTACTTAAGTAAAGAGCTTTTTTTTTTGTTTAAACATACTAATCTGGGAAAACTCCCAGTGTGATTTGTAATTTTTTACGCACCCGACAGTCCAATTAGGAGAATGGCTAAAGGTAATTTAACATCTTGCCATAATACTTGAAATCGAGCTTATAGTTATAAGGTATAAATATTTTATTTCTAACTTATAACTTTTGTAATGTCGGGTTGGGGACGGGCTTGTCGCCTGGTGAGGACCGAAAAGAGCTGCACTATTATGCACAGTTCAATTAAAATTTTTAATTGATTATAATCATGCGATTATAAACAATTAAATATATTTATAACCAACGTGCAGTTTAAAAAAATGTTTTTAGACAAGTACTTAGAAACCAAACCCATGTAAGAAGTCGCAGATTCAGCTAGTATTAAATAAAATAAAACCACTTTTACGGAATACGTGTACTTGAATTTATTATATTCCAATATTTTGGATAATTATCAGAATCACTATAGCTAACCAATCTTATTAGTATCAAGAGTTTATTCTTAGATTATATTTCAGGTACCACTGAAGTAATGTCACACATTTCCAGTGGTCCGCCGGCGGAGAGACGACACACTGCGGTTTTATTTAGTGGGTGAGGGCCTCACACTACCCTGTTCGTTGCCCGGAACGTTGGGGTATGCACTTAGGTACATTGAATAAAAAAAGCTCAGGTCCTCATTACAGTAGCGGGATCAAACGTACACCCGTTTTTATGTCAAATCAAGAGGTATCAAACAAAAAAAATCTATCAAAATCCGTTCAAATTAACATTTAATTAATTGCGTCAATCTTACACACTAAAGCAAAAAGAGTGGACAATATTATAACATAATTTGCCCATACTTGTACCACGAAACGTGCTATTTATAGGGATATAAAAGCCAATTGGCCCCATCACGGCGCTTCGGGCGTCGTAACTCGTGATATGAATGCGTTATCATGTATCATGGTAGGTGTTGGTTTCAATTTATCGTGGCCGGTCCGAGTGTATTAAAACGGTAATTTTGCCCATAAATTTAATATGTTTTGCAATGGGCTAACTGGGTCTACAATGTAATTTGTGGTTCTAAATCTATTTATCTATACTATTATAAAGCTGTAACAGCGCTGTGTCTGTACGTTTAAGATATTTGAGAAAAAATGTCTGTATTAGAAAGAAAGAATTTATTTCTACATTCATAAATAAAGCTGTGAGGACTTAACACAATTAACGTTTTAAACTAAATAACTAATGTAGAAAGAGAACGAATTGCTCAGCTAATGTTGCATGTGATTATAGCAACGCTGATTTTCAGCAATGTCCTATCGACGTTCGACGTGTATTTATAAGATAATAATGGCACTTGAGGGTTGAGTCATAAAGTGTACAACATATTAGGCTATATAGGCGTGTCTGAATCCAAAACATTTTTTATATTTTTTGTCTGTTTATCTGTTTGTCTGCTTGTTCGTTCGCGCATCACGCAAAAACTACCTACTGTACGGATTTTGATGCAACTTTTTTGTTTGGTAGCTCTTGATTAGACAAAACTTGTATACATTTTATCCGCTTCTATATCGGGAACCTGAGGCATAACCTAAAAACCAGCTAGTATTAGCTATAAATATTATTAGTAGTTTGATAATCGCGTCATGTATTGCACGACCCATAAGCGAAGCGTTGAGGTGTGTATTACTCTCGTTTCACGTAGAACAACTGATTTTTCCAACTTAAAAAGTCTCTATTTATCATAATTATATTGCACTTGTAAAATTATAATATACACACACATATCAAGAAAAAAACACTATTTTTAACACTCATGATATTTTTTATGCCATTTTTGTTATTTAAACTATTTAAAAAACTGTTTAATAAAATCTGTCTTGGACGTCTGTGTGTTGTAAGTAATGTATGTTAACACGATAACGACCGAAATACTTTACTAATCGAGTATTTTTTTTCTTTTATAATGTATGACTATGAATAGAGCCCTATCACTTTTCACGGTCTGATTCGATGTGGTTTAATTGTTATTAAATAAACAAAAAAATAGTGAATATTTACGCTCGACGCAACACTAAAACCACCGCTATCCTTTTTTTTTTGTGAGAACTATTTCTATAGACCAATATAGAAGTACTTTAAACACAAAGTGAAAAATGTGAAATCGAAAATAACAGTCACGAGCAGGATTTGAACCTGCATCTCCTGGATACCGTCCAGATGCTTTGTTAATTCAGCCATAGTGAAAATTGCTTCTGACTGCTAATTTCGATAACACATTCATACTTAACGTCTTTGGGTGACGCCTGCGCCATCTGTCAGCAGTATTTTCATACATTATAGCGACCAGGTAAACTTAATTTTACAATTAAGATTTTTACCTAATAATGACGCAAACCCTATAAATATTTATATATATTTTTAGCATTTGACATGCTTAGCACTATACATTTAACACAAAGGAAAAATGTGAAATCGAAAATAACAGTCACGAGCAGGATTTGAACCTGCATCTCCTGGATACCGTCCGCCTGGACGGTATCCAGGAGGTTTCTGAACGGTTGAGTTAAGTTTACCTGGTGGGTATAATGTATGAAAATACTGCCGACAGATGGCGAAGGCGTTACTCAAAGACGTTAAGTATGAATGTGTTATCGAAATTAGCAGTCAGGAGCAATACGCTACTTTTTAAAAGATTTTGGTCGTAAGACCAATGTGATAAGGAAATTGGGATGATCGAAAGATCAGTGGGATAGCTCAGTGGCTTAGAGCACTTCTCCGGATTGGAAAAGACGCGGGTTCGATTCTCGCTCCTACTAAAAATCTCTTTTTCCTTATTCACAAATAATTTATACTAGGTATGTACTGTGTTTTGAAATTAGCGCTATCTATGTGATTTATTGAAAACTACTTAGTAAGGCCAATACATAACGAATATTATTGTGAAAAATGAAGATTATGAAGCGTGCACTTGTGGATTTTCCAAAGTATTTTTTTTTGCTTATGACTCATGAAAAAAATGAAAAATTTTAACTCACATTTATGGTCCTGCTGTCTAATACTTCCCTAAGAGATTCCTTTGCTCATGAATAAAGTACCCATTCGGCTACAATTACGAGGTACTCCATTAATGCAGGTAAAAGTAGAGAGATCTATTCCGCTAAGTTTCTATCCCACTATTAAACAATGTAGCTTACATGGGCTTTAACTTTAATTATACACTTAAACTGTGTCTGTGTTGCAGCGGTAGTGTAAGCGACTGTTGATCATGAGGTCTCGGTTTCGATCCCCGGGTCAAGCAGTGTTATTGAGCTTTTTGTAAAAAAAAATATTCTCAGTAGCAGCCTGAAGTTTGGAAATGCGTCCGGTAGACGTCAATAGGCTCGCTCCCTATTACGTGGAACTTAAATATCGCTATTTTGATATTTTTATATATATTTTTAGCATTTGACATGCTTAGCCATATAAATCAACATAAAGTGTGAAAATGTTAAATAAAAAATAACAGTCACAAGCAGGATTTGAACCTGCATCTCCTGTATACCGTCCAGATGCTTTGCCAATTCAGCGATCGTGACAATTGCTCATGACTGCTAATTTCGATAACACATTCATACTTTACGTCTTGGGTGACGCCTGCGCCATCTGTGGAAGTATTTTCATACTAATGTACCGACCAGGTAAACTTAATTTTACAATTAAGATTTTTACCTAGTAACCGTCATGGATGAATTGGCAAAGCATCTGGACGGTATCCTTAAGATGCAGGTTCAAATCCTGTTTACGACTGTTATTTTCGATTTCAGATTTTCACACTTTGTGTTTATTTAAACAAAGCTGGCGAATCGTGAGTGTGTAATACACCTCTGCTTACCCCTTCGGGAATATAGGCGTGATGCTATGATATGTTATATTTACTTGAAGGTTTATCAGACCAAATTGTGAAGCAAAAACGAAAAAGTTTCTTGGTGGTGGTACACTTGCCCATCATCATCGTCTCCCTAATCTTGGCCCAACCTATCGATTGGGATCGGCTTTTGATATGTTCGGCTATAGTTGATGCATCAGTATTTACACGGAGCGCCTACTTATCTAACCTCCACGATCCACCTAGGGGGATAACTGGCGCCCTTAAAGCAAGACCGGAGGTAGACTTTTATTCAGAACTGACAACCTGTAACGACTGCCAGTGCCTTCGAAACCACGGAGGAGGTCAGTTGCCTACAAATAGTTGGTCACTTTTTGCTCACCCATCTGAATGCCAGCCGAGCGAAAGTAGCTTAACCTTAGCTGTCGCTCGAACAGCAACTGCATAACTAAGCTACGACCTCCTCAAACTGGTGGTACACTTATCCATCAGGTATAAAAATTAGCTGACTACCCATTGTTTTCGGAAGCACATATTTTGGAAGTGTTCGACTCATTAGAATGCTTGAAGCACTTTCTGTAGTTTTATTTGTAGTAACTTACATTTTGTCCCTTTTTGTGATGATACGAGGCCAAATTTGGCTCGTTCCTTCTCTTGAGTTATTCTTTACAATCTGGAAAGCATCCAGAGAATATTAAAATCTTGTGGCACCAATGTGCACTGAACCGTAAGTGTTCTTGTTAGTTTATTTATCTAATAGACATAAAACGTCACCTTCTTCCTTATTAGTACGTCACACGCTTCGTGGCGTAGTCGGTAGTGTAACCGACTTCCATGCACGAGGTCGTAGGTTTGATTCCCACTCAGGATAATTATTTGTGTGATGAACACAGATATTTTTACTGTGTCTGGGTGTTTTCTATCTACTATATGTATGTATTTACAAAAAAAAAAAAAATGTGTGTACATAACACGCGTTAGAAGTTATACTTCTTTGGCGTATGGAAAAAAAATAACTAAAATGCAGTAGTGATTAACGATAAATATTAAAATTAATCAAAAAGATTTTATTTAAATAAAAAAGGTTTTATTAACGTAAAAATATGACAACACAGTAAAAATTTACAATCATTTATCATTAAGGCAATGAATCAAATATATTAATAAATATTTCAAATAAACTATTTGACATTCGTAGTTACTGAATAGGCACGTGAGTAACAAGAGGTTTGTGGTAGCTAAAATATGATATAAATGGTCTCGTTGAAACTGTAGATAAGTATCTTGTGAATACACCATCAATAGTAGTTCCATGCCGTGTTGTTGAAACTGAAGAGTCATTATTAATTAATAGATTTAAATCGTCATTAAAAAATAATTGAAATATCAATAAATCAAATTTTAACAAATAGTTAAGATCAAAGATAAAATAAACATTCAGCATTTAAGGTTAATATAAACAAGTATAGAAAATTTATTAATTTTTTTTATTTATGCATAAAATTTGATATACCAGAAATAAAACAAAACGAAAAAAAAAATATTTTTTAGATAATAATGTAATAATTTGTATTTAACGATGTAAATAAATTATACATACCGACAATTAACCTCAAATCTATAAATGCACTCAAAACAGTTTATTCAAATCAGTTTTATCACTAATATTCAATATATACAGATATACTAATAAATAATAAATTATTAGTATCACCGTCGTATATGAAATTGATTTAATAAAAACACCAAAATAATATTTATTTATTCACACTGTTTAATTGTACTCTTACGAAACACGTGTTCTAAATATAAAAATACTAGAATATACAACTTGAACATAGTTATCAATTTTCATGCATGCCACCTAGAACTAACTTCACGATGTAGAATTTAGTTGTCGGTGTGCGCGCGCATCCTAAAAATTCACTCTCATCATTTTTCTCTATCGCGCCAAAAGAAGTATAACTTCAAAAAACAGTAATAATGTACTATTTCCGTAATCTGGTAACATAGCACAAGAAAAAGCTTGGTTTGGGACCGGAGGACGTTGTGTGAAATGTTTGTAAATATTTATTTATTATTTATTTATTAGTACGTGGTACTTAATGCTTTTCCATCAGAATAATAAGGATGAAAGGACAATGGCGAACTCCCATACATTAAATTAGTTGACAAAAATTGATGCGTCTTTGTTCAAAAAATATGCGTATTGAATAACTGTAATTTTCTGAGCTGAGTGTAAAAATGGTTGTCTAAGAAGGCCTAGGTTTTTAGTTATTACAATAAGAATATTTAATTTTGTAGGTTAAGTTCTAACATATTACAAGATCGGATTTCGGTTATATTTCTATTTTTATGTGTCATAAATGTTGCCCGATGCTTAAACACCTTTAAAAGGTTGGGCTAATCGCTCGATGATTGATCATTCGGAGGCATTCATAACCACCCGCGGCCGCCTCATAAAATATGTGGATGGAAATCACGCAGAGGTAAATAAGGATATTTTTATTGCTAATGGTGGCGACAAGCCACTGCCCGACTGATTGGCAAATGGTAACCATCAATCATGGACCCAACTATACCGGGAGCCAGTGTGAAGCCGCTGCTCACCATTTTATTTTACAGATATGAAATGAAAGAATACTGCTGGTCACTGGAGATTGTGGTACCAAACCGCTAGGGCCCAGTAGCAAGTGAGTATATCCCACTTGGTACCTAGCCCTACCACTAGTTATACAATGGATGATAATTGCTTATTGCCTTAGTCACCTCGTATGACACCTGTGGAAAAGAATGGGGTGGTGACACTTATATTCTTAGTCCGTCACCACACGGTCGATTTTGCAAATACCCATCAGGCTTGAGACCATCATCAAGTATCAGCAGCACTCGTAAAAGCTAGTTTCCACTCTAGGTTTAGCCTGCTTTCAACCACATCATCACTTGTAATATATTGGTCAAAGGATTGCCTAAAAATGTAGTTAAGGACTTGACTACCAAGACACCATCATTTTACTGGAGCAGTACTTTGACTTGACTGACTAATTTTATATGACTGACTTCAATTACGACTTGTTTCATGAATTAAACTTACCTGTGATCAGAGAATAACGATGTTTATAAGTTACTGTTAGGCTGATGGTTCTGCCAATGCCTTAATCAAATAAAAAAATGGCTGGCAACGCAAAAAAAATCATTGGGACTCAAGCTGTCAAATTAAAATTGTCTGAGAAATGGTTGGACCTCAGACTACGGTTGGACAGATTATAATTCGGAAATAATCAAAGATTACTCTTTATTGCATATTTTTTCGTAGGCCTGGGAAATATAGTTATTGATAAAAAATGGAAAATCGGTGCTAATAACATACGATATCTCTTTAAATATTGTAAGAAAATTAAGATTTAAAAAATTGGCTCATGAGGTTCTTGCCGGTTTCTTCTCATGAAAAGCCTTACTACGGAATCCGCATGCACTTGTCTCAAGCGCTCGTGTTAGTTATTAGCAATTAACTTTGAAGATTTTAAGTGCTATTATATTATAAGCCTATGAAAAAATTTATTGTTTTTTTTTTAAATTTGAATTTATCAGTATATATCAAGACGTTCACATAATCGTCAACTAATTTTTCGCCATGGTCCTTTGGCAGGATTTGCAAGCCCTCACTTAGATAAGCATCTAATCTTTATTAATCTATCCAATATTTTATTATGTTTTGTGTTTTTTTATATTTCGTGGTGGCTAACAAGCATACGACCCACCTGATTGTAAGTGCCTTCTCCAAGGAAAGGGATAGGAGGTGGATAGTGTAATTAGAAGATGATTGTACGATGGGATAAGCATGACTCTACCATTACGCTATGTTCGTAATTTTCTATCTTTGTAATGAATCAGGGAGCAGCTGCTTAGCAGTATTCTTACTACTGTTAAGTCCATGAGCGATGCAGCATCTGTGCTACAATAAATAATTTAAAAAAGGCATAGGGGAATGCCTTGCGTAGTTTTCGTATTACTAAGGATTGATTTCGATACCTCTGTCATGGCACTCCTTAATATTACCACTAAGTAAGCACTGCCTATACCATGTAAATAGTTAAAAATAAACTAAAAGTGTCAATCAAATAACTTATAACGTAACTAGAACGATAATATAATTCTTCTAAAAGAAAATCATACAAGACAAAAAGTCCAATTATTTCACGTCAAATCTAAATCGATTAGGCTTGTTCTCGTTCTGATAATTAAGAAGTTCGGATTGGTTCTGATAAAACTTAGAGAGTTCTTATTGGTGTCCTCACTTATAAGAAAGATGTATTTTGACTTCTTTTTCGGTGAAGTGCCTTGGGGATTATAGGCAGGTGTTTGTGACTGGTATCGACGTATTTCCATTAAGAAGCTTTTTAATCTTTCAAGTAAGTCTCTTATGAAAAGCTGCGCCGCATTTTATTTTCTCTGGAGATTACGCGGATTTACATTATTCTATTTTTGCGGAGTGGAAGTTTTGTTTGTATCGAAAATTTAATTGAAAGTTGGATTGACGCGGGGCTAAAGTTTTAGGTATTGTACAGGTTATCGGTGTACAAAACAAATGACTGCCTTTGCTAGATGCGTAGACAAAGGATATTATAGACATGCTATCAGAATATGCGGTGTCCAGATAGCAATAGTTTGATGATAACCGGAATAGTTTTAAAAGTTAATTATGATTATAAATTTGTTGACTAAAAATGAACTACCAGTTTTAGCCGGATACAAGAATGACAGGACAAAAGAAATTGCAGTTATGTCTATATTTTGCTTAAAATGTATTAGAACGTGTAAGATTAGCGTATATAAAGTGATTAATGAAGATTTTTGATGTGAAACATCTAATGCGGAGGGAGGGTGAAATCGGCTGTTAGCGTGGCGACGCTTTTATTATACCTACTTGTCCCGTTCAAATCTTGCAAATTTAATTTGACGCACTTCCTGGTTTTCGATTGCGCTGAAATTTTATACGCATATTTATATCGCGTGACAATGCAATATTATGATGACATGGAGCTGATCTGATGATGGAGCTAGAAGGTGGACATAGGAACTCTATAATGAAACGGCGCAACCCTATCAAGTTTGGACTCGTTTGATTTGTCTTGACGAGTACTTTGTTTTTAGATGGTATCCAGGGTCTGATGATGGAGCTAGAAGGTGACCATAGGAACTCCAATATAGAACGACATAACCCCACCGAGTTTGGGCTCGTATGATTTATCTTGACGAGTACTTTGTCTCTAGATGGTATCCAGGCTCTGATAATGAAGGTGGAATGTGGCCACAGTAACTCTATAATTAAACGACGCAACCCTATCGAATTTTGACTCGTTTGTTTCTTCTTGATGAGTACTTTTATTTAGGGTCTGATGATGGAGCTGGAAGGTGGCCACAGTAACTCTGTAATGAAACGACGCAATCCCATCGAGTGTGGAATCGTTTAATTTATCTTGACGAGTACTTTGTCTTTAGATGGTATCCAGGGTCTGATGATGGAGCTGGAAGGTGGCCATAGGAACTCCACTATAAAACGATAAACCCCATCTAGTTTGGACTCGTATGATTGGTCTTGACGAGTACTTTGTCTCTAGATGGTATCCAGGGTCTGATTATGGAGTTGGAAGTCAGCCAAAGTAACTCTGTAATGAAACTATGCAACCCCATCGAGTTTATACTCATTTGATTCGTCTTGACGAGTACTTTATCTCTAGATAGTATTCAGGGTCTGATGATGAGCTGAAAGATGGCCATGGGTACTAGGTAATTAAACGTCGCAACCCATTGATTTAGGGCTAGTTTGAGTTATCTTAAATAGTATCTACCATAGTCCTAGATGATATTCAGGGTCTGATGATGGAGCCGGATGGCCATGGTCACTATGCTATAAAACGCCGCAAACTCATCAACTTTTGAATAGTTTGATTCATTTTGACAAGTACTTCGGTCCTAGATGATATCCAGGGTCTGATGATGATTGATGTCTATTTCCGTTATGTTACACATGTCATAATTTTATAAAAGCACACATTGAAAAAGTTATGATCATTTTATTTCTACTCATTATTTCTATAAAAGAATTTCGATGTTTTCACACCTGGTAGACGTTCCGCAACGTCTATTTTATATTAAATTAATATTAAATAAACAATCATCTTTTTATTTTAAAAATTCGGGTTATTATATTTATAATAAATATATTAATTTTCTTTCATAAGCTATCCTTTTATACTCATTTTCACTTTTATACTCACCCTTTCCCTGGGGGAGCCCTAAAGATTGCATCCATGTACCATGACCACTACACTATTTTTAATTGTGCTATATTTATTTCCTTTTAAAAGCTATTATTTTATACGCATGTATCATTTCTACAAAATAACTTTGATGTTTCACATCTGCCAGACGTTCCGTGACGGCTGATTTTTTTTTTCACAAATTATTTGCGAATGAGGAAAAAGAGAAGTTTAGTGAGATCATGACACCAATAATTTTAAAGTACATATTTATTTGTGAATGAGGAAAAAGATATTTTTAGTACGAGCGGGAATCGAACCCGCGCCCCTTCCAATCCGGGGAAGTGCTCTAAGCCACTGAGGTACTGACCTTACGGTCATCTTAATTTCCTCATCACATTTGTCTTTACGACCAACGCCATCTATCGGAATGCACTTACATGCATTAATCCAATATAGTAAGTTTAATTTTGCAATTAAAATTCATATTGTTTGATGGTGCAATTTTTTAAACATTTTTGATCTATATTTTTTAGCATTTGACATGCTCAGCTACTTTTAAAGTATTTTTTTTTTGTGAATGAGGAAAAAGAGAGAATTTTTAGTACGAGCAGGAATCGAACCCGCGTCCCTTCCAATCCGGGGAAGTGCTCTAAGCCACTGAGCTACCGTAACGACCTTGCGGTCATCCCAATTTCCTTATCACATTTTTACGCGGGGACACATAAGGCTTTCTCATTAGATATACATCTCTTCAGCTCTACGCGGGTTAGCAGACTTCCTTAGCTGATAATAATGTTTCATAGAAACACGCTTTCTCAAAATGCATACCTTCTCCGATCACTAATAATTTGTTAATAAGTACTTACATAGTTTTCAAAATTCACAGACACCCGCTTTTTATAAATAGATAATCAAAAGATCTTATATTAAAATAAATTGCTGTAAAAAACCATTTTAACTTTGTACTACCAACTCTTATTTGCATAACAAAGGTTAAAAATTAATCAATGTAAATTTTAAATGAATTTATAAGCAAAAGAAAGATCGACTTCTGTACAAAGATGTACTTTCAAAATTTACTTTTAATAAATATTTATGTATAACAAATTAATCACGTTTCCTTAATTTGCATTTTAAAGTGTTGAAAATGGCTCGAAAAATTTTCTTTGAACAGGAAAATGTTTCTTAGAAACAATTTTGTTCGCGGATGTTGTAACAAAAATGAAATTCACACTTTGTCCCCAGGTAGACATAACAATACCAAACGTTCTTTTGCCAAAAGACAAACTTATTCAATTAATTTAGCTAAACTTTTGAGGAAAAAAAGGGTTATAAGCTGGATACTAATTGCCATGATAGACACAGAGTATATTTATGTCAATATCAAAATATTTGATTTTATTCAAAAACTGGTTTATGTATAAATACAAAGTAGCACTTACCTAAATACACCATCATCTGTCACATTTCCGTAATACAGAGTAGCTTACAACAAGTATAGGCTTAAAGATATAATTATGTAGTCTAGAGCGACTATATTATGCCATATAGAATTTCAAACTTTCACCACTATATACCCAGATTGGTGAGAGAAGCCATTGAAATCACGAAATACAAAAATTTCAACCGTGAAGATGGTTTTCAATTATCTAGCACTTGGCGTCCCGTGATTCGTCTATGTACAAAGAAGAAGAAAAACACCTCAGAAACCAGGGTCGACACCGTAAGTGTTGTGTGTCGTGATCGAGCTCGATACGTGAGTGAGACCAGTGGTAGTGGTTCCATAGATAGTGTTGCGTGTCATAAACGAGTGAGAAAGCGGGTAGACAGATATTTCTAACCGCAGAATAATAAAAACTATTCCCACCCGCAAGGACTTCAGTTGCTCCGTGATCATGGCGCTTGCAACAGTGCCGAAATATCGGAAACTCGTAAGTAAAAATTTACATGGTATAAATCCCGTAAAAACGTTTAGAATTATATTATGCCAAATTTCATCATCATTTTTTTTATTGCATTTTGTCGCAGAAGAACCACGGCCCATTTAATGGTAAATGGTAACCGTCGCTCATGGACTCAACTATACCGAAAGTATTTTCAAGCCGCTGCTCACCATTTCATTTCACAGAAATTAAATGAAAGCATAAACGGCTATCTCCTGCTACAGCCAAAACGCAATGATGTGCTTCATGGCTGGTTACACGGGAGATGGTGGTACCAACCCGCTCGGGCCCGATACCAAGTGAGTACTACCACTTGGTTCCCAGCCCTACCACCAGTCACGCTATGGATGATAATTGCTTATTTCCCATAGTCGCCTCATACGACACCCGTAAGAATGAATGGGGTGGTGACATACAAGTGAATACAAATTCTTAGTCCGTAACCACGCGGACAGAAGTAATATTAATTTAGTACTTATGGCATCAAGAAGCAAAAATTATAAGAAATTCACTTTTGCATTTCTAATATTCGTATATTAGCAATACGGTAGATGTATAAAAATGTTGTGTCGCGTTGTTTGCCCGCGATGGACCCCAAAACTACTTAACAATTTATGTTTTCAAGATATGGGATTTGTCCCAACCAGGATAGTTCTTACCCCGTTAATTTTTTTTATTTTGCCCCGCTATAATACTAACACTAGATATTAAGGAATTGTATGAAATGTTAGAATAGAATAGAATATTTATTTCCTTAGGATATGGTATAGAAGTTGTTCAATAAAATAATTCAGCACATCCGCCTTTTACAAAGCATAAAAAATATTTTAAAATTTAAGTTTATAATTTTACACACAACATTATAAATACAAAATAATTTAAATTCATTGTGATGTTTATGTCAGAATATATTAGAGTAAAATTTTAAGTCTACAATTTGATACATAATATAACTAATAATAAATTAATCAATAATAATACAAATTAATCCATAACATTAACAATAATTATTATAATTAAAACATATTTTAAGAATAACATAATAAGAAGTTACTTAGTAAAAAAAACATTAATTGTGTAAAAACTCTTCTCAAGCAGCCATAAACAAATCTATTAAATTTTTTACAATTTTCATCAAGTGTAAGCCCTAAAAATTTTATCGTACTATTTTCACAGATTCTTTCGTTTTTGTAAATGATGTCAATTTAACAAAGACTAAGATTATTTTTTATTAGCCAGCCTATTATGTTATGAATCGTATTATTTACTTCTTGTTTATTAAATTCTGATATGACTACTGATATATCATCTGCAAATAGCACACATTTATAATCTGTAATGCATGGTAAGTCATTAATATACAACAAAAACAGTAGAGGCCCCAGGATACTTCCTTGGGGCACTCCTGATCTATTATACCGTGGAGGTGATTTGTACGCTATGTTAATTAATTTCTTGTTGATCTGCTCAATTACAACAGTTTTTTTCCCATCGCTAAGATAGCTTTTTAGCCATTCTAAAGCTGGACGTCTAATGCCATAGCGTTCACATTTGTTGAGTAGAGTTTTATGATTTACCAGATCGAAGGCTTACTCATATCAAGGAAAACAACTGTAACAGGTCGTTTATTATCTATATTTTCAGTTATAGATCTAACAAGGGAGAATGCAGCTAATGTAGTCGATTTTCCTTTTTGGAATCCATTTTGTTCAGAGTTGATAATATTGTATTTATTAATAAAATGAGTAAGGCGACTATGGAACACCTTTTCGTATATCTTTGAAAATATCGATAGGAGTGTAATAGGTCTATAATTTGTCATATCAAGTGTGCTTTTACTCTTAAGAAGCGGCTTTGCTGTAGAATTTTTTAAATGTATGGGAAACACACCTTGTGTCAAAGACAAGTTAATGGTATGGCAAAGTATTGGTGAGATTATGCCGGCCGACAATTTGAGTATATGTGTAGAGACCTCATCGTAGCCTACTGATCTCTTATTATTTAATGAATTTATAACTTGACATAACTCAACTGGAGAGCATGGTCTCAAAAAAATACTAGTATTAACTCTATCAGGTAACGGTGCGTTATAGTCGAGTATAGTTTGGCATTGAGTTTTAAAATTTGATGTAGATATAAAAAAATCGTTAAAATCTTCAGTTATTTCATTGGGTTTATAAATAACTAAACCGTTATAATCAATTGCCGTTATCTGTGTCTTATTTATTTGTGAATCAGTCTTGTTTTTGATTATGTCCCACGTGGCTTTGTTTTTGTTTTTAGTTTTTAATATATATGAATATAGTTTGTTATTTTTTTGGAATAATTAACACAAATTTTTAGTATTTTGCTGTATTTTAAGTATTGTTCTTTGGTTAGATTTATATGCTTTAAATACCATAATCTTTTTATCTTTCTCTTATTAACTGAAGATGTTCTAATCCCCTTTGTTATCCATTTAGGGGCTGTATTGTTAGTGCAAGCCTTTGTTTTTATTAGAGGAAAACATAAGTTGTAGAATGATAAAAACATTTCATGAAATTGACTGCAACTGTCGTCTGCAGTATTACTTTCGAGTACATCAGACCACGTCAAACTTTTTAATGCTTCTAAAAATTTTTGGATGTTATCTCTAGAATAATATCTACGAATATGGTACCAGTACTTTTGAACTGGCTTTATTTCTTCAATTGGGAATGTAATTGTCTGACATATGTTATGATCTGATAAGAAAAATTCGTGAGTATTGTGACAACAAAATTTTTAATATTACTAATAATCTGATCTAAACAGGAATTAAGCCGGGTTGGTTTTTCAATGTGCAGATTCAAACCGTAATTGGAAACAATATCTCTTAGTTTCATGCTATCATTATTATTTTTCAATATATCGATGTTTAAGTCCCCAGTTATTATTACGCGTTTCTTCTTAGTAAGGAATTTATGAAACAATAGGTCTAGATTTTCATTAAATATAATGGAGTTTGAATTTGGTATACGGTATACACACATAACAATACAATTTAGAGAAGGAATCTCAATTCCACAACATTCAAAAGCTTTCACAGTACATAAATCCTTATGACACTCAATGTTTTTAAACTTTAATAATTTTTGCACTAAAATGCAAAGGCCACCACGCTTTTCCTTTTTTCTCGAAAATGAATAAGCTAACTTATAGTTTTTAAGGTTAACGTTCAATTCGTCACCCGATCTTATAAAGGTTTCGGAAAAACAAAGAACATCAACATGTTTATTATCATTAGACAATTCAGATAGACAAAGCTGTATATAATCAATTTTATTTAGTAAACCAGCGATATTTTAATGCAGTAATGTAGCAATTGAACTAAAACTGTTATTATTTACGGAAAAGCTTTCAATAGACCTATCTTATTTACTTCAATATTATTTTTTACTGGAAAATTAAATGGAACGGTACCTTTTTATTTTTATTTTATATAATATAATAAGAGGGCTTTATCAGAAAGATAACGCTGCCCTCATTGGAGAATACATAAACTTAAGGTCTATTCTTAAAAATTATGGAACATACTATAAATAAATTTTGTCTTGTCCGCTAGCGGGGTAGATAATAGAGTGAGATATTCGCAGGTATTTTGAGTGTTGGAGTTGAGTTTTTGCCTTTGTGTCTCGCTACGGACACACTCAACTATTAAATGATGGATATCCTCAATAGAATTACACAAATTACAATTTGGCGATTCGACTTTACGCATCATATACGCGAACTTATTGAGTGGAAAGTGTCCGGAGCGAAGCCTCAATGCTGTAACAATGGTATGCCGTCTCATATTGGTATTTGCAAACCAAAGTAAACCTGGTAGTTTTGGTTGTATTACTTTGTACCAAATGCCTCTCCTTAGTGATCGTTCATCAAAATATTCGCTCCACATATCTCGACATTTCAATCGGATATCGCATAGGATGTCTGAATAATAGGGACAATAATCTGTTGAAATGCCAGCTGAACTGGCTCCTCTTGCAAGGTAGTCTACCTCCTCGTTGCCATCTACGCCAATATGGGACGGCAACCACTGTAGGACAATATTTTTACGTTTTTTAAGTTCTAGGATACTTTTTATTATAGAATAAGCCAATGGAATGCCTCGTAATTTAGGGGAACAGCAACGTAGCAGATGTTGGAGTGCACTTCGGGAGTCTGTGTATATCACCAAGTTCTTGACGTTCACATCTTGTGCTTAAGATAACGCTTCTAATATGGCTACTAGCTCGGCATGCATAATAGACATTTTACTGTCTAAGCACAATTGAACCTTATCTCCTGATTGATAATAAAGAAGAGCAGCCCCAACACCGGCAGCTGTTTTAGATCCATCCGTAAATATTTTGTAGAAACCCCTATATTTAACAGCAATAAACTGTTCGCAAATATCTTTAAGTATATTTGGATCGTAGGTATGTTTGGGTTTATTTATTGGATCCATATCTATTTTAATATTATTTATTATGTCCACATAGCCTACCCATATGTCTAGAGAAAACATATTTATATTAGAATCAGCCTGTTGAGACTTTAGTTCATTATGGACGATAACTAGTAAAGGCTTTTTTTATGAGTCCAGAAATTAGCTTGTGAAGTCATTAAAGACAACCTATCTAACTCGTCGATTAACTCATTTTGTTTGAAAAATTTGAGTTTTAACCAATACTTGTAGGTCAAATAAAGTCTATGGATATTAAGGGGTGGAAGCAATAATTCAGACTCCATGACATGTATAGGGGTGCTTTTAATATACCCGCCAATAAAACGCATGCCTTGATTCTGTAGGCGAGTAAGTTTACCTAGAACTGTTGCACAGCAATTATCGTATAACTGGCAAGCGTAGTCTATTCGACTACGTATAATCGCAATGTACAGTTTTCTTAGGTGTAGCGGATGCACTCCCCAGCCAGAACCAGCGAGGACTTTAAAGATGTTCAGGTATTTTTGTGTCTTATCTCGAATATACCCTACATGTTTGGTCCATCGTAAGCTTTTGTCTAACTAAACGTTCAACGTTGTTATAGGCGTTGTTGATGTCTAGAAAGCACCCTGCTCTTGAAAGCCCTCCAGAGAACCCGATCTAGATGCGTGTAACTAATTGAACGAGGTTATCAAGTCCTGATCATCCTTTCCTAAACCCAACGATATTTTTAGAAAATTTATTCTGCTTCTCTAGATACCACTCTAGTCGCATGTTTATTATCGCATGGAATATCTTACATAAACAGGACATCATGGAGATAGGTCTTAGATCTGACGAGTCATTGGTAGCTCTACCTGGTTTTGGAATCGGCACAATATGTACTTCACGCCACTGATATGGGATATACCCGGAAGTAAGGATTTTATTATATAAAGCTAATAATATTCGCCTACCGTTATCAGGGAGTTGTTGGATCATCCTATATGTTATGCCATCGCATCCAGGAGATGTATCCTTATGTTTGATACATTTATTTAGCTCCTGCATGGAGACTATGATTTCTAGATTTGGATAATCAGACGAGAAGTTTGGTTGGTTTGGAACCGCATAGTCTGGAGCTAAGGAACGGAGGAGACAGTTGGCGGTATTCTGATCGATACTGAATCGTGGCCTTTTAATGCCCTTTAGCCAGCTCATTTTATGCCATAATTCCGCGGCTGAGATTGATTCCTTAAACGAAGAACAAAATTTCTGCCAGTCCGCAATCCGTGCACGACGTATCTCGCGTTGCGCATCGGCTATTTTAGACTTTAAAATATTGAAATTTCGGGGAGTGGGGTTGCGCCTAAATTTGGAAAGAGCTAGTCTCCTTTCAGCTACCAATTTTGATAAGTCAGGAGTCCACCCATGGGAGTCGTAAGAGCTGACTGAGGGAATACCGAAGGAGTGGGCAGCAGCACTCCTTCAAGTATTTACAACATCCACTGCGAACGCCAACCCGCCTGCCAAGCGTTGCGATTACGGCACTATCCCCCATTCTTGGGGGGGCCTATGTCCAGCAGTGGACTTTAAAAGTCTGATGGATGGATGAATGTTCATAGAATAGAACGCGTCAAGCTACCAAAAACATCAACAATTACAATCCGATTTCACGTAAGTTTTATAACTTATTTATTCTGAAAATAAGATGGCTAAGAGACTAATATTTTTTTTTACCAATATATGTAGTAGAGAATTTCATGACTAGATGGCATTGTTCGTATTTTATCAAACAATCCCCAATGGGCCGTGTAATGCTAGCTAAATCCACCTCACTCAAAGAGGAGACCCGAACCTAACAATAGTACAGTGATGGTTTAAGAAAAGATAAATATTTACACTGACAAATAAAAACACTTCATCTAAGAACGCTGGAGGCCCAATTAGCCTCGTCATTTTTGCTCCTCCCAGCCCTGTTCCTGTAGATGGTAATGCACGAATGATGCCTCTCATTTTGTTAGTGCCATAGTGCAATGTGCATAGCCTACGATCAAACGACTGCACAGATAGAGTGGTTTGGATGAGGCGGGAGCCTGAGTGTTGTGGGTTTGATTCCCACACGGGACTACTTTTTGACTTTGAGTCTGGGTGTACTTTGTGTCCGTGAAATTTTATGTTTGTAAAGTCCGCAGCGATACAGGTGTTATTTCTTAGTGCAGGGTTTTGTATTTGATTAAGAACATAAAAATCGATCGAATGATCGTTTGCCACTTCTGTGCTTCTTTACTAATATTATAAATGCTAAAGTGAGTTTGTTTGATTGTTACACTTTCACATCATAATGAATGAAGCGATCATAAAATTTTTCCATACATTTTTGGAGCCCAGAAAAGTGCAGGATTTTTATTCAGGAAAATATGATAGTTCTATGTGATAGCTATTTACGCATTAAGCAGAATTATACCCACTTGCAAAACGAGTTACATTAAAAAGGTTATGATATTAGTATTTATTTTCTAAGTATCACTAAAATGCGCTAGCCGCCCGAAGCATCCCTAAAGCGGTAAAATTGAATTACGCATCACACAATGGAGTATTATGTAAATACATAGAAATTGAATATCGGCTATCGATAATGTCAAGTTATGACCGTCATACAGGTTGAAGAATATGTGGTCGGTTAGCCGTTTATATTTAAAAGGCTTATATATTATAAACCCTTATTATATAAATTATAATTGATGGACTGGACTGTTGGTTTAATGATATCATTTTAGATATCGATCACCTGTGCCTGATATTGTAGGATCTATTATTACACGGGACAATTCTATGTGTGATCTACAAATAGTTGTTCTAACATATAATTTGTGTAAGGTAAATGCAAAATTTGTGGAATAATGTATGTAAATACATCTAATAGGTGGCGTAGGTGGTAAAGACATTTAAAACAACAAGAAGTGGAGATTTCGAGTCGTCGTTGAGTGACTGCGACAGCGGCCCCAATTCCTGTCGCTGCCAAGCATCGCTCTGACGACGCTCGGCAGCGAGAGGTCCCTCCCTATTTCCGCGACGAGTTCATGGCGCTGCTTGGCCCAAGCCGGGCACGACTCGAGCGTGTGGTGCGCCGTGTCCTCGTCACAGCCGCAGTGGTGACATCCCGGAGTCGCTTCCCTCCTTGCGACTATGTGCAGATATCTGCCGAAGCAACAGTGCCCCAACAGCACCTGCACCAGTCGGAAGGTAAGGACTCCGTGCCGTCGCGCGCCCACTCCTCCAGCACCTGCTGGAGCGCCTCTACGGTCTAAAGACCGGCCCGGGCGTCTCCAGCCGTGCCCTCTATCTGGCCATGGCAGCTCGGCGGGCGTCGCCCTGCCACCTTGCCACCTCCCTGGGTAGGGAGCGATTGCCCCCCTCCCGCCCTTGCGACGCCCGCCGATACACCTCGGTGAGAACCTCCACCTCCAAGTCCCACAGGGGGATTCCGGCCAACGCGCAGGCCACCTCCATCGACACCGTGCGGTATCCACGTATGACCCTGGACGCAACGACTCTCTGTGGTCTCCACAGAAGAGCCCTGTTCGGTGCGTCCAGGGACCCCGCCCACACGGGTGCGCCGTACAGCGCCATCGACCAGATACAGCAAACACCCCTGACTTTTTTAGATTTTTTGAAATTATTATATGTGTATTTGTTTACAATTTATCTCTGCTCGGTGCAGGAAAACATAGTGTGCAATCCTGCATGCTTGAGAGATTTTCTCAACGGTTTTTGAAGTCTCCCAACCTGTACTGAGCCAGCGTGGTAGCCTACAACTCGAATCACTCTCACTCTAAGAGGAGCGTGCCAAATAGTTCTAAAAATACATTCGAAATATGACATGCTTAGATAAGAGACAATATTATGTAGACTGTTTTCGATTTCTTATAAATTCCCTCACAATGAAGTCTGAAAAACACCATCTTAAAAGCATTGTAAAAATATCAAAGTAAAGAAGTCAGACATAATAACAGTGGTAAAAACGAAAACGGCTTTGTAACAAACAGATTTGAAATATTATATTTTGTAAAAGTAAGTCCTTTGGTACTAGCCTCCTCTTTCGGCGCGCTTTGATCTTCGAGCAAATAATCTTTGAAAAATATCCACCTATTGTCGGCACCTTCTCTGCGGTATCTCTAATGTATTGGTTGCAAATCTAATGATAAATTTTATGAGTATTGTAAGGAACTAAGATGGTTTGGTATCAAGGAGGGACTTGTTATCAGGCCCGAGTGGGTAGGCATTACCGTCTTCCGTGTGACAGCTTAGTATGTTTTGGTTGTAGAGTGAGATAGCCGTCTTTTTATTCATCTCCTTTTCTAGTGATAAAGCCTTGCTTATCCCAGTATGAATGGGCCGGCTCGGTCGGGAAATTACCACCTCTCACAGAAGATCAGCGTGAAACAACTGTAAGTACTCCTTTATGTTTTATATGATGAGTGAGAGCGTCGTAGGTTGTACGCTCTTCCTATCCTCTCCTTAATATCATTCCTAACCTCTCCTTAGTATCCGACCTATATCTCCTACCCCTTTCCTTGGAGTTGGCGACGCGCGAGTGATGTCTCTGGTATTGCTAGCTTCTATAGGCAAAGATAACTGCTTACCACCAGGTGGCCGTATGCTTGTTTACCACCCGCGTAGTATAAAAAACAATCTAAGAAATGAAACGGTTAGCAGCGGTTAACCCTTAACCACATACCACCGGTCTTAGAGACCGTAGCATATTTTTGAATTAAATTTTTACGAAATGTGCGTGTCGTGCAGCAGTACGCGTCTATGTACCTTTCCGCACATTTATATAGAATCGCGCTTGCGCTCAGTGATTGTATTGTGGGTGGGACATCTGTTACCGTAATTGTTATTATTTAACGTACGTTAAGGACCTCATTTCGTGAAACAACGCTTTTTTTGGTATGACGATGGTTAACACCATTTTTGACGTTTACGTGTGCCTCAAGTATAGCTGAAACAAGCGGCCCTTAATCAGAAGTTTCGTTATTGCCATAGATTCGAAATAAAAGCTCAATCAACGGTCTCTAAGACCACACGTAGGTGGTTAAAGGATCAAATTTTATGGTTAACCACTTGTTAAGAGTTAACATTGCCACTTATCATCAGGAGGGCCATGATCAAATTTTCAAATTTGACTTTGGTTACTTGGTCATACAATCTACTGTACTGCTGTATTGTTTTTTATACTTCAAGAGCATACAAAAGAACATACATAAGGCCCGACTGAAAATGTACGCAGTTACCAAAGCTTATTGAGCTAGCAAAACCAGAAGCATCGCGTGATGAACTTGAGAGAAAGAGAAAGAAGGGGGAGAAAAATGATGATTTAAAGGAGATGAAACAGGTTTTGAAGATCTCACACACCAAGCAAAACGCAACAGTAGGGTATTCCTATTACTAAACTTGATTTAAAAATGAAGCTAATAAAAAGCGTGTAATAAATTACTTTGGCGATGTTACGAGATGATGTGCGAAAATGTAACATAGATTAGTCACGCCTAATTTACATTTTGGAACTTCATGCTCTTGTATATCAAGTATTGCCAACCCGCCTATCAAGCGTAGTGATTACGGCACTATCCCCCATTCTTGGGGAGGCCTATCTCCAGCAGTAGACTAAAAGACTGATGGATGGATGGATGGATGGATGATATCAAGTTTTTGAAATATAATAACAAAATAATTGTATGTAAATCTATCAATGCATTAAAATCTTCGACAATATTTTCAACGTCAAAACCAAATGAACATTGCAAAGGCGGATAAAAAATAAAGTCTCACGCGACGCGCTTGCACTGAGAGCTTTTATATTTTTACTCCGTATTACCGTTTACTAGTCTTCTTTATGCATTTTGCGTTTCATATTCTATTAAAATAGTAAACCTATGAGAACGGATTTCCGTAAAAGCGCCCGAATATAATATGCTTTATATTCTACTAGCTCCCATCTTCATCCGCGTGGAATTTAATTATTTTCTTTTTTTGACTAGAACCGTAATTATTTATCTTCTATACTTAATAAAACTGTAGAGAGGTCAATTCTGTACATTGAATATATATTCAACATTAATATTGGAGGATGAATGGTGATCGATACTGATGCCAAAAATGCAATCAGTAAAATTTTTGTCTGTCTGTCGGTCTGTCTGTCTGTCTGTCTGTATATGCACGCATGGATCAAAAACTACTGAAGGGATTTTAACCAAACTTGGTACGATTATAGTCCATACTCCTGAGCAGGTTATAGGTTATATAATATAACATTAAGACACATAGGAGCTGAGCAGTGACGATAAATTTGAAGCAAGTCGGATGAAAATGCGCTTTAGAGCTCTTATCCTCGCGTAAGTTGATCATACACCAAAAGTATGTATTACAAAGATGATGATGTCTTCAAAAGATTTATAAAAAGTCCTCAATAGTATATATTTATCTATTATATATAATTCCAGTGATACGATGTTTGTCCGGGATGAACACCGAGACTACTGAACCGATTTTAACTGTTTTTTTTTTAAATGTGTGTTTTGTTCCATCTTAAGAGATAGGATACTTTATATCTGAATTTATAATGGCAATATTTATTCATGAAAAAATATATGGCGGTACGAAGTTCGCCGGGTCAGCTAGTCCTTAATAAATTTTTTTTTTGAGCAGATGCCTGACAATTTTTCAAAATTAAAGTAGTTTTGCTACTCCTTATAACATAAACTATCCGCCAGTTAAAGTCTAGCCGTATTGTAATTAGCCAGAACCAACAGAGAGACAGACAGTCAAAAGTTTTAAAAATTTGTATATTGTTAACGTATATATTTATTAAACAGCTGTTATCTAGCCATAACAAACAGATACTTATTTTTTTTAGTATAGATTAACCTCTGGTTGTTATCTGGACAATTTTTTTTATGTATAGATGAACGCAACTAGCGTTTTCGTCCGTTTGGGCTTCAGAATATATTCCGAACAAGGCATATAAGCGAAATATATAAAATATTTAAGAAAAAATACTGTATATGAGGCATCTCTGAACACAAATAATATTTTTTGAGACATCTTTTTTTCTAACTATAATTAGTATCCATGCATCCATCCATCAGCCTTTTAACGTCCACTGCTGGACATAGGCCTCCCCAAGAATGAGGGATAGTGCCGTAATCGCCACGCTTGGCAGGTGGGTTGGCGATCGCAGTGGATGTTGTTAATACTCGAAGGAGTGCTGCTGCCTACTCCTCCGGTATTCCCTCAGTCGGCTCTTACGACTCCCATGGGTGGAAAGGGGTGGGACAATTCTAAAGCCGATCCCACACGGCGCAGCATAATCCAATAGCACATGATCGGTGGCTTCGATCGCATCACAGTAAAACCCTTTCTTAGTGCTCACCTTCAGTATTAAAGAAACCCATATTTATGTAAATTTTTATCGTCCTAGCCTCATGGCTTTTGGTTGTGCATTGATATGTCAGTTAGTCAGCTGTATTAAATATATGCAAAAAGTATGATGATTGTTTAAGTAGTTATGATATGAAAGCATAAAAACCAAACGAACTCACATTCGCATTACTAATGTTTGTAGTCCTTCTAGGATTGTAACACATGAAATACTTTTATCCCGATAAATGTGATCGATTACCAGTTTTTATTGCTTTTCACTTAAAATAAATAAATTTGTTCGTCACTAGATGATAACTGCAGATATTTTACTTTCATACTGCGCAAGTGATACGACGAGTGATAATGATGTCCTCAATTTCACCACACATACACCTTTTCCATTGATATCTGGCCGCAACAAAGTTATTTACAAAAACTAATCAAGTAAATTTTGTAAAAACACTTTTAGTATAATATGTTCTAAACAATATTTTCATTTTATATAACACATAAATCATGAGATAATTTATTTCAAAAGTAAAATTGTATTATATTACACAAATCACGAGCTGCACCATTTTCCGGCTGTTGAACAAGCCAATTTTATTCCATTGCGCGAATTTAATTTGTACACACGTAATAAGCGAGGTTACAGGGAGATTAAATATAATAAGTAATATCAATACGTATTCAAAATTACTAATTATATATTTTTAATCACTTGGGATGCTGGGCCTTCTATAATCTATTACATAACATTTAATTAGGAAATAAAAGCCTAGCCTGTCTCGGTGGTCTAATGGTAGTATATGCGACTACAGGCGGGTTAAAATGTTTCTCACTAAATCGTATCGACATCGCATCGCGTCATTGTGATTGGTTGTAAGATCACCGTGATTGGCCGAGGGATTATTGCGACATCACGCGTCGGTTTCTCTACCAACCACAAGCGAGATGATACGTTGTCGATACGATTTAGTGAGTTACATTCTACGGGCCCTGATCTTGACATTCAGGGTTTGAATGCTAGGTCCAGCAAAAAGATATTGAGATTTTTCTAGAAATTCTCTATAGCAATTCTGAGTAAGCAAGTTGGTGGTGTTTTATCTCCGTGCCTCAGTAAGCATGTAAAAAGATCAAGGCCCGTTGAATGTGTAGGGGTTAAGTAACAAACGCGACTGCATAAATAATAATTGCATTATAATGTAACGGAGTCTGCTACTAGAACGCACCGCGCATTGTCTTGACGTTTGTACGCTTTCAAATTAATGAAGTCTCGAGTACTAATAAATCCGTCACATATCCGAGGTCGTTTCACTCAGTCACCCAAATACCTAAAAATGTAACTCAATAAATCGTATCGACATCGCAACGCGATATTGTCAACGGTTGAGAGATCTTGAAAGATCATAGTGATTGGTTGAGCGATTATTGCGACATCACGTTTCTATGTCTCAATCAATCACAAATAAGACGATTCGATGTCGAAACGATTTTGTGAATCATATTCTAAGGGGGCAATGACGGAATTCCGTTTCATCGGATTACGTGAGGGAAGAGGTATCGCACTTGTATTTGTACTTACTCTCATGTACTCTGTATATTCATCAGCACCTCCGCCTCCAAGTCCCACGGCGGGGTACCGGCCAGAGCGCAGGCCGCCTCCGTCGACAACGTGCGTTATCCACGTATGACCCTGGACGCAACGACTCTCTGCAGCCTCCACAGAAGAGCTCTATTCAGTGCGTCCAGGGACTCCGCCCACACGGGTGCGCCGTACAGCGCCATTGACCGGACTACCTCCGCGTAAAACCTTTGGCACGTATTGTTGGGTTGCCCATATTCGGCATGAGCCGTGCAAGGGCGGACGCCGCACCGACGAGCCTCGGGGACAGTTAAAGGAATTGCTCGCGAAAGCGCCACCGCCCGTCCAGCACCAGGCCCAGATACTTAATGGGCCTGCACCCCAATTTGGACCCCGTCCACAGTGATTGACGCGCCAGCAGGTGGCCGATGTCGGGGCCAATGGAAATGCACGGCCTCCGACTTGTCCAGGGCCACCCTAAGCCCCAGCGCCCCGATCCTCCTGACCACCTCCGAGGTCCCTAAGGTTGCCAAGAAAGCCGCTTCCTCGAAGTTTCCACCCCGGGCCACGACCAGCGTGTCATCCGCATAGCAGACGACCGCAAGCCCGGGCCCGAATTCAGCCTGGAATTACCACGTCAATCCATAATCCCAGGTTATGACTTCGTTAGACCCGATTGGCTTATCGATTTTTTTTTGTTTGCACGGCAGGCAAAAGTATTATTTTTATATATCTCAGGTTTCCGATGGAGTAGCGGGATATAATATTAGTTTGTACTAGTTTTAATCAAAAGAGCTATGCAACCGAGAAGGCTGCATCAAAATGGGTTCCATTGTTTTAGCATGACACAATTTTTTTTTTGTGTTTAGAGACTTAAGGAGCCTAATACAGTAGTTTTTTTCTCAAATAGGTATATTAAAGCCATGTGGGGCCGGCTTTAGAATTGTCCTACCCCGGGGACAATTCTAAAGCCATATGAGCAATATTTAGAGTTGTACCGGGGGAGTGGGCAGCAGCAATCCCTCGAGTATTAACAACATCCACTGCGATCGCCAACCCGCCTGCTAAGCGTGGTGATTACGGCACTATCCCTCATTTCTTGGGGAGGCCTATGTCTGGACATAGGCCTCCCCAAGAAATGATATAAGCAGGATCCCTGCTCCTGACTGTTATTTTCGATTTCACATTTTTCACTTTGTGTTTAATGTATAGTGCTAAGCATGTCAAATGCTAAAAATATATATAAAAACATATCTAAATATTTATTTATATTATTAGTAAAAGTTCTCAGCGATACAATTCCTGTAGACGAGTCACATAAACGCTAGTAGAATAGAATAATCAATGTATGGGGCTAACATAAGGTTACGTTTACGTTGTCGTCTGCTAGCGTTTGTAGCACTTGTCTAAGGTGGCTTGAATTCACTGAAGTAATGTCACGCAGTTCTAATGGTCTGCGAATCCATGTTGAAAGACGGCAAACGGAGGGTTTAAGTAGTGGGTACTGTCCCCACACTACTGTGCTTATTGTCCCGAATGACGGGGTGTGTAGTTAGGTACATTTTTACCCATCTTAAAAAAGAGTGGCTGGAATTATTATTATTCAGATAGCGAACAGACGTTGTCCTGTCCGAAACTTGGCGTTTTACATTTGGATGTAGTCATTTATTTCAGCTATTTGGCATATTAATTAATTTTAAAAATAGGATTGTTCGTGTGTTAAATTTTGTTGTAAGGTATATTTTTTTTACATAGAACAAATTGAATAAATAATCCGGAAACTCTATCGCAGTGCACTTGAACTAACACAAAAAATGACAGCAAAATCGGTTCAACAGTTTAGGAGGAGTTGAAATACATAGACACGGACAGAATATAACTTTATTATTTGAATAAAAAAATATTTAATGGAAACAGATAAAAAGAGTATATAAAATGTAAGAGCTTTAAAAAAAGTTGTCATTAACTGGAAATTGGAGAAGCGCGGAGCACTAATTGTTGATATTGGGTTCCAAATTGAAGAGGACATGGTTCACAATAGTACAACATACAATGTTTTTTCTATGTTTTGTCTTTTTATTGTGCCAACTAAAAAATAATAGTACAAAGAATTGAGAGATATTTGTAATACAAATAATCCGAATATCAATTGTAAGTCGTTTTTTAAATAGAATAATGCTTCTAGTCAATTAAAATCATTGAGATATAATGCACTTACTACTTAGTATTATATTATACCCTTTATTCTACATATACATAGTTAGAACAACGAATTTTAGAAAACTGTTCAGCCTTTTTGGTTGTGTCGTTTTCGGTAGCAAACGACTCATGAACCATCTGATGTTAGGTACGTGGTAAACGCCGTTCATGGACACCGCAAGGAACACAGCCAAGGCATGACTCATCATGGAGATCCACTACTACGCTTGAGAGGAGGGTGGATAGTTAGCTTGTACATCTTTACTAATATTATAAACTACAGACCTCATCCGCATGGAATTTAATTATTGCCTATGTTTTTTATGAAAATAAATGTAATGTCATCTTATTTATTTCTCATAACATCAGCTATTTGCCAATGAAAGTTTCATGTAAATTGATCTAGCCGTTCCGGAGGTTAGCCGGAACAAATAGACAGATCGACAAGACAAAATATTAGTGGAAACAAACACACGGATACGTATACAAATAGTATAAAAATGCTTTTTTTTATATAGATAAAGTATATACTTCAAATTGCTGTTAGTAAGATATTACAAACGAACACTTAAATTTTTTTATTTTGTGTAGAAGTAAAAGCTGTTGTGTTTGTTTATTTGCTTGTTACGATGTGATAGCTGCTAGACTATTCATCATGAAATTTCGTGAAATATACCGTTGCCCTGAAAACACAGGCTACTTTTTAACCAAAAAAGTGTACAGTTCTGCCGGATAGCTACTTTTGCATTGATATACTTAATATGCCGTAGTTATGTACTTATATTATGCACATAATAGTGACCTGATTCTGAAGTGCACCCTGTCGAAGTCATGGATAGAAGCTGCTAAGTTCCTTATAAATTTCAAGAGGCTTAGCTAGTTTTTTTTTCGATAAGGTTGGAATAAATATTCCTAACCACATACCCGGTCGTTCGGGGCAACGAATAGGGTAATGTGGGGCCCCACTATATCTACCCGCCGTGTGCCGTCTCTCCGCCTATATTGGCAGACCACTGGAACTGTGTGACATTACTTTAGTTGGTAAATAAAGATATCTACATTTACGATCGGTGACAAAAAAAAATGAAATGTTTGATTTTCGAATGTTTCTGCTACCGTTACGTAACTTACCACTTTGAACGTTTTAGAGTTCCGCAATGTGAGATGTTTTGGTGTAGGCGTTCAATAAGTACGCGACAGAATATTCACTTGTTTATTACTTTTACAATATACTTCTTGACGATTACTTAGATAAAGCAGGATTGCAATACGACATACATAATTAGTCTTGGCGGCTCTGATGTAATGACAATTGACAATTACATAGAGTAAATTAAGTACGATGAATACAATCTGTGGTGTATGTAATATCTTCCCTTTTTTAAAAGAATACATTTCAAGATTTCAGGACCTGGGTAAGTATTATATATATTATATTTCTATTTCTTGTATTATAAATTAGACATGACATCTTTTACATTATGGTTTCTGACAGGACACTTACATTGACTTTTGACATTGACTATCTTGGCACTTGACATTACGTAATTTTATAAAAGTAAATATTCTTATTTGAATATGTAAATGAATACTAGAATAAACTTAAAATTATACATTACATTAATTATTCATCAATTAAACCTTGTGGCGGTTTTATAATTCGTCCATAACTCGACATCTTAGGTGCAACACTTGCTTTGGTAGTGTTTTGACTAACATGATTACTGTTTGTATTTTTTACAGGTTTTAAAATATGCTGTCTATTCCAACGGAATTCTCCGTGTGATGAATCTACTATAAAGCTACAAGGTTAACTGCAGGCTTTCGAAATCGTGCCAGGAACCCATACGTCATTCGGTTTGTTTAAAATATACCTTATCACCCTTTTGAAGATGAGACAATGGATTAAACACAAAGTGAAAAATGTGAAATCGAAAATAACAGTCAGGAGCAGGATTTGAACCTGCATCTTCTTGATACCGTCCAGATGCTTTACCAATTCAGCCATCCTGACAATTGCTCCTGACTGCTAATTTCGATAACACATCATACTTAACGTCTTTGGGTGACGCCTGCGCCATCTGTCGGCAGTATTTTCATACATTATACCGACCAGGTAAACTTAATTTTACAATTAAGATTTTACTTAATAATGACGCAAACCCTTTAAATATTTAGATATTTTTATATATATTTTTAGCATTTGACATGCTTAGCACTATACATTAAACACAAAGTGAAAAATGTGAAATCGAAAATAACAGTCAGGAGCAGGATTTGAACCTGCATCTTCTTGATACCGTCCAGATGCTTTACCAATTCAGCCATCCTGACAATTGCTCCTGACTGCTAATTTCGATAACACATCATACTTAACGTCTTTGGGTGACGCCGGACGGTATCAAGAAGATGCAGGTTCAAATCCTGCTCCTGACTGTTATTTTCGATTTCACATTTTTCACTTTGTGTTTAATGTATAGTGCTAAGCATGTCAAATGCTAAAAATATATATAAAAATATCTAAATATTTAAAGGGTTTGCGTCATTATTAAGTAAAATCTTAATTGTAAAATTAAGTTTACCTGGTCGGTATAATGTATGAAAATACTGCCGACAGATGGCGCAGGCGTCACCCAAAGACGTTAAGTATGTTGTGTTATCGAAATTAGCAGTCAGGAGCAATTGTCAGGATGGCTGAATTGGTAAAGCATCTGGACGGTATCAAGAAGATGCAGGTTCAAATCCTGCTCCTGACTGTTATTTTCGATTTCACATTTTTCACTTTGTGTTTAATGTATAGTGCTAAGCATGTCAAATGCTAAAAATATATATAAAAATATCTAAATATTTAAAGGGTTTGCGTCATTATTAAGTAAAATCTTAATTGTAAAATTAAGTTTACCTAGTCGGTATAATGTATGAAAATACTGCCGACAGATGGCGCAGGCGTCACCCAAAGACGTTAAGTATGATGTGTTATCGAAATTAGCAGTCAGGAGCAATTGTCAGGATGGCTGAATTGGTAAAGCATCTGGACGGTATCAAGAAGATGCAGGTTCAAATCCTGCTCCTGACTGTTATTTTCGATTTCACATTTTTCACTTTGTGTTTAATGTATAGTGCTAAGCATGTCAAATGCTAAAAATATATATAAAAATATCTAAATATGAGACAATGGCTTTGTGTTTTTATTATAATAAAGTGAGTTATAACACTTAAGTTGTTTATTATTCCTTTTATATAATTCTATATCTACTAACTTTAGTGATAAATGTAAGTTGGAAACAGGCAACTTATTTCTTAAATATCGAGACATACATAGTTGTGCCGGTGAGAATCCTGTCTTTTTTGGTGTGTTTCTATACAAAAGTAAAGGAATATATGGGTCTGTGTTGTTAGATTTACATTTCTTTAACATGTTTTTAATTGTGCCTATTTCTCTTTCAACCATGCCATTTGATCTACTTAAATATGGGCTGGAAGTATGATGTACTATGTTCCAATCCTTAGTAAAAGATAAAAATTCTTTACTTGAGAAAGGTGGACCATTATCCGATATCATATATTCAGGAATACCATGTCTGGCAAATATAGATTTTAAATGAGTTATAATTATGTTGGCATTTGAGCCTGACTTGAGAAGAGCTAATTCTACAAATTTTGAAAAGTAATCTACAACAATCAAGTATTTTGTACTTTCAAATTCAAAAATATCAATACCAACTTTATTCCATGGTAAATGTTTGTAATCATGATGCATAATTGGTTCTTTACTGTTGTTCCTACGATATGTTAAACAAGTATGACATTGATTTATAAATTTCTAATATCATTGTTCATATTTGGCCAATAAACAGTACTTTTAGCTAATCTAATAGAACTATTTATTCCTTCTATTTCCTCCTTCCCTCATGAGCTAAATTAATTATATAGTCTCTCATGTTTTCAGGAATTACAATTTTATCAGACAAGAAAACTATATTACCAATTACATGTAATTTGTCTTTTAGTGAAAAATAAGGCTTAATAGTCTGACCTACTGACTTTCTATGGTCTGGCCATCCATTTTGGCAATAATTAATGACTTTTCTTAGAATAGGATCTTTATTAGTTGAAATCTTTAATTGTTCAAGTTTTTCCTGACTGACTGGTAGAGTAAACATTATAAAATTAACATGCAAATCTATGTCATTCTCTAAATCTAATAATGTATTTTCACTCAATGGTGCACGTGAAAGTGTATCTGCTATGTATAAGTAACGACCTGGTTTATATGTTACTTTTAGATCATATGGCTGAAGGCGTATCATTATTCTTTGCAATCAAGCTGGAATATCATATAAGGCTTTTTTAAATAAAGTAATTAGTGGTTTATGATCTGTTTTGACGGTGATTGACCTACCATATATATATATATATTGGTGGAACTTTGTGCAGCCAAATAATATAGACATCAATTCTTTTTCAATTAGAGAGTAGTTTTGTTGAGACTTTGTTAATGAAGCTGATGCATATGCTATTGGTTGTTTATCATGTGATATTACAGCACCAAGAGCATCTTTTGAAGCATCTACTGACAAGATTAATTCTTTATTTGAGTCGTAGTAGGTTAAGACTGGTGCACTACTTATTAGCTTTTTATATTATTATACTCAGTTTCATGTTGCTCTGTCCATGACCATTCATAATTTTTTGACAAAAGTGTTCTTAATACACTATTGATTTTTGACAAATTAGGTATAAAAGGACTAAGATAATTGACCATACCCATACACCTTTGAAGATCATTAATGCACTTAGGTTTTAGCATGTCACAAATAGCGTTTACTTTGGCTGGGTCTACTTGTACACCATTTTGACTAAAAATATGACCTAAATACTTGACTTCCGTAGCACATATGATTGATTTTTCCTTATTAAATTTTATGTTAATTTCACGAGCTCTGTCAAAGACTTTTTGTAAAGTGGCATCATGTTCTGCAAGACTCCTACCATATATCAAAAAATCATCCATCATTATTTTAACATTATCTATATCACTAAAACATTTGAACATTTCCCTATAAAAAAAATTCTGGAGCAGCACTAATACCAAAAGGGAGTCGTGTATACTTATATCTTCCAAAAGGTGTTATAAAAGTACACAACTTTGATGCACTATAAGTGAGTTTAAGCATCCAGAAGCCTTTATTAGCATTAAGTGTAGTAAAATATTTTGACCCGACAAGATCAGATTTTATTTCATCTAAAGTAGGAAATTGATAATGAGATCTCATGATGGCTTTGTTAAGTTTACGAGGTTCTATACACAATCGCAGCTTACCATTCTTTTTAGTTGTTATGACAAGTGAACTCACCCATTCCGTTGGCTCCTCAACACGACAGATAATATTAGTTCTCTCTAATTCATCTAGTTCGGCTTTCAATATTTTCTTTATTTGAAATGGGAATCGACGGCATGCATCTATAGTTGGGGTTGCATCTGGCTTGACTTTTATATCGCAAGTGAAATTCTTCAGGCAGCCTAAGCCTTCGAATAGATCACTGTTAGCAGACATAATATTTTGAGTATTATTTATATCTACTTTATAAATTCTTTAGATAAGTTTTAGAGTTTTACATATGCCTATATCTATAATATTTTGAGAATTTAAATCTAAAATATGAAACAAGACATCATAGGTTTTATTGTTAAGAAAAATAGGTAAAGTACCTACAGTAGGAATAGGCTCTCCACTATATGTAGACAAATTATGTGCACTTTTAGTAATTGAATTAGGCGATACATTTAAAGTATTCCATGTCTGATATGACAAGACATTTATCTCGGCTCCTGTGTCTAAAAGGAACTTAATGGATACATTATTGACTACGAGATTTGTTTGCCATGATTCAGTTTCTATATTATTGATGTGAATAGAACCTACAAACAGGGAATCATTAGATTGATTAGAGACTAAATTAACATGTTGTACCTGCTTGGAGCGGCATACAGTTGTAAAATGATTGAATTTACCGCATTTGTTACATTTAAGACCTTTTGCTGGACATTTGAAGCGATGTACTTGTCCACATCGGTTGCATATATCAGGTCTTGAATTACTTGATATTCTGGAACTATTAGACTGTCTGGAAATATTCCTATGTCTGACATTTGTCGACTGTAGTGGTCTTGACTGATGTTGTCTACCTGCTTTTACTTGGCCTACAAATACTGTATCTTCTAGGGCTTTTGCTTCAATCTTTGTTGTTTCTATGTACTTAGCTAGTTTGACGGTTTCATCAAGTGTAGATGGCTTCTTAGATAAGATTCTTTCTTTTATATACTGGTTTTTTGAATTTAGGTTCCAACTAAAAATATCTCGCAGAAGTGAGTCTTCTAAATTGTTGAATTCGCATTGTCTACTAATATTTTTTAAATCCGTAACATAATCATCGATGGATTCGTCTGTGCCTTGGCGTCTAATAAATAATTTATGCCTTTCTATAGTTATATTGATATCCGGTGTAAAGTGGTCCGCAAACTTTTTGATGAGGGCCTCAAAGGTAATGGTGTCTATACTGACGTTAAATGAATAAAATATGTGTAATGTCTCGGCACCTATAAAATGCAGCAATATGGCGACTTTACGACTATGTTTCATTTTCCAAACTATTGGCACGAAGATATATGTTTAATTGTGTGATCCAATTCTTCCATATTAATGGCATGTTATTGCTCTTTACATCCAGTGGTTTCATATAACCGGGCCCAATAGAAGACATACTGGAAGGCGTTACCTGTAATGGCGTTGGCGCTGGCGAAGTGTCCTTGTCCTTTCTTCATTTTTTACTTCTGACACCATGCGAGATGTTTTTGGTGTAGGCGTTCAATAAATACGAGACAGAATATTCACTTGTTTATTAATTTTACAATATACTTCTTGAGGATTACATAGATAAAGTAGGATTGCAATACGACATACATAATTAGTCTTGGCGGCTCTGATGCAATGACAATTGACAATTACATAGAGTAAATTAAGTACGATGAATACAATCTGTGGTGTATGTAATACGCAAAACTTCTAAGTTATATTTAGTTCAAAATATACTAAAAAAATGTTATATTTTATTCATTCATTATATAGTTTATTTTAAAACAACCTATAGGTCGTACAGCGAGACCTTATTTAAACTAATGAAAATTAACGCTGTTAAAGATTGCCTTGACATGCATAGAAACAGAAACCAGATAGACATCTTAAAACAAAGAAATATCATATCAATTATTATATTAAACACAAAGTCACATCAATTATTATACATATTAGGGCGAACTTAATATTCCTCGCAGCGACAGGAATTGGGCCGCGGTCGCTGCCTTCTGCGAGGAGGTTATCTCGCGGAAGGAAGCGGCGGAGAGGGCCAGGGAGGAGGATTCTTCCGCTGACCCAAACCGCCGCTAGCAACTGGGGCAGCGTAGGCGCGAGTACTTGTGCCTCATGACACCCTAGCTGAGGCTGCGGGTGGATGGACCTGGGAACGTCCGCCACTCGCAAGGCCTCCTGCGATGGTGCGATAGTAGAGGTTACCCGAAAGGATAAGCTGCCGGCGGACCACTGAAGTAATCCATCACAGTACCAGTGGTCCATCAACGCAGCCAGAGAAACGGCACACGGCGGTTTTCTTTAGTGGGTGAGGGCCCCAGACTACCCTATTCGTTGCCCCGAACGACGAGGTGTGCGGCTAGGTACATTTTTTTCCACCTAAAAAAATTATGTGATGCTATTAACCAAAAATGCTTACAATGGAACAAAACTAATTAGTTTTTTTAAAGTAATGAGTAATATATAATGGTCACTGCATTTTTTTAAAAGACAACATCTGCATTAAGGAATAATTCTTGTATCACTGGGGACTTTCAACAATTTCACGGACACAAATTACACGCACATTCAAAACAACCATTTGTAGATCACACAAAGAGCTGTCCTGTGTGGGAATGAAACCCACCACACTCAAACCACTCCGCCATCTGTGCAGTCGTGTAGTGTATGCTCGTTACTCTATAAAATGCACATATTCAACACATACTGGTACAGAGCAGATCTGAATACAGAGAATAATATTATTTCGATCACGATTAAAAAAATATATTTTGTTGTTAATAAACAACCATAATAGTGGCAGATAAGCCACATGTCACCTAAGATAAATTGAAATGTCTGCAGATAGCTTTAGAAACACCTGGAACAACTCGAATATGCTACCCAACTATGCTCGATAATATTTAATAGGCTAAGTCTTCTGTAACCGATAGAAATATGCTTCATCGCCATTTAACAAAGAAGACGGTTGTACGAGTACCTACCCGTTCCATTCTCTTGCCAGCATACTACGCAAAATTTTGTGAACATGTTTGGATGTTTGCATACTTAGATGTTTATGCAATCACGCCTAAACGACTGAACAGATTTGAGTAAAACTTGAAGGTTAGATTGGACGAGACTGTGCATTAACGTAATACGATAAATGTTATCTCTAAAAAATAAATAGATTCCTTAAGATAAGCTAACGAGAAAATGGATTTGAAAGAAATTTTTGTGTTTCAAATTCATTAGACAAAAGTTATTTTACTAGCCTTGGCTCGCAGCTCCACCACAGACAAAAGTTAGTTTTTAGGTTATATGTTAGGATTCCTATACAGTAGGTAGCGAAATAAAAATTATACCACTTTTTTAATTATAACTAGCCTTTGCCAGCGGCTGCGCCACAGCCAAAAGCTACTTTATATATTGGTGGTATCTCAGGTACCCGTTATAGTAGCGGGTAGTATAAAATATATACCACTTGTTAAGTCTAATCAAGAGCTATCAAACAAATAAAGTTGCACCAAAATCCGTTCAGTAGTTTATGCGTGATGCGCGAACAAACAAACAGACTAACAGATAAACAGAGGAACAGACAATAAATCTAAAAAAAATCGTTTTGTGCTTATACACGCCTATATAGTCTTCAGTCATTTTTCTCGAATATCATAAATGTACAGACATAGCTCTGTTACAGCTTTATAATAGTATAGATAATCAAGAACTATCAAACAAAAAATAATATACTAATAATACAACCAGGTATAACTATAAATTAGTGATTTTAGTCGTTTTTATCTCAATAATATATATTGTCAATAATACCCTAATTTAGGAAGCAATCACTACGTAAACAATTATTTAGAAGTCGCAAGAGTAATATCAATAGTGGTAATCAAACCAATAAATCTTGGTACATGAGATCGATATCTCAACTTCTCCGCAACATAACAATAAATATACAGAACCCACGCAACATAAGTACTCCCGTATGTATACGCCAATACCCTTTCGCCAATTTACCGTTTTATTTGTGTCAGCATTATATTTGTGCAGCTGGTTTTGTGTAAAGACTGTAGGAAATTAAGTTTGCCAAACAATATTCTGGCACTCGTTTATTGTGATGTATGGCTGTTGATATTAAAAGGTCTGCGGCTGTATTTCTATGAACATTGATATTATCAAGTAGCTACGTGTAAATCCGCATGGAATTTAGTATATTTTTTTTACAAAGTCTTAAGTCTTTGTTTGTAAATAGCCTTAGTTTTTTCCTGTAATATCAGCTAAGTCCCGTCTAAATTAGTTTAGCCGTTTCGCAGATTAGTCGAAACAAACAGACACACACACAAAGTGTAAAAATATGAATCCGAAAATAACAGTCACGAGCAGGATTTGAACCTGCATCTCCTGGATACCGTCCAGGATGCTCTGACAATTCAGCCATCGTGACAAGTGCTTGGGACTGCGAATTTTTATAACACATTCATTCTTAACGTCTTGGGTGATACCCCGTTCTAAATGATATAACCATCAAAATTTCAAATGCTAAAAAAATATATAACAATATCAAAATAGAGAGACAATTTTTTTGCTTTTTTTATATCGAAACTAGGTTCTGCCCGTCACTTTGTTTCTATTGAATTCATAATTTGGTACATAAAATCGTTGCATGTCCCCCAGGATAAGGTGTCTTATTGAAGTAATCTCATCTAATATCCACTAGCCTCATTCTAAACTTTCTTGGGATCGGCTTCCCATCAGTTCGGCTTAAGCTGACCAGTATTTACAACGAGCAACTACCTATCTGACCTCCACGACACAACTAAGGGGACAATTGGCGACCTTAGAACAAGACTGGTGTCAGATTTTTATTTCAGGACTGACAACCTACCACCGTTTCTTTAGCACACTACCCTGGTCGTTGCCCTGAACGATAGGGTGTGCGGTTAGGAACAGTTTTTCCAGCATTAACAAAAAAAAACTGACAACCTGTAACGACAGCCAGGATGTTATTTGACAGCTTTGTTCCACTGCTCAACATGCCTAAGCACGTAGGAGGTCAGGTGTCCACAAATAAGTGTTAATTTTTGGCCACCCATCTGATTGCAAGCCTAGTGAAAGTTACTTAGCCTTGCTGATGACTTGAACTGAAAGTGTACATCTAGGCTACGACCTCCTTTCTCTTTATTGAGGTAAAAATATTCTATTGGTTTATTCAGGCTTTCATTTATATACTGTACTTATGGGAACTATTATTTCTTATCCAGCGTCTCATCTATCAACGTACCAAATTTCGTACAAATCCGCACAGTAATTTAGGCGTGATTGAACACAAACATCTAAACATTATCACATACTTTCACATTTAAAATTTTACTAGCCTTTGCCCGCGTTTAAACACCATTATTTTTTTATTTCAAACATGTTAGATGTACAGACATAGCTTTATAATAGTGTCAAGAAAGATCTGATCAGCAAATATGGTTATTATATTAAGTTACAAATAATCTTCCGAATTTGTCTAATAACTAAGACATAGCAGGAGACTAACTACATTTAGTCCCTTGAGACTTAATGGTTCAGAAATGGTCAAATAATAAAATAATCTCGAACAATATACTTGTGTGGAGATGCTCCGTAATATCTCTCGTCATTTATAATGCAAAAGGCGTTCGTCTAGCCCCGGCTTTATGTTTTATAGATACTATAATATCAATTTGCGCGGAATTAGGATATAAATATTTGAAAACTTGGTTCGTACTTTTTTGTTTTACTATTTTTATGAGAGTGGTAATTAAGGATAGCCACTCCATGGTAAGCTCCTGTCATTGCTAGCAATACTAGAATTGTCGCGCGCTGTTAATTGAGGGAAAGATTGAGGAGGTGGGGAGGAAGTATGTTAGAGGTTTGGTCCTTCGGCGCTTTCAGTCGCCGAATGATAAGCAACAGCAGACATGTCTATCTTTACTGTACGTTGATATTCTATATGAGGCTGATCTTTTAATATTAAACGTGCCTTCTCGTAATAACAAAAACTTATTTTTATTATTTATGGTGTCAGACGAGCCCCAATCTACCTACTGGTAAGTATTGAGTGCCACTCATGGACCTCGCAGGTATTTTTTTATACAACGTAGGTAGCAAACAAACATAAGGTCCACCTGATGGTAAGCGGTTACCCGTAGCCTATAGACCCCAGCAATACTCGCACGTCACTATCTTCAAGGAGGAAAGGGATAGGCGGTGTAGAGGAAGAATAATAAGAAGAGGATAAGAAGGGGTTTGAGCCAGCGCTCTGACTCACAATACGAAACACAACGGTAGCAGTATCTATTGTTATTTCACGGCGATCTTTTGTGAGAGGATGGTACTTCCCCAATCGAGCCGGTCTATTCATCCTGTAATAAAATAAATATTCAACCACTAGAATAGTACCTACAAAGAATACTACCAAGCTACTGCTTACCATTTCATTTCGCGGATGAGAAATTAATTCATGGACCGGACAATCAGTGAGTAATTCTATTTGGTACCTGACCCTAATAATTTCATTACAAGGGGTGATAATTGCCTACTTTTCATAGTTGTCAAACGACACCCGCGGGAAGAAAAGAGTATTGGGCACTTAAGTTATAGCATGTTAAATACAACTCTTAGTTAAAATGTAATGTTATCCAATGATGCGGGTCTGTAAATAAGTAACAGTTAAAGCCGTGTTATTAGATGCCTCTCTCACGATAATCCCAGATTATCTTGTAAACTTGTTTAAAGCGGCCATTGGACGAAGGGTCCACGTTTGAGGACGGATTATCTAGTGTGCGTGATAAAATAATTATGAGAGCCCTTACACATGAAATGACTTTATTTATTGAACACTAATTGAGATTTAAGTGACCATGAATTTGATATTCTATGATATAGGTTAAAAATGCCTTTGTGGTGCAGCGGTTGTGTAAGCGACTGCTGATCATCAGGTCACGGGTTTGATCCCCGGGTTGGGCAGTGTTATTGAGCTTTTCCTTAAAAATAAATAATGTTAGTAGCAACCCGAGTTTAGAAATGTGCCCGGTAGACGGCAATAGGCTCGCCCCCTATTAGGTACGTGGGACTTTTTGCTGGCGAACCGTGGGTTTGTAATACACCTCTGCCTACCCCTTTAGAGAATACAGGTGTGATGCTATGTTACACTCAATTTTTATTTTGGTACTGCAGAAGAATTCTTGTTCACCATAACGAGAGTATCCTAAGAATCTTGTCAAACTTTTTGTTTCTACTGGCAGTAAGGTTGCGTACCAAGTGGGAGTACTTACAATATTTCTTTAAAGTGCGATAAAATGTACCTAACCGCACAACCCATCTTCTGAGTTAATGACCAGGGTAGTGTGGGGCCCTCACCTACGAAATAAACTCGCCATCTGTCGTCTCTGCGCCTGTATTGGCGGATCACTGGAACTGTTTGACATTACTTCAGTGGTCAAGTAGTCACTATCTGGCCGTAGTAAGTTGGTACCACCGTCTCCCGTGTGATGGACCATGAATCACCTCAGTGTTTTGGTTGTACCAAGAGATAGCCGTACAAACTTTTACATCACATCTGCGAAATGAAATTATGAGCAGCGGCTTGACAATGCTATTACTAAAGTTGAATTCATAAGTAATGGATACCACTTACCATCATGGGTCCATAGCTCGTCTGCCACCTCATGGTGACAGTAAAAAACATAAATTGTCTGAATTTGAATTTATTCATTTGCTGTATAATGGCTAAGATGTGCTTCTGATGTTGTTAAAACTCCAAAAAGGTTTTGCTACTTAAAATAAAATGAAAAACTATACTAAACGCGGAAATACACAGGCATAGATATGTGTTGTGATTGAACCTTTAACGCAATGCGCGGGAAATTGGCTTCACGCAACAATAGCGAGGTAACTAAAGTGATGTTGATCCCGCCATGAATGGACTGGCTTGAACGATAAAGTACCATTCTCTTACAGAATATAATGGTAAATCCACAATTGGAATTTTGCTATGCAAATAACATAAGCACTTACATTGTCCGTGTGGTGACGGACTAAGAATGTAAGTGTCACCACCCCATCCTTTCCCGCGGGTGTTGTACAAGGCGACTAAGTGAAGTAAGCAATTATCATCCATTGCATTACTGGTGGTAGGGCTGGGTACCAAGTGAGAGTACTCACTTGCTATCAGACCCAAACTGGTCGGTACCACCGTCCCCTGTGTGACCGGTCATGAAGCACGTCAGTGTGTTTTGGCTGTAGCAGAATATAGCCGTTTACTCTTTCATTTCATATCTGAGAAATGAAATGGTGCGCAGCGGCTTGACAAAACTCTCGCTATGGTTGAGTCTATGAGTGACGGTTACCACTTACCATCAGGTGGGCCGTAGCTCGTCCGTCATCATTAGCAATAAAAAAAATCTGGATAACGGTTGACCCTAAAGGCCATCCCTCCAACTTCCCGCTAATTTGATACTTAATTAAATCATATCGAATCAGATCGTGAAAAGTGACATTGCGTATTTAGATATTTTTATATATATTTTTAGCATTTGACATGCTTAGCACTATACATTAAACACAAAGTGAAAAATCTAAATAATTATAGGGTTTGCGTCATTAGGTAAAAATCTTAATTGTAAAATTAAGTTTATCTGGTCGGTATGATGTATAAATATACTGCCGACAGATGGCGCAGGCGTCACCCAAAGACGTTAAGTATGAATGTGTTATCGAAATTAGCAGTCAGGAGCAATTGTCACGATGGCTGAATTGGAAAAGCATCTGGACGGTATACAGGAGATGCAGGTTCAAGTCCTGCTCGTGACTGCTATTTTCTATTTCACATTTTTCACTTTGTGTTAATGGCAGTGCGTAGTTATACTGAATCGTAAAAATACTCGATTAGTAAAGTATTGCGGTCGTTATCGTACTAACATACATTACCTACAACACACGGACGTCCAAGACAGAACTTTTTTAAATAGTTTTTAAACTAGTTTAAATAACATAAATATCATGAGTGTTCCAAATAGTGTTTTTTCTTGATATGTGCGTGTATATATTATATTACAAGTGCAATAGGTATATGATAAAAAGAGACATTTAAGTTTGAAAATTCAGTTGTTCTGCATGAAATGAGAGTAGTACCCACCTCAACGCTTCGCTTATGAGGCGTGAAATAAAACAAACAAACACCATAGTAAAGTAGAAACATACCGGGTATAAATGACATCATACCGATAACTCCAGGCAAAGATATCACTAAATAAGTGTAATAATGTGCCCCGTACCATTGTCGTCGACAACGATGGGTTAACAAGTTAGCTATTTTATAGCCGCCATCAAAACATGAGCAACGCGGCTAAAACATGGCGAAGGTTTCAATCCATTGTAGTTTTTGGAGCAAATTGTATTGTGTCCGTGTGGTGACGGACTAAGAATACAAGTGTCACTACCCCATTCTTTCCTACGGGTGTCGTATGAGACGACTAAGGGAAGTAAGCAATTATCATTCATTGCATGACTGAGAAGCAAAACAGAGTGAGACAAAACAGACTGAGAAGCTTGGCACTTGTATTCTTAGTCCACTATACGATGGACTAGTGTACGCATTATACACATAAATTATTCAATATCCCCATACAAACGTTATTACCCAGAAACATGTAAAGGACCATTAAAACTACTTTCTACTTACATTTGTTGACCCTTAACTTACGTAGGGTCGACGGCTAACCTCACTCAGATAAAAGTCACTAGAAATTTTAGCAGTGTTGACAACACTTAAAGTGTACTTCAATAAAATTATTAGGGCTCTCAAAATGGCCGAGGAGCAGTAGCAACCGTGTCTCCTAAATGTTTTATTTTATTTACAAAAAAACTAGACGTCGCGGGACGTCTACCAGATGTGAAATCATCGAAATTATTTTGTAGAAATAAAATGATCATAACTTGACAAAGTACTCCTCAAAACGAATCAAACGAGTATAAACTCGATAGGGTTGCATCGCTTCATTACAGGGTTACTGTGACCACCTTCCAGCTCCATCGTCAGACCCTGAATACTATCTAAAGAACAAGTACTGATCAAGACGAATCAAACGTGTCCAAACTCGATGGGGTTACGTCGTTTCATTACAGAGTTACTGTGGCCACCTTCCAGCTTCATCATCAGCCCCTGGATACCATCTAGAGGCAAAGTACTCGTCAAGACGAATCATACGAGCTCAAATTCGATGGGGTTGCGCCGTTTCATTATAGAGTTCCTATGTCCATCTTCCAGCTCCATCATCAGATCAATTCCATGTCATCATAGTATTGCATTGTCAGGCGATATACAGACGTGTGTAAAATTTCAGTAAAATTTCAGCTCAATCGGAAACCAGGAAGTGTGTCAAATCTAACTTGCAAAATTTGAACGGGACAAGTAAAATGAAAGCGTCGCCACGCTAACAGCCGAATTTACCCTCCCTCCGCATTAGATGTTTCACATCAATAATATGTTACTTGTATATATTTATGCTACAAAAGTTATACATAGGATATTTTATTATTCCGATAAAGGGAAGTGGGATACGCGTAAACGCCTTGATGGATATTTCAAGCCCACGCTGACGAAATCACGGGAACGGGTTAGTATTAAAGAACAAATTATTTTTGAAAGTGGAAAAAGGGAGCTTTACTGCGAGCGGGATTCCAACCTGCGTCCCTTTCAATACGAGGAAGTGCTCTACATTGCTAAGCCATCGCAGTCACAGACGGTGACTCCCAATTTCTATCTCACAACTTTAGCTTTTAGATGTCTTTACGACTTTAAAAAGTAGTTGAGAATGTCAAGTGCTATAATACAGATTAAAATAAAATTCGTATTATGTTCATTTAATTTTGACAAAAGAACACTAATTCATTTGAAAACAATATATCGATATTGCATGTAAAATCGAAACAAAATGAAGGAAAGAGGAACGTGTGAATAGCCACAGCTCGTTTGTTTGAATCCGGTCGTGTCCGGCAGCGTCCGGCCCGGATGCGATTAATTGAACCGTTTTATTTGCACAGAAAAAGCAACCAACAGTCATTTGTTTTTAACCGACTTAAAAAGTAGGTTGTGTGCCTTGTATTATTTTTGTATGTATGTACATCGATTACTATCTGATATTTGGACTGACCAAATTATTATTCTTTTGTTTGATCGGGCATACTACTTGTACTAATGTAGTTTCATAGAACTATGATAAACATCTAATGATTTGTTCTGGAGATTATTTGAAGGAGAGTTTTAGTTTTTAGGCTTTTAATAAACTGAATATTTTTGACTAATCTGACACTAAATATAGCCCCAATGATATTAATAATAATAATTTATACATCAAAAGAGCTTTGTAGTACATAATGACAATTTACAGTCGTTTGTTTGTCGATATTAAGAATTATTGTTGAGAATATAGACAGAAAGCAAACATATTTTTCTTTCTCGCTTGCCATTAATATTTACATAATATAACCGTCCGTATAAAAAATTCAGAATTAACAATACCTACACAAGAATGAATGGGACATAAAAATAAGGACACACATTATAATACAAGCCCTTTCAACCAACATGCTTTCAACCTTCATGTAAAGGGCACTAGAGATATTTACTTACTCTTTGTGATATATTCAAATGGCACACAAGTCCCTTGAGAGACATGTAAGTATTAAATAAAGCCTACTTACGTAATGTATTCGATTTATTTAAGGTTTGTATTATATTTTAGCATAATTATAGATGCTAGCAACACAGGTAACATTTACGTGTTGCCAGCCCCAGCGACAGGCATAAAAGGTGACGGAAATTTATGATTAAGAGAAGGTGAAGAGTTGGATAGTAAAGATAATAGGCTCTAGAATAACGAGAACCTCTCTGTTGCGATGTTTCCATAACGCTACATATCCTTCTTTAAATGAGATTTGAGAAGTTGAGGCTTGGCTGTGCATATTGTGTTGCAAAATCCACGAGCGGTGGAAATCACCATCAGATAGGATGAATGCCCCTCTGCCACTATTGGCAATAAAATATAAGAAACCAGAGGCCCAAGTCCCCTCCCTATCGTTTTATTACTATTATTCCTATCCTCTAATTATTAGTATCTTACGTATCCTCTCCTCAATATCCTTCCATCAGTTTCCTTGGAGTGGTGAAACGCAAGTGATGCCTCAGGTGTTGCTAGCGTCTATAGGTTAAGGGAACCACTTACCATTTGATGGGGGCCGTATGCTTGTTTGCCACCTACGTAGTATTAAAATCACATTTTATTCTTCTCTCTAGGCAACAAAATATTTTCGCGTTTGAAAAGGCGTTTAAAAATACGAAATCTGCTGTTTGTCAAAGGCTCAGCTCCGTATTTGCTTATGAAAATACTGCCTAATCCATATTTGCGCAGTTCCGATTCTGCAAACATCTACCCGCTCGCAAAAATGAATCGTAACATAATAAAATTCAATACAGCAAGTTTAGTGTTCTCTTTAAACTGTTTTGTTAAGTTTTCGTGAATTGCTTTTTATAGTTCTTTAACCCTAAAAGCAACTGACATATTCGTTGTCTAGTTGTGCACTTGCAGTTCAAACGATTGACATGTTTAGCAATTTTTGCTCGGCTGGCATCAGATGGGTGGCCAAAATTTACTCCTATTTGGGGACACCTGATCTCTCCGTACTTCCGAAGGCACGTTAAGCAGTGGGCATCAGAATCTGACTCAGGTCTTGTTTTAAGATTTCCAGCTGTCTCTTTAGTTGGTTCTTGGAGGACAGATAGGCAATCGCTCCGTGTGCACTCTTGGGTCGGTTTCACCGAAATGATCAGAAGTCGATCCCAACAAACCTTATGGATATGGCTAGGAAGATGAAAATAATGGCGGCAGACGATCCTCGACTCGCATTATTGTATGTGAAAACCGCTGCTAATAAACATGGTAATAATAAAGATACCACCGTGTTCCTAATCGTAATCAAACAGTACTATCTTGCCCCTACAATATATATATATTACCTATAGGTACGTGCCTGTTCGGATTTGAGTACCAAGCTCTGTTATTTGATGCTAAACCCTATCACAAACAGGGTTTTTTATTAAGCTATATAACGCCTTGGAGATATATGGCTTAAAACACTGAATTAACTCTGGGCAGGCCACATGCACAACCGCTGGGGAAGAAAAATTCTTAACTGGACAGCGCAGCATAGAACTACATCTCCCCGTAAATCCCTTAAACGTATGGGTGCTTGTGTACAGATTGGGAGTATATAAACACTTATATTTTAAATCACTTTACAATTACCTACATTATGCCAACTACGCGCGCACTCCAATTAAACGATCTTTCAGTGAGTTTTCCTTTTTTTACAAAAGCATACTTAATTTTCATACTTAATTATTTTGTATTTATATTCTCTTTTCGGCTATATTTTATTTTGTTTTTCCTCTTTTCAGTTAATATTTGCCCATCGTACGTTGCTCACTATATTTTGTAAAGTATCTATAAGAAAAATGATTTTCTATTTTCGTTCTCCCTTTCTCTGACCAAATCCTCGAAAAAGCCGTGAATAAAGGCGGCACACGACTATTTATTTTAACGCTCTCTTGAGGAGGCATAGGTCAAATTCAAATTCAAATTCAAAAATATCTTTATTTCATAGGCCTATTAAGTAGCACTTAAAATCGTCAAGAATACACTAATAATTAAAATAATTAACACGAGCGCCTGAGGCGAGTGCAACTGCAATAACAAAGTGGCGATTGCAATCGCCACAAGCGGCCGGATTCCGTAGTAAAGCCTTTCATGAGAAGAACCCGGCAAGAAACTCATGGGTCACTTTTTTAATTGCCAATTTATTACAATTTAATATAATCTTTATAACTAAAATTACATTATATCTTATAAAACAATTTTGAAAATTAATGAATGAGGAGCAGCTCAATCCCATTTAGTTTTATCCTCAAGATAATCCAAAACAGTGTAATAACCTTGATTACAAAGTCTAATTTTTATGGCTTTCTTAAACTTATTTAGTAGCATGTTTCGGACATTTTCAGGAATTTTATTGTAGAAGCATATACATTGCCCCATGAAAGATCTACTGATTCTGTGGAGACGAGTACTGTGAGCAACAAGATTGCATTTGTTCCTTGTATTAATGTGATGAACGTCGCTATACTTATCAAAGCTTCTGATGTTTTTCTTGACATACAACAGATTTTCATATATAAATTGAGACACGACAGTTAGAATATTTATTTCTTTAAATTTCTGTCTAAGGGAAACTCTCGGGCCAGATTATAGATTGAACGAACGGCCCTTTTCTGAAATACAAATATAGAATTTAAATCGGCGGAGCATCCCCATAGCAGTATGCCATAGGACATAATACTATGAAAGTAACTGAAATAAACTATTCTAGCCGTTTCAACATCAGTTAATAATCTAATTTTTTTTACCGCATATGCCGCTGAGCTAAGCCTACCTGACAATTTTTTTATATGGGGATGGGTATGGGTTCAACAGTAGATATCAAAAGGCGATGTTATCTTAGGAATAAGTAGGTTCGTAGCGTTATCTGTTTTAGACATATACAGCCAATCGCAACGGTTGAGGGATGCAGACATAAAGTTTAAATGATGTAACAAACCAGTTGCATTCTATTTGTTTGTCAAAACTCAGTATGTTGACGATTTGGCAACCAACCAATGTCATAATTAGCGAGATTGCTCGTAGTCCAACAACATGGACTTCTAGGCAGTAGAACAAAGTAAGTACCAGTTTCCTCATTTTGATAACCCTAACTCTAGATCAAGCGATTTACTACAAAAATCGGGATATACTCTCAACGTGCCGAAGCCCTTGCTCAATATGGGCAGCATGATACTGCCGACAGATGGCGCAGGCGTCACCCAAAGACGTTAAGTATGAATGTGTTATCGAAATTAGCAGTCAGGAGCAATTGTCACGATGGCTGAATTGGAAAAGCATCTGGACGGTATACAGGAGATGCAGGTTCAACTCCTGCTCGTGACTGCTATTTTCAATTTCACATTTTTCACTTTGTGTTAATGGCAGTGCGTAGTTATACTGAATCGTAAAAATACTCGATTAGTAAAGTATTGCGGTCGTTATCGTACTAACATACATTACCTACAACACACGCACGTCCAAGACAGAACTTTTTTAAATAGTTTTTAAACTAGTTTAAATAACATAAATATCATGAGTGTTAAAAATAGTGTTTTTTCTTGATATGTGCGTGTATATATTATATTACAAGTGCAATAGGTATATGATAAAAAGAGACATTTTAAGTTCGAAAATTCAGTTGTTCTGCATGGAATGAGAGTAGTACCCACCTCAACGCTTCGCTTATGAGGCGTGAAATAAAACAAACAAACACCATAAAAAAGTAGAAACATACCGGGTATAAATGACATCATACCGATAACTCCAGGCAAAGATATCACTAAATAAGTGTAATAATGTGCCCCGTACCATTTTCGTCGACAACGATGGGTTAACAAGTTAGCTATTTTATAGCCGCCATCAAAACATCAGCAACGCGGCTTAAACATGGCGAAGGTTTCAATCCATTGTAGTTTTTGGAGCAAATTGTATTGTGTCCGTGTGGTGACGGACTAAGAATACAAGTGTCACTACCCCATTCTTTCCTACGGGTGTCGTATGAGGCGACTAAGGGAAGTAAGCAATTATCATTCATTGCATGACTGGTGGTAGGGCTGGGTACCAAGTGGGAGTACTGACTTGGTATCGGGCCCGAGCGGGTTGGCACCACCATCTCCCGTGTGACGGGCCATGAAGCACATCGTTGCGTTTTGGCTGTAGCAGGAGATAGCCGTTTATTCTTTCATTTCATATTGGTGAAATGAAATGGTGAGCAGCGGCTTGACAATACTCTCGGTATAGTTGAGTCCATGAGCGACGGTTACTATTTACTATCAGATGGGCCGTGACTCGCCTGCCACTACATGCAATAAAAAAAATGTTGAATAATGCCTAAAATCAAATTTAAATAGTACATTATTACGATTTTATCTCGCATTCAACAATATTACTTTAGCTAGCATTCAATTAAAAAAAGAATGACCGATATAAAATTCCACCACCTCAGGGTTCAGAATTGAGTACTGAAACCATGGTATCACTTACCGGTACAATGTCATTTACACCTTGTATAAGTAACTATGGCAGAGGAACCACGACGCAACAATGCTAAGAGTGTACTGCAAAGCGGGTACTTACCAATTCATCTATAATAGAAAATGTTTGAATAAAGGTATATCTCCCATTAGAACCCAAAACAGACTGAGAAGCTTGGCACTTGTATTCTTAGTCCACTATACGATGGACTAGTGTACGCATTATACACATAAATTATTCAATATCCCCATACAAACGTTATTACCCAGAAACATGTAAAGGACCATTAAAACTACTTTCTACTTACATTTGTTGACCCTTAACTTACGTAGGGTCGACGGCTAACCTCACTCAGATAAAAGTCACTAGAAATTTTAGCAGTGTTGACAACACTTAAAGTGTACTTCAATAAAATTATTAGGGCTCTCAAAATGGCCGAGGAGCAGTAGCAACCGTGTCTCCTAAATGTTTTATTTTATTTACAAAAAAAACTAGACGTCGCGGGACGTCTACCAGATGTGAAATCATCGAAATTATTTTGTAGAAATAAAATGATCATAACTTGACAAAGTACTCCTCAAAACGAATCAAACGAGTATAAACTCGGTAGGGTTGCATCGCTTCATTACAGGGTTACTGTGACCACCTTCCAGCTCCATCGTCAGACCCTGAATACCATCTAAAGACAAAGTACTGATCAAGACGAATCAAACGTGTCCAAACTCGATGGGGTTGCGTCGTTTCATTACAGAGTTACTGTGGCCACCTTCCAGCTTCATCGTCAGCCCCTGGATACCATCTAGAGGCAAAGTACTCGTCAAGACGAATCATAGGAGCTCAAATTCGATGGGGTTGCGCCGTTTCATTATAGAGTTCCTATGTCCATCTTCCAGCTCCATCATCAGATCAATTCCATGTCATCATAGTATTACATTTTCAGGCGATATACAGATGTGTGTAAAATTTCAGTAAAATTTCAGCTCAATCGGTAACCGGGAATTGTGTAAAATCTAACTTGCAAAATTTGAACGGGACAAGTAAAATAAAAGCATCGCCACGCTAACAGCCGATTTTACCCTCCCTCCGCATTAGATGTTTCACATCAATAATATGTTGCTTGTATATATTTATGCTACAAAAGTTATACATAGGATATTTTATCATTCCGATAAAGGGAAGTGGGATACGCGTAAACGCCTTGATGGATATCTCAAGCCCACGCTGACGAAATCAAGGGAACAAGTTAGTATTAAAGAACAAATTATTTTTGAAAGTGGAAAAAGGGAGCTTTACTGCGTGAGGGATTCCAACCTGCGTCCCTTTCAATCCGAGGAAGTGCTCTAGATTGCTAAGCCATCGCAGTCACAGACGGCGACTCCCAATTTCTACCTCACAACTTTAGCTTTTAGATGTCTTTACGACTTTAAAAAGTAGTTGAGAATGTCAAGTGCTAATACAGATTAAAATAAAATTCGTATTATGTTCATTTAATTTTGACAAAAGAACACTAATTCTTTTGAAAACAATATATCGATATTGCATGTAAAATCGAAACAAAATGAAGGAAAGAGGAACGTGTGAATAGCCACAGCTCGTTTGTTTGAATCCGGTCGTGTCCGGCAGCGTCCGGCCCGGATGCGATTAATTGAACCGTTTTGTTTGCACAGAAAAAGCAACCAACAGTCATTTGTTTTTAACCGACTTAAAAAAAGTAGGTTGTGTGCCTTGTATTATTTTTGTATGCATGTACATCGATTACTATCTGATATTTGGACTGACCGAATTATTATTCTTTTGTTTGACCGAGCATACTACTTGTACTAATGTAGTTTCATAGAACTATGATAAACATCTAATGATTTGTTCTGGAGATTATTTGAAGGAGAGTTTTAGTTTTTAGGCTTTTAATAAACTGAATATTTTTGACTAATCTGACACTAAATATAGCCCCAATGATATTAATAATAATAATTTATTCATCAAAAGAGCTTTGTAGTACATAATGACAATTTACAGTCGTTTGTTTGTCGATATTAAGAATTATTGTTGAGAATATATACAGAAAGCAAACATATTTTTCTTTCTCGCTTGCCATTAATATTTACATAATATAACCGTCCCAAAATTCAGAATTAACAATACCTACACAAGAATGAATGGGACATAAAAATAAGGACACACATTATAATACAAGCCCTTTCAACCAACATGTTTTCAACCTTCATGTAAAGGGCACTAGAGATATTTACTTACTCTTTGTGATATATTCAAATGGCACACAAGTCCCTTGAGAGACATGTAAGTATTAAATAAAGCCTACTTACGTAATGTATTCGATTTATTTAAGGTTTGTATTATATTTTAGCATAATTATAGATGCTAGCAACACAGGTAACATTTACGTGTTGCCAGCCCCAGCGACAGGCATAAAAGGTGACGGAAATTTATGATTAAGAGAAGGTGAAGAGTTGGATAGTAAAGATAATAGGCTCTAGAATAACGAGAACCTCTCTGTTGCGATGTTTCCATAACGCTACATAGCCTTCTTTAAATGAGATTTGAGAAGTTGAGGCTTGGCTGTGCATATTGTGTTGCAAAATCCACGAGCGGTGGAAATCACCATCAGATAGGATGATTGCCCCTCTGCCACTATTGGCAATAAAATATAAGAAACCAGAGGCCCAAGTCCCCTCCCTATCGTTTTATTACTATTATTCCTATCCTCTAATTATTAGTATCTTACGTATCCTCTCCTCAATATCCTTCCATCAGTTTCCTTGGAGTGGTGAAACGCAAGTGATGCCTCAGGTGTTGCTAGCGTCTATAGGTTAAGGGAACCACTTACCATTTGATGGGGGCCGTATGCTTGTTTGCCACCTACGTAGTATTAAAATCACATTTTATTCTTCTCTCTAGGCAACAAAATATTTTCGCGTTTGAAAAGGCGTTTAAAAATACGAAATCTGCTGTTTGTCAAAGGCTCAGCTCCGTATTTGCTTATGAAAATACTGCCTAATCCATATTTGCGCAGTTCCGATTCTGCAAACATCTACCCGCTCGCAAAAATGAATCGTAACATAATAAAATTCAATACAGCAAGTTTAGTATTCTCTTAAACTGTTTTGTTAAGTTTTCGTGAATTGCTGTTTATAGTTCTTTAACCCTAACAGCAACTGACATATTCGTTGTCTAGTTGTGTACTTGTAGTTCAAACGATTGACATGTTTAGCAATTTTTGCTCGGCTGGCATCAGATGGGTGGCCAAAATTTACTCCTATTTGGGGACACCTGATCTCTCCGTACTTCTGAAGGCACGTTAAGCAGTGGGCATCAGAATCTGACTCTGGTCTTGTTTTAAGATTTCCAGCTGTCTCTTTAGTTGGTTCTTGGAGGACAGATAGGCAATCGCTCCGTGTGCACTCTTGGGTCGGTTTTACCGAAATGATCAGAAGTCGATCCCAACAAACCTTATGGATATTACTAGGAAGATGAAAATAATGGCGGCAGACGATCCACGACTCGCATTATTGTATGTGAAAACCGCTGCTAATAAACATGGTAATAATAAAGATACCACCGTGTTCCTAATCATAATCAAACAGTACTATCTTGCCCCTACAATATATATATATTACCTATAGGTACGTGCCTGGTCGGATTTGAGTATTAAGCTCTGTTATTTGATGCTAAACCCTATCACAAACAGGTTTTTTTATTAAGCTATATAACGCCTTGGAGATATATGGCTTAAAACACTGAATTGTACAGATTGGGAGTATATAAACACTTATATTTTAAATTACTTTACAAGTACCTACATTATGCCAACTACGCGCGCACTCCAATTAAACGATCTATATAATGTCATGTCATTTTAGTTATAAAGATAAAGATTATATTAAATTGTAATAAATTGGCAATTTAAAAAAGTGGCCCATGAGTTTCTTGCCGGGTTCTTCTCATGAAAGGCTTTACTTCGGAATCCGGCCGCTTGTGGCGACTGCAATCGCCACTTTGTTATTGCGGATGCACTCGCCTCAGGCGCTCGTGTTGATTATTAGTGTATTCTTGACGATTTTAAGTGCTATTTAATAGGCCTATGAAATAAAGATATTTTTGAATTTGAATTTGAATCTTTCAGTGAGTTTTCCTTTTTTTACAAAAGCACACTTAATTTTCATACTTAATTATTTTGTATTTATATTCTCTTTTCGGCTATATTTTATTTTGTTTTTCCTCTTTTCAGTTAATATTTGCCCATCGTACGTTGCTCACTATATTTTGTAAAGTATCTATAAGAAAAATGATTTTCTATTTTCGTTCTCCCTATCTCTAACCAAATCCTCGAAAAAGCCGTGAATAAAGGCGGCACACGACTATTTATTTTAACGCTCTCTTGAGGAGATATAGGTCAAATTCAAATTCAAATTCAAATTCAAAAATATCTTTATTTCATAGGCCTATTAATTAGCATTTAAAATCGTCAATAATACACTAATAATTAAACTAATTAACACGAGCGCCTGAGGCGAGTGCAACCGCAATAACAAAGTGGCGATTGCAATCGTCACAAGCGGCCGGACTCCGTAGTAAAGCCTTTCATGAGAAGAACCCGGCAAGAAACTCATGGGCCACTTTTTTAAATTGCCAATTTATTACAATTTAATATAATCTTTATAACTAAAATTACATTATATCTTATGAAACAATTTTGAAAATTAATTAATGAGGAGCAGCTCAAGCCCATTTAGTTTTATCCTCAAGATAATCCGAAACAGTGTAATAACCTTGATTACAAAGTCTAATTTTAATGGCTTTCTTAAACTTATTTAGTAGCATGTTTCGGACATTTTCAGGAATGTTATTGTAGAAGCATATACATTGCCCCATGAAAGATCTACTGATTCTGTGGAGACGAGTACTGTGAGCAACAAGATTGCCTTTGTTCCTTGTATTAATGTGATGAACGTCGCTATACTTATCAAAGCTTCTGATTAAACACAAAGTGAAAAATGTGAAATCGAAAATAACAGTCAGGAGCAGGATTTGAACCTGCATCTTCTGGATACCGTCCAGATGCTTTACCAATTCAGCCATCCTGACAATTGCTCTTGACTGCTAATTTCGATAACACATCATACATAACGTCTTTGGGTGACGCCTGCGCCATCTGTCGGATGTATTTTCATACATTATACCGACCAGGTAAACTTAATTTTACAATTAAGATTTTACCTAATAATGACGCAAACCCTTTTAAATATTTAGATATTTTTATATGTATTTTTAGCATTTGACATGCCTAGCACTATACATTAAACACAAAGTGAAAAATGTGAAATCGAAAATAACAGTCAGGAGCAGGATTTGAACCTGCATCTTCTGGATACCGTCCAGATGCTTTACCAATTCAGCCATCCTGACAATTGCTCTTGACTGCTAATTTCGATAACACATCATACATAACGTCTTTGGGTGACGCCTGCGCCATCTGTCGGATGTATTTTCATACATTATACCGACCAGGTAAACTTAATTTTACAATTAAGATTTTACCTAATAATGACGCAAACCCTTTTAATTATTTCACTTTGTGTTTAATGTATAGTGCTAGGCATGTCAAATGCTAAAAATACATATAAAAATATCTAAATATTTACCCAAAGACGTTATGTATGATGTGTTATCGAAATTAGCAGTCAAGAGCAATTGTCAGGATGGCTGAATTGGTAAAGCATCTGGACGGTATACAGAAGATGCAGGTTCAAATCCTGCTCCTGACTGTTATTTTCGATTTCACATTTTTCACTTTGTGTTTAATGTATAGTGCTAGGCATGTCAAATGCTAAAAATACATATAAAAATATCTAAATATTTAAAAGCTTCTGATGTTTTTCTTGACATACAACAGATTTTCATATATAAATTGAGACACGACAGTTAGAATATTTATTTATTTAAATTTCTGTCTAAGGGAAACTCTCGGGCCCAGATTACAGATTGCACGAACGGCCCTTTTCTGAAGTACAAATATAGAATTTAAATCGGCGGAGCATCCCCATGGCAGTATGCCATAGGACATAATACTATGAAAGTAACTGAAATAAACTATTCTAGCCGTTTCAACATCAGGTAATAATCTAATTTTTTTTACCGCATATGCCGCTGAGCTAAGCCTACCTGACAATTTTTTTATAAGGGGATGGGTATGGGTTCAATAGTAGATATCAAAAGGCGATGTTATCTTAGGAATAAGTAGGTTGGTAGCGTCACTCTCAAAGTGCCGAAGCCCTTGCTCAATATGGGCAGCATGAGTCCCAAAACGATGCAGCCAAATAAAGATGTATCCGATAGACCCCTTGACTTTCCAAAAGTGATATCTGACAATACGTCAAAGGTAGAAAATCCGCAAAGAAATAAGGAAGATACTAAAGAAACTACTTTCCCTAAACCCTATCCGCTGCTGCCCTTAGATTTTAAAACGGACATAGGTAAGGGGTTCGCCACACCGAAAGGCAGTTCCGAAGACAGGAAGGGTGCAGACTCATGTATGAAGCCGCCTGCCAGCGGATCAGTGGCTCGAAGTGGTGCGACCACACCGCAGGAGGCCGTGGAGATGTTGTTAGATTTTTCATCTTCGTCGGGGAACAAAGTATCAGGTATGGTGGCAGTGCGGCCCGTGTACCCATCGTCGCCAGCCCTGGCACTGCAGCTAGCCCAGAGACCGGCGCCATCGCCTTTAGTTATACCTTCCCCACACTCTAACTCGCCCTGCATCACTGACGATGAGCTTATGGATGAAGCGGTCGTAGGACCAGGGAAATAAATGGCTCTATCATTTTTCATATACTTTGCTGTTTTGGTGGTTAATAAACTTACTTATGCACAAATACAAGAATTTTGTGAAGGGACTAAAGACTCAAGCTAGGAAGGGCAGTCACGAAAAAAGGAATAGTATAATAGTGTATAAGTCTACGACCCTCTAAACTTGTCTATACTCTATTATCAGACCCTGGTCACTGTCTATCTATAACTTTAAAGTACAAATTATTATTTTGTGAATGAGGAAAAAGAGAAATTTAGTGCGAGCGGGAATCGAACCTGCGTCCCTTCCAAACGGGGGAAGTGCTCTAATCCACTGAGCTACCGCACTACCTTTCGGTCATACCCATACTCCTCATCACATTTGTCTTAATGACCAACGCCACCTATCGGAACGCATTTACTTGCATTAATCCAATATAATAAGTTTAATTTTGCAATTAAAATTCATACTATTTGATGGCGTTTTAAACATTTTGATCTGTATTTTTAGCACTTGACCTTCTTCTCATTCACATTGTCCTCATTCACAAAATAATAATTTGTACTTTAAAGTAGCTGATCATGTTAAGTGCTAAAAATACAGATCAAAAATATCTATAACTTATTCATTGAGACCATTAACCAATTGGCTCGGGTTGACAGGTTTCGTAGTATAGGGTTTGATTCCCAGTCAGGACAATTATTTGTACGATGAACACAGATATTTGTACTGCGTTTGGGTGTTTTCTATCCGTTATATGTATGTTTTTAAAACAAAAAATAGTAGTACATTTATGTAAACCCATAGCACAAGCGTTAAGCTTAGTTTGGGACCAGAGGACGTTGTGTGATAATTTCCGTGAATATTTCATTTATTTATTTACAATATATATTATACCACGTAAGTTAGGGAAAGATGACGGATACCCTGCTAAAACCTCGTGGTGTTACTTCAGACTACCTCTTGCCAGAGACGAAGCATTTGCTGCTCGCATGAGTTCCTTCACTGGCCGCCATTTATGGCAGCCACGTCTGATTTAAACGGGCCTTAAACGTGCGCAATTTTTTGTCGTTTGTCTTTCTGACTGCCTTGTCTGTATATCCATTTATAGCTCAAAAATAGCTCGATCGATTTGTATAACGAGGGTGAAAAACGAGGATAACCTTTTTTGGGCAAGCAATTGCCGTGGAGGTGCCGAACCCAAGGAAACAATTCTTGTAATAAGATTGATAAGATAATAACTCCCAGTAACTTTTAACTAGTTATGTAAACTTACATAATTATGCTGAAGTAAGCTTTTAAGCGTTGAAACTATAATAGTCACCTAACATTCTTCATTAAAGTGAAGAAAAAAAACATAGACAACGTCAGTAATTTCGGAATTATTTGGAAACGCATAACTTGTGAACAACTTCTTATTTTTAGTAAGGTACACAAAAATATTATTAGCTATTGAATATGTTTAATATAAATCGTGGTAAAAACTATTATTATTTGAGTTCCATCCACTTCCCTACGAAAACCGAACTTTAACGAAAGGAGCCGAACTTTGCATGCTCTGGAATATAGGTTTGTCGTTATTTGGTGTGAATCTGAAGGAAATTGATGTTTCCCAAGAGATCTTATCGATATGAGATAGAAAGTATACATGACCTGACGAATAAAGTAAGGTGTATTTAGAGCCTACTAGTAAGATAAAGAACAACAAAGATTTAGCTCTATTCCTAATGCAGCGTCGAAGCCTCGCAAGGTCATATTATATCTTTTTCGAAATCACTGCCCGGCGGAGGAAGATAGCATCGTGAGTAAACCTGATTGCCTAAGATATAATCTCTGCTAATGATGTTGGTCAACCCGCATTGGGCAGCGAGTTGGATAATTTCTTGCGGTGTAATCGAGTGAAAGAGAAAATTAGCTATAGTATAAACCAACGTTATCTGGTTATAAAGCTCAGTATTAAGATGGTAATTGTTATTGATAACAGTTTGCAAGTTATCTGTCCCTGCAGGTCAGTCTGAGGTTGGGAGAACGTAAGGAACCTCTAAGTATTTTATGCTATGTGGGTGGTAAATAAGCATGCGGCCCAGCTGACATTAAACGGTTAGCGTAGCCTATAGACGCTAGCAACACGTGAGGAGTTTCTAAGAGAGGAATACGCTGGGGAGGAAGTATAATAAGCAAAGGATAGGAAGAATACTAAGGAGAGGATAGGAAGGAATGTAAGGAGACGATAGAGTGAGGGTTTGGTTTGCGCCTTTAGCGCTCTCACTCATAATACGAAATGCAACGGTGGGAGTACCTAGTACTACGACTTTTCTGAGAGATTTATCAACAGTCTATTACCCCAAACTCAGCTAACGTGCTGATATAAATTCATCCGACTATGAGAAGAGAGACGGGCCTAAAAGGGACACGGTAATGAATTGTAAAAGAGTAATTTACAATTAAACGTATGCAATCATCGGTCATAACAAGTTTGCACAAAATACACGTCTGGGTTAAAACGAGAATGTTATGCAATATAACACTCAACTCAGTCCAAATTTGGCTCGGTTCCAAAGCTATTATGAAACTTTCTGCGCAACTAAGTAGTTGCATTAATAAAATATTACACTGTATTGACATTATACTATTTTTTTTCTTTTATCCAAGGTAGAAAACTAGCTAGGGTTAACCAGACAGTGCCGTAACCGCCACTCTGAACTTAAGTTATCAGTCAGGTGAGGAAGAAAGAAGCATGTCAAGGAGTGTAAATAGCTGGCAGGTTTAGCGGACTAAAGTGGGGATAGGCCGGCAATATCTACCAAAGAAGCGACCATTGCTCTTATGGTATGATGCACTGACACCAAATGATCTGATGATCTCGAAAAGTTGGTAGGGATTAACTGGGTGCAACACACGGAGAATCGGAGGGTAAAAAAGGAGGTGCCTATGTTTAATTCACCAGCAGCTCACTTGATGGTGTAGGGAAATCACCACTCCAAGACCTAGTAATCCCTGGGACATAGCTAATTTTTTACGTTTACTTAAGCCTTTCAAGTGAATCTAATCTAAATATAGTTCGAACAAATCACACCAAATAAAATTTCCAATTCGATATCTACGAAAGGATATCGAAACTATATTTCGAATAGTAAAGTAGAAGAAATCAACGGCTGATAAACGTAATATAGAAATCAGGCACTCGCTGTGGGCCGAAGATATCTCTTCAATTCGTTTGTTCAAGAAATTGAGTCAATGAACGCTACAAATTTACTTCTGCAGCTTTCTGATCATTATTTGTATCACCAAAAAGTCCTTTATTGTATGTTTTACGCAACATTGTGTTCTTGTGATGATATAAGGCGCCCAATAGGCTGGCTCATATACAACTATTCACAATACAAGAACTACTCGCGTTGTAGCGTGCAAACAGCGAGATTACAAAAAAGTTATATGTATAGTAAATATGGTTGCAGTTTTAGGAATAAACTAATTTGGAAACAGCTGCTGCAGATATTTTGGAAGAGAAACAAAAGGCCAATTTATTTTCTTATTTTTTATGTCGGCAGACTAGTTACGTCTCCTGTAAGTAAATGAGTTAAAATTACCAGGGCATAGCCAAGCCGCCGCCTGATGTACTACCTCTACGCTGAATATAAGAGTCAATTTCAAATTCAAAAATAACTTTATTTCATAGGTTAATTATATAGCACTTAAAATCGTCAAAGTTACTTACAAATACAAATAAACTCTTTATTTCAAGTAGCCGAGACTCATATTTATGTTAGTAACAATAATACTTTTTCATTACTCATACTCAGAAGTTGCCTGAGGAGCGGGTTGAAAATAATACTTTTCAGCCCTAGGGAGAATCGTTTTCAACTGACGCTGTCAAATTATTAAAAGAAAAAAACTAGTTCTATTTTCACATTTCTATTGAACCTTATTCTAACTTACTACAGCCACTCAATCACAGCGCGATGTTTAATTGAAATAACAAAGTTAAGTATTAAATAAAGATTTTTTTTAACGACCACCTATTATAATTTACTTACTTTCAAATATTTCTTTAAAATAATATAGATTTGGGTAAAATATTTTACCATCTTTTCAATGTTGAAAATAAAAAATAATGGCTGTTATGCTGGCCGGCCATAAAAAAAAAAAACAAACTTTAAATAAATAATTATCTCAGCGGTTGATGTAAATTAAAATTCACTCATTTTTGCATGTTTTTATTTTTACTTTCCTTGTATTCGTAATGAAAAGCACAGTGTTTACCTCGGGTTAAAGACTTATTTAGTTACTCGAACCATAAGCGCCCTTGCTGCGCTTGGGCGCCACGAGTCACTTTCACCCCTAGGATAACAATGTACAATTAAATCTATGTTAGTATCTTTCATATAAATTTAGGTTTGTCCGTGTGGTGACGGACTAATAATACAAGCGTTACCACCCCATTCTTTCCCACGGATGTCGAATGAGGCGACTAAGGGAAATAAGCAATTACCATTAATTGCATGACTGGTGGTAGGGCTGGGTACCAAGTGGGAGTACTGACTTGGTATCGGGCCCGAGCGGGTTGGTACCACCATCTCCCGTGTGACCGGCCATGAAGCACATCGTTGCGTTTTGGCTGCAGCAGGAGATAGCCGTTTATATTTCATTTCATATCTGTGAAATGAATTGGTGAGCGGCGAAAACAATACTCTCGGCATAGCCGAGTCCATGGGCGACGGTTCCTATTTACCATGAGATGGACCGTGGCTCGTCTGCCACTCCATAAAAATTAAAATAAAAAAGGTAAGCGCAAATAGAAATTAATTTTAAAAGTGACTAATAAGAAGTTTTGTCAAGAACAAGTTGTTTTTGGTTTTATTCAGAATCAAAATATTTTTTACCATTAAGCGCTAATAATACATTTAGAAAATAAGCAAAGTTTTTAAATTGCAGGTATAGTTTCCATGATTCATTCTGTTGAATACTTCTTACCAATATGAAAGTACTTATTTTCACAAGCAAAATTTTTTTTAAACTTTCGTATATTCTTGAAATCTTCAAGCAATTGCGTCTTAAAATCTGTGTCCATTCGTCGCTCATTCAACAAATTCGTTGTGGAATTATCGAATAGTTGTAATGTCCTTACAAAACCTCGAAATTCATTGACTGCTCAAGGATGGGGCATTGAAAAAGATTAATTGTGCTGTCAGACCCAAAGTTGAGAGCGACAGGCAATTGTCTTGAGATTTACAGACTTCTGTTAACTGTTATATGGTTTAATCATTCAGTTAATTACACTTCAAGAGATTTAATAATTCCAAGATATAAAAAAAACAGCAGCTAATATTTTCTATAATAACTTCTTAAATTAATTAGTAATCTTACATCGAATCCCTAATCATCATCAGCCTTCCAACGTCCACTGCTGGACATAGACCTCCCCAAGAGAACACCAGAACGAGCGGTCCCGTCTTGGGGGATAATGCCGTAATCGCTACGCTTGGCAGGCGGGTTGGCGATCGCAGTGGATGTTGTTAATACACGAGGGAGTGCTGCTGCCCACTCCCCCGGTATTCCCTCAGTCGGCTCTTACGACTCCCGTGGGTAGAGAGGGGTCCCTAATCATATAAAAATCCCTAATCATTAGGGATTCCTAATCATAAATAATAAATGTAAAAGTGAGTTATTTTAATGCTTTTTATGTTTTTTACACGTTTTCATGTCGCAGCTTGAACATCGCTAGGACTATGATTTATTTATGAAAGTGGAAAAATATAAATATAAAAAAAATTCAATGTCAAATGTTAAAATACAAATTACAAACTAACACATAATGAAATTAACATAGGCTACTTTTTTCCGGATATACAGGTGATTCCTCTGGTATAGCTGTTTTTTCACAAAGATAATAATTTATCGGCAGTAGTCTTATCTAGCAGATCCAGCCACGCGTTGCTGTGGCACACATAATATTTGGTTGTTAATTTTGGAGTAAAAATACTAAATCCGCGGGTTAAAAACTATCGTACCTTTTAAGTTGGAACACAATAAAACGTTAAGATTGCATAAATAAATGGATTTTTTTATAGATGAACCCAATGCTGAGTAGACAAAACTAGTACTATAAATAAACTAGAATAAACAGATAAAAATGACGTAGTTTCCCAGATATCAAGAAATTGGTAATTAAACAATTAAATTAACACCTTATCAGTTCGAGAGTGAGAGATATCAAAATAAGCTAATTCGATATCAGCTCATTAACTTTTGAGGCTCCATGTTATGCCCACATGCCGAAGAAGGAAACATTCGTCAGACAGTCGTCAGTAATGTCGTAATTAATATCACCTGGCATCATCCCAATATATTTTACTGCAGCCAGTCTTTTTTTAAACAGCCGTGGAGAATCTCGATGCGTTCCGATTTAAGGGGAATGGGGCTGAACATAATATCCAAGCTCCTCTCAATTATATCTCAACTCCTTTTGACTCTATTCAAACTCCCCTCTCTCCTATTCCAAATTCTTTGGAATATAATGATGAACTGCCTCGGTGGTGTAGCGGTAGTGTATGCGACTGCTAATCATGAGGTCTCAGGTTCGATCCCCAGGTCGGGCAATGTTATTGAGCATTTTCCTTAAAAGAAAAATTCTCAGTAGCAGCCTGGAGTTTGGAAATGTGCCCGATAGACGTCAATAGGCTCGCCCCCTATAACGTGGGACTTAAGCATAGTTGGCGAGTCGTGGGTGTATAATATACCTCCGCCTACCCCTTAGGGGAATACGGGCGTGATGCTGTGTTGTGTTTCATAATGATGAATTTTTAACGTGTTCTAAGGCTTGACTGAAATCCTGGTATAATTGAGTTCGTCTTATGGCTTAAAAAGAGTAACTATTTCGACGTGTTAACGAATTGTACTCACAATGAGATGTTATATATGATTCATAAAGAAAGAAAAGCTTCTCTAACCTTTAAATTATATTATTGTCGACTTTTCTAATAAATGTTCAGAAGGTTGATTAAAATTGTTGGCTAAAGATCAAATGGGTGCCTTGGGAAATTAGTTACTGGCTATAGTTACAATATTACGTCGTAACCGCGAGTGATATTTTATGGGACTATACAGAAAAAACCTGTGAAGTAGTGTCTACTAGTATTTAAGTCAATATAATAATTTCTAATAATAAATATTATATTTAGTAAATGTAAGTGGGTGATCATAGTCCGGATCGTGCTCGTCGCGATACCTGCTAGCCTGTATTCCACAGGCTGCAATCCGGCTCGAATGTGTACCGCAGTGCGGGTTAGGGCGTGCCCCAGAGGCGACGCGTACCGACCCGCCCCCATCGGTACGAATATTGGCAGATGCGGCGATGGGGACCGCCACCCATCACGCCTTGCCCAGTTTGGCGATTCGAGGGGAGTGTCGAGTAGGCACGTGGAATGTAAGAGGTGGTGTGGAAGGTAAGTTACACGAGCTGGTAACCGTCATGTCGGACAGACAGCTTGGTGTGCTCTGTTACACAGAGACCAAGTGAAAGGGTAGCGACGCCTGTGATCTTCCTGGTGGCGGCATAGCTCTGTGGTCTGGTGTACCGCAGAGCGATCGGGCCAGCATGGGAGTGGGAGTGTTGCTGTCCGCTCGCTTGGCCTCAGGTGTGAAAGACTACGGAATGTTCGATCCCAGACTTCTATGGGTCCGAATAAAACTAGGTGTCACCAGGGTCTTTGCGGTTGCAGCTTATGCTCCCGTAGGCTCTTCGGTGGCATCGGATCTAGAGAATTTCTGGGATAATGTTAGGGAAGTTCTGGATTTGGTAGAAGCTAGTGAACACGTGATCGTATGCGGAGACTTGAATGGATGGGTTGAGACCAAGCATCCAGACTTCGAGGACGTGATTAGAGAGTGAACGATGCAGGTAGGCTCATTGCGGATGTATGTATGGAGAGAAACCCTATAGTGTCGAACACAATTTTTCAACATAAGGACATCCATATGTATACATGGAGAAGGAATGAACAGAGAAGTATGATAGATTTAATTCTGGTAGACAGTTGCCTCCGAAGTAAAATTCTGGATACAAGAGCCTACAGTGGTCCTACTGTCGACACGGACCACTATCTCGTTATTGCGAGATTTAGTGGTCTGTTCAGAAAGTGGAGACACTGGCGAGAGCGTGTCCACTTCGAAGGGCTTGAAAGAATAAAGATTGAAAAGTTGCATGATGAGAGTGTAAGAGCAAAGTATGCAGAGAGTGTCCGTGAACGGCTGACAACGGCAAGTCAGCCGGAATCTGACATAGAAGAATGCTGGAGAGTATTGAAAGATAGTATGGTAGATTTAACTGCATCGGTGATGTAGCGGTAGTGTATGCGACTGCTAATCATGAGGTCTCGGGTTCGATCCCCAGGTCGGGCAATGTTATTGAGCTTTTTTCTAAAAATAAAAATTCTCAGTAACAGCCCGGAGTTTGGAAATGTGCCCGGTAGACGTCAATAGGCTCACCCCCTATTACGTGGGACTTAAATATAGCTGGCGAGTCGTAGGTGTGTAATACACATGGTATGTAATCCAAAGCCTTAGGGAAAGCGAAACGTGATAGAGCAAATTTGATTGCAGAAGTAAGGCTGACCAAAAACTTCGAGAGCAACACCAAACTTTTCTGGAGGGAGGTGAAGAAATCTCGGAGTCGTTGGTCAGCTTTCAGAATGAATAAAATAAGGTCTAAAGGTGGAGACATTCTTACGCAAACACAAGATGTGTTAAGCCGATGGAGTGAATATTTTGGAGATAATATGTATGCGGATGTTCAGGGTGATGCTGGTGCCACATGTGGTCTAACAGATTAATATTCAGTACCGGCGTCCTCTGATGACATTAGTATGGATGAAGTTGAATGGGCGATTAGAAGTTCAAAAAATGGTAAGGAAGCGGGTATTAATATGGTGTCTGCTGAGATGATCAAGCTTGGAGGCTAATGTGTCTGGGAATCCTTCCTGATGCTTCTCAATTTATGTTGGAGCTCAGGAATGCTTCCCAAGGACTGGAGAAACGCAGTAATCATGCCCTTGTTTAAAAACAAGGGTTCAAGTTATGACTGTACAAACTACAGAGCCATAAGCTTGACCAGTTTGGCAGCCAAAGTGTATGGTAAGATTATTGAAAGGAGAATGAGGATGGTGTCTGATGAATTTTTGTGTGAGGCACAAGGAGGTTTAAGGTGTGGACGAGAATACATGGAGCAAGTGTTTTCTCCGCACAACATTGTGGAGAAGCATCTGGCTGTAGGCCAGAAGGTTTTCTGCAGTTTTGTGGATTTGGTGAAAGCATTTGACACTGTTGTACGAAAGGAACTTTGGGACATTTTGCCGGAGTATGGTATTAACGGTAGACTGCTACAAGCGGTGCAATCCAACTACATGGGCTGCAGAGCTTGTGTGCGGCTGGATGATGGAATGTCACCCTGGTTTGATGTCAATATCGGCGTTAAATAGGGCTGCGTTCTATCATCCAGACTGTTTATCATATATCTGGATAAATGTTTACAAAGGCTGAATGAAATGATCCCACGTTCAGATGGGCAACTCAGTAGTTAACTCTCTGCTATATGCAGATGATGCGATCCTATTAGCGCAGTCTGCGACTGACCTGCACACCCTAGTCGACGTAATGGCAGAAGATTGTAAGAAAAGGGGCCTACGTGTGAATGCGAGCAAAACCAAAATAATGGTTGTTGAAAGAGAAGAAGCCAGAACAGATGTTAGAGTAGCAATGGGAAATGGTGTACTAGATCAAGTTGATAAATTTGTATATCTTGGATGTGGATTCAATCGGGATGGAAGGTACACCACTGATGTAGAGAGAATAGTGAATGCAGGAAATAGAGTGAACGAAGCATTGGGGCAACTTCTCGGCAGCCACCACTTCAGCCAGAAGGCACGTGTCGCAATATACAACGCAGTGCTTGTCCCAATGTTATTATATGGAAGCGAGAGTTGGGTATGCAAAAAGGAGCATGAGAGTAAAATCAATGCGGTCGAAATACGATCTCTGCGGAGAATCTGTGGAGTGAGGCAGACTAACCGTATTCGTAACAACGACGTAAGAGAGCGAGTAGGTATGAAAGAGAGTATTGGTGTAAAGATGCGAAAGGGAATGCTCTGATGGTTCGGACATGTGGAAAGAATGCCGGACGAGCGACTGGTTAAGAAGATATACAATGCGAAAGTGGAAGGATGTAGGTAAAGGGGGAGACCGAGACTCACCTACCTAGACCAAATCGGTCATGTATTGAAGGAGGGTGGAGTCAGGAGTCTCCGAAACCGGCGAGCGTGTATGAAGAGAGTTATGAATGTTGAGGAAGCGAGAGATGTATGCAAGAATAGAGCTCTTGGCACTCTGTTCTCTCTGCCTACCCCGCAAGGGAAATGGCGTGATGATAAGTAAGTAAGTAAGTATATTTAGTAAATTTAAATTTTCTCGTAATATGCCTCTGTGTGCTGATGTACGTTTATTTCCAGAAGATACAACATCTGAAAAATGTGAAAACAGTCATAAAATTTTGTGGCAGTATAGCGTCTATCAATTCTTTAATCTTCCAGGTACTATACATTTTAACAATCGCAGATCAACTAGATTGAATACAACAAGTAGCAAATAACTCTCAGGCAAATAAAGCAACCACAATTATGTAACAAATTTAACCTGTTATAGAATGGACATTTTAGGACAAGGACACACCACATTATATGGATTGTCAATCCAAATCCAATTTTTCTTACAGTTAGCGTGGGTTGCTTTGATAACACCCTGCACTAGGGAATAATCTCTGTGCTGCGGCGAACTTTACAAACGTACCGTGTCACGGACACAAAGTACGCCCTGACTCAAAAAACTCATTTTTATAGGTTACACAAAGAATTGTCTTGCGTGGATAGCGGACCGACAACACATCAGATCAGTATCTAAACCACTCCACTATTTGTACAGTAATTCTATAAAATACTTCTGAAATTTACTCTGCAATATTCCATTTCATGTAAAGCAAGATTAGATGTTCGATATAACTACAGCTCGTTAGTTAAGTCCGGTCGTGTTAAACGCCAGTGTCCGACAACGGACACAATATAATTGAGTTGTTTTGTTTGCAACCACAAGATGGAAAAGTTTAAGCTGTTGGAGAAATAACTTTGCGAATTATTTAAAAGCAATGAAGTATATTGCGCAAAGAAATGGTGTATAATATATTATGTTACCGTCTTACACAGCTACTGAACTATATGAAGAGTTTCTGGGTATCAGGAACACTCCACTTTTTAAAGATAAACAGACTATCAGACAGTCTTTTGTACTCTTGACTAAGAAAAAAAAACAAAACTGAACACAAAACTATTTAGATATTTTTATATATATTTTTAGCATTTGACATGCTTAGCACTATACATTAAACACTTTGCGTTTTTTTTAATTGTTTAATAAACACAAACTTCTTAAATTATAGACCTATTGTCTTCAGCCCCAAAGAATGCAAAATTTCAATATATTACGAAGAGAAGTGGATGAAGAAAAATTCCCTTACATAGAGGCAGGGAAAGCATTAGCTTCTATATTAATAAAGCTTGTTAAACAGCTTAAAAACTTATATTTTATGGTGTTGCCAAATTACAAAAAAGGAATAATATTTCCAGACACCAGTTATTTGATTGGAGCCACATAGTAATATATCTATACTATTATAAAGCTGGCCGTGTGGGGTCGGGTTTAGAATTGTCCAACCCCTCTCCACCCACGGGAGTCGTAAGAGCGGACTGAGGGAATACCGGGGGAGCGGGCAGCAGCACTCTCTCGAGTATTAACAACATCCACTGCGATCGCCAACCCGCCTGCCAAGCGTGGCGATTACGGCATTATCCCCCATGACGAGACCGCTAGTTGTGGAGGCCTATGTCCAACAGTGGACGTTGAAAGGCTGATTGGATGGATTATAAATCTTTAACAGAGCTGTGTCTGCACATTCAAGATATTTGAGAAAAAATGACTGTAATATGCTATACACACACGCCGTCTTAACACAAAACAATTTTTATTAGAATTTTTGTCTGTTTGTCTGTTAATCTGTTTGTTTGTTCGCACATCACGCAGATATTACTGAACGGATTTTGATGCAACATTTTTATTTGAAAGGTCTTAATTAGACTTAAAAACTGATATACATTTTATCCCGCTACTTTACCGGGAACCTGAGATATGACTGAAAAACTAGCTTTTGGCTACGGCGAAGCCGCAGGCATAGGCTAGTTTAAGATATTTGAGAAAAAATGACTTTATTAGGCTATATAAGTGTGTCTAAACACAAAACAATTTATTTTAGATTTTTTGTCTGTTTGTCTGTTCATCTGTTTGTTTGTTTGACGATCACGCAAAAACTACTAACGGATATTGATGCAACTTTTTTTTAATTTGGTAGCTCTTGGTTAGACTTAAAAACTGGTGTACATTTTATCCCGCTACAATATCGGGAACCTGAGATATATCCTAAAAACCAGCTTTTGGCTGCGGCGAAGCCGCGGGCTAAGGCTAGTATATTATATACCTACTAATAATTTAAGTTTGATAAGTAGACAATCAACTACGTCTGAAACAGCAGTTATAATCGTTATAATTAACCAGGAGATTGCCCAAAGCTTTCTTATCATAACATGCATTAAAACAATTTTATCAAACCCAGGATTTAAAATAAAAGTGGCGTATTATATGCTACTACAACATAAATTCAGAAGCTTCAAAACTTTAGTCAAGTGTAAGTTATGTGTAACATGTCAGGTGCTTATCTTCTTCACTTACCGGGAGTTACTCAGGGTAGATAGTTAGCACAGTTAGCGACGACATTCATGGAAACTTTAAAGTGTACTCAGTAAAAGCAATTAGGTTTATTCCAAGCAGCAAAATTTAAATTTGAATGCAGACGTATATTTGGTAATATTTATATCCTTCAAATATGATAAATGTAAAGTTTGTATGTGTGGATGTATGAATTAGACGAAATGGTAAAAAAAATAACTCTAATTATAGAATTTATAATATTTTTTTATAATTGCCAATTACATGGTAGGGCATGTAATTTGCAATTATTAACACTGTCTATCAATTTATGTGTAAATAATTATTGATATATCTACTGAACTCACTAGATGGCGGTACCTTATACACGCAATGTTTTTTTATTACCATATTAGGTGGGTGAAATGTCATACAAATCTCATGTTATGTACAATTCTAAAGTCCGCAAAATTTTTATGGTGAATTTTTTTTTTTTTGTTTTTTTTTTCTCTCTATAATATAGACTATAGCTAAATTGAAATAACATTATCAAATGGGCCGTGTTGTACAGAAATGATCGAACCCACAAACTAGCCAAAATTAAGGTTTTAATGCCAATCAATTGAAAATTATCTTTATTTTTATGTCACAAAAACTCGTTTTATTCTGCCAACTACAAATATTTTTTTATGATAGGTTATACCAACCCAAGACTACAAATAACACTGAAAAAATAAAGCAGAAGTGGTTCAAATCAGCGTAACTTTTATTTATGTTTTTGTGGATTAGCTCATTTTTGCACAACACGGTCCAATTAATTACGTTAAGTAAGTTCTGTGTGACCTCACATTGTAACTACAAATAGTTTGTTAATTGATTTTCAATGTTTGCTGGGCAGGAGCTCTAAACAATAGCTGAGTAAATAGGACGGCGTCGAAGATGTATGAGGCCGTCTGATTAGTTGGGAGTAATTGGATTTGTTGAAAATTTCATTTGGAGGGACACAAGAGTGTACTTGTTGTAAAATAATCACTAGCTATTCTCATAAGTGTTAAAGTAACTTTGTAAGTTTTTGCGCTTTGATAGCTAAACCGATAAATAAAATACTTTGGAAAATCCAAAAATGAAACTGAAAACTGCACGCCTCCGATTAGGAGGTTTTCAGTTACATTTTTCACAATAAAATTGATTATTTGATAAGTAACTAATAATGTAATGGTCTTACTAAGTACCTAGTTTTCAATAAATCACATAGATAGCTCTAATTTCAAATAATGCTAATGTGTTTCTCATGTCTTATACGCCATCTAGCGCTAATTTTAAGAAGTACTAATATATTGGTCTGTAGAAATAGTTCTACGAAATAAGTTATAGGTTATAGCGCTGGTTTTAGTGTATCGCTGTGCCATCGAGTCCAGCGTAAATATTCACTATTTTTTGTTTATTTAATAACAATTAAACCACATCGAATCAGACCGTGAAAAGTAACAGGGCTCTATTCGTAATTGTACTGAAGTTAATAAGAAAAAAAGACTCGATTAGTAAAGTATTTCGGTTGTTATCGTGTTAACATACAATACCTACAACAAACGGACGTCCAAGACAGAACATTTTTAAACAGTTTTTTAACTAATTTAAATAACAAAAATGGCATAAAAAATATAATGAGTGTCAAAAATAGTATTTTTTTCTTGATATGTGTATGTATATATTGTTTTACAAGTGCAATATATGATAAATAGAGACATGTTAAGTTTGAAAAATCAGTTGTTCTGAGTAAAACGAGAATAGTACCCACCTTAAGGTGCAGCGCAGACGACACACTTTTTGTGCGATCAAATCTGCGGCGCACAAAAAGTCTGCATGGCGCGCTAAAAGTCCGTCGCGGATTTTTCTGTCCAAACAGGAGTTCAACTTATACTATACATTTTAATCAATTAACATCCAGGGAATTGTTGTTAATCTCGACGCCAAGTTCCCATGACTCGAATGCGTGCCCTGGAGGAATGATACACGATACCTTGCTCAATGATTACAATGTTTTGTAACAACCACACAAATAAGAGTATACAATTAGGCAGATCGCACGATTATTATATAAATTCACAACAATATATTTTATAAAATGGCTCCCTATGTAAATACTGTTGAACACAACAACACAAACTGATAGAGAGATTACTTTTGTACCAGACCAGAGGAGTCCTTACAGGAATCATAGAACATCAATTAATAATATATATATCAATCGATTCACGACAGTAAATATATCTACGTGAGGAGATTGAATGCTCTGCATTTCGACAGCGTATACGTCCCTACAGTTCTGCCGACAAAATGATCGTAGATGTGCGTCGTGTGCGTTACTGCATATAATTACATAGGTTCTATGTTTACAGACTAAAAAGTGCGACGCGGATAGTACGTCGTCTGCGCCGCAGCTAACGCTTCGCTTATGAGGCGTGCAATAGTGTGTAAATCAGTGCAGTAGAAGCCTGATTCTAACGAAAAATCTTATGGTGGCAGACTAATCACGGCCAACCTGATAGTAAATAGTAATCATCGCTCATGGACTCAACTATAGCGAGAGAATTATCAAGCTGTTGCTTAACATTTTATTTCACAGACTAGCTGATACCCGACGAAGTGTCAGCGTTAAAGTTTTACTTTCTAAATTCGACCCCTATTTTACCCGCGATTTTATAAAACCATTGAAATGTATGTGTATCCCATCTATTATATATAATTCCAGTGTCGCGATGTTTGTCCGGGATGGACTTCGAAATTACTGAACCGATTTTTTTAAAATGTGTGTTTTGTTCCAACTTAAGAGATAGGTTACTTTATATCTTAATTTATAATTGCAATATTTATTCATGAAAAAATACATATACGTATGGTGTTACGAAGTTTGCCGGGTAAGCTAGTATCAAATATAAAATGAAATTTAACATTCTTAATTCTAAAAAGGTCAAATATGTGTGTTTCCATCTCCCAATTAGAAACCTACCAAACCACCCCCACATTTCCTTCTTATTATTTTACCTGACCACTTCCTCATCTCCTCTATATCATCATTCCTCTTCATGTCCTATAGCTTTTCTTGGGGTGGATTACTCGCGAAGTTTGCTTTTGGTCTATAGGCTGCCACGCCAACCACTCATGGGGTGGCAAACTTACCGTCTTACTCACCATCAAGCCGTACAGCCTAGTATAATTATATGTTATAAGCATTGATGTATAAACAAAAACATAGCAACACGCCTGTATTTCCCAAAGGGGTAAGCAGAGGTGTGTTACACTCCCACGATTCACCAGCTATGTTTAAGTCCCACGTAATAGGGGGCGAGCCTATTGCCGTCTACCAGGCACATTTAAAAACTCCGGGCGGCTACTAAAAATTTTTCTATTTACGAAAAAGCTCAATAACACTGCCCCACCCGGGAATCGAACTCGAGACCTCATGATCAGCAGTCACTAACACTACTTCTGCACTATAGAGGCAGTTGAAGTATAAAACAGAAAATCCACAATTGGGCACTAAAAGTGTGCACTATAAATTAGTGCAGATTACGCTTTCCTGCCCTCATTTTATTTAGTATTGTTATCTGCAATGTATCAATATGCCTAATAATACCAAAATCTCTTCTTAAAAACTCATTGACTGTCTAGCTCTTCTTTCCATATCAGAAGTTAATCGCATATCTCTCTCATAACTGCGTTCATGTGCTCGTGCAGTTGCATTATTAACTCTCATAGAGTTTAAACGATGCGCTCTTACCTCTGACGATTCCTGAGAACGCGCATCTCTCATTCCTTTGGCATTTCTCGAATTTCGAGATAAGGAAGACCATTTTTTAGGTGGCATCATAGGTGGAATAAAAAGAACCTAATAATATAAATTCACAAAAAGAAAATATATATATCTACGGAATAAAAAAAACCTAATAAGTAAAAACACAAAAAGAAAAAATGTATACTTACTTAATTTAAATTTATACTTAACTTTACAACGTTTAACTTAACAACTATATTATATAAAGAAAAGAAGGAGAAACAAACAAAAACACTAAACAAACTAATTATATTATTATCTAATACCTACTTTAAACTTATATCTAAAAACTACGTACCTATCTATGCATTTTTTAAATCTAAAACGCGCTTATTCCGAGAAGAGTCAATAAGAACCACGTCCGTTCGCATTAAGAGTGACAATGTGAGTGAAGTCGGCGCGTTTTTTTTTTTTGTGTGTGACGTTTGTTGTTAGCCTCAGATGCCTATGACAACCTTACCCGGACAATTGGTGAGCGCAGAGGGCTCTCAAACCAACATTTAGGCAACGTTACCCGAGGGCACCCCCTGTGGGGTAAGGACCTCGGATCGGGCTGTTGCTGGCAAAGTGGGATTATTCCCACGTTTATGATTTGAAGTCGGCGCGTGAGCGCTCTCGCCTTTTTATAGATGCAGCGGATGGCCGTTTCGCGCGTTAATCAAAAACCAACCGTATAGTACCCATATATACTACCCATACTGGCGCGGCGAGATTTGAAAGTTTTATTTCATCTATATCTTGTTTGTTTATAAACTGAATTATATATATCTATTTTTTTAAATAGATATTAAAGTGTGCTTTTTGAATACGGGAGTTTGATAAACATATATCTATGTGATGAAATACTATATATTTATGTATTTAATAATATACTTTGAGGAAATGCCTAACGATTAAACACGTTATTGTGGCTAATTTATAAAAGATAGATATATACTATTCAAGACTTTTTTGTAGTTCTTTTTAAGACCATCATCTTTGTAATACATACTTTTGGTGTATGATCAACTTATGCGAGGATAAGAGCTCTAAAGCGCATTTTCATCCGACTTGCTTCAAATTTATCGTCACTACTCAGCTCCTATGTGTCTTAGCGTTACGTTATATAGCCTATAACCTGCCCAGGAGTATGGACTACAATCGTACCAAATTTGGTTAAAATCCCTTCAGTAGTTTTTGACCCATGCGTGCATATACAGACAGACAGACAGACAGACAAAAATTTTAATGATTGCATTTTTGGCATCAGTATCGATCACCATTAATCCTCCAATATTAGTTTTGAATATATATTCAATGTACAGAATTGACCTCTCTACAGTTTTATTATAAGTATAGATATGAAATGAAAGAATAAACGGCTATCTCCTGCTACAACCAAAACACACCGATATGCTTCATGTCCGATCACACGAGAGATGGTGGTACCAATCTGCTCGGGCCCGATAGCAAGTGAGTACTTCCACTTGCTGTCCAGCGCGACCACCAGTCATGCAATGGCTTACTACCCTTAGTCATCTCGTACGACACCCGTACATGGATAAATCTATACTAGTTTCAACGTGTATTCCCAAAATCACTGAATTTATTCATCAGAAAGAGTCCGCAATTATAACCACTAATTATGTGCAGCGAGTGCCAGAAATAAATCATGTGCCACTTGTCACAGACGTCTAATAACTTGTAACTTATGCCGACATCGCGTGTGCGTCTGAAATAGATTCATGTGTTAGGAGTTGGTAGTTTGTGTCGATGGGATCATGACTTAATCTAACGGGAATATAATTTCTTATTACAGCGTTACCTTTTTTTAATTTTTGAAAGCGGGAATAAATGTACCTAACTGCACATCCCATATTCGTTCGGGAAAACAAACAGGCTAGTGTGGGGCCCTTACCCACTAAAGAAACCCGCCGTGTGCCGTCTCTCCGCCTGTATTGGTGGGCCACTGAAAGATTAGAGCTTTACCTCCGGTTTCATAGTGATGAATTATATGTGATGGTAGGTTTAAAATCCATTTTGTATAGGACCTGGGTAAAATCGTTTCTTAGAGCTCAATTAAGGTATCAACGAAATATAATGATTTGTAAATTTTCACACTACAGAAGTTTGGGCTTTGCGTTGATAAGCTAGTCAGTTATTATTTTTTATAATATAGGTATATAGATAGATAAACTGCCTCTGTGGTGCGGCGATAGTGTGAGCGATCAATGATCATGAGGTCTCGGGTACGATCCTCGGGTTGAGCAGTGCCATCGAGTTTTTCGTAAAAAACAAAAATCTCAGTAGCAGCGCGGAGTTTGGAAATGGGCCTGGTAAACGGCAATAGGCTCGCTGCCCCAGAGAAGGAAAGCTATTCCACTATATAGTATTGCAGGTAATTCGAAAAATATTTTTTTATACCTAATACAGAACAGGTTTCTTCATAATTATAATGATGAATAAATTAGCTGTCTGGAAAAGCGAATTGTGAAGCAATTTAAGGTAAAGTAAAGTTTGAATCATAAATAAATGTTCTAGAAGATTATTTTTAACGCTTACAATACAGCCAAGCCGCTACTCAACATTTCATTTTGCATTGAGAATTAATTAATTAATGGATGGATGTTTCGTGATACAGCCAGAACACAACGAGGTGTTTCAAAATTAGTCACATGAAATACAATGCAACCGAATACTCTCACTTGACCCAACCCTACCTACCACCTGTAATGCAATGGGTGGTAATTGCCTACTCCTACTACTTGTGTCCTTAGGTGAGGTACTTTGCGGTCATTCACATGGAAGGTTCATAAATATAGGAGTGGTCGATCTTGATACCGAACCCTACTACCACTAGTAATGCAATGGATGATAACTACCTTCTTCCCTTATTCGCTTCGACTACCCAAGGGTGGTGAACTTAAATACTTAGTCCATCTCCACACGGATTAAATATAGCATTAATTCGGAATTCAGATTTAATTTTGGTTTCAAGTTACTTGCAGTATATTTTTACGCTAAAACAGCAATGTATATTCTGTCATTTACAATTCAAAGTACCTGTTACTATGAAAACAAACCAGGAAAACGTTCATTATTGCGATATTTTTTGCGCAAAAAAACATCCATTAGGGACAAAGAAAAAGCGGTGTTACGATTGTTTTGCGTGACGTCGAACTAACAAAAACGTTGGTTATTTTGTTTTAATCAAAACACACGTTTGATTGCATATATTTTGATGGTAAATAGTAAGTCTATCTTGATTTAGATAAGCTGTCTCTACAAGGGAAAACCATCCTTTTATAGAATATCTGTTAAAGGAAATATAGAATTGTTGTTGATGAGTTTAGTTCCTGGCAGCGCCGGAGCCACAAAAATTGTCACCATATTCTACTCACTTTATTCTTTAACTTTTTATCGTGATCTTGCCGCCATGGTCTGGTCTCGGGTTCAAGCCAGTAAAAAGTGAGGTTTCTTTCAAGAAATTCTCAATAATAGCCTAGACTAGAGTTGGCCATGTTCCGCCCCCTGTCTCGGAGAGCACGTCAAGCCGATACCGTCCTATAGAACTAAGAGAATGAAGAATCAAATAGTGCACTTGTGTATACGCACAAACTCTTATACTAGAATATCTCCTCCGTAGTTGGGTGGTGTCCCTTGACACTGGCCGCCGGGATCGCAATTGCTGTGGAGCTTATTATTACAATAATCCATCCATCCATCCATCAGCCTTTCGACGTCCACTGCTGGACATAGGCCTTCTTATTACAATAACAGCCCCGACCGCCCCTGCCGACTTACTACAATAAATCCTCAAAATATTTAAAAAAAATTGCTTAACCTTACATTTTACTAAATATGTATATATTCTGTATTTACCGAGCTAATTTGTTCATAGGCTTGGTATGGCCAAGTCCATGAACAAATGGCATATAGAAACATAATATTATTTTAGATCGACCTACCGGGTTGAAATATGCAAAAACAAGTTTCATTGTTAAATATTTTATTCTGTGGAACATGAATATGTGTGTTGAAACGTATCTGAGTGTGTTATCAATGCGATACTTTTTTTTTATTGCATGTAATGGCAGACGAGCCACAGCCCCCCTGATGATAAATGGTAACCGTAGCTCATGGACTCAACTATACCGAGAGTATTGTCAAGCCGCTGCTCACCATTTCATTTCACAGATATGAAATGAAAGAATAAAAGATACTTCGATAATTGTAAAAATATTATGAGGTATACTGCTTTGCTATTATAACATTCTCCTCTATCTGTGAGAGTGCGTATAGTATCTTAAGTTATTTTATGTGTGCCCAAGGATAACCGTGATTGACAACCCGTAAGTGAATGGTGAGCTCTCCTTCTAAAATATCCATTCTATAACAATAACAATGAACTTCGCGCCAAGTGTCGCCTTATTCAATTAATTAAATTCATCATATGCGATATTTACGTGATTCGGATAACAAGATTATTAAATAAATACATCATTGTTTGATAAATATACCTATAACTAAGATTAAAAAAAATAAAAATATATATCTGTTGCATTTTTAATGCCTCTATGTAAGACTTATCATCACTATTCTATAAGAATTATATATTAATATCGAATTAATAATATGGAATTAAGATATATATATGATCTACAAGTAATAAAATTGTTCTGAGTCTAGGTATACACCTAGACTCAGAACAATTTTATTACTTGTTACAATTTAACGGATACAAATACTTGTATCCGTTAAATTGTATTTTTACGGAAACCCTCGCGGGTTGCAATATAGAGATAGTTAATAGTGGATCTCATTTCTTAAAAAAAAACCCACCTTCAGAGCGCTCCTTGACGAATTGGTTGAGTCTACATAGGGATTTGAAATCTCTGCGCTGCTCCGGTCTGTCCGTATGAAAAAGAGATTTAAACTGAAACAATATTAACGAGCATAATATATTGAAAGCTAGACACAGATTGCAATCGATTCGACACCCTTCTACGGTTCAATTTTAACCTAGTTTAATATTTTATTATTGTACTACTTAGTAGCGTAGAAAGTTCCGTAATAGTTTTGGAATTGTGCCAGATATAGACTCAGTTGGGTGTTACAGTACAACTTTCTTTATAATCCAGTCATTGTGAGCTTTGTGTTATCGTGATAGTTGGTGACGATGGTTCAAGGAAGAATGGGCCAGCACGTCTTTAAAATTACGATCCTTTTATAGAGAATCAGCTTTAGTAAGGGTAGGTAATCCAACTATTGAGAGTGGTAATTGAGATTGATTAACACAAAGTAAAAAAATGTGAAATCTAAAGTAACAGTCACGAGCAGAATTTCAACTTGCATCTCCTGGAATACCGTCCCAAATGTTTTGCTAATCTATCCACGATGACGATTGCTCGGGACTGCGAATTTTTATAGCACATTCTTAACATCATGGGTGACACCTTTTTTTTATGTGTTTACTAAGTTAAGTATGTCAAAAGCTTAAAAACATAAACATAAATATCATATTTTTTTATTGTTAATGGTGGCAGACGAGCTGCTGCACATCTGAGGGTAAGTGGTAACCGCTGGTCATAGACTTAACAATACTAAGAATACTGCCAATCCGCAGTCAACGACTTATATATATAATACTATCTGACCCAGCAAACGTTGTTTTGCCGTATAAATAATTTCTACATCGGCAGTACAAGGGTGAATATTTCGGGTTATTTATGTAGGTATTTTTAATGCCGAATCATAATAAAAGAAAAATAAAAAATGTTGGCCAAAAAATAAAAATAAAATACTTAGGAGTGGGTAGCATTTAGAGGTATGAAAAATAGATGTTGACCGATTTCCAAACCTACCCGATATGCACACAACATTTCATACAAATCGGTCCAGCCGTTTGAGAGGAGTTTGGTAACTAACACCGCGACAGAATTTTATATATTAGATATGCACGAATATCTCCAGTTACAACCAGAATACACTGATGTATTTAAATGCCACTTACAGCAGACATTGTTATTGACTCGCTTGGGCCCGATACTTGTAATGGAGTACTCCGGTGGAGTCAGGAGTCTCCGAAACCGGCGAGCGTGAATGAAGAGAATTATGAATGTGGAGAAAAAAAAGCGAGAGATGTAAATGTAAGAATAGAGTGAAATGCAAGATGATGCAAGAATAGGGACTTTTGGTACGTTGTTCTTTCTGCCTACCCCGCAAGGTAAGTATGTAAGTAAGAAATTAAAAATGAAGTGAAATTTCGTTTCGAGAATCATATAAGAATCTTCTTTCTTTAGATTTTTAACTCAACCTTCGATATCAAGGAAATCTTACATTAATTATATAACCTAACGTGGACTGACACAATTATCATCAAACGTTGACAAATAAACGATATGGTCAGTTTTAGCTGGCAATATCATAAAATGGTCGGCCACATTATAAAGTGATGGTTTCTAAGATCTGGCCAGGATCGATACTTATGTTCAATATACTCGTAGATACACTGGCTTCTACTGTCCTATTATATTTTACTAGATTATGCCCAGGACTCCGTCTGCTTGGACTTCAGTACATTAATTGTATCTATTTTTAAATAGTTATTCCATGGTAACCACATATTTTTACAGGATTCATGATGATTAGCTCAGTAGGTGTAAATACATAACTAACAAACAAACTTACTTTCGCATTTATAATGTAACTTGCCCGCGGCTCCTCCGCAGCCAAATGCTAGTTTTCAGGTAATATCTCAACTTCCCGATATAGTAGCGAGATAAAATGTATACCAGTTGCTAAGTCTAATCAAGAGCTATCAAACGAAAAATCTGCATCAAAATCAGTTCAGTAATTTTTGCGTGATGCGCAAACAAACAAACAGACAAATCTGAAAAAAAAGTCGCGTCTAAAACAATAAGGTATACTTTTAAAGAACTAATTATTTGTGAATGTGGAAAAAGAGAATCTTAGTGCGAGTGGGAATCGAACTTGCGTCCCTTCCAATCCGGGGAAGTGCTCTAACCGCTAAATGTTTAGCGGTTAGAGCATTCTCTTTTTCCACATAACACATTCACAAATAATTTGTTCTTTAAATGTATATGAGCATGTCAAATGCTAAAATACAGATTAAAAATAAGGCATACTATTTTGATTTACAAATATAAGTTAAAAAAATGTACACACTCACTTACTTCCACATGGAATGTTCTACTCGTACGCAGTGAGGCTATTAATCGCTTCAAAATAAACAAATTACATCAAACTCAGCCACATTCTCAGGCACCATTCATCTAAATAAAATCCAATGAAGAGAGTTACTTAACTGATTTTTTATGCAAGCAACTCCTAGAGAAACAATGGCACATTACCTAAAAGAAAGAGGTGGTAGGAGGGGACGAAGATACCTGCAGCGCTTTCACTCATTAAACAAAACGCAATAGTAGTATTCTTACTTTACGCCAATTTCCTTGGCCTTTTATAAGAAGAACCTGGCAAGAATCTCTTGTGTAACTTTTTTAATTTACAAATTTACTAGCCTTTGCTCGCGGCTTCACCGCAGCCAAAAGCTAGTTTTTGGGTTATATCTCAGGTTTCCGATATAGTATTGGAATAAAATGTATACCAGTTGTTAAGTATAATCAAGAGCTATCAAATAAAAAAAAGTTGCGTCAAAATCCGTTAAGTAGTTTTTGCGTGATGCGCGAACAAACAAACAGACAAACAGACAAAAAAAATCGTTTTGTGTTTAGACAGCCTAATTCAGTAATTTTTTCTCAAATATCTTAAATGTACAGACACGGCTCTATTACAGCTTTATAATAGTATAGATTACATTATTATTATAACTAAAATGATATGAAAAAAATCTGCAATCAAGATGACATGCTATGTACAAAAAAAAATAATGGATGAGGAGCAGCTCAAGGCCATTTTGCTTTATATTGAAGATAACTCAAAACTGTATAATATATGCCTTTATTATAAAGTGCTTATAGTTTTCTTAAATTGATTTAACGGCATGATTCTGATATTTTCAGGAATTTTATATTCGAATCATATATATGGCCCCATTAAAGATCTACTAATTTTGTGCAAGAGAGTATACGATTGTCTTGGTTCCTAGTAGTGATGAACTTTGCTTTTGATATTTTTCTTGACGTATAAAGAATTATTTTGATCTATATTTTAGAACTTGACATGCGCAGCTACTTTAAAGAACAAATTATTTGTGAAATATGAAAAAGAGAGATTTACTGCGAGCAGGATTCAAACCTGCATCCCATCCAATCCGGGGTCGTAAAGACATTTAAAGCAAATGTTCAGAGGAGATTTGAAGTCACCGTTTACATTCAAATTCAAATTCCGTTGTTGACTGATAGCTTAGCGGTCATTTTTCTTTTGATTATTTCATTCTTAAGTTGACTGATTGACTATTAGACGTCAAACACCATACCGTTTTCATTAATGCTGTGAAGCGTTCCAAGCCTCAATATTGTAGACAGTCATGTAAACGGCAATTTTTGTTTAGTGTTTAATAAAGTATCTATTTCAATATTTCCAAAGATAGCAAAGTGCGAGTGATTATGTTACTAATGTCTAAAAGACACTACACACATAATTTCAATAAAACATAAACGCCTGTATCACGCCTGTATTCCCTGAAGGAGTAGGGGCAGTGGTGTATTACACACCCACGGTTCGAAAGTCCTACGTAATAGGGGGTGAGCCTATTGCCGTCTACCGGGCACATTTCCAAACTTCGGGCTGGCTTTTTACGAAAAAGTTCATTAGCACCACCCGACCCGGGGATCGAACCCGAGACCTCTTATCACCAGTCGCTCATACTACCGCTGCAATTTTGACAAACGTGTATTAATATATACTTTTAGTATATTATTTCATAACCAATTCCTTAAAAGTCTGTTTCATAGATTACTGTTGCTGATACTTTAGATGTTAATTTTAATTATTAACTAAAGAACTTTCTATAATATTGATGTATTTTGCCTACGGTGGCAGAAAAGCAAACGACCCACCTGATTTTAAACTATAGTCGTCGCTCATGGACTTGGCAACACCAGGGGCACAGCCAAGCCGTCGCCGACAGTGAGTAAAGTGTTCTTTTTAAGCCTTGTTTAAAAAAGGACATGTAAGTGGGGAAACACCGCAGCAGGAGGTTCATTCCAATTTTCTTAATTAGAACATTACATTCACGCGAAGCAAGAGCCGTGCAATGGCCGTATGGGACCGGCTTTAGAATTGTCGCACCCCTCTCTACCCACGGGAGTCGTAAGAGCCGACTGAGGGAATATCGCGGGAGTGGGCAGCAGTCCCTCAAGTATTAACAACATCCACTGCGATCGCCAACCCGCCTGCCAGGCGTGGCGATTACGGCATTATCTCCAATGACGGGACCGCTCGTTGTGGCGTCCTCTTGGGGAGGCCTATGTCCAGCAGTGTACATTGAAAGGCTGATGGATGGAAGCAAGAGTGCGTCATTAGTGTAGACTTATCAAAATTATAAATGGAAAAGCGCGTTAGTTCGTTACGCTTTCATTCCATAACTACTAAAGTGATCATCATATAATTTTACATATTATTACTAGCCTTTGCTCGCGCCTCCGCCATAGCCAAAAGCTAGTTTTTAAGTTATACCTTACGTTCCCGATATAGTATCGGACTAAAATGTATACCAGTTTTTAAGTTAAATCAATAGCTATCAAATTAAAAAAGTTGCATTGAAATCCGAGACTTAGTTTTTGCGTGATGCGCGAACAAACAAACTGACAAACAGATAAACAGACAAAAAAGTCTAAAAAAAAATCGTTTTGTGTTTAGACACGCCTATATAGCCTGTTCAATTCAATTCAATTACAGACATTTTTTCTCAAATATCTTAAATGTACAGACTTAGAGCTTTATAATAGTATAGATAGATTATAGTTCGGAGCTCAGAAAAGTACATAGGCTATCCCTGAGTAGTGGCTGAGTACGTCTGTGTACCTCTGTGTTTTACTTCTCCTTTATTGTAATTGTGTATAATGTTAACTGCCTCGGTGGTGTAGTGGTAGAGTATGCGACTGCTAATCATGAGGTCTCAGGTTCGATCCCCGGGTCGGATAACGTTATTGAGCTTTTTCCTAAAAAGAAAAATTCTCAGTAGCAGCCCGGAGTTTGGAAATGTGCCCGGTAGAGGTAGGCTCGCCCCCTATTACTTGGAACTTAAACATAGCTGGCGAGTCGTGAGTGTGTAATCCACCGCTGCCTACCCTTTTTTTTTTTTTTATTTTTTATTTTGTTGGGCAAAAATGTCCTGCCGCACACCCCGCTGCCCGGGGAGACAACGGGGTGAATGGGGCTCTCACCTACTAAAAACCCACCGTGCGCCTCCACCCGCCCTTGCTACGGCGGATCACGGGTACCGCGTAGTTACGACCGCGATCCGCAGGCGGCAGCCCTTACGGGCACCCTCTCTTGAGCGACGCCTCGCGCACTTGGGCGTCGCACCTTCGCGGTAGGCTTCTGCGGACGGCAGGGTACTCCACCGCTGCCTACCCTTTCGGGGAATACAGGCGTGATGCTATGTTTTTGTTATAATGTTTAGCGTGTGAGTATTTTTATTATTTTTACTTACTTACTTATCATCACGCCGTTTCCCTTGCGGGGTAGGCAGAGAGAACAGAGTGGCAGGAGGCTCTATTCTTGCATACATCTCTCGCTTCCTCAACATTCATAAATCTCTTCATACACGCTCGCCGGTTTCGGAGACTCCTGACTCCACCTTCCTTCAATACATAACCAATTTGGTCTAGGTAGGTGAGTCTCGGTCTCCCCCTGTACCTTCATCCTTCCACTTTCGCATTGTATACCTTCTTAACCAGTCGCTCGTCCGGCGTTCTTTCCACATGTCCAAACCATCGGAGCATTCCCTTTCGCATCTTTACACCAATACTCTCTTTCATACTTACTCGCTCTCTTACGTCGTCGTTACGAATGCGGTCAGTCAGCCTCACTCCACAGATTCTCCGCAGAGATCACATTTCAACCGCATTGATTTTACTCTTATGCCTCCTTTTTGTATACCCAACTCTCGCTTCCATATAGTAACGTTGGGACAAGCACTGCAATAATATTTTTTTAAATATATATTCTTTTTAACTTTCTTTTAATATACACCTACTTAATGCTATGTGTATTTCTGTGTACGTGTTTCTAATTAAAAATATTGTTTTTCTTCCCTATCATACTTTTATTCTCCGTTTCTGTGGGGTATTTATTTTTGAATAAAGATAATAATTGTGACGTATTTACATTATATTAACCTATAGTGGAAATCCACACGGACGTAGTCACGAGTAGAGTCTAGTATAAGACTAAAGGAGGGAGTGTGTTCCTTTTTTTAGGTAACAGTAACTTATTACATTAAATAGTCATAAGTTACAAGTTGGATGTCTTCCAAGTAAAATTAGAAGCTATACTATATCCCAATTTCGTGAGGTCATGAATGTGGAATTCATAGTAGTATATAATTCTACTTTATAGTTCAGCTTTTGCTGTGAGCGAGTATCTTGAGCTATAAATATGCACTTAACTTGCTTGGCTATCTAATGATGTAGATATAGAGTGGGAAATTCTAAAGTTTTTCAGGCATTGGGAGTAGAGATCCATCAATCCATCGTATTATGGTTCAACATAAAGTTAAGGGTACTAAAATCCGAGGAAGTGCTCAGTTGAGATGGACGGAGTGGCACGGGATGATGCCCCACGAAAATCACTCCAGCGGAACTAGAGCAAATCACTGCACCCAATATAATATCCACGACAACTCATCTGCCAAGAGTGTAGTGATTTTTACTTCACCTTTTTTCTTAAAATTCTTGTTACTGAATGAATATAAAAAAAAAATTATAACGTTGCATATGCTAAGCTTTGTGCCTTGTCGGAACTTTAAGTTTTTAAATAAACACAAACTTGAAATCCAAAATAAAACTCACGCACGGTCAGAGCGGAATATAAATATGCGTTTCCCGGGATATTAGTATGCAAATACATCCGATAGATGGTGCAGGCGTTATCCAAGACAATAAGAAGGAAAAGAGTCGTAAATAAATCTAAAAATAATTGTGAAGTGGATATTTGTTGTCACCGTCGCGTCGGTGTCTGCGATAGCTTAGCGGTCCAGAGCACTTCCCCGGATGCGATAGGACGCAGGTTGGAATCCTGCTTGCAGTAAAGCTCTCTTTTTTCACTTTCAGAAATAGTTTATTATTTCCATTTAGAAGGAATGTGTCATAGAAATTCGCAGTTCCGAGCGATTGTCACGATGGCTGAATTGGTGAAGCACCAATTCACCTACGTACATCAAAACATTTAAGTTGATACTCAAAAAGGCATGTCTAGCAGCCTAAACTACTATGAACTGAACATTACCAAATTACTAATTAGCTTGCGACATTTTCCCAGCTTCAAAACTGCGCTTTACTAAACGTTCATTCGGCCTTTGTCGATCTAAATTTTGTTAAATATTTTCAGCTTCATCCTTTTTCGAGTTAAACATGAAATTGGTTTCTTATATGAAATGTTGAAAGTAATTTACTTTGAAAGATATACTTAATATTTCCACGCAACTGTAATACAAGAAAGGAGCTAATCATCTGTCGTGTTGCCGCTAGTGTTCAGTTCTCACAAATCTCTGACTATAAGTATATAGTATAATACGCAACGTCTTTATTTTTGGCACGCCTCATAATCGAAGCGTTGAGGTGGGTTCTACTCCCGTTTTGCACGGAATAACTGATTTTTCAAAATTAAAATGTCTCTATTTATTATATATTGCACTTGTAAAATAATATCTACACACATATATAAAGAACAAACACTGTTTTTAACACTCATGATATTTTTGATGCCATTTTTGTTATTTAAACTAATTAAAAAACTGTTTAAAAAAAATCTGGCTTGAAAGTCTGTGAGTTGTAGGTAATGTATGTTAACACGATAGCGACGAAAATACTTTACTAATCGAGTCTTTTTTTTTCGTTGACGAATTATTATAATTAGGAATAGATCCCTATTACTTTTCACGGTCTAATTCGATGTGGTTTAATTGTTATGAAATAAACAAAAAATACTGAATATTTGCGGCATTTACGCTCGACGCGACACTAAAACCAGCGCCTTTAATGAGAACTACCTTTTTACGTACGCATAGCCACCGGTGATTTTACTATCGTCAACAGAACGCCGTTGGCCCGGTCGGTACATTGTTTTTTGTTAAAAGAAAGTTCTTACCTTTGCTTGACGAACTGGTGATATTTGTCAAGTATAATAACTATTTTATCCATAACAATAATTAAAAACACTAAACACACGTAAATAGTCACACACCAACGTTATAAAATACGAAAAAAACATATTTTACACTCCACAATGTTGCGTGGCCTTGGCGTGCGCGCGGCCCGGAACTGAGAGGTAGACCAATATCGAAGTACTTTCTTAAAATTAGCGCTAAATGGCGTAGGTATAAGATATTAAACCCACATTAGTACTTTTTGAAATTAGCGCTATCTATGTGATTTACTGAAAACTACTTAGTAAGACCGATACATTATTAGTTACTTATCAAATAATCAATTTTATTTTGAAAAATGAAGATTATGACGCGTGCAGTTTTGGATTTTCCAAAGTATTTAGTATTAGACATATTCGTAGCAACAGCTTTACGCACTTTCCGAGACACGAGGGTAAAACACCTCCAACTTTCGAAGTACGGGCTGCTATTGACAGAATGATCGTTTATACGGTGCCAGTTTTTAACACCAGTACTTCGCGCAGTTGTTCTTCGGAGACCTGCTAGCTGTATTTTACATATATAGACTGCCTCTGTGGTGCAGACTGCCTCTGCGGTGAAGCGGTAGTCGAATGCTAATTATGAGATCTCAGGTTTGATCCCCGGGTTAGGCGGTGCTATTGAGCCTTTTTGTAAAAAGAAAATTCTTAGTAGCAGCCCGGAGTTTGGAAATGTGCCCGGTAGACGGCAAAAGGCTCGCCCCCTATTATGTGGAACTTAAACATAGCTGGCGCCGTGGGTGTATAATACACCTCTGCCTACTCCTTCAAGGAATACAGGCGTGATGCTATGTCTTACACGAGTCCAAAAATTCGCGCGGGCGATGTGCGCTAAAAAATAGGGGCGTGGTAGCACTGGCGCATAGAAATAAATTGCAGAAAAAGTGTTTACACGGTGCTTTTTTTCGTGCTAGTGCTGACGCCAGAATTTTGGCACCGCAAAATTATCGTCATGTAGGTTACATGCCACACCATTATTGACAAGCCAAAACTTATATCCCTATTTTTAAGAGAGACTTGCCCATGAAAAGAACGGCGTTGCTCTATGATATAAAGAAAATTTGATTGACTTAAAGTCAATTATAAAACTGCGCCCATATATTACGCTAGTCTAAAGGTCACATTGATTGAGCCTTCCTAAGGAAATGGATAGCACTGCCTATGGTAATCCACCTAGAGCCACCGCAAGCCTGTTGTATCCCATCAGTCTGTTATAGCTTCACACTGACAAAACCTTACCAATTGCTACACCAAATTATACCTTGACTCGTTGCTAATAAAGTAGTTTTACATTGCAGCATTTTAGACTTTGGATTTCGCATGAAAATAAACGAGAAACATTGAGTGGCCTATAGACAAGCTGAAACTTTAATGCCACTAAAGTATTTAAACCGGCGTAAGGGCTCTTTGATTAGGTTTTCAAAGTTTATAGTTTGACAGCTAGAGTTATGTAGATCTTTCTTTGAATGCAAAATTAGTTTAAATTAATGTTTATACAAGTCTAAGTCGATAGTACCCAAATATTTATGTAGTCTTTAATGCAAGCTAGCTGTAGACTATTAGTGCCTTAGCGCTGTCCAAAACTTGCAGTGAAAACAGATTTTTATAGCTTATGGTGGTATATGAGCCACAGCCTACTAGATAGTAGATACGCCTCTCATGGACTAAACAATACTAAGAATACTGCCGAGATATATTAATAAACGACTATCTCCCACTACAATGAAAACACACTGACCTTCTTCACTCTCAGTCATAAGGAATGCGGTGCAAAGTACTCCTACCTAGTACTAACCCTTGCTTACTTCCTCCTTCCTTACTTAGTCCGTGTGGTGACGGACTAAGAATACAAGTGTCACCACCCCATTCTTTCCCACGGGTGTCGTATGAGGCGACTAAGGGAAGTAAGCAGTTATCATCCATTGCATGACTGGTGGTAGGGCTGGGTACCAAGTGGGAGTACTCACTTGGTATCGGGCCCGAGTGGGTTGGTACCACCATCTCCCGTGTGACCGGGCATGAAAGCACATCGTTGCGTTTTGGCTGTAGCAGGAGATAGCCGTTTATATTTCATTTCATATCTGTGAATTGAATTGGTGAGCAGCGGCTTGGCAATACTCTCGGCATAGTCGAGTCCATGGGCGACGGTTACCATTTACCATCAGATGGACCGCCACTACATGCAATAAAAAAATATACTTCCCGTAGTCATCTCCTTTGACACCCGTAAGAAAGAATGTGGTGGTGTTCCTTTTGTTCTTAGTCCCTCACCACTCAGCAATTTTTATGGAAAATGATAAGCTAGGTATGAAGAATGAAAGAGAAAGACGGTATTAATTCCCCGGTTCGAAGTATCATTTATACTGGAAGTAGATAGGTTGAACCACTATAACGTATATGTCATGATATAAAATATATATCGTACCTACAGATACCTAACACTGGAAACCGAAATAACAATAAATTTTGCAATGCGGTTACTGAGCGCGTGGAATACAGATTTGTTGAGCTTCGAAATATGGGTGATGCAGAACTTACTCATATTATAAATGTGAAAGGGTGTTTGTTGTTTTATTACGCTTGTCTTTCCTTAACTACTCAACCAATCATCATATTTTTACACTACTTAGGTGGCAAACAAGTATACGGCCAACCTGATGGTAAGCGGTTACCGTAGCTTATTGACGCTAGATACACCAGAGGCATCATTAGCGCGTCGACATCTCCAAGGAAGGAAATAGGAGATGGAATGGAAGAACATTAAGGAGAGAATAGGTTGGATACTAAGGAGACGATAGGGATCTATTACCACGGAAAAATCGATGGTTCTTATTGGATAGTATTTTGTATAGATCTCATTAGTGTGCCGTAGTGATGTACGAGAACTTAAATTTTGAAATCAGCGGAGTCTAGTAGTTTTATAATAGCGAAACACCTCGGTGTATTTTGGTTGCAGCGGGAGATAGCAATCCAAAGTTTAATCATCCATCCGCGAAATAAAATATTGAGCCGGGCTTAGCAGTGCTCTTAGTATTGTTGGGCTCTTGAGTGGCATTCACTACTTACCATCAATCAGTGCTGCATTGCATTATGTGTTTTATACTTCTACATTAGCCCTGATTACCATGAAACTTCAGGGTTTTGCAAAAATCTATATAACTAAATGTGACATATTGGTATCGCAGTATCCTTATTTTAAGTCAACACCAGCACCAGGAAGCAATACGGGAAGGATATACCTAACCGTGCATCTCGTCGTCCGGAGCAAAGAAGAGGGTAATGGGGTTATTATTCTTCTCTTATCCACTAAATAACCTCATTGCCGGTTTCAGTCTATGTTGGCATATGATTGGAACTGTTTGATATTACTAAGCAAAATAATTTTTACTTTACAAGATAGGAAGGAATAATATTGAAGGGAATTACATCCCCGTGTTCTCTCCTTATTATATTTCCTATCCTTTCTATATTATTCTTCCTTTTCTCCTTATATCAGCTTCCCTTTACATGGCGACGCACGACTGATGTCTCTGGTGTCGCTAGCATCTATTACATAAGCTACGGTTACGACACCCGCATAGTAAAAAAAATATTAATTTTTTTATTCAATATCAAATAACAATAACCTTTTGAGCCACTTCATTGCACTATTAACTTGTGTATGTTAAATAAGTTAATTAAACACTAGTGCAGTGTGCTAGCAAATATGGACCTCATCTTCAATAGCAATTAAAGCGTATTGAGTGTCATAATTAAATGGTTATACAGTAAATATTTCTCAAATAAGATATTTTGTGGCTCCATGTTACAGTGCACTCGGTAATCAATAGGTTCATATGTAACCGCTTACCATCAGGTGGGCCGTATGATTGTTTACCAACCAGATAGTATAAACAAAAACTATGATCAGCATGTCTTGTCTTGGCTTGAAGTGATAACATTGGAAATCTAGTTTAACATTGTCATCTATAGATAGTGATATCTACTATACGTTCATCTTAGAGCATCGAACTAAATACCCAGAAATTCCACTTAACTAAACAGATTGAGTCTCATTGGCTCGATGCACTCAGGCAAATTGCCAGGCTATTAGAGACCAATTTAATTATTCCCGTGAGCCGCTCCTTCAAGCAAACCTTTGAACAAGATAAACACAAGTTATTTGAATTTGACAACGTTTGAAGTTGGAATTATCGAATTTAACTGATCAGCTTCGTGGGTGCCGATGAGAATTTCAATTATGCTTCTGCCCGCGAATTTCTCTACATGGACTTCATTAAAAATTGTATCTGTATTTATATATGCTACCTGTACTTTTTATGTAACGTTATTTTCCTTTTGTTTAGGCTCTAAGGATATCAATGTAATATAAAATTGCCTATAGTCTTCATCAAGAATCGGGCTGATAAAATGCGAATTCTACTTTTTTTTTGCAATAGCTTAGAAAACTAAGTTACATACAGAAAAAATGGATCAGCATCATATTTCTAATCTAGGCTCTAAACAAGAATATATTTCAATTCTAACACTAGACAAAATGAAAATCTGCGGTTACCAGACCGCAGCGAGCGAGAAAAAAATGGTAAACAATGCTCGACTCTGATTACGGAGGAATTGCCGTAACGCTGTAGTGGAGCCAATCACGGCGGATTCTCAGTCATCGAGCATCGCAAATAAAGCGCCAGGCATTAAACGATTCTGACTAACGAGACAGCGACGTTATTAATTTTAATTATAGAAGTATGACTACGATGTAGAATATGCACTGCCTGATAGTAAGCGGTTACCGTTGCCAATCACAAGAAGAGGTGAAGAACAGAGGTATGATAAATAAAGGATAAGGAGGTAGATAGGTAGAATAATACAAAGAGTATCAGAAGTGGGATTAGGTCTCTCTCGTTTACGAAGCAGGTTCAATTCCCGCTCGCACTAAAGTTCTCTTTTTCTTCATTCATAAATAATTTGTAGGTACTTTAAAGTAGCTGAGCATGTCAAGTGCTAAAATACAGATCAAAAATGTTTAAAAAATCGCGCCGTCAAATAGTATGACTTTTAATTGCAAAATTAAACTTACTATATTGGATTAATGCATGTAAATGCATTCGATAGGCAGCGTTGGTTGTAAAGACAAATGTGATGCGAGATTGGGTATGGCCTAAGGTCAGTGCGATAGCTCAGTGGCTTAGAGCACTTCTCTAGATAGAAAGGGACGCAGGTTCAATTCCTGCTTGCACTAAAGTTCCCTTTTTCCTCATTCACAAATAATTTGTAGGTACCTTAAAGTAGCTAAGCATGTCAAGTGCAATATCTATCTATATATATATAAGCGATTTACCACTCACAGACTTATCACGATATCTCCGAAACCATACATTCGATTGACTTCAAATTTTGCGTAGATGCCCCCTTCGCGACGTAGACGCTCGCTAAGAAAGGATTTTACGAAACTCCTATCCAAAATATATATTTTTAATTGATATCGTATTCAGAGTTCTCTTCTAATTATTACAACAACACAAAATATTGACAAAATACATGTCATAGTACATGTCAACCATTGCTATGGTAATCATTGATGTGGTTAATAAGTACAATAACATCATGCTAAAAGTTGATTTTAACAAAATAGTTTTAGTTATGTTTAAGAGTTAAAGAGTATTTGGCTTTAGTTTAATTTTTTTAAAGACTTATTTTAGATATTCCGATTTGTATAATATTTCAATAGGCATTAGTTTAATAGCTTTTTTAATGACTTATTTATTAAAGATTATAAATTATTTGTGAATGTGGAAAAGAGAACTTTAGTGCGAGCGAGATTCGAACTGCATCCCTTCCAATCGGAGAAAGTGCTCTAAATCGCTAAGCTAGGTATCGCACCGACCAACGGCCATACCCAATCTCCACATCACAATTGTTTTTACGTCTCACGCCACCTATCGGATGCAACGTATTTTGGGCAGATCGGAGACGTTCTTAAGGAAGGTCAGGTTAAGAGTACTCAAAACCAACGAGCATACATGAAAGCGCTAATGAAAGTAGATGAAGCGAAAGATGTGTGTCAGGATCGTAGCAAGTGGAAAGAAGTAGTCTCTGCCTACCCCTACGGGAAAAAGTCGTGATAATATGTATGAATGATTTTATAAAATAACTACTCTTACTCTTGCTCATCCGGCGAACTTCGTATCACCATATTTTTCTTTCGTGAATATTTTTCAATGAAAATTATGAAAGTACTAATATCGCTTTTCAAAAATAGGGGTTGGCAGTAGAAGGGCGAAAAATTAGGGTTGTATGTATTTTTTTTATGCCAAATCATAATAAAATAAAAATAAAAATGTTTGTCAAAAAAAAATATTTAGGGGTCACCCTTATCATTTAGGGGTATGAAAAATAAATGTTGGTCGATTCTCAGACCTACGCGATATGCACACAAAATTTCATACAAATTGGTCCAGCCGTTTCGGAGGAGTTTGGTAACAAACACCGCGACACGAGAATTTTATATATTAGATAACAATTTTTTACTGCGTGCGTGAGCTTAATGACACTATTCAGAAAGAACGAGAGAAAAAGAGACAGGCAATGAATTTTTCAAAAGAGATTTTGGTATTACTAGGCACATTGATACGTTGCAGAAAACAATACTACACGAAATGACTGCAGGAAAGCGTAATCTGCACTCATTTATATAGTGAACACTTTTAGTGCCTAATTGTGGATCGTCTGTGTTATATACACCAACTGCCTCTGTGGTGCAGCGGTAGTGTAAGCGACTGCTGATCATGAGGTCTCGGGTTCGATTCCCGGGTAGGGCAGTGTTATAGAGCTTTTTCGTAAAAAGAAAAATACTCAATAGCCGCCCGGTGTTCGAAATGTGTCCGGTAAACGGTAATAGGCTCGCCCCCTATTACGTGGGACTTAAACATAGCTGGTGAATCGTGGGTGTGTAATACACCTTTGCCTACCTCTTCGGGGAATACAGGCGTGAAATATGTTTTTGTTTATACATCAATGTTTATAACATAATTACACTAGGCTGTACGGCTTGATGGTGAGTAAGACGATAAGTTTACCACCCCCTGAATGGTTGGCGTGGTAGCCTATAAACCAAAGGCAACCTTCGCGAGTAATCCACCCCAAGAAAAGCTATAGGACATGAAGAGGAATGATGATATTTAAAGAGGAGATGAGGAAGTGGTCATTTAAAATAATAGCAAGGGAAAGAGGGGGTGGTTTGGTAGGTTTCTAATTTAGAGATAGAAACACACATATTTAGACATTTTTGTATTAAGAATGTTAAATTTAATTTTAAATTTGATAAAGGATACACCTACAATTTCAATGGTTTTATAATATCGTGGGTAAAATAGGGGCCGAATTTAGAAATTAAATCTTTAACGCTGACGAAGTCGCGGGCATCAGCTAGTATAATTATATACAGTTAAAAAGTTATTTCTGAATAAGGAAAAAGAGATTTTTTGTAGGAGCGGAAATTGAACCCGCGTCTTTTCCAATGCGGGGAAGTGCTCTAAGCCACTGAGCTATCCTACTGATCTTTCGATCATCCCAATTTCCCAATCACATTGGTCTTACGACTAAGGCCATCTATCAGCAAGCATTACATGCTTGCTGATAGAAGGCGCCTTAGAATTGTCCTACCCCTCTCCACCCATGGGAGTCGTAAGAGCCGACTGAGGGAATACCGGGAGTGGGCAGCAGCACTCCCTCGAGTATTAACAACATCCACTGCGATCGCCAACCTGCCTGCCAAGCGTGGCGAATATGGCATTATCCCCCACAATGAGCACACAAAACAAAAAGGATGCGGTCGGCACAAGACCGCTCGTTGTGGCGTTCTCTTGGGGAGGCCTATGTCCAGTAGTGGACGACGAAAGGCTGATGGATTGATGGAAATACCATTTGCACTCACATTTGAAATAAATACTTAGACTTATCTGAACACAAAACAACTTTTTTTGTCTGTTTATCTGTTTGTTCGTTCGCACATCAAGCAAAAACTACTAAACGGATTTTGATGCAACTTTTTTATTTGACACCTCTTGATTAGACTTAAAAACTTGTATACATTCTATCCCGCTACTATATCGGGAACCTGAGATATAAACAAAAAAGTACCTAGTTAAGGCCAGTATTTTGTAAAAATATTTACGCATTTGACTTTGTTTTTAAGGAAGGAAATAGATTAATTTTACGCTATGACCCCCAAGATTAAAGGACAAGTAAAACCGTGCGACACGGCGTGTAATATCGTAAAAGATAAAAGCAAATATCAGTGTATTTTATTTAGTAGGGCAGATAATCCATTTTTTGCAATACTCCTCTCTAGAGGGTAGTTGTAACAATCTTTTATAGTTACACTTCCAAGAAAATTCAAGAATTTTCTCCAAAAGCTAATTTGGCTGACCATGAGCCGTCCGTATCTCAGACATCGCAGTCGGGTAATTAGAGACTTTGTCTATTTTGCTTTTTAGACTCATTTGTAATTTTTGTATTCAAATTATTTTTATCTTTGAAATGCTCCAATGATAAAGAAATTCTGCTTTAGCCTCTGGATAAATCACATCGAAGCAGTTTCTGCGGATAAGAGTTAATGATACTGCAGTTTTCGTAAAGAGATACATCTAGAGTTGCGTTTATGGCTAAATAGAGACTGAAACATAAAGTTTGTCACACAAATAAATCAATGGAGCTTTTCCTAGCAAATTCTTTGGATTTCTAGGAAGTTACCTAAAGAATAAAATCAATTTAACAGCTCAAATCTTCACACATACCAAAACCATTCCTAATCAAGAGGAACCCACCTAATATTCTCTTCCCATGAATGGCTTAGCTACGGAATCCGACCGCTTGTGCCGATTGTAATCGTCACTTTGTTGTTGCGGATATGCGGATGCACTTGCCTCAGGCGCTCGTGTTAACTATTTGTGAATTATTGACGATATTACGTGCAATTTTGTTATTGCGTTTGGTGGCAGACTAGCCACGACCCACCTGATGGTAACTGGTAACCGTCGCTCATGGACTCAACTATGCCGAGAGTATTGTCAAGCCGCTGCTCACCATTTCATTTCACAGATATGAAATGAAAGAATTAACGGATATCTCCTGCTACAACCAAAACACACCAATGTGCTTAATGGCCGGTCACATGGGAGATGTTGGCACCAACCCACTCAGTCCCGACAACAAGTGAACACTCCCACTTGGCACCCAACCCTTCCACCAGTAATGCAATGGGTGATAAATAAATAAATAAATTAATTAATTGATAATTGCTTACTTCTCTTAGTCGCCTCATACGACACTCGTGTGAAAGAAAGAGGTGGTGGAACACTTCTAGTGATATGCCATACAGGAGCTTCTCACGTGCCTGCAAATAAATTTCTAAATTTATTAGGCATTAAATCATCACGTCTGGTATTTAATCCAATGAAGTTGAAGATTTATGTTACCGTTTCATCGAGTTCAGTTTACTTTCCACTAACTTTTATCTACGGTGGAGCAGCGGCAAAAGACTGGCTATTAAATAAAATTGACCGCCACCATAATGATAAGTAAGAACTATTGCCTCAGTCTCAGTGGACAATAGAACACATGAAAAAATGGGTCAGAAACTTGGTAGTCCTATCGATCTAAGGAAAAACATTACACTTACAATCAGGTAAGACATTCCTTTTATCCGGAAAACTCATAAAAATAACATAAAAATATCTGCAAACGATATATCTTAAATGCAACCAGTGAAACGGGAGCAGAGAAAGGTTTTATTATACTTTCCAAAGAATTTATCGCTTCCCACTTCCTGAGCTGGTGGTGTGAGTACATCGATGACTGTGTTCCGATCCATATTTGTGAAATATTGACGTGGAGCAATGAACAGCAGCATAAAAGTTATCTATCTACTAGCTTTTAGATAAAATATAGTTTATTATATATACGAGTAGCATTAGACAGAAGTTAAAAACAATAAAGTTTTCATATTAACGAACAAACGAAAATCAAACCAACATTGACCTAATAAAAATGGTCTTCGGGTCTAGTACTAAATTTAAGAAAAAAGTGTCTAGTCAACCTTTATAAACGTAGGTACATTATATACATACAAACTTCATCAGTCTAATTTGAAACCATTATTATTAATAGTGTGGAGTTTTCTTTGCAATAATTTATTAGCTTATGTAGCTTCTACCAATAGGCCGCCATGATGACCTTATGCAGCTTTAAGTAAGTTAATGAAATATTTTTATAAATATTAAAATTTAAATAATTTAAACATTTTGATCTATATTTTAGCACTTGACTTGCTCAGCTACTCTTAAAGTACAAATTATAATTTGTGAATAAGGAAAAAGAGTATTTTAGTACAGGCGGGAATCGAACCTGCGTCCCTTCCTATCCGGGGAAGTGCTCTAATCCACTGAGCTACAGTACTATCTTTTAGACATAACCAATCTCCTTATCACATTTGTCTTTACGACCAACGCCCTCTATCGGAATGCATTTACATGCATTAATCCAATATAGTAAGTTTAATTTTGCAATTAAAATTCATACTATGTGACGGCGTAATTTTTTAAACATTTTGATCTATATTTTAGCATATTTAGATATTTATATATATATATTTAGCATTTGACATGCTTAGCAACATACATTAAAGCAAACAAAAAAATATTTATAGGGTTTGCGTCATTATTAAGTAAAATCTTAATTGTAAAATTATGTTTACCTGGTCGGTATAATGTATGAAAATACTTCCGACAGATGGTGCAGGCGTCACCCAAAGACGTTAAGTATGAATGTGTTATCGAGGTTAGCAGTCGGGAGCAAGGGTTACGATGGCTGAATTGGCAAAGCATCTGGACGGTATCCAGGAGATGCAGGTTCGAATCCTGCTCGTGACTGTTATTTTCGATTTCACATTTTTCACTTTGTGTTTAATGTATATTTTAGCACTTGACTTGCTCAGCTACTCTTAAAGTACAAATTATAATTTGTGAATAAGGAAAAAGAGTATTTCAGTACAGGCGGGAATCGAACCTGCGTCCCTTCCTATCCGGGGAAGTGCTCTAATCCACTGAGCTACAGTACTATCTTTTAGACATACACAATCTCCTTATCACATTTGTATTAACGACCAACGCCCTCTATTGGAATGCATTTACCAATATAGTAAGTTTAATCCAATATAGTAAGTTTAATTTTGCAATTAAAATTCATACTAGCTGACGGCGTGATTTTTTAAACATTTTGATCTATATTTTAGCACTTGACTTGCTCAGCTTCTCTTAAAGTACAAATTATAATTTGTGAATAAGGAAAAAGAGTATTTTAGTACAGGCGGGAATCGAACCTGCGTCCCTTCCTATCCCGGGAACCATTTCATATCCCCCATTCTTGGGGAGGCCTATGTCCAGCAGTGGACGTTAAAAGACTGATGGACGGATGGATGGATAATTGCTAAAAAACTTTTGCTAGTCGAAAAAATTATAATATTATTAAATTATAATTAAGTCGCAAAAACGGTTGGATAAATATTGCCAAAATTTTATTAAAATGAAATTATATTTTAATAAAAGCTAGTATATTTTCACCGGCTTCCAAAAAGGAGGAGGTATACTATGTTCGTCTTTGTGTATTTTTTTTTTTTGTGTATGTTTATCGATACTTTTGCCAATTGTGACCCGATTAAAAAAAAAACTTTTTTAGTTCAAAAGAGTATACTCCCGAGGTGGTCCCATGACTATACCATACTATATATGTAGTAAGTAGGTAGATACTTGTAGGTAGTATCTATATACTATCTATTAGACTTGGCTGGCATGACTTCAAATAGATGAGTGGGTAGCGCTTATTATAATTATATTAATTTATTTTTCGCTTTTGTGTGCCTTTTTGTGGTTTTGAAGTCGGCTTAATATTTTTTTTTAATATTTTATTATATATTCACATCAATTTGAACTTAATGTATAATATAAAAAACGATTGAACGATGATCGCTGGACCACAAAAGTTAAATTGTGGCCTGAAGGGCCTTTTCAGGCCAGAGAAAAAGAGGCAGGTCTACAGCACGCTGGGCAGACGACGTAATAAACGTCGCTGGCGTTTACAGGATGCGCGAAGCTAGCCATAGAGAACGTTGGTCATTTTTTGAGGAGGCTTTCACCTTCGACTGAGAGGGGATCTTGCAAAGAAATAATAATAATAACGATAATTTTATTTAAAATTAACTTACCAATTTATAAAATGAAAACTAAATATTTTTAAATGTAATGTATTAATGTTTTTTTATGACGCATTTATTTTTAGATAATATGACTACTATAGTAAATAATAATAATAAATATTCACGGACATTTCACACAACGTCCTCTGGTCCCAAACTAAGTTTAATGCTTGTGCTATGGGTACCAGATTATGGATATAATACATATATACTACTTTTTTTGTATATACATACACATAATAGATACAAAACACCCAGACGCAGTTTACTGTTATTGGTACATGTTTACAATTGAATTTAGGTTGAAAAAAAACAACTAATGATTCGCATGCAATTTTTAAATATTTTCTGTGATAATTATTCTTTATTACGTAACTTTAAGGGCAAGAAATAAAAGGCTTTTTTATTTTTATTTTATTAATTATATTATAACATTAGTCTTTCAACACGAAGGACTATCACAATCCTAAACAGTGAAGGACAATCGATTATTTATATTGACAGGAACTTAGAGTAGGGTAAAATGTGATTGCTCTGTGGTAGAAACTTTCAGTATTTTGAACTTTTGGACATGTTAGGAGGTATTTAGATATTTTTATATATATTTTTAGCATTTGACATGCTTAGCACTATACATTTACCACAAAGTTAAAAATGTGAAATCGAAAATAACAGTCACGAGCAGAATTTGAACCTGCATCTCCTGGATACCGTCCAGATGCTTTGCCAATTCAGCCATCGTGACAATTGCTCCTGTGTTTAATGTTAGGAGGTAACAATAGAAGTGACGAATTATTGAAAACCATTTCTAGGATATATCCTCTATCGTTACTATGTTTATCTCATACGAACACAGTAGCTTATAATCAAAGGTCTTGTAGTTTTGTTTATTTATTAGTTTAAAGATTTTTTTTTATTGCTGATAACTGTTGACCAGCCACGACCCACGATGGTAAGTGTTAACGGTCGCTCATTGACTCAACTATACCAGGAGTATTGTCAAGCCGGTGCTCACCATTTCATTTCACAGATATGAAAGAATATACACTATCTCCTGCTACAACCAAAACACACTGATGTGCTTCATTGCCGGTCACACAGGAGATGGTGGTACCAACCTGTTCAGGCCCATAGCAAGTGAGTACTCCCACTTGGCACCCAGCCCTACCACCAGTAATGCAATGGGTGATAATTGCTTACTTCCCTTAATCGCCTCATACGACACCCGTGGAAAAGAATGGGGTAGTGACACTTGTAATCTTAGTCCGTCGACACGGACAGAAAAAAAATTAACACAAAAAATGTGGAATCGATAATAACAGTCACGAGCAGGATTTGTACCTGCATCTCCTGAAATACTGTCTCGCCCCATCGCTTTGCCAATTCAGCAGCCAGTGCCTCTGATTTTACATTTTCGCACTTTGTGTTAATTACTATGGTTAAGCATGTCAAATGCTCAAAAAATATATTAAAACATCAAATTTAAGTTAACTTTTCCAAAACAATGAAGGGCTCATAACACTCTTTCACAATATACGGGGTGAAGCAACAGTAGGCAATCTTACTGTTATATTTCATGCGGTGAGTGAGAACGCCGTAAAACCAATCTCCTCATCCCTTACTTATAAGCGTTCCTCTCCACTTCCTATACTATACCCTAATTTTTTTTTATTTTTTTGTTTGTTAAAGCGGGAATAAATGTACCTAACCGCACACCCCATCGTTCGGGGCAACGAACAGGGTAGTGTGGGGCCCTCACCCACTAAAAAAACCCGCCGTGTGCCGTCTCTCCGCCTTTACTGGCGGGCCACCGGAACAATATTACATTCTTTAAGTGGTTCCTATACCTTTCCCTGGGGTTGACAATGCTTGAATGATGCCTCTGGTGTTGCTAGCGTCTATTATAGGCTACGGTAATGCTTTATACTGTATGCTTGTTAGCAATCTTCGTAGTATGAAATAATGATATAGTCATCGGCATATGTGTGCACATTTAAAAAGTTATTAAACTACTGAAAATTGGGTGATATTAATAGTCTCTCACATTAATAGGTCAAATAAAGCGTTTTAAAAATAGCATTTAGTATAATAATAAATATTTATTTCAAATGTGAGTGCAAATGGTATTTCCATCCATCCATCAGCCTTTCGTCGTCCACTGTTGGATATAGGCCGCCACAACGACCGGTCTTGTGCCGACCGCATCCCTTTTTTTTTTGTGTGCTCATTGTGGGGGGATAATGCTGTATTCGCCACGCTTGGCAGGCAGGTTGGCGATCGCAGTGGATGTTGTTAATACTCGAGGGAGTGCTGCTGCCCACTCCCGGTATTCCCTCAGTCGGCTCTTACGACTCCCGTGGGTAGAGAGGGGTGTGACAATTCTAAAGCCGGTCCCACGCGGCTATGGTATTTATTTAACGTATTTTCACAACCGCTTAAATAATAATATAAAATCCTTGGTTAATGTTTTTAGCAATTGAAGCTATGTTACCAATATTTTTAAGTCAGAAGAATCCTAATACGACAGGAATCGTGACAAAGATTTCATATTTATTGTTAGTACGATATCCCGATACCTGGTTTTCCTGTCCTGGGTAATAGAAACAAGGTATAAACAGTTTTGAAATCTTCGCTACTTTAATGTTTTCTGCAATTTTGTATAGTGCACAATAATGATCTGGATATTTGTCTTCTCGAATCTATATAAACTATACCCAAAAATAAAATTGAAGTGTCTGTTTATAAGGTCTAATTAACAGCTAAGAACGCTGCCTATAACAAAATACTAACATAACAAACATAGCATCACGCCTGTATTCCCCGAAGGAGTAGGCAGAGGTGTATTACACACCCACGATTCGATAGCTATGTTTAAGTCTCACGTAATAGGGGGCGAGCCTATTGACGTCTACCAGGCACATTTCCAAACTCCAGGCGGCTACTAAGAATTCTTTCTTTTTTTTTTACTAAAAATCTCAATAACACTGCCCGACCGGGGGATCGAACCCGAGACCTGAATGTAAAATGAAATAATAAACGGCTCCTGCTACAACCTAAATGCCGTAGGTACTACCTTTTAAAGTTTTTATCTGATGAGATTGCTACTGGCAGATAACTGATGTTATCATGCAAAAATGCAAAGGCAGGTAACTAAGGTTTCGCACAATAATCAAAACTAAATTGCACGGACGTGAACGATGTCATAGGTAGCAGCTAGCTAGTAATAAAGTATTAGATACTAGTTTCTGCCCGCGACTCCACCCACGTAGACGTTCAGTACAATTATAAAAATATTACTCTGTGACACACTTATTATCTTTATGCAAAAATAGCTATCTCACTGGAACTATATTTTTTTCCAGGATAAATAATCTTTTTTTTTTGCTCCAGACTATCCATCCATCCATCCATCAGCTTTTTGACATCCACTGCTGGACATAGGCCTCCCCAAATTGGGGGTATAGTGCCGTAATCGCCACGCTTGGCTGATCGCAGTGGATGTTGTTAATACTCGAGGAGGTGCTGCTGCCCACTCCCACCGGTATTCCCTCAGTCGGCTCTTACGACTCCCATGGGTGGAGAGGGGTAGGACAATTCTAAGGCGCCATCTATCAGCAAGCATGTAATGCTTGCTGATAGATGGCCTTAGTCGTAAGACAAATGTGATTGGGAAATTGGAAAGATCAGTAGGATAGCTCAGTGGCTTAGAGCACTTCCCCGCATTGGAAAAGACGCGGGTTTGATTCCCGCTCCTACTAAAAATCTCTTTTTCCTTATGCAGAAATAACTTTTTAACTGTATATATTTATACTAGCTGATGCCCGCGACTTCGTCAGCGTTAAAGATTTAATTTCTAAATTCGACACCTATTTTACCCGCGATATTATAAAACCATTGAAATTGTAGGTGTATCCTTTATCAAATATAAAATTAAATTTAACATTCTTAATACAAAAATGTCTAAATATGTGTGTTTCTATCTCTAAATTAGAAACCTACCAAACCACCCCCTCTTTCCCTTGCTATTATTTTAAATAACTGTGCCAACGATAATCCCGACAACTCCCCAGCAAGCCTTTTTTTTTGGGAACGTAAGGAAAATGATAGCATGAATAAAACCTTAGAGTCATAGGAATAGAGTGATCTCGAATGGTATACCAGGTAGTTAGGAAATATGATCGAAATAACTTCGAGTTGCTTACTCCGTAGTAGAGTTAAGTCATGAATTGTTCAATCTATGATTAGGGAATTTGTATCTTTAGAAGTGATATATATACTATATATTTCTGTAGTATATATAGTGTAGTAAATATAAAATACTTTAGAAAATCCAAAACTGCACGCCTCATAATCTTCATTTTTCACAATAAAATTGATTATTTGATAAGTAGTAACTAATAATGTATTGGTTTTACTAAGTAGTTTTCAATAAATCACATAGATGGCGCTAATTTCATAAAGTACTAATGTGGGGTGGGGTTTCATGTCTTATACGCCATCTAGCGCTAATTTTAAGAAGTTGGTCTGTATTCTAGGTTTTGATTAAAATTACTCAAGCCAATATAAACTGTATCTTTGTAAACAAGTTGTAAAATCGCTTGCGCCCAGCCGTCAAAATGAACCGAAACGTCATTACGTCAAGGTTGACATTTCAGTGTCGTAAAAATTGTGGTAAGTAAAATATATTTTTCATTACCCATACTCTGAAAGTAGGCCTGAAGTTGCCTGAGGAGCGGGTTGAAAGTAATACTTTTCAGCCCTAGGGAGAATTACTTTCAACTGACAGCTGAGTAATTATAAAAAAAAAACAGTTCTATTTTCTGTACAGCCAGTCTATTACAGCGCGATGTAAAATTGAAATAACATAAAGGTAAGTATTTATTAAAGAATTTGTTTTTAATGACTTTATTTTAATATAGTTGTAACTAGATATATCTTTAAAATAACGAAGATTTATATTTCTTCAATGATTAAAATGAAAAATAATTGCTGAATAGCTGACAGGCCACAGAAAAAAAAACAAAATCGATGGGAAAATTGCGATTCCAAATTCAATTTTTTAAAATCTCCCATTTTTTCTTTATTTAATTCATGAATTTTATTTTTAGTTTCCTCGTATTCGTAATGAAAAGCACAATGCTTACCTCGGGATAAAGACTTATTTAGTCCCGAGACGGGGTTTGTCCAATAGTTCGATAGCTTTCATCCCTAGGGTAACAATGTACTATTTTTCGTGTTTTATAACGTTGGTGTGTTATTATTTACGTGTGTTTAGTGTTTTTAATTATTGTTATGGATAAAATAGTTATTATACTTGACAAATATCATCAGTTCGTCAAGCAAAGGTAAGAACTTTCTTGTCTTAATGGGTGATTTTAACACACGTCTTATTAAAAACGATCTACGTTCTCATAAGCTGATGTCGTTACTGTCTTCTTACAATATCCAAACACTCCCTTTATCTGCCACACATCAATCTCCGAATACGCTTCCATCACTTTTAGATCTTATGATCGTCTCTGCTCCTGATAAAATTAATGCATTTGGTCAAATATCTGCTCCTTTCTCCTATCATGATCTTATTTATCTTTCTTTTCGTGTACGCCCACCTAAGCATTAACCTCAATTTCGTCTTCTTCGTACTTTTAAGGCTTTAGATTTAGAAGCGTTGTGTCGTGATGCGAGCGAAATTTATTGGAGCTATGTATTTGAAGCTAATTCTATTTATGATATGGTTGAATATTTTAGTGATAAGGTGGTTGGGCTCTTTGATAGGCATGCTCCGATCCGGCGAGTTAAAATCAGGCGCAAGCCAGCTCCCTGGTTAACAGAAGATATCAGGTATACTATGACGTGCAGGGACAAAGCTAAGCGTAGATATAAAAGAAATCCTACAGAACACACTCTCCAGGCTTTTAAAAACCTGCGCAATCTGCAACAAGATGTGCCGAGACGCTAAAAGGTGACTTTTTCATGCATCTCTTGTCAATCGTAGTTCATCTCAAATTTGGAAATTTTTGAAAACACTTGGTATCGGTAGATCTCTGTTGACTTCTCTTAATAACATTAATACCGATACTTTAAAAGGGCATTTTTCTAATGCCCCTCTTCCTTTTGATTCTGAGACCAAGGCCAATACTCTACTCTCAATCTCAAAACAACCAAGTCTACAGATCCCACTTTTTGTACTGAGTACTGTATCAGATGTTGATGTCTTAAACTCTATAAAATCTATATCTTCTACTGCTGTTGGCAATGATTATATATGCTCAAAAATGATTAAGCCTGTTCTTGAAGTGGTATTACCTGTTCTTACATTTATTTTCAATTTTTCTATGTCGTCGTGTGTTTTCCCTACCTCATGGAAACGTGCTCATATAATTCCTATTTCTAAAATTTCTAATCCTACTACGCCTTTGCATTTCCGTCCTATTTCTATACTTACTTTTCTATCAAAAGTCCTCATATTGTTCAGCATATTGTTCACTGACAATTCTCCACCTTTCTAAATGAGTATAAACTTTTTAGCTCAATACAGTCCGGTTTTCGCCCTGGGCATAGCACTGTTACAGCCCTCATCAAAGTTACGGATGATATACGTTGGGCTATGCCTTAAGAAAAGGGGCCTACGTGTGAATGCGAGCAAAACCAAAATAATGTTTTTTGAAGAAGAAGAAGCCAAAACAGATGTTAGAGTAGCAATAGGAAATGGTGTGCTAGAGCAGGTGGATGAATTTTTATATCTTGGATGTGGATTCAGTCGGGATGGAAGGTACATCACTGATGTAGAGAGAAAAGTGAATGCGGGAAATAGAGTGAACGGAGCATTGGGACAACTTCTCGGCAGTCGTCACCTCAGCCAGAGTCACTTTGTATGGAGTAGCGTTCTTATTTTATCTTTTCGATCGCGCTTTTTGCATGATATCTTTCCATTCAATTATAGAGTATGCTTCTCTGTATCTTTTTTCTTTTTCGATGGCACTATGCATAGAGTCTTCTAAAGCCGGCGCCACACGGCCATAAGTAAATAGCAGAAGCTATTTCGATGCTGCCTCTTTTGCCGTTAATTTCAGTCCATATCATGCAGTGAATAAACAAATACTAAAATATTTATAAAAATATTGTACATTACCCACCTCCCTCCCATGGATGGAGAGAGGTGGGACAAGTCTAAAGCCGGCCACTGAGGGAATACCGGGGGAGTGGGCAGCAGCACTCTTTCGAGTATTAACAACATCCACTGCGATCGCCAACACGCCTGCCAAGCGTGGCGATTACGGCACTATCCCCCTTTCTTGGGGAGGCCTATGTCCAGCAGTGGACTTTAAAAGGCTGTTGGATGGATGGGTGGACCCACCTCAGACAAATCACCAACAACTCGACACGCGTTCACCATCTCCCGGACCCTACACTCCACCTTCCCGATAGCTCATTGATCTGTATGTTTACATTATTTCGCGCCAATTTGTACTAATGAGTTGCACGATAACTTTGCTTACGTGCGTATACTATAAATAGAAATATTAAATAATTTCACCTATTGCCATTTATTTCATTGGAATCTCTTATATTTCGTATATTTTCTCGAAGGAGAAATAAATAAAAATAATTATTGAAAAACGAAAGAACGCTCATAAATGCCCGAATTAAATAACTCAAGTTGTTTAGTTTTCCTTCAACTTGACTAGTTTCATTAGAATATTTTCGTTCGTGGAAGAACTAAATAACTCAATTTAGCTAATTCATTTCATACTCAAGTGATCAGAAGTCACATTTGTTCATTTATTTATAGAGTTAGTCATTTTTTCTACTAATATTTAGTGTTAATTTAAACGTATCTATTTCTACAATTGAAACACGAAAATGGCCTTTTTTTTGATTTGGTTAAGATATGGCAATATTTGTTAGACCAGAAGATGCGGCACATTATGGGGTTTACGAAAATGGTAAATTTGGCCAAATCGGAGTTATTTAGTTTTTCCATTATACCGACGATATATCGCTTCTAAAGATACAAATTCCCTAATCATAGATTGAACAATTCATGACTTAACTCTACTACGGAGTAAGAAACTCGAAGTTCATTATTTATTTCGATCATATTTCCTAACTACCTGGTATACCATTCGAGATCACTCTATTCCTATGACTCTAAGGTTTTATTTAGCTTATCATTTTCCTTACGTTAGTGTGTAGGAAGCTCGACCCGATGGGATACAATAGGCTTGCTGGGGATTTGTCGGGATTATCGTTGGCACAGTTATCCATTTTCTTAGCACGGCTTTATCAATCTGACCTTTGGACTGTCTGCAATACGAAAGCCGACTTTGTACTCGTACGTTATTCCTTGTCTTGTCCTTCCATATTTTAATATGAATTACCTATTGACGTACTATAAAAAGGATGTTTGGTCTAAAAGAAATCTAAAATGTTTTGGGAAATATTATTCATTATTATTTATTTATCACCAAAGGATTTTAATTGAATTTCAGCTCTATTAATTTAATGAACAAATTATTTGTGAAAGTGGAAAAGGAGTACAGGATTCGTACCTTTTTTTTTGTTTAGGCGGGAAGCAATGTTCCTAACCACACACCCCGTCGCTCGGGGCAACGAACAGGGTAGTGTGGGGCCTTCACCCACTAAAGAAACCCGCCGTGTGCCGTTACTCCGCCTTTATTGGCGGGCCACTGGAACTATGTTACATTCCTTCGGTGGTCCGCCGGCGGCTTACCCTTTCGGGTACCCTCATCTGAGCAACGCATCCGCACACGGAGCATCCCACCTTCGCGGGAGGCCTTGCCGGGGGGACGTCCGCCACCCGGACGTTCCCCGGTCCATTCGCCCGCAGCCCCAGCTAGGGCGGCATTAGGGGCAAATATTCACGCCTGCACCGCCCCAGTCGCTGGCGGTGGTTCGGGTCTGCGGAAGGATCAGCCTCCCTGGTGCTCTCCGCCACTTCCTTCCGCGAGATGACCTCCTCGCAGAAGGCAGCGACTGCAGCCCAATTCCTGTCGCTGCCAAGCATCGCTCTGACGACGCTCAGCAGCGAGAGGTCCCCCCCTATTGCTGCGACGAGTTCACGACGCTGCTTGGCCAAAGCCGGGCACGACTCGAGTGTGTGCTGCGCCGTGTCCTCTTCGCAGCCGCAATAGTAACAGCCCGGAGTCGCTTCCCTCCTTGCGACAATGTGCAGATATCTGCCGAAGAAACCGTACCCCGACAGCACCTGCACCAGTCGGAAGGTAAGGACATCGTGCCGTCACCCTGCCCACTCTTCCAGCACCGGCTGGAGCGCCCCTACAATCCAAAGACCGGCCCGGGACGCCTCTAGCCACGCCCTCCAGTTGGCCATGGCAGCTCGGTGTGTGTCGCCCTGCCATCTGGCCACCACGCTGGGTGGGGGACGTCCACCCGCCTCCCGCTCTTGCGACGCCCGCCGGTACACCTCGGCAAGCACCTCCGCCTCCAAGTCCCATGGAGGGGTTCCGGCCAACACGCAGGCCGCCTCCGTCGACACCGTGCGGTATCCACGTATGACCATGGACGCGACGACTCTCTGTAGCCACCACACAAGAGCCCTGTTTAGTGCGTCTGCGTAGTGGCCGCGGCCCTCAGGTGCATGATAGCGCCAACCGTCGAACGACCAGTCCGAAAACCGAGCTGGGCGTCAGACAAGCCCCCATTTCCGACGCGGTGACGGGCGGTACAGTGAGATCGGCCTTCCGGTCGCTACCTGGCGGTGCCATGACTGGGGGCGTGTGTTCCGCCCGTCGTGGGAATAGACCCTCGACCACCTCGGTGAGGAGGCTGTGCTGAAGAGTCTCTGTGAGGGGGGGGCCTGAGTGCGGAGCTTGTTAAGCGCCGAACGGTATGGGCGACCCCAGGGGTCACGGTTGAGACCGTCCAGCATCTCCTGCCTTTTCTCAGCTTTGGCACAACAGATGGCCAACTTGAACGCGGCCCGCGAGGTGCGGTATGCCTCGTATAGCTGGCCCTCCCGCTCCCCATCGTGGTTGCACCGCTGACTGCGGGTGTAGAACCTCCGGGCACGAATGCACATGCCAGCTCCTGGGACCACCAGTAGAGCCCCTTCCTCGGAGGAGGACGTCGCACACGGGGCATGGCCGTGTCGCACACCTGCGTAATCACAGCGGAAAATCGGCCAGCCTCAACGTCCACCTCCTCAGTCAGGGCTGGTGAGGACAGCCACGATTCAACGATGGCTACCTCCACCAGTAGGTCCCTATCCAGCCACACAGCCCACCGCGGGAACGCGGGAGTTCAGCGCGCTGCGTGACCCCTACTGGGGCCCTGAAGGGACCGGGAGACCTCAATTCGGATATACCGATGATCGACAAGGTCTCAACCTACTCCAGGACACACCAGTTCCTCACTCGTGCTGCGACGTCGGGGCTAGCGAACGAAAGGTCCACTATCGACCCGCCCCGTCGCCGCACGTACGTATTGATGGAGTTTCTATTTAGCAAACAGAGGCCTGTCAACGCCGCCTACTCTACCACCGCCGCCCCACGGGCGTCTGTCGCAGGGGACCCCCACGCCGTGGATTTGGCATTGAAGTCCCGTACGACTAGGACGTGGCTAGGTGCTTGTCGCCGTATCGAGGTCTCCAGGCTATTAAGCCAGACCTCGAAATCAGCCAGACTACGGTTGGGGCAAAAATACACGCCATACAGCGTGTCTCCCCCCCAATCGGCCGCGACGTATCCCATGCCCTTGTCTCTGATCGACAAGGGCGGAGAACGAAGCGCCGCAGAGCTGACGATTGCCACGGAGCCATCGCGGCTGACCGCCTAATGTGGGCGATCAGGAACGCAATAAGGCTCCGTAGCTACGGCTACACCAATCAACCGCTCCACCATGGTTTGCAGGAGAAGATCCTGCGCCCTGGCGGAGTGGTTGAGATTGAAGGAGGATAGTGTCACGGTTGAATTTTAAGGCGTAACCATATCCTCCTCCACCTGCGACGGTGGTGAAGCCACGCTAGTGGGGGGGCAGCCTAGGCCGATTGGCAGATCCCCCCCTTCTTGGGGCCTGTCATCGGGGGTCTGCATCCCTCCCGCCCCATGCAGTGCTTGGCAGGCCTGTTGCCTGCCGCGCACGCGGGGCAGTGAGGGGCGGCGGTGCAGGTAGCTGCCCGTTGCCCTGCCTGACCGCAGCGGAAACAAAGACCACTGCAGTCAAAACAGTTAGTGCACGCCGGCCGGGTGTGTCCGACCGCCATGCACTTAAAGCACCTCGCGCGCCGAGGCTCCAGCACGGTGACCCACGAGGAGTCTGCCTGCGTCGGCCAAGGTTTTGGCCGCTGCAACTGGGCAACTCGCCCAGACGGCACCTACACCGCCGGGACCGGTCCGAATGGAGCCCACTCACACACACTCCCCGTCACCAAACAGGCCCTTGAGCCTTTCGGCCACCGTGCCGGCCACCATCCTAGGGCCCTCCGCCTCAGGAAAATCGAGAATTTGAGCCCCTGTGCGGGCTAGGCGGGTCCGGGCGGTGACGACTCCGATATCGGAGGCGTCAATTTTCTCCCGGGCCTTCCTCAAGATGGCCTGGTACGACAGGCCTGCTTCCACCTCCGGCAGCATGGTAATAACCACCGCTGCCGTTTTTGGCGTCTGAAGCTTGCGCGGCTTCTTGGGGCCGGGCTTACTCCTCGACCCAGTGGGTTCCGCACCCGGACAGCAGCCAGAGACGCGGTCCCCTTCTTCCTCTTGCCCGGGGATTTCTTCCTCCCGCCGTCCACTGTCTGCCAACCCTCTTCAGAGGGCGCAGGGCCGGACGGTACGGGAGTTGGGATTCTGAGTCCCGGGGAATGGTTGCTGGGGCCCGCGATGGCTGGCCAGCACGCGAGAGTGGAGGGAACTCCTCCCTGGGCTGGCCCTTGGGGCGCTGCCCGGTTCTTTGAGCCGCTTTCGCCTTCGCAGCTTTTCCCGGCCCCTTGGGCGATGCAGCCGCGGTCGCGGGGTAGGTGGCTACGCGGCCGCCCTGATAGGACAGCGGCGTTGGGTCTGAAGTTGGCGCATTCTTCTTCCTGTCCGCGACCAGCGGCGGTCGGAGTCGCGGCTCTGTGGGCACCCTAGTGTTTAGGGAGCCGATGCGCGGGTCATAGACCGAGTTGACGCGATCCATTATTTGGCATATCTGCTCCTCTGTGAGGTGTCCTGGGGCCAGAGGCTCCGCGCCCGTTGTTGAGGCAGAGGCGAGCCCTGAATTAGCTCGCAGGCTGGCGAGCTCCTTCCGGAGCTCTGACACCTTCGCCTTGTAGCGACAATGCGCCTCCAGTTTCCCGGTCCCCCCCGGCACAGGACGACACCGGAGAGACTCTACTGCTCCATAGGCCACCTTGGTGGCCTCATTTAGTGCATCAGCGAGGCTGCCTTGAAGGCCCCGTGACCCATTAGCCACCGTGGAAATGATGGCCAGGGCGTCGGAAACCCTCCGGGCAACCTGGTCCGCTGTTAAATGGGCAGCCCCCTCCGGAGACTCCTCCTGGATCCTTGATGTGAGGAGGGTCACCCGCTCCTCCATTGAGAGCCCTGTTCCCAGTTCCTCATTTGTAGCTCTGTCCGCTTCAGACAAGGCGTGCGGAACCGTGCGCCTGGTGGCGCTACGGCCCCTCTTCACCGGTTTTCCTGGCTTAGCTGGCGGAGGCATCTCAGTGGAGCTGCCCTCCGACTCTGACACACCTCCCGATCGCGCTATCGAGCGCTTCAAAAGTCGTGAGTGCCGCTCCGTTGATCTATCTGCCGTCCGCTGAGACTTCGTTGCTATTGGTGTCGTGCCTACGGCCTTTGCACCGCCGTCACCGCCATCTGTCTCCATTCCCGACGTGCCTTCGACTGCCAAGCCGCTATCCACAGGACTCCCCGCGGGTCCTCCCCTTCTACTTCTCCTTCTTTTTCTCATTAGAGGCGTTGGTTGCCCCACTCCGATACGCGGGGCTGACAGGGCCGGTCTTGGTACTCTGCCCTGTAAGGGATTCTCCGGACGCGTTGAGCCCGGTACCCTCCGGAGGTATACATAAGTTTTTAACATCCGCCATTTTAGAGTTTAAAGTCCTTCGACTGTGGTGGTGCCGCCGTCGCGACTGGATACCCTCCAGCCATTCATTCCTTGCCGGGCGACAGAGCTTGGATTGGGGTTATTTTTTATAGGGGTTTTCTTCCCCGCGGTCCGAAGACCTCAGGTCCTGTTCTCCAGGATTACGGGTCGGGCCGAACGGTGGTCTGCATCAGACCGTGCCCATCACTCGCAAGGCAAGTGGTGAGCCCGTCGCCCCTCAGGCTCAAAAGCCCCGTCCCCGTCTCCCAGGGCCGGGGGAGCCATTATGTCCCCGCTGGCCCTCCACGGCAGATGTTGGCCCGGGAACCTAATTTATCAATTTAATTTTAAATTAATACAACATTGTACTATAATCTGTTTAATATTAACTAAAAATTCATTCTCTGTAAGTTTATTTTTGTTTCTGAACAAAATACTCACATTAAAATAAAACACTAACTTTTGTAAGGTCATTGTAGCTGTGGGTAGATAAAACTGTTGTTACAATAATTGATTTACTATTCGCTATCCAACATCCGTGGCCGTAAATGCTGTAAAGTATTTAAAATGTCAGGATTATATAAAATCAAGTAAACGTGATAAGTACTACTTAGACGTAGTTATACTTTATAATGTATAATTGTATAACATTAGCGTAAATATCAGAAAGTATTATGTTTCTTCCATCATCTTTCATTATTATCATTAATAAACTCACGTTGACAATATTTTGTAAAATTTACTAGAATATTCTAGCAAAATTATTGTACTGGTAAAAGTACAAATCTAAAAAAACATATACCGAATTTATTTAAACAAAGGCAGCATAATATACCTTACAAGACTTCAACATTAAATTTTAACACTGAGAGTTGTAACCAGGTTTTGTACCGTGGTAATTAACAATTAACAAATTTTAAGCTCACAGCAGCTCGAGTTGCTGTCGCGTACATGCCTTTATGACTGAAACAAAGCTCAAAGCGAAACAGCGACCTCCCGTGCGGAATAGGAGTACTATTTTTTCAATAGGTACACGGTTTTTTTAGAAAGAATTACTGTGCCGGTGTTGGACACGATCTTGTCGCAGAATAAAAAGGATTTAAACCGTAGTTCACTGTAATAGCACAGTGCGAGCTCCAGACTTCACAAGCCTTCAAGAATTTGAGGACTCTTTCAGGCACTCTTTCTTCCTCACGAGGTTTTTCTTCACCTTTACTAATATTATAAATGTTAGTTTATCACGTTTTAACGCTATAGCTACTCAATTTATTATCAGGAAATTTGCATACATAAGTGTAATAGTTTTATCTCGGCAAACTTGTTAGTTTCTTGTTTCCACTTTTTGCATAGAAATCGTTAGTATTGTAGACTATCAGCCTTTCATCGTCCACTGCTAGACATAAGCCTCCCCAAGAGAACGCCACCACAAGCGGTCCTGCGCCGACCGCATCCAACGACTCCCCACGAGTTTGAGCGAAAAATGTTGATGACGTCATCCGACAGATCGTCAGTCTATCGCACCGTCCGAGTGTCGTAGAGTGACGTATTTATATTCTGAAGTCCATGCGGACGGTCTAAATATAATATATGTACCCTCAGGTGTCCACAAATAGGGTCACTTTTTGGTTACTCATCTGACTGCCAGCTGAGCGAACCTTAACCTTGCAGATCGTTCGAACTGCAAGTGCACAACTAGGCTACGACTTCGTATGCAACCTAATAAAATTCCAAAACTCTTTTATCATCTATACTATTATAAAGCTGTAACAGAGCTGTGTCTGTACGTTTAAGATATTTGAGAATAAATGACTGTAATAGACTAGAAGCCTGTCTGTCCTGTCAACTAGCTTTAGGCTACGGTAGAGCCGTGGTCAAAGGCTAGTAATAGATATATATTACAGATGTAACGATAATATGAGGTACCATACAATACACCTCTAGATTATCAAAATGATGTGCGTTTTATTACTGCTAGTTCGAAGAACACATCATATGAAAACAAAATATGAAGTCTAGTCGATTGATTTAACGTGGTCAACTTTGACCTCAATCCCTCTCAAGTAATAGGTTGTAAAAAAATGTTCAAAAATATACTTGTTAATTAACTTTGTTTTTAGAGAGTAGGGAGTTTTATTCCACTTAACTCGAAAAAATGTGCGTACATTTTTTACGAGGGCTTAATAAGGCAATCCCAACATGTCCTAGCGTTATAAATATTATATTAGTTAATAATACAGTTGCATGCGAAAGTGGCTCAGCGCGTGACTGCGCAACTTTACTGACGTCAGTCCATCATGAGCCTCTCCAAGTGTCTTATTATCTGCCTTGCTTGCGTTGATTTTTTTTTTATACTACGTATGCCTCAAACAAGCATACGGCCCACCGTAAGTGGTTACCGTAATCTATAGATGCTAGCAACACCAGAGGAATCACTCGCACGTCGCTATCTCCAAGGAAAGATAAGGTGAGAACGGATAATAAAAAAATGGATAGGCAGGGGTAATGGGCCTCCGGCGCTCTCACTCACCATTCTTAACACAACAATAGGAGTATGAATCTTTATGTAGTAATAAGGTTTGCGATATCAGAATAATGTAAGCAAATATATTTGATAGATGCCTAGTCTCTCCCAATAACACAATCAGAATCATGTGAAATTGAAAAAGATCAACGACAGTACAATCTACGATAGTTTAATGGTTCAAATGAATCCACAAGTCACGGGTTAATATTGCAAAAATAATAGTCTACAGGCACGGGCTTAAAACCCGCTATTATTTATATATCACATTTTTGCACCTTCTGTTCAATATGAAAGTGAGTGTGATTGTGCTTGTTACCTCTTGACGTCATAACTTCTTAACCAGTCATCACCAAATTTGGATATATGTAGTCCCGAGTGCAGAAAAGAATATACGCTGCTAATTATCGCAGAAAATTGTTAGTTTAGAATGGCTACTTTTGTGTGTCTAAGTTTCAAAATAAGGTCCAATTTTAAATTGCAATGTTGTCTTTTAAATAACATTTCAGGCATCAAAAATGCTTTGCTAAGGTCACAATTTTGACCTCCAATAACCACATAAATTGCATCGTTAGCTGAAGTGGTGAAATACATTCTCATAACGACCACTATTACTAGGTCTGTCGGGTCCGCTCTACGATAAAATTCTCAACGATAAAACGTCTCAACGTTCGACGCTTATTGTTAAAGAATTGAAATTGACAAGTCCATTATAAGCTTTTCTTAGTCTGCGGCTTGCTTTATAAATAACACAAGAATTTGTATTTAATTATTGGCTATTGTTTATGTTTTTATTAAGCACTTTACATACTTAGCAACATAGACACTTTATGTAGTTGTGTTTCGGTTCTCGATATATAGTAGTTTGACTAAATATATAGTTTTAGATCTATATTTTTTAGCATTTGACATGCCTCCGCTACTTTTAAAAGTATAAATGATTTTGTGAATAAGGAAAAAGATATTTTTAGTAGGAGCGGGAATCGAACCCGCGTCTTTTCCAATCCGGGGAAGTGCTCTAAGCCACTGAGCTATCCTACCGATCTTTCGATCATCCCAATCTCCTCACCACATTTGTCTTACGACCTTATTCACAAATAATTTAAATATATAGTTGTATCTAATTTAAATACTAATAGGTATATAAAATAAAAAAAATACCATCAAAATCAATTTAGTAGTGTTTGTGATAAGCTAACAAACTCTTCCCTTCTTGACGAAGCCAAGAGGAGAATTATGATTTTAGCCTTTTTGTACGATCTGTGTATATGTTATTTTTTTGTACTGCAAAAAGGGCGGAGTGGTTTAGATACCGGTCTCCCGCCCGAATGTCATGGGTTCGGTTTCCACACAGAACAACTCTTTATGTGATCAACAAATAGTTGTACTGAGTGTAAGTGTACTTTGTGTCCATGAAATTGTATGTTTGTGAAATCCCCTCGATAAATCGATTATCCTTGGTAGTGCTCTTTAAAAAAAGTATACACTACGTGCGTAGCGAACAAGCATACGGCCCACCTGATGGTAAGCGGTTACTGTCGCGTGTCGTCATCTCCTAGGAAAGGGATATGTGGAGAGGAATGATAATGAAGGGAGGATAGGGAGAGGGTTTGAGCAGCATTGCCGTGTGGGGCCGGCTTTAGGATTGTCCCACCCCTCTCTACCCACGGGAGTTATAAGAGCCGACTGAGGGAATGCCGGGGGAATGGGCAGCAGCACTCCCTCGAGTATTAGCAATATCCACTGCGATCGCCAACTCGCCTGCAAAGCGTGGCGATTACGGCATTATCCTTCATGACGGGACCGCTCGTTTTGGCGTTCTCTTGGGGAGGCCTATGTCCAGCAGTGGACGACGAAAGGCTGATGGATGGATTGAGCAGCATTAGGTACTTTTAAGTTACTTATCATAGCTAGACAAATAAGGTTACAAGAAGTAGTTATCTTGATTATCTTCTGATTATAGGCTATGTGACGTCACATTTAATTCAATATAACGCTCTCTACGATACATAAAGTTAAATTTGTTTTTTCATTTGGAAGGTGCCTTATAACGTATCCTTATAAGGTACTTGTTTGTAAATATTCTTTAAGTTAGACTTTGTGATGAGGTAGTGGTTTTTATGTATCTAAATAGATCGCATAATTTACTGATTTTGTACTTATTGTAGCGTATGAATTTGTATTCTGAATGCCGGTGTTAAGAATTTTTCGCAGACAACATGTCGGTGACGTGAACTCATAAGATTCAAACTCATTTACCTATCTAAAATTCACCAAACGTGACAAACGTTTCCATTTCAAATAAAGCAATAATTTGTAATACATCTCAAAATAAAAAATCGGTTATGATTTATAGTTTACCTTGAATAAACTTTAAGACACCAATCATAATCTTGTAGATTATTACCTAAGAAAGTTATAGTTCCTCAAAAGTGCTAGAGATCTTCTTTATTGCACGCCTCATAAGCGAAGCGTTGAGGTGTGTACTATTCTCGTTTCACGCAGAACAACAGATTTTTCAAACTTAAAATGTCTCTATTTATCATAATTATATTGCACTTGTAAAATAATATATACACACACATATCAAGAAAAAACAATATTTTTAACACTAGTGATATTTTTTGTGCCATTTTTGTTATTTAAACTAGTTAAGAAACTGTTTAAAAAAGTTATGCCTTGGACGTCCGTGTGTTGTAGGTAATGTATGTTAACACGATAACGACCTAAATACTAATAATAATAAAACGAAATACTAATTAAGTCTTTTTTTATCTTTTTAACTTCAGTATTATTACGAATAGAGCCCTATTACTTATCACGGTCTGATTCGATGTGGTTTAATTGTTTTTAAATAAACAAAAAGAAAATTGTGAATATTTACGCTCGACTCGATAGCACAATGGTACACTAAGACAAGCGCTAAACCTTATTTCGTGAGAACTATTTGAACTACTTCCATAGACCAATATATAAGTACTTCTTAAAATTAGCGCTAAATGGCGTATAAGACATGAGAGCCACATTAGTATTTTTTGAAATTTGCGCTATCTATGTGATTTATTGAAAACTACTTAGTAAGACCAATACATTATTAGTTACTTATGAAATAATCAATTTCATTGTGAAAAATTAACATTATGAGGCGTGCACTTTTGGATTTTCCAAACTATTAGTAAATTGTACCCGTACAAGTGATAACAAAGTAGAAATATATTTTGATACGACCCACCCAAGCCACGTACCTATAAGTATATAGATTCAATGTAAAACGATATATAAATAAAATGAAGAGTGACGAAACATCACGTTTCATCCGTCCTGTTACATACAAGGGCCATTCAATTGCGCGATTGCAGCAAATTTTATTTTCCTTCTCAAATAAAAATATCTCATTGATTTTTCAGAGGACCATTCCAATAACAGGTTTTTTTTTAAGAGTCTCCTTTCAAGTTTTTTTTACGAGTTACTGATTTTTTAAACAGCACTCGCACTAATAATAACCTTATATGGAAAGGATAATGTCAATTATGTTAGGCGATTAGGCCAAGTACAATAATCCATGTGCCTTCTTGATTTCTCATATATCTAATAGAAAAAAATGCCTAGTTTCATAATCCATAAATAGTTTTCATTTCGGTACCCGAGTTAAAGAGAAATTCGTATTTTCATTTAATAAAGTGAGGTTATAATACCTAAACTTTAACTGAATTTATTTATATGAATATGCCTTAATTTGAATTTATTTAAAGATCTAGCATTTATGATTTATTTGTTCAGAACAATAATTTCAATCGGGAAACTAATCAATAATAGTTCGGAGTCTGACTGAAACCACGACGCGTATTTATACTTAAGTTGGTTACCTAGTTACCTATTTTATAGGGAATTATGATCCTGAAAACAAGTCTATGCCTAGTTAGAATGGCTAGAATATTCATCAATGGGAGTGGGGATCTTGTAGTGTGGACCATACGAGCACTTCAGCCGATGCTGAAGGAGAGGGCAAGTCTTTATATTCCAACTGGTGCAGGTGCAGTCGAGGCATGGATGCTAGGGCAGATACTACCTTAGGTCTGCAGATGCGTCACTCAGAGAGGGTACCTGAGGGTAAGCTGCCGGCAGACTACTGAAGTCATGGTATACAGTTCCAGTGGTCCGCCAATAGAGGCGGTCAAATGACGCGTTTATTTAGTGGATGAGAGCTACCTCCTTGTCCTTTGCCCCAAACAACAGGGTGTGCGGTTAGGAATATTTCTTCGCGTCTTAATAAAAAAAGGGGGAAGTCCTGTAGTAGCCATGTGGTGAATAATGTTAGATACCTGTACCTAGTCATCACAGAGCGTTCGCTGCATTTTAAGCAGAATACGCGCGCTGATAACCGCGTGCATGTTTGCAGTTTGTGCCCTATCTTATAGTACTATTTAAAAACTGAAGAGTGTGTATGTTTATATGCAGTAGTATCAGAAACTATCCTTCCGATTTCAAAAAAATCCTTGTGCGCTAGATAGCCCATTTATCTATTTATTCACATACACAACTCTGACATTTTGAGATTTTTCGAATGTTGCTGAATGATGCACATTTTTTTTGCCATTTATCATTGCTCGGTGAAAGGAAATATCTTGAGAAAACCTGCATGTCTGAGAGATTTTCTCAACAGCTTGTAAAGTCTGTCAATCCGCACTGGACCAGCTTGGTGGACTATAGCCTAATATCTCTCACCATGAGAGGAGACCCGTGCTCAATAGTAATACATAAAAAAAGGGTTGAAAAAAAGATCCTGATAGAGCCTATATATTGAGGAAGGTTACATAGGCTATATTATTAAGTAAACCAAGTTGACACGGATTAAACTACGTGAGGTAGTTAACAAAATATAGAACGCAGCAAATTATCCATAAATAAAAAAAACAACCATTTTAAAGTACAAATTATTTGTGAATAAAGAAAAAAAGATTTTTAGTAGGGGTGGGAATCGAACCACGCATCTTTTCCAATCAGGGGAAGTGCTCTAAACCACTGAGCTACCTTACTGATCCTTCGATCATCCCAAATTCTTAATCACGTTTGTCTTACGACTAACGCCATCTACCGGCAAGCATTATATGCATCCAATACAGTAAGTTTAATTTTGCAATTAAAATTCATACTATTTAATGGCGCGATTTTTTTCAAACATTTTAGATCTATTTCTTTTAGCAATTGACATGCTCCGCTACTTTTTAAAGTACAAATTATTTGTGAATAAAGAAAAAGAGATTTTTAGTAGGGGCGGGAATCGAACCACGCATCTTTTCCAATCCGGGGAAGTGCTCTAAACCACTGAGCTACCCTACTGATCCTTCGATCATCCCAAATTCTTAATCACATTTATCTTACGAGTAACGCCATCTACCGGTGAGCAGTTACATCATTAAAGTGGCCCCAGCTCAGGTACCATAGTGATAGTACAGTCATAGTGAGTGCACATCATCCTTTTCTTTAAACAGAAAATATACCTAATCACACACCCCTTCTTTGGGGCAACGAACACATCGTGTGGAGCCCTCACCCACTAAATAAACCAGCCATCTATCTCTCTCTCCTCCTGTATGTACTAGCAGACCATTGGTACTGTGTGTCTGTGTGACATTACTTCAGTGGTCCGCCGGCGGTTTACCCTTTTGGGTACTGACCGACGCGTCCGCACACCGAATTGTCGCATCTTCGCAGGGGGGCTTACAGGTACCACCGAAGGAATGTAACATAGTTCCAGTGGCCCGTCAATAAAGGCGGAGAGACGGTACACGGCGGGTTTCTTTAGTGGGTGAAGGCCCCACACTACCCTGTTCGTTGCCCCGAGCGACGGGGTGTGCGGTTAGGAACATTTTTTCCCGCCTAAACAAAAAAAAAAAAAGGGTGGGGGGGGGGCTTACAGGTGGTGGACGTTCCCCGGTCCATCCATCCGTCCCTATGGTGGCCAAGAAGTGTGCAGACGCTTTTCCTATAACTAAAATAATAAGCTGTTAATGTTCTAAACAAAATCGCTTTTTTAGTCTTTACTAATTAGTAAATAAGAATAATATACCGTGTGGGACCGGCTTTAGAATTGTCCCACCCCTCTCTACCCATGGGAGTCGTAAGAGCCGACTGAGGGAATACCGAGGGAGTGGGCAGCAGCACTCCTTCGAGTATTAACAACATCTACTGCGATCGCCAACCCGCCTGCCAAGCGTGGCGATTACGGCACTATCCCCCATTCTTGGGGAGGCCTATGTCCAGCAGTGGACTTTAAAAGGCTGATGGATGGATGGATGGAAATAAGAATAATAATTCTAAAAAAGCTCTATTGTGACATCTATTGTGAGTTCTATTGTTACATGTTGTGAATTGATTCTGGCTCTGATTTATTTTGACCTAGTATTACGGGTAAATAACAATAAGTGCCATTTACTCGCACAAGCTCCCCGTAGTAGAACCTTGCTTGTTTCGGTTGGTAAGACCCCACCTTTGTAAATCATTTTAATATTTTTATATTTTTTTTTGCATTTGACATAGCCATATAAATTATCATTAAGTGCGAAAATGTGAAATCAATAATAACAGTCACAAACAGGATTTGAACCTGGAATAGGTAATTAAACAACTATCGTACAATTGCTTGGGACTGCGAATTTCGATAACACATTCCTTCCTAAATGTCTTGGATTGACTTGAATGGTAACCGTCGCTCATGGACTCAACTATACTGAGAGTATTGTCAAGCCACTGCTCCCCATTTCATTTCTTATATATGAAATAAAAAAACTAATGGCTATCTCCTGCTACAACCAAAACACACCGACGTCCTTCATGGCCACAGGTCACACAGAACACAGTGGTACCGACCTGTTCGGGGGGAAGGTACGAATAAAACTAGCGTATTGTATCGCAAGAAAAGAACCTATCCTAGGAGGAATATATCAAAGAGTAGAATAATCTAAAAAAAGAGAATATATCTTCTTGTAATTCAACTCAATTGTTTTGTTGTGATGGATCAGGTGACATAACAGCTCTGTGAAGTATTAAATTATTATTGCCAAATTTAAAAAAATTAAAGTTACTTTGGACTCGATTATCAATATCGAATGATTAAAATAAATAAAAAGAGTCATTATTAAAACCTAATTAAAAATATTACACAGGTACGTGTATTATAACTACCACCCATTACAAATATATATGATAGTTAGTTATCCTAGAAACAAATACATGTAACGAGGGCAAGGGCACATCTTCATTTTCGTGTATCATTATGATGGTCAGACATGACGCAGTGTGATTTCAAGATTACCCATCTTGAAATCATACTGGGTTATTGTTCAATACACTGATCTTTATGGGTAGCTTAGTTTTGGTAACAAAATAACAAGTGATGCTCACAATATTTTAGGATGTAACTCTCAAAATAATCACATGGAATGCAGTGAGGTTAGTTATATCGCGACCACGACCAACTGTACGCGCTCTTGCCAATCGAATGAATATCGTAGGAACGTCTGTCCTCCTTCTAAATTGACTAACTGCTATCCGTCAGCTGTCAGCTTTCAAACGTCACCTACCGCCTGACGTCTGTCATCGCATCACAACTAAACACACTCAAGCAATAATCAAATAGTCTAGTAATGAAAATAACAAAAGTGTTAGGGGGTGACCGAGACTCACCTACCTAGGCCAAATCGGTAATGTATTGAAGGAAGGTGGAGTCAGGAGTCTCTAAAACCAGCGATCGTGTTTGAAGAGAATTATGAATGTTGAGGAAGCGAGCGATGTATGCAAGAATAGAGCCTCTTGGAACTCTGTTCTCTCTGGCTACCCCGCAAGGGAAATGGCGTGATGATAAGTTAGTTAGTGATTGCTTGACATTCTATTAATTGCCATCTTTATATTATGCTTTGCGACACATATATGTTTGCGTATTGTATCGCACCCGAAATATACGGTATCATACATTCAACACATACATTACCACAGAGTTATAGCTTCACGCCTATATTCCCCGAAGGGGTAGGCAGAGGTGTATTACACACCCACGATTCGCCAGCTATGCTTAAGTCCCACGTAATAGGGGGCGAGCCTATTGACGCCTACCGGGCACAATTCCAAACTCCGGACTGTTACTGAGAGTGTTTCTGTTTAGGAAAAAGCGCAATAACATTGCCCGACCGGGGGATCAAACCCGAGACCTCATGATTAGCAGTCGCATACACTACCACTACACCACCGAGGCAGTTACAGAGTTATATTATATGTTTAAAGCTTTGCTGTTTGTTTAATTAGTATCGAATGGAAATCATTTTTTCTATTTCTTAATTTCATAATTTTTCATTCATTTTTTTAATTTCATATTTTCTAATAATTACAAATTATTAAATCCTGGCAATATTTTATATGAAATTAATATAGGATTTGATATATAAGCAATTTTATGACTATTAATTATATACTTTTTATGTCCGGTACGAAAACTTATAATATTAATAGCTTGACAATAAAAAAAAATTGTATGAATTTAGGTAAGTAATTTATTTAGGCACATTGTTGTTTTTCCTGGGCCCAAAAATGGGCAGACATTTGACAATTAACGAACACACCCAGTAGAACTAATTTTGTGGATTACACAAAGAATTATCCAATGTGAAATTAAACCTGCGACACCAATATTGAAACCATTTCGGTATCTGGGTAAATGAGAATCTACATTAACTTTTATCATAATTATTGATTTTATAATGCTTAATACAAAACTGCTCATAAGACTCGTTTAGATTTAAAATCTTCCAACTTTTTTTACGATTAAATATGTATAATATTGAATAGGTCAGTAGGTATATATATATAATAAATATAGGGTGTTTCAACAAGAACTTTGTTTTTTAAATCAAAATAAAACAATTAATTTAGATGATAATGATTAATTTTTTTTTTGTACAATAATAAAGGTTTGGCAATTATGAATGACAAATAATATGTGACAAATGTCCACCACGACCACGGTTACAGCCACCGAAACAATTTTGGTCCGTGTGGTAACGGACTAAGAATACAAATGTCACCACCCCATTCTTTCCCACGGATGTCGTATGAGGCGACTAAGGGAAGTAAGCAATTATCATTCATTGCATGACTGGTGGCAGGGCTGGGTACCAAGTGGGAGTACTCACTTGGTATTGGGCTTGAGCGGGTTGGTACCACCATCTCCCGTGTGACCGGCCATAAAGCACATCGTTGCGTTTTGGCTGTAGCAGGAGATAACCGTTTATATTTCATTTCATATCTGTGAAATGAATTGGTGAGCAGCGGCTTGACAATACTCTCGGTATAGTCAAGCAAATAAATAAAATATAAGTGCCTGTTTGTAATGTCTACAAACAGGCACTTATGGCTCGATCACAAACGATCAGCGTAAAACAACGGTAGGAATAACTACCGTTTGCCCAAACCCCCTCCCTATCCTTTCCTTACTTTTCTTCCTATCCTCTCCTTAGTATCCTGCCTATCTTTTCATTGTTATTCTTTCTATTCAGCTCTTATCCCTTCCCTTGGAGATGGCAACGCGCGATTGATGCTTTGTTGCTAGCGTGTATAGGCTACAGTAACTGCTTACCATCAGGTAGGCTGTAATCTAAGGCATAGGAGGTGGAGCGGAAAGATAGGAAAGATACTAAGGAGAGGATAAGCAGGATAATAAAGATAGGATAGGAAGAATAATAAGTAGAGGATAAAGTATGGGCTTTGGGTCTCCATCGCTCTTACTTACCATACAAAACACAACGGTAAGATAACCTACCGTCGCTTCACGCCGCTCACGTTGCTTTATGTTCTGTGAGAGGGTGGTACTTCCCCATTTGAGCCGGCTGCTGCTGGGATAAGCAAAGCTCTACCATTAGAAATGCCTTTATTCAACCCTTTTTTTGCCTTGTAGGGGCATGGGTATCTCATGGTAAGAAAGTTTAGATCATAGTCCACCACGCTAGCCTAGTGCGGATCGGCAGATTTCACAAACCGTTGAGAAAATCTCTCAGGCATTCAGGTTCCCTCATGATGTTTTCCTTCACCGAGCAGTGATAAATTGTAAAATAATAGACGCATAAATTCGAAAAATATCGATTATTCAGAGGTGTGTGCCGTACCAGATCTGGACCTCAGACTGGGGATCAAACTCGATTCCATTATCTTTGCAGTCCTTTTTTTAACAAAAGTTAAGGCGGGAAAAAAATTTTCTAACCGCACACCCCGTCGTTTGGGGCAACGAACAGGGTAGTGTGAGGCCTTCAACCACTAAAGAAACCCGTCGTGTGCCGTCTCTCCGCCTTTATTGGCGGGCCACTGAAACTATGTTACATTCCTTCGGTGTCCTTGATTTTAGCACTATGAAATACCTAATATAATATAAATTCATAACAATCTGTAAACCATACCGGTTACCAATGTAGAAACACGACCCATAAATTAGTTTCTCTCAAAAGGCTTTATTGAAGGAACATCCGAAACATGTATATCAACTTCTCCATTGTGTGAATACCTCATAACATTATTCACCTCGAGATATATCAATCACCGCATTCCTAATTCTCCAACTAACCCACAACTTCATACAAGTCCCGTATTAAACCCATTATTTAGGTACAAACTAACACTAAACTTCAATAAAAAGGATCCGAGCTTAGTGGAAACATACCAATTCATCATTGTCGTTGCAAACTGTGTTTGTAAAAACTCGCTAATGACCTGCCAGGGTTTTTGTTCGCAGTAGACAGACGGATGGACTGACTTCTGTATATTAGCTTTGATCTATAGTAATTTGTGTTTGTTCTATTAAAGAATTTCTTCACGCGGCTTCAGGTTTTTATGATCATTAATGAGCTCGAATCATCTTCAGTAAACTTTTGATTTAGAAACTTGTATTTCCCTCTGAATTAGTTTAATAAAATATTCATATTGATAAAATATAATTAGCAGATGTATCTATAATAATATTAAACAGGTAGGGTTGGGTATCAATTGATATTTTACTCGTTTGTTATCGGATCAGAGAGGGTTGGAACTACCGTCTTCCGTGTGACAAACATTAATAAACAAAAATACTTAAATCTAAATAAAACAATTGCCCTAAAAAAGCGAACAGCAGTATATAAAACAGTAAATAGAATTACAGTTACAAAGAATAGCACAGTATAGTATTTATTACGTCTACAATAGGCTCTGATTGGCCATGTGCGTGCTGTACAGACATTACTCCAGTTTACCTTACCTATAATAACTGTTCCATTTTTATTCATTTATTTGCTGACGTTATCAATTTTCCAAATTAGTTAGTACTAAATTTATTTGACACTAATTTTTCTTTTGAACAAAAATCAAATATGAAAAGAATATGGTTCCTTTTTGACTTATTAAGTGAAGTATTCTTATGTAATGATTTGAGCGTGTCGGTTTTTATTAAACTCCTAGCTTATGCAGATGGTTGCGATTTCTAATCTATATAATTATCCGTGTGGTGACGGACTAAGAATACGAGTATCACCACCCCATCTTTCCCACGGGTATTGTACAAGGCGACTAATTATCACCCATTACGCTACTGGTGGTAGAGCTGGGTACCAAGTGAGAGTACTTACTTGCTATCGGGCCCGAACAGGTCGGTACCACCGTCTTCTGTGTGACCGGCCATGAAGCACGTCAGTGTGTTTTGGCTGTAGCAGAAGATAGCCGTTTATTCTTTATTTTCATATCTAAGAAATGAAATGGTGCGCAGTGGCTTGACAATACTCTCGGTATAGTTGAGGCCATGAGCGACAGTTACCACTTACCATCAGGCGGGCCGTCGCTCGTCTGCCATCATTAGCAATAAAAAAACAATGTCACTCTTTAGCGCAAAAAAAAAACTACACAAAAACAGCCTGAATAACCACTAATTTCGTAAACAGTAAGCCTGTGCCCATCTTTGTATTCTGGACTATTTATGTACGCCAAATATCGTGATGAGTTTTTTTTTGATGTGAAACATCTAATGGGGGGTAAAATCAGCTGTTAGCGTGGCGACCTTTTTATTGTTCCTACTCATCCATCCATCCATCAGCCATTCAACGTCCACTGCTGGACATAGGCCTCCCCAAGAGAACGCCACAACGTGCGGTCCCGTCATGGGGGATAATGCCGTAATCGCCACGCTTGGCAGGCGGGTTGGCGATCGCAGTGGATGTTGTTAATACTAGAGAGAGTGCTGCTGCCCAAACCCCCGGTATTCCCTTAGTTGGCTCTTACGACTCCCGTGGGTAGAGAGGGGTGGGACAATTCTAAAGCCGGCCCACACGGTACCTACTAGTCCCGTTCAAATCTTGCACGTTAGATTTGACACACTTTCCGGTTTCCGAATGAGCTGAAATTTAACATGCATGTGTATATCACATTACAATGCAATATTATGATGACATTGAGCTGATCTGATGATGGAGCTGGAAGGTGGACATAGGAACTCTATAATGAAACGGCGCAACCCCATCGAGTTTGGGCTCGTATGATTCATCTTGCCAAGTACTTTGTGTCTAGATGGTATCCAGGGTCTGACGATGGAGCTCGAAGATGGCCACGTTAACTCTGTAATGTAACGGCGCACCCTTATCGAGTTTATACTCGTTTGATTCGTCTTGAGGAGTACTTTGTAAAGTTATGATCATTTTATTTCTAGAAAATAATTTCGATGTTTTCACAGCTGCTAGACGTCCTGCGATGTCTAGTTTTTTTTTTACTACATAGATGGCAATCAAGTATACGCCCCACCTGATGGTAAGCGGTTTCCGTAGCCTATAGACGCCAGCAAAACCTCGCATCACTCGCACTTCGCCATCTCTAAGGAAAGGGATAGGAAGGATAATTGTTTGGTAACAAATAAACAAAACAACTCTTTTCACATTTGTAATTACTACATAGTTAGATATTTTTGTATATATTTTTAGCATTTGACATGCTTAGCACTATACATTAAACACAAAGTGAAAAATGTGAAATCGAAAATACGGCGGCGTCACCCAAAGACTTTAAGTATGAATGTGTTATCGAAATTAGCGGTCAGGAGCAATTGTCACGATGGCTGAATTGGCAAAGCATCTGGACGGTATCCAGGAGATGCAGGTTCAAATCCTGCTCGTGACTGTTATTTTTCGATTTCACATTTTTCACTTTGTGTTTAATTACTACATAGTTATGCCTACGATTTTATGGGTATCCGTGTACTTCAAAGTTTGTTCCTTAGAGTTATAACGGTAAAAATATTCATGGGTTAATTGATAAAAATTAATATTTACCTTTCGAACAAACGTGTTTAGTTGTTAGGTCTTTTGCAAAAAACAGCTATCCTATGGGAGCTTTATTTTTTTCCGGGAACCTATCGTTCGGGCATTAACATTGTTCTCAATTAAATAAACTGTTTAATGCAGTGGAAACTTCTATAGGGACGTTTGGCAAATTTTGGATGAGTAAAATCTTTTGAGCGCGAGTCACTGACATGGTTTGCAAGTACTAAACTTTCACAGTCCGTCCACCCGCGGCTTCAACTAGCGCGGCACCAGGCACGGATAAGTCGCATGTCACTTAATGCCCTGCCCCCTTAGAATGAAAAACGAAACGTTAGACGAACTTTCGTTTTGAGTCATTGTGATTGATCAACAGTCCGACACGTGATTCCTGATTAGTCGAGATTTTGACGCGTAATTCAGGTGACTAATCACAAACAATCACAATGAAGTGAAACGAAAGTTCGTCTAACGTTTCGTTTTTCATTCTAAGGGGGCTGGGATCATGAGCTGCTGCATTTGTTTCATGAGATAGCTATTTTCTCTGAATAACATATCATTTTGAAACGCCAAAGTTATGAACCTTGCGATGTCTTGACTTCAGACTGTGGATCGAATTCAATACCCCTGCCGTTGCAGTATTTGATCTAGCCGTTGGGCCATCACTGCTACGTAATTCTAAGTATTATAACTGTGTACATGTTATTATATTCGTGAGCTCTAGTAAGTAGAACATCTGCTTTTAAATTAAATTGTGTGGTTTTGCTCTAAATTTGGAATTACCCTAGTTTCCCTGAGCAGTGTAAGTGACAGCTTGGCATGTATTATGATACTTTAATCCAGTGATTTATTTCTGGAACAGAGAGATAATAATTTATGCAACAAGGTTGGTGAATTTTTAGACCTACTTTTTTATTGCCTGTACGATGGATGCGAGCCACAGATCACCTGCTGGTAAGAGGTAACCACCGCCTTTTTTTTATGCAACGGGTATACGGTCCACCTTATGGTAAGCGGTTTCCGTAGCCTATAGATACTAGCAACATTAGAGGCATCACTTGTCACACATCACCATCTCCAAACAAAGGTAGAGGAGAGGAAGGATAAGAAGGAGAGATTCGGCGTTCTCACTCGCCATACGAGACACAATGGTAGGAGTGCCTACCGTTGTTTCACGTTTATCTTCTGTGAGTGGGTGGTACTTTCCCAATCGAGTCGGCCTATTCGTGCCGGAAAAAGCAAGGCTCTACCACCGCTTCATGAACATTCGCAGGAAATTAAATGGACATCTACATCACACTACAACCAAAACTACACGGTTGAAACTAAAAACAGCGTTATCGATCCGCTCGTGTCTTATAACAAGCTGTGGGTACTGACACTTGGGACCTAACCACACCACCAGTAACTACTTACTTCCCTTAGGCGCATTGTACATTGATATCCAGAATAAGGCGTTAACATTAAAATTTCTATTGTTAGTCCATCAAATATATCAATTGGCGGGCCTCGTGGCGTAGTCGGTAGTGTAACCGACAATCTCTCAGGACAATTATTTGTGTGATGTACACAGATATTTGTACTGCATCTGGGTGTTTTCTATCTATTATAAGTATGTATTTACAAAAAAAAAGTATTATGTATTATATCCGTAAACTGGTACCCATAGCACAAGCGTTAAGCTTAGTTTGGGACTAGAGTACGTCGTGTGAAATGTCCGTGAATATTTATTTTTATTTAATTAAAATTAAATTAAGTATTGGAGACTAGCCTTTTCTACCATATATATATAATATTTTGGTGTACACTCTAACGGTCTGACAATGGCATTCGTCTGATTCGGGATTCTTGTGTAGAATTAGGTATAAATGTTTTCTTGATTAATGTTTGATTCCTTTTACCATAAATTCCCCCATTAAATCTTAAGTGTCTTCACTGGAACAATGCTGAGGTGCCTATTGTTTAAAAAGAAAGAAGTAAGTACCATATAAATCACTTAACTAATAAACTATAAATGAGGATTGTATTTTCAAAAGGGATTTCTTATTTTGGAATAAAAATATTTTGTATCAGTGAAAATCGATCCTTATTTTCAATTGACTTCAACGATATTATATTGGTCAATAACAGCTTATTATTTTTAGAAAAATGTTTATAAAAACAGTATTATTTTCGGGTCAACGAACCTTCTTATTTTGTCCGTCCAATACTCCTAAAAATCCTTACGAAAGAAGGTCTTTTAACTGGTTCATTTACAATTATAGCTGATTTTAGAATCCCAGCATGAATAGGTCGGCTTGATGGGGGAAATATCCCCCTCTCACAGAAGAGCAGCATGAAGCAATAGTACTACCTCCTCCATTAATTTGTGTGTTGCTAGCGTCTATTGTCTACAATAAACCGCTTACCATCAAATTGACCGTATGCCTGTTTGCCACCCGCGTAGTCAAACTTATGAATTTCTTTTTTATTACCAACGGTGGCAGACTAGCAAGCGGTCCTCCTGATGTCAAGTAGTAAATACCGCTCTTAGAATTTAGCAACATCAAGGCACAGCTTTTACGATGGGTAAAGTTTTTGCTACATTATAAATTTGTCTCCTGATATAATATGCACATTATTTCAAAAACTCAGAAGTGCCTTGTCAAGTTTTGACCTGATTCCGGGGATCAAACTTGACACTTCAGCATTAGCAGTTCTATACTTTAGTACTAAGCTATCTCTGCACACCGTTTTAATATTAAATATTAGCCTCCTTTCTGAGAAGTGCCTTTGAACTTGGTGTATATTTTGGAGCTCAAAGTACAAAAGTAAATAAATAGTTTGAGTCTTATAAATAAGCCCGAGGCGGGTTGTTAAAGATAGTATAGTAATATGTTTGCATGAACATTTTACTAAAGACAATATTTGTCGATCTTTAAGCACAGTGGATGTTTGCTTACGTGATAGTTTGGAGAGATAGTTGGGTATGCGTTGTTATTAATGGTAATATTATGTTAAGATATTTATATATTGCCATTTAGCACCGTAAAAAATATTTTTTAAGATTTAATTTATTTTACCACTTTGTTGACGAGACTGATATTATGTACTAAAAAGCAAAACTTTATCCCTTCTAAATTTTAAGTTTTTAGTGCACGGAGTCTCAATGCTTCGCTGAGGCAAAGCGGACGGACGGACATGGCGAAACTATAAGGGTTCCTAATTAACTATGGAATCCTAACAACGGATAAACTTTTTAAATTTGTCCGTGTGGTGACGAACTAAGAATATAAGTGTCACCCCATTATTTCCCACGGGTGCCGTACGAGGCGACTAAGGGAAGAAAAAGCAATTATTATCCATTGCATGACTGGTGGTAGGGCTGAGTACAAAGTGAGAGTACTCACTTAGTATCGGGCCTGAGCGGGTTAGTACCACCATCTCCCGTGTGACCGGCCATGAAGCATATAGTTGCGTTTTGGCTATAGCAGGAGATAGCTGTTTATTCTTTCATTTCATATCTATGAAATGAAATGCTGAGCAGCGGCTTGACAATACTCTGGGTATAGTTGAGTTCTTGAGCGACGGTTACCATTATTTTACCACCAGATGGGCCGTGGCTCGTCTGCCACTAAATGCAAAAAAAAATATGTCGTATTTACCTTATTCTTTGGTAAGTGTGCCAATTTTAATTTAATCCAAAATTTGAAGTGGATGATAATCACGTTCAAAGATACTGTTACATACATAGGTAGGTAGAAACACTAATAAAAGCGCGTTAATGAGAAGGCATTACGACATAATTACTACTACTCTTAGTCCAGTCATTCGGCCCAAAAATAGGCTCTGAATTGGAAAGTGAAACGAGCAAGCCAATAATTTTATATGATGTGTTTCAGGGCAGCTAAATTTCAAGTTTTCGGGCCAAACCATATGGCTTTTTCCGCCATTTAAAAAAAAAAGATGATGCATTTTTGTTTCTGTTGTAACTCGGCTCCTCATCGTCTTAAGGGGAAGTTGTCTGAGTGTTTTTTGTTCAGATTTTTATTGTATATAATGACTTGGCTATAATTATAAATCTGTAAGCTTTGTCTGTAATATCAAATTTGTGATAGGAAGTCATTTTAAAACTTCCATCCTTCCATCCATCAGCCTTTCGACGTCTACTGCTAGACATAGGCCTCCCCAAATTGGGGGTTTAGTGCCGTAATCGCCACGCTTGGCAGGTGGGTTGGCGATCGCAGTGGATGTTGTTAATAATCGAGGGAGTGCTGCTGCCCACTCCCCCCGGTATTCCCTCAGTCAGCTCTTACGACTCCCATGGGTGGATAGGAGTGGGACAATTATAAAGCCGGCCCCACACGGCCACTTACTGATTCCAATTCTAACATGTTCAGATATTTTTTCTCTCCGTCTGTGCTCTTTTATAACACAAGAACGAGTGGCCGATCTACAGACCTTATTTCATCGTAACATTTTTTATGAGATTGAGTAGTGTTATATTAACGTATGCATTTCAACAATCCTTTTTTTTTTGTTAAGGCGGGAAAAATTGTTCCTAACCACACACCCCGTCATTCGGGGCAACGAACAGGGTAGTGTGGGGCCTTCGCACACTAAAGAAACCCGCCGTGTGCCGTCTCTCCGCCTTTATTGGCGGGCCGCTGGAACTATGTTACATTCCTTCGGTGGTCCGCCGGCGGCTAACCCTTTCGGGTACCCTCTACTGAGCGACGCATCCGCACACGGAGCATCGCACCTTCTCGGGAGGCCTTGCGAGTGGCGGACGTTCCCCGGTCCATCCAGCCGCAGCCTCAGCTAGGGCGGCATGAGGCGCAGGAACCTGCGCCTGCGCCGCCCCGGTCGCTGGCGGCGGTTTGGGTCAGCGGAAAAATCCTCCTCCCTGGCCCTCTCCGCCGCTTCCTTCCGCGAGATAACGTCCTCGCAGAAGGCAGCGACCGCGGCCCAGTTCCTGTCGCTGCTAAGCATCGCTCTGACGACGCTCGGCAGCGAGAGGTCCCCCCCTATTTTCGCAACGAATTCACGGCGCTGCTCGGCCCAAGCCGGGCACGACTCGAGGGTGTGCCGCGCAGTGTCCTCGTCACAGTTGCAGTGGTGACAGCCCGGAGTCGCTTCCCTCTTTGCGACTATGTGCAGATATCTGCCGCAGCAACCGTGCCCCGACAGCACCTTGCATTTCAACTATCCTAGGCCAATAGCCGATTTCCAAGGTTCAAAAATTAAGTGAATACATTCATTTTTCTTAAATCGCTTACTGATTTTAATTACATTCATTAAACACATAGTGAAAAATGTGAAATCGAAAATAACAGTCACGAGCAGGATTCGAATCTGCATCTCCTGGATACCGTCCAGATGCTTTGCCAATTCAGCCATCGTGACCCTTGCTCCTGACTGCTAATTTCGATAACACATACATACTTAACGTCTTTGGGTGACACCTGCACCATCTGTCGGAAGTATTTTCATACATTATACCGACCAGGTAAACTTAATTTTACAATTAAGATTTTACCTAATAATGACGCAAACCCTATAAATATTTAGATATTTTTATATATATTTTTAGCTTTTGACATGCTTCATCCTGCTCGTGACTGTTATTTTCGATTTCACATTTTTCACTTTGTGTTTAATGTATTTTGCTAAGCACCTGACGGTTGGATCACTGTAATGTAAGTACCTACTTTACTCTAAGTTACTTTAATTAAGTCATGCGAAAATAGCTACCACATATGAATGTAATGAACTATCTGTGTGCCAAACATCATCTAAAGTTTAGTCGTTTTAAGCTGCACAAACCTACAAATATAATATTAGTAGGATATATTCTATTTAAATTTTGCATATAGTAATAAATTGCATATAGTACTAAGTATTGTCAGAAGTATAATGCTAAATTTTATACTTTTTTCTTACTTTGTTTAAGTATCTATTTTGTTAATACCTATAGGAAATCTATCCTGTATAGATTATTATGAATGTTGAAGAAGCAAGAGATGTATCAAGAATAGAACCTTTTGGAACTCTGTTCTCTATGCCTACCCCGCAAGGGAGGTGGGGTGATGATAAGAAAGTGTTGTATAGGAAATCATTCGGGACCATGAGACCTTTAATGAAGAATGACCTATAACTTCGTTCCAAATGGAATAGTCTTGTATTCTGCTTTAGATATCCTTTTGTAAAAGTTTCTTCGACTTAAATAACGTTGGACACTGTAAATAACTAATCTGTATCGAATAAGGATGCTTACAGATTAGCGCTACACATGTGCGTGTAATATAAACTTTTACAATGTGAAAGCCCCCTAAAAACGACAATATGTTTGGTATCTTATATATTATTTCTCAAGCCTGTTTTTCTGTCGGCCCGCGAGATCTTCCTTATTCCTTTATCAAATTTAAGGTTTATCGTGTTGGCTAATGAAGAAAACGACACATGGTCTAAAAATGTACCGTTTCTCTTAAATTTTAGATTTAAAATCACCTAAGAGGTTCTTTAATGGATATATCGATTTTTCAACAGATATCGAATCGGATTTGATAAATATCGATGCGCATTACAGAACCCTCCGCACGGGTCGACTATATTCCTTAATGCTGGAGGAGCGTTACTGATTTTAACAGCCAAAGTAATGCGTGCGGATATTTTAGTAACGAGCAGCTTTATTCGTCGTACCATTTTACTCGTATATCGTACCACTTCACCTTCTATTTTCTCATTTATAGGCTCTAGTAACCTGCTTAACTGCCTCTGTGGTGCAGCGGTAGTGTAAGCGACTGCTGATCATGAGGTCTCGGGTTCGATCCCCGGGTCGGCCAGTGTTATTGAGATTTTTCGTAAAAAAAAATAAGAAAAATTCTCAGTAGCTGCCCGGAGTTTGGAAATGTGCCCGGTAGACGTCAATAGGCTCGCCCCCTATTACGAGGGACTTTAACATATCTGGCGAGTCATGGGTGTGTAATACACCTCTGCCTACCCCTTCGGGGAATACAGGCGTGATGCTATGTAGTAACCGCTTACAATCAGGCGGGCCGTGAGCAGATAATGCCAATGTTTTGGAAAATATCTTTTTTATTATTGCTTATGATGGCATAAGAGCCACGGTCTACCTGATGGCAAGTGGCTACCGTCGCTCAGAGACTCGACCATACTAAGAGCACAAGCCGCTGCCTATAATTTCAGTTGGCAGATACGGAATGAAAATATATTTTAAACACAAAGTGAAATGCATGTCAAATGCTAAAAATATATATAAATATGCAAATATCGTCGGTCGTGGGTTCGATTCCTACTCATATTTGTACTGCGTCTGGGTGTTTTCTATCTATTATATGAATGTATTTACAAAAAAAAAAGTAGTTAGTATATGTATTATATCCGTAATCTGGTACCCATAGCACAAGTAGGGTTGCCACCCGTACTTTATTATAAAGTATTGTACGTTGTTTATGGTAATTGTACTCTATACTTTATGAGAACAATAAAGTACGGGAAAATACTCTATTTCGCATGATTGCCCAAAACAGAACGTTAGAGTTACTGGGCCGGATGACGGTATCGATTGTTGCCGAATGGGTTCCCTCTAGAGTGGCGGTTGCCTCGTTAACACTCATTTTTAAATGCAACCTATCCTTTATTAAACATTGTCATTTTGTCAATATCAGTATCAAAACTTCTTGTTTGTTTTGTGATTTGTTACAATTATATACAAAATTTGTCTTCACCAGAACTGACTAGTATAATTCATTTTAATGACTCAAGCTAGTTATTTGCCATTAGAAAATAAATTTAAATAATGTTGAATTTGATAATTTTGTTGACTATATACGTAGAAATTTTTAATCTGCTAAAACTTAATAATATGGACTATCTTTATGGATAAATTTCTTCATTAAACAAGTTATATAATCTAAGTATATAGTTTGACATGATATTCTGATGTTTTTAAGCATTTGACATGCTTAGACATATAAATTAACACAAAGTGTGAAAATATAAAATTGAAAATAACAGTCACGAGCAAACGTGATTTGATTTTTGACGATTCGATTTTGATTACACATTTTCGAACTTTATGTAAATTTATATGGCTATGCATGTCATGCATGCTTTAAAATATATAAATAGGTATATCAAAACCGACAAAAAAAATTTGGTCTATATTTTTTTAGCATTTGACATGCTCCACTACTTTTTAAAGTACAAACTATTTGTGAATAAAGAAAAAGAGATTTTTTGTACGAGCGGGAATCGAACCCACGTCTTTTCCAATCCGGGGAAGTGCTCTAAGCCACTGAGCTATCGTACAGACCTATTCGGTCATCCCAATGTCCTTATCACATTTGTCTTTACGACCAACGCCATCTATCAGAATGCATTTACATGCATCAATCCAATATAGTTCAAAATTCATACTATTTGATGGCGCGATTTTTTCTTAAACATTTTTGATCTATATTTTTTTACCATTTGACATGCTCCGCTACTTGTTAAAGTACAAATTATTTGTGAATAAGGAAAAAGAGATTTTTTGTACGAGCGGGAATCGAACCCGCGTCTTTTCCAATCCGGGGAAGTGCTTTAAGCCACTGAGCTATCGTACAGACCTATTCGGTGATCCCAATTTCCTCATCAGATTTGTCTGATAGATGGCGTTGGTCGTAAAGACAAATGAGATAAGGACATTGGGATGACCGAATATGTCTGTACGATAGCTCAGTGGCTTAAAGCACTTTCCCGGATAGGAAAAGACGCGGGTTCGATTCCCGCTCGTACCAAAAATCGCTTTTTCCTTATTCATAAATAATTTATACTTTAAAAAGTAGCGGAGCATGAAGGGTGCTAAAAAAATTAAATCAAAAATGTTTAAAAAAATCACGCCATCAAATAGTATGAATTTTAATTGCAAAATTAAACTTGCTACATTGGATTGATGCATGTAAATGCATTCCGATAGATGGCGTTGGTCGTAAAGACAAATGTGATGAGGGAATTGAGATGATCGAATAGGTCTGTACGATAGCTCAGTGGCTTAGAGCACTTTCCCGGATTGGAAAAGACGCGGGTTTGATTCCCGCTCATACAAAAAAATTTCTTTTCAAATCGAAAATAAGTCACTTTTTTTTGACATTTTTCACTTTGTGTTTTATGTATGTTGCTAAGCATATCAAATGCTAAAAATATATATAAAAATATCTAAATATTTATAGGGTTTGCGTCATTATTAGGTAAAATCTTAATTGTAAAATTAAGTTTACCTGGTCGGTATAATGTATGAAAATACTTCCGACAGATGGTGCAGGCGTCACCCAAAGACGTTAAGTATGAATGTGTTATCGAGATTAGCAGTCAGGAGCAAGGGTCACGATGGCTGAATTGGCAAAGCATCTGGACGGTATCCAGGAGATGCAGGTTCGAATCCTGCTCGTGACTGTTATTTTCGATTTGACATTTTTCACTTTGTGTTTAAGATAGAGTTAAATAAATCGTACTTTATTTTGGTACTATGTACTTTTTTTTCCTACTTTTAATAACCTGTGTACTTTATTTTCACAAAAAAAGGTGGCAACCCTAAACACAAGCGTTAAGCTTAGTTTGGGACCAGAGGACGTTGTGTGAAAATGTCCATGAATATTTATTTATTTTTTATTTCTACTTTTATCTTCTGACCTGAAATATTATTTTGCATTTATTTATGATTAGTTATAATCACTTTTGATCTAATTTCATGACGATAAAGCTATTATCATATATCATACTTTCATTAATAAATTTATTCCCACTGAAGCTCATCGCTTCAAGGAGCCAATATTTCAACAGGCGAAATTAACTGGAGGCCAAACATGAAGGCTCCGTGCCGCCCATTTAAATGGTCGCTTGGATATAATGAGAGATGGGCGGAGCTGGTGTCCTCGGCAGAAGTTTTATAGCCAGATTCTGCACAAATCTTGTTTAAACTGTTATTGGATGATTTGAAATCTGAACGTTACAGAGAGTTTTTAGAAAGAACGTTGTCTGTGTATTTCACAGTCACTACAAATTACGACTACTCGGTTCATCACCTGTCACGTCTTATTCTCACGGGAACAAAAATAGTAAGTTCAGGTATATTTTTGATTTTTAAACATTTTGACCTATATTTTAGCACTTGACATGCTCAGCTACTCTTAAAGTACAAATTATAATTTGTGATTAAGGAAAAAGAGTATTTTAGTACAAGCGGGAATTGAACCTGCGTCCCTTCCTATCCGGGGAAGTGCTCTAATCCACTTAGCTACAGTACTACCTTTTAGACATACCCAATCTCCTTATCACATTTTTTTTAACAACCAACGCCCTCTGTCGGAACGCATTTACATGCATTAATCCAATAAATAGTTTAATTTTACAATTAAAATTCATACTATTTGATGGCGTGATTTTTTTAAACATTTTGATCTATATTTTAGCACTTGACATGCTCAGCTACTCTAAAAGTACAAATTATAATTTGTGATTAAGGAAAAAGAGTATTTTAGTACAGGCGGGAATCGAACCTGCGTCCCTTCCTATCCGGGGAAGTGCTCTAATCCACTGAGCTACAGTACAGGATAGGAAGGGACGCAGGTTCGATTCCCGCCTGTACTAAAATACTCTTTTTCCTTAATCACAAATTATAATTTGTACTTTAAGAGTAGCTGAGCATGTCTAGTGCTAAAATATAGAAGGCAGACGAGCCACGGCCCATCTGATGGTAAGTGGTAACCGTCGCCCATAGACTCAACTATTGTCAAGCCGCTGCGCACCCGTTCATTTCTCAGATGTGAAATGTAATAATAAACGGCTATCTTCTGCTACAGCCAAAACACACTGACGTGCTTCATGACCGGTCACACAGGAGGAATACTCTTTTTCCTTAATCACAAATTATAATTTGTACTTTTATGTTTTTTTATTGTTAACGTTTAATCTTTTTCTTCTATAACCATGAGATTTAGGCACGGAGTACAGAAAAATAGCGGAGATGCCGCAAGGCAACTAGGTCATGTCGCCTTCAACTAGGTCAACGACGTCATAGGGGGCAGGGCCGAAAACCGTAGTATCAAATGAACCGTCACTGCAATCGGTTCGCTTTTTTCTCACGTTTATATAGGTATTAAATACTTTTAACAATGAAGTGCGTTGTTGATGGGTGTAAAAATTGCTCAGGAGCAAAATTAAAACAAGATGGCATATCATTTCATGTGTAAGTCGTTTAAATTTATATATATTTATATTTTAAAACACATTTTCTTTATTTCATTACAAAGAGACACCTGTCGTCGAAAAGTGCATTATACCTACAACTCCACAATATCGTCACTCTAATATTATAAAAGCATAATTATAAGAATTTTCGTCACAAATAAGTAAATTTAGCTTTTATAAAGGAAAATCCTTTACAAAATATACATTATTTCAAAGATTTATTAATTAGTTACATAATGTGTAAGAAAAAAATATTAAAGTTTTTTCATCGTGTTATTGATTTATTTGTTATTATTTTAAATTCCCTGTTTATACAGAAATTATAACCGCATTTATACGTTAGGACTGCGTGACGGAAATTGTGCTAATAGGGTTGGTTCATTTATCTCAAGCACCAAGTTACCCGTCAGCGGTCGTACCAGTCCCTGGTTTATCAGTACCTGCAGGGAGGCTGCACGTCAGAAGCATTTCGCCTATTTGGTCTGGAATAAGGCCAGGAGGTGTTAGGACCTGAACGCAAAAGAAGATAAGCGAAAGTATAACGCCGCTTATAGATCTAATAGGAAAGTTATCGCCTATATTACAGGTGCATACGAATCCACCTGATCCTGATATACATTGCCATACGGCATTTTGTTTCGCAATCTCAGATACTCTCGTGGCAGTTTATACTTGATTAAGATCTTTCACTCCAACGCTTCATTGGTCTTTTGAGCGTAGCGAAAAAACTCCTACGATATTGTATCATTGCGTGTACGCCCAATTCTGATTATCTATATACATTATAAACAATGTGAGATAGAGTAGAGTATAATAGAGTGAACGGAGCATTGGGACAACTTCTCGGCAGTCATCACCTCAGCCAGGAGGCACGTGTCACAATACACAACACAGTGCTTGTCCCAACGTTATTATATGGAAGCGAGAGTTAGGTATGCAAAAAGGAGCATGAGAATAAAATATAGCAATTGAGTAGGTATGAAAGAGAGTATTAGTGTAAAGATGCGAAAGGGAATGCTCCGATGGTTCTGGCATGTGGCAAGAATGCCGGACGAGCGACTGTTAAGAAGATATACAATGCGAAAGTGGAAGAATGTAGGTACAGGGGGAGACTGAGACTCACCTACCTAGACCAAATCGGTCATCTATTGAAAAAAGATGGAGTCAGAAGTGTCCTAAACCGTCGAGTGTGTATGAAGAGAATTATGAATGTTGAGGAAGCGAGAGATGTATACAGGAATAGAGCCTTTTGGCACTCTATTCTCTCTGCCTACTCCGCAAGGAAGATGGCGTGGTGATGAGTAAATTAGTATAAACAATGTGGTCCAGCCATACTAACGCATATGGAATGTTCTGGAACAAACTGTTGTGCTTGTAACGCCGTAGTGGTGAATAGACAAACTAAATTAATGAAAAATTTTCTCTATTACGCTGTAAAATACATTTCACCGCTAGATGGATTTTGATCTAGGGGTGGAGCTATTGTTGTACCTCGTCCCCCGAACACCCGCATTTAGTGACGCTTCGTTCTAAGGAGATTTTGCCTTGAAACACCTCCGCTATTTTTCTGTACTCCGTGGATTTAGGTAACTGTCAAAATACACAAAATTATCAAAATGTTTATAATGTTATTTTTTAAATAATTTTACGCATTTGACATGCTTGGCTATATAAATGAATACACTGTTAGAAAATGTGAAAAAGAAGATAAGAGTTACATGCATACACTAAAAAGTTATTCACGATTAATTTCTGTACTCTTAACCTTCACGTTACTTCGTAAGAGCTGCGGGTCCCAGTTGCTTTTTTTGTTGCTAACGGTGGCAGACGAGCTATGGGTCACCTGGTGGTAAATAATAGCCGCCGCTTATGGAGGTCGCAATACCAGGAGCATAGCAAAGCCGTTCTCCATAATGAAAAGCAACCAATGCGCTTGAGAGGAATGAATCATAACGGCTGTTTTCTTTGTCAACTGAAACAAATGGAGATGCTTCATGGCTGTTACAAAGAAGATGGTGGTAAATACCCGTTAAGGTCTAACAACAATTTTCTTGGTACCAAAGAGGTTTAAATTGTAAAAGTGGTAGTAGGTTCACTTTACAAAAAAATTTTTTACTCAATATAAAATACGAAAAATGAGAAAAACTAAAATAAAGTTGTTTCGTGAACTGTGACGCCACAGATGACGGAATGGTTTAGATACCGGCCTCCCGTCCGAGTGACGTGGGTTCAATTTCCACATAGGACAAGAGTAGTGTGATTCACAAATTGTTGTTCTAAGTCTGGGTGCACTTTGTGTCCGTGAAATTGTATGTTTGTAAAGTCCCCCACGATACAAGGACTATTCCTCAGTGCAAGTGTAATTTAGTTTGATTCACAGACCTTAGAATAATAAGTATGATTTTTAATTGTAATAATTAAGCTTACTATAGGTATCGGAACAAAAAATGTATCCTATAACTAAATATGAGGGAGAAATTGGGAGCCTCAAGTAAGTTTCTACGATAGATTAGCTTTTTAAAGCATTCCATCAGATAGAGAAAGACGCAAGTTTAAATCCTGCTCGGAAAACGCCAGACAAGTTTTAACCTCACACGAAAACCTATAAGTCTAAATTGTGTATCTGTCTGTGGTATCATAGCTTCGCAAGGGCTCAAAAGAGTGGATTGATTTAAAAAAATCTGTTCAGTTATTTGATGACTTTGAATTTTTTACAAACTTACAGTCTAGAGTAGTACCATATATATATTCACCATAGTTCATCCAAATCTGTTCAGCCGGTTCTGATACCGACCTCCAGTCCGAGTGTTGTGAGTTCTATTCCCAAATAGGACAACTCTTTACGTGATCCACAAAGGGTTTTAGTGTCCGTGAAATTGTATGTTTGTAAAGTCCCCCGCGATACAAGGATTATTCCATAGTGCTGGGTGTTGTCTTTTTATTTTGTTTATTAATTTCCATCGCGTTATAATTTGACGACTCGTATACCCATATATACTTTTATTTTATATTTATACGTAACTCAACAAAGAATATAGAGCCGGGGACGAACTCCAGGAAAACTTTTGTTATTCGCTCAAAACCATTACTCATTCGTGTTTGAATTACAACGCGAGAAATAACACAATTTTTATCGCATGAAAATGATGAATCCACTCGCTCACGACTCACGACGGTGACATAAATCACGGTGCAGGTTTATGCAACAATTTATTTCATATTCACGTTAACATTTTGGGGACAGCTCCCCATTCTTCTTGTAAGAAAAGGGGGTACCTACACAATAAATACCTTTTAAATTGTTAGTAAATTGTAATACGCTGGTATATGGGAGGAATCCATCCATCTATCCAGCAGCTTTTCATCGTCCACTGCTGGACATAGGCCTGCCCAAAATTTTTTACCATAATCGCCACGCTTGGCAGGCGGGTTGGCGATCGCAGTGGATGTTTTTATTATACAGGGAAACGCTGCTGCCCGGTCCCCCGGTAACCCCTTAGTCGGCTTTTACGACTCCCATAGGAAGAGACGGGGTGAAGCTATTCTTAGTGCCGGCTTCACACGGCAATGAGAGGAATACTTAAACATTATTTGTGTAAGCTTAAAAATAAAAGCATTATACTCGTATTATCATCTTTCATGTCCGTTTGGTGATGGACTAAGAATGCAAGTGTCACTAAATTAAAATTAAAAAACATCTTGATTTCATATGCTTATTATAGAGCAATTAAAATTGTCAAAGTTACTTATAACTAACACGAGCGGTTGAGGCAAGTGCTGCAATGTCGGGATTGCAATCGCCACAAGCGGCTGGATTCCGTAGTAAGGCTTTCCATGAGAAAAACCCAGAAGAAACTCATGAGCCAATTTTTATATCCAATTTGTTAGTGTTTAAATGTTTATCATAAAGTAGGTGATCAAGAACATGCAATATTATAAAAAATTGGTATGTGGTTATTTATAGCAGTACTTTAAAATGAGGAGCAGTTCAAGCCCATTTTGTTTTATCTTCCAAACTATTATATCTTTTTTTTGCTTAGGCGGGAAAATATGTACCAAACCGCACACCCCGTCGTTCGGGGCAACGAATAGGGTAGTGTAGGGCCCTTACCCACTAAAAAAACCCGCCGTGTGTCGTCTCTCCGCCTTTATTGGGCCACTGGAACTATGTTATATCGTTTTAGTGGTAAACTATTATACCTTATATTTTCCCGCAGATGTCGTACTTAGAAACTAAGATAAGCAAGTACTTATTGCCATGGAATTACTTTTGGTAACACGTGGGAGTACTAACAATATCTGGCCCGAGCTGGTAGGTTCCACAATCTTCCACGTAACCAACCATGAAACACCTCGATGTGTTTATTAACAGAGGACTCGCAGAAGTACACCGCGATCACTACACATGTAGGCACGTTTGTTTATCGCCGCACTCCGTATGGCTTATCGTCCGTACCTGAAAAATTCCAAAAAATCATGGAGGAAATACTGCGGTGTATTTCGAGTTGTGTAGTATTCCTAGACGACATCTGTGTAACGGGGGCCAGTGATAAGGAACACCTAGATAATTTAAGAGCGGTGCTGAAAAGATTGCGCGACGCCGGGCTTACTGTAAAACCTAATAAATGTAGTTTTATGCAGGATAGGGTTAAATATGTAGGTTTTATTATAAATAAAGATGGATTAAAGCCAGATCCAGAGAAATTGGAGGCCATTTCGAACGCCCCCACTCCGGAAAATATCTCTCAATTAAAGAGCTTCCTGGGTATGTTAAATTACTATGGACGTTTCATATGAAACCTTAGCACGGTGTTACATCCTTTGCATAATTTACTAAAAAAGGAAGTAATATGGAAATGGGATTCCGATTGTGCAGAGGCGTTCAAGCAAGCGAAACTGTCACTGGCGAGCGAGCGCGTACTGGCGCACTACGAGGAGGGCCGGCCGCTCGTGCTATCAGTAGACAGCAGCGCGTACGGGCTGGGCGCCGTGCTGGCGCACCGGTACGAGGACGGAAGCGAGCGACCCGTTAGCTGTGTGTCGCGCACTCTCAGTGCGCCCGAGGGCAACTACAGCCAACTTGATAAAGAGGCTCTGGCTATACTGTTTGGTGTTACGAAACACCACCAGTATCGTTTATAGTTTAGTTAGTTTTTATAGTTTTCGGTAGAAGGTTTATACTACGAACGGACCATCAGCCACTTACATATATTTTTGGAGCGAAGAGCGGCATCCCACAGACGGCCGCGAGTCGATTACAGCGATGGGCGGCGCGCTTGGCCGCGTACGAGTTTTCAGTTGAATTTATTAAGTCGAGTGACAATGGCGCTATCTACTATTAATGCTTTTAGAAGTGTATTCGCACAGTTCGGGCTACCCTCGCAACTCGTAACGGACAACGGCCCACCTTTTACATCTCGGGAGTTCGAAGAATTTTGTGCTAACAATTGTATTAAACATATAACTTCAGCCCCGTATAGACCTCAAGCAAACGGTGCCGCGGAAAATGCAGTAAAGACTGTCAAAAAGGTAATAAAGAGGGCACAATACGAGAAGGACGATATAAACGCAGCCTTAAGCAAGTTTTTATTGAAATATCGCAACTGTCCACACGCCACAACAGGTGTGTCCCCGGCCGTGGCGCTGCAGTGCCGGCGGCTGCGCAACCGCTTGGACGCACTGCGCCCCGACGTGGGCAGTACTGTGCACGCTGCGCAGGAGCGCCAGCTGCGCCATGGGCCCCACGCCGCACGGGACTTCCAAGTAGGGGACCCGGTGTTGACTCGCGACTATTCGGCGAGGGGGGAAAAGTGGACGGTGGGTACAATTAGCAAGAAAACTGGTCCAGTGTCTTATAAAGTGGACGTAGGTGATGGAACAGTATGGCGCCGACACGCCGATCAGATCTTACCTTACAGTCAGCGTCACGACCAATCAAAAAAATAGGTTTTCCTTATCGCGGGCTAGTACAGCGCTGTTAGACTCTGAAAAGGACACGAATAATGCTGCGGATAAAGGGGTAGAAGAAGACCCGTTGGGTGGGGTTGACCGGACGTCCCTGTCAGAACTGACGGAAGTACCGCAGACTGCTGCGGAGTCGGCCCCAGAGATAGGTACGCCGGCGCCCCCACCCGGCGCGTCGGCTCGAGCACTGCGTGCTTACAATCGAGCCAAAAAAGTAGCTAGTTAAGTGCTCAGGTTAGCTTAGTTTTATTTTTATATATTACTACTATTTCACAGTGAACATGTTGATTTTGTACCTTGTAACTAAAGGGGAAGAAGATGCAACGTTTGAGAGTTAAATGCTATAAGGTATGTGTTAGTGTAAGTAGTTTGTAGGTACTTGTGAATAAATCAGTCTGCCGTTAGCTCTCGCCTTTTATTGTCGTAACAGGTAGTAGCGGGAAATAGCTGTCCATTCATTCATTTCACGTGTTTAAAATGAAATGGTGAGCAGCTGCTTGGGAATATTCTTAGCATTGCTATCTGCGGCGGTCTCCAATTACCATCAGATGTAACGTGGCTCATCTGCCACCATATGCAACTAATAAAAGCCATAATAAGTAGATTGGGATGATCGAAAGATCTGTACTATAGCTTAGTGGTTCAGAGCACTTCCCCGGATTGGAAAAGGCGCGGGTTCGATTCCCGCTAGTACAAAAAATCTCTTTTTCCTTATTCACAAATAATTTGTACTTTAAAAAGTGGCGGAGCATGTCAAATGCTAACAAATATAGATCAAAAATGATATTAGGACTTCAAACAACAGTCCTTTCATGGAAGCTCTAAAAATATAAAGGTCAGGATAATCATGGAATTTTTAATAACTAAATTAACTGCCTCGGTGGTGCAGCGGTAGTGTGCGCGACTGCTGATCATGAGATCTCGGGTTCGATCCCCAGGTCGGGCAATGTTATTGAGCTTTTTTGTAATAAGAAAAAATCTTACTAGCAGCCAGGAGTTTGGAAATGTGCCCAGTGGACGGCAATAGGCTTGCCCCTTATTACGTGAGACCTAAATATAGCTGACGATTCGTGGGTGTGTAATACACCTCTGCCTACCCCTTCGGGGAATACAGGCGTGATGCTATGTTTTAATAAGCGATAGATTTATGTTTTATGTTATAATTAGCGAAACCTGCGGCTTTATCCACATGTAATGCCGCTTGTATTTACTTTTTCGAACCGCACTCGATCGTTAATGACGTCTCGATATCGTCTCGATTTTCGATAATCCTCGGTTCTTAACGGGTGCCCTAACTCGAACCACACCCCACCTACCACATTTCTCACTTTTTCTTTTTACTTTGCTCTTAAATGTCGTATCGTGCTGTGAAATAACTTAAAGTCTCAAGGAACTTCCTGTCAAATTCCAGAATAAGTATTTAATTCTGATCTATAGTTCCTGTGATTAGCGTATTTAAAGAAAAAAACTCTCCTTTATTATCATAAATAACGATATATTTTTGCACGCGTCATAAGCAAAGCTTTGAGGTGTGTATTACTCTAGTTTCACACAGAACAACTAATTTTTCAAACTTAAAATGTCTCTATTTATCATATAGGTATTACACTTGTAAAATAATATATACACACACATATCAGGAAAAAACACTATTTTTAACACTCATGATATTTTTGATGCCATTTTTGTTATTTAAACTAGTTAAAAAACTGTTTAAAGAAGTTCTGTCTTGGACGTCCGTGTGTTGTAGGTAATGTATGTTAACACGATAACGACCGAAATACTTTACTAAACGAGTATTTTTTTTTCTTTTATGATACAGTATAACTACGAATAGAGCCCTATCACTTTTCACAGTCTGATTCGATGTGGTTTAATTGTTATTAAATAAACAAAAAAAATAGTGAATATTTACGCTCGACGTGACACTAAAACCAGTGCTTATTTCGTGAGAACTATTTCTATATTATCCTTATTTCGTGAGAACTATTTCTATAGAACAATATAGAAGTACTTCTTAAAATTAGCGCTAGATGGCGTATAAGACATGAAAACCTCATTAGTAGTTTTTAAAATTAGCGCTATGTGATTTATTGAAAATTACTTAGCAAGACCAATACTTTATTAGTTATCAAATAATCAATTTTATTGTGAAAAATGAAGATTATGAGGCGTGCACTTTTTGATTTTCCAAAGTATTTTAAATTATCAATGAATGTAGCCAATTTCTGGACGATCTGATAGTAAGTGGCAACCGTGACTTATGGACTTAACAGTATGAGGAGCATAGTTATCGCATTGTCTATGAAAATCCTCCGCAATAAAGCAGTAACTATAAAATCAGTTACTTTCCCTGCCATTAAAATACATCCTGATGTTTCACGTGTTTATAATATAGGTGGTTATACCAACCTTTTCAAGTCCAAGATAGAGTTCAGCAAGAGTTTGAAAAGTGAATTTAATAGTACTTATTCTTGTAACTGGTTTTGCTCTTGGGAAGTTCCGTATATTTTCATGAAACACAACGCTTGAAGTCCAAGCAATCATAGTAAAAGTTTAAACTAAAACTGAGTTTAAAACTAGCTTTTAAGTTAGTTGTTTTACGCCTTGTTATTTGAATTTAAATTTGAATTTTATTATAATGCAGTGTTGTTTAACATTTGTTGTCGTTTTACTGATATTTTTCGTTTAAAATAAGAATACAGTTATAGTCACGAAGTTATATTGAAGTGCTGTTTATAAAATAAATTACTTTTCCAGCGTAGACACGATTTCCCCGTCAAATTTGGAGTTTTTTTGTACCGACGAAAAAACGCAGGAGGCTCTCAATTCGACACGTATATATTTTTTTGTGTTAGGCCACTCATAACTTTTTACAGAGTAGACCAATTTATATTATATATATATATTTTGATAATTCTTTTTTTAGTGGATAGGGTGTACTCTGAAGGGGTGCGGGTCGGGATACCTCCGCGTTGGTGCACCCTGGGCAACGTCGTTGTCCCGGCAGGGGACGAGTCTCCGCGTGTCCCTCTGATTAGCAGAGCATAGTGGATAGGCCGTACGTCTGCCGTGGAGGGTCGGCGGGGCCACAGTGGCCCCCCCGATCCTGGGGTGGGGACAGCGGGGTCACAGTGACCCCTCCGTCCCCGGAGGCGGGACGTTCAGCCCGAGTGGCGACAGGCTCACTGCTTGCAGTGGGCCAAACGTCTGCCGTGGAGGGCCAGCGGGGCCATAGTGGCCTCCCCGGTCCTGGGGAGACGGAGACGGGGCTTTTAGCCTGAGGGGCGACGGGCTCACCACTTGCTTTACGAGCGGTGGGCACGGTCTGATGCAGACCACCGTTCGGCCCGACCCGTAATCCTGAACGGACAGGACCGGGGGTTTCGGACCGCGGGGAAGAAAACCCCTATAAAAAATTACCCCAATCTCGTGCTTTGCCGCCCGGCCAGGGGATGCATGGCTGAGGGGAGCTCAGTCGCGAGGGTGGCCCGTCGAAGGACGTAAAACTTAAAACTATGGTGAAGAATAAAAAGACAACAAATCCCCAGGTGGGTCCCGGGTGCAACGCACCTGGGGAATCCCTCACAGAGCCGAGTATCAAAACCGGCTCTGTCAGCTCCATGTATATGGGGGAGCACTCGACACCACTGAAAAAAAAAGGAGAAGGGAAGGAAAATTAGGACCCGTGGGAGGAAACCCACACCCGCGGGAAGTCCTACCGTAGGATCAGCTGCGACGTCGGAGACAGATGGCGACGGCAGCGGCGCAGCGGCCGCAAGCTTGCTCGCCTCGAACCCATCGGAGTCTCAGCAGGAGATGGTTGGCTTGTTGGAGCGGCCCTCACGACTCCTGAAGCGCTCAATTGCGCTAAAAGGGTATGCGTCGGAGTAGGAGGGTAGCTCCACTGAGATGCCTCCGCCGGGGAGGCCGGGAAGGCCAGCAAAAAGAGGCCGAGGCGCCAACAGGCGCACAGTGCCACGTGGCTTGTCCAAGGCGGACGTGGCTGCAATTGAAGATCTGGGAGCGGGGCTCTCGATGGAGGAGCAGCTGACCTTCCTCACATCGAGGCTCGAAGAGGAGCCTCTGGAGGGGGATAATCTGCTGTCGGCTGACCAGATTGCCCCGAAGGTCTCCGATGCCCTAGTCATCGTTTTTACGGTGGCAAGGGCATCATCGTTTTTACGGTGGCAAGGGCATCGGTGGTCGCGGGACCTTCGGGGCTCCTTCTCCGGTGCCCTTAAGAAGGCCACCAAGGTGGCCTTCGAAGCGTTGGAGTCCCTCCGGCGCCACTCGGCGTCTGAGGAGAATAGGAGGCTGGAGGCGCGCTGCAAGCGCCTCGAGGATGAGGTGGCAGAGCTCCGCAAGCAGCGCAGCGGCCCGCGAACTAAACCAGGGCTCGCCAAGGCTGTGCCGAAAGCCTCAGCCTCAGCGGCGGGCGCGGGGCCTCCAGCCCCTGAACTCCTCAGCGAGGAGCAAATGCGCCAGGTCATCGATTGCATTGGTGCGATCTATGACCCACGCATCGACTCCCTAAGCGCAAGAGTGCTACCGGAGCCACCACTCCGACCACCGCTGGCCGCGGAGAATAAGAAGGCCGCGCCGTCTTCAGGCCTAACGCCACTGCCCTGTCAGGGCGGCCGCGTGGCCACTTACTCCGCGACCGCGGCCACGTCGCCCAAGGGGCAGGGCAAAGCCCCCAATGCGAAGGCGGCGCAGAAGGCTGGGCAGCGCCCCAAGGGCCAGTCCAGAGAGGAATTCCCTCCTCTCCCATGTGCTGCCCAGCCCTCGCGGGCCCCAGCAGCCAATCCCCGGGATCCACGTGTTCCACCTCCCACGCCATCTGGCACTGCACCCTCTGATGAAGACTGGCATGTGGTGAGCGGGGGGAGGAAGAAATTCCGGGGCAACAGGGAAAAGAGAGCCACGACTGGGGCTGCTGCCCAAGCTTCGAATCCCGCTGCACCAGGGAGCAAGCCCGGCCCTAAGAAGCCGTGCAAGTTTCAAGCGCCGAAGACGGCAGCGGTGGTGATCACCATGCTGCCAGAGGCGGAAGCGGGCCTGACGTACCAGGCCATCTTGAGGAAGGCCCGGGAGGAAATCGACGTCTCCGTCATCGGAGTCGTCACCACCCGGACCCGCCTAGCCCGCACAGGGGATCGAATTCTTGAGTTTCCTGGGGCGGAGGGCTCCAGAATGGCCGAAACGGTGGCCGAAAGGCTGACGGGTCTGTTTGGTGAGCGGAGTGGAGTCCGACCGGTAAAGTGCGCTGAACTGCGCATTTCCGGTCTAGATGACTGAGGGATGGCGGACGACGTCCGGGAGGCTATTGCCTCGAAACCCGTATGTTCAAATGGCGTCAGAGTGGGCTCCATTTGAACCGGTCCGTCTGGGCGAGTTGCCCTGTCGCGGCGGCCAAAACCTTGGCCGACGCAGGCAGGCTCCTCGTGGGCTGGAGTTCCGCGCGGGTCACCGTGCTGGAGCCTCAGTCCGCGAGGTGTTTTAAGTGCATGGCGGTCGGACACACCCGGCCGACGTGCACTAACTGTTTCGATTGCAGCGGTCTTTGTTTCCGCTGCGGTCAGGCAGGGCACCGGGCGGCAACCTGCACCGCCGCCCCTCACTGCCCCGCGTGCGCGGCAGGCAACAGGCCTGCCAAGCACTGCATGGGGCGGGAGGGATGCAGACTCCCGACGACAGGCCCAATAAAGGGAGAGACCAGACAATCAGCCCAGGCTGCCACCCCTAGCGTGGCTTCGCCACCGTCGCGGGTGGAGGAGGATAAAGCCTTAAAATTCAACCGTGAAACTATCCTACTTCAGCCGAATCTCAACCACGCCGCCGGGGCGCAGGATTTACTCCTGCAAACCATGGTGGAGCGGTTGATTGGTGTAGCCGTAGCTGCGGAGCCTTATTGCGTTCCTGAGCGCTATCATTGGGCGGGCAGCTGCGATGGCTCCGTGACAATCGTCAGCTCTACGGCACTTCGTTCCCCGCCCTTGTTGATCAGAGACATGGTCACGGGATACGTCGCGGCCGATTGGAGGGGAGTTACGCTGTATGGCGTATACTTCTCCCCTAACCGGAAGCTGGCTGATTTCGGGGTCTGGCTTAACAGCCTAGAGACCTCGATACGGTGACTGGCACCTAGCCACGTTCTGGTCGTGGGGGACTTCAACGCCAAATCCATGGCGTGGGGGTCCCCTGCTACGAACGCCCGTGGAGCGGCAGTGGTAGAGTGGGCAGCCTCTGTCTGCTTAACAGAGGCTCCGTCAACACGTGCGTGCGGCAACGGGGCGGGGCGATAGTGGACCTTCCGTTCGCTAGCCCCGACGTCACAGCGCGAGTGAGGAACTGGTGTGTCCTGGAGGAGGTTGAAGCCTTTACCGATCATCGGTACATCTGGATTGAGGTCTCCCGGTCCCTTCAGGGCCCTAGTAGGGGTCACGCGGCGCGCAGAACTCCCGCGTTCCCGCGGTGAGCTGTGGGCAGGCTAGATAGGGACCTACTGGCGGAGGCAACCATCGTTCAATCGTGGCTGTCCTCACCGGCCCTGACCGAGGGGGTGAAAGTTGAGGCGGGCCGATTTCGCGCTGCGATTACGCAGGTCTCGACGACTCGGCCATGCCCCGTGTGCAATGTCCTCCTCTGAGGAAGGGGCTCTACTGGTGGTCCCAGGAGCTGGCGGACCTCCATGCGGCGTGCATTTGCGCCCGTAGATCCTACACTCGCAGTCGGCGGCGCAACCGCGATGGGGAGCGGGAGGTCCAGCTGTACGAGGTGTACCGCACTTCGCGGGCCGCGTTCAAGTTGGCCATCTGCCACGCCAAAACGGAGAAAAGGCAGGAGATGCTGGACGGTCTCAACCGTGATCCCTGGGGTCGCCCGTATCGTGCGGCGCTGAACAAGCTCCGCACTCGCCCCTCACCCCCTCACAGAGACCTTTCAGCCTAGCCTCCTCACCGAGGTGGTTGAGGGCCTATTCCCACGACGGGTGGAGCATACGCCCTCGGTCATGGCACAGCCAGGTAGCGACCGGGAGGCTGACCTCAGTGTACCGCCCGTCACTGCGTCGGAAATGGGGGCGGCTGTTTCGTGGAATCGTTCCAAGAACACTGCCCCCGGTCCGGACGGGATACCCGCCCGGGTGCTGGCCCTGGCTCTGAACCACCTGGAGCCCCACCTCAGGGGACTGTTCGACGCGTGCCTGGCGTCCGGACGGTTCCCTGACTGCTGGAAGGAGGGGAAGCCTCCCCTCCGTCGGACCAGCCGGTCCTCTTCGCAAAGCCGGGGCGAACGCCAGATTCGGTCGGGACCTTCAGGCCCATCGTGTTGCTGGATGAGGCAGGTAAGCTGTTGGAGAGAATCCTCGCTGCCCGCATCGTTCAACACCTGCGCGACGTCGGACCCGACATGTCGGACGCCCAGTTTGGTTTTCGAGCTGATCGTTCGCCGGTCGGCGCGATTATGCGCCTGAGGGCCGCGGCTGCTGCAGTCCTCGCCGGCGGTGAAGTGCTGTTGGCGGTGTCGCTTGACATCGCCAACGCATTCAACAGTCTGCCATTCAGCTGCATCAGGGAGGCGCTTCGGTATCACGGAGTGCCAGCAGTGCGGCGCAGGCGCAGGTACTTGCGCTTCATGCCACCCTAGCTGAGGCTTTGGGTGGATGGACCGGGTAACGTCCGCCACCTGCAAGGCCTCCCGCGAAGATGCGACGCTCCTCTGCGGATGCGTCGCTCAGTAGAGGGTACCCGAAAGGGTAAGACGCTGTCGGACAAAGGAATGTAACACAGTTCCAGTGGCCCGCCAATAAAGGCGGAGAGACGACGGAGAGTACAAATTATTATTTGGGAATGAGGAAAAAAAGGGAAGGATGGGACGCCGGTTCGATTCCCGCTCGTACTAAAGTTCTCTTTTTCCTTATTCCCAAATACATAATAATTTGTACTTTAAAAGTAGCTGAGCATGTCAAGTGCTAAAAATATAGATCAAAATGTTTAAAAAATCACGCCGTCAAATAGTATGAATTTTAATTGCAACATTAAACTTACTATATTGGATTAATGCATGTAAATGCGTTCCATAGATGGCCTTGGTCGTTAAGACAAATGTGATGAGGAAATTGGGTACGACCGCAAGGGAGTACGATAGCTCAGTGGATTAGAGCACTTCCCCGGAAAGGAAGGGACGCCGGTTCGATTCCCGCTCGTACTAAAGTTCTCTTTTTCCTCATTCCCAAATAATAATTTGTACTTTAAAAATAACAATCACTAAAAGCAAACAAGTTCACGCAAATCATGTTTAAATAAAATCCCAAAAAGATTATTTCCCTCTGAAGTCAGAATGTGTCCCTAAAAGGAATTAAACAATTAAGAGGGGTCTTTCTAAGGGCTCAAAAGAACGGAGGAGTGCTCGAGAAGTGCCTCCACTGATTTGTGTGTGAAAAGCCTTAATTTCAGAATACTTGGGAGCTCAAATTTTGAGGGCTTTCAGCCCGAGTGGATTTAAGGGTGTAGGTGTTTAATGAAACTTTGTTAATTAAATTATATTAGATTACATTTATTTAGTGTATAATTTATATTGTACTAGCAGACCCCACGCATTGTTGTGGCATACTTATAATTCGTTTAATTATTATATTATATTAAAATACTTAATATTGACAGGGCAACCGTTTCTGAGGTTCTCTCTGGATATAAAAACTTATAACGCGCACATCCCTGTGGTTATCCCTCGCGAGCCCCTGAGGGGGATGCATGCGAGCGGGGGCGGTAGGAGACGCGCGCGCCGGCCGGCCACCGGGCTTTCTTTTACTTTTTGGTGAGCCATTACGATTCGTTAGTGAAAGACAAGTGTGTCCATTGTGTTAATTTGTGTTAAGTATAGATTCGCTACCTACCTATAAGTTAATATTAATATAATGAAAGTTCGTTGTTCATTGTTCATACTCAATAAACTATTTTACATCGTCTACTGTTGATATAGTTTGATTTGTTATAAACTGTTAATTTTAAACAATTTTTATCTATATTTTTTAGCATTTGACATGATCTGCTACTTTTTAAAGTACAAATTATTCGTGAATAAGGAAAACAAATAAAACTGTTAATCTATACTATTATGATAAAGAGGTAACGTTTGTGAGTTTGTGAGGTTGTAAGGGGTAATCTCTGGATCTACTGAACCGATTTTCAAAATTATTTCACCAATAGAAAGCTACGTTATTATGGAGTGTCATAGGCTATAATTTCTAAAATTAATTATGCATCTTTACTTAAACTTGAAAAATGTAATTCAAGTTGTAAAAAACATTGCTTTCATCGCGTGCGCTGCGGAAACTATTGAGAATAGAACAAAACAATGTACTACAATATTAAAGAACGTATCAAAATCTGTAAAATAGTCCGCGATAGCATATGCCTACGGAGTAGTAGGAGATACCTACGGTAACTCACAATAACTGCTTTTACTGTTAAAATTGTGGATTAAAAATATTTTTGTGAAGCTTGTTTAGCCCATATGGTATTAATTTATATCTTTATAAATATGTTTTAATTATATGGGACGAATGTACCATGAGTCATAGAGCTCATATTGAAGCCTTGAACCGTACGCCAAAAGACATCAGAAACTCAGACGCTGATATGGGTGGTGTTACTTTTGTTTATGCGGGCGATTTTCGGCAAATGCTGCCAGTAATAACAAAAGGAACACGCACCGATGTCATCATGCTTATGGAGTTCCGTTGAAACTCTCAATTTACGAACAAACATGATAACCCACTTGAGCGACAACTAAGATAACGACTTTTCGCATCAACTATGTACTGAATCTTGGAGAAGGAAAAATTTGCTGTCCTAACACCAACAGTAGGGATGACATTAAACTTGACAATCGGTTAGGTCACATATTACACAGATTAGAAGATCTGATAGAGGCAATATATTCCAGTCTTGAAAGTTTAATGGAAAGAGATTATCATTGGATTTGTTCTAGGGCAATCGTCTCACCCAGAAACGATTCAGTGAATGAGATAAATAAAATAATTTTAGGAAAGATTCCCGGTCAAGTCAAACACTATAAGTCCATTGACACGGTGTGTAATATTGAGGATACAGTGCACTATCCTCAAGAATTTTTAAATTCTTTCATTCCTTCTGGCTTACCTCCCCACGACCTTATGCTAAAAGTTGGCATTCCTATCATGCTTTTAAGGAACTTGAGACCCCCCAATATATGTAATGGCACAAGGCTGCTCATAAAAGAGTTGCGGGAGAATATAATCTTGGCGACCATTGTCACAGGGCCAGCAGTGGGACAACTGATGATGATTCCGACTGATTTACCTATACCGTTTAAAAGGTTACAGTATCCCGTCAAGGTCTCTTTTGCCCTCACTATTAATAAGTCCCAAGGTCAAAAAATTTCTCTGGTGAGCATTGACCTGAGAAAGCACTTTTCCCATGGGCAGTTATATGTTGGCTTATCTCGGGTTGGAACTCCTGAAAGACAATATATTTTAGTACCAAATGATAACATTACTACTAATATAGTATATCGAGAAGTTTTGAACAATTAAAATAAGTAAACATGATGTAAATAATGTAAATAGTGTATATGAACATCAAGTAATAAAAATAACAACAAAAATATTTCTAACGCGGAACGGAGTCCGCGGGCACCGCTTGTTTTGTTATAAAGAAGGAAATAATCGAAATAAAAATAACTGGTCTCTCAAATTAAACATTGAGATTGATTTTCGTTCTCTCATTAGTTCAAAAGTTCGGATCGTGGACAAACAATGTTAACCGGTTATATGCCAATATAACCGGGAGAATAAGATTTATAGATAGAACATCGATTATAGCTGTTTAATTCTAATTAAATCAGACGTGAGAACAAAATGCTGACATTTTTTTTTTCTTATTGCCTACGGTACCAGACGATCAAGCGGTCGGCCTGATGAGTAAGTGGTTACCGCCGTTCATGGACTCTGGCAACATCAGGGGTACAACCAAGCCGCCGCATGGCGTAAATAAAGTGCTCTTCTTAAACCTCGTTAAAAGAAGGCATACATGTCATGTTGTAGCGCTGGGGAAGTAAGATAGCAGGGAGGTCCTAAACTTTCATGCACGCGGCGGTATGAGCTGAAAATATGCCATTGAATATTCTGAGAAAGGATCATTTCCGAAGATCGTGTAGACCAAATCACGCGTAGAAACTAAGTATGTTGGCTGTTAGTAAATTATAATATAAAAAATAATTATTATTTAATTAGCATAATCCCCCCCTTGCACAGTTCAATCCCTATACCCGTTCGTTCTTACTGGCTACATAAATAGGAATTCTAAGTAAAAATTATGAAATTCAACAGGTAAAAAATGCACGGCAAAAATGTCGCAGGTATAACGAGAAAATTACGAAAACTCCATTTGCATCCGGCGTGTGATTTAGTCCGGATGTGAACGTTCTCTCTCTTCACTCTCTCATTTCCGTTTATATTACCTATGTTTGGCCGGTAGATAGCGCTGTTATTAATATTGTATAAATTACGCCTGTCTCGACTAGTGTAACTTGAATAGACTTTGTTAAACATCAAAATGCTCGGGAAATCCCGTCAGTAAGGAGATTAAAAAGTGATATAGAAATTGATTACAAATAATTCTAGCAATATTGACAGCAGGCTTTCTATGTTTCCTTGCCTTATTATATTACACACTAGCTGACCCGGCAAACGTTGTTTTGCCATATAAATTATTATTTCTAGGTAATTTCTAGTGTAGACAAAAATAACTGACTCATTGTAAGTGTGTAAGGATGTGGTAAATGCGTGAAATAGGCATGGAGCGCTGTGAATGATGAGAGAATATAAAAATAACAAACGCCAAACATTATTATTTTTAAGTTATTGTAGGTTATTTCTTAAAATTACATATCACTAATTAATTACGACAGTAACACTAACAAACAATATCAGTCTCTTAATGCTATAGCGTGAACAATATTTTTGTTAGCCCATCTTTAGCTAACATAGTGGTTGCCCGCGGCTCCGCCCGCGTGGATGTCGGTTACCGCTGCAAAAAGCCTTCCCAGGAAAGACACGGTCAGCAAAATGATTCCCAGGTCAATTCACAGACACCGACACTAACATGGACGACGCAGTCATTATCCGCAGGCTGCATAGATTGTCTTTATGAGGATGTTAAAGTTGTTAATGATGAAAATATTTAAATGTAATTAATACCAAGTTTTCACTTCTGCCGGCAGTCCCGGAGTGAAACCCGTTGTTTTAGGATAGATATTTAAAACGATTATTGTAGAGCTTCTCTATAAACAACATTTGACGTTAAATTATTTTCAGGTAACAAAATGTACTGATGGTCGGGAGCCCCGACCCGTGATAGGGCAACGTAAAGTTGCCCATGCGTAAAACATTCTTTTCATAAATCAATTCCTACTAATTTGAATGTTTGGCCCTGGGATTTGTTTATCGTTAGTGCGAAAGAAATTTTTACTGGAAATTGGAGCCTTTTGAAGGGTATAGGCAAATCAGTAGGAATCATGGGTATTCTTGGTATATGAGCTAATTCACCAGCTGCAGGGCCGGTGATAATCTTCGCTACTATAAATTATCTTTTAGCTCCTTTATAAGAAGTCTTGTGCCATTACACATGTTGGGGGGGCTTAAATTTCTGAGAAGCATTATCAGCGTGCCAACTTTTAACGACAGTTCATGAGGTGGTAGCCCAGCGGGGTTCAGAGAATTTAAAAATTCCTGGGGGTAGTGCATTGCGTCCTCGATGGTAGTGACGGTGTCTATGGATTTATAGTACTTTACTTCACCCGGTACTTTCTGCATTATTTAATTGTTTATTTCGTTGACTGTTTCATTCCTGGGAGAAACTATTGCTCTACAACACAGCCAACGAAAATCATTTTGATGTAAGTTTTCGATGTCAGGATATATAGCATCTATCAGACTATCTAAATTATGGACTATTTGGCCTAGATCCAAAGTAACTGCATAATCGGTGCCCAAATTTAAAGATGGAAAAATTCCTTCTCCAAGTTTCAGCAGCTGTTGTGGAAAATTGCTATGCGTATTTCCATGTAGACGAGCTCTCATATTGGTGCGCAAATTCAAATGTTGAACAGATGTCCAAAGTTGAGACGATTTTAAACATGCCTTCATAATATCTGCTCGCGTACCTCTGTTGACGACTGGAAGCATTTGACGGAAATCTCCAGCAAATACAAAATTGATACCACCCATGACATTAGCAGAGCTTCGGAGGTCTTTTAAAGTACGGTCTACGGCCTCCACATGAGCTCTATGACTCATGGTGCATTCATCTCATATTACCAACGACGCGTCTTGCAGTAACTTACCAAGAGGTCCATTTTTCCGAATAGAGCACGTAGACCGTTGATCTAAAGATACGGATAGCGGGAGTTTAAATGTAGAGTGAGCAGTTTTTCCTTCGTTCAAGAGAGTTGCAGCAATTCCTGATGAAATGCAATGGCTATCTTCCCTGATTGCCGTATCTTAGCAAGTATCAAATTTGCGAGAAAAGTCTTTCCGGTGCCTCCTGGTGCGTCCAAAAAAAATATGATCTTCCCATGTTATTGTTCACGCTATCCACAATAGTCTCATAAGCAAGTCTTTGATCTGGTACTAATTCTGGCACATTGTCATTTACAAACGCTGTTAAACCATTTCTGTTATACTGTTGTACCATTGTGTCAATAGTATTATTCTGGGTACGAACGGGAGAAGGTAATCCAAAATCACTTAAATTTATGTCGTTTAATTCTAGTAGTTTGTTTTCTATTTCAATTAATCCTTCATTATAAATGACTTCATTGAAGGGTAAAGTGTTATCCTGATTTTGTTGTCTGATACGATGTCTAATATCTTCACAGAACTGATCTTTGAAAGTATCCCATAACTTCAATGGTTCCGATGGTTGACAAAATAAAAGTATGACTACGAACAACTCCCTTAGTTTTTTTGGACAATGTGATAACGAAGCTTCGCTTAAAGTGTTACCCCAATGGTCGTCTTTTTCAAGTAAACCTCGGTCACGGCAAGCTGCTTGATACGTCTCTTTGACAATACCGTTTACAGTTTTAAGGTATGCAAATGAGGTCGGACCGCGTACGGGGTGCAGTAGAATCCTAAGATAAAAACACTCTGATTGTGATGGATGTATCCTACCTAAAGCGGCATCTTTTTTTATCTCCGGATGTCCAACTACATCTTCACCACGCCTCCTTTTAATGAATTTATTATTTGCCTATGTATAGTATTGCGGGACTTCATGATACAGACGAGTTTTCGCGAATTCATCTTCATTACAGAGAGCAACAAATGCCAGTAATGTGGTATTGCGTGGGTTTTGGACAACTTGATGACCTGTCCCTGATGTAAAATACACCCTTTGACCGTTCTCTAGATGAACGGCCAAATGCACTACAGTAGGATGCCGGTCATGAATGGGAAATTCAAATAAGCGCCAGACAGCTAAAGATGTGCTTATGTACCTGCCATTTAAATAGTTTTCGACCTCATCGTGTGGCGACCTCATCGTGTGGGTTTCTAAGGCTAAAAGTTACCTGATCTGAACCTTTATTTATATACTTACATATATATTTAATGGCTTGGACAGAGTGGCAATACTCCACGTTTATATGAGCGTTAAAAGTCTTACATAGTAGCGGGGAGTATGGAACAATCCACCAATTATCTATCGTCACCATGTTGCCCCTGATTTGTAGCGTAGTGCTCCGGCCGCCATTTCCTGTATTGCGCCTACGATAAACTGGATACATCTTCCCCTGTCACAAACATTATAGGATACTGTAGTGTCGGTAGTCGGATGTCAAGTTAGCGGCTGTGCTCTGCTTTTATATTTTAAATAAAAATTGTCTTAGCTTAAATATTCGGTTAGTTTATGACCAGAACGTGTGTATCGGTGTTTTAAACAAAGTGCTTTATTAAACAACACAAATTATAAGTGCTATTTCAAATAAACAGTACTATTTGCACTATTGTGGATATGAACTACCCGATGTGTAAAAAGTGAGTAATAAATCAATAAACAATTAATATTCGCCTGCTTTGTGTGTACCTCAAGTCTAAGTGCATATAGAGAACGAACTCCATCCTCTGTGTTTCTACATTTATGGTGCCTAGATCACACAAAGAACACCATAACATTATTATTTAAGAATAGCGCCATCTATCCTTCGTTCAGTACATTTTTCAACGTGATCGATTGCTCAGCACATAATTATATAAATTGTTCTTAGAATAATGCCGCCTCAGTGTAACAGTTGTGGTAAGTTCGTCTCGTCAACAGAGGCCGTTAGGTGTACGAAGTGTAAGGCATCTTATCATAAGGCTTGTGTCATATCTGCTAATATTGCTATTAGCCCTAACTGGAAATGTGCCGAATGTAAGAAGCGGTCTACGAAAGTTAAACCTATGCCTGAGGTGAGGGTGAATGTTACCCCTAGAAATGACCTGCAGGATGAGATCCGTTCCGACGAGTTTCTTGATACCGGTGGTATAATCAGCCCGCTATCCGCTGGCCAGTGTTCCACTGTAGACGTAGCGCTGGAAATTAGGCAGTTTAGAAGCGAGTTGCGGGAGATGCGAGACGAGCTAAGAGAGTATCGACGTGAAATAAACGATCTCCACAAAGCGATGGACACCTACCAGAAAAGGGCCGATTGCATAGAAAGTAGACTGGATGCCCTAGAAAACCGTCAATTTTCCACTACGTCGGACAGTGAGGTGGGGCGCCTTGAACGCAAGATTGAGGAGTTAAAGCTGGATCTCAACGTGAAAGAACAAGAAACTCTTAATTCTGACCTCGAGATCGCCAATCTCCCTGAAGAAAAAGGCGAAAATATAATTCATATCGTGGGCCTCATCGCTACCAAACTAGGCACACAGCTTCAAGAGCACGATATTATATTTGCGCAGCGTGTGGGCTTCCGAGCTGAAGGCCCGGACGGTGGTGCGGGCGGTACGCGCTCGCGGCGTGTCGTGGTGCGCGTGGCGCGGCGCGCACTGCGCGACGAGCTGCTGCGGGCCGCGCGCGTGCGGCGTGGTGCCACCTCCGAGGGGCTAGGGCTCACTGCGCCTCCACGACGTTTCTATTTGAACGAAAGGCTCACTCGCACGAACAAGCACTTATCGCATCGAGTGCGCGAGGCTGCCGCAGGTGCCGGTTGGAAGTATACCTGGATAAAGCGAGGTCGTATACTCACGAAAAAATGTGATGGAGATAAAACGCTGTGGATCCGAACGGAAAACGATATCGAGCGGGTTTTTGGGCAGGATAATACGCTTAATCAAAATATATAAACTCTATTCATTTGTAAATAATTTTGTGCTACAATGGCTATTTAAAAAAGGACTTGGTTTTGTCTCCTGTTTTATGTTTAGCTTTTATTTTTTGCATTCAATAGTTAGCATAGGATTAGTATATGGATGGATGCAGCCATTTATAATGAGTCTAATTAGATACTTAGTCCAAGTATTGAAATGTAGGCTGGCCTGTTTAAATATATATCATTTTATTAAGATATTATATTTCCTTTCTCACAGTATGTTCGTAAGTTTACTAAGCCATAATGATGTATACAATTATATTAATCAGATCAAATATATATTATTTAAATTGTACATAATAATTAATTGTCATATTATGAATACCTATCAATTATTGTCAAACAACGCTTATTTTTCTGCAAAAATGCTATTTATTAATCTATTAAAATTATTACATTATTCCATTATACGCACTAGTGACATTTTACATAAAATTTATTTATACTTATTTATATCTTACATTACATTACTTATTTATATTTACAATTTAATACAAATATTATTATTATACATAATTATATCCTATTTATTACTGGTTCGTTGTTTTGCTTATTTGATTGCATGCTATGAACTACAATATTATATTTGCAATGATTAAAAACAAAAAAATTAGATTGGGATTATTTAACGCTGGATCTTTAGGATCGCGACATGAGGAGTTTATTATGGCCATGGAGGAACTGAACATCGATATAATCGCAATAAATGAAACTTGGATCCGCGCTGGTGAAGAGGGCCGGGCACCGACAGTACCCAATTACCGTTTACGTCATATTCCCCGGCCACAGGTTGTACGAGGGGGTCGAGGCGGTGGTGTTGGGTTCTACGTACGGCGGGACCTTAGAGTTCTCACTAAGCCTCACCCCCTCTCGCCTCAAGTCGAGCAAATGTGGCTAGAATTTAGAATAAATTCTTTAATGGTCATTATAGGAACCGCATACAGACCACCATGGCTCGACGTGAATGTTTTCATAGATGCGATTTCAGACTCGGTGTCTTCATTTAGCAGAGCTGATAAAATAATACTTTTGGGTGACTTTAACATAAATATGCTCAACGGCTCAGACAACAAAACAAAGTTGCTTAACACCTTTTTACAGTGTTGTAACCTAAAGCAAGTTATCAACGTGCCAACTCACTTTACTGAATGCAGTGAGACTTTAATTGATGTGATATGTACTGATGCCCCAGTCGATAATATTTCTGTACAACATAAGCCCGACCTTGGCCAACACGCAGTGATATCTTTAGATTTGCACCTCAAGGTTAATAAGTTGATTCCTAGATATATATATTACCGGCCTTTTAATCATATATTACTAGATATTTTTTGTACCGATACCGCTAATCTTAACTGGCCGTTAATATTGCGACAGGGTGATGTAAACAATATGGTGTCAATATTTAACTCGCTTTTAACAACCTTGTTCGACTTGCATGCCCCGATAAGAAAGATCATTATCAAGGAAAAATCACATCCGTGGATCACGGACACTGTCAAAGAAATGATAAAATTGCGAGATAAGTACTTCAAAAGATTCAAATTAAGTAAACTAGATATTCACAAAGAGAGTTATAAAAAAATGAAGTGCTTTGTTGCTGCGGCGATGGAGAGTGAAAAAAGAGCTTATTTCAATACTTTTATCAACAGAAACATAAATAATCCTAAGAGACTTTGGAAAAATCTTAAATCTACAGTTGCAGTAACTAACCAAAGTAAACTTGATTTACCCCCATCATGCAGTAACCCAGAAATTCTTAACAGGCATTTCCTGTCTATTCCTGGTGATGAATCTGTTGTTATTTCAACTCTTACATACTTCGAGTTTCATAGATTTCACGATAGCACTTTTACACTTGAGACAATTAATGAAGACTTAGTACTGGAGGCCTTTAATAGTTTAAAATCAAATGCCTTAGGTTCCGATGATATTTCTCTGGAGATGCTTAAGAGGACTCTACCGCAAAGTCTCCCTGCAATTACTGCAATTATAAATAGGTCTATAACATCTTCAACCTTCCCAGACCTGTGGAAAACTGCTATAGTGAAACCTATACCCAAGCTTCCTAATCCTATGTATGCTAAAGACCTTAGACCAATCAATATTCTTCCTTGTCTTTCAAAGATTCTGGAGAGGATTATTTATAATCAGCTGAGGAGTTACCTTGAAAAATATAATATTTTACCTCCAATGCAGTCCGGATTTAGACAAGGCCATAGTACCACTACTGCGCTTTTAGATGTAGTAGATGACATATTAGAGGCTAGGGACCATGGTATGGGTACCATCCTGGTTCTACTTGATTTTTCACGTGCTTTTGAGTCTCTTAATATTCCTCTCCTTCTTTCCAAACTCTCTTACTATGGTTTCGACTCCGCCACAGTAAAGTGGTTTCACAGTTATTTATGCAACAGACTTCAATATGTACAATTAGACAATATTGGTTCTAGGTCATCCAACAGGGAAGTAACCAGGGGAGTTCCTCAGGGATCCATACTCGGCCCTCTCCTCTTTATTTTATATAGTGCTGATCTCATAAAGCATATACACAACTCTAAATTTCACCTCTATGCAGACGATCTCCAAGTTTATACCTCTTTTAAACCTTACGACTGCCATCAATCTGTTAATAAATTAAATGAAGATCTGGACAGTATCGCCGGTTGGGCTAAGTTAAACTCATTGGTAATAAACCCGGATAAATCTAAATTCTTAATATTAGGATCAAAAACTTGTACAAATATAATAGTTACTTTGAATCCATCGATAAGTATACAGGGCTGCCTAATTGAGCAGGTATCGGAGGCTCGTAACCTGGGCGTAATTTTCGACAGTCAACTGCACTTTGAGACGCATGTGCTGGAATCCGTGCGAAACTGTTTTTACCGTCTCAAACTTTTATATCGAATACGGCCATATCTTTCTGTAGATTTGCGTTTAATGTTGTGTGAATCGCTCGTTTTGTCTAAACTGAATTATGCTGACAGTGTTTACGGTTCGTGTATATTAGGTAGAACAGAGAAGATTGTGCAACGGGTGCAGAATGCATGTGCTCGGTTTTGTTATGACGTCTCTCCACGGTCACATGTTACCCCTTTTTTAAATGCTGGCAATCTCTTAAAGATGTCTGCTCGCAGAAAGCTCCACCTGACGACTTTGTTGTTTGGTATTATAAGAGATGAGAAACCAAGCTATCTCTACAACAAATTGTCGTGGTCTCGGGAGAGACATCAATACAAAACCAGGGCATCCTCTTACCTTCTGCTTACTAATAAACACCGCACAGCTGCTTTTCGGGGAAGTTTCAAGTTTGCTGCCACACGGTGCTGGAATGTACTTAAACCCCCTCTGCTTTCTTTGAAAACACCGCGTACATTTAAAATTAAATTAAAAGAAATGTTGTTAAGTGAACAAAAACTCATACCATAGCATTACTCGTATTTGTGCCTCTTATAATGTGTGTTACAGTATTGCAGTCTACTACCGGTACGTAAGTGCTCATAATCTACTCCTCGGTCTTCCTTGTAGCAATATAAAATATTGTAATTTATAATTAATTTCAGTTTCGCTATTTTCTAATCAGATTAGCCTATTAGTTGCATTTCTATGTTCATATGCCACCTGTGATTTGTCGTTTTCTGTTTCACGCTGTGTTTGTGTAAATGGCCCAGCGTGTCTAATGTTGTGGATGTTTATATGACATATTTATTGCTCTTGCTTGACTGCTATTTTCTGTTGTTCTTACTAAGTACCTACTTATATTCCTATTATGTACCTACCTATATATTTACATTATTTCGTAAGTATATATTTACATTATTTCTTACTACTCATTTATTTTATTTATATATATTTTGATTCATTTTATGTTAATATACATTATAATTAGATTTAATTGATGTAAGAATATAAATCCTGTATAGGTACATACTTGGGTATTGGCTAAGGCATAGCTACGTGCTTGGCATTCGTTACCCTATCGTGGGCCCATCAGAATATCAGCGCTGGAGCATCAAGGTGTTGCAGCACAAGCTGAGATGGGTACCTTATTTTTGTCCTCACACATTTACTAATTGATTTGTTCTGCTTACATAGTTTTACATAACTTGTCGTGTGTGATCAAAAATAAAATTTATTTTCTTTCTTTCTTTCTTTCTTTCTAGTGGATCATAGGACCGATGTAGCTCAGAAACTCTTTTGAGCTGTCCGTCTCTACCGTGTAAGACTATATCCCTGGGACCTTTGTCTTCATCGACCAAGAGAACGGCTACCTCGTTTATAGTAGGAGCATTATATCTGCCTCTGTGCGCTGTCTGTGGAGTGCGGTCTGAATGAATAATTAACTTTAAATTATCTGAGGAGTTGAGTTCTAAGTTTGTTCAAAACTTCGTATATACACGTTATGATTATTCAGAGCGGTCTGTAATTCGCGAATTAAATCCATTTTTAAGGTTCAAATTCAAATTCAAATTCAAATTCAAATTCAAATTTATTGCATTAAACCAAGTGTACATTGAGATTATAATAGTTAATAGCTGTGCTTATTTTGTCAATTTGTCTGGCTTTCGAACAAAGTGCCGTTGTAAAATTAACGCTAAGCTTTCTAGCTAAAGTTTATAATTGCACATAGCAACTAGCTTCAGTGCATTGAATTTTTTACTTAAACATTCTGGCTATTTTTATAATGACAAATTGAACCTTTGATATATCCAGTACCCAAATACCCATTGAAAGAATTAAAAAAAACATCCGACCATATCCATAGATATTAAATTTTCATTGATTAAGCCTTTGTGTTTTTTGAATAACACAATTTTGTACCAAATTTCATCAAAAACATTTCAGTGATTTAGCTGTGAAGTGTAACAAACGGTTTCTTTCACATTTATACCGTTAATACTTAAGTATGGATGATGAAACACCACAAATATCGTTTCAACTAACAAAACGTGGTGAGCAGTGGTCCCTTTGAGCTGTCAGTACACACGATGCATGTTAAATGAGAACTGGCTCCTTGAATGAGACGCCTCGGGCTCGTCCTGGCGACAGCATACGAAGGTTTACTCGTTGACATGTGTAATAGAATATTATTCCTGTGTTAGTCGTATATTTGAATATTGGGTAAATATAAATACGTTATTTACGGCTTATTAAAATTATGTCTATGAGAAAATTTCCAACAGTCCCTTTTTAGGTTCCGACTAACACGTATGCTAAAATTCATGATGATCGGATGAGGAATTACGGCGTTAAAGCTTAACAAACAAACAAATAAACACACTCACTTAAAATATTAATAAGGATTTATTAAGGTTTAAGTAATGATTTGTTGCTTTGAATAAGTTAAAATGCATTTTAATTTGTCTTTTAGCACTTGACATGCTCAGCTACTTTAAAGTACAAATTATTTGTGAATGAGGAAAAAGAGAACTTTAGTGCGAGCAGGCATCGAACCTGCATCCCTTCGAATCCGGGGAAGTGCTCTAATCCGCTGAGCTACCGCACTGACCTTCGGCCATACCCAATCAATTGGAGGAGATGCAGGTCCGAATCCTGACTATTATTTTCGATTTCACATTGGTTTTTACTACTGGTTAAAGAAAGACTTGCGAAGTTTACCACTCGTACTAAGGTAGCATAGTGAACTACGGACAAAATCTTTCTCATCCAAGGTCTTTTCAATCCAAAAAGCTCGGGAGCTCACTAAACCTTACCCTCGATCACTCACGTGGGATGCTGTCAGCACCCCAGAGATTTTGAAATGCAAAAATAAAGAACAATTTGTTTGTTTCTGATCATATGCGTCTGTGTAACTTTAAGTGCCTATTGAACACAACTAAAATAGGTGGGAGGGGCAGTGTAGCAGTATAATTTTTTATGTGAGGATGCGTTAAAGTTTGCGTGGGGTGCCCTTGATACCCCGCGAAGGCTTTTTCATATTCTAGATACCTCTGCTATCAATATCTAGATCGTTTATAATCATAACAACCCGCAATCTCAAGCAAAGACGAAAAGCTCGGATCGGATTCAATAGATGGGACCGAGTCTGGTTTATGGTTACACGTAAAAAAGATCTACGCAACCATAATTACGTATAACATTGAAAAGGAAGCCTAATGTATCAGGGCTAAGTTCTGAAGGAGTGAGGATCCATAAAAAAACAACAATGCATTATTGTTCCTTGCGCTACAGATATAAAAACAATAAGTCATTGCAATTTTTGCATACAAACTTTGTGCTAGAAACAGATGATGTAGTTAATTTGTACTTTTTTTGTGAGAAATGGCTTAGGTATTTATGTCTACATTCTCAAAGAATTTATTAGTATTTTGTTTCCTAAAGAGAGAATTTATGTTTTTAGTATCCTTCTTTTTCAATTAATGATTTTTGATACATGATTTCATTTTCTTAATAGAAAAAGTAGATTTTTATAATTTTTAATTTACACAAATAATACTATATCCTCAGACTTATGTTTTTTATTTATTTAATTAACAAGATCCTAATTAATATAAAATTATCACTATAGCACGTGTAGAGATATATGGTTGGCACCCTGCGAGTGCTTCATCCATCCATCCATCAGCCTTTCACCGTCCACTGCTGGACTTAGGCCTCCCCAAGAGGACGCCACAACGAGCGGTCCCGTCATGGGGGATAATGCCGTAATCGCCAAGCTTGGCAGGCGGGTTGGCGATCGCAGTGGATGTTGTTAATACTCGAGGGAGTGCTGCTGCCCACTCCCTCGGTATCCCTCAGTCGGCTCTTACGACTCCCGTGGGTAGAGAGGGGTGGGACAATTCTAAAGCCGGCCCCACACGGCCGCGAGTGCTTACGGGGCTAAAACATCGCGCGAGTGATCGAGGGTTAAGTGAAACACAAATATACAAAATCAATAACATCTTGAAAGGAATTCTAAGAATATATATCCCAATATTCGATTAATAATCTTAAGACTCTTTGAAGATATAGACAAGAAAATCTTATCAATCGAGTCTAGAAAACTTCTTAGGATATACTTGTACTAAACATCACAATGTAATTTAATACTACGATATTAAAACAGAGCTATAACATTGTTGTACTTGAAAGGTCACAGTGAATTGTACTTTAGGAATAATGTTATTGTCTTAAACTTTGGGCGTAGGCACTTGAAATGTATTATCATTTTATTGGTAAATTCACGTTGAAGATGTTCTACTTGAATAAATAATATTTGTAGTTTTATAGTCAGTAATGTTAACGTTTTATAAATATTTTTAGTTTTATATTAACGAACGAGACTAGCCTGTTAAATAGCCGTCAGTATCTAAGGTGAGCGTGATTTCGTTTGCGCAACTCACTGGCAACGTATTAAAATTATTATTAGAGGATTCGGTGGCTTCGAGCGGCACGAGATTGAGCAATAACAGATCTGTGAAGCTCTTAGATGTCCTGGAATTAAATTTTTCTCGATATTTTATCCACGTGGACTTCAGACTTGGGTCAAATAATATTAATTCATCACTACGGCGCAATAAATTATCTCTTTGTAAAAGTAAGTCTACCAACGCGCTCTGGGCCAGCGTGATGGCAAAGGCCTAAATTGCTCTCACTATAAGAGGAGACCCGTGCCTATTATAGTAGGACAGTAAAATGGTTAAAAAAGTCACCATCCCATAGGAACCGTCTATTTTAAGGGATAGAACCTATGTCAGCCTTTCTGGATTTCTGACAGCACATTCCTCCGTGTGGTGATGGACTAAAGTGTCACCACCCTATTCTTTCCCGCGAGTGTCTTACAAGGCGGTTAAAGAAAGTAAGCAATTATCACTCATTGCATTACTGGTGGTAGGGCTGGGTACCAAGTGGGAGTACTCAGTTGCTATCGGCTCGAGCGCGTTGGTACCACCATCTCCCGCGTGGCCATGAAGCACATCGATGTGTTTTAGTTGTAGCTGTTAGATCTTTCATTTCATTACTGTGAAATGAAATGGTGAGTAACGGCTTGACAATACTCTTGGAATAGTTGAGTCCATGAGTGACGGTTACCATTTACCATCAGGTGGGCCGTGGCTCGTCTGCCAACATACGCAATAAAAAAAACAGTTATGAGCACTGCCGACAGAAGTGAAAACATAAAACTATAAACAGACAGTTGTTATTTTTAGATATTAAAATTAATTGCTTGGTCTTAAATTAAAACTTGTAAATCAAATTATTCATTCATACATTAAAAAAAATATTATTTAAAATTATTCAATTCTTCATTCACAGTTGGCTCACCGCAATAACATATACTAATAGGAACAGATATAGTGTTATCGTTAACACGTGACCTTGTCAATGACGATTTACATGAATTTACTCTCTATCCAAACCTTCCTATAGAAGTTTTCATTTCAAAAATGGAATTGGAATTAATTTATGCATCCGATTGATTTCACGAGCCGTAAAGACATCTAAAAACAATTGTGAATGGGTGTCACCGTTCCAATTTTGCAATTATAATTCATACTATTTCATCATAAACTAGAGCCATCAACTAGCGGTCCAGAGCACATCTCCGGATTCTATGGTTCGAATCCTGCTCGCAATAAAGCTCTCTTTTTTAATTTTCATAAATAATTTGTTCTATAAAATATTAATATTATAATAGGCTACTAAAGAAGGTCAGCACGTGATTACGCAAATTTCCAGTATGAAGCAACGCTAGGTACTCCTATACTCTTCTTATTATCCTTCCTAACCTCTCCTTAGTATACCTTCTACCTTTCCTTTGCTTAATATCAGACCTATCCCTTTCCTTTGAGATGGCGATGCCTCTGGTGTTGCTAGCCTCTATAGGCTTGTCTAGTGGCTTGCATGTTTGACAACCGCTTTGTATATAAAAAAACACAAAATCTTTTTGATGCGTAGCGAACGATACACTGAATATTTAAACTTGTTACAAATTCTAAAATCACCCTAAAGACAAGATAGTAGAAATTCGATAAACGTAATATAAAATGTTTGCAAGAATAGAGCTTATTGGCACTCTGTTCTCTCTGTCAAGGGAGATGGCGTGATGATAAGTAAGTAAGTGATAGATTCTATAAAAGTCTGTAAAAGTTGTATTATTTTATGTGTAATAATGAGTTTGTTCATAAATTATGTTGTCGTTGGCTAAACTACATATTAAAATTGTGTATATAATTTTCCGCATCAGGAAATGAGGTGGATGTGGTACTAGGGGAGTTTCAGAACAAAGTGTGGCAAACATGTCACTCGCATTACTTGCTCAAAGCTAGTTAAGAGCGCTTACACGAAAACAATCATCTATATGTGTTATATAAAATTGCTTGTCTGGCGTTTAACGTGGTGCCAAGACTAATAAGCCCTGAAATTTGTAACGTATGATTGTTTAACGAAAGTTCGTCAAACGTTTAATTTTTCATTCTAAGGGGGCTGTTCGTTGCCCCGAACGACGGGGTGTGCGGCTAGGTATAATGTGTCCCGCCTCAACAAAAAAAAATGTGAATTTGTATGAAATTGTTTGTTAAATAGCCAAGTAATAGTTACCGAGTGCTACTTAGCATATTTCCGTATAAGAACTTTAAAGTATTATTAAGGTAAACATTTATGATATACTTTTTTTGCCCATAATACACGTGCAAAGCTGCTGGCTCCATCTTGTCACGTTATAAACTAGCCTTTGTCTAGTTTGTAGGTTATATTTCAGATGTTCGAAATAGTAGCGGAATGAAACGTATACCAGTTTTTAAACATAATCAACACCTATCAAACAAGAAAAGTGGCACCAATATCGGTTTGGGGAACTTGAGATGTAACATAAAAACCTTTGCCCGCGACTCCACCGCAGCCAAACGCGGCATATATAAAAAACATATTCTCAATAATATTAGATTGTTGAACCAACATCTTGTATATAAATCCTAATTGTACCACAAATTACGGTTTGTGACGTGGTGTAACTTAACTCTACAGAGCAATATAATAGAGACTTTTAATTTTCTATTTTTCTTTCTCATGATCTACCACGCCTTTATTTCGATAATATTTACATTTTGATTAAATTACTCATATATAGTCATGATAATGTAGTAGCCTTTTTATGTAGTTGCAGTTGAAACGATCGACGAGGTTAAGCAACACTTGCTCGGCTGGCATCAGATGGGTAACCAAAAAGTGACACCTATTTGTGAACACCTGACCTGTTTCGTCCTTTGGAAGGCGCGCTAAGCACTTGATCCTGGTTGTCAAATAATAACCTAACAATCGTTACAGGTCCTGCATGAAGAATTTGACTCTGGTCTTGTTCGAAGGTTGCCAGTTGTTCCCTCCAGTTGGGTCGGCGAGATCAAACAGACAGTCGTTAAGAGTAAATACTGGCTAGGGGGTCGCGATAGTATAGGGGTGAGACCAACTAATGTCGAGAGAAAGGTATTGACTTTGATCCCCAGTATATGTGGTGACGGATTAAGAATACAAGTGTCAACACCCTATCATTTCCCGCGGGTGTTATACAAGGTGACTAAGGGAAGTAAGCAATTATCACCCGTTGCATTACTGGTCGTAGGGCTGGGGAAACATCGCGGAAAAACTGCATGTCTGAGAGATTTTTTCGATGGCTTGTGAAATATTTAAACTTGCATTGGGCTTATTACCTGAAGGCCTAATCTAAGGCCTTCAAGATAACACATGCCATAGTCTAGCCGTAGCTTGAAAATTTACCAGCAGGCTTGAGAGAAGAAATAATAGAATTATCTCTATGCCCGTGCTTATTTAGTTGTTGTTTCTTTATAGTACTTAAAGTACCTCCAATCCGATTATAAGGGTAAATAATATTCTTTGATATAAAATAATTAGAGTGTTTTTTAGTATTTATTTTTAAGCACTTGGCCATATAAAAGAACATGAAAGGCGATATAGAAAATACACAAGACATTGAGAAGGAATTTGTTACGGAAATAAATGGTCCCGGGGAAATGTCACGTCATAAGACGCGGGCACAAACCTCGCTAATGCCTATCGTTTTATTTTTAAAATTTTTTTCCTTTAATTTGTGTCATTTAACATTAACAATTTATATTATTTTGAAATAAAACTACGTTTACGGAATCTATCGCGTTTACTTGATTTTACTACTATCCCGACGTTTCGAATACTTTACAGCATTCATGATCACGGGTGGACTTAGATGAATGAGTGCGCGATAGATTCCGTAAACGTAGTTTTATTTCAAAATGTGTAACATTCGCGTAAATATCAGAAAATTTTTATTATATTAGTCCTTTCACCTGGGCTATTAGTCTCAAAGATATATTTATGTGTAGTCCGAATTTTTCTCTCTCTCCTCTTTCAAATACCCTGTCTGTCAATATTCCTCTCTAACTCCTAAATCTTTCTTTAGGTTTAGTTCTAGTGTTGCCAGCGTCTACAAGCTGCGGTAACCACTTATCATCAGCTGGGCCAACGTTCGTTTGCCGTTACAGCTTAAAATACCACAAGCATTATTATTATATCTTGTCCGCCATGAATACGAAGTTAATAAAAAATAAAGTCTAAAAACTATGGAAATAAAAAAGTTATCTACAAGTTACGAAACAAGAAAAAAAAAACTAGACGTCGTGGGACGTCTACCAGATGTGAAACATCGAAATTATTTTGTAGAAATAAAATTATCGTAACTTGACAAAGTACTCCTCACTACGAATCAAACAAGTATAAACTCGATAGGGTTGCGTTGTTTCATTACAGAGTTACTGTGGCCACCTTCCAGCTCCATCATCAGACCCTGGATATCATCTAGGACTGGAGTACTAGTGAAGAAATTTCACACGAGCCCTAACTCGATGAAGTTGCGCCATTTAATTACAGAGTTTCGCATGGCCACCTTCCAGCTCCATCATCAGACCCTGGATACCATCTAAAGACAAAGTACTCATCAAGATGAATCAAACCAGTCCAAACTCGATGGGGATGCTTCGTTTCGTTATAGAGTTACTGTGGCCACCTTCAAGCTTCATCATCAGACCCTGGATACCATCTAGAGACAAAGTACTCGTCAAGATGAATCATACGAGCCCAAACTCGATGGGGTTGCGCCGTTTCATTATAGAGTTCCTATGTCCACCTTCCGTTTGCTGGAAGGTGAAGGTGTTCCATGCGTTTGTGCCGTGTGGAGCCGGCATCAAGAATAACTCCACCCCGTCTCTTCCTATGGGAGTCGTAAAAACCGACTAAGGGATTACCGGGGGACCGGGCAGCAGCGTTCCCCTGTGTACTAAAAACATCCACTGCGATCGCCAACCCGCCTGCCAAGCGTGGCGATTATGGCAATACCCCCCCTAGGGGAGTCCTTTGTTCAGCAGTGGACAATCAAAGGCTGATGGATGGATGTCCACCTTCCAGCTCCATCATCAGATCAGCTCCTTGTCATCATAATATTACATCGTCACGCGATATACATATGCGTTTAAAATTTCAGTTCAATCGGAAACCGGGACGTGTGTCAAATTTAACTTACAAGATTTGAGCGGGACAAGTAAAATAAAAGCGTCGCCACGCTAACAACCGATTTTACCCTCCCTCCGCATTAGATGTTTCACATCAATAATTAGGACAGAAATCAAGAAATGCATAGGTATAAAAATGGTCAAGATAGAGTCGTGGTCATAGATACATTATCTACATACATACGAGTACATAGACTTCTAAAATCACAACCCTTCCATTTGGCTTCGCTATAGTCGGGTAAAAAGAAAAATACTCGCCGGGTAATGAAAAGTTAATATTTTTCTTGGTTTTTAATACGGAAAATGTCCAAAGGGAATTCTTGTTTCAAGCGAAATGAAAACTATTTCTTGTGAATGTGATTGCTTTCTGAAGAAACGGAAAGTAATGATAAAGCAATTTTATAGATATTATTGATTTTAAGTAGTATTTGAAAAAAAAGAAGATATTTCCACAGTACTCAGTTACAAACGAATATCGTTCTTTATACAACAAAATTAATACTATTATTTAAATGTTTGTTTTCTTGATATCCATAGACAATGAAACTAATGCACTCATTTTAATACTCATTCTTTCTCAATTAGAAAGCTTTATTATGCAAAAGAAATATAACCAACATCACGGCTGACTGCCTCGGTGGTGCAGCGGTAGTGTGAGTGACTGCTGATCATGAGGTCTCGGGTTCGATCCCCGGGTCGGGCAGTGTTATAGAGCATTTTCCTAAAAAGAAAAATTCTCAGTAGCAGCCCGGAGATTCGAATGTGCCCGGAAGACGGCAATAGGCTCGCCCTCAATTATGTGGGACTCGAACATAGCTGGCGAATCGTGGGTGGTGCAATATACCTCTGCCTATCCTTTCGGGGAATACAGGCATGATGCTATGTTTTATCACGGTATTAACAAAACAATAAATAAATAAATATTCACGGGCATTTCACATAACGTCCTCTGGTACCAAACTAAGCTTAACGTTTGTGCTATGGGTACCAGATTACGGATATAATACATATATTACTTTTTTTTTATAAATACACACATATAATAGATATAAAACACCCAGACGCAGTACAAATATCTGTGTTCATCACACAAATTACGGTCCTGAGTGGGAATCGAACCCATGACCACAGGCACGGAAGTCGGTTACACTACCGACTACGCCATGAGGCCCGTAACTGAGTAACTAATTAGTGTGACAGAGCAGTAGCTTTTACGCCAATGAAACCGCACTGTACTGGTAAATCTATTAACTGATATTTTAACCAATATCCAAAGAGCCTTGGAGGAATAAAATATAGATCTTAGCTCAACCCGTTTTATAAATTCAAATCATTGTGGCTGTATTTTGTCAGAGCTTCAAGAAACTATGCGCTAACGCTGCGAAATATCTCTATGTTATTGGAAGTGGATTAATTTGAATGAAATGAGTCGTGCATAAGTTATTATTTACGTTTGATAGGTAACAGTTTAAATAACAAATCCGGGGAAGTGCTCTCGATTCTCGTAGATTGGAAGGGACGCAGATTCAATTCTCGCTCGCTCTAAAAGTTCTCTATTTCTGACAAATAATTTGTTCTCTAAAGTATAGCTGAACATATCAAGTGCTAAAATACAGATCAAACAGGTAATATTTTCTACTGATAGAGCCTTGCTTATCAGGGCGTGAATGTATCCGCTCGATCGGGGAAGTACACCCCTCTCTACTGTAGGTACTACTACTGTTGTGTTTCATACGGTGAGTGCGAGCGCTGGAGGCCCAAACCACCTTCTTATCCTTTTCTTATTATTCTTTCTCTCCACCTCCTATCCATTTTCTTGGGGTTAGCGACGTGCAAGTGATGCGCAAGTGATGAAGTTGGTAGCGTCTATAAGCTACGATAACCGCTTTCAATTAGATGGGCTGTATACCTGTTTGCAGCCCACGAATAGTATATTATATTAAAATGTTTATAGATCTAGTGATTATTTATAAAATCATGTTAAGGTTAGACTATAGAACTTAAAATATGTACATAGCAGTGTTAAATAAATTGTAATAGTCCAAAATATTGATTATTATTTTTTTCGTATAGTTGGCTCGTTACAGTGAAGAATTAGACCTCTACTGTAAAAATGGCTTAATTCAGATTGATAGGCATTATCCTCTCAAGCACTTTAGGATCTATTTAGATATTTTTATATATATTTTTAGCATTTGACATGCTTAGCAACATACATTAAATACAAAGTGAAAAATGTGAAATCGAAAATAACAGTCACGAGCAGGATTCGAACCTGCATCTCCTGGATACCGTCCAGATGCTTTGCCAATTCAGCCATAGTGACCCTGCTCCTGACTGCTAATTTCGATAACACATTCATACTTAACGTCTTTGGGTGACGCCTGCACCATCTGTCGGAAGTATTTTCATACATTATACCGACCAGGTAAACTTAATTTTACAATTAAGATTTTACCTAATAATAACGCAAACCCTATAAATATTTAGATATTTTTGTATATATTTTTAGCATTTGACATGCTTAGCAACATACATTAGACACAAAGTGAAAAATGTGAAATCGAAAATAACAGTCACGAGCAGGATTCGAACCTGCGTCTCCTGGATACCGTCCAGATGCTTTGCCAATTCAGCCATCGTGACCCTGCTCCTGACTGCTAATTTTGATAACTCATTCATACTTAACGTCTTTGGGTGACGCCTGCACCATCTGTCGGAAGTATTTTCATACATTATTTTTTAGATTTCACATTTTTCACTTTGACTTTAGGATCTATCCGTAGATCTTAAATCTTGAAAATTGGTTTAAATTGACGCGTTGGTAGGTAGATGCGTAGACCTTAAACGCTGAGCACCATTTGAATTTTACATTACATACTTCTTAAAACTCTCATTTTCACTGAATTTATTCAACTTTGTGTTTTTTGTTGTTGTTTTTCTGCCTTATCCAACTTTTACTTCCGTCCGCAGCAGGTGGGTGTAGATTTGTTTGCTACTCTCGTATCATAAGATTAACAAGTTTGCTATTAGAGGATTTTATACATAAACAAAATTTCCTTCATGGAAGTTATCGTAAGTCAGTTTATTTTAAGAAATCCACACAATGTCACGAATAGCGTCTTATATTTGAAAAACAAAGACAGATCGGTTGCCAAACGAGACGCTACCGACTCCCGGAGGAAAGCATTAAGATAAGATGCCACAGCATGACCCATAAAAGAATTCAAGGAGAAAATATTCTGCTAACTGGGTGTGTTTTTGCTCGTTTCCGTGTTTACTCAACGAGTCAGCTTAATTGCTGAAAGATATATGTATAATTTTCTGTAACATTGATTCTAAATGTTTACATAAATTCGTCATTATATGTTACATGAAAAATTCTGTAAAAACTAATCACCTTAGATGAACCTGCCAAGATAAAGAATCTCTTTTTCTGTAGTCGAAATGACATATTTGGCAAATTTCGTTATAATGGGTTTGGAAGCAACCAGTGGCGTAACTATAGGGTAGCAGGGCTGGCAAAATGCCACGGGCCCCCAACCCAACGGGGCCCCCAACCCGAGAGGCAAGCTTAGAATTAATTCTAATACCAAAAGCTTATGGAGCCTCCTTCCAGCCAGCCAGAAGCTAGCTAGCCTGTAAAAATCTCAGAGGTGTTGGTCAGTCGTTACAATAAATAAAATAAGGTCTAAAGGTGGAGATATTCTTAGCTCGGCTGTACACACTCGTCTATTTGTCTCGCGAACCTCTCGTCCACTCTCGTCTCGTAGAGGCTCGACACGAGAGCACACCATGTACACACTCGTTGTATCAATTGAACTTCGGATGCCCGTCACGATGGACGTGGAAAAAACAATTGCGGCGTTTATTTTTTTTATTAGTTATTGTAATTTTTTAATGACTTAACTGAACTTTTTAACTATTCAACGGGAATATATATTTTTTAGATCTTTAACGGGGATATCAAATTCGTTGCTTATCCGCAACCATCAAGCGTCGTGTAATAGTTGCCTGACATTCTTAGGGTTCCATAATAGTGCTTGCCTTTGGTAGGCTTCAAAATGCGTTAGAGCACATCGTTGTCGCACGCAGATAGCACGTCTTTATGCGAACGCAGTTGGCGGGCATTTAAGCAAACGAGTGTGTACAGGCGCGCTCTCGTTTTCATCGCGAGACTCACCACGACCCTTTGACTCGTGCACAAAAAACCGACACGCTTCCGAGACATAGCGAGAGCCGTCAAACGAGACGAGGCTACCATGTAAACGATGGAGTGAATATTTTGATTATTCTTTTGATATCGGTGTCATATGTGGTCTAATAGATCAGCACTCGGTAACGGCATCCTCTGTTGACATCAGTATGGACGAATTTGAATGGGCGATTATAAGTTTGAAAAATGGTACCTTTTTTTGTTAAGGCGGGAAAAAATGTACTTTACCCCCCGTCGTTCAGGGCAACAAACAGGATAGTGTGGGACCCTCACCCACTAAATAAATCCGCCGTGTGCCGTCTCTATGGCGGACCACTGGAACTATGTGACATTACTTCAGTGGTCCGCCGGCGGCTTACCCTTTCGAGTACCCTCTACTGACCAACGCATCCGCTCATGGAGCGTTGCACCATCGCGGGAGGCCTTGCGGGTGGCGGACGTTCTCCGATCCATCCACCCGTAGCCTCAGCTAGGGCGGCCGCAGTGGTGACAGCCCGTAGTCGCTCCCCTCCTTGCGACTATGTGCAGATATCTGCCGAAGCAACCAAGTTAAGGAATCTGTGCTGTGGCCCTGTCTTCTCCTCCAGTACAGGCTGGAGCTCCAGCTGACCATGGCAGCTCGACGGGCGTAGCCCTGCCACCTGGCCATCTCGCTGGGTAGGGTACGACCGCCTCTCGCCCTCTCTTGCGACGCCCGCCAATATACCTCGGCAAGCACCTCTGCCTCCAAGTCCCACGGGGGGTTCCGGCCAACGCACAGGCAGCCTCGGTTTACACCGTGGGTATCCACGTATGACCCTAAACGCGACGACTCTCTGTGGTCTTCACAGAAGTGCCTTGTTCAGGGCATCCAGGGACCCTGCCCACACAGGTGCGCCGTACAGTGCAATCGACTAGACCACCCCCGCGTAAAGCCGTCGGCACGCATTGTTGGGTCCGCCCATATTTGGTATGAGCCGTAAAAGGGCGCGATGACTAGCCTTGGGGTCAGTTGGCGCAAGTGCTCACGAAAGCGCCACCGCCCGAACAGCACTAGGCCCAGATACTTGATCTGGGCCTGCACCCCAATTTGGACACTGTCCACCGACACACACCGACGTCGGGACTCATGGAAAAGTAAGGCCTCCGACTTATCCAGGGCGACCATAAGTCCCAGCACCCCGACCCGCCTGACGACCTCCGAGGTCCCTAAGATGGCCCGGAACGCCGCTTCCTCGAAGTGTCCGCCCTGGGCCGCGACCAACGTGTCATCCGCATAGAAGATAACTGCCAGCCCAGGGGAGAGCCGACAGCTGAAAAATTTTACCTATATGATGAAAAATGTATATGGATTTGGTGACAGCAATTAACACGGTGGTACAAAAGGAACCTTGAGGCATTTTGCCAGAGTATGGTGTAAACGATAGACTGCTGCGAGCGGTGCAGTCCAATTACATGGCCAAGACAGGCTATATAACTTGACTATTTTATCCATTGAAAATTCTATGGCCCGATCTATAAACTTGATAACTTTTGCTGAACAGAAGCTAGGAGAAAAGATAATAATTATGTTATTAATAATTAAATTATTATTTCATGATTATTTCATTTTAATTAAGCCATAGCTATGTTTTTTTTTTAAATAAATTTATTAGATATTTAACTAAAATGCATACAATCCATCCATCCATCCATCAGCCTTTTAAAGTCCAATGCTGGACATAGGCCTCCCCAAGAAAGGGGGATAGTGCCGTAATCGCCAAGTTTGGCAGGTGGGTTACAACTCGAAGGAGTGCTGCTGCCCACTCCCTCGGTATTCCCTCAGTCGGTTCTTACGACTCCCATGGGTGGAGAGGGGTGGCACAATTCTAAAGCCGGCCCCACACGGCAAAAAAAAAAACCTACTCACCTATAGCACGACACTTTATTTTCGCTTAGTGTTCTTCCAGACCTTTGTGGACTGGTAGAAATCGTAACAATTTATATTTTTTTTTAGAAAAACGCGATCTTTATTTTTTCCATATCACAGTCCAGATTTAATTTAGTGAGTTAAGGCACTTATTTGGTATTTTTATAACTGTTTTATTTTATTACTAGCCTTTGCCGCGGCTCCGCCGCAGCCAAAAACTAGTTTTTTGGTTATATCTCAGGTCCCCGATATAGTAGCGGGATAAAATGTATACCAGATGTTAAGTCTAATCAAGAGCTATCAAATAAAAAAACTTGCATCAAAATCAGCTCAGTAGTTTTGCGTGATGCGCGAACAAACAAACAGATCAACAGACAAAAAATCTAAAAAAAGCTGACCAAGTGCGAGTCGGACTCGCGCACGAAGGGTTCCGTACCATTGACTAGGTAAACAACATTACACATTTTTTTTTTTTAGGTGGGCCAACGTGGTAGTATGGGGCTCTCACCCACTAAAAACTCACCGTGCGCCTTCGCCCGCCCTTACGACGGCGGATCACGGGTACCGCGTCGTATCGACCGCGATCCGCAGGCGGCAGCCCTTTCGGGCACCTTCTCTTCTGCGATGCCCCACGCACGTGGGCGCCACACCTTCGCGGTAGGCTTCCGCGGACAGCAGACCCTACCGTCCGCAGCCTCGGCTAGGGCGGCATCAGGCGCAGATAAGCGCGCCCACGCCGCCCCGCGCGATAAACGTCAGCGAGCACTTCCGTCTCCAGATCCCACGGGGGGGTACCGGCCAATGCGCAGGCTGCACCGGTCGAGACCGTGCGGTACCCGCGTATTGCCCTGACCGCTACGACCCTCTGTGGACGCCGCAGAAGGGCCCTATAACGAGCGGCCAGGGACTCCGCCCACACGGGCGTGCCGCACAGTGCCATTGACTGCACAATCCCCGCGTAGAGTCGTCGACACGCGAGAACTGTCCGCCCAGGTTCGGCATCAAACGCCCGAGGGCGGCCGCCGTGCCGACGAGTTTTGGCGCAAGACGGCGAAAGTGCCCGTCGAAGTGCCACCGGCCATCCAATACCAGGCCCAGATATTTCATGTGGGCCTGGATCGGAACACCCACTTCATTGACTGGCCTGAGCGCGGAGCTTGTTAAGTGCCGCGCGGTACGGGCGTCCCCAGGGGTCACGCTCGGGACCCTCCAGCATCTCCTGCCTTTTCGCATCTTTGGAGCGACAGACGGCCAGCTTAAACGTGGCGCGCGCACTGCTGTATACCGCATACAGCTGGCCCTCCCGCTCCTCGTCACAGATTCGGCGACGACGGCTGCGGATGCAGGACCTCTGGTCACGAATACAGGCCGCACGGAGGTCCGCCAGCTCCAGGGACCACCAGTAGCCCTTCCGTTGAGGCGGGCGCCGCACGTGGGGCATAGCCGCATCGCAGATCTGCGTAAGCATATTGCGAATGCGGCCAGCCTCGGCGCCCACATCTTCCGTCAGTGGGGGAGGCAGCCAGGTCTGAAAGATGGCCGCCTTCACTGGCAGGTCCCGATCGAGTCTTCCCACAGCCCATCGCGGAAAAGCGGGAGTTCTGTCCGCCGCGTGTCACCTACTGGCGCCCTGAAGGGTTCGGGAGACCTCTATCTGGATTTACCTATGATCAGATAGGGTCTCGACCTCCTCCAGGACACGCCAGTTCCTTACACGTGCGGCAACACTGGGGCTAGCGAATGAAAGGTCCACTATCGACCCACCCCCGCGCCGCACGCACGTTAGGGCGGACCCTCGGTTTAACAGAACGAGGTCCACCGCCACCACCCATTCTTGGACCGCCGCACCTCGGGCGTCCGTCCTGGGGGACCCCCACGCCATAGATTTGGCGTTAAAGTCCCCCAGCACGAGCACAGGGCTTGGTGCCATACGCCGTATCGAGGTCTCCAAATTGTGCAGGAAGACCTCGTTGGCCGCCAGGCTACGATTGGGGGAGAAGTACACGCCGTACAGCGTGACCCCTGCCCATTCGGCCGCCACATATCCTGTACCCTTGTCTTTGACTGACAAGGGCGAGGAATGCGGCGCCGTCAACCCGACGACCGCCACGGAGCCATCCCCGCTACCCGCCCAATTTGGACGATCGGGGATTATGTAGGGCTCCGCGGCTACTGCAACACCGATCGACCGCTCCGCCATGGATTGCAAGAAAAGGTCCTGTGCACGGGCGGAACGGCCGAGATTCCCTTGGAGGAGGATAGCGTCGTGGTCCGTGATTAGACAACGATATCCTCCTCCATGCGCTGCGGTTGTCCAGCCACGCTGGGTTGTGCAGCCGGGGCCAATTGGCTGCCCACCCCTTTCTTAGGGCCCGATTTGGGCGGAGGCCTGCACCCTACCCGCCCCATGCAGTGGTTGGCGGGGCGATTGACCGCCGCGCATGCGGGGCAGTATGCGGCAGCAGTGCAGGTGGCCGCCTGGTGCCCTGCCTGACCGCAGCGGAAACAAAGCCTGCTGCAGTCAAAGCAGTTAGTGCACAGCGGCCGGGTGTGGCTGACCGCCATGCAGCACCTGGCAGGCCGGGGCTCCAGCACGGTTACCCGCGCGGCGCTCCAGCCCACCAGAAGTCTACCGGCGGCGGCCAAGTCCTTGGCCGCCGCAACAGGGTACGAGACCCAGATGGCACCCACACCACCTGGACCTGGGCGGATGGTGCCCACCCGGATGGCACTGCTGGGAGATCCGGTTTTTGAGACGTTTGCTTCCCGGATCTCTTCCGCCGTCACGGGATCGTCCAGACTCGAGATGCGCAATTCTGCGCACTACACGGGTCTGGCGACCCGGACACCACTTTCTGCCGGGAACAGGCCCAGCAGCCTCGTGGCCATCACATCGGCCATCTTGGTGCCCTCCGGCCCCAAGTACTCAAAAATTCGATCACCTGTCCGGGCCTGTCGGGAGCGAGTGGAAACGTCCCTGAGGTCAGAGACGTTTATCTCCCGCCGAGCACGCGTCAAGACAGCCTCGTACATCAGGCCCTTTTCTTTTGTCTCAGGCAGCAGCGTGATGACAACCGCTGCTGTCTTCGGCACTTTTAGTTTGCGCGGCTTGCGCGTACTCTTATTTTTATTTTGTCCGCCGTTGGACTCACGCCTAGAAGGCGCGGTAGGCGTCGCATCTCGGGCTGCGGCGCCCTTGCGCTTTTTACTCCAGGACTTTCGCCCACCACCCACAGTCTGCCAGCCTTCGTCAGAGGGCGCAGAGGTGCGAGTGGCAGGTGGGACCCGGGGTGCATCTGCTTAAGCCCGTGGCTCAGCAGTGCCGGGCAGGGCCGGGACTTCCTCCCGACCCTGAGACTTCTTAGGTTGGGCCTTAGTTGGTTGCCCAGCCTTGGCACCCTTCTTTGCTTTCGGGGCGCGTCCCAGCGGTGGCGTTGCCGCTGCAGCAGAGAATGAGGCCACACGGCCACCCTGACATGGGAGCGGCACTGCTGTTGAGGATGTTGCCGCTCTCCTCTTATCTGCGGCGAGTGGAGGACGAACGTGCGGCTCCGGTGGCCACCGTTGTTATGATGGCCATGCTGTCCGTGGCTCTCTCGGCGAGTTGAGCCGCTGACGGTGGCCCATTCTGGTCTATTGGGAGGCGGAGCTTGTCTGAGAGAACCGCTAAACGCTCTTCAGCGGTTTTCCCCGCCTCTATTCTTTTTAGATTTATTATCTCGGCTCTATTTGCCGAAACAGCACGCAGAACCGGCGTAACCGGTCTATTTATACCTCGACCTCTTAGAGAAGATGTTATCTTCGGGGGAGGCATCTCCGCCAAGCTCCCATCGGACTCCGATGCAGCGCCCTCCTGAGACAGGGTGCGCTTGCGCCAGAACCGCGATGGGAGTAGCTTCACTACAACTGCAGCCTCCGCAGGCCACGTTGTTAAAATTGTGGACCCTTCACTCAGGCTTCAGCAGCACTCCTCAGCAGCAGATATCTCGGCGGCTGAGGTGCTAGCCGAACTGCCCGTTGCTGAGTCGTCTCTAGCTGACTGGGACCCAGTCTTCTTGCCCTTGTGGGACTTTCGACCGCCACGCGCTTTGCGCGTGGCTGCATTGGTAAGGGCCGTATTTCCAGCCGGACCCTTTTTGGTTAAGGCGTCAGGTGTATTACCCGACTCGGTTGAAGATTTATTTGATTTAGTACTTTCTATTAGATTCCCACGAGTGTGGGAGAAAAGAGGTCCACCCGGGCAGAGCTCCCAATACCCGGGCAAGCGTACATTTGTAACCCAACATAGGGGGTCCGCAGGTACCCTGGCTAGGGCCGCGCTCGAGACTGAACTACCCATCAGCCATGCATCTCCTCGCCGCGCGCCAGAGCTTGAGATTCGGGGTAATTTTTTATAGAGGTTGTCTTCCTCGCGGTCCAGGCGATTAAGCCAAGACCCTCGTTCCTGTATGCCCGCGAGACGTAACCACAGACACCCAATTAGGTTTACGATTTGGGACCACCGACTCCGACGCTTGGTCTATCCGCCGTGCCCTCTGCTGAGTCAGACGGACACGCGGAGACCCATTCTATCCGGAATTTTAGCCGCCGGCGACTGCCGACGTTGCCCGGGGTGCACCACTAGGAGGTAAACCGGCACCACACCCCAAAAAAAACAACATTACACTATTGTAACTCTCTGTAACCATGGTATTTGGCTGTTACCAAATTTTGCAAGTAATATTTGACTCATTTCGTGGTTTTCAAAGAAACACGTTTGAGTATGGGAGGCCCCCTTAAATATTTGTTTTATTTTAATTTAATTATTTATTTTAAGTGATTATATAACTAAATATTCTGTGAATATTTCAAGCGTCTACTTGTTGCCGTTATCAATAGCGAGCAAAAAGGGGCAAAAAAAAAAAAACACGTTTGTTGTATGGGAGCCCCCTTAAATATTGTTTTTTTTTGTTTTTAGTATTTGTTGTTATAGCGGCAACAGAAATACATTATTTGTGAAAATTTCAACTGTCTAGCTATCGCCGTTCTTGAGATACAGCCTGGTGACAGACGGACGGACAGACAGACAGATAGACAGCGAAGTCTTAGTAATAGGGTCCCGTTTTGACCCTTTGGGTATGGAACCCTAAAAAATCGTTTAATGTTTAGACACGCCTATATAGCCTAATTCAGTCATTTTTTCTGAAATATCTTAATGTACAGACACAGCTCTGTTACAGCTTTATAATAGTATAGATAAAAATACTTTGGAAAATCCAAAAGTGCACGCCTCATAATCTTCATTTCTTTTTTCTTTCAATATATATAAAAATATCTAAATATTTAAAGAGTTTGCGTCATTATTAGGTAAAATCTTAATTGTAAAATTAAGTTTACCTGGTCGGTATAATGTATGAAAATACTTACGACAGATGGCATTTTTCACTTTGTGTTTAATGTATAGTGCTAAGCATGTCAAATGCTAAAAATAATATAAAAATATCTAAATATTTAAAGGGTTTGCGTCATTATTAGGTAAAATCTTAATTGTAAAATTAAGTTTACCTCGTCGGTATAATGTATGAAAATACTTCCGACAGATGGCGCAGGCGTCACCCAAAGACGTTAAGTATGATGTGTTATCGAAATTAGCAGTCAGGAGCAATTGTCAGGATGGCTGAATTGGTAAAGAATCTGGACGGTATCAAGAAGATGCAGGTTCAAATCCTGCTCCTGACTGTTATTTTCGATTTCACATTTTTCACTTTGTGTTTAATGTATAGTGAGTGCTAAGCATGTCAAATGCTAAAAATATATATAAAAATATCTAAATAAGTATTTCTATATTGATTGGTCTACAGAAATAGTTCTCATGAAAGGCGCTGGTTTTAGTGTCGCATCGAGCGCAAATATTCAGTATTTTTTGTTTATTTAATAACAATTAAAACACATCGAATCAGGCCGTGAAAAGTAATAGGCTCTATTCGTAGTAATACTCAAGTTAAAACTAAAAAAAACGATTCGATTAGTAAAGTATTTCCGTCCAATACAGAATTTTTTTAAACAGATTTTTAACTAGTTTATAAAATAATGTCATCAAAATATCATGAGTATTAAAATTAGTGTTTTTTCTTGATATGTGTGTATATATTATTTTACAAGTGCAATATATGATTAATAGAGATATTTTAAGAAAAATCAGTTCTTCGTGAAACGAGAGTAATACACATCTCAATGCTTCACTTATGAGGCGCGCAATAGTATACAGACATATTTACCAAGGAAGAAAATATTTAGCTGTACACATTCATGATAATTACGTATTTGCAACATATATCATGAGTCAACCAGTGCACGAAACTAGCGACTTGGGACAAAGATTATTCGGAGTCACCTCCTCGACCCAATCAAGGGGACATTACTGGCGCACTTAGAACAAGGTCAAAGTCAAATTTTTATTTTGGACTGACAACCTGTAACGACGACCAGGATGTTATTTGACAGCCGGGGTCCAGGTTAATGTGCCTTCCGAAGCATGGAGGAGGCTACCCATAAATAGGTGTCACTTTTTCGTTACCCATCTGACTGCCAGCCGAGCGAAAGTTGCTTAACCTTGTTGATCTTTTGAACTGTAAGTGCACAACTAGGCTATGTCCTTCTCACAAATAGTATATTAGTCATCTATAAATAATAGTCCGTGTGTTTCTCTAATTACACCTTCTGAACCACATAATGGGAAAAAAAAACAATTAGCATGTTTGACTGCACAGGATGGCGGAGTGGTTTAGATACCGGTCTCCCGCCTAAGTGTTGTGAGTTCAATCCCCTTACAGGACAACTCTTTATGTAATCCACAAATGGTTGTTCTGACTCTGGGTGTACTTTGTGTCCGTGAAATTGTATGTTTGTAAAGTACCATGCGATACAAGGATTATTCCTTAGTGCAGGGTGTTGTATTAAAAAATATATATAAGCTGGCCCCCCGCGCTACAAGGATTATTACTTAGTGCAGGGTGTTGTTCAAAAAATCACAGTAATCATATGCTGGCTAAAATTGATAAAAATAATCGTATTTAGATAAGGAGTTGTAGTTCTTCAAAAATCCTAAAGATTTTCTTCGTCAGTAATATTAATTATGCAACGTGCGAAGCCAACGCTAGCTAGCCAGTACTTGTATCTATTAAAACTGTAATTTATCCGCTATACAATAACTAGCTATTCATTTCAAGAAAATATTCAAAGAACATCAAAAATCCAACGGTAGCCTAGCAAGGCATTAAATTCGCCCGCTGTGTTTTAAGCGGCGACGGTAACTCAGGAATTGGGTCAAACGTTCCAGAAATTAACAATTTACTTGTGTTCTTACTGCATAACGCAACTTAAACTAGAACATTAGTTTTGTTTAAGTGTTTCATGCAGTTAAAGCCCAGAGATAGAGTCGAGTACTGTCAAGACTGATATATCGAGTTCGATCTTCGTCCTGAAGTTGATTTTTACGTCTCGTTTTCTGTACTTCGGACTACATTTACACAAAATGGTGAAGAAGTAAGTTCCTAATTGCTTTTATAATATTAGTAACGATTATGAAATCCTAGTTAAAGCTGCAAGCAGCAGCATTGGAAGCAGGCGGCACAGGACCGTTCGTCGTGGCGTTCGCTTGGGGAGGCCTGTTTCCTGTAGTGTATAACGAAATTTAGATGCATGGATGGAAGGATTAGTTATGACTTACCAAAACCCAACACTAGGAATATATAACTAGCTCACCCGGCGAACTTCGTACCGCCATATTTTTATTTCGTGAATATTTTACAATGAAAATTATTAAAATACTAATATCGCTATTAAAAGGGAATGCTCCAATGGTTCGAGCATGTGGTAAGAATGCCGGACGAGCCACTGGTTAAGAAGATATACAATGCGAAAGTGGAAGGATGTAGGTACAGGGGGAGACCGAGACTCACCTACCTGTACCAAATCGGTCATGTATTGAAGGAAGGTGGAGTCAGGAGTCTCCGAAAACGGCGAGCGTGTATGAAGAGAATTATGAATGTTGAGGAAACGAGAGATGTACCTATGCAAAAATAGAGCCTCTTGGCACTCTGTTCTCTCTGCCTACCCCACAAGAGAAATGGCGTGATGATAAATTAGTCAGTTAAGTTATCGCAATTCAAAAATAGTGTTTGGCAGTAGAAGGGTGAAAATTTTGGGTTGTATATATTTTTTAATGCCAAATCATAAAAAAAAAATTAATAAAAAATGCTTTCCACAATTTTTTTTTGTGTGGACCTCCCTTGTCACTTAAGGATATGAAAAATAGTTAACATCCTATTCTCAGACCTACTGAATATACACAAAAAAATTGTATAAGAATCGGTCAAGCCGTTTCGGAGGAGTATGGCGACAAACACTGTGACACGAGAATTTTATATATTAGTTGGATATTTTTTGAGGTGGTAGTACTTCCCCAGTCCAGTCGTCTGATTGATGCTGGGAGCAACAAGGTTTTATCACCAGTAGGCTAGGCAGAATGTTATAAATGCCTCTGCCATTATTCAAGCAAATTGTTCATACAGTCGGGTACAATAATTAATTAAAGGGTTGAGTACGGCGAATACTTCAATTTAATTGTCCGAGGGTACAGTTGTCGACATAACTGTTAATAGTTTTCTATAATGATTTAATTATTATACTTGTCTGGTCAAATTTAATGAAATGACGGAAAGTTTCTGGTTTGTTATAACATTACTAAAATAGTAATTATTTTTTATACTACAGCAGTGGCAAACAAGCATGCGGCCCTGCTGATAAGCGGTTACTTTAGCTTATAGACGCTATCAAAACCTAAGGTATCATTCGCACGTTGCTAGCTCCAAGGAAAGGGATAGTTGGTGGAGAGGAAGGAAGGAAGATAAGTAGGGGGTTTGGGCTCCGCCTCCGGTGCTCTCACTCACCACACGAAACACAACTCTAACTCGGAACAACCATTTGTAGATCTAAAAAAGAGTTTTCCTGTGTGGGAATCGAACCCATAACACTCGTGTTGGAGCCCGGTATCTAAAACACTTCGCCATCTGTGCCGTCCGTGTGTCCAAGTATATAACCAATTACTTGAACATATTCTCAAAATCGAAAAAGATATATTATGGGAGTCAGTCTTGATCCCTTGATTTGTGGATTACGGGTACACATACTTTGATCGCTAAGCTACCGTAAATTGTACCTCCAGTGATTAATTTTGAATCCACATGGTATCTGTTGTCTAATAAGATAAGATAACCCTACGCCATGTATCGCATCTATTTACATACATTGTTCCAATCCGATATTACAATTAAGATTCACATAAACGATAGTACGACTCTATGTAAGTTAACCTTGTTATTTTATATTAGTTATTACAAAATTTTGTTCTAGTTATTCACCTAGCATTTTAAGTGCTCCAACATAGAGTAATAGTATAAGATTATCAATTACTTGATTAATTAAATGACAAGAGGCATTAAAAATCAGCAATGCCCAATATAGAATTTAGTACTTGATACTTACTAACTTACCATCACGCTATTTCCCTTGCGAGGTAGGCAGAGAGAACATAGTGGGAAAAGGCTCTATTCTTGCATACATCTCCCATTTCCTCAACATTCATAATTCTCTTCATATACACTTGCTTATTTCAGAGACTGCTGACTCCAACTTCCTTCAATACATGACCGATTTGGTCTATGTAGGGTGCCGCCGGCGGACCACTGAAGTAATCCAACACAGTACCAGTGGCCCGTCAACTTAGGCGGAGAGACGGCACACGGCGGGTTTCTTTAGTGGGTGCGGGCCCCACACTACCCTGTTCGTTGCCCCGAACGACAGGGTGTGCAGTTAGGAACATTTTTACCCGCCTAAACAAAAAAAAAAGGTGAGTCTCGGTCTCCGCCTTTACCTACATCTTTCCACTTTCGCATTGTATATCTTCTTAATTAATCACTCGTCCGGCATTCTTTTCACAAATTTAAACCATCGGAGCATTCCCTTTCGCATATTTACACCAATACTCTCTTTCATACCCACTCGCTCTCTTACGTCGTCATTACGAATACGGTCAATCAGCCTAACTTCATAGAATATCCGCATAGATCGGGTTTTGACTGCCTTAATGCTAATCTCATGCTTCTTTCTATATACCCGACTCTCGCTTCCATATTATAATGTTTGGACAAGCACTGCGTTGTATAAGTGAGATGGCGTGATGACAAGTAAGTAAATCTAGTACTGAGTTTCATCATTGGATGGCGCTGTCTTACTTATATTAAAGCGCAAGTGAAAGGGTGTTACTTTTTATATCATTCATTTTCTTTTTAGTTATTTTTTATTTCGTTCCGAACTTAATTTTGAATTATATCGATAGTCGCAGGCAGAAGCTACTGAAAAATGTATTTTTGTATCATAAAGAAGTAGCTGATGTTTGTTAGCTACTATTTCAGTAGCTATCAAATGTAAGTGATGACTTAATGATATTATGTAATAGAACAGTATAAACGTATCTAATTTCCAATTCACATTTAACTCTAAGATAATAACACGATTACCATAAATTTCTGTAGAGTTTCCTCTTGGATCAGCCTCTAAAAGGTACCGTCACAATAGGAAATTAATTCCTCTCTGCCCCTAAGTAAAGAAAGATAATTACTTTTCATATCTTCGCGTATAAAAGGTTTTGGGGAAGATATGGATAAAATACTTACTTGATTTTGACTAAGCGATTTTATGATCATCAAACAATTTAGTTTTAATTCTATTTTTAGTAAGATCGAAAAGTGATTGAATTATATAATCATTACAAAATAGTTCATCTGTGATATACAGATGGAAAGTCCTGGAAAGTGTTATGTAAGACAGTTTGCTTCCAGCATTCTTTTCTACAATGTGTTGGCTCTGGAATAAACTTCCTTATGTGGTGTTTATCCAGTTTTTTACGAGAAGAATTTTTAGTGCAGTCGCAGTGTTAGCCTAACGATAAAACAAAGAACTACAAATACTGAAACACAGTGTCTCCTCGTACGACACGCGTCATTTTACTTTTCGAGATTTTTCAAAATCATGTGTGTATTTGTGTTTTGATGTCAAATTATTAATGCTCGGAAAGTAAAATATAGTGAAGAAAACTACTTGCCTGAGAGATTCTCTCAATAGCGTGTAAAGTTTGCCTACCCGCAAGCGTGGTAGACTATATGGCCTAATCTATGGGAGGAGACCCGTGACCAATAGTGGGATAGAAAAAAGTTGAACAAAAATAATGGAATTTTATAATTGCCTCGATGATCTAGCGTTATGTATATGCAACTGTAGATCATGATGATTCAGGTTCGATTCCTAGGTCAGGCCATCCATCCCATCCATCCATCAGCCTTTCAACGTCCACTGCTAGACATAGGCCTCCCCAAGAGAACGCCACAACGAGCGCTCCCGTCATAGGGGATAATGCCGTAATCGCCACGCTTGGCAGGCGGGTTGGCGATCGCAGTTGATGTTGTTAATACTCGAGGGAGTGCTGCTGCCCACTACCCCGGTATTCCCTCAGTCGGCTCTTACGACTTCGGTGGGTAGAGAGGGGTGAGACAATTCTAAAGCCGGCCCCACACGACCAGGTCAGGTCAGGCCAATTAAAAGTTATTGTTGTTTTTCCGTCAAGAAATTCATTAATAGTAGCCCAGAGAGAAAAAGTTGGTGGTGTTTCTGATGGTCATCTCTTTCCAGTCGTATTGGAATGCCGTCACATTGGACTAAAAGTGAGGGAACCGGGAGTACATGTGTGTTTGCGCATACATTTTTTTATACTCCATGGGTGGCGAACCAGCATACGGCTGACCTGGTGGTAAGCAGTTACTATATCGTATAGACGCTAGCAACACCAGAGATATCACGAAAGGGATAGGAGGTAAATAGGAAGGATAATAAGAAGAGGATAGTGAGGTGGTTTCGACCTACAGCGTTCTCACTCATCATACGAAACACAGCGGTAGGCGTAACTACCGTTGATCTTTTGCGAGAGGGTGGTACTTCCTCGATCGAGCCGACCTATTTGTGCTGGAATAAGCATAGCTCCCCGTCTGTTCCTATGGGAGTCGTAAAAGCCGACCAAGGGATTAGGGAGGGGACCGGGCAGCAGCGTTCCCCTGTGTACTAAAAACATCTACTGCAATCGCCAACCCGCCTGCCAAGCGTGGCGATAATGGTAAAACCCCCCATTTAGGGGAGGCCTATGTCCAGCAGTGGACGATGAAAGGCTGATGGATGGATGGATGGAAGCATAGCTCTACCACTAGATTTCTTGCAATACAAATAATTTCTCCTGCGTCGTTAGCTAGTGTCCGTTGAAATTAGTCAGGAGATCAATATCATTATGTTTATAATGAATTTAGAGAAGAGAACTTTAATGTGGCTTGAATGTATTTCTCTAGTAGCTAAAGTCCATGAGTGTCGGTTACTACTTACACAATAAACACAAAATACTTTGGAAAATCCAAAAGTGCACGCCTCATAATCTTCATTTTTCACAATAAAATTGATTATTTGATAAGTAACTAATAATGTTGTCACATCTAGCCTACCTAGCTGGTGGTAGACACCTAACACATATAGGTAATGACCATGCGGTCGCTTTACGGGTGTAGATTGAGAAGAAAACTATAACAAACCAATATTACTATCAGCGTATATTATAGGAACCACTAGTAATTAACATATACAATAGAATCTCAAGGGTGTAGGTTCTAGGCACAAAGTGAGGTGAGTAGCCGAAATTGATGTACAAGGCTACTCAACTTAGTGACAGCGTCCGTGCGTGGAATGAGAGGCCGGCAGCGGGCACGCCGCGGTATATATATGGCCGCGCGGAGTGAGGCTTGAAGTCCGGGCGGTGTATGCGGAGAAGGGCTTCGCTGGCGCGACGTATGACGTCATAATATATTGGTCTTACTAAGTAGTTTTCAATAAATGACATAGATAGCGCTATTTTCAAAAAGTACTTTCTCATGTCTTATACGCCATCTAGCGGTAATTTTAAGAAGTGCTGCTATATTGGTCTATGGAAATAGTTCTCACGAAATAAGGATAGCACTGATTTTAGTGTCGCGTTGAGCGTAAATATTCACTATTAAACCACATCGAATCAGACCGTGAAAAATGATAGGGCTCTATTCGTAATCATAATAATTCGTAAACGAAAAAAAAAATACTCGGTTAGTAAAGTATTTTGGTTGTTATCGTGTTAACATACATTACCTACAACAAACGGACGTCCAAGACATAACTTTTTTAAATAGTTTTTTAACTAGTTTAAATAACAAAAATGGCACAAAAAATATCATGAGTGTTAAAAATAGTGTTTTTTTCTTGATAATATGTGTGTATACTCGTATATTAGTTTACAAGTGCAATATATGATAAATAGAGACATTTTAAGTTTGAAAATCACCTCGCGCAATAGAATAAACGGCATGATACTCACATTTTTAGATGTTAAATTAATTTAGTAATATCTTATTGAATATATTTTTTTAGTTTTGTATAAGTACAAACAGATATATATTTTCACAGCACACATGTTTTTCGTATAACTCAAAGAAAGATAGCCGGAAAAAATTCAGAAAGGGCTATCACGGTCCGATTCTTTACTCACCCATATACACTCAGATGAAAAACAGACGATAATAAGCCTTAGTATTATAATCTCAAAGCTTAATACTACTGCGAAATTAATTTGGTGCATCCATGTAACTGTGTACCCATAAAAATAGCGTCTCGTTTACGACTAGCCGATGATATCCGAAAGTACCCGAATGTCTCCGAGTGGCTGTGTAGTCAACAGCCTCTGATTTTCGCTGACTTTGCGTATAAGAGCAAAACTTTTTCAGTAAGGCAATTTGGACTTGAACCAAATTTACATATGTGATTAGATATACCGAAACTTGTGTTTAGCTTTATGTCTGGAAACTTTAGTTTAGTTTATTTTATTTTTATTAGCAAAGCCTTGATCGCTGTATAGTTTTTTATCTTTATAATAGCAGTAAAACATTTTTTAAATGTTATCCATATAAAACTTAGCCGTGTGGGGCCGGCTTTAGAATTTTCCCACCCCTCTCGACACATGGGAGTCGTAAGAGCCGACTGAGGGAATAGGTAGCAGCACTCCCTCGAGTATTAACAACATCCACTGCGATCGCCAACCCGCCTGCCACGCGTGGCGATTACGGCACTATACTCCCAATTTGGGGAGGCCTATGTCCAGCAGTGGACGTCGAAAGGCTGATGGGTGATATAAAAATAAAAAATGTAAATTTACTGTGACGTCATAATTCGTCAATCCGACAATAGAAAGTAATAAAAATAATATTATTTTTAAGAATAATTGGCTTACAACGTTGGGATTTAAGACTGCCTTTGGTCTCCCCGGTCAATGTGGTTTGCAAGTAAAAAAAAAAATAATTTTTAAATTTCTGTACCTAAACTAAGCAAGAACAGTACCTTAAAATAGATGAAGTCGTTACAGGTACTTAGAGGAACGTTAGTTATTTAGAAACTCAAATCTCAGACTTTGAAATTATGTAGCTTTATGATATACGTTCAAGTGCTCAACTCACCACAACATTTAATTTGCGATTCGTAGATACATTTTCACCGTTAATATTAAGATGTAACTGCCTCGGTGGTATAGCGGTAGTGTATGCGATTGCTAATCATGAGGTCTCCGGTTCAATCCCCGGGTCGGGCAATGTTTTTAGCTTACTAAAAAGAAAAATTCTCAGTAGCAGCCCGGAGTTTAGAAATGTGCCCGGTAGACGTCAAAAGGCTCGCCCCCTATTACGTGGGGCGAATCGTGGGTGTCTAGTACACCTCTGCCTACCCCTTCGGGGAATACAGGCGTGTTGCTATTTTAATATTGAGATCACATTTATTCCTTTCTAGGCCATCCAAACGTCTTGAAGATGTTTATCGATTTATTGGTAAGCCACTTTACACTTAAGAATTACCACTGGTTGTTTTAACCCTATGTTTATAAGACACATAAGTTATATAAAAATATTTTAAGTTTATACCTACACTAACTACATGTCATTGTATGTGAAAAATAATATTATATATGTAATGTACCCTATATCTAATATATAAAATTCTCGTGTCACAGTGTTTGTCGCCATACTCATCCGAAACGGCTTGACCGATTCTTATGAAATTTTATGTGTATATTCAATAGATCGAGAATAGGATGTTAACTATTTTTCATACCTTTAAGTGATAAGGGTGGTCCACCTCAAAAGTTTTATTTTATTTTCTGGACGAATTTTTTCTTTTTTTTATGATTTGGCATTAAAAATACATGCAATACTAAATTTTTACTCTTCTACTGCCAACCCCTATTTTTTACTTTAATAATTTTCATTGCAAAATATTCACGAAAAAAAAAATATGGCGGTACGAAGTTTGCCGGGTGAGCTAGTACCTATATATTCAGAGACTAGTAAAATGTATAACCTCGCATTTAGCTAACATAAGCTTTAAGAAAAAGCCGTGTCTTATAATGATAATTTTATTTCATTGCTTCTGTCAAATAAAAGTTTATAAACGTGGACTTAAATTCATAAAACCTAGTGCAGGGTTCAATTTGTGGTGCATATTAAATTTTAAGTTTATTGATGCTACATAACATTTACTTAAGCGTACATGATACAGTAAAGAAATACTTATTCACAATAAATCAAAATACTCATAAATCCTTAATACAATAACAGAATTAACAGCGATTTATCGTTATGTTACGGTACCATTAACGAAGGCTGCGTCACAGCAGCTGAGAAATATTCGTCACAATTCGGCGTCGGCCGTGCTAACAATCGGCACCCGCCATTTTCATCCCTTTTCACGAGGCTGCGCGGGCAGGCATGCGCAGTAATATCACCCCATCAAACGCCGTCAGAGCAGCGGCGCGCCTTGCCGTATCACGTTATAATCGCGCTCGGTATCGAATAAATAACAATATTCAAAACCATCTAATTAATGGCGGGAGTTATAAAATCGATTATAAAAATTATGATTTTAATAAACGCTTTTGCGCTTAACTATTACGTGGTTGTGTAATTTAAATTTGTTGAAGTGTGTGACTGTGTATGTTAAAGTGCAATGGAGTTTGTGTGTGTGTGTTAAGACATTTGACGATTTTGTCATTTATTGTACTCGGATTAAATTAATGGTGAGTACTTGAATAGTTTTAGATGTAATCCTGTTATTTTTTTTTGTTTAATTATAAATAAATTTGTACTTAATACATTTCGTGAATCATGTTTTCACGTAGATAAGTTATGGTGGAATGACACAGATATAAAATCGCGTTTCGGTGATAAAGATTCTACGGAAGAACTTTTACGAGCCATAAATTTAATCGTATCTAACGCCGTGTGCCGTTTTTCGTACATTTCCAAAGAAATTTCATAGGTACTTGCAGTAAGTCTATCTATAGGTTTACATATTTTACTTGATATTAATTTCGGGATAAAAATACAAATTATAACATATTATTGTTACTATTTTTTAGAACCCATTAAACTAACTACTGGGCACGCTTCTTCCCTCCAAATGAAAGGGAGTTCTGCGTTAAGTCATCACGCTAGTCCATTGGAGGTGGGTAGACTTCACAAGCCGGACTGTAAATCTTTCAGACAAGTAGGTTTTCTTGTCATAATTTTCTGTGAGTTTGGCAAAGACTTTTTTTAATTGCTTGTGGTGGCTGACGAGCCACGGCTTTCCTGATGGTGATTAGTATCCTCTATAATGTAAAGATCAAATTATTTCTGAAAGTTGTAAAAGAGAGCTTTACTGCGAGCAAGAATTGAACCTGTGTCCCATCCGATTCGTGGAAGTGCTCTGGACTGCTAAGCTGTCGAAATCACCAACGGTGACTCCAAATCTCCACTTCACATTTGGTTTAGATGTCTTTAAGACTCTTTTTTTATGTGATACAGTTTTAACTAGTACGGAGGACAGTGTGTATCAAACAATCAACCTTACCTTAGTAGATAATGTTTATATGGTTCTTTATAATTATGTAAGTTACACGAGTAGGTGTTTAAGTTATCTTATTTTAATTGTAATGGTTGAGATATTATTTTTTGAAATAATCTATTACTATTAAATACTTACTCTTTTATGTATTCAATAATACTAATAATATTGCTAAGCCGCTGTTCAACATTTCATTTCACGGATTTGAAATTAAATGGTGAGACAGCTTCTTGAACTCTCTTGAATGACTAAGGATCGAACACCAAATATCTCTATTTTAGGATTGAGGTCTAAAGGAGGAGGCTGAGGCTGCAAAAAAAATATTTTTCTTGATAGGTATGTCTCCGGGCCTCATGGCATAGTCGGTAGTGTGACCAACTTCCGTGCACGAGGTCGTGGGTTCGATTCCCACTCAGGACAATTATTTGTGTGATGAACACAGATATTTGTACTGTGTCTGGGTGTTTTCTATCTATATTATGTTACATGTATTTACAAACAAAATAAATATGTATTATATCTGTAATCTGGTACCCATAGCACAAGCGTTCAGCTTAGTTTGAGAGCAGAGGACGTTGTGTGAAATGTTCGTGAATATTTATTTATTTTATAACTGATGATCGACTTCTAAAATATAATTATGTATTTTACTTAATGTTTGCTCAATCTATTATGGATTCACTGACTGTTGACCAAGGTTCTATTCTTAAAGTGAGAGGGATTTAGGTGGTAGTCCACGACACTGGCTCAGTAAAGGATGGCAGACTTCACATTTAATTCATTCGATGTTTTCGATGGATTGGTGATCAACTTAAACCTTATTATAAATATGGCTAGGAAGATGAACTGACATTTAATGTACAAGAACTAGATTTAGACTGTCACATGTAAATGCGTGCCATACTATGCAACTACTGAATAGTCTTAAGGTTAGTAAATTTTAAAGATTCGCGAATTGTACACATACTATATTATGTTAGTAACATAAACGGATATTTTTTCGCGTATAAATTAGGTGAAATTATTAACTACCTTTTACCCGACGTTTCAACTGCGTTGCAGCAGCAACATATGAGTTGTCCCGTGACCATGGCAAAAAATACCCCTTTATGTTATTTTAAATTCTTAGCGTTGTTTCGCATTCATTTCTAGATGTTCGTAGATGAAAAACTACTTGTACACAAAGTACAACATGACAAATGTGATTGTTAGCGAAATTATATATGAGCAATTTTTTTATGAAACCCCAGTACCTATGTACATGTTGCTGTGATAGTCCAGCGGTAAACCCAAAGACTGAAAGGACAGTGGTAATGAGTTCGGTCCTAAGTCCAAGGTTCAGACCTCGTAGGGCACACACCTCTAACTTTTTGAGTTTTTGTTTGTTTCAAAATTGTGTAATTATTTGTTAACAATTTATCACTGCTCGGTTTAAAACATCGTGAGTAAATCTACATGCTTGCGAGATTTTCTTGACGGATTGTTAAGTCTGCCAAACCGCATTGGGCCAGCGTGGTTGGTTATGAGAGGAGACCCGTGCCCAATAGTGGGTCAGAACAAAGGGTTAAATAAAGTATTTAAGTGGTAGTTTTGTTCCTGACAAGAAGTGCCCATGCAGCAAGATGCAGTTTCGCTGCATCTTGCTGCACTTCAATTGATATAGTGTTTTCATTATTTGATCATAATAATATGACATTTATAATCATGCATAAAATAGGTATACCTAATGCTATGTATCCACCCACGATTATTAATGCTGTAGGTATATAGTAGAAAGTCAAGTAAACGCGACGGATTATGTAAACCTAGTTTTATTTCATAATGCATACCATAGACTCACGCCTTTTTGCCAAAAGGGTAGGCTGAGATAACAGATTTTCAAGATTCTAGCTCTTTTGCCTCATCTCCTTTTGTTATATATTTAGATATTTTTAAATATTTTTAGCATTTGACATGCTGAGCACTATCCATTATACACAAAGTGAAAAATGTGAAATCGAAAAATCCAGTCACGAGCACGATTTGAACCTGCATCTCCTGGATACCGTCCAGATGCTTTGCCAATTCAGCAATCGTGACAATTGCTCCTGACTGCTAATTTCGATAACAAATTCATACTTAACGTCTTTGAGTGACACCCGCGCCATCTGTCGGCAGTATTTTCATACATTATACCGACCAGGTAATCTTAATTTTACAATTAAGATTTTTACATAATAATGACGCAAACCCTATAAATATTTAGATATTTTTATATATATTTTTAGCATTTGACATGCTTAGCACTATACATTAAACATAAAGTGAAAAATGTGAAATCGAAAATAACAGTCACGAGCAGGATTTGAACTTGCATCTCCTGGATACCGTCCAGGTGTTTTTCCAATTCAGCAATCGTGACAATTGCTCCTGACTGCTAATTTCGATAACACATTCATACTTAACGTCTTTGGGTGACGCCCGCGCCATCTGTCGGCAGTATTTTCATACATTATACCGACCAGGTAAACTTAATTTTACAATTAGGATTTTTACCTAATAATGACGCAAACCCTATAAATATTTAGATATTTTGATATATATTTTTAGCATTTGACATGCTTAGCACTATACATTAAACACAAAGTGAAAAATGTGAATTCATTCAGCTGAATTGGCAAAGCATCTAGACGGTATAAAGAGATGCAGGTTCAAATTCTGCTCGTGACTGTTATTTTCGATTTCAAATTTTTCACTTTGTGTTTAATGTACTTTTATTATAATCCTTATAGAAGCACCTAGATTAAGGATACTCCTATCTTGGCCTTTGACGACACTTATTTGGTCAGTAAACGTTTAAGGAGTTCTTGTCCTCCCAACTGCACTATTCACTACTTTATAAATTAACTAGCTTATGTCTGCAGCAGAACTGAGTGTTCCATAAAACACATCTATACGAAAATTCAAGTAGATACGTCTTGTAGATCGTCCTCCACAGGAACCTAACAGTAATTTCAAAAATAAAAATCAAAAATCAATGGTTGGAAAAATTTGAATTTTGAATCGGGAAAAATGTACCTAACCGCACATTTCATCGTTCGGGGCAACGAACAGAGGAACTGAACTGGCAGACCTCTGGAACTGTATGACATTACTTTAGTAGTGGGATTTAAACCCCTGACTGACGGAACCATGTTCCGTAAGCTTACCGCTATTCTCGATATATATAATATCGAGAATATTGTTATCAAAATATTCTATTAGATATCAATTCAAGCGTTTACCCAAATAGTTTGATAATATTCGCATAAATTATTCAAATTGTGTTACTTGATAAGCATAAATTATGTCTTAAGTAAACATATTACAGATGCTCCACGAATCAATTATGAAAGCTTCATAAAGTTTCAATATTACTACCAAGAAATAGCTCTCTTGCTTAGTGGAATTGAGGACAGACAGCACAGGGGTACATATCTCCCGTTTATCAGAGGATATCCATTTTGAGGTCGACATTTTCAAAATACACTACTCTGAATTTGAAAATGCGTATTTATCCAAGAATAGTTTTTTTTCACAAGTGCCTGGTGAGAGAAAATAGTTATGGTGAAGAAACATGCAATCTAAAAAATATTCGAAACGACCTATGAAGTTAACGCAAAGTGAGAAAATGTGAAGTAAAAAAGTTTTAGTCTGTGTGGTGACGGAATAGGATACAAGTGTCACCACCCCATCCTTTCCCGCGGGTGTCGTACAATGCGACTAAGGGAAGTAAGTAAATATCACCCATTGCATTACTTGTGGTAGGGCTGGGTACCAAGTGAGAGTACTCACTTGCTATCGGGTCCGAACGGGTCTGTACCACCGTCACCTGTGTAACCGGTCATGAAGCACGTCAGTGTGTTTTGGCTGTAGCAGAAGTCGTTTATTCTTTAATTTTTCATACCTGAGAAGTGAAATGGTGCACAGGGGTTTGACAATACTCTTGATATAGTTGAGTTCATAAGTGACGGTTACCACTTACCATCACTCACGGGTCGTCTGCCATCATAAGCAATAAAAAAAATAATAGTCACGACCTACATGTCGTGGAATCCTGTCTCAGATGCTTTGCCAATTCAGCCACTCGTGACTGCAAATTTCGATAACATTCCTTCTTAACGTCTTGAGAGAGTCTGATGACGCATTAACTCACATGGCTAAGCATGTCAAGTACTACAAAAATATAAAAACTTCAACAGACGTATGAAGTATTCCAACCCGCTGTTAACCTGAGTGGTTAATTTCCTAATTATTCTCATTCTCAGACAAAACCGAAGGCTAACAGAGGACTCTAAAACTATATACAGAGTGAATTCACAAAAAATGCGTTGTTTATAATCTGTTACCAAATGTAAATTAATTAATATAAGTAGATAATGTAGGTATACTCGTATATAGTACCCTAGTTCCCAATATAGCAGCGAGATAAAATATATACTTCTATCCATCTATCCATCAGCCTTTCGACGTCCACTGCTGGACGTAGGCCTCCCCAAGAGAGTCACAACGAGCAGTCCTGTGATAGTGCCGTAATCGTCACGCTTGGCAGGCGAGTAGGCGATCGCAGTGGATGTTGTTAATAATCGAGGGAGTGCTGATACCCCCGATATTCCCTCAGTCGGCTCTTACGACTCCCATGGGTGGAGAAGGGGTGGGACTATTCTAAGGCACGCCTATATAGCCTATTACAGACATTTTCTCTAAAATATCTTGAATGTACAGATACAGCTCTGTTACAGCTTTATAATAGTATAGATGAAAGAATAAATCTCCTGTTACAACCAAAACACACTGATGTGCTTCATAGTCGGTCACACGGGAGATGACCGTTGGGCCCGATAGCAAGTAAGTACTCTCACTTGGTACCCAGCTCTATCACCAGTAATGCAATGGGTGAATATTGCTTACTTCCCTTAGTTGCCTTGTACCCGTGGGAAAAAATGGGGTGGTGACACTTGTATTCTTAGACCGTCACCACATGGCCAATCTTTAAGAATAACTGTTTCTTAAATCCTTTAAATCAAACTTGATACTCAATAATATTGTTGATTTATCAGCCCGCTTGACACTAGGTGCAATATAAATGTATTAGTAAAATAAATAATAATTAATTGGATGAGGATTACATAGGGTCGGGTATTTTTGTACAAATTGGAAGTGGCCTATGTTTAGGGTTAAACTAGAACAATGGTAAATTGATTGGGACGCTAGTATCAGTAATATTCAATGACGTCACTAATCAATCACCGTATTCCTTGATAACGTACAAACCATTAATATTTCAGAGGCTTTTTTTAAATCATTCATTGTCACAAAGAGCTCTGTATTTATCGAGAATGGGACCACTTATCGCATCGTCGCTCTGCTAATGGACTGTCGGGGCCGGATGTATCGCTTTTAAAGTAAATAACTGACGCCATCGAATCGATTACGACCGCGAATTCTGTTCCCTGATATTCGGACAGCGATACACTTTCACTCTTCCCTTTAAAAAGTAAACCTACATGTACCATATCATCAACCCATAACATCGAAAGAAGTAAAACTTAAAAGAAAAAGGAAACATTATCGCGCGCGCATATCAGTGATGCGCAGTCATAAGATTTAACCCATCTACTGTAGAAGCTTTTAAACTTTCGCGATTTGTACACATCATACACAAATATTACGTTTTGGGTCTTCATCGCGTATATAATTTTAGATCTATATTTTGCGTTGGTCGTAAAGACAAATGTGATAAGGAGATTGGGATGATCAAAAGATCGATAGTATGTACGATAGCTCAGTGGCTTAGAGCACTTCCCCAGATTAGAAAAGACGCGAGTTCGATGCCCGCTCGTACAAAAAATCTCTTATTTCCCGATGTTTCGACTGTATTGCATCGGCCGTGATCACAGGTTGACTGTGACCACAGCTATATACTCGATTAAAACCCGAAATGTAATATTTGTGTATGATGTAGAAACTTTTTCCGACTAAGTACTTCAAAAATAAGTGTATTATATTCTCGTGTGCTGGATAATTTATTTAATGCATTAATAAGTCCACATTCCGTTAAAAGGTTTTAATCGTAACCCCTTTCTGCCCCAATTGGGCTCTGGTTATCTCTTAAAGTGAGAGGGTTTTAGAACGTAGGCCGCTGTGCTGCCCCAGTGCGAGTTGATACTTACATTTTTAATTGGACAATAAAATTAACTTTTTAATGCCATGTAATCGAAAATAATCTCTATTTTTATGTCACAAAGCGCCGTGACAACGATTTTGACACAATGTTATTTATTATAAATAAATAAATATTCACGGACATATCACACAATGCCCTCTGGTCTAAATAAGCTTAACACTTGTGCTATAGGTAGCAGATAACGGATATAATACATATTATATTACTTTTTAACTTCCCGCTAAGAAGATTGAAAATTTTCTAAAGTTGGCAAGTTAATGGTTTTACCCTGTTTTTCGAAAATCGAGTTTTCAACGGTCCGGAGGTCCTAGGAAGCTTTTCCGAATGTTTCCGCGATGATGTCTGTATGGCTGTATGTATGTGTGTGTTTGTGTGTGTGTGTGTGAGTGGCCGTATGTAAACCTATCATAACTTTTGAACGGCTTAATCGATTTCATCGTGGTTGGCGTCATTCAAAAGGACTTGACCAAACTTAGATTTTGAATACAATTAGGACCAATTTGAACCGGTAGATCTTGAGAAATCTCAAAAAAACTCAATATTTTTTTTAAATGTTTTTTTTTTGGAATAACTTTTAAATGGGTTTACCGATCGATTCCAAAAACTAATCAGCTCTTAAAATAAAAAAAAACATGTCGATTCGTTGATTCGTTCGTGAGATATCGTTGTGGAAAAAAATTGAAAAAAATATTTTTTTCAGAATTTCTATGAAATTTTCAGTCTGACCAGTTCGAGTTTTAAGATTTTTCAAAGGACTCAAAAAGCTGCGTTGAATGCGTAAACTAAGACAAAATCGGTTCATTAACTAAAAAGTTATTTCAATTTAAATATTCAAAAAATTATATTATTTTATTATTATTCCTCCTATTACGTGGGACTTAAACATAGCTGGCGAATCGTGGGTGTGTAATACACCTCTGCCTACCCCTTCGGGGAATACAGGCGTGATGCTATGTTTTAAAAAATGCTGTTTTCGAACTTGACTACCTTGGGTTAATTTCCAGAAACTCAGATATTACATTCTTGACGTCAGATGTGGTACCTATCGATCACTTTCTTGACCGAATATTTTCCTTATTTTTTTGTCTGAACATCCTGAGCAAGACACCGCTTTAGGTTGATATTTTTAATTATTATTTTTTAACTTCCCGCTAAGAAAATTGTAAATTTTCAACAGTTGGGTAGTTATTGGTTTTACCCCGTTTTTCTTAGCACAGGGATGGCCTTTAGGGTCAACCGTTTTCCAGATATTTTTTTTTGTAATTACATACATATGATAAAAAATATACAGACAAATATCTGTGTTCATCACACAAATAATTGTCCTGACTGGGAATCGAACCCACGTCCTCGTGCACGGAAGTCGGTTACACTACCGACTAGTCACGAGTCTCGTTTTATTCTGCCAACTACAAATATATTTTTATGATAGGTTATACCAACCCTTTTTTTTATGTACCTAACCCACTAAAGAAATCCACCGTGTGCCATGTCTCCGCCTTTATAGGCGGGCCACCGGAGCCATATTACATTCCTTCAGTGGAGGTTATACCAACCCAAGACTATGAATAATACTAAAAAATAAAGCAGAAGTGGTTCAAATCACCATAACTTTTATTTATGTTTTTGTGGATTAGCTCATTTTTGCACAACATGGTCTGATATCTGATACGCGGTAATGATATCTGAATGTCCACCTAAATAGTTAACAAAGCCACCGTCCACGTTTGTTTCTCTAGTTACTTCTTCCCAGTCATGCAATAATATTAAAAAGTTAACGATTTGGATATTTTTTAAAGGAAAATTCCTTTATATACACAATACATAAAAAAACTCAATGTTGTGCCAAGTCGAAAAGAAAAAAAATCTAAACTTGTGGTAGTTGCATCCTCGCTTTCTTTCATCATTATCAATGTGAAAGTGAGTTTGTTTGTTTGTTTATCACGTCTTGACGCCGTAACTCACGAAATTATGCCAATACATGTAGTCTGGAATACGAGGAAGATTAAGTCTGTTCACCGTGGTAAAATGGAGTGTTCCTTTGGAATTTTTAATTATAGTGGAGATTATTTTTGTACAAGAGTATGACGTTTTTAGATTAAGATGGCTAAATATAAAACAGTAGTTCTTTAACAATCTTAGCGACTTTTTAGAAGCAAAAAATCAAGTCGGGTCGCTAATACCTAAGTATTTCATTAAAAAAACTTGTAGTTTAATACGAAAATGTATATTCCCTTTATCAATTACATATCTAACACGATTCACGAACAGCTCGTGACTTGATAACAAACAGTTATAACAGACTATTTGTCGCCTAAAAACTCCCAAGAGCTGTTTTTGTCGAGTTTTATACAATTTTATTTGCGTTGGCAACTCACGGGGGACGTATGTTGCACGTTCAAAACAATTACAGCACATTTCGAAGTACGAATACCGCTGGAAGTTATGATGTCGAAATGCTTTATGAGTGTTTTTAGCTGCGGGATTGTATGGATATGAAATCCTCTATTCATCTACATACTCACTCGTATATAATTCGTGCATATGTTATTACTGGTTGCTCGCGTGTATTGTTTTCAAAATTCGTTGCACGCTCGTGTTTATTTATTTTTTTAGCTTAAAAACTATGGCACCATCTCTGATAGCATAAAGCCTGGATAAATACTCTATTCTTTTTTTATACTACGTGGGTGGTAAGCGCCGTGTGGGGCCGGCACCAAGAATAGCTCCACCCTGTCTCTTCTTATGGGAGTCGTAAAAGCCGCCTAAGGGTTTACCGGGGGATTGGGCAGCAGCGTTCCCCTGTGTACTAAAAACATCCACTGCGATCGCCAACCCGCCTGCCAAGCGTGGCGATTATGGTAAAACCCCCATTTTGGGGAGGCCTATGTCCAGCAGTGGACGATGAAAGGCTGATGGATGGATGGGTGGTAAGCGCCACCTGATGGTAATTAAAGAAATCAATTGATATGAAGGATTTTAAGGAGAGATAAGCAAGGCTACCACTAAAATGCTGTATATTTTATTAAGGCTGCACACATAGCGGAGTGGTTTAAATACCAGCCTCGCTCGATCGTTGTGGGTTCGATCCGCACACAGGACAAATCTTTGTGTGATCCACAAATGGTTGTTCCGGGTCTGGGTGAACTTAGTGTCCAAATTGGCTGAAATATGACGATGCTTGTAAAATCATGCTAATGATTTTATTGAAATGTTCCGCATTGACAAATAAAGATATAGAAAACTACTAGCTTATGTTCTAAAAACTAGTACAAATACATGTTTTGTTTTGCATTTAAAACAAAAAAAACCTATACGGGAATCGTACATGAAGAATCAAACCTGCATTCCTGTATATTCTACATAATACGTGAAATCTGTATTAAATAGAACTATCTATATTAGGATCGGCAGATTCGCCTCTTATAACTGGATACTTTGGTGAACTCAGTATTTTGAACTGTATTTTAGCACTGAACATGCTTAACTACTTTAAAAAACAAATTATTTGTGAAAGTTAGAGTAATATAAAATAATGGAAATAGTTGGAATTAATTAATTCTTTTGTTCACAGTGAATAATTCAGGGTCTGCAGGCTACGTTATCTTGACATTTGCTCATTTTCCAATTTAATTTTCGCAATTATAATTCTAAAATCTGATAAAATGCTGATCGTTGAGTTTCCACATGAAATAACCATACAACGATGTTATCAAAGCTCACAGCGTATCTTGTAATTGATTCATCAGCATCTCGAGTACAGCTCGAGTGCCTAAGGCGTCTCGGGAGGGCCGTGACAATGACATGGAATTAATGGTAGATACTATATCTGTGATGTGATCCCTTTCATATAAAAGTCATCAAGTGTTGGATTTAAATATTTATATGATTCTGTTCTTGACATTATTTTTATTTGTCGTAATTTATGGTTTGAAGAGAGAGAGAGAGAATACTATACCTACTACTACTTATCATCATACCATTTCCCTTGAAGGGTAGGCAGAGAAAACATAGTGTCAAGAGGCTCTATTCTTTCATAGATCTCTTGCTTCCTCAACATTCATAATTCTCTTCTTACACGCTCACCGGTTTCGGAGACTCCTGTCTTCCTTCAATACATCACCAATTCGGTCTAGGTAGGTGAGTCACGGTCTCCCCCTGTACCTACATCCTTCCACTTTCGCATTGTATATCTTCTTAACCAGTCGCTCGTCCGGCATTCTTTCCACATGTCCGAACCATTGGAACATTCCCTTTCACATCTTTACACCAATACTCTCTTTTATACCTTTTTTTTTTTTTTTTGCGGGAAAAAATGTTCCTAACCGCACACCCCATAGTTCGGGGCAACAAGCAGGGTAGTGTGGGGCCCCTACCCACTAAAAAACCCGACGTGTGCCGTCTCTCCGCCTTTGTTGGCGGGCCACTGGAACTATGTTACATTCCTTCAATGGTCACTCTCTTTTATATCTACTTAATATTATTAATGCTAAAATGCTTTCATTTGTTACGCTTTCATGCCACAACTATTTAATCGATCATCATAAAATTTAGTATAGGTAAGTAAAGTATATATAACATAAATTTCAGAACTCCGAAAAGGACATATTGGCTATATTTTACACTGGAAAATAGATAAATAAATAAATAAATATAAATATTCACGGACATTTTCATACAACGTCCTCTGGTCCCAAACTAAGCTTAATGCTTGTGCTATGGGTACCAGATTACGGATATAATACATATACTACTTCTTTTTGTAAATAAATACATATCATAGATAGAAAACACCCAGACGCAGTACAACTACCTGTGTTCATCACACAAATAATTGTCCTGAGTGGGAATCGAACCCACGACCTCGTACACGGAAGTTGGTTACACTACCGACTACGCCACGAGGCCCGTCGATTAGCTTATTTATATAGGATTATAGGATATATCATTAGGATAGCGATTTTTTCATAGAGATCATTAGTGTACCTTAGAATAATTTATTTCTTAGACTACGTGGGTGGAAGCATACAGCCCACCTGGTGGTAAGTGGTTACTGTAGCCTGCAGATGCTAGCAACACCACAGATGCATGACTCTTGCGGCGTTATTTCCAAAGAAAGAGATAGGAAGTGAAAGAAAAGATAATAAGGATAGGAAGGACACTAAGGAGAGGTTAGGAAACATAATATGGACTGGATAGGGAGGGGGTTTGGGTTTCTAGCGCTCTCACTCACCATACGATACACAACAGTAGGATTATCTATCGTTATTTCACGCTGAACATCTGAGAGGGTGGTACTTCCTTGATCGCGTCAATCCATTTTTGCTGGAATAAGCAAAGCGCTACCACACTTTATATTCTGAAGATTTTTCGATGTGATGTTAAATATAAATACAATAATGACAATAGATAAAAAGAACATTTTATTGCACAGGCTTCAGATCCAAAACCAAATTTTCATTTTAATAATTTCTCGTAAATAATGTTAAATAACGGTTTAGGAATGATTCACATTTAAATATCCAAACAGCTTCACAAATTTTCACGTTTATAATATTAGTAGGATAAAAAAAAATCAAAGCTGTTATGAATGAGGACTGCCGACAGAAGTGGAGACTTAAAACTATAAACAAACAGTTGTTATTTTGGATATCCAAATTAATTGTTTGATCTTAAATTAAAACTTGTAAATCAAAATTATTCATTTATTCATAAAAAAAATATAACTATTATTTAAATTATTCATTTCTTCATTCACAGCTGGCCCAGCGCAATAAGTTATACTGGTACTAATAGGAACAGATATAGTGTTATCGTTAACACGTCATGTGATCCAAGCGTTCGGTGACGATGACGCGAGTTCAATGATTTTTTTCACCCACAAAGTGCTCAACGCGCCTAAAGAAGTTTACACTTCAAAAACATAATAAAAATAATCACAAAACTTAATAAATGACAATCAATATTTTATGTTTACTCTTTTAAGTCCAATATAAACACAAGTTCAAAATACAATTAAAAATATATGTTTGCTCTTCACAATGGCCGTTACTGGCTTTAAGCGCGATATCACAGTACAATATGGTACAGTTGTCCGATGCGGGTTTAATCTGTTATCAGTACAGAACATAAACCTCTACGTTAATATAGATTGAATATTATTGTGGCGATTGTTATACATCGATGATGCTCTCGTATTTATGACGAACTTTGTAGACAACAGCTGGCAACCTTAGAGCTAGACCAGATTCAGATATTTTTATTCAGGTCTTTACCAACATTTAACAACTACCAGGATGCTATTTGACAGCTGGACCAACTGCTTAATATGCCTTTCAAAGCACGAATGAGGTCGGGTGTCGACAAATAGGTGTCACTTCTTGGTCACCTTTCAGATGCCGTCCTAGCGAAAGTTGCTTTAGTTTAAGCCGCCCATCGTTCGAGTGGCATATGGACAACTAGTTTACGAACTCCTCCTGTATGTACTACAATTATTATTACTATTTCTAATACATTTGAATTACAAGCAAGAAGACGAGCATCTAAATTCAAACTTTTGATGATGCAGATTGATTTGGATTGATAAAATAAATTATTCTAGGTGATACGAATTTCACTGGGTAATCTATATGAAATATATAAATACTCATATATATGAATAGTGAAACCATCCTTTTACAAATAGTGCAAATGTCACCAAAGTAACATGAGTGTGGGCTTAGAACTGCTTAGAAATAAAGCGGATAAAATGCCTCTCACATTTGTACTTATCTATACAACGGGATATACGTCATTTCATGAACATGACGTCACTTCCTCAACAACCGCACAAGAGATGAATTGTCAACGTGGAAATTGACATTGCGGTTTCCATAAGATTTAGGTATTATATAGACTATAGATAAGTTGGGTACAGCATATCATATTGTAGAAATTGCACCATGCGATAACGCCGCCTAATTGTACGAAGTATTCCTGTTTATTTGTTTTGGTAGCGTACATCTCTGAAGTTATTGTAAGGATAATTCTTTATGACGTAAATATCACACATTATGATTCATAATTACTCTAAGGATTTTAATAGTACATTGTTACCCAAGGGTTGAAAGCAACTTATTTAGTCCCAAGACGGGGTTTGGCACCCGAGCGTAGCGAGGGCTCCAATAGTTCGAGGGACTAAATAAGCGTTTATCCCGAGGTAAACACTGTGCTTTTCATTACGAATACGAGGAAACTAAAAATAAAAATCATGAATTGGCTAAAGAAAAAATGGGAGACTTCAAAAAATTGAATTTGGAATCGCCGTTTTCCCGCCGATTTTGTTTTTTTTTCTGTGGCCTGTCAGCTATTCAGCCATTATTTTTCATTTTAATAATTGAAAAAATATAAATCTTCGTTATTTTAAAGATATAGTTGCAACTATATTAAAATAAAGTCATATAAAAAACAAATTCTTTAATAAATACTTCTATCCATCCATCCATCAGCCTTTTAACGTCCACTGCTGGACATAGGCCTCCCCAAGAATGGGGGATAGTGCCGTAATCGCCACGCTTGGCAGGCGGGTTGCCGATCGCAGTGGATGTTGTTAATACTCGAAGGAGTGCTGCTGCCCACTGCCTCGATTTTCTCTTAGTTGGCTCTTACGACTCCCATGGGTGGAGAGGGGTGGGTCAATTCTAAAGCCGGCCCCACACGGCTAATTAATACTTAACTTTATGTTATTTCAATTTTACATCGCGCTGTAATTGACTGAAAATAGAACTGTTTTTTTTTATAATTACTCAGCTGTCAGTTGAAAGTAATTCTCCCTAGAGCTGAAAAGTATTACTTTCATCCTCCTCAGGCAATTTCAGGCCTACTTTCAGAGTATGAGTAATGAAAAACGATTTTTACTGACAGATAGAGCTTGCTTTGAACAAAATTAAAGCATTATTTTTTTGGTGGTAGAGCCTAGCTTCTCCCAACATGAATGGGCCACGCCAGCTTGATCAGGGAAATACCTCTCTCTCAGAAGATCAATATAAAACAATGGTAAGTACTCCTATTGTTGTGTTTCGTATGGTGAGTGAGAGCGGCGGCAGCCTCCCTCCCTATCCTTAATTGCCAATGTATATAATGAATAAACTTTTAGGGTAATATGTTGCACAAAATTTGCAAATACTTTCCGACGCAAAGTAGAATTATTATTAAAATACAAAAATCTTGCAAGTCATCAGTTTATAATTAATTAAAAATGTTATAACAAATTATGAGTAGAATAGTTCGTACTAAATATCTTAAACACAGTAAAATAAATACTTTAACCCAATATAACAAAGTGTCAAAAAACCCATTTGGGCCGCAGTAAACGAATAATTACATCACAAAGCCGTTTCCCGTGGTGGGCATAACGATATTCGAATTAATTTATTTAATTTAAAATGTAGGTCTATCTAACTAGCTCACCAATCGGACTCAAGTTATTTATTTTGACAAATACAATAATATCAAACAACAAATTAAATCACCCCTCTCTACCTATGGGAGTCGTAAGAGCCGACTGAGGGAATACCGGGGGAGTGGGCAGCAGCACTCCCTTGAGTATTAACAACATCCACTGCAATCGCTAACCCGCCTGCCAAGCATGGTGATTACGGCATTATCCCCCATGACGGGACCGCTCGTTGTAGCGTTCTCTTGGGGTGGCCTATGTCCAGCAGTGGACGTTGAAAGGCTGATGGATGGATGAATGAAATTAAATCAAGCCGGTATAAAATTATTAATCGCGAAGCAAGCATCAGAAATTTGTTCAATACTGTCTCTTGCTGGTCCAAGAGGCGCAGTAAAAGGAAGCACCAGGCGAGTAAGGGTATCAATGGGCTATGAAAAAGGACTTGTGATACACAAGGCTATAATATAATTGAGACTTACGGATGCTACTATTCGGGGGCAGCTAAACTAAAGTAACCTCCTCAGAAGGGATGCCGATATGGCTAGATGAACCAGATACAGTGTTACTCAGCATATGCTGTTGGCTCATGCAATGGCAGTTGGCTCGTAGGACAGCAAGCAACCAACAATTCCAATTTGATTAATTCCCAGAATTTACATATATATAGTCACAAAGAACGTTCAAACGTTAACTAACGTTAACAATATTACTCGCGAATAAAAGGCATACACGAGAATAAAAACGTGTCACGCCCTCGAGCCAACATCTTACATTCAATTATATAATCCAAAATCATAAAAGCTGCATGTATTAGGTAACTCAAAATCAAACTAAAGCTTACTAGGGTGACTGACTCACTCTCGCACCGTAGTATTTTTAACTACCTACAATTCAATATATATAATGATCAGATACCGAACAGTTTTATGAAATGTTTATATATCAGATAATATTTAGATATATCTAAGAAACAAACATTAATCTGACTGAATATCCGTGAAAGAAATCACTTCCAATTACCGAACCTATCAAATATTTCCCGATTACAATAATATTAAGATATAGATAATCCGGTTATTGTGAACACAAATGTACGGTCCATTTCAACTATTACACGTGTAATAGGATTACTCATTCGTAATTGGAATGTGGACAGCCATAATAAATAGACTCAAGAAGGGCTGAGCGACGAGCGGAGCGTTGAATAAAGCGTTTAGCGAATTAAAAATTGAAATTGAATGGTAGATATGTTTACCACATTCTTGTAACCTAGCAACGATTATGTTTAAAGCTTGATAGATATAATAGAAATATTATATTTTAACGATAATATTACATACTATTAGGGTTTTTAAGATATTTACTTATTTTTTGGATTAAAGCGATAAACTGTGCATCTCTATAATAGCTCCTTATTTTTTTATTTTATTTATTAGGATTTCCAACAACTGACACTGTTTATATAAAAATATACATTAATATTAAAAAGAGCTAAATGTCTTTTAAATGAAATTACACCAGTACACAAATAAAAAATATTACCAACACGCTAACGTATTAAGGGCCATTCACAAATGTGAATACACAACTTAATATTTTAAATAATGAATTTAAATGTTGCATTAAAACGTAACTGGCATCGTACACATTATTTGGCCTCCCGTTGCGAGTGGAAGGCGAATAAGTACAAAATAAAAGATTTGCTATATCTGTTCAAACTAAACTTAAGATTGAAAAGGGTAAATCAAAACAAACAACTTACATTGAACAGAAAAACATTTACAAATATATAATTGTTTAGGTTTTAAATAGTTTGATGATTAGGTTCCTCGAAGTATTGCCTCTACCGCTGAGTCTCAGTTACTCCACAATGACCTAAATAATGAAGAGTTGAGAAAGCATTGCGCAACACCATAAATAAAGATATTACGTAGATGAGGGCTAAGATAGAATCCTTGTGGAATATCTGACGTTGCTGTAAAAAAACATAAGCAAACCCTTTTATAACAACCCTGAGCTGTCTGTTGTAAGAGTGGACTCAAATAACTAATAAAGGATTTAACACTCCACATTTTTCTAGCTTATATAGCAATATTTGATGGTTTACTGTATCAAAACCCTTATTGTAGTCAATGTAGACTGCATCCACTTGTGATCACGCATAGATAGCTTCCATAATGCACTCTCTCTCTAATTAATTTTGATATAGTAACGAGGACGATATTTCACACTCATAAAACATTTTATAAATACTGTGTATGAGTTGGTGGATTAATAATGTCTGTTAAATAAACCCTTAATTTAAATGCTATTTTAAACAATTTGCAAAACAAAGTTAGCCATCGTATGTATGAATGTGACCTTTCAGAATACGTTTGACCCACGTCAAAACGAGATCACGCTTCAAGCCTACGTAATACAGTTATTTAACGGCTCGTTGGCGTAGATAATTCAATGACAAAAATACAAACATATAAAAAGGGTGCTTTGTAGTAAACAAACGTCTTTTAAATACACCTGATGACAAGTGTTCACCACCGTTCATAGTCTCAGCATGATGAAAGAAGTGTATAGTTTCAAGCCTATTCAAGTCGAAAATAGCCGGTTCTATTTCGTGAGTTTGTACATCAGTAACATTCGGTGTGTAGAATAAGTTGCTTACTCATAAAATAGTCTATGTTAGTGATGTAATAAGAACTATGTTTTATCGTACTAGACTAAGTTGAATTTATAGTTTTAATCTTGGCTTAGTGCTTTCTTACATGTACAAAGTCACGAAGCCTAAAAATAAATAGTTACCGCTACATTAATAACTAGTTTTCTTGGTAATATCCCCGGTTCCGGGTATAGGAGCGAAATAAAATGTATACCAGTTTTTGAGTCCAATCAAGAACTATCAAAAATAAGTTTCATTAATACCCGTTCATTCGTTTTTGCGTGATTCATGAACAAACATTCAAAGAAACAGTTCTGTTGCTGTTATAAAAGCTCCTCATAATAACAAATATATTATAAGTACAGACATAATAAAGAATAAAAACATCATGCACAAATAAACTAAAATCACCGCTTCATCTAGAGTTAGATCCGATAATCTTTGTTGAAGGACTTTAGTATTATAGAGCCTTGCTTGTCCTAGCATCAAGGGACTGAAACACAGAAGATCAGCGTGAAATAAAAGCAGCTACTCCTCTACTTTTGTGTTGTAGAGAGTATGAGCACTGGAGGCTCACCACCTCCTTATTCTCTTCTTTTTATCCTTCCTCTATACCTACTACCCGTTTTCGTGGAGTTGGTGATGCGTGAGTGATGTGTCTCTGGTGTTTCTAGCGTCTATAAGCTACGGTTACAGGTAAAGAAATCTTATATGCAAACTTTGTCTCGGTTGACGGGCCTCGTGGCGTAGTCGATAGTGTAACCGACTTCAATGCATGAGGTCGTGGTCGATTCAGGACAATTATTTGTGTGATAAACACAGATATTTGTACTGCGTCCTGGTGTTTTCTATCTATTTAATGTATGTATTTACAAAAAAAAGTAATAAATATATTATATCCGTAATCTGGTACCCATAGCACAAGCGTTAAGCTTAATTTGGGACCAGAGGATATTATGTGAAAAATGTCCGTGAATAATTAAATAAAAAAAAAAATATATATATATATTATTATAGAATGGATTTTAGGAGGAGAGCCAACCACTCACCCACGGATTGTCAATCCCGGTTACCTTTGGACAGAATAACCTAAGATTGCCAATCCGCACTCTCACAGATAGAGGAGAATGTGATAATAGCAAAGTAGCATGCTACATTTCTAGTTTAGGCATAATTACCCTGAAAAGTCACATTTTGCGAAACATTTATTAGATTGTAATCATTCATTAGATAATAGTCATACATTCGAGCCCTTGCATATTTGTGATAAAAATATTAGACTGTCCGTTTTAGAACAATTAGAAATAATTAAAGTCAATAGTAACATGTTGTTGAATGAACAAACTAGCTGTAGTTCCCCACTACTAAACTTGTTTTCATATCGTTCGAGCGATACGTCATAACTGTTGTATAGTGGAAGGGGTATAAAAGCAAGTTGCACGAGTAAGCTTCGCTCATTTGTTGCCGAGCGTTCTTGAGAATGCCTCGTTTAGAGGTGAAACACGTGTCGAATTATGTTCGGATTTTTGCGGAATATTGCAATATTGTGGTTCTAAGAGTTCTACCGTTTCGCATGGTTGTGTCGCGTTGGTGAGCTTTTTGTCATTATCGTGCATGCTACTTTGCTATTATCACATTCTCCTCTATCTGTGAGAGTGCGGATTGGCAATCTTAGGTTATTCTGTCCAAAGATAACCGGGATTGACAATCCGTGGGTGAGTGGTGGACTCTCCTCCTAAAATCCATTCTATATTAATAACAATGGACTTCCGCCAAGTGTCACCTCATTCAATTAAATATAAAAATATATATATTTAAACCTTTGTCTTTTCTTGGAAGTCACACTTGCTTTATAACAAATTCAATCAAAATCGGTTTATGACACAGCGAAAGCGTAAGAAACAATTTTAGATGACGATTAATTAAATAAATTGCAGTCGGTGTTCGTTAGACTTTTTTCAGAGGCCGGCCTTCGCTAAGAGCTCACTGGCCCTCGATTCATTTATAGATCGGGATATTGGGGTCACCTTCTTGTACTCGCATCTATACCTACATACGCCTATAGTGCCAGTTGCTATTAGAAGTCTCGGTGGAGGAAGGAAGATCAGGCGCTATTTTTATTACAACTGTGAAGAGATATGACATTTACATGTACTCGTATTTATATGTTACCTGCATTTTGTATACCCCGGCATTCTATATAATACCTGGGTAATGTATAGGTGGACCAACAGGTACTTTATACCACTCCTAGGAATTGTATACATTACCTAGTTAAAGTATGTAATGGGTAATAATACATTGCCTGTTTCTATAAAATCCCTGAATTATACAGATTGCCGGTAACATAAATATATAGGTACTAGACTATTTTTGAACCCCAGAAGTAAATGAAGATAATATGTTTTAGTTTGACATGTACAACTGCGTATCATTTTATGTGCCTGTGGCAACATTGCTTGCAAATGGCTGAACGAATTTTATTTTGGTACTTATAGTTTGAAAAATCTGTTAACCCTATCACTATTAGCTTTTTTTCCAACCCTCTGCCCTCTATCTTTGTCATTATTAGATTCTGGCAATATATTCGTTGAGACCATTCTAATGAGTCAACACACGATACCACAATTTTTTTTCTTTCAAAAACGCAGACGGCTGTAAGGACTTTTTTCATAACTAACATCACTCTTGATCAACAGGACTCAGACACATACATCAAACTTATAATACCTCTCCGTTTACATCATGGGTTTAAAAGCAACGCCATCAGATGCAGTACTTTTTCAATATAAAAAAACATGGTTTCTTACATACTTTTACTTTAGCAACGTACGTAAAGTTATGACCACAATGCTTTCCCTTTCATTCGAGCACAAATTTCGCGAACTAATGAATATTTCATGAGGGAGTACGGTTAGCACATTTAGATCCGGAGCGGGGATTACCCCTATCTATTGTTAAATGCCCAAAGGTATTGAATAAGTACTTACCAGAATATCTTCCGTACTACTCAAGGTTATATTACAGGATCAAATATTAGACCTTCGTCGGTTACTCGTCATTAGGACATGAAATGGACTGCTATATAAGTGGATCAGGGTTGTAATGTCTTAAGTGCCGTAATGCTAAAGATTGGGATGAACCCAAGTGTTATTTGAATAAAGATTATTACCTCATTTTAACTAGTCTTCAAAGTTGGACTGTAAATGGAGGTTACAATTAACAAGAACAAATTATTTTTGATAATGGAAAAAGGGAACTTTACTGCAAGCAGGATTCGAACCTGCCTCCCATCCAATCTGGGTAAGTCTGGACTCTGGACAACTATTTGATGGTCCGATTTAAAAAAATCACGCCATCAAATAATGTGAATTTTAATTGCAAAATTAAACTTACTATAGCGGAATAATATAATATGTAAATGCATGTATTTATAGGTGTTGTGGGTCGTAAAGACATCAAAACAAATATGAAGTGTAGCCGTTGGGTGACTGCAATAGCTTAGCGGTCCGGAGCACTTCCTCGGATTGGATAGGACGCAGGTTCGAATCCTGCTTGCAATAAAGTCTCATTTTTCCACTTTTACAAATAATTTGTTCTTTAAAGTATCTGAGAATGTCAAGTGCTAAAATACAGATCAAAATCTTTTTAATCTTTTGCCTTTATCAGTACTTGATGTGGTACCTAGGCGTGATATACTCGCATCTCACTCATGTAATTTAAGTACAAAAATATAGGGGAATGATGCTAGTTACATGTATTGGACATACGAGCACACTTCGTACTGTATTAATAACAATTTATGCATGACCGTGGATTCGAATCCTGGACAAGATTGTTTTTTTTTAATACGTTACGTGCTTGTTACGTTTTCTGAGATAGAAAATGTTACCCATGAGCAAGATCTATCTTAACACTATCTATTCAAAATTTCCAATTGTCATACTATACAAATTTCACATTAAACAGTCCAGATTTTTTTTTACTTTAAATAACACCATCTTTCAGGCATTATAGAATTTTCTGCTGGCTATTTTCTTATTCTCTGACTTTCTAAATATAATTATATTCATTTATTAGCGTTGTGTTTATCTCATAGATATAGTATATACAATATCTAGGTTTTATCTACGCAACGTCTAACATCCATTATAAATCACTTCGTCCTTTTGGTGAAATTGTCTTTCTTTTTATAGGTCAACAGCTCAGATACAAGCCTCCTTCATTTTAGAAGTGAAATTAACTAGATGGGTTGGTGGGTTTTATTATTTTCCTTCTCTCACAGTGGTATTGTTTGCAGAATTACCTATCACCTACTTCTAGAGTATCATTAATTTGTTTGAGAAAGAATATAACTTAATAATTAACTGAGATGTAGAAGAAAACATAATTAATTAATTGTAGTGTTATTTATATTAATTTTAAAACGAAAATAACGCCATTAACCTATCCAGGATATTAATAAAATATCGCAATGAAGACGATATGGAAACATAACATATATTATTTTGAAGGTACTGAAATGGGTACTTTACAGAATTTATCGTTTGTAATATATATTAAGTTTCACGAACCAACGGGAAACCGTTATAGTAGCAGTTTCGATAAAGCTGAAAATTATTTTTAGGGGAAAATATGGAAAAACTTTGGCATATTTTAGCAGATGCTTTTAGTGATACAAGGTTTATGAATGTATTTATGTCTTTTTAGCTGTTGTTATTTAACTAGCTGAGCTCGCGGCTTTGTCCACGTAGAATATTTCTTGAACTGAATAACTTGTAAGCCTATATAACCTATTATTTATACGATTATATAAATATAATAATTAGATTATTCTTATGAATAATTACAACTGTCGAAAAACTATTGATAACTGTCTACAACCTAAGATCTATAATAAAACATGAAATGGCACAGGTTTACAAACACAGAAACGCGCACACACAAACACTCACACATCAGCCACGGCAAAGCATCTGGACGGTATCCAGGAGATGCAGGTTCAGATCCTGCCCGTGACTGTTATTTTCGATTTCACATTTTCACACTTTGTGCTTAATTAAGAAACGTGTAATATTTGAGACAATAGAAAAGAATATTTATTTATAATTTTGATCACTGCTTAGGGTAAAGTAAACAAGGCTGTGAAATACAAGTGTACTTTTGTGTAATATTAATCGCTGCAATTGAGGATATTTTTTCCTGACACCTATTTAAACTTTTTTGTTCTATTTATTATAATCTTACCCTGTTCATTTTTAATACTCGTTCTCTCTATATATATATATATCAAATTTGAATCACGTAGTTATATTTCTATCCATTTGGGACCAGCAGTAAGGCTTTAATTTCTTCAATATATATCGCCTAACGGGATAGTTTCCTTGACAGGGACACATAAATTACTTCCTCCAGATATATGACCTCAAAATTGTCTATTGTTTCAAAACTTTGGTTTATTATTCTCTTGTTCATTTTTTTACAATAACGAGAATAAAACTAATTAAGTTTACCTGGTCGGTATAATGTATGAAAATACGTCCGACAGATGGCGCAGGCGTCACCCAAAGACGTTAAGTATGATGTGTTATCGAAATTAGCAGTCAGGAGCAATTGTCAGGATGGCTGAATTGGTAAAGCATCTGGACGGTATCCAGAAGATGCGGGTTCAAATCCTGCTCCTGACTGTTATTTTCGATTTCACATTTTTCACTTTGCGTTTAATTTTATTATTATTTTATTCTCAGTAACAGCCCGGAGTTTGGAAATGTGCCCGGTCGACGTCAATAGGCTCGCCCCCTATTACGTGGGACTTAAACATAGGTGGCGAGTCGTGGGTGTGTAATACACCTCTGCCTACTCTAAAAAAAAACAAAATAAAAAACATGGCGCAGCAAGTCTTAGAATACCAGAATACCAGTAGTGGCCAGTCTTGGTTTGCGAGACAAGGCAAGCGTATTGGTTTATTTAACGATGCAAAAACCTGGTAAACCTATATATTATTTTTATGTTATCCTTTGTATGTGTTCATGGATTGATTTCTAATTATATTTCTTGGATGCAACCTTTACAAAAATATGACCTAGAAGTTCTTTTCTGTAGTCCGTCACGATGTTTTATGTATTTTAGATGAAGGTTGAGAAGAATAAGGATTGCTCTCAAGTATAGTGGTTTATCTTATTCACGACTAGCTTATACCGGTGGCCCTGCCACAGGCTGCTATATAAATACTCTACACCACATGACTGCTAATTATTCTGAGTTATACAGAAAAATAGTTGTCTCCTTAGACATTTTTCGTGATAGAGCCTATGTTCTTCTTTGTACTCCGGGCTATATGTTCAAAATTTCGTGATGATCGGTCCATTGTCAATAGGATACAAACAAGCAAACAAATTAATTTTAACGAAATTGATGATATTTTTTGAGTGTGTTTTAGTGAGTCCGTCAATTGTTTAAAGTAAGCTTTCCGTGTGGTGACGGGCTAAGAATACAAGTGTCACCACCCCATTCTTTCCCACGGGTGTCGTACGAGCCGACTAAGGGGAATAAGCAATTATCACTCATTGCATTAATGGTGGTAGGGGGGAGGGTTCCAAGTGGGAGTACTCACTTGCTATCGGGCCCGAACGGGTTGGTACCACTATGTCCTGTGTGACCGGCCATGAAGCACATCGGTGTGTTTTCGTTGTAGCAGGAGATAGCCGTTAATTCTTTCATTTCATATAATTATAATTATGAACTCAAATGGTGCGCAGTGGCTTGACAATACTCTCGGTATAGTGGAGTCCATGAGCGACGGTTACCATTTACAGGTAGGCCGAGGCTCGTCTGCTACCATGGCCAATAAAAAAAAGAAGTACAATATGTTTGGCAGGGGTATGTAATTTTAGTTTTTGACGGAACTTTATTCACTCCAGTCCGTGCGGTGACGGACTAAGAATACAAGTGTCACCACCCCATTCTTTCCCACGGGTGTCGTATGAGGCGATTAAGGGAAGTAAGTAATCATAATAAATTGCATACTGGTGGTATGGCTGCGGGTACCAAGTGAGAGTATTTACTTGGTATCGGGCCCGAGCGGGTTGGTACCACCATCTTCTGTGTAATCGGCCCTGAAGCACATCGTTTCGTTTTGGCAGGAGATAGCCGTTTATTCTTTCATTCCATATCTGTGGAATGAAATAGTGAGCAGCGGCTTGACAATACTCTCGGTATAATTGAGTCCATGAGCGACGGTTACCATTTACCATCAGATGGGCCGTGGCTCGTCTGCTACTATCCATCAGCCTTTCAACGTCCACTGCTGAACATAGGCCTCCCCAAAAACGGGGGATTGTGCCGTAATCATCACGCTTGGCAGGCGGGTTGGCGATCGCAGTGGATGTTGTTAATACTCGAGGGAGTTCTGCTGCCCACTCCTTCGGTATTCCCTTAGTCGGCTCTTACGACTTCCATGGATGGGACAATTCTAAAGCCGGCCCCACAAGGCATCGTCTGCTACTACAAGCAATAAAAAAAACATATAATCTTTTATGATTTTTCGCATAGAACATAGACTACTAAATTTTGAACAAGACTCCCACTGCCGTTCTTATGGATAATTCTGTTTAGCAATGTTCTATATAGCAAGCAAGCCAACATCTACGGGATCCCCTAGTATTATATAAATTTCTGATTATATCCTACATAATACAGATATGCAAAGAATTACTGGGCCTACATAAATTTTCACACATGGTAACTCTTCATATATCATAATGTACGCTGAAAATGTTCAAATATATTACTTGGAAATGGGAATTGTGAAAAGTCGTTACTGTTATAACCCCGAGTTTTGGTGTTTTGTGACATGTTTTTGTTTTCGTTATTTTCTCTCGCTGATGCTCTTTCCATCCATCCATCCATCAGCCTTTTGACGTCCACTGCTGGACATAGGCCTCCCCAAGAGAACGCCACAACGAGCGGTCCTATGCCGACCGCATAATTTTTTTTTTTGTGCTCATTGTGGGTATAATGCCGTAATCGCCACGCTTGGCAGGCGGGTTGGCGATCGCAGTGGATGTTGTCAATACTCGAAGGAGTGCTGCTGCCCACTCCCTCGGTATTCCCTCAGTCGGCTCTTACGACTCCCGTGGGTAGAGAGAGGTGGGACAATTCTAAAGCCAGCTTCTAAAGCGGTCTTTTTAAATATTTATTATTGACTAGACTTTGCCAAAGACTAGTTTTTTAGGTTACATCTCAGGTACCCGATATAAAAGCGGTATAAAATGTATACCGGCTGTTATGGTCTAATCAAGAGCTATTAAATAAAAAAAGTTGCATCAAGGTCCGTTCAGTAGTTTTCGCGTGATGCGCGAATGAACAAACAGACAAGCAGATAAACATACAAACAGACAAAAATTCTAAAAATGTTTTGTTTTCAGACACGCTTATATAGCCTAATACAACATTGTTTCTCAAATATCTTACTCGTAAATGTACAGACACAACTCTGTTACAGCTTTTTAATAGGTAGGATGTTTTTATCGAAGCTGTAAGCTTTGCTGTTGCAAGCTAGCTTTCATAAAAATAATACTGCACATGTTTTTAAACGCCCCTAGAATTTCGAATTCATGGTCTAGACTCTAGCAATTGGTTTTTCCTGAGAGACAAAAGGTTTGTCGGATAAGAACATATGAATTAGGAACTACTGCATAAGCTAAAATAGTCAAATATAGAAAATAAAATCTGATTGGGTTTGTGAGTATAATAAAATGTACTTACTCGTAGTTCTCAGTATAATTTATTATATGTGGCATTTTAATCTTATACAATAAAACCCATATTTATGGATTATATAGACCCTCTAATTTAAACTTACAAGTAAAATGTATGCCGCCACTCGATCAACGCCAGCCTAGAAATAACACAAGCCGTCATAATGACTGGCCATTTGAGCGAGCACTCTCTCTCTAAAAATATAAAAAAAATAAAACCTCTCTGAGTTTAATAAAATACACGGGCGTGGAATGTAATTGGAAGATTCGTAAAGAAAATTTAACGAAGCGCTTTCAGATGACCAGTATTATGAGGAAAATCAAAATGTTATGGCAGTTTCTTTAAATTGAAATGGGCTACTGTTGCTTTGAGTGTGTTTGTAAATTGGCAGTGTTACAATACATAACAATTACTTTTTAACAATTTGTTATTAAATTATATTAATCGTTCTTGTTTTTAAGTTTATGGTGGCAGATGAGCCACCGGTGCCTGATTGCAAATGCTAACCGCCTCTCATAAACTCAAAAATACTGAATGAAAATATTGTTGAGCCGCTGTTAATGTTTTCGTTTCGTGAGTGGGAAATGAATGAATTTTGCATGGCATACAACTTTGATTTTTCATAAGTAGGACAAAAATTATCACTACCCAGTCGAGACCTATATGGAACCCTAGGGTTTAACAAGACGTACCACCGAAGGAATGTAACATAGTTCCAGTGGCCCGCCAATAAAAGCGGAGAGACGGCACACGGCGGGTTTCTTTTGTGGGTGAGGGCCCCACACTACCCTGTTCGTTGCCCCAAACGACGGGGTGTGTGGTTAGGTACATTTTTTCCAGCCTAAACAAAAAAAAAGGGGTTTAACAAGACGTCCTTGCTTATTTGTTTGTCCTTTCCTGAGAGCATTAGAATTTTGCTAGTTCACTACTATGCCGTTGTAATGTTATCGATATAGTCCCTATAGCAGTGGCGTGCACAAAGAATTCAGACAGGGTATGCAAGACTAAATAAAATAAAAACATAACCAGTTTCAGCTTGTTACCGCAAGCGCCTTTAACTTAGCATGATGTTTGTTTGCGACCACTATGAATATCTAAATAAGTGATTGATGGTAACATACGGTCACTTAAATGATATCCATAATAAAACACTAAATTGTATAAACACACTTCTCCAGCATAGGTCTCACAGGTATAATTTTCTATTTTATTACAATAAACTTCGCACTTTCACGTGCGCCAAGAATAACAATATAAGCAATACGGCGTAAAAACTTTGCAATTACGGACTAAAAAAAGACAAAAGACCCTCTGCTATCAACAATTTAAGCAGTGCTTTTACGGCTTCTTAATTTGGTCGGTTGCGATAATAAGCTGTGCTTCCAAAACTTAAACACACACGCAAATTTTCACGCACACAGTAACACTTTTGCTGTGTACCTACTACACGAGATTTGACTAGATGCGTTCTATGAAAAATAAGCAAGGCGTGATACTGCTTATGCTCACGGGGAGCGGTAGCAATAGCTGCGCGGCATGCTTTGCGTGTTCGACTATCCAACGAGTTATTTCCAAAAAAGTAATAGGTAGATGGTGCGTAAATAAATCGCGTTATAAACTCGGGAGGCCAGGATGTGCGCGTGACTTAGAGAGTAGATTAACCGATTGACGACCGTTAGACCCGGGAGTATATTTTTTAAACTAGTTATTTATCATTATTATCATTGGATGAGCATGTGTGTATGAGTTACAGGCATGCAGTGCTTATTTTCATGTTTGGAGTGCACGCCACTGCCCTATAGATATACAATGAAATATATTTCATTTTTAAGAGTGACTCGCACCAATATTTGGATAGCAGAGAATAACAACAAAAATATAAGAATTAACACATTTTACATTTGTGACATCAGAGCAAACGAAGTTTTGAACTCAATAAAAGTCATCTCGTGAGTTTGTTAGAGAAATATCGCAGTAGGTTATTGTCAAAGGCGTCAAAAGCTATAAAAATGTTTGCTATATATTGTTATCGTTGGCGCAGCAATGTTTAGCACGAGTTGATTATCATAATTGTTTATTTCAAGTTTTTATTTAACTTATAACAACATAACATAGCATCACGACTGTATTCCCCGGAGAGGTAGGCAGAGATGTATTACACACCCACAGTTAGCCAGCTATGTTTAAGTCCTGAGTAAATTGGTGAGCCTATTGCCGAGCACATTTCCAAACTCCGGTCTGCTACTGAGAATTTTTCTTTTTATGAAAAAGCTCATTAACACTGCCTGACCTGGCGATCGAACCCAGGACCTCAAGATCAGCAGTCGATCACACTACCGCTGCACAACATAGGCAGTCTAGTTATTCTGTTAGCGTTAACATTTTGTATTCACATTTAAGTTAAAACAAAAACCATGTAAATTGGACACCAATCAACCAAAAGAACAGACTATGTTCTTTGAGACAGAGAATAATCCATGTGTCGCGGGGAACTTTACAATCATACAATTTCATGAACAAAAATTACACTCAGACTCAGAGCAACCATTTGTGAATCACACAAAGAGTTGTCTTGTGGAGAGTCCACAACACTCGGCCGGTATCTGAACCACTCTGTCCATTCACTCCATCACTTCTAGAAGTGACGATTAACTCATAGTGCTCAAAATAAGCAGTTTTTTATTTTGTATAATTACAATAGATATGTCTATAATTTCAAATGATAAAATAAACAAACAAAATAAATAAATACTTTGGTAAATCCAAAACTGCACGCCTCATAATCTTAATTTTTCACGTTAAAATTGATTATTTGATAAGTAACTAATAATGTATTGGTCTTACTAAGCAGTTTTCAATAAATTACATAGATAGCGCTAATTTATTGCTAATGTGTTTCTCATGTCTTATACGCCATCTAGCGCTAATTTTAAGAAGTATTAATATATTGGTCTATATAAGTAGTTCAACGAAATAAGGTATAGGCTATAACGCTGGTTTTAGTGTATCACTGTGCCATCGAGTCGAGCGTAAATATTCACTATTTTTTTTGTTTATTCAATAATAATTAAACCATATTGAATCAGACCGTGAAAAGTAATAGGGCTCTATTCGTAATTGTACTGAAGTTAATTAGAACAAAAAAAGACTCGATTAGTAAAGTATTTCAGTTGTTATCGTGTTAACATACTTTACATTACCTACAACAAACGGACGTCCAAGACAGAACTTTTTTAAACAGTTTTTTAACTAGTTTAAATAACAAAAATGGCATAAAAAATATCATGAGTGTCAAAAAATGGGTTTTTTCTTGATATGTGTGTGTATATATTGTTTTACAAGTGCAATATAATTATGATAAATAGAGACATTTTAAGTTTGAAAAATCAATTGTTCCGTGTAAAACGAGAACAGTACCCACCTCAACGCTTCGCTTATGAGGCGTACAATAAACGGTGATTTTGCCGCAAGCATAAGGTTATTGTTTTTAGATAACTATTGGTGGAAGTTCCCAGTCAGTACGTTTTCCAACATCTTCAGCCAATCCATACAGATAATGTGATGTAGTGGGGGACTTAATTTTTATAACCTATATAATATATATATATATATTTTTTTATTTTATTATACATAATTTTATAAAATTTATATTTAATTTATCGTTACATACCTTTTAGTTTATAGTCGTCTAGCTATGCCTGAAGACTCCCAGCGGTGCGTGTGAGCATGGCATTGCTCACAATTTGATGTGTACTGTTGTTTCCATTATCAGCCTGTATTCTATCATAAGGGCTTCTCAGTTGGGACACGCTGTCGTTAGTTACGTTTCATAACAACACATTCAACATCAAATATTATTTACTATTATTTTGTATATTTGCTCACTGGCCTTCTGGTATTTTAGTTTTTTGTTATGATACACACTTGATATCACTTATCAATAAATTATGTATCTTCTTCTTGTTTAATGGCTATTGTTGTGATAAACTATGTAATGTAACAAGTTATCAAGCAAAGAAAAAACAAGAAAACTGATTATTATTGACGTTTGACAGTTGACACGAGTTGAAAAGTGATCTGTGTGTTGCGTACGCGTCATAGAGTACGCGATGTCAAGCGTCGAAAAAAGAAAAAGGGGATGAATTGAAAATCAGCAGCTGTGATGTCACACGACAAAACGGCAAATGCTGAATATTTTCCTTTTTGTGTCACAAAAGCCATACAGTACAAACCCATTAATCCATTTTTGACTTTTTTTTCTTGTTTGTTATGGTTTTATTGTTTTTATTTATTTTTTAATTTTTTATTATTTATTATTTTGATTACGTACTCCGATATATATGTGTGGCACAAATAAATATTTTTCTTTCTTTCTTTCTATTTAAACATCAGATCAGCTGAATCGTTTCTTTTGAACTTTATTATAAAGTTAGTCGTTCCTACGATCGGGGATTACCAATTTGGATTGTATCAGTGTCGTATGCAGTAGTAAGAACAAGTATGCCAATCATCCTTACTTTCTAGCAAAATACCCGAAATACAAAAATACACAATTTGCAGCCAAATTCTGCCTAAAAGTCAAAGGGGTTAAAGAGTGAGTGAGGACCGAGAAGTGATCACAATGACCGGAATCGGTCGCACCAATCATCATTATCATAAGATATTAAATAATTGTTTCAAAATCCTATCAATGTTAACATAACTATTTGTTTTTAACACACATTTGTGTTGCCAGATAATATAAAATTTCTTGTATACTTTCTAACTCATAATTTCATTAATTGTGCTAACCCTTAGCAAAATTAATGGTGCCATATAGTATTCCACAAACATCAGACTATCCGAATTTTATAATTTATATCCTTGTATATAAATACTTGATCACTTTATCAGTACTAATAGTGGTAATATGTTTACATGGAGATTATTTATTAATGTATCATAGAGTGACATATATCACAAAACTCTGACATCCACGTGAACTATGTCCAGGACAGCATCTAGTTCTCCATACGTATCTATGTAATAATTACAATAGCACTCGGAATTGTACATGAATACACTAGCAAGATAAACTAGCACAGGATGACTGTGGGCTCGTAAATATTGATTTCTAGGAAATGCGAGAGTAACGAGGCATAGCGGTGTACCATGATTTATCGTGGTAGGATGTAGTAGCTCACTAATGTTGAACAATACAACTCATTACCTGTGAATAACATTATCGTTAAAATAGATATAATATATATTCTATATACATATAATAATAATAATAAATATTCACGGACATTTCACACAACGTCCTCTGGTCCCAAACTAAGCTTAGCGCTTGTGCTATGGGTACCAGATTACGTATATCCGTAATCTGGTACCCATACCACAAGCGTTTAGCTTATATTATACATATTATATTACTTTTTTTGTAAATACATACATATAATAGATAGAAAACACCCAGACGCAGTACAAGTATCTGTGTTCATCACACAAATAATTGTCATGAGTGGGAATCGGACCCACGACCTCGTGCACGGAAGTCGGTTACACTACCGACTACGCCATGAGGCCTAATAAAAATGAAGTGTCTGTTTAAAGTTTTTGCCTGTCTGGCTGTTTGTTCTGGCTGATCTCCGGAACGGCTCGACCGATTTGAACGGGACTTTCTCTAGCAGATAGCTGTTGTTACAATGCGTAACTTAAGCTACCTTTATTCTGGAAAAATAATTAGGGACCCGCGTAAAAAAAATTAAGCTCATGAAATTGTGAATGAATACCGAAGCGGCTAGACCGATTTAGACGGGACTTTCAATTAGTAGCTAGTATATATATATACCTATATATCACTTTGGACACTATTCAGACTCTCTTGTCTATGAATAATGTATTTTCTGATCTTGAACCATCTCGATCACATCATTCCATTCGTTTAGGAGCTACGATGCCACAGACAGACACACAGACATGTTAAACATATAACACTGTATTTTTAATGCGGGGTTAAAAATAAGATCAAAATTATAATACAATTTTATCAATTATAATAAAATTTTATCAATTATAAAGCCATTAAAATTTGAGTAACGTTTTAATTGTTCTTGAATTTTGTTGAAGAAAATTCGGAATTATTTAGAATAAGTTGATGGCCACGGGAAGGGAAAGTTTGGAAAGTTGAACAATTTGTGATCCAATTAATTATAGTATAGTTATTCTATCGAAAGGGATTAGATGTGATGAGTGGGTTTACAGTTTTTGGTAACTGATGTTTAACTCATTTTTGTCAGTTCATTACTTTTCCACTATTAGGCATGGGTTTCCAATCACAGTGAAAGAGATTTGGGCCATAGTTGCCACCGCTGGCCCATTGTGTGATGGCAGACGTCACAAGCCTTAAGAAAAAATGTCTCAGTGGTGGTTTAACTGAGCAGTGATTTTTTTCGAATAATTTCAAAAAATCAGGGGCATGTCGTGCAAGTTCGAGAACTGAAGACCCAAATTGATACTATTGTTTTTGTAGTACTTGGTTTTACTTAATTGTATGTCAAGTGGTTAGAACTGCAATTCTAAATTAATATTCCGGTTCTCGTAGGGACTACTCTTTTATTGCAGATAAGAAAAATAGTACATATATTATTAAGTCCCCTTAAAAATATACTGTAAAAACTGAATATCACTTTTTCTACTGAGTAAGCAGTAGCAAACAATAAACGGTAGACACATCACTTATATATTGACTACTCCATAAAAAGGGGTCAGAGGTGGAGAGTAAGCAAAAAAGGGCGACTATTTTGGCCTGCCACATTTTCACTCAAGACGAAACTCAACAATAAAAATAGATACCTACCATATACGCTGATGTTTTCTATTGTCTAAAACTAATGGATGGTAATATTTTTAGCATTTGACAGGCTTAGCCATATAAATTAACACAAAGTGTGAAAATATGAAATCTTACGATCAATTCCACATTTTCACAAACAATGTATGCAAATACTTCCGACAGATGGCGCAGGCGTCACCCAAGACGTTAAGTATGAATGCGTCATTGAAATCAGCAGTCCTGAATAATTGTCACGATGGCTGAATTGGCAAAGTATCTGGATGGTATCCAGGAGATACAGATTCAAAACCTGCTTGTGATTGTTCTTTTCGAATTCACATTTTCACACATTGTGTTAACTAATGCCGTGTGGGGCCAGCACCAAGAATAGCTCCACCCCGTCTTTTCCTATGGGAGTCGTAATAGCCGACTAAGGGATTACCGGGGGACTGGGCAGCAGCGTTCCCCTGTGTACTAAAAACATCCACTGCGATCGCCAACCCGCCTGCCAAGCGTGGCGATTATGGCAAAACACCCATTTTGGGGAAGCCTATGTCCAGCAGTGGACCATGAAAGGCTGATGGATGAATGGATGGTGTTAACTAATGGTCAAAAATGAACACAAATGAATTATAGAATAATAAAATAAATTTTATTATTAAATAATTAATGTGTACTTGTATTCGCTATGAATCGATTAGGAATTAAAACCATTATTTAGGTATAGTTACAATAAAATACCGTATTTAGTTATAATAATGTATATAGTTATAGTAATATATAGTTACAATAATGTACCGTGTGGGGCCGGCTTTAGAATTGTCCCACCCCTCTCCATCCATGGGAGTCGTAAGAGCCGACTGAGGGAATACCTGGGGAGTGGGCAGCAGCACTCCCTCGAGTATTGACAACATCCACTGCGATCGCCAACCCGCCTGCCAAGCGTGGCGATTACGGCACTATTCCCCTATATGGGCGCACAGGACTGCTCGTTGTGGCGTTCTCTTGGGGAGGCCTATGTCCAGCAGTGGACGTCAAAAGGCTTATGGATGGATGGACAATAAAATATACTTTAAGCTACTAAAATCGAAATAACATATTTCACAATGCAAATATAGAATGCAAACATTCACACAGAATTTTCGTTCAAATTTAGCACATCACATGCATTGTGGCTTATCGAATGTCCTATATCGGCTACGATGTAGAATTGCACGTAGCAAATATAAAATTTTAGCGTAGCACGTTCCAGGGAATATTCTACGAGTGCTACAAATCTGATTGGTTTTAATAATCAGAAACATAATTTTGTGTAAATCTTTAACATATTGAAATATATTTATAAAATAAAAAGAGTTACAAATTTTGAGGGATCTATCGTATTTTAGATCTCCTACTGATACGACATTTCGTATACATTGAAGCAATAATTGATGCTGTAAAATTTAACGGCTTATGTCTAAAGTGTAATTAGGTACTAATTTAATTAAATATACTCAGATTATTTACTACAAATAAAATGTGTTTTGAAATCAAAATTTAGTTATTACGTATTTTTGCCAATGATTTTGTCGATGTAAACTTTCAAGGTTCAGGAAAAAATTAAAATCATGTGAGACATATACAGGCTGTAAATTTAATGACATCGTACCGATAATTGATACCATGGGTTCAGTGCTTGATTCTGAACACATAGGTAGTGGAAATTTGCATTGGTATTTTCATGAAAATTCCAAACTTTTTTTTTATTTATGTAAATTGCATGTGAGATACAATCTTTATATTGTTCGATGTTAGGTAATAAGCCCATTAACCACCGATTTACTCCAAAAACTACAATGATTTTAATATTCGTCATGTTTCATTAGTCTCGTTGTTAATGGTTCGATGGCGGCTAAAAAATTGCTAACTTTGAAACCCGTTGTTGTTGACGAAAATGGTATGGGGCATATTATTGCAGTTATTTGGTGACAAATTTGCCCGGAGTTATCGGTATAATATCATTTACACCCGGTATAATGAAGTGTCTCTCCATCCATCCATCAGCCTTTCGACGTTCACTGCTGTCCATAGGCCTCCCCAAGACAACGCCACAACGTGTGTTTCGCTCATATGGGTGATAGTGCCGTAATCGCCACGCTTGGCAGGCGGGTTGGCAATCGCAGTTGATGTTGTTAATACTCGAGGGAGTGCTGCAGCCCACTCCCCCGGTATTCCCTCAGTCGGCTCTTACGACTCCCATGGGTGGAGAGGGGTGGGGACGATACTAAAGCCGGCCCCACACGGCAAAGAAAGTGTCTCTAGTGATGGTTATTCTTTTATGATGTATGGTGGCAGACGAGCCGCGGTCTACCTAATTGAAAGTGGTAACCGTCAATCTTGTGATCACTATTTTATTACGGTGATAGGAAATAAATGAATGCTATCTTCCACTATCACAGAAATAGATCTAGGTGATTCACTAACGATCATACGGTAGACGATCGTACCGACCCGCTTAGTCCCGATAACAATCAAGTACTCCCACTTGGTACTCGGTATCAAACTCTGCTATCAGGATTGTAAAGTGATAGTTGCGTATTATCCTTAGTTGCCTTGTACAACACTAACGGAAAAAGAAAATGCTAACACTTATATTCTTACCGCTTTCGTCATCATCATCCATCCATCAGCCTTTTAACGTCCACTGCTGGACGTAGGCCTCCCCAAAGGGGGAATAATCCGTAATCGCCACGCTTGGCAGGCGGGTTGGTGATCGCAGTGGATGTTGTTAATACTCGAGGGAGTGCTGCTGCCCACTCCCCTGGTATGCTCTCATTCGGCTCTTACGCCTCCCGTGGGTAGAGAGGGGTGGGACAATTCAAAGCTGGTCCCACATGGCCAGCGCTTTACCACACGAATATTAAATATTATTTTTTATCATATGATATGTTATAGCTCAGTCCACTGCTCGTGTTTACCATTATTCGTGGCTTGTCCGTTAATTTAATAAATTGCTCCTTTGTCGTGAGTACAATCCTTATTTCCTTACTAATGTTTTAAACGCGAAAGTGAGCTTGTTTGTTTATTACGCTTTCACGCTGTAACTACTGAAATAATTATCATGAAATTACATACATATCCTCTGAAGCCGAGAAAAGAACATAGGCTTCTTTTTATCTCCGAAAATGAATGGTACTCGCAGGATAGCTATTTTTACAGGGATAATTAGTATGTCGTAAAGTGATGTAATAATAATAATAATAATATAGCCTTTATTTCCTTAACATATAAAACATTATTTTTTCAATTTAGCAGTATAAAAAATTAATAAAAGATAATAACTAAAATAACTATTCACAAAAAATAACTAGATATAATAACATTGCTTTTTGTTAAGGTCTCTTTCGGGTATAGGCCTCCTCCAAGGTTTTCTAGTCTGGTCACTTTTTTGCTTTACTAAGCCAGTCGTCTCCTGCTGTATTTTTTATTTCATCTGCCCAGCGTTCGTTTGGGCGTCCTCTCCTTCAGTGACCACCTGGACCTAACCATAAAGTTGTTATTTTTGTCCATCTGACATCTGAAAGGAGGGCAATATGGCCTGTGCCCATTTCCATTTCAGGCGCTGGGCATGTTGTTGAGCATCTATGACATTCGTTTTGTTTCTTATATGATGTACTTATCTATATTCTGAAGTCTCACGCGAACGGAGTCACGGGTAGAAGCTAGTATAATATCATATAATGGCCTCGACACGACCGTTTTGCAACCTAACCCAAATAGAATCGATTAATACATAAAACGACCCACTGTGAAATTGATTGGGCTCCTTTCATTATAAAAGGTTTTAAGGTAGGACTCCGCATACCCCAATAGCTTAATTGCAGGTCAATGTACGTACCTGCTATTATTATTATAAGTCAAATGGCGTATGTTTAATGGGCGCTTAACATCAGTTCAAATATCACGACATTACTTTAGAATAATTTCTGGCTGTGCTTTGTCTTTGTGATCTTGATTCTCTCCAGAGAGAAAAGAAGTGTATGAGTGATTAAACAAAAGCATTACTTATCTATACTATTATAAAGTTGTAACAGAGCTATGTCTGCACATTTAAGACATTTGAGAAAAAATTACTGTATTCTATACTATTATAAAGTTGTAACAGAGCTGTGTAAATGTACAGCATTTAAGATATTTGAGAAAAAATGACTGTATTAGGCTATATAGACGTGTCTGAACACAAAACAATTTTTTTTAGAATTTTTGTCTGTTTGTCTGATTGTTTGTTCGCGCATCACGCAAAAACTACTGAACGGATTTTGATGCAACTTTTTTTATTTAATAGCTCTTGATTATACTTTAAAACTAGTATACACTTTATGCCGCTACTATACCGGGAACCTGAGATACAACCCAAAAACTAGCCTTTGGCTGCGGCGAAGCCGTGTTTGTGTTTTTTATTTGTTTTTTTTTTAGTTTTTCGCCTTTCGAATATTATAATTAATGCGAAAGTGACTTTTTTTGTTTATTACACTTTCACGTTTAACTATTAAACCAATTATCATGAAATTTTGCATGCATAAGTATATTATACTCATGTAACCATTCAAAATTATACTTGTTAATCTAAGAAACCAAAATACCAAAATACAATGTACCTACACTCATAGGGAGTTCCATTTCAATCTAAAAGCGAAACACATCGCGCGGGAAAGTACAATAGGGTTTTGAGGACACTCCGGCCCTCCATCAAAAAGGTTCAGTAATGAAGCATTAACTTAATTGCAGATTAAGTAACTAGAACAATTACTTAGCCACTAAAATAGATTTAGTACAGGCTGGTTATTTCACGATACACAGTAGTATAAACTTAGGTAAGTACTTAAGTACTTACAAATTGATACCTAATTACCCTCTATTCTACTGCATTGCACCAAGATTAATTAGGGGTCAGCAGATCTTATATTCTTTTGAGGAAATTAAATTTGGACTGCTTATGTAAACCTCTATGATATTATAATTATTTCTCAAATCCCATAATCATAGTATCACGCCTGTATTCCCCGAAGGGGTAGGCAGTTAGTTAATCCCATAGGTAACCACTGTATCAATATTATTTTTCATGTGCCATTTTTTTTTATATTCACGGCCATTTCACACAACGTCCTCTGGTGCCAAACTAAGCTTAACGCTTGTGCTATGGGTACCAGATTATGGATATAATACATATATATTATTTTTTTTTGTAAATACATAAATATAATAGATAGAATACACCCGAAGCAGTACAAATATCTGTGTTCATCACACAATAATAATTGTCCTGAGTGGGAATCAAACCCAAGATTTCTAAATTGTTTTTCCAGAAAAAATATGACAATGTATAAAAAATATTGGTTTAAAAAAAATCTCTTGCTTACCATCCATCCATCAGCCCTTCATCGTCCACTGCTGGACATAGGCCTCCCCAAGGGAACACCACAGCGAACGGTCCTGTGCCGCCTGCATCCAACGAATGCCTGCGACTTTGACCAGGTCATCGGTCCACCTGGTGGGAGGCCGTCCTACACTGCGCCGTCCAATACGCGGTCGTCACTCGAGAACCTTTCTTCCCCAACAGTTGTTGGTTCGTCTAGCGATGTGGTCTGCCCATTGCCACTTCAGCATGCTGACCCGACGGCCTGTGTCGGTTACTCCCGTTCTCCTACGGATTTCCGTATTACGGATCTTATCACGTAGAGAGATCCCAAGCATAGCCCGCTCCATGGCACGCTGAGCGACTTTGAGCCTTGATATAAGGCCAACATTTAGAGACCACGCCTCTGTTCCGTAAGTCATCACCGGTAACACACACTGGTCGTAGACCTTCTTCTTCAGACACTGTGGAATATTGGAAAAGAAGATTAGAAGATCTCTTGCTTACAGAATTATGATAAACTTGTTGTTGCCAAGTTACTGCATTACTTTACTATCAACGATTTGCATGATAAACGCTAATAAACATTTGATTTTCGCAACTTACGTTGTGAGATAAGCAAAATATAGTAAGTAACATTACTATATTATAAAAAAACTGCCTCGGTAGCGCAGCCGTAGTGTGAGCGACTGCAGATCATGAGATCTCGGACTCGGATCTCGTTGAGCAGTGTTATTAGACTATATCGTAAAAATAAACAATTCTCAGTAACAGCCCGAAATTTGGCAATAGGTTTGCCCCCTATTACGTGGGACTTAAACATAGAGGGTGTGTAATACACCTCTGACTACCACTTCGGGGAATACAGGCGTGATGCTATGTTTTATTTGTAAACCTAGTCAGCGAACCGTGGATAATACAACCTCTAGCTACTCTTTCGTGGATATAGGCGTCAGGCTATGTTCTTTTTAGTTAATAAATCATTGTGTTTATTTTCGTCAGTGAGAGTACCAGAGAACTAAACCCCCTCTAAATCTACTCCATATTATCCGTAATATATGACTTCTTGTTATCCATTTTTTTTATTTATTTTTTTATTGTCAGGAAACCTTTTATAGGTAAGAAGATTATGTTGGACTCCGGACGCGGCGATTGGCAAGTGGAGATGCCTAGTGCAATGCCACGCCATATACCGACTAAAACCTGACAGTGTTCCTTCAGACTACCTGTCGCCCAGGGAGGGAGGTCACACTAATCGTATTCCTCATTACCCCCCAGGCAGGTCTTGGCGGTCTTGCCGTGTGGAGCCGGCATCAAGAATAGGTCCACCCCGTCTCTTCCTATGGGAGTCGTAAAAGCCGACTAAGGGAATACCGGGGGACCGGGCAGCAGCGTTCCCCTGTGTACTAAAAACATCCACTGCGATCACCAACCCGCCTGCCAAGCGTAGCGATTACGGCAATATCCCCCCTAGGGGAGGCCTATGTCCAGCAGTGGACGATCAAAGGCTGATGGATGGATGGATGGATGGATAGCCCTCCCTCCTATGAGAGGCGCGCGCGGAACACGGGCGCGTCGCGTTCTCGGGCCTGTTTCTGCTAGGGAAACGGACGCCCTTTTGCAATCCCTATCCCAAGAGTAGGCAACACTCGAGTGATGGCTCTGGTGTTGCTAGCATCTATAGATTACTTACCAACAGGTGAGCCACGTACACGTATTTGTCGCGCTCATAATATAAAAAAATACACCTGTATATATATCTTTTGCAAAATGACATGCTGAATATTTATTAAGCTGTAGCAAGTTAAAGAAGACACAGATTCCAATTATGCGCAAAGATATTATTTTTCCACAAAAAAATCTATGAATGTATTTTCTCCAATACACTCCTAAATTTAAGTCAAACCCCTATAATTCACTTTGCTAACAAATAATCTTTTACAAAACTTGAGATCCTCGTAAGGATTTTGATACGAAAAAAACTGAGTTGTAATCCGCTTAAATTCTTGTTTGGATTTTTTTTTAATTTGCAATTTTTATTTACATTGTCTAAGCTAGACCTATAAATATAGTAAGGCGTTATAAAGTTTAAACTAATAAAATATTTGTGAAGTCAGTGTTTAACCTCAAAGACAAATTTACTATTATATATAATATAAAAAAAAAAAACAGCATCACGCCTGTATTCCCCGAAGGGGTAGGCAGAGGTGTATTGCATACCCACGACTCGCCAGCTATGTTAAGTCCCACGTAATAGGGGGCGAGCCTATTGACGTCTACCGGGCACATTTCTAAACTCCGGGCTGCTACTGAGAATTTTTCTTTTTAGGAAAAAGCTCAATAACATTGCCTGACCCGGGGATCGAACCCGAGACCTCATGATTAGCATTATATATATATATATATATATATATATATATATATTTGATTTTCTGAAAATGTTGTTATCATTTGTATATTCGATGACAAATATTACTAAGTATAGATATATATACCTGTGACTAAAGTTTCTTTTCAGAAACTTACTTCAGACATCAGTCCCTCACGAAGAATCAGTAAAAGGTAAAACGTCGTTATTGAAGAAACTGACTCATTTAATGATGAACCAGAAAAAGGAAGCACCTAGTTAATATAATATTAGATCTTGTAACTAAAGTTGAATAAAATTTAATAAAAGGTAAAATGACTTTTCCGATACAATATCTACCAATAATGTGATTACATAATTAAAATTGTCATTCGTTTCGTAACATAAATGCTTGCTTACCTTGGTCATATATGGAAATAATGAAATCGCTGCTTAATATAATTTCGACAAATTAGAGCTGTTAGTCTTGGCTTGATCTGAGTATCAAATTCAACGTGAAGCGGCTTGACAGTCCAAGGACTGTCAAGACGCATCAGTATCTTGTGGAGACCAAGAACTCCACAAGATATTAATGACGATGCCTGATCTATAGGCTACGGTAACCACTTACCATAGTTTGGATCGTATACTTAGTTGTTACCCTCGTAACATAATAAAAAGTAAGCCTGTTGCGTGACATTCCTAATCGTTTTATTAACACAGCTACCCCCTACATTTCAACACTCAATACAAAAATATCAAAAATCAAACACAGGAAAGAGTTTCGCTGACAATATACGTTTTTTTTGCCTTCCTCGCTCCAGGAAATCCTTTATAGTAAATTCCTTTACATTTCTCTACAGTTATACGATGAAATACCTTTTACATATTCCCTTTCAATCCACTAGCTAAATAAAGCCATTATAATACACAAAGCCTTGGATTTATTCAGAAACAAATCATTGAAATATGTAATACAAATCCAGTCCCTTGACACAGTGTTCCGCTTCTAATAAAACCGTCTACCGAATTATAAACGAAACGAAATCGGGGCCGAATCGATTCGCCACAGTAATATATGTATAGGTAAAGTTGTATCGATACAATAAAGCCACGCAATCGTTGTGGCTGTATTGGAATTCAAACTTTCTTGTAAGATGAATTTGTTGTGCGATTGGAAAATTTTATGTGATTGTGTTTTTTTGTTAAGATCGTAGACCGGTTGTGCACTTACAGTTTGAACGATTGGCAAGACTAAGTATTTTTAGTCAGCTGGCAATCAGATGGGTGAACAAAAAGTGACACTTATTTGTGGTGTTCACGTACATATGTAGTAGTATTGAGTTCGATTTCCTAAATACTATGGTTTTTTAATGGCTTGTGAAGGATGCCTACCCAGACATGGTCAATGTGTCCCCAATCTATCACTCTGTCAGAAGAGATCTGTGAGAGAGAAAAGTGACAGAAAATAGCACCGGTGAAAGTGGCAGCAATATTGCTCTCGACGGAGAAGAGAGAGCACATAATAGGTTCTGGTGCCAGCTAAGACCCAAATGTGGTACGGAAAAATACGCTCAGACCATATAACTTAAACTTTAACATTTGCTTTAAGCTTGTTATCAAATGTTACAAATAGGGCAATGGTTTGTTTTTCACCCTGCACTAAGGAATAATCTTTGTATCGCAGGGGACTTTACAAACATATAAATTCACGGACACAAAGTCACCCATTCAGGTCAACCATTTGTAGATCACACAAAGAGTTATTCTGTGTGGGAATCGAACCCACAACACTCGGGCAGGGATCTAAACTACTCCACCATCTGTGCAGTTTATTATAATTATTAAGATAATGCAAAATAGCAGTCCAAGCTTTTACAATCATTATTATTTTAAACTTCTTGAATTATTGTATTGTCATCGATCCTTGATAAGGGTGCAAAGCTTCAATTCAATCTGACGTTTTGAAGTGCGTCAAAATCACGTTCAAAGTTAATACAAATGCGAAGCTAATATAACGGCTGTAAAAAGGTTGCCTGTCAGAAAAAAAGAGCGTAGGTACCAGATATTCGAACCGTGGGTTGAGATTATGTTAGATGGTGATAAATATGAATGTATTGAAGACTAACTGACGCCCACTACTTCGTCCTGTCCTGTTTACCTTATATCCAATAATCTCTAGTTATATGCTTGTAATTAAATGCTTATTTTTTATAATTTGTGAAGACGCAATGATAACTTAATGGCAAGCTAAGGCAGAATAATTGTGTTCAATCCTCTCTGTGGGGTCAAGATAATGTAAAGATTTTCGGAATCATATTGCTTATTTTGTCCCAGATTATCACTGTCTCCCGAAAGAAAATGTCGGGAGTAAACATCCATTGCCGAGTTTCTGAGAGCTCTATTATCAGGACAGTAAGTAATAGACTGCGAAAAAATTAACTTAATATAATATTTCTTTTCAATTCCTACATTATCTTTATGTATTTAAATGTGAGTTTGTTTGTATGTTACGCCACTGATTACCATGAAATGTTATCGATATTAAATAAAAAATAAGCAAATAAGTTAATTTTATCCTGGAAAAATAGCCGGTTTATGTGAGTTAGTTATTTTTGAATCTAGATGTTAATGTACTTTATCGTCTCAAGTGTTTAAAACAAAAGACTTTTCCCTTTTACTGCATATAATTTGGACGAATGATTAAAGATCGAATACGACATATGTATGGAACCGCGACCGTCTAATAATCTATTGAGTGATATTTCTATTAGACGGTTTTTTAAAAATGTTTACCGCCCAATGAAGTGGGCGCGGGTCAGCTAGTGCGGTATAAAACTAGTTATGATTAAATCTATTTTTCACATCTATACTATTATAAAGCTGTAACAGAGCTGTGTCTGTACATTTAAGATATTAGTGAAAAAATAACTTTAATAGGCTATATGGGCGTGTCTAAACTCAAAACATTATTTTTTAGATTTTATGTCTGTTTGTTTGTTCGTGCATCACGCAAAAACTATTAAACAGATTTTGATGTAATTTATTTTATTTGATAGCTTTTGACTAGACTTAAAAGCTTGTATACATTTTATCCCGCTACTATATTGGAAACCGGAGATATAACCTGGTATTTTTATAAAGCTGTAACAGAGATGTGTATGTGTACATTTAAGATATTTGAGAAAAAATGACTGGATTGGGCTATATAGGCGTGTCTAAACATAAAACAATTTATTTTTTATTGTTGTCTGTTTGTCTGTTTGTTCGTTCGCGCATCACGCAAAAGCTACTGAACGGACTTTTATGCAATTTTTTTATTTGGCAGCTGTTGATTTGATTTAAAAACTGGTATATTTTATCCCGCTACTATATCGGGAACCTGAGATATAACCTAAAAACTAGCTTAGCTAAAAGCCGCAGGCAAAGATTAGTACAATATAAATGTATAGAAGATACGTCGGATGGTGTATAAAACCTATGATAAACATAACCGCCACTACGTATATATAGTTAGTTATATTCAAAGTTTTACTCGCATGATTAATGTATGGTTTTTCCCTGAATACTTATTGCTGAACGTTTTCAGGATTTCGTTCGTTCCAATCACTTTCTATATTTGCTTACTCACACTAAATCCAAAGTAAAATATTGGCTGGTTGATAGTGATGTGTATAATTTTCAGATTTAAATCAGTTGGAGTTTGCGATACGTTTAAAACTGTGTGAAACAACTTTTTGTTAGTTTGCTTAATGGTTTTTGAGTGTATCGCGTTCAGGCTGACAGATATTTTATATAATTATTACCTATATGTATAGATGTGCGGTAACTTGCATATAAGCAACATAGCAACATTTTACGGGCTTCGTGGCGTAGTCGGTAGTGTAACCGACTTCCGTGCACGAGGTCATGGGTTCGATTCCCACTCACGCAATTATTTGTGTGATAAACACAGATTTTTTTTTTTTTGTACTGCGTGTGGGTGTTTTCTATCTATTATATGTTAATATATAATATGTATAATTTACAAAAAAAAATAATATAATATGTATTATATCCGTAATCTAGTAACCCCATAGCACAAGCGTTAAGCTTAGTTTGGGACCAGAGGACGCTGTGTAAAATGTCCGTGAATATTTATTTTATTATTATTTATTATTAAAGTGTACTTTTTACGTCTTGTGTGTCTATAGATATAGGTGCTAATTTTGTTTGTAAGTTTGAATGGCAGGAATTATCTCCGAATCTACTTATCCGATTTCAAAGATTTTTCACCAATATTAAGTTTGAAAAATTTTAATAATTAAAATAATAAAGATTTTTGCAGCGGAACCGCGGGCAGAGATAGTATGAAATAAGTTTAAGGAATCTATTATATCAGTTTAAAAAAACAAACATGAAAAAGTAAAATTTAAAATGCGTACCTACCTATTCTGTGAATACGTTATAACATAACAACGACTATCTAAATATCAATCTTAATCATACTCGAGACACGTAACACCAGTAAATTACGCAAACTCATTATGCTTTTAATTAGAATTGTAATTTATTTTATAAATTACAATTATAATAAAATTTATTTTATAAATTACAATTATAATAAAATTAGAATTGTAATTTATTTTATAAATTACAATTATAATTAAATTGGTGGTAGGGCTGGGTACCAAGTGGGAGTACTTACTTGGTATCGGTCCCGAGCGGGTTGGTACCACCATCTCCCGTGTGACCGGCCATGATAGTTTTGGCTGTAGCAGGAGATAGCCGTTTATTCTTTAATTTCATATCAGTGAAATTAAATAGTGAGCAGCGGTTTGACAATACTCTCTGTATAGTTGAGTCCATGAGCGACGGTTACCACTTACCATCAGATGTGCCGGGCTCGTCTGTCACTACATCCAATAAAAAAAATAGTTGACAACCATTGTAGTTTGTAAGCTTAGATCAGATTTTCATTTATTAGAGCAAACTAACTTCTACACTCAAAATCTGCGTGGACTTTAAAACTGGTGACTAAAAATAATAAAGAAAAAACAACGTTTGTCATTTTTAAAGATTCGCGAATTGTACACTTATTTAAAACAACATAAACGGGTCTTTTTTCGCGTATAAATTAGGTCAAATTTTGACCACCTTTAGCCCGACGTTTCAACTGCGTTGCAGTAGGAGTTTTCCCATGACCACGGCCCGTTTATGTTACTTTGAATATTTTTGTCATATTGCTTGCGGCGCAACAGAGAAATATAGTTTCAGTATAACGCAGTATCATCTAGTGATTAAGATAAAGACTAAGGCGGTAATTTTAACATAAATTCATAATAGACCTTTACTCACCGGAATAAAAGTTTTATTCAAATTTTAACAGTTTTGCGGGGCTTTGTACCAAACATCTAAAGATGCAAACTTTTACATTTACAATATTAGTAGGTTAGCCCAAATAATATAGATATACGGCTAAGATGGCAAAGCATCTGAGACGGTATTCTAGAAGATGTAGGTTCAAATCCTGCTCGTGACTGCACTGCGTGTTATGTTCACATTTTCGCACTTTGTGTTAATCTTTATTGTTATTGGATTTTAACAGCTCTGAGGTACTCTCAGAGCTCACCGAGATGGTGTTAAAGCATTTTAGTACATATCATTTGAATATGACGCCATGATTCAAAGTATTGTAAAATTGACTTTCAAGTTTTAATTACATTGTTAGGTTAACATTTTAAAAATAGTAACATTTTCTTGACTGGAGCATCTTACAAATTTAATAAATACAGTCTGCAAAATCTGTCCCATGATATTTGTACTCACTGCAGAACATTAATAATTTAACGCGGACATTTCAGCCCCTTGCTTTCTGAAATTTTAATACCACCCTCACAAGTCTTTTTTTATTATTCGCCCGGATTTATTGGAAAAGCTTCTTATTTATTTTAATAACTTTTTCATGTGTATTTGTGTTGAATAAGTTACTTTATATCATTCTAGTTATTCATCGTTTAATTTGATACGTATATATACCTCCAGTGAGATTTTTTCAAGAATTTGCAACTAGCTTAAAGTTTTTAAGCCTCGTAATCTTATTAATAATCTGTTAATATTTTTAAGCACTAAGCCCATTATTCACCAAAATATAACACTGATTTAAAACACTGTTTCAGCTGCCAGAGTATTTGAAATAGTGCTACTTATTTCACTTATTACTCGAGTTTCAATATAAATATCATCCATCCATCCATCAGCCTTTCAACGTCCACTGCTGGACATAGGCCTCCCCAAGAGAACGCCACAACGAGCGGTCCCGTCATGGGGGTTAATGTCGTAATCGCCACGCTTGGCAGGCGGGTTGGTGATCGCAGTGGATGTTGTTAATACTCGAGGGAGTGCTGCTGCTCACTCCCCCGGTAATATAAATTTAATTTGTACTAATATTAATAAAAGCCTGTTTTTAGTTATATTAATTAGATCAAATTTATGAATGTGGAAAAAAAGAGAGAACTTTCCATTATTCCGAGATATTTTCTGCGCTGCAGACTATAATGTGTCGGGATGATCGGTTAGATGATTAGTAGTTGCAGCGTGAAAGTGCAACAAATAAACGAACAAACAATTAACTCACTTTCGCATTCGTAGTATTTATAGTATTATAAATTTGGCTCATTTCTTGCCGAACAGCCCTGAGGATGCCTCGAGTAAAGGCGAAACACATGTCAAATTTGTGTTCCGATTTTTGCGGAATATAACCAGAATCTTAGAACCACAATCACATTGGTGAGATTCTTTTCATTATTCTGCATGCTACTTTACTATTATCATATTCTCCTATCTGGAGAGAGTGTGGATGGGCAATCTTAGGTTATTTTGTTGTATCCTAAGATAATCGGGATTGAAAATCCGTGGGTGAGTTGTGGGCTCTCCTCCTAAAATATCTATTCTATAATAATAACAATGGTCTTCCGCCAAGTGTCTCCTTGTTCAATAAATTAATTAGTATTAGTAAGGGTAATCTTATGGTACAGCCTGCTTAACTAGCTTCTACGAGTACTTAGGAAGGCGTTCATTTAAATAATTATTAGTTTACTTTGTAGTAATGACTATATCGAAGGCTAATTAGGCTACTTATACATTTGATTGAAGTTGTTTCTTGCCCTAAGTAAGTTGAAGCAATGTTAACGTTTATCAATATACAATATTATACTTTTTTTTGGTTTTATTTTAAGCCTACCTAAACGCACACCCCGTCATTCAGGGCAACAATCAGAGTAGTCTGGGGCCCGCTAACTTAAAATACCACTAAATATACACGCCATATGACATCTCTCCGCCTGTACTGGAGGGCCACTGGAACATTGGTACGTTGCTTCAGTGGTCCGCCGGCGGCTTATTCTATTGCGTATCCTCTACTGAGCGACATGGAGCATCGCAACTCTCGGGGTAGACCTTGCTTCATCTGGTTAATGGTCTTGCTTTCTACTTCTACTCGTATTGTAACAGAGAGACCGGTGATTATATAATATAAAACATAAATCGATAATATCGCGTAAACCGCAAGTGATTAACAATAATTTTGTTTAATTAAACGTCTTTAACTCCGTTACTACGAGTTATCATATTATGGAGATAATAATATACTAAGCAGAGATTGTATTTCCCGCATATTTTATTCTACCATCTTATTTTGCAGAGTAACTTAATAAATGTTAATTACTATAATACTCTTTAAATTTTATCCGAAAAGTAAAGAGACGGATAAATTTGCCGGAAAAGATTATTATGAAATTATAAGTGTTATAATTTGTAATATAACCTTGTTATGTCGGATTTTACAAGAATATATATTGAGATATTGAAATCTCGACGGTTTAACGGTTTTTCCCCACTTAAGACTCTTCATTGTGCAATCGAAAAATAATGTTTTACTACTGTTTTGAAGAGATGAAACAAACGTATTTACGCGTTTGTATTAAGTGCTAAAAAGGCGTCTCACTGTGTGCGAATCATACCAACCAATGATGTTTCAGTACCTTTATTTAAAAAAAAAACCTCGTGAGTTTGAAAAGACGTATGAAAATTTGTATCTTACATACTTTATGCATGCAACCAATGTAGTAGAATGCAAATTGCATTGCCGATAGATGGCGTTGGTCGTTAAGACAAATGTGATAAGGGAATTCGGTATTTCTAGAAATAGTACGATAACTCAGTGGATTAGAGCACTTCCCCGGAAAGGAAGGGACGCAGGTTCGATTCCCGCTCGTACTAAAATACTCTTTTTCCTTATTCACAAATTATAATTTGTACTTTTAGAGTAGCTGAGCATGTCAAGTACTAAAATATAGTTTTTTTTTGTTTTTTTGTTGTTCTTAGATTGGCACAACAGTTTTCCATTTTGGCGCGAAGTTTGAGTTGCATCTGTTATTTATATTAAATACAGTGCTGTTTTTAGTTATATCATATCTAGTGTGTATTGCGAATTTCATAATGGACAAACACATCGAACAAAGAGTTTGTTTTAAATTTTGTATCGCCAATGGAATTTCGTGTTCGGAGTCACTGAAAATGTTACAGAAGGCTTACGGTGAATCGACTTTATCAAAAACACGTGCTTATGAGTGGTACAAAGTGTTTAAAAGCAGCCGAGATGTGATGGAAGATTTGCCACGCTCTGGTAGGCTATCAACGTCTGCAACTGAAGTTAACATTACAGTCGGTAGAAGACATAAAGGAGATTTCGCGGCGAGAACTGAACTCAATTCCGAAAACAGAGTTTAAAAAATGTTTTGATGATTGGCGGATTCTCCTTTATGTCTACTACCGATTGAAAACGGGTGCCACGAAGTGGTAATTTGAGTTTAGCAAAAAGAAAGAAGTCGGCTGCAGCCATATCTGGTGAATATGGTAGTGGCTCGATGGTATTTATTGAGTGTTTGGACAAAAATTCATTCACAATGATGGCCTTGTGCGAAGGCGCATCATCGTGGTGCAAAATCTAAGAATTTTCTTTCCACAAATCTGGCCTTTTTCGTCGAATTTGCTGTCTTAAACGCTGCGTAATGCTCAAATAATATTTTTTATTTACTGTTTGACCTTCTGGTAAGAATTCCGAGTGCACAACACCGCGATAGTCAAAGAAAACAGTCAATATGACTTTGACTTTTGATCGACTTCGGCGTGGTTTTTTCGGTTTCGGTTCAGTTGGAAGTCGCCACTCCGAAGCTTGTTGACTAGTTTGCATGTCAAACTCGTAAACCCACGTCTCGTCACCAGTAACAATGCGTTTCATGAATGTTGGGTCGGAATTAACTCGTTCTAGCATGTCCTCAGCGACTCTCATGCGATTGAGTTTTTAGACAAAATTCAGGTGTTTTGGGACTAGCCGAGCGGAAACATGTTTCATACCCAAGTGATTATTTAAAATGGTATGGATCGACTCGTGAGACACAGAAAGTTTGGCGGCTATTTCTTTCAAAGTAGAATGAGAATTTTCAGTCACTATTTCCTTCACTTTTGCAATGTTAACTTCAGTTGCAGACGTTGATGGCCTACCAGAGCGAGGCAAACCTTCCACCACATCTCGACCGCCTTTATACGCTTTGTACCACTCATAAGCACGTGTTTTTTTTATAAATTCGATTCACCGTAAGCCTTTTGTAACATTTTTAGTGACTCCGAACAAGAAATTCCATTGATGATGCAAAATTTGAAACAAACTCTTTGTTTGATGTTTTTGTCCATTAAATTCGCAATACACACTAGATATGATATAACTAAAAACAGCACTGTATTTAATATAAATAACAGATACAACTCAAACTCCGCGCCAAAATGGAATACAGTTGTGCCAATCTAACAACAACAAAAAAAAAAAACAATAATTTGAATTAGGAACCATAAACAAATCATTCATTCCCAATACTTTCTTGACTGAATGTATCTATACATTGAATTACGAGTACTATTTATTCCCTTGGAAAATATACCCAAAAATTATTCAAGAGATTACAAAACGTGACACACAAACCCTTTTTTTTTTAAGGCGGTAAAAAAGGATCCTAACCGCACACCTCGTCCTTCGGGGCAACGAACAATGTAGCGTGGGGCCTTTACCCACTAAAGAAACCCGCCGTGTGCCGTCTCTCCGCCTTTATTGGCGGGTCACTGGAACTATGTTACATTCCTTCGCTGGTACCCTTACATACCTATGAGTATTTATATAACGCAATTGCTTCTAGATTTGTAGTGTTAATGATTTAAATAACAAAAAATAAACATAGTATCACCGCCTGTATTCCCCGAAGGGGTAGACAGAGGTGTATTACGCACCCCCGGTCAATGATTTCACCACGAATGTTACAAAACAGACCCAGGCTTAGAATATTGTCTATGGACTGCACTTCCAAAATCAAATCAAATAATTTTGTATTGTCACATGACGGTTGACATACCTAATCTATGACAGTCAAATATTGTTACCAGTATTATAAATCGATATTAATAAGAAATATTTAACCATAATTTAAGGTAAATTTGGCTTACAATATAATTATTGAGTGATATTACACTAATTATAATATTAGTATTGCCATTAATTACAAATTATCATTGTATGTTAATAGATTATGTTATTAAATAGATATGGAGCAAACAAAATATTATCAGGCTAATAATTATTACAATCAATGGAATACGTTTGATTAACGATGTCAACGTTAATCGCGTTCAACTCGATTAATGATACTACTCGATATCGATAGATTCTATTATGGTATTTGGGGCGTCAGAGAGATTGAACATTTATTATTGGTCAAGTATTTGTGCATTTTGTTATGCTTAAATAAAAGAATATTCCTATATTATGATCTGTACGCATGTCTTACATATTCTCACAATATTGTTGATGAATTTCTTGACGGATCATCTCAGTATCATCCATCCATCCATCCATCAGCCTTTCAACGTTTACTGCTGGACATAGGCCTCCCCAAGAGAACTCCACAACGAGTGGTCCCGTCATGAGGGATAATGCCGTAATCGCCACGCTTTGCAGGCGGGTTGACGATTGCAGTGGATGTTGTTAATACTCGAGGGAGTGTTGCTACCCACTTCCCCGGTATTCCCTCAGTCGGCTCTTACGACTCCCGTGGGTAGAGCAGTATACCTAGCAGTGTAGCAAAACGCAGCCATCATGATTATTCACGGCTGTTTATAACAAACAACAAGAAAGAAAGCTTGGTATCAACCCTAATGCTAGTATAGATCCGGCTAGAAACCCTTTTCATGATTACGTTTAATATCGGATTATAGATTCTATTAGCGAGCGGTATCGAACATCCTTTCAGGGTAAACTGTGTTGGCCCCGCGGGGGAGCACAGTTGGTTACTTGTCAAGAAAGGCGTACAGTTGCCCACCAATAGGGACCTCAAGGTCATCATCGTTTTATTAAATTACGTCTTGAGCAATAGTATTATTTTCGTATTTTATATTTAAATACCTAAAAGTCGGCATTTCATATTTTATCAGATACAAGCTGCAGTCCTGGACTCTGCCGTGTATAATTTAACTTTCCTACTTTATTATTTTTGCGTGGACCCCTAGTTCTTATAACATTAGCTATATTCTAGTAAATCTCACTTAATTACTTACTTATCATCGCCATCTCCATTGCGGGGTGTCCAGTCTCTGTCTAGAGAGAACAGAGTGCCAAAAGGCTCTATTCTTGCGTACATCTCTTGCTTCCAGTAAGCCTTGTCAAAATTATTTTGGTGCTTAGCTGAAACAAACAACCAGACAAAAAAAATATATTTAGCAATTCAAATCAAAGCCAGTGCCCACTGTGACCATCGATATTCTCGAGATGGACCAGGGCCCGTAGAATATAACTCACTATATCTTATCCGCCGTGTGGGGCCGGCTTTAGAATTGTCCCACCCCTCTCCACTCATGGGAGTCGTAAGAGCCGACTGAGGGAATGCCGGGGGAGTGGGCAGCAGCACTCCTTGGAATATTAATAACATCCACTGTGATCGCCAACCCGCCTGCGAAGCGTGGCGATTACGGCACTATCCCCCATTCTTGGGGAGGCCTATGTCCAGCAGTGGACGTTAAAAGGCTGACGGATGGATGGATGGATATCTTATCGACATTGTATCGTCTCGCTTGTGATTGGTAGAGAAATCGACGCGTGATGTCGCAATAATCGCTTGGCCAATCTCAGGTGATCTCTCAACTAATTTTTCTAAATTCAATCTTTAGTCCATCACACTGGCCCAGCGTGGGCCGGAAGACTTAACAAGCTATCGTGAAAATCTGTCGGGCTTGCAGGTTTCCTCAAGATGTTAATTTAATTTCGAAAAATCAGAGGTATATTGCTTCGTGCGGTCAGGACCACAGACGGAATATCATACTTGAAAGCACTTTATTGGCAGTCCTTGGTTTTACCGTTAGGCTATCACTGACTTTTATTAATGCTTAAAAATAGGTGGAACCTATTTATTTATTATTCTTGTTAAGGCGGGAAAAAATTTAAGAACCGCGGTCCACTGGCACTGTGTGACACTACTTCAGTAGTACTCCTACCCTACAGTTGTATTTCAAGTAAAATCTATGTTAACATTTCAATCCCACGTATGTACATCACGAAATACCATCGGACGTGTCGGTACGTCTGTCCCTACTGACCTAACGATCAACATTTCCGTATTAACGAAGGGTGAATTTATTAGTACTGATCACGCTACATACATTTCCCCGAGGAGGTTTCGTAAAGGGATTTTTGGATGTATCGCTTACCCGATGGTGTGGTTTCATGTTGAAATAATCTTATGTTCTTATCGTTTAATTATAAACGTATAAGAAAGAATATTATATTGTAAAAATACTTATTACTCAAAACATAAGCCTATTAGTATTTTTCAGGCGGACAAAACGTACTTCACTGCTCAGAGAGAATGCGCGTTCTAGTGTTTCCTCATCCACTAAACAAACCGCCTAGCGCTTTTTCTGCCTGTATTTATTACAACGGGGGCCTTGTGACGTAGTCGATAGTGTAACAGACTTCCGTGCACGAGGTCGTGGGTTCGATTCCCACTTAGGACAATTATTTGTGTGATGAACACTGATATTTATACTGCTTCTGGGTGTTTTCTATCTTTTATATGTATGTATTTACAAAAAGAAAGTAATATATGTATTATATCCGTAATCTGGTACCCATAGCACATTAAGCTTAGTTTGGGACCAGATTGAGCTTAGTTTGGGAGACACGTTAAGCTTAGTTTGGGACCAGAGGACGTTGTGTGAAATATCTATGAATATTTATTTATAATTATTTACCGGTGGTCTTTGCACCTTCTGTATCACATCAGACCAACGCGTTATATTGGATTAATTAATCTTTGATTGTGGTTTAAGCATCAACAATAATTGGTTTCAACCTATGAAGGCTCTACCCTTCCTTGTTACAGCTTTTCACAGAAAATCAGCGTCAAACAGCGGTAGGTAACCCTGCCAGACCACTGAAGGAATGCAATATGGTTCCGATGGCCCCCCTATGAAGGTGGAGAGACAGCACACGGCGAGTTTCTTTAGTGGGTGAGGGCCCCACACTACCCTGTTCGTTGCCCCTGAACGCCGGGGTGTGCGGTTAGGAACATTTATTCCCACCTTAAAAAAAAGACTTTTTAACTACCTCTGTGGTGCAGCGGTAGAGTAAGCGACTGCTGATCATGAGGTCTCGGGTTCGATCCCCGGGTCGGCCAGTGTTATTGAGATTTTTCGTAAAAGAAAATAAGAAAAATTCTCAGTAGCAGCCCGGAGTTTGGAAATGTGCCCGGTAGATGTCAATAGGCTCGCCCCCTATTACGTGGAACTTAAACGTACGGATAGTCGTGGGTGTGTAATACACCTCTGCCTACCCCTTCGGGGAATACAAGCGTGATGCTATGTTTAAAAAAAAAGTACCCTGCCATTGTGTTTCGTATGGTGATTAAGAGCTCTGGAGGCTCAACTCCCGTTGCTACTAAAAGTAACTACTAATATACTCTAAAACCAACTATTATTAAAACTAAGGGTTTGGGGTCGTTAAATTCGGATAAAAAGTAAAAAACAAATGAAGAATGTTTTATTGAAACTAAACTGAAGAGTAGTTGTAAAACAAACAATATATTATTTGACTTTGTAGTGTTGCTATTTGAACTAAATGAGACTAATTATTTAAAAATACAGCTCGATAAATGAACTTAAGTTGGGCACGATATTAGATCATAATGATATGCCCGTAACGTGCTACACAATCGAACATTACAAAGTTTACTGCATACTAATTGCCACTCGCGAATTCTTCTTCGTCTGAAATATAATGCCTTTATTTTAATCCAAGCCATGCACTCCCTAGCAGTGAAAACCACATGAAAATCCGTTGCGTAATTATAGATTTGTGCCTCTACAAACAGACAACTAGACAGATAGAAAATATATAAAATAATACTTTGGAAAATCCAAAAGTGCACGCCTCATAATCTTCATCGTTCTCAATAAAATTGATTACCTATTTGATAAGTAACTAATTATGTATTGGTCTTACTAAGTAGTTTTCAATAAATCACATAGATCTATAGCGCTAATTTCAAAAACTACTAATGAGGTTTTCATGTCTTATACGCCATCTAGCGCTAATTTTAAGAAGTATTTCTATATTGGTCTATAAAAATAGTTCAAGTAATTCTCACGAAATAAGGTATAGCGTAGCGCTGGTTTTAGTCGAGCGTAAATATTCACATTTTTTTTTGTTTATTTAATAACAATTAAACCACGTCGAATCAGACCGTGAAAAGTAATAGGGCTCTATTCGTAATCATACTAATTCGTAAAAAAAAAAAGACTCGATTAGTAAAGTATTTTGGTCGTTATCGTGTTAACATACATTACCTACAACAAACGGACGTCCAAGACAGAACTTTTCCAAATAGTTTTTAACTAGTTTAAATAAAAAAAATGGCATCAACAATATCATGAGTGTTAAAAATATGGGTTTTTTTTGTTATGTGTATGTACATATTATTTTACAAGTGCAATATATGATAAATAAAGACATTGTAAGTTAGAAAAATCATTTTTTCTGCGTGAAACGAGAATAGTACACACCTCAACGCTTCGCTTATGTGGTGGTGTGCAATAGAAAATCGTTATTTTGTGTTTTATTACCTGTCTCATAACGACTCTTGTCCATTTTATAACTATTTTAAATTAGATTCTGCCCGCATATTCGTCTACGGGGACTTCAGAATGTAAATACCTAACTTTATGGCAAATTAATATATCTCTGCATATACACTTTCCTTTTTTTCAGGATAAATAACCTGCATCCCTTTCATAGCTCCAGACTCTATCAATGCAAAATTTCATGCTGATCGGTTCAGTAGTTACAGCTTGAAAGCGTTACAAACGATAAAACGCGCTTTCGCATTTATAATATTAGTAAGCAAGTATAGACAAACTGGGTATCTACTCCTTTTTATGGGAAAATAACGATAATAGAGGTAATCTATCTCTAAATATTATAAACTATATATTCTTTCCGTGACATCGTCCACGTGAACATCAGAATATAAATAAGTACTTCACTCTACAGTACATTAATTACCTCTTTGCAAAAATAGCTATCCACGAACCATTCATTTTTCCAGGACAAAAGTAGCCCGTTCTGGACAGACATGCAAAATTTCAGGAAGACTAGTTCAGTAGTTACAGGTTGAAAGCAAATAAACTCACTTTCGTATTTATAATATAAGTAGGGAGAGTATTTTGATATTAACTTTTAAAGATTCGCAAATTGTACACGTATTGAAAGTAACGTAAACGGGTCTTTTTTCGCGTATAAATTAAGTGAATTATTTTCTTAGTTAATTTTTATGTTTTTAAAGCATTTGACATTTGATACTTCGCACTTTATGTTCAAAGATACCCTATTATATATATTTATCATTTACAATGTGTTTACTAGTTGCGTACCTAATAATTGTTCACAATTTTTAATAATAGACAAAGCAAGAACTGCCAACACTAGTATCGGGTTCAACCGCGAGTCCGAGGATGAAACTGTGCCAGGCATGTACATTTTAAATTACGAAATGAAGTAGGTACTTATTAAATTTAATTACAACTTACACTGCCTGGTGAGTTACATCTTAAGGTACTCTCAATATCTTTATTAATGCGGGAAAAAACGTTCTTAACTGCATACCTTGTCGCTCGAGGTAATTACCAGGATATTGTGGGGTGGGTGAGGCCCACTAAATAAACCCTACGTGTCTCTTCACCTGTATAGGCGGGACCACTGAAACTACATGACATTACAACATTACTATATGACAGTCCACTGGAAAGGAAATCACCATGCCTGAGAGATATTTTTAACGGCTTGAGAAGTCTGGCCAATTTGCATTGAGGTAGTCTGATATACTATGTTCCGTCTCATATGAGATATATTCACTATAAATAAGGCAATATTAATTTAATAATAATTCTCTGTAATCAGTTATTGTTTCAAAGTTTCAAAGGAATCCCCGAACATATTAAGAACACGTTTATCATACTCACATATTACCGTATTAGTATAAAGAATGATGACGACGCTGAAAACCTTTCTCTGTCAAAATTTGAAACCTTCGCGTTAAATTATGAAGGTACGATCCCTTCCGGTTTTGTTACACCATGAAAGAGTTACAAAGAAATTTCACATCGATCGGTTATGCCCGTTCTCTTTCTGCTAGCGATAGAGGTGTTTAACGGCGTGTTTAGTTCAATTAAAATTAATTCAAGCTTAGTATTTTAGACTGAAACCTCAACGAATACATCTAATTTATAAAATTCTCGTGTCAGTGTTTGTCACCATTCCCCTCCAAAACGGCTAAACCGATTCTTATAAAATTTTGTGTGTACATACTGAATAGTATGTCTGAGAATAGGATGTAAACTATTTTTCATACCCCTAAGTGATAAGGAACACACGCCAAATTTGTGGACACATTTTTTTATTTTAAGATTCAATATTAAAAAATACATACAACCCTAAATTTTCACCATTCTACTGCCAACCCCAGTTTTTTAATAGCAATATTAGTACTTTAATCATTTTCATTGTAAGATATTCACGAAAAAAAAATATGGCGATACGAAGTTCGCCGGGTGAGCTATTAGTCTTTATATAATTAAATCTTCTATGTATGTGTATGTGACTGAACTCCTGTTGGACCGATTTTGATGAATTGTTTGTGTATGTTCGAGTAAGTACCGGGATGGTTTAGTTAGATTCACATTTGGAACCGTGGTGGAAGGTGGCGTTATGATAGGATTTCTGATTGTTTTTTATTCAATTTTCCTAATATAAAGCATATACCTACTTCACAACAAAATTTCCCACACCAACCCTTAGTAGCTAGAAAATAATCTATAGTAGCTAAAATAAATGAACGTTTTAAGGCTATAAATAGGTTAGCTATGAAGCTTGCAAAGAACCCCTTATTTTGGGAGCTTTGTACTAATATTTACTCTTATTCGAAATATGTTTTTCAACAGATAAAAACAACAAGCGATAAAGAACAAAGGATTGAATAAATATTATGATTTTTATTCTAAGCCCATAAGTGTATTATTTTCTTCAGAAATGATTGGATAATACTATTATTCTTAGGCTTTTATATATTTATAGGCAAAGCAAACTTTCACTGGTTTGGTATCGATCAAAAATTGATACCTATCTATGATCACCTGACTGTTTTAAACCGTGCGTCAGAAGGCACGTTAAACATTGGGTTTGAAATAACCTTCTGATAGCTAAATATTCTCAAAAAGCCGACCCGTACTATAATAATAAAAAAGGAAAAAGGATAACAGTATTGCAAACGCTAAAAAATAAATGAGAACCTGTCTATTTAACTTTTTGAAGCAACAGTAAATAAAAGGAACGGTGAGCACATAATTTATATATCAATAAGGCTAACAAGTAATAAATCCAGATTAAGTCACAGAATTCAGTGTAAAATTCAGCGGCAGAGAATCTTACGTGCTACGAGTATTCTTGTTGACCCTTATCACGACGTGGCCTGAAACTGTCACTGAAGAACTGACACAGTACAAAACATTCGCCTCACTTGAATATCCGCCTTGCACAACAGTAGCTGATAGACGAGGTTGCTTTATTTATTTTACATTAAGTTTTTAACACAACATTTAATTATTTCTTATATTTATGCGTATAATTTTCCCGCTATATTAACGTTTCTGATATATAACCTAATAGTCATTAGAGGACTGGAGTATGTTCTAGGGTAATACGTTATTTTTTGCACGCCTCATAAGCGAAGTACTACTACCTAAGTACTACTCTCGTTTCATGCAGAACAACTGATTTTTTCAAGCTTAAAGTGTCTCTATTTATCGTATATTGCATATACACACATATCAAGAAAAAACACTATTTTTAACACTTATGATATTTTTGATGCCCTTTTTGTTATTTAAACTAGTAAAAAAAACTGTTTAAAAAGTTCTGTCTTGGACGTAAGTGTGTTGTAGGTAATGTATGTTAACACGATAACGACCAAAATGCTTTACGAATCAAGTCCTTTTTTTCTTTTACGACTCGCCCTGTCACTTTTCACGGTCTGAATCGATGTGGTTTAATTGTTATTAAATAAAAAAAAAATAGTGAATATTTACGGTAGACTCGACACTAAAACTAGTGCTATAACTTATTTCGTGAGAACTACTTCTATAAACCAATATAGAAGTACTTCTTAAAATTAGCGCTAGATGGCGTATAAGACATGAGACCCACATTAAAGCTTTTTGAAATTAGCGCTATCTATGTGATTTATTGAAAACTACTTAGTAAGACCAATCCATTATTAGTTACTTATCAAATAATCAATTTTATTGCGAAAATTTTATTCTGTTCGTGTGGTGACGGATTAAGTATACAAGTGTCACCACCCCATTCTTTCCCACGGGTGTCGTATGAGGCGACTAAGGGAAGTAAGCAATTATCATCCATTGTATGACTGGTGGTAGGGCTGGGTACCAAGTGGGAGTACTCACTTGGTATCGGGCCCGAGCGGGTTGTACCACCATCTCCCGTATAACCGGCCATGAAGCACATCGTTGCGTTTTGGCTGTAGCAGGAGATAGCCGTTTAATCTTTCATTTCATATCGGTGAAATAAAATGGTAAGCAGCGGTTTGACAATACTTTCGGTATAGTCGAGTCCATGGGCGACGGGTACCATTTACTATCAGATGGGCCGAGGCAGGTCTGCCACTACATGCCATAAAAAAAAAAAATAGATTATGAGGCATGCGCTTTTGGATTTTCCAAAGTATTTGTAACTATGTGGACGGCAAACAAGCAAAGAGGCATCACACAGTTAGGATACCAAGGAGAGGATAGGAAGGATAACAAGGAGAGGATAGGGAGGAGGTTCGGGCCTCGGGCACTCTCACTCACCATACAAAACACAATAATAAGTACTATTACTGCTGATTCACGTTGATCTTCTGTGAGAGGGTGGTACTTCCCGGACCGAACCAGCACATTTATGCTGGGATAAGCAAGGCTGTACCATTAATATCCCAATATCCCATAGTTTTACCACTAAGCTCCCAGTGCATTGATTCTGAAATATAACCTAATAATAACACCATGTAACGGCACAGCGACTCCATGAAATTGAATGCCACATATCCCAGCATTTAACCATTTGCATATGCTACATTAGTAATTCAAGTCGAAATTAAAACGGTAGTCGCTATTTAAACCACTGTAAATATTCACTTTGTACAAATACAGTCATTACTTCTACAAAGTATTTATTTTGCCCACTAACAAGGTAGATCATAATTTGCCATAAAGAGCTCGTTCAAAAGCTTTACCATTGCAAATTCAAACAAACAAATGCCCTAGTTCTTACTTTTGCAGAAAACGAACAGCCGTTTACCGTCATAATCCTCTGCAGAATAAAAGTCGTGAATATTACAACTGCGCTCTCCAACGCTGGCTGAGTTACATCACTAAAACTACTTTTAAATTAAAACCGCAACGTATTGTCAGCGACAACAGGAAGCGGTAGTGTTGAGGAGGTTCTGTTACAGGAAATTGCGGGCTCGCGGCTGCTGACAGCGAAACTTAGGGTCAACACACATTTGGTTTGCAATTTAATTTGCACTTGTATTATTAACATATGTATACAGAAATGAACGAATAATTTAAAAGAATTTGCACTTAACCTCCGGAAAGTGTGATGAGGTCATCTGTGCTCTCTTGTGTCTTCATACAACTCAGCTGATGTAATTTGGCTGAATTGGCAAAGCATCTGGACAGTATCCAGGAAATGCAGGTTCAAATCCTGCTCGTGGCTAAAGTATGTCAAATGCTAAAAAAGTATATACATTTTTGAAATAAAACTACGTTTACGGAATCTATCGCGTTTACTTGATTTTTATACTATCCCGACATTTCGAATACTTTACAGCATTCATGATTACGGGTGGACTTAGATGGTGGGTGTCCAAAGCTGATATGTTGTTCCAACCTGCCCTTGCAGGATGCAGGAGTGTACATTGGGCAAACAAAGAGATCCATATCCTCCTCGCAAAAGAACATCGATATCGTCCTAGAATGATACGTATTGAAATTAAGAAACATCCCAATTTCAATAGAGAAGACGGCTGGGTCTTACCATCGAGCTGGAATCCTGTGATAGGCCTCACCAAACATAATACAAGAAGGCACACCACAAGATTGCAAGACACAGTTAGCGCTTATTGTGTAGATAAAACCCACAGTAGTGATTAGTTAGTATTTCCAGATAAATTTAATAATCCGTAACTGTTGTTGCCTACTGAGTTTTCTGGCCGGATCTTTCTCAGTCAGGCCGTGTTCCGATCCGGTGGTAGCTTTTTAGTCTTGGCTTCAATTAAAATCAATATATTTAATAATATAAACTTATAATCAATATTGTCTACTAACTGGTAGTTTTTTGATTACTTAAAAATTTTTAAATTTTAATTGGTAGTTTGTGGTAAAATTTTTAAGCACTAAATTTTAAAACTTAAAGAGTAGTATTATACTAATTTTATTATACTAGCTTAAAATATCATACATTGTAAGTATAAAACTTAAAGTAGATATTTTTAAATGTGTTTCTTAATATTATGTGGATTGAAATAAATAAACCAAAAATTTGTAAAATCATATTACTGAGGGTAGGTGAAACCGTTGAAATAACATATCAGCTTTGGACATCTACCATCTAAGTTCACCCGTGATCATGAATGATGTAAAGTATTCGAAACGTCGGGATAATATAAAAACCAAGTAAACGCGATAGATTCCGTAAACGTAGTTTTATTTCAAAATGTGTAAAATTCGCGTAAATGTTAGAAAGTATTAAAGTATGTAAAAATATCTAAATATTTCTATCATCCATCCATCTGCCCTTCAACGTCCACTGCTGGACATAGGCCTCCCCAAGAGAACGCCACAACGAGCGGCCCCGCGCCGACCGCATCCAACGGCTCCCCGCGGCTTTGACCAGATCGTCAGTCCATCTGGTGAGGGGCCGTCCTACGCTGCGCCGTTCGATACGTGGTCGCCACTCGAAAACCTTTCTTCCCCAACGGTTGTCGGTTCGTCGAGCGATGTGGCCTGCCCATTGCCACTTCAGCATGGCAACCCAGCGGGCTATGTCGGTCACTCTCGTTCTCCTACGGATCTCCGTATTACGGATTCGATCACGTAGGGAAATACCAAGCATAGCCCGCTCCATAGCCCGCTCCATGGCCCGCTAAATGACTTTGAGCCTTGATACGGGGCCAACATTCAGAGACCACGTTTCTGTTCCGTATGTCATCACTGGTAACACACACTGGTCGTAGACCTTCGTTTTCAGACACTGCGGAATATTGGACGAGATGATCTTCCTTAGCTTCCCGAACTTTGTCCAGCCGAGTTGGATTCGTCGAAATATTTCTAGGGCTGCGCCATTATTTGGTAAAAATTTTAATTGTAAAATTAAGTTTACCTGTTCGGTATATTGTATGAAAATACTTCCGACAGATGGCGCAGGTGGCACTCAAAACGTTAAGAATGAATGTGTTATCGAAATTAGCAGTCAGGAGCAATTGTCACGATGGCTGAATTGGCAAAACATCTGGACGGTATCCAGGAGATGCAGGTTGAAATCCTGCTCGTGACTGTGACGTTATATTCGATTTCACATTTTCATACTTTGTGTTGAAATATTTTTATTTATTATATAATATAGTAATAGGATACATTCACGTTATTTTACACACATGTGTACAAGCACATATTGAAAAAGTTATGATAATTTTATTTTTACAAAATAACTTCGACGTTTTCCCATCTGACAGATGTCCCGAGATGTCTATGGTTTTTTTACTTTTTTCAAGTACTTTCTACTTAATCCTATGCATATTCCTGTGTACCTATGTGTGTCAAATAAAAAGTATTTTCTTTCTTTCTAAAAAGAAACAAATTATAATAAGATTTTATAATAAAAATGTATAATTAATAAGACGCAAACATTTAAACCAGAAACGTACCTACATCTATTCTATTAATTATAAAGTGTTTTCATGGAGAATATTTTCTCTTACAAACGAAGCATTTGTCAGAAAATAAAGGTTTTTATAGTCTTTTGAAATGAATAGACACATCTAGGAAATGGCGGTATCGCGGTGCACGTCGACATACAATGTTCAACGTTCATAGTATCGGTAATGCGGAAGCTGAATGCTTGTGCGATTTTGATCTTTATAGATATATTACCTTGGTGATCTATAGGTATTATTATAAAGGTGTAACAGAGCTTTTTTTTGAAAGGCCTTGATTAGACGTTAAAACTGGTATACATTTTATCTTGCTACTAGGTATATCGGGAACCTGAGATATAACCGAAAAACTAGCTTTTGGCTGCGGCGAAGCCGCTGGCAAAGGCTAGTTAATAAATAATTATAGTAAGGGTTATTATAGGCCATCACTCATTGAGCCGGCGCTGGCGTGATGGACTATGGCCTTATCCCTCTCACCATGAAACCCGCGCTCGATAGTGGGATAGAAGAAGGGATGATACAAAAGGGTTAGAAATTTGGCAAAAAGAGTCGACTGAAGTAATGCCATTCAGTTCCAGTAGTGTGCCATTGTAGGTGATGACAGCACACTACGGGCTTATAAACATTAGCGTTACAACGATATTCTCCGATTCTATCTGTATACGCATTTTGGGATAGGTATTTTGGTATGTCTAATAAATATAATTTTGCTCTGTATTTTGTGTGATGCATGCTTATGATTTTTTTTTGGGCGCATTGCGAGTACCGTATCACGAAGTAAGATTAAAACTAGTTGCTTGTAAGTTAGTAGGTCTCGATGCGATGGCAAATTAGCAATTGTAACTCTCATTCCCTCAAATGTACATCATTACACTTGGGTATTATTTAATATATGCTAAATAAATGTTCACATGAAAAAGTTAGTTTCTAATAAAACTACATTACACTACTAAGTTCCACATACAAGTTTATTTTTTAACTCCTGCATTTTGCGCATTCCGTAGAGTCTGAGATGACGTATAAGGTCGCATGTCTCACGGCTTATCGCATACTTCGTACACAATTTAATTTAAAATTCTTTACGTTCTATGCTAGGAAATGAGGTTGAATATGAATATTTTTAGACGCCTACTCGAACAACACTGGAGTGTGCACTTAGAATGCATAATTATTAAATACCAGCCTTTGCCAGAGGCTCCACCGCAAACAAAAGTTCGTTTTGGCTTATATCTCACGTTCCTGTATAAATAGCAGGATAAAATGTTTAACCAGTTTTTAAGTCTATTCAAGAACCATAAACTACACAATACAATTGTTGTTACAATTTGTACAATTATATAACAAAAAAAGGATATTATTTTTTCTATTTAAGAACATACACATAATAAAATCAGAACATATACATATTAAAGTCTTGTCCGTGTGGTGACGGACACAGAATACAATTGTCACCACCCCATTCTTTCCTAAGGGTGGTGAGGCGACTAAGGGAAGTAAGCAATTGTCATCCATTGCATGACTGGTGGTAGGCTGGATACCAAGTGGAAGTACTCACTTGGTATCGGGCCTGAGCGGGTTGGTACCACCATCTCCCGTGTGACCGGCCATGAAGCACATCGTTGCGTTTTGGCTGTAGCAGGAGATAGCTGTTTATTCTTTCATTTCATATCTGCGAAATGAAATGGTAAGCAGCGGCTTGACAATAGTCTCCGTATAGTTGAGTCCATGAGCGACGGTTACCATTTACCATCAGATGACCGTGGCTCGTCTGCCACAACATGCAATAAAAAAAATTTTGAGGATATACATATAAAATTAGATAAGGTACTAAATAAATTGTGTTAATTTAATTTTAAGTTAGTGTACCTATAACACAAAAGGCAAATAGGCAAGTATTTCCTCAGGTCCTGTCCATGCATGGTTGCTTGAAAGAGACATGCGTTGATGAAAATGAACAAAAAATTAACCTGTATACTTGAAAAAAATATTTCAGCGTTATGAAGGTTACCGTTTTGGTTCGGTAACGGCGTCCAGTGTCAACAGACACCAGTCACACCAGCCATGTGTGTGCAGGAGATATTATAGTGCATGATATGTATACGCAAATACAAGTGCACTCTCTGATCCCTCAATCTCATAGTCCAATGGGACGGCACAAAGAGTAGAATAATCTAAAAAAAGAGGGACGGCATTCCAAGACATTTTATTGATGGCCCGGCCCGGAAATTTTTGAAGTTATACTTCTTTTGGCGCGTTTGGGAAAAATTATGAGAGTAAATTTTTACGATGCGCGCGCACACCGTCATGAGAAACCGACACCCTGAAGTTAGCTATAGTCAACATTTTAGTTTTCTTTTATTGTTAGTGGCGTTTTTTTCTACAAACGTAGAATAAGGCGAAAGATAAACACACTTTTTTATTTTAATTAGGTATAGACACAAAATAATTTCTAACATGCCTTAAACGACTTTCAGCAAGGAGTTTTGATAACTCTTCACACGAGTTTATAGTTGTACTCTTTTCTCATTTTTGCAATAAGCTATACTTTCGTTGGTTGTTTGTCTCAGCTTTTATTACATATAGACTTGTTGTTAACTCAAGTCGTAATATATTAAGAGCCTAAACACTTTACCGATACGAAGTGCGCAGCATATAGATTGATGTAAATATACCAAACTTATTTTATTGCGTCAGCGTGGAATATAGCTCACCTATATTGAGTTTTACTAAAAGGCGAAAACGGAACGGAAAGACTTTATGTTTTTCTTTTACCTCTGTTTATGTCGTAGAGTAATATCCTTACTAATATTATAAATGTGAAAGTGTTTTTTCTTTTTTGTATACTCATTATTTCTTAACGCCGTAACTACTTCATGGACTATCATGAAATTTAGCATACAGAAAAAGGATATGGGCTACTTTTTTGTATCCGTGTGGTGACAGACTAAGAATACAAGTGTCACCACCCCATCCTTTCCCGCGGGTATCGTACAAGGTGACTAGGGATGTAGGCAATTATCACCCATTGCATTACTGGTGGTAGGGCTGGATACCGAGCGAGAGTAATCACTTGCTATCGGGCCCGAACGTGTCGGTACCACCGTCTATCGTGTGAACGGTCATGAAGCACGTTAGTGTGTTTTGGCTGTAGCAGGAGATAGGCGGTTATTCTTTCATTCATTTCATATCCGTGAAATGAAATGGTGAGCAGCGGCTTGACAATACTCTCGGTATAGTTGAGTCCATGGGCGACGGTTACCACGTACCATCAGGTGGGCCGCGGCTCGTCTGCCATCCTTAGCAATAAAAAAAAAACATTTATCTCAAAAAATTGATAATTCCCGCGGAATGTCTACTTTTGTATACAGATTGTTTATATACGCGTAGCAACGTATTTATATTACAAGTCAGTGCTAGCTTCTGCTCTAACCCTTTTTGAATGAACTAGATATCTATATTTGGTCTGTATTTTAGCACTTGACATGCTTAGTTAGTTTAAACACCTGTAGTTGTTCATGAAATCCTTGAGATTTTCTTCATTAGTAAACTATATTTGTGTTAAGCCAGCAGCTGGTTGCTAGTAGAATCTCGAAAGAATAACGATATAAAAATAAGTTTTAATCAAAGCAATACACAATAAGTACATTTACTGGTATTTTCATGATTTATAGTTACATTCGTTGTATGTAAAGTCAAGAATTAAATATCGTTACATCTGGTACTGTAACAATAGAAACGTATTTCCGATAGCTAAATACAACTTGACTGCGAATAACGAAATACTATTACTAAGCTTTGTTTAGACGTAAACGACGTTAAAGCAAGGTTTACATGGTCACAGAACAACGTATTATAATAGAGAAAATGGTGAAATTCTTCGTAGATTCAAAAGAGTCTGAATAAAGACGATTGTGGATGTATGATAATTGTTTTATTTGAAGAATCATAAAAGAAAAATCAAATAGTCCTGAACGATATTTCAATTTATTTTTTTGTACGTTTGAGTGGGTCCATAGATGGTTTAGATTCATAATTGAACTCATTAGATAGCACTCCGATCGTAAACCAGGAATTTTATAATTAGCCTTTTTCCTGGGAAGATTTTGTACAACGTTTTGTAGGCATGATATTTTTTTTATTATTATTATAGTTTTAATGAATACCTAAATGAATAATTTCCATGCGTAAATAATATTTCATAAATAATTATATTACACAAAACATTGAGTAAATAATAATACTTAAATAATAATATAATAAAGAATACAATAACATTATTAATAAAGAAATAATAATACATCAATAATAATATTAAAACACATTCAATTAAATACAAAATAATTTATTCCATCCATCCATCATCCTTTCAACGTCCACTGCTGGACATAGGCCTCCCCAAGAAAAGCCACAACGAGCGGTCCCGTCATGGGGGATAATGCCGTAATCACCACGCTTGGCAGGCGGGTTGGCGATCGCAGCGGATGTTGTTAATACTCGAGGGAGTGCTGCTGCCAACTCCCCCGGTTATCCCTCAGTCGGCTCTTACGACTCCCGTGGGTAGAGAGGGGTGGGAAAATTCTAAAGCCGGCCCCACACGGCAAACGGTTTAAAATAATTTATTATAAAAAGTAAAACATAAATAGTAATAAAAATACACATTACAATTAAATAAATAATATAATAATTTAAAATAATCATTCACTATACAATTAATTAAATGAGTAATCACACTTATATAGGAAATAGTAACTAATAATAAAACATAAGAAGACCTACAATAAATCCTAGAATACCTAGAATAAATCTATAAAAAATAAAATGAAAAACTGAACAGGTATTAATTTCAGCCTGCGACTAGCTTAAAAATATTTACATTTACGATATTAGTAGGTAGGTACTATTATATTCAAAAATTAGTAACAATTCCTCCTCTGTCCTAGTGTTGTCGTGCCCGAGAGGGTTCATAATGGTCACAATTATGTAAGTTTAAATCTTCCATCTTTTAAACATTATGGTGTGCAATAAATGATTGAGTATTGAGTATTGAAAATTTTTAATTATTTTCAGTTGAATATTTCGCACCTTTAGAATTATAGAGTACTAGAAAAAGTAGTTTTTTTGGAAAACGACGAATAAAGTTTGCGTAACATAATATTGATAAATTTAGCAAGAAAGCAAATGTATATTAAAAAAAATCGTAGTGTTTTAATTTTATATCATACTCCACTTATTTTATGTACACGATCTAAACTAAAAAAGTAAATAAAAATTATTACCAATATATTTTTTTAAATTTATTTTAAAACAGTTGCTAGTTAGGTCTATATATGCCTGAAAACATCGATTTTTAAAAAGACATTTTATTATTTGAGTCTATCCAATTCTGAAATTATATTTAAAATCTTGTTTTATTCCTAAATAAGCCACTTTCACAGTAAAAATTATTTGAGGGACATTTTATGCTTAGGTAGTACAAAAAATATATAATAAAGTGGCGATTTTTTCATGTCAGATATGTTAAATTACACAATTGACATTACAGATGTAAAATGTTTTGCCAATATTTTGAATCATATTGCTACTCTTGATTAGAAATAATATCAGATTTCACCAAATAATTATAAAAAATATTTTCTTAAATAGTCATATTACTGTTCTCACGAAATTATTAAAGTAATAACTACGTAATATTGTTTTGTAATATAATAGTACCAAAGTTTTTAATGTTGTCAATTCAGCGTAGCGGCAATATCCTATTTGATTGTCAACAGTTAACAATAATTCACCAATAACCATTACGATAAAGTACAAATTCAAAATAATAGCTTTTTAAACTATAGTCTTTTTCTGAAGTTCTATAAAGAAAAGAAAACCACTGACGGATTTTATAAATTATTAGTTTAATTTTAAATATTGACAACATTATGGCCGCCACAGGCCGTAAATACGTAGGGTTCCATAATGGTATAAGGAGGGATATGTTTGGGAGCTCGTACAGACTTAGTGATGATTGATGGAGGATACCTTACTGCAGATCGTTACATGACAAACATTTTGGGAGAAAATATAGTACCGTTTGCCCCTTTATCGGTGATGACTTCATATTGATGCAAGATAATGCTCGGCCACATGCCACGTACTGCTCGCTCAACTAAAGCGTACCTTAATGAAGTGAACATCACAGTGATGGAGTGGCCAACGAGATGCCCGGATATGAATCCTATAGAGCATTAATGGGATTTGTGTTCAAGAATCCCAGCTCCAGTCAATGAGTGTGAACTAAGTATCGCCGTGTTTAAGAATGGTAGAATTTACCTCAAGAGAAGCTCAACAACATTATTATCACAATGCCTAGGCGATTAGAAACTTTAGTTCTAACTAAAGTGTGTAATACAGCGTTCTCCCTCCTCATGCTCTAGCACGAGAAAGAAATACGCTGTGTTAATTTGTTTTTTTTTTCAACAAATAAGTAATTATGTTTTTTTTTTTAATTTATCAATTTATTTTAATATTTCAAACGTATTTTATATGTTTATAACAAGTGGTCACATTCTAAACTTAAAAAGGTGTAATTTTAAGTAAACAAGAAGTTTTTGTTATATCTTGTAGAAGTAGTAGTAGTAGTAGTAGTAGTAGTAGGTAGTAAATCCTAAGTTTTGGTATATCGTTTTATCTAAATAGAATGGTATAGTTAATTTGGAGTTAATATAAGATAACTTTTCAACATTGTGACGAAGCATCTGGCTATAGGGCAGAGGGTTTTCTGCAGTTTTGCGGATTTAGAGAAAGCATTTGACACGGTTGTATGAAAGGTGGCCGTGTGGGGCCGGCTTTAGAATTTTCCCACCCCTCTCTACCCACGGGAGTCGTAAGAGCCGACTGAGGGAATACCGGGGGAGTGGGCAGCAGCACTCCCTCGAGTATTAACAACATCCACTGCGATCGCCAATCCGCCTGCCAAGGTTGGCGATTACGGCATTATCCCCCATGACGGGACCGCTCGTTGTGGCGTTCTCTTGGGGAGGCCTATGTCCAGCAGTGGACGTTGAAAGGCTGATTGATGATGGATGGTATGAAAGGAACTTTGGGATATTTTGCCGGAGTATGGTATTAACGGTATACTGCTGCAAGCTATGCATTCCAACTACATTAACTGCAGAGCTTGCGTGCAACTGGATGATGGAATGTCGCCCTAGTTTAATGTAAAACGAACGAGTGAACGGAGCATTGGGGCAAACTCTTCTCTCATCACCTCAGCCAGAAAGCACGTGTCGCAACACACAACGCAGTGCTTGTCCCAACGTTATTGTACGGAAGCGAGAGTTGAGTATGCAAAAAGGAGCATGAGAATAAAATCAATGCGGTAGAAATGCGATCTCTGCGGAGAATCTGTGGAGTGAAGCTGACTGACTGCATTAATTTGTAACAACGATGCAAGAGAGCGAGTAGGTATGAAAGAGAGTTTTGGTGTAAAGATGTGAAAAGGAATGCTTCGATGGTTCAGACATATGGAAAGAATGCCGGACGAGCGACTGCTTGAGAAGATATATAATGCAAAAGTGGAAGGATGTAGGTACAGGAGGAGACCGAGACACCAACCTAGACCAAATCGGTCATGTATTGAAGAAAGGTGCAGTCAGGAGTCTCCGAAACCGGCGAGCGTATATGAAGAGAATTATGAATGTTGAGGAAGCGAGCGATGTATGCATGAATAGAACCTTTTGTCACTTTGTTCTCTCTGTCTACCCCGCAATGGAGAGGGCATGATGATAAGTAAGTAATAGTTAATTTTCAGTAAGTTATAAAATCAAATACTACTTAGTTAAGTAATCATTTTCTTTACATAGTTAGATAGATAAACCTAAAAAAAAAACGATAAATCCTATATACGCCCCTCATTGGCATGGATGTTGGTGCACGGAGAAAAATTCTTTGATAATATAGAATGGAATCAGAAGGGTTTTCTATTATTGATGAATTATGATAGGCTGAGGATTTGTTTTCTTTTTATAGTGTATTCTGCGAGTAATTTATTTAATTAGAGAAGAAGAATCTTTGTACTTTTATGTAAATGTTATTGAATTAGTCAACAACTTAAACATAATTATACAAGTGTTCAGTGTAACAATGACCTATTTAATAAGTCAATAAAAAGATTAAACAGACTCATACTTAAAAAAGACAGTGCAAATAGAATCGTATTTATTTTAAAATGGGCTCAATCATTAATAACTTTCTATCAAAATTATTATTTTGGAATGACATAAGCCTATTAATAATTGTGTCTTTAATTTAAATATATTTTCAGTCAAAGAGTTTCTTTATGATAAATAAGTCACAGCTGCCTATAGCAAGTTTAGTATGAGATAGACTCAATCATGAAACAAATCTTTACTTTATTAAAAATAGTAACATATCTTAACCCGTCACGGGAACAAAACAAACATTCAAAAATTTACGTGAGCGCCCCAAAAAATTGCAACGTGTTGTTTTTTAAAATATAGGTTTTTAAAAACGGTGATATCTCGTTATTTTTATAATTATATACTATGTTGCATATATGACAAGATTCCTTGTGAAGTATACTAGCTTTGTGTATAAATTATAACTCCCTTAAAATTACCAACAATTATAATAATAGTGCTTAAATCTAGTACTTACATAATTTTGCACGAACCTCCTAAGTTTCTTTGTATAATATTGTATTTTACCATTGAAATTTCACACTTTATTGTATTATGTTATCTTAAACAACTTAATTGTCAATCACTTTAATAGATCACTATCAAAAATCACAACATTAAATAAATAAATAAAAACGACACTTTAGATTAACATAAATAATAAGCGGCAAACGTGAAAGTGAGCACTAAGCCGTTGGCGCGTTCTTTGTTCCAGTCAGTTGAGATAACCTTGAACACAACGCTGTGTATTACGTACGGTCGAGTAGTCAAAAATGGAACTGATTACATTGAAATGCTTTATAAATCACATAAAATAGTAAACTATTATTCTCAAACATTGTTAAATAGTTATTAATAATTTTACATGCAATTACGTCGTTTTAATGTATACTTCGAATTATATTATATACAGAAATCTTAATATGAACCGACTCGGAAGGTCTTTAAAATTTTTTATGTTTGCATTTTTTAAATACACAATGAACATTTAATATAATACTTTTAGCACATTCTACACACATTTGTTAAAAGATTATAACTATTTATTTACCGGTGTTGCTTCCACAACATTTATCATATGTCATTACGCAACGAATGACGCGCGTGAACTGAGCTGGCGATTCAAAATGGCGCGAAATCGGGACAGCGGGACGCTACTTAGTACGTCTTTTTTTGTTTCACACCACAGCTTATGTATATACAGTGTAAATATTGCGGTAGAAATGTAGTCTGTTACATTGGCAATAGACTAAGTAAATAGATAACGTTACTACGTCCATGCCGATAGAGAAAAAACAAGAAATAAATCACACTGGTCTTTAGGTACACATGCATGAACCTTGGACGCATCTGGGCGCATTTGCTTAGGTACTAACCAATGAGCCTTGGACGCCTGACGGGTTAATGTTTAGTCTCGTACTGGCCTAATACGGTTTAAGTCGCCACAATAATGAAAACGTTACAATCTAGTCATGACACAAACGGCACGGTAATGTTTGTGCCTCTCTTGAACTAAAGAGACGTGGTGGGAAGGACTAGAATGAAAGCGACCGAAGTATAAGTTTGGCCCTTTCTTAGCTTTTTTTGGTCTCTCTTTGATTACGAATTGATGAAGACAGTCGTTTTAGGTCCTTTTATGATTTAAAGTCAAAATCCTAAAATTTCGTATTAGGTCCCTATAATTCTAAAGGTCCGATTTATTTATTCCAATAATATGTACCCCCTTAGACGAAGAATAATATCCTTCGTCTAAGTGTACCCCCCACTGTGCTGCCCCTAGTGGATCTTTTTTAAATCTTCCCAGGAAAAAGGCTAATTACAAAATTCCTGGTTTACGATCGGAGTACTATCTAATGAGTTCAATTATGAATCTAAACCATCTATGGACCCATTCATACACACAAAATAAACACTAACATAAACTGTAAATTTTATTTCATTTCTACATAAAAATGTCTGCGTGTATTTAATAATTAAGTATGTCACAGGTGTTACTAATTAAAATTAAATTATAGAAGACGGTAAAGCCTTAGTGGATACGTATAATTAAAATAAGGACCTACGTATGTGCTAAAGCTAAATTAATTTTATTAAGTTCAATATAAAATGGAAACGCTTACGCGAATATAAATACTGGCTACATAGACAGTGGAGTGGTTTTAATAGCGACTTTCCATGCCAAGTGCTGTATGTTCAATTCCTACATAGGAAAATTATTTGTGTTTTTATTGCCTATGGTAGCAGATGAGCCACAGCCCATCTGATGGTAAATGGTAACCGTCGCCCATGAACTTAATTATACCGTGAGTATTGTCAAGCCGCTGCTCACCATTTCATTTCACAGATATGAAATTAAAGAATTAACGGTTATCTCTTGCTACAACCAAAACACACCGATGTGCTTCATGACCGGTCACAAGGGAGATCATAGTACCAACCCGCTCGGGCCCGATAGCAAGTAAGTACTCCCACTTGGTACCCAACCGTACCACCAGTAATGAAATGGGTGATAATTGCCCACTTTCTTAGTCCGTCACCACACGGACGAAATCCACAAATTATTGTTAAGTGTCCAGGTATACTTTTTATCCGTCAATTGTATGCTTGTAAAGTCGCCTGCAATACTGAGATTATTTTCTAGTACAGGGTGTTGTCTGTGATAAAAAATATATATTAATATATAAGAACTTATTCGAAACTTTTATTAAAGATGACTTATTGGTTTGGATAATCATAGGTTCGACTCCCACGTCATAAGACTTGTGTAATTCATTAATTATTATTCTAAGTACAATTAACAGCACAAAGTGGCTGTTCTTTGTGCCGTTAATTGTACACTTGTAAACTCCCCAATTTTTCATAATGATTATTTTCAATGCAGGGTATTTTCTTTAAACTTATTATCTACCTTTGACATGTAATGGAATCTTAATATATTTTTATTATTTTAAATAATCGCCACGGCATTCACTTTCATTATTAAAACACGAGGAGATAGCATGTAAACCTTTTCTTTATTCGTCCATATCGCTAATAGCGTATGTGCGACTTATCTTGCCTGTAACCGGGAGCATTGTCCATATGTAACAATACTGGTACAATAGCCTGATATGTTTGAAAACTCGGGAGCTTGTATTTACGATACATTCTGAATTATTCAGAAATATCTTTTAATCATGCTTAAGTTGAAAATGTATGAAAGAATTTTTAGTACATTAGGTAAAAGGTATTTGAATGTAGAATTTCACGATACAAATTTTGATCCTTTTAGACGAAGGACTGATTCATTCGGCTATTGAATTAGTCAACCTTCGAGAAATTAATACAATTTTTACATTCAAAAAGCTTTGAGTTACACGTTTTAGGCTTTCGTGTCAATATCTATGGCAATGACAGAATACTTTGTCAATCAATCTGTATGTAGGTACTCTTAATAACGATTTTGATTGGATACTGTTGCCGTACAGTACATGGAAATTAAAAGCAGTGATAGCGTAGGGTTAAGACCAAAGATTGCAAAGACTGTGGTATTGAGTTATACACAGAGCGAGTTCAATATCTCACAATGCCCAGACCTCTGACTTCTTGAAATTTTTAAAATTATGTGTCTATGTATTTTTGATGTCTAATTATGTTGACTAATTATCACTGCTTGCTGAAGCTGACATTGTTGACTAATTATCACTGCTTGCTGAAGGAATAAACATCACGAGGAAAACTACAAATTTGAGAGATTATCTCGATAGTCTGTGAAGTCTGCTAAAAACGGGAAACGTGTTTGCAACGGAAAAGTTGAGTTTTTATATGTTTAACAGTAGCCAGGAGCTCGGAATACAGCAAAAAGTACCGGATAAAACGAGAAGAACAGCAGAACCGCTGGTGACCATGATAGTGTTCTCTTTAAATCCTATTTAAAAAAGAGCATGCCATAAATTTCATTGTAAACTACTTGATATTACAAGCTTATAAAATCCCGATTTGAGCGCTGGAATCCTAAACCCTCTCCTAGTCATCATCTTTTCTTTATATATCTTCCCTACTTTCTACCTTATATTGGTTAAGGCGGGATAAAATGTACCTAACTGCACACCCCGTCGTTCGGGGCAACGAACAGGGTAGTGTGGGGCCCTCACCCACTCAAGAAACCCACCGTATGCCGTCTCTCCGCCTGTGTTGGTGGGCCACTGGAACTATGTTACATTCCTTCAGTGGTCCGCCGTCCCTAATTTATACCTCCTATTTTTTGTTGTTCTTTTATTTTATTTTTTGTTAAAACAGGGAAAAACTTAGAAACCTACCTGACCGCATAAACCATCATGCGCGTCAATGAGTAGAAGAGTGTGGGGCCGATCATTTATAATTATTAGTGCTAACTATTTTTCCCTGGAGCATAAAATGTATGAGAAGAATCTACTTTTACTAATGTATAGAGCGTACGGTAATCACTAATTACCGTCAGGAGGAACGTACCACCCATGTTGTAAAAAAAACATTGCAAATTGTTATAAATATTATATTAATGACTGACTATGTATAATCAAAGTTGTGTTTAAGATATTAAGTACTAGATGGATTACGTCATAACCCCTATTAATCCAAGATGCGTGATAATGCTTTCATATATCCAAAGATGGTCGAAGACCTTAATCTATACACTATCCTTTACATAAGTTAGTTGGAAAGAAACCTATTGTTATTACGTAACCCGTCGTTGTTGTACAAAGAATAAACATTCAGAGAATATATATCACGCGTTTTATCTAAGTGTAGGCTCACCATGATTAGTATATCGAATTACTAGCAGCTGTTTGCGACTTGGTCGCCGTGAACTTCGGAATGGGGTCAATACCTGTCAATACTGGGGACTTGATTACGGCACATTTAATTAAATTCCATGCAGCAGCAATGCGTTTTGGATTATCATTGCTCTGATACATCTTGGTGATAAGTCATCACAATAATCCATAAAGGCTATGAAATATCAAACCTTACGTTACGATCTCTAGTAGACACGCAATATGCGTGAAAATACTGACAAAAAGAGGAATAAATAATTAATGATTGTTCCATATCAATAATTATTATTTTTAGACTGCGTGTGGCTAAGATATAGGCAGACTAATGGTAACTGATCAGTGCAGCCTAGGAACAGGAACGCCAGAGGCATTACTCCTGCATTCCAAACCCCAAGAAAAGGGATAGAAGGTGGATAGACGAAAGAATGATGAGAATGTGGACAGTAAGGATAATAAGAAGAGCATAAGATATTTTGATTTCCATCAGACTTTTAAAGTCCACTGCAGGACATAGCCTCCCCAAGAATGGGAGATAGTGCCGTAATCGCCACGTTTGGCAGGCGGGTTGGCGATCGTAGTGGACGTTGTTAATTTTCGAAGGAGTGCTGCTGCCCACTCCCCCGGTATTCCCTCAGTCGGCTCTTACGACTCCCATGGGTGGAGAGGGGTGGGACAATTCTAAAACCGTCCCCACACGGCAAAGTATTTTGATTTGCATTATAGCAATTGACAGCTACTTTAAACTAAAAAAAATAGACGTCGCGGGACGTCTATCAGATGTGAAAACACCGAAATTATTTTGTAGAAATAATGAGTAGAAATAAAATGATCATAACTATATCAATATGTGCTTTCATAAAATTATGACATGTGTAACATAACGGAAATGGACATAACTCACCATCAGACCCTGGATATCATCTAGGACCGAAGTACTTGTCAAAACGAATCAAACTATTCAAAAGTTTATGGGATTGCGGCGTTTTATAGCATAGTGCCCATGGCCATCCGGCTCCACAATCAGACCCTGAATATCATCTAGAACTATGGAACTATTTAAGATAACTCAAACTAGCCTTAAATCGATGGGTTGCGCCGTTTCGTAATAGAGTTCCTATGTCCACCTTCCAGCTCAGCCGATTTTACCCTCCCTCCATATTAGATGTTTCACATCAAAAAATATTTTTGAAAGTGGAAAAAGCTTTAAACGAAAGGTGGCGTGGTTAGTAAAGACATCTAACACAAATGTGAAGTGGAGATTGGACGCTACCGTTAGGTGTCTGCCATAGCTTAACGGTTTACAGCACTTCCCCGGATTGAAAGAGACGCAGGTTCAAATCCTGCTAGCAGAAAAGCTCTCTTTTTTCCGCTTTCACAAATAATTTGTTGTTAATCTTAATCTCCCATAAGATGGTTTCGACTTCCAGCGCTCTTACTCACCATACGTAACTAAACAGTAACCTCCTTACTAATAAACATTGTATAAGCTCCGAATAGTTATTCAGTATTTTGTTCCATTCTTTCAACATCAAACTGTCATATTAGTGACAAAGACAAAACACTGTGTAACTATTCAAAGGTTATACAACGTTTATTAGTAAGGCAGTATGAGTATCCAGCGTTAATCTACGTCAGTATTTTGTGATGTCACTTTCCCGGTATTCCCCGATATCTGGGATTGTCCCAATAAAATTAGGTTAGATACTCACACCAGTCAGAAAACTATTCCTGAGCGAGAGGTAATTTTACGAGCATCGTTGCATGTTTAGCCGTGTCTTTATCTGTTACGTATTTATTGTACCAATAACTCAGGATACGGCTATCTGAAGGGGTAAACACATAAGTTCTCTTACATATGTAGGCTATACTCGTATATAAACGGGTAAAGAATCGTGGGTTCGGGACGTGAGTGTTTTTGGTGAATAAAAGCTTGAGGTTGACCCTTGTGTAGTGTAAAGGTTTAAAATATTGCTTAAGGGGATAATTTGTTATATTGAGTTCAATTCTGTATAGAAGAAGAAATGATTTTTAGAGAAAGTTTTTGTATCACAAACTTAAAATTAACGGATACAGTTTACATCCAAACTCATAACAACCATTTGCTACCCTCAAATATAATTGTTATCTGTTTTGAAAAAGTACTCACAATAGACAAGAGAAAGAAGGTTCGTACCTTGAACCGTCTGTGAACTTATTTAGTAGTTATCTCAACCAAATAACAATAATAATATGAATATAAATTACTAGCCTTGCATTGCTGGCGGATCATCTCGAGTTTCCGATATAGTAACGTGATAATGTGGATACCAGTTTTTAAGTCTAATCGAGATCTGTGAAATAAAAAAAGTTGCATTAAAATCCGTTCAGTAGTTTTTGCGTGATGCGTGAACAAACAAACAGATAAACAAACCGACCAAAATCTAAAAAAAATGTTTTGTGTTCAGACACGTCTATGTAGCCTAATACAGTAAATTTTGTTTGGGTTGACAATACGTGAGCGATGCCGCTGGTATTGCTGGCGTGTACTGTATATGATAATCAATTATCATCTGGTCCTCAGTTTCTTTTGCTAACTTACTCTTTATAACATGTTATGATTTTACTAAACACTTTGAGAATAAAATGGCAAAATTATTTACGACTGTCTCCTGGCGTAGGCCATGTAGCTGGGGAATTGTAAAAAAATAAACAGTCTCAAACAACGGGGCAGTCAGTCTCGGCGCCTAGTGGATTTAAGTCGTATGGTGATCTAGTAGTGAGTAGACCGTACTATAGTATATAAATAAGTATTAGTAATTTAATAGCTTATTAAAGTCAGACAAATATACTTACGTTACGTTGTTTTTAGGTGTGGTTTTATTTTAAAAAATAATTATCTATGAATGAAATCCTTTTAAATCTGTGCCAACCATTTCAGAGATTAGGGGAAAAAAATATACGTTTTTATTTTGTTTAAGTACTGTGTTCACATTCATTATATTCATTGTGCAAACAGCTGTTATTTTAACATTACAAACAGACATATCAATTTATTAGTAGTCGACGTTTTTAAATTGCTATATTGAAAAAAATTACAAACCATCGAATTGCTTATATTTTTACGTAAAAGGAAATCCTTTCTTTGTCTGCCATTTTACGACAAGGATAAGCAATAGCTTTATATATTTTTTATTTCCAAATGTATATTCGCGACGTCAATCTAAGATATTGGAGGGTTTAAAAGGATTCCTTCGTCATCTTACGAGTTCGATTTGTTTATGTCACACGCATACGTTACAAGAAATATCTTTTATAACTGATGGTTTCACCACATTAAGTGAGTTTGTGGTTTTCACATCCTTTTTCTTTTTGTTAATCCGGTAAAAAATGTACCTAACCGAACACCCCGTCGTTCGGGGCAAAGAACAGGGTAGTATGGGGCCCTCACCCACTAAATAAACCCGCCGTGTGCCGTGTCTCCGCCTATATTGGCGGGCCACTGGAACTATATTACATTCCTGGATCGAAACTAGTGATTAGGAAAATCTGTCTTCGTCTCAGCTATATTTGTATCGATTCTTTACCTTTTTCGTTGACAAATTATCAGCTTGTTAAACCTACTGCCTCACTGGGACAGTGTGGTAGGCCATGGTCTAACATTATCTCACTCTGAGAGGAGATCTGTATCCAACAGTAAGAGATCAGGGTTTTAAACATATTATGTTCGGACGTTTTTTAGCATTAAATCTTTTTTTTGTACTAAACTAGTTAGTAATTTGATTCCATTTAACAAATGAACCTTTATACTCTTCTCTGGATGCCTTTACGCCTCACGCCCAAAAGCAATTGTGGAGTGGAGATTGGGCGTCACCGTCGCCGACTGCGATGGCTCAGCAGGCTAGGACACTTCCTCGAATCAGAAGCAACGCTGGTTCGAAACCCGCTCGCAGAAAGGTCTCTTTTTCCATTTTCACAAATAATTTGTTCTTTAAATTATAAAATACTGATATTGAAAAAAAAATACATTGAAAAGTGACAATTTATATCCACAATTTTACTAGTGATAAACTTGTAGATACGAAAGTACTGTTTTTTAAATATTTTCGGTGATTTAATGTTACTAAAAATCTAAATGATAAACTGTTTAGTATATTGTTTTAATTTTGTTCAGTAAAGTAGTAGCTTTTGAAAATTGTATGTGTTTTTTTATAGTGGCTTAAAATATGACTGAACCTAAAATTCTTTGAGATACATTGGTAATTTTGTTTACATTTTGTCTCAAGCTAAAGTAAATAGGGTATATAGTTAATGGGACTGGTTGCTGTTATAAATATAATACGACAAGGTGCCTTTACGTTTTCAAGTGCCACGTAATTTAAATTTGACGTACGACTATTACTGAAACTATTAAAATATTAGTTCTTCTAGAAGCGTCAAATCTAATTTCCAATACGGTTGATTGTGAATTAATTTAATACTAGATAATATATGACTTGGTTGGAAAAATCACTATTTTTGAAAATTCAGTCTACATCAAAGTCGCGAACGATACGAGATATTTGTATACAAAATAATTTTCTTCGTTTTTATAGAATGCCGTTTTTTTTAATCTAATATATAAAATTCTCGTATCACAGTGTTTGTCGCCATTCTCCTTCGAAACGGCTTGACCATGATTCACTAAGTCTGAGAATAGGATGTAAACTAATTTTAATATCCCTAAGTGATAAGGGCGGATCACTCCAAATTTTTTTGTTCAATTTTTGGGCATTTTTATTAAATTTAGTTTTTTTATGATTTGGTATTAAAAATACATACAACCCTAAATTTTCACCCCTCTACTGCCAACTCCTATTTTTTAATAGACATATTAGGTACTTTAATAATTTTCATTGCAACATTCATACTTACTTACTTACTTATCATCACGCCACTTCCCTTGCGGGGTAGGCAGAGATAACAGAGTGCCAAGAGGCTCTTTTCTTGCATACATCTCTCGCTTCCTCAACATTCATAACTCTCTTCATACACGCTCGCCGGTTTCAGAGACTCCTGACTCCACCTTCCTTCAATACATGACCGATTTGGTCTAGGTAGGTGAGTCTCGGTCTCCTCCTGTACCTACATCCTTCCACTTTCGCATTGTATATCTTCTTAACCAGTCGCTCGTCCAGTATTCTTTCCACATGTCCGAACCATCGGAGCATTCCCTTTCGCATCTTTACACCAATACTCTCTTTCATACCTACTCGCTCTCTTACGTCATCGTTACGAATGTGGTCAGTCAGCCTCGCTCCACAGATTCTCCGCAGAGATCTCATTTCAACCGCATTGATTTTACTCTCATACTCCTTTTTGCATACCCAACTCTCGCTTCCATAGAATAACGTTGGGACAAGCACTGCGTTGTGTATTGCGACACGTGCCTTCTGGCTGAGGTGATGACTGCCGAGAAGTTGTCCCAATGCTTCGTTCACTCAATTTCCCGCATTCACTCTTCTCTCTACATCAGTGGTGTACCTTCCATCCCCACTGAATCCACATCCAAGATACAAATTCATCCACTTGTTCTAGCACACCATTTCCTATTGCTACTCTAACATCTGTTCTGACTGCTTCTCTTTCAAAAACCATTATTTTGGTTTTGCTCACATTCACACGTAGGCCCCTTTTCTTATAATCTTCTGCCATTACGTCGACTAGGGTTTGCAGGTCAGCCACGGACTGCGCTAATAAAACCGCATCATCTGCATATAGCAGAGAGACATTTATCCAGATATATGATAAACAGTCTGGCTGATAGCACGCAGCCCTGTTTAACGCTGATATTGACATCAAACCAGGGTGACATTCCATCATCCAGCCGCACACAAGCTCTGCAGTCCATGTAGTTGGACTGCACCGCTTGTAGCAGTCTACCGTTAATACCATATTCCGGCAAAATGTCCCAAAGTTCCTTTCGTACAACCGTGTCAAATGCTTTCTCCAAATCCACAAAACTGCAGAAAACCCTCTAGCCTATAGCCAGATGCTTTTTCACAATGTTGCGCAGAGAAAACACTTGATACATGCATCCCCTTCCACACCTGAAACTTCCTTGTACCTCACACAAAAATTCATCAGACACCATCCTCATTCTCCTTTCAATAATCTTACCATACACTTTGGCTGCCAAACTGGTCAAGCTTATGGCTCTGTAGTTTGCACAGTTTTTAAACAAGGGCACGATGACTGCTTCTCCAGTCCTTGGGAACCATTCCTGAGCTCCAACATAAATTGAGAAGCATCAGGAAGAATTCCCAGACACATGAGCCTCCAAGCTTGAGCTCAGCAGACACCATATCAATACCCGCTGCCTTACCATTTTTCAAACTTCTAATCGCCCATTCAACTTCATCCATACTAATGGCATCAGAGGATGCCGGTACCGAATGCTGATCTGTTAGGCCACATGTGGCACCGGCATCACCCTGAACATCCGCATACATATCTCCAAAATATTCACTCCATCGGCTTAACACTTCCGACGGATGGGGCAGGCGTCACCCAAAGACGTTAGGTGTGATGTGTTATCAAAATTAGCAGTCAGGAGCAATTGTCAGGATGGCTGAATTGGTAAAGCATCTGGACGGTATCCAGGAGATGCAGGTTCAAATCCTGCTCCTGACTGTTATTTTCGATTTCACATTTTTCACTTTGTGTTTAATGTATAGTGCTAAGCATGTTAAATGCTAAAAAATATATATAAATATTTATAGGGTTTGCGTCATTATTAGGTAAAAATCTTAATTGTTAAATTAAGTTTACCTGGTCGGTATAATGTATGAAAATACTTCCGACGGATGGCGCAGGCGTCACCCAAAGACGTTAGGTGTGATGTGTTATCGAAATTAGCAGTCAGGAGCAATTGTCAGGATGGCTGAATTGGTAAAGCATCTGGACGGTATCCAGGAGAAGCAGGTTCAAATCCTGCTCCTGACTGTTATTTTCGATTTCACATTTTTCACTTTGTGTTTAATGTACAATACGGATTAGTAATAAATTATTTGTGAAATGTGGAAAAAGAGAAATTTAGTGCGAGCGGCAATCGAATCTGCGTCCCTTTCAATCCGGGGAAGTGCTCTAACCGCTAAACCATGGCACTCTTTCTGCTCTTTATTTCCACATTTCACAAATAATTTTGTCCTTTAAAGTTGCTGAGCATGTCAAGTGCTAAAATACAGATCAAAAAAATATTGGTGTACTAGTTACGAGTATAGTATGAAATCGTTACAAACAGAAAAGCTGTCTTTAGCATTATAATATTAGTAAGAATGCAACTACAGAACTACTTACTACTAAAGAGTTTAAAAAACATCTGTGTAGGTATTTAATATTTTAAGCATCTGCTATTTTGTTGTTACTGAAATATAATAAAATGTGCTTAAATAATAATAAATTGTAGATATTATAGCGAAAATTACTTTGTGTGTGCTCCCATCTATGAGACTATGCATGTATGACATGCATTGAAGCTTCACATCGCACTGCCACTTTAAAAAGTGGCTTCATAGAGAACATTAGAAACGCATTTACAGTCGCGGTTTTATAATAATGTGGTAATTATTTTTATGTTTCACAGCTTATTTTCGCCTCCATTGCATCATCCATGTATTTGAATGTGTGAATTAGTCTTTTTCCATTTCTACAACGGAAAGCTAAAATATATTCCACTCTGCTTTAGTTATTTTTCGATCAACAGGTAACATGCTCGTCAAATTAATACCCCGTATAAAGTTGCTGCTATAGATTTTTACGGTAACATAAAACGCGCTACAGTAACAAATAATGAATTTATTCAATAAATAAACATATTGACACCCCAAACGATGGATGACCTGAATGTGTATTCAGGTACTAATGAACAAACAATATTGAAACTATTATCAATTAATAGTACTCGTTCTTAAAAGGTCAGTCAAAATAAGAAGTTCTCTTGTTGTGATTACCATATTTCATCAGTGAGCTCATAAAGCCTTTAGTATCTAGTCTAATTAGCATGTATGATGGAACCAGTATAGTTCATCATAAGTCAATTAAATATGAAAAAAATTGAAAGCATTATATTTATGAGTGGATATTAGCACGAGAAATTGATAGTTATACAAATATCATTGGTGCTGTACTTTCCGAAAAGCAAATTGTGAAGAAATTCTAAAATAATGTTCTATTTGTTACAGAAAACGCAGTAAATGCTGTACAAGACTCCAACAAAAAAACAAAATGGTCGACTTATAGCAGTCAGCGACCGTGGACAGTTGTTGGAGCGGTGGCGGCGGAAGCGAAAAGATGTTAATTCTGTTGATTGTTCACTTTATCACGCTACCAGTATTGACATCAAGATTAGTCAGAGGTGAAACAGCTATGGACGAAAAGCAACCACAACCTCTCATGAGTTCTAGAGTAGTCCGAACAAAGTATGGAGACCTCAGGGGATTTATTGTCACACCTGAATCAAGGTTCCTAGAACCTGTTGAAGTATTTCGAGGAGTCCCTTACGCGTCTCCACCCGTTGGGTCTTTAAGATTTATGCCCCCAGTTTCGGGTGCACAATGGTCAGGTGTAAAAATTGCTGAAGAATTCAGTCCAGTCTGTCCACAAGTCCTTCCTGATGTAAGGAATGAGACTGCTGTATTAAAACGGATATCAAAAGGGCGGTTGGAGTATTTAAAAAGGATATTGCCGTTCCTGACTAACCAGTCAGAAGATTGCTTGTATTTGAATATCTACGCACCTGCTCAAGGTAACTTTAAAAATATAATATAACGTGATTTTATTGCAGCATTTCTCACCAAATTGAGTCAATTGGGAGACATTGTTAATATATCTTCCAATTAATAGGATTATTATGTAAGACCCAAACAAGAGTTTCACTACAAAATGTTCAATATTTTTGATGGCCAAGAACGTTGGTTCAAAGTTTAACCCACACGTAAGTTTTAGAAACGGCTTTGTAGTACATGTAAAGGTAAATAGAATTATAGTGGAAACAAAACTAAAGAAGGTCGCACGATAAATTACTTTTTATCCGACTGCCCCAAAAAAGGAGTGTAATGTTCTTATGGTTCATGTATTTACGTGAATTATTTTATCATCTTGCATTATCTACTAGCCTTATCTCAAACTTTATCAAAATTACAGTACAAGTTAATTATGCATTTATTCCGAGGTAACAGATAGCTTATATTCTCTGTGTTCTGAAGTGTATGCCAAAAATAAATGTTCCATGGATCTTAAGAAATGTGATCCAAATGGTGTTTTGTATAATTATCATTTTTAAGCCTGATGCGTTCCCTCGCACTTAGTTATGCTGAAGTGACAACAGGGAAACATATAAAAGCAATTTTAATCCAAGTTTCGTGAGGCAAGCAAATTAAGGAGCACAAAAACTTGATTTACAACTTCAGTTAAAATCTCCCCACGCGCCAGTGAGCTAATTTTCAAAGAGACTTTTGTCCTTGCAAAGCGAGGGCTGTATTTATATTATCACATAGTTTAGTTAAAAGAGAGAAAAATTAGAGACAGAATTTTAAAAATGAATGTCTTTTTTAACGAAATCCACGGATGTGACTAATTAGGACATGAACGTTGGTAATGATGTTACTTTTTTATGAAGATTCCCGAATGAGGTTGAATGGCAGTAAAAAGCAGGAAAAGCCAGCGGATTAAATTCGGCTTAACAATTTTTCTCAATGTGTTACCTTGTCCTGAATATAAGGATACGACGCAACAAGATCTGAGTATAAAAATAATAATTTATAAATTTCGATGTTATTTTCATAATCCATGGTAGCGTTTTCAAGAAAGAAGAATTTTGAAGTCGAATGAAGGATTTAGCTTAAATAATCCGGATTAGCAAACAAGACATTGAAAGTAATCACGATTTATTTAGGGGTCGTCTATTAATCACGTGAGGCTCGAAAGAATGGGAGGGGGTTCCACAAAAATCATGAAATAACACTAGAAGGGAGGGGGGTGTAGTGAGATATTACGTGTAATTACTTTGTCGTTGAACGCACGATATCTAAACAACTGAAAAGTGGCGTAATGTTTGAATTAGATTATACTTCCATCCATCCATCCATCAGCCTTTCATCGTCCACTGCTGGACATAGGCCTCCCCAAGTGAACGCCACAATGAGCGGTCCCGTCATGGGGGATAATGCTGTAATCGCCACGCTTGGCAGGCGGGTTGGCGATCGCAGTGGATGTTGTTAATACTTGAGGGAGTGCTGCTGCCCACTCCCCCGGTATTCTCTCAGTCGGCTCTTACGATTCCCGTGGTTAGAAAGGGGTGGGACAATTCTAAAACCTGCCCCACACGGCAAACGGATTATACTTACCTGTATTTAAATATAATATTCTGTTTTTTTTTTAAGATACGTAGTACTAAAAAAATACACGAGATTTTGGTTAGAGGAGGGGAGGTGGTTTAGTATTAAACCTTACCTCATAAGGTTCACCCTGGGAGGGGTTGAAAAATGCTAAAAAACATCACGTGATTAATGGATTATCCCTTATGATTTTGGCTGCACATATGTCGATTTCGATATCAACGTCCCGTAACAATATCTATCAGTTGAATTGTCATACAGGGCAATTATATGTGCCATCCGCAAATATAGCTGAGCGTACTATTTGTTTGCTTCAATTGTATGTTTATGAAAAACAAGCCCTATAAGCCTAGTAATAATAGTAGTAAGAAATATTGTATTTTAATGTCAAAACCTGTGGCATCACTCGTTACTAACCTTAGAGAAAATGATACGAGATAGAAAGGATATGAATTAAGTAGTAGATGTAGTTGTACTCTTGGGTATCAGGATCCCCCAGAAAGCTCAAAGTGGTTTATTCCTCGAATGAAACGCAACATTATCGAGTTTCAAGATTTTTATTTTCATTTTTGAAAAATAAAGCTCTTATAATATGTTAGTGATTAGGAATTATGAAACAAAAAATCGACACTCAAAAGAGAGCAACATTATACATCTGTAGGATTTAGCCTGCAAGAGAAGTAGAAAGAATACAGATTAAGTATAGTGTTTGCTTAAAACTTTGCCTTCTTTTTCTAAAAGTACATAATACAACATTTAATAATTAGATATAATTATCCGGGAGCTCGCAGATGCCGCTGCGAACTCATTTTGATGATGAGCATCGGATATGCTTGAAACCCGGGTCGACGTAATCGATCCTAAAGTTTCTTGCCGGTTTAATAATATATATCTAATTTGTGTTAGTCTCACGATCATTTCAATACAAAAACATTAAATGATGACGATGTCTGAAACAGAATTAATTATTATGGCTTTTCTACTGATAAACAACAACGCAAAAAACTGTAAGTGAACATATTATATCTCCACGTATATGTACTAATCCACAAAAAAAGAGTTTTGCTCTCGCATATTACGCGAAGCCTTATTCTCACTACACAGCCATAAAGGCTCCGGCGTAGGCTTTTGGCACAAAAGCAATATTGCGCAACTTGCATACTAAAATATTTTTCACCTACGTTTTTAGATAGAAGTAAGCTTAGAATCCTTGTGGTGACGGATTATGAATACGATATGTCACCACCCCTTACTTGCCCGTGGGTTTCGTAAAAACCGACTAAGGGAGCACCAGGGGAATGGGCAGCAGCATACTCCTGGGAAACGTTTAACACCATTCTGCGATCGCCAACCCGCCTGCCAAGCGCGGTGATTATGGCATCTCCCCCCCTTCGTGGGGAGGCCCACGTCCAGCAGTGGACGTTTATGGGCTAATGGACGGAAGCTTAGATTACAATTTTTGAATACAAATTGGGATTTATAATTAGTTGAATATAATTTTGCTTGTTTTTCAATTACTCATGCAGTAATACGCTCTTGGTTAGAACAAGGAATTGAAAAACAAGATCAATTCTCTTTCAGAATAAGTTATTTTAGAGCACACACAGATGAAAGAAAACGTAGTAAGGAAACCTGGTTGTCTGAGATTATTAGGTCTGCTGACTCAATATTAGCCCATACTCCCTCCAAATCCCTCTCATTCTGAGAGGATATCCATGTTCATCAGTGTGACACAGAACATTGCGCTAAACCCTTAAAATAGAAATAGAATCTATTTGTTATGTCACGACATCAGATTGAGTATTGAACTCCGCGCCTCAAATGGTAAACATTCTTGTTTTTATCAATATAACATTTTATAAATCGCGTGCATTATGCAAATACATAAATATGATTTATTTGCAATGATTGCTAGTGAAAACTTACCACATTATTAGTAAAAATAAAATATTGTATAAGTATAAAGTAAACGACCTATTCAAGTATTTACGTACTTCCGTTACTGCCGCTGTTAACCGAACTTCCGTATTATGGAAGTCGAATTCCGGTATTTGAGTCCAAATTGCGTTATGGTACGCATACCAAATCGAAGCGAAGCGTACATAATTCCGATACAGAATTTTCACAGCAAAATGTAGTCACGCAATTTGAATGCTCGGAATAAATTACAATTGAATCTATCATGTAGGATTTGAACGATTTGATTCCATGATCGGATGACCAAACGGAAAGCAAACTGTGAATGCATCACACGTTCTGAAATTCTGTTTGTTGGAACTAAACACAGCGTTATTATTCATAAATACACTTAGCATATTTGTATTTCAATAATATGTGGAGCAGAGACTACTCCAAAGTAATCAACTTTACATTGCTATCAGAAACCACCATCATCAAATCCCCTAGCCTTTTGCCAATATTTTTGTTGGGGTTGGCTTCTAATCTGTTTGATTTTAAGCTCATCCACCAGTATTTACACTGAACTACTGTGTGTTTGAACTCCACGACCCAATTAAGGGGACAACTAGTGATTTTAGAACGAGACCAAAGTCAGATGTTTTTATTCAGGACTAAGACTCTGTAACAACTGTCAGGATGTTTTTTGATAGCCAGGATCCATTGCTTAATGTACATTCCGAAGCATGGAGGAGGTCAGGTGTCCAACATAGGGTCACTTTTTGATCACCTATCTGGTTGCCAACGAAAGTTGCTTAACCTTGCCGATCCTTTGAACTGCAAATGTCTAACTAGGCTACGACCTCCAACGACTTCGACTATTCAGTGCAAAAATAAAATAGCAAGATTATCCAACCACGAAAGTTCGGTAAAAAATTGAGTTGACAGCCATGTAAAGCTATGGATTTATATATCAGAGGTTGATTTATGCTCCTAAAACGATCCATCAACGGATAACCGATAGTGTTAGCTATATAGAATGAGATATATGCTCACAATGTCGCGTAGAAAATGTCAGTTTTTTTTTAGGGAAATTTCGTTTTTGCGGCCGATGTTATTACTTTAAAAACAAGTTGAGCTGATGTTCCTGTCAGATTATACGTGCTGTTGTGTCAAGAGTTATTAGAATTTTACATAGCTAGTGTAACTTTATATCAAAATTATTATTATCTGCATCTAATTGAGTTTAGAAGTTTACTAAGAACTTTACTACTCTTGGAATTATTAGGATATGTCTTGAAACCCGAGGCCGTGTGGGGCCAGCTTTAGAATTGTCCCACCCCTTTCCACCCATGGGAGTCGTAAGAGCCGACTGAGGAAATCCTGGGGGGAGTGGGCAGCAGCACTTCCTCGAGTAAGGTGTTAACAACATCCACTGCGATCGCCAACCCGCCTGCCAAGCGTGGCGATTACGGCACTATACCCCCAATTTGGGGAGGCCTATGTCCAGCAGTGGACGTCGAAAGGCTGATGGATGGATGGATGGATGTCTTGAAAACCTTGAGTCAACCACTCATTGTATTCTGAACAACAGTAGGGAGTTATTCTTTCTGTCCGTGCTATAAGTATTTTGCCATCTTATGTTATTCGTAATCTTCTTTCTGAAGAGAGATCTCCCTCTCTGCCTTTATCGCTCTTGTCTCTTTAGTTTGTTATAATTTGTTAGAAAAAATAGCCTTTTTGGAGTGCAATGACGAAAAATATTTAATTTTTTTATGAATATATGAGATAATAAATATAATACTATATACAAAAAGTATAATACACCTCCGCCTACCTCTTCGGGGAATACAGGCGTGATGCTATCTTTTTTTATGTTTTGTATATAAAAAGGACTTGATATAAATATTGATATTGATCCTAAGAACGGTGTTCCAACAAACCAGTGTTCTCCGCAAAGAACTCGACAATATTTCTTACAGATTCAGCTTTTCGATTGCTGGAATTTATTCGATTCATGATATGTGAATTCGTTGTGTAGTACGAAATCGAATATAAAAGATTCCGCTTTATCCTTATAAACGTTATGTGATAAGCTGCTATGAATCTCTTCGCATTTAAAGTTCATGACGTAGAAACGATTGAGCAATATCGCAGATTTTTGTTACGAGTGTATATTTGTGGAAAGTTCCAGTTATATATTTTGGGAAGAACATAAAAAATGAGTACAAACAGTTCATTGGCCTTGGGCCTAATTGTACATCTTCAAGCAAATTTAATAAAAGGCTAGGTCAGATTCATGTTTCATTCCATTCGCACATGCGGAAGCTTAGAGCATACCCGAAAGGGTAAGCCGTCGACGGACCAATAATATCCTCTCATTCACTGCTCAGCTGATTTCACACATAGGAAATAAGCAAATGTATGGCTAACTCTCGCTACAACCAAAACACGTCGAAGCCTTTCACGGTCGATGACGGACGGTGGTATCAACCCGCTCGGGACGGATACACACATTTGTACCTACGGAAATAGAGGCTTCACTCAGCGGCTAAAAACGATACCTACATTGGTTTTACGAAGGTAATAATGCTATAATTCTATACCCGGGTACTACTTGCTTATAACTATTTTACTAAGATTATATAAAACTCGTGACCACGGCTGGTGGCAACCCAGCCAAAACGTCGAGATTAGTCAAAATAATAGTACCTATTATGAGAAGTTTAATGCGCGTATAGACCTGTTAAAAGTGTTATAATGAATATAGGTAAAACGCTAAAGTTTACTTACTTGTTACTTGAATGACACCAACATTAAAATATACAAGCTTGTGTGAACGTGTAACCAAACCATAGCGCGATTTTTACGAAACTGGCACATTATAATGTTGATATAAAAAAAAGATATAAGATTTATTTTGATATTTTTATATGTTTTTGTAGCATTTGACATGCTTAGCCATATAAATTAACACAAAGTGTGAAAATGAGAAGACGTTAAGAACGAATGTGTTATCGAAATTCGCAGTCCTGAGCAATTGTCACCATGACTAAATTGGCAAAGCATCTGGAACGGTATTCCAGGAGTTGCAGGTTCAAATACTGCTCGTGACTGTTATTTTCGATTTCACATTTTCACACTGAGTTAATATATAAGATTTAACTAAACTTAATAGTATTTCTAATCAAGAAAATTTAGTACCTATAGAAGCAGTCTCATTATTAGCATGTAATTTGCGCGAAGACTGAAGATTTTCGATTTCATATTCTCACAAATTACTAGCATGTTTTTATTCTAATCTACCGCTCCGCCACAACCAAAGGCTAGTTTTTAGGTTGTATCTCAGGTTCCCGATATAGTAGCGGGATAAAATATATACCAGTTGTTAAGTCTAATCGAGATCCATCAAATAGAAATTGATCTATCAAATAGAAATGCCTATTCATGCTGGAATAAGCAAGGCTCGACCACTAAAAGCAGTATCTAATGCAGCGTGTTGTCTTTAAAAAAAGACAATTGAAATCACAGCGAGACCCCTTGGAAAATCTTCGCAGTTTTCTTACATGTTGGAACATTGAAAAGACGTTGCAATAAGTTTCAGTGTCCGCTACTCCGGTGTAATTACCCACTGCACTTAGTAGATAATACTATAGATGTTCTTAATCCGAAAACTTACAAGATAAGTGGAATAGCTTAAGTTTCAAAGAAGGTATTTTCAAGCATAGTTCGTTTTAAGTTTTTAACGTGAATTGTACATATCTATCACCCACATCGTGACGTACGTGTGAGGCCAGCTTTAGAATTGTTCCACCCCGCTCTATCCTCGGGAGTCGTAAGAGCCGACTGAGGGAATACCGGAGGAGTGGGCAGCAGCACTCCCTCGAGTATTAACAACATCCACTGCGATCGCCAACCCGCCTGCCAAGCGTGGCGATTACGGCAATATCCCCCATGACGGGACCGCTCGTTGTGGCGTTCTCTTGGGGAGGCCTATGTCCAGCAGTGGGCGGTGAAAGGCTGATGGATGGATGGATGGATCACCCACATCCCTTAACAAGATATTTCAATTTAGTTTCTTCTACAGAATATTCTGCTTTCTAATAACTGTCTGCGACTCCGTCCACATGAAAATTAGTTTGTTGAACACAAAGTGCTAATATTCGAAAATAATAGTTAGGAGAATTTTTTGTACATACTAGTTGGGTGGCAAACAGCGCATCTGATGATGAGCGGTTACCGCAGCCTGAAGACTCTAGCAACACTAGAAGCATCGCTGGCGTGTTGCCAAATAAGGAGATTATAGGTAGTATACTAAGGAGAGGATAGGTAGGATATTATAGAGAAGATAATGAGGTGTCTTGGGCCTCTGGCGCTCTCAGCCACTATAAGTAACACAACGGTAGGAGTGTCTGTCGTGGTTTCAAACTGATCTTTTGTGAGAGGGTAGTACTTCCCCGATCGAGCCGGACCCATTCATACTGGTATAAGCAAGGCTATACTACTAAATAATTAATTAGAAGGAGTTTAAATCCATCCATCCATCAGCCTTTTAACGTCCACTGCTGGACAGAGGTCTCCCCAAGAATGGGGGATAGTGCCGTAATCGCCACGCTTGGCAGGCGGGTTGGCGATTGCAGTGGATGTTGTTAATAATCGAAGTAGTGCTGCTGCCCACTCCACCGGCATTCCCTCAGTCAGCTCTTACGACTCCCATGGGTGGAAAGGGGTGGAACAATTCTAAAGCCGGCCCCACACGGCAAAGGAGTTTCAAGGATGATACATTATATCATCAATTCTTTTTTTTTTCATATTTCATTGTTTACGAACAGAGAATAAAATACAATAAAATAAAAAACAAACAAACTTGATAACTCTCACTCCGGTTTTTATTAGAAACATTTTTTATATCAACAATACTCGTATAAAACACGGTGGATACAAGTAAATTGTGACCCAAATACGGATTTATTGATACTGACGCTCTAGCTTTGATTTATATCTTCCATCAAAGCTCCAGACTAGATTGACTTACAATTCACTGATTCCGCGAATCGTAGCACAATGGACGAGGATACTAACTAAGAAAAAGCCAGTGAATTCTTTGAATTTGATGTCACGGAGACAACGATTATGTTGTTGTGGACTGTACTTTAGTTCTTTATATTTATCGATTTCCATCTTACAAAATGACAGACTGGTGGTGTCCGTGTGGTGATGGACTAAGAATACAAGTGTCACCACCCCATTCTTTTCCACGGGTGTCGTATGAGGCGACTAAGGGAAGTAAGCAATTATCATCCATTGCATGACTGGCGATGGTAGGGCTGGGTACCAAGTGGGAGTACACACTTGGTATCGGGTCCGAACGGGTTGGTACCACCATCTCCCGTGTGACCGGCCATGAAGCACACCGTTGCGTTTTGGCTGTAGCAGGAGATAGCCGTTTATTCTTTCATTTCATATCGGCGAAATGAATAATGACAATACTCTTGGTATTGTTGAGTCCATGGGCGACGGTTACCATTTACCATCAGATGGGCCGTGGCTTGTCTGCCACTACTTGCAATAAAAAAAAAATCTTCAAAAACATGAATTCGTTAGTAATATCCATGCGGTGACGGACTAAGAATACAAGTGTCTATCCTGCTGATTTCGTACGTAGCGGCTAAGGAAAATAAGCAATTATCACCCATTGCATTGCTGGTAGCAGGGTTGGGTTCCAAGTGGGATTACTAAATTGTTATAAGCACTGAGCAATAGGCTAAAGTACCACCGTTATTCGTATTACCGACTATAAGGCAACACCGAGTTGACGGGAGATAACCGCTCATTTTTACATTTCACTGTCGCCAAATAAAATTATGAGCAGAGGCTTGATAATACTCTTATTTTATATACTCTGATTTTTAATAAAATGGACTAAAATGAGAGCTACATTCGACTTTTATTAAGTGTAAAAAGCATGGTGTTATAGTATGGCTCATTCAAAAGTGATTTATCGAAACAGGTAGCTTAATACTTACTTATAATGACTACTAATCAATACAAATAACAATCTCAACTGCAATTTCATTGCGAAATTGAGTGACGTGCTTTGAATTTGCTCGAGAAAATAGCTTTAGATAGAATTAAAAGTATTAAAATTCTAGACACGAGGTAATCTAGTGTTATATTTTTTGTTTTTTTTTCTTCTTTAAGTTCCGTGAGAAAGTGGGATTTCCCCGGTTGAGCTTTCCAGAAACGATAAAGCTCTCCACTAATGAACGTTATTGTACGTATAACAAAGTAATATTTTGAAATTGTCTTTACCTAGAGACAGGGTAAGTAGTCATCTTTTTAGAGCGGGTTTGGGCATCCGGTGCTCTCATTCATCATACAAATCACAACAGCATACGACTACCTATAGTTATTTTGCGCTGAACTTCTGTGAGAGTGTGGTACTTCACCGATCAAGCTGGCCCATTCATGCGGTGTAAGCAAGGCTACTATTGTTTTCGATATTCACCTCAAAAATTGGCATAAGTTAACTCTCCTAAGCGTGGTGTGTCTTCATGGCAAGGTGTAGTGGCTCACCTTCCACCGTTTACAATGAAAGCATAGCTCAGTCTTCGCCTGCTTGATATAGAGAGGACTATAAATCATTTCATAGATAACGCACATAAGTATAAAATAACGACGTAAAGATGATAAGTAACCAACACCAGGATGTATTTTAACTGCTGGGACCAATAGATTAACGTAACTTCTGAAGCACGGAGAAGGTCAGGTATTCAGAAATAGTTAGCAGATTGGGTCACCCATCTAACTGCCAGCTAGACACTGCTTCGTTCAATTTGCAAGAGCACAATTCGGCTGCGGCTTTCTATTTTCTTTTAACAGTTCAGAGTATAATTAATTAATTATGTTCATCAAAACAAATTCTAAGTACTCCGTAGTCACTCAGAAGAACAGAAGATTACTTTTGTGTGTAGAATTTGAAACAAAAACAAGAATTTCAAGTAATATACTTGAGTAATTTAGTGGCGTGCTTTGAATTTGCTCGAGAAAATAGCTTTAGGTGGAATTAAAAGTACTAAAATTCTAGACACGAGGTAATCTGGTGTTATACTCTTTTATATTTCTGCAGCAAATTATTGCTTAATTTTAAATGTCGAAGTTGTTGTATTAAGTCTGTCTTTAAATTAAAATGGTAGTCTGGATTTTCGTGAAAAACAATTATTCTTTGATAAAACAAAATCTTTTTTTGTTTCATGCCGCTTATCCCCTCATCTAGTCGTTTATTTTAGAAACGAATATTCTTGAAGCGTGAGAAAACAAATTGGCTCATAACATGAAAAGTGATACTCTTTGTTTTAAAAGAAACAGTGTGAGAGAACCATTTTTATTGTATCTATCTACTGGAAGCTAGAATAATGTTCTCCGTGCTGTTTTGATTAAAGTATGGAGGAGATACTCGTATTGACTGCATATATGGTGGAGTGGTTTAGATACCAGCCTCCCACCCGAGTGTTGTGGGTTCGATTCCCACACATGACAACTCTTTTTGTGATCCATAAATGGTTGTTCTGAGTCTAGGTGTACTTTTTGTCTGTGAAATTGTATATTTGAAATGTCTTCCGCAATACAAAGATTATTCCTTAATGCAGGGTCGTCTTTTTTTTTTAATACTATGGACCAAATTGGGGTGCAGGTCCAGATTAAGTATCTGGGCCTGGTGCTGGACGGGCGGTGGCGCTTTCGCGAGTGCTTCCGTCAACTGTCCCCGAGGCTCATCGGTGCGGCGTCCGCCCTTACACGGCTCATGCCGAATATGGGCGGACCCAACAATGCGTGCTGACGGCTTTACACGGGGGTGATCCGATCGATGGCGCTGTATAGCGCACCCATGTGGACGGAGTCCCTGGACGCACTGAACAGGGCTCTTCTGTGGAGGCCACAGAGAGTCGTCGCGTCCAGGGTCATACGTGGATACCGCAGGGCCAGGGAGGAGGATTCTTCCGCTGACCCTAACCGCCGCCAGCGACCGGGGCGGCGCAGGCACAGGTACTTGCGCCTCATGCCGCCCTAGCTGAGGCTGCGGGTGGACGGACCGGGGAACATCCGCCACCCGCAAGGCCTCCCGCGAAGGTGCGACACTCCGTGTGCTGATGCGTCGCTCAGTAGAGGGTACCCGAAAGGGTAAGCCGCTGGCGGACCACCGAAGGAATGTATAGCTGGAATGTATATAATACATAGTTCCAGTGGCCCGCCAATAAAGGCGGACAGACGGCACAAGGCAGGTTTAAAAAAAAAAAAAAGGTGGAAAAAAAAATAATTATATTTATTTATTCACTCTCATAGTCCGATGCTTTCCAAACCATGGTATGAAACACCTGCACTGGATATTCTTTGTAATATTTTTTTTAATAGTTCGATCCGCTACGCAAACTTGAGAAATAATACGAAGTCGTTTACGGAGATAAATAGAGATAAGTAACAGGGTAGAGGCACAGAAACGATAATATTCGATTTTGGAATTCTTTGAAAGTGATTGGAGCTGGCTGGTTTATTCGAACTATTATGAATATTAATAACTCCTTAGATTAAATATTGTTGACCAGTTAAATCCAAACAGCTCGGAAACCGACCCCAACCAAATTAAGTTAATACTGGAAGGATTTGATGATCTTTCCATACATAGTGTATATCTTTAGATAATACTTCGTCATATTAGAAAGAAAGAAATTTTATTTGACACACAGTACATGGGAAATGAGTTAAATGTAAATATATATCGGTACTGGTTACGCCTGTTGGCTTAAATTGCATAAGTAATTATATAAGGTTAATATATAATATTCAACGAGGGAGAAACCTTAGCTTGAGATCGTGATGATCTTCTACTTCTGGTGGAGTGATTCACCTCTTGTATGGGCAACATTCGCCATACTGAGTGTGGCAACATTGAAAGGACTGCTCATATTGCATATCTTGAATTAACGGAACGTGCGCACGCACGGGACTCAGTGCCTATTATAATAACCTTTTTCCTGTGAATCTCCATGACCAACGAACTCTTATGGTGTTTCGAAGTTCAACATCAAGGCTATGGTTTTAAATCAGATAACCGGTATATTACCTAGTTGTCAAATTGACATTGAGTTGTTTGACAGTTTGAAAAATATCCCTCTGGGGGATGATACCTGGGGTACACTGGGAGAAATTGATCTTTTTATAGGAGTAAATTTATTTGCACAAATATTACTTAGGAATACAATTGTTAATCCGCCGGGTGCACCTAGCGCTTTAGCTACGGTTTTGGGTTATATTGTATTGGGTGAAGCTCCCGTTGCGTCACCACCTGTAACGTCTCAATCCCTATGTGCTATAACCACTGGTGAAATAGATAGACAAATAAGAAAATTTTGGGACATAGAGAATATTGATACCCAACCTATTGTAAGTGTAGATGATAAGTATTGTGAGGATTTTTATACTGCAATCACCATTCGGAAACCTTCTGGGGAGTACGAGGTAGCTTTGCCTTTTAAATTAAATCCAGACTCCCTCGGGAATTCTTATGATACTACTAAACGTAGATTTTTAGGTTTAGAACGTACATTGTCAAGACAGCCCGAGTTAAGGGCTCTCTATGATGATGTCATAAGGGATTATATTGACAAAAACTATTTGTCTAAAGTAAAGTCGTTAAGTATGGACGACTGTAATTATTTTATTCCGCATCACGCAGTCATTCGACGAGATAAGTCGACCACTAGAGTGAGACCTGTCCTAGACGCAAGTTCGAAATCTGATAATGGGTTTTCTTTAAATAACATTTTACATGCAGGTCCTAACCTACAAAAAGATCTGTTTACAATACTTCTTAATTTAAGATTATTCGCTGTTGCTGTCTCGGCCGACGTATGCCAAATGTATTTACGAATTGGAGTACGCCCGCAAGATCGTTGTGTTCAACGAATTGTCTATAGATTTAGTTCAAGCGAGAAACCGACAGCACTTGATGTACAGCGACCTTATGAAGATGGCCAATTACACATATTTGAATTTAATAGAGTTGCCTTCGGCCTTAAATGTAGTCCTTTTTGGGCTTTACGAACACTTGCTAAGTTGTCAAGCGACGAGGGCAAGCGCTAGTCTATAGCTAAGGAGATGGTATTGTTAGTTCCATAATTCGTACTGATGTGGCGGTAGAAGCCGCCCATGAGCTGATCGGGCTGTTCATGGCCGGCGGGTTTGAGTTGGAGAAGTGGGCTAGCAATTGTAAGGATGTACTCGAAAATATTCCGCAGTCATATCGACTCTCACAGAGTGTAGAGTTCGATAAGGATGACACTTTAAAAATATTAGGGTTGGTTTGGTATCCTAGTGATGACGTGTTTGCCTTCAAGGTCACAGCTGATGATCGTCCTTGTACTAAGAGAAATATTTTGTCTACAGTCGCTCGACTTTTTGACGTCTTAGGACTGGTCGCGCCTGTAATATTATATGCCAAGCTCTTAATTAAAGAACTTTGGCTTTCTAAGGTGGGCTGGGATGATCCACCCCCATCAAAAATTGTACAGCTTTGGACACAGTTCCAAGAAGAATTACCATGCCTTGCGTCGATAAAATTCCCACGCCATGTTGGTGTAATAGAACACTGTTCTGTGACTATTATGGGTTTCGCTGATGCTAGCGAGAAGGCTTACGGTGGGGTTGTATACCTCTATATATGTACAGAGCGTAGTAACAATATTGTGTTAGTCAGCGCTAAGTCCAAGGTATCACCGGTAAAGTTCGTTTCTATAGCGCGGTCAGAGCTTTGTGCGGCTTTATTGCTCTCTAAACTAATTAAAAAGGTTTTTGATACATATTGTAAAATATATCCTATAAAATCAATATTAGCCTTTCCTGATTCCAGTGTAGTGTTGAATTGGATACATAGCTCACCACATAGATGGCAGACGTTTGTAGCGAACCGTGTATCGAAACTACAAGATAACGTCGCCTCTGAACACTTTTATTATGTAAAGGGTTCAGAAAATCCCAGTGACTGCTTGTCACGTGGCTTAACTCCCACGCAGTTGACTAATCGTTCTATGTGGTTTAAGGGTCCTCCATAGGTATCCTTGCCTAAGAGTGACTGTCCTATTCAGACGTTTATAAAAAATCACAATCTCTCTGAATTGCTAGAGTTTAAAGCATCGACCCTAGTTGCTATAACATAAGACGAGCCTTTTCTATATAAGATGGCTGAAAAATTCTCTTCTTGGGATAAATTATTAAATTTTACGTGTTATATATTTAAATTCACGGAAAAACTTCCACGTGGTACTATTACTATTGCTGATAGAGAATTTTCTGAGCGAGAGATTATTCGAGCTGTTCAACAGTTCCATTTCGGTTCTGACATTAAAAATATTAAAAATAATAGTCTCTATAAGATTGAAACCATTTCTTGATAATAGCCTATTACGTGTGGGAGGGCGTTTAATTAATTCCGAAGAATCATTTGATTACCGACACCCATTGTTATTGCCGAAACGAGGACATATTGTCGAATTAATTAATAAATACTATCATGTAACAAACTTACATACCGGTCCCGCGTTATTAATGTCCATTCTTCGTTCTAAGTTTTGGATACTCTCGGCTAGACGAATTATTAGATCATTGATTTCTAAATGTAACGTTTGCTTTGGCTATAGACCTCGCCCTAATTTTCCCATCATGGGAGATCTTCCCGAACCTCGTGTTAAGGAAGCTATTAAGGCTTTTATACATACAGGGTGTGATTTTGCAGGCCCATTTTATGTAACACCTCGCCGCGGCCGTGTTAAAAGTCATAAGGCCTGGATTTGTATATTTACGTGTCTCACTACTTGTGCTATTCATATTGAATTAGCTAGTGAATTAAGCACTACTTGTTTTTTTGCCTTGTTGAAATGGTTTATCTCACGTCGGGGGCCTACAAGTTATTTATACACTGATAATGGCACCAATTTTATCGGCGCTCGCACATATCTGCGTGAACTTTATAGTTTTCTAACGCGAGAGTGTTATCCCCTCTGGGAGAAAGAGCTTTCTGAACATAAAATTTCGATTAGAACTATACCGCCGAGCTCGCGTCATTATAACTATTTTTTATTTCTGTTTAGAAGGAGGTTCTTTCAAGGCCGGCGGGATGGTTACGCCTGTTGGCTTAAATTGCATAAGTAATTCTATAAGTGTTAATATATAATATTCAACGAGGGAGAAACCTCAGCTTGAGATCGTCATGATCTTCTACTTCTGGTGGAGTGATTCACCTCTTGTATGGGCAACATTCGCCATACTGAGTGTGGCAACATTGAATGGACTGCCATATTGCATATCTTGAATTAACGGAACGTGCGTGCGCGCACGGGACTCAGTGCCTATTATAATAAGCTTTTTCCTGTGAATCTCCATGACCAACGAACTCTTATGGTGTTACGGTAAACCTCGAGGACTCCTCTGTGATATCCTGATATCTGGTGATTACATCGAAGCCCTAAGGAGCGTGTCTATTGCTGGATTTAGGGTGAGTTGCGATCCAAGCTTCCATATTCACCGTTGAATATTACTTGCATTTGTCTTTTTTCAATGTTGTTTACTAGCCAGCATAATAACCATACATTTATAAAATACAGTCCACTAGCTTATCCAGGTACTAATACAACAAAAGTTGGTTCAATCTTAGGTACCTATACGTAATTATAAATGTACACAAACCCTTGTTAATAAATAAAAAAAAAAAAAAAAACGACAAGGGTACTCATCGGGGATCAATCGAGGTCAATCGACATCGAGAATGCAAGATTCACTTAGTCCTATTATCCCCATAAGATAGTTCATATCTAGACTGTACGCATCCCGCTCGTGCCGCTCGGTATCTGACTAAATTATCTGTATATTCTACTAGCCTTTGCCCACGGCTACGCCGCAGCCAAAAGCTAGTTTTTAGCTTATATCTCAGGTATCCCGATATAATAGCGGGATAAGTTGTATACCAGTTATTAATTCTAATCAAGAGCTATCAAATAAAAAAAAATGGACCAAAATCCGTTCAGTAGTTTTTACGCGAACAAACGAACAGACATACAGATAAAAAGACAAACAGGCAAAAAATCTAAAAAAAAGATTGTTTTGTGTTTAGACACGCCTATTAAAGTCATTTTTTTCTCAAATATCTTAAATGTACAGACAGCTCTGTTACAACTTTATAATAGTACTAGCTAATTCCCGCGGCTTCGCTCGTGCAAATAAATGAATATTGAAGTAGGAACGATTTTGTTATAAAATACTATCTCTAAATGAAATTGAAGTATTAGTATTCATAAGAATTTTAGGTTTAATTACTATAGTAAGTACCTCTTTGTAAACGCCGTTTGCAGTGTTTCCTTTTGCGTCTAAAACTCACTCTGGAGCATGCAACATAAATCTCTCCGTGTGAAAAGCAGTCCTTATTTAAATCGATGCCAGTCATTTTAAGTGACTGGCATCGATTGATTTATCATTAAGAGGGATTTATATTCTTTTATATTATTTTAATTTGTTCAGGATACTCTGATCTTAACGGTATTTGTGGAATGAAAACACCACGTTCGATAATTACTGTGGCTCTTACGACCTTTTTATAAAGAGTTTTGATTTGAAACTTTGTTCCATTACACAATTTAAGTGATTAAGATTTCTTTATAACAATACTGGTGATCCAAATTTAAGAGTGACTTTCCAGTTAGAAACACAGTCACCTAACTATATACCAGGCGCTTCTTTTTTTTAAATTAAAGGGCGTTAAAATTTCCATTCATCCATCCATCAGCCTTTCGACGTCCACTGCTGGACATAGGCCTCCCCAAATCGGGGGTATAGTGCCGTAATCGCCACGCTTGGCAGGCGGGTTGGCGATCACAGTGGATGTTGTTAATACTCGAGGGAGTGCTGCTGCCCACTCCCCCCGGTATTCCCTCAGTCGGCTCTTATGACTCCCATGGGTGAAGAGGAGTGGGACAATTCTAAAGCCGGCCCAACACGGCCATTAAAATTTACGTATTCCTAACTCATTGTGCTCTACAAAACGGATTTATCTTTTTCGTAAAGTATTTTAGCATTTGACAAGCTTAGCTAGGTACTCTAAATAACAAATTATTAGTGAACGTGGAAAAATAAAACTTTACTGCGAGCGAGATTCGAACCCGCGTCCCTTCGAATCTGGGGAAGTGCTCTAGAGCGCTAAGCCATCGCAGTCACCGACGGCAACTCCCAAACTCAACCTCCCAATTGATTTTAGATGTCTATAGGTTTGTGTAAAGTATCCTTGAATCGTACTTTCTATCAGAAAATTGTGTATTCTTCCAGGCAAGCAATCACCTTTTCAATCATCTTTCTGGATAATTCTCTTCGTACCAACAAACGGCTGCTTTGTGTACATCCAGGTGGTTATTCAGATAATTAATTACAGATATTCTGTGTACCTGTAGATGGTTTTATTAATAATTAATTACTGCAGCTCTATGAACTCCTTTTTTTATATAGCATTAGTTTTGATCTGTATCTTTCCAGTAACATTTGTAAATCTTGTGCGAAGTTTTGTACGATTCTCCTTAAAAATGTGTACTAGGTATATCAGAAATATCTGATTGAAGATAGGATGTAACAGACCCGTACTAAGGCAAATATACCAACATCAAAATATCATTAGGATTAGTATTGTATTGAACTAAACCGAAGCCTTTTTAGGGGGTTCCCTTCTATGCAAAATTTCTCATAATTGTGATATATATTTGCAATATCGGATGTATTTGTCCGGCTGCTACTAACTCACAAAAACCTCCATATATATGAAATACTGACATATCAACAAAGTATTTAACGGAACTATTATGGTTAACACCATCAGCATCATGGGACATGATAGAAAAGTCATCCCAGTGAGTGGCTACATGAGCAACTATCTCTTCCCGCACCTGTCTAGCCAAGATTTGAACGTCATATAAAAGATAGTATTGCCCTTTATTGGCGAGTAGAGTCAGTCACCAATAAAGGAAAAGATTTATATTTAGCATTTCAATCAGAGGCCAAAGGAGGTACACACTTACGTACAACACTGTTTTTGTAAAGGCGGGTATCTAACCGCACACCCCATCGTTCGGGAAAACGAACAGGCTAGTGTGGTGCCCCCATTCACTAAATAAATCTGCCGTGTGCTGTCTCTCCGTTTGTATTGGCAGACAACTGGAACTGTGACATTCCTTTAGTGGTCACTTACGTACAACCTACGGTGTGTTTAAAGTTATCTCGTCACATAATAATTATAAGCGGCATAACGAAACAATAGCCCGAAGCAGAAAACGTGCATAATGGCATCTATCGAGCATAAACTTATTTATAATGCAAACTCTGAATTTAACCAATAAAAAATTATCTATACAAATAATTTAAATGAAAATATCTGTTTGTAATGTTTAAATAACAGCTTTTTAGTAAATGCATATCAGAGTAACAAAATACAATTTTTAAAGATTTTGGCTAACTGTTTGTTTCCGCTATTATATATTATATTATGGGATGTAACGGCTTGAACAATTTGGCTGAGACTTCCATTGGCGTATATCAGATATTACAAGTAGTAGCTTTGGATACTATTATTTTAGATATCAGCTTTGGACATCTACCATCTAAGTCCACCCGTGATCATGAATGCTATAAAGTATGCTATCCCGAATAGCATAAAAATCAAGTAAACGCGATAGACTCTGTAAACGTAGCTTTATTTCAAAATTTGTGAAATTCGTGTATTAGAAAGTATTAAATAATTAAGGTTCCGCAAAAAAAATAAAAACTAAAACACGCGAACGAAGTCGCGGCTTGCACCTAGTTTATAATGTTTGTTACTTAAACTTTATATAAGATGCTTCAATTATGAATTGCATGCTCCTTCTTTAAAAATAACAAACTTTAATGCAAGATTTTGACCCCTATTTCACCCTCTTAGGGATAAAAATTATAAAATCGCTGATACACCTATTCATTTATTTTTAACCAGAATCAGGTATATAAAATTTCGTGCTTCTTACTTTAAACGTAACGAACCTCCCATATAAACTTTAAACCCCTCATTTACCATCTTAGTCGTGTTTTTTTTTAATATCCCACTATACAATTATATTTATTTCTAACCAGAAATAGGTATTTCAAATTTCGTGCTTCTTACTTTGAATATGACAGAGTTCCATACAACCGTTTATACCTTATTTTACCCACTTAGGGGTGAAATTTTCAAAACTCCTTGCTTAGTGGATCTCTACAACAAAAAAGGCATTGTCTACTAAAATATTAAGCTTGCAGCTCTAACGGTTTAGGCTCTGCGTTGATCGTCAGTCAGTCAGTACAAGCAAATATAGGTATATAGATAGATAGATAGAGTATGTGTTTTTGTTTGTTCTGCTAACAGTTTTAATAAAACTCCTTTTCATAACAAGCCTTGTAATAAACTCTGGGTTTTGATATTAATTGTCCGCATCGTTGTTGTTTAATTGAATGTAAACAATTTCCATTTGGCGTTTGCTTATGTAAGAGTTCAAAAATACTGGATATAATTCGAACCAAAATTCCTCAATCTATATAAATTAAAACTACCTTTAGACAGAGGAAATTTGTCTTCTCCTTCCCTTCTAAGAACCTTCTCTAATATCATTCGTTTCGATTTTTTTTCGTGATGTTGGTAACATGAGCCTCTTATTTCGCTGTAAGGGATTGCCGTAGCCTATAGTTATATGCACCTACACGGTAATCAATTACCACAATTAGGCATATTCATTTTATTTAAATTTGTTTTAAAATTTTATTATATTTACCAAATCAAGTACGAGAAAAAAATGGACCAAGTTATTATTATGCTGTTTTATTTTCTTCTAATTAACAAAACACAAACATACTTAAGTGTAGGTATAAATATGTTACATAATGTAGTATTTAGAAATAGTACAAAATAAAGTCCCTGTCTGCGTCTGCGTTTCTCTTGACTTAATTCTTTTGAACTACATGATAGCTTTGGATACCTTTTTTTTTTAGGCGGGATAAAATATACCTAACCGCACACCCGTCGTTCGGAGCAACGAACAGGGTAGTGTGGGGCCTTCGCCCACTAAATAAACCCGCCGTGTGCCGTCTCTACGCCTGTGTTGACGGACCACTGGAGCGTTGGATACCTACGAATTTATTTCGATATTTATTTAGGATACAGTTTTATTAACAATTCTAATGAAATTATTTAATGTAGAAAATTTCAATAATTTCTAATCAAGTTTCGAAGAAACATCAAAATACTGTACTCACGGAGTACTGAAAAAGATCTGTACTAGAGTAGTAGTTCTTCAAAAATGATTTAAAGATTTTCTTATTTAGTAAATTGCATCCGTGCAAAGCCCAAAGTGAGTGCGGGTCACTAGTCAAGAATAAATCGTTCAAAATGACATAAAATCGTCTACCGCTGGCATTACGAATCTAATGCAGATAAAACTTGATTTACCGTTCTACCCGATCCATCATGGCGGAGATAAGGCGAAGGGGGGTGGAGTGGGTGGCGGAAACAGATCTTTTCGTTGGAAATTCCCTTCGAATCCGATAGCTATTCTTTTTTCTTGTTTCCATCCGATAATTTGAATAGAAGACACAATTTCCGTGTAACAAAAATTCTAATTCTAATGAGATCTGCTTAAAATCTTTTCTTGAAGATTATTCTCCTTTGTGGTATTATAATTTCGTTACAGCTCAGAGAGCTGATGATAAGTAATAATTATCGCTAATACGCTCTGCTTACTGTAACAAGTATGTTACTTACATCGAAATATTTTACGACAGTTTGATACATAGAGTCTATTTTCAACCCTTTTTCTATCTCACTATTGGGCGCGGGTATAATTCTCAGACTGAGAGGGATTAGGCCACAGTCCACCGCGCTGGTCCAATAGAGCTTGGTAGAGTTCACATGCCATCGAGAAAATCTCCCAGGCATGCATGTTTCCTCACGATGTTTTCCTTCACCGAGCTGTTATAATTTGTAAACAAATACAGACATAATTTCGGAAAAATCTCGAAAAGTCAGAGGTGTGTGCCGTATGAGGTCTAGAACTTGAACTCGGGATCAAACTCGATACCACTATCTTTGCATTCTTTGGTTTTACCACTAAGCTATCACTCCTTCCATCCATCCATCCATCCATCCATCCATCAGCCTGTCAACGTCTACTGTTGGACATAGGCCTCCCCAAGAGAACGCCACAACGAGCGGTCTCGTCATGGGGGATAATGCCGTAATCGCCACGCTTGGCAAGCGAGTTGGCGATCGCAGTGGATGTTGTTAATACTCGAGGGAGTGCTGCTGCCCACTCCTCCGGTATTCTCTCAGTCGGCTCTTTCAACTCCCGTGGGTAGAGAGGGGTGGGACAATTCTAAAGCTGGTCACTGCTTAATGGTGTTTAATTAAAAACAATTTATATTGCAATGATGACGTAATACATTCCTGTATCTTTGGTGGGCACAGACCCCAGTTGAAAACGATTTAGTCAAGTCAAATATTTTCCTTTACCTACAATATTACAAATATATGACAACAAAATCGTAGTACTCGTAATTATAATCAATATACTTACCCCATATCACACAGAAAACGTTAGATAATTCCACAATCTCCTGGCCACCCGCTGGCGTTATCATCACACCATTTATTGGTTTCAAGATGATCGTAAAAGTAACATATAGTGTTACATATTTTACCAGACCCCTTATGATAGAACGAATTAGTTCAGTTATGTTCGTATATATTGCTCTCTTTAATAACTTTGGTGATTATCCGCTATCGTTCTTTCGCTATTGTTTGTTAAGTGCTATCCATAGAAATCACTAATTAAACTAGAGATGGTAGCACTAATTTCTAATCGGATGACTGATGACGATTTATGGCCGTAGTGTCACTATCAACATCAATAATGTTAATACTTTTTTGCTGTAAAATATAAATTTTTATACGAGTATGTAAATGTTCATTTTCTTCTAGCATTGATTTTATACATTTTCAATAGTAAAATAATCTTGTCAATTAAAGAGTTAACTGTTTTCTGAGATGCAATTATATTCATACTATCATAGTTATCAATCGTAAGCATAAGTCTCTTGCTGGTTATAGAATAAATATCTAATAGGTACGTGTTAAACTTGAAATTATTTCAAAACTAAGATTTTAATCCTTCGAGCGCCAAGTAATCAGTTTTCTACCGCGTTTGGTGTGCACGTACACGCGTATGGTGCTCGAGAGGAAGAGGTTTTTTGCTGGCGATGACGATCTATACCAAATTTCAAGTCGTCCTGTAGTGTTTGATACGTCCTGTAATTAGTTTTCTAATAATTTCATGTTCCTTTGAAATTTAGAAGCATTTTTATAGTAAAAAGTATCCTGTGTTAATTCAGTTAATAAGCTACTTTTATGCCGTAATTTCAATTAAATCGGTTTAGTCGACTTTGCGCGATTGAGTAACAAGTATACAAACTTCCTCATTTTTAAATATAACTAGGATCCTTAAAATAGAGAGAGAGAGAGAGAGAAAGAGTAATCTGTAAAGACGTATGTATGTATTTGCGTGATTGAGGAGAAAGAAATATTCAAGCTATAACACACTTAATGGTTCGTATACCCGCATCATACTTATTAAATACTATTATTTCTATTTACCTCCACGTTAGAGTAATTACGGCTGATGCGCAATCTTTCATAATTTTCAAAAAATCAATTTAAGTTTGACATTATATATCTACTGAGACTTTAAAAATGAATAATTTAACTTTGTCAAAATTACAACATAGGTGACATACGTATAGATGGTTACGCAGTGACAAACACTTCTGATCTCTAGTTTATGATATCTATAGTACTATCTTTATCGGTCCTTGTTACAAAAGATAAATAATATTAATATGTATTGGGTGTAACAAAGTGTATCGTGTTGCCTTTGTTCAGCTAAATTAAGGTTTTGTTAAGAGTTGTATATCGATGTAACATGGCCTGAATATACATAATTGATTAATATTATGGTTGAACTTTATAATTAAAATGTGACCCGTCTTTGCTTCGCACGGGGTGAATCGCTAGTGAAAAAAAATTATAGGACAACTTCTTAATAAAACATTGAATATCTCTAGTTAACAAAAGTTTTGTTGAATGTATTATATATATAAACCAAATTTTATAGAATAGCACATAGCCATACGGTGAGATCGATTGTAAAGTTATAGATGTTATCGTAGCCATGGACGCTAGCATTAGGGGAATCACTGTCACGTTGCGATCCTTGGAATAGGGTATAGGAGAAATTAGAAAAGGGACAAATGGAGAATCTCCACTTCATCCTTTAATTCGCACCCAAAAATTTAGAAAGTTTGAATTATAACATTTAACTCTATGTTTATTTAGAAACTAAATGAGTTTGAGTAGTAATACTAAAAATAATGAATTTGATGTACACAACCTTACATTCAAAAATATTATCGGTCTGACTTGCGGAAGCGTCGCTAACAGAAGGGACTTCAAAGAGGAAGCTGCCGGCGGACCACTGAAGTAATGTTTTCCAGTGAACTACAGCGGGTTATGCTGATGTCACATGAAAAAAGTAATTGATTCCTGATCGCAAATGCCAAGTACTCCCATTAAGCTATTATAATACCGCGCTAGATAAAGGAAGCCAAAACCAACGCCATATCTAGTTAATGCCTTGCCAGTGCATTATCATACAGCTGTCATCAGTATTACCCGCCTTTGGAAAGTTTCAAATCGGTACGATAATTAAAAGTTGGTCTCTAGAGTTGTTTACTTAATAAAGTTACTTACAAAGAGGGGTACGAAATGTTTATCAGGTAATTTCTTTTTCTCACTCTCATCTTGATCTAACCAAAATGTATCTTTCAGCAGGAGTAAGAGATGCAGTAGCGCGCTACCCAGTGTTGGTCTTCGTCCACGGGGAGAGCTACGAATGGAGCTCCGGCAACCCGTATGATGGTACCGTCCTATCATCTCACGCAGGTCTTGTAGTTGTCACTATCAACTATAGACTTGGAGTTTTGGGTGAGTTCCACTTTAAAATAACTTTTATTACGTTTTTCTTTTGCTAAGGTTTCAGATAAGCCTAATATGCTCAATTTTTATGCTAGCTGGGTGGCTACAAAATACCCGCCCGATAGTAATGATTTCTGCAAATCCCACGTCACGGCGGACAGTTTCAATAGACTCGCCGTGTACCCAGGAGATATTATAGTGCACAAATGTGTGCGCAAACCTTGTTTTTGCTCTATGTTCCCTCACTCTTATAGTCCGGTGCAATGATCTTACGACATGATCGGAAAGAGACCAAGTGCAAGACCAACGGCGTTACGTACTTTTCGAGGCATGCCGATGAAATACCGCTACCTTATTGACTCCGAGCTATTATTGAGATCTTTTTGAAGGAAACACTAATAAAGTACAAATGGTTATTTGTGAATGAGAAAAAAGAGAACTATAGTACAAGCGCGAATCGAACCTGCGTCCCTTTCTTTCCGGGGAAGTACTCTAATCCACTGAGCTATTGTACTCTCTTGCGATCGTAAATGCGTTAAGACAAATGTGATGAGGAAATTGGGTACCACCGCAAGGGAGTACAATAGCTCAGTGGATTAAATTACATCCCCGGATAGGAAGGGACGCAGGTTCGATTCCCGTTTGTACTAAAGTTCTCTTTTTCCTCATTCACAAATAATAATTTGTACTTTAAAAGTAGCTGAGCATGTCAAGTGCTAAAAATATAGATCGAAACACAAATAACTTTTAGTTGACTCGACCCGGGATTCGAACCCGATAATTCGCGGTAGTGAATGCAATCGCATTCACTACGGCTATGTTATCAATCCTTTTTTTTATTTAGGCGGGAAAATATGTATTAACCGCACACCCCGTCGTTCGGGGACACGAACAGGGTACTGTCGGGCCCGCACCCACTAAATAAACCCGCCGTGTGCCGTCTCTCCGGCTATATTGGCGGGCCACTGGAACTATGTTACATTCCTTCAGTGGTTGAGTTATCAATCCTAGGAAAAGGAGGTGGCTAGAAGTATAATACAGTGAGAAGGTATGAAGGATGATAGAGTGGAATGAGCGCTCTCACCCAATGAACTAAATGGAACAGTATTAGTAGCGGCATTATACGCCAATATCCTGAAAGAAGTTACTTCCTCGGGTGTGTTTGTTTTTCTTTGGAAAATAATGAAAACTTTGACTTGGGTTCAGTTAATAATAGCGCGGTTTTATTTTGAATTTTTCTGTTCCTATAATATACTTAGACTGTTGTAAAGCTTGAAATAATACCTATTATAACTCTTTTAAATGCGATCATTCCCGCTCAAATTGATCAATAGATACAATGCTGAGTAATCACGAAAAATATGAGTGTCATATTGTGCGCGATCACAGTGCTATATACTCCAACGACATTATGAACTACCGAACAGATAATGGCTTCTTCTCTCTTGATATTAAAGTCATGCAGAGGTGCTGGCAGTTTAAAGAGTTAGAACAGTAATATCTAGCATCATTCTTTTCATATGGTTTTAACAACTGACTCCTTCTAGCCGAAATTAAAGACGTTTCACGTCAAACCGACCAAAATAGTGTTAGCGTTCGAGTATAACAAGGGATAATATATATTTCAAGGTAGTGCCTATTCAATGGATTGAGTAGAAATGTGTTTGAATAATAAGTAGGGTAAAGTACCTCTCTGTGGTCTATGAAGAGGTTTCGGGTCCAAGTGAGATAGGCTCTTGAGTTGACCAGTTGAAGTATGGGAACGTCAGGGATCTCAGTTTACTTAAAGAGCTTAGAGCCGAGTCGAATGTTTTATTTATACTTTTTATAAATAATTGTACTGAAGAGTACCACAGAATAAATGAATATTGGAATCCATAACTATTTGGCAGAAGGGTCTTGTCTACTATTTATAACTTACTGAGAATAAGATGTCAGTTACTTAATATCTGTTTCACTCACTCTAATGAAGATACAACATTATTTATATAACATCTAATACTATTATAAAGCTGTAACAGAGCTGTGTCTGTACATTTAAGATATTTGAGAAAAAATGTCTCTAATAGGCTATATAGGCGTGTCTAAACACAAAACACTTTTTTTTTAGAATTTTTGTCCGTTTGTCAGTTTATCTGTTTGTCCGTTTATCTGTTTGTTTGTTCGCGCATCACACAAAAACTACTGAACGGATTTTGATGCAACTTTTTATTTAAAAGGCCTTAATTAGACTTAAAAACTGGTATACATTTTATCCCGTTACTATATTTTACCTAATAATGATGCAAACCCTATAAATATTTAGATATTTTTATATATATTTTTAGCATTTTACATGCTTAGCACTATACATTAAACACAAAGTGAACTTAATTGTAAAATTAAGTTTACCTGGTTGGTATAATGTATGAAAATACTTCCGACAGATGGCGTCGGCGTCACCCAAAGACGTTAAGTATAAATATGTTATCGAAATTACCAGTCAGGAGCAATGGTCTCGATGGCTAAATTGGCAAAGCATCTGGACGGTATCCAGGAGATGCAGGTTCAAATCCTGCTCGTGACTGTTATTTTCGATTTCACATTTTTCACTTTGTGTTTAATTCAAAAAGTATTAATGTGGGTTTCATGTCTTATACGCCATCAAGCGCTAATTTTAAGAAGTACTTCTATGTTGGGCTATCTCTGTCATTTTGCAAGGCGCCACCTGGCAATTAGTAAGAACAACAATCCATGAGTTTACATATATACCTGCATAAGTGCATATAATATATTATTATATAAACATGTAAAATTGAATAATTTATTAAACTGTAAACAAAAACAACTCAAAAAGACATCGCTAGTTTCCTTACAAAAAAGCAATATTGTGGTTCTATATATACAACAGCAACTGAATACATCTACAATTGCCACTTGCGACATCTAGGGCTGCATTTGTCAATATCTCTTTTACTTTAAAACAGTGACATCTATCAATAGAAAATTGCAACTTTGGACAATATTATACGACTTATTTAAAAACAATGAGTTCAACAAGAAATCTCTAAACCATTTATCTTCCTAACTTGGTTGCCTTATAATTTTATACTTTGTTCTAAGTGAAAACACCGTGACGCCAAGGCCACGCAAAAAAAAAAATTGGGGAATGTAAAATATGTTTTTTTTTGTGTTTTATAACGTTGGTGTGTTATTATTTACGTTTGTTTAGTGTTTTTAATTATTGTTATGGATTGAATAGTTATTATACTTGACAAATATCATCAGTTCGTCAAGCAAAGGTAAAAATTTTCTTTTAACAAAAAACAATGTACCGGCCGGGCGAACGTCGTTCTGTTCTGTTGACGATAGTAAAACCACCGGTGGCTATGCGTACGTAAAAAGGTAGGTAGTTCTCATGAAAGGCGCTGGTTTTAGTGTCGCGTCGAGCGTAAATGCCGTAAATATTCAGTATTTTTTTGTTTATTTAATAACAATTAAACCACATCGAATCAGAACGTGAAAAGTAATAGGGCTCTATTCCTAGTCATAATAATTCGTAAATCAAAAAAAAAGACTCGATCAATTAAGTATTTTGGTCGTTATCGTGTTAACATACATTACCTACAACTCACGGACGTCCAAGCCAGATATTTTTCAAACAGTTTTTTAATGTCATCAATAATATCATGCATGTTAAAAATAGTATTTGTTCTTTATATGTGTGTGTAGATATTATTTTACAAGTGTAATATATGATAAATAGAGACATTTTAAGTTTGAAAAATCAGCTGTGCCGTATGAACCGGGAGTAGAACACACCTCAACGTTTCGCTTATGAGGCGTGCAATAGATACCTACTATTATGAAACGTCATAACAAAAACTACTAAACGGATTTTGATGCAACTTTTTTTATGATAGCACTTGATTAGACTTAAAAACTGGTATACATTTTATCCCGCTACTATAACGGGAACCTGAGATACAACCTAAAAACTAGTTTTGGCTGCGGCAGAGCCACGCAGAGCATATTAATATAACCACGAAATTTTACTCCACACCAACCGTTGTCCTTTTCGAAAATCCAAATCCACCCGTCTCGCGTACACCTATCTAAGAAAACGCCACAACGAGAGGTCACATGCCACTTGCAGCCAACGGCTCAGTACCTAAGTGTTCATAAAAAATCTGGTGCTATTGTATAGTCATTAGCAAGCCAAAATTTTGGCAGGAAAACCTTTGCCAGATACACTAGTTAACACCGTTTCGTCAGATTCACTAACACCGTTTCGTCAGATGAATATTATTGAAGATCTACTTGAGTTATAGAATCAATAAAGTCGGTCCTACCGACTTAGTTGTGCAAAAGCTTCTAAACCAGTTGGTATATATAAGAAACTAGACGAGACTCGTTAGCATAAATTAATTTTAATTTCGATTACTTCAATAACAATTAGACTTACTCGAAGAGTTTTAATGAGTTCTATATAGTTATATAGCTTTGATATACATAAAGTAATTGCGAGCAATTCTGCTTTTCAAACCATACTGTTAAATATAATAAAGCAAAATAAATAAAAACATATTTTTAGAATATTTGTCTTTAAAATAATTAAAAGTATTTTATTTTGTAACAAACAAGAAGAGAGATATCCGTAACGTATTCATTTACCCCGTAATGCGCATAACCATGCGTACTCCTACGGGATAATTAATTGCATATAGGGTAAGTGATCGCATATGAGGTAAGTAAACGCAAATGAGGTGAGTAAATGCATTCTTTAGTGAGGCACACAAACAATAACGAAACATATTTTTGAAGTGTAAACTTCTTTAGGCGCGTTTAGCACTTTTTAGGTGAACAAAAATCATGGAATTCGTGTCATCGTCACCGAACGCTTTGATCACGTCACAGTCTAAGAATAATTATGGTTTAGACTGTGACGTGTTAACGATAACACTATATCTGTTCCTATTAGTAGGTATAACTGATTGCGCAGAGCCAGCTGTGTATGAAGAAATGAATAATTTCAATAATAATTATATTGTTTTTATGAATGAATGAATAAATTTGATTTACAAGTTTTAATTTATGATCAAACAATTAATTTGGACATCCAAAATTAACAACTGTTTGTTTATAGATTTAAGTTTTCACTTCTGTCGGCAGTCCTCATGACTGCACTGATTTTTTTTAAATTGCTTGAAAAAAGTACCTAACCGCACATTCCGTCGTTCGGGGTAACGGACAGGGTAGTGTGGGGCCCTGGCCCTCACCTACTAAATAAGCCCGCCGTGTGCCGTCTTTCCGCCTGTACTGGCATATGCCACTGGAAATAAGTGGCCGTGTGGGGCCGGCTTTAGAATTGTCCCACCCCTCTCCACCCATGGGAGTCGTAAGAGCCGACTGAGGGAATACTGAGGGAGTGGGCAGCAGCACTCCTTCGAGTTTTAACAACATCCACTGCGATCGCCAACCCGCCTGCAAAGCGTGGCGATTACGGCACTATACCCCATTCTTGGGGAGGCCTATGTCCAGCAGTGGACTTTAAAAGGCTGATGGATGGATGGATGGAAGTGCATTACTTCTGTGGGATAGTGAACCTCCCTAAGACTCCCTGTTTTTGCTCGAGACACCATTAGTCCTTTGACATAAGTGACTAGTCCTCTCAACAAAACCTCAACCTCCTTAGACACCATTTCATTACTTTTTCATGAATTTACATTACATGTATATTATGTTAAATTAAGAGAATATTATATTACAAACTTATCATTACAAAGACGTTTCAACGACCATTACAGCGTTATATTCTCGAGAATCATTGTCTCAACCAGATAATACTCCACTTAAGTAGACAATTCTACTTAACTCAAATATTATTCTGTTTAGATCTTTTGTGTAAGGTGAAAAGTTTTTGATACGAGACTGGTAAAAACAAATAATGTAAACAAATATATTTTAAGTATACTATAATTAATGAAAAGCATAAATCTTCACATTTATTTCATAAGTAGGTAGGGTAAGAAGTTTTCAAAATGTAATGCTAAAACTCTCTTAATTAAATAAAATATTCTATAGTCTATTAAACGAACATTTCATTAATAAAGATACGAAATTATTAGTGTGAGGGCTTTGAAATAGTTTTATATAAACTTTTTAATTTTGTGGTTGAAATTATCTCAACAAATTAAGGAGTTATCTTAATGAAGAGAAGAACCGATGTTCAAGTATTTTAAGACCAGAAATTTGTTTTAATATATTAATTTTCACTAGAATTTTATTCAAAAATTTAATATTGCTTTTCTTAATTTGTAAAAAGGGAAAGAAAGTAAAACTGTTAAAAGATTTTATGATAATCCTAACTATTATAAAGCTGTAACAGAGTTGTGTTTGCATTTAACTGTAACAGTGCAGCTGTAACAGAGCTGTGTTGATATTTGAGAAAAAAAATACTCTATTAGGCTGTAGATATAGGCGTGTCTGTACACAAAACAATTTTTTCTTAATTTTGTCTGTTTGTTTGTTCGCGCAAAAACTACTGAACGGATTTTGATACAACTTTTTGAAGTGAAAACTTCTTTAGGCGCATTGAGTACTTTTTGGGTGAACAAAAATCATGGAACTAGTCATCGTCACCGAACGCTCCTATAGAAGTGAAAACTAAGTAACCTATGAGTAAGTAAGAAGTGATAATGACCAATTAACACTTCTTTACAAACCAAAATAATTCAAAAATAATAATCTAATAGCTCGACGATACAATTCACAAGTTACTTAATTTTCACTTCTATCGGCAGTCCCCAAAGACTTATTAGAAATATATCACCGGCAATAACTCACGTTGAGGAGAGAAACAGAGTTCCCGGCGGGAACTCGTTGACACCGCTGCGCGCTCGCCCTGATGATGAGCATCGAATATGCTCGAAACCCGGGTCGACTAAATCGATCCTCAACGTGAGTTATTGCCGGTGATATATTTCTAATATGTATCAATCTCACGATAGCCCCAAAGACTTGTTGCATTGTTGACTACTTGCATGTTTTTTTTTATTTGATAGCTCTTGATTAGATTTAAAAACTGGCATTATTAGATTTTATTCCGCTACTATATCGGGAATCTTAGATATAACCTAAAAGCTAGCATTTGGCTGCGACGGAGCCGCGGGCAAAGGCAGCAAAGTTTTTTATATGTACAAAGAAACGTGGTGCGAATAAACGGATTAAGTTACATGGATAAACTAGCGTTATTGTTCACTATATTGTCGAGGCCAATGTCTTTTTTTTGTTGCTAATGGTAGCACCTTATGGTAGGTGGTAACCGATACTCGTGAACTCAACTATACTAAGAGTACTCGCAAACTGATACGATCACCATTTCATTTCACGGATGTGAAATGACAGAATGAAAAAAATGTCTTGCAATATCACGTCACGCTGATTAATTAATGAATGTATTGATTGATTTTACTTAAAATATTGTCTATAATAAGAACGCACTAAGACTAAAATAAATGTGAAGCGGAGATTTGGAATCGCTGTTGGGTGATTGCAATAGCTCAGCAGTTTAGAGCACTTACCCATATGTTCTACACTAAGTACCTACTTATAACTTCATGAAGTTTACTCGAATACTATTCATTATATGACATCACGGAGTACGGAAAAAGAGATATAACCTCTTTTGTGACATCTATACCGTCTACGTACTTATTTATCAAATATCCCAACAATTCATTGACAAGTAGTTCTGTAAACATAGCTGTTGTAAATTATGGAATTCTCCAACTACTCACTTCAAATGAATTTGATTTTTTTTATCTGATCAACCATTTTATTTACAGTTACTGTGTAAAATATATCAAATAGCTGTAGTTTCTTCCCTAAGAAGAGCTGGGCTGCTAGATTGAAATAAATAAAAATTTCATAACAAAAATAATATTCATTTGCTCATTATTCGCCACGTCAGTTACAGAATGCAATGTTTCTAAAACACTTATAACGTCAGGACCAATAAAAACAAAGCGAGCATACCTTAGTCGACATCCCTTTGTAATAGACAATGTCACAAAGAAGGGAACTTGTCACATTGTTGGCAAATTTTGTGCTATATAGCGAAATAGCTTTGTTAGGCTGCGGTAGCAGTGCCAGCGATTAGCGGTTACATTCAAAATTACTATAATTTAAAAAAAAGTTAAATAAATAAAATATTTCACACCTCTTTTGTTTAATTGCCCTCCTAGGGTTATGTGACAGCGTGTGTAACTGACCGTGAAATACCCCGCAGTGTTTTTGTTGAAGAGGGACATAGTCGTTTCTCATGCGCAAAATTAAATGGTAAGCAAGCTTAGCAGTTCATAGTGTTGTTGAGTCTATGAGTAACCGTCACCAATTACTATCAGGCGAGTCATGGATCGTCTGTCACTACAAGCTATAAAAAAAATTCAAATGTTATATTTATTCAGATTTTCACTCGCTATAAATTAAGACCTACTCCATGCCCTTTAGCCATATATTATAATTTTTAAGTAGGTATGTATTTCCTTAGTCTTTTAAGCGTGTCTAAAGAGGGTTGAATAGATTATTGTTTCTTCACTTCAAAAGGTTATGATAAAGGCTCTTGAAATTTTAAATGCGAAGCGAAAAGGAGCCGCTGGCTCAGTCTTTTCTTTGATACGATGACATATATTGGAATTGTGGTTATAGACTATGAACACTATATAAATTATTATCACGACATTCCACGTCATCCAGGTTGGAGAAAAGACAAATACATACATACTCACGCCGCCTGTTTCTCAGAGGGGTAGGCAGAGAACGGATTTTCGCTTGTTACAATATTTACTCAACTCTTTTGCCTCGCTCATCTTCATTATATAATTACGTGCATGTCGGTTTAGAGTACTCTTGACCTGGATTTTTTGGGCACGTTACCAAATCGGTCAAAAAAGTTCAATTAGTGTTTGTCCTCCAAACCGCGCCATATTATGACAAATTTGACTGGATGTTATATGTGTGTATATATTGTTTCATCCTTTATACATCCTCTCTGTATCTTATTTAATAAAATAAAGTAGATGCTTGTTAAGTTCGATGTAATTAAATCGAAAATTCTATCGTCTCTAGGCTATGCCAATATACCACTAAAGTAAAGTCTATCAGTTGCTGTAGCCCGTCGGTACAGGTGGAGAGACGGCTCGCGGCAGGTTTATTTAGTGGGTGAGGGCCCCACACTAATCTGTTCGTTGCCCCGAAAGACGGGGCGATTAGATACATTTATTCCCGCCTTAACAAAAAAGGTTATGCTAATGTTTGTTTGCGTATTCAACTTTTAATTTGTATTATCAAGTGCTACTCCAGTTAATTCTATATACAAATAGTATGCTTCCATTCCCCTTCAACTAAATCCATCTTGGCCCCAATAAACGTGAACATAATTGTTTGCGTTTAACTCAAACGTAACGATTATTGCTCTTGCGTAGATTTTATGGTGCAAATGTCGAAAACCACAAGCAAACTCGGCTTTTTGTTAGGGACTCGAAAGTTCTGGTTAACATTTCATGTAATGTGTCCCCGTGTTATATAAGATAACGATTTGGTAAACTTAATTTTGAAATTGTTGAAGCTGAGAATATAACAGTTAACTTTAGTTGAGTTTCGAATTAAATTAACAGTCATAATAGTAATACGTTGTCGAGAGAAACGTATTTCGTGTTTAATACATATTTTAATTAATAAAACGTTAGGACTGCCTGAAGTTTGAAAAGCTATATAAAACCATGTATATTGAGAAATTTTGACTCACGCCTGCACCAGCTAGGTTCTTTGAAACATTGAATAGATATACGTGCAGGTTACAACTAAAAATAAATTTTAGGCTTAGCGTTTTAGAGGTGGAACAAACACATTATAGGTCATGTGATCAATAAAGAACAAAAGTGTTACCATTTATATACATCCAACAGTTTCGCGTTGCCAGCTGTTCTACGAGTACGTGGTCATAATTTTATTCTAAAGTGCTCTAGTGTTTTGGATTCGATTCCCACACAGGACAAAACTCTTTATGTGATCTACAAATGGTTGATCTGGGTTTGGTTGTACTTTGTGTCCATAATATTGTATGTTATTTTAGTGCAGGATGAAAAATCATCCTAAAGAAAACTTTATAAAAAAAAATAGTAAATTCTCTGTTTCTCCTGAGAATTTATTTTTCTTGATAGAAATCCTAATAAATTATATTAAGAATTTGGCTTTCTGAAGTTGATAGTTACAAAAGTATATCACTAAACCAAAAAGGCTACTAGATAGATGGTTCGGTGTATAGAGCCGGAATTGGTGATTTGTATTTTGATCTGCTTTTGGTCAAATACCAGGTCACGCAGGTAGTTTTGCGAAAAAAAGTTTTTTTTTGTATAAAACACTGGCCACTTGTAAGTAAATATATTGAAAATTTTGGATATTTAAAAGCAAAAATGCCATTGTTTGAATTTCGAATTTCCCTCCACATTTTTTCGATAGCTAAATTAAATTATCGTGTCTCATTTAAAAATGGATCTGCCCCCTGAGGCAGAATGTCATATTTCACGTGTCGACCGTATCGTGATCACTGTGATTGGTTGAGAGATCACCGTGATTGGCCAACGGATTATTGCGACATAACGCGTCGGTTTCTCAACCAATCACAGTGTTCACGATACGATCGACATGTGAGATATGAGATTCTGCCTAACCCCCCTGCATCGAGAACATTTTCGTGCGATGATTTTCTACGATTTTAAAAGTGGCCTAAATCTGATGAGTCATTTGATCGACTTCAAATGGCTTTTATGGATGAAGGACCTTCAAAAGCAACTATCTACCGTTGGCATAGCGAGTTCAAGCACGATCGCCTTACTTTGGGCGATGAACACAGGAGTGGTCATCCTACGACGGCTGTCACGGAAGTGTGCTGGCAGTAAAAAAAAATATTCAAGAAAACAGGCAAATTACATACGAAGAGATTCAGCATACACTGCAGATTGGTTCGGGAAGCATTCACAAGATTCTACACGAGCACCTTCGCGTGAGGAGGATAGTTTCGCGCTGGGTGCCGCACAAGCTCACCGAAGCTCAGAATAAGTCCGTGTGGAGTGGTGATATTATGATTCAAAAATATATGATACAGTTTTCATCGCCGGAAGACGCGCTAGCAGCGTTTGAGAAGGCCGTGGAAGAGGTGTATGCGGCGGACTGGAAAAAATGTTTAGAAAATTGGTTCAGACGCATGAAACTTTGTAGAGGCTGGTGGAGAGTTCTTTGAAAAGATTTAATTAAAATATTTTATCCATAGAAGTTAGTTTTTTAGTTTCTCAAAACTTCTTTCTTTCTGAGTGTCCCACGTATGTTTCACAGGATTAGGAAAGGATTCAAGTTGAAATTCTATTCACAGATAGCTTTTTTAACAAATAATTATTCAAATAACTAAATTATATTGATAACCGCGTCATCATTTGGCATCAAAAAATAGTATTACTGCAATAGCTCAATACAATAATTTAAGCTGCTAGTCTAATCAGTCTGCAAATAAAAAGTCCGATAATTACCGAAGTACACAGTACAAGTGCTTTGGAAACAACGTTTAAATTGATCATTGTAGTCATGAACTCATTTGTTTCAATAACTATTGCTACGTCTTCAAAGCGAGCTTGAAGCTTCATTGTTTAAACGAAGACTAATTTTAACAGTAACTAATTGCTTTCCCAGCTCGTTTTCATGCACGTAGACAGAAGAGGATTGCCTTGGCTATAGATCAACGATCAGCCTAGATTTTAAATCTCATAAATTTGAATAATTTTATTTAGAGTACTGTATATTCTTAAAAATAGAAACATACTAATTCGAACAGATGTTTATTTATCAAGTAAGGCAATTTATTTGGTAAAATATAATGAAAGAAAGAAAGCAAGAAAAAAACTTTATTGATATGACAAACAAATAATATACTTACAGACTAAGAACTAAAGTAAATAATAACAAACAAAATATTACAAGAAAAAAAAAATTAGAAAAAATTAAATAATACATTTACTAAAGCGATTCCCAGTCGGAAGCGATCAAAAGATCACTGCTTAGCTCGTTATGTTTATTCACACACGAAACTAACAGTGAAACTAATATCATGCTAAATGAATTGTTGAATCTGAGATTGTCGTTATAAAAAACTAAAGAAGTAAAATAAAGCAAACGTTATTACTAAAAAACAATAAAAATAATAAAACAAGCCTTCTTTTGTTTTTTTTTATTGCTATAATGGCAGACGAGCCACGGCCCATCTGATGGTAAGTGGTAACCGTCGCTCATGGACTCAACCGAGAGTATAGTCAAGCCGCTGCGAACCATTTCATTTCTCAGATGTGAAATGAAAGAATAAACGGCTATCTTCTGCTACAGCCAAAACACACTGATGTACTTCATGACCGGACACAAAGGAGACGATGGTACCGACCCGTTTGGGCCCGATAGCAAGTGAGTACTTTCACTTAGTACCCAGCCCTACCATCTATAAGCCTAATTGAGTAGACCGATATTACTCGTATTTTTAATTTGCATTTAAATATCTATTTCAGAATTTAAAGTAAATTTTCCTTCTAAAATTAGTTAGAAGTGTATTTATTAATTTATCTCTGTTTCCGCGTTAGAGTCGGGAGGTATACCCTTGTTGTAATGCTAAATAACGAACAGGGCTCTTAATTCCACCGCGGCCGTCCGTCCGTCAATAATTACTTAGTATTATCTACACGTTCCTTTGCCTTCTCTGTGGTTTGGAAGCTCCTCCGTTTACATTTTAAACCGTGAATAAATTAAAATACGCTCAACGAAATAATTGAGTATTTTGTGGCAAATTTAAAATATATTAACTAAATTTAAGAGTGATAGCCTAGTAGTAAAACCAAGGACTGCAAAGACAATGGTATCAAGTTCGATCCCAAGTGTACAGTCACGGCACACAGCTCTGAATATTCGAGATTTTTTGAAATTATATGTGTATTTGTTTACATATTATTACTGCTCGGTGAAAGAAAACATCGCGAGGAAACCTGCATGCCCGTGGGCATCCGTCCGTCCCAGCCGTAAAGAAAATATCTCGATATTTTCTTGACAGCTGGGCTAGCGTGGCGAATTACGGCCTGAATCCCTCCCACTCTGAGAGAAGACTCGAGCCCAATAGTGGGCCAGCATCGGGTCGAAAAATAATTCTAAATATCTTATTCTCCTATTAGACCAGTGTCGATAATTTTCAAAACCAAAAAAAAATAATATTTGGATGAAACTCATTGGAAAAGTAAGAAAATATAACAAAAATAAAAGGAAAAATAATTTCAGGCGATTTGAGGTCGGGAAGGGGTTGGGGGTGAGCTTTTAAGGGTAATAATCGGTTTATCACGATTTCGGGCAAAACTAAGAGTCCTATCGAAAAAAGTTAAATGGCAAAATTGTAGGCAATAAAAAGATCTACAACTTTATATTAATATTGTAAATATGAAAGTTTGCGTATTAAATTTGAATCTTGTAACTGTTTTGGCAAAAAAGTCTTTCTATCTCCAAACGAGTTATAAAAATAACAATAATATGTTGCTTGTTGACAGGATTCCTGAACCCTCGATCAGATGACTTCCCTCGTTCACCAGCGAATTATGGTCTCATGGACCAGATAGCAGCACTGCACTGGATTAAAGAAAACGTAGCCGTTTTTGGAGGGGATCCTACAAATGTGACTTTGATGGGTCACGGCACTGGAGCTGCTTGTGTGCACTTCTTGTTGACGTCACTGGCTGTACCTGAAGGTAAGTCATTTATGTTTACTGTTTTTCAACTATGTGGTGTCTCATCTATATTAATTTACAAAACATTTAAATTAGCATTGCACATTTTATATCTATTATAAAATCTTCAAAGTCTTTTCTCTATAAAATTATATAGTAACTATAGTCAAATTCAAAAATATCTTTATTTCTTAGGCTTATTATATAGCACTTAAAATCGTCAAAATTACTAATAACTAACACGAGTTCTAGAGGCAAGTGCATCCGCAATGTCACGATTGCAATCGCCACAAGCGGTCAGATTCAGTATAAAGCTTTTTATGAGAATAACCCGGCAAGAAACTTATGAGCCACTTTAAATCGACAATTAATAGTTTAAATGTGAAACGCGTGTGGTCATGGACTAAAAATACAAGTGTCCCCACCCTATTCGTTCCGACGGGTATCATACGAGGCGACTAAGGGAAGTAAGCAATTACTACCCATTGCAATACAGGTGGTAGGACCGGGTACCAAGTGGGAGTACTCACTTGCTATCGGGCCCGAGTGGGTTTGTACCACCATCTCCTGTGTGACCAGCCATGAAGCACATCGGTGTGTTTTGGTGTAAGCACTCCTGCTTATTCTATTTACAGCCATTTATTCTATTCTTTAATTTCATATTTGTGAAATGAAATGGTGAGCAGCGGCTTGACAATACTCTTGGTATAGTTGAGTCCATGAGCGACAGTTACCATTTACCATCAGGTGAGCCATGGGTCGTCTGGCACCGTAAGCAATAAAAAAACGCACTTTTAAAAATATACTGACAAAAATGATTTATTAAGTTGTATGAATATAGATACAACTAAAGTATCCTGAACGTTTACAAATCGCTCAAAGTAATAGACAATATTATGAACATTTTAACATTCCGTATAACTAGACTGAGTACATCAGGTACTTAGCGTTAAAACGTACACATGATCGATTTTCCATAACGCTGCCAATCTTAATACCTTCAACCTTAAAGTGTCTGAAAATACCCTTAAATATTTACATAACCATCAATGGATAACGACGCTAGCAAAATGCCAACGCTTGCCTTTACAAGGTACTGCACATCGAATCCCCATTAACCGTATATTCTCATACATATGTGCTGTGTAAGATATTTGGCAGCCAACTACCGTTAAAGGCGATTCGGTATAGCGCTTTTGTCTTTTGTGTTGTCAAACTCAAAATTTTAATTTCGGATTAAGGCTAACGGGGAAGATAAAGTAAATAATGTGTGCTGATTTTGTGGAGTCATGTTTGCAGGTTGGATTACTCGATATCGAGTGAATGAAAGTGTGACCGAGTGTAATCACACGATATCACGTGTTGTGTGTAGCGATCTGGTGGGTGAGGGATCCACACTACCCTGCTCCTTCCCCTGAACGACGGGGTTTGCTTTTAAGTATTTTTTTTCTAACTTCAACAAAAAAAGGCGTAACGCATCTAAGTTATTGTTAGTTAGAATTTCACGGTCATCTTTTTCTATTCCTCAATTAAATAAATATAATTTACAATCCAGTCCAGCTTAACGTAACTACCTATCCATACTATTACAAAGCTGCGACAGGGCGATGTCTGTACATTTAAGATATTTGATAAAAAAAACTGTATTAGGTAGAGTATTTAAGCGTATCTGAACACAAAATAATATTTTTTTAAATTTCTGTTTGAGTTTCACGCAAAAACTACTAAACGGATTTTGATAAAACTTATTTTGTTTGATAGCTCTTAATTATACTTAAACTCTGGTATACGTTTCATCTCGATACTATATCAGGAACGTGAGATATAGGCTAAAAACTAGCTGTTGGCTGCGACAGAGTGCAAGCCAAGGCTAGTTAACATAAATATTCAGTATTTACCTTGTATCGTTAGCTGTTCACATAAAAGTAATTCGGATTTTTATAGACCATCCTAAACAAACTCGCTTGTAACAAACAAGTTTGTTTGCGATAGCTAATGTACTGTGTTAGTTTGTTAGCGTTACAGCTTCGAGGACAATTCGCTTTATTCACGGATTAAAATATGTATATGCCAGCGTTTATATAACTTGCAATGTTAAATAAATTTAGCGGAAGTTGAACTTAGAACAAATTTATTAAATGGGACTTTAAGCGCTTAAAGTACTACAAAAGGATTTATAAATACATTAATAATGCTAAACTTAAAAGGAGTTGATTTTATAGGCAGGGTAATATCAGCATGCGTTTTTCATATTCGTTTGTCACACTTTCACTCCATAACTACTGAACCGAACGTCGTGAAATTCTGCATACATAATTAGTCCAGAACCTAGAAAAGTACATAGGTTACTTTATGTGCTGGATTGCCTATGTGATATCACATAGAAGCTCCCCTTCCAAGCCCATAGAGTCGTTGAGACAGGGTTAAGTTTGGCAACACCCTTACTTCTCAGTAGGGTGTAAAAGTAATGGGTAAAAAATTACTGCGGCCAAAAAATTTTTCTAGTAAGTAAGCACTTTAAAATATCGGAAAATAACAAGATATTGTTAATTATTTAGAAACTACCAAATATATTGCTTGTTATCTTTAGGTGCTTCAGACTCGAGGGCTAGATAAGTTCCCACGGGAACAGAAGTTTTGTACCTATAAGTTATAATTAAGTTATCGACGAGTACCTTAACGTCCTCATCGGAAACTTGGCGGTTAAGTGTCGCATTAAGCTGCAAGTTTAAACTCCTTAGTTATATGTGCTTGAGATTTTGGATGATATGTGATGAGGATCTTGCCATGTGATATTCTATTGATTATTAAAACTGTCTCTGTGGTAATGTACGTGACTGCTGAGCGTGAGGTCTCAGGTTCAATCTCTTTGCAAACTTTGATTTTACCACTAGGCTTTGCCTAAAATATAAAACATAAAATTGCAAGCTACTTATTCTGAGTTAACCATACCCCAGAAAACACGCTGATACTCGTAGTTCCGGTTTTCGTGAACGACGTATTTACAAAACTCATTATTTTTAATTACCACTAATATTAAACTTTTTTGCTGACTGGTAACCCAGCAATGTTATCATTGTTCGACTTTTAAAACACATATGGCACCGCTACTTAATTTTTCCGCTATTTATTTAACCATAAAGTGTATGTTTTATAGTATGTACATACGCTTTGCACATAAATAAACACTTTAAAACAGTAACACAACGTAAAATGAAAAAAAAACTCACCTATTCTGAAGCTTTTTCTAATATTCAACTCATAGCAAAAGCTTACATAATACTTCCATGACACATTGTAATAGAAATGGAACAGCCTGTATACATCATGAATAACATCATGAATTCTAAATCATTATACAGTATGGTTATAACCAAGATTACTTGTCACAGTTTTGACATTATAATAGTACCTAATTATTCTGTCGCGGGGTAGACTCCCGGGTAAATTGATGTAAATTATAATCTATTTTAACTACATGTTTGATATTACTGTCTGTATGAAGGGATGTTGAAATTACACTATTTTTAAATTTGCCGTAATATTCGAAGGTAAAGGAAAGTTGAAATACTCCTAGCACGAATTAGCGAGCTGTACAGACAAAGTATGAATCTCTCACAAAAGATCAACGTGAAGCAATTATAGGTACTTTTACTATTGCATTTTGTACGGTGAGTGAGAAAACTGAAGTCCCAAGCCTATAAACTAGTCCCTTTATCCTGTTTGTTGTTGTTATGTTATCTCTTTAAGAACGAGACCATTTCCTTTATTTTGTCATGTAATTATGAATCACCTCCATTTCCTCATACTTACTTATCATCACGCCATTTCCCTTGCGGGGTAGGCAGAGAGAACAAAGTGCCAAGAGGCTCTATTCTTGCATACATCTCTCGCTTCCTCAACATTCATAACTCTCTTCATACACGCTCGCTGGTTTCGGAAACTCCTGACTCCACCTTCCTTCAATACATGACCGATTTGGTCTAGGTAGGTGAATCTCGGTCTCCCCCTGTACCTACACCTTCCACTTTTGCATTGTATATCTTCTTAACCAGTCGCTCGTCCGGCATTCTTTCCACATATCCGAACCATCGGAGCATTCCATTTCGCATCTTTACACCAATACTCTCTTTCATACCTAATCGCTCTCTTACGTCGTTGTTACGAATGCAGTCAGTCAGCCTTACTCCACAGATTCTCCGCAGAGATCGCATTTCGATCGCATTGATTTTACTCTCATGCTCCTCATGCTCACTTATTATCCTTCCTATACACTTCCAATCCCTTTCTTTGATTAGAAACGTGTAGTGCCGCTTTATAGTATCTATAAGTCTCGAGAACTGCTTAACATAGGTCGGTGTGCTTGTTTACCACCCTCGTGGTATAAAAAATCGGCCGTATGGGGCCGATTTTAGAATTGTCCCACCCCCCTCTACCTACGGGAGTCGTAAGAGCCGACTGAGGGAATAGCGGGGGAGTGGACAGCAGCACTCCCTCGAGTATTAACAACATCTATTGCGATCGCCAACCCGCCTGCCAAGCGTGGCGATTACGGCATTATCCCCCATGACGGGACCGCTCGTTGCTCGTTCTCTTGGGGAGGTCTATGTCCAGCAGTGGACGTTGAAAGGCTGATGGATGGATGGATGGATAGATATAAAAAATCATACATATTTCCAAAATAGACGAATAGTATTGGTATGACAAGATCTCGTAAAAAGAAAAGGTGGCTATATAGAGTTATAACCCTCATAAGTGTCATCTGTCAGCTCAAGAGTATTCGGAAAAGCCTTGTAAAAGACTAATGGTAATTCCAAATTTTGTCGAAAAAAAATCTCAGAGTACCTATCTGTTGTTGCTTCAGCTGACTTTCCATGGGAAGGTACTTCCCCGTTCAAGCCAGCAAAGTTATCTTGGGAGTAGCAATCTACCATTATTAATCAGCTTCTATGTTCATAAATTTTTCATCGTAATAATGGCCCATTTGAAGCCGTAAGACTGTAATGAATCAGTAATACAATTTAGATAAGTCTATCAGCCTGAACTCACCTTGACCTTGGCTGACCAAGCGTGTTGTTTTCAATTGAAATATTCACTTAATCTGTCAGCGCATCGCAGTCTGATACAGGGCTCTCCTAATTTAGGTCATAAACTCCAATTCTCCGTTTGCCGCAAGCATTCTAGATATTTGTACTGCGTCTGGGTGTTTTCTATCTATTATATGTATGTATTTACAAAAAAAAAAGTAATATATGTATTATATCCGTAATCTGGTACCCATAGCACAAGCGTTAAGCTTAGTTTGGGACCAGAGGACGTTGTGTGAAAATGTCCGTGAATATTTATTTAAGTATTTATTATTATTATATACTGTCTATACACTTTGTTTTTTGAGTCATCTGACTACTTTTTGTTTATTTTAATTCATCTTAATATATATGGCTTGTCTATACATATAAAATGGTAAGCAGTTACTGTGGCTTATAGACGCTAGCAACACCAAAGGCGTCACGCGCACATCGCGAACTCCAAGGCAAAAGATAGCTGGTGAAGAGGAAGAATAATACTTTGGAAAATCCAAAAGTGCACGCCTCATGATCTTCATTTTTCACAATAAAATTGATTATTTGATAAGTAACTAATAATGTATTGGTCTTACTAAGTAGTTTTAAATAAATCACATAGATAGCGCTAACTTTAAAAAATACTAATGTGGCTCTCATGTCTTATACGTCATCTAGCGCTAATTTTAAGAAATACTCATATATTGGTCTATAGAAGTAGTTCAAATAGTTCTCACGAAATAAGGTTTAGCGCTGGTCTTAATGTACCATTGTGCCATCGAGTCGAGCGTAAATATTCACTATTTTTTTTGTTTATTTATATAACATACGTACAATTAAACCACATCTAATCAGACCGTGAAAAGTAATAGGGCTCTATTCGTAATAATACTGAAGTTAAAAAGAAAAAAAAGACTCGACTAGTAAAGTATTTCGGTCGTTATCGTGTTAACATACATTACCTACAACACACGGATATCCAAGACATAACTTTTTTAAACAGTTTTTTAACTAGTTTAGATAACAAAAATGGCACAAAAAATATCATGGGTGTTAAAAATAGTGTTTTTTCTTGATATGTGTGTGTGTGTATATTTTTTTACAAGTGCAATATGTGATAAATAGAGACAGTCATTTTAAGTTTGAAAAATCAGTTGTTCTGCGTAAAACGAGAGCAGTACCCACCTCAACGCTTCGCTTATGAGGCGTGCAATAAGGAGAGGGTAGAGAATAATAAGGGGGTTTGAGCCTCCGGTGCTCTCACTCACCATACGAAACATAACAGTAGGAGTACCTACTACAAACTCTCTCTTTCGGCTCTATCACTTCGTTTTGCTTTAGTCTGAAAATTGTATTCAGTATCAATCTACCACAAAACCTTTAAAACTCTAATATACAGCTAACCAAAACCAACTGCATCATGCCATTGTATGAGGAAGTAATTTTAAGTTCAGCGCATGCTTAAGCCCCGCTTCGCATACTTGATAAAGGGAACAAAACAATTTGGCTCTCTGCAACTTGGAAAACTAACAAATTTCACGCACCATGTACTTGTACAATGGTTTTATTATTAAAAATACTAGTATAGGTTTTTGAATATGTTTTTATAGTACCTATACACTGTCGCCTTGCTTGGGAACGTAAGTTAAGCAATGTATCCCTTCTATCTAGTTACACTCCCATGCATTCGTTACTCATTGTCTGAATCTTGACGAAAAATCTGACTATGATCTTATAGCCAGTTGTCCCCTTTAGTGTCGTGGACATCGGATCGCCGTATAATTACTGGTGATAGTTTATGACAAATAATATCGTCGTTAGAAAATCTGCATGCCTGAGAGATTTTTTAAAAGCCTAATGACGTCTGTACTAGGTCTATATAGTCCAATATGATCTTAATTTTTTACATTATGTTCCTCTTCCAACATTACAATAGTTATAAGTTATGAAGTCAAGACTGCTAACATAATTAGAATTCTCACTAGGTACTAAAATTTTTTGTGACCTTATTGTCAAAGTACCAAGCTGCATTACGCAAGTTATTCTGCTAATGCAATCTTTTCTATTATCCGTTTTCTGATTTAAAGATAGATCATAATGCTTGTACTCCTAATATAGCAAAAACAAATTAATCGCATATGAAGTTATGCAGGAAAAGTCCAAAAGTCAACGCCATATTGAATAATTTCATAAATCCGTTCTCCAATTAAACATGTCAACGGACCAACCCCAAAATAACTAATGTATTTTATAATCTCATTCAAACCAGATGAAAATCTGATATTAATCTGTGAATATTCAATATAATAAATATTTTATTTATTTTTATTCACAATCTATCACTGACCAAATGTTTAGGCATCTTCTGTGTCACAGACCTAAAATGTGGGTTGTCAAAGTCCACAAGCTGTCAATAAAAAACCTCTGAAGTAGGTATGTAATTTTCTTGGCGATTATCCTTGTTATTCTTACTAATCCTTACTAATAATATAAATGTGCAAGTGAATTTGTTTGTTAGTTCCTTATCTATACAAATCTATATCTATACAAATAAATAAAATTGAAGTGTATATTTGTAATGTCTAAATAACAGCTTTTTATTAAATGTATACGAGAGTTTTTTTTGTTTCTCTTCGGATTAAATTCAGACGCAATCACACGCAGGAACTAGTATTCGTTATAACAATATAATATTCAGAGTTGAACGTTACACATATCGTCCAATATTGGATCAATCCACCTATCATCATAAATTTAATTATAAATTTCTGGACATATCTAAGCCCTTTCATTGTAAGCGTCACGATGAGGTATGGTGTCTGAATTCAACGGCATCCTTGTAGCTTTCACTAGGTCGTAAGTCCACCTGGTCAGAAGATAAATCTTTCTTCTAAACATCTGTGCGTTTGACGAGAGTCTCCCATTGTCACTTCATAATAACTTAAATTTAGTTCTTTTTGTTTATTTATGTCTTATGAATAATCGTGAATTACAAATGCCAATCTAAGATCACATTTTAAAATATAATTTACATAGCTAAAAGCGTATAAAATCCCCCGCTCATCCTATTACGAAACTAATCCAATAAGTTTGGGCTGACCTAGTTGTTACAAACTTAAATACACACCCCATTCATTCGGATCGCACTGCCTACGTGCGATCCAAATGCTCGATTTTATTGTACAAATGAAATATTAAATCGGCCTACATTCGATCCCGGCTTGGAGGTTTACAATTTGAACATTTTATTTTGTTTTCGCCACTGCTGGGCACGTGTCTCCGCTTAGAGTGGAAAGAGGTGGCAGTCCACCATGCTGGCCCTGTGCAGGTTGGCAACTTCACAAGTAATATTTAAATTAACATAAACGGGTCTTTTTACGCGTTTAAATTAGGTGAAATTATTAACTACCTTTTAAAAGTTACTATTCACAAGTAATGTAGAAAAGCTCTCAAGAAATCATGAAAAAATGACAAAAATGTGTGGCTTGCAGTCTCGATCACAGATAAAACCTAGTTCTTCGCCATCAAAACGTAACACTTTTACACTTGTAGATAAAAAGATATATTATGATTACTCAAAACAAAATCCCGAAATCTAAATGAGGTCACTCGTCTAAATAAACAAGTTCTAACAACTAATTTTAACAGAGAGACAAGCAAAATAGTACATTGTTACCCTAGGGATGAAAGGAACTATTGAAGCCCTCGCTACGCTTGGGCACCAAACCCCGTCTCGGGACTAAATAAGTCTTTATCCCGAGGTAAACACTGTGCTTTTCATTACAAATACGAGGAAACTAAAAATAAAAATCATGAATTAGCTTAAGAAATAATGGGAGACTTTAAACAATTGAATTTGGCATCGCCGTTTTCCCGCCGATTTTGTTTTTTTCTGTGGCTTGTCAGCTATTCAGCCATTATTTTTATTTTAATCATTGAAAAAATATAAATCTTTGTTATTTTAAAGATATAGTTGCAACTATATAAAAATAAAGCCATAAAAACAAATTCTTTAATAAATAGGTACTTAACTTTATGTTATTTCAATTTTACATCGCGCTGTAATTGACTGGCTGTACATAAAATAGAACTGTATTTTTTTTATAATTACTCATCTGTCAGTTGAAAGTAATTCTCCCTAGGGCTGAAAAGTATTACTTTACACCCGCTCCTCAGGCAACTTCAGGCCTACTTTCATAGTATGAGTAATGAAAATAAATTTTACTAGAGGAATACTCTGTTAAGCAAGCGTTTCAATTCTGTATAATCCAGCGCTCTCTCTCTCTCTCAATGCAATTTTAGCTGAATGGGTTCACGATTAAAATTTACATAATACAGCTATGGGTGTTTGAGTATAGCTTTAAAGAATATTTGGCTAGTACTTCTTTTTTTAATTTCACAAGGATTACAAAGGCATATGACTTAACTTGATGAAAAGTGGCTAACGTAGCCTATAAACGCTAATAAATATCAAATAAATTACCATTTCTAAAATAGGAAAAGAGGTTGAAGGAGGAATGATGAACAGGACAAGGTCGGCTGATCCCTGAAGTAAACAGTTATCACCTATTGCATAACTGGTGGTACCAAGTGGGGAGTACTCATTTGTTTTCTGACCGAATTAGGCAACTCGGTGTGTTTTATTCGTATCGGAAAATAACTGTTTATTCATTTTTTTCCCACTTGGTAGTACTTAGTGTTATTGAGTCCACGAGCAACGATTAGCACTTATCATCTGGTAGGCCATAAGTTGTCTGCTTGTGGTAGCAAAAAAAATATCAGTGTCTTTTCAGACCTCTGTTTTTATAACAGAAAACTTAGGTAATTTACAAATCTCTCGTTTCTTTTTGGTCTATAGTATTTACATGTAATAAATCAGTGATCTTAACATTGTACTTAATATCTGCAAATTTTAATACTCAGGTATTATATCATAAAACTCATCTAGCTCAGATATTCTCAGTTCTCGTTTTTAATAAGCTTCGTTGCCGAGTAACTGGATCTGTAATATTCGGATACAAATACTAAAGCTGTAGATGTTTTGCCAAATTTTATTTAGTTTTAAAACGTGTAATTTCTGCGCTAGGTACCCCAAGCATAATTATTTGTTATATAAATCTTCTGTCCGCGTCTATGTATTTGAACTCCTCTGAAACGGTTGGACCGACTCGACTGATTCATTATGATGAATCAACACAAAGACTGAAAATGTGAAATCGAAAATAACAGTCACGAGCAGGATTTGAATCTGCATCTCCTGGATACCGTCCAGATGCTTTGCCAATTCAGCCATCGTGACAATTGCTCATGACTGCTAATTTCAATAATACATTCATAATTAACGTCTTGGGTGATGCTACTTACGACAGATGGCGCAGGCGTGGTGGATGGTAATCTAGGAGATGCAGTTTCAAATCCTGCTCGTGACTGTTATTTGATTCACTTTGAGTTTTCTGTTCGATATAAGGATTTTTGTTCGGTATTGTCTTGGAAAGACAGGAGAAAAAATTCACTTACCACTAGATGTGTATCTGCGGCAGTTACTCAATAATTGTATAAGTATTATAACAAGATACCTTGGATGTTGGAGTAGTTTAAATACTGACCTCCAGTGCCGGGCGCTGTGGGTCCGAATCCCACCCAGGACTATTATTTTTGCGACTCAGAAAATAATGGTCGTTCTTAGTCTAGGTGTACTCTGTTAGTGAAATTGAATAGTAGTTAAGGTTTAAAAAAAAAGTTTATCTTTTAAACATAAATATTTATTTTAAAAGCTTATAATAATATAAAAATGAAATCGAAATTGTGTTTATATTACGTTAAGAAATTGTACCTAAATATAAATTATTTTCAGGTTTTAAGACGTTCTTCGCAAAGTAATCACAGGATTTGTTAATTTTATAATCATTCTGTTTGTGTTTAAGATTAAAAATAAATTAGAAGTAATACTAATACAATTTTCCACGATGTTTTTTAATTAAAATAAAGTACGCTTTACTTAAAAACAGATTATTAACAAATCCAAATTAGCAGTTATTTTATTTAAATATTATATATAAAGCTGAAGAGTTAACTACTTATCATCACGCCATTTCCCTTGCGGGGTAAGCATAGAGAACAGAGGACCAAGAGGCTCTATTCTTGCATTGATCTCTCGCTTCCTCAACATTCATAATTCTCTTCATACACGCTCGCCGCTTTCGGAGACTCCTGAATCCACCTTCCTTCAATACACGACCGATTTGGTCTAGGTAGGTGAGTCTTGGTCCCCCCTTTTTTTTTGTTTTTTATTTGTTTAGGCGGGATAAGAATGTACCTAACCACACACTCCGTCATTCAGGGCAACGAACAGGGTGGTGTGGGGCCCTCATCCACTAAATAAGCCCGCCGTGTGCCGTCTCTCCGCCTGTGTTGATGGACCACTGATAGTGTGTTGGATTAGTTCAGTGGTCCGCCGGTGGGAGTTTTTTTTACCTACATCCTTCCACTTTCGCACTGTATATCTTCTTAACCAGTTGCACGTCTAGCATTATTTCTACATGTCCGAAACATCGGAGCATTCCCTTTCGCATCTATACACCAATACTCTCTTTCATACCTACTAGCTCTCTTACGTCGTCGTTACGAATGCGGTCAGTCAGCCTCACTGCGCAGATTCTTCGCAGAGATCGCATTTATAAGTGGTGTATCTTCCATCCCGACTGAATCCACATCCAAGATATACAAATTCATCCACTTGTTCTAGCAGACTATTGCCAAACGATACTCTTTAAATAGCGATGTTAAAACTTGTTTCTACAAGGATACAGTTTATACTGGCTTGTGTTGCAACATTAAGAAAACACTGACCTCTAACTAAATTTTAAGAAGGAACGCTTTGAACGGCTCGGATCGCCGTTTTTTTTTTCGTGGATCAGTACGTGTGCTCAAAGACTTTTAAACGGACTTGAGAGGATAATCTTCGCCACAGGCGTATGACACACGATAAACTTATAATACACTCACGTCAGGGATTAACTGAATTCGTAACGATGACGTAAGAGAGCGAGTAGGTATAAAATAGAGTTTTGGTGTAAAGATGCGAAAGGGAATGCTCCGATGGTTCGGACATGTGGAAAGAATGCTAGACGTGCAACTGGTTAAGAAGATATATAATCCGAAAGTAGAAGGATGTAGGTACAGAGGGAGACAGAGACTCGCCACCTAGACCAAATTGGTCATGCATTGAAGGAAGGTGGAGTTAGGAGTGTACGAAACCGGCGAGCGTATATGAAAAGAATAATATGAATGTTGAGGAAGCGAGCGCTTTATGCAAGGATAGAGCCTTTTGGCACTCTGTTCTCTCTGTCTACCCCGCAAGGGAGATGGCGTGATAATAAGTAAGTAGTACGTTTTGAAATAAAACTACGTTTACGGAATCTATCGCGTTTACTTGATTTTTATACTATTATACTATCCCGACGTTTCGAATACCTTACAGCATTCATGATCACGGGTGGACTTAGATGGTAGGCGTCCAAAGCTGATATGTTGTTTCAACGGTTTCATATACCCACAGTAATATGATTTTACAAATTTTTGGTTTATTTATTTCAACCCAAATAATATTCATTTAGGAACACAATTAAAAATATCTATTTTAAGTTTTATGCTTACAATGTATGAGATTTTAAGCTAGTATAATAAAATTAGTATAATACTCCTCTTTAAGTTTATATTTTTTTTATTTTTTTTTGTTTATATTTAGTGCTTAAAAATTCTACCACAAACTACCAATTAAAATTTGCAAGTAATCAAAAAACTACCAGTAAGAAGACAATATTGATTATTAGTTTATATTATTAAATAAATTGATTTTAATAGAAGCTAAGACTAAAAAGCTACCAGCGGATCGGAACGCGGCCTGACTAAGAAAGATCCGGTCAGAAAACTCAGTAGGCAACAACATGTTATGGATTATTAAATTCATGCGGAAATACTAACCAATCACTACTGTGGGTTTTATCCACACAATAAGCGCTAACTGTGTCTTGCAATCTTGTGGTGTGCCTTCTTGTATTATGTTTGGTGAGGCCTATCACAGGATTCCAGCTTGATGGTAAGACCCAGCCATCTTCTCTATTGAAATTGGGATGTTTCTTAATTTCAATAGCCTCACGTATCATTCTAGGACGATATCGATGTTCTTTTGCGAGGATTTGAGGTTTGTCAAACCTGATGTACAGGCGCGTGTGGTCCTTTGTGTGCTCACAAGTTGCAGAATTTGCGGTGCTTTACATCAGTTATGTGTTCTTTGATCTGAGTTCTTATGGATCTCTTTGTTTGCGCAATGTAGGAGAGACCACAATCACAATCCAGCTTGTACACTCCTGCATCCTGTAAGGGTATATGGCACTTGACTGGTGGTAAAAATTGACTAATTCTTTATTTTTCCATTCTTTGTCAACGTAGTTTTATTTGAAAATGTGTAAAATTCACGTAAATGTTAGAAAGTATTAAGTAGTACGTTTAATATTTAGATATTTTTATATATGTAGATGCACGGAAGACATCTCGTTGCTCATTTCTTCCCATCGCCACTTTAGCACACACAAGCACGTGGGTATTCGGGCGAGGAGGTAAAACAACCCGATTACGTATCAATCACACTATGTATTTCCTCAATTACCGAAATACAAAAATGCGATGACTAATTGTTACTTCTAATGATCAGTAACTTAGAACTACGGACGTTCTACAGAACACGGGGTGCTCGGGCGTGATGCAAACTACGCCACCCTGCGCTCAGTATTTATATCAACCACACGTCAAAATGAAAGTGACGTTTCTCACATCTGACATAGTGAATGAATAAGAATAAGAATATAATTTATAATTCACACTGCCACAACAAGAGCCATTAAACAAGAAGATAGAAGATAAGATAATTTATAATAAGAATAATCGAATGACAACTACCCATACAGCACCAGTGTTCTGCATTACGTCAGAGTGAACATAATTTTACTCTAAATTCACGATATTTTAGGACGTGCCGCCACGGCCAGACTGACACGTCGCTCGTCCTCGTGCGACTAACGCCGTTGATCAATCAGTAAAGAAATAAACAGCCTCAGGGTTTTCGCTCGTCCATCACTGACTTCCAAGTTCTTGGACAGTTTGGTGCCTTTACCACCACCGCACTGCACACGAAATCGGCCCGGGCTACTACTCATTAGTGCCCCTATGACTACCTGCAGTTCGAGCAAAGTCGGCCCGGGCTACCACTCATTGGAGCCCCTACGACTTCGGGCAAAGTCAGCCCGGGCTACCACTCATTGGAGCCCCTACGACTGTCTACCATTCGGGTAAAGTCGGCCCGGGCTACCACTCATTAAAGCCCCTACGACTGTCTACCCTTCGTGCAAAGTCGGACCGGGCTTCCACTCATTGGAGCCCCTACGACTGTCTACCATTCGTGCTAAGTCGGCCCGGGCTTCCACTCATTGGAGGGGCTCCACGACTACTGCACCACAAGGTTCAGACGTCGGCCCATGTGAGCCAGTCTTAACATTTACTAACGACTATATACAATATCAGTGAAACCAAGAAAATCTACGGCATTAACTTCCGCGTTCGGTTCGGGAAGCTAAGGAAGATCTTCTCGTCAAATATTCCGCAGTGTCTGAAAACGAAGGTCTACGACCAGTGTGTATTACCAGTGATGATATACGGAACAGAGACGTGGTCTCTGAATGTTGGCCTCATATCAAGGCTCAAAGTCACTCAGCGGGCCATGGAGCGGGCTATGCTTGGTATTTCCCTACGTGATCGAATCCGTAATACGGAGATCCGTAGGAGAACGAGAGGGACCGACATAGCCCGCCGGGTTGCCATGCTGAAGTGGCAATGGGCAGGCCACATCGCTTGACGAACCGATAACCGTTGGGGACAAAAGGTTCTCGAGTGGCGACCACGTATCGGACGGCGCAGCGTAGGACGGCCCCCACCAGATGGACCGAAGATCTGGTCAAAGCTGCGGGGAGCCGTTGGATGCGGTCAGCACAGGACCGCTCGTTGTGGCGTTCTCTTGGGGAGGCCTATGTCTAGCAGTGGACGTTAAAAGGCTGATGGATGGATGGATTACTTCCGCATATCGATTGAACGAGATGCAGTCGCTACTGATATCCACTCCCATGATCTAATAAGTCTCTGCCTATCAATATTGGTTCTGATATAGTACTGTCAGAAACTACGTAAAATAAGATTGACAGTTGAATACCTTGAATGTGTACCCAAACTAAGAATTTGAGCAGCACATTCGATGCCGTTACTACCGATACCCGCGAGGTGCACCAGGTCCTTGCGCAGTGTACTCGGCAGCTTTACTAATACATTACTTCTGACTAAAGAGTAAGCGAATCCACTATCAAAAATAAAAGTTACGACCTCACCCAGTGACGTAGAAAGAGCCCCTGTGACGGCTCTGCGTTCACAGACTTGCACTTCCTTAGTTGTTATTGACGGTCCGTTACCCCCGCTTTTCCGCCCCGAGCACGCCGACGCGACGTGTCCGAGGGTGACCACAAATGAAGCAGGTGATGGTTGGGCTTGATATTCGTTCGGAGGCCTTTCCCGTCTTGTCAGCAGTATTCTTCGTAGCATCAGAAACGTCGCCTCGCTTGCGACAATCGATTGCCCGGTGCCTCGTAATACCGCAGCGGTGACAAGCGCCTGTGAAGTGGCTCTCACCAGAACGTGCCCTTTTGACATCAGGTTCATTGACAATGGTACCGTCACTTTTTTTCTTAAGGGAAATGCCGATGAGGATGCAGCACAACTGTGACCTAGTCTGCACAATATGAGAGTGGAGCTCCCTTCGTATTGTGGCATCTCTTTGCGACAACACTGATGTGACTAGTCCAGCTTTCATGTCTTCTGCCATCTCAACTCTCGGCATGCGCTCGATGTAGACCAAAAGTCGCATAGCAGCCTCGCAAGCAGTTTCTTTAGGGCTAATTTGAAAACGCAGAATCTCGTCAAAGTAATCTTGCGACCACATAGGCTTAGCGAATTTAGCAATTAATATCTCTTTAATATGCGGCCATGCCAATTGCGATGCTTGTAACTTGGTCAGGCACTTGGCGGCCCTACCTCTGAGGGTGTGCGTGAGTACTAGTAATAGTACAGCCCCTACAAGTTCCTTACTATCGATAATTATCTCTGCCATATTACACCAACCTTCTATGTCGGCGCTACTCGGATCGAATTTGACGAGCCGAGTCACTATTCCACTAGAAGAGCATGCCTGCGGCTGTGGTGAAGCCAACAGTCGAGTAAGCAGCGCCTCCGTGTTTGTTAATAAGTTCGGTGCCGCCTTCGGCGTAATATTTTCGTTCTCCTCCTCATAGAGAGGCCCTTGGTATCCCACTTCTGATATAGATGCACGAAAGACATCTCGTTGCTCATTGCTTCCCATCGCCACTTTAGCACATACAAGCACGTGGGTATTCGGGCGAGGAGGTAAAACAACCCGATTACATATCAATCACACTATGTATTTCCTCAATTACCGAATACAAAAATGCGATGACTAATTGTTCCTTCTAATGATCAGTAACTTAGAACTACGGACGTTCTACATAACACGTGGTGCTCGGGCGCGACGCAAACTAATAATGATGACCGCCACCCTGCGCTCAGTATTTATATCAACAAACACACGTCAAAATGAAAGTGACGTTTCTCACACCTGACATAGTGAACGAATAATCGAATGACAAACAAACATATAGCACCAGTGTTCTGCATTACGTCAGAGTGAACATAATTTCACTCTAAATTCACGATATTTTAGGACGTGCCGTCATATTTTAGCATTTTGTTTTTTCACTTTTTGTTTAATGCATAGTACGTTTAATCTGAGGCGCAGATAAGGATACCATCGAAGGAATGTAACATAGTTCCAGTGGCCCGCCAATAAAGGCGGAGAGACGGCATACGGCGGGTTTCTTTAGTGGGTGCAGACCCCACACTACCCTGTTCGTTGCCCCGAACGACGGGGTGTGCGGTTAGGAATATTTATTGCCGCCTAAACAAAAAAAAAAGGCGCAGATAAGGAGATAAACAATATATAATAGTAATAATAGTTTGATTGATAGTTTATGAGCGATAACTATATTTGCAAAGAGATAATTAGTTTGCCTTTGAGTGATTTATTCCATCCATCCATCCATCAGCCTTTCAACGTCCACTGCTGGACATAGGCCTCCCCAAGAGAACGCCACAACGAGTGGTCCCGTCATGGGGGACAATTCCGTAATTGCCACGCTTGGCAGGCGGGTTGGTGATCGCAGTGGATATTGTTAATACTCGAGGGAGTGCTGCTGCCCACTCCCCTGGCATTCCTAGGAACAATTCTAAAGTCGGCTCCACACGGCAGGTGGTTATTAACATACTTATTTTTACAAGAAGACAACACCCTTCACTAAGGAATAATCTTTGTATCGCGGGGGAGTTTACAAACATACAATTTGACGGATAAAAGTACAACCAGACCTAGAACAATCATTTGTAGAACACACGAGGAGTTGTTCTGTATGGAAATTGAACCCACAACACTCGGGCCGGTATCTAAACTACTACGACATCTGTGCAGACGATACTGAAGTCCACGCGGATTAAGTTGCGGGCAAAATCTAGTCTATACTATTATAAAGCTGTAACAGAGCTGTGTCTTTACATTTAAGATATTTGAGAAAAAAAATAGTGCATTAGGCTATATAGGCGTGTCTAAACACAAAACAATATTTTTTGGATTTTTTGTATTTATTGTTTTCAAAAATAAACAGTATTTGTTTGTCTACTTATTCGTTCGTGCATCACGCAAAAACTACGGAACGGATTTTGTTGCAACTTTTTTGGTTTGATAGCTCTTTATTAGACTTAACAACTGGTATACATTTCATGAAATGAAATGAAATTAAATATGAAATGAAACATTTATTTGCAAGAATTTTGGTTATAACATTGCCGAGGTGTAGCTGATAAATAATCGGACAAAATTCTGCCTTAAAAGGCGTACAAATGTTAGGTGAACATGAATCGATGTCAATTTAATCCCTTTATGTCAATTGTTTGAATTTCAATAATATAATAATAGTAGGTAAGTAATATAATTGTCCTTGTTAATGAAATAATTACAAAATCAAAATAATAATGTCATTAAGAGAACAAAAATATATGTATATATTTATTTATTAAATTATTAGGCGATAATAATATGTTTTTCATTTAAATAGTCAAGTACTGAATAATAACACTTATGTAGAAGAAAATAAGACAGTTAATTTTTAAATATGTTAATAGTCCTCTTTTAAACTAATGGGCAATTTATTAAATATTCTTATCGCCATACAATAAGCATTTCTATTAGTTAATGCTAGACGTTGCACTGGAACAAAGAGCCTATTAGGGTTTCGACTGCTTCTTTTAATAACATCGCAATGTTTGTCGAATAAATGCAGATTCTTTTTTACAAATACACATATTTCGTAAATATACAAACATGGAAAAGGCAATATGTTACATTGTTTAAAGAGCGGCACACAACTATCCAGATACCATACACCACACATAGAACGCATGCATTGTTTTTGTACTATAAATACCCTGTCCGCATCTACCGAAAATCTCCATAATATGACTGCGTAACGGAGACAAGATAAGACATAACCATGATAGGCTAATAGTGAGCCTTCCATTGTTATGGTTTGTCTGAGACGATACAAGACATATACAAATCTATTTAACTTTTTACACAATTTATCTACATGTGATTTCCAATTACAGAACTGGTCAATAGTAATACCTAAAAAAACAGTTTCAGTCACACTATTTATAGTATTATTCTCGTATGATATACTTAAATTATTAGAGTTGCCTTTAAATGTGCGAAATTCTATAAAATTAGTCTTCGTTAAATTGACTGTTAAGTTATTCTGCCGTAACATTAGTTAGGGCCTTATTGACCTCTTTCTCAAAAGTAAATTTATTTTCACATTTAATTGTTAGTGTGGTATCATCAGCAAACAAGAGACATTGATGATTTGTAGCATTGGGCAAGTCATTAACATATAAGAGAAATAATAGGGGTCCTAAAACACTGCCCTGTAGTACCCCAAGTTTATTCGAACGGTACTGGGAGCGAAACGTTTCTTTAGTAGATTTGATCATTTTATTTATTTCTACACACTGGTATCTATCTTTTAAATAACTTTGTATCCAGCTTTGAGCATTAGTTCTAATACCATATTTTTCTAGCTTATGCAGTAACATTTCATGAGAGATAAAGTCAAAAGCCTTGCTCATGTCACGGAATATAGCCACTACTGGTTTTTTGTTATCTAAACATTCCATGATTATTTTTACAAGGGAAAAACAAGCATGAACGGTAGAACATTTTTTTCTAAAGCCGAATTGGGATGGACTTAGTGTGCAGTTAGCGTCTATAAAATTAATTAGCCTATTAAACATAGCCTTCTCAAAAATTTTTGACAGTATTGGAACTAATGTAATCGGGCGGTAATTGGTCAGTTCATTCTTATTGCCTTTCTTATATAAAGGTTTCACCACTGAGTATTTTAACCGGTCCGGGAATATGCCTTCTATGAATGAATGGTTAATTAAATGGCTTAAAGGTACGCTTAATTGTGCTGCGCACAATTTTATTAGCTTTGTGCTTAAGTCATCGTATCCGATTGAATTTGATGGTTTTAGGGATTTAATAATTTTTATAATATTAATTGGATCATTTGGATTCAAATAAATTGTTTTAATTACATTTGGAATGTCATTATAATTATTTCTAGTAGACACATTTGTATTAGTTAAATTAATGTAGTAATCATTGAATTTCTCCACTATATCACGAGGGCATGTATATTTTATATTATTAAATATGATTTAATTCAAGTCATCAAATGGTATTTTATTATTTCAATTATTATTTATTATTTTCCAGGCCACTGCATCGATTACTAGATTTATTAATATAATTTGTACTACAGTTTTTTTGAGCAGTTTTAATACATTTCTTTAATATATTAGAGTAAGTGAAATATTTTTTGTAATTATTTTTTTTTATTATTTGGTGATGATTTATATTGAAGATAGTAACGCCGTTTCCAATTACAACATTTTCTCAAATTCCTGGTCATCCACTTATTTTTAAATGGCTTATTTGTTATTTTTACTCTAATAAAAGGGAAACACAGGATAAAAAATAAACTAATAAGGTCATGAAAGCTATCAAATGCATTGTTCATGTCTCTTTCAGATAAAATATCCGTAAAAGAAAGAGCTGACATGCAATCTTGAAACCTAATTTAATTTTCTGAGTTAAAGTCACTTCGATTCTCAAACCATACCTTGGGTTTTAATTTGTTTAATTCTACTTGGGTTTCAAAAGATATGGTTTGGGCAGTTTCATGGTCAGAAAGCGCTAAATAATGGGTATTAGATGTTATATTTTATAAGTTACTATAAATTAAATCAATACATGATTTTTGTCGAGTTGGTGTCACAATATGATTATTTAATATTTAGATATTTTTATATGTATTTTTAGCATTTACATCATACTTAACGTCTTTGGGTGACGCCTGCGCCATCTGTCGGAAGTATTTTCATACATTATACCGACCAGGTAAACTTAATTTTACAATTAAGTAGTAACAATTAAGTTACTACTTAATTTTACAATTAAGTAGTAACTTAATTGTGCAATTGTCAGGATGGCTGAATTGGTAAAGCATCTGGACGGTATCCTGAAGATGCAGGTTCAAATCCTGCTCCTGACTGTTATTTTCGATTTCACATTTTTCACTTTGTGTTTAATTTTTTAACATATCTGTATTCCAATCACCACAGACAATTACTGATTTGTTATTGTTCAATTTAATTTTATATAATAATTTAGTAAGAGAATCAAAAAATATTTTTAGGTCTGAATCAGGTGTTCTATATATGCATATGATGATGATGTTAAAGGGCAAAAGTTTAGCAGCACAATATTCGAAGTGGTATGTAATAGGATCTATTAATTGTGACAAAGCTTCACGTGATTTCGTTGTTACCTTTACTTTACCTCCATTGCCTTGTAGATCTTTGATGTTATTTTTACAGTAGCACTCACTGGTAAGAGACTCATGGGAGGTTTTTCGCACGGGTACAACAGGAAATGAAACAATCTTGTCATATGCTCTACGTCGGGGCTCAGACTGACATCGTAGTCCCTTTGAAATTCGTAAAAGTAAAGGTGTAAGATTTTTTTGGTTATTATGAAGAAAATTTAAATGTGTGACAGGCATAATACTTTTCTTTACATTTGATTTACTCATCGGTGTAGCGAGCATACTAGAATCTGTTGGACTTGATACACAGGGTGGTTTAAAAGTGTTGTTTTTTACAGATGTAAGCAAATAAATCTGCCTGTCCTTGTCCTGTAAAGACTGCTTGAAACCACAAATATCGGCATGCAAATTTTCTATCTCTGTATGCGCTATATTTAAATCTCTTCTTAAACATTCAATTTCTTGTTTAACTTGTGTAACTTTTAATAGTACTCGTAGCATCTAACATTGATGAATTAATTGTTGAACTAGATGCATACTGTAGTAACAAAAGTTCTTCCACGGACCTAATTCGTTTTAATGGTTTTCTATGTGTAATATTTTCCATCGTATAAGTAAATTGTAGTATAATTTGTAGCAAAAATACTACTTATAAAAATAATGTAAAATAAAATCCTTATAAAAAATATATATTAAAGTAATTTTAAAAATCAAATAAAACAAAAGGTAAAACCATCTTCCAGATGAACAAAAAGTCTACGAAAACGTCTAGTCTTGAACCTGATCACAGCGAACGCGATACAAGTAGCGAATGTTATGTAGAACGCGCCACCAACACATTATTATACTTGTAACAAATCAACTTCAGTTAGTATAGATAGTCCAAAGTTCAAATTCAATCCGTTTTAGAACTACAACTGACGGTAATTTTTCATTTCTATAGTTTAAATGTTATTTTATATTGTTCCACATACGTAAGTTTTGGTTATTAATTCGGTTGTACTATGAAGTTTTTAAGCTGGCACATACGTATTACACTAGCATATTAGGTTTGATTAGACTATTTCAGCGCGGTTTTTGTAAGTTTTATATGTTCACAGTTTTTGTCGTCAATCTCACGTGATAAGCACTGATAACATTCACACACACTACTTAACATATCGACGCTTGAATGACAATAATTACCAAGCGACATTTTGGGCGATATTGAGTTATATACATCATTGAATTCAGAAAAAAATTCTGCGTCGATTAGTCCTACACTCATGCTGCTAGGACGAGTTTTAATGTCACTTGGTAACTTAAAAAATATCACATTTTCATAGTTTTCGGCGACAAAGCGACTAAAATTTTACCGGTTTTTGATTAACTTTCACTTGTAAATATTTAATTTTAACTTTTTACACTTGGTAATTTTTGTCTTGACTTCAATTAATGCGTTTAAATATAAAGTATTTTCTTCCTTACGGTATCTAGGGTAAGAATATTGCTTAAGAAAATTTACTCGATTGAAAATGTTTATTATTCGTCATTTAAGACTTTTTAACACACCTTAATTATGTATTCATTTTTATTTAGTATTTTTTCCTAAATGTAATGTACTTAAAAACGTAATATAGTAATATTTTTTTCCTACCTAAAAAGTATATTATTTTGTCGCTTGGTAATATTTACCCTGCCGTTTTTTTACTGTTTTTATTACTTAGATAACTGTTACTGATATAAAATCTGTATAAAAATTAGCTTTTTCCTGTTGCACTTATTCTGTTTTGTCGCTTATACGCGCTGTAAAGCAGAATTTGAGTGGCTGTTGGTAACAAAAATTACAATTAGCCTTCACCAAACTGTCGCTTAGGTAACCCGTGTGCTCGCGCGAATCGCACTTAGCATCACCGCGTAGCTTGATAATAAGTACTCGGTAAGCGTTTTCATGAATTATAAAAAAATATGAGTGTTATTTAACACGCATAGTATATTGATTTAAATTTATTATTTTAGGTACTCAATGAATAGCAATAAGTGAGTAGATAGATGTACAAGTTCTACCTTTGTGGGTTGTTCTCAATTTCGCGAATCAAAAATTATAAAACATCAGAAAAGTCTTAAACCTTAGTGCTAAGCTGATAAAATGTACATTGATTATTTAGATGAAGATTACTCAATTGATTTAAATTTATTATTTTAGGTACTCAATGAATAGCAATAAGTGAGTAGATAGATGTACAAGTTTTACTTTTGTGGATTGCTCTCAATTTGGCGAATCAAAAATTATAAAACATCAGAGAAGTCTTAAAACCTTAGGGCTAAGCTGATAAAATGTATATTGATTATTTAGATGAAGATTACTCAACCATTATCGATTGTGATGAAAGTGTAATTTAAGATGAATGGTTAGTATCTACTTTACTTAAAAAAGAAATAATCTAAAAGAAAAATACAAATATAAATAACATTAATGAAAATATAATTGGGGAAATAAAAAAGGCTTGATAAATAAAAGAATAAACTTATTAAAGGAACGGCCACAAAAATGAATTGCTATATGTGCAAAGTGATCATTGAATCTAAATCTGTTCCACTGGAATATCATCGAATCTAAACCACCACCTAACCCATTCATTAGTAAAACAATATGGAAATAACTGGGAATATATTGATACTGAATAAAGACCGAAGATATTTAATAATTTCTGGGGACTATTTGGAAATCTTCAAAGAGATTGATTCAAATTCAAATTCAAAAATATCTTTATTTCATAGGCCTATTAAATAGCACTTAAAATCGTCAATAATACACTAATAATTAACACGAGCGCCCGAGGCGAGTGCATCCGCAATAACAAAGTAGCGATTGCAATTGCCACAAGCGGCTGGATTCTGTAGTAAAGCTTTTCATTAGAAGAACCCGGCAAGAAACTCATGGGCCACTCTTTTAAATTTCCAATTTATTACAATTTAATAGAATCTTTATTGATTAGTAAGTATAACACAAAAAGAAGAGATAAAGTGGAATCGGCTTGATTCGGGAAATCGCTCGGCTAGTACTAAGTATCATATTAATGAAGGGGAGGGCAAGATACCAGTATGTTTATAATTTTAAGAAAATCTTATTATGTCTTCTTCTTTGCCTGGCCCTATCCTATTTTATTTGGGATCGGCCCTCCGTATCATATGTCTCCAGGCAGCTCGGTCCTAGGTCGTCACTTTGTTGACTTGGGCTTCTTTGAGGCTCTTATTTACTACGTACTCGTACACCCATGTGATTCGGGGTCTTCCTTGTCCTCGGAGTTTAGTTTTGATATCTAGCACTTTCTGATCATGTGGTCGGATGGTCGCCTCATAACGTGTCCGTACCACTGCAGACGGCTCTCCTGTAGTTTATCTGCGATAGGTCTCACTTTGGAGGTGCCTCTTATGTGTGTATTTCTGACATGATCCAGCCTAGTTACACCACCTGCCCACCTGAGCATCTTCATCTCTGCGTAGTGTTGAAATGATTTTCGTGCTACTTTTTGAGTGGTCAGCATTAGGTTCCGTATGTCATGGCTGGTCTGACGGCTGCTCTATATACTCGTTCCTTTTATGCGCACGGGCATACGAAAATCTAATTATGTGATTTTTTAAATCGATAAAAATCTCAATTTGTAAAGTTTGCAACCTAAATTTACCTCGTTCATTAATACTTTGCTTTGAATTTAGTATAACTACGTTAATAAATATTTTATTTTGATAATATAGTACAAAAAAGGGATGTCAGTAAATGTGAGCAAGACGAAAGTAATGGTTTTTGAAAGGGAAGATAGTATAACAAATTACGAGATTCTGATTGCAAGAGGAAAAAGTGGAAATAGTGAAAGAATTTATATACCTTTACCTGGGTTCAAAGTTTACGAGAGATGTAAAGTATGACTGTGATATTGAGCGGAGAGCAAAAGCTGTAAATAAAGTGAATGGGGCACTGCATGGCTTTATGAACAGCCAGAAAGTGTCAAAAAAGGCATGACTGGCAGTGCATAGGGGAGTGCTGGTCCCTACACTTATGTATGGTAGTGAATGTTGCATGGCAGAAGAAGCATGAGAGTATGATAAATGCTGTGGAGAAGAGAAGTCTGAGAAGCATAGCCGGAGTGACCCTGATGGACAAAGTGAGAAATAGTGTGATACGAGAAAGCTGTGGTGTGAAAAAAGATGTAGTGACAAAAATAGAGAAAGGAATGATTAGGTGGTTCGGACACGTAGAGAGGATGGATGAAAGTAGATTAACAAAACAGATATACAAGGCGACTGTGAATGGGCAAGTTGGTAGAGGTGAATCTAGGCGAACGTATATTGACCAGATCGGAGACGTTCTTAAGGGCAGGTTAAGAGTTCTCGTAATCAACGAGCATGCATAAAAGCGCTGATGAAAATAGATGAAGCGAAAGATGTGTGCCAGGATCGTAGCAAGAGAGAGAGAAGTGGTCTCTGCCTAACGCTACGGGAAAAAGGTATGACAATATGTATGTATGAAATATAGTACAAAGTTTCTTATGTGCCATTACATTGTGTTGTGTTAAAATGTTAGTGATAAGCTTACCTAATATGCCTTATAAGTAATAGTAATGTAAGACTGCTGAAAATGGTTGATCTGAACTTAATATTGATAGGGTGATTTAAATTTGGTTCATTTTCTTGTAAGTTGAAATTGTGTGCTACCTATTTGTACTGATTTTGAAATTACTAATAAATATCTAAAAAAATCAATGCTTTATTTGTTAAAATTTATTTTTGGGAACAATTGATTTCAGCTATCGTTAGTATTCAACGACAGTCCACATTTTTTGTAAGATCAGCTATCCACGTTGTGAGAGACTTGACTGCAATATTCCTATAATAGAGGTCTAGAGACGTCCTTAACGTAGGGTTAGTCACTGGTCTAAAACCCCCACCAACCCACAGCATGGTCGAGTATGCTAAATTAATACAAGGGCATTAATATTGATTATGATGACGGTATCCATCGAAAACCTTTATCCGAAAGTCTTTGATTTTTTGTACCAAACAAAGTTTATTGCTACTTGTTCAAAATAATCATACATTGATCTTATTTAATTTGAGCTATGATTAAAATTGGCTGACAGAAAAGGTTTTTTGTTTTATATATAGATAATTTTACACGTGTGCGCTCCTTCCGGAAGCGTCATTTTACTTCATACAAAATTATAAAATAATGAGGGTTAGTTAATATTACTTGTTTTATAATTAAATTTTGTTGTCGGTAAGGAACTTCTACCTGTTTGTGCTTTTAATGAAATTATTACTAACCGACACTATTTCATAAGATATAAAAAAACACATAATTTTTAAATGCCATATTATTAGCCCTTAAAATTGCATTTAAAATTCGTTGGAATGAAGTAGTTATGACAATTAATAGATTTTTACGATTTTTTTTCCGAAAAATGAAACTTTAAAATGCTCTAGTGTAAAGTGCACTATATGTCGCTTGGTAATTATTGCCTTTCAAGCATCGATATTATTTACTGGTTAGCTAAGATTACTTACTCTTAAAACAGCTGATTTTACAATTAATTGAACTAATTTAACACAGAGCTGTTGTTTACGTGACAGCGCCACCTACCAAAAAAAAAAACATTCCGCTACTATATCGGGAACATGAGTTATAACCTAAAAAGTAGCCTTTGGCTGCGGCGGAGCCGCGGGCAAAGTCTAGTATTTTATATTTATAATACCATGTATAATTCTATAACAATGTTTAATAAAACTGAAAAGTTCGTTGGAATATTTAGTAAAAATTCCACTGAGTTCTACTTGTTAAAAAACTAACACAAACTATTTGAAGTGTCGATAAGCGGAGCAATTCGCTACACTGAACGAGATTTCCCTCGTGGGTACATCAACTAAGAACGTTGGCATTTAGTTGTATAATTTTCGAGCTACTGATGGCTTACAAGACAAGATTAAATGGTGTGTAAAATAATATCCACTTTGAAAATTATTGTTTTACTAGCTTAAGCTCGCAGTCCCATAGCCAACATATTATGTTAAGCTTATTAAGCTATTCTTTTATAACTTAATTGATTTACGTGGCTCACGTAGGTAAAGCTATCTATCAATACGATTTTCAACATCATTTTTATATTTAGTTATTTTTATATATATTTTTAGCATTTGACATGCTTAGCACTATACATTAAACACAAAGTGAAAAATGTGAAATCGAAAATAACAGTCACGAGCAGGATCCTAACCTGCATCTCCTGGATACCGTCCAGATACTTTGCCAATTCAGCCATCGTGACAATTGCTCGTGACTGTTATTTTTGATTTCACATTTTTCACTTTGTGTTTAATCATATTTATACTACGTGGGTGGTAAACAAGCAGACGGCCCACCTGATGGTAAGCGGTCACCGTACCCTATAGACGCTAGCAACCCAGAGGCATCACTCACACGTCGCCATCTTCAAGGAAAGGAAGGATCATAAAGAGAGGATAGGAAGAATAATAAGGCTAAGAAGGAGAAGATAGGGGGGTTTGGGCCTCCGGTGCTCTTATTCAGCATACGAAAACTACGGTAGGGGTACCTAAAGTTTCCGTGCGTAGAAGCGTCGCTCTGTAGAGGATACCCGAATGGGCAAGTCGCTGGCGGACCACTGAAGTAATGTTAGTGGTCTGCCAATAGAGGCGGACTTTATTTAGTGGGTGAGGGCCCATCACTACCATGTTCCTTGCCCCGAACATAAAATAAGGATAAAACCAACCACAAACTAATCTATACTATTATAAAGCTGTAACAAAGCTATGTCTGTGCATTTCAGATATTTGAGAAAAATTTACTTTAGGCTATATAGGGGTGCCTAAACACAAAAAATTTTTTTTTTAGATTTTTGTCTGTTTTTCTGTTTGTTCGTTCGCGCATCACACAAAAACTACTGGACGAATTTTGACGCAACTTTTTTTATTTGGTAGCTCTTAATTAGACTTAAAAACGGCTATATATTTTATCCCGCTACTATATCGGGCGACTGAGATATATCTTAAAAACTAGCTTTTGGCTGCGCCGAAGCCGCGGGCAAAGGCTAGTTATGTATAAATCTAATCTTAACATACATTATAATATACAGAGCTTGGTCATTCTATAATAGTGAAGTATGTATCAAAAATAAAAGGCGACAACAAGAGAAAGGTAAAACAAAGATCTATTCATCTGAGTTGTACCTGCTTATCTCTGAAATTGCTACTTCTGTTCATTGCCCTGAACGACGAGTTGTGCGGTCCGGTACTTTTTCCAGCCTTAACAAAAAAAAGGAGTATACCTAACATTTTTTCACGCTGATCTTCTGTGAGAGGGTGGTACTTCCCCAATCAAGCCGGATCATTCATGCTGGGATATTCAAGGCTCTACCATCCATTCATCCATCCATCCATCAGTCTTTTAACATCCACTGCTGGACATAGGCCTTCCCAAAAGAACGCCATAACGAGCGGTCCCGTCATGGGGGACAATGCCGAAATCGCCATGCTTGGCAGGCGGGTTGGCGATCGCAGTGGATGTTGTTAATGCTCGAGGGAGTGCTGCTGCCCACTCCCCCGGCACTTCCTCAGTCGGCTCCCGTGGGTAGAGAGGGGTGGGACAATTCTAAAGCCGGCCCCACACGGCTGAACCACTGCTGATATATAACAATCTATTATATATAATTCCAGTGTCACGATGTTTGTCCGGGATGAACTCTGAAACTACTAAATGTGTGTTTTGTTCCAATTTAAGAGATAGGATACTTTATATCTCAATTTATAATTGCAATATTTATTCATGAAAAAAATATATGGCGGTATGAAGTTCGCCGGGTCAGCTAATTATCTATAAAAAGTATTTTAATCTGCTCAGCTACAATAAAGAACAAATTATTTGTGAATGTGGGAAAAGAGAACTTTGGTGCGAGCGGGATTCTACCCTGTCTTATGCCATTTTTGAGGTGTGGTAGACTGGGTAACTGCTTTTTATCCCTCTGGTATATGTATGAGCGGCAATATTGTCGCAATATTTCAAATCTGAGGCATACATTTTTGTAGTCTCAAATCCTCTCACTAGAACGATGATTTCGACTCGAGGGTTGGTATGACATTTCCACCGAAGGAATGTAACATGGTTCCAGTGGCCCGCCAATAAAGGCGGAGAGATGGCACACGGCGGGTTTCTTTAGTGGGTGAGGGCCTCACACTACCCTGTTCGTTGCCCTGAGTGACGAGGTGTGCGGTTAGGAACATTTTTTCCCGCCTTAACAAATAAAAAGGAGTCACTCGCTTTAATTAACTCCAAGGAAAGTAATAGGATGAGAGAATGAGGGGGGCTTAGGCCTACAACGCTCTCACTCACTATACAAAAAACATCGGCACTCCGCCTACCACTATTTCATGCTGATCTTCTGTAAGAAAGTGGTACTTTCCCACTCAGGACAATTATTTGTAGGGTTTCTTTAGTGGGTGAGGGCCCCACACTAACCTGTTCGTAGCCCCGAACGACGGGGTGTGCGGTAAGGAACATTTTTTCCCGCATGTCATTTATTTCTTTTGTTTCAGGTCTCCTGTTTCACAGAGCGATCCTAATGTCAGGGTCTGGGTTGAGCCCGTGGTCATTGGTGGCAGATCCCAGCAAATATGCGGCGATCGTTGCTACACACGTCAATTGTTCCCCAGGTAAACTTGACCACATTATGGTCTGCGGATATACTAATTAATTAGAGAACGATTTTAAAAGGCACAGTGAAATTTTCATCTTATTATAATGAATTTTAAAATAATGGTTTTGGCATTCGATGGACCCTCGCCTAGTTCCTAGGCTCTAAGATATATTATCTTTCGGTAGAAGTGGTGTCTCTAAATATATTACTCCACTGGAATACACTAAAGTACAACGGCCTCTTCAAAGTCGAGTTTCTATCACGATATTCAATTTTGTACATCTTCGGTACTTTCATTATACATAAACATTTTTTTTGTCAGAGTAAATCTAATAATATCGGTGATATTGTTAAAATTTTGAATTGGTATCGTGTTCTATCACATCAGAATCTCTTTTTTATAGGGTGTCATTAGATTTTATATATTATGATTAACTGAATTTTAAAAAGTTACGTCTTATATATAATATATATGGTATAGAGTTTAATATTTTATGAAAAAAGCTACAGCAAATTATACTTCCCACTTTTATTATTTGAAAGAGAAAACTTATAAGCAATGCCTATTGAAATATGCCCAAAATGATTGGAAAAGTGATATTATGCTTTTGAGCAAAAAAATAATGATTTTAATAATTTTTGTTTTTACACCGTGAGTGGCAAACAAGCATGCTGCAAACCTAATGGTAAGCCGTTACCGCAATCTATAACGCTAGCAACACCGTCCAGGAGTCACATTTCTTTTTCGCTTTACCACTGAAGGAATGTAATATAGTTCCGGTAGCCCGCCAATAAAGGCGGAGAGACGGCACACGGCGGGTTTCTTTAGTGGGTGAGGACCTCACACTACCCTGTTCGTTGCCCCGAGTGACGAGGTGTGCGGTTAGGAACATTTTTTCCCGCCTTAACAAATAAAAAGGAGTCACTCGCTTTAATTAACTCCAAGGAAAGTAATAGGATGAGAGAATGAGGGGGGGGGCTTAGGCCTACAACGCTCTCACTCACTATACAAAAAACATCGGCACTCCGCCTACCACTATTTCACGCTGATCTTCTGTAAGAAAGTGGTACTTTCCCACTCAGGACAATTATTTGTATGATGAACACAGATATTTGTACTGCGTCTGAGTGTTTTCAATCTATTATAATATATGTATGTATTTACAAAACAAAGTAATATATTATGTGTTATATCCGTAGGACCGTAGGATGTTTTGTGAAATGTCCGTGAATATTTATTATTATTATTTAATTATATATTTATAATTATCATTGTCCTCAGAACTAACTCCACCAGCTTTGCTGAGGTGCTTACGAGAGCGGCCGTTAGAGGCGCTATTGTCTGCGCCGGTGCAAGCACCAGATTTTTCATATGCTTTTGGTCCCAGCGTTGATGGTGTTGTTATAGGTAAGATTATAGATCATTTTTATTACGTACCTTTGTAGTCCTACTTATTGTGCACTATTATAGTTTTTATATTGACGTTGCAAGCGAAAAAATTAAAATGCTATAAGCGGAAAAATTATCAGATACCTTCTGTTTGCATGTTTGTTATTCAATCACACAAAAATTAATAAATAAATTTGGCACACATACTTTTTAAACTGGAATCCCAAATAGAGTTTTTAATTTGTGTCCCGGTAAATATTAAGGGTCAACGAAGACGAACTTATTTAAAAATTTGCGTTCTCCAAAAAGCATAAGTTAGTATACAATATGAATTTAATTATACCTTTGTTAAGTTTCATTTGAAGGACTACATATTAGTTTTCTATTAGCAAAGATTTCTTGAAATCTGTTAATTAGTTTTAGACAAAAACAAACAAAGCTTATCTCTTTAGTAAATCATTAAAGGTAGATTAGTACCTATAATTGAAATAATCAATTGTAAAAACTACAAACAGTCACCTATCTATATTATAATTAAAAATGAATAGATAAATGTGTTGCTAAGCGCAAAACCCGAGAAAAACTGTAATAATTCGGCTGATTATGTTTTTCAAATATTCGCAGAGGTCGAAGGAAGGTTCTTATGATGAGAAAAAATAGAAAAGTTGCACAGATGAACGTGAAAACCATATTTTCTTTTCCCCGTTTAAACTGTTCCTAGCTGACAATTCAAACATTTCAATCAAATATTGATGTCAAACACATCAACCAAAAATAGTGTGTACGAGGATATAATGTCTTTGTTTTTGTTAGGCTGACCAGATGGCGGAGTGGTTTAGATACCGGCCTCTCACCTGAGGTTCGATTCCCACTCAGGACAAGTCTTTGTGTGATCCACAAATGATTGTTCTGAGTCTGGATGTTCTTTGTGTCCGTGAAATTGTATGTAAAGTCCCCCGCGATACAAGGATTATTCCTAAGTACAGTGTTGTCTATCAAAAAAAAAGTGTAATGTACACTGATAGAAGATTTTTTAGAGCTTAATAAGGTTAATAGTTTTTATCCCGAAAATATGGATAATTCCTATGGGATAGCAATTTTTGCATAGACAACTTAATGTGTTATAGGGTGACGTATTTAAATTTTAATTAAAATATGTATTTATATTCTAATAAATTTACGCGGACAAACTCGCGGGCAGAATCTAGTAATTACATAAAATTAGATACCGTATGCCTTGTAAATATGTAATATACTTATATGACTCAAATGATCACAAGAATCACTCGATTAATTTATTTGTACGAATAGTATTTTATTTATAACTACGTACGTTAAATGTACGTACCTACCTCTAAACAAAATATTACGGGTCGATCAAGACTACTTTAGAGATGTATGATATAGTTAGAATAGTTTTGCCTTTTTCCAGACCAAAAATAACAAAATCATCAATATACATTATAGGCAACATGCCTATAATGTATATTGATACTTAAGAGTCTAACGAATCAAAAAATCCATGTTCTACTACTTTTTATTTGACGAGGGAACTCACCATTAACTTGACCATTAAGTCAATTGTTGCCAAAAGTAACATAAATAAGGAAAATAACAACTACTTTGGCAAGTCCGTCTCGTAAACAAAAATTACTTTATTCGTCAATGCTTTTCTTTAGTACAAAAAAGGGGACGAACCTTTTTTTCTTTAATCTATAGAGAACAAAGTGAAGTAGTGGCCATAATTGTATCGACAAGAATAGAAGAAAAATATTTGTCAATATCAATCGGAACAAAAAAATAAGGGTGTTTACACACTGTGAAATTTGGCCGCAACACAAACGAGCGGGACTCGTAAATTTGTATAACAGTAAAAGCCTTTACGTCAATACTTGCAATCGTTTCATCCAATTTCTATATAGGATAGTTTACTTGTGTTTTTTAAATTGCAATAAGGCAAAAAAGCATAAAACCCACCAGATGATGACTAGTTACCAGCTGCAGGTATAAGTAAAACCTGCGGCATGATTCGTGTGATATAAAACTAAAGATAGAGATACAAGATAGGAAGGAGCCAGAGAGGTGATAAGGATGTCACTCACAGTAATTATTTTCTACTTTTCTATCTCCAAGGATAATTTCGTGTCATTTGTCGTAACTGTATTGCACCTAATTTGAGTCACACGTCTGTCACTTTGTGCAAATTGTGTTACCTTATATTTTAATTTTATTGTTTTTTTATGCAGTCATGTTTCTTGTAAAAGGATTTACACACTACTAGCCTTTGCTTGCGGCTTCGTCGCAGCTAAAAGCAAATTTTCAGGTTATATCTTAGGTTCCCGATATAGTAGCGGGATAAAATGTATACCAGTTATTAAGTTTAATCAAGAGTTCATCAAACAAAAAAAGTTGCATCAAAATCCGTTCAGTAGTTTTTGCGTGATGCAGGAACGAAGAAACTGATAAACAGACATAGTCAAAAAATCTAAAAAACATCGTTTAGTGTTTAGACACACCTATATTACAGACATTTTTTCTCAAATATATTTAATGTACAGACACAGCTCTTTTACAGCTTTATAATAGTATAGATGTAAACAAAAAGCCGGGGGAGTGGGGAACAGCACTCCCTCGAGTATTAACAACATCCACTGCGATCGCCAACCTGCCTGCCAAGCGTGGCGATTACGGCATTATCCCCCATGACGGGACCGCTTGTTGTGGCGTTCTCTTGGGGAGGCCTATGTCCAGCAGTGGTCGTTGAAAAGCTGATGGATGGATGGATGGAAACTTAAAGCAAGTGTCAATATATAAATACAAACGATTTAACTTTGTATCGGTACAAATTAGTGGAAAAAGAGAACTTTACTGCGAGTGGGATTCGAACCTGCGTCACTTCCAATCTGAGGAAGTGCTCTCAGCTGCTAAGCTATTGCACTGATCAACGGTCATACCCAATCTCCTTTGTATTGTATCCCTACCATAAACTGAGGCATAAACCCAATCGTATCGCTGCAAAGTTTTACCGTGTATAACCTCCTTTAGCTGTAAGCATTGCAAGCAGACAGGAGAAGCATGTGTAAATAATAATACGTATAAGCAGAAATGTAGGAATATGGTTTCTTTGTTATAGAAAAACCACAATGTTTGATATTATTTTGTTTAAGTTGTTATTTTTATTATTAAAGCATTTGAAATTGTCGACTAGAAATAAATATGTAGTGTGCTAATAGAACCTATTAACTGGGAGTGGAATATGAATAAACGTATCACGTAGTGGCGGTACGTATAGGTTTTATGCGCTAGGCTTTTTTATTGTTCAAGACAAATCCCATTATACAGCGCAAAAGTTCTTTACTAAAGCCACTGAACCATTTAAAATCTATCATCATACCAGCTGTAGCAGAAATGTACAGAAATCAGCAATTAATATTCCTTGCAGCGATTAAATTGGAATTTTACTTAGGTATCCAATTAACAAATTTGCAAGCTAAAGTTCTCAATGACAAGCCCAGGTCAGACGTCAACTAACAACAACAAAATGGTGGCTTTCTGCTAATTAACTTGTTTGTGTATGTGCACAAGTGTTGGCAAGTGATGTAATGTGGCATAACGTGTTTTATCGTGTTGCCTCCAAAACTCCATAGAAGCTTTCATTAAGGTCGCCACCACTTTACTGAGGAATGACTTTGACTTTACTATGACTAATTTTATATTATTTAGACTTTAACTACGACTAGAAGAAGGTATTATAATTTATTTGACAAAATTAGTTGAGTAACGAATAATATTTTATGAATTACGATTGTAATTTCGTACACCTTTTTACAAATCCAATTATAATTTCGCTGACTTAGGACGGATTCGACCAAATAAGAATAAATTTTATTCCTACAATAAATCACTACTTACTCGAGAATGAATCAATTTTACGTTTTACCAACAACAATTCGAAGAATAGCGAGCCTATTCGGGAATAGTAGTAGAATAAGGAGTTAATCCAAGAATTAAAAAATGGCGTCATCTTTATTTGTGTTGTCATTTTTTGAAACTAATATCGGTTTCGGGCGCGTGACAGCTACTTTTTCACGCTATAATACGACAAATAAGAGTTGAGATGAGTTAAGCTATGCACTGTCCCATTTGTAGAACAATTTCTTTTTCCTGTGTATTACATTCACTTCGCTATTCGCGAATTGCTATTCCAAGTATAAGCTATACGTTAGATTGCGTGGAAAAGCGACTGTTGATTATCGTTGAGAATAAAATCGTGGAATAGATTATTCTTGGTGTAGTTATTCTTGTATACATTCGAGTTTGGTCGAATCCGCCCTTAAAAGTAAAAGTTACTCTTTGGTATTTTCATATATTTTTTTAGCATTTGACATGTTTAGCCATATAAATTAACACAAAGTGTGAAAATGTGAAATCGAAAATAACAGTCACGAGCAGAATTTAAACTTGTATCTCGTAGATACCGTCCAGATGCTTTGCCAATAGCCATCGTGACCATTGATCGGGCTGCGTCAACCAAGACGTTAAGAATGAATGTATTATCAAAATTAGCCCTTATTTTGACATTTGAGTTCACTTTTCTTCTTCTAATATATTTTTAATGTAAATAATTCTTCTAGAACTTTTACTTGCGATGTTTTATTGGTAAACACCCAAATAGTGTTATGAAGATATCTCGGCCCCAGTGAAAACTGTTAGATACAAATTTTATGTGAATTACCATGTTAACTTTATTGTATTCGTGTTTTCTTATTACTAACAATAGTAGATCTCATAGTTCTTTCAACTGCAGGTGGTAACATAATTATGAACACAAAGAGCGAAAATGTGAAATCGAAAATAATAGTCACGGATATCGTATCTGACCTGAGTCATGACTATAATTTTGGATTTTACATTTTACTTACTTATTATCACGCCATCTCCCTTGCGGAATAGGCAGAGAGAATTGAGTGCCAAAATGCTCTATTTTTGCATACATATCTCGCTTTCTCAACATTCATAATTCTCTGTGTATGAAGAGAATTATGAATGTGAGAAGAAGTCCGAAACCGGTGAGCGTACTCCTGACTCCACCTTCCTTCAATACAGAGCCGATTTGGCCTATGTAGGTTAGTTTCGGTACCTACCTCCTTTCACTTTCGCAATTCTTTCCACATGTCTGAACCATCGGATCATTCCCTTTCGGATCTTTACACTAATACTCTCATTCATACCTACTCGCTCTCTTACGTCTTCGTTTATGTACAAACAAAATCTAGAAATCGTTATTTACTTACACAAGCATAATTTAGAGCCTTGAGTAATACAATACAGGCCTATTTATATATTTTTATATATATTTTTAGCATTTGACATGCTTAGCAACATACATTAAACACAAAGTGAAAAATGTGAAATCGAAAAATAACAATCACGAGCAGGATTCGAACCTGCATCTCCTGGCTACCGTCCAGATGCTTTGCCAATTCAGCAATCGTGACCCTTGATCCCGACTGCTAATTTCGATAACACATTCATACTTAACGTCTTTGGGTGACGCCTGCACCATCTGTCGGAAGTATTTTCATACATTATTCCGACCAGGTAAACTTAATTTTACAATTAAGATTTTACCTAATAATGACGCAAACCCTATAAATATTTATATATTTTTAGCATTTGGCATGCTTAGCAACATACATTAAACACAAAGTGAAAAATGTGAAATCGAAAAATAACAGTCACGAGCAGGATTCGAACCTGAATTGGCAAAGCATCTGGACGGTATTCAGGAGATGCAGGTTCGAATCCTGCTCGTGACTGTTATTTTTCGATTTCACATTTTTCACTTTGTGTTTAATCAATACAGGCCTAGTTTAGACTCAAGATTGACTACAGATTAAGAGTACATTTTTTGAAAAATGGTCTACATAATATCAAATTTTAGTTTAAGATATTAATTTGTGGAAATGAAATAAAACATCATTATTAACCAATAATTTATTTTGCAGACACTGGTGACCTGATTAACCCTGAGAACGGTTACGAATGGGGAGGACAGATGGCGCATGAAGCTCTTGGAAAGGGTTCGCAGAACGCCATCAACATAATCAACGCGGTGCTCATGAGAAAGAGTGCGATAGCACAACTCACAAAGTAAATATTAATATGTTTTTTTTTTATATTTCTTGCAGCGGCCAACGTGGCTGTTGGCTTTCATTATAAAAGTGGTGCACTCAAACCTTGTTTTTAAGAAAGATATGTTATTCGATAAAGATGAACTTATATGTAGGAAAGAACTCTGAAAACATATTGTCGTAGAGAAGAGAGTTCAGGCAATATCAGTCGGAAGCCATATTTCGCAAAAAGTTTAACGAACATCTACTTAACATACAAATTCAACTGTTATTATAGAGACTTTGGTTTTTTCTAGCGTTTTTATTTACAATAATAACTCATCTTAATAAAGCATTTATATCTATGAATATTATATTTAACACTATACTATATTTACACCTTATACAACATTACGACCCCGTGGCGTAGTCGGTAGTGTAACTGACTTCCGTGCATGAGGTCGTGGGTTCGATTCCCACTCAAGACAAGTACGAGGGGTGATCCGAAAGTAATGATAATTGGTTACTTCAGGTCCACATAAATATCCAAAAAAACTCACTCACTACGTCAGCCAAAAAAAATCATATAAATAGGTCATGATTACCGGGAGATACATTCATTTGAATACGAACTGTCGAAGAGATAACATCAACATGGAGAAAAACGAAATTAGAGCTGTGATCAAGTACCTCTGTTTGAAAAAAATGTCTACAAAAGACATACAATGTGACTTGGTGGAAACATTGGGGGACTCTGCTCCTCCATATTCTACAGTTGCACGCTGGGCCAAGGAGTTTAAGCTGGGCAGAACATCCACTGAAGATGAACATCGCGAAGGACGCCCATCCACGTCCCTCACAGAAGACAACGTGAAAAAAGTCGAAGATGTTGTGTTGGCAGATCGAAGAGTGACCATCAGGCATGTAGCTGAGGTCACAGGGATCTCATATGGAAGCGTTCAAAGAATCATTTCGAACGAGTTGCATATGAAAAAGGTCTCTGCGCGTTGGGTTCCCAGAATGTTAACCGACAAGCAAAAGAAAAAACGAGTTGACATTTCGAGGGTCAATCTCGAAAAGTTCCAAGCAGATAAAGAAAATTTTTTGTTGCGTTTTGTGACTATGGACGAGACCACCATTATGATCCTGAAACAAAAAAACAATCGATGACTTGGAAGCGAGCCTCCTCACCGACGCCAAAGAAATTCAAAGTCTCAAGTTCGGCGGGAAAGGTTATGGCGTCTGTTTTTTGGGACGCTAAAGGAATAATTTTGGTGGAATATTTGGAAAAGGGAGCCACTATTACGGGCTCTTACTACGCAGACCAAATAAGAAGATTACGGGAGGCCATTAAGGAAAAAAGACGCGGCAAACTGCGAGCTGGAGTGCTGTTTCACCAAGACAACGCACCGGCTCACAAAGCCGCAGTTGCGATGGCTGCCATTCAAGAAACGGGATTCGAACTGGTCGAACACCCTCCCTATTCGCCATATCTGGCTCCTAGTGACTTTTACCTCTTTCCTCGGCTCAAGGAACACCTCCGAGGCAAGAAATTTGAAGACAATAGCGAAGTTATGGCCGCTGTTGAGGCGTTTTGGGAGGGCCAAGAAAAGGAATTTTTTTTAAAGGGAATCCTGGGTTTAGAAAAAAGATGGACTAAATGTATTGATTTGTTAGGAGACTATGTAGAAAAATAAATTATTATTTTAACTTTAATTACCGTGTTTTATTTTCATTATCATTACTTTTGGATCACCCCTCGTATTTGTGTGATGAACACAGATATTTATACTTTGCCTGGGTGTTTTCTATGTATTATATGTATGTATTTACAACAAAAAAGGAGTATATGTATTATATCCGAAATCTGGTACTCACAGCACAAGCGTTAAGCTTAGTTTGGGACCAAAAGACGTTGTGTGAAAAATGTAATATTTATTATTATTTATAAATCATAACATCATAAAATTTTTGAAATATTGATTATAGCATGTACCTACATTAAGTATGCATGTATTTACTATGTATGAGATAAACTAAACCTAATTTTAATGTGTATTTTAGCAGTTGACATGCTCAGATACTTTAAAGAACAAATTATTTGTGAAAGTGGAAAAAGAGTTTTACTGCGACTGGGATTCGAACCTGCATCCCTTCCAATCCGGGGAAGTACTCTAGACCGCTAAGCTTAATAAATAAAATGTCAAATGCAACAGTCTCGTAATTTGAGGATATCAAAATAAATATTTTTCTTTCTTTCTTTTCTTTCCTAAAATGTTATAGTAGGTATATGAACTATTTTGAATAGCTGCTGACCATTATCTCCAAAACTATAAAATTCCTATTTCCTACAGATACGATTTAATGCTGGGTGTAACAAAAGCAGAAGCCTACTTCGCATTCAGTGGAGATGACGTACAATACGGGATAGAAGCTGACAGAAGATCGAAGATCCTCAAGTCTTTCGTCAAAAATACTTATAGTTACCATTTATCAGAAATTCTAGCTACCATCATCAATGAATACACAGATTGGGAGAGACCTGTACAGCATCCTATCAATATTAGGCAAGTTATAAAATAAATCGTTTTTATAAAGACACAGACATTGTTCGTTTGGTGACGGACTAAGAATACAAGTGTCACCACCCCATCCTTTCCCGCGGGTGTCGTACAAGGTGACTAAGGGAAGTAAGCAATTATCACCCATTGCATTACTGGTGGTAGGGCTGGGTACCAAGTGAGAGTGTTCACTTTTCTTATCTGAGAAATGAAATGGTGCGCAGTGGCTTGACAATACCCTCGGTTTAGTCGAGTCCATGAGTGACAGTTACCACTTACCATCAGGTAGGCCGTGGCTCGTCTGCCATCACTAGCATTCCAAAAATATAACATAGGACAGAGAACAGCGCAAGGATGATATACGTAACTTAGAATAGAATTTCCGCACATCCAATCCAAACCAGATTTTTTTCCCTGCCTGATAGTAACAGTCGACAGGCCTCATTGTTTATTACGTAATGTTTGATCCCAGAGTTCTGTGTGTCCAAATAAAACTAGGTGTCACCAAAGTATTCATGCTTGTAGTTTATGCTTCCGCAGCCTCTTTGGTGGGATCGAATCTAAAGAAGTTCTGGGATAATGTTAGGAAAGTTCTGGATTTGGCAGAAGCCAGTGATCGCGTGATGGTATGCGGTGCCTTGAATTGATTGGCAGGGACCTGACTTCGAGGACGGACTTGGTTCATTTGGTGATAAGAGAGTGAACGATGTAGGTAGGCTCATTGCGGATGTATGTGTGGAGAGAAACCTTATTGTGTCAAACACATTTATTACAATAACCGTCACGAATTCTGTTGCTTATTTGTACCTGTATCAGCTGTATTATTGGACATGGATTTTTCGTCAAAATACGAAGAATTTATTCACGGTGGTTATGTTAGCTCGATCAAACTAGACAAACCATCGAGCCTTTAAAGCTTTCCGATTTTCGTAAAATATTTTCCTTCATCCGGCAATGTGTACTTGAAGAAATACCAACATAATTTTAATTAGTCAGAAATTTGCGCCCTCAGCAATATTTTAATTATAATTAATTATTGCTTAATAAGTTTTCATCCGTTTACTACTTGAGTTTTGTCATGTCACTAGCTTCTGCCTGCGGATTTGTGGATCACACAAAGAGTTGTGTTGTGTGGGAATCGACCCCACAACACTCGGGCGGGAGGCTGGTATCTAAACCACTCTGCTTTCTGTGCAGCAAAATTTAGCATTTTTCCGCCGGCGGCTTATCCTTTCGGGTACCCTCTATTATGCCAAAATGTACTAATTGCATAAAAGAATTTCGAAAAAATTACGTCTAAAATTTAAGTTTTCTAAAACATGTTGCTTGCAGCATTTATAAGTATGTCAAATGTGAATTGGCAAACTAATTCCAATTATCTCTACAAAAATTACTATCCCAAAAGAACCATAGGTTTTTCCGGGATAAAATGTACCAAGACTATTTTGTTTTCTGGTATCCTAATATATGTATATAAAGGAGAAAGCCGATTTTTCTATAAGAGTTGGGCTATTGTTGCGTCTTAACCAAATTAACGGTAGAACATTGTAAATGTACTCAGGGTCTTTAAATAAAAATATAATTGAGATATCTGATGGGAGTTTAGAGAAATCTTACTTTTAATTTTTAGTATATAGGTTATATATTATGCGTTGAAATCCATATCTTTTATAAAATGTAGCATCAATAGTGCTTTAGAGTACCTATGTAAGAAATATAGATAGGGTATAATGCTACGGATAACCACTCTGGATCTAGATTATATTCTAAGAGTCCTGGTCTTAGTATTACTAAAAAGTCTATCTCACACGACGTCACGCTCTTTTTTTTAATTACTCAACAGAGAATTTGCTGAACTTAACGTTAAAGTAACACTGAACAATAATAAAAAAACACTGCTTTTCCACAAATGAAGCAATCAACACATAAACGTACATAACACGTTATCGGCAATACAAATGTCAAATCATGACAAATTGTCAACCAAATTCAAATCAATGAGGGTTGCTAGTAAAGATAATAAATATTATTATATTTTTAATTTAAAAACAAAACTCCATAATTATGATTTCATAAAATAATCTTCGACTAATACTAAGTATTATAATAGGAGCTCATGTGGGTTTTCTTTTATTTATTTCAAATCAATATTTTTACTATTTGGCTTTAAAAATGGGTATAGTAATAAACTGGTTACATTGACTATCCAAGCCTTCCAATAAATATGGCAGTTCCGCTTATATCGAATTTAATAATATGTATATCTTTTTTTTTATAACTTTGAAACCCCACTTCGCTTATGACTAAAATAAATACAAATAACATCATTATTCAAAAGACGATTTTTTATGTTTAGATAGTTAAGACGCACGACGGGCACAAAATAGCCTGGTTTTCGGCATTCCCTTCTAGTGATGATGAGTTCAATAGTTACGACATGGAAGCATAATAAACTCACTTTCGCATTTATAATATTACTAGGCATTATTTCTTAATAGGTTATTCACGTGTACAATAGGCTGAAAAAAAAATCAGCCATTTATCACCAGAGCCTATTATATCATACCACATAATATATAAGAGTATCACGTATATGTTACTCATATGATAAGTAATGGCAACCCTCAAACCATTAAATCATCCATGTTATCCTCTTCAATTAATTACTCTGTCGAGAATCTAGAAAAATGGTTCGCCATTAAAATCTGACTCGACTCATTATTATTTCAATTAGTGAATACACGAACAAAGATCATATTTGGCGAACTGACAAGACACTAAGCTATAATGAAAATGAATTGCGTAGTAGGTAAACGTTTGTTTTCTGTTAATTCGAATATTGATGTTACATTAAAATGGTGTACAATTTCTAATTCGTATACGAGCTTCAACATAACCTTTCGATTACTTTTTGAGTTCTGTGTCGGTCTGACTGTTTTATTATTTCTTATGTCATTTAAGGTCATAACGTGACGATAACATTTTTGGCACCGACTTCAAACACATCAGTAGGTCTAGCACGTTAATCGTATGTAAATACCAATTATTTTTTCCTGGGTGAATTTCGAAGTAGGTTTTAATTTTTTTTAAATCATTTATGTAAAAATATTTAAACCCAAAATCTTCACATTTATTAGTATAATTTTGTATCAATAGATATCAAAATTATGTTCAGAAATGCCTAGTCTGTAGATAGATACTTGCTAATTTGACGTAAGTCCCTCGCGCTGTTCGTTGCCCCAAACGACAGGGTGTGCGGCTAGGAAGTATTTTTCCCGCCTTAACGAAAAAAAAAGGGTGATCTTGCTTACCAGCAGGCGGATTGTATGCTTACTCGCGATCATTTTTATAAAAAAGATAGGTTGGAACGCCGTAAATACTCTTATTTCTCGAAGACGTTATGCCATTTAGAATATTATGTATAGTCCAGAGTACAGAGAAGAACATGTCGGATGGCTGATTTTGTACTGAGATATGTGCCACATTAAATATGGATGCTAGCTTTTTTGGCGTGAGCTAGTGCTCTATTATGTTAATTTAACTTCAGTAGTTATAACACAAATTCTCTCCGTTATTAGGGACGAGACGCTTGAAGCCCTGAGTGACGCACAAGTGGTCGCCCCGATGGTGCTGACGGCTGACACCCATTCAGCGCTGAGGAGGAATTCATATCTCTACGTTTTTGATTACCAGACTAAATATGGAGATTATCCACAGGTAAGATTAATTTACAAAACTTCCTGGATTTTTGATCATGCAGCATAAAGGAAAAGTACTGTAAATCTTAGAAACAAATTTGTGTAAACAAGATTTTAAGTTGCACCTTACACCGATTCATATGTTTCTGATTAAGATTTGTAGATTAGCGGTTAGAGCGTAGGTATACCCCCGGATTAAAAGAGGCAAGTTCAAATTTCGCGAACAAGCTTTTTGAAATAAAACTACGTTTACGGAATCTATCGCGTTTAATTGATTTTCATACTATCCCGACGTTTGGAATACTTTACAGCATTCATGATCACGGGTGGACTTAGATGGTAGATGTCCAAAGCTGATATGTTGTTTTGAACATATCAGCTTTCATCATCTACCATCTAAGTTGAAAAGTATTCGAAACGTCGGGATAGTATAAAATCAATTAAACGCGATAGATTCCGTATTCGCGAACAAGCGTTAATTTTCTAAAAGATATATAATAAACATATACCTACTTTAAATGTTGTTGACAGGATAGTTTACTTAGATGATTATTTGTCAAATTACGCAATAAGGTTACGTTTACTCTGCTTTCCACCAGGAGGACCAGCCTGGTCAAAGCTTTAGTTGAATGATAGAAATAAGTCAAGTAGTTCAAAAGGATGTCAGGGGATGAGTGGAAGTTTGAATTTTCTTCCTTCAGAGAGGAAGTTAGACCAAAGTCTAGAACACTATGTGTATTTGCAGATTTTGAAATAGAAACAAGAAAGTATTTTAAACCTATTTTTTTTTAAACTATGTTCTAGTTTCTGTCCTCAAGTTTTTAGTTTATATGTTGGGCTGTAGATATAACATATTCTAAATTTGAAGTATATTCAAGAGCATATAAATGCAAAAATAATGCAAACATAATGTTTTAATTAAATACCTCTAAGATTATGTATGACTAGCCTATGCTTGCGGCTCCGCCGCAACCAAAAGCTAGGTTTCAGGTTATATCTCAGGTTCCCGATACAGTAGCGGGATAAAATGTATACCAGTTTTTAAGTCTAATCAAGGGTATGATGTTTTAGGGGTATGTATTATTGTTTTATATGATGTGCGAATAAATAAACATTTACCTGTTTCAAACAAAAAAAATATCAAAAAATATTTTTCGTTAAGAGACGTTTATGTAGCCTAATATTTTTGACAAATATATTAAATGAACGGACATATCTCTGTTACAGCTTTATAATAGTATAGTTATAGATAGACATATATAGATATCATGGTATCCTGGGGGCTGTTGTATAGAAGGTACCTATTCCAAAAGATTTGGATAAAATTTATGGGTGGCCTAACATAAACCCTCTTTGGAGACATGTGCTGACAAGAATTATTTTTAATGATCCTCAGTTCGAGTATGTGTTAATGACTTACTTAGAGTATAATATTTCTTCTTCTTCCTCATTTTTGATATTAGCATCAAAAATTCTGAAGCCAGTAATTCTTTAATAAATTATTTAAAACGTTATAGAATTCATTGGATTTAAATTTTAACATACTATAAATACTCTATAGTATAAGTAGACTTCGGGTCAGTAAGACTAGTATCTATTCTGTGCTTAGGGTTTCGTGCCTAAGTAGAGCTTTTTTTAGAAAATTCTAATATAAAGCACCTTAGCAACCGGCACATTTAGCACAAGTACCCACCTCGAAAATTTCTGTTAATATTTAACAAAATCCGATAAGGTTTCGTAAATATTTTACTTTAGAAATTAAATTTTACATTAAAACCTGAGTAACGCGAAAGTTTCCCTAATGGTTATAATTTGATAACTAATTTGTTGGGAGTTTAGGCTCGTTAGCGCAAAATGTGGGCACTTCAAGGCCGAGCTGATTGTTTGCAGACCTATGAAACGAAATTAGGTGTAGCGAATTAAACAAGAAATTAATTTCTTTAAGTTATTACTTTTTTATAGCTTAGCTAACCTTTGCCCGTGGCTCCGCCGCAAATAAAGAAAAAAATCTATCCGTGTGATGACGGACTAAGAATACAAGTGTCACCACCCCATTCTTTCCCACGGGTGTCGTATGAGGCGACTAAGGGAAGTAAGTAATTATCATCCATTGCATGACTGGTGGTAGGGCTGGGTACCAAGTGGGAGTACTCATTTGGTATCGGGCCCGAGCGGGTTGGTACCACCATCTCCCGTGTGACCGGCCATGAAGCACATCGCCGCGTTTTGGCTGTAGCAGGAGATAGCTGTTTATTCTTTCATTTCATATTGGTGAAATGAAATGGTGAGCAGCGGCTTGACTATACTCTCGGTATGATTGAGTCCATGAGCGACGGTTACCATTTACCATCAGATGAGCCGTGGCTCGTCTGCCACTACATGCAATAAAAAAAAGAAAAAAAAGATAAAAGCTAGTTTTTAGCTTATATTTCAGGTTTCCGATTTAGTAGCGAGATAACATTTATACCAGTATTCAAGCCTCGATGCTCTTTGTATAACGTTTTTAGATATCTTTAATAATGATGTGGTTCGATCCCCGGATCGGGCAATGTTCTTAAGCTTTTACGTAAAAAGAAAAATTCTCAGTAGCAGCCCGGAGTTTAGAATTGTGCCCGGTAGACGGCAACAGGCTTGCCTCTTATTACGCGGGACTTAAACATAGCTGGCGAACCCTGGCTGTGTAATCCACTGCCTACCCCTTCGGGGATACAGGTGTGATGCTATGTATGTATAGTGACCGTTTACCATAAAACGGGTTGTATGTATTTTTGTTGACTGACTAACTATATTCTTAATATTATAAAGGTGAAAGTAAGTTTATTTGTTTGTTAGACTTGTTTACTCTATTACTTTATTACTCGATTAAAGAAACAATCGAATGATATCATTATGTTTTTATCATTATGTTTAATTGTTTAGGTTCTATTTATTATTTTTAGATTCAATAAAAAGTATATAAGCGATTTGAGTGAAAGCTTTAATCTAGATATGGAAGAGCGTCCACATCTTTTAATACGATCGATGAAAAATATGATTATCGATTACAATTGTTCCATTATATCGAACATTTTTCGATTAGTGTAAACTCTTGAAGACGCACATCCTTTGCGACACAAAAATAACTACTGCGCAGCGATTTGCAGCCTACTTCAGAGACACAAACCTCGGCTGTCACTATTGTAATGGTTTAGACACCTAGTGATGGGGTTGGATACTAAGTGGGAGCAGAGGCTCGGATGGGTCGGTACCACCGTCTGCTGTGTGACCGACTGTGAAGCATCTCGATGTATTTGTTTGTGGCGGGAGATTGCTATTCGTTGATTTATGTTCGCGAAATGATATGTTAAGCACCTGTTTGGAAGTATACTTAGTCTTATTGGGTACATATGCTGTGGCTAGCACTTAACATTAGTTGGACCGTAGCTCGTCTGCTACCATAAACAATAGAATAAAGAAAGAAATATAGGCATGTAACAAACACATTTGAGCAATAAAAAACATAAATACTACATTATTCGGTACAAAACAACCCCACCTCAGCATTAGTTTAAAAGAATTCTTTATCGTTAACTGTATATCTCACAGACTAAAATTACAGTACTGTACTAATTGATATGCGTGCATAACTTAAATAAACCTATTGATTACCTACTGCAATGTTACATGGAGTCACACAGTATTTCATTTGAAATAATTGCTGAACAACCATTTAATTATGACACTCAATACGCCTTAATTGCTATTGAAGAGGAGGTCCATATTTGTTAGCAAACTGCACTAGTGTTTAATTAACTTATTTAACTTACACAAGTAACTTGCGCAATTAAGTAGCTCAGGCGTTTATTTATACTATTTGGTTTAGTAGTCTATTCTATCAAAGTGATACAATAGAAATAGTGACGATCTAATTATGGATTCTAATTATGCTAACAGTGTGCAAAACAAACAAACCAACAAACAAAATCACATTTATGATAATAATTATAAAATGTAACGTTGTGGACCTTTACCTATCGTTCTTATGACAGGAGAGTATGTGGATTGAAATACACGATAAACGCCTCTACTTTCCCCCATTTGATAAAATTATTTTTTTGATTTGTTTATTTAAATTTCACTAACAATTCTTTACATACATAAAACTTAAAATAAAGACAACATGTGAAAGTGAGGATAACAATGTAGTATAATGTCTACATTATACTACATTGTTAATAATGATAATATGAGTATATGCGAAACTAAAACTAAAGTTTTACATTAAATATTTATGGTTATTTAATAAGATTAGACATTATTACTATCCTGTGTAAATATTCTTTAAATAAATTATTATTATACTGATATGAATTTAAAAGACTCAGCAAATTTTCTTATTCAGCGGCAAGGTTGCATTCACGGAGAAGAACTGCCGTACGTATTCGGAGCCCCCCTGGTCGGGGGACTGGCGCATTTCTCGAAAAACTACACCAAGGCTGAGGTCTTGCTATCAGAATCTGTGATGCTATACTGGGGCAACTTTGCCAAAACTGGGTAAGTAAGACACGTAGAACCATAAATGTAATAAACAATAAATAAACAATAATGTATGCAAACAGCACGCGTTGAAGTTATGTCTTAATTGACCTGAAAAGTATACGCACGTATATATAAAGAACAGACCATATTCCCTGGACAAAACTCCTCTATATGTTTTATACTTAACTATTGAAAACAAGTGTCTTAAGAGCAATTAATGAAACCTAACTCGATAAATTTCGACATGTTGAAGGAGAAACAATTGTATCTCTGATATAGCATTCTTAGTCGGCATTCTAGAGCATATTTTAATGTTGTTGTGATTATTACAGAAACCCTAATGAAGCACAAGAGAGTGACCCAATACGAGCTGGTAGACAAGAGAGAGTGAGAATGAAGAACATTGATTGGACGGCGTATGAAGCTGTTCATAAGAAGTATTTGAATATAGATATCAAATCAAAATTAAAAAATCACTACAGAGCTCACAGGTAACACGTTTAATTCTAAATATTTGAAAGCTGAGTAATATATCAAAAAGTCAGTTTTAGCTATAGAGCCTAATTATAATAAAATTACTTAAACCCTAGAGTGTCTCCGAACCGGTTTTACTCGGCTCCAGTTTGTCTCGTTATGAGCACACCTACCCACATGTTACACTCGAAATGCAACTTTTTTATTTTTTTATATTTCTAAGCATTTGACATGCTTGGCCATATAAATGAACACAAAGTGCACAAATGTGAAATCCAAAATAATAGTCACGAGAAAATTATCCTGACTTTCCAGGAGACGCAAGTTTAAATCCTGTTCGGGACTATTAATATCGATTTCATATTTTCGCATTTTGTATTCAGATATGATGCAATTTTACAAAAAATACCATCGTCTTAGCTCAGGTGTACAATAGGTGTATATTTGTCCACAGACTCTCATTCTGGTTAAATCTAGTACCAGATCTTCACCGTCCTGGTGGTGAGGATGTACCCCCATCTCACCATCAACTTGAGCATGAAGAATCGGCTTTGCAGCCAACACTCAAAACATTAAGTCCTACTTTTAAGAAAACTACAGACTTGATCATTACTGACACTGGGATGGCAACCAAAGTTCCTGTGTTAAGTATACTTAATATCACTTCGCCTTTAAATTTCAATATAATAGGCATAAATTCTCCAACACAAAGTACTCCTGGCACCGAAGCTCACAAACCTGATGCTACAACTGCCACTACCCCTGAAGATGGGTTTGCAGCTTATTCAACAGCCCTTAGCGTAACTATAGCTATAGGATGTTCCTTACTCATACTCAATGTCCTTATTTTTGCTGGCGTCTATTATCAAAGAGACAAAACACGAATGAATGGACAAGACGGCCACACTAATGGAGCTCATTTAAAAAAGCGAGTTGAAAATGGCCAGATGCCAAATAACATTTGCGGTGACCTGGAAGGAGCGTTAACTTACCAAACTAGTTTAAAAAATGATCCTGCTACAATTCTAAGCCATCATCATCATTCGCATCATCAATTACCACCTCCGGAGTTTGCTGATTTACCAAGTAATAATGTCGCTGGGATGGCGACATTACCTCGAGCACCACCACCGCCAAAATTAGGTAAAAGTAATATAAATACATTGGCAAGCGGTCAACTACAGGAAAACCAGCCGTTGTTATCAGCGCATCAAATGCAAATGATTAACACGAGTACACTTACAAAGAAGAATACGCAATTGAACGCGAAATCCAACGTAACGATGGAGGAATTGCGTGTGTGACGTCAGCGGGCATGACTGCAACGAACCGGCAGTTGCAGCGACGTTGTCCATCATGACGAGATTGTGTGACTTGAGCCGGACCTTCTCAAGTGTGTAACAGACTACATATAGACATTGACTGTGCCACTTGAACTTGAAGGTTTTAATATAAGTGTGAAACTTTATTTGTTACAAAACATTGAAAGATAAAGTGATAAAGTAAAATATATACGATTAAGACTTAAATTTGTGAATATCATATCTGAGACTGGTGAGCATAGTGCGATATCGGACGATTGTATGTATATGGTTGTAAATAACGAATTAATAAGTATTGTATATAATTCAGCAGCTCAGCCGCATATCCATCCTAATATGTTCGATAGTAAATTAAATATAAAAATAATCGATTATTTCAGTCGGCTGTTACAATTTTGTGAAAAAATTACTTGAAAAAGTTAAGCGTAATTTCTTTTAAAGAATATGAAAAGTAATTACGAATATATTCTAAGTTTTACATGAAAATGTGCAAACAAATTTAAATCTTAACTTTTTCAAATCAATACTTACCTAAAATTTGTATAAAATTTTAACAATCGTCTGAACTTGAGTTTATAGGATTTAAAAGTTAGATATTTGAAGAATAATGAGACACCAATGTAATCTTCGTAAAAGATTTTATCGAACTTAAAAGCAATAAAACGTTTACCTATTTACTTTTGTCAAATATTTAATGCTAAGGAAACAGATGGTATTTCTCACGGCGAAAAATGACTAGTGGTTAAATTTTTATAAAGTTATTGTCGGTATTACTTTCTGGAGTAATTGTTTTTTATATTTATTAATTAAACTTTTATACAATAAATGTCAGTTCCAGTGACGAAAAAAATAAACTTTTACATAAGGCTAACTAGCGGCGACTTATATAATTATACTGTTAACAATTCATGGAAGGTGTCTGTAGTAGAAAATGTTGTAATGTGACGTTCACATAACTTATAACATCACATAATTATATATAAAAATAATTTCTAAAAATTAAACTTCGATGTGTTGCTCTCTGTGGAGATATTTATTATGTTAGTTCATATTAACAATGCATAAAGGTATTATGTAAAATAGCGTAATGGTAAATTACTCTCTTACTTGTGGAGAAACGACATTAAAAGTTAATTTATTATATCCATCCATCCATCCATCAGCCTTTTAACGTCCACTGCTGGACATAGGCCTCCCCAAGAGAACGCCACAACGAGCGGTCCTGTGCCGACCGCATCCAACGGCTCCCCGCAGCTTTGACCAGATCATCGGTCCATCTGGTGGGGGGCCGTCCTACGCTGCGCCGTCCGATACGTGGTCGCCACTCGAGAACCTTTCGTCCCCAACGGTTATCGGTTCGTCGAGCGATGTGGCCTGCCCATTGCCACTTCAGCATGGCAACCCGGCGGGCTATGTCGGTCACTCTCGTTCTCCTACGGATCTCCGTATTACGGATTCGATCACGTAGGGAAATACCAAGCATAGCCCGCTCCATGGCCCGCTGACTGACTTTGAGCCTTGATATGAGGCCAACATTCAGAGACCACGTCTCTGTACCGTATGTCATCACTGGTAACACACATTGGTCGTAGACCTTCGTTTTCAGCCACTGCGGAATATTGGACGAGAAGATCTTCCTTAGCTTCCCGAATTTATTATAGTTATTAATAATTTAAGAAAATCTCACATAATTTTAATTTTCTCAGAATATTGACATAATATAATTATTTTTCAGATGTGACACTTTATGCCCTATTCATTTATAATGAGATGAGACCTCTATACTTTAAAGAAGTATTTCTTTACATATATTTTAGTATTTACCATCAGGATATATACATTATATTACTTATATCACTTCTGTAACACTAATGCTATCATTTACCTCAGTATCTTACGTAATTATCTTTATTGGAATAAATACAATAAATATAAATATCATTTTGTGTCACTTAATTAAATTCATGTTGAAATCTATTGATTTGCTTCCTTTTTGAAATTGATAAAAGCCGTGTTTATGTAAAATTAATTTGTTTATAGTTCTGAACCATCTGCTTCATTAGCTATTTTATTTGAAAGTGATAGTTTTTTGGCTATAGTTAAGAATGATGATGGTCATGAAATCCATTCTATGACGTCTGTGTGAGACGTTACTATAAATCTTAAACCTACCAAACTTAACAGAATATCTTGTTCCAAAGAACTATTACTTCACACGTCTAACTTTACGCGGATTTTCTTTAAACATAGATGGACCAATAGTGTTTGTAAATATGTAAATAACTTAGAAAACGGTATAACAGGTTGTAAAAATCCTATTTATTTCAATTAAGAACCACGACTGAACCCGTTTATTTTTAGTTGTAACCTATTTATTATAAACATTATACCTACACAATTTTTACTAGCGGATCTTCAAATTTTGAATATAATTCCTACAATCTTAATTTTATGGAGAAACTTATGTGACACACTTTTAAAAGTAACTATAGGTTATTGGAAATGACTTTTGATGAAGTAGGTATCATCGATTGAGCAATGGAGTGCTATATTTAGAAAACATTCATAAAAAACTTGCTTTAGTCAAGATCATGTTACCAATTATTTTGAATATAAAGATTACCATATTTTTTTTTTAAATCCGAAGAATCTCAATTTTACTAAGGCTTGCCCGTGAAACATAACAATATACATAGACTATCAATAGATTTTTTGCTTGATAATTTAAATATTCTCCACGGACTAGTCGCCTATATTAAAAAAGTGATATACTCTTAAGTATAATGAGGATTATTAATTAATAAGTCCGGGCATTGGCACACATTCTATAGCTGATTAAATACCTACTGTTGAAATCTATGCTCCTAAATGGAAAATCTGAAGCCATGCTACATTACGTAACTCATTATAATATCACAAATAATGACAAATATAAAGAATCCCCAAATGTTGAAAAAAGTGTCTCTTTTTTTAGATTATTCTACTCTTTGAGTGTGTCATACTGGTATTGATTACTTTTTTTAAATTTTGTTCCTGTGTTGGCAAATTAGTATTTTAATCCGTAAGCACTAACTTTGTTAAAACATAAGCATATAATATAGATATCAATAAAGTCTGTACAAAGACTTTATTATAATAAATAATCACCGGAATACGAAATAAAAATTTAATATAATAAAATCTCAAAATTATTCATTTGTTTTATTTAACCACTTCAGTTGTGTTCGAAATCGAGAAACTTAATCATACCTACTTATGTAGACCATATTATATATGAATCTTATGCAGAAATTTTGGAGGCGCTCAAGTAGGTATATCCAATTGGTTTCCGGTGAGATCTGAATAGCTGGCATCTGCGTAGTCAAGATTTTGAAGAAGTAATGAAGCTGCAAGCGTAATTTTGTTAGTAGTAGGAAGAAAATTAAGCCATCGCCTCCAAGAACCTGTAGAAGCAAACATGTCTTGGAGTAGTCCGTGTATTTATCTTGTGAGGGAATTGAACCCACTATAGTTGGCACGGGTAGTTGTTATCGTAACCTACTAACTACGGTATTCTGTGCGTCAGTATTATGTAGTTTAAGCACATTGAGTTATCATTGAGTTTTCGTAAATTTTCATGTTTTACTCGTATATGACCAGCGCATTAACCGCGGCTTCGCTCTAATCATAGGATGAAAAATCCATTTTGGATAGGATTTGCGCAAAATCAAAAAAGCTCTAGATAACTCTGTTACCTACTATTAACACTTCAATTCCTTCCTATCTCAAAAGTCGTTTTGAATTCCTCCATGACATACGAGTACATAGTAAACGCTTAATTGCGCGCTGCATTTGACAAATTTCTTTAGCAAATCTTTTACAGTCACAGCCATAGGCATGTGGAATGCTCTACTGGTAGAAATAAGACGAGCAGAGACTAAATGAAATTTTTTTTTTTTGGTTAAAAGTAGGTGAAATTATTAACTACCTTTTACCCGACGTTTCAACTGCGTTGCAGCAACCGTGGTCATGGGACAACTGGAGACCTGGACCTTCTACCAGGCATGTTATTTCATATTTATGTATTGTAAATTATTTATATATGTATTTATTATCTATTTATTTGTTATATTCCACCAACTTATATTTCATTTCATATCTGTGTAATGCATTGGTGACCGCTGCTCACCAATTTGACAATACTCTCGGTATAGTCGAGTCAATGGGCGACGGTTACCATTTACCTAAGGCTACCCATTATGACAAGAAAGAAATTTTGTTTCTGTACCTCTCTACTTTAATAATGGTGTACAATAAAGTAGGTATGTAATAAATAAATAAAATGTAATAGCTTTAAATAATTCTAAGCATGAGCGTCTCTTATGAGAATTATCCGTTTGCCAAGTCCACATGACTCAGGAATTATTGGTTAAGAACTTGGGTGCGGTAGAGCCGCGGGCAAAGGTTAGTTTGTAAATAATTAAACATACATATTATATAGACTCATGCCTGTTTCATAGAGAGATACCACTAATCATAATGATTATAATAAAATTATACATAATTATTATTTAAGCCATTACAGAACATGCTGGTTCATTATTCTTGATCCTTGGAAAATATGGCGGCATATAATATATCGGCGATTTTGGTCAACGGTTTAGGAATGCTAAGTGCATTACTCCCAAGATAGTTCCAGGGGAAAACTTTCTAAAAATATTTTCTCGCTTGGAAAGTACGAAGAACGTGTTATAGTGAACTGTCACTGAACTGTACTGTAACATGAACATATTTTATTGCGATTTACTTCATGGATCGATACATCTGGGCCTTATACAGAATATGGGCTTTATTACATTTATATTATAATAAAGAGAAAAAATGGTTTGATGAAATAAAAAGCTGGTGAAAATTGGATCACAAAAGCAAAGGATAGATAGACGTGAAGCAAAATGGAGCCTTTTACCCGTTGGGGTTATAAAAATAAAATTTTGTTTATTAATTTGTGAATCGAACGCATAAGGTAACGGGCAACGACTATAATACTATTATATTAAAACGTGAAATTTTTTATTGTGCTACCTTAAAGATAATTAGTAACATATACAACAATACTAATTATAAATAGGTCCCATGATAATAGAAATTAAACTTTGCATAAAAATTACCTAGGTGTTCAGACAACAACAAACAAACAGACTCAAATTCTAAATAAAATATTTTGTGTTCAGAAACGCCTACATAGCCTAATACATCAACTTTTTCTCAAATGTCTTAAATGTACAAATGATTCTCTGTTACAGCTTTTTCGTCTTTGTCTGCGGCTCCACCGCAGTGAATGGTTTTTAATTATGTCTTAGGTTCCCGATATAGTAGCGAGATTAAATGTACCTATACCAGTTTTTAAATATAATTAAGAGCTATCAAAAATAAAAAGTTTCATTAAAATCCATTTAGTAGTTTTTGTACCAATCTCAAACAAACAAACAGACAAAAATTCTAAATAAAATTATTCTGTGTTCACGCCTAAATAGCCTTAATACATTCAACTCTCTGAAATATCTTAAATGTATAGATATAGCTCTGCTATAGCTTTATAATAATAAAACATAGCATCACACCTGTATTCCTCGAAGGGGTAGGCAGAGGTGTACTACACATCTACGACTCGCCAGCTATGTTTAAGTCCCACGTAATAGGGGGCGAGCCTATTGACGTCTACCGGGCACGTTTCCAAACTCCGGGCTGTTACTGAGAATTTTTCTTTTTAGGAAAAAGCTCATTAACATTGCCCGACCCGGGGATCGAATAGTAATATGTAGTATAGATAGTAAACATTAAACAAATACCTAATTAAAACTGTTTTTTATCCTTTGAAAGCATCCGTTTAAATATAATAGGCCAGTATAAAACGAGAACTGGGATATTTCTACAAAATCTACCTTCATTATTTTTATGTTACATCTTAAGCGCGCGTTTTCCGACACTAGAAAATGCTCTCAACAGCATCCACTTTATTACAAAGCTCTTTATTATAACGGGAAAGCTTAGAGCGATAGTCTAAAGCTAAGCAAAAAAAAATCAAATGTAATGTTATACGCATTTTGAAATTAATTTACAATTTCTTTAATGCTTGGACCTGACTTTATCGGATTACTAAGTAGCTACTTCGAAATTTTTAGAAAGTATATGATGAAGTTTCTGTAACAACTGATCGACAGTATTGGATGTTTAAGGCTTTACTCATTTCCAAACAAAGTGACGTTACTTAAACCCCGAGATTGTAAAATCCGATTAAATAATATAACACATTCCGCTTGAAGATCTTATGGTGTAGGTCACCTGATTCCGATACGGAGCTCCAACATCTTTGAATAGCTACTGCTGACTGCGCTCAAATGCCCTTGAACAACTACTACAGAAGTTTATGAGTCAACTATGCTGTTACCTGACTCAGTTCGCGAGATTGCAAAGATCGCTAGCGTAGGTGCAGGTTAGGACCACCTTACTATTTTTAATGCCCATTTTTAGGTATGGGAACCTTCTACCTTGTTTTCGTTAGTAAATAGTTCTCATGGTTGGTAGTTGCACACGCATACCAACAAGGCAGTTAGATAATAAAATTAACTGTTCAGTTCACGATCGAACTGATCCTCAATTTTTATTAGTGCCAAATAAAATTTCCCTTAATTCTAAACCCTTTCGTTTCATCTAAGTTGAATAATTATGTCATCTCCGTTCCACTGAGATATTCTCCATAAACCTGAGGATTTCCACTAATAGGCCGGTAAATGCCATTTAAAACATTATGGTAGATTTAGCTCCTCTTCAATTTTGTTATGTCAACGTCCAGTTTATATTTCTCGGTCACGTAGCGGGCGCCTTATAAATCTCGACCTATATTTGTGAAGCTTTTAATGAGATAATTTTAATTAATTAGTATTTTTTTGTAGTTATTGTTTCCTTTTTACATAATATGTTTATTATTTTCTAAAAAATTGGTTGTCTGTAAAGTCGGTTTACTGACGATAGTTGAATGTGACAACGTCAAAGAATCATTACCTTTATCGCTGTAATTATCGTTGCTATAAACAATTGACACCACATTCACTTTTCACTGCACTTGATACTCGGTCAAAACATGTAAATGTACTATAGTATAGCAGCTGTCCACGCAGACGCATCGCTCACTCAAGTAGGAGAGAGACGGATGTCGAACGCTGCCGAACGCAAAGGCCGATTGTGCTTCTTTGTCGCTCGTTCCGCGCTCTCGCTTGCACTTCAAGCCTTACATGGAACGCCTCAGAGCGAGGTAACGCCGCATGAGTCATGTTTTTTCGTGCGTGCAGCCGGCTCTATCGAATTATAAGACGTTGTCACGTCAAAAAATAAATCAAAAGCACAGTATACTTTGTAGTCGAGTACAAGTCTGATATCTTTGGGGCAAGAATAAGTTTGTAGTAAGCAATTACATTTTATCGTTTAAGGTGTAACTTATAACTGAACGTGTTATAATGTCGCTCTTGTTTTACATGTGCAATAGAATCAATACATTTAAATCAAGTTCAAAATCGATACAAGTTAAAGTGATTTTTTAACACAAGTGAGTTTCAAAAAAATTGAGATTTAATATTTATTAACTGAAATTAAGATTATTAACTAAGCTTACTACAGCGTACAATTCCCCTGAGAAAAAATGTCGTTCCAAGTTTTGCTCAAATCGCGCAAGTGTTATTTCTACACGCTCAACCATCTCTCGTTAATAAAGTTTTTCATACACTCCGGACTTTATATCCGAAGGGGCAATAAAGGTGTGTATAACACTTCATCTCTCAGACACAAATTTATACATGTTATTTCAAAAAATGAAAAGTACCTATGTTATAAAGTCTTGACCCTGAAAGATCTGACGTAGACACAAGAATAACAAGGTCTGATTCATACAAAACAAATGGTTTTGGCAGTTCCTGTATATAAATCTGTTATTAAACTCCAAAGAAAAATATTATTATAATTAAAGTACTGTTTTAATTTACATATCAGCTCTATATGTTACTATTCATAGCAATTTAGCGCATATACCAGTTCAAAGCTAAATGGTGCTGTGTGCTCCCGGATATTAAGTTCGTCCGACCGGATTTGGCAAGGGAGGGCAAAAAAAAAATAATTTCCCTACGTCGTATGCGTAAATTGTTATGATCTAAAATACTTTTATTGCGGACATTTACTTTCATTATTGAATTGCAGGTAAAAACTAGGATACGCTTTACTGTCAGGATTGGATAGGAATATTGTACTTGTAGCTGGTGCCAAATTCTCATCATCATTTTGTTTGTTATATACAACCGTAAACTATCTCTTCTTTTGTTTCTTTTATAGGGGAAGGTAGTTGATTGTATTTCTAATCATCTCTTAAACCTTTTTTATGTTTTTTTGGTAAGTCGGGAAAAATTACACCTAACCGCTTCACCTTTCGGGGCAACGAACAGAGTAGTGTGGGGCCTTCACCACTAAATAAACCACCGTGTGCCGTCTCTCCATCTGTCGGATCACTGGAACTGTTTTATATTACTTCAGTGGTATCATCTCTTAAACCTTGATTCATCTGCACTGGAGACAATGAATTACCGGTGCCTCTGTTATTACTGAGTCTAGGTGATAAAGGCAGTTTATTATTAGGTAAACCATAGCTCACCGGCCACTGATAGCATTATAAACAAACATGCTCTTTCAAACTAATAATAAAATAAATCTAGTTTTATTTCGTAAAACTATAACATTAGCATCATGCCAAGAAGTCTCTCAGTCTTTTTTTACTTTCTGCTTACTGTTAAAATGTAACACGCATTAATTTGAAATCTTGAGACAATAACAAGTACATTAATATTTGTTTTTAGCTATTTAGTTATATTATCCACGACCAATAAGAAAATGTAAAATCTAAAATAGCAGTCACGAGCAGGATTTGAACCTGCATCTTCTGAAATACCGTCCCAGACCATCGCGACAATCTTGCAAGAAAGGGATAGAAGGTGGATAGGAAGAATAATAAGGGGTTTTGGACCCATGGCGCTCTCATTTTACATACAAAACACAACCATAATATATGACGTGTTTAATTACAAGGTTACAGAGTTTAAATACAAAGGTAGGTTGCAATGGTTCCAACCGGGACCTCGTTAGGAGCAGCTGCTTATTGCGAGGTTGAGATGAGCCTGTGTAACGACTTCCCAAATTTTAGTAAAATCTACAATGCATTGTCACCATTAGAAGTTTGAAAAACATTATGCAAACCTGGTGACTAAACTTGGCTATTGGAGGGGTGAGAAGAATGAAATATACAAAAATACAAAATAATCCTTCCTAAAAGAGCTAATAAAATTTTTACTATCCGTAATATCACTATGTTAACATAGTCTTTAACAAACCAAGGAATTCACATTGTCATGCTCAAAACCCTTCTCACATCTTTATCACGCGCTATCTCGCAGTGCTGTCAAAGTTCGAAGGGATCATCCCACATTCACACATCTCATGTGTTCTCGTTTCCCTTGTACAATAGAAAAGAGAAAACAATAAAATCACGCAAATCCTTCATCTCTGAATAAACATTCAAAACCTTTCACTTGAAAACAATGGAAACCATCAGAAGAGTTGTAATGTAGGTATCATTTATTCAGCCTAACCCTCACTGGAGATGTTTCTTTGTCAGCACAAAGGATCTGTAGAAAACATGCAAATATACCAACCGAAAAGCTTTCGACTTCACCCCTTTAATGGTTAAGCAAATACAAGTGTAGGCTTTAGGCCTGTTCTAAAAATAAAAGTATTTTGGAGTTCACGAAGGAAAACGGAAGCCCCTCGAAGTCTTAATGGCAAACTTTTGGGTATTTGAATACCAAGTCTAATTGGTCGAAAAGTTCTTAATGTTGGCAACAAAAAAGTGTATAACATTATAACTTTTCCTTTGTAATGAAATTAAAAATAGAATATTGTCAAAGACGTTTCCTGTTTCTTTTAGATTGAAGTTTGGCCGCAATATAACACAATAAATATCTTTCCTTTTAATATTTTCTTGCAAGAATAAGATTTTATTGCAATTTTTACACTTACCTAATTTTTGAAAGTACTCAGTTTGAGAAACTAGAAATATCATCCGAAGTAACTAAGTTTTATTTTCCAATTGCTTAGAAACTATTTGCTGTATATACCATTCAAACTTGATTTGCAAATTTTAAGGCTTGAATGCTATATTTTTCAGTTACGGTTCTACCACAACACACACACATAGAGCAGAGTAGCAGTAGACATCAGAGATAATGAAAATAGCTGATACCTACTTTTTATAAAATATCTCATATCACTATCCCTTTTTCACCTCAGTCAGAACAAGACGCAATCACGTCGCTGCCACTGGCATGATTGTTACTAAAATATCCGCTGCTCAAGAAATACCACTAAAATTTCAACATAAGTAATAAGTACTCGTACTAAATTGCCGTGTGGGCCGACTTTAGAATTGTCCCACCCCTCTCTACCCATGGGAGTCGTAAGAGCCGACTGAGGGAATACCGCGGGAGTGGACAGCAGCACTCCTTCGAGTATTAACAACATACACTGCGATCGCCAACCCACCTGCCAAGCGTGGCGATTACGACACTATCCCCCATTCTTGGGGAGGCCTATGTCCAGCAGTGGACATTAAAAGGCTTATGGATAAATGGATGGACTCGTTCTAAGCACTCGTTTATTCTAAGCTACCTTGAGTGTAACATGAAACCTTTCGCGCCATCTATAGAAAAAAAAATGTAACACATTGACCTAATGAGAGTTAATAGGTATATATATATATCAATTAATATTCGTAAATATAATGACGCACCCAATTTTTCTAGATACATACATTTGCAAGTAGGTACATTAAACAAAAAGTGCTAAGCTGAAAATATATATAAAAATATCGAAATAAGTAGGTACATCATATAAATTATTACTACCTCATACATATCATCTCGTAGGTTGTGCAAAAGGTGACTTATAAATGTAATTACTGCAACTAAAGAAAAAAAATAAAGATAACCTTACTGTTGATAATATTTGTTGTTAAGTGGTATTTAGTACTGGTTTCAGAACACTGAACGGTTTTAACGCTCTTCTACTGGTACAACAAATAATAATATTTGCGTAAGTAGTATTATTGTTCACCTACTATCTTCTGAGCAAGGAAATCCTAAACGCCAATGCAATTTAGAATTTACTTCTAATACTTCCATGAGTGAATCATTGTGCCGTATGGGGCCGGCTTTAGAATTGTCCCACCTCTCTACACCCATGGGAGTCGTAAGAGCCGACTGAGGGAATACCGGAGGAGTGAGCAGCAGCACTCCCTCGAGTATTAACAACATCCATTGCGATCGCCGGCCCACCAAGCGTGGTCACTATCCCCATACGAGTGAAACACATGTTGTGGTGTTCTCTTGGGGAGGCCTATGTCCAGCAGTGGACTTTGAAAAGCTGATGGATGGATGGATGGACTTCCATGAGCAGTTACCAAATATCATCAGTCAGGCCATTAAGTCTCCTAGTATAACTCTTACTTTATACGATACTCCACAGTATCGTAAAATGAAGGTCTACGACCAGTGTGTGTTTCTGGTGATAAGTTACGGAATACAGGCGTGGTCCCTTAATTCTGGCCTCGTAACACAACTGAATGCCGCTCAGAGTGCTATGGGGTGGAATATGCTGCGAAAACGTGACCGAATCCATGATAATCAGGTCAGCACGCTAAAGTGGCAAGGGGTAAGCCTCATGAGTTGACGAACCGACAACCCTAAGCAAGAAAGCTTGTCAAGTGGTGACTACGTGTCAGACGGTGCATTATACAGCCAGGTGGACCAATGGTTTTGATTTGTTAGCTGTTGGATGCAGGTGGCATATGACCGTTCGTTGCGGCGCTCTCTTATCGATACTTATGTTCAGCAGTGGAAAAGCTGATATATGGAAGGAACATAAATCTTATTAAATAAACATTTCTTTGTATTGAAGAAGAATTCGTAGACAGTATAATACAATCATTCATTATTATTCATCCGATACACTTCATTCACCTAATATTCCATTCACATGGATCTATTGCTTACAAAATAAACGTGTTGAACATCTTATTTCAAAATGGTATCAAAAGAATGTGTACATTTGTAAATACTGGGGCTGGATAGGAATCTGAGATGGTATCGCATCAGCAACAATTCCGACCCATTAGGCAGGACATCGCTCAACCCTTTTAGCGATAGGCCTTTGGTATCGTCTGATTGAATTTCTTAGATATATACGATTGTGTAGCCGATACGTTTCTATTCCGACGCAGCTTTTAGTTTGAGTATTCGGTTTTGACTTTTTCTTCAATTCTCATAATATTGTAAATGCGAGAGTTTGTGAAGATTTTTATATGTTATCATGCCTAGACCTCTGAACGGAATTGGATAAAATTTGTTGTATTTACATATGAAACACTGGAAACTATGATATTCTACAAAAATGAAAATTTCCCGTGGGCTATTTTAATTACTCTCACTTTTTTACTTATTTATCGAATCAATTTTGAAATCCACGATCATTTCAATGAATATTATAGATATACTGTGACCTGGGTTTGATGGTGGAAGAGAAAACATCGGGGGAGTCCCTCCAGTCAGAAGATTATAAATTTTCAATTTATTTTAACATTAAATTTTTTTCGTATTGAAACTATTGTGAGATTGATACAGGTTAGAAATACATAACCGGCAATAACTCACGTTGTGGATAGATTTTGTTGACCCGGGTTTCGAGCATATTTGATGCTCATCATCAGGGAAAATGCGCAGCGGTGTCAACGTGTTCCCGTCGGGCACTATTAATTATAGTTATTCCAATCAATTATTCCATTAACGACAACAATATTCTAGGTTTAAAATACGCCTTCCTTAAGTGACTGAGCAATTACCTACCCATGAACAAGCACCTAGGTATCTAGCTGTTCATTCACGATTCAATGAGTCTAACTACACCCTTACAAGATGACAAGAAATTCGTATTTATCTTTAATCTTAACCTGTAACATCAGCAATTTAGACGTGGATATGGTTTAAAGTGGCATCTTTATTGGCCGACTGTACGAGATGGCTGGGCAACTAATTGAAACCGCGCTGAGCACCTTTCCGCTTCAGTGAACGTGTTACCAGGAGATAGTGTGGTATAAGTTATAAGAGTAAAGCGATTTAAAAATAAAAAAGCAATTTTTTTTTAACTACCTATAATTGTCTCCGTACTAATTTTCAGATATGACAACCAGTATCAACGGACACACGCCAAATACGCAAATGATATAATCGTGCGCAAGTGCACTACACACTGCAAACACAAATGCATACCGTTCATTCATTCTCATAACCAGATAGGAAATCTGACACAACCGGAAAGAGATCAGGCGAGAGCGGCGTTTCAAACTCTCCGAAGCATGTGTGTGAAGTACCACCAACTTTCTAACTCCAAGCTACTATTGAGAATTTCTTGGACAAAAATCCAATATTTTTTTGGCTAGTCTGACCCGGGTTATAAACTTGAGTTATAAACAATTACCGTAGCACCTTGTCAACTCCATGATAGTAAGAGATACCTATAGAGCGGCGTAGAGAAGGCGTGAGAAGAAGATAGTTTTTTTCATGGTGTTTAAAAATTCTACGCTTTTCAATACGACTTAATGTATGAAATAACAGATACACTTGTGTATGTGTATTTATATGAAAGTGATGATCGTTGGAAATATGTAGTACAAATTTATAGTACGTACTTACTAGTCAAATTAAAAATAGAATGCTTATCTAGGAAGGACAAAATCACGATAGAAGATAGAAGTTAAGCATTTAGCGATGAAATGAGAGCAAACGAAAAAGGTCTAGCTGTAAGTTAATATATTTTTAATTAATAGTAATTAAACATATAAAAAGCGTGGTGTCACGTTAGTGTGGTTAGTGAGGTATAAAAATATTGCGACACAAAATATTTTTGTAATATGCTGTTCTTATAACATAAACATGGCTGTCGTGCCGCAAGCTCTATTGCTAATTCCCTTAAACCCAATAAACGTTCAACTTCACTTTCGCTTTTATATCACTCTGAATTTTCATTTTTTTTTTTCAAGAGTAGACAGAAAATTCTAAAAACAAATTTCAAATCCAGGCACTTACATTAAAAATAAACTTATTTATGCTAACAAAATTAAATATATATGCGTTTAAAACTAGCAGAAAAACTGTAAGAAGGCACACACGCACAATCCAATAAATAGGAGTGCCCTTTTTAAACCCCCGACCGAAACGAGGGGTGGTTATAAGTTTCTAGTGTGTACCTATGCATAATGTTATGTGCTCATAGCGCCTGAACAGATTAGCCAATTTACGTTCTTTTGTTTGAAATTCATCTTAATCGAGAGTGTTTTTAGCTACGTTTCAGAATTGATTAGAAATTTAAAATCCTGTCACTTATCAATGATAATTATTGTTATAAAAGGATGATAGCCTTGACCTGATATGCAACCCGCCAGAAGAACTCCACAACGGTGTACGGTATCTACTCTTGACATCAAATTGATTATTAAGATTATAGTAAAAAACACTCCACGCTTTTTTATAATATTTTATGACGTTATATTCATATTTTAAATGTTTAGTAAGCGTGTTTTTTACTTACTCAAACTTTAAATTTTATTTCTTTTTTAGTCTCAAAGTTGCATTTAGTTTTTCAGTTATATTTAATAGACCCTATTCCTTTTTATGGTATGTGTGACGATAGTATCGATTTGTAGTAAAATAAATAAACAAAATTGACAAACTTTTCAAATCATTGTATTGTCATCGGTCCTCAATATTTTTTTTAAGCAACAACCTCGCGTTGTCGAATAATCCTTGTATCGCGGGAGGTTTAACAAACATCCAATTTCAGGCACACAAAGTACACCCAGACTCAGAACAACCATTTGTGGATCACACAAAGAATAAATTATCCTGTGTGGGAATCGAACCCACAACACTCGGGCGGGAGGCCGGTACCTAAACCGCTCCACCATCTCTGCAGCAGCAAGAAGTGTGCAATATCAATTTAATTAGATATTTTGAAGTAAGTCAGAAGTCCGTTCAATGATTTTGTTACATAGATATACACACGAAACTAATAAAAGCGTGTTAATCACAACATAGAAAACATTAAAAAAATATATCATCACGCCTGCATTATCTGAAGGGGTAGGCAAAGGTTTATTACACAACCACGGTTCGCCAGCTATGTTTAAGTCCCCTATTACGTGGGACTATTGCGAGGCGAGCCTATTGTCGTCTACCGGGCACATTTCCAAACTCCGGGCGGCTACTGAGATTTTTTCTCTTTACAAAACATCTCAATAACACTGCCCGACACGGGGATTGAACCCGAGACACATTGATCAGCAGTCGCTCACGCTACCTCTGCACCAAACAGGCATTTCACAACATAGATCGTTTTTATTTTTTATAAAGCTATTTTTGAAGTAAAGGCAGACGGTATCGTAGGCAGAAGCTAGTAAATTATAATAAAACTAAGACTTTGTTTGAATAATATCCTAATTTTATGAACTATTCATAAAGACAACGTTAATACAGACTCGGGGATCATAACTAAGGAACCTTGTTAATAAAATTACTTGAAATGCCTTTTGTTGTGAGAGCAGAACTGACAGACTTATTACTCAATCTGATTAGCCATTATTTATCTACTTAAGGGTTCAAGGCCGCGAGATTAACAAAGCCTACTCAACGTTTCACTAATTTGCAAATAAGAAGAAAATATTACGTCATCTTTTTCCTCCATTCTCATAAAGGTAACGTATGTTAACACCAATATTTTTTTTAAATAATGTCCTTGGGTAAAAACAGTGTCTGTAAAGACATAATTCTTGGACTGAGTGAACATCGCAAGGCACACACTACGAACTTTTAAGTTTAAAATTATAAGTACCTATATCAAATCCGTTTAGTCAATTTATAATATTAGTAGAGGTAGAATTGTAGAGTTTATTTGCAAATTATCAGCCTAAAACCCCTTCATTGAACTAGCGCAATAGACTACAGACTAAATCCTTCTCACTCTAAGAAGAAAATCGTACCCAATACAGAGGCAGTAAGGTTGAGAAAATTATAATTTCATTGCACGTTGACATAGTGGCTTACGTGCTACCGTGAAATGACATCCCGTATGCAATAATTATTTTTATAAAAACATGGACGTGTGTGCACTCATAACAAAGTACTCCTAATATTCACAATCTGTAGTGAAATGAAGATGACAGTAGATATAATTGTAGATACATACCAGCGGAGTAGTTACTCGGGTAAATAGGAAACAATAATATTTTACTTTATTAATATTTTAATTTGCGTTGAATACGCAGTCTCCGAATGGGAAAATATTTCTATGAGATTCAAGGCCTTTTAAAAGTTTGTTTTTATTTTTTTATTGCATAGCTATATGTAGTTGCTAGGAAGCGAAACGCTGCAGAGGAAAACCTCACGCGAGGTGGCATGAGGACATCACGAGAGTAGCGGGTCCGAGATGGATGGACATGGCTAAAGATAGATACTAGTGGGCTTCTTTACAGGAGGCCTTCACCCGAGGAGGGGTTTATGCAAAATAAATTAAAAGTAATATAGTAGGGATACCGGGGGAGTGGGCAGCAGCACTCCCTCGAGTATTAACAACATCCACTGCGATCGCCAACCCGCCTGCCAAGCGTGGCGATTACGGCATTATCCCCCATGACGGGACCGCTCGTTGTGGCGTTCTCTTGGGGAGACCTATGTCCAGCAGCGGACGTTGAAAGGCTGATGGATGGATGGATGAATATAGTAGATTTTATATTATTGTTATTATAGTCAACATAATCAATATTATTAACAAAATATTTCCAAAAAGTTAGGTATCACTTTTTTAGTAAAGAACATTAGCATTAAGCAGCTTAAATAAAAAATAAAAAAATAGCACCTATTATAAATATTATTGTAAATACAAATATATATTAATAAAACAGTAATATTAGTAAAACTATTAACCGTAATATTAGTATATTAACATTAAGTAGTTTGTTTAGAATTAACTAGATTATAATTAGACATAAAATTTACACTCTAGATGACTACTACAAAGTTTGTAAGAAAAAAGGAACAAAATAAAAAAGAAAAGAAAGAAGTTAAAATTATGCATAATAGAATTCATCCCCATCACTGGCTACCGGCAAAGTGCCCAGAAGGCTGGCAGCATTACCACGTTGAATGGCAATGCTAATTCTTTAATAATACATTAGAAAACTTAGATATAACATAAAATAATTACTACCTACTTATTATGTAACGTTAGTTGAGGCAAAAAATAAAAGGCTTTTTATTTTATTTATTATATATATAGTTGCAGTCGAGCCACGGCCCATCTGATGGTAAATGGTAACCGTCGCTCATGGACTCAACTATACTGAGAGTATTGTCAAGCCGCTGCCCACCATTTCATTTCACCGATATGAAATGAAAGAATAAACGGCTATCTCCTCCTACAGCCAAAACGCAACGATGTGCTCCATGGCTGGTCACACGGAAGATGGTGGTACCAACCCGCTCGGGCCCGATACCAAGTGAGTACTCAGCCCTACCACCAGTCATGCAATGAATGATAATTGCTTACTTCTCTTAGTCGCCTCATACGACACCCATGGGAAAAAATGGGGTGGTGACACTTTGTATTCTTAGTCCGTCACCACACGGACAAAAAAGTAACCGTGATAACCCCAAAGACAAGGATAAGAGGCGGAAAGGGACGATGACCGAGCGATGATAAGAAGATTAAGAAGGAGTTGAGGAGAGGGTTGGCTTCCAGCGCTCTCACTCACCGTACGAAACAACAGTAGGTGTTTCTACCGCTACTTAGCGATGATCTTTTATGAGAGAGAAGGTACTTCCTCGGTCGAGCCGACGCATTAATGTTGGGAAAAGCAAGACCTCTGTACACCACTTTTGCATTTCATCGAGCATCAAATCAACGCTGCTAAAGAAGCTTTCTCTTCAAAACTATTATACTGAAACTTCTGCAATTTAACCTTCATAATACTGGCCTCGTGGCGTAGTCATTAGTGTAACCGACTTCCGTGCACGAGTTCGTGGGTTCGATTCCCACTCAGGATTATTTGTGTGATGAACACAGATATTTGTACCGCGTCTGGGTGTTTACTATCTATTATAGTTACAAAAAAAAAAAGTAATATATGTATTATATCCGTAATCTGATACCCATAGCACAAGCGTGAAGTTTAGTTTGGGACCAGAAGACGTTGTGCGAAATGTCCGTGAAGATTTATTTATTATTATTAATAAAGAAAAGAAATCCATCCATCCATCCATCCATCTATCCGTCAGCTTTCCGATGTCCACTGCTGGACATAGGCCTCCCCAAATTGGGGGTATAGTGCCGTAATCGCCACGTTTGGCAGGCGGGTTGGCGATCGCAGTGGATGTTGTTAATACTCGAGGGAGTCCTGCTGCCCACTCCCTCCGGTATTCCCTCAGTCGGCTCTTACGACTCCCATGGGTGGAGAGGGGTGGGACAATTCTAAAGCCGGCCCCACACGGCACAGAAAAGAAAAGAAATAATACATCAATATTCTAATGTAATTTACAAAAAAAAAATATTTGTAAAAGTTCCTCCATGATTTTCTTTTATATACGCAACTCTCTAAATAAGATGTGTTAGCGTTAAGTCGTACAGTTTTCTTTTGATCGACCCAATTACCCCTTGGAAGTAGGTCGGAGATATTTGCAGACCTATCTATAATTGCATCCCTATACTTTTATACATTGTGTCTTGTGAAATGATTAAACAAAAAAGTATGTTCGCGAACCTGGGGGGTTAGAATGTATCTCACTAAATTGTATCGACATCGCATCGTTTCATTGTGATTGTTTGAGAGATCACCGTTATGCCGAGGGATTATTGCGATATCATGCGTTGATTTCTCTACCAATCACAAACGAGACAATACGATTGAGTGAGTTACATTCTACGCGCCCAGACCTCCTCCATGCTACAGAAGGTGTGTTAAGTAATGAACACCAGCTCAGGTCCCAATTAATAAAAGTATTATTCTGACCTTGTTCAAATTAGTCACATGAGGGGTCACTCTATGTAAATACCAACGATGATTTCTTAAAGCCAAAAAACCTACAAAGTTTTGGTGTAAAGCTAAGAAGATCATGGTTTTATACCTTACTGTCCCCAGTAGCACTCGTGTTCCAACACGAGTCCCCATCACAGTGAAATGCAATAGCCAACCCCTACTATATTAATAGGTATAATTATGAGGTAACTTGATCGGTTGGTGGCTGGTATTCGCATTAAGTTTCTTTCTTTCCAAACAAACAAAAGGCCAATATGAAAGCCAAATCTTTTCATCAAACTAAAATATATCCCCGCTGAAATGACTTCTAAAGAAAGTTTTAAAACTCACAAGGATTTATTCAAGAAGTGCAAAATTAGATGAGTTTGGTGTGAACTAATGGAGTGTTATGTTTGACCTCTAGCTTTATTAGACATATTCCAGTCTGAGTTTTGAATTAAACTTTTTACATTATGAGACTTTAATTTTACTGAATTATAATTTCAAATGCGGGCCATGAATTCTTTTTTTGATAAAATATATTTTAAATTATATTTAATCACTTGATATGATTAAAATAATATTAAGACCATCACACTTGTATTCCCCGAAGAGGTAGGCAGATGTGTATTACACACCCAAGTTCGCCAGCTATGTTTAAGTCCCACGTAAAAGAGGGCGAGCCTATTGCCGTCTACCGGGCACATTTCAAAACTGCTGCAGCTGCTACTGATAATTTTTCTTTTCACGTAAAAGCTCAATAACACTACCCGGGGATCGAACCCGATACGTCATGATCAGCACACAGTCGCTCACACTACCGCTGCACCATAGAGGCAGTTAATATAATATTTAAGTACGTATATTCATTCTTTCGATAGATAAAATAGCAGCCGCTAAGGACGGTAAGGATATTGAATAGAATATAGATACTGGTATAGAATTACAGTTGTAGGCAATTTTTAGTTTGGTTCAACGCAGTAATTGAAAGTAACTTGGTACTACCATCTCCCGCGTGACCGGCCATGAAGCACATCGTTGCGTTTTGGCTGTAGCAGGAGATAGCCGTTTATATTTCATTTCATATCTGTGAAATGAATTGGTGGGCAGCGGCTTGACAATACTCTCAGTATAGTCGAGTCCATGGGCGACGGTTACCATTTACCATAAGATGGACCGTGACTCGTCTGCCCATACATGCAATAAAAAAAAAAAAAATTTGGAAAACATATTTTTGCAGTTTACAACCTATTCTGCTAGCGAATTTGTCAACGTAGAGTTCATAACTGGGTCAATATACCATATAAAAATACGTCATTCAATGCCACATTATCTTAGTTTCTTTAAAGTAAGTAAAAAAAAAAAACAAATTTTACACGTTTTAAACTGCACACTACAGCTAATTTAACACATTATTTAAAGGTTTTATGTGTCAATGTAACAATATTTTTAATGACGTTACGTTAGAATAGTAAACAAATGCGGTCTGTCCGATAATCGATAAACTAATCGAGTGTACAAGAGCATCGATAAAAATAGATAGCTGGGGTGAGAGAATGACACCATTCGTAAGCCCACAACTGTGGTGAACGAAATTTTATTGCGATGAAAGTTTTAGCCGCATTCGGCAAAGAAATATAACCGCTTTAAAAACTCGCTGCTCGCCTTGCGATTGACAGCATAGACAACTTGAATAATTATAAATAGAAAGTGAAAAATGTGAAATCGAAAATAACAGTCAGGAGCAGGATTTGAACCTGCATCTTCTGGATACCGTCCAGATGCTTTACCAATTCAGCCATCCTGACAATTGCTCCTGACTGCTAATTTCGATAACACATCATACTTAACGTCTTTGGGTGACGCCTGCGCCATCCGTCGGACGTATTTTCATACATTATACCGACCAGGTAAACTTAATTTTACAATTAAGATTTTTACCTAATAATGACGCAAACCCTATAAATATTTATATATATTTGTAGCATTTGACATGCTTAGCACTATACATTAAACACAAAGTGAAAAATGTGAAATCGAAAATAACAGTCAGGAGCAGGATTTGAACCTGCATCTTCTGGATACCGTCCAGATGCTTTACCAATTCAGCCATCCTGACAATTGCTCCTGACTGCTAATTTCGATAACACATCATACTTAACGTCTTTGGGTGACGCCTGCGCCATCCGTCGGACGTATTTTCATACATTATACCGACCAGGTAAACTTAATTTTACAATTAAGATCACCCAAAGACGTTAAGTATGATGTGTTATCGAAATTAGCAGTCAGGAGCAATTGTCAGGATGGCTGAATTGGTAAAGCATCTGGACGGTATCCAGAAGATGCAGGTTCAAATCCTGCTCCTGACTGTTATTTTCGATTTCACATTTTTCACTTTGTGTTTAATGTATAGTGCTAAGCATGTCAAATGCTACAAATATATATAAATATTTATAGGGTTTGCGTCATTATTAGGTAAAAATCTTAATTGTAAAATTAAGTTTACCTGGTCGGTATAATGTATGAAAATACGTCCGACGGATGGCGCAGGCGTCACCCAAAGACGTTAAGTATGATGTGTTATCGAAATTAGCAGTCAGGAGCAATTGTCAGGATGGCTGAATTGGTAAAGCATCTGGACGGTATCCAGAAGATGCAGGTTCAAATCCTGCTCCTGACTGTTATTTTCGATTTCACATTTTTCACTTTGTGTTTAATGTATAGTGCTAAGCATGTCAAATGCTACAAATATATATAAATATTTATAGGGTTTGCGTCATTATTAGGTAAAAATCTTAATTGTAAAATTAAGTTTACCTGGTCGGTATAATGTATGAAAATACGTCCGACGGATGGCGCAGGCGTCACCCAAAGACGTTAAGTATGATGTGTTATCGAAATTAGCAGTCAGGAGCAATTGTCAGGATGGCTGAATTGGTAAAGCATCTGGACGGTATCCAGAAGATGCAGGTTCAAATCCTGCTCCTGACTGTTATTTTCGATTTCACATTTTTCACTTTGTGTTTAATGTATAGTGCTAAGCATGTCAAATGCTACAAATATATATAAATATTTATAGGGTTTGCGTCATTATTAGGTAAAAATCTTAATTGTAAAATTAAGTTTACCTGGTCGGTATAATGTATGAAAATACGTCCGACGGATGGCGCAGGCGTCACCCAAAGACGTTAAGTATGATGTGTTATCGAAATTAGCAGTCAGGAGCAATTGTCAGGATGGCTGAATTGGTAAAGCATCTGGACGGTATCCAGAAGATGCAGGTTCAAATCCTGCTCCTGACTGTTATTTTCGATTTCACATTTTTCACTTTGTGTTTAATGTATAGTGCTAAGCATGTCAAATGCTACAAATATATATAAATATTTATAGGGTTTGCGTCATTATTAGGTAAAAATCTTAATTGTAAAATTAAGTTTACCTGGTCGGTATAATGTATGAAAATACGTCCGACGGATGGCGCAGGCGTCACCCAAAGACGTTAAGTATGATGTGTTATCGAAATTAGCAGTCAGGAGCAATTGTCAGGATGGCTGAATTGGTAAAGCATCTGGACGGTATCCAGAAGATGCAGGTTCAAATCCTGCTCCTGACTGTTATTTTCGATTTCACATTTTTCACTTTGTGTTTAATGTATAGTGCTAAGCATGTCAAATGCTACAAATATATATAAATATTTATAGGGTTTGCGTCATTATTAGGTAAGAATCTTAATTGTAAAATTAAGTTTACCTGGTCGGTATAATGTATGAAAATACGTCCGACGGATGGCGCAGGCGTCACCCAAAGACGTTAAGTATGATGTGTTATCGAAATTAGCAGTCAGGAGCAATTGTCAGGATGGCTGAATTGGTAAAGCATCTGGACGGTATCCAGAAGATGCAGGTTCAAATCCTGCTCCTGACTGTTATTTTCGATTTCACATTTTTCACTTTGTGTTTAATGTATAGTGCTAAGCATGTCAAATGCTACAAATATATATAAATTGAAAATAGAGTTGGTAATAATATTTTTCAAATTGTGTATTAATGTAAGTCTAGTGGTAAGAAATAGTTAATGTTCATCCATCCATCCAGCCTTTCAACATCCACTGGCTGGACATAGGCCTCCCCAAGAGAACGCCACAACGAGCGGTCCCGTCATGGGGGATAATGCTGCAATCGCCGCGCTTGGCAGGCGGGTTGGCGATCGCAGTGGATGTTGTTAATACTCGAGGGAGTGCTGCTGCCCACTCCTCTGGTATTCCCTCAGTCGGCTCTTACGACTCCCGTGGGTAGAAAGGGGTAGGACAATAAAGCCGGCTCCACACGGCCAGTTAAGGTTATCTAGACAAAAGTAACGAGTTCATTTTCTATGTAATGACTTTGCAAGTGGTACGCTTGTGACTTTCGAAATTCTTGGAGTGTTTATTCAATCGCAAGCCTGAGAGGGCAACGGCTTGTAAAGTGTGCCAACCTGCATAATGCGGGCATGATGAACTATAAATACCCAAGGAGGAAACCAGTATTTGTTGGGAAAATAATTACTCGTGCAAAAATATTCGTCAATATTTGTCTTTTATAACATACACAAACGAACGAAACATATTAGCATTTTTGAAATTTAATGTTATAATTGGAATAAAATGAATTAAAAATGTAAAAGAGTTGAAATTATCTTGTTGATGAGCTTGATATCAACTTATCAAGCTAATAAAAACCTAAAAAAGTGAAATTATATACTGTGACCTATATTTTGGCACTTGATAATAATATGCTCAGCTACTTTCGAGATCAAATTATTTGTGAAAATGGAAAAGGATAGCTTTACTGCAAACAGAATTCGAACCTGCGTAGCTGCGTGGATTGGACGGGACGCAGGTTCGATTCCTACTCGCAGTAAAGGTCTCTTTTTAAATTTTCACAAATAATTTGTTCTTTAAGGTGAAATAATAACTAATATAACAAAGTTTGTGTATTTAGATGTTTGGATATTAATTACTCAATCACGCAAATGCGGCTCAACGCATTTGAGTACAATTTAGCACATAACTCGTAGTTTATAGAATAATCAAACATTTCCATCATATTTTTATATAGTGAACTATGTAAAAAATATGATGGAAATATTAATTATTGCAATATTTTTAATCACTCATATTTTTGTATAAAGTACAAGTTAGTCTTAAATAATATGAATCATGTTACGTAAGCATAGAATTTTCCTTTTATTTTTAGATGATATATTACCTTTATAGGACAGGTGCGTATAAAACTGCATACTCATTATCGTGAGTACAAAATATAAGGGTGACGTCAAAAATACTCTGCTATCAATCAAAACGGGCGGCGTTATTAAAAATGAGCCGTACCGACGTCAGTTTGTTCGTCAGGTAATATATTGTTAGCATGCAAATTTTGTGTGCATATTTGTCAAAAAAATATTGCTGCGGTTATTTGAGCTTATGGTGTGCTTAAAATTTGTACCGAAAATTTGTTATATTTTGAAACTAGAGCTAGAGGCTCTCGCTTTGCATTGATAATATTTTTAAATGTAAAAATTCTTAAATTTTTGAAGAACTACACATTTTTAACTTTATTTATATTTATCTATTAAGGGCCAGGCAGCATAAGCTATGAAAAACGATTTTTGTGACGTAATTATAACTAGATTAAAATTTAATTATACTACTCAAAAATAATTGATTATGGTATAATATAGGTTCTACAATCTTTCTTTGAATAAAAAAAAAAACCTCCAAACTGGCCACGCTATACATGGTAGAAAGAAATACCACCTAATCATCGTTGATAAGAATGCTATTTTCCTCAAAAAATCAGTTAACATCTGGTAAAGGTCTTAAAAGCATTAAAAAAATTTAAGATGAGATATGGAGCTACCAGTAGATTTCTATGATAGTTTTACAATCTCAAGCCTTCCTTTGGATCGGGATCGGGGAGAATCGGATATATATATATATATATATATATATATATATATATATATATATATATATATAGTCTCAAGCATTCCTCCGGATTGCTAAGGATGCAATATCAAATCCCGTTCCTGCTATGTATTTTTCATTTTAGGCAGGTGGCAAACAAGCATACGGCCCGCCTGATGCTAAGTGGTTACCGTAGCTCAAGGAACATTTTTACTCTACGAGAAGACGACGGCTCCATACATTTTTATTGAGGACATTTTTTCTTACCGACCTGCGCCATCTGGGTCATACCCTAAGAACTAGGACATTTAAGTGAGGGCATAAAATTTATGCGTATAGTGAGTATTTAATACTCACTACATAGATTGTATAATGATTATACTTTTTTTAATACATATTAGGCAAAAAAGATGGCGTATATCGAATCAATTGACGTAGGTAGTTTTCAAGTGTAACATTGCAATAATGTGGCTATATCTTATAAACAGCAACTGCGTACAATGATAGTGACATTTAAAATTGCCGCGTTTCAGTGTCGACACCGGATATATCTATTACTTTGATATCATTGTTCCTTTTTAATAGCATTGTCTCTTACTAATAACAATACCCACCTATAAACAGTTTGTAGAACAAAGATGACAGGGCCTGCCGTAGCCTATAGATGCTAGCAACATCAACACCACTCGCACGGTGCCGATTCCACGGACAGGGATAGAAGGTGCAGATGAAATAAAAGAGAGGATTTGAGTCTTAAGGCCTTCTTTCTTGTAAATTTGTAAATATTTAATAATGTTTAAATCCCAGTCTAATATAGAACATCCTTTTGACACACACAGTTTTTGGATGTCTCAGAACTACCAATACTTCTATAACTATACATTTGCTATTTGACTTTGACGGATTTGGTTATCTATCTATCTTTTGAGTTCGGTTCGATGTTCTAAGACAGCAAGATATTATAGAAATTCCTCGGTCTAGCTTTATCTACCCGCAGTAGTGCGACACGGCCTGAATTTGACGTCAAGTGTCCGAACCTATCCGTTACATAATCTCAACGGAGCAAACATCTGCTCATAAATATGCGAAGCATCCAACGTGCCTGCTACATATATGAATAAAACCTTAAAGCATTTCGCGCTTCATCGAGTTTCACTTAAGCGATATGCATTTTCGAATCCCAATTCACCCACACCCATGGGAAACTACGGGGCGGTGGCACTTGTATTTTTAGTCCATCTACAGTAATATACATTTGTTTTTAAGTTGATGCAGATTCACTTAAAGCAATTATTCATGCCGTGATTAGAACATAAGAGTTTTTTGTTTTTAATCATTAATATATAATGGATATCTATAGTGTTTTTTTTTATTTTACGATTGCTCGTCGAAATGGAAGAGCAGCTGGAAGGGTGTTTTTTTTTCTCGAGCGTTGCTATCTCCAAGGAAAGGGATAGGAGGTGGATTGGAAGTATATTAAGGAGAAGATAGGTAGGATACTAAGGAGAGAATAGGACGAATAACAAGGAGAGGATTGGAGAGGTTTCAGCGAAGACGAAAAAGAACGGAAGTACCACTACTAATACCACTGAAGGAATGTAATATGGTTTCGGTGGCCAACCAATAAAGGCGGAGAGATGGCACACGGCGGGTTTCTTTAGTGGGTGAAGGCCCCCCACTGCCCTGTTCATTGCCCTAAATGCAGGGGTGTACGGTTAGGAACATTTTTTCCCGCCTTAACAAAAAAAACTTTTGTGAGAAGGTGGTTCTTCTCCGATCAAGCCGGCCCGGCCCATTCATACTGGGATAAATAAGGCTCTACCACTAGGATTCATGGTATCAGGGTAATTTTCTTATATTAAACAATTATTTATTATATTAACATTTTGTAACACATTGTCCTTGTGGTGACGGACTAAGAATACAATTGTCACCACCCCATTCTTTCCCACGGGTGTCGTATGAGGCGACAAAGGGAAGTAAGGAATTATCATCTATTGCATAACTGGTGGTAGGGCTGGGTACCAAGTACTCTCCCAAGTACTCACTTGGTATCGGGCCCGAGCGGGTTGGTACCACCATCTGCCGTTTGACCGGCCATGAAGCACATCGTTTCGTTTTGGCTGTAGCAGCAGATAGCCGTTTATTCTTTCATTTCATATCTGCGAAATGAAATGGTGAGCAGCGCCTTGACTTGAGTCTCGGTATAGTTGAGTCCATGAGCTACAGCTATCATTTACCATCAGATGGATCGTGGCTCGTTTGCCACTAGATGCAATAAAAAATACTTTGGAAAATCCAAAATCGCACGCCTCATAATCTTCATTTTTCACAATAAAATTGATTATTTGATAAGTAACTAATAATGTGTTGGTTTTACTAAGTAGTTTTCAATAAATCACATAGATAGCGCTTATTTCAAAAAAGTACTAATGTGGGTTTCATGTCTTATACGCCATCTAGCGCTAATTTTAAGAAGTACTTCTATATTGGTCTACCTCTGTCATTTTGCAAGGCGCCATCTGGCAATTAGTACGAACAACAATCCATGAGTTTACATATATACCTGCATAAGTGCATATAATACATATAAACATGTAAAATTGAATAACACTGTAAACAAAGACAATTTAAGAAAACAAAAAGACATCGCTAGTTTCCTTACAAAAAAGCAATATTGTGGTTCTATATATACAACAGCAACTGAATACATCTAAAATTGCCACTTGCGACATCTAGGGCTGCATTTGTCAATATCTCTTTTACTTTAAAACAGCGACATCTATCAATAGAAAATTGCAACTTTGGACAATATTATACGACTTATTTAAAAATCAATGAGTTCAACAAGAAATCTCTAAACCTATCTATCTATCTATCTTCCTAACTTGGTTGCCTTATAATTTTATACTTTGTTCTAAGTGAAAACACCGTGACGCCAAGGCCACGCAAAAAAAATTGTGGAATGTAAAATATGTTTTTTTCGTGTTTTATAACGTTGGTGTGTTTAGTGTTTTTAATTATTGTTATGGATAAAATAGTTATTATACTTGACAAATACCAACTCATCAACCAAAGTTAAAAACTGTCTTTTAACAAAAAACAATGTACCGGCCGGGCGAACGTCGTTCTGTTCTGTTGTGTTGACGATAGTAAAACCACCGGTGGCTATGCGTACGTAAAAAGGTAGGTAGTTCTCATGAAAGGCGCTGGTTTTAGTGTCACGTCGAGCATAAATGCCGTAAATATGCAGTATTTTTTTTGTTTATTTAATAACAATTAAACCACATCGAATCAGAACGTGAAAAGTAATAGGGCTCTATTCCTAGTCATAATAATTCGTAAACGAAAAAAAGACTCGATTAATTAAGTGTTTTGGTCGTTATCGTGTTAACATACATTGCCTACAACTCACGGACGTCCAAGCCAGATTTTTTTCAAACAGATTTTTAACTTTTTAACACTCATAAAGAATGTATCCTTCATGGTTGTGTGTATTGTATGGGTAGTTTATAAATATATATATTTATTTTCGCAACTTAGAGTGATAATGCAGCTATACATAAACCATTACGGTTTTCTTTCGCTGCTTCTTGTTTGTAAAATATTGTAAAAATGTTTATGAATAAATAATAATAATAAAAAAAAAAAAACTAGTTTATATAACAAAAAAATATCATGAGTGTTAAAAATAGCGTTTGTTTTTTATATGTGTGTGTAGATATTATTTTACAAGTGCAATATATGATAAATAGAGACATTTTAAGTTTGATAAATCAGCTGTGCCGTATCAACCGGGAGTAGAACACACCTCAACGCTTCGCTTATGAGGCGTGCAAAAACATTATTTAATGATACTTCGCGGACCTATGGTCTTTTAGACATAGTAAGTGCTTTTATGTACCTATATTAATGACTACTAGAGATTGTATTAAAAATCAAAATAAGTTATATGCTTTAATACTTAATAATGATTAAATTTACTAGTAGCATACTTAATTTGTTCTAAAAATTGAACATTTTTGGTATAAGTAATAAATTTGTCATAAATCTTCCTAATTTAGGATGAAACTTTTTACTTCGCTATTAAATGTGTCTTTAAAACTGAGGAAGACTCATTATTTTTAAAGCTATTTTTTAAAAGAAGTTTTTTCACTACATTTAATAAAAAGTATTTATACAATAATAAATTAAATTTATATTCAAGGTCATGATATTAATTTGTTATTTTATTATAATTGAAAATAAATCAGTAAACGTCACATTGTTTAACTATGTACTTGTGTTGCATTATAGACTTTACACCCTTATTAATAAACATTGTTTAAGCTTCGAATAGTAATTTAGTATTTTGATCCGTTCTTTCAACGTCAAACTGTCATATTAGTGAGAAAGAAAAAATACTGAATAACTATTCAGAGGTTATACAACGTTTATTAGTAAATTATAATTGATCAAAATTATCATTTACATTTCACATTACTTTTTATAACTGCAGCTGTGACACGCGGTTTACACTTAATCATAAGTTAGTTTTCCTACCTTTTTAAGGGTTGTATCACAACCAATTTATTAATATCCGAGATTAGTCCCTTCAAATAAACAAATTTTTTTAATAATTATAGTAGATATGTCAATAACCGTCTTTTGGGCATCGTATATTTTTAAATTACTTATTTTTTAGATCTCTTTTGTCGAGAAGATCAACAACGCTGCTTACCCAATATAAGACATTTAGTAATATGGGCTCAGCAGAACACTGAAATATTTTACGACAGTAATAAATTTCAGTGTAAAATACAGCCGATGCACATAAAAGTGTCTAGACTGTATTCATGAATATTGTATGACCAATCTGTAATGTGATGGAGCAGTGCAAAGATTACAATACCCAAAGAGCAGTGAGAGTTTACAAGTAAGATCGAGCCGATCGAGGATTATAAATAATGAGGTATTGGTAGTGAAAACGGTGGGCCTAACTGTTAAAGACCAACTAGCGATTTTGTTAGAACAATACCATATTATTATTTTTTTTTACTGCATTTAGTGGCAGACGAGCCACGGCCGATCTGATGGTAAATGGTAACCGTCGCTCATGGACTCAACTATATCGAGAGTATTGTCAAGTCGCTGCTCACCATTTCATTTCACCGATATGAAATGAAAGAATAAACAGCTATCTCCTGCTACAGCCAAATCGCAACGATGTGCTTCATGGCCGCTCACACGGGAGATAGCGGTACCAACCCGCTCGGGCCCGCTACCAATTGAGTACTCCCACTTGGTACCCAGCCTTACCACCAGTCATGCAATGGATGATAATTTTGAAATAAAACTACGTTTACGGAATCTATCGCGTTTACTTGATTTTACTACTATCCCGACGTTTCGAATACTTTACAGCATTCATGATCACGGGTGGACTTAGATGATGATAATTGCTAACTTCCCTTAGTTGCCTCATACGACACCCGTGAGAAAGAATGGGGTGGTGACACTTGTATTCTTAGTCCGTCACCACACGGAAAAAAAATTTTCAAAATTTCCAGTTTAGAAGGTCTGCGCTAAAAACTTCGTATTTATGACTTCTCGTAACCATCATTCGGTGGCGACGTGGTTTGCTACCCGGCACGTCTCATATCTTCAGGGGCGTAAAGTGGAAAGTGGAAGGCCTTTTTATAAGAAGTGGTAATCCATTCTCTGCATACCACACTGGGAAACAGTCTGCAGTCTATGTATGTATCTTATATCCATATATATCCAGTGATCATACTGGCAAAATATGCCATTCCGTTGCTGATAGTATTTTGATAAGCGTTACGAGACATTTAAACATAGCATCACGCTCTATTCCCCGAAGAGGTAGTTAGAGGTGTATTGCACACCCAAGATTCGCCAGCTATGGTTTAAGTCCCATGTAATAGGAGGCGAGCCTATTGACGTCTACCGGGCACATTTCCAAACTTAATTGCCGCAAGACATTTATATACGAGTATATGCCATTCCTTTAACTCCATTAATAAAATGAGGAAATCCCCAAACATAGAACTTGGACTCTCAGTACCTAACGATCTTCCAGACACTTCATTGGATTATCTTCGCTAGCATCCAGGTACAGAGCATAAACTTACTAATTGCCAATAACTATCAAAGTAGTTTTACGACGTAAGGCGTATCTCACACATGAGCTTAGCCACATTTTCTAAGGAGTCGCTTTATTTACTAAATTTCATGAATAAGTTTTGTTTAAGATTAGAGATAAAGATGTTAGAAATACTACTATTGTGTACACTATACTATAAAAAATCTGAAGTGAAAAGTTCTATAGTTTATTTTAAACTTGATGAAACGAAAAATCGAGTCCAAAAACTAACAAACATACTTGTAATCATTGTAAACAAATATAGCACAAAAGAATGAGACAGAATACAAATTTACTATATTATATTAGTCCCCTTCTAAAGGTTTGAACGAAAGTTACCCCACCGAGTTTAGACTTATTTTATTTCAATTATTTTAGAAATTAGAGTAGATAAGCCGTGATATCCTAGTGGTAAAACTAAGAACTGCAAAGATATCTAGTTCAATCCTCAGTGCAAGTTCACAGCGAATATCCCAGACTTTTCCAGAATTTTCGAGATATACGTGTATTTGTTTACAAATTATCACTGCTCGGTAAAGAAAAATATCACGAGGATATCAGCATGCCTGAGAGATTTTATCGACGGCAGTGAAGTCAACTAAATCGCACTGGGCCATCGTAGTGGATTATACCCTAAATTCCTTTTACTTTGAGAGGAGAACCATGCCTAGTAATTGGACATTAATATATAAACAATAAAACTGCCTTATGTTGGCTTAGGGTCTCCTCTTAGAACGAGAGGGAATATAATACTTTCCGATATTTACGAGAATTTTACACGTGAACTACGTTTACGGAATCTATCGCGTTTACTTGATTTTCTACTATCCCAACGTTTCGAATACTTTACAGTATTCATGATCACGAGTGGACTTAGATGGTAGACGTCCAAGGCTGATATTTATTATCAGCCTTGGACGTCTGATATTCATTTCCGTAAACGTAGTTTTATTTGAATTTTTTTTTTCGTGGGTTTGTAGTACACCTCTGCCTACTCCTTCGGGGAATACAGGCGTAATCCTATGTTTTTTATTTTTTATTTTTCTTTCAAAACGAGAGGGAATTCTAAAATTAAATAAGTCTGACTTCACCACAATGGCCAATTTCGGATGGCAGACTAAGCAAGTAATCAAGAAAAGCTCTCAGGTATTCAGGTTTCCTGAAGATTTTTTTCTTCGCCAAGCAGTGCTGTAGTAATTTGTATATCATTTCGGAAAACTAGAAAGTTATAGATGTGTGTCATGCGAGGACCTTGGACTGGGCATCGAACTTGATAACACTGTCCTTACAGTTCGACTAAGCTATCACTGCTAGACAGTATGGATTATAAAAATAGATTAACGTAATCACGTGTACGTAAGCCCTTATGCTGAGCTCCAAATTTAGCTGATCAGGGAGTTAGGAAGTGTTTACATGGCTTATGTATTTGTACAAGGGCAAAGTGTATGCTTAAAGACAAAAGGTGTTCTTGAGATAACGCCAACATGTTAGGGTGATATTTGCAAAGATCTCGGCAAACAGAGCGGTTGGTGAAAGGTTTTCTTGATAATGTTATGTTGTAGTACTAAACTTATTTGAACCTTTCGGTCCTATGTTTGAGGGGAAAAATTAGCGCAAAACATAACATCGCGCCTGTATTCCCCTAAGGGGTAGGCAGAGGTATATTACACACCCACGGTTCGCCAACTATGTTCGAGTCCCACGTAATAGGGGGTGAGCCTATTGCCGTCTTCCGGGCACAATTCCAAACTCCGGGCTGCTACTGAGAATTTTTCTTTTTACGAAAAAGCTCATTAATACTGCCCGACCCGGGAATCGAACCCGAGACCTCATGATTGGCAGTTGCTCACACTACCGCTGCACCACAGAGGCAGTTTAATGCGCTTGGACTTCTATTATTGTCCGTCTCTTATGCAAGGGTCTCCTGTTAAAATATTACTCTAGTAATAACGCAGATTGGCAGACTTTTAAAGCTCTTGAAAATGTTTGTGAGGCATATAGGTTTATTCACCGAGTAATGTATAATACGTAATTTTGGAAGGTGTCGATGCATCTGTGACTGAGTGCCTCCTTGATCTTACAATTTGTCTAGAAATGTTTTCACTGTATTGTGTAACATGTACACAGTATATTTAAGGCGTTTTACCACACAGCTTCTCAACAAATCATATACACAAACAGTAAACATCAACACAAACTACAAGTAAGATCTCTCCCCGCTTCAAATATTGGACTTCTCTGTATTCTGTGCATAGAAACGCTTAAGTCCAATACTCTAAGGAGTCATTGTTTACCTTGTAAGTTCCTTCGGGTCAGGAAGGGATATTTTACTTACACGCCCGGAAAGGCTGACGTGTGTTCTTCTTTATTTATTTTCGGAACATTCGAGAAAGTTTCTAATTAAGATTAGAAGATCGTAGTAATTTTTTTTTGGTCTCGTATTTTGATTGGACCCGTATGTATGTAATTTCGCATGTATGCAATTATCTCAAAAACTACTGATCTAATTTGGATGCATTTTTCGTTACAAATGCATTTTTTTTTTCAGGAAGAGTTTAAGCATTTTATTTCTTATTGTTTACTAGCTGTCTTGGCGAACTTTTTATTTTGTTTTAACTTATTAGCTAAAACGTATGATTGAATAATAAAGAAACTTTATAAAAAGAGGTCCATCGATGAATCCAAATCAGGTGGGCAGCGTTCGGCAAACTAAGGACGATCTTCTCGTCCAATATCTATAGTGTGTTAAAACGAAGGTCTACGACCAATGTGTGTTACCATTGATGACATAATATGGAACAAAGACGTGGTTACTGAGTATTGGCCTTGTATCAAGGCTCAAAGTTTCAAAGTTCTAAATCCCTCTCTGGTTGCGTCAGAATGCAGTCCCATCGTTTTGTGACAGTGAGGAAACAGAGCGTGCACTTATTTTTAGAAGCGCACTCGTGCACTACGCCGTGTGGGGCCGTGTTTGCCGTGTGAGGCCGGCTTTAGAATTGTCACACCCCTCTCCACCCATGAGAGTCGTAAGAGCCGACTGAGGGAATACCGGGGGAGTGGGCAGTAGCACTCCCTCGAATATTAACAACATCCACTGCGATCGCCAACCCGCCTGCCAAGCGTGGCGATTACGGCACTATCCCTCCATATGAGCGCACAGGACCACTCGTTGTGGCGTTCTCTTGGGGAGGCCTATGTCCAGCAGTGGACGTTGAAAGGCTGATGGATGGATGGATGGACTCGTGCACTATAATATATCCTGTATACATGACTAGTGTCTGCTGAATCTTGTTTCCGTGACCGAAAGTACGATCTGGAGATCATTATTATTAGTAAGTATAAAAATCATTAAATCCTCCATTAATGATTAATGATGCAGTTCAAAGAAATTGTAAATTTTTTCATATAAAATACTTTTCTTTATTTCGCGACATATGCACGATTAAAAACAATGTGCTTTTGTATTAAATTCCCCGTAAATATTCACGGACGCCGACAACACCGTGAATTACTGCGGAACGAAATTTTATTTGTCTTAGAATGGTTTCAGAAACTCGTTGAACGCCGTCATCGTTTCTGGTTAGCCGGCAAAAGTTGACATGTAAAGTTACATGAGTATTTACTTAAATTAAAATGCTTGTATTTCAGAGATTATGTAAATGGGTATATTGGTATAAATCAAACACACAATATGATACTAGTTATACAAGAGTTTCGTTATTATATTTTATTAGATAAAATGTAAATGATAGTCCAGTGTAGCGGGACACAAACTCACACGCGAAAACACACTCGTTACCGACACAACCATTATAGAAATATTTTACAGAGCCCTATAATATAATGGTTTGCATGTCATAAATAATAATATTAACTTGATATTTTTACATAGTGTTGTAATGTACTTATTTAATTGAATTCAATTTATTTCATCCATCCATCCATCAGCCTTTCAACGTCCACTGCTAGACATAGGCCTCCCCAAGAGAACGCGACAACGAGTGGTCCCGTCATGGGGGATAATGCCGTAATCGCCACGCTTGGCAGGCGGGTTGGCGATCGCAGTGGATGTTGTTAATACTTGAGGGAGTGCTGCTGTCCACTCCCCCGGTATTCCCTCAGTCGGCTCTTACGACTCCCGTGGGTAGAGAGGGGTGGGACAATTCTAAAGCCAGCCCCACACGGCTAATTTATTCAGTTCAATTCAATTTATTTATTTGCGAAGATTGGGTACAAAAGTTGTTATAATTTTATAATGGTATCACCAAACTCAGCTTTATAGAATGGAAATTATAAAGGCATTACAATTGCTTTTATATATTACATTAAAATTTAGACACATTCTGTAAAATCTATTAAATACATATTTTATATTTACCTAAATTAGAAGATGTAGCAACAACCACTAAACAACAACACCACAAACAAACACTATTTTACTTTTTCTATTGTGAAAATAATATGAAAATATCTTTGATCAACAATACCAAAGAAATATCAACATTTTCTTTGGTCACAAATGGCATTGAATGTCAAGCACAACAGACCATTTCATCAACAAATAATTTGTTCTTTCTTTGGCTGAGAATGTCAAGTGCTAAAAATGCAGATCAAAAGACTTTTATTTATTGTGTATTATTATCAGGTATGTGTTCCACTGCCACTGCTGGGCAAAGACTAGCTAATATATTCTTCCTGAGCCAACTCTCTCCAATTTTTTATGGACAAACACTGCAATAGGTAAGTAATAATTAATGTTAAACTTTTAGAGCAAATTTACATTCAACACATATTTTTGTCCATGTGGTGATGGACTAAGAATACAAGTGTCCACCCCATCCTTTCGCGCGGGTGTCGTACAAGGCGACTAAGGGAAGTAAACAGTTATTACCCATTGCATTACTGGTGGTAGGGCTGAGTACCAAGTGGGAGTACTCACTTGCTATCGGGCCCGAACGGGTCGGTACCACCGTCTCCTGTATGACCATGAGGCACGTCAGTGTATTTTGGCTGTAGCAGAAGATTCTTTTTTCATTTCATATCTGAGAAATGAAATGGTGCGGAGTGGTTTGACAATGCTCTCGGTACGGTTTGGTCCATGAGCGACGGTTGGCGCTTGCCATTGGGTAGGCCGTGGCTCATCTGCCATCATTAGCTATAACATGTTTATTTCTCTTTTAAGAAATTGACATCCTCGGCCATTTATCTCCTGGGTACCGGTATTTTAGAAGATGCTGGTATTCTCGTTCGTAGCTACTATTTTATACATCTCATTTTCATACTTTGTGTTCAAGCTAAATGATTATTTTCTGCGTTCTCAAGTAATTTTTTTCTCATCAATCAAACCCATAACACTCGACAAGGTCTGCACACCTCAACGCCATCTATATTAATATTATATTTGTAGTTCTTATAAAATAATCACAAAGCCCAATTTCCTACACAAATTGATGTTTATCTCCTCAAACGTAGACTGCAGCTGGTGCCTTAATTACCATCAACTGACTAAATGACCTGTAATTATCTTATCATAGTGCTGTTACTATGACGGCCGGTAATTTATATGAGGATCGCTGAACTGGCGAGTCAAGTATGCGGGCAAAATTTTGATATCTGGTTGGCAGATTAAAAATAAATTCTAGTAGCTTAACATATCAAGTGCTAAAATACATATAAAATTAAAATCTTCCTTTCCTTTGGACTCAACTATACCGAGAGAATTGTCAAGCCACTGCTCACCATTTCATTTCACCGATATGAAATGAAAGAATACACAGCTATCTCCTGCTACAGCCAAAACGCAACGATGTGCTTCATGGCTGGTCACACGGAAGATGGGGTTGGTACAACCCGCTTGGGCCCGATACCAAGTGAGTACTCCCACTTGGTACCCAGCCCTACCGCCAGTCATTGATTGCATGATAATTGCTTACTCCCCTTAGTCGCCTCATACGACACCCGTGGGAAAGAATGGGGTGGTGAGACTTGTATACTTAGGCCGTCATCACAAACCACCGAAGGAATGTAACATAGTTCCAGTGGCCCGCCAATAATGGCGGAGAGACGGCACACGGCAGGTTTCTTTAGTGGGTTAGGGCCCCACACTACCCTGTTCGTTACCCCGAACGACGGGGTGTGCGGTTAGGAAAATTTTTTCCCGCCTTTACAAACAAAAAAAAAAGGCCGTCATCACATGGATTTTCTTTTTAATTTTTTACTACGTTCAGAGCACGATCACCTGCCTAACTTAAATATAAAAATTATATTAAACAGAAAAAGCTAAATTCGCTTAATGGCTAATTGCTTGTGAATTGCCTTTTGGTTTTTTTTTAGTATAGGAATTTGTAAAACTGCTCGTTGTTAAATAAAATGTCTTTAGCGGTCTCTAGCGGTAATCTATCACTTTCTCCCCTCGGTGAAAAATGTACATTTTTAACCTTAGCAAGGCCATGATACAGTCAGCTCAAATTTGGTTTTCTCAAATAATATGTTCTGGCATTTAGTAGATAGAATTTAAAGAGTGTTTTATTTTCTTTTCTTTATCACTGTGATATCCATCCATTAGCGTGTTATCGTCCACTGCTGGACATAGGCCTCCCCAAAATGGGAGTCTCACCATAATCGCCACGCTTGGCAGACGGGTTGGCGATCACAGTGATATATCTAACTAATATTATAAAAGTGAAAGTTAGTGACGATTTTTGAAGTGAAACATCTAATGCGGAGGGAGGGTAAAATCGGCTGTTAGCGTGGCGACGCTTTTATTTTACTTGTCCCGTTCAAATCTTGTAAGTTAAATTTGACACACTTCCCGGTTTCCGATTAAACTGAAATTATACACGCATATGTATATCGCGTGACAATGCAATATTACGATGACATAGAGAAAAAAAAATAGAGCTGATCTGATGATGGAGCTGGAAGGTGGACATAAGAACTCTATAATGAAACGGCGCAACCCCATCGAGTTTGGGCTCGACATGGTCATCTTGACGAGTACTTTGTCTCTTTACACTTTTTTGATGTGCAACATCTAATGCGGAGGGAGGGTAAAATCGGCTGTTAACGTGGCGACGCTTTTATTGTACTTGTCCCGTTCAAATCTTGCAAGTTAAATTTGACACAATTCCCGGTTTCCGATTAAGCTGAAATTTTACACGCATGTGTATATCATGTGACAATGCAATAGCTGTTCATAGATAAGCTACAAAGCGGAGAATCACTTGCTATCACAATGGTCTAAAACGTGCTCAGTGGAACCTCACAACATAGGATCCGCAGCCACTTTCAGAGTGGTAATACTAGTAAAAGTAATGCAATATAAACTTCGTCAGTGGACTAACTCATTTTGGTGAGAATTTCTCGTTATGTTTTTATTCCGGTGATGATTGCTTTTTAATCTAAGAAAACGTTTTATCTTTATTGTTATATTCCATCCTTCAGCCTTTTAACGTCCACTGCTGGACAGAGGCCTCCCCAATGATGGGGGATAGTGCAGTAATCGTCACGCTTGGCAGGCGGGTTGGCGATCGCAGTGGATGTTATTAATACTTGAAGGAGTACTGTTGCCCACTCCCCCGATATTCCCTCAGTCGACTCTTACGACTCCCATGGGTGGAGAGGGGTGGGACAATTCTAAAGCCGGCCCCACACGGCTATTGTTATATTAGAACGTGCTTATTATTACTCTGGTAGAAATACGAAAACCTTGTATTTAGTATGATTTACAGATATTATCGTGGGTTATAGATTTATGCACGCAGTATCTGTTGATATAATATATATATTTATCATTTATACGCTATTGCACGTTGGTGAAATAGAATCTTTTGATGCACCCTTTTTTATAAAGGAACAGTAAACGTCTCTCAGTAATGTTTGATTATATGAACGAAACACTTGTGTTTGATATATGCACTAAGTTCATATATTTTAAAGCAAACATTGACAATTTAAAACAACTTAACTTTCTAACAAACAACTGATTTTTCAAACATAAAATGTCTCTATTTATTATATATTGCACTTGTAAAATAATACATACACACACATATCAAGAAAAACACTATTTTTAACACTCATGATATTTTTGAAGCCATTATTGTTATTTAAACTAGTTAAAAAACTATTTAAAAAAGTTCTGTCTTGGACGTCCGTGTGTTGTAGGTATGTTCGGATAATGTATCTTAACACGATAACGACTGAAACACTTTACTCATCGAGTATTCTTTTTCTTTTACGATTCAGTATAATTACGAATAGAGCCCTATCACTTTTCACGGTCTGATTCGATGTGGTTTAATTGTTATTAAATAAACAAAAAAATAGTGAATATTTACGCTCGACTCGACACTAAGACTTAAACTATCCTTATTTCGTGAGAACTGCTTCTATAGATCAATATATAAGTACTTCTTAAAATTAGCGCTAGATGGCGTATAAAACATGAAAACCACAGTACAGTTTTGAAATTAGCGCTATCTATGTGATTTATTGAAAACTACTTAGTAAGACCAATACTTTACTAGTTACTTATCAAATAATCAATTTTATTGTGAAAAATGAAGATTATGAGGCGTGCACTTTTGGATTTTCCAAAGTATATTTAGAATGTATTGCAATCACATAGTTTTTTTAAAGAGAAAGGATAAATACTTTTACGAGTACATATTTATATTTAAGAAGTTTGATTACTATTTAAATCGTGTTATTAAATTGAAAGTGAAAAGGCTATTATAATAATAATAAATAAATATTCACGGACATTTCACACAACGTCTTCTGGTCCCAAAGTAAGCTTAACCCTTGTGCTATGGATACCAGATTACGAATATAATACATATATAACCCTTTTCTTTTTGTAAATACATACGAGTATATACAATAGATAGAACACACTCAGATGTCTTACAAATATCTGTGTTCATCAAACAAATAATAATTGTCCTGAGTGGGAATTGAACCCACGACCTCGTGCATGGAAGTCGGTTACACTACCGACTAAGCCACGAGGCCCGTCAATAATAATGCACGAGTTACTGCATGTTTATCAAAATGAAGCCAAAGTGCACGAGTGCATTTTTACATTGTCAAGAATAGCTTAACTGTTTTTCTGTAAAACTTTGCTAATGATTTTTAAAGATTACGGTGATGCTCATTCCTCAACATTATCACATGAGGACGTGTGAAAAGTCAGAAAGGCAGTGCCGGAGAATGAATTTTAATGAATAAAAGTCTCTATATTGTATATAGATTACAAGTTGATTTTTAACTTGAATGTTTAGTTACATTCTTATTATATTTTTTATTATATTTTGTTGTATATGTTGAAAACAACCTCCAATGAGAACAAGCCTTAAGTGGGATCGAATCGTCCTCTTGACGTGAAATTTTTGGAAATCTTGGAATAAATGGGATACGCATAAACGATTATGAATTTCAAGTCCACGTGGACGTAGTCGCGGACTAGTTTTTAAAACTCTTTTATGGTTTAGCCAACTTAAGCGTAAATCGATGTTTTTGCGCCTTAATTACACGAACAAAATATTTTTTCTCGGTAAATATCTTGGTTCGCGAACTGTTAAGAGCCATTGGCGATTTCAGCGATTTTGCTTGGCTGGCGTCAAATGGGTGACCAAAAATAGTGACACCTATTTCAACACTCTTGACCCTGTGCTTTGGAAGACACGTTAAGCTGTGGGTACCGGTTGTCAAATATTACGTTGATAACTGTAATCTTGTCAAAATTCTGAAAAAAAAAACGGCTCCGGTCTTGTTCTGATGATCCAATAGTCCCCCTACTTGGGTCTAAGAGATCTTTTAGGCTGTCACTCCGTGTGAGTACTGAGAATCAGTTTAAACTGATCAGATAAGGAGCCGATCCCAACAAAGTTTTGTATAACGCTAACAAAATATGAGATATCTCTCTGAACGCCAGTTAAAACTTGCTGTGGCCACTCCTATATGGAGTATGGGATAAAAGTATACTGACCTCTATAAATCAAACAAGCCCTACGGATTGATTGGTATAAACTAAATCAGATTCCTCAACCTGCTGGTCATAAATTAAATCAAAATTACGGATAATTAAGCCAAATTTGGCTGTGTGTCCGCCCTATTTCGATTTGTATGCTAAGCCATGATTGGCGTATGCAAATGGGGTCGGTTCTAAATTGTTCAAGCGGAAGGTTCGCTTTCCAACTGTTCTATATTGTCGTACTCAATTTTGTTTTTATATACGGTTGGAATTATTGCGGTAGTGGGTTCGTGATTTATGCTTCCAAGCTTTGCCAATATTTACATATAGGTACTTTGTCCGAGTAGAATTTGATTTTTGTATAATCGATGATCTTAGAATCTATGAATGCCAAAAAGAAGAATAGAATAAAATTAGAGTTAAAAATTATGTTTAATTATTTTTAGTTACACAATCTCCCAAGATATTTAGAAGAAATTTATTATCGAAATTCATGGCCGAATTGGTAAAAAATCTGGTACCGATTTCCAGGAGACGCAGGTTCAAAAATCCTGCTCCGTGACTGTTATTTTCGACTTCACATTTTCGTACTTTGTTATTTAATATGACTAAGCATGTCAAATGCTTAAAATATATATAAAAATATCAAAACGTAAATAGTGTTTTGAAATGTTTATATGTTTCTTTTAGCATTTGACATTCTTAGCCATATACATTCGGTCAAGAAAGTATTGGGAATGGATGATTTGTTTATGGTTCCAAATTCAAATTTTTGTTTTTTTTTTTTTGTTGTTGTTAGATTGGCACAACTGTTATCCATTTTGGCGCGGAGTTTGAGTTGCATCTGTTATTTTTATTAAATACGGTGCTGTTTTTAGTTATATCATATCTAGTGTGTATTGCGAATTTCATAATGGACAAAAACATCGAGCAAAGAGTTTGTCTTAAATTTTGCATCGCCAATGGAATTTTAGTGTTCGGAGTCACTGAAAATGTTACAGAAGGCTTGCGGTGAATCAACTTTATCCAAAACACGTGCTTATAAGTGTAAAAAGCGTTTAAAAGCGGTCGAGATGTGATGGAAGATTTGCCTCGCTGTGGTAGGCCGTCAACGTCTGCAACTGAAGTTAACATTGCAAAAGTGAAGGAAATAGTGACTGAAAATCCTCATTTAACTTTGAGAAAGATAGCCGCCGAACTTTCTGTGTCTCACGAGTCGATCAATACCATTTTAAATAATCACTTGGGTATGAAACATGTTTCCGCTCGGCTAGTCCTAAAAGACCTGAATTTTCTCCAAAAACTCAATCGCATGAGAGTCGCAGAGGACATGCTAGAACGAGTCAATTCCGACCCAACATTCATGAAACGCATTGTTACTAGTGACGAGACGTGGGTTTACGAGTTTGACATGCAAACTAGTCAACAAGCTTCGGAGTGGCGACTTCCAACTGAACCGAAAGCGAAAAAACCACGCCAAAGTCGATCAAAAGTCAAAGTTATGTTGACTGTTTTCTTTGACTATCGCGGTGTTGTGTACTCGGAATTCTCGCCAGAAGGTCAAACGGTAAATAAAGAATATTATTTGAGGATTATGCGGCGTTTAAGAAAGCAAATTCGACGAAAGAGGCCAGATTTGTGAAAAGAAAATCCTTGGATTTTGCACCACGATAATGCGCCTTAGCACAAGGCCATCATTGTGAATGAATTTTTGTCCAAACACTAAACAAATACCATCGAGCAACCACCATATTTACCAGATATGGCTCCAGCTGACTTCTTTCTTTTTCCTAAACTCAAATTACCACTTCGTGGGACCCGTTTTCAATCGGTAGAAGACATAAAGGAGAATTCGCGGCGAGAACTGAACTCAATTCCGGAAACAGCGTTTAAAAAATGTTTTGATGATTGGATTTTTCGTTGGCGTAAGTCTATCGTTTCTGAAGGAGCATACTTTGAAGGTAATGAAATAAATTTGGATGAATAACAAAAAGTTTGTGTATTATTGATTCTATTCTATCGAGACTATTTCCGGTACTTTCGTGACAGAGTATTAAATTAACAGAAAGTGTGAAAATGTGAAATCGAAAATAACAGTCACGAGCAGTATTTGAAACTGCATCTCCTGGATATCGTCCTAATGGTATAAGAAGTAAGTAGTTATCTCCCACTGTATTACTGGTGATATGTTTGGATACCAAGTGGGAGTACTTACTTGTTATCAGGGGCACCATCGCCTGCTATGCGACCAACCGTGAAGCTCATCCGTGTATTTTCGTTATAGTGGGACATAGTCGTAATTTTTAACTCCCCGCTAAGAAAATTGAAAATTTTCAAAAGTTGGGAAGTTATTGGCTTTACCCCGTTTTTCGAAAATCGAGTTTTCAACGGCTGTTGACGTTTTGAGGTCCTAGGAAGCTTCTCCGAATGTTTTCGCGATGATCAGTCTGACCAGTTCAAGCTTTAAGGTTCTTCAAATAACTCAAAAAGCTGCGTTGAATACCGTAAACTACGATAAAATCGGTTCATTTATTCGAAAGTAATTGCTATTTGAAAATTCAACGAATAGTGTTTTATTAAATCTCTATCAAACTTTGAGCTCGAAGAGCTAACAGTAATCTTTTTGAGTTTGGAGAGCTAAAAATGACAAAAATTATACTTTTGAGCTCTTCAAGCTCTAAGTGTAATTTTGAGCGCTTAAGTATCAAATTAGCGAAAAGTTGCAGGGATCGCCTTTAGGATCATCCCTTTCCAAATTTTTTTTTAAAGTACTTAGGTGGCAAACTGGCATATGGCGCACCTGATATTAAGAGATTACCGTAGTCTATAGACGCTAGCAACACCAGAGGTAACACTCGCGCTTCGTCATCTCCAAGGAAAGGGATAGGAGATGGAGAGGAAGGATAATAAGGAGAGGATAGGAAGGGCTTTAGACCTCCGGCGTTCTCAATCACCATACGAAATACAACTGTAAAAGTACCAACCGAACTTCTATGAGAGGATGAAACTTCCCTGAGCGACCCCGTCTATCCATGCTGGGATAAGCAAGGCTACCACTAGAATTGTCCATCAATTTATTTGAAATGGCGAGCATTCGCTTGACAGTATTCTTAGTACTGTTGAGCCGATGAGCGGTGGTTGCCAGAGTTACTATAAGAACCGTGGCTCATTTTTCACAATAATCAATAAAAAAAATCATAATATGTAATCGATATACAATAGTCGCATATACGTCAAAATTCAATCGACCTACTTTAAAGGCTATCGCTTCAAATAATACAGGTCACTTAATATTCTCTCACAGTAACTGTTCGTATCGAGTCATGATGAGCGACTTTGAATCCACTGGGTTATCGGTTTGAATGGGAATATGTAGACGTTGAATATTGTAAATGGGAATAGTTCACTATTTTGTAGAATTTCGCTTTGATCCATAACAAAGTATGTAACTAATATTGCCGAGCAAATTGCAAAAGATAATTTTAAAAGTTTCCATAAATGGAAAATAATGAATTCTATAATAATGTTTTATTTCACTATATTTTTTTATACTACATGGATGGCGAACAAGCATACGGCCCACCTGGTGGTAAATGGTTACCGTAGCCTATATAGTTGCTAGCAACACCAGAGGCATCACTCGCGCTTCGCCATTTCCAAGGAAGGAAAAGGATAGGTGGTGGATAGGAAGGATAATAAGGAGAGGATAGGGAGGAGGTCTGGGCCTCCGGCGCTCTCACTAAATACAACGGTAGGTACAGTTGTTACACGCATGATCCTATTTGAGGGGGTGGCTGTACCACTAGAATCTTTGGTACTGGACCTTACTTTCCATCTGATTTTTAATAGTTATGTCGACGCCAGATTTACCTGCCGTCGACCTTGGCTATTATTGCTATTATTTATTTTACTGTATAGAAGCATATACTCGACCAATCACAACATTCCACACGTATTTGACACAGCTACGCGCCTCGAGCGGCCACCCCCACCCGTCACACTACACATCTAAACGACGGCACTATACAACGTCAATGTTTGTTACTCTAAATTTTCAAGGAATATAAGTTTAATTCCAATTTACAAGGTTTCTTTCTTTTGTTCATCGCGAACAAGTTAATAATCACCAAATTTATTTAAAATCACTGTAGTCAAACGTAAAGTGGGAGATTAAAACAATGGCTTTATCAATTTTTAGACGAAAATTTGCGAGCCTCACGTAAGTGATGTCCTTGGGTTTGCTACAGTCTATACGCTACGATTACCATCAGGCGGACTATGGCGTTTGTTTGCCCTCACCTAGTATTGAAGCAATAGATATTAATCTAAATTACCTACTACATATCGCCCTAATGCAATCAAATATTTACCCTATAACGAGATTATGTCCTCAAAATCAATTTGACGTGACGTCACTCATTGTCAAAACAACGGCGTGCAACTCATAAATTAGTCATAAATCGCCATGTGCCCACATTAACGCTGATTACCCCATGACCTCGGACAAGATTGATGATTTATATCAACAATAAATTACTGATGTAATTCAAAGGTTCTTTGTTACGATTTGCCTGCGGGAATCGATAGCACTTAAGCCGACGAAAAAATTTGGCTTTTTTAGGATCAACGGTAATAAATTGGGAATTTTTAATATTGCCATCTAAAAATTGGATGATTAATTAACATAAAGTGGGGCTTAGGAAGTTTATAATTGACTCTAAATTTTATTAAAATTGTATTTTTGTTGATAAAATTTTTAAGAAAATTTTAACGATCATTTTTATATTACTTTTGATGGTAGAGAGAACTCGTACCACCTGATGATAAGTGGTAGCCACCGTTCATAGTCTCAATAATACTAAGAGTACTGCCAGGCAGCTGCTCACTATTGGGCACCTTGCTTAAACGCTTGCTTACATTTTGCTTAAAGCCGTGTCCACTTAATTTACAGATTTTAGGTATCCCACTTAAATTACAGATTCTAGGTATTTGAAAGGACGTTTTTGTCGATGACATATCGATTGTAGTTTTTATATTATTTAGTGAGACTTACAATACTAACTTGCTTCAAGGTTACTTTACGTGCATCCCCAAATTGGGAAAGCAATAGAAAGTGGAGTGGGACTTTGACGTGTTCACTCACTGAACGTAACACAAGAACACTTTCAACAACAATACCTATAACTGAGGTATTATTGTTACTTAACGGTAATATTCTGTGGTGGATTAATATTGGTGACGGCCTTTGCCTCGGGTGTCTCAACAGGCGACTAAAGGAGGATAGCAAAATTACTACCCATTGCATTGCTGTGTATCACCTTTTTGTTGGTTGGTAGCCAAATTGTACTCCCACTCACTTGTTATTAGGCCCGAACCGGTCAAGAAGCTCCTTGATAAGTTTTGGTTGTCACGGGGGATGGAACTGTCCATTCATTAATTTTCCATTTTTGAAATATGAGCTGTGAGTGACTTCAAATTAATCTAATAATTTTGAGCCCAAAGTTGAACGTTCGTTATTACTTACCATACAAAAATGTAAAAAAACGTGTTTGGTTCCCTATGCGAGCATCCCTTTCGCGCTAACATCATGACTAAAACATGGGGCTATAATTACGAATGTTCGTTTAAATTATATTATTTGCGGCTACTGCAGAAGTAGTTTTATATATAAAAACATTAATTTCAAAAAAACAATCATTAATTTAAAAAAAAAACAATGTAAGCAAACCAGAACATGCTTGCTTACGAATGAATACCCAAGGCCCGTGGCAGCCCTATATATAAAATTGAAATGAGTGCATAGAATTATATAGGTGCAGACAAATTAATTAAACTAGTAGACCAAAATTCATCGGATAATTCCAATTAATTTAAAGTAGAATTTTATATTTATAATATCAGTGTGAAGAGATTATTAAGCATATATCTAAGGGAATCAAAGACATATATATATAATATACATTGCTTGCTACATACACAATCTATATAGTGTGCACTATCAATAACGCACTGATGCATACTCCATTGTCTATTAGCTACGAGACGGTAAGTAATGAATATTGAAACTGCATTAACTCAGCTCCAGGGGGCTTTGGGAAATTAATTTGCAAACTCTCCTAATTGATTTGTTAAGATTAAGTTTTACTTAAAATTTAAGTACCTAATTAGTTTTGTTATGCAAAATAAATAATTGTGATAACTGTAAAATGATTATGTGTTGGATATGACTCCTACGATATAAGAAAATCATAAAAGTAAGAAAAAGCAAACACGATCGCATCGCCACCCGCAGAATCTAATTCTGAATCTGAACCATCTAGAAGCCCACTCAAACACACAAAATATTATGTCATCAATATCAGCCCAGTCGTTTAGGTGGAGTTCGGTGACACAATATACCTACGTAGTAAATAATTGGAACATGGTTTAAATGCGCGTCAAAAAGCTGTAGCGCCGCATCCTATCATTGTACTATAGCGTCTAATTGTTTGATGACAGTATATACAGTCAACAAGAGCGCGGCCGCTAGCAGCAAGCGTGACGTAACGCTAGGACAGTTTAGAACGCGACGCTAGGCAGGTGTTCGGACACAAACAATCATGGATTACACTAGTATTAGTGGGACTAGTACGTGTTGGTTCAGGAGCTGCTTGCTATATTTATGATGGGTTCCAGTACATCTACAGAGAAACGGACCGAAGAGGTCATAATCGCTCAAGCTGCCGGAGGAAATAATAATTCCGAATTGTAACAACTACAGTACCATACTGCTACGAGTACATATTTCTTGGGTTTCATCTGCCTAGCTTTGTTGCTGGGAATATTGATTTTTACCTGGCGTATTTACAAGAAGTGTCACGAGTCGTGGATGACTCGCCGACTTAACGAGTTTGCTATGAGGAGGTCCATGAGCTTTCTTCATCACCGGGAGCAGAAAACGGAAGAAATTGGTGTGTAAACTGCGAAAAGTGTAAAGTGCCTTGTCCGCGTGGCCCGTGCGCGGTTTCGATTCCGATAGTGATGTGCGGAAATGGGCCTAATGTCCCTAGTGATTCGCGATGCAAGTTAAATTATTGCGTAACTAGTGCATATGTTTAGAAACTAAGTTTTATGTAACCAAATGCTTAGGGTGTTTTTATAACTCAGGTCTAGTTGAATAATCGTAACATATGGTAAGGATAATTATGTAATTTGTAACAGGGTACCTATTAAATCCTATTGGGGTTACGTATGGTCTTATAATTGATTATTTTTATGGTTAATAAATGTATCGTAATTCTTTATCTTTAGTACTTATATTTTATTATTGAAATAGTATGGCTCAACATATACAAAAATTGTATGAAAAACTAAAAATTATTAAGGATTATCTTATTAAAATCGGTCCCAGTAGAAGGACAGCTCTTATTAAGGAGAGAAAAATTTTAGAGGCTAATTTATTGTTTAAAGAATTCAGTAGTTTGTTAGGGTTGATAGATCAGCAAAAGGTGAGTAAACAAATAAAGCCCTTAGAGTTAGAATTTATTCAAACTTTGTGTGATAAGTTTCAATCGTTGTATGAAGGAGTTTTAGAGCTTTGTTCGATATCTGATAACAAATACACCATGGAAAAATTTGATTTAAGAACGGCAATAGTGAGCTATTGCCTGTAATGAATAATGACGAATCCGTCACAAAGCAGTTAATTGCCAATATAGAGATGTATGATGGTATGTTGGAGGATAGTGGAAAAAAATTATTAATTAATTTTGTTTTAAAATCTCGACTCTCGGAGAACGCCAAGCTGCGTATGTGCGAAAATTATTCTTCTGTTTCAGACCTTATTTTAGATATGAGGGAGAAGCTGCTCACTAAGAAATCTGATACGGCTCTTCAACATAAACTTCAGGGTATGAGGCAAGATAAGATGAGCGTCGAAAAGTTTGGTAAGCAGATTGAGGAGTTATTTGTAGATTTAACTATTTCCCAGGCCAATGGAGACTCTAAAAAGTACGACATTTTGAAACCAATAAACTAGAAAAATGCTATAAAAAGGTTATCCGATGGTCTGAGAAATACTCGACTTAGTACCATAATAGCAGCCAACAACTATTCCTCACTCAAGGACGCAATTCGGGGTGCAATGGATGAGGAGATTTCGTCGTTTCCTGAGGGGCACGTGATGCACCACCAAGGGGGAAGAGGTAATTATAAAAAATTCAATAATAGGAGTCATGTGAATTTTCAGTTTAGGGGTCGTAGCTCTTTCGGGGGTCACCCCAGGGGTCAAGGACACAGGTCATATGTGGCGCATCCACATCGTGGTAATAGTCGTGGCGTGTATATTGGCCGTGGGTTCGGAAATAATAGTTTTCGAGGTAGTAACCGCCCTCACACACGAAATTTTTTTAACAGTAAATTTCGTGGCAGAAATAATTATCAACATTTAAATATGATACAGCCAAATAATGATAGTGATACGCAACGAGAGTCCTGTACAGAAAATAGGGAAAACCATAATTTGTTTTTTCGATCCTAATCTTCTTATATATTATTATAATAGTATGAATTCGGTTTCATTAACTGTAAACAACATGCAGCTGCGTTGGTTAGTTGACACCGGTGCATCATTGTCTGTAATTAGACACGATTATTTAATTAATTATGATATACCATTCCATATTCATCGAATTAGAATTACTGGTATAGGTGGAGATGTCATCTTGGAAGGATTTGTATATTTGAAACTATGTTTTAATGATCACGAATTTAAACATAAGTTTTACGTATATAATAACTTGCCATGTCATACTGAAGGTATTTTAGGACAAGACTTTTTGAGTAAATATAAATGTATTCTTGATTTTGAGCATAACACGATGCAATTAAACAACGATAGGTCTATTGTGCTTCCTTTGCAGATGGGACAACTCGGGTATAATAACTATATAATATTGCCGCCGCGATCAGAGTCTATTCATTATGTACAAACAACATTACAATGTGATTGTTTTGTAGTTCCAAAACAGCTTTGCGATGGCGTATTTTTAGCTAGTGTTTTAGTCAGGCTTGTTAGCGGTAAAATACCAATTAAAATATTAAATACGCGAGACGAAGAGTTGCGGTTAAGTTTTTTTGTTCCTGAGCTTTTGAATTTAGACCAGTATTCGATATGTTGTTTTGAAAAATATAGGGTAAATAAGTTGTTTAAATTTAAAAATTAAATCATTTAAATTATGAGGACCAAACGAGCATAGAGAACATTTGTGCTAAATATTCGGACGTGTTTTTTTTACCGGCTGATAAATTAGGCGCAACAAATTTGTATCAACACTCGATAACTTTAAAAGAAAATATAACACCTTCGTACGTCAAACAATATCGTCTTCCGCATGCTCAAAAATTAGAAATTAATAGACAAATTCAACAAATGTTAAATGATGATATAATAGAGGAGAGTCAGAGTGAATGGTCTAGCCCTCTTCTCCTTGTACCAAAGAAATCTGATGCATCGGGTGAGAAGAAGTGGCGTGTGGTAGTTGATTACAGAAAGTTGAATGAGAGAATAATGGATGATGAGTTCCCTTTGCCAAATATTTCAGAAAAGACTCCTTGTCAGGCTCTATTTATTACAGTCATCTAGATCTCTGCCAAAGCTATTTTCAACTGAGCTTAGAGCCAAATAGTAGAAATTATACAGCTTTCACAACAGACAAGCAATACCAAATGAAACGACTTCCCATGGGTCTTAAGACAAGTCCTAGTGTATTTAGCAGGCTTATGACTGTAGCAATGTCTGGTCTTAACTACGAGAAATGCCTAATTTATTTAGACGATTTAATCTGTTTTGGACGTAATTTAATAACACATAATAAAAAATTGATCGACATTTTTGAGAGATTGCGCAAAGTTAATTTAAAAATCAATCTCAACAAATGTCAATTTCTAAAAAAAGAGCTTTTGTACCTAGGCCATGTTGTGTCATCAGATGGTGTACTTCCAGACCCTGAAAAAACAAGGGCATTGAAATATTATCCCACGCCCAAAAACCCAGTCGAAGTTAGGCGATTCGTTGCATTTGCTAATTATTACAGGAAGTTCATTCCACATTTTGCTGAGATAACAATACCTCTCAATAAATTATGTCGCAAAGGAACTATATTCGTATGGTCAGATGAATGCGAAAACTCGTTTATACAGCTAAAAGAGGCCTTAATTAACCCTCCGATATTACAGTATCCCGATTTTTCCACAGACAATGAGTTCATACTACATACTGATGCATCAGGTCTTGCTTTAGGCGCGTTGTTATGTAATAAAAATGACTTACCAATTGCATACACTAGTCGTGCATTAAATAAACCGGAGCTGATCTATCCGACAATCGAAAAAGAATTGTTAGCAATACTTTGGTCGGTTAAATATTTTAGGTCCTATCTTTATGGTAAAAGGTTCAAAATACTGACTGTCCATAAACCGTTAGTTTATTTATTTAAATAAAATTTAGATTATGTATGGAAGAATACTATACGGTTGAGTATGTAAGGGGTGCAGATAACGTGGCGGCCGATGCGTTATCTCGCATTGTATTGACATCAGATGAGTTAAAAGAGATGAGTGTGAGTGTTATGAATGTTATGACAAGAGGAATGATGCGAAAGCAGAATGATAAACAAGACAGCAATCTTTTGGTAGATAATATTTCTACAGTCGATCGGACTGATCACCTGAAAGTCGTAGAAATACTTAAAAAGCCAAAAAATTGTGTCGAGTTAGTTATAAATGGTGACAAAAATAATTTAAAGAATACGGCGGGCCTCGTTGGGTAGTCGGTACTGTAACCGACTTCCGTGCACGAGGTCGTGGGTTCAATTCCCACTCAGGACAATTATTTATGTGATGAACACAGATATTTGTACTTTGTCTGGGTGTTTTCTATGTATTATATGTATGCATTTACAAAAAAAAAGTAGTATATGTATTATATCCGTAATCTGGTACCCATAGCACAAGCGTTAAGCTTAGTTTGGGACCAGAGGACGTTGTGTGAAAAATGTTCGCGAATATTTATTTATTTAATAGTAGATACTAATACCTTTACATTTGTAGAAACTAAATCCCTAATTTTAGTAAATCCTTATTCTCGATCATGTTCCGCGCGAGACGCGTTCGTGAGAGATTTTGTGATGTTTTTCAAAGAAATAAACATTGACGAATGTTATATAGTAAAACATAGTATAAATAATAAATATATTGAATGGTTAACCAGTGAAATAAAAGATAATAAAATGTGGTCCGGGCCCCGCATTTATATAATTAAAGGAAATGTTAGAATTTTCGATAATGATGTAAAAAAAGTTGTACTTAACGACTTTCATTTGCTGCCCACAAGTGGTCATGCAGGTGCTAGAAGAATGCTTAACAACATTAAAAAAGACTATTTTTGGCCAAATATGGAATATGACGTTAGACAGTTTGTAAAGAAATGTAGTAAGTGTCAAACACAGAAACATTTTTGCTAACTAAACAAACTATGACGATAACGACTACTGCAGACTCGGCTTTGGATAAGATATATTTAGATATTGTAGGACCGTTATATAAGGACTATTATAATTACTCATATATTTTAACCTTACAATGTGAACTGAGCAAGTATGTAGAGGCTTATCCGTTAGAAAATAAGGAAACGGTAAGTATTGCAAAAGCTTTTGTAAATAATTTTATACTTAGATACGGTATTCCTCGAGAAATAGCTTCCGATCGTGGTACGGAGTTCATCTCGACGACAATGGCTGAGGTATGTAAACTGCTAAATATAAACAAACTATCCTCTACAGCCTATCATCATCAATCTATAGGTTCTCTTGAAAATTCTCGCAAGTCTTTAAACGCTTTCCTGAGAATGCAAACTGATAACAATACACGTTTTTGGAGTGATTGGCTTCCCTACTGGTGTTTCTCCTATAATACAACAGTGCATTCCCACACAAAATACACACCTTTTGAACTTGTTTTTGAACTTCCGACAGATGGCGCAGGCGTCACCCAAAGACGTTAAGTATAAATGTGTTATCGAAATTAGCAGTCAGAAGCAATTGTCACGATGGCTGAATTGGCAAATCATCTGGACGGTATCCAGGAGATGCAGGTTCAAATCCTGCTCGTGACTGTTATTTTCGATTTCACATTTTTCACTTTGTGTTAAATGTAAAGTGCTATGCATGCCAAATGCTAAAAATATATATAAAAATATCTAAATAGGTAGCTTAGTGTTCAAAACTGAGTTCAGTTTTCATTCAAATCTCATTTATAAGTCCATCCATCCATCCATCAGCATTTCGAAATCCACTGTTGGACATTGGCCTCCCCAAGAGAACGCCACAACATGTGTTTCGCTCATATGGGGGGATAGTGCCGTAATCGCCACGCTTGGCAGGCGGGTTGGCGATCGCTGTTGATGTTGTTAATACTCGAGGGAGTGCTGCTGCCCACTCCCCCCGGCATTCCCTCAGTCGGCTCTTACGACTCCCATAGGTGGAGAGGGGTGGGACAATTCTAAAGCCGGCCCCACTTGGCACACACATTTATAAGTACCTTTAGTAAGTTAATATTATATTAGATGGGTCACACACCACAACGTGTATTTTATTCAGTAATATGTGAACATGGTTTTGAGCGTTACAATAGTTAATCTATTTAATATGTTATTTTTGTAAGATATATTGTAACATTGTTTGTTGTTCCAACCTAATAAATAAATAACTAACCTTATTCTTTTGTCACTATAATTTATTCTAGAGATAATTACTTTGAATTCACTGTCAACCAAAAATGTAATGTACGGAGGCTCTAACCTTCCTATCTTCTCCTTACTATCCTTCCTATCCACCTCGTCTTCCTCGGAGATGGCAACACGCGAGTGATGTCTCTGATACTCTGTACTAGAGTCGGGTGTATGCCTATTTACCCACGCTGTATAAAAAAAGTACATCCGAAAAATATCATCTTATATCATGGCGCGCCAAAATGAATCTTCAATCGAATTCCCTGATCATTAAATAAGCTTTCAATATTATACTTTTCATATACACATAATATGAATAATGTTTCTTTGTATTTCTGCGCCTAAATAAATTTCAACTTGTAGGCATTTACATCGGCCATCTTGGATGTCGTGATTGTTCCATTATCTTCGCGATATACGATACCTGCTTTTAAACCATTATTTTTAACGAACCTATAGATACCTATATATATCGACATTTCATTCAAATAATAAGTGTTTTTTTTTATCTCTCGAACATATTTTTCCTTCAATAACCAAATAGACCTCCGAGCGCCACCGATCCGGTTTTGCACCGCATTACATGCACACCTACCAAGAAATCACGCTCAAAAGGTTACTTACCTTGATAAGAATTTTATTGTATTACTAGCCTTTGCCCGCGGCTCCGCCGCAGCCAAAAGCTAGTTTTTAGCTTATATCTCGAGTTCCCGAAATAGTAGCGGGATAAGTTGTATACCAGTTTTTAAATCTAATCAAGAGCTCTCAAATAAAATAAGTTGCATAAAAACCGGTTATGTCATCAGTAGTTTTTGCGTGATGCGCGAACGAACAAACAGACCACTTCTGCGCACGGAGAGGCAAAGTATCTGGGACGGTATTCCAGGAGGTGCAGCTTCAAATCCTGCTCGTGACTGTGATTTTCGATTTGCCAATTTTCACACTTTGTGTTAATTTATACATATATCTAAGCAAGTCAAATGCTGTAAACATAAGTATGTAAAATAACAAAATAAATGGAAATAAATGGATAATTTTGACAGCAATTTATGATATGATATTTGATTAATGGATAATTGATAGCAATTTATAAGCCACGTCGTATACCAGGATAAAAGGTATTTTATTTATGAATCAAGGTTATGATCTATCTCTGGGCAAAATTGCACCCAATAACGTTCTGCTATTATTGCGAGTTTGAGTAATAAACATCTAAGTATCCTAGTAATCTAATAATTCAAATATCTATCACATATAAATTTTCTCATGATATATATTAGTAGAGTATATTAATTTCTTACATATTTCCATTTTAATATACTATCAGGCTTTTCAATAGCTTCTGTAACAATAGGTTTTACAGATATACTGTATATATATCAGACCTTGAACCTTAAATAAATGCCTCAAGTTCAATAGGGCTGGTTCATCTACATAACAAAAGTTATCGTACCTACTTAATTTAGGGTTTCCATAAAATTAAGGATACTATTTCAGTTTTATTCCATGTCAGTTAATAGCTTTATAACCTTTTTTTGATAAAGGCGGTAAAAAGCTTTGTCCGTGTGGTGACGGACTAAGAATACAAGTGTCACCACCCCATCCTTTCCCACGGGTGTCGTATGAGGCGACTAAGGGAGGTAAGCAATTATCAACCATTGCATGACTGGTGGTAGGGCTTGATACCAAGTGGGAATACTCACTTGGTATCGGGCCCGAGCGGGTTGGTACCACCATCTCCCGTGCGACCGGCCATGAAGCACATCATTGCGTTTTGGCTGTAGCGGGAGATAGCCGTATATTCTTTCATTTCGGTGAAATGAAATGGTGAGCAGCGGCTTGACAAAACTCTGGGTATAGTTGAGTCCATGAGTGACGGTTACCTTTTACCATCATATGGGCCGAGGCTCGTCTGCCACCACATGCAACAACAAAAAAAAGAACCTAGTCACCCTGTCGAGTAACGAACAGATAGGGCTGAGTTCACCGAGGAATCTTTCATACCTTAGAGATTTTCTTGAGTGCTTGAGGACCGAAGTTCCAACTCATACGAGGTTAATGTGAACTATGATCGATACGTGTATGATGATGCCATGGTAATGGTTATTATTGTTAATGAAACACGATGATGTGATGTCAGTATTTTCAGAAAATTCACTAGTGGTAGAGCTTTAGTTACCCCTACCATTGTCTTTCGTATGGTGAGTGAGAGCACCGGAGGCCCAATACTTCTTAATATCCTTCCTATGAACCTCCTATCCCTTTTCTTGGAGATGGCGATGCGTGAATAATGCCTCTGGTGTTGCTGACGTCTATAGCGTACATTAACTGCTTAAAAAAATATGTGTGGTTGATTTAAACAAGCAATTATTGATCTTTAGATTAATCATTAACCGTTTCAGGAATAGGCTCGATAATAATAATATATTTGATAAAATAAACCTACAAAATATGTCAATCTGCCATGATAGCTTAAACACCAATCTGAGCGAATGACGTCACGTGCTAAGACGTCACCAGGGGGGTTAGGCAGAATGTCATATCTCACATGTCGATCGTATCGTGATCACTGTGATTGGTTGAGAGATCACCGTGATTGGCCAACGGATTATTGTGACATCACGCGTCGGTTTCTCAACCAATCACAGTGATCTCGATACGGTCGACACGTGAAATATGACATTCTGCCTAACCCCCCTGGGGAGTTAGACGGAATCTCATATTTCACAATCGACATCGTATCGTGATCATTGTGATTGGTTGAGAGACCACCGTGATTGGCCAACGGATTATTACGACATCACGCGTCGGTTTCTCTACCAATCACAAGCGAGACGATATATAAAGTGCAGGGTCGCAGTTCCAACTTGTATAGGTTAGGTTAGAAGGCTTTTATTAGCTTTCGTGTTTTTTTTATTTTTTTCTTCTCTCTTTAATATAGAGATAACTTATGTGCCATAGGGTGACGTATATAATTTATTCTGAAATCCAAGTGAATAAAGCCGCGGGCGGAATCTAGTTTATAATAAAACATTCTATAAATTATTAGGTTAATCTTACAATGTAAAGTAGATAATGCAAAACAGTACAGGACAATCGATATTGACAGTGCGGTTTCAACTCGGAGTAGGGTAAAATATGGTACATGATAGAAAGTTTACCTGACTCTTGCTGTGTAAACTTTGGGAACACCTACAGCTAACATACAAGCGATGAAGTACTAAATCACTTCTAGTATAATTCAGGGATATCATGGAGCTTCGTAACCTTAACCTAAACTACCGGATATCCGAAATAATAAATTATCCTTTACCGTAACTGAAACCGATATAAGGGTTTCGAATAATTTTGTATAGAGGTTTGTATATTTGCCCGGCTGAGCTGATTTTTGTATACCACATGGGTAGTGAACAAGCATACCTGATGGTAAGCAGTTACCGTAGCCTATAGACGCTAGCAACACCAGAGGCATCACTTGCGCGTCGCCATCTCCAAGTAAAGGGATAGGAAGTGGATAAGAAGAATAATAAGGAGAGGATAGTTAGGATACTAATGAGAGGATAGGAAGGATAATAAGGAGAGCATAGCTAGGGGGTCTGGGCCTCCGCCGCTCTCACTCACCATACGAAACCCGACGGTAGGAAAAACTATCGTTGTTACACGATGATTTTATGTGAGAGGGCAGTACTTCCCCGATCAAGCCGGCCCATTTGTGCTGGGATAAGCAAGCTCATTTACATTGTTTATTTTTATTGCTTAGTCATAACTAGTTAGCGATTTTGGGATTACATTATCCGCCATCTGTGCAGTATGCCCTTCTTTTACCCCTCCCATCCCTTTCCTTGGGTTTGGCGATGTGTGAGCGATGCCTCTGTTGTTGCTAGCGCTTATAGGCTACCGTAGATGCAGGCGAAATCTGTAACAGATACTAGTATAGAAGAAGAAATGCTATTTGATTAGCGATTAGCATTATGTCATTAATAAAAGTTATGTCGATGATACATAACATTCGAACCATTACCTTTAAGCATTTAGATATACTCATATATATTCGTACCTACACCTTCCAGAGGAATCGGGAACTTGTTCTAATAATATTAAGATCAGAATTTTGTCTTCTTGAATATTTATACTCACTTCCTAATAAACATTTTTATGACGTATTTTTTAAATCTTGATAATGTTACGATCTTATAAACGTAAACCAAGTTCTGATTTTGTATTCATTTTTATTATAATGATTTATGTATGACGTTACCTTGCACTAAGGTTAATAATAGCTACGAGTATGCTTAAAAGAACAAATTATTTGCGAAAATGGAAAAAGAGATCTTGTGAGCAGGATTCGAACCTGCGTCCCATCCGATTCGGGATAGTGCTCTGGACCGCTATACTACCGCAATCGCCCTATGTTTGTATGTCTGTTCGTCACGAATAATTTATGAAACGCTACACCGATTAGGATAAGACTTTAACTGGCAAATAACTGATGTTATAAGGAGTAAATTAGGCTACTTTCCTTTTGGGAAAATTATTAGAGATAAAAAAATAATTAAATAAATTCCACGTGTTAATAGTAACTAATAACTTTACTAATATTATGTTCAAGTATTACTTCAAAAAATCCAATATAAGATACAATACTACAAGTAGAAATAATTTTATATCAACATCCCAACAGCCTATTTGCAAATCCTTTCAAGTACCTTAACCTGTTGTCATAATCTTCAAACTGTTCGCCTTTATACGCCTGCATTATAGCTTACTAAGCTGCAGACTAACTTTACACTGTTAAACATATTGGCGTCTACACCTACCAAAATAATTTGTTTGGTTTTAATGAAATTTAGCACATGTGTGCAGTTTGGGTTAAATTGAAAGATAGGGTAGTTTTTACCCCGATTATTTTCTTTTATTACTGCTAAATTAACGAATGAATTATGTGTGTCTCAGCAATGCGTGGCCGCGTCTGCTAGTTGTTATATATTTTTTTAAGCATTTTCTAATAATTAAGCAAACCTTATGCTATGTGGATGGTTAACAAGCATTCGGCCGGAAGGAAAGGATAGGTAGGATACTAAGAACCTCTTCTTATAAGAAGGTTTATAAGAAGTGGATAGGGAGCTATTGGGTCTCCGGCGCTATCACTCACCATGAGACACAACGGCAGGAGTAACTGGCGTTATTTCCCACTGTTATGCTGAGACAAATAAGGCTCCACCATTATATCGTGGTTCTTAAAATATCTAAAAACTAATGAGAAATGAAACATCGTGAGGAAAGGAGATATTTTCTTGACGACTGAAGTCTGCCAACCCGCACTGGGCCAGCGTGGTGGGCTATGGCCTAATTCCTCTCATCATTACTCTGGTACCCAATAGTGGGACTGAAAAGGGGTAAAAAAGTGAAATTTACTTTGAGTGTCACCATAAGGTATCTTTACGCTCCAGAGCACTTCCCCAAATTAGAAAGGATACAGGTTTGTATCCTGCTCACAGTAAATTACACTTTTTCCACTTTCATAAATAGCTTGTAATATTAAAGTCTTTAGGTTTTTTCTATTTCTTGATATGACCTACGATCACCTGATGGTAAGTGGTAATCGTCGCTCATGGACTCCCAGTCCATCCACCCGCAGATAAATTCACTCTATATGTTTGCAGAAGTTAACTTATATGTTTATGTAGAAGCCTTTTGAGGCTACATAAGATACTGTCACTTTCTTATACCATATAATCTCAGTAAATTTCTAAAGAGAAACTTGCAAGTTCCTGAAAGTAGGTCGTCAAGTAGTAAAGAAGTGACGTTATCGGGGACGGCTACGCTATTTTATGTTAATGTCAATTTGTTTGCTGCAAGTTCCCTGACTGGTATTGAAAGGAGCAGTAATTATCGTACAAAGCATAGTTAGTTTCCTGTGCCTTATGCGCAGTATATACGTTTGTATTGTATGACTGTGAAAGAAAGATCATAATCTAGTTGTGTACTTTTTTTTATTGCTTATGGTGGCAGCCGAGTGAGAGAGAGTACTGTCAAGCCGCTGCTCAACATTTCATTTCACATAATATGAAATAAACGAATTAACGTCTATCTCCTGCTACAACCAAAACATACCGATGTGCTTCATGGCCGGTTACACAGGAGATGATGGTACCAACACGCTTGGGCCCGATAGGAAGTGATTACTCCCACTTGGTACTCAGCCCTACCACCAGTCATGCAATGGGTGTTAATTGCTTACTTCGCCTAGTCGCCTTGTACTCGTACCCGTGGGAAAGAATAGAGTGGTGACACTTGTATTCTTAGTCCCGCATGGATGGTCACCACATGGATTTGCCGGGTAAGGGGAGAAGTGACACTTAATTGTAAACTTTTGACCTCCTCCGTGCATCAGAAGGCACGCTATACATCCCGAACGTTAAATAATGTTGTGGCAAATAATTACAGGTTGTCAATCCTGAGTAAGCCGGGAGTCGACCGAAGGTCCGTAGGTACTCCTAATATTATGTTTCGTATGGTAAGTGAGGGCGCCAGAGGCCCTAAAACCCTCTGGTGTTACTAATGTCTAGGCTAAGGTAACTGCTTACCATCAGGTGGAAGATATACTTGTTTGCCGCCATTGGAGTGTTTTGATACGGTTTTCAGAGTCGTATTAATATATTCATGAAGGTTTGTATGTACATCGTAATTTAACCTTTTTATAATTAGAAAAGGTTCTGTGTAACGTCTGTCTACACTAACTAACCTTTGCCTGCGGCTCCGCCACAGACAAGCTAGTTTTTAGGTTATATCTCAGGTTCCCGATATAGTAGCGGGATAAAATAGATACCAGTTTTTACGTCTAACCAAGACCTATCAAATAAAAAAACTAGACGTCGCGGTACTTCTACCAGATGTGAAAACATCGAAATTATTTTGTTGAAATTAAATGATCATAACTTGACAAAGTACTCCTCAAGACGAATCAAACGAGTATAAACTCGATAGGTTTGCGTCGTTTCATTACAGAGTTAATATGACCACCTTCCAGCTCCATCGTCAGACCCTGGATACCATCTAGAGAAAAAAGTACTCGTCAAGACAAATCATTCGAGCCCAAACTCGATGGGGTTATGTCGTTTTATAACGGAGTTCCTGTGGCCGCCTTCTAGCTCCATCATTAGACCCTGGATACCATCTAAAGACAAAGTACTCGTCAAGACGATTCAAACGTATCCAAGCTCGATGGGGTTGCGTCGTTTCATTACAGAGATACTGTGGCCACCTTCCAGCTCCATCATCAGACCCTAGATGCCATCTAAAGACAAAGTACTCGTCAAGATAAATCATACGAGCCCAAACTCAATGGGGTTGCGCCGTGTCATTATAGAGTTCTTATGTCCACCTTTCAGCTCCATCATCAGATCAGCTCCATGTCATCATAATATTGCATTGTCACGCGATATACATATGCGTGTAATATTTCAGCTCAATCGGAAACCGGGAAGTGTGTCAAATTTAACTTGCAAGATTTGAACAGGACAAGTAAAATAAAAGCGTCGCCACGCTAACAGCCGATTTGACCCTCCCTCCGCATTAGATGTTTCACATCAAAAAAGCTGCATCAAATCCGTTAAGTAGTTTTTGCGTGATCCTCGAACGAACAAACAAACAAACAGAAAAAAAGTTTTGTATTAAGATACGCTTATATAGCTAATTCAGTATTTTTTTCTCAAATACCTCAAATGTACACACACAGCTCTGTTACAGCTTTATAATAGTTACGTTAGGTTTTCAAAGGATCACAGCGTGCCAGCGTAGCGTCGTCATTCCGTTCCCCTCACTGTTTGGAGAAGCCATAAAAAGTTCATATGGGACTCACTTAAACATTAATTTTAATCACACACATTTTATTTTTCTCTTGGACCTACGTCTGAAATCGGCATGAGCAAAGCCAAAGAATCAAAAAAAAAAGAAGAAAGCCAAGTATAACATTTTATAGTGCAAAATAACGATCATACTTCAATAGTACTCGTATTCCAACGTAAAAGCTGAAATTTTAATCCAAAAACTATTCTTGTGTAAAATAACATCTGCACTCAGGCGGTCAAGATTTTTCACACGTGAAAAGGATCTTCATATGGCGCGAAAACGATATTCCGAAGTCTTATAAATTCAGATAATATCTTATATAAAAGATGACACAATGATATTATAGGAGAAAAAGACTAAATAAATGAAGAGGTTAGTTGTGCACTAAGCAACTTTCACTCAGCTGGAATCAGATGGGTGACCAAAGAGACACCAATTTCTGTACAACTGATCTTTAACATGCTTCGTGAGACACGTTAAGCCCAGTTGTTAAATAAGGTCCTGGCAAACGTCACTGGTTATTAGAGACCATTTTTTTTGTTAAGGCGGGAAAAAATGTACCTAACCGCAAACCTCGTCGTTCTTGGCAATGAACAGAGTAGTGTGGGGCGTTCACTCACTAAATAATCGGTAATAGGTACCATAGTTCTAGATGATATTCAGGTTCTGATGATGAAGCCGGATGACCATGGCCTCTATGCTATAAAACGCCGCACCCGCAATCCCATCCACTTTGGAAACGTTTGACTATTTTGACAAGTACTTCGGTCCTAGGTGATATCCAAACCTGATGATGACTTAAGTCCATTTCCGTTATTTATGATATCTAATTTTATACAAGCACACATATAAATTTTTTAATATTCGATGTTTTCACATCTGGTAGACGTCCCGCAACGTCTATTTTTAATGTGAAACATCTTATGCGGAGGGAGGGTAAAATCGGCTGTTAGCGTGGCGACGCTTTTATTTTACTTGTGCCGTTCAAATCTTGCAAGTTAATTTTGACACACTTTCCGGTTTCCGATTGAGCTGAAATTTTACACGCTTGTGTATATCACGTGACAATGCAATATTATGATGACATGGAGCTGATTTGATGATGGAGCTGAAAGGTGGACATAGGAACTCTATAATGAAACGGCGCAACCCCATCGAGTTTGGGCTCGTATGATTCGTCTTGCTGAGTACTTTGTATCTAGATGGTATCCAGGGGCTGATGATGAAGCTGGAAGGTGGCCACAGTAACTCTATAATGAAACGACGCAACCCTGTCTAGTTTGGACACGTTTGATTCGTCTTGATGAGTACTTTGTCTTTATATGGTATCCAGGGTCCGATGATGGAGCAGGAAGGTGGCCATGCGAAACTCTGTAATTAAATGGTGCAACTCCATCGAGTTAGGGCTCGTTTGAAATGTCTTGACTAGAACTTCAGTCCTAGATGATATCCAGGGTCTGATGATGGAGCTGGAAGATGACTACAGTAACTCTGTAATGAAACGCAGCCCCATCGAGTTTAGAATCATTTGATTAATCTTGACGAGTACTTTGTCTTTAGATGGTATCCAGGGTCTGATGATGGAGCTAGAATGTGGCCATAGGAACTCCGTTATAAAACGACATAACTCCATCAAGTTTGGGCTTGTATGATTCGTCTTGATGAGTACTTTGTCTCTACATGGTATCCAGGGTCTGACGATGGAGCTGGAAGGTGGCCACAGTAACTCTGCAATAAAACGACGCAACCCTGTTGAGTTAATGCTCGTTTGATTCGTCTGAAAGTTTTTTTTGTCAAGTTATGATAATTTTATTTCTACAAAATAATTTCGATAATTTCACATCTGCTAGACGTCCCGCGACGTCTAGTTTTTTTTTATTGATTACTGTAGCAGACGAGCTATGGGTCGCCTGCTTATAAATGATATCTACCAACAGCGCAGCCAAACTACTTCGTCCTGAAGATCAGCCACTACGCTTGAGAGGTATGCGAATCAGTACGGTTGTCTTTTTTGCAGCCGAAACATAAAGAGATACTTCACGGCTGTTACAAAGATTTTATTACGTACCCATTCGGGTCTAATAACAATAGATAGCTTTCATTTGGTGCGAAGCCATTTTTTTTGTTAAGGCGGGAAAAAAATTATCTAACCGCACACCCCGTCGTTCGGGGCAATGGACAGGGTAGTGTTGGGCCCTCACCCACTAAATAAACCCGCCGTGTGCCGTCTCTCGCCCCTTATTGGTGGGCCACTGTGGTGCGAAACCCTTCTATTCATTAAACACAAAGTGAAAAATGTGAAATCGAAAATAACAGTCAGGAGCAGGATATTTTCGATTTCACATTTTTCACTTTGTGTTTAATGTATAGTGCTAAGCATGTCAAATGCTAAAAATATATATAAATAACCCTTCTATTTTTGTTTTTTTTTTTGTTGAAAAAGTGTACCTAACCGCACACTCCGTCGTTCGGGGCAACGAAAAGGTTAGTGTGAATGGTGCGAAACCCTACCGCTAGAAGACAGTAAAGTTTGCTTTTTTAGTTGGTCGAGTAATATATTACAAACAAGTGAAATGCGATGGAGTGCGAAATGCTTTGAAATTTTATTCAAAAATGTTGCAGGCACGTTGGAGGTTTCGCATATTTATGAGCAGATGTTTGCTCCATTCAGATTGTGTAACGGATAGGTTCGGACACTTGACGTCAAATATTCAGAACGTGTCGCGCTACTGCGGGTAGATAAAGCCGCCTCAAGGAATTTCTATATTATCCTGCTGTCACGAATCTAATGGATTCCAGAGGATTCCCTAAAGAAGATTTTACAGCATTTCGCTGAGAATAATCTAAAGAATTCAAGTAATAAATGGAATATGAATTTGAAGTTTTATGATGTGACATTTCAACATCGATAAAGTCCCTATACTCTTTTTATTAAATAACACTGTTTTGAATGACCTACCTAATTAGCTTTTATGTTCGCAGTGATGGCTTAGCGGTAAAACCAAGGACTGTGACGTGGTATTGAGTTCAATCTCCAGTCCTAGGTCCAAACCTTGCCGGGCACACACCTCTGAATTTCAGAAATTATGTGTGAATTTGTTTACTAATTATTACTGTTCGGTGAAGGAAAACATAGTGAGGAAACTTGTTTGTCTGAGAGATTTTGTCGCTGGCTTGTGTATGCCAATCCGCGTTGGCCAGGCAGCGTGGTGGACTGTAGTCTAAATCTGTCCCAGTAGGACAGGAGTCACATGTCTCTAATACTGGAACAGTAAAAAGGTTGAAGAACAATCATTGCCATAGACACGTTTGTTGTTTGATTGATTTTCTATTATCCCAACATTAGGTGAACTCCGTGACTATGAATACTATAAAATATTCTTACGGAACATCGTTATTGTAAAAAATCAAGTGAACACGATATTTCGAGCATAATGTGTAAAATTCGCATACATATCAAAAAGTATTATCGGAAATGGTGTTATAGGTAGAATAGATGCAGTGGATATGAGGGTTTCTGTCCGTGTGGTGACGGACTAAAATTACAATTGTCACCACCCCATTCTTTCCCACGGGTGTCTTATGAGGCGACTAAGGGAAGTAAGCAATTAACATCCATTGCATAACTGGTGGTAGGGCTGGGTACCAAGTGGGAGTACTAATTTGGTATCGGGCCCGAGTGGGTTGATACCACCATCTCCCTTGTGACCGGCCATGAAGCACATCGTTGCGTTTTGGCTGTAGCAGGAGATAGCCGTTTATTCTTTCATTTCATATCTGCGAAATTAAATGGTGAGCAGTCGCTTGACAATAGTCTCGGTATAGTTGAGTCCATGAGCGACGGTTACCATTTACCATCAGATGGGCCATGGCTCGTCTGCCACCACATGCAATAAAAAAAAAATTAAGAAGTTTAACATCGCAAGATAAAGTAAGAATCAATGTAGTCAGTGGACGGTGTTGTGCAAAATAAGATAAATTAAGAAAGATTGAGAAAGATGATTTGGGCTAGTAGAGAGGATAAAATAAAGAAGAATGACAAGAATATGTAATTATAGGTAACGTGAATGACGCATCGGTTCAAATCGGAGACATTCTTGAGAAAGACCAGAAGTACACATAATATTTATGAAGAGTGTAATGAGAATGAAAGAGGTTAAAGAGGTGAGCAAGGGTCGTATAAGGTGGAAATACAGTCTCTCTGCCTACCCGTCTGGGAAACAGTGAGGCTATGTTTATAATAAATGAATCGTATAAACACAAATGCTCAACAAACTTATAACTTACAGAAACAAATAATACAACGAAATTAACACTCGCAAAAGTCTCCGCATTCAACCCGCAGCTTTGTGTAAGTTTTACTTAGTGTTGAACTAGCGAGATTAAGTTTGGTTGGCTTCAATAGAATTGTGCGAGCTCTGCACAGTTCGAGAATATTCAGATGCATTCAGTTTTTTATGAGCTAGATGAATAATTAAGTGCCACAGTCATCGTAATTCTGGGCATTATATCTCACTAGATCCTGAAGTTGCGGACTTCATTTGCGCAGACTTCAGAAAATAAATACGTCACTCTATGGCGCATTAATTATCTCTATACAAAAAAAGCTAGCTTTTGTCCGTATGGTGATGGACTAAGAATACAAGTGTCACCGCCCTATTCTTTCCCACGGGTATCGTATGAGGTAATCAAGGGAAGTAAGTAATTATCATCCATTGCATGACTAGTGGTAGGGCAGGGTACCAAGTGGGAGTACTCACTTAGTATCGGGCCCGAGCGGGTTGGTACCACCATCTCCCGTGTGACCGGCCATGAAACACATCGTTGCGTTTTGGCTGTAGCGGGAGATAGCCGTTTATGCTTTCATTTCATATCTGTGAAATGAAATGGTGAGCAGGGGCTTGCCAATGCTCTCGGTATAGTTGAGTCCATGAGCGACGGTTACCATTTAACATCAGATGGGCCGTGGCTCGTCTGCCAAAAAATGCAATAAAAAAAATAAAGCTATACCAAGGGAACCATTCATTTTTCCGGAATAAAATGTAATCTATGTCCTGTTTTGGGCTTCAGACATGATAATTGGTAGCAAGGCCGGCCCGCCCGTACGGCGAACGGAGCAGTCGCTCCAGGGGCCAAATCCTAGGAAGCGCCTAAATGGCAAAGAAAAATAAAAGAAATTTCTTTTTTTTTCGATTGTCTATATGTATTTTAACCGAAGAGATGAACGAGACGCGCGCTAATTGAGTGCGCGGTTCACACCAGAGTATGGTTGAGATCTTCGCGTTCCATACTTACTTTACACTCACAATTGGTATAGGTATATATTATAAGTGCGAGTGCTATTCAGTGAACGATATGAACAATAGGTTCGTGGAAACTGTCCAAGCGGTCGGGTCGACCTTTTTTAAGACCAGTCACTTCGATAGGACTCAAAAGCTTTCGGACCAAACTCTTAAGCTCATGGCGACACGGACTGAAATGACGGTGCAGTCTTCGGCTGATTGGTCCAATCGGAGGTGACTAAACAGACAGATCCCAAGTCTATGTGACGAGACATTCGCCGATTTAATACCTTGCGTATTAGAGGCGATAGAGCGGAACCAAGGTTCCAAAGTGTTCGCAAGAGATCTGTATGTTGAAAAGCCAGCTGACCAAGCTGAAGACCAATGATGGCACTGTTGTTTCTTCCAAAGATGAGATATTAAGAGAGGTCCACGAGTTCTATGGACAGTTATACAGATCCCAGAACCCTATTGTCAGCTTGGTCCATGAGCCCAGATCCAAGCTAACTTGACACTATATCGAAGATATCCCGGACGTCAGCCTGTACGAGATCAGAATGGCTCTCAAACAACTAAAGGACGGAAAGGCATCGGGAGACGACGGAATTACTATAGAGCTTCTGAGGGCAGGCGGAAAGCCGGTCTTCAAAGCACTCCAGAGGCTATTCAATTCCGTCAACATCGGGGGCGACGTTCCAGAGTCGTAGACCAGGAGCGTGATAGTGCTGTTCTTCAAGAAAGATGACAGAACCCTCTTGAAGAATTACAGACTCATCTTGCTCTTGAGCCATGTCTATAAGTTGTTCTTGAAGGTCATTACAAATCGACTCAAGCGCAGGCTCGACGACTTCCAGCCTCCCGAACTAGCAGGTTTCCGAAAAGGCTATAGTACCGTAGACCACATACATACGCTGCGCCAGATTATACAGAAGACAGAGGAGTATAATCGGCCTCTGTGTCTAGCGTTTGTGGACTACGAGAAAGCCTTCGATTCGATTTAAACTTGGGCGGTACTGCAGTCCCTTCAGCGGTGCCAAATTGACTATCGATACATCGAAGTGTTGGTGTTTGTATAAAAACGCCACTATGTCTGTCCGAGTTCAGGGCAAGAGCACGAAACCGATCCAACTGCAGAAAGGTGTTAGACAGGGAGACGTCATGTCCCCGAAACTCTTCACTACTGCATTGGCAGATGTTTTTAAGCTCTTGGCCTGGACCGGATTAGGCATCAACATAAATGGCGAATACATCACTCACCTTCGATTTGCAGATGATATCGTGGTCATGGCAGAATCGCTGAGAGGACCTTGGTGCCATGCTCAACGACCTCAGCCGTGTCTCCCGACTAGTGGGTCTAAAAATGAACATGGACAAGACGAAAGTCATGTCTAATGTCCATGTCATTTCAGCACCGGTACTGGTTGGGAGTACGCTTCTCGAAGTTGTCGACCACTATGTATACCTGGGACAAACTGTACAGTTAGGTAGACACAACTTTGAGAAAGAGGTCGATCGACGAATCCAGTTCGGCTGGGCAGCGTTCGGAAAGCTGAGGGAGATCTTCTTGTCCAATATTCCACAGTATCTGAAGACGAAGGTCTACGACCAGTGTGTGTTACTAGTAAGGACTTACGACACAGAGGCGTGGTCTCTAAATGTTGGCCTTATATAAAGGCTTAAAGTCGCTCAGCGTGCTATGGAGCGGCTTATGCTTGGGATCTCTCTACGTGATAAGATCCGTAATATGGAAATCCGTAGGAGAACGTGAGTGACCGACATAGCCCGCCGGGTCAGCATGCTGAAGTGGCAATGGGCAGCCCACATCGCTCGACGAACCGACAACCGTTGGGGAAGAAAGGTTCTCGAGTGGCGACCGCGTAACGGACGGCGCAGTGTAGGACGGCCTCCCACCAGGTGGACCGATGACCTGGTCAAAATCGCAGGCAGTCGTTGGATGCAGGCAGCACAGGACCGTTCGCTGTGGCGTTCTCTTGGAGAGGCCTATGTCCAGCAGTGGACGATGAAAGGCTGATGGATAGATAGATATATTATTAGGAGCAAACGGGAGAGGCGCCACAGTTGGATCTCGCTCCATTCTAAAATTTACTTCGTGCCGGCGCTCATTGGTAGTAGTTACGGCTTGGAAGCGTAACAAATAAACAAATAAACAGTAAAGATTCTAGTAGGATTGTGACGATTAAATATCACCCTTAAAACAACCTGCCATACGCCGTCTCTCCTCTGCTTGCCTTTTTTTTTCCATTCACATTGATCTTTGTGATGAACTTTGGCTGAAATTTCTCTCATCATAAGAGATGCTCATGCTTAGAAATGGACCTGCTTTGTTGTGAAAAAAAAATGACTTTTTTGGAAAACCTCTTTTTCTACATTTTCAGGCACGTTTAAATATTTATCTACAACACTCTTTTCATTTGCATATCATAATATGCTTTGTACCATTCTTATATTACTCAAGATTTTTGTTATTATATTTGATATAGGTAGTTTTGCAAAAACAGATCGCTATAAATAAGTACCAACTCTTTTTGAGAAGTAAAGAGCACGATCATAATAATGTTAAGGAAACATTTTGCGAATATGAAATTAAATAATTTTATGGAATGTTTCGTGTTCAAATGTTTTTTAATTAACACGATTTTTCGGATGACTGGTCAAGAAAGAACTGGCCACCCGCATCTGATATAGTAGAAAATCCATTTGCAAATAAAAATATAACACTGCAGGCGTAAAGACATCGACTCAAAGAGTAGAATAATTTAAAAAAAGACATCGACTATACCTAGTATTGTCGGTTTGATTCTTACACGTGACAAATAGCGCAGTAGCAGTTATTCTGAGTGAAAGGTCTTATTTCTGTTCAGATTAAATATTTGGTTTTAAAATTGATGTCCTAAATCATACAGTTACCACCAATAACTTTTAATCATATTACCAAAATTAATCACAGGTGTATCTAATAAAAACTCTTGCCTCTTGCTGGATACGAATAAAATACGGTTCTGAAATGTCCTTCTGTTAACGGCCATGGGCTTACTCCTCTCCTACGATTAGGGCTGAGCTTGGTGGGCAGTGGCTTGATTCTAGGTATATAAATACATTTACCATCAAGAAAGTTGTAGCTTGTATTTCGTTATAATGAAAAACCTAGTGTTTATTTATAAAATAAATTCATATCTCGAAAACCTTTGCCTTTGCCGAAAACTATTACTCCCAAAGGCCAGTCCTTGGATTCCCATAAACAGTATCCACGAACAAATAACTGCCTTTATTCCATCAAATTTGCATAGGTTTTATAATAAATGCTTGTTACGAGTGATAAATATTCAGTAGGTTTACACTCATGCTATGAAATATTGCTATGGAGTTACTGTGTTTTAATTAATCGAGTTTATTATATTTTCGCGAATCTCGCCTAGTGGTAAAACCGGAGACAGGTGTATTGAGTTCAATTCCTATTCTGAAACATCTCAGATTATAAATATATTTGAGATTTTGTGAAGAAAAAACATTGGAAAGGAATCTACATGTTTGAGATTTTTTTCGATGGCTTGCGAAGTCTTCCTATCTTCATTAGTTCAGCATGTTGGTAAATCACTTAAATTTCTTTCATGAAGGGAGATAAGAAGCAAGGTCTTCTCGGAGCCGAGAATGTAATATGATTATCCTCTTTAAGCCCTGCAGAAAAAAAATATGGCTATCTAACTAACTAACTAACTTATCATCACGCCATTTCCCTTGCGGGGTAGGCAGAGAGAACAGAGTGCCAAGAGGCTCTATTCTTGCATACATCTCTCGCTTCCTCAACATTCATAACTCTGTTCATACACGCTCGCCGGTTTCGGAGACTCCTGACTCCACCTTCCTTCAATACATGACCAATTTGGTCTAGGTAGGTAAGTCTCGGTCTCTCCCTGTACCTACATCCTTCCACTTTCGCATTGTATATCTTCTTAGCCAGTCGCTCGTCCGGCATTCTTTCCACATGTCTGAACCATGCTTTCTGGCTGAGGTGGTGGCTGCCGAGAAGTTGTCCCTATGCTCCGTTCACTCTATTTCCCGCATTCACTCTTCTTTCTACATCAGTGGTCTACCTTCCATCCCGACTGAATCCACATCCAAGATATACAAACTCATCCACTTGTTCTAGCACACCATTACCTATTGCTACTCTAACATCTGTTCTGGCTTCTTCTCTTTCAAAAACCATTACTTTGGTTTTGCTCACATTCACACGTAGGCCCCTTTTCTTACAATCTTATGCCATTACGTCGTCTAGGGTTTGCAGGTCAGTCGCAGACTGCGCTAATAGGACCGCATCGTCTGCATATAGCAGCGAGTTAACCACTGAGTCGCCCATCTGAACTTCCACATTCATTTCATTCAACCTTTGTAGAAATTTATCCAGATATATGATAAACAGTCTGGCTGATAGAACGCAGCCCTGTTTAACGCCGATATTGACATCAAACCAGGGTGACATTCCATCATCCAGCCGCACACAAGCTCTGCAGTCCATGTAGTTGGACTGCACCGCTTGTGGCAGTCTGCCGCTAATACCATACTCCGGTAAAATGTCCCAAAGTTTCTTTCGTACAACAGTGTCAAATGCTTTTTCCAAATCCACAAAACTGCAGAAAACCCTCTGGCCTACAGCCAGATGCTTCTTCACAATGTTGCGCAGAGAAAACACTTTGTCCATGCATCCTCGTCCACACCTGAAACCTCCTTGTGCCTCATACAAAAAATCATCAGATACCATCCTCATTCTCCTTTCAACAATCTTACCATACATTTTGGCTGCCAAACTAGTCAAGCTTATGGCTCTGTAGTTTGCACAGTCAGTAACGTGAACCCTTGTTTTTAAACAAGGGCACGATGACTGCGCTTCTCCAGTCCTCGGGAACCATTCCTGAGCTCCAACATAAATTGAGAAGCATCAGGAAGGATTCCCAGACACATGAGCCTCCAAGCTTGATCATCTCAGCAGACACCATATCAATACCCGCTGCCTATCAGTAGTGAGATATCTTATGGCTATCTCACTATATGAATATGGCTATCTATCTGATGATGATAAGTCCATGTGGTGAGGGACTAAGAATACATATGTCACCGCCCCATTCTTTCCCACGTGTGCCATATGAGGCGACTAAGGGAAGTTAGAAATTATCATCCATTGCATGACTGGTGGTAGGGCTAGGTACCAAGTGGGAGTACTCACTTGGTATCGGGTCCGAGCGGGTTGGTACCACCATCTTCCGTGTGAACGGCCATGAAGAACATCGTTGCGTTTTGGCTGTAGCAGGAGATAGCCGTTTATTCTTTCATTTCATATCGGTGAAATGAAATGGTGAGCAGTGGCTTAACAATACTTTTGGTATAGTTGAGTCCATGAACGACGGTTACCATTTACCATCAGATGGACCGTGGCTCGTCTGACACTACATGCAATAAAAATAAAAATGAACAGGATCACAGAATCTTCTTCTACGTCTACTTTAGGCGTCTGTTTGTTTGTTTGCACATCACGCAAAAACTACGTAACAGATTTTTATGAAATTTTTTAGTTTGTTAGATCTTAATTAGACTTAAAAACTGGTATACGTTTTATTTCACTACTATATTGGAAACCTGAGATGTCACCTAGAAATCAGCTTTTATCTGCAGCAGTGCTACGGTTAATATAAATGCTAATATAATATAATTACATTAGACTACGCCATGTTAAATATCTCTTTGCGAATACAGCTATACCACAGGAATTGTCATTTTTCCGGAATATATAGCCTGTGTCTGTGCTGTGTGTCTGTATATCCTAAAAAGCCTGGGTCTGTATCTGTGCTGTGTGTCTTTATATCCTAAAAAAGCCTGTGTCTGTACCTGCGCTGTGTGTCTGTATGTCCTTTTCTGGGGTTTAGATTACCTTATGTATAAAAATATGATTAAGTAGTTACGGAGTGCAAGCGTAATAAACCCTCATATAATAATAACACAATTAGTATTGAGACCTTTCTCTTTTCTTCAAATATAATTAATATAACTAATACGCAATAAAATTAAATAATTTAAAGGTACTATCTCAGTAACAAGCCCTTCATACAGCAGCGTGATATATAGCCCGCTGGGAGCACTTCCCTTACGAAATGGACTCCAATATATATTTAGCTTATGAAACATTGAAATATGATACTGGACCAATGAACTGGCATTTACTACTTTATATACTAACTATAGATACCTATAGGGATTCTTTTTCAATATATTTACGGCTTTTGAAGCATTTACTTAGATTTATCTACAAATATGTAAGTTTTAAGTATAGCTGTACCACTGAATATAGCTGGACCACTTTGCCTTGTGGGGCCGGCTTTAGAATTGTCCCACCCCTCTCCGCCCATGGCAGTCGTAAGAGCCGACTGAGGGAATACCGAGGGAATGGGCAGCAGCACTCCCTCGAGTATTAACAACATCCACTGCGAACTAAGCTTAACGCACAAGCTATGGGTACCAGATTACGGATTTAATACATATATTACTTTTTTTTTTTAAATACGTACATATAATAGATAGAAAACACCCTGACGCAGTACAAACGTCTGTGTTCATCACAAAAATAAATGTCCTGAGTGGTAATCGAACCCACGTCCTCATGCATGGAAGTCGGTTACACTACCGACTACGCCCCGGGGCCCCTCAATCGTCGTCAAAATTTTGCATAAATATTGTCTGTAGACCAGCTTTTTCATTTTTAAATATAGATTTCTCTAGACGTAATCGTAAACGTAGCATGACGTATTTTTAGTAGTCCAAGAGGAAAAAGTCGCCTTAAACTTAGTTACCTAATATAAAAATATATGTTTTATATACTACTTTAAGTCCACCCGTGATCATGAATGCTGTAAAGTATTCGAAACGTCGAGATAGTAGTAAAATCAAGTAAACGCGATAGATTCCGTAAACGTAGTTTTATTTCAAAATATATGTTTTGTGTTAACTGACGGGATGAGTAAAATAAAAGAAAAAAAAACCTTTGATGCTAGTATGTTCTTTCTCACGAAATTTATCTTCATCATTTCAGTGAAGAGTAGTTGTGAATACAGTGTATTTTTACAGGTGTGTAGTCAGGAATATTTTTCCTGCCTAAAAAGGTAGGTAACTTTCTATTTCTATTGGATTGCTTTTATGGCTTCACCATTATGCTATTGCAGGTAGTACCTGCAATTATCAGTTTCTATATCACATCCTAAAAATAATTCAAGAAAATTGTGAATAGTCTCTACAAATAAATATTATGGAAGTTTCTGTTAGTAATGTCTAAATAAAAGTTGTTTTACCAAATACGTAAAAATAAATAAATAAATATTCACGGACATTTTACACAACGTCCTCTGGTTCCAAACTAAGCTTAACGCTTATGCTATGTGTACCAGATTACGGATATAATACATATATTACTTTTTTTTTTGTAAATACATACATATAATAGATAGAAAACACCTAATAATAATTAAACACTTGCATAATTATGAAAGTATATACGGGCACTCATAAAAAAATAACACAGTTTTTCCGTGCAAAATAACAATTTGTATTTTAGTACTTTCTGATATTTACGCAAATGTTACACATTTTGAAATAAAACTACGTTTACGGAATCTGTCGCGTTTATTTGATTTTCTACTAGGTATCCCGACGATTCGAATACTTTACAGCATTCATGCTTACGGGTGGACTTAGATGGTAGACGTCCAAGGCCTTGATCAAATAAACGTGATAGATTCCGTAAACGTAGTTTTACTTCAAAATTTATAATTTTTTTCCTCTTTGTCTGTCTGTTTGTTCCGGTTAATTTCCGAAACAGTTATTTGGACTGGAAGTACTTTCACTAGCCGAAAAACGGTTGGTGACGAAGTGACGGTTACCTAGTTAGCTAGTTATAAATATAAGTATTGATGCACGTCATCATTAAATAATAATAATATAATGAGTGTTCATTTAATTGTTAAGTTGGTTCTGTTCAATTGATTCGTGTTAATGAACGCTCTCATTAAAAGTAATGAGGGCTATGTTTGACGTTTACGTCATTTGAGCGCGCCGTTTGAGAGATTAACGAGCTACAGACTTGGATTATGTGAATTGCGGAGACGGACCTACAACTAAAAATTCCATGTGTAGGTCTGTATAAAATAAATACCCATTAAACGAACACAACAAAGTAAACAAAAGCGAAATTGAAGATAATAGTCACGAGAAGGATTTGAACCTGCATCTCCTGGAAAACCGTCCCAGATGCCAACCATTTAGCCATCGTGACAAGTGCTCAGGACTACGAATTTCAATAAAACATTTCTTCCTAATTCCTTGGGGGACGCCTGCGCCATCTATATACATACATTATTCCGACCAGGTACATAAGCTTAATATTATAAGCTTAAATATTCAAACCAATTAATGACGCAGCCCTATTATATTTTAATATTTTTATATAATTTATAAAGCATTTGTCATGCTTAGCCATATAAATGAACACAAAATGTGAAATCGTAAATAATAGTCTCGTGCAGGATTTGAACCTGTCAATTCAGCCATCGCGAAAACTGATCAGGACTACGACTGCTCAGGACTGAATTCAATTAACCATTAAAGTTAGGTTATGCAGTTCCAGTGGTCCACCAATACAGGTGGGAATACCGCGCACGGCGGGGTTATTTAAGGGTGAGGACTCCATATTACCCTTTTTTTATTTTTTATTTTTTTTATTTTAGGTGGGCAAAAATGTCCTACCGCACACCCCGCTGCCCGAGGAGACAACGGGGTGAATGGGGCTCTCACCCACTAAAAACCCACCGTGCGCCTCCACCCGCCCCTGCTACGGCGGATCACGGGTACCGCGTCGTTACGACCGCGATCCGCAGGCGGCAGCCCCTACGGGCACCCTCTCCTGAGCGACGCCTCGCGCACTTGGGCGTCGCACCTTCGCGGTAGGCTTCCGCGGACGGCAGGGTACTACTCCATATTACCCTATCGTTACCTTGAATGACGGGGTATGCGGTTAGGTACATTTTCCCGCTTTAACAAAATAGGTATACAAGACGGTCTCGGGTCAAACTTTACCGGTGGTAGTGTGGTAAAATTATTATTCTCTTTCAATGACTTTATTTACGTACACGAGAGAGAATGGCGTTGTAGCAATAATTTTGTTTATTTTTATCCATAGCCGGTTACCATTAGGTACAGATCAAACTTCAAAATCTTAGCGTTCATGCAACGTTTAAGTTCACGGATATTCCTCAAAATACTAAGAATTCAAGTGTCACTACCCCATTCTTTTCTGCAGATTCGTACGAGCCGACTAAGGCTAGTAAGCAATAAGGTATCACCCATTGTATAGGTGGTATTTTAGTGTGCGTGAAATGAAATGCAATTTGCAGGAGTATCTAGCCTAAATGACCCTTTTACACTTCAAATATTTTTAAAAAGTATTTCTGAAGGCAATTATTTCGCAAATGATTCCCAATTCCTTATCCAGAAACATCATTTCTGCGTCGGGCAAAATTTATTCGTAACCTGACCTTTTCGCTTTTTACTTACACGTGTTATTCAGCGTTTGGTAGACTTAGAATAACTATTTCAATTAAAGACTAGTAAATGTAATGTAAGCATTTGAGAACAATTATAACTTACGCGCAAGAATAATATTAAATGTATAGTGATACTCATATGTACCTACTTAAAAACAATTATGAGAAATTATTTCAATTGTTCTATCATAAATCTATTTGTGCGCATATATGACAATTAACAGCTTTTTATTGATTAAGGTTGATTTGATTAAAGTTGGAAATGGTTATCTTTGCTTTTTCTATACCGGCACCCTGCCGACCTAGGATGCGCAGTGGAAGAAAACACGAGACTAGTGAGGGTACCAAGGGCGTATAAACTAGCGGTTTTGCGAGACGCAAGGCTAACTAAAGGATAAGTGTGGACTTACCGACTGCGGCGTACATAGTCCACCAAGCTTTCTTTTTTGTATCGCTGTGGAAATACATTTACGCATCCCTCCCGATGACAATTGGAGGGGTATGTAGGACTCACCGGGCGCTCGAATCTTGATTGCGCCCGGAATACCCACTAAAACCACAGCGGCCCCTTCCACTCCTATTAGCGGGGCACCGGAGGGTTGTCTTTCGACATTCTACTCCGGCACCCCAGGCGGATGGCCTACTGGCTACGCCCTATTTTCATCAAGGCGGTGGGAGTAGGTAATGCCGCCTCACCCGCCCTAGCCGCCTTCGGCGGAGCGAGTCGGTGTGGGCAGATGCCTCACTTTCTCGCCCCGCGGCCTCCTTCAGTGACATAACGGCCTCAAAGAAGGAGGCCATAGACGACCAGCACCTGTCGCCGCCAAGCATTCGTGAGATTATGGTTGGCAGAAAAATAGAATTTTACTGCGAGCGAAATTCTCTTTTTCCACATTCACAAACAATTTGTTCTTTAAATTAGCTGAGCATGTCAAGTGCTAATAATATAAATTTAAATGTGCGATATATACCTATTAAGATCGAGAATGCACTAGTAAGTGCATTAATACAGTAGTATTAATGCACTTACTGTATTATTCTAGACCAAAACCCGATTTATTATTCAAGATACAAAATATCATTAATGTGTCAAGTACCTACAATGCGTACCGAAGAATACTATTATAGACCACAGTATCTGTACATTGAAGATGTTTGAGAAGAAATGGCTGTATTACTCTCAAAACCCAAAACCTTATTCTAAGAATATTTTTTTCTGTCTGTTTATTCGCACATCATGCCAAAACGACTGAACGAATTTGAATGAAACTTGATAGGTCTTGCTGAGATATAAAACTGGTATACACTTCATCCTGCTTTGTAACAGGAGCATGATATATAACCTTAAAACAAAAACCATCTCCTCATTCGCTCTCTAACATCCGTCCTCTTCAACTATAATCCTTTTCTCTAAGATTGGTAATATGCGAGTGATGCTTCTGGTGTTCTTAGCGGACAACAGGATAATAGTGCCATCGCTCACTAAAAAACCCGCTGTGCCCCATTTCTTATTCCGTATTTGCGACCACCTCGATGATATTCACTTCAGTGGATGGTTTATACCACTTGATCTATGTATGTGATGCACAAAACCGACACTTTTTTTCACAGCCCTAACTGTTCCGTTGCTGGACATAAGTCTTCTGTCAGAGTGGCCGTGGTAACGTAACGTTCGTTAACGCACTGTCAACAAAATATGATACCTATATTAATCTGTATTTTAGCACTTGACATGCTCAGTTACTTTAAAACAAAAATGTGAAGTGGAGATTGATGGTCGCCATTAAGTGACTGCGATAACTTAGCGGTCCAGAGCATTTCCCCGGAATGGACGGGACGCAGGTTTGAATCCTGCTCGCGGTAAAGATATCTTTTTCCACTTTCACAAATAATTTATTCATTGAAATATGATATGATAAATATGCGTTGCCGTGTGGGGCCGACTTTAGAATTGTCGCACCCCTCTTCACCCATGAGAGTCGTAAGCGCCGACTGAGGGAATACCGGGGCAGTGGGCAGCAGCACTTCCTCGAGTATTAACAACATCCACTGCGATCGCCAACCCGCCGGCCAAGCGTGGCGATTACGGCACTATACCTCATTTTGGGGAGGCCGATGTCTAGCAGTGGACGTCGAAAGGCTGATAGATAGATGAAATACGCATGTAGCTTGCATGTATTGCGAGGTCTCGATCTAGGGGAGGGCCTGCTGGGGATCGAATTCGATACCTCTATAGCTGCATTCCTTGATTTTACTACTATACAGATCTACTATCAATGCTTGATAAGAATAATTTTACACTACACATATTGTGCTGGGGTGGTACTTCCCCGATCAAGCCGATACATGCTGAGATAAGCCAGGCTCTGCCAGTACAAAAGATCTTTATATTTTGGTCAGTTTACATGAAACATGAACTGAAGTGGTTTCAAACATTTGGGAACTCGATAGGTTTTCGTAGAGTTTCCGCCATTTGTAATGTTTACGGAGCACATGAAGCTTAGAACAATGTTAACTAAGTATATTGTATTTATGATCAATTATTTTGAAAATTGTAGTGCCGTAAGACGTAAAAACTGTAAAATCTCGGAATCCAGGGCCAGTCAATGAATCTTCATAAAAACTATTGGACTGCATTGTTAAAAGCTCAAATATAAGTTAAAAAAATAAAATTGTGCGGTCTTGATTACAACAATTTATAACAAGAATTTACTGAAAAATGAGAGGAAAAAGGGGAAAAAATGTTTAGTTGCCCTAACACAGATTTCAATTTTATACTTAATAAATAATATTTGCATAGTAACTTTTAATTTATTCATATGAGAGTCGTAAGCGCCGACTGAGGGAATACCGGGGGAGTGGGCAACAGCACTCCTTCGAGTATTAACAACATCCACTGCGATCGCCAACCCGCCTGCCAAGCGCTCATGCCATTCTTGGGGAGGTCTATGTCCAGCAGTGGACTTTTTAAAGGCTGATGGATGGATAGATGAATGGTGTAAAATAACGGAAATGGACAGAAATCACCATCATCAGGCCCTGGATATCATGTAGGACTATGGTACTATTCAAGATAAACAAAATTCAAACTAGCCCTAAACCGATGGGTTGCGATGTTTTATTACCGTGTACTCATGACCATCTTCCAGCTCCATCATCAGACCCTGAACACTATCTAGAGATTTTAGTACTCGTCAAGACGAATCAAACGAGTATAAACTCGGTGGGGTTGCGTAGTTTTTTTACAGAGTTACTGTGGCCATCTTCCAGCTCCATCATCAGTCCCGGATACCATCTAGACACCAAGCACTAGTCGCCACGCTAACAGCCGATTACCCTCCCTCCGCATTAGATGTTTCACATCAAAAAAATTATAAACCATATATATAACATTATTTTTCATTACTGTCGTCGTCGTCGATTTCATTGATGTGGATTGTAGGAGAAGGATTAGTACAACTGTCATCATTGCATTCCAAGCAAGCTACAGTGTAATTTAATCCACTTTTTTCTACTTCTTTTCCTGCATCCGCAAGATACTCCGCATCCTGTTTTGCATGCGCAAACAATCATTTTTAATAAGGATTCTGGAGCTGGTCTCCACACAAACACTCGCTGAACACGCCTATAATAATTTTATGAATCATGCACAATATTCACTTTTTTCTCGACTTATTAAATTTAAAATTGTTTTCTTGTAATCAGAGGTAGTTACATAGCTGATTTGTTATCTTGACGATTTGGACTTTCTTCTTTCCTTCATTTCATCTGCTTCTTCACATAAAAACATCTACTTTTCGAAGTTTTTTCTTTGGTGAAGAGCTCGCTGATGTGGTTTTTTTTTTCTTTTTTTAAATAAGCATTAATACATTCTAAATTGATATATTTTTGTCTGCATACTGAATCCACGTAGACTAATTCGCGAGAATTTAAATACTGAGACAGTCGATCCGCTCTTTCTGCAGAAGCCGATTTCAGCGTTGATATTCCTCTTGTTACTTTACAATTTCTCCTAGTTTGGAGATTAATTGAGAAATAGATCCGATTTTGTCACAAATGAGGCAATTATTACCTTTATTTTCATCACTATTTGATGGTTCAGTCATTACGACGCTGTAACAACAAATACTTATTAGTAATTTTAATGACTAACGTTTATATAATTATTATTAATTATTTTTATTGAATTTTAATATACTACTTTTAGCATCAATTTATTATAAAATATGCGATTGAGTATTCACAATTGTATTTTTATAAGCGTGCAATATAAATTAAAGACAAATACTTACCTACTATCTATTTTAAATGTATGAAAAACAGAATTTTATTGTTTTGTAATGATATTCAATAATTACGACGTATTTAGCCTAGCTAGTTGCCACGTGTACCTTCTATAAAATGTCACCCGTCATACCTCTTACGTTAAATCCGAGAAAATTAGCTGCAGTATAAGCAGCACTGTTACTGAAGTAACACAGTACTGGTGTTCCGTCAACACAGGCGGAGAGACGGCACATGGCAAGTTTCTTTAGTGGGAGAGGGCTCCACACTACCCTGTTCGTTGCCTCGAACGACGGGCTGTGCCGTTAGGTACATTTTTCCCGGCCTAAACAAAAACAAAAAGTATAAGCAGCACCATCCAGTGATGAAGTTCAGTATCAAATCTTAAACCATAAATTCATAAAAATCTATACATCATCTATATAAAGCTGTAACATAGCTGTGTCTGTACATTTAGGATATTTGAGAAAAAATACTGTAATAGGCTTTATAGGCGTGTCTAAACAAAAAACGTTTTTTTTTAGATTTTTTGTCTGTTTGTTTGTTCGTGCATCACGCAAAAACTACTGAACAGATTTTGATGCAACTTTTTATTTGATAGCTCTTGATTAGACTTAAAAACTGGTATACATTTTATCCCGCTACTACACCGGGAACCTGAGATATAATCCAAAAACTGGCTCTGCCGCAGCAGTATATATACGAGTATAATGCTATTTACTGCAATTAAAGTAGGGTACTATATTCTATTTGTAAATGATAGACATCTGAACAACACAGGCCTGTGGTTTCATTCTAGTCTATAAAGTATCTATGTGCTAAACTTCATCCATATCCGTTTAGCCGTTTTTAATGATAAAAAAACATCTAAGTGTACAAACTTTCATATTTATAGTAGAACTAGATTCTGCCCGCGTAACCGTCCGCGTGAATTTCAGAATAAACTACATCACTCTACAGTACATTAATTAATATAAAAACACAGCTCTGTTACAGTTTAGTATTAGCATATTGATAGATTATCTATATCTATACTATTATAAAGCTGTAACAGAGCTGTGTCTTTAAATTTAATATATTTGAGAAATTAAATATATTACTGTAAAATGAATTACTGTAATAGCGTGTCTAAACACAAAAAGATTTTTTTTTAATTTTTGTCTGTTTATCTGTTTGTCTGTTTGTTTGTTCGCACATCACGCAAAAACTACTGAACGGATTTTGATGTAACTTTTTTTTTTTTTTTTTTTGTTTGATAGCTCTTGATTAGACTTAAGAACTGGTATACATTTGTATCCCACTACTATATCGGGAACCTAAGATTTAACTTAAAAACTAGCTTTTGGCTGCGGCGAAGCCGCGAGCAAAGGCTAGTTAATTAATATACAAACACAGCTCTGTTACAGTTTTGTATTAGCATATTGATAAATTATAAATAAAATAATTATTTCTTTGATACATTATTATGGATTAATTTTTTAACAAGTCTCCTTTTATTTCTAGCTACGTGAGTGAACTAGGGGTTAATTATCGCGGGGTGCTAATTTGTCCGGTTTACCTCCTAGTGGTGCACCCCGGGCAACGTCGGCAGTCGCCGGCGGCTAAAATTCCGGACAGGACGGGTCTCCGCGTGTCCCTCTGACTCAGCAGAGGGCACAGCGGATAGACCAGGCGTCGGAGTCGGTGGGGCCAGACTGGCTCACCGGGCTCTGGAGAGGGGGGACAGTGGGGCCACAGCGGCCCCCCCCCGTCCCAAATCGTAAACCTGAGCGCGTGCCTGTGGTTACGTCTCGCGGGCATACAGGAACGAGGGTCTTGGCTTAATCGCCCGGACCGCGAGGAAGACAACCTCTATAAAAAATTACCCCGAATCTCAAGCTCTGGCGCGCGGCGAGGAGATGCATGGCTGATGGGTAGTTCAGTCTCGAGCGCGGCCCCAGCCAGGGTACCTGCGGACCCCCTGTGTTGGGTTACAAATGTACGCTTACCCGGGTACAGGGAGCTCTGCCCGGGTGGACCTCCTTTCTCCCATACTCGTGGGAACAACATGGAAAAATTGTTAAACTCAAAATTGACCGAGTTGGGTGAAAATCCCGACGCCTCAGCCGTAAGGGGTCCGGCTGCAAATGCGGCCCCTACTAGTGCAGCTGCGCGTAAAACGCGCGGCGGCAAAAAGTCCCGCAAGGGCAAGAAGACGTCCAAGGGAACGCCCCAGTCTTCGAGGGACGGCTCGATGACGGGCAGCTCGGCCTGCACATCAGCTGCCGAGATGTCTGCCGCTGAGGAGGGTGGCCTATCTGAGGCTGCTGAGAGTCGGCAATCGCGGCCGGCAGAGGTTGTGTCGGAGTCGCGCTTCTGGCGCAAGCGCACCCTGTCTCAGGGGGGCGCTGCCTCGGAGTCCGACCTGAGCTCCACTGAGATGCCTCCCCCTAAAATACCCGCAGCGGCTAGGGGTCGAGGTATCAGCCGTCCCGGGACGCCGATACCGCGTGTCGCCTCAGCGAAAGAGGCAGAGACGCGATGTCTGAAGCGGGCGGAGACGGTGCAACATGCAGAGGAGCGCTTGGCGCTCCTGTCTGAGAAACTCCGTCTCCCCATAGACGACAATGGGCCGCCTACTGCGGCCAAATTTGCCGAGAGAGCCGCGGACAGCGTGGCCATAATTTCGACGGTGGCCCTGGGCTCGAGGAACCTCAAGAGTAGCTTCGTCCGGGGCCTTAAAATCGCCGCCACGGAGCTGTCCAACGTGGTGGAGCGGCTTGTGGCGGAGGTAGCCGACCTTGGGGCGCGCAATGAGCGCCTGGAGACAACGGTCGAGGAGCTGCACCGAGGGATGGCCAATATGAGAGCCGAACTTGGGCTCCCTGAGGCCATCCCGAGTGCCTCGGATTCTGCTGAGTTGCGGGTCGAGCCTGGTCTCCCCGCGACCGCCTCGCCGCAGCCACCGTGCCCCCGCCCCACCTCGGCGACCGCCTCGGCTCCGTCTGCCTCGGCTCCGTCTGCCGCTCAGTCGGGCCCTGTCACTGGGCTCGACGACGAAATGCTCCGTGCGGTCATCGACCGCATGGATGCGGTCTTTGGCCCGAGAATTGAGGCCCTAGCCGCAAGATTGCCGCCGGAACCCCGACTTCGGCCGCCGCTTGCGGCTGATAAAAGAAGGGCTGCAGCGTCCTCGGCATCGACACCTCTGCCGTGCCAGGGAGGGCATGTGTCTTTTGCCGCGACGGCGGCTAAACCGCCGGCGGCCAAACCACCAGCGGCAAAGCCTTCGCCGGCCCCTGTGCAGGGAAAGGGCCAAAAAAAAGCCCAAAAAAAAGGAAAAGGCGGGACAAGCCCCGAGGGGTCAGCCCCGAGAGGAGTTCCCGCCTCTGCCAAGCGCCGCTGTGCCTCCGCGTTCTGCTGCGCCGCGACGAACGGTCGCACCCTCGCGGGATACGGCTGTCGCGCCCCGGGCTCCTGCCCCCACCCCCGCCACTGCTACGTCCTCAGACGGGGACTGGCAGGTGGTTGGGCCCCGGCGATCCCGGGCCAGGGATCGCGGCGCTGCCTCGGGGCGCGAAGCGGCGCCTACTAATCCGAGAGGAGAAGCCCCGAAGCCGCGGAAGAGGAAGCCGCGGAAACTGAAGGTCCCGAAGGCAGCTGCGGTGGTGATCACCGTGCTGCCTGAGGGAAAAGAAAAGGGCCTGACCTACGAGGCCGTCTTGAAGCGTGCCCGGCGGGAGATAAACGTCTCCGATCTCGGGGACGTTTCCGCTCGCTCCCGCCAAGCCCGGACAGGTGCTCGGATTTTCGAGTACCTGGGGCCAGAGGGCGCCAAGACGGCCGACGCAATGGCCGCGAGGCTGCTGGGCCTGTTCCCAGAGGAGAGTGGTGTCCGGGTCGCCAGACCCGTGAAGTGCGCCGAACTGCGCATTTCCGGGCTGGACGATTCCGTGACGGCGGAAGAGATCCGGGAGGCAATCGTCTCGAAAACCGGGTCTCCCAGCAGCGCCGTCCGGGTGGGCACCATTCGCCCAGGTCCAGGTGGTGTGGGTGCCGTCTGGGTCTCGTGCCCTGTCGCGGCGGCCAAGGATTTGGTCGCTGCCGGTAGACTTCTGGTGGGCTGGAGCGCCGCGCGGGTAATCGCGCTGGAGCCCCGGCCTGCCAGGTGTTACAAGTGCATGGCGGTCGGTCACACCCGGCCGCTGTGCACAAACTGCTTTGACTGCAGCGGGCTTTGTTTCCGCTGCGGTCAGGCAGGGCACCAGGCGGCTGCCTGTTCTGCCACCCCACACTGCCCCGCGTGCGCGGCGGGCAATCGCCCCGCCAACCACTGTATGGGGCGGGTGGGGTGCAGGCCTCCGGCCAAGTCAGGCCCTAAGAGGGGGGTGGGCAGCCAATCGGCCCCGGCTGCCCAACCCGGCGCGGCTGGACCGCCGCAGCGCATGGAGGAGGATATCGTGGTCCAATAACGGATCACGACGCTATCATCCTCCAGGGGAATCTCGGCCATTCCGCCAGGGCGCAGGACCTCTTCCTGCAATCCATGGCGGAGCGGTCGATCGGTGTTGCCGTAGCCGCGGAGCCCTACATAGTCCCGGATCGCCCCAATTGGGCGGGTAGCGGGGATGGCTCCGTGGCGGTCGTCGGCTCGGCGGCGCCGCATTCCCCGCCCTTGTCACTCAAAGACCAGGGCACGGGATATGTGGCGGCCGAATGGGGAGGGGTCACGCTGTATGGCGTGTACTTCTCCCCTAGTCGTAGTCTGGCGGCTTTCGAGGTCTTCCTGCACAACCTGGAGACCTCGATACGGCGTATAGCACCGAGTCCTGTGCTCGTGCTGGGGGACTTCAACGCCAAATCAACGGCGTGGGGGTCCCCCAGGACGGACCCCCGAGGTGCGGCGGTCCAAGAGTGGGCGGCAGCGGCGGACCTCGTGTTACTCAACCGAGGGTCCGCCCAAACGTGCGTGCGGCCCTGGGGTGGGTCGATAGTGGACCTTTCGTTCGCTAGCCCTGGTGTCGCCGCACGCGTAAGGAGCTGGCGAGTCCTGGAGGAGGTCGAGACCCTATCTGACCACAGATATATTCAGATAGAGGTCTCCCGGAACCTTCAGGGCGCCAGCAGGGGTCACGCGGCGGACAGAACTCCCGCTTTTCCGCGATGGGCTGTGGGTAGGCTCGACCGGGACCTGCTAGTGGAGGCGGCCATTTTTCAATCCTGGCTGCCTCCCCCCCTGACGGAAGACGTGGACGCCGAGGCTGGCCGCATTCGCGGCATGCTTACGCAGATATGCGATGCGGCCATGCCCCGTGTGCGGCGCCCGCCTCGACGGAAGGGGGTCTACTGGTGGTCCCCGGAGCTGGCGGACCTCCGTGCGGCCTGTATTCGTGCCCGGAGGTCCTACACCCGCAGCCGCCGTCGCCGAATCCGCGACGAAGAGCGGGAGGGCCGGCTGTATGCGGCGTACAGCAGTGCGCGCGCCGCGTTAAAGCTGGCCATCTGTCGCGCCAAAGATGCGAAAAGGCAGGAGATGCTGGAGGGTCTCGAGCGTGACCCCTGGGGACGCCCGTACCGCGCGGCGCTTAACGAGCTCCGCGCCCAGGGCCCCCCCCTTACGGAGACCCTCCAGCCGGGCTTCCTCTCTGAGGTGGTCGAGGGACTTTTTCCTTCACGGGCGGTGCACACGCCCCCGGTCATGGCTCCGCCAGATGATGACCGGGAGGCCGACGACGTGGAGGTACCGCCCGTGACGACGACGGAAATGGGGGCGGCGGTAGCGCGTATGCGGAGAGGCGCCGCCCCCGGGCCGGACGGGGTTCCCGCCCGAGTGCTGGCCCTGGTCCTCGACCATCTCGAGCCCCGCCTCGGGGGACTGTTCGGCGCTTGCCTGGTGTCCGGACGGTTCCCTGACTGTTGGAAGGAGGGGAAGCTCGTGCTCCTGCCGAAGCCGGGACGGCCTCCGAACACAGTCTCGGCCTTCAGGCCCATCGTGTTGCTGGACGAGGTGGGCAAACTCCTCGAGCGGGTAGTCGCTGCCCGCATCGTCCGGCACCTAGGAGCGGTCGGCCCCGACCTGTCCGACGCCCAGTTTGGATTTCGGGCGGGTCGGTCTACGGTCGACGCCATTCTGCGCCTGAAGGCCGCGGCTGCGGAGGCCGTCACCTCGAGGGATGTGCTGTTGGCGGTGTCGCTTGACATCGCCAACGCCTTCAATAGTCTGCCATTCGGCTGCATCAAGGAGGCACTCCGGTACCATGGAGTGCCCCTCTACCTAAGGCGGCTGGTGGCAGACTACCTCGACGGCCGCAGCGTCCTCTTCGTGGACCGGGAAGGGGACGTTGTAAGGAGGGCTATGTCGTGCGGCGTCCCGCAGGGTTCGGTTCTTGGGCCGCTCCTGTGGGACATCGGCTACGACTGGGTCCTCCGTGGCCGGCTCCCCCCCGGGCTGGGCGTAATTTGCTACGCAGACGACACGCTCGTCACAGCCCGGGGCTGGACCCTCGAGGAGGCGGCAACGCTGGCCACCTCAGGTACCGCGGAGGTGGTCAGGCGGATTGAGGCGCTGGGGCTTAGGGTGGCCCTTGAAAAGTCGGAGGCCCTACTGTTCCATGGGCGCCGACGGGGCCCGCCCTCCAGCGCCTCGATAACGGTCAATGGGGTGGGCTTGCCAATCCAGGCCCACATCAAATATCTGGGCCTGGTATTGGATGGACGGTGGCACTTTGACGAGCACTTCCGCCGTCTTGCGCCAAGGCTCGTCAACACGGCGTCCGCCCTCGGGCGACTTATGCCGAATTTGGGCGGACCGAGTCTTGCGTGTCGACGACTGTACGCGGGGGTAGTACGGTCGATGGCGCTGTACGGCGCGCCCGTGTGGGCGGAGTCCCTGGCCGCTCGTAATAGGGCCCTTCTGTGGCGTCCACAGAGGGTCGTAGCGGTCAGGGCAATACGCGGGTACCGCACGGTCTCGACCGATGCAGCCTGCGCGTTGGCCGGAACCCCCCCGTGGGATCTGGAGGCGGAGGTGCTCGCCGACGTCTATCGGCGGGCGTCGACGGCGCGGGCGGGGGGCAGCCGCCCCTCGCCGAGCGTAATGTCATCGTGGCGGGAAGATGCCCGCCGCGCCACCGTCCTAAAGTGGAAGTCTCGGCTGGAGACGCCCCGAGCCGGTCTCTGGACCGTGGGGGCGCTCCGGCCGATCTTGGAAGAATGGGCAGGGCGGCAGCACGGGATCCTCACCTTCCGGTTGGTGCAGGTTTTGTCGGGGCATGGTTGCTTCGGCAAATACCTGCACACGATCGCAAGGAGGGAGACGACCCCAGGCTGTCACCACTGCGACTGCGACGAGGACTCGGCGCAGCACACGCTCGAGTCGTGCCCGGCATGGGATGTGCAGCGCCGGGAACTCGTTGCAGTCATAGGCGTGGACCTGTCGCTGCCGGCCGTTGCGCGAGCGATGGTTGGCAGTGACAGGGCCTGGACCGCGGTCGCCGCCTTCTGCGAGGCTGTCATCTCGCGGAAGGAGGTGGCGGAGAGGGCCCGTGAGGAATCCTCCTTCGCGGACCCGATTCGCCGCCGGCGCGAGGGGCGGCGTGCGCGCGCTTACTTGCGCCTTATGCCGCCCTAGCCGAGGCTGCGGACGGTGGGGTCGGGGAGTACCCTGCCGTCCGCGGAAGCCTACCGCGAAGGTGCGACGCCCAAGTGCGCGAGGCGTCGCTCAAGAGAGGGTGCCCGTAGGGGCTGCCGCCTGCGGATCGCGGTCGTAACGACGCGGTACCCGTGATCCGCCGTAGCAAGGGCGGGTGTAGGCGCACGGTGGGTTTTTAGTGGGTGAGAGCCCCATTCACCCCGTTGTCTCCCCGGGCAGCGGGGTGTGCGGTAGGACATTTTTGCCCACCTAAAATAAAAAAAAAAAAAAAAAAAAAAGGGGTTAATTATCGCTATGTAAAAATATCGCACGGGAACCATTCGTTTTTCCGGGATGAAAACTATTCTGAGGTCTAGACTGTAGGTATGCAATTTAATGGTGATTGGTTCAATCCTTTCGGCGTGAAAGTGTAACAAACAAACAAATTCACTTTCGAATTTATAGTATTAGTAAGAATTTATAGTATTAGTAATAATATATAGTATTAGTAAAAATTTATAATATTAGTAAGAATTTATATTATTAGTAAGAATTTATTGAAGATTTAGGTATAAGCTAAACGTATGTCCATATGTTCAGTAATTCGATACCCACTTTTTCTCCCCATCATTGATTATACCTATAGGTTACAATAAAAATGTGAAGCAGTAATTGATTACTACAGTGAATTTCTGCGGTAGATTAATAATAAAGTATTTTGGAATTTCCTGAAGCAATTTCGAATCCCATTCATTTTTATTTGCTATGGCCAAAATAGCTGAGTAGGACAGTTCTTGAACTAAATAATCTGTTATATCCACTATTTTCATACTTCCAGTTATTTTGTTCAAACATTTGCTAAAGGAAGTCTGTAATCGTCCTTGGCCAGCAAGTTGCTTAGTCTATAAAGGACCCTTTTGAGTACATATATATTTCACGTTAGGTAATTAAGATTTATAGATCGGTTACACTTTATTTTGATAATGTATCGGCGATAAGTGATGACGTATATTGATCATAAAGTACAAATTATTTGCGAATAAGGAAAAAGAGATTTTTTGTACTAGCGGGAATTGAACCCGCGTCTTTTCCAATCCGGGGACACTTCCCCTAAGCCACTGAGCTATAGTACAGGTCTTTCGACCATCGCAATCTACTTATCACATTTGTCTTGGATCCCCGGATTGGAAAAGACGCGGGTTCGATTCCCGCTAGTACAAAAAAATATCTTTTTCCTTATTCGCAAATAATTTGTACTTTAAAAACTGGCGGAGCATGTCAAATGCTAAAAAATATAGATCAAAAAGGAATATTGATCATTTTATAACTATGACATTGAATGTAAATCAAAAATGGAAAGAGGTCGATAAGATGAACAAAACAACAATCTTTGCCTGTCTGGTTCTTCATTTGTTAGCGCAAATCTCCGAAGTTGCTAAAAAGATTCTAATGCAGTTATCACAAAAAGATAGAAGTTCGAAAGAGAATATAGGTGTTATTTTATTTAAATTGGATTAGAAAAAAAATGCAGTCAGTTAAAGATATGGTTAAACTATTGTCCGAGTACATAGTTGCAGGCAAAAGCTACTTTTATTGAATATGTGTGAAAGTGCACATTATTTAACTGACCTAAAGATTTTTTTTGTGTAGTAGTTATCTTTTTGAAAGTGCTGCAATCAAATCTCTTTGTATTGCTTCCACTTTAAAACTTTATGATATTTTGACGAATACTAGACCTTTGAAAACTACTTTTATGAAACCTCTCTACCCATGGGAGTCGTAAGAGCCGACTGAGGGAATACCAAGGGAGTGGGCAGCAGCACTCCTTCGAGTATCAACATCCACTGCGATCGCCAACCCGCCTGCCAAGCGTGGCGATTACGACACTATCCCCCACTCGTGGGGAGGCCTATGTCCAGCAGTGGACTTTAAAAGGCTGATGGATGGATGGATGGTTACTAAAAATCTCCATTGCGTTCAGTAATAACATTACTTTATAAAATTACAACATTATCACAAATTACTTTTAAGAAGCTCTCGTCAAACTTAGACTTGCTAAAGAACACTTAATTATCAACACTCAAACACAAGTATTCTTCTACACAAATTTCTGTAGAACTCTCTTCTTTTGTAGCACCAAATATATTATAGAGGTTTATTAAAACTTTCAAGAAATTCTCATTTATTACAAGTTTGAGAGCTGCTCAAAAATCATGAGTCTTCGCTCAACCCACCAATCCATTAGTCAAATCATACAGAAACATTTCAATTGCACTCAGAGAACTCCAAGTTTAAGGCTTAAAATCGTAAAGGAATCATTTATTTGCTTAATCAAAACCCAATCCTATTAATTAAGGAAAGTGGGTGCCTAAGTTGTAGCCGAAGAAATTATTGCTAAAGTTGAGCATAGATATAAATGTTGAATTTTGTATATTCACTGAAGCTCAAATATCAACGAGATCCAAGAGTTTAGGAAATTGTTGCTGATTATCTTGTTCTACAGTTTGCAGACTATAATCCTATACTTATTTACTAAAACTTGGTAAGTAAGTATTGAGGAATAGGTATACGTCTTCATCATCAAAGACAAGGAAACAGGTAGCAGATCATCATCATCAGGCACCGTCTTCTGTGTGAGCGACCATAAAACACTACGATGTGTTTTGATTGTAGCGGGAGTAAGCCGTTTATTCATTCTTTCATATCCGTAAAATGAAATGGTGAGTTTTGCCTTGAAGACTTAATTTGTATACTCTCTTCCATTTAGTTAAATTTCCTTCTAAGGTATACGAGAAAAAAATTTCAAAAAGTTTCATGATCCTTTTATTCAAAATAGTATTTTATTGTTTACAATAGGTATAAGTTAATTGCTGAAAGATGATCCAAAATATCAAAATGTTCAAGGCAATCAAAATGTTTATCGAGTATCTAATGGTTTTCAGTGACATTTAACCTTGCGGCTAAAATCAACCGCAAATCTTATCAGACTTATCGATTACCCGATTGGAGGGCGGAAAACCAAAAATTTGCGACATTACACCCAGCTCGCGTTATCCAAGCGATTTTTATCCATAACGACTTTCGATTCATTTAGTCATAAAATTGACTCGGTACGGCTTAACGGTTTTGCCTTATTATGTACCTACCACTAGCTGCTTTTCAATGCTCAGTTCACGTGAATCTTAATTATAATATATTTTTTATTTTTTTTGTTAATAAATACGACACCCTGCACTAAGGAATAATCCTTGTATCACGGGAGACTTTAGAAACATAATTTCTTGAATACACATTACACCCAACAACAATTTGTGGATCACACAAAGAGTTGTCCTGTGTGGAAATAGAATCCACAACACTCACGGGAGTCCGGTATCTTCCGCCATCTGTACACTAAATGTGAATTAGTATTTGTTTTCTGCATAGAACTCAAACTATTGTTCCAAAATAAGAGTACCTAGCCTAATTTACTCCTCATAACATCAGCTACCTGCTAGCAAGGGTCCATACAAATCGATCTAGCCGTTTCAGAGATTAGCAGAAGCCAACAGAGAGACAGGCAGATAAAAAAAATATTAATTTTGTCATAAGTGCCGTGTATAATTTAATAAGCATTTAGTAAGAATCTCTTAGTTCGACATTACAAACAGACACTTCGATTTTATTTACATCCATCAGCCTTTCAACGTCCAATGCTGGATATAGGCCTCCCCAAGAGAAAGCCACAACGAGCGGTCCCGTCATGGGGTATAATGGCGTAATCGCCACGCTTGGCAGGCGGTTTGGCGATCGCAGTGGATGTTGTTAATACTCGAGGGAGTGCTGCTGCCCGCTCCCCCGGTTTACTTTTATTGCAAATAGCAACTTTGAAACTTAATTATCTTTTTTATCTAGCCCTTTCCCACGGCTCCGGCGCAGGCACAAGATGATTATTTGGTTATTTCTGCTCATGATTGTTATTTTCGATATAACTATAAGCGTCTCGGAAACCAAAACAGTTTTTTAGAATTTTGCCTGTCTGTTTGTGTGATCGCTTATCACCTTAGAACTACTAACAGTAACTTTTAATGGATCTTTATCTTGATTAAAGGTAAACACTGGTATACCTTTACTGGGTGAATATACATGTGTCCACCTCGAACTGGATATAAGTAATTAATTAAATTAAATTAACTAACATAGGATAGGATTATTGTTACTAATACTATGGAGATTTTCCGAAATAAACATTATTATTATTATGTTATTATTATTTCCTTTACTAATTCTCGTTTGTCCGTGTGGTGACGGATTAAGAATACGATATGTCACCACCCCTTACTTGCCGGCGGATGTCGTAAAAACCGACTAAGGGAGCACCAGGGGAATTCTGCGATTGCCAACCCGCCTGCCAAGCGTAGCGATTATGGCATATAAAAATAATACTAATTAATAACGCAATTTTTGATATAACAACACATAAATCAAACTCACTCTCACATTTTTATAATATTAGTAAGGACTAGCATTTGCCCGTGGCTTCGCCGCAGCCAAAAGCTAATTTTTAGGTTATATCTCAGGTTCCCGATATAGTAGCGGGATAAAATGTATACAAATTGTTAAGTCTAATCAAGAGCTATCAAACAAAAAAAGTTGCATCAAAATCCGTCGTGATGCGCGAACAAACAAACAGATAAACACAAAAATCTAAAAAAAATCGTTTGGTGTTTAGACACGCATAGCTTACTTAATTCAGCCATTTTAACACGCTTTTTATTAGCTTCACCTATATGTTTGTTTATTTGTATGTTTGTAACCGACTCCTTTGGGTGCGATTTTGACCCACTTTAAACGGTCAGATTTTATTCAAACTTTGTAGATTTATCAAGGACCGATGACAATACACTAATTTGAAAAGATGATTCCATTATTCAATTTGCAAAATAAGATTTCTTAATTTATATATTATAACTTTAAGTACTCGCTACGGAATCTTCGAACGTGATTTTCAACCACTTCAAAACGTCGGCGTCGGATTGATTTGAAACTTTGCACACTTATCAAGGATCGATGACAATGCAATAATTTGAGTTATCGAGGTTATCGGTTTGTAGGGTTCCGTAGCCAATAAAGAACCCTTATGCCCGGTTCCTATATTCAACGAATCGTCATTGTATGACAGCTACCAGAAGTTTTCAAGATACCGATACCGAGGCTTCACAGGTGTTTCACAACATTATTATCATGTCTAGCAGTAACGGAGAACTGTCAGTTAAGTATACCGATGACCCTCTTTGCGTTTCATTATTACATCAATCGTTTCACATGATGTTCAGAAAAAAAGGTGTTTTTTAAAAATAAATGTTGTTATTTATATACAAAACTTTATAAACACAAATAATTAAATTATTGTTTATTAACAATTAAATAGTATAGACACAATTTAGACCTTAATAATTTATGTTAGACATTATAACTATTTAATGCCCATATCTAAACGAAACGTTTACGCACTAAACACTATTGTCAACTTGAACAACAATCATAATTATGACACAAAAACCATTAAATAATAAGAAGAAGATAATTATGACAACAACCATAATCACAGGATTCTCTTTTCTATAATCTATGGCCCTTATATAAAGCTCATGGAAGTAAAATACTACGAACAACGTAGTATTTATTACTGATCGATTTTGAATTTTTTTACCTGTTCTAAGCGAGTGCTTGACTATAACCCTCCTAATGGTCAGTAAAAATATAGATGAAATTTAGCAGCATCGGTTCAAACGAGTACTCAATGAGTAATGCGTATTACCAGGAAATACTACTCCATGCATGAGCGGACTTAGGTTCTATATAACATTAAAAGCTGCCCTAACGTAATGTAGGTACTGTCGCACTTTCGCAAGTACGCCAAGCTTCCATGCCGCTGCTTTTGCCTTAGATTCAATGAACCACCCGAATTTAAGGCTCGAGATTATCTTTAAGCCCAACAACTAAAGGTGTAAAACGAATTTCTTTTGAATCATAATCGCTCTGATGTCAGTATCGGAGAGTAAATGCAGTTTCCATTTCAATCTCACAGTTCAATATATTTTCCCGTGTAAGCCTCAATAACCATATACCAGCACAAGACTTCTCAAAACCGTCCGAAATTGTCCGGTAAACATGTCATCTACGGTTAGTATATTTGACAACATAACTATCGGTTGCTTTTTTTATAGAAACACCATAAATCTTCGTTTCCATAGATTGTTGTTACGGATCGTAACTGAAAACCCTCCCATCCGTTAGTTGCAGACTGTCAGTTAATTCACTTACGACTCGTATTTTATAGGAACAGATTTTACTTACGCCTGGTAGAATATTCTACCGATTGTAAGTAAAACGACCCGTTTTATTATTATAGGATTCGGGCATTATAGCTTAGCCATGTCCGTCCGTCCGATGAAGTTTAAAGAAACATTATCACGACATGTTTTATTTCTTATAAATAACAGTACTTTTGATGCTATTTTGAGACTAAAAAGAAGAAAAAATTTGGAAAATCAAAAAGTGCACGTCTCATAATCTTCATTTTTTACAATAAAGTTGATTATTTGATAAGTAACTTATAATGTATTGGTCTTACTAAGTAGTTTTCAATAAATCACATAGATAGCGCTAATTTCAAAAAGTACATCTCATGTCTTATACGCCGTCTAGCGCTAATTTTAATAAGTACGTCTATATTGGCCTATAGAAATAGTTCTCACGAAATAAGGAGGCGCTGGTTTTAGTGTCGAATCGAAAGTAAATATTTACTATTTTTTTTGTTTATTTAATAACAATTAAACCACATCGAATCAAACCGTGAAAAGTGATAGGGCTCTATTCGTAACAGAGATGCGCAAACTAAATCTTCAATGAGATCAGTGATTTATAAATCTTTTTCTTCGAAAGATTTAAATCATTCTTTTAAATCTTTAACTCTTTTAAGTCTTTGGTTACGAATGACGTTATTCATTCAGTTGATCGTAAGTGATGCAAATATTTATTGATTCATGTAGTTATTCTCTCATTCCCTCAAGTCACAACCGGTTTTGAGCTTTTTATTATAACGACAGACAGTCTAAGATTCTGTGAACCTATCGTCATTTTATTTCAAGAGTGCGTTTGAGCGTGCCTACAACTTATGTTATCTCATTTCAATTCACAATATCTATTGTCTCATTCTACATCTACGTTTGTGTTTTGTTAGTTTCCATCATTCCAATCCATCTAACAAAAACGAGAGTAGTACCCACCTCAATGCATCGCTTATGAGGCGATCAATAAATTGTAGTTTAAAAAACTAAAATAACACGCTTTACATAGCTAGTTGAACTAAAAAGTAGTAAATAATATTACAATAAATAATAATGATTGTAAAAAACGTGTACTTTTTAGTTCAACTAGCTATTTAAAGCGTGTTTTGTAAGATTTTTAAAATATACTTTATTTTTTCTCAAATATCTTTAATGTAAGACATAGCTCTCTTAGAGCTTAATAATATCACTAGCCTTTGCCCGCGGCTCCGCCGCAGCCAAAGATACTTTTTAGCTTATATCTCAGGTTCTCGATATAGTAGCGGGATAAAATGTATACCAGTTTTGAAGTCTAATCGAGAGCTCTCATATAAAAAAAGTTGCATCAAAATCTGTTTAGGAGTTTTTGCGTAATGAGCAAGCAAACAAAAAAACAAACAGATAAACAGACAAACATACAAAAATTCTAAAAAAATGTTTTGTGTTTAGACGCCTATATAGCCTATTACAGTCACTTTTTCTCAAATATCTTAAATGTACAGACAGCTCTGTTACAGCTTTAGATTATATTCGTCTATCCCTACGGGAAAAAGGCGTGATGATATGTTTGTATCTACATTCGGTACTAATGAAACCTCACTTTATTTATGTGGTAAGAATTTTCATTATAAGCAGTAATGGCAAAACTAGAGACTGCAAAGATATTGGTATCGAGTTCAATCCCAGTGCAAGATCACGCCACACAGTGACATTTCGAATTATTCGAGAATATGCTTCAAGATTTTGTTTACAAATTATGTACTCAGTGAAGGAAAACATCGTGAGGAAACCAGCATAATTCACTTACGACAGACTTTTATAAATATTTACATTCATAATTCACTTACGACAGATGATAGATTTTTTCGACGGCTTGTGAAGCCTGCCAACCCGCGTTGGGCCAGCGTGGTGGACTACGGCCTAAATCCCTCTCACAATGCCACGAGACCCGTGCCCAATAGTAACAATTAAAAAAACTTTTATTAGTTTTAAAAAAATTATTATCAAACTTATAATTTAAACCTGAAATTTTATTAAATTTGTCCTTAAAACTAAATAAGTTGTTTCACCATAAATATAATTATAATAATATGTGTGTTGGATCATAAACATAAAAATAGGTGATTCATAATGAGGAGCTACGTAGCGAATATTTATCAAATTATCTTGTTCTACAGTTCACAAGCTAGAATCCTTTACTTATTTACTACGTGATAAGTTAGTATTGCAGATTATGTGAACACTTTATCAAATCAAGCATCAAAACGAAACAAAGCATGCTCAATTACATTCATTTTATAGAAATTCAGAATTAAACAAAATTTTCGACGTGATTAACTCACTACAAAATTTTCAATAATTGATACCAGTGTAGCTTTGATTTGTATTCCGTGTAATTACCAGCTGTCACATGCCATCGCATCTAACGGTCTCTAATTTACGAAACAACTAATTGACTAATAAATGATAGCACCTTTGATTAAATTGGCCTATGTTTAAAGAGACACTTTAAAATAATATGATTATGTACTATCAAGCTAAATTGGTGTTAGATCTGTATAAAAACATGCACCAACAATTATTTAGATATTTTTATATATATTTTCTTTGTAGATGTTACATTTTTATTGGTAAGGAACGATATTCAATCATGTGAGTGTGTGTGCATCACCTCAGTTTATTTTGATTGTAATGAGAGAGCTGTCTATTACATTCATTTTTCATTCGCGATGTCAAACTTTGAGCAGTAGTTTAACAGTATAGTTAGGTCTATGAACAGTAACTTGAACATTACGGTGATTGCCACTAGCTGGCAGGATATCACTCGTCTAGTACCATAAGCATTAAAATCACAGACAAGATACATCATAAGCTTCTGTGACTTTTTACAAATTACAAGAATTTTACTTGACGTAGGGAAACTGTAGGAACGAAAGATTTTCTCTTTAAATTATTGAAATCCAGCAACCTGTAGTTGCATTGTGGTAGATGCTGGACTTTCTCATTCTGAGACAACAACAGGTGTGCTTAATGATCAGAAAAAAAATTAAAATACTTTGGAAAATCCAAAAGTGCACACCTCATAATCTTCATTTTTCACAATAAGATTGATTATTTGATAAGTAACTAATAATGTATTGGTCTTACTAAGTAGTTTTCAATAAATCACATATAATTTCAAAAAGTACATATTAATGTGGTTCTCACGTCTTATACGCCATCTAGCGCTAATTTTAAGAAGTATTACTATATTGGTTTATGGAAGTAGTTCTCACGAAATAAGGTATAGCGCTGACTTTAGTGTCGAGTCGAGCGTTAATATTCACTATTCTTTTGTTTATTTAATAACAATTCAACCACATCGAATCAGATCGTGAAAAAGTGATAGGGGTCTATTCGTAATTATTCGAAAAAAGACTCGAGTAGTAAAGTATTTCGGTCGTTATCGTGTTGACATATATTATATTACCTACAAAACACGGACGTCTAAGACAGAACTTTTTTAATTCGTTTTTTAACTAGTTTAAATAACAAAAATGGCATCAAAAATATCATGAGTGTTAAAAATAGTGTTTTTTCTTTATATGTGTGTGTATATATTATTTTACAAGTGCAATATATGATAAATAGAGACATTTTAAGTTTGAAAACAAAATCAGTTGTTCTGCGTAGTAGTACACACCTCAACGCGTCGCTTATGAGGCGTGCAATAGCTGTTTCTGTACTCATCAGTCATAATTTCAAAAACTATAGCAACTAATAGCCTAGAATAATCAATGTCAACACAGTTTCAATTATTGAAAGCATTTACAAATTGCTCTGTTAATTATTGACGTGCTCGTATGTTTGAACTCTGTGTTGCCAGTTACGTGTTTATTATTTTCATTGTATTGTAACTCACTGAATTGTTTTGATTAACGTTAAATTAACTTTCTTTGTGGTGCAGCGGTAATATGAACGACTGCTGAACATGACGTCTCGGATCGGGCAGTGTTATTAAGCTTTTTCGCAAAAAGAATAATTGTCAGTAGCAGCGTGGAATTTGGAAATGTGCCCGGTAGATGGCAATAAGCTCGCCGCATATAACGTGGGACTTAAACATAATGTGTGTGTAATACACCTCCGCCTACCCCTTTGGGGATACAGGCGTGATGCTATGATGATTTAAATTGAGTCATAATATTTGAGGTTGTGATTTCTTTGTTAAAGGTCTGAATGTAATAATAACAGATAGCATTTATTCACCAATCTCAGAGAGTATTGTGTGGTCCATAAATTGTACTTTTAAGTCTAGTATAGGAACGAATCAACGAAGTAATGTCGCATATTTTGATCAGCAGATTCGCAGTCCCTAGCAGTTGTCACGATGCACGATGGCTGAATTGGCAAAGCATCTGGGAAGATATTCCAGGCAGGTGCAAAGTCTGCCCGTGACTGTTATTTTCGATTTCACATTTTCACACTTTGTGTTAATTAATGTCACATAGTTGTAGTGGTCTGCCATTAGAGGCGGCTACACGGGTCACGGTGGGTTTATTTAGTTCCCCACACTACCCTGTTCGCTGCCCCCAACAACGGGGTGTACAGTTAGGAATATTTTTTCCCGCCGTAACCAAAAGATGTTAGGTGTCTTTATCTATGTTTGTGAACATTGTTAGCAATGTACTAAAAATAGAAAAAAAAATATTCGCCGGCTTGGAAGGGACGCAGGTTCGGATCCTGCTCGCTAGCTCTCTTTTTCCGCTTTTACAATAATTTGTTCTTTAAAGTAGCTGAGGCTCAGCTAAGTGCTAAAGTACAGATCAAAATATATACTCGCAGTAAACTTTTTATGTCACATAACAAAAGTAGGTATGTATATTTTAGCATGAATATCCTTTGAAACTACCAAAGCTCAACTGGAAAGGAGACTGGAAGAATCGAATTCCTAAAAGTGATTTATTTGTCCTCAAAAAAATCCTAGCTTGAAGTAATTTTCTGTACCTGAATGTTAACTTCACTTAGGCAAGAGTAATACTTCAAATAAGTATACCCTGATTAAGCACATTCACCGCCGTGATAATACCCTGAACCGATGTTTCTGTAACGTCTATTAAGTCAAGACCTCCATCTGTCTCGCTCGTTTCTCCACCGTCTTTGATATTTTTTTCATAAAGCTGGCACTAGAGGTCTGAACAAAACGGTCGTTCCTGTAGAGATGGTTAGGAATTATGGTCGTGCATTTATCAAAGTCTTGGTTGCACATTGCAAGGTGTATTAAGTTTAATCTAAGTGCAGTTATATGTTTCACATCGTGACTGGAATACAGTTGTATTTAAACGAAAATGAAAATATAAGAAAATAGGCTCTATGTGAGACCACCTCTCCGTGGCCGTAAAAATGCATGATCCTGGAGTTATTTAGGCATATCCCGTAGAATCGGAAACCCGTAGAATAATATAGTATTATTTATCCAGACTAAAATTTATCTGCATATCAAATTACGTAGAAATCTGTTTAGTTGCTTCGTAATTTTCAAACCACTGCCATTCTACGGAAACTTTTTTTTTTTAATTAAAAATATTCTTTAGTTGTATACTCATATATACATTTTGTTAATATAACGTTTCATCTATCTACCTACCGATTTCGTCTAAATCCGCGTCTATATGGTGACGGACTAAGAATACAAGTGTCACCACCCTATCCTTTCCCGAGGGTGTCGTACAAGGCAACTAAGGGAAGTAGGCCATTATCAATTTATCACCATTAAAACGTACACCACCGTTTTATCCCGTTACTATACAGGGAAGCTGAGATATAACTTAAAAACCAGCTCTGTCTGCGGCGGAGCCTAGCATAAAAAAAAAATACATCATTACTTGTTCGTAAGAAAACCTTTATAAATTTGTTCGTGTTTTAATTATAGCAATCCTTTGGTATTATTTACTGAAATGCCTGAAGTTACGATGTGTAAAACAAACTCAGACATTATTAGAAACTCCTCTCAAAACATCATATTACTTCACCACTCAAAATAACATTCCAAATTACGGTGTATATTAACTCACGATATTCACTTTGATAAAATAATCATAATATCTTAATATATAATGTACGTATAACAATTCCGTGAAACGAGTGTTAACTTTAGAGAGTTGTTAGCAGCAATCTCATATTTACTTCTAAAAATTTTGTGAGTGTTTCAAAGTTGCGTAGCTCCGAAGTTTCTTTCAGCCGATTATCTCAATAATTCTGTACAAATAAATATAATTGAAATGTCTGCTTGTGATTTCTAAATAACAGTTTTTACTAAACGAATATGAGAGCATCAACTATACAAAAATACAATTTTTTTAAATTTTCTATAATAATAACGTCTTTATTGTACACCAGATAGCAAAACAAACAGTAGCTTATAAAATAGAAATAATAATATTGTACAATTGGCGGTCCTATCGCACAGGGCAATTTCTTCCGGACAACCATTGGATGGAAAAGAATATGCAGACTAAGAGTTGGGAGGGCAGCTTGTGGTGTAAAAAGAACCATTTTATAGTATATATACATATATACCATCCACCAGCCTTTCAACGTCCACTGCTGGACATAGGCCTCCCCAAAAGAACGCCACAACGAGCGGTCCCATCATGGGGGATAATGCCGTAATCGCCACGCTTGGCAGGCGGGTTGGCGATCGCAGTGGATGTTGTTAATACTCGAGAGAGTGCTGCTGCCCACTCCCCCGGTATTCCCTCAGTCGGCTCTTACGACTCCCGTGGGTAGAGAGGGGTGGGACAATTCTAAAGCCGGCCCCACACGGCGCATCACCCTATTCTTTCCCACGGGTGTCGTAGGCCTGGGTACTAAGTGGGACTACTCACTTGGTATCGAGCTCGAGCGGGTTGGTACCACCATCTCCCGTGTGACCGGCCATGAAGCACATCGTTGCGTTTTGGCTGTAGAAGGAAATAGCCGTTTATTCTTTCATTTCATATCTGTGAAATGAAATGGTGAGCAGTGGCTTGACAAAATACTCTCGGTATAGTTGAGCGATGGTTACGATTTACCATCAAATGGGCCGTGGCTCGTCTGCCAGTACATGCAATAAAAAAAATATATCTATATATATTTCTTGAAAAATACTATTAACAGAAAAGAAGTAACACATTTCTTTTGAACTGGTATCCTAAGGGAGATTAATAGAAGTAAAATTTTAAACAGGATAAGAACACAATCCCTTATCACGTCATGAACTCATATTAAATCCAAAACTAAAGTTGTGAGATATTTTCCGTCCTTTATTTACCTATGTACTAAATAACCAAATTGGGAACCCAATGCGTATATTAGTAATAACAAGATGACATGAATTTGTTTCCTGAACTCCTCTTCGACGCATACACTTATTTTCTAATGCACGAGTTATTTCAAAATATTTTTTATTTTACGAAATTCGTTCAAAGTTGTTTAACTAATTCTAAACTTCGTTTAACCAACAAAATTATGTACTGTTATTACGAGTAATGAATTCATGAGCTGAAAAACAAAAGCCATTACTTGCTACGTTTAACTTTTAATTGGTTGTTTTAAACAAACCTTAACGTACGCGTTATTTATAATAAAAAAAACTAGATGTCGCGGGAAGTCTAGCAGATGTGAAAACATCTAAATTACTTTGTAGAAATAAAATGATCATAACTTGACAAAGTACTCCTCAAGACGACTTAAACGAATATAAACTCGATAGGGTTGTGTAGTTTCATTACAGAGTTACTGTGGCCACCTTCCAGCTCCATCGTCAGACCCTGGATACCATCTAGAGACAAAGTACTCGTCAAGACAAATCATACGAGCCCAAACTCGATGGGGTTATGTCGTTTTATAACGGAGTTCCTATGGCCATCTTCTAGCTCCATCATCAGACCCTGGATACCATCTAAAGACAAAGTACTCATCAAGACGAATCAAACTTGTCCAAACACGACGGGGTTGCGTCATTTCATTATAGAGTTACTGTGGCCACCTTCCAGCTTCATCATCAGCCCCTGGATACCATCTAGACACAAAGTACTCGGCAAGACGAATCATACGAGCCCAAACTCGATGGGGTTGCGCCGTTTCATTATAGAGTTCCTATGTCCACTTTCCAGTTCCATCATCAGATCAGCTCCATATCATCATAATATTGCATTGTCACGTGATATACACATGCGTGTAAAATTTCAGCTTAATCGGAAACCGGGAAGTGTGTCAAATTTTACTTGCAAGATTTGAACGCGACAAGTACAATAAAAGCGTCGCCACGCTAACAGCCGATTTTACCTCCCTCCGCATTAGATGTTTCACATCAATATATATTTTGGTGATAAAACCTCGATACCAGCGTGATCTGGGAAGTACCACCCTTTCACGATTGATATAAAAGTAGGTACCAAGTATTCATATTGTCGGTCAAGTGAGCAATAGCGCTAGAGGTCTTAACCCCTCATCCCTTTCTCTATTTCTGCTTCAAAGAACAAATTATTTGTGAAAATTTGGAAAACGAGAATTGCGAGCGGGATTCGAACCTGCATCTTATACAATCCGGTGAAGTGCTCTAGTATAAACCGTGCTAAAATACGCCCCTGTAAACCGCTTGAGCACATACTTGAGTAAATGTACAGAATTTAATCGTAAAATTTGCTAACATTGTACCTCGTAGGTCTTATTACGTGTACACATAGAAATCAGTGATAGGAATTACAAGGAAATATTGCGTCAGTACGCATGGCGAGTGGCTTAGACACCGACCAAAGTAAATCAGTATTCAAAGCTATAAACTTAAAACAATCTTTGATTTTAATTAAATAAATTGGGGTGCTTTCACATTTCCTCACAATGCTGCCTTTCACCTTCAATTATACTAGCCTTCGCCCGCGGCTCCACCGCATCCAAAAGCCTTTTAGGTTATTATTTATTCCCGATAGAGTAAAGAGATAAAATGTATACCAGTTTTTAAGTCTAATTAAGAGCTACCAAATAAAAAAGTTGCATCAAAATCCGTTCAAAAGTTTTTGCGTGATGCGCGAACGAACAAATGGACACAAAATCTAAAAAAAATCGTTTTGTTTATACACACCTATATAGCCTAATACAGTATTTTTTTCTTAAATATCTTAAATGTACAGACATAGTTATGTTACAGCTTTATAATACTATAGATGCAACACAAACATTAATGGAAAAAATAAAAAATATGCGGCGACACCAGTGCCAAACTCGAATTCTCTATTTATGTTATCTAAGATCTAATATTTCCTTTCCCATCGCTAATAGAGGACAGGAAATATGAGTAAAGTTGTTCCGGATGGGCCTTGGTAGTGTCAGGCGGTAGTACCCTGTCTGTAGTGGCATACATTACATTGTAGACAGATTTATTTATTTCTTTAAGCACTTATTTATGTAGGAAACGCGTGTTAGTGCTTGCTGAAGTGCTTTTGATATATTAAAGGAGGTTACATTGAAGGAGAATTGAAAATAGAACAGATATAAAATAGCTTTACTATCTTACTGGATGAAATATTCTCCGAATTTTACTTTTACGATATTTAAATTACTATGGCTACTATTTTGAGTTTTTTTAGTTATAAATTTCCTGCTTGTTATCTTTACTGGATAAGATCATTAAAAAATATAGTCTCACGTTTGTATCCCAGAAGGAGTAGGCAGAGGTGTATTACACACCCACGCTTCAAACCACGTTCAACTATGTTTAAGTCCCACGTAATAGGGGGTTCGCCGTGTGAGGCCGGCACCAAGAAGGACGACTAAGGGATTACCGGGGGATCGGGCAGCAGCGTTCCCCTGGGTACTAAAAACATCCACTGCGATCGCCAACCCGCCTGCCAAGCGTGGCGATTATGGTAATACCCCCATATTAGTGCACACACACACACATCGGCCCCCAGTCACGGCAGCTCCGCTATTCCGTGGCGTACGGTAACGGGCCAGGTAGCGGCGGAGCAGGGGATGCTAAGAATCTCCGGTCGTGATCCGGCTACCATAAACAACTTTTGGCCATGGTAACGCACAACGTCAAGACACTGAGGACTGATGAGAGGATCACCGCGCTGGGAGAGGAACTAAGCAAGATCTGATGGGACGTTGTAGGATTATCAGTCCGGAAACTTGCTCTTCCACCGGGAGGGAGAACACCAGTCCCAGGGTGGCGTCGGGTTTAAGGTTCACAAGTCTCTCAAAGGTAACGTGGAGAAGACTGAGAGTGTGTCGAGTAGGGTAGCGTACCTTATACTCAGAATTACCAAAAGGTATTCGCTGAAGGTCATACAGGTTTACGCACCGACCTCGATACATTACGACGACGAAGTGGAGACCCTTTACGAGGACATCTCGAAAGCCATTCACGCGTCTAAAAGTCACTTCACGGTGGTTATGGGAGATTTCAACGCAAAACTAGGCATAAGGAGAGACAATGAGCTGAAGGTGGGGCAATATGGATTTGGGCAGAGGAACCACAGAGGCCAGATGCTGTCTGATTTTCTGGAGAAGGAAGGCCTCTTCATGATGAATTCCTTCTTCAGGAAACAGCCCCAGCGATAATGGACTTGGATTAGCCCTGATGGTTCAGTGAAAAATGAGATCGACTTCATCTTAACGGACAAACGACACATATTCGATGATGTCTCAGTGATCAGCAGGATTAAAACTAGGAGTGATCACCGCTTAGTTAGAGGCATATTGAATCTAAATATGAAAGTCGAGAGGTCACGATTGATGAAGTCTACGCCCCAACCAACACCTGCTCAATACCAGAACCCCGAAAACTTTCAGCTCAAACTACAAAATTGCTTTCAATGCCTAGACGAGTGCGATTCAGTAAACGATATGAACAACAGGTTCGTGAAAACTGTCCAAGCGGTCGGGTCGACATTTTTTAAGACCAGTCGCGTCAATAGGACTCAAAAGCTTTCGGACCAAACCCTTAAGCTCATGGCGAGATGGACAGAAATGACGGTGCAGTCTTTGGCTGATTGATCCAATCAGAGGCGACTACACAGGTAGATCTCCAAGTCTATGCGATGAGACATTCGCTGATTTAATACCATGCATATTAAAGAGGCGATAGAGCGGAACCAAGGTTCCAAAGTGTTCGCAAGAGATCTGTCTGTTGGGAAAAGCCAGCTGACCAAGCTGAAGACCAATAATGGCACTGTTGTTTCTTCTAAAGGTGAGATATTAAGAGAGTCCACAAGTTTTATGGACAGTTATAGAGATCCCAGAACCCTGTTGTTAGCTTGGCCCATGAGCCCAGATCCAAGCTAACTCGGCAGTATACCCAAAATATCCCAGACGTCAGCCTGTACGAGATCAGAATGGCTCTCAAACAACTAAAGGACGGAAAGGCACCGCGAGACGACGGAATTCCTATAGAGCTTCTGAGGGCAGGCGGAAAGCCGGTCCTCAAAGCCCTCCAGAGGCTATTTAATTCCGGGGCGACGTTCCAGAGTCGTGGACCAGGAGCGTGGTGGTGCTATTCTTCAAGAAAGGTGACAGAACCCTCTTGAATAACTACAGACCCATCTCGCTCTTGAGCCGTGTCTATAAGTTGTTCTCGAGGGTCATTACAAATTGAATCACGCACAGGCTCGACGACTTCCAGCCTCCCGAACAAGCCGGTTTCCAAAAAGACTAAAGTACCGCAGACCATATATATATGCTGCGCCAGATTATTCAGAAGATCGAGAAGACATACGTTTGTGGACTACGAGAAAGCCTTCGGTTCGATCAAAACTTGGGCGGTGCTGCAGTCCCAAATTGACTATCGATACATCGAAGTGTTGTGTTTGTATAGAAACGCCACTATGTCAGTCCGAGTTCAGGACAAGAGCGCAAAACCAATTCAACTGCAGAAAGGTGTTAGACAGGGAGACGTCATGTCCCCGAAACTCTTTACCACTGCATTGGAAGATGTTTTCAAGCTCTTGGATTGGAACGGATTCGGCATCAACATAAATGGCGAATACATCACTCACCTTCAATTTGCAGTTGATATTGTGGTCATCGCAGAATCGCTGGAGGACCTTGGTACCTTGCTCAACGACCTAAGCCGTGTCCCCGACTAATGGGTCTAAAAATGAACATGGACAAGACGAAAGTCATGTCTAATGCCCATGTCATTTTAGCACCGATCCTGGTCGGGAGTGCGCTTCTCGAAGTTGTCGACCACTATGTATACCTGGGACAAACTGTCCCGTTACGTAGATACAACTTCAAGAAAGAGGTCGATCGACGAATCCAGTTCGGCTGGGCAGCGTTCGAGAAGCTAAGGGAGATCTTCTTGTCCAATATTCCACAGTGTCTGAAGACGAAGGTCTACGACCAGTGTGTGTTACCAGTGATGACTTACGGCACAGACGCGTGGTCTCTGAATGTTGGCCTTATATCAAGGCTTAAAGTCACTCAGCGTGCTATAAAGCGGGTTATGCTTAGGATCTCTCTACGTGATAAGATCCGTAATACGGAAATCCATAGGAAAACGGGAGTGACCGACATAGCCCGCTGGGTCAGCATGCTGAAGTGGCAATGGGCAGGCCACATCGCTCGACGAACCGACAACCGTTAGAGAAGAAAGGTTCTCGAGTGGCGACTGCGTAACGTGTGTGGCGTTCTCTTGGGGAGGCCTATGTCCAGCAGTGGACGATGAAAGGCTGATGGATGGATGGATGGAATAGGGGGGAGCTTATTGTCGTCTGTTTATTACAAAATTCCGGGCTGCTACTGAGAATTTTTACTTTTGTGAAATAGCTCAATAGCACTGCCCGACCCGTGTATCGAACCCGAGATCTCATGATCACTCATGACTCATGTCACTTATACTATCACTGCGCCCACCGAGGCATTTGGATCAGATCACTCATAACAAAATTATTATGCTTTTACAACACAAACCCGTTTGTCCGTGTGGTGACGGACTAATAATACAAGTGTCACCTCCCCATTCTTTCCCACGGGTGTCGTATGAGGCGACTAAGAGAAGTTAGCAATTATCATCCATTGCATGACTGGTGGTAGGACTGGGTACCAAGTGGGAGTACTCACTTGGTATCGAGCCCGAGCGGGTTGGTACCAACATCTCTCGTGTGAACGTCCATAAAGCATATAGTTGCGTTTTTGGCTGTAGCAGGAGATAGCCGTTTATTCTTTCATTTCATATCTGTGAAATGAGTCCATTAGCGACGGTTATCATTTACCATCAGATGGGCTGTGGCGGCTCGTCTGCCATTATAGGCGATATTAAAAAAAAAACATATCACGATCGTTGAGACTTGGAATTCCCTACATAAATTTAAAATACCAGCCTTTCACAGAATATCAGTTTAAAGTACCTAATAGTAGGTAAGCCAACTATTTTGATCTCTGTTTTATGTTGTGAGAATCGAACCTGCGTCCCTTCCAATCCGGGGAAGTGCTCTAAGCCACTGAGCTACCGCACTGACCTTACTAAAGTTATATTTTTCCTCATTCACAAATAATTTATAGCTGAGCATGTCAAGTGCTAAAACACAGATCAAATTGTTTAAAAAATCGCACCATCAAATAGTATGAATTTTAATTGAAAAATTAAACTTACTATATTGGATTAATTAATGTAAATGCATCCGATAGGTGGCATTGGGAGATTGGGTATGGCCGAAAGGTCAGTCAAAACTATTGTTTCATTCGGTCAGTGAGAGCGCCAGAGCCCCCGTACTCATTCCCTACACTACTATTCCACGTATTCCTAAGTTTGCAACGTGCAATCAAAGTTGTAATCAGTATTTTTAGTGTTGTTGAGTTTGTGTTACCACTTACTATCAGGTGGGCGTGGATCATCCACCACCATAAGTAATAAGAAAGAATATAGAGTCTACTGTAATGTTTAAAAATATAACTAGCATTCGCCTATGGCATTATTTTTTTTTTTTAACATCTTCACATAACAATATTAAAGGCGAAAACTTCTTGGATCTCGTTGCAACTTAGCAAGATATAATCATACAAAACTCTGTCGCTGAACTTTCCACCGGCGGCTGTTAGTTCGCTACTTTGAAAATTTAAGAACCAATAGTTTTAATGTATGTACTTTGAAACTCTGTACAGAATACGGCAGTTGAGAATATATTAGTACAAGTTTTAGTAATGTTTGTAGTTCTTTTAGTAGTTATAGCTTAGGACAGGTATAACAAATTTATTGCCAAGGGCGCGAGATGTCTTCACTCGACTTCGACTCGCAGAAGGAAGCGACGGAGAGGGCCAGGGAGGTAGATCCCTTCGCTGACCGAAACCGCCGCAAGCGATTGAGGTGGAGCAGGCGCGAGTATAGAAGCGACGCTCGAAGAGGTTACCCGAAAGGTTAAACTGCCAGTGGCCTGCTAATAAAGGCGGACAGATGGTACATGGTGGGTTTATTTAGTGGGTAGGGGTCCGACGCCACCGTTTTCGTTGCCCCGAATGAGGGGGTGTGCGGTTAGGTACATTTTTTCTCGCCTTAACAAAAACATAGTAGAAGTAAAACTTCAACGGACAAGTGGATATTTCAAAGTAAAATATTTCAAACAAAAATATTAAAAAAATAGGTATTTAAGCAAAATTATGTTAACAATAAATATGATTAATTAACATTATTAATAAATATATATGATATGTACTTACACACCGCGAAGAATACCAACAGAGCAGATGTAACACCTATATATACGAGTATATATATTATATATATATATATATATATGTAATTATATTGTGGACCGTAACGTTTTTTCGTAACAGAAAAAATCCTAATACCTCGTCTATATCATAGATATATACATCTATGGTATATATAGAAGTTTTACTTCAAAAAGGTATACCTACCTAACAAACCTTTATAGCGCGCCAATCTGGCATGATTCATTTTATTATTGAGGAGTATGTTCATGATTAAAAAAGACTTACAACTTTAAACAAGCATACATTTTGAAATCAACGCACATTGTAGGTATGTACTTGACATACTTGTATTATATTGGTAGTCAAATAATTGGTACGGCGGGAGAGTGTGACCCAGACTGCCTGACGATGAGTCGCAGTTTCAATTTGAACTAATTGTCGCATTTTGCACTCCTCATAAGCGAAGCGTTGAGGTGTGTACTATTCTCGTTTCACGCAGAAAAACGAATTTTTCTAACTTAAAATGTCTTTATTTATCATATATTGCATTTGTAAAATAATATATACACACACATATCAAGATAAAACACTATTTTGATATTTTTGATGCCATTTTTTTTATTTAAACTAGTTAAAAAACTGTTTGAAAAAGTTCTGTCTTGGACGTCCGTTTGTTGTAGGTAATGTATGTTAACACGATAACGACCAAAATACTTTACTAATCAAGTCTTTTTTTTTCTTATACGAATTAGTATGATTTCGAATAGAGCCCTATCACTTTTTACGGTCTGATTCGATGTGGTTTAATTGTTATTAAATAAACAAAAAATAGTGAATATTTACGCTTGACTCGACACTAAAACCAGCGCTACGCTATACCTTATTTCGTGAGAACTTCTTGAACTATTTCTATAAACCAATATAGAACTTCTTAAAATTAGCGTTAGATGGCGTATAAGACATGAAAACCTCATTAGTACTTTTTGAAATTAGCGCTATGTGATTTATTGAATTTTGCCGTGTGGGGCCGGCTTTAGAATTGTCCCACCCCTCTCCTCCCATGGGAGTCGTAAGAGCCGACTGAGGGAATACGGGGGGAGTGGGCAGCAGCACTTCCTCGAGTATTAATAACATCCACTGCGATCGCCAACCCGCCTGCCAAGCGTGGCGATTACGGCAATATCCCCCAAAAAAAATGAGCACCCAACAAAAAACGGCCCTCAGTCACGGCAGCTCCGCTATTCCGTGGCCTAACGGTAGCGGGCCCGGTAACGGCGGAGCAGGGGGTGCGAAGAATCTCCGGTCGCGGATAGGCTACCATAAACAACGACCTCTGGCCCTGGTAACGCACAACGTCCGGACACTTCGGACCGACGAAAGAATCACCGAGCTGGAAGAGGAATTGAGCAAGATCCACTGGGACATTATGGGGTTGTCAGAAGTCCGAAGAGAGGGTGAGGGTACGACAATCCTCCAGTCCGGGAACTTGCTCTTCCACCGGGAGGGCGATCACCAGTCCCAAGGGGGTGTCGGGTTTATCGTTCGCAGGTCTCTCGTAGGCAACGTGGAGAGGATTGAAAGTGTGTCGAGTAGGGTAGCGTACCTTATACTCAGAGTAACCAAACGGTATTCGTTGAAGGTCATACAGGTTTACGCACCGACCTCTACACACTCCGATGACGAGGTGGAGGCCCTATATGAGGACATCTCGAAGGCCATCCACTTGTCTAAAACCTATTTCACGGTGGTTATGGGAGACTTTAACGCGAAACTAGGCAAAAGGACAGACGATGAGCTGAAGGTGGGGCACTATGGATTTGGGCAGAGGAACCACAGGGGCCAGATGCTGGCTGATTTTTTGGAGAAGGAAGGCCTCTTCATGATGAATTCCTTCTTCAGGAAGCAGCCCCAGCGAAAATGGACCTGGATTAGCCCTGATGGTTCAGTGAAAAACGAGATTGACTTCATCCTGTCGGACAAACGACACATATTCAATGATGTCTCAGTGATCAGCAGGATTAAAACTGGGAGTGATCACCGACTAGTCAGGGGCATCTTGAATATTAGAACAAAAGTCGAGAGGTCGCGTTTGATGAAGTCTACGCTCCGACCAACACCTGCCCAATACCAGAACCCCGAGAGCTTTCAGCTCGAACTACAAAATCGCTTGCAATGTCTAGATGAGTGTGAATCAGCGAGCGATACGAACAGCAGGTTCGTGCAAACTGTCCACGCCGTCGGGTCGACTTACTTCAAGGCCCGTCGCGTCAGTAGGAACCATAAACTCTCGGACCATACTCTCAAACTCATGGAGAGGAGAAAAGAAATGATAGTCCAGTCCTCAGCCGATTGGTCCTGCCTAAGGCGGTTAAACAGACAGATCTCCAAAGCTGTGCGACACGATATTCGCCAATTTAATACTACCCGTATTAAAGAGGCGATAGAGCGGAACCAAGGCTCGAAAGTGTTCGCAAGAGATCTGTCTGTTGGCCAAAGTCAGTTGACTAAACTGAGGACCAACAACGGCACTATCATTTCTTCTCGAGATGAGATCTTGGGAGAGGTCCAGCAGTTCTATGGACAGTTGTACAGATCCCAGAGCCCTGCTGTTGGCTTGGTCCAAGACCCCAGATCCAAGCTAACTCGGCACTTTACCGAAGATATCCCGGACGTCAGCCTGTATGAGATCAGAATGGCTCTCAAACAACTAAAGAACGGAAAGGCACCGGGAGACGACGGAATCACTACAGAGCTTCTGAGAGCAGGCGGAAAGCCGGTCTTAAAAGCTCTTCAGAGGCTGTTCAATTCCGTCGTTCTCGGGGGCGACGTTCCAGAGTCGTGGACCAGAAGCGTGGTGGTGCTGTTCTTCAAGAAAGGTGACAGAACCCTCTTGAAGAACTATAGACCCATCTCGCTCTTGAGCCACGTCTATAAGTTGTTTTCGAGGGTCATTACAAATCGACTCACGCGCAGGCTTGACGACTTCCAGCCTCCCGAACAAGCCGGGTTCCGAAAAGGCTATAGTACCGTAGACCACATTCACACGCTACGCCAGATTATACAGAAAACCGAAGAATACAATCGGCCTCTGTGTCTGGCGTTTGTGGACTACGAGAAAGCCTTCGATTCGATCGAAACTTGGGCGGTGCTGCAGTCCCTTCAGCGGTGCCAAATTGACAATCGGTACATCGAAGTGCTGAAGTGCTTGTATAGAAACGCCACCATGTCAGTCCGTGTTCAGGACAAGAGTACGGGACCGATCCAACTGCAGAGAGGTGTTAGACAGGGAGACGTTATGTCCCCGAAACTCTTCACCGCTGCATTGGAAGATGTCTTCAAGCTCTTGGACTGGACCGGATTCGGCATCAACATCAATGGCGAATACATCACTCACCTTCGATATGCCGACGACATCGTAGTCATGGCAGAATCTCTGGAGGACCTTGGCACCATGCTCAATGATCTCAGCAGGGTTTCCCGACTAGTGGGTCTCAAAATGAACATGGACAAGACGAAAGTCATGTCTAATGTCCATGTCATTTCAGCACCGGTCCTAGTCGGGAGTGCGCTTCTCGAAGTTGTCGACCATTATGTCTACCTGGGACAAACAGTCCAGTTAGGTAGGCACAACTTCGAGAAAGAGGTCAATCGACGAATCCAACTCGGCTGGGCAGCGTTCGGGAAGCTAAGGAAGATCTTGTCGTCCAATATTCCGCAGTGTCTGAAAACGAAGGTCTACGACCAGTGTGTGTTACCAGTGATGACATACGGAACAGAGACGTGGTCTCTGAATGTTGGCCTCATATCAAGGCTCAAAGTCGCTCAGCGGGCCATGGAGCGTGCTATGCTTGGTATTTCCCTACGTGATCGAATCCGTAATACGGAGATCCGTAGGAGAACGAGAGTGACCGACATAGCCCGCCGGGTTGCCATGCTGAAGTGGCAATGGGCAGGCCACATCGCTCGACGAACCGATAACCGTTGGGGACGAAAGGTTCTCGAGTGGCGACCATGTATCGGACGGTGCAGCGTAGGACGGCCCCCCACCAGATGGACCGATGATCTGGTCAAAGCTGCGGGGAGCCGTTGGATGCGGTCGGCACAGGACCGCTCGTTGTGGCGTTCTCTTGGGGAGGCCTATGTCCAGCAGTGGACGTTAAAAGGCTGATGGATGGGTGGATGGATGGATTTATTGAAAACTACTTAGTAAGAACAGTAAATTATTGGTTACTTATCAAATAATCAACTTTATTGTGAAAAATGAAGATTATGAGGCGCGCACTTTTGGATTTTTTTTTATTTTCTGTAATAAGTATAGGTAGTTCTTTTGTTTCTACTATCGTATTTGTAATTCACGTAATTATGTGTAACAGAGAGTCTGTTATACATAATCTGAATTACGTGAATGTGAAATGAATGACCGCGGGCGATTTGTTTTGAGAATATTATTATTTCGATGTATTTCTTGAGGCTTAACAAATATAAGCTGTGAATAACTATATAAAAAATTGGATTTCAATAAAATTCTACTTAAAACATTAATCTAAATCCAATGTGTGACTTGGAGTACCTAAGCAGAGACAGGCAACAACTTTGTATTTACTATTTAGAGATTAGTTAATTTACAAGCAGTGCACAACTTAGAAATTTGTGTTGAAAGTATAACTCAAATAAAATTGGTTGTTACTGTTAACAGGGTTTAAGCTCCGATAGAAATTTGGGGTTTTATCCCACTAACATAGCATCACGCCTGTAGCCCCTAAGAGGTAGGCAGAGGTGTATTACATACCCACGGTTCGCCAGCTGTGTTTAAGTCCCACGTAATAAGCAAGCCTATTGACGTCTACTGGGCACATTTCCAAACTCCGAGCTGCTACTGAGAATTTTTCTTTAAATGAAAAAGCTTAATAAAACTGCCCGACCCGGGGATCAAACCCGAGACCTCATGATCAGCAGTCGCACCCACTATACATGTAAAGCAGTAGTCTACTTGGAGACCAATAAACTACCAAGCCGAGGTTTGGACTAAGTAAACCCCTCGGCGCACAACTTTTACTTTTTGAAGTCATATGTGAATTTAGTTTCAGGTTTTCGCTTGCGCTGTGCTTCGCAAAACAATACTTTCTGATATTTACGCGAATGTTACACATTTTGAAATAAAACTTCGTTTACGGAATCTATCGCGTTTACTTAATTTTACTACTATCCCGACGTTTCGAATACTTTACAGCATTCATGATCACGGGTGGACTTAGATGATAGACGTCCAAAGCTGATATGTTATTTCAACGGTCTCGTCTACCCACAGTATATGATTTTACAAAATTTTTGGTTTATTTATTTTAACCCACCTAATAGTCGTTTAGAAACACAATTAAAATATTTACTTTAAATTTTTTATGCTTACAATGTATGAGACTAAGTTAGTATATTAAAATGAGTATAATACTCCTCTTTAAACTAAAATTTTTTGTTTTTATTTAGTGCTCAAAAATTCTACCATAAACTACCAATTACTACCAGTAAGAAGACAATCTTGGTTATTAGTTTATATTATTAAATATATTGATTTTGCCAGAAGCTAAGTCTAAAAAGCTACCACCGGATCGGAACGCGGCCTGACTGAGAAAGATCCGGCCAGAAAACTCAGTAGGCAACAACTGTTATGGATTATTAAATTTTTGTACGGAATTACTGAAAGCTAATTAAGTTTAAAAATTTTTTAAAAGGCAATATATATAATACTAAAACTAATCACTACTGTGGGTTTTGTCTACACAATAAGCGCTAACTGTGTCTTGCAATCTTGTGGTGTGCCTTCTTGTGTTCTGTTTGGTGAGGCCTATCACAGGATTCCAGCTTGATGGTAAGACCCAGCCGTCTTCTCTATTGAAATTGGGATGTTTCTTAATTTCAATAGCCTCACGTATCATTCTAGGGCGATATCGATGTTCTTTTGCGAGGATTTGAGGTTTGTCAAACCTAATGTAATGGCGGGTGTGGTCCTGTGTGTGCTCACAAATTGCAGACTTTGTATAGCGACGGTGCTTCACATCAGCTATGTGTTCTTTGATCCGAGTTGTTATGGATCTCTTTGTTTGCCCAATGTAGGAGAGACCACAATCACAATCCAGCTTGTATACTCCTGCATCCTGTAAAGGTATATGGCACTTGACAGGTGGTAAAAATTGACTAATTCTTTTGAGTGGCTTATAGTAGGTTTTGATTGAAGCTTTTTTGAGAATGTAGCCAATCTTGTCAGTGACTCCTTTAACATAGGGCAGGACTGCAGGGAGGCGCTCAACTGTGGGTGGCTTCACTCGGTTTCTGTGACGGCGGCGTGGAACCTGCAGCTTATTAGCATGTAAAACTTTCTTTACATGCTGCAACTCCCCAGCCAGGTGTTCTTCATCACAGATTCCTTGTGCTCTCTGAAACAAAGATTTAGACACGGTAGCCAACTGTGAAGGATGGTGATGAGACTCTCCATTCAGGTACTTATCAGTATGGGTTTTCTTTCGATACACTGTATGACTCAAGGTGTTGTTAGGGTTACGGATTACCATAACATCTAAGAAAGCTAAAGAGTTATTTGACTCCAGTTCCATAGTGAATTGAATTTTAGGATTGATGGAGTTCAGATGGTTTAGAAATACGGTTACTTTATCAGATGGTAATATAGTGAAAGTGTCATCTACATACCGCTTGTAGAAACGGGGGACCACAGGTGAGGTTTTTAGGGCAGTCTCCTCGAAGTCTTCCATGAATATGTCAGCAACAACGGGAGAGACTGGCGAACCCATGGCCACTCCGTCCACTTGCTTGTAGAAGCCATCATTCCACATAATGTAGCCAGATGTGAGGCAGTACTTTAACAGTTCAGCGTATTCCATAGGTATGTTGTTCTCTGATAGTTTCTTAGATACAATTCTGATGCAGTCTTCCACAGGTAAGCAGGTAAAAAGGGACTGGACATCAAAACTCACCATAGTTTCATTGTTAGCGAGATGAAGGTGTTTAATCTCACTTACAAAATGGTATGAATCTTTTATGAACGCATCTGTGTGTCCTCGGAGTTGTGAGAGAACTTTGGCCAGTAACTGAGCGACTTTATAGGTAGGTGAGTCGATCTGACTTACAATAGGTCGTAGTGGTGCGTTCGGTTTGTGTATCTTAGGCAACCCATACAATTTAGGTGGCTTTGCGCAAGGTGGTATCAGGGTTTTTACATCTAGATTCAATGCTTCGGAGTGCTGGTTAAGTAACTTTTTCATGTTATTTAGTGTACAGTTGGTCGGGTCGGTTCTGACCTTTTCATAGGTAGACTCATCCGATAAAAGGTGTTCAATTTTAGCATTATAATCTGACGTGTCCATCACCACAGTAGCGTTACCTTTATCTGCGCGCAGGATAACGCTACTGTGGTGATGGACACGTCAGATTATAATGCTAAAATTGAACACCTTTTATCGGATGAGTCTACCTATGAAAAGGTCAGAACCGACCCGACCAACTGTACACTAAATAACATGAAAAAGTTACTTAACCAGCACTCCGAAGCATTGAATCTAGATGTAAAAACCCTGATACCACCTTGCGCAAAGCCACCTAAATTGTATGGGTTGCCTAAGATACACAAACCGAACGCACCACTACGACCTATTGTAAGTCAGATCGACTCACCTACCTATAAAGTCGCTCAGTTACTGGCCAAAGTTCTCTCACAACTCCGAGGACACACAGATGCGTTCATAAAAGATTCATACCATTTTGTAAGTGAGATTAAACACCTTCATCTCGCTAACAATGAAACTATGGTGAGTTTTGATGTCCAGTCCCTTTTTACCTGCTTACCTGTGGAAGACTGCATCAGAATTGTATCTAAGAAACTATCAGAGAACAACATACCTATGGAATACGCTGAACTGTTAAAGTACTGCCTCACATCTGGCTACATTATGTGGAATGATGGCTTCTACAAGCAAGTGGACGGAGTGGCCATGGGTTCGCCAGTCTCTCCCGTTGTTGCTGACATATTCATGGAAGACTTCGAGGAGACTGCCCTAAAAACCTCACCTGTGGTCCCCCGTTTCTACAAGCGGTATGTAGATGACACTTTCACTATATTACCATCTGATAAAGTAACCGTATTTCTAAACCATCTGAACTCCATCAATCCTAAAATTCAATTCACTATGGAACTGGAGTCAAATAACTCTTTAGCTTTCTTAGATGTTATGGTAATCCGTAACCCTAACAACACCTTGAGTCATACAGTGTATCGAAAGAAAACCCATACTGATAAGTACCTGAATGGAGAGTCTCATCACCATCCTTCACAGTTGGCTACCGTGTCTAAATCTTTGTTTCAGAGAGCACAAGGAATCTGTGATGAAGAACACCTGGCTGGGGAGTTGCAGCATGTAAAGAAAGTTTTACATGCTAATAAGCTGCAGGTTCCACGCCGCCGTCACAGAAACCGAGTGAAGCCACCCACAGTTGAGCGCCTCCCTGCAGTCCTGCCCTATGTTAAAGGAGTCACTGACAAGATTGGCTACATTCTCAAAAAAGCTTCAATCAAAACCTACTATAAGCCACTCAAAAGAATTAGTCAATTTTTACCACCTGTCAAGTGCCATATACCTTTACAGGATGCAGGAGTATACAAGCTGGATTGTGATTGTGGTCTCTCCTACATTGGGCAAACAAAGAGATCCATAACAACTCGGATCAAAGAACACATAGCTGATGTGAAGCACCGTCGCTATACAAAGTCTGCAATTTGTGAGCACACACAGGACCACACCCGCCATTACATTAGGTTTGACAAACCTCAAATCCTCGCAAAAGAACATCGATATCGCCCTAGAATGATACGTGAGGCTATTGAAATTAAGAAACATCCCAATTTCAATAGAGAAGACGGCTGGGTCTTACCATCAAGCTGGAATCCTGTGATAGGCCTCACCAAACAGAACACAAGAAGGCACACCACAAGATTGCAAGACACAGTTAGCGCTTATTGTGTAGACAAAACCCACAGTAGTGATTAGTTTTAGTATTATATATATTGCCTTTTAAAAAATTTTTAAACTTAATTAGCTTTCAGTAATTCCGTACAAAAATTTAATAATCCATAACAGTTGTTGCCTACTGAGTTTTCTGGCCGGATCTTTCTCAGTCAGGCCGCGTTCCGATCCGGTGGTAGCTTTTTAGACTTAGCTTCTGGCAAAATCAATATATTTAATAATATAAACTAATAACCAAGATTGTCTTCTTACTGGTAGTAATTGGTAGTTTATGGTAGAATTTTTGAGCACTAAATAAAAACAAAAAATTTTAGTTTAAAGAGGAGTATTATACTCATTTTAATATACTAACTTAGTCTCATACATTGTAAGCATAAAAAATTTAAAGTAAATATTTTAATTGTGTTTCTAAACGACTATTAGGTGGGTTAAAATAAATAAACCAAAAATTTTGTAAAATCATATACTGTGGGTAGACGAGACCGTTGAAATAACATATCAGCTTTGGACGTCTATCATCTAAGTCCACCCGTGATCATGAATGCTGTAAAGTATTCGAAACGTCGGGATAGTAGTAAAATTAAGTAAACGCGATAGACTTCGCAAAACAAGTTAAGACGGTGCTAGAGACAGAGAAGTTAGTGTCACGGTAAAGTTATTATGAGCAGATGCGATTGTCGTCAAGCAATTCAATATCCATGTGTATACTCGTATTTATCTTCCATTTTATGCCATCTAACCTTTACTACAATAACGCAATTGAATATTGACATCTATATGAGGAGTTTATTAATAATCGTTTTTTTATTGCTTATGTTGGCAGACAACCCACGGCCCATGAGATGGTAAGTGGTAACCGCAACTAATGGACTTAAGGAATAGTAAGAATACTGCTATGCTGCTGCTCACAACTTAATTTCGTAGATAGTTAATGACCCCGTTATAAATAAAGCACTCCAAGGTATTTCACAGTCGTTTGCACAGAAGACGGTGTACCGGCCTGGTCGGCCTACATAACAATAGAGTAGTCCATTAGTTAAACGATGGTTTAGATTTGCGAAATTAATTTAAAAGGAATAAATTATAGATTAACAAACTAAAAATACACTACGAACTAAAAAAATTAAAATAATGTAACCTGTGGCGTTCCACGAAGGTTTATACCGAGTGTCGGATCTTTGTGGACCGCTGAATTAGATTTATATTAAACACAAAGTGAATAATGTGAAATCGAAAATAACAGTCACGAGCAGGATTTGAACCTGCATCTCCTGGATAGCGTCCAGATGCTTTGCCAATTCAGCCATCGTGTCAATTGCTCCTGACTGCTAATTTCGATAACACATTCATACTTAACATCTTTGGGTGACGTGTGCGCCATCTGTCGGCAGTATTTTCATACATCATACCGACCAGTTAAACTTAATTTTACAATTAAGATTTTTACCTAATAATGACGCAAACCCTATAAATATTTAGATATTTTTATATATTTTTTTTGCATTTGACATGCTTAGCACTATACATTAAACACAAAGTGAAAAATGTGAAATCGAAAATAACGTCACCCAAAGACGTTAAGTATGAATGTGTTATCGAAATTAGCAGTCAGGAGCAATTGACACGATGGCTGAATTGGCAAAGCATCTGGACGCTATCCAGGAGATGCAGGTTCAAATCCTGCTCGTGACTGTTATTTTCGATTTCACATTATTAACTTTGTGTTTAATGTATAGTGCTAAGCATGTCAAATGCTAAAAAAATATATAAAAATATCTAAATACTTTTTATAATTTTTGATTGTCAGATATTATTAGACAAATAAACGTAGTGTTATATGCTCTTTGGACAAATAGATAGCAAAAGGGAAACTAAAAAATATTGTCCATCAATCCATCCATCGCCTTTTAACGTCCACTACTGGACATAGGCCTCCCCAAGATAGTGCCGTAATCGCCACGCTTGGCAGGCGGGTTGACCATCGCAGAATGGTGTTAAACGTTTCCCAGGAGTATGCTGCTGCCCATTCCCCTGGTGCTCCCTTAATCGGTTTTTACGACACCCGCGGGCAAGTAAGGGGTGGTGACATATCGTATCGTACTAGTTTAATACTAACCTGTAATTAATAGATGCATCTCTACTAAATATACTAGAAATTTTGTACCATCATTTCTCTTATCAGATTATTTCTTGAGCGCAAGCTTAAGATTGTTTCAGATTTTCTCGCAGATTAAAGGCTGTATTTAACATCAAAGACGCCGTGGAAGTTGTTAAATATAATTATATAATATTTAAGCGCAAACGATCGTGACTAAAGTTTTGTACAAGTTAAGAGAAAATAAATTTATAGCCGCAACTGCTATGTATCATGAAAGATAAATGTGAAACGGAAAATTTTACTAAGGATGAATTTCGAATCTATGACTTCTGTAAAACCATTCCATACGTTTTGAACACTATGCTACCGTACTCTTTTAAAGTACATATTATTATTTTGTTAATGAGGAAAAAGAAAACTTTAGTGCGAGCGGGAACCACCCCGCGGGAACCTTCACTTATAATTTGTACTTTAAAGTAGCTGACTTGACATGCTCAAGTCTTAAGGCTAAAAATACAGATCGAAATGTTTAAAAAATCACGTCATTAAATAGTATGAATTTTAAGCAGGTTCGTTTCCCGCTCGCACTAAAGTTATCTCCTTTCTCTTCCCTCATTCACAAAATAATAATTTGAACTTTAAAGTAGTTGAGCAAGTCAAGTGCTAAAAATACAGATCAAAGCGTACTTTTTTACTTTACGTCTTTAATGTATATTGGCTTTGCCGAATCTCAGAGATTCCACGACATCTACTTTACACACTTTTTTTCCAATCATGATAAGCTTTCCTCACTTTCTCAATCCATTTCTATTCCTCTGTTGATTACTGATCTCCTCTCAGAGTGAGATCGATTTAGGCCGTAGTACATCATGCTGCATAGTGTCCATTGTAGATTGGTGGACTTCACAAGCCTTTGAGAAAATGTGCAAGGTTGTACGTCTTCTCAGGAGCAATGACATTTTCTTAAAAAATACACACATAATTTCGAATATTTCGAATAATCAGTTGCCTTGCGTTCTCAACTTCAGTTTTTTTTATAGCTGCTATACTAATCAGCATTCTAAAGCATTCCCGCCGGCAATAGGAGATGTAATATATGTCGTTGTTGATTTAAACTACGATATGTGGTCTTCGGTGTAATTTATTATATTTATTTCTGTTCTTGTACAATGGATTCTTATTAATTAATATTTAAGCAATATGGTACGTGAGAGCTCTCTAGTAATAGTGGGTGATGACCAAAGAGTATATTCTACTTGTTAATTGTGTGTACCACAGACAAATTAGTGTTGCTACTTTTTAGAGTAACGTCCCGTTACTACATCATCCCCTTTTAAAAGAAAATTTAACTTATAAAGCTTTCTTAATCTGTTTCCAAAGTTATCTATTCCCAATACAAATTTTCTATTGACTTTTAATGCAATTACTCTTCATCCCCTTTTACATTTAAAATTACTTATCAAATCTATATAATACTAACAATTTTTAACTTATTACATTATTAATGTATATATACAGTTACACACTCAACCAGCGAGGACCTCATCCCGGTGAAACACAAAATCTATGCTGGTCGTATGAAGAAAGAGGTTCTAATATAGTTAACATTATTTCTATCTCTTACATTATATGACCTATTCCCATTCAAACCAACTACTGTACCTTCTAACCACACATTTTTTTGTACATCTTTCTTAAATCATATGTTTTGACCAATTACAAATTCTTTTTTACTTCTACTACTTTTATTATAATTTTTTATATTCCTATCCAATTGTTTACTAAACTGCTGTTCTACATTATCATTTAACTTTGGTTGCAAATATTTATGTGAAGTTATTAATTTGGTTCTTAAATTCCTATTCATTAACAGTTCACAAGGAGAAAAGTTTGTTCCTGACACTGGTGAAACTCTATACTTCAATAAAGCTACTCTAAAATCTGTGTTATCTTCATTACATTTATATAATATTTTCTTAGCTATTTGAACTCCTCTCTCGGCCATCCCGTTAGACTGTAAATATCTAGGACTACTATATGTATATTTGAATCCCCATTCCTGTGCAAATAGTTTGCATTCTCTAGAATCAAATGGTACATGATCTGATACAATCTCACTAGGTACACCAAAGTTACTAAATATATCTATTAATCTGTTATTAGCTGTGTTAGACGTTTTATTTTTCAGAATCATAATATCTAACCATTTAGAGTAATAATCATAAATTACTAAATAGTTTTTCTTCATAAATTCCATAATGTCAATACCTAATTTTAAAAATGGTAAGCTAGGAACTGAATGTGACATCAATGGTTCTTTTACATTATTGTTTTGATATGTTTGATAGGGAAAACATTTTTTCACAAATTCTTCAATATGACTATCTATATGTGGCCAGAAATATAACTGTCTTGCTAATTGTTTCATTTTAGACATGCCTATGTGCCCTTCATGTAATGTTTTTATAATTGACAATCTTAGCTCTTTAGACACAATTAACCTATCTTTATAAAATACTAATTTATTATCAAAAGATAAATCATTTTTTAACTTATGATAACTATGTAAACAATTTGGAATATTCTTGCTACAAGGCCAACCATTCTTAATAAATTCAATTAATTCTATCAACTCACTATCCTTTGCGCTTTCACTTATTAAACGCGATTTTTGTTGTTCTGTGCATTCTAAATTTTGTGCAAGGCCCACACAATGTATAACCTCATGCATATAAGACTCATCAACATCCTTAGTTTCCTGATAAGAACGCGATAGTAAATTGCTATGTACATGAATTTACCCTTGTAAGTATTTAAATTATATTTTATTTTAATAATTTAAGTTTTAATCTTTGCAATCTAGGTGATGGTATTTCATGCAAATATTTTTTTAAAAGACATTCTAAAGGTTTATGATTATTGAGAATAATTATTTTATGACCATAAATAAAATAATGAAATTTTTTAGTAGCCCAAACAACACTTAACAATTCTTTTTCTATTTGGGAGAAATTTTTCTCTGACTGTGTTAGACTACGTGATGCAAAACAAACAGGTTTGTTATTTTGTAATAAGCAACAACCAATACCATCCTTAGACGCATCACATTGTACTACAATGGGCAATTTGCTATTGAAGTTCTGTAATATTGGAGCTTGAGTTATTTTTTCTTAAGATTATTATAAATATTTTCATGAACTTCAGTCCAAATCCACTCTATATACTATTTTAACAGTAAATGTAACGGTGATGCTATATTGGCCATATTTGGTATAAATTTCCTTAAATAACTTACCATACCAAGAAATCTTTGTAATTCTTTTTTATTAGTAGGACTTTTCATATTTAATATAGCATTAACCCTATCTGGGTCTATTTTCATGCCTTTTTCTGAAAATATATGACCAAAATACTTTACTTCTTTTAATTTAAATTGGAATTTATTCTTATTAAATCTTACATTATGTTCCAACGCTCTTTCAAAAACATTATTCAATATTGCATCATGTTCCTGCTCTGTATTACCATAGATTAATAAATCATCACAGTATACAATAACACCCGGTATGTCTCCAAAGGCCATTTCACTATACCGTTGAAATATTTCCGGCGCAACTAACAAACCGAATGGCATACGTAAAAATTTATAACAACCATAAGGACTATTAAAAGTACAAAGGTTATTTGACTCCTCACTTATTTTAATATTATAAAAACCATCTGATAAGTCTAATACTGAGAAATATTTCTTATTACATAATTAAGAGACTATTTCCTCTATAGTAGGAATCAAATAATGTTCTCTAATTAATACTTTATTAAGATCTTTGGGATCTAAGCAAATTCTTAAAGAACCATCTTTCTTTTCAATTATAACCAAATTGCTTACAAAACTTTTCGGGTGCTCAACTCTCGCAATGATTTTATGCTTCTAACTTGTCTGCGAGTCGCTTCATAAGTGCATTAGGCACTCTCCGTGGAGGTCTCACTACAGGCTCTACACCAGGTTGAATGCGTAGCTGCAGAGGACTCTTAAATTCACCAACACCCTGAAACAGTTTATTATTAATATGAATTATGTGTTCCTTGTTAATATCAGACTGATTCTCAGTTTTAATCATATTTATATTAGTATTCTTTATAAAGTTAAGTTTTAACAGTGAACTTAAACCAAGTATGGGTCTAACTTGCTCTTTTATTATTACAAATTCCAAGTTTAAACATTAAGTTTCCTCATTATTAATATTATTACAAACTTTTAATGTAATTTTCCCTAATGGCACTAATTTGCCACCACCGAAGACCTCTATTATGATTCTAGTCTCGGATAAATTTATATCTTTGTCATCATCGACTATTTTCATTAAATCGCTTAAGTAAATCACATTAACCTGTGCCCCTATATCACATTTAAGACATACTTTCTTATTTTGTACTTTTAACATCTCTGTCCACTCATTATTTTTTAAATTTATGGTGCAAACTAGTCATAAATCATGTACATAATTCAGTTGGCATTTTTCATCAATATTATGTACTTTTTTGTCGACTTTACCAAGCCTGCACCCTACACTGAAGTGATTCATCTTATTACATTTATGACATTGTTTACCATAAGCCGGGCATTGCCTCTGACCATGTTCAGTATTGCATTTTTTTATAGTTATAATATTTTTTATTGAAATACCCTTTATTATTACTATTATTATTAACCTTAATTTTATTGTACTTAGCTTTGTAATCTAACACGGTGTGTTGCTGCGGTGTCCTCTTTGACTGCACTGCATGAACCTCAGGGTTAGCCAGCACCTTCATATGTTCCCTGGACAGCTCAGCAGACCGACAAATGTCTAAAGCCTTGGCGATCGTGAAATCCTTGACTTCAAGAAGCTTTTGCTGCATCCGCTGTTCCTTGACCCCTATGACGATCCTATCTCGTATCATACGTTCTTTCTGCTCACCGAAATTGCAGTTATCAGCCAACTTCCTAACTACTGTATAAAACGCATCAAACGATTCTTGATACCACTTGTTAAAATTATAGCTGTTTATAACCTCATTCTGTTTTGGTTTGAAGTAGTCATAATAATTTTTTACGACATCCTCCAGTTTCGCCTTCTCCTCCTTTTTCAACACATTAAAATATAATTCTTGTGCTTGTTGGCCAAAGCAGTTTAGCGAAATTGCCGCTTTTCGTGTTTCTGATAATTTTTCAAACCCAACAGCCATCATGAATATCTTGAAAGTTTGTAAAAACCGCTGCCATTGTGGAAACCAATTGTCTAGATTATCCAAATTTAGACCTCTTGGCATTTTATACTCTACCGCACACATATTATCCACGTCGAATTTGCCTTCTTCCGACATTTCCTCCTTTTTATAGAAATCGTGCACGTGCTTAAATGTTCTTCTTTCGCCCGTAGGTAGTTTTTTCAAATCTTGTTTAATCCTTCCTGCTGCGCCATGTAATATATGTCGTTGTTGATTTAAACTACGATATGTGGTCTTCGGTGTAATTTATTATATTTATTTCTGTTCTTGTACAATGGATTCTTATTAATTAATATTTAAACAGTATGGTACGTGAGAGCTCTCTAGTAATAGTGGGCGATGACCAAAGAGTATATTCTACTTGTTAATTGTGTGTACCACAGACAAATTAGTGTTGCTACTTTTTAGAGTAACGTCCCGTTACTACAGGAGATACATAAGTTTAAAGTTAACGTAAGCATTTACCTAGATGATTTTCTCGAAAAGAACTTAAACAGTTATGTCGCCTCTTGGGTGTAATAGTGGATCTGCATAGAAGCAGCTCATGATAGCTCACCAGTAAGACTAAGTACCTACTGCAAATACAGTGGTATCTTGTTCAATTTCTTATCTGCAGTCTGAGGATAAGAGGAAGGAGGTTTGGGCCTCCGGCGCTCTCATACATCATACAAAAAATACCACAGTAGAAGTACACACTCTTATTTTACTTTAACCGCAGCTGTCATCACTGGCGGAGAAATGCTGTTGGCGGTGTCGCTTGACATCGCCAACGCATTTAATAGTCTGCCATTCAGCTGCATCAGGGAGGCGCCCCGGTATATACGATATACGAGGTGCCTATATACCTAAGGTGGCTGGTGGCGGACTATCTAGATGGCCGCAGCGTCGTCTATCAGAGTCGCATAGGGGACGTTGTGAGGAGACCCATGTCATGCGGTGTCCCACAGGGTACGGTCCTGGGGCCACTCCTGTGGGACATCGGTTACGACTGGGTGTTGCGCTGTCGGCTACCCCCCCTGGGCTGGCGGTCGTCTGCTATGCGGATGACACGCTGGTCGTGGCCCGGGGTGGAAACTTCGAGGACGCAGCGTTCTTGGCCACCTTAGGGACCTCGGAGGTGGTCAGGGGAATCGGGGCGCTGGGGCTTAGGGTGGCCCTGGACAAGTCGGAGGCCCTATTTTTCCATAGGCCCCGACGTCGGCCACCTGCTGGCACCTCGATCAAAAAGGACAGGGTCCAGATTGGGGTGCAGGCCCAGATTAAGTATCTAGGTCTGGTGCTGGACGGGCGGTAACGCTCTCGCGAGCACTTCCGCCAACTGTCCCCGAGGCTCGTCGGCGCAGCGTCCGCCCTTGCACGGCTCATGCCGAATATGGGTGGACCCAACAATGCGTGCCGACGGCTTTACGCGAGGGTGGTCCAGTCGATGGCGCTGTACGGCGCACCCGTGTGGGCGGAGTCCCTGGACGCACTGAACAGGGTTCTTCTGTGGAGACCACATAGAGTCGTTGTGTCCAGGGTCATACGCGGATACCGCACGGTGTCGACGGAGGCGGCCAGCACGTTGGCCGGAATCCCTCCGTGGACTTGAAGGCGGAGGTGCTCGCCGAGGTGTATCTGCGAGCGTCGCAAGAGCGGGAGGGGGGCGGACGCCCCCTACCCAGGGAGGTGGCCAGGTGGCAGGGCGACGCCCGCCGAGCTGCCATGGCCAGGTGGAGGCCACGGTTGGAGGCGCCCCGGGCTGGTCTTTGGACCGTAGGAGCGCTCCAGCCGGTGCTGGAGTAGTGGGCGGGGCGACGGCATGGAGTCCTTCCGACTGGTGCAGGTGCTGTCGGGGCACGGTTGCTTCGGCAGATACCTGCACATAGTCGCAAGTAGGAAAGTGACTCCGGGCTGTCACCACTGCGGCTGTGATGAGGACAGGCGCGGCACGCGCTTGAGTCGTGCCCGGCTTGGGCCAAGCAGCGCCGTGAACTCGTCGCGGAAATAGGGGGGGACCTCTCGCTGCCGAGCGTCGTCAGAGCGATGCTTGGCAGTGACAGGAACTGGGCCGTGGTCGCTGCCTTCTGCGAGGAGGATATCTCGCGGAAAGAAGCGGCGGAGAGAGCCAGGGAGGAGGATTCTTCCGCTGACCCAAACCGCCGCCAGCGACCGGGGCGGCGCAGGCGCAGGTACTTGCGCCTCATGCCGCTCTAGCTGAGGCTGCGGGTGGATGGACCTGGGGCCTCCCGAGAAGGTGCGACACTCCGTGCGCGGATGCGTTGCACAGTAGAGGGTACCCAAAAGGGTAAGCCGCCGACGGACCATCGAAGGAATGTAACATAGTTCCAGTGGCCCGCCAATAAAGGCGGAGAGACGGCACACGGCGGGTTTCTTTAGTGGCTGCAGGCCCCACACTACCCTGTTCCTTGCACCGAACGACGCGGTGTGCGGTTAGGAACATTTTTTCCCGCCTTAACAAAATAAAAGGGTGGTACTTCCCCCCACCACCGAAGGAATGTAACATAGTTCCAGTGGCTCGCTAATAAAGGCGGAGAGACGGCACACGGCGGGTTTCTTTAGTGGGTGCAGGCCCCACACTACCCTGTTCGTTGCCCCGAACAATGGGGTATGCGGTTAGGAACATTTTTTCCCGCCTTAAAAAAAAAATGGTGGTACTTCCCCGATCGAGCCGGCCTATTTATGCTGGGACAAGCAAAGTTCTATCACTAGTACACATGCCTGATTTTTTTCTGAGCATATTGTAAATTACCCAAATCCCTGTCTTAGAGGACATCAATGCCCACAGTAATGTTTTGCAAAATATAAGGGATGACCACTACCATTGGTAAGAATTTCAGTGTTGAAGTAAATCTCGGCTCAAGCACGCTATTCTAGTTTAAAATACGAGGTGGATCGCTATTTCAACTTTCAACTTTTTTTTATTTCAACTTTTTGTCCATTTCTAACGTTAGGGCTATCTCTTGTCCAAGTCCTTTATTTAAACTATTTTTAATGGAATTTTCAATAGACAGCAGATCAATAGGTTTTATGATGGAGCTTAACTTACTATATTGGAATAAAATGTATGGAAATGTATCCGATAGCTTAGCGGTCCAGAACACATCCCCGGATTGAATAGACGAAGTTTCAAATCCTGCTCGCAGCAAAACAAGAAAAAAGTAGAAAGTTAATGTTTTTTAGTTAAACCTCATTATATTCTATTTATACTCCAATTTACTGTAGAAATTGCGTATATGTGAATTTATTTAATATTTATTAATTTCGTAATTCAATCTTCTAAGCACAGAGTAATTATAAACAAGGCCTGAGAATTTAACAGGCTCTGAAAAGAGTTTTTAATTAAAAAAATAACGTATTAAATTATAGATTCTTCGTCTAAATCTCAGACTAAGAACCTGATAGACGGAGCCACGGCGTGGTAGCACTTGAAACAGCAATATTTTTTTTAAATGTTTCCAGGTTGACAAATATTTAAAAATATTTGGGCAAATTAAACGATAGTTAGAATGAGGTCTGTAACTTGGTCGTAAATAAGAAACTCTTCGTAACAAATATTTTATTCACAACGTTTATCAAAATAATTATTTAAAAGTAAATCTACCATCCCTTCTATTCATTCAACCGTCAGTCTTTAAACGTCCACTGCTGGACATTGGCCTCCCCAAGAGAGCACCAGAACTAGCGGGCTTGTGCTGACTGCATCCAATGGCTCCCTGCAGCTTTGACCAAATATTTGGTCAATCTGGTGGGAGGCCATATTACGCTGCGCTGTCCGATACGTGGTCGCCACTCTAGAACCTTTTTCCCCAACGGTTGTCAGTTCGTCGAGCGATATGGCCTGCCCATTGCCACTTCAGCATGCAAACTCGGCGGGCTATGTCGGATATTCAAGTTCTACCTCCGTAATAAGAATTCGATCACGTAGAGAAATACCAAGACTTTAAGGCTTGATGCAAGATAAGTATTGCTTCTCCATATATTGCCGTTCTGTTCGATATCTCATCTGGTAAATAATAATAAGTTGTATTTAATAAAATAATAGTACACAAGAATACAATTAAATTATCTTTTCTTTCTTTTCTGGGTCAAATAAGTAAAGAATTATCATCCTTCCAGCGCAGATTTAATTAATTGAATAAGACCTTTTTTTTATTGCATTTAGTGGCAGACGAGCCACGGCCCATCTGATGGTAAATGTCAACCGTCGCTCATGGACTCAACTATACCGTGTGTATTGTCAAGCCGCTGCTCACCATTTCATTTCACAGATATTATATGAAAAATAAACGGCTATCTCCTGCTACAGCCAAAACACACTGATGTGCTTCATGGCCGGTCACACGGGAGATGGTGGTACCAACCCGTTCGGGCCCGATAGCAAGTGAGTACTCCTACTTGGTACCCAGCCCTATTACTAGTAAAAGTTTCTATTTACCGGTTTGTCTATTTATTTATTTACGCATCACACAAAATTGACTTATTTTGATACCTAACTCTAGATTAGTCTTAAAAAATGAAGACACTGTTGCGGCGTTTGACCTGGGGTCAGCCATTGCATTTTTCGCTTACGGTTATCGTAAAGAATCCACTTTTCATCACATGTCACAATTCGATTCATTTCTGTATCGATTCAACAAGGCAACACAAGTTTCAACACGCGTTGTTTTCTGCAGATCAGTCAAATCATGAGGGGGTGCCTCATGATTTGACATTTTTCATATTTTTTATTTTATTGATTTGACGCAAATGAGTTAATATGGTTGGTAAGCTAACTTTAAATCATGCCGCTAATTCCTAGGTTTGGCTCGGATCGGCTTCCACCATCTTTTTCAATTCATTGTTATTCACATTTGTGGGCGGTCTTCCACGTGGTTCGTTCTTCAATTCAAAATTTCCATCACGAAAGCGTTTTAACCAAAATCGCACGATGCGTTCATTAGCAGTCCCCTCTCCAAATGCAACATTGATATTGTGAGCTGTTTCTACAGCGTTAGTTCTGCGTCGGAACTCGTATTCAAAAATCACTCGAATTTTCGAAGTATCTATCTTTCTTGTCTAAGCTGAATAAAAAAAAACAACTGAAAGTCGATAATCGAATGTTGCACATTTTTTAAAAGAAGAACCTCATAGGTACCATTTGAAAAAAGTTTCATTCAAAATTCTGAAATCATGAAGGTTCTATGTCAATTCCAAGTACCTATTACAATAAAACGGCAATTTCATACTTTAACCCCTATTTTTATATATGTCTCTAATACTGCCAAGCCTCTGATTGTTAAGAGACTAGATCCCACGACACATGGCATCCTAGTGTGGGATCTAGTGCTATATTTAAATATTATGATTGTATTTTTGGCATAATAAAGACTTATTATTATTATAATTATGACCTACTGATGAGTGATCGGCAATATAGATTTCATCACGATCGATCTATTTGTAATCATCTCGTGTACCTCACTAATCATTGCCTATTGCCACCTTGGAGGGTGGGAGTGAAGTTTTAGCATTCATCCTGGGTATCGCGAAGGCATTAGATTTGCTCTGTCATAGAGGCCTTCTATCGAAGTTACCATCATATACAATTCCTGAGAGACTCTGTGAATGGATCGCTTCCTGCGTGGTTGGAGCATCAAAGTCGTAGTAGATGACTGCTGCTCCAATACTATGCTTGGCGTACCACAAGTCTTGGTGCTCTCCCCAACGCTATTCATCCTGCTATCCTTGCTATCGATAGAGAGTATGCATGGCTATACGGATTATAGTATGTAACTCTCTCAGAACATGCTGGAGCACCAAAATACCAGCTCGACTCACTTGATTCCCTTTCTTTTTTTTTGCAAAGGCACGCTTTTCGAATTGTCGATGATCCCAAGACTGGAGTCGTTGGAGTCGGAGAGAGACTTCGGGTCTCTCTGTATGCTCTATCGACTTTTATTTGGTATATTTTTATACAAACGGACTAATCGAAGACATTTTTGAAATATACAAATATTACATGCCTTGTTAGGACTCGTTGCTACAAAATCGTAAGTAGCTACCATTAAGTTTTTAATATTCTGATCAAGAATTTATGCACACATATAATTCGAAACGGATGGTTCTAGTTCGATATCTGTTTTTAATAGAGATTTATATATATTACAAAGGTATTTCTAATACCACACTGACCCAATTATGTAGCCCATACAGATAAATCGCAGGCCATTTCAAATTTAAACTTCTTGACATAATACCACCATTCCCTAAATAATGTGCGGTAACAGGGTGTTTGGTAGATTGTTTAATGTGCGAATGCCATACACTATACCTGTCTGCACTTATAAAAGGATATGTGGGCATATCACATGAAGAATGTCATAAAGAGGGAGATATCGCCGCAAGCAAGGTCTAAGTTTCGCGAAATTCACAATGAATTTCCTTATGATAGATCGGAAAAGTTAGTAAGCTATAAATCAATTTCCTTACCAAAAGATATGTAAGAGTTGAAATAACTAGTACATATTAGGACAATTATATAAAAAAAGCCGACTATAGTAATCCTCACTAATATTATTAACTTCGAAAATGAGTTTTGTTTGTTTATTTGTAACGCTTTCACGCTGAAACTACTGAACCATACCGAAAGAATCCCGTTGAATAGCATTTTTTTAATACTTTTTGGGTAACAAACAAGCAATAGAACCCACCTGATAGTCTGCGGTTACCGTGGCCTATAGACTCTAGCAATACCAGAGGCATCACTCGTGCGTCGCCATTTTCAAGGAAAGGGATTTAGAGAGGAAGAATAAAGTAGAGGATAGGAAGGATACTAAGGAGAGGATAGGAATGATAATAAAGAGAAGATAGGAAGGATAATAAGGAAGGGTTTGGGCCTCCGGCACTCTCTCTCAACATACGACGCTAGGAGGTTCTAATGTTGATTAACGCTGATCTCCTGTGAGAGGGTGGTACTTCCCCGATTGAGATATCTTCCAAACAGCTGGAAATATTTTGATTTAATTTAATTTTTTTAGGTAACTTGGTAGAGAGTTTTCTTAGCTATGACGTACGAAAGCAGTTTGTGTGCTATCAGTTATTCTTTTCAACTTACGGTATCAATAAACTTTGATACTATGAAATTGTATATCTTTAAACTCCTTTGTGATTACGGTATAGTGCATGATGTTAATTTTTAAAAAAGCTTACAAATACACGATAATTAGGGCTTCAATATACATAATTGGTACTGGAGATATCAATTGGGAATATATGGGCAGAAATAAAAAATATATCAAACTTACCACTTATCAGCTTCGTCCAGGCAGAATGTTTTTTTACCTGTCTACAAAAAAAAACAATTTGTGACCGTGATAAGGCATTTTTACTTTAAAATGAATAGGAGACTAAGTCACTACATAGTGCTATTTGAAATCAGTCATGAATTTTTGACAGCCCTAGTCAATGTTTAGGTACGTCGCTTGTAGAAGCGCGATAACACTCGACCTATTCAAACAAACACGCTTAGTTCCACTTTTGTTTCTTTCATTAGAAGCTTAAAATATAGGGTTGCACGTGATATAGTTTTTTTTTTATTGCATATAGTGGCAAACGAGTCACGGCCCGTCTGGGTAAATGGTAATCGTCACTCATGGACTCAACTATACCGAGAGTATTGTCAAGCTGCTGCTTACCATTTCATTTCACCCATATGAAATGAAAGAATAAACGGCTATCTCCTGCTACAGCCAAAACACAACGATGTGCTTCATGGCCGGTCACACGGGAGATGGTGATACCAACCCGCTCGGGCCCGCTACCAAGTGAGTACTCCCACTTGGTACCCAGCCCAGTCAATACACGGAAGAAATTTTATTTCTGTAAATATTTTATTTTTGTAAAATGACTTTATTTTGGTTGAAGAAAATATTCAAAGTCCTTGATCGCGATCAAGACTGGATCGCTCTTTGTGGCCTTACTAGAGTTATTAGGGGATGACCATGTTCAATTAGAGGACAACGAATAATTAATGAATGGATTGGCTCCTGCCTTAGTTAAGAATTGCCAACCATAGCAAATGAGCAAACGGCCACCCATTAATCGCCGACATTGGCAACACCAACAGTAGAGCCAAGCCGACGCCTAACGTGACTAAAGTGATCTTCTCGAACCTTGTTCAAAGAACTACATGCCTATACGTAAGAAGTAGAAAAGAGCACTATAAGCAAACCGTTTTGGATGAGATCGTTTTCAAGTGGTATGGATAAACCCTACTGCGACGTCTCATGATGCGGGGGTATAAAGCAATGTTGGTACCATTTCAAACAGTTCATCAGAGCATTCTTCACTGAAGAGTCGATTGAGCACACAAAGAGACAAAAAGTCTCTCCTTTCACACTTTTTTTTATTGATAATGATGGCAGACGAGCCACGACCCACCTGATGGTAAGTGGTAACCGTCGCTCATGGACTCAACTATACCGAGAGTATTGTCAAACCACTGCGCACCATTTCATTTCTGAGATATGAAATGAAAGATTAAACGGCTATCTTCTGCTACAGCCAAAACACACTGAAGTGCTTCATGACCGGTCACACAGAAGACGGTGGTACCAACCCGTTCGGGCCCAAGTGAGTACTCTCACTTGGTACCCAGCCCTACCACCAGTAATGCAATGGGTGATAATTGCTTACTTCCCTTAGTCGCCTTGTACGACACCCGTGGGGAAGGATGGGTTGGTGACACGTGTATTCTTACTCCGTTTCTGCAAGGATAAACATAAATTATTAAATCTGAATGATTAAATCTGATATTTTTTTTAAGCATTTGATATGCTTACATGCAATAATTGAGTAATCGTCAGGTCCAGGTTTTATGTATGCATTGCAGGTTCAAATCTTGCTCGTCACTATTATTTTAAATTTCATATTTTCACACTTAAGATTAAATAGTTTTCATATCTGCTACGGAAGAAATTATTATAGCAAAGAAAAACACAGCAACTATTCCCAATCCGTCCAATCAAAATGAAATTTCACTCAGAGAAATCACAACTCTTTTTACACGGCACGTGCTGTTGTATTCCATAAAAAACTTGAAAATAGTAACAACCACTATAAATGCAAATCATACGCGGATAAAAAACCTGGCACGTGGGTGTTATTGTGAGGAATATTCAGTTGCAATGGGAATACTAAGTTTCGAATTACTTAAACAAGGAAATATGCTGCGTAGTTAGATTAGTTTACGTTGTAACTAAACTTTCACACTCAATGACTCGTTTTATATAGTGGATACTTAATCACGTATTAAACTATAATAAATTACTGCACACGACGACTTCGAATTCATTGCAAAATGTACCTTTCTAGTTTGTCCTGGTATGTTGATGATATAATTCTATAATTAATAGTATACAAAGTATATCTTTGTACCCCAATTCGGTTTTGTACCTAGTTATGAGCATACATACCCACATATTGCGCTTGAGGCGTACTTTGCCTATTATGAACAGTGATAAGGTAATTATGAGTGCTAAATGATCACGAGAATGCTAAGACGAGCCGTGCCGTCTCTCCACCTGTAGTCGCGGACCACGCTGGAACTTTATGACATTACTTCAGTGGTCGCCTGTGGCAACCCTAGCAAAATAGGTATAAATATTGCGCGCTGTCCTACGAACGTTTATTTACGCATGTGCCGATACGTCGAAGTCAGTCAAAAGAACAGTATTATCCGGTGGTAGCTTTTTAGGGTTAGCTTCTATTAAAATCAATATATTAAATAATAGAAACTAATAATCAATATTGTCTTCTTAATAGTAGTTTTTTGATTACTTAAAAATTTTAATTGGTAGTTTGTGGTATAATTATACCTTCAAAATTTTGAAGCACTAAATATAAACAAAAATTTTTAAAACTTAAAGGAGCATTATACTAATTTATTACACTAGCTTAAAAATCTCATACATTGTAAGCATAAATCTTAGAGTAGATATTTTGAATTGTGTTTCTAAACGAATATTATGTGGGTTGAAATAAATAAACCAAAAATTTGTAAAATCATATTACTGTGTGTAGATGAAACCGTTGAAACAACATATCAGCTTTGGACATCTACCATCTAAGTCCACCCGTGATCATGAATGCTGTAAAGTATTCGAAACGTCGGGATAGTATAAAAATCAAGTAAACGCGATAGATTCCGTAAACGTAGTTTTATTTCAAAATGTGTAAAATTTGCGTAAATGTTAGAAAGGAGTTTTTTTTGTTTAGGCGAGAAAAAATGTACCTAACCGCACACCCCATCGTTCGGGGCAACGAACAGGGTAGTGTGGGGCCCTCACCCACTAAAGAAACCCGCCGTGTGCCGTCTCTCCGCCTTTATTGGCGGGCCGCCGGAACCATATTACATTCCATCAATGGTCCGCCGGCGGATCAATAGGAGTACCTACACCGCTGTTTCGCTCTGATCACTTATGAGAGGGTTGTTACTGGTTATAGGGTTCGGTACCAAGCGGGAGTACTCCCTTGATAACTGGTTTTAACGGGTCGGTACCATCATCTTCGGTAATACCTCAGTGTAATAAAAAAAGGGGAAATTATAGGAGGTTTGTCAGTGTAGGCAGCAGCACTCCCTCGAGTATTAACAACATCCACTGCGATCGCCAACCCGCCTGCCAAGCGTGGCGATTATGGCACTATCCCCTATATGAGCACAGGACCGCTCGTTTTGGCGTTCTCTTGGGGAGGCCTATGTCCAACAGTGGACTTCGAAAGGCTGATGGATGGATGGATGGATGATTGTCAGTGTGGTGATGAACTAAGAATAAACGTGTCACCACTCCACCCTTTCCCACGGGTGTCGTAGTAGGCGACTAAGGGAAGTAAGCAATTATCACCCATTGCATTATTGGTGGTAGGGCTGGGTACCAAGTGAGAGTACTCACTTGTTATCGAGCCCGAACGGGCCGGTACCACCGTCTTCTGTGTCTGGTCATGAAGCACGTCAGTGCGTTTTGGCTGTAGCAGAAGATAGCCGTTTATTCTTTCATTTCATATCTCAGAAATGAAATGGTGCGCAGCGGCTTAACAATACTCTCGATATAGTTGAGTCCATGAGTGACGGTCACCACATACCATCAGGTGGGCCGTGGCTCGTCTGCCATCATAAGCAATAAAAAAAATGGTATTGAACATTTACTGGTGGTAGGGCTGGGTACCAAGTGCGAGTACTCACTTGCTATGGAACCCGAACGGTTCGGCACCACCGTCTGCTGTAGGACCGGTCATGAAGCACGTCAGTGTCTTTTGGCTGTAGCAGAAGATAGCCGTTTATTCTTTCATTTCCCATCTGAGAAATGAAACGGTGAGCAGCAGCTTGATAATACTCTCCGTATAGTTGAGTTCATGAGCTACGGTTACTCTTGTCACCAGGTGGATCGTGGCTCGTATGGCCATCATTAATGAGAAATTAAGGCTGAGGAGAGAATTTCGAAAACAACAGTAGGTAGAAATAATTTCTGCTGATTTCACAAATTCACGCACGTTTATCGTTTTGGTTTTTAAAATGACTAATTCTAACATAATTTTATTATGCACGTGAATAAGATTGTTAAGCCGTATCAAGGAAAATATTATTTAGTTACATGAGTACGGTGGCAGTTAGATTTTTATTTTATAAAGTCAACAAAATTAAAACGTTCTTATATTCCAACATATTCCTAAATGTGAATGCAGAAATTTCATAAAATACGTAAATTATAGGAACACAAAGTTGTTAACTCAACATAATCAAAAATTCCCGAAATATTGCTGTAAGGGAACTCTCTCTCAACTCCACATGGAAGCTAATTCATCATAATACATTTTAAATTAAAATCATACCATTCAGTAACGAAAATTGTAAACTCCGTATACTTTGGTATCAAACAAATTAACAAAATGAATGTTAATTATGAAAAACGAGGCAAGCCGTGAACACAAGAACAATATACTCAAAACATCTCACCAACTTCGTCACACTTATTTATTAAACATCTTCGCAAATACAAATACAAAATACTGTATCTTCCTGTCTTCAAGCTGAATATTCTTTACTTTGTTTTTTTTTATGGCAAACAAGCTTTGTGATTTACCTGATATTAAAATTAGGAGATCATTGTAGAAAGACGCTAGCTACACTAGAGGAATCACTTGCGCGAAACCAAGTGTTACAATAAGCTTTCTTTTTTGAGTATTTGCGAACGACGACTTATTTTGGGCATATTGCTTCTTCGCAAGTAATAAATAAATATTCACGGACATTTCACATAACATCCTCTGGTCCCAAATTTAGCTTAACGCTTGTGCTATGGGTACCATATTATAGATATAATATATTTATATTACTTTTTTTTTGTAAATACATACATAATAATAGATAGAAGTTAGTTAAGAAGTTTAATTGATCAAAAAAGTGTCAGTAAAGTTGACGTCATAAAAAATTACATAAAGTCGTGCGTCAGTAAAATGGTGGCGATTATAGTGTTTCAATAGCAAAATGCTGCTATTACTTTTACACAGTAATATTTGAAGCAGCTCAAGTTTTGGAAAATAATCAGAGCAAACAAAATATAGTATGCTCTTTTCTCAATTTGGATTTTTAACAGTTTATTTATTGTTTCTAGGATTGATAATGATATCAAATACTGCTAAATCAAGAGACATTGAGTTCAATATCCAGTTTAATCTCGGTATTTTGTAAGGCATCCTTTGACTTTCAGAATGGTGTGTTTATTTGTTTACAATTTTTAATTAAATGCCTGAAAAAATTATCTACCTTTTGCGAAGACTAGTAAGCAGCGGTATATATGAACTCTGGCTATGAAATCGTATAAAAGACGAAAGTAGTTACCAAATAATCGAGTACTTATTAAAAAAGTTGGGAAAAAATATAATTATTTCAATTTGCATTTTAAATTTTGAAAACCAATTCTAAAAACAGTAAAATTATGGACATACAAATGTAGAAGTCATTTTCAATTTTAACAAAATTTGTACAAATAATTACGTAGCTGAGAATATAAACGAGTGTGACGAGTAAATAACAAGTTTGATAACACCCGCATGCATAGTAAAGTTTATATTTCTTGGAAGTGGATAAATCTCTTGTTGAAGCCATCGTACCTACATATTTTGTCACCGGTTGTGCATTTATGTACAACATTACGAAAAATCAGACACACTTTACAAAGTCACGGCCTCGGACTGCAAATTGCATCGACCTCGATACTACGTTCTTACCAATAATCTATCCAATTCAAATTTACTTGTTATAAAACACTGCAAAGCAACCAATTCGCTGCAAATTAAAACTTCTGCAAATATTAATTTAAATATGATGACCACTGTGTTGACTTTAGAGCGAGATTGGAATTTTGTAACAAATTTAATTTCCTTGGTGACACTTTGAAATTATGGTATGCCTTTTATGCACAATGTGTAAAATTAAAACAAACATATTCAGGCAATCTCCAACCCATTTGATTCAGCATTTTAGGGAGCGCAAGCAATACAATACTCAGAGTTAGTTTTTCTCCAACTACTTGGACAAAACTACCTGCGGGTACTTACTTTATCTATACTATAGAAACAAAGTTGAAAAATGTTTGTTTGTTTATTTCCATCCATCCATCAGCCTTTCATCGTCCACTGCTGGACATAGGCCTCCCCAAAAGAACGCCACAGTGAACGGTCCTGTGCCACCTGCATCCAACGACTGCCTGCGACTTTGACCAAGTCATCAGTCCACCTAGTGGGAGGCCGTCTGTTACGCGGTCGCCACTCGAGAACCTTTCTTCCCCAACGGTTGTCGGTTCTTCGAGCGATATGGCCTGCCCATTGCCACTTCAGCATGCTGACCCGGCGGGCTATGTCGGTCACTCTGGTTCTCCTACGGATTTCCGTATTACGGATCTTATCACGTAGAGAGATCCCAAGCATAACCCGCTCCATAGCACGCTGAGCGACTTTAAGCCTTGATATAAGGCCAACATTCAGACCCCACGCCTCTGTGCCCTAAGTCATCACTGGTAACACACACTGGTCGTAGACCTTCGTCTTCAGACACTGTGGAATATTGGACAAGAAGATCTCCCTTAGCTTCTCGAACGCTGCCCAGCCGAACTGGATTCGTCGATCGACCTCTTTCTCAAAGTTGTGTCTACGTAACTGGACAGTTTGTCCCAGGTATACATAATGGTCGACAACTTCGAGAAGCGCACTCCCGACCAGGACCGGTGTTAAAATGACATGGACATTAGACATGACTTTCATCTTGTCCATGTTCATTTTTAGACCCAGTAGTCGGGGACACGGCTGAGGTCGTTGAACATGGTACCAAGGTCCTCCAGCGATTCTGCGATGACCACGATATCATCTGCAAATCGAAGGTGAATGATGTATTCGCCATTTATGTTGATGCCGAATCCGGTCCAGTCCAAGAGCTTGAAAACATCTTCCAATGCAGTGGTAAAGAGTTTCGGGGACATGAAGTCTCCCTGTCTAACACCTTTCTGCAGTTGGATCGGTTTTGTGCTCTTGTCCTGAACTCGGACTGACATAGTGGCGTTTCTATACAAACACAATACTTCTATGTATCGATAGTCAATTAGGGACTGCAGCACCGCCCAAGTTTCGATCGAATCGAAAGCTTTCTCGTAGTCCACAAACGTGTGTCTAGCACAGAGGCCGATTATACTCCTCGGTCTTCTGTAAAATCTGGCGCAGCATACATATATGTGGTCTGCGGTACTATAGTCTTTTTGGAAACCGGCTTGTTCGGGAGGCTGGAAGTCGTTGAGCCTGCGCGTGAGTCGATTTGTAATGACCCTTTAGAACAACTTATAGGCATGGCTCAAAAGCGAGATGGGTCTGTAATTCTTCAAGAGGGTTCTGTCACTTTTCTTGATAAACAGCACAACCACGCTTCTGGTCCACGACTCTGGAACGTCGACTCCGAGAACGACGGAATTGAATAGCCTCTGGAGGGCTTTGAAGACCGGCTTTCCACCTGCCCTTAGGAGCTCTATAGTAATTCCGTCGTCTCCCGATGCCTTTCCGTCCTTTAGTTGTTTGAGAGCCATTCTGATCTCGTACAGGCTGACGTTCGGGATATTTTCGGTATAGTGCCGAGTTAGCTTGGATCTGGTCTCATGGACCAAGCTGACAACAGGGTTCTGGGATCGGTATAACTTCCCATAGAACTCTTGGACCTCTCTTAATATCTCCTCTTTGGAAGAAACAACAGTGCCATCATTAGTCTTCAGCTTGGCCAACTGGCTTTTCCCAACAGATATATCTCTTGCGAACACTTTGGAACCTTGGTTCCGCTCTATTGCCTCTTTAATACGCAAGGTATTAAATCGTAGAATGTCTCGTCGCATAGACTTGGAGATCTGCCTGTTTAGTCGCCTCTGGTTGGACCAATCAGCCGAAAACTGCACCGTAAATTCTGTCCGTCTCGCCATGAGCTTAAGAGTTAGGCCCGAAAGATTTTGAGTCCTATTGATGCGACTGGTCTTAAAAAAGGTCGACCCGACCGCTTGTACAGTTTCCACGAACCTGTTGTTCATATTGTTCACGGAATCGCACTCGTTTAAGCATTGAAAGCGATTTTGTAGTTCGAGCTGAAAGTTTTCGGGGTTCTGGTATTGAGCAGGTGTTGGTCGGAGCGTAGACTTCATCAAGCGTGACCTCTCGACTTTCATATTTAGATTCAATATGCCTCTAACATAGCGGTGATCACTGCCAGTTTTAATCCTGCTAATCACTGAGACATTATTGAATATGTGTCGATCTCATTTTTCACTGAACCATCAGGGCTAATCCAGGTCCATTTCCGCTGGGGCTGTTTCCCGAAGAAGGAATTCGTCATGAAGGGGCCTGCCTTCTCCAGAAAATCAGACAGTATCTGGCCCCTGTGGTTCCTCTGCCCAAATCCATATTGCCCCACCTTCAGCTCATCGTCACTCCTTATGCCTAGTTTTGCGTTGAAATCTCCCATAACCACCGTGAAGTGACTTTTAGACGCGTGAATGGCTTTCGAGATAACCTCGTAAAGGGCCTCCACTTCGTCGTCGGAATGTGTCGAGGTCGGTGCGTAAACCTGTATGACCTTCAGCGAATACCTTTTGGTTATTCTGAGTATAAGGTACGCTACCCTACGCGACACACTCTCTATCTTCTCCACGTTACCTATGAGAGACTTGCGAACGATAAACCCGACACCACCCTGGGACTGTTGGTCGCCCTCCCGGTGGAAGAGCAAGTTTTCGGACTGGAGGTTTTTCGTGCCCTCAGCCTGTCTTCGCACTTCTGATAATCCTACAACGTCCCATCGGATCTTGCTCAGTTACTCTTCCAGCGCGGTGATCCTCTTGTCAGTCCTCAGTGTCCTGACGTTGTGCGTTACCAGGGCCAGAAGTTGTTTATGGTAGCCGGGTCACGACCGGAGATTCTTAGAACCCCCTGCTCCGCCGTTAAAGGGCCCGCTACCGTTAGGCCACGGAATAGCGGAGCTGCCGTGACTGGGGGCTGATGTATGTGTGTGTGCACTCATATGGGGGGTATTACCATAATCGCCATGCTTGACAGGCGGGTTGGCGATCGCAGTGGATGTTTTTAATACACAGGAGAACGCTGCTGCCCGGTCCCCCGGTAATCCTTTAGTCGGCTTTTACGACTCCCATAGGAAGAGACGGGGTGAAGCTTTTCTTGGTGCCGGCCCCACACGGCTGTTTGTACTTTGTTTAAACGTACTAATCTTTGGCTGATTCTTATTTATTTTTTTTGCATAGCAGAATTTATAAAGAATAATTTAGAATACAACTCTCTGCTAGCCTTAAATATTAATTTTTGTCAAGTAAGTCTGAAGAAAAATCTCTCCGGAGCTTTATTTGCGTGAACTGGCTTAATTGTGTGTATTACGTAAATTTACAATGTTCTATAAAATATTGATCGTTACTCCGCCTGCGTCCAAGTCTATGATTACGTATATGCCTATTTTATATATCTAATACACAAAAGGGTATTTATTATAAGGCATGACATATTGCTCTAGCTGAGGCTGCGGGTGGATGGACTGGGAACGTTCGTCACCGCAAGGCCTCCCGCGAAGCTGCAACGCTCCGGTGTGCGGTGAGCGCCGCTCAGTAGAAGGTACCTGAAAGGGTAAGCCGCCGGCAGACCACTAAAGTAATGTCACACAGTTACAGTGGTTCACCAGTATAATAGTAGGCACATGGTGGGTTTGTATAATGGTGGAGGGCCCCACACTACACTGTTCGTGATCCCGAACGATGGGGTGAGCAGTTAGGTACATTTATCTCGCCTTAACAAAAAAATCCATCACATATTAAACCTTAGAAACGATGACTGACTAGACATTGGGGTAAAAATAAAGAAATTACAGCCCACAGATTTATAATATTACTAGCCTTTGTCTAAAGCTAATTTTTGGGTTGTATCTCAGGTTCCCGATATAGTACCGGGATAAAATGTATACCGATTTTTAAGTCTAATCAAGAACTATCAAATTAAAAAAGTTGCATTCAAATTAGTTCAGTAGTTTTTGCATGATGCGTGAACAAACAAACAGACAAAAAAATCTAAAAAAAATCGTTTTGTGTACAGACTGGCCTATACATATAGCCTAATGCAGTAATGTTTTCTCAGACAGCTTTGTTACAGCTTTATAATAGTATAGATTATAACGTAGTATAGATATAGATAATTGAAGTCTCTAGATAGTGGTTAAATAGAGAAACTAAAGACTAAGTAGAACAAAATCTGGTATAGAAATAAATAGTGGCTAGGATAAACACAGAACATTTATATGCCGATAAAGAGTTCTTGCGGAATACACATAAATGATTTGAATTTGGGAGTCTAGAAACTAGTACCTACTAGCGTAAGTTTCACAACATATATTCATTACTTGATTATAATATATTATACTTGATCATATTTATTAATCTGGTAGCGAATTCTTTCGCGTGGACTTCGGAATATAAATCCGTTTGTTTATCGCACAGTAATCACTGTGCATGCTAGGGTAAAACTTGGTTAATCAGTGATAGTTTAGTTATTGAGACTATACATTCTTATTTGTTGTCCTACTGTTTTGTTATTTTTACAGGTGCTATAAAGTATCTGTAGAGGAGTCAAACTAATATAAGAAATAACTTGCCTATATCTATGTATTATCATTTTTTAAAGAATCATAAAATGTCAGGTAATTGTATGATAATAGATATATTATGTGACATAAGCTTGGCAAATATGTGATATGGATCAGGTAAGTCTATGAGATTCCTGAAACTTAGTTAATATGGCAATAATATGAAAAACATCCCATTTATTTTAACTATTTCTTTATTCAATAAATCAACATTTATCAAAAACAAAAAGTACAAATTATTTGTGAAAAAAGAAATAGAGATTTTTAATAGGGGCGGGAATCGAACCACGCATCTTTTCCAATCCCGGGAAATGCTCTAAACCACTGAGCTACCCTACTGATCCTTCGATCATCCCAAATTCTTAATCACATTTGTCTTACGACTTTAAAAAGTAGCGGAGCATGTCGATTGCTTTAGCAATTTCTTTTAAGAAATAGATCTAAAATGTTTGAAAAAAATCGCGCCATCAAATAGTATGAATTTTAATTGCAAAATTAAACTTACTATATTGAATGCATGTAATACTTGCCGGTAGATGGCGTTAGTCGTAGGACAAATGTGATTAAGAATTTGGGATGATCGAAGGATCAGTAGGGTAACTCAGTGGTTTAGAGCACTTCCCCGGATTGGAAAAGATGCGTGGTTCGATTCCCGCCCCTACTAAAAATCTCTTTTTCTTTATTCACAAATAATTTGTACTTTTTAAAAGTAGCAGAGCATGTCATATGCTAAAAGAAATAGATCTAAAATATATATTCCTTTCTAGATTTTTAGCTATAGGTACATTATGTGTGAAAATGTTTGATGTGAAACATCTAATGCGGATGGAGGGTAAAATTGGCTACTTGTCCCGTTCAAATCTTGCAAGTTAAATTTGACACACTTCCCGGTTCCCGATTAAGCTGAAATTTTACATGCATGTGTATATTGCGTGACAATGAAATATTATGATGACATGGAGCTGATCTGATGATGGAACTGGAAGGTGGACATAGGAACTCTATAATGAAATGGCCCATCTCCATCGAGTTTGGGCTCGTATGATTCGTCTTGCCGCGTACTTTGTGTCTAGATGGTATCCAGGGTCTGACGATGGAGCTGGAAGGTGGCCACAGTAACTTTGTAATGAAACGACGCAACCCTATCGAGTGTATACTCGTTTGATTCGTCTTGAGGAGTACTTTATCAAGTTATGATAATTTTATTTCTACAAAATAACTTCGATGTTTTCACATCTGCTAGACGTCCCGCGACGTCTAGTTTTTTTAATCTAGTTTTTACCTTTTATACTAGTTGTTTTGGTTGTAAAAGGAGATAGCCTTTAATTCTTTAATTTCATATTAGGTACTTAAACTACATAATATAATAAATAGCGCTCTGTCTGCATCACTCAATATAGCAAACAGAACACACTGAATCACACCGTCATCTCGAAAATTATAACCATATTTCGTGAGTATGCAACCTCACAGCCAGCCCAAGTGCGCGAGCACTGCACTAGCAAGTGACATCGTCCACAAATATCGCAGGTATTGCATACTGCCATGTGTAATTTCATGATGATTAGTTCAATAGTTACAGTGTGAAAGCGTAATAAACAAAACATACAAACTCACTTTCGCATTTATAATACTAGTAAGGATAAGGATAATTATTATTAATGTAACTGTATACGTATACTATGTTTATGAAGCACGGTATGGTTTGAACGCCACCTCTCGTTTAATAAATGAACCGCAAATTTCATTACGTATAAGTAATTTAAAAGGCACTCATGTGTCAACGTAGGTATTAAGTGATATTAATATCCAGAAAATAATTTGACTAAGTATGTCATTTTGTTGAAGTTCAGACTTGTAACTAAAATTTATTAACAGCAATATTCCCGTGCCTCCATCTAAGTTACGTTCGGAATTGTGTCTTCGAAAAAAAGCGTGTTTATTATTTTATTTAAATAAAATAAATGTTCACGGACATTTCACACAACGTCCTCTGGTCCCAAGCTAAGCTTAACGCTTGTGCTATGGGTACCAGATTAGTCTGAGGTACCAGATTACGGATATAAAACATATACATTACTTTTTTTTGTAAATAAATACATAATTTAAGAAGTGGCTGTTAGATAAGTGCTTCTATTCTGTAGACGATTTTTTAAATAGTCGAATGTAGCTATGTTTACAAATAGCCGTGTGGGGCCGGCTTTAGAATTGTCCCACCCCCCTCTACCTATGGGAGTCGTAAGAACCGACTGAGGGAATACCGGGGGAGTGGGCAGCAGCACACCTTCGAGTATTAATAACATCCACTGCGATCGCCAACCCGCCTGCCAAGCGTGGCGATTACGGCACTATCCCCCATGCTTGGGGAGGCCTATGTCCAGCAGTGGACTTTGAAGGGCTGATGGATGGATGGATGGATTACAAATTACTTACTTCAAATAATATTTTATGTTTTTTAATTTAATTGACTATATATATATATATATATATATATGTATATAGTATATATATATATATATATATATATATATATATATAGTCAATTCTATTCTATATATATATATATATATATATATTCTATTCTATTTTATATATATATATATATATATATAGAATAGAATAGAATAGAATAGGATAGGATAGGATAGGATAGGATAGGATAGGATAGGATAGGATATATATATATATATATATAAAAATATTGTGATTTGACATAAATTGTAACTATTAATTCAATATTAATAGTTTAATATTAAGTATAGCATGCGCCAGAAGTGGCAATTAAGTTATTAAATTTTTAAAATTTAATTGAAAATTATGTAACTAGGTATTTCCAGAGATTATAGGTAATTATATTTATTGACATTAATTGTGCTCGAAAATTTGCATGCCATAGAAATGGCTGAACATGCTGGACTATAATTATGTCAACTGCATTATGTACCGTGTTCAAAGCAAATCAATTATTCTGTTCTGTTCTGTTCTGTTCTGTTCTGTTCTGTTCTGTTCTGTTCTGTTCTGTTCTGTTCTGTTCAACAGAACACTGTTCTATTCTATTCTATTCTATTCTATTCTATTCTATTCTATTCTATTCTATTCTATTCTATTCTATTCTATTCTATTCTATTCTATTCTATTCTATTCTATTCTATTCTATTCTATTCTATTCTATTCTATTCTATTCTATTCTATTCTATTCTATTCTATTCTATTCTATTCTATTCTATTCTATTCTATTCTATTCTATTCTATTCTATTCTATTCTATTCTATTCTATTCTATTCTATTCTATTCTATTCTATTCTATTCTATTCTATTCTATTCTATTCTATTCTATTCTATTCTATTCTATTCTATTCTATTCTATTCTATTCTATTCTATTCTATTCTATTCTATTCTATTCTATTCTAGTCTATTCTATTCTATTCTATTCTATTCTATTCTATTCTATTCTATTCTATTCTATTCTATTCTATTCTATTCTATTCTATTCTATTCTATTCTATTCTATTCTATTCTATTCTATTCTATTCTATTCTATTCTATTCTATTCTATTCTATTCTATTCTATTCTATTCTATTCTATTCTATTCTATTCTATTCTATTCTATTCTATTCTATTCTATTCTATTCTATTCTATTCTATTCTATTCTATTCTATTCTATTCTATTCTATTCTATTCTATTCTATTCTATTCTATTCTATTCTATTCTATTCTATTCTATTCTATTCTATTCTATTCTATTCTATTCTATTCTATTCTATTCTATTCTATTCTATTCTATTCTATTCTATTCTATTCTATTCTATTCTATTCTATTCTATTCTATTCTATTCTATTCTATTCTATTCTATTCTATTATCCTATCCTATCCTATCCTATCCTATCCTATCCTATCCTATCCTATCCTATCCTATCCTATCCTATCCTATCCGATCCGATCCGATCCGATCCGATCCGATCCGATCCGATCCGATCCCATCCCATCCCATCCCATCCCATCCCATCCCATCCCATCCCATCCCATCCCATCCCATCCCATCCCATCCCATCCCATCCCATAAATCCCATCCCATCCCATCCCATCCCATCCCATCCCATCCCATCCCATCCCATATCCCATATCCCATCCCATCCCATCCCATCCCATCCCATCCCATCCCATCCCATCCCATCCCATCCCAATATTATTAGGTAGAACTATTCCTACTATTGTGTTTCCTATAATGATGATGAATGTCCATCCATCCACTATCCATCAGCCTTTCAACGTCCACTGCTGGACATAGGCCTCCCCAAGAAAACGCCACAACGAGCGGTCCCGTCATGGGGGATAATGCCGTAATCGCCACGCCTGGCAGGCGGGTTGGCGATCGCAGTTGATGTTGTTAATACCCCACCCCCCTGGTATTCCCTCAGTCGGCTCTTACGACTCCCGTGGGTAGAGAGGGGTGGGACAATTCTAAAGCCGGCTGTGAGGCCGGCTTTAGAATTGTCCCTGATGATGAATGAATAATGCTGCTAATTATTTTAAAATACTGTTTTAAATAAGCACATACCCCATTTTATTTTAATATTAGTATTGTTTGTTTTTTTTTCACAACGTTGTATCTTCTTGGCGAGCATCTACTTTATCGTAGTTAAGTACTTATATAAATTTAAACACATTCATTGTAAGAAATTTGAGATTTAAAAAAGTGGCTCGTGAGTTTCTTGTCGGGTTCTTCTCACGAAAAGCCTTACAACGGGATCCGGCCGCTTGTGGCGATTGCAATTGTGATGTTGCCGATGCATTTGTCTCAAACGCTCGTGTTAGTTAGTTAGTAGTAACTTTGACAATTTTAAGTGCTATATCATAAGCCTATGAAATAAAGATAGGTACCTATGATATTTGAATAATGAATGCAAGCTCCGGAGGTCAAAACCCTTTCATTATACCATCCCTGTTATCCTTCCTCCCCACCTCATATCCCTTTCTCTCCATCTCCTATACCTTTCCTTAAAGTGTGATGCCTCTGGTGTTGCTGGTATCTATAGACCACGGTAACCACTTACCATCTGATTGTATATCTGGTCTGTATATACTAGCCACCCTAGTAGACAAAAATAACTATTTTTCCCAAAGCCACAAAATCCAAATAGATGATATCACGAGCAGTTAGTGTTTAATAAACTTATCATTAATCAAACTCAACGTTTATAATGAAGGTTATGGAATCAAGTTGTCGGAAAAACCAGATGGAAGTCAATTTGCAACACACTGAACAATATTCACGAAACTTAACTGGAATACTGAAATTAGACAGTATAACATTAATTTGATAAGTAACAACAGACTCTCTTTCTATTACTTAAGGTGTCAAACAAGCCACGGGCCACCTGATGGTAAGTGGTAACCGGCGTTTATATAGCAATGCTAAGACCACAGCATTTTATTTCGCGGACAACAACAAACTCATCAATCTTTTTATGGACGGTTATACGGTGACGCAGAATTGCTCTGGCCCGATGACAAGTGAGTACTCTTACTTGGTATACCCACAGCCTAATTAATAAATTCCGAAGTTCGGATTGCACTCTACAACACATTTTTTGCAGCCCTTGGAGTTACCACATGTCTGTCACTACTTGACATACATACGTATATACTAACGTCTGTTTTCCAGATGTGTAGGAGGGTAACAGAAATCCTCTTGCTATGGCAAACAAGCATACTGTCTACCTATGGTAAGCGGTTACCGTAACCTGTAGAGGCTAGTAACTAGGCTAGCAATAGGAGGAGAGAAAGGAAAATAAGGAGAGGATAAGAAGGGGGTTTGGGCTTCTTCGTCTTTCTAGAGAACATCTTTTATTTGAAAAGAGAATATTCAACAAACCCTTCCTCTCATTACTACACTGCTATTGCAAAGCCACTGCTCACCACTTTATTTCACATATATGAAATTAAAGATTTAACGGCTATCTTCTACTACAACCAAAGCACACCGATGTGCTTCTTGGCTGGCTACGCAGGATATGGTGGTACCAACCTCCTCGGGCCCCATAGCAATTGAGTTCTCCCACTTGGTACCCAGCCCTACCACAAGTAATTCAATAGGTGATAGTTGCTTACTTCCCTTAGTCGCTTAGTATGACACCCGTGGGAAAGAATGGGGTGGTGATTCTTGTATTCTTAGTTCGTCATCACACGGAAAACGTTAGTACGTAAGTATATACTAACGCGTGTTTTCCAGAGGTGTAGGAAGACAACAGAAGAGAGAGTCCTCTTGCTATGGCAAAGAAGCATACTATCTACCTATGGTAAGCGGTTACCACCATAGCCAGTAGAGGCTAGTAACTAGGCCATGCATAGAAGGATAAGTAGGGGGTTTTAGGCTTCCTAGTCTTTCTAGAGAACGTTCAACGAGCCCTTCACCTCCCTATACCATTCACTGCTTGATATGTACGCATATAATTTAATACTAAATGCTTTTAAGTTACCTCAGCCCTTTCTACAGATTTTTAATATTATAAAAAGTATATCAGATAGAGTAGATGCCTACAGTAAAAAAATCACGTAGATAAATTGAGTAAACGTAGAAAACGGATCGTCAAAATGGGGTACATAAAATTATTGACGGGAAAAGGGATGTCGCGTTTCAGAATCGCGTTACCCCCGTAATTTCTCGTAAAAACGTATTTTATCGGGGTTGTCGTGCCGACTCCTATTACAGTGTGATATTTCGCTATCTCCGAGAATACTACTCTTGATATTCAAGAAATCTCAGAAGTGAAAATTTTTGAATAAATTTTGATATGCGAATCTTTTAATTTATTCACTACTAGCAGTGCCTGTGGACTCCGTTCCGCGTTAGAAATATTTATGTCCCGGTCCGTTTGTTCCGCGTAATACTTCAGGTTAAAAGTTCGGGATAAATAAAAATTTTTTTTTTAGTGTGAGTTATCCGTAGGAGATAGGCAAATGCTATTGCGGACTTTTTTACAGATTTTGATACGTTATTTAATATTGTAATAGATTGTTTTGTTCTATCCTCAATAGTTTCCGCAGCGCACGCAATGAGAGCATTTTTTTTTACAACTTGGATTACATTATTCAAGTTTAAGTAAAGATGCGTAATTAATTTTGGAAATTATTATAGCCTATAACACTCCACAATAACGTAGCTTTCTATTGGTGAAATAATTTTGAAAATCAGTTCAGTAGATCCAGAGATTACCCCTTACAATGTCACAAACTCACAAACTCACAAACGTTACCTCTTTCATCATTGACCTGAGAAAGCACTGTTTTTCTCATGGGCAGTTATATGTTGGCTTATCTCGGGTTGGAACTCCTGAAAGACAATATATTTTAGTACCAAATGATAACATTACTACTAATATAGGTAGTATATCGAGAAGTTTTGAACAATTAAAATAAGTAAACATGATGTATTTATGTAAACAGTGTATATTAATTAACATCAAATAATAAAAATAACAACAAAAAACAGTAACATAAAAAACAAAACATACAAAAACCAATAAAAAAAAAAACTAAAATAAACCAAAAACCAAAATAAAAAAAAATCTTCATCATCATAATTTTTATTTATCCCGAACTTTTAACCTGAAGTATTACGCGGGACAAACGGGCCGGGACAAAAATATTTCTAACGCGGAACGGAGTCCGCGGGCACTGCTAGTTATTTATATACAAAAAGCTATACTACATTAACTATCCATTGTCCTGGATAAGAACTATTTTATGATAATCATTATTACTATTAAACGTAGTTATGGTGTGAAGGGTAACATACAAGCGCACTATCCCATCTATACAAACAAACAAAACTCGCAATGTCTGTTTGTAGTATCTAAATAACGGCTTTTTACTAAATGCATAATGATAGTATATAGGTGGAATGATGTAGGTACAGGGCGAGACCGAGACTCACCTACTCAGACCAAATCGATTATATAAATGTATATTATTATATTATGTTGCATAGACTCACGCCTGTTTCCCAGAGGGTTAGGCAGAGACAACTCTAATTGTTCTAACTTAGCTATACCTATCGTTTATAGACATATTATAATAGGAGGTTTGTATTCTTGAACCGTACTAAGTCCGAGTAAGCTGTATATTAATGATCCGTAACACTATTAGAACGTTAATTCTTAAACCGGGTTCGTACTATTCGCTTCTCGATCACGTCCAGACTATTTGCAATCACAGCGAGAATAGTACAACTATGGAAATTTCTTTTGTTAATGTTCTCTTGCTCGGGATGGTACTACCATTATATGGTAATGCTTTTGAAGGTAATTAAAGTAAAAATTTTTGAAAAAATACCGAGTATTAGCTTTACTGCCAGAAGGAAATTTAGTATGCAAAAGACGATTGAGACTGCACAAATGGCGGAGTAGTTTAGATACCAGCCACGGGTATTTTGCGTTCAATTCCCACACAGGACAGCTCTTTGTGTGATACACAAATGGTTGTTCTGAGTCTGGGTGTAATTTGTGTCCGTGAAATTATGTCTGTAAAGTCCCCCGCGATGCAAGGATTATTCCTAAGTGCCAGGTGTTTTTTTGTAAACCAAAAAAAAAATAGTGTAGATATTGATTGCTATGAGTACAACCTAAAAGTATAATGGTTCAAGCATCTGGAACAGATTTTTTTTTAAATCTTTTCTTAGTAGATGCTTACAACAAAAAAGGCATCATTTACCAAAATTTCAAGTTTGTAGCCTCAGCGGTCTAGGTCCTACGTTGATAAATCAGCCAGTCGGGACAATCAATTAAAACTACATGTATAGATTATGTCCAGAACTTCATTCACTTCAGAATATAAATATCTACTTCACTCCGCGTCACACCTATGATCGTTATTCAAAAATTGCTAACGCACGATATCCGTCACTTTTTACAAGACAAAAACTACTCTGTGACCTTTTCTGGACAATATCTCATAATGATATAAGTACCTATAGTAGTTATAGTTGAAAATGTAACAAACAAGCGCAAAAACATACTTTCGCATTTATAATTAGTAAAGATTTTTTTTAAACCAGTAACAGTTTTATTTTTGGTCTGTGCCTCCTCTCAGAATAGCTTTTTAAGGATTTAAGATAGGTCAAAAATAATCGTTCGTGTAGATTAGCTATTTTTGTCATATTCAATGGATTTAAACATATGATTTAGAGATAAATTATAGAGTAGTTAAACGCATAGATTATTCAATCTTAATTATTATTATTCCACCGCTCATTACATCCGACAGACGGCACAAGCGTCACCCAAGACATGAAGGAATGTGTTATAGAAATTCGCAGTCACGAGCTATTGTCACTGTGGCTGAATTGGCCAAAGCATCTGGGACGGTTCAGTTCCAGGAGATGCAAGTTCAAATCCTGCTCGTGACTGTTATTTTTAATTTCACATCGTACTTTGTGTTAGTTTATAGAAATTTGATTTCACATTTTTGTATTATGTGTTAGTTTAAAGGCTTACCTAAGGTAATTTTCAGTCACCGACAGCAATTCCCAATCTCCACATCACATTTATTTTAGATATTTTCACGACCCTCGCCACCTATCGGATGCATTTACATGCTTTATTCCAATATATTAAATGTAATTTTCCAATTAGGTAGCTGAGCATGTCAAGTGCTAAAATACAGGTCAAAATAACTACAAGTACGCGATAAAAAACTCGATTATTTGATACTTGCTACCGAAACACATCCCTAGTATAACAAATTCTCGCAAAAATATTTCACATCTGCGAAAACCGACCTTTTGCTCATAAAACATCTCGGCAACCCGCGAAGAGAACCACAAAAAGTTTTCATAGGTCCACCGAGCTCATAGCGCGGCAGGTGGTAAAGATTTTCCCCAATTTTTCTACCTTCAGATGTAGGGTCGACCGCATAAATCGCACCATTCTGAGTTGTTGGTATCATAAACTGTAAAAACTGTAGCGGTATCATGATTGCTTTTATCGAATATTGGCCATTCGAAACGTTTATTTATTTATATTCTTATTTCACGCTCGTGAGCCAGTGAGATGATGTTACTACGTAGTATTAACAGCTCACTGTTGTGAACTGAAATATTTATTTTGATCTGTATTTTAGCACTTGACATGCTCAGCTACTTTAAAGAACAAATTATTTGTAAATGTGGAAAAAGAGAAGTTTAGTGCGAGCGGGAATTCTACCTATATTGGATTAATGCATGTAAACGAATCTGATAGATGGCGTGGGTCGTAAAGCATAAATAAACATTAACCATAAAATTTACATGCACAGTTCTCAAAGTGAAATTTATGAACTTTTGTTTGGAACACAAAACATTTCCAAACTCCGGGCTGCTACTGAGAATTTTGCTTTTTAAGAAAAAGCTCAATATCACCACCTGGCCCGGGGATCGAACCCGAGACCTCATGGTCAGCAGTCGCTCACACTACCGCTGCACCAAAGAGGCAGTAATCTAATAATAATAATATAATAATTAAGCTAAACTGCTCAGAACAATTTTTTTTTTGTTACTTGGTTTTACTTGTCATACCCTTTTTTATCGCTAGTTTTACCTTAACATCCACATTTTCAAATACAGCTTATCAACTAACTGATGACATCGGTTCTACTTAATTACATATAACGAGCCAACTTAATTACTTATCCTATTGTTAACCTCTGTTCCATAGCAAAATGTACTTAAGATGGAAGTATTTGATAGTTCCTAACGTACCAGATTATTATCCGTTACGGGAAACTATAGAAGCTATTCTCACAACCCACAAAGTTCGATAATGTGAAATGGAATTAATAATCACGATAGTAAAGAGATAGTAGGGATCAAACCTTATGAATACCATTCAGATGTGTCCGTTATGATGTCCGTATGATTCCTAATCGTAACAATTTAAATTAACACAAAGTGTGAAAATGTGAAATCGAAAATAACAGTCACGAGTAGGGTTTGAACCTGCCTCTCTTGGATCCCGTCCAGATGCTTTGCCAACTGCATGCTGCGTCATTATCAAGTAAAATTCTTAATTGTAAAATTAATTTTACCTGGTCGGTATAATGTATGCAAATATTTTCCGACAGAAGGCGCACTCGTTACTCAAGACGTTATGTATGAATATGTTATCGAAATTAGCAGTCCTGAGCAATTGTCACAATGGCTGAACTGGCAAAGTATCTGGACGGTATCCAGGAGATTCAGGTTCAAATCTAGCTCGTGACTGTTATTTTACACACTTTGTGTTAATTTATATTGTTAAGCATGTCAAATGCTAAAAATAAATACAAAACTTAAATTTTAGCATAAAAAAGGTTCTAGTGAGCAAACCTTAAACGAAAAACATATGCTGTCGCGGACATTTTTTTAGAACTTTTAAAGGGCAACAATTCTGTCATATATTATGTTTGCGAAACTTAAAGCGTTTACGCAGCGCACGAAGCGGAAGCTTTCAAAAAGAATAAAAAAATTCCCCGATTTTGAAACAATTCTTCATTGGTGATCCGCTCCTATTGGCCTTAGCGTGATGATAAAGTTCCTCGATACTATCTAACACCAAAAGATTTTTTGAAATTGGATCATTAGTTCCTAAGATTAGCGCGTTCAAGCAAACAAACAAACTCTTCAGCTTTATATATTAGTATAGGTTTAATTGCTCTTTCTTAAGTTCTCTGTCCGCAATCCCACACCGGATTAAAAAATCGTTAGTTTTATAATAAAAAAGGAAATGATTGGGATAAAAGTTTCCTATATTTTAAGTTGGAACAAATCACATAAATACATGTTTTTGTAAAAAAAAATGTTATTACATAATTTTTTTATGTTACCTATAAAGATAATAAGCAATTCTAACAAAGTTATAATGCATAGGTGGAGTAGTGTTTACCACCCGTGGTGAGCATTGTGTCAAAAAACCATTGGCATATTTAATTCAACGTGGTTAGTCCATTGTATGGTTAGCATTTATAAGCTACAACTTTAGAGTATAGATAGCTACAACACTCACACGTCACTAGTTCCCCTACGGTATTTTCCTTCACCGAGCTGTTATAAATTGTAAATAAAAACAATGTATAATTCAGAACAATCACATATCAACCTTGCTAAACCTGTATTTTTTTTATTGCATGTAATGGCAGACGAGCCACGGTCCATCTGATGGTAAATGGTAACCGTCGCCCATGGACTCGATTATACCGATTGCCAAGCCGCTGTTCACCAATTCATTTCACAGATATGAAATGAAATATAAGCGGCTATCTCCTGCTACAGCCAAAACGCTACGATGTGCTTCATAGTCGGTCACACGGGAGATGGCGGTACCAACCCGCTCGGGCCCGATACCAAGTGAGTACTCCCACTTGGTACCCAGCCCTGCCACCAGTCATGCAATGGATGATAATTGCTTACTTCACATAGTCGCCTCATACGACTCCCGTGTGAAAGAATGGGGTGCTGACACTTGTATTCTTAGTCCGTCACCACACGGACAACAGTTTTTTGGACACTCTCAGTCTCACAACACTGCTATTGACTCAATACATCAAACATACTCGAAATATTCTCGTTACGTCAAAATTCCTTTATTTCCTACAATAATCTTGAAGGAACATAAATAATGAGTCAATAATCACGGCTTGATTACAAAGGCCCCCTTATGCTCGGATTACCATAACAAAGAACATTTTTAGATACGAAAAAAAAATCTAAGTAAATAAAACCTCGTACAAAAGAACTCAGAATCACTTTTACTGCAGAGAACGAAAAAAAAAAATTAAATCTTCAAGGAGGCTAATTTTATGGATGTGAAGTTCACTAATGTTCTTATTTTGATTTTTTTTTAGACGTTGTTTCTGTCTCGTTTCTGAATTACCGTAATTTTTAATTAAAAAATCTCCAGGCCAGTCAATCACGGTGGCCAGTGTCAACGGAGTCGGACACTAGTCAACTTTTTTTTCAATTGTGTTGGCAGACTTCAGAAGTTTTCGAGAAAATCTCTTAATCTTGCAGATTCCCTCACGATGTTTTCCTTCACCGAGTAGTGATAATTTACATTTCTAAAATTCTCAAAATTCAGAGGTATATGAGTGTGCCTTTGGATCTTTCTCAATATTATTGTCTTTGTAGTCTTTTGTTTTACTACTAGGCAATTGCTGTTTAGCTACTAGCCAACTACAGATATTTTAGTGTACGAGTCTGATAGGACGACATTTCGACACGACTGGATCAGCCGCTGCACCAATGTACTTTCTTGTCGGGTTCTTCTCCTGAAAGGCATTACTACAGATTCCGGTCGCTTACAGCGATTGCAATCTTGACATTAATGCTGTACCTGCACTTGCTTCAAGCGCTCTTGTTCGTTATTTGTACGATTCAAGTGCTATAAATAATAACCTATGAAAATTAAAGATTATTTTGAATTAGAATTTGATATCAACAAATACAAATGTAATTTCAAAAATTTCGAGAGCTTGGATGACTTTTGTGCCTTGTAAAGTCCTTGCTGTTATCGCTGGGCTATTACTGCAAAATATGTAACCTATTCCGTATGCATTTTTGCCATTGCCTCCTAATCCAACTTTAACGATTTTTGTGTGTATATATTTTACTATATACCTAGGATTCCCTTGACTATATTAGGCTTGGTAGATAGCGTTGCTTGGTATTACATAACAGGGTATCTATGTTCATTTTCGACAGAAATGTGTTTCTTTTATCTTTTTTTTTAATTATCACGCAAGCTGACTTTCGTGACGTCGACGTTCAACGTCTGCGGCGCCCGCTAATGTAATATGTATATGCAATGTAGTGAGTATATAATTGCCTCGGTTGTCTAAGGGTAGTGAATGCGATTACGGATCATGTGATCTCGGGTTTGATTTCCGGATCGGACCAAATAAAAGATATTAGGTTTTCCGTCAAGAAATTCTCGATAGTTGCCCGGAGTTAGGATGTTGGCGGTGTCTTACCCTCGTGAAAGCAAGTAAAGCCTGGTCTTGTGCCTGATCTCATACCTCGCTCTTGTGAGAAAACAGAGAGTCCTCTTGTTTGATCACACAATCGTGCGCTGTAATATCTCCTGCGTAGTTGGCCTGAAGTTGGTCTGGAGATCATCATCATCATAATCACAGTTATACGGTAGCCGCTTACCATCACGGGCTTGTGCCTATACATATTTATTTGGTTGGTAAAAATGTATATTATTATTTGTTCCACACACGACGTTTTCGGAGATAGTATATTTTGTAATAGGAAACTAATTTTTCAAATACATTGCGGCCTTTTCTCAATATAGATGTCAATTCCTCTGCATAATGAAGAACTGTACACGATTACGTTTTAACGATGATGACTCGCTTCGGCTGCCAAAACAACATCAATCGAAATTAAACTCGATATCAATAGTGAGAAAGACCATTTTTCTTTGACGGAGTGTTATAAGATTTTCTCATCTAATTTGTATGCTAGGGTTGTGCCTAAGCGTCACGGTTAGCACACAAAATAATGTATTCCAACTAGATCGTGTTTTGTAGATTAAAAATAAGCTTGCGGTTTTTTGGATGATTTGATTGAATGAGTTTATCAATTTATGAATTGATTGTACCTATACCTACAGGTTCTTAGTTTTACAAATTTGATGTTTATTAAAATTGAGTTGTTATTACTTTTTAATAAATTATTGTGGAAATAAAAAAGTGATAGGTACGTAGATTATGCACTTAAAATATTTTTTTAAACCTAAATATAATCAATACATTTGAACAGCATGGAAAAAAATTATCACTCACCAAATAGGTATTATGTAATGAAGGGATGATTAACGAAATTCAACAATTTGTCGCATGTACATACGAGCTGCCCCCTTAGAATGAAAAACGAAACGTTAGACGAACTTTCGTTTCGCTTCATTGTGATTGGTCCCCTGATCACGCGACAAAATCTCGACTAATCAGGAATCACGCATTGGACTGTTGATCAATCACAATGACTCGAAACGAAAGTTCGTATAACATTTCGTTTTTCATTTTAAGGAGCTGTTAGTGTTTTAATAATTTTTGAAGCTTATAATATAAAGTGTATCTTTATAAAGAAGGCTACTTTATTTATGTTTTAAATTTAATCCTAATAATTATACACGGCATTCCCACACGACTGGAGAGAGATCAGCGGCTATACGTGTTTTCCAAGGCACGGGGATGCATCAGCGCCATCATCTTAACTCTGAGCTGATTGAGATTTTTTGAAGCAAAATCTTAATTTAAATCTTAACTTTTTCCAAGTCCAACCCGGGATTCCTACCCGAGGTCATGTTATATCAGTAGTTGCATATATTACTTCTAGACTGCCGGCTGTATATACGCTAAAATAACCATTATTATATATTAAACTAGCCTACCCGGCGAACTTCGTAACGCCCAATTTTTTTTTCGTGAATATTTAAATTTTTTGGGGTGTACCACCCTTATCACTTAGGGGTATGAAAAATAGTTTGCATTCTATTCTCAGATTTACTGAATATACGCACAAAAATTCATAAGAATCGGTTAAGCCGTTTCGGAGGAGAATGGCGACAAGCACTGTGACACGAGAATTTTATATATTAGATAAGCTTTAGATACTTTTGTGCGCCAACTCTATGTAAAGGTAGAAAGATGATAAGAAGGAGTTTGGAATTCCTTCTCATTTATCTGTTATTGTGGAAGTAAGTGGAGTGACAGACATGACTTAACAACATTAGATTGTTCAAAGAGATCCGTACCCAAATGAGAATGTCCCAGAAATATTTATTTAAATTATTGGAATGAGAGCCAAATCAAATTGAGTATCTTTGTGTGAGAGTTTTTTTTTCTACATAATACTAGCAAAAGCTATACACATCTTTACCAAATTTCAAGTATGTTTTTAAGTATCTAATAAATAATATAATAAATGTATCCTACGTATAATCTGCCTACCCCCTTGAGGAATACAGGCCTGATGTTATGTTTTTTTTTAATATAATGTGCTGTGTTTAATCTCTATGTTCCTGACAATGCTAAGTATGTTCTATACTTACAGCGAAGAATTACGGTCAGTTCAATGGGAAGCGGTAACGGTTTTGATGTAAGAAACAATGGTGACATCACTAACGCGTTACTAAATCCAAGGAAAGAAAATAATAGGTGAAGAAAAATGTCAGTAGTGAGGGAGTCATTGAGGTTTAGGCCTCTGGCACTCTCACTCAAGGGACACTACGCAACAACAGACCTCATGGAAATGAAAAATTCTGACTCATACGTTGGTATCTCGACTAATCTAATCACCGTAATGCGTTCGATTTTTGACCAATCACAAAGAAGCGAAACGAATGTTCAACCGTGTCTTTTTTTCTAAAGGAGCAGGTCCCACTATTGCTTTACGCTAAGTGACGTAAGATGGTAGTACTTAAACATAGACTGGTGGATTCCCTACATGCTGGGATGCTTACAGTTTTACCACTAGTTAAAAAATATATGTGTTTTATTAAACAAAGAATATTGGTACATAAATAACGGGTACTGGTGATTATAGAACGCCATAAACCCCATGAATCTCCCTTGTTTACCAACTACCGTGATATATTTCAATTTGAAAATTGATGGGATCATGTCCCTACCAAAATTCAATTTCGCTAAAATGATTTACGAGTCCAACTATTGGCTTATGATGTAACAAATGATATAATTTATTTAATCAAGTTAAATGACTCTCAATAGACAGGATTATGTTAATTGCCTTCGTTCTGACAATGAAGGATTGAATGTTTTGCTCGAAAATGTTTAATGTGTGGATGAAAGTTAGTTGCAAAAATATTTCAAGAGAGAAAAACCAAAAAAATATTTTTAATTTAATATATTAGTAATTTCTTCTCGCGACCTCGTCCGTATGGACTAGAGATGGGTCCAAGTAAATAAAATATGTGTGATTTGACAAACACACAGTTACTCCTACAAACTAAAATAATCTAAAAGAGTAGAATAATCTAAAAAAAATAATTAAGATTCATACAAAATAATAACGCAGTAGGGATAAATATTTTGTTGTTTTTATATTTGTTTAAGCATTTGACATGATTAGCCCTAAAAAATAACACAAAGTGCAAAAAGGTGAAATCGAAAATAATAATGAATATTCTAAAAATGTGAAATCTAAAATAACTGTCCTGCTCGTGCCTGCTTAATCTTCAAAATTACTTCTTTATGTTATTCGTCCATTGAAAAGTTATAAAGCAGACGTAAATAAATAAATAAAACTTATAACAAATCATACCATCATTTTGAATAACATAGCGACACACAAATAATGTTGGGAACAATCAAATCAGGAAAAGTTGAAATGTATCTTTAATTTATACATTCAAAGGAAAGTTAAAAGGAGGGGACACTTCAAAACTTCTCAACTCAAAACGATGCCATGTTATTTTCTGTGGTGCAAGTTATAAGACTCGATCTTAATGTTTTCGTGAATTTGATAAAGTAATGTCAATCAATCCTAACTATTATAAAGCTGTAACAGAGCTGTGTCTGTACATTTAGGATATTTAAGAAAAAAAATCTGTATTAGGCCTTACCATGCCTAGTCTAAACACAAAACATTCTTAAAGTGCTAATTATTTGTGAATAAGGAAAGAGAGATTTTTTGTACTAGCGGGAATCAAACCCGCGTCTTTTCCAATCCGGGAAAGTGCTCTAAGCCATTGAGCTATAGTACAGATCTTTCGTTCATCCGAATTTCCTTATCACATTTGTCTTAACGACCAACGCCATCTACCGGAAGCGCATTTACATGCAATTATCCAATATAGTAAGTTTAATTTTGCAATTAAAATTCATACTAATTGATGGCGCGATTTTTTAAACATTTTTGATCTATATTTCTTAGCATTTGACATGCTCCACCAATTTTTAAAGTGCAAATTATTTGTGAATAAGGAAAGAGATATTTTTTGTACTGATTAAGTGGCGCGGGAAACCACGGGGTACTGCTACTTTAAATATAAACTTTAAAAATATTTTACCCAAATTGGACTCTAAACACAGTAAGCTAAGTAGCTCGCTGATTTCTCTTATTTTGCACCAACTGCTAAACTTGTTTTCAATTCATCAAAGGACTACGGTTACAGTTCAAGCGACTGGTTCAATATTTCATTCAGGGATTTTGAAGTTGCTCCTATCTGTCTTCTGACTTTTTGTGCTAATAGTCCAGTCATCTTAGTAAGTTCACCTCGGAATTTGAGATACTCAGCTATAAACTTATATTTTGACACCCTAAAACTTTCTCAACTCCACTGAAGGATATGGTTCCGTCGGCCTGCCAATAAAGGCGGAGAGACGGCACACGGCGGGTTTCTTTAGTGGGTGAGGGCCCCACACTACTCTGTTGGACGACGGGGTGTGCGGTTAGGAACATTTTCTCCTGCTTTAACAAAAAAAAGGATGTACGCGACTATTAAAATCTAAGGTCAAAGGTCACAATTAATATCGATTTTTTGCACATTATTTGCAAATATCTCGTTTCCTATGGGTTTTCCGCTATTTGTATACAAATGAAAATTATTCCTAGTCTTCAGAGTCAAGAGAGTAATAAAATTTCAGGTAACAAATCCGTTTAGTGGATATGGCTATTTAAGTCTCTCTCATTAATACTTCATATTTTTTTTTTAATAAATGTATTTAATTCAAATACTTATTCATTTAGGCGGGAACAAAAATCTAAACATCTTCACAAAGTTTAGAATTTACATTAGTTTTCAAAACAAAAATTTGTAGGTACTATGTTAAATATTTTTAGAATAAAATTCGTTCCTTCGCCTCTATAAAGATGTTCACGCTGTTAAAGAAGTAACTTTTGCAGTGACGTGTTAATTAAAACCGCATAGAAACTCATTCTGATGAAAAAACGTGAATAGTTGAACGATTTCCCTGTGGTATTGGGTTCTGCGAGATTAAAAATGCCTCGGAGCGAAGTTAATGGATTTAGTTTTGTCCTGTAAATCCTACTGAGAAAAAGTTCAATATTCAATTTAGCACGAGTTATTGTATTATTTTTAAATACAATGAAACGAGCATAGGAGTTCATGCTGGCAGCACTAAAGTCATACGCACTTGTGCATTCTCATTCGCCGGGAAAGAGATGGGTGGAGCATGAACTAACTAACATGAAACCGTTGTTGAAGGCAGCGACCGTGGCGAGATTCCTGTCACTACCTATTGACAACCCGATGAGGTCCAAGCTAGATACGACGCGGGCGTATGCTGCGCTACGCCTTGTCAAAGCTTTAAATAGTGACAGCACGGAGCCGCTTCTCTCCTTGTGACTATGCGCAGGTTTCTTTCGAAGCAACCATGCCCTGACAGCACCGCCGATACACCTCAGCGAGCACCTCCGCCTTCAAGTCCCAAAAGGGGTTTCTGCCAAGGCGCAGACTCCCTCGGTCGACACTGTGCGGTATACGCGTATGATTCAGACAGCGATTTAGGAGTTCCAGAGCAAAATTTTGTGATGATTGGTTCAGTAGTAACGGCGTGAAAGTTTTCACTTTCGCATTTATAACATTAAAAAGGATTCATTTAATCTCACTTTCCACATGCTTGTGTGAATTTTTCTAAATGATTTTCGAATTCACAGTTATTCCACCGTTCAACAGTATCTGTAGTTGTAATTTAGAATAGAGGATGAACTAGTTTTAACCCAACAATATCATTAAAAAGTTTACAGATTAGAAGAGAACCGCAAAATTTGACCATTTCTGTTATCTACGTCAGTAGAGATAGGTACCGTTAAATCTGTTTTAGTGAAATTAGGACACATTAAAATACTCATAAAAATCATAAAATACGAGCACAAGTTTTTTTTTTAATTTACGAAGATGTATTTTAATGAATTTGTTACAGGTTGTTGGAGGCCTGATAAAAACATCTGACTTCGATCTATAAGGTCACCAGTTGTTCCGTCCCGTTCAAATCGGACCAACAGTTCCAGAGATTAGCAGGAACAAACAGAGAGACAAGCAGACAAATCTTTAAAATATTTTTTTTGTTTTTATTCATATGCATTTAGTAAAAAGCAAAGCAGTTATTGAAACGTTACAAACTGACTTTTATTTATTTATATAGATTCGTAAAGGTCAAATTCGTTAATTCCAATATGGAGGATGTAAAATTTAACCACTGAATCAATATTTCGAATGGAAAACGGCTTATAATTAATCTACTCGCAAAAAATGCTTAACTAAATTGATAGGTATAAATACGATGGTTTAAAAAAATATAAATTTCTACGGTTATTCTCTACCCGTATGTATTAATAAATAAACTAAATTAACTTTACTTGCATTTTAGTTCATGTATTTTTTGCCCAAAGATGGGTGTGACTTTCCAATCAAATTGAGAGGGACTTAGGCTGTAAGCACAGCGTGGTGGATTGCCACCTACACGGCCCACCCGGTGGTAAGCGGCTACAGGAGCTTAGCAACACCAGAGGTATTACTCATGCGTCATCATCTCCAAGGAAAGGTATAGGTGGTTGATAAGAAGGAAAATAAGGAGAGGATAGAGAGGCAGTTGGGGTCTCCGGTGCTCTCACTCACCATACGACACAGAACGGTAGTACCTACCATTGTTTCACGGCGATCTCTTGTAAGAGGGTGGTACTTTCCCAATCGAGCTGAATGATTTATTTTGGGATAAGTAAGGCTCTACCACGATTCCATTCATATTAATTTTTGCCACTAATAGCTAATATTTTTCCTTTAAGAAATAACTCAACATAGAGTGATTATAATATAAATGTTAGTACTAATTCAAAAAAAATCGTTTTGTGTTTAGACACGTCTACATACAGCCTAATACAGTTTTTTCTCAAATATTTTAAATGTAATATAAGATGCTAGCTGACCTGGCAAACGTTGTTTTGCCATATCAATTATTACTAGCGAATTTTTAGGGAATTTCTAGCGTAAAATAAACCAAATTGCCTGTAAAGTCGGTATACGGGCGAAAGTTTTACGTGACAACGACTTTGAGTGGTAAAATAATTTTAATGTGAATATTCATTCGTATAGTAGGAAGAAGGATGAAATAATAGTAACAATTTAAAACATTTATTTATACAAATAATTATATTTAAAACATTAATTTATACAAAGAATCTCGCACTGAATTTCATATTAACAAAATTTTATTTCTTCGTCTCTCTCGCTCTTAGGCGGGCTAACCATGCCCGAGTGGAAGGGACGCGTGCCTCTCACTCGCTCTCATTGTGAGCGCATAACGTGAGCGGAGCGTAACGCAGTTTCTTGAAGTGTCACCCGGCAAACCAATTTATAAGACGTTGTCACGTCAATAAAAACATGTTTTAATAACAAATGGGAAACGGTTCTAGAACTTTCTCGGGCAACAAAATAACATTCCAAATCTTTTTATCTGTTCAGAAATAAATATTACCAACGACCCGTAAAAGTAACTGAAACTTAGAACAAATCCCTTTTAGTGAGCGTACGCACCTATGTAGGTACATGTTACAGTTAAGTAAGTTTTTATACTCGTATAAGTTATTTTGTACTCTGTGTATATTTTATAAGTACTATTACTAACACAACGTGTGAAAATGTAAAATGGAAAATAACAGTCTTAAGCAGGAAACCTGCATCGACAGTATTCCAGGAGATGCAGGTTGAAATCCTGCTCGTGACTGTTCGACGGTATTCCAAGAGATGCAGATTCGATTCCTGCTCGTGACTGTTATCTTCGATTTCACATTTTCACACTGTGTTCATTTATATAGCTGGGCATGTCAAACAGTAAGAAAATAAATAAAAATATTAAAATAATAGCCTTTGTCCGCAGCTCCAGCGGAGCCAAAAGCTAGTTTTTAGGTTATAATCTCAGGTTCCCGATATAGTAACGAGATAAAATGTATACCAGTTTTTGAGTCTAATCGAGAGCTATCAAATAAAAAAAAATCGTCAAAATCCGTGTAGTAGTTATTTTTAATATATTCTAAAAAAATCTAGTTTACATAATTTTCTAGTTTTTCGGTTATATCTCAGGTTCCCGATATAATAGCGGGATAAAATGTATACCAATTTTTAAGTCTAATCAAGGCCTTTCAAATAGTAAAATTTTCATCAAAATCCGTCCAGTAGTTTCTGCGTGATGCGCGAACAAACAACAGACAAACAGACAAAAATTAAAAAAAAAATGTTTTGGGTTTAGACACGCCAATATAGCCTATTACAACAATTTTTTCTCAAATATCTTGAATGTACAAACACAGCTCTGTTACAGTTTTATAATAGTATAGATTTATAAGTGCTAGTTATTCTCGCAACGTCACCTGCGTAGACTTCAAAATTCCTCCAAATAGAAATGAAAAAAGTGTAACAGTTAGATGTTTAGTTATGCCATCCTCCTATGCGAGGTGTTATGGGTTCGATTCCCGTGCAGGTTGGTTTATTCTATGAGCCACAAAAAGTCTGGATCGGGTCAGACGTTGTATGCAAGTGGTATAGGACCGCTCTTTGCAAATAAAAAACCCGAACAGTCGATTCAATTACACCACAGGCTAAGTAAATTGTACTAATAAGGGTTAAGGGACTTCCAAACATTTTAATGTATACACCAATGGATGAAGCTTAATACTAAGCAGTTATTAATCAAAATAATTTACTCCAATGCCGATGCATGATCCATGATGAGGAAGCTACGGGCAAAAGCTAGTATTAAATATTAACTTTTACAAGACCCAACTAGATCTCAGTACACGTTCGTTAGTACCCTGAAACATCGTATATTTTACTTTATTTGATATATGTTACGTTTCACGGTTCTCGGAGCGAAAAGAGTCGTAAAGAATATTTTATCGTCTCTCGACAAATTTGATTATATTAGTTGCAAGGATTCCCTGTGTAAAAAAAAAACTTTGTAAGGACTTTTATTAGTGCGATTCTCTGCTGATGAAATGTTGAGTGATGTTGTTTTCTTCAAAATTGGGTTTTAAAGTCACCTCTGTGCTATTTGCTGTTGTTGGATTAGCAAAATATTTACAACATTGTTGCGTGACATACTTTATAAGGTACTTTAGCTATCTGAAATGTATATACGACCTACGGGAAATTAGTGACAATATATATGTATGTATGTTATAATTAGTAAGGATTTTCACTGTCCACTATGACTATGTATAGCTGAAAGATATTCTCATTGCTCGTAAAGCCTGTCAATCTGCACTAGGTCAGGTTGGCCTGTACCTGAGCCCCACGATCTTACAGAAAAGCCTTCCATTATTCAGTGCCTTATCTTGTCTGCATTTAAAACGTTAAAGTATCAATATTACAATATCTACCGTTGATATTAATAATAATTATTATCTATAAAATGTTTTCGTTAAACTTGTAAAATATTCAAAGTTAAAAAACATAGCATCACGCCTGTATTCCCCGAAGGGGTAGGCAGAGGTGTATTACACACCCACGACTGCTAGCTGGTGAGCTATGTTTAAGTCCCACGTAATAGGGGGCGAGCCTATTGACGTCTACCGGGCACATTTCCAAACTCCGGGCTTTCATTTATTCATTCATTTATAAAGCAACTATTTTCGCCGTGTGCAGCTCCGGGCTGTTTGGTATACTTGTTGGTGAAATTATAAGTTTATGAAAAATCTTCCGTCTGGTAGTCTTCGTAATGAGTTTGCTTTTAGTAGTACTTGAGACATGTTTATTTTGTATATTTTCTTCAGTACTTGTTTTGACTTCCATACTAACAATATTCACTAGGAATTCGTTTTTTTATTACCCATAACTTAATTATGGCCCCACTATTGGACAAGGTCCTGTCTTAAAACGGACTTAGACCATAACACTATACCAACGGTGGACACTATCCCAATGTAGGTCGAAGACTTCATTAGCGGCCTAGAAAAATATATATATTTTTTTTATACTAAATACATGAGTGGCGAACAAGCATACCGCCCACCTAATGGTAAGTGTTTACCGTAGCCTATAGACGCTAGCAACACCAGAGGTATCACTCACACGGCGCCATCTCCAAGGAAAGGGATAGGAGGTGGATAGGTAGGGTACTAAGGAGAGGATAGGGAGAGGGTTTGGGCCTCCGGTGCTCTCACTCACCATACGAAAAACAACGGTAGGTGTAACTACCGTTGTTACACGCTGATCTTTTAAGAGAGGGTGGTACTTCCCCGATCGAGCCGGCCCATTCGTGCTGAGATAAGCAAGGATCTACCACTATTCAGGCGTACAAGCATTATTCTCTGCCACCTGCAATAGAGGGGCAAGTACACCTGTTGGTAAGTAGTGACCGTCGCTAACAGACTCAGCAGTACTCAATACTATTTATTTGTGAATAAGGAAAAAGAGACTTTTTGTACTAGCGGGAATCGAACCCGCGTCTTTTCCAATTCGGGAAGTGCTCTAATCCCCTGAGCTATAGTACAGATCTTTCGATCATCCCAATCCTCAATTCACAAATAATTTGTACTTTTAAAAGTAGCGGAGCACGTCAAAATGCTAAAAAATATAGATTTAAAAAAGTACTAAATACTGCCAAGTTACTGCTCACCATTTCATTTCGCGTATGGGAAATGACTATTTGAATAACAAATCAATGTTTACATTATATAAAGTGACGTCATACAACAGTACTTCTGGAAAAAATATCTGAAGCATGGAAGGGAGCCATAAAATCTATGAAGAGATAATAAAGCATTTTATGCCTTCCTCCATATTGTTAAAGAAATATCATAAAATATTTGCTTTACTATAAACTAGTGACTTACTTAGTACTTGCTTTTTTTATACTACGTGGGTGGCAAATAAGCATACAGCCCACCTGATGGTAAGCGGTTACCGTAGCCCATAGACGCTAGCAACGCCAGAGGCATCACTCGAGACATTACGGATGCACTCGCGCTCGTGTTTGTTATTAGTAACTTTGACGATTTTAACTGTTATATAATAAGTCTATGAAATGTAAATATTTTTGAATTTTGAATAAATAAATAAAAAAATAAATATTCATGGACATTTCACACAACGACGGGCCTCGTGGCGTAGTCGGTACTGTAACCGACTTCCGTGCACGAGGTCGTGGGTTCAATTCCCACTCAGGACAATTGAGTGATGAACACAGATATTTGTACTGCGTCTGGGTGTTTTCTGTCTATTGCATGTAATATATGTATTATATCCGTAATCTGGTACCCATAGCACAAGCGTTATGCTTAGCTTGGGACCAGAGGACGTTGTGTGAACTGTCTGTGAATAGATACGATAAGGAGAGGATAGGTAGGATACTAAGAAGAGTTTAGGAAGGATAATAAGGAAGGGGATTAGGCCTCCGGCGCTGTCAATCACTTACGCAACACAACGGTAGGAATAGGTAACTCTTTTTTTTTGTTAAGGCGGGAAAGAATATTCCTAAGCGCACATTCCGTCTTTCGGAGCAACGAACAGGGTAGTGTGGGGCCTTCACCCACTAAAGAAACCCGCCGTGTGCCGTCTTTCCGCCTTTATTGGCGGGCTACTGGAACTAAGTTACATTCTTTCAGTGGTAGGAGTAGGTACTCCGGTTGTTTTACGATCTTCTGTGAGAGGTTGTACTTCCCCAATCGAGCCAGCCCATTAACGCTGGGATAAGCGAAGCTCTACCACTAGATTCTATTCTATTACTTATATCCGTAATTTCGTTAAAATTAGACATTATGAAAGAAATGTCGTGTCGTGTCTGAACACAAAACAATTTTTTTTAGATTTTTTGTCTGTTTGTCTGTTTATCTGTTTGTTTGTTCGTGCATCACGCAAAAGCTACTGAACGGATTTTGATGCAACTTGTTCTATTTGATAGATCTCGATTAGACTTATCAACTGGTATACATTTTATCCCGCTACTATATCGGGAACCTGAGATACAACCTAAAAACTAGCTTTTGGTTGCGGCGGAGCCGCAAGCAAAGGCTAGTTATGAAATAAAACTTCTTTTACGGAGTCTATCGGGCTTACCATTTTTATGAAGCCCCCTGTAGATACTATGTTATATAAAATAGATATCATCCCCTTTCCTTGTGCTGGCATTCATCTCCACCGACTAATCCTTTCGCTGGCTCGCTTTGTTGGTTGGTATAGTGCCTTTGGTGTTGCTAGCGTCTATAGGCTACGTGAACCGTTTACAATTAGCTTACCTTACCATACAAATACAGCCTTAGAGTGCCACCTATGCAATATAAATAAATATACAAGCTTAATTTATAAGAACTCTGAATAAATAATTTCCATTCACAGAGTGAAAGAGAGGGAAAATAAGCAAGAAAACGCCCCTTGTACTGGCACGGAACGATGGACAAGGCGGAAACGATCTGTTCCGAGGAATCCTTACAATTTATTACTTTGTTGTTTATTTTGCTGTTTATTTAGACCTCTGTTATTATGAACTTTCGAATCCGTATTGGAAGGTTGCCGGACTGTTATTTATTAGTTTGGAATGTTGGTAACATTGGATAACGTTTATCGACCGTACTCTTCGTCGCGGGGGACTTAACAACTTGTATTCGCAATAGTTCACGAGTATATAATATGGACCATGTTATCTGATATTAATGACTGGTGTGCGGACCCAGCAGACTCATCGTTTGAAAGTTAAAAAAGTAATTCCTAAAATCCAATTGCAGCACCACCTACCGGGTCCAATTATTAATCAAAACCCACTCAAATACACACACATATACCTTTATCTAAACCAGTGAAGCTTTTTTAGAGTTTTTGCGAGACAATCGCACGGTGATTGTCGTCATATGTAGAAAATGAGCGCAGGTTTTACGACCTGCATTATGCTGAGTTGGGGTCGTTTTGCAACGTGCCAGTACTTCTACTATGTAAACTGATTATATAGATATAGTAGTAGGGGAGCCGCAGAAGGAAGTATGGGATTTACTCGAGCGCGGCAGATTAATATAAGGGAGGATACCTTGCACCCTGCTGAGTACCTGTACCATATATGAGCCCTCTATATAGTGACGTGCGTCTAGGGCAGCCCATCAGATTAGTACAAAAATTCGATGGTCCGAAATATTAAAGCGCGTCAGATTAAGATAAGGTGGGTTGATTATGAGCTAATAAGAATATATTTTGAAAATCTGACGATTTGAGCGTGACGAAAGGGAGTGGGAGGGTTACAAAGCTGCAAAAAAAATGATTTCTTGACATTCTCGAGCGTGGTTTTTTTTTTTTTTTTGAAGGGAATAATTCAAGGGTAACGAAAAATATATAATCTGACGATTTCCCCAAGCCGAAGTAACAAAAATTCGTTGTCGATGGAAAGTTCAAAATGGTCTGGTTTGCAGGTGATCAATTGCCGAAAGCGTATGAAAATGTAGTCATAAAACCTGATATTCTTGAGGATACTCCAGAATCAGGTATATTTTTTCTCCATTAATTAAAAACACGTTATTCATAACAAAAAAATATTTTTAAATATTTTAATGGTTTCTTGTTACAGATACGCAATCTGAGGATAAAATCGAGCCAGAAGAGGAAGATGTTTCTACGAATGAAGATCATGAAGATCATTAATTAATTAAATATAATTTTTTTTTCGATTTTTTTAGTTATTTTCTTATAAATACAAGTATTCTACTTAAAAAAACATACTTACACTTTTTTATTTGCATGCTGAGCTGTTCAATTAATTAAGTACAATGATTAATTTTTTTTTGAATTTGTCAGATTAGGCGAACCCTTCTAGGTAGTCGTCAGATTACCTAGATGGATTCTGATTTCTGTATTATGAGACAGCACGTCTAAGACATAAAGATGAACCATATATATCTTAATCTGACGCGCTTGAGTATTTCAAAATGGCAATTTTTTTTTGCACATTATATTAATGACCGCGAGTTTGCGTCACATCGAAATCGTCAGATTATTGAATGAGAGTTTTTTTTAGGTTCACTTAACATCCCCTCTGAAAATCTGACGCACTTGACTAAATTTTTTTTTTCATTTTCACCCTTTACGTACGTCCACCCGCATCATGCAAACGATCAGATTAACATACATACATCATTAAAAATACGTAGGACATTGATGATATCAATATCTGACGCGCTCGAGTATGTCCATGCAACAGTATTTTTTTTTACATATTTGAAAATCTATAGCTGCTTACCCCACTAATGAAAAGGATACATTATATAACATTTTTTTCTTCTTATCATCTAAGCTTTGCAATCCAATAGGTCTCCATGACGCTCGAGTAAATCCCCAATTAGCATCATCGGCTCCCCTATTATAGGTATGTTTTTTTTACCGTTGCAATAAATACTTTCTTTCTTTCTATGTATAGAACGTAAATATAAATAAGAATACAGTTGACTTGATAAGAGATTAACGCTTAGGAAAGATGACACAAATAGGTGAGGAGGTGGATAGAAAGATCATAGAAAGAACAAAATTGGGAATTTATATTTCGGCGCTCTCACTCGCCGAACAAAACACTACGGGAGAAGTACCTTGCGTTGATTTATCCTGACATTCTGAGAATGTGTTCTCCGATCTAGCTGTAGTACTTTATTACTGAAATTCAAAGTTTAACTGAAATTAAAGACTATTTCCATATAATCTCAGATCTGTGACATATCTTACTGATTCGAGATAATCGAATTCGTTATCTAAAGTACGTAAACCAGATACTCCGTGTATAACTTGGTAATAGTGTATATATTTCGAGTTTGTCAGCAAATTAGTAGTCAATATTATTTGTTGCAAGAAATTACTAAGCTACTCGTATAAAACTCTAATAAAACCGCCTCTCGTAAAGGGGAAACATTTTATTTTTCCAAAAAAAAATGCAAACCTATAGCATCATAGCATCACGCCTGTGTTCCTCGAATGGATATGCAGAGGTGTTACATACCCACGGTTCGCAAGCTATGTTTAAGTCCCCCGTTTCAGTGATGTCACGGAGGTCGAGCAAACAAAAGCTTGTCGTGGTTCTTTTGTTTACTATAAAAAAATAACAGATCTAAATTAGGCAGTTTATTGTGTAAATTGTGTAACGTATCTTTAGGCCAGACAGCAATCGTTTCCAATGTTTCTAGTGCAGTGCATAGGAATAACAACAAAAAAACATAGGCAACTAAATCAGTGACTATAAATTTAATTTAAATCTACCTTAAATTGGCTAATTATCAATCTCTTTTGTATACACAAACAGCAGTACAACTAATCAGTATAGTGTGAGCTTTCCTGTTCTGGTTGACTGACTAGTTAGGCGGTTCTTATGGTGTTTATAATCAGCATCCCTCTAAAATCCCCATAGCAAAACATAATAACGAACTCCTAGCGCCATCTAGCGGTATTAATACAAACATCAATTGCACCTTAATATTGTTTACATTATGCCCGTAAATAAGTGTGGTGGGTGTGCAAAATTTTTGTCCCCTATGGAGGGTGCTACGTGCAGCATGTGTGATGCAGTATACCATCGGGCATGTGTTGGTGTACCGTAGGGATCTGTGGCGCCATCTTGGCGCTGCCCTGAATGTACCAAGAATAAACGGAGAGATAATAAAGCTGAGACTCCTGTAAGAGGTAGGGCTGATTTAACTATGGGACATAGCTCAGAGAGCCAGTACAGTCCAAGCCGATCTGATTGCGCAACTGTAAATGCCGCCATGGCACCTTCCGAGTTGTTAGCAGTGGTGCGCTTGCTTAAGGATGAACTGTGTTCTGAATTTCAGTTAATGCGCTTGGAAGTTCAGAAATTACGCACAGAAATGACTGAGTTGAGAGAGTTATTGAAGTCTTGTACCGAAAATATGAACAACCTAGATGCGAGAGTAAGCATTATAGAATCCAAATTGGACCAAAAACCTCCCGAGAATGGCTTCGTGGAGACTATTGTTGCTGAGCTGAAATTACAGCTAAACGAGCGGGACCAGGACTTCCTGCTTACCGACTTGGAAGTGTACGGCATACCGGAGGAAAATGGAGAGAACCCTCTGCACCTTGTTAAGCTGTTGGGTAATAAGCTTGGTGTTTCTCTCGCGGATCATGACGTCGTACACGCTGAACGCACTGGACCTAGACGTAGGAGTGGGTTGGAATCACAGGAGAGTTCTGAAAACCATGATGCAGCGCGCCCTCGAAGTCTGTCTATCCGCTTTGCGTGCCGCGCGACTCGTGAAACTGTACTTCGTTCTGCAAGGGTGCGCCGCGGTCTTACCTCGAATGAACTTGGAATTGGTGGCCTACCCGAGACGGCACTTCGTGTCTATCTTAACGAAAGATTGACCAAAACTAACAGGCACAATTTTATAAAGCTCGTCAGGCATGCAGTCTTAACAACTGGAAGTATGTGTGGACTCGAGAAGGAAAGATACTTGCTCGCAAAATGGATGGAATGGAGAGAGCACACCGTATTAGGTGCGTGGAGGACATAGACCGAATTTTTAGGTAGGGTTAAGTTGGTCTTCTAGCACCATTAACCAAAATATTATTATGCCTTTTACACCTTGTTCGAATTTAGTTTTATTTTTACTAGCTTGTGTACTTATTATCTCATTGTATCACACTATGCAACTTTGTACAGACAGCTTTCTTACATATTATATACATATAATTAATATCATTACACCGTCCAGCATTATACTAATCAACTTAATTATATACAAACGAATTTTACATTTATTGATAATCCCTACACACTCATATATTTTTAGCTATTTACAAATAATATATCATAGGTATACATTTCTCCTATCACTATTTTATCTGATACAACTCACAATTTACTGTAATTGCTGAGAAATTTAATAATATAATAGTATTTTATATTTATTATGTTGATACAATATATTTAGGTAAGCATTTTATACTATTGTTAACAATTTACACACTATACATTTTAAAGTACTACTTTAAATCACTAACAACCTATTATTTAACACTGTTTCAATTTAATAATAAAATAGTAAATCATATTTATTATGTTGATACAATATATTTAGGTAAGCATTTTATACTATTGTTAACAATTTAGACACTATACATTTTAAAGTATTTCAAATTACAAACAACTTGTTATTTAATACAGTTTCTCTACAACTTTTTTACTTTTATAGATAATATGGTGGCTGAATGGCTGTAATCCTTATTAGTACTTTTGGGCTATTTGCTTGGTGGCAGGTTATTACCTTAAAACTTAGTATTATTATTTTTAATGATTAATTACCACTTAAATATTGGTTTGTTAAACGCCGGTTCCCTTGCTACAAATCATGATAATTTTGTAGCTGCTGTGTCCATAAATAATATTGACATACTCGCCATTAATGAAACTTGTCTTAAACATGGGGAGGATGGTCGTGCCCCTGCCCTACCCAGATATCGTTTGAGGCATACTCCGAGACCACGTGGAGTGCGCTCGCGCGGAGGAGGTGCGGGGTTCTACTTTAGAAGAAATATAAGCCTCCATACTTTACCCCATCCAATTGATCCAAAGCACTTCTTAGTGGAACAAATGTGGCTCAGCGTGACCCTCAACGGAAAGAAGCTAGTGATTGGCACAGCTTATCGTCCACCGTGGATGGATATTGATTTATTTTTTGATGCTTTAACAGATTCTATTGATTCATTCCCCTGCTATGACTATTTGATTTTATTAGGCGATTTTAGGGAATACCGGGGGAGTGGGCAGCAGCACTTCCTCGAGTATTAATAACATCCACTGCGATCGCCAACCCGCCTGCCAAGCGTGGCGATTACGGCAATATCCCCCAAAAAAAATGAGCACCCAACAAAAAACGGCCCTCAGTCACGGCAGCTCCGCTATTCCGTGGCCTAACGGTAGCGGGCCCGGTAACGGCGGAGCAGGGGGTGCGAAGAATCTCCGGTCGCGGATAGGCTACCATAAACAACGACCTCTGGCCCTGGTAACGGACAACGTTCGGACACTTCGGACCGACGAGAGAATCACCGAGCTGGAAGAGGAATTGAGCAAGATCCACTGGGACATTATAGGGTTGTCAGAAGTCCGAAGAGAGGGTGAGGGTACGACAATCCTCCAGTCCGGGAACTTGCTCTTCCACCGGGAGGGCGACCACCAGTCCCAAGGGGGTGTCGGGTTTATCGTTCGCAGGTCTCTCGTAGGCAACGTGGAGAGGATTGAAAGTGTGTCGAGTAGGGTAGCGTACCTTATACTCAGAGTAACCAAACGGTATTCGTTGAAGGTCATACAGGTTTACGCACCGACCTCTACACACTCCGATGACGAGGTGGAGGCCCTATATGAGGACATCTCGAAGGCCATCCACTTGTCTAAAACCTATTTCACGGTGGTTATGGGAGACTTTAACGCGAAACTAGGCAAAAGGACAGACGATGAGCTGAAGGTGGGGCACTATGGATTTGGGCAGAGGAACCACAGGGGCCAGATGCTGGCTGATTTTCTGGAGAAGGAATGCCTCTTCATGATGAATTCCTTCTTCAGGAAGCAGCCCCAGCGAAAATGGACCTGGATTAGCCCTGATGGTTCAGTGAAAAACGAGATTGACTTCATCCTGTCGGACAAACGACACATATTCAATGATGTCTCAGTGATCAGCAGGATTAAAACTGGGAGTGATCACCGACTAGTCAGGGGCATCTTGAATATTAGAACAAAAGTCGAGAGGTCGCGTTTGATGAAGTCTACGCTCCGACCAACACCTGCCCAATACCAGAACCCCGAGAGCTTTCAGCTCGAACTACAAAATCGCTTCCAATGTCTAGATGAGTGTGAATCAGCGAGCGATACGAACAGCAGGTTCGTGCAAACTGTCCACGCCGTCGGGTCGACTTACTTCAAGGCCCGTCGCGTCAGTAGGAACCGTAAACTCTCGGACCATACTCTCAAACTCATGGAGAGGAGAAAAGAAATGATAGTCCAGTCCTCAGCCGATTGGTCCTGCCTAAGGCGGTTAAACAGACAGATCTCCAAAGCTGTGCGACACGATATTCGCCAATTTAATACTACCCGTATTAAAGAGGCGATAGAGCGGAACCAAGGCTCGAAAGTGTTCGCAAGAGATCTGTCTGTTGGCCAAAGTCAGTTGACTAAACTGAGGACCAACAACGGCACTATCATTTCTTCTCGAGATGAGATCTTGGGAGAGGTCCAGCAGTTCTATGGACAGTTGTACAGATCCCAGAGCCCTGCTGTTGGCTTGGTCCAAGACCCCAGATCCAAGCTAACTCGGCACTTTACCGAAGATATCCCGGACGTCAGCCTGTACGAGATCAGAATGGCTCTCAAACAACTAAAGAACGGAAAGGCACCGGGAGACGACGGAATCACTACAGAGCTTCTGAGAGCAGGCGGAAAGCCGGTCTTAAAAGCTCTTCAGAGGCTGTTCAATTCCGTCGTTCTCGGGGGCGACGTTCCAGAGTCGTGGACCAGAAGCGTGGTGGTGCTGTTCTTCAAGAAAGGTGACAGAACCCTCTTGAAGAACTATAGACCCATCTCGCTCTTGAGCCACGTCTATAAGTTGTTTTCGAGGGTCATTACAAATCGACTCACGCGCAGGCTTGACGACTTCCAGCCTCCCGAACAAGCCGGGTTCCGAAAAGGCTATAGTACCGTAGACCACATTCACACGCTACGCCAGATTATACAGAAAACCGAAGAATACAATCGGCCTCTGTGTCTGGCGTTTGTGGACTACGAGAAAGCCTTCGATTCGATCGAAACTTGGGCGGTGCTGCAGTCCCTTCAGCGGTGCCAAATTGACAATCGGTACATCGAAGTGCTGAAGTGCTTGTATAGAAACGCCACCATGTCAGTCCGTGTTCAGGACAAGAGTACGGGACCGATCCAACTGCAGAGAGGTGTTAGACAGGGAGACGTTATGTCCCCGAAACTCTTCACCGCTGCATTGGAAGATGTCTTCAAGCTCTTGGACTGGACCGGATTCGGCATCAACATCAATGGCGAATACATCACTCACCTTCGATATGCCGACGACATCGTAGTCATGGCAGAATCTCTGGAGGACCTTGGCACCATGCTCAATGATCTCAGCAGGGTTTCCCGACTAGTGGGTCTCAAAATGAACATGGACAAGACGAAAGTCATGTCTAATGTCCATGTCATTTCAGCACCGGTCCTAGTCGGGAGTGCGCTTCTCGAAGTTGTCGACCATTATGTCTACCTGGGACAAACAGTCCAGTTAGGTAGGCACAACTTCGAGAAAGAGGTCAATCGACGAATCCAACTCGGCTGGGCAGCGTTCGGGAAGCTAAGGAAGATCTTCTCGTCCAATATTCCGCAGTGTCTGAAAACGAAGGTCTACGACCAGTGTGTGTTACCAGTGATGACATACGGAACAGAGACGTGGTCTCTGAATGTTGGCCTCATATCAAGGCTCAAAGTCGCTCAGCGGGCCATGGAGCGGGCTATGCTTGGTATTTCCCTACGTGATCGAATCCGTAATACGGAGATCCGTAGGAGAACGAGAGTGACCGACATAGCCCGCCGGGTTGCCATGCTGAAGTGGCAATGGGCAGGCCACATCGCTCGACGAACCGATAACCGTTGGGGACGAAAGGTTCTCGAGTGGCGACCACGTATCGGACGGCGCAGCGTAGGACGGCCCCCCACCAGATGGACCGATGATCTGGTCAAAGCTGCGGGGAGCCGTTGGATGCGGTCGGCACAGGACCGCTCGTTGTGGCGTTCTCTTGGGGAGGCCTATGTCCAGCAGTGGACGTTAAAAGGCTGATGGATGGATGGAGGCGATTTTAATATTAATTTCTTTAATAAAAATGACATAAAAACAGTAAAATTAATGACTTTCTTATCATGTGTTGGTCTGTCACAGATGGTCACAGAGGCGGCTCACTTTACGGATACTAGCCAGACACTTACTGACATTGTCTGCTCTAATCTTGGCACTAGAAAAGTATCTGTACAACATGTGGGGTCCCTTTTTGGCCACTGTCTTGTAATCTCTGAATTTCTCATTAAATGTGACAACCTTTGCCTTTCAGGATCTCATATAGATCTAAGAATAATATTAATGTGGATGCTTTTAACTTGGACCTGAAATCCATAAAATGGGACTTTATTTCTACACTTGAGGATGTCAATGAAATTGTAAATACACTTAACTATAATATATTGATACTCTATTTGATTTGCACGCACCTTTACAATCAATTACTATTAAGGACCGTTCCTATCCTTGGATCACTGACACTGTGAAGTTAATGATGCGGTTGCGCGATAAGGCCTCATTAGACTATAATAAAAGCAAATGTGACAAGAAAAAGGAATATTATAAAAGCTTAAAATCAGTTGTTAACAAGGCACTCTTTCATGAGAAATCTGCTTACTTTAGGCATAATATTAATAACAAAATAAACAATCCTCGCTTATTATGGAAAAATTTAAAGTCCACTTTACTACCGCAAAATAATATAGAGTTACCTTATTTTTTAAATGACCCGAATGCTATAAATAAGCATTTCTTAGATATGTCTCGATTGTCTAATGTTAGCATTTCGACGCTTACATATTTTGAGTTTAATCGTTACTCTGAAGCTGTTTTCCATTTGAAGCAGGTTAGCTTGGACTTCATAATTAAAATATTTAACAGTCTTAAATCTATTTAAATATTTTTTATATTTTTAGCATTTGACATGCTTAGCACTATACATTAAACACAAAGTGAAAAATGTGAAATCGAAAATAACAGTCAGGAGCAGGATTTGAACCTGCATCTCCTGGATACCGTCCAGATGCTTTGCCAATTCAGCCATCCTGACAATTGCTCCTGACTGCTAATTTCAATAACACATCATACTTAACGTCTTTGGGTGACGCCTGCGCCATCTGTCGGAAGTATTTTCATACATTATACCGACCAGGTAAACTTAATTTTACAATTAAGATTTTTACCTAATAATGACGCAAACCCTTTAAATATTTAGATATTTTTATATATATTTTTAGCATTTGACATGCTTAGCACTATACATTAAACACAAAGTGAAAAATGTGAAATCGAAAATAACAGTCAGGAGCAGGATTTAAACCTGCATCTCCTGGATACCGTCCAGATGCTTTGCCAATTCAGCCATCCTGACAATTGCTGCTGACTGCTAATTTCGATAACACATCATACTTAACGTCTTTGGGTGACGTCTTAAATCTAACTCTGAAGGTTGTGATCTCATTAGTTTGGATATGATTATAATGACTTTTCCCTATACTGTAGATATTATTAGAGACTTAATAAATATGTCAATAACTACTTCTACATTCCCTGATGTCTGGAAAATGGCAATAGTTCACCCGTTGCCTAAACAAACAAATCCCACAGAAGTTAAAGATTTAAGGCCTATTATCATTCTGCCGTGTCTGTCGAAGGTTATGGAGAAGGTGGTCTGCAGATAGTTAGTGGATTACATTGAATCTAATAATATTCTACCTGGGAAACAATCTGGTTACAGAAAAGGATGCAGTACGGTTACGGGTATGCTAGATGTTACCGACAATATACTTTGCTCCCAAGATGAAGGGCTTTGTACACTACTAGTATTGCTTGATTTCTCTAGAGCTTTCGATTCTATAAATACAAATTTATTAATATCTAAATTGAGCTTCTACGGTTTTGACTCTAGAACAGTTGGCTAGTTTAACAGTTATTTAAGTAATCGTTTTCAGTCTGTAAAACTTAAATGTAATGATGGTACCTCTTTATCTTCCTCTAAAATGGCAGTGACTGGTGGGGTTCCCCAGGGCTCGATATTAGGGCCAATCCTTTTCATTTTATATACTGCTGACATAAGCACGCACATTAAACACTGTAAATTTCACATTTATGCAGATGACATACAAATATACATTTATTTCAAACCATCTGAAATGAACAGTGCAATAACTAAATTGAATGAGGATCTGTCAAACATTGCTCTATGGTCTACCAGTAACAGTCTACTGCTTAATCCAAACAAAACCAAATATTTACTTTTTGGTAGGGACCACCAACTTTCTAGATTGTGTCCATCTGTTTGTGTTACTCTTTTAGGAAAACCCATAGAGCAGGTTAATGATGCACGAAATCTAGGTTTAAACATGGATAGGAACCTGCGCTTTGATAAGCGTGTGACGGATTCTGTGAGAAATTGCTTTTACAAGCTTAAAGTACTGTACCATATTAGGCCTTTTCTACAGGAAAGCCTGCGTATTAAATTAGTTGAGTCCCTGATCTTATCCAGGCTAAATAACATGGGCACAGTCATTGGCCCACGCTTATTAGTCAGAACACAAAAAATTATCCAACGAGTGCAAAATGCTTGTGCTCGTTTCTGCTTTGACATTCCGTTGAGGGCTCATGTTACCCCATATTTGAATAGACACACTATGCTAAAGATGAAGCATAGGCGTAAACTTCATCTGGCTTGTCTTTTATTTGGAGTGCTGAAATATAAATCATCGGGCTACCTTTATGAGAAGTTGTCTTGGTTGTCATCAAATAGATCCTATGGGCTTCGACATTGTTCTGGACCGCTTTCCATGCAATGCCATCGTTCAGCTACTTTTAGAGGTAGCTTCCGGTATGCAGCTACTAAATGTTGGAACAACATTCCTCCGCCAATAAGAAGCCTACAAAATATACACACTTTTAGAAAAAAGTTGAAAATATTTATATTTGATCACCAAAAACGTGAAGAGCTTCTAATACAGGATACTAGCGCCATTTAAGATTTAAGTATATATAAGACAATTTATACTTAGATGTTATTTATATATTCCTCACTTACCATATATCCACTTTTATATTCATATATTTATCAAAATTTCTCAACAATGCTTAGTAACTATCTTGTTAACCTGCGTGTTGGAAATAGCTGGTTGTCATTATTTTTGATTCGGATATTAGTCTTTCCTAATTTGAAAACCATTTGTGATACTTTTATACCTACTTTTATGATAAAGTTTTCTTACATAATACATTTCTATAAAAAACTCATGTTGTATTTTGTATTGTTTAATTTTCAGGTTATATGTGCTGAATGCTGACGTGTCAATCTGTAATGGTTTGACTTTATATCTTCTTGTTTAATGGGTTTGACTTTATATACCTAGTTTATATGTCTATGTCTGTATTGTCTGTGTCAAATTTAATTGTCTATTGTACTTGCTCTGAGACCAAGTCTTTTTGTAATTAGGTTAATAATTTACACACATGCATTTTATAATTGTTTCTGTGTTATTATATTGTATCTGTGTTATTTTATTGTTTTATTTTATGTCTTTATTTTCTTATTTTTGTTTTGTTTTTATCTAATTGTTTGTCATCCGTGACGTCACAACGGCGGCCTGACGGAAGATCAGCGCAGGTTTTTCAGAGCCTGCAAATGCTGAGTCAGGTTCGTTTTGTAACGAGCATTTTCGTCATGTTTTTTTTTATGTTCAACCATAACCTGCTGTATTGTTTCGTTGCAATAAACTTATCTTTCTTTCTTTCTTTCCCCGTAATAGGGGGCGAGGCTATTGCCGTCTACCGGGCACATTTCCAAACTCCGGGCTGCTACTGAGATTTTTTCTTTTTAAGAAAAAGCTATATAACGCCGTCCGACCCAGGGATCGAACCCGAGACCTCATGATCAGCAGTCGCTCACACTACCGCTACACCACAGAAGCAAAAAGATATAAAGTCAAAAGATGTTTTTCTATGTTGAAAAGATTCCGTATAACATAAGTTCTGTAACTGTTGACAATCTTATAAATTCAAAGAGCATAACAAATTAATAGGAACCGCTTTTATTGAATGATCTGAATTATTCAAACTCTTGTGTTCTACAGAATTGTGTTTACAAAGCAATCAAAGCCTTACCTTCCTGGCATCTTTGAATAGGTATGAAACTGTTAGCATAGTTGTTCGAATGACGTTTAGTATTTCCTGTTGCTGTTGTCATCTTCCGGCTTCTTTGCCAGACCCGAGCACTAGTCTTATCCTAACTTTTATAAAGCTGTAACTGAGCTTTGCCTGTACATTTAAGATATATAAGAAAAAAATGCTGCTAAGCAACGTTGAGCTTCAAGGCTAATAGTCAAGCCTTTGTTCCGTAAGTCACTAGTAACATTGGTCGCAGATAAAAAATAATTAAAAAATTATTTTATACTAACATTTGCCCCGCTGTGCCGTGCCCTGTGGGGCTGGCACCAAGAATAGCTCCACCCCGTCTCTTCCTATGGGAGTCGTAAAATCCGACTAAGGGATTACCGAGGAACCAGGCAGCAGCGTTCCCCTGTGTACTAAAAACAGCCACTGCGATCGCCAACCCGCCTGCCAAGTGTGGCGATTATGGTAAGACCCCCATTTTGGGGAGGCCTAAGTATGCAGCAAAAGCTTAAAAACTGGTAATATATACCAGTTTTTAAGTCAAATCAAGGGCTACCAAATAAAAAAGTTGCATTAAAATACGTTGTATCTTTTGCGTAATGCGAGACAGACAAAATATCTAAATATTTTTTTTGTGTTTAGACACCCCTATGTAGTAGCCTAATATAGTATTTGTTTCTCAAATATACAGCCACAGCTCTATTACAGCTTTGTAATAGTAATATAGATTTTTACTTTGTAGTAAGCGTGTTTTTGTAGTTTTTTAAATTATATTTTTTGGGAATTGTTCTTTGGAGACTCTAAATACCTTCTTTACTTCTACTCCACCTCCTATCCCTTTTCTTACGCATAATGCGCAAGTGTTCGTGGTGTTACGAGCGCACACGCTAAGTAAGCTTATTTGGTATATTTAAAAGTGTAGAAAAGAATTACTTTTAAGTAAAAGCAATTACAATTCTAGACACATTAATGTCAAATTTTATAAAGGAAGGCCATCACTAAATGATCAGCTACCCTCATTTATTGAACAACGAAGATAAGTAAAATTGCCAAAATTTCTGGACCCGTTATCTATAGAACTTTCTTAAACTTTTATCTTGTTAAATTTGCTTGTAATATAGCTCTGTTATTTTATATTTAAAGTAACTAAATACTTTTATACATCTTTGGTCGGTTTATTTTTTTTACATCTTTCGTCGGTTCTGTTTTATTTAAAGTAACTTAATAGTTCATCACGTTCGGGAAGCTGAGGGAGATCTTCTTGTCCAATATTCCACAGTGCCTGAAGACGAAGGTCTATGACCAGTGTGTGTTGTGCAGTGATGACTTATGGCACAGAGGCGTGGTCTCTGAATGTTGGCCTTATATCAAGGCTTAAAGTCGCTCAGCGTGCTATGGAGCGGGCTATGCTTGGGATCTCTCTACGTGATAAGATCCGTAATACGGAAATCCGTAGGAGAACGGCAGTGAGTCGCAGGCAGTCGTTGGATGCAGGCGGCACAGGTCGGTTCGCTGTGGCGTTCTCTTGGGGAGGCCTATGTCCAGCAATGGACGATGAAGGCCTGATGGATGGATGGATGGAACTAAATCGTTATAACTCACTGAATACAAGAGTCCCCAACCCATTCTTTCCCACGGGTGTCGTATGAGACGACTAAGTTAAGTAAGCAATTATCATCCATTGCAATCCTGCTGATAGGGTTGGGTACCAAGTGGGAGTACTCACTTGGTATCGAGCCCGAGCGGATTGGTACCACCATCTCCCGTGTGACCGGCCATGAAGCACATCAGTGCAGTGGTTGTAGCAGAAAATAGCCTTTAACTCTTTAATTTAATATCTGTGAAATGAAAATAAATTGTGAGCAGCCGGTTGACAATACTTTCAGTATAGTTGAGTTCATGAGCGACAGTTAACACTTACCATCAGGTGGACCGTGGCTCGTCTGCGATCATTAGCAATAAAAAAAAGCCTTTAGACGCTAGCAATATCTGAAGCAACACTCGCGAGTCACCATCCCCAAAAAAAGGGATAGAAGGTGGATAGGTAGGATACTAAGGAAAGGGTAGAAAAGATAATAAGTAGAGGTTTGGGCCTCTAGCGCTATCACTCACCTCACCATACAAAACAAAACGGTAGGAGTATCTACCGTGGTACTTCCCTGATCGAGCCGGCCCATTCATGCTGGAATAACCAAGGCTGTACCACTGGAGAGATTATTGTGTATATTTGTTTACAAATTATCACTGCTCGGTGAAGGAAAACGTTGTGAGGAGACCTGCATACCTTTTTTTTTGTTAAGGCGGGAAAAAATGCTCCTAACCTCACACCCCGTCGTTCGGGGCAACGAACAGGGTAGTGTGGGGCCTGCATCCACTAAAGAAACCCGCCGTGTGCCGTCTCTCCGCCTTTATTGGCGGGCCACTGGAACTATGTTACATTCCTTCGATGGAGGAGACCTGCATAGCTGATCCTGAAGTTTGTGAAGTTTGCCAACCGAGCCAACGCGATGGACTGCGGCCTGAATCTCTCTCGCTTTGAGATGACACACTTGCCCAATAGTGGGACATTGATAGGTTAAAAAAAATATAAATGCACCTTCACATCTATCTATACTATTATAATGCTGTAACAGGGCTGTGTCTGTACATTTAAGATATTTGAGAAAAATTGACTGTATTAGGCGTGTCTAAACATAAAACATTATTTTTTAGATATTTTGTCTGTTTTCTAAAAACTGGCTTTTGGCTGTGGCGGTTAGTTTTTTATAAAAGTTCAGAAAGCAACAAGGTTTTGCTTTTTAGCTATTTACCATCGTTACAAATTCCTGCCTCGGTTACATAGCGATAAACTTTTTATTCCTTATCCATAATTTATGTCAGTTTTTCTGTTTGTCTGTTCGATGTTAAAGATGTTTCAGTTGAAACTTGTTCAGTTTGAACTTCTTTGAAAGTTGCAAACTTTGGGTAACGTTTGCTTTGAAATTAATTTCATTGGAAAATCTTCATATATTTGCCCCGTTAGGTAAAGTGTGCGAAATTTGGCACAAATAAATATTTCATTTTATTGCTTTCACACTGTGTTAATGTGTTTTTTTATCTATCGTATAATTAATCATGATCAAATATTTACTGGAACAATTTTAACTGATGTTTTTCCTGACAAATAACTGTTTCAGTGGTGCAGTGGTGGTGTGAGTGACTGGTGATCACGAGGTTTCGGGTTCGATCCCCGGGTCGGACAGTGTTATTGACTTTTTCGTCAAAACTAAGTTTATCAGTAGCAGCCCGGAGTTTGGAAATGTGCCCGGTATACAGCTATAAACTCACCCCCTATTACGTGGGACTGGTGAACCGTGTAATACACATATGCCTACTCCTTCGGAGATACAAGCGTGAAATATGTTTTTCTCTGATAATGTCAAAGGTTACAGAATTCAGAACTAAAAAAATTGTTGACTCGGGGGACTGCTTCAGGAAAGACGCATTCTGCTCGTAGAAAATGTATTTTTTCCACTATTACAAGAATTTGTTCTAGAAAATTCACATTTCTCTCCAGAAACAATACAAATATATCCCTAGACACTACGCGGACAAAAATAATCGTATTAAGCAAATATACTTCGAAGTAAATAACCACAGATCTTCCGATACAGATTATTTTCGCCTCCAGTCCGTCCATTGTTCAGTGTTTGCACCAGAAATCGCCGTCCTTTGTATTCTGTTACGTCTCTGGAATAAAAACGTCGCAGGGTTTTTTTGCGCAGATCGAATTTCGCTAATAGCTTCACTACTTCTTGAAGCTCTAGTTCTAGTAAGTCTCAGTTTAAAATTGAATTTTTCCAAATCCACAGACAGGAAACTGCTGGCAAATTTATCTATAATGTAAATACGAGATTTATTCTCAATCTTCCAAAGTACTCGTATACTGTCACTATCAGATCTTTAACAAAAGACTTTTTATCCTATATTTCATGTATGTGTATATGTGAATGCTTATTTCTATTATGTCTCTATCAGTACGCAAAATAAATTTTATTTGTATTAAATAAGATTGTTTTGCAACCTTATGTATGCGACAAAATGACTGCCTGCTATTTTGTTGAATGTTATCTGTTTGTCTCTTTATGTGTTTATCTGTTTGTTTATTGCAGATCACGCTAAAAACTACTGAACAGATTTCGATGAGGCTGTTTTGTTTGAAAACTCTCGAGTAGACTTATATACAGGTACCTATGCTACAAATTTTTTGTGATAGTGGAAAAAGAGACCTTTTCTGCAAGATTCAAACCTGCGTCCTTTCCAATTTTTTGTGATAGTGGAAAAAGAGACCTTTTCTGCAAGATTCAAACCTGCGTCCTTTCCTTTTTAAAAGTCTTTACACTTTTAAAAAGAAATTCAGTCATTTTGATTATTATTTTTTTATTCTTAAAGGGTAGGCAGATGCAGAGATTAGCGCAACATTTTTTTTTAGATTTTTTGCCTGTTTGTTTGTTCACGTATCACATAAAAAATACTGCAAAGATTATGTTGCAACTTTTATATTTGACAGCTCTTGATTAGACTTTAACACTGGTATATATTTTATCCCGCTAGTATAACGGGAACCTGAGATATAACCTAAGAACTGCGCGTCGCTCCGCCGCAGCCAAAAGCTAATAAGTATTTCATAATATTATACTCGTACACGAACTACTAACTTTTAAAATATTCAATGTTATTCTGTTTTCCAACAGTTCAGTATTTGTGAATGTGTAATGAGACGACTACTTTCGCTGTTTGCAGCTCCGGGCTGATCGCTGTGCTTGTACGTAAAATTATAAGTTTATCAAAAATCTTTTTTAAATTTGATGCACGGGCCACATTAACGGGCAACGTCAATGCCATCATCGCGATAATTACGGCGTTAATTAAGGCAAAACCAACAACGAATTCTTGCGTCGCGGCTATAACAACGTTAAAGAAAGAAAGAAAATAATTTTATTGCCACTAGTAATAAAAGATAAAACAAAAATTGGACACATACTTAATGTCGAGGTGACAATAAGGCAACAGCAACTATGTCACAGTGCATCATATTAAAACACACTGCAACGCTGATTTTCAATGGCCTACGTTAGTGACGTACGGACGTCAAATAAGCAGTACTTATACATAAATTATATACATTAAAAAACCAGATTACCAACCATTGTCTACAATCGGCATTGATGTAATTATATTGAAATAATATTAAAATTTACAAAAACATAAAATTACAATCAACGAAAATAGAGTACCTACTATTGCCTACCACCTAAAGAACAGAAAACTATCTCAGATTGAAAAAAAATGAGCAAAATTGCAAGTACTAAAATAATAAAAAAGCGTTGCTAAACTAATATCATTCGCTTTTTTGTTTTCTTCAACGTTCATGATTGCGATAATTAAGGGCTTTTCTCGTTAGTGTGGCCGTAGCAGGACAACTATGTCGGCGACTTGCTCTCGCGTGTGCTATTCTTTTTTTTTTATTGCATGTAGTGGCAGAGAAATGGTAACTGGCGCCCATGGACTCGACTATACCCAGAATATTGTCAAGCCACTGCTCACCAATTCATTTCACAGATATGAAATGAAATATAAACGGCTATCTCCTCTCCTGCTAAGCAACGATGTGCTTCATGGCCGGTCACACGGGAGATGGTGGTACCAACCCACTCGGGCTCGATACCAAGTGAGTACTCTCACTTGGTACCCAGCCCAACCACCAGTCATGCAATGGATGATAATTGCTTACTTCCCTTAGTCGCCTCATACGACACCCGTGGGAAAGAATGGGTGACACTTGTACTCTTAGTCTGTCACCACACGGAAAAAATGTGACTTATGGTGACATACCAGTAGCATGTTCGCGAATTGCAAAGAAAGAAGTTCTTGATGCATGCACCGACAATATTTTTCAACGAGATACTGTCCAGATTAGTTCAGCCTTACCGCAAAATATTTCCCAATTAGCTTGTTTACCTAGCTTGCTTCAATGCTGTCCAGATTAGTTCAGCCTTACCGCAAAATATTTCCCAATTAGCTTGTTTACCTAGCTTGCTTCAATGCTGTCCAGATTAGTTCAGCCTCACCGCAAAATATTTCCCAATTAGCTTGTTTACCTAGCTTGCTTCAATGCTGTCCAGATTAGTTCAGTCTTACCGCAAAATATTTCCCAATTAGCTTGTTTACCTAGCTTGCTTCAATGCTGTCCAGATTAGTTCAGTCTTACCGCAAAATATTTCCCAATTAGCTTGTTTACCTAGCTTGCTTCAATGCTGTCCAGATTAGTTCAGCCTGACCGCAAAATATTTCCCAATTAGCTTGTTTACCTAGCTTGCTTCAATGCTGTCCAGATTAGTTCAGTCTTACCGCAAAATATTTCCCAATTAGCTTGTTTACCTAGCTTGCTTCAATGCTGTCCAGATTAGTTCAGTCTTACCGCAAAATATTTCCCAATTAGCTTGTTTACCTAGCTTGCTTCAATGCTGTCCAGATTAGTTCAGCCTGACCGCAAAATATTTCCCAATTAGCTTGTTTACCTAGCTTGCTTCAATGCTGTCCAGATTAGTTCAGCCTTACCGCAAAATATTTCCCAATTAGCTTGTTTACCTAGCTTGCTTCAATGCTGTCCAGATTAGTTCAGCCTTACCGCAAAATATTTCCCAATTGGCTTGTTTACCTAGCTTGCTTCAATGCTGTCCAGATTAGTTCAGCCTGACCGCAAAATATTTCCCAATTAGCTTGTTTACCTAGCTTGCTTCAATGCTGTCCAGATTAGTTCAGCCTGACCGCAAAATATTTCCCAATTAGCTTGTTTACCTAGCTTGCTTCAATGCTGTCCAGATTAGTTCAGTCTTACCGCAAAATATTTCCCAATTAGCTTGTTTACCTAGCTTGCTTCAATGCTGTCCAGATTAGTTCAGTCTTACCGCAAAATATTTCCCAATCAGCTTGTTTACCTAGCTTGCTTCAATGCTGTCCAGATTAGTTCAGTCTTACCGCAAAATATTTCCCAATCAGCTTGTTTACCTAGCTTGCTTCAATGCTGTCCAGATTAGTTCAGCCCTACCGCAAAATATTTCCCAATTAGCTTGTTTACCTAGCTTACTTCACTGCTGTCCAGATTAGTTCCGCCTTACCGCAAAATATTTCCCAATCAGCTTGTTTACCTAGCTTGCTCCAATGCTGTCCAGATTAGTTCAGCCTTACCGCAAAATATTTCCCAATTAGCTTGTTTACCTAGCTTGCTTCAATGCTGTCCAGATTAGTTCAGCTTTACCGCAAAATATTTCCCAATTAGCTTGTTTACCTAGCTTGCTTCAATGCTGTCCAGATAAGTTCAGCCTTACCGCAAAATATTTCCCAATTAGCTTGTTTACCTAGCTTGCTTCAATGCTGTCCAGATTAGTTCAGCCCTACCGCAAAATATTTCCCAATTAGCTTGTTTACCTAGCTTGCTTCAATGCTGTCCAGATTAGTTCAGTCTTACCGCAAAATATTTCCCAATTAGCTTGTTTACCTAGCTTACTTCACTGCTGTCCAGATTAGTTCCGCCTTACCGCAAAATATTTCCCAATCAGCTTGTTTACCTAGCTTGCTTCAATGCTGTCCAGATTAGTTCCGCCTTACCGCAAAATATTTCCCAATCAGCTTGTTTACCTAGCTTGCTTCAATGCTGTCCAGATTAGATCAGCCTTACCGCAAAATATTTCCCAATTAGCTTGTTTACCTAGCTTGCTTCAATGCTGTCCAGATTAGTTCAGTCTTACCGCAAAATATTTCCCAATTAGCTTGTTTACCTAGCTTGCTTCAATGCTGTCCAGATTAGTTCAGTCTTACCGCAAAATATTTCCCAATTAGCTTGTTTACCTAGCTTGCTTCAATGCTGTCCAGATTAGTTCAGTTTTACCGCAAAATATTTCCCAATCTGCTTGTTTACCTAGCTTGCTTCAATGCTGTCCAGATTAGTTCAGCCTTACCGCAAAATATTTCCCAATTAGCTTGTATACCTAGATTTTTTTTTTTTTTTTTTATTTTATTTATTTCTCTCAATAACGTAATACAAAATTGCAAGCTTCAATGTACTCGCCAAACTTTAACGTTTAATGGCGAGACGCGCCCATAAACTTAATAATTAATTTTAGCTTACATACTAACATGTTTAATAATTGCTTAGATTATTCTATTGTTTATACAACAAAACAGTAAATTTTAATGTATAATAATATAGTATTATAAATTCTAAGGTTATAAAAATATAATAATATAATAATAATAATATGTTGACAGTTAACTTACATATAAATTTACATACCTAAATGAACTGCCAACAGGCAGGCTAACGTGGGTTGAGAAGCAAGTTCTTTAGTTTATATTTTAACACTCTTTTACTACACTTAGGGGTTTTTCTTAGTATCTCTATTTTATTAAATATATTAGGTAGTAAAAATCTTGTCACTCTCTCTCCATAGTAATTGGTCATTTTCGGTTGGACGAATCTTTTTTCTCTCACATTCTTAGTATTATATTTATTATTTACGTTTTCCTTATATTCATCGCTATAGTAGTGTTCTATACCAATTAAATATTTAAGTTTTTTATCTGCTGGTATAATTCTACAAATTGAAAATAACTTATCGTACTCTTGATTACATTTATTCTTAACATTTTTACTAACTAGGAACTTAATCAGTCTTATTTGTAAATTTTTAATATCTTGAATGTATGTTTTAAATGTCCGGCCATATACAATAAATCCGTAGCAGATTATTGAATCAGCGAGCGCGTAGTATATAGCACGAAGTGTATGCTTACTTACTACCTTGTTAAGCTGATATACAATACCTAAAATGGACCTTAATCTGCTACATATAAAATTTATATGCATTTTCCAATTAAAGTGTTTGTCAATAGTTAGACCTAAATATTTAAATGAGCTTACATACTCTAAGTTATTACAACTACAGTTAGTTTTATTATCGTGTAGACATTCATATGAATGCCCTATTATACCTATTTGTTCTTTTTTCACATTTTTTGCTCGTTGGTTATGTGGCGAGTATATATGCATACATTTGGTTTTTAATAGATTCAATATGATGCCATTGTCATGCGCCCACCTCGTTACACATTCGAAATCTTCTTGTATATTATTTTGTACCTCCACTATATCCTTCGAGGCATATACCAGACACATGTCATCTGCATACATGTACACCCGACACTTGCTCACAACATTAGATACACTGTTCACATGCATCACATAACCCACTGGACCAAAAACTGACCCAGTCGGCACCCCAATATCCACAACCATTTCATCGCTAAACACACCTGCTATATTTGTACATATTTTTCTATTAGCTAAGTAATTTTTAAACCATTCATGCGTTGGCCCTCGAATTCCACACTCATTCATCGCACGTAATAAGATATTATGATCCAAAGTATCAAACGCTTTTTTATAATCAATATAAAGTGCTATTATCTGCTCTCTCTGCTCTTCTCTTATCTTGCTTCAATGCTGTCCAGATTAGTTCAACCTTACCGCAAAATATTTCCCAATCAGCTTGTTTACCTAGCTTGCTTCAATGCTGTCCAGATTAGTTCAGCCTTACCGCAAAATATTTCCCAATTAGCTTGTTTACCTAGCTTGCTTCAATGGTGTCCAGATTAGTTCAGCCTCACCGCAAAATATTTCCCAATTAGCTTGTTTACCTAGCTTGCTTCAATGCTGTCCAGATTAGTTCAGCCTTACCGCAAAATATTTCCCAATCAGATTGTTTACCTGGCTTGCTTCAATGCTGTCCAGATTAGTTCAGCCTTACTGCAAAATATTTCCCAATTAGCTTGTTTACCTAGCTTGCTTCAATGCTGTCCAGATTAGTTCAGTCTTACCGCAAAATATTTCCCGATTAGCTTGTTTACCTAGCTTGCTTCAATGCTGTCCAGATTAGTTCAGCCTTACCGCAAAATATTTCCCAATCAGATTGTTTACCTGGCTTGCTTCAATGCTGTCCAGATTAGTTCAGCCTTACTGCAAAATATTTCCCAATTAGCTTGTTTACCTAGCTTGCTTCAATGCTGTCCAGATTAGTTCAGTCTTACCGCAAAATATTTCCCAATCAGCTTGTTTACCTAGCTTGCTTCAATGCTGTCCAGATTAGTTCAGCCTTACTGCAAAATATTTCCCAATTAGCTTGTTTACCTAGCTTGCTTCAATGCTGTCCAGATTAGTTCAGCCTTACTGCAAAATATTTCCCAATCAGCTTGTTTACCTGGCTTGCTTCAATGCTGTCCAGATTAGTTCAGCCTTACTGCAAAATATTTCCCAATTAGCTTGTTTACCTAGCTTGCTTCAATGCTGTCCAGATTAGTTCAGTTTTACCGCAAAATATTTCCCAATCAGCTTGTTTACCTAGCTTGCTTCAATGCTGTCCAGATTAGTTCAGCCTTACCGCAAAATATTACCCAATTAGCTTGTTTACCTAGCTTGCTTCAATGCTGTCCAGATTAGTTCAGCCTTACCGCAAAATATTTCCCAATTAGCTTGTTTACCTAGCTTGCTTCAATGGTGTCCAGATTAGTTCAGCCTCACCGCAAAATATTTCCCAATTAGCTTGTTTTACCTAGCTTGCTTCAATGCTGTTCAGATTAGTTCAGCCTTACCGCAAAATATTTCCCAATTAGCTTGTTTACCTAGCTTGCTTCAATGCTGTCCAGATTAGTTCAGCCTTACCGCAAAATATTTCCCGATTAGCTTGTTTACCTAGCTTGCTTCAATGCTGTCCAGATTAGTTCAGCCTTACCGCAAAATATTTCCCGATTAGCTTGTTTACCTAGCTTGCTTCAATGCTGTCCAGATTAGTTCAGCCTTACCGCAAAATATTTCCCAATCAGATTGTTTACCTGGCTTGCTTCAATGCTGTTCAGATTAGTTCAGCCTTACTGCAAAATATTTCCCAATTAGCTTGTTTACCTAGCTTGCTTCAATGCTGTCCAGATTAGTTCAGTTTTACCGCAAAATATTTCCCAATTAGCTTGTTTACCTAGCTTGATTCAATGCTGTCCAGATTAGTTCAGCCTTACCGCAAAATATTTCCCAATTAGCTTGTTTAATTAGCTTGCTTCAATGCTGTCCAGATTAGTTCAGCCTTACCGCAAAATATTTCCCGATTAGCTTGTTTACCTAGCTTGCTTCAATGCTGTCCACATGCGATCTCTGTAGAAAATCTGTGGAGTGAGGCTAACTGACCGCATTCGTAACGATGACGTAAGAGAGCGAGCAGGTATGAAAAAGATTATTGGTGTAAAGATGCGAAAGGCAATATTCCGATGTTTCAGACATGTGAAAGAATGCTGGACGAGCGATTTCGTTATGAAAATATAGGTACAATATGAAAGTGGAAGGATGTAGGTACAGGGGCAGACCGATACTCATCTATCCATCCATCCATCAGCCTTTCAGCGTCCACTGCTGGACATAGGCTTCTCTAAGGGAGCGCCACAACGAGCGGTCCTGTCATGGGGAATAATGCTGTAATCGCCACGCTTGGCAGGCGGGTTGGCGATCGCAGTGGATGTTGTTAATACTCCAGGGAGTGCTGCTGCCCACTCCCCCGGTATTCCCTCAGTCGGCTCTTACGACTGAGTAGAGAGGGGTGGGACAATTCTAAAGCCGGCCCCACATGGCTTATTTACTATTATACTCATCTACCTAGACCAAATCGGTCATGTATTGGAAGGAAAGGTGGAGGTACGAGTCTCTGAAACTGGCGAACATGTATGGAGAGAACTATGAATGTTGAAGAAGCGAGAGATGTATGCAAGAATACAACTTTATGGCACTCTATTTTCTCTCTCTATCCCGCGAGGGAGACGGCGTATAAGTGAATAAGTAAGTACTAGCGTCCCTCGACATAGCAGGTTAGGTAGTAGATTTGATGGTTTTTTAATAATACAAAAACTCAAATCACACCCAGACTACGACAAATATTTCGTAGAAAACTGTACTAACTTTCAAAGTAGCGGTTACCGCTTATCATTAGGTGGTGCAGTAGCTGGACTATCGTTAAAACCAATAAAAAGTTGGTTTTGGCTCCAAGCCTTTGGAAAACGGCATTACTTTTTAAAAACAACACCAAGTTTTCGAGAGCGCTTGAAAAACTTTGTATTAGTCAACATTACACGAAAAGAACGGACACACACTAATACGCAAAACTAGATTTTACACACCAACGTTAAGGTCCAAAATCTACTGGAGACGATATAGAAAGTTGGCTATCCTATAAAACTACTTTAGTAAGAAAAGCATACGCTAGAAGAACCTTAAGAAAGTAATAATAGTTTTGTTAAAACTTTTGTATTGCATTCTGAGATTGTACATTACAGTAGCATAGTTGAGCCTTCGGTAAAAACAACAAAATACTTCATTTTTGATCTATATTTCTTAGCATATGACATGCTCCGCCACTTTTTAAAGTACAAATTATTTGTGAATAAGGAAAAATAGATTTTTTATACTAGTGGGAATCGAACCTGCGTCTTTTCCAATCCGGGGAAGACCCTCCTTATCACATTTGTCTTTACGACCGTAGGAGGAGATTGGGATGATCGAAAAATCTGTACTATAGCTCCGTGGCTTAGAGCACTTCCCCGGATTGGAAAAGACGCGGGTTCGATTCCCACTAGTACAAAAAATCACTTTTTCTTTATTCACAAATAATTTGTACTTTAAAAAATACTTTATTATGTTTTCGTTTACTAGAACCTTTTCTTAAATCTCCAAAATGGCTGGACCGGTTTGGACAGGACTTTCAATGGCAGGTAGCTCAATTTATAAGTACTCCTTATATATATTATATAACGCACTTTTATTTTGAGAAAAGATTTAAGGTTATGTATACGTATACCTACTGGTACTATGGCCGTGTGGAGCCGGCTTTAGAATTGTCCCACCAATATCTACCCACGGGAGTCGTAAGAGCCGACTGAGGGAATACCTGGGGGTGGACAGCAGCACTCCCTCCAGTATTAACAACATCCAATGCGATCGCCAACCCACCTGCCAAGCGTGGCGATTACGGCATTATCCCCCATGACGGGACCACTCGCTGTGGCGTTCTCTTGGGGAGGCCTTTTTTTTTTTTAGGTCGGCAAAAATGTCCTACCGCACACCCCGCTGCCCGGGGAGACAACGGGGTAGTGTGGGGCTCTCACCCACTAAAAACCCACCGTGCGCCCTCACCCGCCCTTGCTACGGCGGATCACGAGTACCGCGTCGTTACGACCGCGATCCGCAGGCGGCAGCCCCTTCGGGCACCCTCTCCTGAGCGACGCCTCGCACACTTGGGCATCACACCTTCGCGGTAGGCTTCCACGGACGGCAGGGACTCCCCGACCCCACCGTCCGCAGCCTCGGCTAGGGCGGCATCAGGCGCAGGTAAGCGAGCGCACGCCGCCCCGCGCGCCGGCGGCGAATCGGGTCCGCGAAGGAGGATTCCTCCCGTGCCCTCTCCGCCACCTCCTTCCACGAGATGACAGCCTCGCAGAAGGCGGTGACTGCGGTCCAGGCCCTGTCACCGCCAACCATCACTCGCGCAACGGCCGGCAGCGACAGGTCCACGCCTATGACTGCAACGAATTCCCGGCGCTGTTCATCCCGAGGTCAGGCACGACTCGAGCGTGTGCTACGCCGAGTCGTCGCCGCAGTCGCAGTGGTGACAGCCTGGGGTCATCTCCCTCCTAGCGATCATGTGCAGGTATTTGCCGAAGCAACCATGCCCCGACAAAACCTGCACCAACCGGAAGGTGAGGACTCCGTGCTGCCGCTCTGCCCATTCTTCCAAGATCGGCTGGAGCGCCCCCACGGTCCTGAGACCAGCCCGGGGCGTCTCCAGCCGAGACTTCCACTTTAGGACGGTGGCGCGACGGGCATCTTCCCGCCACGATGAGATTGCACTCGGCGAGGGGCGCTTGCCCCCCGCCCGCGCCGTCGACTCCCGCCAATTGACGGCGAGCACCTCCGCCTCCAGATTCCACGGGGGGGTTCCGGCCAACGCGCAGGTTGCATCGGTCGAGACCGTGCGGTACCCGCGTATTGCCCGGACCGCTACGACCCTCTGTGGACGCCACAGAAGGGCCCTATTGCGAGCGGCCAGGGACTCCGCCCACACGGGCGCGCCGTACAGTGCCATCGACCGTACTACCCCCGCGTAGAGTCGTCCGCCCAAATTCGGCATCAGTCGCCCGAGGGCGGACGCCGTACCGACGAGCTTTGGCGCGACCCGGCGGAAGTGCTCATCAAAGTGCCACTGTCCATCCAATACCAGGCCCAGATATTCGATGTGGGCCTGGATTGGGAAGCCTACACCATTGACCGTTATCGAGGCGCTGGCGGGCGGGCTACGTCGGCGCCTATGGAAGAGTAGGGCCTCCGACTTTTCGAGGGCCACCCTAAGCCCCAGCGCCTCGATCCGCCTGACCACCTCCGCGGTACCTGAGGGGGCCAGCGTTGCCGCCTCCTCGAGGATCCCGCCCAGGTCTGGCCCCAGCCTGGGGGGGAGCTGGCCACGTAGGTAGGTAGCCCAGTCGTACCCGATGTCCCACAGGAGTGGCCTCTTGGGGAGGCCTATGTCAAGCAGTGGAAGTTTAAAGGCTGGTGGATGGATTGATATACCTACTTATATGAAGTTCGTCAACCCGCACTGAGCCAGCTAGGTAGATTGAAGCTTAAATCCTCCTAATTCAGAGATGACATTTGTGCTTAGCAGTGACAATATTGACTTACAAAAAATATCTAACTAAAAAGGTCAAAAAGGCACTTATACATTGCTAAAAAAAAAATTGGATAAAGAAATCATACTTATGTATGCACAATATTTTGCCTTGGTAGTAAAATATAGTGCACACATAAGTATATTGTTGGGAGAATGTGTTTTAAAAAGCTACAAATGATTTACGCTGACGCCAGTATGCATATGACTTGTTGGCACAGCGCCATACGAGCTACAAGCAACCTTTGACCCAAATATATTTTCACAACAAAATTCAAAGGAATGTTCGATACTGTTACGTTGGAAATGAAAAAAAAAATATGCTCTGTGAAATATAATTTTGATTTCCTACTAACATTATAAAGTGACACTGTATATTTATGTTTATATGTTTAAACTATTGAGCAATATATTGGTCTTCACCCACTAAAGAAACCCGCCGTGTGCCGTCTCTCCGCCTTTACTAGCGGGCCACCGGAATTATATTACATTACTTCAGTGCTTCCATCATCAGACCTTGGATAGCATCTAGAGACAAATTACTTGTCAAGACAAATCATACGAGCCCAAACTCAATGGAGTTATGTCATTTTATAACGGAGTTCCTATGGTTCACATTCTAGCTCCATCACCAGACCCTGGATACCATCTAAACGCAAAGTACTCGTCAAGACGAATCAAACGATTCTAAACTCGATGGAGTTGCGCCATTTAATTACAGAGTTTCACATGGCCACCTTCCAGCTCCATCATCAGACCCTGGATACCATCTAAAGACAAAGTACTCATCAAGATAAATCATACGAGCCTAAACTCGATGGGGTTGCGCCGTTTCATTATAGAGTTCCTATGTCCACCTTCCAGCTTCATCATCAGACCCTGGATACCACCTAGAGACAAAGTACTCGTCAAGATGAATCATATGAGCCCAAACTCGATGGGGTTGCGCCGTTTCATTATAGAGTTCCTATGTCCACCTTCCATTTCCATCACCAAATCAGTTCCACGTCATCATAATATTGCATTGTCACGCGATATATATATATGCGTGTAAAATTTCAGTTCAATCGGAAACCGGGAAGTGTGTCAAATTGAACTTACAAGATTTGAACGGGACGAGTAAAATAAAAGCGTCGCCACGCTAACAGCCGATTTTATCCTCCCTCCGCATTAGATGTTTCACATCAAAAAATTCTATTGTAAATAATTTTCTAGTTTTTCGGTTATATCTCAGGTTCCCGATATAGTAGCGGGATAAAATGTTTACAAGTTTTTAAGTCTAATCAAGGCCTATCAAATTAAAAAAGTTGCAGCAAAATCCGGTTAGTAGTTTTTGTGTGATGCGCGAACAAACAAACAGATAAACAGACAAAAATTCTAAAAAAAAATGTTTTGTGTTTAGACACGCCTATATAGCTTATTACAGTAATTTTTTCTCAAATATCTTAAATGTACAGACACAGCTCTGTTACAGCTTTATAATAGTATAGATATATTATGTACTCGTATGTATTCGCGTCACCCAAGACGTTTAGAATGAATGTGTTATCGAAATTCGCAGTCCCGAGCAATTGTCACGATGGTTTGGTAAATTGGCAAAGCATCTGAGACGGTATTCAAAGTGATGCAGGTTCAAATCCTGCTCGTGACTGTTATTTTCTATTTCACATTTTCACACTTTGTGTTAATTTAAATTAAATCGTAAATTATTGTATTGTTATCGTTTCTTAATAAGGGCGTATTTTCAATTTATTCCTACGTTTTTAAGTGGGTGAAAATGACGTTCAAATATTCCGTTACTTACTACAGGTGAGGCTAAGAAAAACGTTTTAAAAGCTTGTCAAAAGTCATTGCTAACAGCTATCTAAGTACCTCCTCAATATAAGTTAGAATATCATGTTACTTGTCCGTGTGGTGACTAAGAAAATAAGTGTCACCACTCCTTTCAATCCTACGGGTGTCGTACGAGGCGACTAAGGGAAGTAAGCAATTGTCACCCATTGCATTACTGGTGGTAGGGCTGGGTACCAAGTGGGAGTACTTACTCACTTGCTATCGGGCCCGAGTGGGTTGGTACCGCCATCTCCTGTGTGACCGGCCATGAAGCACATCGGTGTGTTTTGGTTATAGCAGGAGATAGCCGTTAAGTTTTTCATTTCATATATGTGAGATGAAATGGTGAGCAGCGGCTTGACAATACTCTCGGTATGGTTAAGTTCATGAGCTACGGTTACCATTTACCATCAGATGGGCCGTGGATCGTCTGCCACCATACGCAATAAAAAAAAATAACTTTGACCTAATGTTGATCAAACAACTGCTTAGAACTATTTAGCTTGTATAACATAATCAGGTGCCTTTAAAAGTAATTTAAAAGCAATTTCAACTATCTTTTCATGCAATTAATTAGGCAAAAAAGGCAAAATCTAATTGCTCTACAGATTATTCAGAAAAGCATTAGGTATTTAATTTTTTGGGTTGATAAAAACATCACAATTAATAATTCCAGTAGATAATCAAGATTTAACTGCCTCGGTGGTGTAGCGGTAGTATATGCGACTGCTAATCATGAGGTCTCGGGTTCGATCCCCGGGTCGGGCAATGTTATTGAGCTTTTTCCTGAAAAAAAAATTCTCAATAGCAGCCCGGAGTTTGGAAATGTGCCCGGTAGACGTCAATAGGCTCGCCCCCTATTACGTGGGACTTAAACATAGCTAGCGAGTCGTGGGTGTGTAATACACCTCTGCCTAACCCTTCGGGGAATACAGACGTGATGCTATGTGTATGTGTGTATAATCAAGCATATCACGGTGCTTAAAAGAAAATACGTTAAAATAAATGACCCCATCATCATTTGGTATGAACTTAAGTCCCTTTTCACACGTAAGCAACAAGAAACATAGCATCACGCCTGTATTCCCCGAAGGGGTAGGCAGGGGTGTTTTACACACCCACGACTCGCCAGCTGTGTTTAAGTCCCACGTAATAGGGGACGAGCCTATTGACGTCTACCGGGCACATTTCTAAGCTCCGGACTATTACTGAGAATTTTTCTTTTTAGGAAAAAGCTCATTAACATTGCCCAACCCGGGGATCGAACCCGAGACCTCATGAATAGCAGTCGTATACACTACCGCTACACCACCGAGGCAGTTAGTAGTAGTTGAGGCAGTTGTACAAGAAACGACACCACAAAAATTCAATGACGATTTAGCGTACCATAGATACTCGTAGATATGAACCATTTAGGTACACACACGATCACATTGCACCGCATGGCAAATAGTTTTAGAACAACACACTGGCTTTGATCATTAGTTCGGCTAGATCGTGAAGATTTTTTACAACCCCTATAAAAGATCCTAATCTCTATTTTTGTTTGTTAAAGTGGGAAAATGCGCCTAACCGCACACCTCGTCGTTCGGGACAAGGAACAGGGAAGTATGGGCCCTTACCCACTAAATAAAACTGAAATAGCCGACTCTCCGCCTTTATTATTGGCGGACCATTAGACCTATATGACATTACTTCAGTGGTCTGCCGGCAGCTTAACCTTTCAAGTACTGTCTATGGAGCGGCGCCTCCGCACACTAAAGCATCGCACCTTCACGGGAGGTCTTGCGGATAGTTAACGCCCCTAGTCTATCTGCCGCGGCCTAAGGCCCGTGTGGCTAATTTTGATTAGAATGTCATTCAAAATTACAATTATTATCTATATTATATACATAGATCTTCTCTGATTGGAATGCACGTATAAATACATTTGATAGATGACGCAAACTACTCCCCCCATCCCCTAATTGCTACAAAAGCTATCAACGTTAGTTTAGTGCCTACGAGTTTGGAGCCTATAATGGATTTGCAGAACTTGCAGGTTGAATTTCTCATGTAACCACAAAATCTGAGTTCACGACACAAACATTTTTTCAATTACAAGAATATGCGTCCCATTTGCCTTGCAATTTCCATAAAAATAATTGAAGTTTTTTTCTGAAACCTGTAATTTCTTATGCATAATTCGAATGGTAGACAGAAAGATATTTTTGGAAATAAAAACATTTATATAAAGAAAATGAACGCGTAATTACTTGTTTGAAGATTTGTGATTGACTGCTTTTTGTAGTCTTTTAAAGTAAAATGGACGGTTCAACAACATCAAATCAAGTCTTTTTAAAGTTTTCGCAAATATTATCTTTGCAAATTATAACTATACCTATACCTTTTGACAGACACAACACTGTTCGTTTTCTTATACTCGTAGTATATAAGACTAATGACTGTTTTTCATTTTGTTAAGGCGGCAAAATAATTTCCCAACTACTCACCCCGTTGTTCAGGGCAACGAACAGGGTAGTGTGGGGCCCTCACGGCAGACCACTGGAACTATGTTTTATTACTTCAGTTTACCGCCGGCGGCAGCGGCTTACCCTTTCGGGTACCCTCTATCTATACGTACACGCATCCGCACACGGAGCGTCGCACATTCGCGGGAAGACTAATGACCACTTAGGACTACGTTCTCGATATAAATAAATACATGATTTATCAAATTTTTAATATATTTTTTAAATTGAAATATATTTATTAGTTTGGCATATTAAACCCATTAAACACAAAGTGAAAAATGTGAAATCGAAAATAACAGTCAGGAGCAGGATCCTGCTCCTGACTGTTATTTTCGATTTCACATTTTTCACTTTGTGTTTAATGTATAGTGCTAAGCATGTCAAATGCTAAAAATATATATATAAAATATCTAAATATTTAAAGGGTTCGCGTCATTATTAGGTAAAATCTTAATTGTAAAATTAAGTTTACCTGGTCGGTATAATGTATGAAAATACTTCCGACAGATGGCGCAGACGTCACCCAAAGACGTTAAGTATGATGTGTTATAGAAATTAGCAGTCAGGAGCAATTGTCAGGATGGCTGAATTGGTAAAGCATCTGGACGGATCCAGAAGATGCAGGTTCACATCCTGCTCCTGACTGTTATTTTCGATTTCACATTTTTCACTTTGTGTTTAATGTATAGTGCTAAGCATGTCAAATGCTAAAAATATATATATAAAATATCTAAATATTAAACCCATTTAAATAAGCGATATTATATAGGTATAAGACAAACTTATTCGTCGATCTTAAAGGTGGACAGTGGTTTAGCTGTGCTCCGACTATATACTGAGTGTACGAGTATATGAGTGGCAGATATCACATACCTATTGGGTGATTGGCAGCTCATCTAATAATAATAATAAAACTGATGTCTATAAAATCATGATTCAGGGAAATTCTCTATACAACCAAAACATATTGTATATATTAATGTTTTTATAGGTACTACGTAGGTAGCAAACAAATATACGGCGCCACATAATAGCAAGTGGTTACCGTAGCCTATAGACGCAACATCAGAGACATCACTCACGCGTCGCTACATGAAAATAATAGGAGATGTGTAGAGGAGGGATATTAAGGAGAGGAAAGGTAGGATATGAAAGGATAATAAGGAGAGGATAGAGAGGGGGCTTAGTTCTCCGGCGCTCTCATTTACCAATGGTAAGAGTACCTATTATTGTTTCACGATAATCTTTTGTAAGAGGATGGTACTTCCCCGATTGATCTGGCCCATTCATGCTGAGATAAGAAATAATATAACGGATATTGATTTCTTTTTGGAATTAGTATATCATAGGGACAATATATGTACACAGATTCACACGTTAACATATATATATTATTTAACCGTCTGTTTGCATCATGCTTGAATTAAGAATAATATTAGTTATTATTCTTAATTCAAGCTCATATTTTTTTTTGTTACTAAAAGTTAAAATGAAGATTAAATTTTAAATTGCTTACCCGCACGAGGGCAAGGCAATCAAGAATATATTTTAAAACGGGGCGTGATTTTAACGTGAAATGCACTGCACGTATTCAACCACACAAACTTTTCCAATATACAGAGGCACGTCAATGTAATGCAATATCATCCGAACTATTACAGCCGCAGTCTCCGCACAGCATACTTTCGTAAATCTACCGGACTCTGGTGGTTTGCACTGTGAATTGTTCTCCGTTTTGTGTACAAGTGTTTTGCGAAACAAAACTACTTTTACGGAATTTATCGCGTTTACTTGAGCTCCTACTATAGGGCCTAATACATAATTACCGTCTTTATTTCTCCATATGAAACACTTTACCAATAAACTACCACTTAAAATAGTTTAGCAATATTTTCTACCTCACGTTTTTACCTTCTTTTGGAAGACGCGACATGTGTTCTTTTTATACTACATGGGTGACAATGAAGCATACGGCCTTCGGTAAGCAATTACCGTAGCCTAGCAACACCAGACCCATCTCCAAGGAAAGAGATTGGAGGGATGATAAGGTGACGATAAGAGAACACGTCGATACCTACTGTTGTTTCACGCTTATCTTCTGTGAGATTTTAGTACTTCCCACATCGAGCCCGCCTATTCATGCTGGGATATGCAAAGCTCTACCACTAGGAAAAGTATGAAAGTAAAGAAATAAACCAAACATTTCAGGATATGGTTTAATGTTTAAGATTTCCACTCTCTGTTTGCCAATTTAGTGACGAAGAAAGAATGCATTGTCATCACCAAAACAACTAAGGGAATTCAGCGCTCATCAGCCAATGCATTACTGCTGGGAGAACTAGGTACCAACACGGAATACTTACTTGTTATCGGACCCGAACAGGTCGGTACTATCAACTCCCGTGTGACTGACTCGATCGAGCATGCCCAATATGAATGGGCCGGCTCGATCGAGGAAGTACCCTCTTACATAAGATCGGCGTAAAACGACGGTAGGTACTGCTATCATTGTGTTTCGTATGGTGAGTGAGAGCACCGGAGGCTAAAATCCACTCCCTATCCTCTCTTTATTATCCTCCCTATCCTGTCCTTAGTATCCTTCTGAGCCTCTTCCTATTATTCCTGCCTCTCCCTTTCTTGGAGATGGTAGCGCGCGAGTGATGTCTCTGGTCAGTCTCTCACCCTATGCTTACTTGCCCCCCACGTAGTACAAAAATAATATGCTAATACGGTTATACACACGGAGATTTGTTGGTCTGTGTACCGTACCTTTTTTTTATTTAGTGGTAACCTCGGACTAACGTGTATAAATTGCAGGCCCGAGAACTGACAGAAAGCCATTTGACTAACTAAACGAACTAAAGTATTATAATGCATTTCCCTACTACAAAACACGCTGCATATAGTAATTTAATGTTTCCCCCATGCCACAGCAATTATGTCTGTCTCACGTAAGTTATGGAGAGGTGAGTTCATGCAACAATTTATTTATGTATAAGTTCGTATTAATTCGGGGCTTTGCCAGACACAACTATGACTTTTCAATATTAAGCGCGTATCACTGTTCAGTGAAGAAAAATATTATGAGGAAATCTCCATCCTTAGAAATTTTCCCAGTGGTTTAAGATTTCCAAAAATCTGCATTGATCTGGCAAGACTTTAACCTAAGTTATTCTGAAAGGGCCTTTGACCAACAATGGAACTACAATGGGCTATACAAAATATTATCTAGGCAATCTTATTGCACACAGTGCTCATCTCCATAGAATTACTTTGTCGGTGTGGTGACGGGCTAAGAATACAAGTGTCACCACCCCATCCTTTCCCGCGGGTGTCGTACAAGGCGACTAAGGGAAGTAAGCAATTATCACTGATTGCATTACTGGTGGTAGGGTTAGGTACCAAGTGAGACTACTAACTTGCTATCGGGTTCAAACGGGTCGTTACCACCGTTTCCTGTGGGACCGGTCAAGAAGCACGTCAGTGTGTTTTGGCTGTAGCAGAAGATAGCCGTTTATTCTTTAATTTTTCATACCTGACAAGTGAAATGGTGCGCAGCGGCTTGACAATACTTTCGATATAGTTGAATTCATGAGCGACGGTTACCACTTACCATCAGGGGGGCCGTGGCTCGTCTGCCATGATAAGCAATAAAAAACATTTGTAAATCTTTCATGGGGCAATGTATATACTTCTACAATAAATTCCTGAAAATTACCAAAACGTGTCTTTAAAATAAGTTTAAGAAAGCCATAAAAATAGACTTTGTCATAAAGGTTTATTACACAGTTTCGGATTATCTAAAGGATAAAACAAAATGGGCTTGAGTTGCTCCTCATTCATTAATTTTCAAAATTGGTTTATGAGATATACCTAGTATGTCATCTTGGTTTCAGCATTTTTTCATGTCATTTTAGTTATAATGGTTACATAAAACTGTAATAAATTAGAAAATTTAATTATTGTGCCCGTGTGTTTCTTGCCGGGTTCTTCTCATGAAAGGCGGACTCCGACCCTTGTGGCAATTGCAATTGCCACTTTGTTGTTGCAGATGCATTAGTGTATTCTTGATGATTCAAGTGTTATATAATAGACCTTTGAAATAAAGATATTTTTTTAAGTTGAATCTCTAAATTCAAATTCAAAATATTTAATTTGACCTTAAAGATCATATTATACATAAAATAATTTGGTAAATAAAATCAAATGAGCAAACCAATAAATCTACTTAAACTAAATTAAAGAACATTATTATGATTAAATAACATTATAATTAAATAGTTAACATTATTATTTGTATAGACATGGAGTAGTACTTAGTATGGCCACCTCTGACTCATTTGCTTGTTTAGAAGCACATGAACTCTGTAACAACGATTAATGTACTGGTAGTTATAATAATATCTGTTTGCAAATATAAATACCTCATCCATACATCCTTTTAAAGTCCACCGCTGGACATAGGCCTCCCCAAGAATGGGGGATAGTGCCGTAATCGCCACGCTTGGCAGGCGGGTTGGCGATCGCAGTGGATGTTGTTAATACTCGAAGGAGTGCTGTTGGGTAGAGAGGGGTGGGACAATTCTAAAGCACACAGCCTTAAAAATAAAAAATATATAAAATATTATGTTATTACCTACGTAACTTCGCCGCCTTTCGAAATTTGTATTCTGTGCTTACTCGCTTAAATTATCATGAACTTGTTGATGAAACGATTTATATAATTAAAATGAACGTGCTATTTCATTCCAAAATCTAAGCTTTCCAATCTTTTGCTTCAACTGATAATTCAATTGCGAAGAATTTAAAATAATAAAATCTGTAATTAAGTCTGGACGTGCGCCAAATTTCTATTTATTGCAGTGGCAACCCTTACAATAGTTTTCATTAGCCTGGATTCTTAAATTGTAAAAAATATACCTAGATAATAGAAAATAGGTACTAGGCTTCACCTCCACCGCAGGCAAAAGATTTGTATACTGTGTGAGAGAGTTGGAGCTGGCCCAAATCCCCTCCTCCCCCTTATACTTACCATCCAACTCCACATCTCTGTATCATCCTTCCTCTACACTTCCTATCTCTTTAAACGCTGTGATGGCGACGCGCGTGTGACACCTCTGGTGTTGTAGTATTTATAGGCTACGGTGACCGCTTACCAAGTGGATATTATCATATTATTGTATAGGGATTAAAAACATTTTCTTTTTCAATACAACACATTGATTGATCTATATAAATATGACTAAACCTCCTTGTCTATATACATATAATTGCTTGTCCCGACTGACTGATCCATCAACGCAGAGCCTAAATCACTAGGGCTACAAACTTGAAATGTTGGTAGTTAATGCCTTTATTGTTGTAAGCATTAACTAAAAAAAAGATTTTTGAAAACGTACGTATAATCTAGACTACAGAAAAGAAAATAGACTACTATTACCCTGAAAAATTTATGATTCAGGTGGAATAGCTGACAATAACATAACAATGAAAATATATTTTAGTTATAATATATGACGTTAATAGTCGTTATCCTTTGTATTTTTTACACAAAAACAGAAAATTCTTCTAAAAAGCTAGTTATTTTTCTATCAAAAGCTGACTACTACAAAACTCACATAGTACAAGCACCAAATTGAACCTAAAACCTCTTGAAGCGACGTCCTGGCTTGCCTTCTAATTCATATAACAAGCGCAAATTGTCGGGTGTCCCGCCCAGGCGAAGTTTTAATGAAACTAACGTTCATTTGGGAAGCTCTACTGCAATGGAAAGCATTTGCATGAGAAACGTTCTTATAAATCTAAAGTAAACATGGTTTCAGGTAAATTGCACACGTTGAATTTATTGTCGGATTCCCCTGCCTTTTCAGTGAGTTAGTACTATGGAAGGGGAACAATTAATGCTCGATTTATTGTCGTACTAGCTGATACCCGCGACTTCGTCAGCGTTAAAGTTTTACTTTCTAAATTCGACCCCTATTTTACCCGCGATTTTATAAAACCATTGAAATGTATGTTTATCCTATCTATTATATATAATTCCAGTGCCACGATATTTGTCCGGGATGAACTTCGAAACTACTGAACCGATTTTAACGTTTCTTTTTTTAAAATGTGTGTTTTGTTCTAACTTAAGAGATAGGATACTTTATATCTCAATTTACAATTGCAATATTTATTCATAAAAAAATACATATATGAAAAAAAAATATAGTGTCACGCCTGTATTCCCCAAAGGGGTAGGTAGAGGTGTATTACACACCCACGACTCGCCAGCTATGTTTAAGTGCCACGTAATAGGGGGCGAGCCTATTGACGTCTACCGTCATAGGCTAATACATATATTATTATGGTGGTACGAAGTTCGCCGGTTCAGCTAGTATCAAATATCAAATGAAATTTAACATTCTTAATTCAAAGAAGGTCAAATATGTAAGTTTCTATCTCCCATTTAGAAACCTACCAAACCACCCCCACATTTCCTTCTTATTATTTTACCTGACTACTTCCTCATCTGCTCTATATCATCATTCCTCTTCATGTCCTATAGTTTTTCTTGGGGTGGATTACTCGCGAAGGTTGCTTTTGGTCTATAGGCTACCACGCCAACCAATCATGGGGTGGCAAACTTACCGTCTTACTCACCATCAAGCCGTACAGCCTAGTATAACTATATGTTATAAATATTTATGTATAAACAAAAACATAGCAACACGTCTGTATTCCCCAAAGGGGTAGGCAGAGGTGTATTACACACCCACGATTCACCACCTATGTTTAAGTCCCATGTAATATGGGGCGAGCCTATTGGCGTCTACCAGGCACATTTACATACTCCGGGCGACGACTGAGAATTTTTCTATTTACGATAAAGCTCAATAACACTGCCCGACCCGGGAATCGAACCCGAGACCTCATGATCAGCAGTCACTTACACTACCTCTGCACTACAGAGGCAGTTAAAGTATAAAACAGAAAAATCCACAATTAGGCACTAGAAATGTACACCATAAATTAGTGCAGATTACGATTTCCTGCACTCATTTCATTTAGTATTGTTTTCTGCAACGTATCAATATGCATAATAATACCAAAATCTCTTCTTAAAAACCCATTGACTATCTAGCTCTTCTTTCCCTATCAGAAGTTAATCGCATCTCTATCTCAGAACTGCTTTCATGTGCTCGTGCAATTGCATTATTAACTCTCATAGAGGTTAAACGATGCGCTCTTTTCTCTGACGATTCCTGAGAACGCGCATATCTCATTCGTTTGGCATTTCTCGAATTTCGAGATAAGGAAGACCATTTTTTAGGTGGCATCGTAGGTGGAATAAAAAGAACCTAATAAGATAAATACACAAAAAGAATAAAACATTTTTTGATAAAAAAAGAAAACCTAGCCTGGGTGCACTTGAGCCTTCAAGATGCCTACTGATGTGTTTGAAACCGGTGCCAAAAACGTTCTTAATGTTATCTAAGTAGGTAATTATTATGAATTGTTTTAGAGATTTTTTACTTGGCACCGGCTTCAAACACATCAGTAGGTGTCTAGCACGGAAAACGTATCTAAATACCAATTATTTATTGCTTTTTAGTTCCTGGGTGCACTTGAAGGCGATTTTCTTTTGTTATCAAAAAATGTTTTATTTTGTGCTTTTTAGTGATTTTTTATAAAATAGGTTAGAGTAGGTCGTACACGATGGGGTGCTAATTTGTCCGGTTTACCTCCTAGTGGTGCACCCCGGGCAACGTCGGCAGTCGCCGGCGGCTAAAATTCCGGACAGGACGGGTCTCCGCGTGTCCCTCTGACTGAGCAGAGGGCACAGCGGACAGACCAGGCGTCGGAGTCGGTGGGGCCAGACTGGCTCACCGGGCTCTGGAGAGGGGGGACAGTGGGGCCACAGCGGCCCCCCCCGTCCCAAATCGTAAACCTGAGCGCGTGTCTGTGGTTACGTCTCGCGGGCATACAGGAACGAGGGTCTTGGCTTAATCGCCCGGACCGCGAGGAAGACAACCTCTATAAAAAATTACCCCGAATCTCAAGTTCTGGCGCGCGGCGAGGAGATGCATGGCTGATGGGTAGTTCAGTCTCGAGCGCGCCCCCAGCCAGGGTACCTGCGGTCCCCCTGTGTTGGGTTACAAATGTACGCTTACCCGGGTACTGGGAGCTCTGCCCGGGTGGACCTCCTTTCTCCCACACTCGTGGGAACAAAATGGATAAAAGTTCACAAAATAACAATACAGCCGAAAGGGGTTCGGCTTTAAATGCGGCCCCCACATCAAAGTCAGTCGCGCCGACAGAACCATTGCGCGACTCAAAAGGAAAGTTTAGGTCCCGCAAGGGACGCGGAAAGAGGAAAGAAGGAGCTTCGGCGACGGACAGCTCGGCAGCTAATTCGGCTTCTGAGATGTCCGCTGCTGAAGAAGGTGTTTGTGCCTTTAGGGCAAATACCAGAAGGGCGGGCAGCTCAACATCTCTGGCTGCTGCGGACATAAGTGCAGGGCAGATGGAGGTGGACCACCCGTCTCGAAAGCGCACCATGTCCCGGGATGGCGGGGCGCCAGACTTGGAGGGCTGCTCTGCCGAGACGCCTCCCCCGAAAGCGCAGTATAGTGCTAGGGGTCGAGGCATCAGTCGACCTGTGGAACCTCCTCTGCGTGCCCTATCTGCCAGCAGGGCAGAGGCCTTAGGCCTTAAAAGACTGGAAGCGGAGCAGAGCGCCGAGGAGCGCCTGGCGTTTCTAACGGAAAAGCTCCGCCTCCCTGATGAGGGCCATATAGGGACGGCCCAGGTCGAAGAGAGGGCCCTAAATAGTGTGGCCATCGTAGAGACAGTCGCTGCTGGTTCGCGGAACCTGAAGGGGAACTTCGTGCGTGGCCTCAAAGACGCCGCGCACGAAATCACGCTTTCTATTCAGCGTTTGGCGGAGCAGAATAAGCGCCTCGAGGCTCAGAACGCTCGTCTTGAGGCGCAGAATCAGCGCCTCGACGAAGCTAACCGCTGCCTCGAGGCACGGATGGCGGAGTTGGAGCAGGGTCAGGCCGGGTTACGGGTTGAGCTTGGGCTCCCCGCGGCTGCCCCGGCTTCGTCCACTGCCCAGTCAGGCCCTGGACCGGAGCCGGAAGACGAAGCACTCCGCGTGATCATTGACCGCATTGCTGCGGTCTTTGGTCCGCGGTTCGACGCTTTGGCCGCGAGGCTGCCACCGGAGCCACGACTGCGGCCGCCGCTGGCAGCAGACAAAAGGAATGGCGCAACGTCCTCAGCACCGACAGCCCTGCCGTGCCAGGGGGGCCATGTGTCCTTTGCCACGACGGCGGCCAAACCAGCGGCGGCCAAAACACCAGCGGCCAAACCACCTACGGCTCCTGTGGTTAAAGAAAAGGGCCAAAATAAAAAGGCCAAGAATAAGGGCAAGGCGGGACAAGCCCCGAGGGGTCAGCCCCAAGAGGAGTTCCCGCCTCTGCCGAGCACCGTTGCACGTTCTGCACCGCGACAAACTGCCGCATCTACACGGGCCGCGGTGGTCACAGCCCCGGCTCCTGCCCCCGGTCCTGCCACTAATGCCTCCTCAGATGGGGACTGGCAGGTGGTTGGACCCCGGCGATCCCGGGCCAAGGATCGCGGCGCCGCCGCGGGGCGTGAGGCGGCACCAATTGGCCAGAGAGAAGCCCCAAAGCCGCGAAAAAAGAGGTCGCGCAAACTCAAGGTGCCGAAGACAGCAGCGGTGGTCATCACGCTGCTGCCTGAGGCCAAGGAAAAGGGCCTGACATACGAGGCCGTCTTGAAGCGTGCCCGGCGGGATATAAACGTCTCCGATCTCGGGGACGTCTCCGCTCGCTCCCGCCAAGCCCGCACAGGTGCTCGTATTTTCGAGTACCTGGGGCCAGAGGGCGCCAAGACGGCCGACGCGATGGCCGCGAGGCTGCTGGGCCTGTTCCCAGCTGAGAGTGGTGTCCGGGTCGCCAGACCCGTGAAGTGCACCGAACTGCGCATTTCCGGGCTGGACGATTCCGTGACAGCGGAAGAGATCCGGGAGGCAATCGCCTCGAAAACCGCGTCTCCCAGCAGCGCCGTCCGGGTACCATTCGCCCAGGTCCAGGTGGTGTGGGTGCCGTCTGGGCATCGTGCCCTGTCGCGGCGGCCAAAGATTTGGTCGCCGCCGGTAGACTTCTGGTGGGCTGGAGCGCCGCGCGGGTAACCGTGTTGGAGCCCCGGCCTGCCAGGTGTTACAAGTGCATGGCGGTCGGTCACACCCGGCCGCTGTGCACCAACTGCTTCGACTGCAGCGGGCTTTGCTTCCGCTGCGGTCAGGCAGGGCACCAGGCGGCGACCTGTACTGCCACTCCACACTGCCCCGCATGCGCGGCGGGCAACCGCCCCGCCAACCACTGCATGGGGCGGGTGGGGTGCAGGCCTCCGGCCAAGTCAGGCTCTAAGAGGGGGGTGGGCAGCCAATCGGCCCCGGCTGCTCAACCCAGCGCGGCTGGACCGCCGCAGCGCATGGAGGAGGATGTCGTGGTCTAGTTTATGGACCACGACTCTATCCTCCTCCAAGGGAATCTCGGCCGTTCCGCCAGGGCGCAGGACCTCTTCCTGCAATCCATGGCGGAGCGGTCGATCGGTGTTGCCGTAGCTGCGGAGCCCTACATAGTCCCCGATCGCCCCAATTGGGCGGGTAGCGGGGATGGCTCCGTGGCGGTCGTCGGGTCGGCAGCGCCGCATTCCCTGCCCTTGTCAGTCAAAGACAAGGGCACGGGATATGTGGCGGCTGAATGGAGAGGGGTCACGCTGTATGGCGTGTACTTCTCCCCCAATCGTAGTCTGGCGGCTTTTGAGGTCATCCTGCACAACCTGGAGACCTCGATACGGCGGATGGCACCGAGCCCTGTGCTGGTGCTGGGGGACTTCAACGCCAAATCAACGGCGTGGGGGTCCCCCAGGACGGACGCCCGAGGTGCGGCGGTCCAAGAGTGGGCGGAAGCGGCGGACCTCGTGTTGCTAAACCGAGGGTCCGCCCTAACGTGCGTGCGGCGCGGGAGCGGGTCGATAGTGGACCTTTCGTTCGCTAGCCCCAGTGTCGCCGCACGTGTAAGGAGCTGGCGAGTCCTGGAGGAGGTCGAGACCCTATCTGACCACAGATACATTCAGATAGAGGTCTCCCGGACCCTTCAGGGCGCCAGCAGGGGTCACGCGGCGGACAGAACTCCCGCTTTTCCGCGATGGGCTGTGGGTAGGCTCGACCGGGAGCTGCTGGTGGAGGCGGCCATTTTTCAATCTTGGCTGCCTCCCCCCCTGACGGAAGACGTGGGCGCCGAGGCTGGCCGCATTCGCGGCATGCTTACGCAGATCTGCGATGCGGCCATGCCCCGCGTGCGGCGCCCACCCCGACGGAAGGGGGTCTACTGGTGGTCCCCGGAGCTGGCGGACCTACGTGCGGCCTGTATTCGTGCCCGGAGGTCCTACACCCGCAGCCGACGTCGCCGAATCCGCGACGAAGAGTGGGAGGGCCGGCTGTACGCGGCGTACAACAGTGCGCGCGCCGCATTTAAGTTGGCCATCTGTCGCGCCAAAGAAGCGAAAAGGCAGGAGATGCTGGAGGGTCTCGAGCGTGACCCCTGGGCACGCCCGTACCGCGCGGCGCTCAACAAGCTCCGCGCCCAGGCCCCCCCCTTACGGAGACCCTCCAGCCGGGCTTCCTCTCTGAGGTGGTTGAGGGACTATTCCCTTCACGGGCGGTGCACACGCCCCCGGTCATGGCTCCGCCAGATGACGACCGGGAGGCCAACGATGGGGAGATACCGCCCGTGTCGACGACGGAAATGGGGGCGGCGGCAGCGCGTATGCGGAGAAGCGCCGCCCCCGGGCCGGACGGGGTTCCCGCCCGAGTGCTGGCCCTGGTCCTCGACCAGCTAGAGCCCCGCCTCAGGGGACTGTTCGACGCTTGCCTGGTGTCCGGACGGTTCCCTGACTGCTGGAAGGAGGGGAGGCTCGTGCTCCTGCTGAAGCCGGGACGGTCTCCGAATACAGTCGCGGCCTTCAGGCCCATCGTGTTGCTGGACGAGGCGGGCAAACTGCTCGAGCGGGTAGTCGCTGCCCGCATCGTCCGGCACCTAGGTGCGGTCGGCCCCGACCTGTCCGATGCCCAGTTCGGATTTCGGGCGGGTCGGTCTACGGTCGACGCCATTCTGCGCTTGAGGGCCGCGGCTGCGGAGGCCGTCACCTCGAGGGAAGTGCTGTTGGCGGTGTCGCTCGACATCGCCAACGCCTTCAATAGTCTGCCATTCGGCTGCATCAAGGAGGCACTCCGGTACCATGGAGTGCCCCTCTACCTAAGGCGGCTGGTGGCGGACTACCTCGACGGCCGCAGCGTCCTCTTCGTGGACCGGGAAGGGGACGTTGCAAGGAGGGCTATGTCGTGCGGCGTCCCGCAGGGTTCGGTTCTAGGGCCGCTCCTGTGGGACATCGGCTACGACTGGGTCCTCCGTGGCCGGCTCCCCCCCGGACTGGGCGTAATTTGCTACGCAGACGATACGCTCGTCACAGCCCGGGGCGGGACCCTCGAGGAGGCGGCAACGCTGGCCACCTCAGGAACCGCGGAGGTGGTCAGGCGGATCGAGGCGCTGGGGCTTAGGGTGGCCCTTGAAAAGTCGGAGGCCCTACTCTTCCATGGGCCCCGACGCGGCCCACCCGCCGGCGCCTCGATAACGGTCAACGGTGTGGGCTTTCCAATCCAGGCCCACATCAAGTACCTGGGCCTGGTATTGGATGGACGGTGGCACTTTGACGAGCACTTCCGCCGTCTTGCGCCAAAGCTCGTCGGCACGGCGTCCGCCCTCGGGCGACTGATGCCGAATTTGGGCAGACCGAGTCTCGCGTGTCGACGACTCTACGCGGGGGTAGTACGGTCAATGGCACTGTACGGCGCGCCCGTGTGGGCGGAGTCCCTGGCCGCTCGCAATAGGGCCCTTCTGTGGCGTCCACAGAGGGTCGTAGCGGTCAGGGCAATACGCGGGTATCGCACGGTCTCGTGCGATGCAGCCTGCGCGTTGGCCGGAACCCCCCCGTGGGATCTGGAGGCGGAAGTGCTCGCCGACGTTTATCGGCGGGCGTCGACGGCGCGGGCGGGGGGCAGCCGCCCCTCGCCAAGCGCAATCTCAGCGTGGCGGGAAGATGCCCGCCGCGCCACCGTCCTAAAGTGGAGGTCTCGGCTGGAGACGCCCCGGGCTGGTCTCTGGACCGTGGGGGCGCTCCAGCCGATCTTGGAAGAATGGGCAGGGCGGCAGCACGGGGTCCTCACCTTCCGGTTGGTGCAGGTTTTGTCAGGGCACGGTTGCTTCGGCAAATACCTGCACACGATCGCTAGGAGGGAGACGACCCCAGGCTGTCACCACTGCGACTGCGGCGAGGACTCGGCGCAGCACACGCTCGAGTCGTGCCCGGCCTGGGATGTGCAGCGCCGGGAACTCGCTGCAGTCATAGGCGTGGACCTGTCGCTGCCGGCCGTTGCGCGAGCGATGGTTGGCAGTGACAGGGCCTGGACCGCGGTCGCCGCCTTCTGCGAGGCTGTCATCTCGCGGAAGGAGGCGGCGGAGAGGGCCCGGGAGGAATCCTCCTTCGCGGACTCGATTCGCCGCCGGCGCGCGGGGCGGCGTGCGCGCGCTTACCTGCGCCTGATGCCGCCCTAGCCGAGGCTGCGGACGGTGGGGTCGGGGAGTACCCTGCCGTCCGCGGAAGCCTACCGCGAAGGTGTGACGCCCAAGTGCGCGGGGCGTCGCACAAGAGAGGGTGCCCGAAGGGGCTGCCGCCTGCGGATCGCGGAGAAACGACGCGGTTCCCGTGATCCGCCGTAGCAAGGGCGGGTGAGGGCGCACGGTGGGTTTTTAGTGGGTGAGAGCCCCACACTACCCCGTTGTCTCCCCGGGCAGCGGGGTGTGCGGTAGGACATTTTTGCCCACCTAAAATAAAAAAAAAAGGTTGTACATGATAGGGAGGCCTCCTTAAGCGAAAAAAAAAACAGACAACGAAAAAATATCATCGATGTATTCAGTTTTTTAGATTTTTGTTGATATTATAAAAACTAATGCACTGATTTCGATAAAATTTAAATGGGACCATTTTAGAATAAACCCCTTTCAAACAAAAAAATAATTTTCCTCTAATAATTATCCGAATTGATAACCTCCTCCTTTTTTGAAGTCGGTTAATATATCTACGGAATAAAAAGAACCTAATAAGATAAAAACACAAAAAGAAAAAATGTATACTTACTTAACTGAAATTTATACTGAACTTTACAACGTTTAACTTGACAACTATATTATATAAAGAAAAGAAGGAGAAACAAACAAAAACAGTAAACAAACTAATTATATTATTATCTAATACCTACTTTAAACTTATCTAAAAACTACGTACCTATCTATGTATTTTTAAAATCTAGAACGCGCTTATTCCGAGAAGAGTCATTAAGAACCACGTCCGTTCGCATTAAGAGTGACAATGTGAGTGAAGACGGCGCGTTTTTTTTTTTGGGTGTGTGACGTTTGTTGTTAGCGTCAGATGGCTATGGCAACCTTACCCGGATAATTTGGTGAGCGCAGAGGGCTCTCAAACCAACATTTAGGCAACGCTACTGAGGGCACCCCCTGTGGGGTAAGGACCTCGGCTCGGGCTGTTGCTGGCAAAGTGGGATTTCCCACGTTTATGATTTGACTAGCGACCCGCCCCGGCTTCGCACGGGTGCAATGCTGATACTAAATTAAATACACTACAGAAAAACTATGAACGTTGTATATAAAAACATAGCGGCCCGCTCTGACTTTGCACGGGCATAAAATATATATGCCTATGTCACTCAATGAAAACATGATTAAAATCGATCCAGTATTTTTGATTCATTCATTACTGCCCTTGGCCTGCACGCATTAAATTTGGAGTAAAACAATTCCTCTTTCCCTATACTTACTATGAAGATTTCCTGCTATCTTTGGAATATCTAAATTCATACAATTTTTATTACATTACACATTTTTACTTATTTACTTTTTACATTTTTACCTAGGTATTTATTTTATTTTTACAACAATTAATATATTACAGGATGTCTTTATACACAACGTTCACAGCTTTCTTGTCATTAGATAATACAAACATGTTTTCTCTTGAGGTTACTCTTGAAAGAGCGACATACAGTTGGCCATGTGAAAAACAGTCAACGCTCAAATCTAAGCCTGCAACGTTGGTTTGACCTTGCGATTTATTAATGGTCATTGCAAAAGATGTCTTTACCGGAAACTGTAAACGTTTAAATTGGAAGGGTAAATCCGATGGTATCAGAGGGATTCGGGGAATCAATACATCTTCTCCGGTACCACATCCTGTGAGTATTGTGCACTCTATTATGAAAGTTTTCAGTGATTTTATCAGCAAACGCGTGCCATTGCAAAGTTTAGGTGGATTCAGGTTTCTTAATAAAATAACAGGACAACCTACTTTCAACACCATTTTGTGAGGAGGGAGTCCAGACGGGTTCAAAATACCATCGCGGACTTTTTTGTAGACCTTTTTATGGTGTACAATACTGTAGTACATTAATTTGATCTAACTCGTAGGGTTTAGGCAGCGTTTTTGCTAAATTGATAAATAAGCCCAAAAAAATAGGTTAATTTACGACATCACGTTAGAAACCTCTAAAATTAGCAATGTTGCCTTAGTATATGATGCATGTATTATACATATAAACCTTCCTCTTGAATCACTCTATCTATTGGAAAAAACCGCATCAAAATCCGTTGCGTAGTTTTAAAGATTTAAGCGCACATAGGGATATAGGGACAGAAAAGGCGACTTTGTTTTATACTATGTAGTGAAGTCGGTGCCTGAGCGCCCTCGCCTTTTTATAGATCCAGCAGATGGCCGTTTCGCGCGTTAAACAAAAATCAACCGTATAGCCGTACCCATACAGGCGCGGCGAGATTTGGAAGTTTTATTTCATCTATATCTTGTGTGTTTATAAACCGATTTCTATATATTTTTATTTTATTATAAAATAGATATTAAAGTGTACTTTTTGAATATGGGAGTTTTATAAAGATATATCTATGTGAAATATAATATATTTATGTATTTAATAATACACTTTGAAGAAATGCCTAACGATTAAACACGTTATTGTGGCTAATTTATAGAAGATAGATATATACTATTCAGGACTTTTTTGTAGATCTTTTAATGACCATTATCTTTGTAATACATACTTTTGGTGTATGATCAACGTATGCGAGGATAAGAGCTCGAAAGCGCATTTTCATCCGACTTGCTTCAAATTTATCATCACTGCTCAGCTCCTATGTGTCTTAGCGTTATTTTATATAGCCTATAATCTGCCCAGAAGTATGGACTACAATCTTACTAAGTTTGGTTAAAAGCCCTTCAGTAGTTTTTGACCCATGCGTACATATACAGACAGACAGACAGACAAAAAATTTACTGATTACATTTTTGCCATCAGTATCGATCACCATTCATCCTCCAATATTAATTTTGAATATATATTCAATGTACAGAATTGACCTCTCTACAGTTTTATTATAAGTAAAGATTTGTAAGTTTAAAGGTGACTCAGTTATGTTGCACTATGCTGCTCTATGTTATATTAAATAACTACCTGCTACCCGTGATTTCGTCCGTGTGGCATTTAGTTTTTATAGTGCGGAACCCTAATTATTTTGCTAAGTTTACTTGTCCAAAATCGCTTCAGCCGTTTTGGAGATTAGCCAGAATAAACAAACAGATAGACTAACAAAAAATTTTAAATTGGTATTTTGTTATAAGTACCGTGTACAATTTCTATGTTTAAGTCCCACGTAATAGGGGGCGAGCCTATTGACATCTACTGGGCACATTTCCAAACTACGGGCTGCTACTGAGAATTTTTCTTTTTAGGACAAAGCTCAATAACATTGTCCGACCCGGGATCGAACCCGAGACCTCATGATTAGCAGTCGCATACACTACCACTACACCACCGAGGCAGTTAATAATTTTTCTAACTTATTTGTCCGAAATCGCTTCAGTCGTTTTGGAGATTACACATACCTACAGATAGACTAACAAGAAAATTAAAATTGGTATTTTGTTACGAGTACCGTGTATACTTTCATGTGCATTTAGTGAAAGGCTGTTATTTAGATATTACAAACAGATGCTTCACGTTTATTTATTTGTATAATATAGAAATAGCGCAGATCACGTGATGTCATTCTTACGTGCTTACAGTAGACACTCGCCCTATCTGCTGCCTATCTCGCTGTCAAAAAAATAGACACATGTATGTATATTTCTAAAGCAAGACACACATATTCTCCTCAAGAGAGCGCCGCAATATGCAGTCCTGTGCTGCCTACAACCAACACCGTCCGAGACATGGTTGCCACTGGGGAACCTTTCTTCCCAACAATAGTCCGTTCGTTTACCGATGCGGCTTGCCAGCGTGCTTTAAATATGATAGATGAAAAATATATATTTGTTCAGCACCAAAATATAATGTGAATTTAATAACCAATAATTTTAAAAGTATCTTATATAAAGAAAAATCTCCACGATTTACAAACTCTTGTGATAAAATTACCTTCTCAACGGAGCTACTATCCGGTAGCGTTTAGCCAACTCATCCATATCAGAAAAGGAAGGTTTCTTGGCGCTCTACTCAAAAGCATTATGAATTATCGTTGCCAACTTAACAATTTATTATCGCAAGGGATACAGGTTTTATTTTATGTGAAATTTAGCGTTAAGTTACGAATGTATGTGACTTTTTTTTGTATTAACTAACAGAGAGAGAATAATAATTATTCTAATGTTAGCCACAGGTATTACAGAGACAGAGTGATTTAGAGCGTAGTCTGTCCAGTGAGGGCTGTCTAAAAGTCTGCCTTCACAAGCCGTTGAGAAAACCTCTAAGGAATGCAGGATTCCTCACGATTTTCCCTTTACCAAGGATAAATTTATTTCCAAATATAAACATATTATATAAAAGGACTGTGAATCGAATTCAATCTTTGCAGTACTTGGTGTTACCACTAAGTTATGCAATAATATTAATGTTTTTATACTGCAATTTGTGGCACAAACACGCCTCGCCTGATCGCAAAGCCATAAATTATAGCTGGTACTATAAGTGGAGAGAGAGGATGATAGACAGGAGGGCGAGGAGGAATTTGGGCTTCCCGTCTAAAGTGAATAACGACAAGGAAAAACTATATCTCTAATCATGAAATGCTTTTCTTAGCTTATAATCTTCTACAGTGGAAATTTACCAACAGTCTGATAGTTTGACTCGTCTCTAAGAGTATAGTATACTTTGAGGTTGGCTTTTAGCTGCCGCATAATTCAGGCCGTGTGGAGCCGGCTTTAGAATTATCCCACCCCTCTCTACCCACGGGAGTCGTAAGAGCCGACTGTGGGAATACCGAGGGAGTGGGCAGCAGCACTCCCTCGAGTATTAACAACATTCACTGCGATCGCCAACCCGCCTGCCAAGCGTGGCGATTACGGCAATAAATTTATTTCCAATTCCAACCTAACCAAAACATTAATAAATACTAGCCTTTGCCCGAGGCTTCGCCAAACGCTAGTTTTTCTGTTATATCTCAGGTTCCCGATATAGTAGCGGGATAAAATGTATAGCAGTTGTTAATTCTAATCAAGAGCTATTAAACAAAAATAATTGCATAAAAATACGTTCAGTAGTTTTTGCGTGATGCGCGAGCATACAAAAGCTACACAAACAGACAGATAAAAAATCTAAAAAAAATAGTTTTGTATTTAGACACGCATATATAGTCTAATTCAGTAATTTTTTCTCAAATATTTTCAATGTACAGACACAGCTCAGTAACAGCTTTATAATAGTATAGATTAAAATCTTTAAAACGCTCTACTGTGGTAACGAAGCTATAGCACGATTTAATTGCAATCTATCGATCCATATAATAAACAGCTCATAAAAATTTTATGCACTTTTTATCTAACTTATTTGAGAAGTTTGGATATGTTCTTGCTTATGGCGATTCTGCAATCATAAAAAATGTATTAAAAAGTTTTATCATAAGCCCGATAGATAATTATATTTTGCGTCCAAAAAATTGTAAATCTATTTTATATAAAACTTCTTTGCACCTCGATATTGCTGCATACTTTTTTGGGACATTAAAAGTTCTATAAGTATGTATATAAAGACATTTAGGCTATCCCATAGCAAATAGTAATCGGGGTAAAAGCTATGCTTTAATATGAACTTTCTTAGCCTATTGTTTTTTCTTTTTTAAGGCGTGAAAAAAATGTACCTAACCACACACCCTGTCGTTCGAGCAACGAACCCTGGCCCTGACCCACTAAATAAACCCGCCATGTGCTTTCTCTGCTCCTGTACTGGTAGACCACTGGAACTGTGTGATATTACTTCAGCCGTTGTGCTTTCTTGACTTCGCCCTTATTTTATTTGTTTGTCCATATTCCAACCATTTCTAAATCAAGGCCAATTTATTCATCCTAATACTGCTTCACTATTAAGCAACGGTCTCCTGTCAAAGTAAAAAGGAATTAGTCAATCACGCTGGCCCGATGCCGATTGGCAGACTTTACAAGCCGTCAAGAAAATCTCTCAGTTATGCAGATTTCTCTAGCTGCGTACCGTCGTCAGAGCGATGCTCGGCAGAGACAGGAATTGGACCGCGGTCACACTACCCTGATCGACGGAGTGTACGGTTAAGGTAAATTATTTCCCGCTGTATTAAAAAAAAGGTAAGTATGCAGAACAAATTATTTGTGAATGTGGAAACAGAGAACTTTACTGCGAGCGGGACCGGGTGACAGACAGCCTCTTATCGCAGTGACGTTATTTAAAGTAGCTGAGCATATCAAGTGCTAAAATACAGATCAAAGTATGCAGTTTCCCTCACGAAGTTTTCCTTCACCGAACAGTGATGTGTTAACTTGTAAACAAATACAGACACAATTTTGAAAAATCTCATTTTGCGTTCAGTTTGTACGCTTGTTAGTAACGCAAAAATACCTGTATGAAACACTTTTTAATCCTGAGAATGATACGGCTTTAATAACTACAATTTATTTATGTACATACATTTACCAATTTAGTACTAAGCCTCATTACTAGATGGTAATGCGGGCACCTTTTCTGCAGCATTTTTTTCTTCATTACAGCTCAAATAATATAGGTATGTTGTTTTATGATATAAAAATATATATAAATTATTTAGTTGCAGTATTTATTTAACTTGAATCCTAAGTCTGGAGTCGACTCAGAGACAAAGTCATAGGTGGAGGTCATATCTATATAGCAACTAATATTAAGTATTCTTGGGGGATACATTAGTTTCACATTAGCATTGTTTAGGCCAGTTAAGGGCCAACAATAGTTAGTAGCAACCACAGTCAGCGTTACGGATATCCGCTCCTACGCCAATAGACATTGTTATTTTGAGCGAATAAATGAAGGTAGGTATAAGTTTTGATAATACCCGTATAATCTTTATACATAAAATAATTATTAACTGAGTGACTGACGTATCAACGCACAGCCCAAACTCCTGGGTCTGGGTGATGCCTCTGACGTTGCTAGCGTCTGTAGCCTATGGCAAGTGCTTACCATCAGGGTCGTAATAAATGCTTGTTTGGAGATCCCGTCCAAATAAAATCTATTCGACATCTTTATGCAAATAATAGTACATTGTTACCCTAGGGATGAAAGCAACCTCGAACTATTGAAGCCCTCGCTACGCTCGGGCGCCAAACCCCGTCTCGGGACTAAATAAGTCTTTATCCCGAGGTAAACACTGTGCTTTTCATTACGAATACGAGGAAACTAAAAATAGACATCATGAATAAGCTAAAGAAAAAATGGGAGACTTAAAAACAATGAATTTTGCATCGCCGATTTCCCGCCGATTTTGTTTTTTTTCTGTGGCCTATCAGCTATTCAGCTATTATTTTTCATTTTAATCATTGAAAAAATATAAATCGCCTTTGTTTTTTTAAAGATATAGTTGCAACTATATTAAAATAAAGTCATATAATAAACAAACTCTTCAATAAATAGGTACTTAACTTTATGTTATTTCAATTTACATCGCGCTGTAATTGACTGGCTGTACAGAAAATAGAACTGTTTTTTTTATAATTACTCAGCTGTCAGTTGAAAGTAATTCTCCCTAGGGCTGAAAAGTATTACTTTCAACCAGCTCCTCAGGCAACTTCAGGCCTACTTTCATAGTATGAGTAATGAAAAAATAATTACAATGTCACTACGTTTAAAATATGTCCACTGGACCAATGTTAACATACAACCAATTTATAGGTGTGTACATCTATCTATCTATATACATATAATTGCTTGTACCGACTGACTGACGATCAACGCAGAGCCTAAATCGCTGTGACCACAAACTTGAAATGTTGGTAGTTAATTCCTTTTTTGTTGTGAAAGCCATTAAGAAAGGATTTTTGAAAATTTCACCCCTAAGAGGTTAAAATAAAGTATAAACGGTTGTATGGAACTTTGTCATATTCAAAGTAAGAAGCACGAAATTTCAGATACCATTTCAAATATCAGGTCAATTTCAGATATCAGTTTTGAAATAAATGTACATGTATAGTGGGATATTTAAAAAAAATACGCCTAAGATGGTAAATGAGGGGTTGAAAGTTTGTATGGGAGGTTCGTTTTTGTTGGAAGTAAGAAGCACGAAATTTCAAATACCTATTTCTGGTTAAAAATAAATGAACACGTATATCAGCGATTTTATCATTTTTACCCCTAAGAGGGTGAATTAGGGGTCGAAAGTTTGTATAAAAAGTTTGTTGTTTTTAAAAGAAAAAGCCTTAAATTTAATATTGAAGCATTTAAGATTACATACAGTTTAAGTAACAAACTTTATTAATTAAGTGCAACCCGCGACTTCGTTCACGTGGAATTAAGTTTTTTTATTTTTTTGCAGTAACCTAATTATTTTTCAAAAATAATAGTATCATAAGTTACTCCTTATAACACCTGCTATACGCCAGTGTAAGTCCAATCCAAAAGAAGTCCAATTGAAAGAACCAGTCCGACAAAAACATTAAAAAAAATATTTTGTGTCTCTCATATGCTTTTAGGAAAAAACTGTTAATTAAACATTACAAACAGACATTTCAAATTTATTTATTTGTATAGATAAGTTTTTTATTGCTTAAATTATTCATAGTTTGCATTATCAATAAGTTTACGCTCGATAGATGGCATTATACACGTTTTCTGATTCTATTACTAGTAACGCCGCTTATAATTATTATATGACGAGATAAAGATAAACACACCGTAGATTTTACTTAAACGCCACTGAAGGAATGTCACACAGTTCCAGCGGTCTACCAATACAGACGGAGAGACGGCACACGGCGGGTTTATTTAGTGGATGAGGGCCCCCACTACCCTGTTCGTTGCCCCGAACGACGGGGTGTGCGGTTAAATACCCGCCTTTACAAAAAAAGTGTAGTACGTAAGTTCAGCCTCCGATTAAAATGCTAAATATAAATCTTTTCTTTTATTCGTGAAGGAGCTTGCGAGTAAAGGGCAGTACTATCTTTTATATGACGCTCAAGTCTTGGCTAGACAGGTGCGGGAAGAGATAGTTGCTCCTGTAGCCTGGTATATTTTTTCTATCATGTCCCATGACGCTGATAGTATTAACTATAATAGTTTCGATGAATACTTTGTTGATATGTCAGTATTTCATATATATGGAGGTTTATGTGAGTTAGTAGCAGCTGGACAAATACATTATTTTTTTGTTTTCTGTTTGGGGCCGGCACCAAGAATAGCTTCACCACATCTCTTCCTATGGGAGTCGTAAAAGCCGACTAAGGGATTACCGGGGGACCGGGCAGCAGCGTTCCCCTGTGTACTAAAAACATCCACTGCGATCGCCAACCCGCCTGCCAAGCGTGGCGATTATGGTAAAACCCCCATTTTGGGGAGGCCTATGTCCAGCAGTGGACGATGAAAGGCTGATGGATGGATGGATGGACAAATACATCTGAAATTGTAAGTATATCACAATATGAGAAATTTTGCATAGAAGGGAACCCTATAAAAAAGCTTTGGTTAAGTTCAATACAAAACCAATCCCAATGACATTTTGATCTAAATTTGCCTTAATAATGGATCTCTTACATACTATCTTTAATCAGACAATTCTCATATAGTACACATTTTTAAGGAGAATCCTAAAAAAATTCGCACACGATTTACAAATGCTACTGGAATGATACAGCTCAAAAAAACTAATACTAAATTTAAAAAAGGAGTTTGCAGAGCTGCAGTAATTAATTATCAATAAAACTATCTACAGTTACACAGAATAGCTGTAATTAATTACCTGAATAACCACCCGGATGTTCACAAAGCAGCTGTTTGTAGGTAAGAAGAGAATTATCCAGAAAGACGATCGAAAAGGCGATTGCTTGCGTGGAAGGATACAGCATTTTCTGGCATGAAGTATGATTCTAGGATACCTTACGAAAAGTATAGACATCTAAAAGCAATTGGGAGCTGGAGATTAACGCCCTTTAATTTAAAAGAAGAAGCGCCTGGTATATAGTTGACCGTGTTTCTTACTGGAAATTCACTCTTATATTTGGATTACCAGTAATGGTATTAAAAAATCTTAATCACCTAAATTGTGCAATGGCACAAAGTAACAAATCAAAGCTCTTTATAAAAACGTCCTAGGAGCCACAGTAATTACCAAACATGGTGAAGGAAATGTTTTCATTCCACGAATACCGTTAATTCCATCAGAGTATCCTGAACAAATTAGAATAGTATGAAAGAATACAGATCTCTCTTAATGTGTGCTTTGCCATAACAATTAACAAGTCCCTAGGCCAGTCACTGAAAATGACTGGCATCGATTTAAGTAAGGACTGCTTTTCACATGCAGAGATTTATGTTGCATGCTCCAGAGTGAGTTTTAAACGCAAAAGGAAACACTGCAAACATCGTTTTCAAAGAGGTACTTACTATAGTAATTAAACCTAAAATATTACTTACTTACTTACTTATCATCACATTTCCCTTGCGGGTTAGTCAGGGAGAACAGAGTCCCAAGAGGCTCTATTCTTGAATACATCTCTCGCTTCCTCAACACTCATAACTCTCTTCATACACGCTCGCCGGGTTCGGAGAGTCCTGACTCCACCTTCCTTCAATACATGACCGATTTGGTCTAGGTAGGTGAGTCTCGGTTTCCCCCTGTGCCTACATCCTTCCACTTTCGCATTGTATATCTTCTTAACGTCCGGCATTCTTTCCACATGTCCGAACCATCGGAGCATTCCCTTTCGCATCTTTACACCAATACTCTCTTTCATACCTACTCGCTCTCTTACGTCGTTGTTACGAATGCAGTCAGTCAGCCTCACTCCACAGATTCTCCGCAGAGATCGCATTTCGACCGCATTGATTTTACTCTCATGCTCCTTTTTGCATACCCAACTCTCGCTTCCATACAACAACGTTGGGGCAAGCACTGCGTTGTGTATTGCGACACGTGCCTTCTGGCTAAGGTGGTGGCTGCCGAGTAGTTGTCCCAATACTCCGTTCACTCTATTTCCCGCATTCACTCTTCTCTTTACATCAGTGGTGTACCTTCTATCCAGAAAAAAACCTAAAATATTGATGAATATTAATAGTTTAATTTTATTTAGAGACAGTATTTTTTAACAAAATCGTTTCTATTTCAAAATTCATTTATTTGCGCGAGCGAAGCCGCGGGAAACAGCTAGTTTTTAAAATAACTAGTTACGTCACGGTTCAGTAGAGTCTACGCTTCGCTTACCAACGCGACTGTATTGTGTGTACTGTGTGCTGCTGTATTACAGAAAGATGTAGCTTTTAAATATATACTAGTTGACCCGGCAAACGTTGTTTTGCCATATAAATTATTTCTAGAGAATTTTAAGGAATTTCTAGCGTAGACAAAAATACCTATGTTATTGTAAGTGTGTAAGGATGTGGTATATGAGTGAAAGAGGCATGGAGCGCTGTGAACGATGACGGATTATAAAAATAACAATACTAATATCGCTATTAAAATATAGGGGTTGGATATAGGGTTTTATAATGCCGAATCATAAAAAAATTAAAATAAAAAGAATTACCAAAATATTTAAAAAAAACATTGGGGTGGACCACACTTAACACTTAGCGGTATGAAAAATAGTTTACATCCTATTTTCAGACCTACTGAATATACACACAAAATTTCCTAAGAATCAGTCAAGCAGTTTCGGAGGAGAATGGCGACAAACACTGTGACAATAAAATTTTATATATTAGATATAATAACTTGCCATGGCTCTGTCGAAGTTAAAAGCTTGTTTTTTGGTTATATCTCAGGTTCTCGATATAGTAGCGGGATAAAATGTATACTAGCTTTTGGAAATGCTATTAGAGGTGTCGAAGAAGGATGATAGATAGCGTTTCTTACCGCAAATACTTTTACTCACTGTCTCGAGTACATAATTCCAAACTGTCATAGAATTATCCTATATTATTTCATTATACCAGTCAATCCAATTATTATTTCTATACCTATACCTGAAACCTAATACCTGAGTGGAAACGTTGATTTAAATAATATGTATCTGGCAACATAACGCATCGCTGTGCTCTGTACGCGCCACTGAGCATTATTTCCCATGCGCAGTTCGCATGTTAGTACTAACAATTGAAACGAGAATAAACTTCAGTAACAGATGCATTTTCGTAACCCATTAGTCTCCGACTATCGAGTAGTTCACCGAGTATTTTGTAGCTTTAAAAGAGGTCTGTCTTTAAGATCTCCAAATTAATGTTTGATACGCTATTTTTAAGATTATTTTTCCCTCTAATCTGTAAGCCTGCGCTCTTTATTAGCTACCTCTATCGAGATTTTTCACAGAGAAAAGCTTGGGCCTCTCGTCAAACGGAACCTACTCACAAAGACTGAATCTGTTATTAATCACTTAAAAAAATAGGCGGCGGCTCCTGTACAGAAAGCGTAACAAACATACAAACTCATTTTCGCATTTATTATATTAATAGGGAAAAGGACTATTGTAAATACATATATTGCTAAGTTACGGTATTACTTTTGTATCGATAACTTGCGTGCATATGAGTCATCAAGTTATATTAAAATAAATACTAATTATAATTACATACTCCGGATAGTAAGCGGTGAATTTAATTATCGATGAGAAAAACCTTCACGCGTTTTATACAACCGCTTTATTTTCGTGATGAGTGGCACACTAAAAGAGGTTTGTATGTTTGTCAACCTACTATGGTCATCCACTGGACAGTTGGCTGGTTAAAAAATCTGTCCTAAAGATTACGTACTTACCTATAGAAAAGAACCGTCATATTATATATTACTCGCATGTTATGACCCTAAGCAGGAAATGCTGATGTCCACTCAATAATCAGATACCTTGGAATCCCTTAGCTAGGCAAATTAAAAAAAACGTTTCTTCCAGACCCAGCATGGAACATGTTAGACCTTTTTTAGCAATGTGGCAGACTAGCCACGGCCCATCTGACGGTAAATGGTAACCGTCGCTCATGGACTCAATTAATACTGAGAGTATTATCAAGCCACTGCTCATAATTTCATTTCCATCCATCCATCCATCAGCCTTTCAACGTCCACTGCTGGACATAGGCCTCCCCAAGAGAAAGCCACAACGAGCGGTCCTGTGCTGTTTCGCTCATATGGGGGATAGTATCGTAATCGCTACACTTGGCAGGCGGGTTGGCGATCACAGTGGATGTTGTAAATACTCGAGGGAGTGCTGCTGCCCACTCCTCCAGTATTCCCTCAGTCGGCTCTTACGACTCCCATGGGCGGAGAAGGGGTGGGACAATTCTAAAGCCGGCCCCACACGGCCTGATTTCATTTCACCGATTTTTCATTTCACCGATATGAAATGAAAGAATAAACGGCTATCTCCTGCTACCACTAAAACGTAACGATGTGCTTCATGACCGGTCAAACGGGAGATGGTGGCACCAACCCACTTGGGACCGATACCAAGTGAATACTCCCACTTGGTACCCAGCCCTACCACCAATCACGCAATGGATGATAATTGCTTACTTCCCTCAGTCACCTCATACGACACCCGTGTGAAAGAATGGGGTGGTGACACTTGTATTCTTAGTCCATCACCACACGGACACATACCTAGATGTGAATACATGCAGTCAACGTGACATAACGGTTAGAGTACTTACCGTTGTGTCACGCTAATCTTCTGTGAGAGGGCGGTACTTCCCCGATCGAGCCGGCCCATTCGTGCTGGGATAAGCAAGGTTCTACCACTAGAAAACACACTTGTACACTCTAATATCGCCTTTTGTTTTTTGTTTAGGTGGGAAAAAATGTACCTAACCGCATACCCCGTCGTTTGGGGCAACGAACAGGGTATTGTGGGGCCCTCACCCACTAAATAAACCCGCTGTGTGCCGTCTCTCCGCCTTTATTGGCGGGCCACTCTTAATTTCTCCTGCGAAGTTGGCTAGTGGCTATTCCTTATCCCAGAGTAAATAGGACTGGCTCGATCAGGGAAGTAGGTACCACACTCTAGATCAGCGTGAAACAACGGTAGGAGTACCTACCGTTGTTGTGTTGCGTACGGTGAGTGAGAGTGCCGGAGGCCCAAACCCGCTCCCTATTCTCTTTTTATAATCCTTTCTATCCTTTCCTTTGTATCCTACCTATCCTCTCATTATTATTCTCTGACTATCTACCTCCTGTACCTTTCCCTTGGGAATGGAGACACGCGAGTGGAGTGATGCCTCTGGTGTTGCTAGCGTCTATAGGCTACGGTAACCGCTTACCATCAGGTGTGCCATATGCTTGCTTACCACCCACGTTGTATATAAAAAAAAACACTAGTCAAAACCAAAATCAGTCTGGATATTATTATTATTAGCTTGTAGATATAAATTCCATTTAATCTAATTCTTTTGATATTTAGGAGGGCAACTCCAGTGTACAAATAAAAATAAAATAAAAAATTGTTGGATGCACTACAACACAGTCGCAGATCTTTGTCAATTTAAGCTAAGTTACTACTGTAAATTTGCCTTTCATTATATAATACATGTTAGAACAAATTCACAAATTGAATCCATACGCTCAACTTGATCAGCAAACATTTAATTTGTGTTCGTTATGTGTTAGCTTTGTAACAAGTAGCTGCCATGTTTTATTGAAAAATATTGCCGTGGTATTATAATCAGCTTTATTTATTTATAATGTACCTACTAGCTGACCCGGCGAACTTCGTGCCACCATATTGCTTTTTTTCGTGAATATTTTGCAATTAATTAATTAAAAATACGTGATAAAAATCTATCCTATCTTACTATGCATGCCAGCAAAACACACATTTAAAAAAAACGTGAAAATCTGTTAGATAACACAAAGTGTGAAAATGTAAAATCGAAAATAATAATCACGAGCAGCATTTGAACCTGTATCTCCTGGGTAGAGTCCAGATGCTTTGCCAATTCAGCCATCGTGACAATTGCTCCTGACTGCAATTGTCACGCAATCGTCAGGCGTCACTCAAGACGTTAAGAATGAATGTGTTATCGAAATTAGCAGTCAGGAGCAATTGTCACGATGGCTGAATTGGCAAAGCATCTGGACGGTATCCAGGAGATGCAGCAGGTTCAAATCCTGCTCGTGATTGTTATTTTCGATTTCACACTTTATGTTAATTTACATCGCTAAAGCATGTCAAATACTAAAAGGAATATAAAAAAAAATCTCTTAGATAATTACGCAGTTCATCGTGAGCAACAACGTGACACGAGAATTACATACATAATAGATATTATATTGAGAGTAGAGACTTCCAGTGGTAGAGTCTTGGTTATCCCAGTATGAAAAGGCCAGCTCGATTGGTGAAATACTTACAGAAGATACAACTACTCCTTTTTATTATTAAGGGTCTACAATACCGCAGCCAGAATTCAAATTTTGCACCCCCTTTCCCCGCGCAAACTCGCTCTCTATCCTGCTCGCAGAGTTAGTGTTAGGTCACGCGAGGTCAAAACGATTTCTTAGAGTAAAGTACACTTTTGTCGGACTAGCTAATTAAATTACCAAATATAATATTTAACGTAAAATGTTGTTTTGCTTTTCAATGTAGTAATGTTAAATTCTAGTCAAGTGGTAGATACCATTGCACTGAGGGTTCCGCGCATTGATTTGTAGCAAATTTTCGCTTTGTACCTATGTAATAACAAGCGGGACGGACCCCGGCTTCGCAGGAGTGGATATTTATTTTTTAAACATTTTGGGATAAACGTTGAGTTAACGTATGTATTTTTATACAGGATATAAGTTTTTTTCATATTACTATTACCCTTATATATATTTTTCTTATAAAATTTTATATTTTTATCCATCAACCTACATTATTGACGTTTTAGTAGGGATCCTTATTTTTTTTAGAAATGAATATTGCCTATATTACTCGTAGATAATTTAATGTTCGAATGGTGAAAGATTTTTTGAAATCAGTTCAGTAGTTTTTGAGGATATTCGTTATAAACATACAAAAATACAAATCTTTATGATACATACTAGTGGCCCGTTCCAGCTTCGCATGGTTAGTCATTTATTTTTAAACATTTTGGGATAAACGTAGAGTAAATGGTTCTTTATGCAAGACATCTATTTATAGCAATAAATATAGCCTATGTCATTTGTATACATAATACAAAAATACAAATCTTTCCTCTTTATAATAATAAAGTAAAATATTATGCCATTGGATATAATATAATACTTGAAATCGCATTTTACAATATGTATTTTATGTAGAATACTGAAGCTATCACTTTGTAATATATACATAGTAAAGTGGAAAACTTAAAATAAGGTAAGTGGCTGGCGCAAACACGATTACATAAAATTTTCTCAATAGAAAAACAAATATATAAATAATATATATTATGATGGCCGGTATATTGCGCAAGACCCGTACTGTCATCCGCATAGCAACGCATACTCTCTATCGAGAGTAAATCATTGGTATGCATGATGAACAGCGTTGGGGAGAGCACCGATTCTTGAGGAACGCCAGAATTAATCTCCATTGTATCAGAGCAGCGTCCGTCTACAACGACTTTGATGCTGCGACCATGGAGGAAGCTGGCGATCCATTTTCAGAGCCCCTCGGGGATTCCGTATGATGGTAACTGCGACAGAAGGGCCCTATGCCAGACCCTGTCGAATGCCTTCGCGATATCCAGGCTCAACGCCAAAGCTTCATCTCCACCCTTTAAGGCCCGGAAAGAAACTGAAAAAATAATGATCTAAACCTAAATCAGGGTATCAGGCCCCACACTACCCCCTTTGTACATTTTTTTGTTTGTAGGGACATTTTATCCCGACTAATAAAAAAAAATTTGGTATTTTTATATATTTTTAGCATTTGACATGCTTAGGCATATACCTACATTAATCACAGACTTTAAGTTTGAATGTGTTATCGAAATTAGCAATTCAGGAGCAATTGTCACGATTACTGAATTGGCAAAGCATCTGAACGGTATCCAGGAGATGCAGGTTCATATCCTGCTTGTGACTGTTATTTACGACTTCACATTTTCACACTTTGTGATTAAGAAAAAATGGTTAGTATTACCAACTGGTTAGGTTACCCATGTGCAAGCAGAGATAGGTAGGTACTTATTTACATTTTGTTGTTTATGTGTTCAAATTATTTTTTATGCCAACTCAGGTCTCGGCTCGGATCTTATTACCGATTATTGCGTCTCTCACAAAAAAAACTACTGAAATAATAAATATTTTTACGCCGCGTTCTGTGCTTAAATGTAGCGATACGGCCTTCTCCTGCGAGCTCCGAATAGAGACTGAGCGGAGGGTCGAGTGGCAGGGCACATGGCTATTTAACACGACATTTTAGGTATTTCTTTTTTACACTAAAAATAATGGTTATTTCTAAAATTTAAAACGCATGACACCTGCCTTCCTGAGACTCCCCAACACGTGTAATGACACAAGGCTGCTTATAAAAGAGTTGCGGGGGATAATCGTGGCGACCATTCTCACAGGGCCAGCAGTGGGACAACTTGCTTATATTCCGCTGATACCCATGATTCCACCTGATTTACCTATACCGTTTAAAAGGTTACAGTATCCCGTCAAGGTCTCTTTTGCCCTCACTATTAATAAGTCCCATGGTCAAACATTTTCTCTGGTGGGCATTGACCTGAGAAAGCACTGTTTTTCCCATGGGCAGTTATATGTTGGCTTATCTCGGGTTGGAACTCCTGAAAGACAATATACTTATTTTAGTACCAAATGATAACATTACTACTAATATAGTATATCGAGAAGTTTTGAACAATTAAAATAAGTAAACATGATGTAAATAGTGTATATTAACATCAAGTAATAAAAATAACAACAAAAAACAGTAACATAAAAAAAACAAAAAAACATACAATAAAAAAATCAAAAAACAATAAAAAAAAAACAAAAAACCTAAATAACAAAAAAAAAAACTTCATCTAATTTTTATTTATCCCGAACTTTTAACCTGAAGTATTACGCGGGACAAACAGGCCGGGACAAAAATATTTCTAACGTGGAACGGAGTCCGCGGGCACTGCTAGTTATTATTAAACTCGATGGGGTTGCGCCGTTTCATTATTCAGAGTTCCTATGTCCACCTTCCAGCTCCATCATCAGATCAGCTCTATGTCATCATAATATTGCATTGTCACGCGATATACATATGCGTGTGAAATTTCAGCACAATCGGAAACCGGGAAGTGTGTCAAATTTAACCTACAAGATTTGAACGGGACATCTAAAATAAAAGCGTCGCCACGCTAACAGCCGATTTTACCCTACCTCCGCATTAGATGTTTCACATCAAAAATATACCATTCTTTACTGTGAGTGGTGTTTGAGGCGACCAAGTAGGCAATTATCACCCATTGCATTACTAGAAGTGGGTTTGGGCACCAATTGGGATACTCACTTGTTATCAAGCCCGAGCACGTTGGTGGCACCGTCTTCTGAGTGATTGCCCGTATAAACTTCGGTCTATTTTGGTTGTGAAATAAAACGGTGAGCAGCGGCTTGGCGGAATTCTTAGTTTTGTTGCGTCCATGAGCGGCGCTTGCCATTTACCATTAGGGTAGCCGTGCCTGTTTTGGTACAAACGCAAATAAATAAAACATTTTTTTTAGAATAGTTGTCTGTTTGTTCGTTCGCACATCACGCAAAAAAATATTAAGCCAATTTCGATGCAACTTCTTTTGTTTGATAGCTCTGAATTGAAATAGTAAATATACGTTTTATCCTGCTACTATTTCGGGAACCTAAAATATAACCTAAAAACTAGCTTTTGTTTGAGCCACAGGCAAGAGTTAAAAACGCAATCACTGATCGCAATAATATTTTCTTATACATAACAAGCGTGTCGTGTACTGAATATCAAATTGGTTTGCACAAAACAAAGTAAATATTTCTTCACCCAGGAAATCCACATTATCAAAGTGTTGTTTTTACGTTAACTTTCGCCTTGGAGGTAGAAATCCCTTCCGCGGGCCCGCTATTATTTCCCTTTAGCCTGGGCTTGGCACATGCTAGTGATAGCTCTGTTGTTTATATCTACTATTATAAAGCTGTAACAGAGCTATATCTTTGTAATTTAAATAAATAGTAAATCGATCGGTCATCCTTTCTTGCAGCTAGCTTTGCTCGGTATATTTTTTTGGTCGTAAATCGTGGTTTTTGGAAATTATATTTAAATACGAATTACATGCTGATGAAATATGAATAATATTTCTCGATCTTACCGACACAATAATAAAAAAATATTCTGGAAAATCCAGAAGTGCACGGCTCATAATCTTCATTTTTCACAATAAATTTGATTATTTTATAAGTAACTCATATTATATTGGTCTTACTAAGTAGTTTTCAATAAAACACATAGATAGCGCTAATTTTAAAAATTTATATATATACATTTATATATGTATATACAGATTATATATATATACAAGAATTGCTCGTTTAAAGATATTAGATAGATAGATAGGTTTAATTAAATACAGAAAGATTACTAATACAAGATGCGAAAGATTCCCTTTCGCATCTAATGGTGAACTAGCGATTGGTTAACATGATTATACAATGCGAAAGAGGAAGGATGTAGATAGAAGGGGAGACCGAGACTTACCTACCCAGACCAAATCGGTCATGTATTGAAGGAGGTGGAGTCAGGAGTCTCCGAAACCGGCGAGCGTGTATGAAGAGAATTATGAATGTTGAGGAAGCCTAGCCCTCCCTACCCCGCAAGGGAGATGGCGTGATGATAGATAAGTAAGTTACGTACAATATTTAATTTAAAATAAGCAACATGGTAAACTCGAGACTCAGGAGTATCTCATCAACAACCGAATTCTAATTATATTAATTTGTGTGATGAACCCAGATATTTGTACTGCGTCTGGGTGTTTTCTATCAATTATATGTATGTATTTACAAAAAAACGTAATATATGTAATTATATCCGTAATCTGGTACGCATAGCACAAGCGTTAAGCTTAGTTTGGGACCAGAGGACGTTGTGTGAAATATCCGTGAATATTTATTATCTAGTTTAATCTAAAATTTAGCTTTCGTGCGAAATTTACCTGCTATGGTTACTAAGCGAGACTAGCTCTAACTATTACTTATTACTTGTACACGCTAGGTAGACTCCTGCAAATCCGACTTAGTGATCATAATCTTTATACTTATATCTATATATATATATACAAGCCTTTTTTTTGTTAAGGCGGGAAAAAATGTTCCTAACCGCACACCCTGTCGTTCGGGGCAACGAACAGGGTAGTGTGTTGCCCTCGCACACTATAGAAACCCGCCGTGTGCCGTCTCTTCGCCTGCATTGGCGGGCCACTGGAACCATGTTAACTCTACTGAGCGACGCATCCGCAGACGGAGCGTCGCACCTTCGCGGGATATGTATATTCAGGGGATACAGTATTCATCAGTTTTTAAGTCTAATCAAGAGCTATCTATCAAAAGTTAAAATATAAAATATTGTTTTATTTTCAGAGACCCCAAATAGCCAAATACAGTCTTTTTTTTCTTAAATACGTACCTACATAAATGTGTAGACAAATAATAGCACAGATATCCTAAATATTATAATAAACTTAACTTTCAGTAGCACCTACTACAACATAATCTCTGATCCACCCTTGGTCGACTGGAAGAGAATGCTTTAGGCATTAAGTCCGCCTTGTACACCTATTGTGCAGAAGATGTAAGTGAATAAGCAAATAATAAATTGAAATGAATAACCAATCATCATGAAATTTTGCATACATATAGTCTGAAGTCCAAAAAAGGACATAGGCTTCATTTTAATTTATGCACCACAGTCCAATTCTGGTTGGCCCTGATGCTTATAGGATTCAAAAAGGAAAATTAACTATTTAGATATTTTTATATATATTTTTAGCATTTGACATGCTTAGCACTATACATTAAACACAAAGTGAAAAATGTGAAATCGAAAATAACAGTCAGGAGCAGGATTTGAACCTGCATCTCCTGGATACCGTCCAGATGCTTTGCCAATTCAGCAATCCTGACAATTGCTCCTGACTGCTAATTTCGATAACACATCATACTTAACGTCTTTGGGTGACGCCTGCGCCATCTGTCGGAAGTATTTTCATACATTATACCGACCGATTTTCGATTTCACATTTTTCACTTTGTGTTTAATGTATAGTGCTAAGCATGTCAAATGCTAAAAATATATATAAAAATATCTAAATATTTATAGGGTTTGCGTCATTATTAGGTAAAAATCTTAATTGTAAAATTAAGTTTACCTGGTCGGTATAATGTATGAAAATACTTCCGACAGATGGCGCAGGCGTCACCCAAAGACGTTAAGTATGATGTCTTATCGAAATTAGCACTCAGGAGCAATTGTCAGGATTGCTGAATTGGCAAAGCATCTGGACGGTATCCAGGAGATGCAGGTTCAAATCCTGCTCCTGACTGTTATTTTCGATTTCACATTTTTCACTTTATGTTTAAGGAAAATTAATATTTGTAAAAAAAAAATCATCAATATGCACGTTAGGACTTTGAAAATACATGTTCTAATAAATATGCCTATAGTTCTTAAAATAATCGTGTCCATTACTGTTAAATCCGTGACACAAATCTACAAATAAAACATTCAAATCATAATAAGTTCGAGCTAAGAGAGAGCTAAATAAACACGAAGTGAGAAAGGCCTTCGGTCTTGGGTCGAGCTCACCTTTGGACTATCACACCTTAACACAAGAGATTTATCGCTTCAAAGAGCCTATTATGACCGCCGATACTCAATCTAAACTACAGAATACAAACAATGAAGTGACTTCAAAGAACCGGCCTCTCGAAGTCCACATCTAAAAGTCAATTACACCGGTAATGAAGGCTACAGGAGTGACGTCAGCAAAGTTGTCGGAGGCGGCGATGGGCACGCTTCCTAATTGATTTCAGAACCGCTACGTGGGTCAAAGTTTGACCTGCCGACTTTGAGATGAGGGGTTTTAAGTGAATGGATTCAATTCAATATTATTAAAAGGAAATTTTCTTTTTATAAGATCTTTTCCGCTTTAGAAATTACGTCAAAGTGGGCACATGCTTAACTTGCACTAAAACAGTGATGGATCAAAAATATCTTTATCTTTTTAGGTGAAAGACCAACCCCGACCCGCCTGGTGGTAAGTTATAACCACTGCTCATGGATTCATTAATATTAGAAACACTGCTAAGCCGTTTTTTAGCTTTAAGGTGAACCACAATTCTTGGGAATGTGATTAGCGGGATCTTACTGGACATAAACGTGAAAATTACACAACTTTATATAGTTATCTACAAGAGTATATACTCCGTTTAAAAAACTTCTGCATGTTCAAGTAGAATGAAAGTTATTATAAATGTTTTTGTTTTAAGATATATTCTTGAGTTTATTCGTATTTTATTTAAAGTACAAATTATAATTTGTGAATAAGGAAAAGGAGTATTTTAGTACGAGTGAGAATCGAACCTGCGTCCCTTCCTTTCCGGGGAAGTGCTCTAATCCACTGAGCTATCGTAGTACTATTTCTAGAAATACCGAATTTCCTCATCACATTTGTCTTAACGACCAACGCCATCTATCGGCAAGGCATTTATATGCATTTATCCAATTTATCCAATGTAGTAAGTTTTAATTTTGCAATTAAAATTCATACTATTTGACGGCGTGATTTTTTAAACATTTTGATCTATATTTTAGCACTTGACATGCTCAGCTACACTTAAAGTAGAAATTATAATTTGTGAATAAGGAAAAAGAGTATTTTAGTACGAGCGGGAATTGAACCTGCGTCCCTTCCTTTCCGGGGAAGTGCTCTAATCCACTGAGCTATCGCACTATTTCTAGAAATACCGAATTTCCTCATCACAATCGTCGTATTTTATTTTTTATCATTTGTTATTAAAAGGAATACAACATTTTGAAATAAAACTTCGTTTACGGAATCTATCGCGTTTACTTGATTTTTATGCTATCCCGACGTTTCGAATACTTTACAGCATTCATGATCACGGGTGGACTTAGATGGTAGATGTCCAAAGCTGATATGTTACAACAACGTCGGGATAGCATTAAAATCAAGTAAACGCGATAGATTCCGTAAACGTAGTTTTATTTCAAAATGTGTGAAATTCGCGTAAATGTTAGAAAGTACTCGTATTATAGGAATACAACAATTATTTATAGGAAGTATAATCAAATTATATTTTTGCAACACATTTCTTCTATATGTGTAGCTAGTTTTCGCCTGTTATACTCGCATATTTGCTTTGTAAAATAAATATGGTATATCTCAGATTCTTGATATAGTAGCGGGATAAAATGTATACCAGTCTTTAAGAAGTCTAATCAAGATTTATGAAAACGTTGCTTCAAAATCGTAATTACAGCGTTAAAGTTACAAACAAATAAACAAACAACCTCACTTTCGCATTTATAATATTAAGTGAGGATTAAGGATGTGCTCTGTCTCTGCTATACTTTTATAATACGAATTGTAGAAATTGTAATTAATTTATTTCTAAAGTGGGAGTAGCAACACAATTTTTGCGCTTATTTGGCTATACTTAGACACTTCTACTAAAAATACCTACATAAAGATAAGATTAGGTCGGAGACATTTTCCTCCTTAACAAAATATTTTCATTGCCTCAAGTTGGCCGAATTCCAACCAGCGGTAGTTAAATGTCTATATATACTGTATAAATTCCATCACCGTCTGCCTTGAGGCTCGGTAATCCATGTCATGTTTACTTGTTCGTCTTAACACTTAATGTAACATTACATATTGATAGTATTGCGTCCAAATAATATGGCAATTAATCAAAGCTTAAATACCAATATAATTTTCCTCCATTACCAATATTTTTTACTACATGAGCGGCGAACCAGATGGTAAGCGGTTACCGTAGCCTATAGACGCTAGCAACACCAGAGGCATTACGCGTCGCCATTTCCAAGGAAAGGGATAGGAGGTTTATAGGGGGAATAATAAGAAGAGGATATGAAGGATCCGGCGCTCTCAGTCACCATACAAAACACAACAGTAAGATTAATTACTCGTACTGTTGTTACACGCTGATCTTTTGTGAGAGGGTGGTACTTCCCCGATCGAGCTATTCATGCTGGGATAAGTTAGGAACAACTCCTCGCTCAATAGAACCTAAAAAAGTACACATATAAACAATAAAATGTATTACGCAGCTTCTGTGGTGTCTTACCATGTATACATACTTTTCTGCCAAAGATTTCCAAAGATAATAAAACATAGCATCACGCCTGTACTCCCCAAAGGGGTAGGCAGAGGTATATTACACACCCACGGTTCGCCAGCTATGTTTAAGTCCGACGTAATAGGGGTCGAGCCTATTGCCGTCTACCGGGCATATTTCCAAACTCCGGGCTGCTACTGAGAATTTTTGTTTTTACGATTAAGCGCAATAACACTGCCCGTCCCGGTGATCAAATCCGAGAACTCATGAGATCAGCAGTCACATACACTAACGCTGTACCACAGAGGCAAAATTAATTTAAAGTCATGTATATTTTGGTTATCATTTGACAGTGGCGTTCGCCAGGACTAGTCTATTGGGTCTCACTCACACAATATAATGTAACTATACTGAATTTAGTACACGAAAATGTAGATATTTTTTTCACTTGAGACGTCGAATTCGCAATTTAAGATATTTGAGAAAAAATGACTGAATTAGGCTATATAGGCGTGTCTAAACACAAAACTATTTTTTTAGATTTTTTGTCTGTTTGTTTGTTCGCGCATCACGCAAAAACTACTAAACAGATTTTACACTTTGATACAACTTTTTTTGTTTGATAGCTCTTGATTAGACTTAACAACTGGTAGGTTAGCTTATATCTCAGGTTCCCGATATAGTAGTGGGATAAAATGTATACCATTTGTTAAGTCTAATCGAGAGCTATCACACAGAAAAAGTTGCAAAAAAATCCGTTCAGTAGTTTTTGCGTGATGCGCGAACAAACAAACAGACAAACAGATAAACAGACAAACGGACAAAAAATCTAAAAAAAAATATATAGCCTAATACAGTCATTTTTTCTCAATTATCTTAAATGTACAGACATAGCTCTGTTACAGCTTTATAATAGTACTAGCCTTTGCCCGCGGCTTCGCCGCAGCCAAAAGCTAGTTTTTCGGGTATATCTCAGGTTCCCGATATAGTAGCGGGATAAAATGTATATCCCGCTATATCGGGAACCTGGGATATATCCTAAAAACTAGCTTTTGGCCGCGGGCAAAGGCTAGTAAGTTAATAAATACTTTATTAAGAACTTTATACGGTATAGTTCTGCTCTATGTTTTATATATGATTAAAAATCACAGAGTTCCGTACACCGTCTTAAAAATCGATGGTTTTGTAGAACTACGCGCGGTAGGCAGAGAGAACACAGTATCAAGAGGCTCTATTCTTGCATACATCTCTCGCTTCCTTAACATTCATAGTTCTCTTCATACACGCTTGCCGATTTCGGAGACTCCTGATTCCACCTTCCTTCAATACATGACCGATTTGGTCTCGGTCTCCCCATGTACCTACATCCTTCCACTTTGGTTTTGCAAATCCAATATGAATATTCACTAGTCTAATATTTATCGTGAATGCGACCCATTCTAGATCGGTGTTCTTGTATGTGTGGTGACTGACTAAGAATACAAGTGTCACCACCCCTTTCTTTCCCAAGGGTGTGGTATAAGGCGACTGAGGGAAATAAGCAATTATCATCCATTGCATTACTGGTGGTAGGACTGGGTACCAAGTGGGAGTACTCACTTGCTATCGGGCCCGAGCGGGTTGGTACCACCATCTCCCGTGTATTATTTAATGTCATATCTATGAAATGAAACGGTGAGCAGCGTCTTGATAATATTTTCGGTATAGTTGAGTCCATGAGCGGCGGTAACCATTTACCAGCAGGTGAGCCATGGCTAGCATGCCACCATGCGCAATAAAAAAAATGGGACTATACACTTAGATTGCAGCGTCTAAATAAAAATAACTAGTGTAATTACAGAAATTCCTTCTTCCTGTCACGTGGCATGCTTATACACTTGAACAAATTATATCGCAAATTTCTATTTGGTCTAGAGAAATATAGTTTTAATTCTGTTTAAAACCTAATCCGACAGTAACAACCATTTGCATTTTCATTACACTGTCAGCTATTTCCCGTCTTTCCAATCAAAATTCGACAGACGACCGTTGCGGTCACAAAACTCTGGCAGCAACTAACGAACTTCAAACTCCATCAGAATACTAAACTTTTCGGATTAGTCAATCGACCTAAATATAAGAATATTAATTAATCAATTAATTGACATCCAATAATTCTATGAATCATATTAAAGAGTAAAATGAACAGAATATAAAATACAGAGTATAAATGGAGCCCCAAAAGAGTTTTTATTTATAATTGTTTGCGGTGTAATTAAGGAATTATGCCATAAGCCGCTACGATCCAATACGGTGCTAGATTTCTTTCAGAAGCTATCAATAAAATCTCGCGATTCTCACAATGTTTGTCAGTCCTTGGTTTTGCCGCTAGCCTGACGTCTGCCACTTATTATCTCCTGTTAGTAAGTTCAAGCCTAGCAATTTCAGATGTGCTCGTAGTATGCCAGCCGCTACCCACTGTGAACCTAACCACGTTTGAGAAGTCGGGTGTCCTTATTTTGTATTCCATGATGTTACTCATATTAAAACAATGTACAGAGTTAATTAAATTTACACACAAGTTGAAACTGTTTTCACAAAACAGAAATATAACTGTAATATTGTCATTCAAAATAATGTATTGTCTTATAATAACATAACCCTTTGAGCGCCAGCGGGTATAACAGGCCCGCCAGGTGCGTTCAGATTGACGCTATTTTAATTAGAGCACTTCGCGCTACAGTTGTTCAAAGAGTTGGAAATTCGTGCTCGAGAGTAGGCTTGGAAATGATTGCTACTTTTGTTACAATAAAATCGTGTAAATTTATTTGCAATTCAGCATTGCCTGGTTTTTATGTGAGTAAAAAAAATTATAATGAAGGACATATTAAGAAGTAAGGTTATATAGTAACTAGGTTCCGTCCGCGACTTTGTCGGCATGAAACTCAATATTTAGTCTGTAGTAGTCGTTTAGGTATATTCAGGGTAATTTGAACATAACAGCAACCCTTTACCGAAATAAAGATAAAACTATGTTAATAATAATGATCCAGACTGTAATATTTAAATCGCGGTAACGAGTTCAACAGACTCTCCTGAATATATGGCTATATATTCAGGAGATAGATATAGTGCACGAGTGTATGCGCAAACACAATTCCTCTCTCTGTCTCCCTCACACTAAAATTAAACGGCATTCTGACACGACCAGAAAGAGATCAGGCACAGGATAAACGGATTTACGTTTCGTTTTACTTTTCGAGGCATTGGGGAAATCACCAACTTCCTAACTCCGGGGTGCTATTGATAATTTCTTGACGGAAAACCTTTTGCCTGCCCGACCTGGAAAATCGATCCTGAGACATGAAGTCATGAAGTCTCAGGATCCGCACATACACTAGCTAGCTGAAATTTAGAATGTAGTTTTATTTTATAAAGTAAACATCTGCTGCGGAATTCTTAGAAATTCAAATTTTAAGAAAAGGGGAATGGGAGATGCAATTTTGTATGGAAGTCTTAGTTTTTTTTTAGATAGATAAAAATAATTCTTGACATATTCACATGCTATGTGGGGAAAATTAGGATTAATTTTGCTATGAAAGTATCGGTTCTATTATAGGTAAGGACTCAAAAATTGGAATTTACCTACTTATTACAAATAAATAATTATATAGTATTTCAGGATTATTGGGTACTCATGTTTTAATGGAGGAAAATTAGTGGTAAAAGATTGTAGGGGAGATCTGTTTTTATAATAATACAACCTGCAAACCTTCTGCACCAGCTAATTTATGATATTAATGTTATTGTACAACAAATAGGATCTTTGACCTAGTTAATTTATTTGTCTTTTCATAGACAGGCCTCGTGGCGTATTCGGTAGTGTAACCGACTTCCATGCTCGAGGTCGTGGGTTCATATCTATTATATGTATGCATTTACAAAAAAAAGTAATATATGTATTATATCCGTAATCTGGTACCCATAGCATAAGAAATAAGCTTAGTTTGGGACCAGAGGACGTTGTGTGAAAAATGTCCGTGAATATTTATTATTATTATTTATTATAGATACTTTGATTTCCATACCAATAAGTATTCTTATCAAGGAATTAAACTCTTCTATAATTACATCTTTCTTAATGTACCTATCATTATTCAATAACGTAATAGAAGAGTTTTTCAATACGATCAATTTTGTTCCGTAATTTTCTTGTTTGTAGTAAATCCTGATGGTAAGTGGTAACCGCTAAATGGTCCGCGGGCGTAAAATGAATAAATATATGTTATTTCTAGCACACTCGCCGAGGTGCTTTATGGTCAGTCACATGGGAGATTGTGGTACCAACCCACTCGGGTGTGTCAACAAATGAGTACTCCCACTTGGTACCCAACCCTTCTACCAGTTATGCAATGGGTGATAACCAGTTACTTCCCCCTTAGTAGCTTAAAGCTTTCAACGTATTGATATATCACAATTATTTGATATATCACGAAATACATTTTGTAAATAAAAAATAATTTAATAATGTATAGCAAATTTCATCTTAATATATTTAGTAGATTTGAAGCCAATTCGCTGTTACAGACAAAGTAACAGACATATTAAGTACGTGTGGTCCTAATTTCAGTTTTTCTTTCAGATGTACGGAACCCCAAAAACAAATTTCGTATTATTATTCACGTACTTACTTGAGAGTTATTATAATGTTGTGTACTTACGCCTAAGTAAACGCACAATATGTGCCGCAGCGTTCTTGTCGGTCGTAAAGACCGAGCTGACGCAGTTTAAGGTTGACAGAGCTATAATAATAAATTTTAATTTTTATGTAAATAGCAATTTTACTCATTAAGTTTTGCCAACCTATGTTTTTGATGTGAAACATCTAATGCGGAGGGAGGGTAAAATCGGCTGATAGCGTGGCGACGCTTTTATTGTACTTGTCCCGTTCAAATCTTGCAAGTTAAATTTGACACACTTCCCGGTTTCCGATTGAGCTGAAATTTTACAAGCATGTGTATACCTATCACATGACAATGCAATATTATGATAACATGGAGCTGATCTGATGATGGAGCTGTAAGATGGACATAGGAACTCTATAATGAAACGGTGCAACCCCATCGAGTTTGGGCTCGTATGATTTGTCTTGCCGAGTACTTTGTGTCTAGATGGTATCCAGGGGCTGATGATGAAGTTGGAAGGTGGCCACGGTAACTCTGTAATTAAACGACGCAACACCATCAAGTTTGGAATCATTTGATTCATCTTGACGAGCACTTTGTCTTTAGATGGTATCCAGGGTCTGATGATGGAGCTAGAAAGTGGCCACAGTAACTCTGTAATGAAACGACGCAATCCTATCGAGTTTATACTCGTTTGATTCGTCTTGAAGAGTACTTTATCAAGTTATGATCATTTTATTTCTACAAAATAATTTCGATGTTTTCACATCTGTTAGACGTCCCACGACGACTAGTTTTTTCTTTTTTTTGCTTCTCGTCAGCATTTACACAGACTGCCTGTCTACCTCCAACACACAACTAGGTAGACCACTGTCCTCAAAATACGATCTGCGAAAGATTTTATTCTGAATTCTGACACCATGTAACGACGGCCAGGCTTTTATTTGACTATTGGGACTCATTGCTTAACGTGCCATCTGAAACCACCAAGTCTACAAAGGGATGTCATATGTTTTTGATCACCTATCATACCAGCTGAGTGAAAATTGCCTTGCGCTTCAAACGGTAAGTGCACAACTAGGCAGCATATTTTTTTATGTAAATAGAAAAATATAACTACGTTACCATTTAAACTCACTGCTCCTGGAAATCCGATGATAGTACTTAGGTACAGTAATCAATTTCTATATCACATTACGAATGAAAAATGGGCTATAGTTTCAAGAGAGCCAGAGGTGGCAAGAAAGCATACGGCTCGCCGGTAAATATTATAATAGCTTGTAAACGCTAGCAACACCATGGTGAATATTCGTTCCAGGAGTATTCAGCGGACATTATGGGGAGCGGTGGAAACCATGTCACAAACTCCCATAAATTTACTAAAATTTACAGAAATTTATAAAATATAATCAAGTATTCCACTGTCGAACAAAGTAAAAATATTTATTTCTACTCCATGAAAGGGATATAATTTGGAAAGTTAATTTAAAAGACAACGAATGAGGAGCTGGTAAGGAGGTTAGCAGAAAGGCGATGAAGAAATGATTTGGGCTTTCTGGAGCTTTATAATAAAAATTACATAAAATACTACATAATTGACTTTTACCAATATTATTTGGGTGTCATGAATATGGAATTTCACTTGATAAGAAAACACAAGTGTGATTTCGCCGTGCTACATTCGCGTAATCCAAGATGGCGAGGGCGTCATTGCAGTGCACCAACAGGCATAACATAGGAGGTCGTTCAGTCAACGAGTCTCTAATAATTCCGTTATAATTCTTGTAATTGTAGTTCTTATTTGGGGTTAAACATATTATATCTACTTATATTCTGCTATGATATACCAGCCCAATCATGAAAGGTTCCTTGATTCGATTATATTAGTTTGTTTTTTTTTAAGTTGGCAAGCATGGATTCCCAAATAAAAAAGACAAAAATTTTCCAATAAAGACATCCCTTGACCCTCGACTTTGTAAGACAAACGCCCGCATCATCCCTACAATCAGCATAAAAGATATATTATCATACTTTTATATGCAAAAGGCGTGATATTACACACATATTTTTGCTTTAAAAGATCTTTCTTTATCTTAACACGTGTCGACGTTATCACACAAAAAGGTCTCTTTTAGGGATGCGTTTTGCGTTATCAAAATATTTTGTTGGTTAAAGTAATGAATAACTGTGCCATGGGAGGTTTAGGAAGATATTTTATTTAACAGAACATTCATCACTTATTAGTATTAGGAAAGTACAGTACTAAAAAAGCAGTATTGATTGCAACCCCTAGTCTGAAATCTAGAGTCCATAGAAGTCTTTTAAAATTTGTTTTGTGTTCACGCATGCCTATATAGTCTAATATGGTTATTTTTTCTCAAATATCATAAATGTACAGACACAGCTCTGGTACAACTTTATAATAGTTAGGATTCTTCTGTTTGTATGTTAGTCACTAAACATCTTCTAAATAGCCCTTCGATCAACAACACCAACCAAATTGTTGATCGAAGAAATGGCAGGTCTGATTTTAATCATTTTTTTTTGTGCTTGTTTGAGTGGGTATCTATATAAGTAGTTTAAATTCACAATTGGAATGTGTATGTGAATGTGTGTGTGAAGTAAGCAATTATCATCCATTGCATTACTGGTGGTAGGGCTGAGACCAAGTGAGAGTACTCACTTGTTACCGGCCCGAATGGGTCAGTACCACCGTCCCCTGTGTGACATCAGTCATGAAGCACGTTAGTGTGTGTTTTCACTGTAGCAGAAGATGTTGTTTCATTTCATATCTGAGAAATGAAATGGTACGGAGCGGCTTGACAATACTTTCGGTATATTTGAGTCCATTGAGCGACGGATACCACTTAGAAGGGTCGTGGCTAAAAAAAAACAAATAGCCACCCCCGGTGAAAAATTTAAATATCAAAAAAATATGCAGCTTCTGTAACGTTCTAGAATAATATTACTAGTAAACTGCAGATGCCATCAGATGACCTCTCTCATTAAAAAAGACCTCTTCTCTTAATCACCTTGAACAAAATTAGGAATGATATTTTTGATCTTAAAACAAATACGTCACTCAATATCTTGTCTGAAGTAATTCCTTGTCACTAAGACGCAGGTGCCACACTCGCCCCAAAATCATCAATATTAGAGAATTATAAGGCACAATCTACACGGGGAAAGTGATTACTTTCCCTGTCATACTTCGTCAATGATAACCGTGACCTCTCATTGCTACGAGTATGACAGATTATTAGAAATTAGTGCCACTAATACTATATAATATTGTACTTATTTTGGTGCATTTGGAAAGACAAAACAGATTGTATTTTTAATCCGACGCATAAAGAGAGGTCTTATAAGCTTGACATGTCTGTCTGTCGATGGCATCGTAGCTAGTTAAATAATTAGACCTATTTTGATGGCGTTTTTTATTTGTTTCAAAGCTAACGTGATCGAGATAGTTCTTAGCTAGAATTTATGAAGATCTGTTCAGGCATTTCAAGATCATCCGTTTTTTTTGTTATATTATTATATTTGTTTTGAAATAAAACTACGTTTACGGAATCTATCGCGTTTACTTGATTTTTATACTATCCCGACGTTTCGAATACTTTACAGCGTTCATGATCACGGGTGGACTTAGATGGTAGATGTCTAAAGCTGATATGTTGTTTCAACGGTTTCATCTCACAGTAATATGACACAGTACTCACAGTAATATGATTTTACAAATTTTTTTCATTGTAAACGTAGTTTTATTTCAAAATGTGTAAAATTCGCGTAAATGTTAGAAAGTATTATTATATTCGTATTGCGACGGGTACTATCATTTGGCATCCGAAAACGAGAACGAATTTAAAGAAAAATGTACATACAGGATTATAGTTAATTTTTTTGTTATAATGTTGAATATTATAAAGAAACGAGCAAAAAGGGGACAGAAGAAGGCGATCCATTGTCTCTGGGAAACATGAGTTAGTTATATTCAGTTTTTTGTTATTCTTTCCACATGTCCAAACGATCGAAGCATTCCCTTTCACAACTTTACACATATACAGATCGGAGATATCGTATTAAAAGAAATAGTCATCGTTATTATTTATGTGCAGAAATGACAATAATGATGACATCATGACTAAGCGAGTTAAAATGTTTTTTTCTTAAGTTTTTCTTTTAGTGATTATTTGATCTGTTTTCCTTTTTGTCTCTAACATCTACAAAAGAACAACTATTTCCTCAACTGAATTTCGCTCGAGACCAAGATTAAATCCTCAAACGACTCTACTAAATCCATAAGAAATGCGACCATTAGTCAAGCAGAAGTGTGTAGTTCTTGTAGTGACCTCTTAGCTGGCTGCATGTTGGGTATTTGTCACTGTGACAGCAAGTATTTATACTAGGTGCTTGCTCTGGACTGCTAAGGTGAAGGTATGATTTATTAATAGCAAATTAGAAGGAAGGAATTGCTACATGATAAAAGTAAGACCCTTGATTATCTTTATACATATTGTGGGTTCAATTTGTAATCAAAACATACATTAAACGGAATAGATCCTGTAAAGATCTAAAACAATCTAATATTATACTATAAGAAGAAAAATTGATTTAAATCGTTAGAGCCCAGACATATATTTTTTTTTGTAGGTACGTAGATATTGCTTATTTAATATTATTCTAACTATTATAAAGCTGTAACAGCTGCTGTGTCTGTACATTTAAGATATTTGATAAAAAAAATTACTGCATTAGGCTAAATAGACGTGTCTGAACACAAAACCTTTTTAACTTCCCGCTAAGAAAATTGAAAATTTTCAAAAGTTGGGAAGTTATTGGTTTTACCCCGTTTTTCGAAAACCGAGTTTTCAACGGATGTTGACGTTTTGAGGTCCTAGGAAGCTTCCCCGAATGTTTCCGCGTTGATGTCCGTATGTCTGTATGTATGATGTTTGTGTGTGTGTGTGTGTGTGTGTGTGTTTATTGTAAATAGGACCGATTCAAACCAATCGATCGAAATCTAAAAAAACTACAAAAATATTTTTATTCAAATTTGTGTTTTTTAGAATAACGTTACGGTTTTACCGATCGATTCCAAAAACTAATCAGCTCTTGTCATCAAAAAACCACGTCGCCCCCAGTCCGGTCAAATCGGTTGATTTGTTCGTGAGATATCGTAGTCGAAAAAAATTTAAAAAAATGTTTTTTTTTAGAATATCTATGAAATTTTCAGTCTGACCAGTTCGAACTTTAAGATTCTTCAAAGAACTCAAAAAATTGCGTCGAATACCGCCACCCACATGGAAATCGGTTCATTCTTTCAAAAGTTATTGCCATTTGAAAATTCAACGAATAGTGTTTTATTAAATCTCTATCAGACTTTTGAGCTCGAAGAGCACAAAAGCATAGAACAGTTATCTCTTTGAGCTCAAAAACGTAATAAGTGCTTAAGTATCAAATTAGCAGGAAGTTGCCAGGATGGCCTGTAGGGTCAATCGTTTTCCAGATATTTTTTTAGATTTTTGTCTGTTTTTCGGTTTGTATGTTTGTCTATTTATTTGTTCACGCATCACGCAAGTACTACTGAACGTTAAACACAAAGTGTGTGTATAGTGCTAAGCATGTCAAATGCTAAAAATATATATAAAAATATCTAAATATTTACTACTGAACGGATTTTGCTGCAACTTTTTATTTGATAGCTCTCGATTAGACTTAAAATTGGATTTCACTGGTGTACATTTTATCCCACTATTATATCGCGAAACTGAGATATAACCTAAAAACTAGCTTTTGACTGCAGCGGAGCCGCGGGCAAGGATTTTTTATAAACAGATGCAATTCATTGTTATGTTAAGGCATAAATACGTCAAATTCATAGCTAATGCGGGCCTAAAGAGATACATCAAAATAATGTAAGTAGAGAGTTGCTGTGAAGGTACTTCTACCGTTGTGTTTTGTATGGTGGGTGAAAGCGCCAGAGGGCTAAATCCTTTCCTTATTCCCGTTTCTTTATTATCCTTCCAACCGTTTCCGTATTATGCTTCCTATCCTTTCCTTAGTATCTTTCTTATCCTGTCATTGTTATATTTCTTCTCCATCCCCTATACCTTTCCTTAGAGATAGCGACACGCGAGTGATGTCTCTAGTGTTACTAACATTTGTGGCTACGCTAACCTCTTACCATCAGGTGTATGCTTGTTGGCGACCCAAGTAGCATACATAGGACCAATTATCAAAAAGGCGTTTTATCCTTGTGGTGACGGACTAAGAATATAAGTCACCACCCCATTCTTTCCCATGGGTGTCGTATAAGGCGACTAAGGACAGTAAGCAATTATCATCCATTGCATGACTGGTGGTAGGGCTTGGTACCAAGTGGGAATACTCACTGGGTATCGGGCCCGAGCGGGTTGGTACCACCATCTCCAGTGTGACCGGCCATGAAGCACATCGTTGCATTTTCGCTGTAGCGGGAGATATCCGTTTATTCTTTCATTTCATATCGGTGAAATGAAACAAGCAAAGAATACCATTTACAACGAATACCATTTACCATCAGATGGGCCGTGGCTCGTCTGCCACAACATGCAATAAAAAATAGGCAAATAACGTTGGTACATCTCACCTGGTGGGTTATTTTTTTTTTTTTTTGTTAGGCTGGAAAAAATGTTCCTAAAATACTAGTTATACCAAGGGCTTCACTCACTCCAGAAGGTTTTGTGTAGAATGTCCAATGGATCATTACTAGATATATCGGTAGTAATTAATTAAATAAATAAACGTTAGTTTTTGACGTGACAACGTCTTATAAATCAATGAACGACGGCTGCACGCACGAAAAAATCTTACATTCCGAAAAATTTATGGTGACCGATGCATTTTTTGTGAAACTATATAGTTATCATGTATTATCGTCCGTGAACCGACTTTACAGACAAGCATAGTGTTAATAAAAAAAACACAACCCTTCAAAAGTATTATCTGAATAATTTTTACGTTCATTAAAAGCTCAATTTTGCAACGCGAAGCGGCTGTCATAAAATGAATTTTAAATAAAATCATAGCTTCATTCAGCTCCTACTATTAAAGAGAGAGTCGTATAAAAATGTCATAAAAATCAAGTTCAATTTCTGTACTTTAAGAAAAATTGCAATTGTTTTGATGAAAATAGTATGAGAAATATAAAGATGTGGATTAGTGTCACACAGATCAAGCTAGCCTATTCTTTTTTGTTATTTTTTAAAGACAACACCTTTTGTTTTTTGTTTAGGCGGGTAAAAATGTAAGTACCTAACCGCACACCCCGTCGTTCGGGCCAACGAACAGGGTAGTGTGTAAAGACAACACCCTGTTCTAAGGAATTATTCATGTATCGCGGGGGACTTTACGAATATAAAATTTCAGTACATCCAGACTCAGAACAATCAATTGTGGATCACACAAAGGGTTGCCCTATGTGGGAATCGAGCCCACAATACTCAGGCGGACGGCCGGTATCTAAGCCACTCCGCCAATCGGTCGAGTGTATGTTTGTAAATACCCACAGGTAGTGTAGGGCAGGCTAAAGAAAATATATTTATGTCCAGTGATAGATCCTTACTTACCTATCTCACCATGGATGGGCTGGCACGATCGGGGAAGTACCATTCTCCCACAGAAAATCAACATGAAACAACTGTAGATACTCCTAACGTAGTGTTACATATGATGAGTGAAAGCGCTGGAGATCCAAACCCCCTCTATCCTCTCCTCTCCATTAGTATTCTACCATCCTTCCTCCCCACCTGCTAGCCCTTTCCTTAAAGATGGCGACATAAGAGTGATGCCTCTGGTGCTGCTAGCGTCTATAGGCTCCTGTAGTCGCTTACCATCAGGTAGGCCGTATGCTAGTGTGTCACCCATGTAGTACAAAAAACTTTCTTCAAGAGTGTCTGCTGTAAATCCCCTTGACACGGGTAATTCCAAACATATACCTTCTAAAATACACAATCTCTGTCACTTCAACTCAATCCACACAAATTTTTGCAGTTTCACGGACAGACGTCAAAGTTTTTCTTTGAGATCGCGCTCCTTGGAAAATTTTAAAATTACTTACGCAGTGTCTCGAGCTGGAACCAATTTGATTTAAGACATAACGTTAACACTAATAAAAATTTGTTAAGGCGGTGGAAAATGCTCCTAACCGCACATTCTGCCCTTCGACAACGAGCAGGGTGTGGGGGCTATCAACCACTAAAATATCCACCTATCTGCCGTCTCTCCGTTTTTATTGGCTAATACTTACTAGGAACGGTTTAGATTTAAATTATGCTCAGGCATTCATTTCTCAATTTTGTATTAAGTATATCAAACGTTTGTTAGCATTTTTAGGATTTTTATATGAAAACATAGCCCATTACAATCTCACCGTTAAATACGAGTAAATTTGTCTTAAAAAAAAAGTCACGTGTGTGACCTGATAATCCCGAGCAAATTTGATAGTTAATCTGGAACGGTAATCCAGGCAGGCGCAGGGTTTAATCCTACTCGTGACTATCATTTTCAATTTCAAATTATTCAAAGTGTCAAGCATGTCAATTCATCACGCTACCGCAATGTAAGTTAAAAATTCTTAGCTGTGTCGGTTTCGTGTCAACACTTTGGCTTTATGCATTTCCACAGTGAACATAATAAATACAATAACAGTAAATTCAAAACATAAAAACATGTAAAAACATTTCTTTGTGAAAGTATAAAAAGAGAAGTTATCTACGAGCAGGATTTGAACTCGCGTCTTCCTCTATCCGGAAGGATGCATTAGACCGCTAAGCTATCGTAGAAATAGAAAAATACGCACTTTCCATTTTCACAAAAAGTGTTTCTAGTAGAATAGATCATGTCAAAATGTTTAACACTAATCACTATAAAATTATAAAAACATCGTTTAGATTCTTATATTATTACACCGAAAATTAGAAAATACTTTTTCAAACATAATATTATATACTACTCGTATGTTAGAGATTATAACATTTTTTTGTTATTTTTTTAATCGTTTGCATACAACCTTGAACTGCAGCCATTCCTCCCGCACCATGGTCACTGCACAATAACAATTTTTGAGTTGAGTGTCTTGATCAATTGAGACCTCAGCCTCAGACACAGAATGACTAGGATGAATTCGTTGCAATAGACAGTTACAAATTGGATATCACTATTGTGATTTTGTAGTTACTAGTAACTTCTCACGATTTTGTCTTCGTGGACCTCAGTATCGGGTCCACATTATATAAGTAAGTCAGTCAATGGCACATTAGTTATTTCTAAGTACAATCCCAATCGTTTTTTTCTGAATTAAAAATTATCTAGGTAATAAACTTTCTGTGTACCAAATTGAATAAAATCACATTTATAATATTATCAGGGTTCAATTCATTTAAAAAGTACCTATTATTTAATACATGTTGCCGCATCTATCTCGTATTGTATGCTCTGTTGAGTGAAAATATACATGATATTACAGCACACACCTCGCTTTGAGTTAGGATGCAACAAGCAAGATATATTGTATCAAAGAGTTCTTATTGATATCAAATTACTCTGACGTATAACGAGTCGAATATGTTATTAAAGTAGCAGAGAAAAAAAAGCAGCGCCATGAACTCGTCGCGGAAATAGGGGGGGACCTCTCGCTTCCGAGCGTCATTAGAGCGATGCTTGGCAGTGACAGGAACTGGGCCGCGATCGCTGCCTTCTGCGAGGAGGTTATCTCGCGGAAGGAAGTAGCGGAGAGAGCCAGGGAGGAGGATTATTCCGCTGACCCGAACCGCCGCCAGCGACCGAGGCGGCGCAGGCGCAGGTACTTGTGTCTCATGCCGCCCTAGCTGAGGCTGCGGGTGGATGGACTGGGTAACGTCCGCCACCCGCAAGGCCTCCCGAGAAGGCGCGGCGCTCCGTGCGCGGATGCGTCGATCAGTAGTGGGTACCCGAAAGGGTAAGCCGCCGGCGGACCACAGAAGGAATGTAACATAGTTCCAGTGGCCCGCCAATAAAGGCGGAGAGACGGCACACGACGGGTTTCTTTAGTGGGTGCAGGCCCCACACTACCATATTCGTTGCACCGAACGACGGGGTGTGCGGTTGGAAGCACTTTTTCCCGCCTAAACAAAAAAAAAGGATTCTTTTCTTGAAGATTATTCTTTCATTTCATATCTATGAAATGGAATGGTGAGCAGTGGCTTGACAATACTCTCGGTATAGTTGAATCCATGAGCGACGGTTACCATCTATCATCACGTGCGCCGTAGCTCGTCTACCTACACGCATTAAAATAAAATAAAAAAAACTATCCCCATTAAATATATATCATTATTTCTTAGTTAAAATTCTATAATGTATTATGTTTATCTCTTTTCGCTTCGCAAAGTTTCAATTACATTTGTACTAAATAAATTTTCATATCTAAAATAGGCTTCATACATTAGAAATACTATTAAACGCCATATTGGCAATTTAAGAAGCTACTTTGACCCAGTACTCACATCAACCCCTTGTAGATAAGACCGCCTAGCTACACACCTAGGTACAAAGGTTTAACGGATTCATAGACACACTCAAAATAAAATCAGGAAAAAACCACCACCACCAGATGAAAGTATTGTGTCTGTGAGCTTTTTGCAAAGAGTTCATTACTAAGTCGTAGAGTGACGTATATTCTGAAGTCCACGCGGCCATGATCGCCGGCAAATTCTAGTACCTATTTGAATAAGAATTCTTCGGTCTTCCTTCTATTTTGGATAAGGTAGCCATGATAGGTAACTAGCCCATATTCCACCAAACTGGCCAAATGCAGCTTGCAAAAATTCACAATAACCTTTTAAGCAATAAGATGTTATTATTTTCATACATTTTAATTGGTCTGGCTGGTAACTCGAAAATAAATACTTTTGATCTATATTTTTTAATTATTTGTGAATAAGGAAAAAGAGTTTTTTTGTACGAGCGGGAATAAAACCCGCGTCTTTTCCAATCCGGGGAAGTGATCTAAGCCACTGAGCTATCGTACAGATCTTTCGATCATCCCAATCTCCTTATAAAATAAATCTTTAAAATGATTTTTCTATGTTTTTCTTAACTCGCTTTCTTGTATGTCAAGCGGATGCCAATGCACAGAAATGTAAAAAAAAGAGGAACATAACCCTAAAAAGCAGAAAATAAAAATAAAATATTTTTTAATGTACCATGGGGGCGCATGCGACAGGTAATTGACGCATTAATAGCATGTCCCATGTTTTTCGTTTCCAATCTTACAAGTATTTTAATTATTTTATAGCTTTTAGTCACATATTTTTTTTAATTTTTTAAACACAAACTGAAAAACGTGGAATCGAAAATAACAGTCACGAGCAGGATTTAAGCCTGCATCTCCTGGATACCCTGATGGAATTCAGCTGAATTGGCAAAGCATCTGGCCGGTATCCAGGAGATGCAGGTTCAAATCCTGCTCGTGACTGTTATTTTCGATTTCACATTTTTCACTTTGTGTTTAATGTATAGTGTTAAGCATGCCAAATGCTAAAAATATATATAAAAATATCTAAATATTTTTTATTTTATTATTATTTTTTATCGATTTAAATAAATTTTTCTTCTTAAGATTTGTATACCTATATTGAAAAAACTGATCACAGTAGTGAAGGGTCTCGTATTATTAAAACAAGTTCTTTGCACACGGCCACATTTAATCTGGGCCAATACCTTCGTACACGGAATGGGAGGTTCCATTAAGGATCAATTTAAGGAATCTTGAACTTTCTTGGGATAAATTATCCGGAATAAATTTACTAGATTGTTTTGTACACTTTTTGAATTACCTTTATGTATTCAATAATACCTATATAGATACATTGTTAGTACATTATTTATTATTTTATCATATTCAATATTACATTATTTTGCACTTGATACGCGTGGCCTTTTATCAGAACACAGTGCCAAAATATAAATTATTATTTAGAAAGGAATGTGTTATGGAAATTGACAGTCCCGAGAAATAGCTTTAGCAGAGCGTCTGCAACGGTAATCCAGGAGACGAAGGTTCAAATCCTGCTCTAAATATCCGCGCTTTGTGTTCTTATATGTCAATGTTATATGCGTAAATAAAAAATCAAACTAAGTAGGGTTGTTCCAAGATATATATATTTCTTTCATAGCTTGACCTTTTTATTTTTATGTTTTTTTGCATATCGTATAAATAGCTAAGCCACAACCGTTAGGTTTCTAAATCGTTCAACCTTAGGTTTTCAGTATTACCAGTGGCATATACAGAAGGTTCTGTTTCACATTCTCACACTTTGTGTGTTGTATTTCATAACATTGTGTAAAGAATCTTCAAATACTTCATCTATATTTTTTAATATGTTGGTTCAGAGTCCGTAGAATGTAACTCACTAAATGGTATCGACATCGTATCGTCTCGCTTGTGATTGGTAGAGAAACCGACGCGTGATGTCGCAATAATCCCTCGGCCAACCACGATGATCTCTCAATCAATCACAATGACACGATGCGATGTGGATAAAATTTAGTGAGATACATTCTAATTCCAAGGCGTCTGTCCGTCGTCATTCACGCTTCTATTCAAATTGTAAACAATGATGCACATCGTACAAGTCTGATAATCTTCAAGGTAGATCATTATACAAGCAATCTTAATTAACATAATCTGAAGCTAGATAGCAGATCCCGTGTGATTTAAGTAAACTCTCTAAGCAAGTATCAAGTTCAAGCCGAGTTTAAGTGAAATTGCGATTTATACGAGACGAATAACTAATTGCGATTTATGTTTATACACTTTGAAGTAGCAAGACTTTATTTTAGTACTGTGTCTATAATACTTACTATAAATACTTTGGCATATGTGTAAATTGTTATGTAGGTATCGTTTTCGATACTTTTTTTATTAAGGCGGGAAAAAATGTTCCTAACCGCACACCCCGTCGTTCAGGGCAACGAACAGGGTAGGTTGGGAACTTCACCCACTAAAGAAACCCGCCGTGTGCCGTCTCTCCGCCTTTATTGGCGGGCCACTGGCACTATGTTACATTCCTTCGGTGGATCGTGTTTTATACATGCGAAATGTTTTATGGAATATTCCGTAACGAAATTCTTCTTATGAGCGTACATTTTGAAACTGTATGTGTTACGTAGCAATCGGGTTTACTTTAAAACCAAATTAAATTTGACAAAATGTCGGTATGTATTACATATCTGCTTACCCCTTCGTCATTAGGGATGAGGGGGTGAGACTGTAAATCTATATAATATTAAATAGTGCAGTATTTGTCGCGCCTCTGTTTTAACTGATTTTTTGACAAGTATTAGCGTTTTCAATAAAAAATATAGAAAATAAATGCTAGAAATACTCAAATTCATAATTTTCAATAATAGTTATGGTCAAATTGTATTTTACCACCGGGTGAGCACCACATGACAGCCTAGTGGTAAAACCAAGGACAGCATAGACAAGAAATCGATCCTCAATCCGAGGTCGTTGCACAGCACACACACACACAAATGGGCCTTTTCTTTCTTTTTTTCCCAACATAGAATAAACTAAAAAACACAACTTACCCGAGATCACAATTAAAAACATAACCTCAAAATATCCCATTATGAATAAAATTACTTAAAACAGTTACGAAAAATCCATTTTTCTTACATCTAGATGGCCCCGTCTATTTCCAAGGAAAATTTATTTATTGGAATTGAAATAGAAAAATGTAACAAAAGAATTGGCGTTTGGAAAATAATTCAAAGTTCACTGAAGTCGGGTGACATTCGCAAGCCGTAGGTGGCTCGTGTTAAAGAGCCATGATATCGTTCCCGCACTTCGTTTCACTGATTTAGAACTCATGGAAGTACTTGAAACTTTCAAGTACCTAGTTTGTGTGTATTTATTACTGTGCTTTTAGATATAGTGTCACCATTTTCAACCATAAAATTCCCATGCTGATCTAACTGAAAATTATAACCTATGGAAAATAACAAATTTAGCAACATTAATTTATATTTGAATAAATATACCCCGATACTTCGTATACGTAGTTTTCATGATTGTGTACTAATATATAAATACTTACATACATTTATCTCGATAATTTTTTCCAGAAGAGTATGTTCCATAAGGACATGTATTTTTCTGAGCTCCGGATTATAGTTAAAATTCATAATCGTTATGATCGGTTAAGTATTTACCTACGCCGTTAAATCATAAAAACAAACTTACTTTCGCATTTATAATATCGGTAAAGAAAGGATTAAATAAAAATAATTATTTGTAACATTCGCAAATAATATTTTCATTGTCTTTAAATTAATATAGTAATTAAAACTTAACTTATCTTATTTTTATCCATTCATTAACTTGGTCTCATTCGAAATTTTTGAGATATCGAACCCAGGACTTCTGAAAATCTGTTACAAAGACCTTTAACTCATACTCGTAGTGAGTATGTAACCATATAGGTACACTACTTGTAGTAAACACTATCACACCTGTATCAATTTTTTTTTTATTTTGACAACAATATATTCTGTTACACTCTCTACCATCCTTTCTCTACAACTCCTCTCCTACTCAATGTTAGAGGCAAATAGAAATTTCCACCTCCTACCCCTTTTATTGTGGTTGGCAACGAGCGAATGATGCGTGTGATTTTACAAACATTTCTGGTTTGCAGGTAACCACTTACAGCATTATTGCCATCTTTGTGGTATAAAAAAAAGAAATTTATCAAAACCTTTTTGTTCGTCAACTCGCATTTTCCCGGCGAACATTCAATTTGAGACTAAGTGCCGTCTAAAAACATTCAAAGTTATCTCTTGACAAGACAAAAGATAGGGCAAAACTTGTGTTGTTTAACTAAGCCGGAGCTTATCAACTTTTTATCGAGTTTTATACAACAAGCTTTTGAACAATTTTGAATACCTGATTTCATAATAATTATTTTTTAGATTCAATCTTTACACGACACCTTTGACATTTCGAAATGACTTGCTTGTTTGATTCTGGACACGTTGATAGTAGTCAGTGATGCCGATGAAATTTGCGATGCCTAATATTATGTTTGATTTTTTTTTCTTTTTGTCTGAATAATAAAACTACGTTTACGGAATCTATCGCCGACGTCGTAGTAGACGTCCAAGGCTCATAGATAGATATCTATCATCTAAGTCCACCCGTGATCATGAATGCTGTAAAGTATTTGAAACGTCGCGATAGTAGAAAAATCAAGTAAATCCGATAGATTCCGTAAACGTAGTTTTATTTCAAAATGTGTAACATTCGCGTAAATATCAGAAAGTATTATATTTATTATTTTGATATTTTAAACATTTGACGTGTTTAGCCATATTAAATTAATACAAAGTGCGAAAATGTGAATTGGCAATGCATTTGGGAGAGTATTCCAGGAGACTAAGGTTATCCTGCTTGTGACTGTTATTTTACGACTTTACGTTTTTGCACTTTATGTTTATATATATTTATTGTTGACAATTATGATTATATACTAAAGATATTCTTATGCTAATTTACCTATCTCATAATATACAAGACGATTTTTTTAAACCTGACGTAAAACCAGCAAAGTTAATATTTAACTTTGTACAAATAACTCACCCAGGTACCTAGTTACCACCTAATATACATACACATACATCAATGTTCTTATCAGCATAATTCACACTGCCACTTCCCGTAGATAATATTCAACGGTTGCATACATTTCCTCCTAGGAAACGATACGGGGGGCATTTTGCACGGAAACAGAATAATTTTGCTGAAAACTTGGCATAATGTATTTCACACTAGCTGGATAACATTTAAATGTTTATTTTCTAACTAGCAATCGCACGCGAGGCTATAAATATTTAATCCTTTATATAAAATTCTCGCGTTTGTCGTCATTCTCCTCCGAAACGGCTTGACCGATTCTTATGAAATTTTGTGTGTATATTCAGTAGGTCTGAGAATATAATTTATTTTTCATACACCTAAGTGATAAAGGTGATCCAATTCAAATTTTTTATTTTTATTTTGTGGACAATATTTTTTATTTTATTTTTTTATGATTCGGCATTTAAAATACATACAACCCTTAATTTAAACCCTTCTACTACCAACCCCTATTTTTATTTTCATTGCAAAATATTCACGAAAAAAAAATATGGCGCTACGAAGTTCGCCGGGTGAGCTAGTACTATATAGTACTTCTCTAGCCTTTTAACCGATATACAAAGTCGGTCCGCCAGATCTTGCTTAATCTTTTATCAAATTCCATGATTTACCCCTCATTTTAAAGCTTATCGTACCACTTACGTGGGACTTAAACATAGTTGGCGAGTCGTGGGTGTGTAATACACCTCTACCTACCCCTTCGGGGAATACAGGCGTGATGCTATATATCGCACAGGCTAATGCACATTTCACACTTTACTGTCACTAGGATGGCCGTTGGCTTACCCAAACCAAGCATGGTTACAATTTATTAATGTGTCTTATTATATTTTTGCATTCTTAGTTGCATATGTTAGTTTGGTTTTAATCTACTGTTTTGGTATTTGCAATATAACAAATATTGTAACTACTATCAACTATTTTATATGTACCTTTTTTAACGTCTTTTCAAATATGTTATAAATATACATACTTGATATGTAACAACTATTTAGTTCATCCGTTTCGTCACTAAGGCTCGCATTGAAAATCAGCGTTGCAGTGTAATTTACGTTATACTGCAGCAATATTGCTGAATGGGCGCCTTATTGTCATGTAATTATGTTATGTTTAGCTTTACCTAATAAGTAATATTATACTACTTGAGATAAAAAAAAAAATTACATAGCATCACGCCTGTATTCTCCGAAGGGGTAGGCAGAGGTGTATTTACATACCCACGACTCGCCAGCTATGTTTAAGTCCCACGTAATAGGGGGCGAGCCTATTGACGTCTACCGGGCACATTTCCAAACTCCGGGCTGCTACTGAGAATTTTTCTTTTTAGGAAAAAGATTGCCCGACTTGAGATTCGTGACAATAAAACTTAGTTTTCTTTCTTTCTTTCTTGAACGACGAAAATATTGTTACCACTTCTCTTAAATTTGAGATTTAAAATTTGTACCATCCATCCATCCATCCATCAGCATTTTAACGTCCACTGCAGAACATAGGCCTCCCCAAAGGGGGGATAATGCCGTAATCGCCACGCTTGGCAGGCCGGTTGGCGATCGCAGTGGATGTTGTCAATACTCGAGGGAGTGCTGCTGCCCACTCCCCCGGTATTCCCTCAGTCGGCTCTTACGACTCCCGTGGGTAGAGAGGGGTGGGACAATTCTAAAGCCGGCCCAACACGGCAAAAAAATAACATTTGTACCAACACCTGTTTATTTTTTTTATTCTTCTTCAAAATCTCATTTCTCCCACATTTTTAAAGAATGGAATACCACACAAAACGATTAGGTGTGCACTGCAGAATTCCGCATGGGTCTACTAATATATTACGAGAATATCTATTTCTATCAGTAATAATGTACATTTTTAATCATTTAATTGGTAAAATGTCTGTAATAATCTAACAGTAGAGTCTGCGTTTCGACTACCCCTCTTACATAAAAAAATATAAAGTGCGTGCATTTACGCGTGATTGATCAACCAAGTCACCGAAGACATTAAGAAAGAACAAAAATTGATGGTCCCGTGTGAATATCACGATAGTTCAGTTGGCAGAACGCCTAAACAGTATTCAAGAGTCTCGGGCTTGATCCCCCAATTTTCGCACCTCGTGTTTTAGTAAATCACCAAGCATGTCCAGTGCTTAAAAATACATAAAATAATAACACATGTGTTTGTCCGTATGGTGACGGACTAAGAATACAAGTGTCACCACCCCATTCTTACCCACGGGTGTCGTATGAGGCGACTAAGGTAAGTAACTTGCTCTCAATAGAGAATATACATTGCTATGCGGATGACAGTACGGGTCAGAAAGTCCCTCGGAATATGCTGGAGGAGAGACGGACCGAACTTGTGTCTGAAGTCGAGAGCTCTCTTGGGCAGGCCTCGGAATGGGGTGAAAAGAACATGGTTCAATTTAACCCCACGAAGACACAGGTTAGCGCATTCACTGCAAAGAAGGACGCATTTGTCGTGGCACCCCAGTTCCAAGGGGTAACTCTCCCGGTCTCCGAGAGCATTGGGATCCTCGGCATCGATATCTCTAGCAAAACTCCAGTTCGGGAGCCATTTGGAGGACAAAGCCAAATTGGCGAGTAAAAAACTAGGCGTCCTGAACAGAACCAAGCGGTACTTCACACCGAGGCAACGACTTGTACTATATAAAGCACAGGTCCGCCCTCATATGGAGTACTGCTCACATCTCTGGGCAGGTGCGCCTAAGTTCAAATTGTCGATGATCCTGATCTCACGGAGGGTCTGGAGTCGTTGGAGCGGCGGAGAGACTTCCGGTCCCTCTGTGTGCTGTACCGGGTCTACAATGGGGAGTGCTCGGAGGAGCTGTTTGAGGTGGTACCGACATCACCATTTTACCACCGAATCACGAGACGTCGCGGTAGGGTTCATCCACACCACCTGGAAACGATTTCGTCAAAGACAGTTCGTTTTCAGCGTTCTTTTCTACCACGTACGTGTAAGCTCTGGAATGACCTATCTGCTACGGTGTTTCCCCGGCGCTACGACATGTCCCTCTTTAAACGAGGTTTGAAAGGAGCACTTAGGTAGGCGGCGGCTTGGCTGTGCCCCTGGTGTTGCTAAAGTCCATGAGCGGCGGTTACCACTTACCATCAGGTGGGCCGCTTGCTCGTCTGCCACCATTGGCAATAAAAAATAACAAAAAAAAAAGTAAGCAGTTGTCACCCATTGCATTACTGGTGGTAGGGCTGGGTAACTGGTGGGATTGCTCACTTGCTATCGCGCCCAAGCAGCTTGGTACCATCATCTCCCGTGTGACCATACCAGTGTACCAACCAGTACCAGTATACGAGTGTCATATTGGATTAATGCATGTAAAAGCATCTGATAGGTGGCATGGGTCGTAGAGACAAATGTGATGTGGAGATTGGGAACGGCCATTGGTCAGTGCGATGGCTTAGCGGTCTAGAGCACTTCCCCGTATTAGAAAGGGCGCAGGTTTGAATCCTGCTCGCACTAAAAATTATCTTTTCCATATTCACAAATAAATAATTTGTTCTTTACAGTAAATGTTTATAATCATCAAACGCTAAGTTACTTATTAATCTGGCTAAGCCATATCATGATTCGGGCAGCGGATATTTTCTATTACATGAAATGGGACCCTTCATGAAACGGTTAGCCACATTAGCGCGACCAATTTATGGTATGACCAGGATGTATATATTAGTTATTTCTGATTAAACTTCACTTCTGAGTCTGCCTGTCCAAGCGTATGTTGACCCAATTTGGCTGACATACGGCCAAGCAGAATTAATTAACAGCTACAACTGTCAACCGGCTGACGCTTATTATCTCAATTATGTGATGCCAATAAATGGTTGGAGATATGCCTCGTAGCAACCTCTATATATTATTTTGTTGTGTTTCTGTTATTTTAAAATATGTATCTTGCTTAATACCCATTACCTTTATTATGTAGGCAATTTAATGGTAAGCTTTGATGCAATGTGGATCCTGTGGATCCCCATTGCATGAAAATTATAAAATACATCCTTCTTACATTATTTTAATCTATAATGTGATGATACATTAAAATGTAGACGTGTTTAGTATCAATTTGTTTCATGTACGTCTGAAAACACAGATTTATATAATACATTTCTTAAACCTCGCACAGTTAGAAGTTTCATTAAAAAATAAGTCCAAAAACACTGCCAACGTAAAATCTCTAAAAAAGTCAACCCGAAGCTCACGCCATCTATCAATTTCATTTGACAAAAACATTTTAGCTATAAAAATACATCACACTAAGTTGGAACTCGCAGCCGCTGTAACGAGGACTTACTGAGATTACCAATGTATAAAAACGGTAAGTTATTATAAAGTCACGCATCCACTAAAGTTGAAGCTATTTACGTTAGTATTAGCTTATTTTGTATTTTAGAAATAATAATTGATTACATTTTGAAATAAGTTTTACCGCTACACCACCAATTGCCTCGGTGGTGTAGTGGTAGTATATGCGACTGCTAATCATGAGGTCTTGGGTTCGATCCCCGGGTCGGGCAATGTTATAGAACTTTTTCCTAAAAAAAAAATTCTCAGTAGCAGCCCGGAGTTTGGAAATGTGCCCGATAGACGTCAATAGGCTCGCCCCCTATTACGTGGGACTTAAACATAGCTGGCGCGTCGTGGGTTTGTAATACACCTCTGCCCCCTTCGGGGAATACAGGCGTGATGCTATATTTGAAATAAGACAAGATACATCATCGGTATCTTAGGTCTAATTTTCAATACCACTGAAGGAATGTAATATAGTTCCGGTGGCTCGCCAATAAAGGCGGAGAGACGGTACACGGGGGTTTTTTTAATGGGTGAGGGCCCCTCACTACCGTGTTCGTTGACCCGAACGACGGGGTGTGCGGTTAGGAACATTTTTTCCTGCCTTAACAAAAAAAGGTCTAATTTTCAATAAACGTTCGTGCAAAAAGAAAGTCAATATTTCCTTCGGTGACGTGTCGGACACAATTGATTGATAACGTAAAATTTAATGACAGTCACCGTATCTCAAATGGAAAATACACAACTGATAAAACGAATTTGTAATTGGTTATGGGTGCCGTGTGGGGCTGGCCTTAGAATTGCCCCACCCCCTCTCCACCCATGGGAGTCGTAAGAGCCGACTGAGCGAATACCGGGGGAGTGGGCAGCAGCACTCTCTCGAGTATTAACAACATCCACTGCGATCACCAACCCGCCTGCCAAGCTTGGCGATTGCGGCACTATCCCCCATATGAGCGAAACACATGTTGTGGCGTTGTCTAGGGGAGGCCTATGTCCAGCAGTGGACGTCAAAAGGCTGATGGATATGGGTTCAAATACGATCTGTGTTTATTAAATGTTGATGTTCAAGCAGTAATAATAACTCATTAATCTATACAACTTAGACCATCTTCCATTCTCCTAATTTTCCAACTCATTACTACCTCACTGTAAGCCATGGGTCGCCTATCATAGTGAGAGAGATATAGGCTATAAGTCTAGACTAAGACTTCACAAGCTGTTGTTAATATCTCTCTAGTATGCAGGTTTACTCACAATGTTTTCCTTCGACGAGCAGTTAGAGACGAGATATTTTACAAACAAATACGCACATTTAGAAAAATCTCAAGAGTCAGAGGTGTGTGCCGTGTGAGTATATCGGATTGGGGATCCAACTCAATAGGTACAACTTTTTTTGCGGTCCTTAGTAGATCCAACTCAATACCACTATTCTATCACTGCCATGTGCTATGAATTACATGGGCTATGAGTCATACTTAGTTATTAACATAAAGCTCAGCAACGAGTTATTATTTATTCAAATTATTTGTTATCTAGTAATTCGTTCACATCTGATTCTGTAACGTAATAAAAATATTGATATAAGTCAAGGTAATATTCGCTTTGCTCGCTATGGACGTCAGGCTCAACATTGGGAACAGAGTGCTAGTTTGCAATGCTAACTCACAATCTGTCACTTAAGGGGATTTATTTTTTATGAAAATAAGTGTTGCTTAGTATATTGGTGTCTTGCACCTAAAATTGTAGTACTAATTATTTAGATCGGTATTTTGATCCTTGACATGGTCAGCTACTTTAAAAAACAAATCATATGTGAAAGTGGAAGGTCGTAAAGACATCTAAAACAAATGCGAAGTGGAGATCGCAGGTCACCGCTGGGTGACTTCGATAGCTTAGCGGTTCAGAGCACTTCCCCAGATTGGATGAGACGAATCCTGCTCGCAGTAAAGCTCTCTTTTTCCACCTTCACAAATAGTTAATAACTTTATTTTTACATACCTATAGACTATTTTATTTGATACATGTAAATATTGGCCTTGCTTCAAATTTGGATCCATGGAGAAAAAAGAATCGTGTGCGTGTGTGTAAATAAAATATTGAAGGAAAAACTGTTCATTTATTTAGGAAAAAAATCTGTATTTTAATCTTATCCACCACATTATATTTAATAATATAATCAGAATACATTCCGTTTTTAGGCCTAGTAATTGGCAGGAAAACATCCAAAATTTTTACAATGTTTTACATGTTACTAATATTATAAGAATAAATAATAGGTACTTATTTATTTATTATGCTAGTTATGATTGTGGAAGATTTTTTTATTTGTACGTTTGTTACACAATAATTCAAAAATATCTGGACAGATTTAGCACATATAGCTTATTACCTGGATTAGCACATAGGACTTTATATGTCTGAAAATGGATAGTTCCTATGAGATTACTATTTTTATACAGAGAGACCTTTGCCCAGACAAAAACTTGTTTTCAGGTTATATCTTAGGTTCCCGATAATGTATCAGGATAGAATGTATACCAGTTTTTAAGTCTAATGAAGAGCTATTAAACAAAATCCGGTCAGCAGTTTTTGCTTGAAGGCTGAACAAACAAACAGACATTTTTTTTTTGTAAATACATATAATAGATAGAAAACACCCAGATGCAGTACAAATATCTGTGTTCATCACACAAATAATTGTCCTGAGTGGGAATCGGACCTCGTGCACGGAAGTCGGTTACACTACCAACTACGCCACGAGGCCCGTCAAATTATATACATATATTTAGTATTATTTTTAGTATTCTTGAATCCTTAAGCGACGGTAACCATTTAAATTACCATCAGGTGGACCGTGGCTCGTCTGCCACTATACGCATAAAACAAAAGCACTTTTAATGTGTTTATTACACTAAAGCCTTTACGTATCCCTCTATGTTATGTGTTAATATGGCGTTTAGTATGACCCATCAAGTTTAAGGTGTTCCGTATTGTTACTTAACTTGTACCGTCTTTACCTTAAGTTTTACGAACAAAGGAATAGGTCGTAAATCTTGTGACGAAGAATACGAACACTATCAAGATTTCTAATTTATGATGCAGTGGTTTTAGTAGGGATTGGTTCACGAGTAAACATTAAGGAAATGGCCATCAATTCGATTCCCACACGGGAAAAAACACATTATATATCCTCAAATTGTAGAAAGTATTAGTAGATCAAGTAGCTACAAAATCTATATTAGTAAAAGTGAGCTTATTAGTTTGTTTAGTCTTATTTCGTCTTCACTTATCGATCATTATGATGATGTCGCTAATGGTAAAACCTTGCTTATCCCAACACGAATGGGCGCGCTCGATCGGGGAAGTACCACCCTCTCACAAAAGATCAGCGTGTAACAACGATAGGTCCTCTTACCGTTGTTTTTCGTATGATGAGTGAGAGTACCAGAGGACTTAATTCCCTTTATTATCCTTCCTATCGACATTCTATCCCTTTCCTTGGAGATGGCGACACGCGCGTGATTCCTCTGGTGTAGCTAGCATCAATAGGCTAAACCCTTACCATCACGTAGGGCGTATGCTTTTTTGCTACCCACGTAATATAAAAAAACGATGTCTCCATCCATCCATCCATTAGTCTTTCGACGTCCACTGCTGGACATAGGCCTCCCCAAATTGGGGGTATAGTGCCGTAATCGCCACGATTGGCAGGCGGGTTGGCGACCGCAGTGGATGTTGTTAATACTCTAGGGAGTGCTGCTGCCCACTCCCCCGATATTCCCTCAGTCGGCTCTTATGACTCCCATGGGTAGAGAGGGGTGGGACAATAAATTCTAAAGCCGGCCCCACACGGCCAAACGATGTCTACCTGGGACAAATAGTCCAGTTAGTTTACAAAAAATAGTCTAGTCAGCTTGGCTGGTCAGCGTTCGGAAAGCTAAGGAAGATCTTCTCGTCAAAATTCCGCAGTATCTGAAAACAAAGATCTACAACCAATGTATGTTACTAGTGAACAGAGACGTGACGAGACAGAATGGAACAGAACGTATTATCTGAATATTGGCCTTGTATCAAGGCTCAAAGTCGCTCAAGGTGTCATAAAGTGGGCTATGATTGGTCAATGGGCAGGCCACATTGCTTGACGAATCAACAACCATGGGAGAAAAAAGGTTGAGTGGTGACGATTGTACGGTGCCATTGGATGCACACAGCACGAGGCGGCTCGTTGTAGTGCTCTTTTGGGGAGGCTTATATTCAGTGGTCATTCAAAAGGCTGATGGATGGATGGATGATATTACAGAACACATAAAAGGGCATAGACTTTTTATCTTTTAGACTATCTTTCCCGGAAATATGGACAGTTCCTATAGGAAGGGACCTTTACACAGAGAATATTAACATGCCTTGTTATCTCCATGCAAAGATAGTTATACCACAGGAACGTTTTTGAGAATAAAAATTAGCCTTTGAATTTTTCTATGGACTAGACTATAACATGTATGCAATTCATCAGCCTTTCATCGCCCACTACTGGACTTAGGCCTCCCCAAGAGAACGTTACAGCGAACGGTCCTGTGCCGCCTGCATCCAACGACTGCCTGCGACTTTGACCAGGTCGCCGGTCCACCTCGTGGGAGGCCGTCCTACGCTGCGCCGTCCGATACGCAGTCTCCACTCGAGAACTTTTCTTCCCCAACGGTTGGCGGTTCGTCAAGCGATATGGCTTGCTTATTGCCACTTCAGCATGCTGACCCGGCGGGCTATGTCGGTTAATCCCGTTATCCTACGGATTTCCATATTATGGATCTTATCACGTATAGTGATCCCAAGCATAGCCCGCTCCATGGCACGCTGAGCGACTTTGAGCCTAGATATAGGTAAGGCCAACATTCAGAGACCACGCTTCTGTTCCATAAGTCATCCCCGGTAACACACACTGGTCGTAGACCTTCGTCTTCAGACATTGTGGAATATTGGACAAGAAGATCTTCCTCAGCTTCCCGAACGCTGCAATGGTGCTTCAATTCAAAATTATTGATTAAAATTTATTATTATTATTATTGATTAAATAGTTACGGAGTGAAAGCGTAATAAAGAAACACGATTTTACATTTATATTAATAGAAATTGACGTTATATTCCAACGTCCACGCAGATTAAGTCACTGGCAAATAGTTGTAAATAATATAAGTCAGAACTTCCAGTGACGGAGACACTTTTTAAGGCTCTACTAGAAAGGTATTCTCTCTGCTAACAAATCATAAAAACACTACAAAAGCTTCATAAAACTCATTCAGCAACTGTTGCAGCGTAATGAAGACTCGCTCTGAGATTACATAACAATAAAAATGTTATAACACAAGATAAAAGACTATAGTGAACAACCACGGAGCTGAAAACGAAGCGTGGACAACATGGAGACATTCCTGGCGGATGGGTTCCGCCTATCATAAAATCCTAGCTTACTAATAATGACGAGCCTCGTGGCGTTGTCGGTAGTGTAATCGACTTCCGTGCACGAGGTCGAGGGTTCGATTCCCACTCAAGACAATTATTTGTGTGATGATCACAGATATTTGTACTGCGTCTGGGTGTTTTCTATATATTATATGTACGTATGTACAAAAAAAAAGTAATATATGTATTATATCCGTAATCTGGTACCAATAGCACAAGCGTTATGTTTAGTTTGGGACCGGAGGACGTTGTGTGAAATGTCCGTGAATATTTATTTATTTGTAATGTTGTTTTTACACTATGTGGATCGACTCGTATATCCCACCTAATGGTTAGCGATTACCGTAGCCTATAGAAGCAGGCAAAACCAGAGGCATCACTCTCGCATCGCCAATTTAAGGAAAGGTCGAGAGGCAAAAAAGGAGAGATTGTGCGTGTGGTGACGGACTAAGACTACAAATGTCACCACCCCATTCTTTCTCAAGGGTGTAGTATGAGGCGACTAAGGTAAGTAAGCAATTATCATCCATTACATGACTGGTGGTAGAGCTGGGTACCAAGTGGGAGTACCTACTCACTTCATATCGGGCCCGAGCGGGTTGGTACCACCATCTCCCATGTAACCAGCCATGAAGCACATCATTGCGTTTTGGCTGTAACAGAAGATAGCCGTTTATTCTTTCATTTCATAGCGGTGAAATGAAACGGTGAGCAGCGGCTTGACAATACTCTTGGTATAGTTGAGTCCATGAGCGACGGTTCCCATTTACTATCAGATGGGCCGTGGCTCGTCTGCCACTACATGCAATAAAAAAATAAGATGGGGGCAAAGACGGGGTTTGGGAATGTTTACTTGTTTGCATTCTTTTCCGTCAATCACGCCGAAATAACTGAGCAGATTTGCCTTTAGAAAGTTAGAAGTTAACATATAGAATCTTTTTATCCCGAAAAATAATAGTTTCCATAGGATAGCCATTTTTCGCATATAGGTAATAAAATGATGATCTGAATCTATAGCATTTTTGATCGAAGTTTGGACCGCTAAGCTATCGCAGTCATCGACCCAATTGTTTTAAGATGTGATTACGACTCACGCCACCTATCGGATGCATTTACATACATTATTCCGGTTTGGTTTCACGCTCCGTTCCGCTCGGGTCTAATTAAATAACAAGTGACTATTCCCACTTGGTAACTAACCGTACTACCAGTAATGCAATGGGTAACGATTGCCTACTTCCTTTAGCTGTGGTAGAGCAAATCATGAGGTCGTGCCACTGGTATTCTTGCTCCGATACCACGCGTATAAACATACAAACAATATTGTAAATGTACACTATTATTAGTATAAAGCTGTAACAGAGTCTGTACATATAGATATTTGAGGAAAAATAACTTTATTTAGGCATCTGGTAACTGCCTCGGTGGTGTAGCGGTAGTGTATGCGACTGCTAATCATGAGGTCTCGGGTTCGATCTCCGGGTCGGGCAATGTTATTGAGCTTTTTCCCAAAAAGAAAAATTCTCAGTAGCAGCCTGGAGTTTGGAAATGTGCCCGGTAGACGTCAATAGGCTCGCCCCCTATTACGTTGGACTCAAACATAGCTGGCGAGTCGTGGGTGTGTATTACACCTCTGCCTACCCCTTCGGGGAATACAGGCGTGATGCTATATGTTATCTCTAAAAATATAGGTAACATTTTCTTAGAATTTTTATCTACATGTCTTTTTTTTGTTGTCACGCAAAAACTATTTAACGGATATTAATAAAACTTTTCGTATGACAGCTCTTGTCTAGACTTTAAAAAATGGTATACGTTTTAACGTTTTATCACACTAATATATCGGGAACCTAGGACATAATACGAGTAGCCTCAGAGAAAAGGCTTCTAAGTATATAAATGCTAGTAGAATCATCATTATTAGACAAGCAAATGTCTTCCAAATAGTTCTGACATCCTTGAACCCTCGGTACCCTAAAAAAATACACTCTACAGTAACAGTGTCTCGTTTAGACTGTATTGCGGTCGTCTCCCACGGCTATTTTCCTCAGTAAATAACTTTGGGCAGAGTCAAATGTAGGTACTTTAGCACTAGTCGTTCTAATATACGCTTGGAAACATAATAGAGCTGGTTTTCAAATCTCAACGTAAATGGAAATGTGTTATAAGTGTAGCATGATTGTGTTTATGTCTGTGACATCTTAGCTTCTAAATGGCTGAATCATAGAACACAGTATTATAAAATATGTATGTATAGTTCTGTGGACTCAATGGATTTTAATTTGTAAGGTAACTTTTTTTTTAACTTCCCGCTAAGAAAATTGAAAATTTTCAAAAGTTGGGCAGTTTTTGGTTCTACCCCGTTTTTCGAATATCGAGTTTTCAACGGATGTTGATGTTTTGTGTGTGTGTGTGTGTGTGTGTGTGTGTGTGTGTGTGGCCGTATGTAAACCTCTCATAACTTTTGAATGGCCTGACCGATTTCATCTGGGTTGGCTTCATTCGAAAGGACTTGACCAAACTTAAATTAAGAATACAATTACGACCGATTATAACTGATAGATCTTGAGAAATCTCAAAAAAGCTTCATATTTTTTTTTACAAATGTATTTTTTTGGAATAACTTTTAAACAGTTTTACTGATCGATTCCAAAAACTAATCAGCTCTTAACATCAAAAAACCACGTCAATCGCCGCCGCAGTCCGGTCAAAATTGGTTGATTCGTTCGTGAGATATCCTTACCGAAAAAAATTGAAAAAAAAGTTTTTTTCAGAATTTCTATAACAATTTCAGTCCGACCAGTTTGAACTTTAAGATTCTTCAAAAAACTCAAAAAGCTGTGTTGAATGCCGTAAACTACGAGAAAATCGGTTCATTCATTCAAAAGTTATTGCGATTTGTAAATTCAACGAATAGTGTTTTATTAAATCTCTATCAGACTTTTGCATAAGAACAGTTATCTCTTTGAGCTCGGAGACCTCAAAATGACACGAAAATTATACTTTTAAGCTCGAAGAGCTTAAAAATCAAGTAATAAGTGCAATTTTGAGCGTTTAAGTATCAAATTAGCGGGATGTTGCAGGAATGGCCTTTAGGGTCAACCGTTTTCCAGATTTTTTTTTATTGCAGGTAGTGGCAGACGAACCACGGCCCATCTGATGGTAAATGGTAACCGTCGCTCATGGACTCAACTATACCGAGAGTATTGTCGAGCCGCTGCTCACCATTTCATTTCACAGATATGAAATGAAAGAATAAATGGCTATCTCCTGCTACAGCCAAAACGCAACGATGTGCTTCATGGCCGGTCACATGATGGTGGTACCAACCCACTCGAGCCCGATACCAAGTGAGTGCTCCCACTTGGTACCCAGCCCTACCACCAGTCATGCAATGGATGATAATTGCTTACTTCTCTTAGTGGCCTCATACGACACCCGTGGAAAAGAATGGGGTGGTGGTACTTGTGTTCTTAGTCTGTCACCACACGGATAAAATTTCTAAAAGTCAGTAGAGTGTACGAGGTCTGAACTATGGACTGGGGATTGAACGTGATACCACTGTCTTTGCAGTTCTTGGTTTTACCGTTAGGCTATCACTGCTATATAGTGTTGATAATCTTGATAAATCATTATAAACCTTTCTCTCTCCATTCTTGATACATACCTTGACGAGCCTCGTGGCGTAATCGGTAGTGTAACCGAGTTCCGTGCACGAGGTCGTCGGTTCGATTCCCACTCAGGACAAATATTTGTGTGATGAATACGGATATTTGTACTGCGTCTGGGTGTTTTCTATCTATTATATGTATGTATTTACAAAAAAAAGTAGTATATGTATATTATATCCGTAATCTGGTACCCATAGCACAAGCATTAAGCTTAGTTTGAGTCCAGAGGACGTTGTGTGAAAGTGTCCGTGAATATTTATTATTTATACCGTCAGTCTACACATTTAGTCTTATAAATAAACACTATGTGTAAAAATGTGAAATCGATAAATAACAGTCACGAGTAGGAATGTTATTTTCGATTTTAAATTTTCACACTTTGTGTTTATTTATACGGCTAAAGCATGTCAAGTGCTAAAAAAGTATATAAAAATATCTAAACATTTTAGTCTTATAAGAGCCCTGCTATATCTACCGGATGTATTTGCATACATTTTGGTTCAGATATAGTAAGCTTATGTGAGGTTGGAGATTGGGAGTTAGTAGGTTTCTACGATAGCTTAGCGGTCTTAAGTAGTCTCTCGGATTAAGAATATCGCAAGTTTGGATCCTGCTAGTAAAATAGTTATCTTCCAATTTTGCAAAAAAAATGTTTTAATAATTATATAATGCTAAAAATTACATAGAGTCAACAATTAGTATACACCAAGTTCTCCTGAAGAAAGAAAAGAAAATTGTCAGTAGCAGCTCGGAGTTTGGAAATGTGCCCGGTTGACAAAAAATAGGCTCGCCCCCTATTACGTGGGACTTAAAAATAGCCGGCGAACTGTGGGTGTGTAATACACCTCTGCCTACCCTTTTGGGGAATACGGGCCTCATGCTATGTTATGTTATTAGAAGTTCTCCTATTACTTACACAAAGAGTAATTAAGATTCTTTGCCCTCACTAGAATATCCTTGTCAACCTTTATTATATTACGTTATTTATATTCTTAGCTTCGTACTGGTGACGTGTAAATTACTTCAAAGCTAACCTTCACAATATTTCATACCTTGCCAGTATTTCTTTAAATTTTTTCATTAATAAATATTGCAATTATAAATTGACATATAAAGTATCCTATCTCCTAAGTTGGAACAAAACACACATTAAAAAAAAAAAGTTAAAATCGATTCAGTAGTTTCGGAGTTCATCCCGGACAAACATCGTGACACTGGCATTACATATAATAGATTTACACTTTATTGTACACCATAATTTACACACGAAGAGAAAAAAAATATTTTAACCGTGTAAGTGATACAATGGGCTTGTATTACTAAAAGTTCTTTCAGGCAACCTTTAGTTGGACACAACTTTTAATTGGACAATGGTAGTTGTAGGTGTTGGTTTACAGCATTCATGATCACGTGTGGACTTAGATGTTAGACCAAGGCTGATATATTACTGATATATCAACAATCTGTTATACTTCTATTATATATATCTTAAACAAATGAATCATTTGTTTAAGTATACCGCGTCGAGGACTTTCCATTCAAAAGCAATCAAATATAAAGTCTTATTCGCTAAATCTTTGATAATGTAATTGGTTTTCGCTCTGCTTATTGATAGACGTTTGAAAACATCTTTGAAATAATATAAAAACAAACAAAACCGTTTCTAAGTCGATGATTCCTACTTTCATTTAACACTGTAGTCACATTTAGATCGTTCCCATTATCAAGACCCTTTGTTCCGGATAGCGGAAATACAGTAACCACACTTTGGGAGAGCATAAATTCAAATTAAATAAATTTATTGTATTGACGTAGCAGTTGAGATACCGACCGGTAATGACGAGCGTGGTAATCTTTGTGGGAAGTTAGTCTTGATAGACTTTCTATCCGTTAAATGGTTTTGTTAATTACTAATGGTAGCAGTCGAGCAAACACCAGGATTAAAGTTATAGTGTTTCAAAAATGTAAATAATTTTTTGTCTATATCTTGCCACAATCATGGCCAGCAAATTAGCTAGAACAATACGAGGATTACAATGTTTTACTTTAACTTTTTAGGTTTTTTTTTATTGCATATGCTGGAAGACATTGGCTGTATGGGGCCAACTTTAGAATTGTCCCACCCGTCTCTACCCACGGGAGTCGTAAGATCCGACTGAGGGCATGCCGGGGGAGTAGGCAGCAGCACTCCCTCGAGTATTAACAACATCCACTGTGATCGCCAACCCGCTTGCCAAGCGTGGCGATTACGGCATTATCCCCCATGACGGGACCGCTCGCTGTGGCGTTCTCTTGGGGAGGCCTATGTCCAGCAGTGGACGTTGAAAGGCTGATGGATGGATGCATGGATGGATGCTGGCAGACAAGCCACGGCCCACCTGATGGAAAATGGTAACCGTAGCTCATGGACTCAACTATACCGAGAGTATTTTCAAGCCGCTGCTCACCATTTAATTTCACAGATATATATGAAATGAATAACTCTCTCTACAACTCTCTAAAACACATAATTTCTTATTTCCCTTAGTAGCATCGTACGACACCCGTGGAAAAGAATGGGGTGGTGACACTTGTATTCCTAGTCCGTCACCACATGGACTATAAACGACACTTAAATTCATGTAATTTCAATCCTAAAATATGAAGTTCTTCTCCATAGTACCTACAATGGAACATTTACTGGGCTTACACCCCGTGAGACACAGTAAGGAGAAGATATCGTACGTGGACTTTAAATAGAGGCGCTGAAATAAATAAACGGTTTTTTCCTAGCTATATTTGTCCCACATTTATCAATATCACAGTGACCCTTATCTCGGCTCGTAATTAAATATCAAACGGAAAGCCTTCTCTCCGATAATTTTAGTTTTTAATAACTTTAGCTTAATCGAGGGCCGGCCATGGTTCGCTATTGAAAGGGCAGAAGTTATATTCTAATTAAATTTTGTTCCAGTAATCCAAACATTAGTTTTGAAGAGGGGTTTGTTTGAAACACATTATTAATTTTTATTTGATTTGTTACATTTTTAATAATAATAATTTGGGTTATTTATTGTAAATTAAATATGATAGGAATGTTTAATATCAGCAAGGGTTGGTGAATTCTGCATGGGCGACGTTTTCAAATGACCTTTCTTTTCTTCAACATATACGCACACATACACATACACGCACGCACACATACACACAGACAAGCATGTATGCACGTATACACAAACGCACGCACGCACGTACGTATATTATAGTTGTATGGGTACTTACTCTCCCATGAATACACACACACAGACATCTACATTTTTTTGGCAATCGTGGCAATCAATCATACGGCCAACCTGATGGTAAGCGGTTACGGTAACTTATATACACTAGCAATACCACAGGCATCACTCGCGCCATCGCGGAATAATAAGGAGAGGATAGGAAGTATACTAATTAAAGTATAATAAGGATAGAATATTAGGAATAATAAAGATAATTAAGAAGGAAAGAAGAAGGGTTATAAGGAGAGGATAGGGAGGGGGTTTGGTACTGCGGTACTCTCACTCACCATACAAAACACAATGGCAGGAGAACCTACCGTTGTTACACACAGATTTTTCATGAGACGGTGGTACTTCTCCGCTCGAACCGGCCCATTCATGTTGGGATAAGCAAGGCTTTACCACTGATACATTTTTTTTTAATAATGTTGTCTTGATCTGATTAGTGCTTAACTTTAAGTTTTTAACTTTCCATACAACAGGAACTCATCGCAATTCCTAATATAGTTTTGTTCACGCTGGTAGTCAACAATACTGTTATACTCATACTCATTTACATCAGTTTTATGTACAAGATTAAATAAAATACATATATTTTATATTCGGAAACATATTATGATAATATCTAGATCTACTGTAACATAACGCTAACAAAACTGTGTACTCAGATAAATTCATTGCGCTTGTGGTTACAGCTTAATGAACATAAAACAATATTCACACATTTAGTTAATTAATATTTGTATTAACTAAAATATTCGCTTTTAAAATCGTTTACAAATTAAAATAAAATCTCGTCATAGTCTTATTTAGATATTTTTATTTATATTTTAAGCATTTGACATGCTTGGCCATATACATTAAACACAAAGTGTGAAAATGTGAAATCGAAAAATGATGATGGCTGAATTGGCAAAGCATCTGGACGGTATCCAGGAGATGCAGGTTCAAATCCTGCTCGTGACTGTTATTTTTGATTTCATATTTTCGCACTTTGTGTTTAATCGTCATTGTCTATTAAAGATCCGTTGTTAGGAACACGGCCTGTATTAGAATCACAAAGGTTGATAGTCCACCAAGCTGGTTCCAAGCAGGTTGATAGAGTTACGCATGATGTTATCTGTCATGCTCGGGTGGCCTTGTGGTTCGGGTTGCCGCTTTCCGTATAATTTGGTCAGTGGTGGTGAAAGGGTGATGTTGGTGGCGACTAGTAAGTCTCACCACCTTGAGTGTGGGTGGTCTCGCCGTAGGGATCAGTGAAGTAGTTCTCTTTTCTGAGTAACATATTTTATGTTCTTAAAAAGCACCTTGTTCTGCTCATTGGACGTTATTACTGATTATGTGGCAAATTATAGTGGATGCGCCCTTCATACATATAACAACGTTAAAACTAAAGTGCTCAGTTTATCTAGTTAATTTAAAATAAGCAAATACCTACCCAATTTTATTTTAATAATTCTGTAAGTAGCAACACTATTATGCTACTTTAGTTTTGAAGTACCGTACAAAAATGAAACAATATGGCGATTTAAAAAAGTATCTCATTTAATATAATTATTTAAATACTAGCTGATCCGGCAACCGTTGCTTGGCAAACCTGTACTATAGTAGCAACATCAGATGCAGCACTCGCGTGTCGCCGACTCTAATGAAAGGAATAGGAAATGGAGAGAAAAGATAATAAGGGAGTATGAGAGGGGCGTATAGGCTACCAAAAGTTTTTCACTTCAAATTTATTCTGGTAAGTAGCATATCACAAAAATATTACGATCCATATTTTTTTAGCATTAGACATGCTTCGCTACTTTTATAAAAAAAATATGGATCGAAATGTTTAAGGAATAGCACCATCAAGTGGTATGAATTTTAACTGCAAAAATAAACTTACTATATTGGTTTAATGCATGTAAATGCTTTCCGATAGATGGCGTTGGTCGTAAAGACAAATGTGATAAGGAGATTGGGATGATCGAAAGATCGCTACCATAGCTCAGTGGCTTAGAGCACTTCCCCGGATTGGAAAAGACGCGGGTTCGATTTCCGCTGGTACTAAAACTCTCTTTTTCCTTATTCACAAATAAGATGTACTACGAAAATACTAATTTAATATTTTTATAAATGTTTTAAGCAGTTGACGTGTTCAGCATATCTCGTACTTTGTGGATAAATTAATTTGACTGATATAAAATATATTTAAATCGATGGATATAAATAACTCTTTTGTGGCTTCGTAAAGACATTTGCGAAATAGAGTACAGTATATTGTATTGTCACTTTGTATGTTATTATTATATCTGCGATTTGTTTCATCCACAAATCATAGGATTTACGACGTCTAATCTTAAGGGTATCCATTTACTTCATAAGACATGAAATTTAATGGCCGTCCTGTTCGTTCCTTTTATGGGACATAACATTTAGACTCTATATATAAAGATATATTATTGTTTTTTGTCATATTTTACCCGAGACTGACACAGATTTTGATTTAATCTAGCTTATTACATGAACCATGTCGTTGTACACAATTACATTGTAATGGATGATAATAAATTGTTTCCCTTAATCACCTCATATATACTATACGAGCAAATAATAATGAGGTGTCACACTTGTACTGTAATTAGTCCTTCACCTACTAAGTGCAGGACTGTTTACACGCTTATTGAGTACTAGCCTTTGACCGCAGCCACGCCACAGCCAAAAGCTAGTTTTTAGCTTAAGCTAGTTTATATCTCAGGTTCCCAATATAGTAGCGCGATAAATTGTATACCAGTTTTAAGTGTGATCAAGAACTACGAAATAAAAAAAGTTGCATTAAAATTCGTTGAGTAGTTTTTGCGTGATGCGCGAACGAACAAACAGATAATATAAATAGATTATGTGTGGTTCGGCTCGAAAGGGTAGTTTAAATAACTCAAAGAATATCTGCTTCTAGTAATGATAACTTTTTATTGTTATCTTCAATTGGATAAGTGTGAGTGCCGTAGGCCCAACTACAGCGAGCGTTAGTTTCATATTGATTTAGATTAGTAATATAATGTACCCACAATTGTAAACTTGCATTCAACCAACATTCATATGCTTTCCTGTTTGGTTCGGCGCCTTAATTTTCGGAAATAAAGGCGTCGGGACATCACGGCTCTATTAATAAAATCAAAAAAACAACATACGTGTAGCATCACGCCTGTATTCCCTGAAGGGGTAGGCAGAGGCACACCTCTGCCTGTAATATATTACACGCCCACGGTTCGCCAGCTATGTTTAAGTCCCACATAGGGGGCGAGCCTATTGCCGTCTACCGTGCACATTTCCCAACTCGGGTCTGCTACTGAGAATATTTCTTTTTACGAAAAAGCTCAATAGCAATGTCCGACCCGGGAATCGAACCCGGGAAAGAAATAGGAGATCGACAGGTAGGAAGAAGGCGAATATTAAAGGAGGGGGTGAAGACGAATGATAAAAATAATAATATCTTTATTTAGATATTTTTATATATATTTTTAGCATTTGACATGCTTAGCAACATACATTAAACACAAAGTGAAAAATGTGAAATCGAAAATAACAGTCACGAGCAGGATTCGAACCTGCATCTCCTGGATACCGTCCAGATGCTTTACCAATTCAGCCATCGTGACCCTTGCTCCTGACTGCTAATTTCGACAACACATTCATACTTAACGTCTTTGGGTGACGCCTGCACCATCTGTCGGAAGTATTTTCATACATTATACCGACCAGGTAAACTTAATTTTACAATTAAGATTTTATCTAATTATGACGCAAACCCTATAAATATTTAGATATTTTTATATATATTTTTAGCATTTGACATGCTTAGCAACATACATTAAACATAAAATGAAAAATGTGGTTCGAATCCTGCTCGTGACTGTTATTATCGATTTCACATTTTTCACTTTGTGTTAAAATAATATCTTTACTATTGTCCCCTGTATGAGACTCAATATTTCAAACAAACAAACATAGCATCACGCCTGTATTCCCCGAAGGGGTAGGCAGAGGTGTATTACACACGCACGACTCGCCAGCTAAGTTTAAGTCCCACGTAATAAGGGGCGAGCCTATTGACGTCTACCGGGCACATTTCCAAACTCCGGGCTGCTCCTGAGTATTTTTTTTTTTTAATAAATAAATATAATATTTCAATAATTCAAATGCTGTAAATCAAATGAAATTGCTTACAGTCTAACTCCTTATATACTGAAAGCAACTTGAGCTCAACAAATGGCCCAAACGATTTGCTTAATATTCAAGGCGTAGGAAATAGAAATATTGTTACAAATATTATCAGAAATTATTTCGTTAAGAAACTTCTTAAAATATAACTAGACCGCAACAAAACTATTCAATGATTGTACGTCTTCAGTTCCATTTCCGCGATTTTCTTTAGCGCCTCAGATTCAATGCGAGCTTATCTGAATGCTGAATAGCTAAAGACACCTCTTATATCTATTCAATCTGCAAGTTCTTCCCATTTTGCTAGCCTTACTTATTAAATGTACACTCTGGATACCAATGCAAGTTGAAATGAGAATCTGCTCGTTGGATATTTCAGTTTTAAGATAGGATTTTATTATTCCTTGCACACATGTGCTCGTATATGCGTATTTATATTCTGATGTAAATGTTATTATATTACATCATCAGGCTTAATCGATTTTCTCCTATCTTAATGTAATATCTGAAGGACTAGGGTTTGATGTCAAATTTACTGTTTCTACTGAACCCTCATATTTCTAGTACCTAAATCATTATATTACTGCTTACTTCCCTTAGTCGCCTCATACGACACCCGTGGGAAAGAATGGGGCGGTGACACTTGTATTCTTAGTCCGTCAACACACGGATGTCCGATTTTTGTCATTATAGATTTAATTTCTTAAGTATATTTATTTGTTTGTTCCAACATCTCATACCATTGTAAATCTACAACTAATGCGGATCACGTCTCAAGTTAATGTCCTAGTCAATAATATATCGTCCACTTAACAATGACCCTGGAGGTAGAACAATAAAATCTAAGAGAACACTACGCCGTATATTTATATCAAACCATAACACTTAACCACCCTTTATGTTGCTAGAATTTTTTTAATGGTTTGTTGTGGCACATGCGACGGCCCACCTGATGGTAAGTGGTAACCGCCGCTCATAGACTCAACTATACCGTGAGTATTGTACACATACCAACCTTTTTTTTTTTTTAAGGCGGGAAAAATGTTCCTAACCGCACACCACATCGTTCTGGACAACGAACAGGGTAGTGTGGGGCCCTCACCCTCTAAATAAACCCGCCGTGAGCCGTCTCTCCGCCTTTGTTAGCAGGCCACTGGAACCATATTACATTCCTTCAGTGGTCCGCTGGTACACATACCAACCTGCTGGGCCCGATAGCAAGCGAGTACTCTCATTTGTTACCTAGCCCTACCACCAGTAATGCAATGCGTGGCCAGCCGTGCCAATTTCAAAGAATACGTTTGTAACATTTAAAAAAATATTTTAAATATATTTCGAGACCATTGGGGATTTTACCCAAACGATTTGCTTAATTATTTAAATGAAAGGTTTAAAGGCTATCACATTTATAACATTAGAAGGAATAACACAAACAAATGTGCACTCTATTTAAATAAGCAAACATAAGCAAGGCTAATCCACAGTGCCTACAAACAAACTAAAATAAACACTATCTATCCGCTCCCCAAGTACCTACAGAAACATTGGCAAATAGAAAAGTTTGCATCCCAAAAAGTACGAAACTGACTTTTATCCTAAGCAAGTAACAGGTTGCTCCGTGAGTGGACTGTAGATGTCGCCTTGTGTAGTTGTACAACTTAATTTGTACTGGATGCCTGCTATAATTAGCACGAACATTTTAAATAGCTTTTTAGTCCATTCAGTAATCAGGTTTTTGTTGGTAGATCACAGAAATATTTGTCCTATGTGAGTATTGAATTCTTATCTATCTATATAAATATGTATATAAAAATAAATAAATAAAATAAATATTCACGGACATTTTCACACAACGTCCTCTGGTCCCAAACTAAGCTTAACGCTTGTGCTAAGGGTACCAGATTACGGATATATTACATATACTACTTCTTTCTTTGTAAATACATACATATCATAGATAGAAAACACTCAGACGCAGTACAATTATCTGTGTTCATCACACAAATAATTGTCCTGAGTGGGAATCAAACCCACGACCTCGTGCACGGAAGTCGGTTACACTACTGACCACGCCACGAGGCCCGTCATAAAATCAATTGTTGTTCGTTAGTAGCGCCAAAACTCAAAAATGGCTTTACCGATTATTGTTTCGTTTTGTTTGCTCACAGGGGTGGTTTTATAAGAAAACAAAGCAGGGAAAACCCATAGATATTTCTATATAATCGATTACCATCAGGCTACATAAATAAAATAACACCTACATAATAAAAGAACAAATTTTAGTTGTCTGATAAGTTATGTATGAAGGTCATAGCAACAAAAAACTTTCCATTCAACTTTGAACATCCGATCATCAATCATTAGGTCGATAAATCGCTGTCTGCATCATGTTATGGCTGCTGAAGAGAATTAATTAAAAAACAGGTTTCCTTTGTTACTGATCCAATCGCTGATAATAGTCGCTTTGTACGTTTGACGTTTCATATAGGATATTTATTAATTTCGTGAAAGAGCTTCTATTCACTCATTAATTTCTATGTTACATTCATGTTTCATTTTTTTGGAAGCAGTACAATTTGTTGCCAACGTACTACATTCTCCTGTTATACAACTCATTATATTTCTACAATGGTTTTTGTAATTAGAATAAAAACTGCTTTATATACATAAAAAAAAAACTAAATACGATAAAAGTCAAAGTATAAAAATATTGTGTGTATCATTGAATTCGTCTACAATATCATAGGGTAGCTTTTATATATACCGTAGCCTATAGAGGCTAGCAGCACCAGAGGCATCACTCGCGCATCGCCCTCTCCAAGGAAATGGATAGGAAGGAAGATAAGAAAAGGATAGTTAAGATACTAAGGAGAGGATAGAAAGGATAATAAGGATAGGATAGGGAAGGAGTTTGGGCCTCCGGTACTCTCCCTCACCATACGAAACACAACGATAGTACTACAGTTGGTTCACGCTGATGTTCTGTTGTAGGTACTTCCTCAATCGAGCCAACCCATTCATGATTTGACATTAACACGTTTGTGTGGTAGAGCCTCTAGAAAACGTGTTAATATTTATCAAAATATTTCTTAAATACACACTGACAATATATAGTCTTTAATAAAATAATTAATAGCCGTGTGGGGCCGGCTTTAGAATTGTCCCACCCCTCTCCACCAATGGGAGTCGTAAGAGCCGACTAAGGGAATACCTGGGGAGTGGGCAGCAGCACTTTGTAGTATTAACAACATCTACTGTGATCGCCAACCCGCCTGCCAAGCGTGGCGATTACGGCATTATCCCCCATTCTTGGGGAGGTCTATGTCCAGCAGTGACGTTAAAAGGATGATGGATGGATGGATGGAATAAAAATATTTATACATGACCCGGTAAGCCTCGTATCACCTACAATTTATTTTCTTTGCGATTATCAATTCTGATCAATCTGCATCGTCTAAGGTATGATTTCAGATACCACCGAAGGAATGTAACATAGTTCTAGTGGCCCGTCAATAAAGGCGGAGAGACGGCACATAGCGGGTTTCTTTAGTGGGTGAAGGCCGCACACTACCCTGTTCGTTGCCCCTAACGACGGGGTGTGCGGTTAGGAATTTTTTTTCCCGCCTTAACAAAAAAAGGTATGATTTCAGATATGTTATTATATGAAACTTGCTTGTAATTCAAATGAATTAGGAAGAATGACAGTAGCTGTCACTGTTAGCCAAAAGAAAATAGGTCCATTATTAAAATAAAACTTTTTAAAATTTACAACAATAGTTGTAAATTTTAAGTAAAGGAGAGTGCCGGAGGCCCAAACTCCTTCCCTATCCTATCCTTATTATCCTTTCTATCCTCTTCTTAGTATCTTAACTATCCTTTTCTTATCTTCCTTCCTATCCATTTCCTTGGAGAGGGCGATGCGCGAGTGATGCCTCTGGTGCTGCTAGCCTCTATAGGCTACGGTATATATAAAAGCTACCCTATGATATTGTAGACGAATTCAATGATACACACAATATTTTTATACTTTGACTTTTATCGTATTTAGTTTTTTTTTATGTATATAAAGCAGTTTTTTTTCTAATTACAAAAACCATTGTAGAAATATAATGAGTTGTATAACAGGAGAATGTAGTACGTTGGCAACAAATTGTACTGCTTCCAAAAAAATGAACCATGAATGTAACATAGAAATTAATGATTGAATAGAAGCTCTTTCACGAAATTAATAAATATCCTATATGAAACGTCAAACGTACAAAGCGACTATTATCAGCGATTGGATCGGTAACAAAGGAAACCTGTTTTTTAATTAATTCTCTTCAGCAGCCATAACATGATGCAGACAGCGATTTATCGACCTAATGATTGATGATCGGATGTTCAAAGTTGAATGGAAAGTTTTTTGTTGCTATGACCTTCATACATAACTTATCAGACAACTAAAATTTGTTCTTTTATTATGTAGGTGTTATTATATTTATGTAGCCTGATGGTAATCGATTATATAGTAGAGGCTAGGAATACCAAGGACAGCAACAACTCGATGCTAATTTCAGCGATGCGGATAGAAATTGGAGAGAAAGAACAAAAAAAAAAAGAGATGGATAGGAAAGATCACAAAAAGAGTATGTTTTGTTATTGCATGTGGTGTCAGACGAGCCACAGCTCATTTGGTGGTAAACAGTAACTGTCGCTCATGGACTCAGCTATACCGAGATTATTGTCAAGCCGCTACTCACCATTTTATTTCACAGTTCTGTAATCAACGAATTCACGCCTATCTCCTGTACAACCAAAACACATCGATTTACTTTATGGCCGGTCACATAGACCCCCGATTGCAAGTGAGTACTCCCACTTGGTATCCAGCCCTACCACCAGTAATGCATTGGGTGATAATTGCTTACTTCCTTTAGTCGCCACTTGTTTTCTTAGTCGGTTTTTACTCACTGATCGAACTGCAACAGTGAGTGAGTACTTTCCTCGTCAGGCTGACTCCGTGACTTCACCATCTTGTAAGTTCTAAGCTTACTAAATCTATTTGAAGCCCATAATACATCTAGATAGTTTTGTACATATACTTTTTTAGCATTTGACATGCTTAAGGCATATACATTAAACACAAAGTGAAAATGTGAAATTGAAAATAACAGTTACGAGCAGGATTTGAACCTGCATCTCCTGGATACCGTCCAGATGCTTTGCCAATTTAGCCATCGTGGCAATTGCTCCTGACTGCTAGTTTTTTTGCACGGTATCCAGGAGATGCAGGTTCGAATCCTGCTCGTGACTGTTATTTTCGATTTCAAATTTTTCACTTTGTGCTAAGATTGTCAAATGCTAAAATATATATAAAAATATTTAAATACTTCTAGTCCAGTGGCAGCCCGCAACTCAGCTCTTATTTTAGTGGCATTGATTGTTGGGTCGCGGGCAGTCAGCAGTCTGATGAAACGTTTCTGGGCAGCAGTAAGAACAGTTGGGCGACCACTGCGAGGTTGATCAGCAAAGTTATCCATGCCGCGATATCTCCACAACGTGTTCACGACACAGGATTGGGACACAGCAACTCGGCGAGTTATTTCTTTCATAGAATATCCTTCTTCCCCAAAGTAACAATTCTTGCTCGTAAAGCTTCAAGCAATCCTTTCGGAATCTTTCCAAATTTCCTTTTACACGAAAAATTTAAAAAATATGCTTGAATCTTGTCGATTAGATTTCTGAAGAAGCGTAATCAATGATTGGGTTTTTGTGTTTTTTGATCAAATATCACATTGTTAAATGAAAAATCATAGACATAAAATAAAAAAAGTTTCAGCCTACTGCCAACAAAAATATTTCTTATTTTCAAAGTGATCTCAAACTTTTTTTGATGTGTGTATTCTCACAAAGTATACAAATTTCGATTTCATAGTTCCCATAAACCAAAATCTCATTATTTCTAGGCACGCCCTTCCTCATCCCCACGCCCTTTCACAGGTTGATAAGGGAAGCAACGCTCCAATTACTTTAATTAACAAATCAGCATTCATAATGTTATCTCGGTACCAGTTTCAACAAAATAATCTGATATTACTTAACCAGTACTGAAAACAACACTATTTGTAACTGTCCCTTTAATCGTTATTTAAACAAAACCTTTACTCCAGTAAGGTATCCATGAATTTTAATTAATCCAGGATATTTTTTTATATATTCTTATCTAATCCTCCTCGTCTGCACCTCCAACTCCTACTACGTTTTCTAGGAAAGCACGCTAGTGTTGTTACTATTGTTATCATCTATAAGCTGCTGTAACTGTTAACCATAAGATGAGCGGTTGTTATCTATTCAAATACAGGGTGGCGCAATAGAACGTGCATATTGCGTCATCTTTTTTCGCGGGGTAAACAGCGCGCGGGCGGGGGAAGCCTAGCGTGGTTGGATAATGGCACTCGTGGAGTTTTAGTAACCATGAGTCACTTCGGCGGGAAGCGTCGCGATTTTTGACAACATCCTTTTTTCTGACGAGGCTGAACAAATTTTGATAAAATTGAGCATACTAATATATGTTCTATATTAACACAGAACATTTAAAGGAATATAAAGTGTATTAAAATGTGAAATATAAATTATAGTCACAAACAATATTTGAAGCCGCGCCTTCTGAATACTATGCCTTTTACTCGTGGTCATCAAGAAACATGTTATGAAGTTTGATGTCCATAAGAAGTGTGTCAGCAAGTAGCACAATCTTATACTGTAGCTACTTTTATCTATTGCAGTGCAGAGATATTATGGATAGATTCCTTAATTCATTTGTTTTTATATTGCAGTGATAGCTTGGTAAAACCAAGAACTGCAAAGGCAATGGTATTGATTTTGGTCCTCAGTCACGGCACACACCTCTGTCTTTTCGAGATCTTTCGAGAATATGTGTTTATAAATTTGTTTACAAATTATCACTGCGCGGTGAAGGAAAACATCTCGAGGAAGCCTGAAGTCTGAGAAATTTTACTCGATGGTTTGTAAAATCTGCCAACCCGTACTAGTCTAGCGTGGTGGATTACAGCCTCAATCCCTCTCAGGGAACCAATGCCCAATAGTGGGACAATAACAGGCCAATAAAAAAAGAAACAAAAAACTACTAATCACTCTCACATTTTCATTTTCTCTCTGGATCCCATTCTGAAATTCACGTAGGTGAAGTAGTGGGAAAAAGCAGATATTAATATTTAAATAAAACTATGTAAGATGTTTTGGTTTCGTATTTAGAAGACTCACAACACCAAAATAGAAATATCTACCAAAATATAAATATTTGGTAACCCTATCAAGCTCAAGAATCCGTGTATAAACCTACTCATAATTATCTTGAATTAACCTGCTCCTCATTTAATTTCCATATTATTAGCCCATCAAATTACAAGCCGAAGCGTCTTCTGTTAACTTAATAAGGAACATTTGGTGTAACCAACCGTATAAAATATAGGGATTATAGGGTCTCAGTTTGTAGAATGGACCGCATACCTTCCCCAAGCCTCTTGGGAGTATAATAAAGGTTTCTATTATTCTCGCGTAAATGCGTCGTGTAACGGTTATGGAAATACGTTACATTATCTTAGAATTGTTTTTTATATAATTCACGACGTTATTCTTAGAGGTAAGGTAGTAACTAAAGGTGTTTAATGAGTTTCTTAGCGTAGGTATATGATAGAAGACGAGTCTGCTGGTTACTGAGTTACTAGCGGAAACACAACTAGGGAATCAAACTTTAGATATCGCGGTTAAAGGATACGATTTCATAAATTCTTGGGCCCAAATGTAAACAAATGAGAGTGGTACCAAATAATAGCTTACAAAAGCAAAAAAAAAAAATTGAAATATATATTTATGTTCTTAGAAAAACTAGATTTTTAAGCAACTAGATTTTGCCCGTGAGTTCGTCAAACAAAAAACAAATAGGTACATACATTTTTATATAATAATATTTCATGTTTACTTTTGTTTAATAATTAGGTAGATACGTAATATTTTTATCACTGATTATATTTTATTTTAACTCCTAATTTTTTATTTTATTTTTTTGCAAAGATAAAAATTAATACATTCAAAAATCAAATGAATAGGTCATTTGGTTTTGGACTATTTTCATTTCTTTTTTTTTATGCATTCACATAATCGATGATATTTTATTTTGTTTTCAGACTATTTATTTGGTATTATAATTTTAATATCTAAATCGTTAATTAAATTATTTTTACTTTATTTTCAAAGGAAAAATATAAAAAAAATTAAGCCATATTTCATCTTTTTAAATTTTGGCCTGTATACGTATGTTGATCGAATAACGTAACACTCAATTTTAACTTCGAACTTCCTCGATGGTCTATCAATAATGCATGCAAATGCGACTCTATGAGGTATCGGGTTTAAATGCTGAGATGGGTTAATAAAAAGGTTATTGTATTTATCCGTCAAGAAGTTCTTAATACGAGTAGTACCATAGAGTAAGGTAGTTGGCAGTGCTTTACTACTGTGCCTCGGGAAACACGTACAGCCGTTGATCCTGCGCTTGATCTCTCTCCTTTCGTGTCAGAATGCCGTCCCATCGGATATCGTCTCTCATAGTGAGGGATAGAGAGTGCACTTGTGTTTGCGCATATATTAGTGCACTATAATGTCTCCTATGTATATGGCTAGTGTTTGTTGACACTGGCCGTGGTGACCGAGATTATATTTACTTATGCAAATGCAAACGACTTAGATTCGAATCTACGTTTCCTGAAATAATGTTATCATCCTTTTTAATGCCTTTTTTTTGTAAAGGCAGGAAAAAATGTTCCTAACCGCACACCCCGTTGTTCGGGGCAACTAACAGGATAGTGTAGTAACCACTAAAGAAAGCCACCGTGTGCCGTCTCTCTGCCTTTATTGGCGGGCCACTGGAACTATGTTACAATCCTTCGGTGATATTCTTTTTAATGCCTAAATAAATAATTAGAAGCAAGTGATCTGTCGTTGTGCTGCGTACATTGATGCTTAAGTATCCAAAACTCATCTTTAATACTTCCTCTCAATCACTTAGATGTATTTTCTAGGGTTGGCAACAATTTTGTGAGGTCCTTGATGGTGCTAGCGTTCATAGGCTACTTTGACCACTTTGCATAAGTCAGGCCATGTAACGTAATAAACGATCCCCATTTACTCATTAAAGCGTGCTTTCTAGATGGAAACTATCCCTAACGAATTCTTTGTATTAAATGTCATTTCTAAACAATGATTGTAATTATAACTCATTCTAAATTCTAACAGTCACGTGAATCAGAACACGATTGCCAGAACAAGACATGTTCCAACTCATTATACGTTATAAATTCGTAACTAATTAGTCAATGTTTGCTGACAAGGATTAATGTACGTGAGTCGAGTATCATTTGTTGAATCAATGTTAGAGCTTTAAGGTCTATTCACATTGAGACGACACTGCAAACGTCAGCGCAACCATAAAATTGAAAAAGTAAAAAACAGCAGCCATATAGAGGCCTCGTAGAGGGACAAAACTCGTGTTGAACCTATGGTTTGATAACTTTTTTTTATTGCTTATGATGGCAGATGAGCCACGACCCACCTGATGATAAATGGTATACGGGAGATAGTGGTACCAACACGCTCGGGCCCAATAAAAAGTGAGTACTCCCACTTAGTACCCAGCCCTACCACCAGTAGTGCAACGGGTGACAATTGCTTACTTTCCCTAGTAAATGGGGTGGCGATACTTGTATTCTTAGTCCGTCACCACACGGACGAAGAGGGGTTAGGGTGAAGAGAACGGATTAGTTCTTTCTTCGAAGACAGTGGAGTAGTTGTATTTGGTGTTTGCCAAAATAGCTGGGATAGACGATCCATGGGTGATATTTCCTTTATAACATTATTTTCAAAATTAGAAAAGCTTGTCATATTTTGTAACGAAAACTGCAAAAGTTCACTATAACGGTGTGAGCCGGTCTTTATAGAAATATTTGATCTACCAGTGTTAACATATATAGAATTATGTTATTTGACTATAAAACGATTCTCCTACGCAGTTATTTACATGTGATCCCACTGAATGTACTAAAAGACGATGACTACCAAGACATAAAAAAAAACGTAAAAAAATATCCTTTCCTAGAGACAGTGCCTTGCTTATCCCAGTACGAATAGGCCGGCTCGATCAGGGAAGTAACGTCCTCTCACAAAAGATCAGAATGTAACAACGGTAATGACTCCTACCGTTGTGTTTTGTATTGTGAGTGAGAGCGCTGGAGGTCCAAACCCCCTCCCTATCTTCTCCTTATTATCGTTCCTATCCACCTCTAATTTATTTCCTTGGAGATGAGAGAGATCACGCGCGTGTGATGCCTCTGGTATTGCTAGCTGCGTCTATAGGCCACGATAACCACTTAGCATTAGGCGAAGCCGAATGCTTGCTTGCCAGCGCAAAAAAAAAATGTTCATGAAATCTCCACCAATCATTAGCTGAGCAGGTACTTAGCGTGACTTTAAAAAGATATTCCTAAAGTTAAGTAAACGGGGATGTCATTAGCTATCAAGCCTTAATACTCCAGTTAGGAATGAGTAACGACTTCATTTAAAGAGTTTTTCTTCCACTGCTTAATTAAAAGCGAGCGGTGGCCGCCACTTTTAAATTGACTCTTCACGACTTGTGATTTGCATTCATTTTTTACAGAAACTTTGAAGACCTTTACGACTTGTTCTTGAGCGATAACTTAGTTTCACAAACAGTAACTGTCAACCTTCCACTAATGAAGCTGGAGATCGAATATCCAGTTTTTTGTAGGATTAAGAATGAATATTTAACGCAATTTACGACTTCATAAAGGAGGAGATTATTACTGATACTTTGGACCATCATAATCATTGTAGACCATGACCATAAACCCCCACCAACACCACATCTCATCACAAGCAAAAAAAAAAATCAGCCTTTCCGTGTCATACTTTCTCTCCACCTCACATCCCTTTCTTTGGAAATAAAGACGCTCGAGTGATGCATCTGGTGTTGCTACCGTCTATAGACGATAGCAGTGATAGCCTAGCGGTAAAACCAGAGACTGTAAAGACAGTGGTATCAAGTTCGATTCCGAGCTCAAGGTTAAGATCTCGAATGGTACACAACTCTGATATTTCGAGATTTTTCCAAATTATGTGTCCTGAGAGACTTTTTCGATGGATTATGAAGTCTGCCAACCCGGATTGGGTCAGCGTGGTCATGAGAGGAGACCCATGCCCAATAGTGGGAAGAAAAAGGCTTAAAAAAGTAGACTACGGTAACCGCTATCAGGTATACCATCAGGTGGGCAGTATACTTACTGCCCACCTGATGGTATTGTTTGCCACCCAGATAGTATAAAAACAACAAACTCTAATAAGCCTTGAAAATTATTTGTGTAATAGTAAACTATCACTCCCTCACAAATTGACAGCATAAAATAACAGTAGGTATGTTTACAATCGGTGAGCGACAGCGCTTTAATGTCCAAACCACTTATTCTGACTGCTTATTCTTCACTTTTTATTCCTTAAGGTTTTAAACAAGCATATATTATCCCTTGTCTTTGCCAGTGTCTAGAATACGACCATTGTAGTTCTTAGTGTTAGAAGTTTCAAGTTTTTTACCGGTTTTTACTAGTGACTACCATCTGCCCTGTTACTGTCCTGAAGGGATAGGCAGAGGTGTATTACACACCTAGGGTTACACGCCAGCTAAGTTTAAGTCCTACGTTATAGGGGGCGAGCCTATTGCCGTCTACCGAGCACATTGCCAAACTCCGGGCTACTATTGAGAATTTTTCTTTTTACGAATAAACTCAATAACACTACCCGACCAGGGGATTTAACTCAAGATCTCATGATCAGCGGACGCACACACTAACGCTGCACCACCGAAGCATTTGTCCAGTGGGAGGTGAACGGGTCAAACTGCTGTTCAACAACTCTTTCTTAATGATGTTGAGTCCATGAGTTGTGACGTGGCTCATCAACTTTCAAAAGCAATTTAAAAGGCATTAACACATCACACATTTTTTATATCTCCCTGGACCTACTCTAAAGTCTACAAAAAAGCTACATGCAATATTTTATCATAATTTTAGAGGAAATATTTGACATTCGTGTAATCCTCATACACGAAAGTCTTAACATTTACAAAGAGAATTACATTTAAGAAGCCTATGTTTCAATTCAAATAATTCATAGCAATATTTAAATATTTTAATACATTTTTTTTAGCATTTGACATGCTTAGCATTACATTAAACACAAAGTGAAAAATGTGAAATCGAAAATAACAGTCACGAGCAGTGGTTGGTATAATGTATGAAAATACTTTCGACAGATGGCGCAGGCGTCACCCAAAGACTAAAACTAAAATCTAACTAAAACTAAAACTAAAATCGAAATTAGCAGTCAGGAGCAATTGTCACGATGGCTGAATTGGCAAAGCATTTGGACGGTATCCAGGAGATGCAGGTTCAAATCCTGCTCGTTACTGTTATTTTCGATATCACATTTTTCACTTTGTGTTTAATTCATAGCAAATTTAATTTAATTCCAAATGATATTTCGTTTTATTAAAGGTCGACGACTCAACATTTTCTTGTTAAAATAATATTAGGGCTGTAGCTGAATATTACAGTCAGGGATACATCAATATACCGAGGTACAAGAGTTGTACAAATAATATATGGCATTGAGTAAAGTTCACAGAGTTTGAACGTACGCAAAACTGCTAACTTGAGCCGACAGCCTATTTTTAGGCATCAGGTGCTAAAGCTATCTAAAGAGATAACTTACTTTTCTGGCTGCACAGACAGCGCAGTGGCTTAAATATCGATCTATCTTTTTAAAGTGCAAATTATTTGTGAATAAGGAAAAAGAGACTTTTTGTACTAGCGGGAATCGAACCTGCGTCTTTTCCAATCCCGGGAAGTGCTCTAAACCGCTGAGCTATAGTACAGGTCTTTCGACCATCCCAGTCTCCTTATCACATTTGTCTTTACGACCAAACGCCATCTATCGGAAGGATTTACATGCATTAAACCAATATAGTAAGTTTAATTTTGCAATTAAAATTCATACTATTTGATGGCGCGATTTTCTAAACATTTTTGATCTATATATTTTAGCTTTTGACATGCTCCGCCACTTTTTAAAGTACAAATTATTTGTGAATAAGGAAAAAGAGACTTTTTGTACTAGCGGGAATCGAACCCGCGTCTTTTCCAATCCGGTGAAGTGCTCTAAACTACTGAGCTATAGCACAGGTCTTTCGACCATCCCAATCTCCTTATCACATTTGTCTTTACGACCAAATCGATCTATCTTGGCAAAGAAGTATACCTAATAATAGTAAGCGGTAACCGTAGCCTATACATACTCCCAACACCAGAGGCATCACCCGGGCTTCGCCATCTCCAAGGAAGTTACAGAAGGTGTATAGCTAGGACAATAAGGAGAGGATAGGGAGAAGGTTAAGGCATTACGCAGCAATGGTAGGAATACCTAGTGTTTTTCTCTCTGATTATCTGTGATAAGGCGGGAAAGTATCCCCGATCCAGCCGGTCCATTCATGCCGAGATAAGCAAGGCTTTACCACTTTAAATTTATTTACATGGTAGTTTTCGTCATTGTAAACGGAAGGTTTTCTCAAATTTTTTGTAATTAAGTACGTAACGTGTAACTTTCACAGTACTTTTTAATTTAACGGGTTACTTACTTATTACTTATATAAGATACATAAAACGTCCGACTGACTCTCCGCGACTGTATTCCATCCATGTCCGAAACATGCCACTAAATAAGTTTAGGAAAGCCATAAAAATTAGACTTTGTAATCAAGGTTATTACACTGTTTCGGATTATATTGAGGATAAAACTAAATGGGCTTGAGCTGCTCCTCATTCATTAATTTTCAAAATTGTTTTATAAGAAATAATGTAATTTTAGTTATAAAGATTATATTAAATTGTAATAAATTTGCAATTTAAAAAAGTGGCCCATGAGTTTCTTGCCGGGTTCTTCTCATGAAAGGCTTTACTACGGAATCCGGCCGCTTGTGGCGATTGCAATCGCCACTTTGTTATTGCGGTTGCACTCGCCTCAGGCGCTCGTGTTAATTATTTTAATTATTAGTGTATTATTGACAATTTTAAGTGCTACTTAATAGGCCTATGAAATAAAGATATTTTTGAATTTGAATTTGAATTTGAATATTCACGAAAAATTAAATATGGCGGTACAAAGTTCTCCAGGTCAGCTAGTAAATTATAATTCCCGTCCCTAAGCTATTATTAAAGAATGATCTTAAATTAAATAGATTTGTAGGAAATTTGGTAAAGATACACTTAATTAAAAAAATGTAATATATGTATTATATCCGTAATCTGGTACCCATAGCACAAGTATTAAGCTTAGTTTGGGACCAGAGGACATTGTGTGAAAATGTCCATGAATATTTATTTATTTATTAATTAAAGCTCCACACAGTATACTGTTTACCCTGATAAAGTGTTTCTGTGGACCACATTTTAAAATCCACGTAAGCGAAGTCGCGGGCAGAAGCTAAATATTGAAAAGATATGAACTGCTAAAAATAATTAGTATATTATGTAAAAAAACATTGAAACTATTAACCTAATTGGAAGGCGCATTTCTCAGTAACGGGACGATAAATTCTGCGTAAATTTTAATAGCGACTCCCATATAAAGCTTAAAACGGGTCGCTCTTTTGAGCAGCGACAGAAATATCAGTGTCATTTATTTAATAGCTAGTAAATGCTACCTGGCCGGGTAAATGACAGAGCCTTTTGGGCTCCCTAATGGGTTCCGGATGTGAAACTGAAGGGTGCTTTGTTGTATCTTATTCGTTCCTCGTGGGCATTGGCAGAACTAACTAAAATAGTTGTCTGTCGACAATTCATTTTTATAGTTTTCCTTTTGGCAATGTTGTAACAATATTTCTAATGTTTCAATTTTATATACGGTACGGTTAGCTTTTTGTATTGGCAACAGTAGCAGACGAGTGGGTGACCCATCTAATGATAAATAGTAAATAAATAAATAATAATAAATAAATATTCACGGACATTTCACACAACATCCTCTGGTCCTAAGCTTAACGCTTGTGCTACGAGTACCAGATTACGAATATAATACATTAATTACTTTTTTTTTGTAAATACATACATATATAATATGATAGATAGAAAATACTGCACGCAGTTCATCACACAAATAATTGTCCTGAGTGAGAATCGAACCCCGTGCATGGAAGTCGGTTACGCTACCGACTACGCCACGAGACCCGTCACAACTGAACGGATTTTGATGCAACTTTTTTATTTGATAGCTCTTGATAAGACTTAAAAACTGGTAAGCATTTTATCCGGCTACTATATTGGAAACCTGAGATATAACCTAAAAACTAGCTTTTAGCTGTGGCAGAGCCTCGGGCTAAGGCTAGTATACCATAAATGGAAAAGAACTATATCTACTCTACTCTCCGATTTTATCAGACATAGGCTAGATAGTACCTACATATTTTTTAATTAATCGCTCGTAGGGATAAACATCAGTTACTTCTATCAGATATCATTAAATTTACCTAAACGTAGATATTTAATACATCAAATTCCACATTGGCAATGTCACGGGTTCAATCAACTTTACATAAATATTAAACTCAAATATACAAGCGACGATATTCATAAACATAGCTCCAGTTTAAAGGTGCGCCTGTAAAATCATTCGCCATCTCTGAATTCAATAACCTTTATTTCTAGCAAAAGTCTCTTTCAATATTTTAGAGTTCAGTAGTTATTTTGAGAAAGCATTTTGTTCACTGAACCTATATCTTCCGTTTGCAATACGAATGTGAAGTATGGTTTTCCGTAAACGTAGTTTTATATCAAAATGTTTTTTGAATTATATGGTAACAATATTTTAGGTTACAAAAAAACAAGTTGTATAAATTACAAACCCTTTGACCCTCTGACCTCGCTCTTTACTCCGACATAAGACCCCGATCACCATCTATGTAGTAGTACCCAAACACAACACAAAAAAAAATGTTTTCAAACACAAAAAGATTTTTTAAACTACTTGGTTGTGTGCCTGCATTTCAAACGATCGGCAAGGCGAAGCAACTTTCACTCGGCTGGCAATCAGATGGGTGACCAAAAATTGCCACTTATTTGTAGACACGTGAACTCCTCTGTGCTTCAGAAAACACGTTAAGCAGGGGACCCGGCTGTCAAATGCATCCTGGCATTCGTTATAGATTGTCAGTCCTAAATTAAAACAAATGACTCCTGTCTTGTTCTAAGGTCGCCAATTATCCCTTTAGTTGTGTTGAGAAGGTCAGGTAAGCAATCGCTCCATGTAATTACTGGTAAATCAGCTAACACCGAACATATCGGAAGCCTACCCCAAAAAAAACTTAGGGATAATTTTTAATCTATATTTTTTAGCATTTGACATGCTTCGCTACTTTAAGTACAAAATTATTTGTGAATAAGGAAAAAGAGATTTTTAGTACGAGCGGGAATCGAACCCGCGTCTTTTCCAATCCGGGGAAGTGCTCTAAGCCACTGAGCTATCGTACCATTCTTTCGATCATCCCAATCTCCTTATCACATGTGTCTTTACGACCAAACGCCATCTATCGGAATACATTTACATGCATTAAATAAGTAACATGCAGTCATGCATGCTATTAAAATGATAATGCTGAGATGGATTTCTGGAGTGGAGAATGGATATGTTAAAGAATGATTACATATGGGAAAGCCTAAAGTGGCACAAATCATAAAGAAAATGAGAGGACTTCACCTGTCTTGGTATGTACATACCAAGATAGGTTATATTGTGTGGAGGGACGAGTGGTACGTTGCAGAAAGGTATTAATTTTGAACGAAAATGGGAATTTTGCGAGAGGACAATTGAAGGATGAATTTTAACGTTGAAATTACTGCTGATAAGGATGAATAGAAGAAAAATCCATACTGCGCCGGCCCCAATTAATGAGACAAGTAAATCAAAATTCGTTCAGCCGTTCGGATATCTACATAGATGTACACAGATACCCATGTTAAATTTATAACACCTCTTTGATTACGTGAAAGGTTAAAAGTATTGTTCCGTCCCAATTTTAGTTAATGATAGTAACATTTCCAGCCCAGTGTAAATGTTCTAATAGTGAACTAACGGTGCGAATGACTTCTGGACGGAATAATGGCTGGAGTAATGCAGCCACTGAAGTGCTCTTTGCGGTTAGCCGGGAACCGATGCCACGTAAAGTGAATCATATAGGTTAATTATCCGGCCTGACTAATAATTCTAATTGTACTATAACAATTTTTTTACTTTTTATGGTGGTCGTAAAGACAAATGTGATGAGGAGATTGTTGGGTATGGCCGAAAGGTCAGTACGGTAGCTAAGTGGCTCAGAACACTTACCCGGATTGGAAGGGACGCAGGTTCGATTCTCGCTCGCACTAAAGTTATCTTTTTCCTCATTCACAAATAATTTGTACTTTAAAGTAGCTGAGCATTTTTAATCTATATTTTTTAGCATTTGACATGCTCCGCCACTTTTTAAAGTACAAATTATTTGTGAATAAGGAAAAAGAGCTAGCTGAGCATGTCAAGTTTTTTTTTATTGCATTTAGTGGCAGACGAGCCACGGCCCATCTGATGGTAAATGGTAACCGTGGCTCATGGACTCAACTATATCGAGAGTATTGTCAAGCTGCTGCTCACCATTTAATTTCACCGGTATGAAATGAAAGAATAAACGGCTATCTACTTTCATTTTTTTGTTTAGGCGGGAAAAAATGTTCCTAACCGCACACCCCGTCGTTTATGGCAACGAACAAGGTAGTGTGGGGCCCGCACCCACTAAAGAAACCCGCCGTGTGCCATCTCTCCGCCTGTGTTGACGGACCACTGGTACTATGTTGGATTACTTCAGTGGCAAACGGCTATCTCCTGCCACAGCCAAAACGCAGCGATATGCTTCATGGCCGATCACACGGGTGACGGTGGTACCAACCCGCTCGGGCCCGATACCAATTGAGTACTCGCACTTGGTACCCAGCCCTACCACCAGTCATGCAATGGATGATAATTGCTTACTTCCCTTAGTCGCCTCATACGACACCCGTGGGAAAGAAAATTGTTGTCCGTCACAACACGGACAACGCTACACGCGCTACGGATAAGTGCTAAAATACAGATCAAAATGTCTAAATATGTCACTAGTCGGATTTAAAGAGATTTTGAACTGGTGTTAGTAAGTCCATAAGTGTGAATATTAATAGCAAGCAAGTGAAATAGAAACTGATTACTATGTACAGAATCTACAGTAATTTCGTGGTTAAAGCGCTTGCAATGTTTTTTTCAGAAATTATTGGTAACTCTTAATTTTAAATAAACAAAGTATAAATAAGTTTTCAGTCTAATTACGTTTTCAATGGAAGTCCTTATTGGTCAAAGGTAGCTCTTTTAGGAAACCATTCATGCGAGATGAATCTACAAAATTATTTAATGGCAAATAAGAAGAGAAAATAATTTTTATCATACTAGTAAAGTAATGTTTAAAGAATGTAGATATTATGTCCACACATTAAAATAAAAAGCTATTTACTTTGAAATTAAAATAAATAGAATATATTTTTTCCCAAGCCTGGGTGGTTAGATGAAATCTCATATCTCACAATCGACATTGTATCGTCTCGCTTGTGATTGGTAGAGAAACCGACGCGTGATTTCGCAATAATCCTTTGGCCAATCACGGTGATCTCTCAACCAATCACAGTGATACAATGTCGAATTCAAATTCAAATTTAAAAATAACTTTATTTCATAGGCTTATTATAATAGCACTTAAAATCGTCAAAGTTACTTACTAATAACTAACACGAGCGCTTGAGGCAAGTGCATCCGCAATGTCGCGATTGCAATCGCCACAAGCGGCCGGATTCCGTAGTAAGGCTTTTCATGAGAAGAACCCGGCAAGAAACTCATGAGCCACTTTTTTAAATCTTAAATTTCTTACGATATTTAAATTAAAACTTAACTAAAGTAGGTGCTCAACAGAACACACAATGTTGTGGAAAAAAAAACAATATAATAAAATAAAAAGGGGTATGTGCTTATTTTAAAATGAGGAGCCGTTCAAAGCCATTTTGTTTTACCTTCCAAATAATGCGAAATTGTATACCTTTACTAATTAGTCTGAATTTTACTGTTTTCTTAAACTTATTTAAAGGCATGTTTCGGATATTTTCGGGAATTTTATTGAAGAAGCGTCGATTGTGAGATATGAGATTCCGTTTAAACCCCGCGTCACTGTTAGGTTCGGGTCTTCCTCCAGAAAGAAGTATTGAAGCCAACTCCACCACGTCACCCAATGTATGCAATCTTCAGATGCACCGAGAAAATCCTTCAGCCACGAAAATTGTAAAAATACTTTATTTCCTTAACCAGGTAGTATCATTAATTAATGTATTTTCAGGCGTAGATATATAATTCAAGTATATAACACACAAAAAAACTCAGTGAAAACAAAATTTCTGTTAAATATGTTGTTGTCCCCAAATAGAAGTCCTGTGTCAATTCGCAGTTTTGGCCATTCTGGCCGGACGCCAACACTCGAAGCTGTGTAGATCATATTATGTGATACTACTAACAATCGGTTCTTTGCTCCGAAAACGCTACGACTATCGTTGGATTTCCTTTGTCTAAATAAACAGCATAGCAGCATCCATGCCAAGTATTCGTCAATGATCACACAACACAAAAATGAGATATAGGTACACGTACAGTTGGAGGCCAAATTTTGAGCGCACACAGATTTTACAATTTATTTAGTTTGGCTGAATGTTTTGCTCAAGCAACCGCTGCTAAGTCCTATAAAAAAAACGGGGCATTCTTAGTTCTCACTTCTATCGGAGTGTTTGGTGACGATGACTCGAATTCCATAAGTTTTATTCACCCAAAAAGTACTCAACGCGCCTAAAGAAGATCGGAGCGTTCGGTGACTGTTAAGACAGTTTATGTTAATTAGTGTTTTGTTTTATGCCGATAGATGGCCCTCGTCGGTTTAAATGCGAACTATGGTTTCGATTACTTAATCGGGTATAAATGTTTAATAGAATATTGAATAAGTATGTGCTGCGATATCCTGGTGTGTTATTTAATGATAGCAAAAAAGAGTTCCAGTCACGGGTGAGCAGTGTCAGAACCTAGCTAGCGAAGATCCCTTAGGAAATTAGGGACTTAGTATAATTCTCATAAAAGTGATACTACGGGGAACCTATGCCCGATTTCATATAGATTGATCAAAAGTGTAAAACACTTAGAAAAATTATCACCAAGTCGTCAGTACTTAAAAGACTTGTTAAACACTTAGAACGTGCGCAAGGGCATAGGCTTATAATGGAACTTATAAGAATTCAGGAAGACATACGACAACAGCTACAAAAGGCAAGGGTTAACTTCAAAAAGAGCCCTAAAGAGAGGATCACTAAGTCTTATATAGGAAACAGGATTGATAATATTAAAAGTAAATGGAAGGAATTCACGCACAATCATTCTGGAATTATAAAATGTAAAGAAACAGAAGGGTCAAGTTATTTTCAAAGATATATTTACAATGAAGTGGAAGAATTTTATTTGGATTTTGTATCGGAATTGACTGATTTACTAGAAAATATTAAAAGAGATACAGAAAAGGGCAACAGTTCTAGCGAAAAAACGGACGAATTCAATACTGCTATTAAATTACCAAAAATAACGATACCAACGTTTTCTGGCCGTTATACGGAATGGATTACTTTTAGGGATTTGTTTGTGTCCTTAATACATAACAATGAGAAAATTGATAACGTTCAAAAGTTGCACTATTTGAAGAGGCATTTGATTGGAGAAGCGAAGCAGTTGCTACGACACATTCCTATATCTAATGATAATTATCAACAGTGTTGGAGTATATTGGAGAATAGGTTTAATAACAAACAATTTTTGGTTAATAATATATTCGCACGATTCTTCGCACAGCGAAATATAACTGTTGAATCTGCAACTAAGCTTAAGCAATTATTGGACAATACTACCGACATGTTACAAGGATTACAAGGTTTGGGAATCAATACAACTTCTTGGGATGCTATCATTATTTATATTGTGTCACAGAAATTTTATAATGAAACAAGGAAACAATGGGAAGCTAAAGTTAGTGAAATAACATTTAGTTGTAATTTATTACCGGATATTAAACAGTTTCACAATTTCTTACAGAATAGATTTCATTCGTTAGAATTTTTAGATACTAAGGGTACAGAAATTTATAAAGATAAGTCATATTCCAAACCTTTCAATAACAATTTTCATTTAGCTCAAATAACTTGCTCCTACTGTAAGGGAGATCATAAAATAAGTTCGTGTAAAGAATTTATTAAATTAGATAACAACACAAAACGTACATTTGTAAAAGAAAATAGATTATGTTATAACTGTTTAGCAAATAATCATAGTGTAAAGAATTGTCGTAACACAACTTCTTGTCAAATTTGTAAAAGGCGACATCACTCACTACTACATTCCAATAATGTGCAGACAAACTTACCACTGGAACCTGTAGCATCACACCAAGTATCCGAAGAGGTTACCACGGGCACATCACATGTTTCAAAGGGAACGAAACATATTTCTTTGCTACCAACGGCAATCGTTAATGTTTTTTCAGGGAGAGGGATCATACCTCTTCGCGTTTTAATAGATCAAGGGTCTCACATTTCGTTTATTACACAAGCAGCTGTCCAGTTACTTGGATTAAAGGGCACAGCAGTCACAGGTAGTTTTTCGGGATTAGGCAATGAAATTAAGGTGGTTTCTAAATCGAAAACAGACGTTTGTCTTCATTCATTGCACTATTCAGACTGCAAAGTTAACGTTACAGCTTTTGTATTAGACAAATTAACTGAGTTATTACCGCCTAGGGAAATTTTTATAGAATCTTGGGCAGTGTTGAATAGTATAAAACTAGCAGATCCAGGGTTCCATTCCCCCAGCAGAATTGATATGTTATTGGGATCGGATGTTTATGGTAACATATTGCAGAAAGGTTTCCATAAATGCCCATCCGGATCACTACTGGCGCAGGAAACAATATTCGGGTGGATTTTAACTGGAATAAACAATAATCAAAATTATTCAACAAATTTGGTTAGCATGCATGTCCAAGTGGATGATATTTTGAAGGCATTCTGGGAAATGGAAAACGAATCACAGATACATGAAAAACTCCTGTCGGAAGAAGAGCAACGCTGTGAGGATATATACGCCGAAACGACAATCCGCGACGAAAGTGGTCGTTATATAGTGAGATTACCTTTTAGAGACGAAAGGCCGGCTAGCCTGGGTCAGTCACGAGAAATAGCACTGAAAAGATTCATGTCTCTGGAACGGAAATTAGTAAATAACAAGCAATTAAGCAAAGAATTTAAGAGAACCTTCGAGGAATATTTGGAACTCAATCACATGCGACAAGTTAGCAGCAAAGATAATAAACAAGGAGTTAACTTACCATACCGCGCCGTAATAAGAGAAGACAAGACTACCACTAAAGTACGGGTAGTCTTCGATGCATCCTGTAAAGGTAAAAACGGAGTATCGTTAAATGATGATTTGATGGTTGGGCCTACATTACAATCCGAACTACGTCATATAATAATGCGTTGGAGGAAATACAAAATCTGTCTTTCAGCTGACATTGTTAAAATGTATCGGCAAATATGTGTTAATGAAGAAGACGCTGATTTTCAACGGATTCTGTGGCGTGATTCATCTGAAAAGGAAATTACTGAATATAAATTATTAAGGGTAACATTTGGCACGTCTTCAGCTCCATACTTAGCAGTAAAAACGTTATTACAACTAGCTACTGATGAAGGAAGCAAATATCCTGTGGTTGCTGAAAGAGTGAAAAGAGATTTTTACATGGATGATTTTATGTCTGGATGCGATGAGGTAAATGAAGCTATTAACATATATGATCAATTAAGTGAATTATTAAATAAAGGTGGATTTCAATTACAAAAATGGAAAAGTAACAATGAGACAGTAATGAATATGATACATAGCAAAAATGAAAAGGTTAAAGGGAGAGAAGAACTTAAAAGGCTGGAAGAAAGGGTTGAAGGTAAAAATAAAATACTTGGACTTACCTGGAACCGAATAGAAGACCGGTTTGAATACGCCATTGAATTACCCGCCGTGTCTGTACCTGTAACAAAACGCAAGGTTATATCCGATATATCTCGTTTATATGATCCACTAGGATGGTTAGCTCCGAGTATAATAAGAGCAAAAATATTTATTCAAAGCATATGGTTATCTGGGATAGGTTGGGATGAAGAATTGCCCTCAAATTTACTAATTGAATGGATGGGCTATCGCGCGGATTTGACGCAACTCACTAACTTTCAACTAAACCGATGGACGAAGTGTAGAGGTGACGACCGTTTGGTAGAACTTCATGGATTCTGTGATGCGTCTAATGTAGCTTATGGCGCCGTAGTATACCTGCGAGTATTGGATAACGACTGTAATGTGGAGATCAGTTTATTATCGGCCAAGACGAAAGTAGCTCCTATTAGACAAATATCGATACCAAGATTGGAGCTGTGTGGTGCAGTACTTTTAACAAAACTTCTTGTTGAGTTTGGTACAGTTTTGGAAATACCTAAAACACAATGGCATGCGTGGACAGACTCCGGGGTGGTATTAGCTTGGTTAAGTAGCCATCCTTGCAAGTGGAAGACATTCATTGGAAACCGAGTGTCGACGATTGTTTCCCATTTGGATAGAAATCAGTGGTCTTATGTAAAGTCGGAACATAATCCGGCGGATGCAGCCTCACGTGGTATCAACCCCTCAGATATATGTAATCACCAACTATGGTTAAACGGACCGAAATGGCTAAAAGATGAAGATATTCTGTACACGAACCCGAAGAACTTGGTTACCAACCTAGAAGAAAAGATTAAATCAGTTCACGTTGCTGTTGAAGAGGAAGTAGATATATGGTCGAAATTTTCATCATTGACAAGGTTACTGCGTGTAGTGGCATATTGTAGAAGATTCCTGAAAAAAGAAAGGAATAAAATACCAAGTCATATTAATCTTCTGAGGGAAGAAATTCATGAGGCATTAGATATAATGATAAAAAGATGTCATAACACATATTTCAAACAGGAAATACAGAATATTAGTAATGGAAAAAATGTAAAACCAAAGTCTAAACTTACCTCTTTGAATCCATATTTGGAGTCAGGCATTCTTCGAGTCGGTGGGCGGTTACAACAGGCTCAGATAAATGAAAATAGAAAGCATCCTATTATAATTGCTCATGAATCACATCTAGCTAAACTTCTTGTAGTCGACGCGCATAACAAAACGCTGCATGGGGGCCCACAACTTATGCTTAATTACGTTCGTTCTCGGTTCTGGATACTTGGAGCCAAAAACTTAGTGAAAGCTTATTATAGAAAATGTGTTACATGCGCTCGGTATCGAGTTCAGAATAAAAATCAATTAATGGGACAATTGCCAGCGGAAAGAATTACAGCAACTAGAGCCTTTTTATTTAGTGGAGTGGACTATGCTGGCCCCATTAACATTAGGGTTTCAAGGGGTCAAGGAAATAAATCCTATAAGGGTTACATATGTCTTTTTGTTTGTATGTCAACTAAGGCAATCCATTTGGAGGCAGTAAGTGACTTAACGTCGCAAGGTTTTTTGTCAGCTTTTAAAAGATTCGTGGCAAGAAGGGGTCACTGCAGCAACTTGTACAGCGATAACGGTACCAATTTTGTGGGAGCGGCACGTGAATTAAAGGAATTGTTCGATCAAGAAAAATCTGGATTTTTACATGAAATATCGGATTGGCTTGCTACTAATGGAACCCAGTGGCATTTTATACCACCTCTCGCACCTAATTTTGGAGGTTTATGGGAAGCAGGGGTAACGTCCACGAAACATCACCTGAGACGGATAATCGGTAATTCAACCCTTACGTTCGAGGAAATCTCTACAGTATTGGCTCAAATTGAGGCTTGTCTTAATTCGAGACCAATAACCTATATAGAAGATCAGGAGGAAACCCTACCGCTGACACCAGGCCATTTTTTAGTGGGAGAACCTTTAATTTTGCCTCCTGAGCGTAACTATGAACAAGTTACACTCAGCTCATTGAGGAGATGGCAACTTTGTCAGCGTATGGTACAACATTTCTGGAAGCGTTGGTCCCAAGAATATGTGTCAGGTTTGATGCACAGGTATAAGTGGAATAAATTAACACCGGAACCAGTGATAGGTGATATCGTCTTAGTTAAGGAGCCAGATTTATCACCCGCCAGATGGTTAATGGGTAAAATAGTTAAAAAACACCCTGGCGTCGATAATGTAACTAGAGTAGTAACATTACGTTGCAAAAACTCATTTATAAAGCGACCTGTATCCAAAGTTTGTGTGCTCCCTATTAAGGATAGTAATGTTTAATTTAGTCTACTTACTCTTGGAATATTATTTGTTTTTTATGTTTTATGTTGCCTCACCTTAGGTTTTTTTTGCTTATGTTTTAGTAATATTATTTTACTTAGTAGTGTTAAGGACTGTTGTCCTTAGTGGGCCGTAATGTTAAGACAGTTTATGTTAATTAGTGTTTTGTTTTATGCCGATAGATGGCCCTCGTCGGTTTAAATGCGAACTATGGTTTCGATTACTTAATCGGGTATAAATGTTTAATAGAATATTGATTAAATATGTGCTGCGATATCCTGGTGTGTTATTTAACGATAGCAAAAAAGAGTTCTAGTCACGGGTGAGCAGTGTCAGAACCTAGCTAGCGAAGATCCCTTAGGAAATTAGGAACAGTGACGATGACGCGAGTTCCATGATTTTTGTTCACCCAAAAAGTGCTCAAAGCGCCTAAAGAAGTTATCACTTCAAAAATATATAAATGATAATTATAATTTAAACAGACAAACCTCAGCTCAACAGAAAAGTAATAATTGATTATTTTACTAGTTTTCCAAGATTGTTTAAGTCAAATTCAAATATATCTTTATTTCATAGGCTATATAGCACTTAAAATCGTCAAAGTTACTAATAACTATCCATCCATCCATCCATCCATCAGCCTTTCGACGTCCACTGCTGGACATAGGCCTCCCCAAGACAACGCCACAACGTGTGTTTCGCTCATATGGGGGATAGTGCCGTAATCGCCACGCTTGGCAGGCGGGTTGGCGATCGCAGTGGATGTTGTTAATACTCGAGAGAGTGCTGCTGCCCACTCCCCCGGTATTCCCTCAGTCGGCTCTTACAACTCCCATGGGTGGAGAGGGGTGGGACAATTCTAAAGCCGGCCCCACACGGCAAAATAACTATCACGAGCGATTTATGCAAGTGCATCCGCAATGTCGCAATTGAAATCGCCACAAGCGGCCGGATTCTGTAATAAGGCTTTTCTTGAGAAGAACTCGGCAAGAAACTCATGAGCCACTTTTTTAATCACCAATTTACCAATTCCTTTGTAAGTATATTACATTTTACCTCCACCATACCACCATCAGACAGAAGGATATATCGTGTGCCATTATATCATCCATCCATCTGCCTACTATTTTCATCCACTGCTTGACATAAGTCCTCCCAGAATAGCGCTACAATTAGCGGCCTTATGCTACCAGTGTTCAATGTCTCTCTGCAGACTAAGTTGTCAGTGTTACACCTCCTTCATGTAAATTGGAATTAGGTTCAGGATTATTCCTAGACATAACTGTTCATAAGTTATACAAGTGGTAACAAATACAATGAACTGCATCGGAAGCGAACCGCTGAGTGAACGGCGCTGCAATCTCTCAGGGGTCGTCTCATCGCAATTCCGATGACTATAAATATGCAAACTCGGAGAGCTAAAATGCTGCAGAGGCTCGATCAGTTATTCCAAAGCGCAATGGTTAAACTAGCCAGGTAATGAATGTCTTTTCAAGGAGCTTTGCTGATGGTGAAAAAGATTCCGTCGAGAGAATCTCTCAAGTCATCCATACATCAGCCTTTCAACGTCCACTGCTGGACATAGGCCTCCCCAAAAGAACGCCACAACAAGCGGTCCCGTCATGGGGAATGATGCCGTAATCGCCAAGCTTGGCAGGTGGGTTGATGATCGCAGTGGATGTTATTAATACTCGAGGGAGTGCTGCTGCCCACTCCCCCGGTATTCCCTCAGTCGGCTCTTACGACTCCCGTGGGTAGAGAGGGATGGGACAATTCCAAAGCCGGTCCCACACGGCCATCTCTCAAGTATTCAGGTCTAATTACATGTTTTAAAATTTTAAAATCATTTTTTTTATTCTGAGTTTTAGATTCAAGGACTCTTGACAGTCCTTTCCAATAAGCAATCATTGTTTGATATAACGGTATATACCTTAGAGCATCTCCGATCTGATTTTGTACTGCGCTATGAGTACACCTTTTTTTGTTAAGGTGGGAAAAATGTACCTAACCGCACACCCCGTAGTTTGGGGCAAGAAACAGGGTAGTTTGGGGCCGTCACCCACTAAATGAGCCCGCCGTGTGCCGTTTCTCCACATATACTGGCGGACCATTGAAATCTATAACATGTCTTCAGTGGTGCACCCTATGAGTACGCCTAGTCACATATTACGCTCGAGAGGTTTATGTAGGTAATTTTGGATATCGAATGTATTCATTTTGTTGTTCTTTTTATTTTGTGTCGTAATGGGCCTTGTGAGGTCACGATCTGGAAGTGGGATGAGCTCGATTCGTATCAGTCTGAGTAATTCTCTGTCATACCAATAAAGGATAATTATGGTATCACTGCACCTTAAATATGCATTTATTTACAACAGTTAGATGGGATTTTTTCCATAAAACCCTTGGGTTTGATTGTAACCCCCGTTTCTCGTTTCTATATTCTATCTAAAATATACAGAGGTTAGGCAACATTTTATCGTCTCTTACTTTCAATAACCAGCCTGTTCTCGCTTATTTAAATATATTCCAACTATCTCGGCGCCCAGGCTCGTTCTCAACACACCCTGTTGTATAAAAAGGTGCACGTTTGCCCACTTATGAAGATGCCTAATATGCACAGATATGTATGTAGGAACAATTGAATTATTTTATCCCTCAAAAATTTCACTTTGAAAAAGAACCAAATTGCAGCTTCTTCATAAACAAAATATGCCTACAAATGTATGTGTAAACAATCCTTAGTACGTACGTTACGTATAGGATTATTCGCTTCTATGACAGAATAAAAAATAGTTTAAGAAAATATAAAATGGTAAATAGTAAGGGTGTGTGTGTGTAGAATAGATATGTGTAGGTACATGTCTCTTGAAAGGTTGTGAGTCATATAAATAAAACGACCGAATTCAGCGAGTACTTATAGGTGACTGTTTGGAAAATATCACTCACGGAATGAAACACAAGAGTAGTATTCCTACCTTGTTAACTCCCGCTAATATTCTATGAAAGGGTGGTACATCCCTGGTTAGGCCGGCACGTGCATACTGGCATTGACACGGCCCTGCCACTTGTCAATATTGGACTCTTAGCCCGTACACAATGGACCATTAGAGACTAACTAATCTATTCTTTTATTTTATAATTCTATAATATAATACCTACTTCTAATAAAGCTATCTCTTTAGACAGCCTTCAACTCTCTACGACAGCCTTGATACCTGAGTACGAAGTTAATGAGGGTACTATTTGATTAATTTAATATAATACTCTCTGTATTAAATTAACATAGCTGATTAGTTACAACACGCGTCACGGAACTAATTGGACACATTATGCTTACATTACATTTTGGTAGGATTATACGATACTGAAAATGGAAAGGAGGATATTCTGTTTATTTTGTTAACAGATTTGTTTTCATTGTGTTATAATATTATAGAGAGTACAAAGTTTGTTTGTGTGGTATTCTCTGAAACTACTGCTCCCATTGGTATATTTTTTCACCAGTCGTATCGTACGTAATTCTAAATTGCTATAGGTTTAATTGTTATATTATTTATAAATAGTGCAAATTATCTAAAATTATAACCATTTTTGTCAATTAAACGTGCATGCCTGAGCTTGTGAAGTCTGCTAGCCTGCACGGGGTTAGCGGCATATACCTACACAGAATATAATTATATTCTTGTAAAATAGATACGGCTAGAAGGCCTCAACAAGACTTACTCTTACATTTATAATAGGTATAAGTAAAGACTATTTCACAATAAAAGTTATTGATTGATGTTGCCATAATTTAAGTTCAATGCATTCATTGGCTCTCTGTCGCCCATTTATAAAAGACAATGCGACTACTCTGTGACAGACATTTTGGCGGGAGCGGCCATGATGGATGACGCACTCGGCAGGTTGAGGTGCGTTCGTTGTTCGCAATTTGTTGTTACAGCGGTGATTGACAGGGTGTTTTGTTGCCGATTACAAAGTTCGGAAAATTACGTAAGAGAAATACCTACAATGGATTTATATAATTTAGCATATCGAGAGCTAACCAAAATTAATACATATATTGCACTTTTTAACTTTATGTCTCTATTTATCATATATTGCACTTGTAAAATAATATATACACACATATCAAGAAAAAAGACTATTTTTAACACTCATGATATTTTTGATGCCATTTTTGTTATTTAAACTAGTTAAAAAACTGTTTAAAAAAGTTCTGTCTTGGACGTCCGTTTGTTGTAGGTAATGTATGTTAACACGATAACGACCGAAATAATTTACTAATTAATGCACGCCTCATGAGCGAAGCGTTGAGGTGGGTTCTACTCCCGTTTTGCACGGAACAACTGATTTTTCAAACTTAAAATGTCTCTATTTATCATATATCGTACTTGTATTCTTAATCCGTCACCACACGGAATAAACGGGAAAACTATTTCTATAGACCAATATAGAAGTAAGAATTAGCGCTAGATGGCGTATAAGACATGAAAACTACTATGTACTTTTTGAAATTACCGCTATCTATGTCATTTATTGAAAAGTACTTAGTAAGAACAATACATTATTAGTTACTTATCAAATAATCAATTTTATTGTGAAAAATGAAGATTATGAGGCGTGCACTTTTGGATTTTCCAAAGTATTTTTTTTTCTTGATAAATGAAATGATATAACAACTGTTATCAAATATAGTTCTGAGCTCTATCACTAGGTGGCACTGCGATATATTACAGCAATTTCTTTCAATGCAGCCCAGCCAGGTTTTATCCATGTGGTGACGGACTAATGATACAAGTGTCACCTCCCCATTCTTTCCCACGGGTGTCATATGAGGCGACTAAGGGAAGTGCACAATCATCACCCATTGCATTACTGGTAGGGCTGGGTACCAAGCGGAAGTACTCACTTGTTATCGAGCCCGAGTGGGTTAGGACCACCATCCCCCGTGTGGCCGGCCATGAAGCACATTGGTGTGTTTTGGCTGTAGCAGGAGATAGCCGTATTAATTCTTTCATTTCATATGAAATGAACAGATATCTGTGAAATGAAATGATGAGCAGTGGTTTGACAATACTCCCGGTATAGTTGAGTCCATGTGTGACAGTTACCATTTACCATCAGCTCGTCAATAAAAAAATATGTTATTCACTGAACTAATCATTTTAATAATTTAATCTTTTTTTTTTTCTTAACCCATTATTATCATCTTACTATTGGATACAGCCCACAGGCCTCCTCTCTGAAAATAACTTTGACCATAGTCTGCTACGCTAGCAATGCTGGTTGTCAAACTTCGAGAAGATCCAAGAGATTTGCATTTTTCACGATGTTTTCATTCGCTGTTAGTATTATCATAATCCAACCAACTTATTAGACTTAAATCAAATTGCATTATCACAAAAAATATCATCTGACCATACTCAACAGGTAAGGCCAAATCAGCTCGAACGTTGCCATAAATATTTGGCTCCTGTACTCGTGGTAACAGATGTAACTTGACCGCCGGCTTGAACTAAGACCTTGAGGTACTTAAGTGGTTTGCTCCAAACTTGGAAATTCTTAGTACAATAATTTTGCCTTTATGTTCAAAGTGGAATGCGGCTGTTTCAAGCAATTCCGAATATTTCTGAAATTCTTGGACTTGACTTGAAGATGGATTCTGGAGTATCTTTATACAAGAAAAGTGGCAAACAAGTATAAGCGTAATGGTAAGCGGTTATCTTAGCCTATAGACGTTAGAAATACTAGCGCTTGGTAATCCTAAAAGAGGTGAAGAATATGTAGAGGGATGAGTCTCTGGTCCACACTTAATGTACTAAACGTTAGAAATACCTACTGATTCTTTTCCAGCCAATATTCTGTTAGAAGGTGATATTTCCCGGTAGAGTCCTCTGACTTGTGTAACGGTAAACAAAATACGAATTCCTCTGCGCAGAAACTGAACCCAAAATACTTGGCACGGGCGTTCGATAATATATAAACCACCCTTTACTGATGATATCGGCTCTTCTTCCATCTATCAGTTGCAGGATATCATCAAGTTCGGTTCAATGGCAGCACAGATTTGTGGCATTAACTAAAAGTGCAGCGCGGAGGAGCCTTATTTTCTGGTCCAGCACATCTTAATCACACGGCGGCTGCTCGAATCCAACTATTTTAATTTAAACGCTTTCTGCTGTCATTTACATAAAATAAAGAGTTTTACAGTCTGGTTAAAAATAAATATAAATTACACAATATAATAAGTAATATCCTAGTGATGATTGAGTGACGATACTGTTTACTTACTTATCATCTCATCACGCCATCTTCCTTGCAGGGTAGGCAGAGAGAAAAGAGTGCCAAAAGGCTCTATTTTTGGATACGACTCTCGCTTCCTCAACATTCATAATTCTCTTCATACGAGTATACACTCGCCGGTTTCGTAGACTCCTGGCTTCATCTTTCTTTATTTAGGTGGATTAAACTTGTGTTATGAACTGTAAGTCAGACATATTAATCCTTATTTAATTTTTTTTTGTATTATTTGTTTTAGGGCTTAAAACATTAAATGTTAAGCCAGCCCCATCATAACCTAAACTAAACAAAACTCACAAATAATATTATAAATTATATATAAAAGTCCATATATTAATCACAAAGGTTTATATGTCGGAGTTGCCAAAATAGTTTAGTTAGTATGAAGAACTGTCGTGTTGAGATTTAAGATGAAGTTTCAGCGAAATGGTCCTTTTGCGTGAAAATTTTTTACCGCACTGCTTACATTTCGCTAAATTTACATTAACTTCATCAAACAATGTCCATATTAAACTAGACTTAGGACGCATTTTCCCAGACTTTTTTTTTTTTTCAGAAATTTAATTGTGAGTTTACATGACATTTTACTAGTTATTATTACTTGTTATTAGTAGTTACAACTAAGCGCGCGGCTGATCTGTCGGCTCGACCGGACAAAAAGAAAAACCTGTCCCAACATGTCTCGTTTAGACACCACCCTATCCGAAACTATGCGAAACTATCCGAAACTTTTATATCGGATTCGGTCAGGGTTACGGATAACTTTTTATTTCGGATATCCGATAGTTTCGGTTATGGGTACGGAGCTCCATAACATCCCTAGTTTAAACCACCTCTCTTTATGCCTTCCAACATCAAACATCCAATCTCTCTACCTCGCCTTTCTTGCAATTGGTGACGCCCTACGCAAACGGATAGAAGATGGAAAGGAAGGAGTTGAATGGTAAGGATAATAAGGAAGGCTTAAAGAGGTTTGGCACTCTCACTCAACATATTTAACACAACTGGAGGAGTACCTATTGTTAATTTACGATGATCTTCCCAGAGCGACACATCATGCTGGGAAAAACACTTGTGAAATTTAAAACAATTGTTGAAAAATAAAAAATTATTCAATTTCAATCCTAATTTGAGTGAATAACAGTTGATTTAATAAAACACTGCAGTTTCTATGAATACTGCAGTTTAATTGCATATATTTTACATTGTAAGTTTGTTCGAAACCCCTACTATTGATATAAACCATTAGAAGGCTCGATAGTATTATATTATTATAGTAGCATTTTGATATTTATTTTAGCATTTGACACGCTCAACAAATAAATTTATTTGTGAAAGTGGAAAAAGAGAGTTTTCGCGATCACAGTAAACCTCTTTTTTCTCCACTTTCAAAAATAATTTGTTCATTGTAGTAGTATCTAGAGATAGTATATATGCAACTGGGGATCGCGACGTCTCCGTTTCGTTCCCCGGGTCGAGCCAGCACAAAGTTATTGGGTTTAACCGTCAAGAAATTCTTAATAGGAGCCAGGAATTATGAAGATAGAGGTATTTTACCCCGGTAGAGGGTACAGAAAGTGCACCTGTGTTCGCGATATTATAGTGCACGAGTGTGTGTATTCGAACTAACCACTTGATTTTAAATTACGATACCCCACTATGGGGTAGTCGAGAAAAAAACACCCTAAAAAAGATTGGTTCAAGATTTTATTTCACAACTTCGCTGGCGTGACATAAGTATATTCATGCCAAATTACAGCCCTCTAGTATAAAGAGACTCTGAGCTGGCTGCGGAAAATCCTAAAAAAGTATAAGCTTCTTAAATTATTGTATTGTCATCGGTCCTTGATAACTGTACAAAGTTTTAATTTAATCCAACATTTTGAAGTGGGACAAAATCACGTTCAAACATTCCGTTTTTACATCTACAGAAACATAGATTCAGGTGAAGCTAATAGAAATGTGTTAAAAAGACCGGTTACCATTTAGCCTTGCTAGCAAGAATATCCGTTTTTAATGTGGGAAGTACTACTCTCCCGCTAAATATCAGCCTAAAGTGACGGTAAGTATTCCTACTGTTGTATATTGTACGGTGAGTGAGAGTGCTCTTCTCATACTGTACTGTGACTTAGTTACCCGGTTTTTTCTGGCGTCTATAGATTACAGTGACTTGTTTGCTATCATGAAATTAAAAAGAAAATAACTAGTGACCCGCCTCAGTATCACACAAAAATATTTTTAGGAATTTGAGGAAATACATCTCTTTATATTTACACAACTCTAATGTATAATATGTATTCCGTGTAGCAAGAGATAGCCGTTTATTCTTTCAGAAATGAAATGGTGAGCAGCGGCTTCACAATAATACTCTCAGTATAGTTGAGTCTATGAGCGACGGTTACCACTTACCATTAGGTGGGCTCGTCTGCCTCCATAAACAATTAAAAAAATACCACAAGTATATTTTCTATCTATCTTATCGTGTCATGCATGCTGTGCTCACCGTTGAAGTTATGCACTATGAATATCTGCCAGTATAAAAGTTAAACTGAAGTATTTGTTTATAAATAAATAAGTATGTATCTTTTAAGGTATTGTGTCACTATTTAAAATTAGTTTAATTAATATATACCCTTTTGGAAATTAATCTATAGGAAAGTGAAAGTATAGAATCCATTGCGTAATTTTAGTAGAAAGCGACCGACGCAGTTCGCAGTCAAATATAAAAAAGATTTTATTTGTACCTTGAAATGTTTATGCGAGTAAAGAAAATTCACACGTCGTATATAATAGAACAATATCGTAGGGGCAATAAAATCTCAGTCGTTGTGGCCAGGAGTCGAACAATAAACAGTGGGGCGACATCCGGCCACCGATTACCGTTTCCGGACGAACGTTGACCTCACCGGACGTACGTATGAAATAGTTTTTGCGTTGTTCTATAATTTAATTTGATAGGAATTGTAAGTTACGTGTTATTATTATTTTGCTTCTTCCGATTACGGAAGCAAAAAAGTTAAGATGTTGGTTTCGCATTGATATCTGTATCGGATTTTGATTTAATCGGACTATTAGAGTGGTACAACACATTAAAACAACAAGCCTAAAAGATTTTCTCCAGTTATTCTGAAATTTTCCACGCTAGTGCGAGCAATAAGACCCTGTCTAACTGTTAAGGTAAAGGCAGGACTTCCTTTGGATCGAAGCAGCATTGCCCTAAAAAAACACTGCTGAAATAAAATGTCACAAACGCTAGACTGGTTTTTGTGGTGCATATTAAAAAAAATATTGACGGATATTTTCACAAAATGTCGTCTAGTCCCAAACTAAGTTTAATGCTTGTACATGGGTACCAAATTACGGATATAATACATATTATATTACTTGTTTTTTTTTTATAAATACATACACATAATAGATAGAAAACACACATTTTCCAGTTTACTTCAACAGACTGCTAGATCGATTGAGAGTATAGAGAGTCTGCGTTATTCATTTGTTATATTATGTTTCAAGATGGCCGATTTTTCTCGTTCCAGCCGCTTTAATCGTAGTTAGTCAAATTTGAACTTCGTTAACAATGAATGTATTATCGAGATTAGCAGCCGAGAGCAGTTGTCACCATGGCTGAGTTGGCAAAGCATCTGGACAGTATTCAGGAGATTCAGGTTCAAATCCTGCTCGTGACTGTTATTTTCAATTTCAAATTTTCCATTTTGTGTTTAATGTATATGGCTAAGCATGTCAAATGCTAAATGTATATATATATATATATATATATATATATATATATATATATATATATATATATATATATATATATATATAAAAATCTAAATATACACATATTCTCGAAAAATATTGAAAAGTCAGAGGTGCCTTAACCTCGGACTGGGGATCAAATTCGATGCCACTATTCTTCCGGTCTTTGAGTTTGCCACTCGGCTATCGCTGTCTACATTGGTTTCTAATTACTGGGTGTAAACATAATCATTCTCAGTTCTTTTTAAAGATAGGTTACTATTGCTTACAGATGTTACCAATACCAAGAACATCACTCGTCTATTGTTAACCCCAGGGAAAGGGATAGGAGGTGAAGTACCTCATCGGATATAGATATCTCTTTATCTACTTTCATAAGCAAGCAGATGCGAGCAGGATTAGAACGCGCGTCTTTCTCATTCCCGGAAGGAACGATATAGACCGCTAATCAGGATTTCAACCTGCATCTCCTGGAGCCAGATGCTTTGCCAATTCAGCCATCGTGACAACCGCTCTCGACTGCTAATTTCGATAATACATTCATACTTAACGTCTTGGGTGACGCCTGCGCCATCTGTCGGAAGTATTTACGTACATTATACTTAATATACTTAATTTTACAATTAAGATTTTACCTAATAATGACGTAGCCCTATAAATATTTAGATATTTTTTATATATATTTTTAGCATTTGACATGCTTAGCCATATACATAAATCTATTTCTACTTTCAAAAATGAATAAATAAATTTCTTGTCAAACAGTGAATCATTGTCTAATAGGTTCCAAAAAAGAAAATAAAAATATTAATATTTCAGTGTTCAAAAGTAAATATGCAAAAGTACAGTTCATTTGAAAGCCTTAAATATAAAGCTTTTTAACTGCTGTTAATGGCCTTAAAACTTCTTTTATAGAGGTTGGTAATGTGGAAATGTGTTTACAGCTCAATCTTGATAAGAGACCCTTTTTAAATAGCGCCAATAAAGGGAGTAATTAACGAAGACTTAAAGCCTACTTTTGTGTATAGATGGTAGATTAGCAAAGGTTTTAAGTCATAAAAGAAATTACTTCTAATATGGCGTCTTAGAATCGCCCTCAGCAACCCTTACTACCTATTTAAGTTTAAGCATTTCTAATTAATTTCTACTTCTTTTTCTTTTTTTATACAACGTGGGTGGCAAACAAGCATACGGCCTGGTTGTGGCAGAACCAGGCCATAGGCATCACTCGCGCGTCGCCATCTCCAAGGAAAGGGCTTATCCCTTTCCTTGGAGATGGTGGATAGGAAGTATATTAAGAAGAGGATATATATATATATATATACCTATCCTCTCCTTAATAAAACACTGAGGAGACAAATAACTAAAAAGAGGATAGAAAGGATAACAAGGAAAGGATAAGGTTCGGGCCTCCGGCACTCTCACTCACCATTCGAAACAAAACGGTAGGTACTACTACGGTTCACGCTGATATTGTGTGAGAGGGTGGTACTTCCCCGATCGAGCCGGCCGTTCGTGCTGGGGTAAGCAAGACTACCACTTCTAAAATCTTCAATAGAATTTATGCAAGTTGTCTTCCAAAATAGGTATGTGTTATCGGTAATTACATACGGAACATAGACGTGGTCCCTAAATATTAGGTACATACACAAATAAACACACGCCTGTTTTCCAGAGGTATAGGCAGAGACAAAAGAGTCCTATTTGTAATAAAGTGGCCCTCTGCTACTATTATACTGATGTAAGCGACGCAGGACCACCCGTTGTGATACTCTATTTGAAAGGAGTACAGTAAACAATAAAGATCTGAAAATGAAGCTTGTTGAAAGCCTCCTCGACATCCAAATCCGAAAAATAACAAAAAGTCATTGTCTTGCTTTTCTCAGCATGAATGGGTACTTCCTCGGTCAAAGTAACATTCTCTCACAGAAAATATGTGTGAAGTTCAAGAAGTGATAAGTTATACCACTACTTTTTATATGTTGACTGAAAGTGCCGGAGGCCCTAACTCTTTGTCCCATCCCTAATGTCCCTACTGTCTATCTCTTTATTTCTTCTCAATTATTCTTCCTCTATAAGAGTGGTCTTATCCTTGGAGTTAATAATGCGCAAGTGATGCCTCTGGTGTTGTTATCGTCTATAGGCTACGGTAACCGCTTAACATCAGGCGGGGCGTTTACCTGTGTGCTGCGCTTATAGTATAAATCACGTGTTAAAAACTGATCACTTCAATCAACCATTATCTATGTACCGGTAGAAATACAGGCAGTGGAGAGGTACACATTATTATCATAATATGTATTTTTATTAATAAATTACGTTTTTCAAGTTAATCATAAAATATTATTTTTTTAATGTACACTCAGCGGGACAATTAACCGCGCACCATTAATTTTGTATAAAATTACTAGAGTGCACTTTTCGCACGTTTTTTTTTTGTGCTATCTAATAGTTAACCTAATTATTAGTATTAAACTAATTAATAGTGCTAGCTGAGGCTGCGGGTGGATGGACGGGGGAACGTCCGCCACCCGCAAGGCCTCCCGCGAAGGTGCGACGCTCCGTGTGCTGATGCGTTGCTCAGTAGAGGTTACCCGAAAGGGTAAGCCGCCGGCGGGCCACTGAAGTAATCCAACACAGTACCAGTGGTCCGTCAACATAGGTGGAGAGATGGCACACGGCGGGTTTCTTTAGTGGGTGAAGGCCCCACACTACCCTGTTCATTGCCCCGAACGACGGGGTGTGTGGTTAGGTACATTTTTTTCTCGCCTAAAACAACTAATGTAACTCGACTCTGAGCACGACTTTTTAAATTGTCACAGATATGTTCAATCGGATTTAGGTCGGGACTTAAAGGTGACCATGGTAATCTTCGAATCCTGATCTCATCCAGGTACTCGGTCACGATTCTTGCGATGTGTGGCTGAGCATTATCTGGCATTAACATGAATTCTTCCCCAATAAATGGTGCAAATGGCATCACATGAGGTTCTAAAACCTCCGTGACGTATCTTTCTGCATTTACACCATCTCTTTTAAAAATAACCAAGTCCGTACGACGATCCATACGAGCCCCGTAAGTGATGCCACTCCAAATCATTTTTGAGCCACCTGGGTACCCTACACTAATACATGGAGCAAACATTCATTTTTGAACCTGTAGACACGCTGGCTACTATTAGGTTGACTTATTGATATCCGGGATTCGTCTGAAAAGAGCACATTCTTCTAATTTTCCATTGTCCACTGCCTATACTCACGAACGAAAGAAAGTCTTTCTATCCGGTGGCTTGCGAGCAACTGTGGCCCCCTAGCAGATCTAAAAGTCACGTTCTTCTAACCTTCTTCTGACTGTACGTCCACTCACAGACATATTCCTGACTTCTCGGAGTTGATGACGCGCTTGAGTTGCCGTCATGAACCGGTCTCTTAGGACATTTGTGACAAGGAAACGGTCATCTTGAGCCGAAGTACACCGTTGGCAACCTTGATCTGGTTGTCGTTCGTAAGACCGTTGCTCCCGGAACCGCTTAACTGCATCTCTCACAGTCATAGGAGCTACTCCTAAGATTCGTACTACGCGACGTTGGCTAACTCCTTTGTCAATCAAATCAACAGCTTGTGCCACTTTATAAAATACTTAATTTTTACTCTTATAAGAGTCCATTGCGTGGTTTGTTTAGCAAAACTTTACCGATAAATCGTTACATTTAAAAATAAACACAAATTGTTTACTTTCAGAGCAAATGAACAGTATTGATGCTTACGCGACAAAATGCAGAATAACTACAAAGAATGAATTTATCCACATTTTACCATCATTCTTATGAGTTTAAAATTTTAAGTGGTTAATTAGCATTTTGTTCGCTGTATAAATACCGTAGAATTATATAAACACTTAAGTTCGAGTACTCAAAAACTTAAAAAGCGACAAACAGGTCACTTTAAAAGGGTGCGCGGTTAATTTTGCCGCTGAGTGTAGATGACTACTAATTTTAAATTAAATAAGCTCCATCTAACGTCGCAAATTAAAACTGTATGCCAAATACAGATGGCGTTATTCTAAAATAAAAATAAGCGCATGACGTTCATCCTTGAGTGAAGAGTTAATTCGGTCATTACCATCAACCACAAGCCGCGTTAAGGATTTTCGTTCCAAAAAATCCATACAGCTTACTATTTAATTTTTTAATTGTACAAGTTGTTCAAACAAAAGATGCTTAGTAAGTAATACTTACTTACTTATCATCACGTCATTTCCCTTGCGGGGTAGGCAGAGAGAACAGAGTGCCAAGAGGCTCTATTCTTGCATACATCTCTCGTTTCCTCAACATTGATAACTCTCTTCATACAAGCTCGCCGGTTTCGGAGACTCCTGACTCCACCTTCCTTCAATACATGACCAATTTGGTCTAGGTAGGTAAGTCTCGGTCTCCCCCTGTACCTACATACTTCCACTTTCGCTTTGTTTATCTTCTTAACCAGTCGCTCGTCCGGCATTCATTCCACATGTCCGAACCATCGGAGCATTCCCTTTCGCATCTTTACACCAATACTCTCTTTCATACTACTCGCTCTCTTACGTCATTGTTACGAATGCAGTCAGTCAGCCTTAGTAAGTAATGGCATATTTAAATGTGTTTACTCGTACAAAAAACAATCAAGGAATCCATCCTTGAAACAGCAAGAATAATATTTACATTCCATTATGGCGTCTTTTTAAACAAATCGATAAAATAAATAAAAACAGCTTCAAGAACACTCGAAAACATTCAATAAAGTCACCTTTTACGTAAAACAAATTGTTGTAACAATCGTCATGGGATGAATGCTCAGGTGGAACGGAAAAATTCAATTTCAATACAACGCAAGTCTAAATAGAAAACTCATAAACCGCTTACGATATATAGAAATTTTATTACACCCTTACTTTGTTGTAGTATGGTGCAAGAAAACTTTGTGCTTATTATAATATACTGATACGCAAAAAAACCTGGGGAGACCAAGACTACCTAGACCAAATCGGCCATGTATTGAAGGAAGGTAAAGTCTCTGATACCGGCTAGCGTGTATGAAGAGAAATATGAATGTTGAGGAAGCGAAAGATGTATGCAAGAATAAAGCCTTTTGGCGCTCTGTTCTCTCTGCCTACTATAGAAATCATAGAATAATAAGAAAAAATAATATCCTAGAGACATTGCAGTGCCATATACGGAGACCAATTTTGTGAATCAATAACGTCTAGGGACCTACTCTACATAATTATAGGTACATAGTGAAGTAGGTAGATTTCTGAAGTCAATCAGGAATCACGGCAGAATCTAGCATAATATAAATATGTCGCTCTACGGCACAGAATGCTATTGCCACAAACGAAATTCCGTAGTAAAGCCTTTCATGAGGAGAACCTGGCAAAAAACAAACGCGCTACTTTTTAAATTGCCAATTTGTTTCAGTTAAATATGATTTCTTATATCTATAATGGCATGAAAGTTGTTGCAACCAAGATAACATACTAGTATAGAATAACATACTAATAATCAATTTACGTTAAATAAGCACAGAGCCCATTCTATATTAATAATTATTAATATAGAATGGGCTCTGTGCTTATTTTAATGTAGGAACGTAAATTTAATCTTTAGTCTTAACTTTGTTATATTTATACAGGATGAATCGACTTTCCTTTGCCACAAAATTATCAGAAGAATTACTAAAAAAAAAAATAGGCACTATCCCCGCAGCGCCGCCATTCACCATCATCATGTCGGACTACCAACTTTATTTTTGGTGGAAAAATGTTTCTACCACACATGATGTCATTCGTGGTTAGTGTGCTTTCGCTCAGTACCGTCTAGGATAAGACGATAAGAAAATGATTTTGGCCCTCCAATGTTCACTCATCGACCTAAACAAAACATTTTTTTTATTAAATAATACTCGGTTTGAGTATTTGCCTTACTTAATTACTTTTTAAGGATATTTTTCTATTATTAAATAAGTTAAGAGTACTAATTTATATAAGTTCAATTCATCAAACAAGTCCCGGTTGAAGCTAGTCATATAAAACCAATCATAGTCAAGTCAAAGTCAAGCCTTAGTAAAGTGGTGGCGACTTTACTTAGAAGCTACTATGTAGTTTCGGAGGCAACAGGAAAAACACGTTACGCTGCAGTACATCACTTATCAATACTTATCCACATCCATAAATAGTTAATTAGCAAAATATCACCACTTTTACACATTAATATTTAAAATAACACAAGTTTTAGAAAATAAGGTAGAATGACGTCATGATTCCTTCATGTTCCCGCCAAAGCTCCAAAAACATTATTAATAACTTTATCCCGTACATCATTGATGCAGTAATTTGCTTTATTGTGGTGAAATCGATAAAAAAGAGTACGCCCAATGGCATCAATGTAACCGCACATATTAGTCCACATTAACCTGGCATATAAAAGCTACTACGTACAGTGAAGTACAAATAAATATCACCAGAGAGCGCTGTTAAAAAGCAACGATAAAGTTGGAGTTTTATTCGCATGAGTATAAACTTCATGGTCCATTAAACTTGCATTGGACAGCTTTATTCATTTTTGTGGCGAGTATTGTAAAATCCATGCGCAGTGTGGAAATTAAGAAGAATTTAATTGCTGAATTGTTTTATATTGCAAAAGGTAGGAAAAGAGCTTATGGTAAGTGCCACTTGCGCACTCTTCTGGCAGCTATTTATGTACAGTGCCGTAACTGACGAGGACTTCAATCAGCGAGTAACCATTTTAACCGACTTCATAAAAGGAATTGTATTTTGTTGCCTAGTTGTTCACTTGCAGTTCGAACGAGCGAGATCAAGCAGCTTTCGCTCGGCTGGAAATCAGATGGGTGACCAAAAAGTGACATCTATTTGTGGAAACCTATCCTCCTCAGTGCTACGAAATACAATGTAAGCAGTGAGTCCCGACTGTCCTCCTGTCCTGATTACCTCCTGGCAGTCGTTATAGGTTTTCAGTCCTGAATTTAATATAGTCAGATATTAAATCACGCCAGTTTTTCCTTTAGTTGGGGTTATGGAGGTCAGATAGGAAGTTGCGCTCCGTTTAAATACTAGTGGGTCAGCTAAAACCGAACAGATCAGTAGGCGACCCCAACAAAAAAATATTAAGTTAAGGCTAGCTCCCTAACCTGATGATGATATACAGTATACCTGCTATAACCTTACGGTGTTGCTACAGACTATCTTAAGCCTGTGTGCTCTACGTAAGAGTTCCTTTACCTCTAGCAGGTTTGGGCCTCCATAACTGGTGGACCCGTTTTGGGCCTAGCTCAGCCTCATCGAGAGCTCTTCTCATAGCGGCCTGTGTCAACGGATACCAACCAACAATAGGAGATATTATAGTGCGCTAATTTCTGCGCAAACACAAGTGCACTCTCTGTTTTCTTACTCTCTAAACCCAATTGTAAGATATTCCGACATGACTGAAGAGAGACCAGGCATGAACAACGGCTTAATACGGTTTCTGAGTCACAGAAGTAAAACACAGCTAACTTTCTTATTCCAATCTGTTATTGAGAATTTCTTGAAGAAAAAACTGATTAACTATTTACTGGCCTGACGCGAGATTTGAATCCATGATTTCGTAATCAGCAATTACATAAACGAGGAAAAGGAGGATCCTACGAGTATAATATGTTCGCATAATATCTTCTGTCCACTTACAGAACTTACACCAAATCTTTTTAGTCGTTCAAATATCTTCACAAATTATCGCATTTATGATGTAAGTAGTAGGATTTTTACGATCTAGAAATACTATGTCACTTGCCACAAATAAATGTCACTACTTTTATATTCACGTATATCACACACACTAAAATAAAATAAAATTTATATGCCATTTAATCTCCCATCATTGTAGTTGATCGAAGTTTTTAATGGTGAACTTTTCATTCCATTTAAATGTACTGGCGCATAACCACTATTGGTGCGGCAATTTCATCTACTTTATTTCAATTATGAACTCTTTTGAAGTATGGTAATAAATATTTACATATATATGAGCCTACATTTAATTTCACATACAATGATGCTTGTTAGCGGTGGAAATTGTGGATATGCAGTATACCACTGAAGTAGTCTTAAAAAATATGTTTTTGACTACAATACTTTCTGATATTTACGCGAATGTTACACATTTTGAAATAAAATTCGTTTACGGAATCTATCGCGTTTACTTGATTTTACTACTATCCCGACGTTTCAGTCAGGCGTTCCGATCAATATATTTAATAATATAAACTAATAACCAAGATTGTCTTCTTACTGGTAGTAATTGGTAGTTTATGGTAGAATTTTTGAGCACTAAATAAAAACAAAAAAAATTAGTTTAAAGAGAAGTATTATACTCAAATTAATATACTAACTTAAAGTCTCATACATTGTAAGCATTAAAAATTTGAAGTAAATATTTTAATTGTGTTTCTAAACGAATATTAGGTGGGTTAAAATAAATAAACCAAAAATTTTGTAAATTCATATACGAGTACTGTGGGTAGATGAGACCGTTGAAATAACATATTAGCCTTGGACGTCTACCATCTATGTCCACCCGTGATCATGAATGCTGTAAAGTATTCGAAACGTCGGGATAGTAGTAAAATCAAGTAAACGCGATAGATTCCGTAAACGAAGTTTTTTTTTTTGACTACACTTTGATCAGCTCTACAATCCTTACTTCCTCATCGTTATCCTTACTTCCTTACTAATATTATAAATGCGAAAGTGAGGTTGTTTGTTTGTTTGTTGCGCTTTCACGTCGTAACTACAGAGCCAAACATGTAATTTTGGGTCATACGTAGTACGTAGGTATAGCCTTTTCTTTCGTTTTTTTTTTTATTAAGGCGGGAAAAAATCTTCCTAACCGCACACCCCGTCGTTTGGGGCAACGAACAGGGTAGTGTGTGGCCCTCACCCACTAAAGAAACCCGCCGTGTCTCTTACATTCTTTCAGTAGTCACGCAGGTATAGCTTGGAGAAAAAATCTTCATCCTCGCAATAATTATTGCGTTAACTATTGCGTAACGTTTAATAATGAACTTATACCTAGATGGCGGTATTAATAACGAAGCTCCTCTATAATAGGTACAACTGAAGTAATAAAATAAATATGTGAATGTCTTGTTAATTTATAATCACCTATAATTTTATTATATTTTTTCCAAATGACAACACCTGCACAGAGGAATCGCCCTTGTATCGCGGGGGACCTTACAAACATACAATTTCATGGATACAAAGTACACTCAGAGTCAGAACAATCATTTGTGGATCACACAATCAATGTGTGGGAATCGAATCCACTACACTTGGGCAGGAGACCGGTATCTAAACCATTTCGCTATCTGTGCAGTCAATCTGTGTATCCTTCTTTAAATCCGATTCTGAACTCCAAGTCATGAGCAGTAGCTAATCCAACCATAAATTGTTGGTATTACGCTCCATTTTGAAATAAAACTACGTTTACGGAATCTATCGCGTTTACTTGATTTTTATGCTATCCCTAAAAATCAAGTAAACGCGATGGATTCCGTAAACGTAGTTTTATTTCAAAATGTGTAAAATTCGCGTTAATGTTAGAAATTAATTATTACGCTCCATCTTTCAAAATTGTCCGTGTGATGATAGACTAAGAATTTAAGTGTCACTACTCCATTATTTTGCGCGTTTGTCGTACGAGGCGACTAAGGGAAGTAAGCAAGTATCACTCCTTATAGTACGTGCGCGTTTGGTAACAACATGTTATCGGGCCCGGGCAGGTCGTAGGTACCATAATTTTCAGACCATGAAACACCTGACCGTTGGTCAGTGTGATGGCTTAGCGGTTAGAGCACTTCCCTGGATTGCAAGAGCCACAGGTACCGCTCGCACTACAGTTCTCTTATTCCACATTTCATAAATAATTTGTTCTTCGTGAAACAACTAGTTGTGTTTTGGTTGTAGAAGTATTCGTTCCCTATCTGACAGAATGAGAAAATAGTGTGTAAAAGTGCTCAACACTAACGTCCATCATCAACACCACTTATCATTAGGATTAGGTGGGCCGTGGCTCGTCTGCCACGATAAGCGATAAAAAAATACTCATTTTAAACTACAAAGAACACTAATAAACTACCTGAAGACCTGCTTCTGTTGTGTACATTGTTAGTATAAACTTTACGCAGATTCAGAGAAGCCCTAATTAATAGACTTGGCTAGATAATTTAAGTTAATCTCACTGTTACAAACTTTCAGAGTGGTGCTTGTTTTACTCGGCTTGAAGGACCATAGCTACCTACGTACGTAGGTTTACTGTATTGTCTAGTATCTACGATAAAAGAAAATACGAAACAAAAAATGTTACTAATAAATCTAATATTATTTCTTCTTATAATGTGTTGGCATCAGAGCGCTAAGTAGTTAACTTAACACTGTAATGATGGGAGAATTTTATTAAAGAGTTACGAAATATACTAGATACTATTATGAAATCTATCGCATGTAATCATTAATCTATAAATTTGACACACAATTATTGTACACGTACATATATTTCCGAACCCAGAAAAGTTGATACATAGCCTCCATTTTCTTTTTCAAAAAAATTTATAGGTAGTTCCTGTTTCAATTAATTCTTGCATAGAAAAAAAGTAACCATAAAGTGACGTATTCTGAAGTTTACGCAGACAAACGCGCATAAGTTTTAATATTTATTTAATTTTAAAATACTTATATCATTACACATTGCAATAGCGTGCTTATCCTAATACATTATAATGTACCTATATTACTTTAGTATTATATACTCACAGAGCTACAGAATAGGTTCGACTCACTCGCTGTGTTGAACCTCGGCCCGCCAAATATTGTAATGTATTACCAAGTATAAATTAATACGTAGATAAGGTATACTTATATACCTTTATTAATTGAAATAATATTTTTAAGCCACATCGAATCTAACTTGGAAGGTACTTATTCTATTTTAAGCTGCCTAGTTAACCTGTTTTACAAGTAGGTACCAACAACTGATATGGTTTGATTAGTTTCCTATCTAGCCTGTGTGTGTTTGTGCGAATTAGTTATAACTGATGTGGTTTAAATATTTTTAAATCTTTCTTTGGCACACGAGACATCCATAGATTGAACCACATACGTACCATTTTTATGGAAATATGTTCGAAAGCATTTCACAGTGCCCCGCGTACTTACCTTACTGCGGCGTGCTTGCGACTTTCCAAAAAACTAGCTATCAATTTGGCCACTATATTTGGCTCGACATACGTATGTGAATCATCTTTCTCCAAGATGAATTTTATGAAAAACAAATATCGTTCGAGATTAACGGACGCCCACCTAGAAGGCACACTATGAATTTGCTGTTCTTCTCGAGAACCAAACTATAAAAAAATGGCTCAAGACCGTCGGTGCAGTTTCATATTAACTTTAGGTCTTGTGTTTTATAATTCAGAATTTTATTTGAAATCATATAATAAATAGGTAGCACTTAATTATTATCAGTTGTTTTTTTTCTAGACCTCTTTAAAATTTTCCCATAGTATCCGGACCCCACTTAAAACTACTTCAGGGGGCCCTAGATACTAGCAGTTTTGGACGCCTTCGTCGCCACATGTACCTGTGCAGAACACAGGCTCACTTGCACTAAAATGTCTGCAAATAATAATATATATTGATATAGTAGCGTTAATCAAGATTAATAATATATATAATAAAATGAAATATAAGCAAAATTATATCAACCGGTGTTCAGCCATTACGTTTAGTTAACATACAAATATGTAAATATACAAACATTCACATTTATAGTATTAATAAAGGAAGGATTCGCGTAAATACCAGAAACTATGATGTTTAAACAACTCTCGACAATTCGTTTACTCTATCAACCAAATCATCGCGTTATTACCCCAATCCAGCTCAACCATAAAACTATTTCTTTCTAGACAAATAATCCCTATCTTAGAGAATATCGTCCAGATATAGCAGTGAATACTCGTAAAGTTTATTTTATCTCCTTGTCTTCGGCTAATGTGTAAGATAAATCTGAGACGACAAAAGACCAGCTTCGGGGGTAGTGCGTCACATAATTTACTTTTATGACTCCATCAGGTCGGCCATATGATGAACGTTTGGAGGATTCGCGAGTATTTTGCGTCTGTTAAGATCTAAATAGATGAGTTTTTTCATTAAGCTTGTTAAATTTTACATTGTGTTTATAAAGTGGATGTCAGAACTATATATCTCTATACAAAACAATAAAATTGAAGTGTATTCAACACTAAAGAAAAGTTTTTCGAGGTTTTACTTCGGGACGCAAATGAGAGCGCCTGGGGGCTCAAAGCCTCCCCCTATCCTCTCCTTAGTATCCTTTCTATGCTCAACTTATTACCCTGCCTTTCCACCTCTTATCCCTTTGTTTGGAGGTAGGATCGTGCGAGTGATGCCTCTGGTGTTGCTAGCGTCTATAAGTTACGGTAACTTCCTATCACCAAGTGGGCCGCGAATGCTTGTGTGCCACCCACATTGTATAGAAATAAAAAGTATTTTTTTTATAAATAAAATATTAACCTGTCTAATTGAGTACACTGTGAATAAAATGGAATAAATGTCTGACCATCACTCATTGATATTATTTTACATATTCAGTTAATCCTTAAATAATAAAATTACAAAAACAAATACGATCACGTTCCTATATAACTAAAAATGGCAACTTATAATAACTCTATGTGATCCAATCCCTATTTCCACATAAATGTGTGATAATAAGCCATTTTGTCTCCCCTAAAACCTATTCAAATACAGGAGAAGCAGCAATGAGGTACGATATCATCAGATTACTTCACATTTAGCTGTTCATAACCATACCTATATTTCTTGAAGCTAAATTCCTTTGCATGTATTTTTTATACTTATAGAGCCTTTTGTCCGTGTGGTGACGGACTAATAATACAAGTGTCACCATCCCATTCTTTCCCACGGGTGCCGACACGGGAGACGACTAAACGAGGTAGTGGAGTGGGACTACCCACTTGGTATCGGGCCCGAGCCGGTTGGTACCACCATCTCCCGTGTGACCGGCCATGAAGCACATCATTCCGTTTTGGCTGTAGCGGGAGATAGCCGTCTATTCTTTCATATCAAATCAGTGAAATTAAATTGTGAGCAGCGGCTTGAGAATACTCTGGGTATTGTTGAGTCCATGAGCGACGGTTACCATTTACCATCAGATGGGCCGTGGCTCGTCTGCCACCAAATGCAATAAAAAAAAGCCGTCTCCACAGAGGAAGTACCCTTCATTACAGAATACCGTCATTAAGAAATATTAAATATTCCAACTGTTTCGTTTTATTCAAAGAATGAGAGCGCCAGATGCCTAATCCTCGGTTGACAACATATGCGTTATGCCCGTGATGTTATCCATAGGATAAGGTAACCGATTATAAGGCGACTAAAGGAAGTAAGCAATTATCACCCATTGCATTACTGGTAGTAGCTTAGCCGTACTACCAGTAATGCAAGGGGAGTACTTACTTGGTATCGGGCCTGAGCGGGTTGGTATCACCATCTCCTGTTGACCGGCCATGAAGTTTATCGGTGTTTTGGTTGTAGCAGGAGATAGCCGTCAAATCTTTCATTTCATATATGTGAAATGAAACGGTAAGTAGCGGCTTGACAATACTCTGGGTGTAGTTGAGTCCATGAGCAATGGTTACTATTTACCATCAGGTGGACCGTAACTCGTCTGCCACAATACGCAATAAATAAAAAGAAAATAAAAAACACATGGGACCTATTTTTAGGGTTCCGTACTTCAAAAGGAAAAAATCTCTAGGAACACTCGTGTGTCTGTCTGTCTGTCCGTCCGTCTGTCACAGCCAATTTGCACCAAACCCATTGGACCAATTGAGTTGCAATGTTGTATACACACATATTATCTAAACTGGTGAGCCAAATACGGACGTGTAATGTAAATAAATTAATTTTAAATACAGAGGCCACTTTTAAGGAATAAATTAGAAAATTAACTATCACTATAGGTAGGTACCTATTGCTATATCGCATAAAATATCAAATGAAAGGGCTCGTTGTGAGAATCTCAAATATATATTTTTCTTTTATAATATTAGCTAAGATAAATATTTTTGTAGTTATTTAAAAATATAGGCGACAATTGACCATCCCCCCTCCTATCTCTGAAACTACTGGGCCTAAAATTTGCGCAGAGCGCATTTACCGCCTAAAAAATGGGGGTTGGAGAGCAAATATGATATAGAAAGTAGGTACCTTTATCGTTGGGGGTACTTTTGTTACTCATCCAATTAATTGTGTGTTAACAATATCGTGTTAATATTTTCTCCCGGTATAAACACTTTTTTGCCCGTTCAGAGTGTATTCTCCAATATACTTACAAGAGTTAGATGTTGTATAACATAATATTGGTTTAGTTAATTACACTAACAATACAGCTTCAAGCAACGATAAGTAACTGTCGTAGAAGATATCATAATAATTAATTAATTATATTATGTACAAGCCTTTGCATATGCCGTAGTGTACTAAAACACAGTTGTAAAAACAGTGTTTTAGTTAATATCACATACAATATGGTACCATGATAAAATGTATGTAAATTTTTAAACCTAATCAAAAGTTATCAATCAAAAAAGTTTCATCAAAAACCGTTTTGTAGTTTTTGCATGATGTGTGTGCAAACAGACAAAACTCCTAAATTAAATCCCAAGGAATGTTTGTATTTCACCGAAGGAATGTAACATAGTTCCAGTGACTCGCCAATAAAGGCAGAGAGACGGCACACGGCGGGTTTCTTTAGTAGGTACGTCCCAAAATTATATGTGAAAGTGAAAAAAGAGCGCTTTATTGCACGCAAAATTTTTAAAATTTTTGTCTGTTCGGGTAGTACGCAATCATTGGGCTAGCCGCCGCGCGGACCAATGAAGGGAATATACGCGGTACCAGTGGTTCGCCAATCACGGGCGGGTGAAGGCACACGGTGGGTTTTTAGTGGGTGAGAGCCCCACACTACCCCGCTGTCTCCCCGGGCAGTAGGGTGTGCGGTAGGGACATTATTGCCCAACAACCAAAAAAAAAAGTACGCAATCACTACTAGACGGATATTTATGAAACTTTTTTGTTTGATAGCTCTTGATTGGACTTAAAAACTGTTATATACTCGTATATTATCCCGCTACTATACCAGGAACCTGAGATATGACTTAAAAACTAACTTTTGGCTGTGGTGGAGCCGCGGAAAAAGGCTAGTATTTTGTAATTCCCTTCTATTCTAACGGAACACCCGTGTTCAAAACAGTGAGACATTCATTAACACAAAATGTAAAATTGAAAATAACAGTCACATAGTTATATAAACGAGTAGCTAAGCATGTCATGCTAAACAAAATTACATCTATCCATTCATCCATCCATCAGCCTTTCATCGTCCACTGCTGGACATGGGCCTCTCCAAGAGAACGCCACAGCAAACGGCCTTGTGCCACTTGCATCCAACGAATGCCTGCGACTTTGACCAGGTCAGCAGTCTACCTGGTGGGAGGCCGTACTACGATCCGCCGTCCGATACGCAGTCGCCACTCGAGAACCTTTCTTCCCCAACGGTTGTCGGTTCGTCGAGCGATGTGGCCTGCCCATTGCCACCTCAGCATGCTGACCCGGTAGGCTATGTCGGTTACTCCCGTTCTCCTACGGATTTCCGTATTAGGTATCTTATCCCGTAGAGAGATCCCAAGCATAGCCCGCTCCATGGCACGCTGAGCGACTTTGAGCCTTGATATAAGGCCAACATAAAAAATTACATAAAAATACCAAAATAGAGACATTAATTCTTAAAATTGGATTTGTGATTATGTTACTCGCTCACACGCATTTTTCTTATCTCTCTATAGCTGTACGTCCACACAGACAGACTCACGGGCAAAAACTAGTTTACAAACTAGGGAACTTCAAACGCATGTCGTATTCACGATTAATATTTTTCCCGTGTTCAATGGACCGCATTATTTTTTCCTTGTCTCGTAGTGACGGCATGTATCACCGCTGAACAATTGTTGTCGACATGTGTAAACATGTCCATAACTTTGTCTACAAAATGGGTAGAATTAATACATCAGAATATTATTTGTGAATAAACCACGTGTTTCTGATTTATTTTCTGAACTGCGGCAAAGCCAAAAAGGAGGGAGAAGGATTATGTATTGCATCTACACAGTGTATGTATAAAAGTTATATTTATGTAACTGGAAATAGCTAATCAGCTAAACTGATTTTGATGAATTGTATGTCGCTGGATTTGACTTTATTGCGCAAGGGTCACTGAGGTATACGAAACATAAAAAATCAATGCTTATATTTTGATAAATCAAAACTCCTTTTTAAAGGTGATTACAAGAATATTATATAAAACGTGTGACAATGTTTAAGTACATTAAACACAAAGTGAAAAATGTGAAATCGAAAATAACAGTCACGAGCAGGATCTGAACCTGCATCTCCTGGATACCGTCCAGATGCTTATTTTGATGTTGTTTTCGATTTCACATTTTTCACTTTGTGTTTAATGTATGTTGCTAAGCATGTCAAATGCTAAAAATATATATATAAAAATATCTAAATGTTTAAGTAATTTGCGTCAACCCTGCAAGACCATGCGATCGGAATGGGGCCAAGACTTAGGTTCATGCATTTCTGTTTCTGCAAAAGTCTTCTGGGATCGATTAATCTCGCCGTTAAACAATTTAGTTTGGCGAGTATAAAATGTAATTTTAGAGCTTAAGAAATTAATTAATAAAAAAAAATAGTAGTTTATTTGAATTTTGTTTCCAACCCCTTCCCATCCCACAACCTCATGCAGTCGGGGACATCTTAAATTTACCAACACTTATTGCTAAAGAGATTAACACGTTACAATAAAACTCATGATTAGTATAGACACGGCTTTGTTATATTAGTCTGTTATATTAAAAGTTTATACAAAAGATTCATAATTCATAATTCATTTATTCATAACAAACTATACATTTGTGTTGAATTTGCGCACATATAAATAATAACACCACATACATTTTTTTTTTTCAAAATAGCAATAAATTCATTGATACTATTTTATAACCATTATTATAATTACTATATATAAAAATTAAACAACAAATGTCATAACTAATATCAATTCAATTTCTAAATAACCATACTATACTAATTTATAATGTCAATTTCTAAAATAGCTACTTAATTGTCAAAATTCGTAATTTAGCATTGTTTACTTTGTTATTGTCAACATTTTATGATTTATCAGTCAAATAATCTTCGACGCTATAGTACCATTTCTTCATTAAAAAGGATTTTAATTTATTAGATATTTGATTAACTCACCGACATTCATACGTAATAATTGTAGATCATGCTTAGATAACATATTAACAAACATATCTGATAATAACATTATTAGTAGTTATGTAGATCATAATGGTCTAGCTGATGGACATGCCGGCCTGTTTTTTACAGTGGCTCTGGAAAAAGTTAAATATGTGAAAGATCGGCCGCATTATATATACTTAGAGAAAAGGATATACAACTCGACAAATAATACGCTTTTTAGAGATAGACTATTGACACTGATGACAGGCATAAATACGTTTATTCATAAAATCAAAGAATTACATGAAAATACTTTCAAAAAGCAAGTAGTGAAGTACAATGTACATAAAAGAAAACAGTCGTTGTGGTTGACAAGGGGTATTAGGGTATCAAGCAAAACAAAACGATTTTTAGGTACTATAAATAAAACAAAATGTGCTCGTTCAGTTCTTAAATACATGGAAAATTATATCAGAATATACAGGATGGTTGTGAGCTGCGCTAAGAGAAACCAGGCTAGAAAACAAATAAATAAAGCAATCAGTTCCAATAAAGCGATATGGAAAATTGTTAATGATCGAAGAAAAACGAGCAGGGTCTTTGATAATAGGAATCTCACACTTAAAATAGATAATAAGATTATAGATGATCCTCACGAGATTGTCAATATATTTGCAAAAAAAAATGAAAACAAAGTGTTTTTTTGTATGTAACCTTGTGCCCGCTGTTAAATACCTTTGTCAACATGCGCCCAGAGAAGAAAAAAAAAAGATTTTTGATAAAATTTCTCCAACTGAAATCTGCAACTTACTTTATGACATGGATAGTAAAAGTTCTTTTGGACACATGACAAAATACCCATTAAGATATTCAAAAACAATATTAATAGTTTGGCTAAACCGCTTGCTCATATGTTTAATGACTGTATTATGCAGGGAATATTTCCTGACCAATTTAAAATTTAGATATTTTTATATATATTTTTAGCATTTGACATGCTTAGCACTATACATTAAACACAAAGTGAAAAATGTGAAATCGAAAATAACAGTCAGGAGCAGGATTTGAACCTGCATCTTCTGGATACCGTCCAGATGCTTTACCAATTCAGCAATCCTGACAATTGCTCCTGACTGCTAATTTCGATAACACATCATACTTAACGTCTTTGGGTGACGCCTGCGCCATCTGTCGGACGTATTTTCATACATTATACCGACCAGGTAAACTTAATTTTACAATTAAGATTTTTACCTAATAATGACGCAAACCCTTTAAATATTTAGATATTTTTATATATATTTTTAGCATTTGACATGCTTAGCACTATACATTAAACACAAAGTGAAAAATGTGAAATCGAAAATAACAGTCAGGAGCAGGATTTGAACCTGCATCTTCTGGATACCGTCCAGATGCTTTACCAATTCAGCAATCCTGACAATTGCTCCTGACTGCTAATTTCGATAACACATCATACTTAACGTCTTTGGGTGACGCCTGCGCCATCTGTCGGACGTATTTTCATACATTATACCGACCAGGTAAACTTAATTGTACAATTAAGATTTTTACCTAATAATGACGCAAACCCTTTAAATATTTAGATATTTATATATATATTTTTAGCATTTGACATGCTTAGCACTATACATTAAACACAAAGTGAAAAATGTGAAATCGAAAAAATTGAATTGGTAAAGCATCTGGACGGTATCCAGAAGATGCAGGTTCAAATCCTGCTCCTGACTGTTATTTTCGATTTCACATTTTTCACTTTGTGTTCAATTTAAAATTGCAAAAGTTCTGCCAATCCACAAATCAGGTTCTAGAACGGATCCAACAAATTACAGACCTATCTCTTTGCTCCCCATTCTATCAAAAATATTTGAAAAGGTTATAAAAAAGAGATTAGTTAATCACCTTAGCTCTGAAAATGTAATTGATAGTCAACAGTTCGGATATCAAAAAAACATAGGCACCGTTGATACTATTGCATCGTTACTGGATAGTATAATTGTCAAATTAAATCTCAAACGCAAAGTAGCGGGCCTATTTCTGGACCTTAGTTCCGCGTTTGATAATGTAGATTATCATATACTACTAGCAAAATTAGAACACTATGGTATAAGAGAAAATGTCTTCAAATTATTTCAGTCATATCTAAAAAATAGAAAACAATATGTAGAAATAAAGCGAATTGTCCAAAATGCGTGAAGTTTTGCGAAAATCAGACTTGTTTATCATAAAACGGGGGGTGCCTCAGGGATTAATCTTGGGCGCTGTTTTCTTTCTCATTTTCATTAAATTTTTATATAAAAAACATTGTGCCGCAGGCTGACCTAGTAATTTTTGCTGATGATACCAGTGCAGTCATAGACGGAGAGAATATAGGCGATCAAAACTCAGCCATGAACCTAGTTTTAGTAAAAACCGAATTGGAAGCCGTAAAAGAGTATTTGCGACAACAGGAAGTGATAAAACATTATCAGGAAGGTAAGACCAATCATAGAGGGATAAACGAGTGTTACCTTGCTCTTTCAAGAAAATACTATTGGCCCAAAATGAAAGACGATATCTCTAAATACATCAATGAGTGTGCTATTTGCGGACAGACAAAATATGACAGACATTCAATCAAACCACAATTTAATATAGTACCTCCAGCTACAAAACCTTTTGAAATTGTACATATGGACTTATTCACAGCACAAAATGAAAAATACCTAACAATAGTAGACGTCTTTTCTAAATACGGACAAGCTTACTACATAAGAGATGGGACCGCATCAAGCATTCTACAAGCGGTATTAAAGTTTTGCACCCATCATGGGCTTCCATTAACCATAGTTACAGACAATGGTAACGAGTTCGCCAATCAGTTATTTTCAGAATTTATTAGACTACATAAAATTAATCATCATAGAATTTTAGCTCACTCCCCTAACGATAACGGAATAGTTGAACGTTTCCACTCCACACTACTAAAACACTTACGTATACTCCGATTACGTCAAAAGAACGAACCAGTAATTAAAATTATGCCATACGCAATATTAGCTTATAATAGTTCTGTACACAGCTTTACTAAATGCAGGCCCCATGACATAATAAGAGGACATTTTGACCCCAGAGACCCCCTTGACGTGAATATGACTGAACATCTTATGCAACAATATGTTTTAACTCATAGAGACCAAATGAAAACTGTATATGACCTTATTAATAGTTACACTTTGACTGACCGAACTAATATCATGCAGAACAGAAACAAAGATAGAGAACCAGAAGTTGAGTATCACCCCGACCAACAAGTCTTTATAAGCAACCCAGTGGCTAGCAGACAAAAACTAGTACCCCGTTATACCCATGACACTGTGTTAGCCGATCTTCCTATTCACATATACACGTCTAAAAAGAAAGGCCCCGTAGCAAAATCCCGACTGAAACGTACTCCTAAGACACCTAAATTGTTACAGAACGCTCCTGATAATGATTGTACACCCAATACTGGCGCACGAGATAAGACTTGAGAGCTTAGACAAAGGACCAGGACTATTACCTTTCAATCTTGGACAGGCGAGACTTATTACACATTATCACTCTTTCCTACAATATATTGAGACTACCGATATCGAAGACAGACTTAACTCCGTAATAAACCAAATTAGTTACTTTAAAAACAAATTAGATAGTGAGACTTATGCTTTATATGAAATCCAGATAATGCACTTATCCGATAAGGTAAACACTATAAGTTCTCAGCTTAAAACCCTAGAACCTAGCCGTCCTAAAAGAGGTCTCATTGACGGACTAGGATCAATAATTAAAAGTATAACCGGAAACTTAGATCATACAGATGCCCTATTATATAATAACGCAATTAAACAATTAGAAAGAAATAATGACAAATTAGTATCAGAGTTGTACAAACATATTACTCTTAATAAAGCCTGGATGACCCGACACAATGAAATATTGTCGGACATCATAAAAAACCAAGAAAGAATTAACTCTACCTTAGAACTTCTTATAGATGAGGATATTACTACTAAAATCGACTTTATTCGAATAACAAAGTTCGCACAGCTTTTGTCACTTATTAGCGATAATACAGATGATTTACTTTTAGAAATAAATAGGAGAGAGAATACATTAGCTTTTATACGTGCATCGAGCACACATCATAGTTCGTTAGATATAGATACCCTAGGTAATATGATTAGTAAGTTAAAGTCAATATATAGCTCCGAACATATATTAGATATAGATTTAAGAGAATATTATTCCATAATAAAACCCGGTTACTACTATACAGAAAAGAGAATAGTTATCATATTTAAAGTACCAGTAATTTCATCAGACATTTTTAATTTATATAGGTTGGCAATAGTCCCAAATAAATTAGGATATACCCTTATTCCTCCCTATCCTTTCATTGCAACAAATGGAAAAGCTTTCAAGTACATAGAGGCAGAATGCCCGAAGCTCAGCCAGTATCATGTCTGCGAAGAAGGATTCAATCATCATCTGGGAGATCACTTCGATTGTATACAAGAACTCATCTACAACCAGGCCCTACACGAATCATGCATACCGACCAAGATCACTTTAACAAAAGAATCCATGGAACGACTGGACGACCAACGCTACGCTCTAATCTTTCCACAACCTACTCGAACAGAGCTTCACTGCGAACGACAAGAGTTTATCTTTCTTCACGGCAGCTATCTCGCTACAATCCCTCAACACTGTTTACTGCGAACTAAAGAATTCACAATTATTAACATCAATAACCTTATTAAAGGGACAGCCGCTGAAGATTACTGAAATACCTATAGAACGAGAAGCAACCAAGGCAATTATTCCTCATTTAAAACTGAACTCCGTTAATCTGTTAAACCTACATGAAATTGAAGACAAGATTCTCATGCAGCATCCGACACAATTTGACGGTATCAAGATCGAAGACTCAATTTATCACACAACTATACCATTGTATGTCATACTCCTATGCGTAACCGTACTGACGATTACTCTCATTATACGTCGGTATAAGATTTGTTCGATGTTCAAGAACTCAAAGCAACGCGAAGAAAATCCTGAAAACCATCATTATGAAGACACAGAATTACCCAATAACCAGAGACAGATTCCAGCAACATTTTCGCTCAAAGTTCTCAAATAGTTGCTGGTCTAAGGGGGAAGGTTTTACGCAAGCTACATACACCAGAACTGCTGATCCAGAGCCTCATGTATGTCATCAACACCAACTTCCACCGATGACGAAATTCCTTCAATCAGCAATACAGGCGCCTCGTGCTGCCCTACATTGCACAACCACCGATGTCGAAACTCCACATCAGCCAAATGGTGACGCGTGTCAGAATCGCTGAGTCCATGGAAAGTGCTAATGCCCATATTTCTTTTACATTATTGCATTATATAGATTATAGAATCACTTCGGTACTAGCATCGTTCGAGTATAGACATAAGCCCTAATTGTAACTTTAATAATTTTAATAAATTTATTTTACTTAATTTCGGTTTTTTTAAGTCCTCCGGCTGTCGAATTCGTAATTTGCGTTGTACATGTATTTTTAATGATAGTGTTAAGAATTTCGCGCGTACAGCATGTCGGTGACGCGAACTCTTTCCCCGTTACTAATAAACATTGTATAAGTTCCGTATTCAGTGTTTTGTTCCGTTCTTTGATAGTCAAACTGTCGTATTAGTGACAAAGACAAAACACTGAATGACTATATTCAGAGGTTATACAACGTTTATTAGTAAGGCAGTTAAGGTCTTACGTGACTAGAATTCACCAAAAGTGCCTATAGTATTCTCCACTTCAAAAAATTTGCAAATTAAGATTATATTTTGACTAATTTAATGATTTTTTAAAAATCAAGGCTTCTAAAACCAAAACTATCTTTTGTCATATCAATTGATAAAATAAATAGCAAGTTAGAAATTAAAAGTTAGTCAACGCTTATTATGAGCTGTGATCTCATATTTTATCCATAAACGAGAATCTTAGTAGGAAGCGATCCGTTTAGTAGTTATATGAAGCGAATATTCCCAGGTTTAACTAGAACGCACACAACTGTGGTTAAACGACGTTCGGTATTGGATTTCCACTTCAGAACGTATTATAAATTTAATGAGAGTTCGATTTTTAAATTCGGTTTTCTTGGTACTTTTATCAGTTTTATTTTGGGTTTCGCTAAACAATAGTAGGTAGGTACTTTTAAATATATTTTTCTCTAGAGATATTACACCGTTCCTTTAATAGTACCATATAAAATTGTAAATTGTAATGTATTGTACCTACTATTTTAAATGATCCAAAAAAAATCCAAGCTGTCATGAGGACTGCCGACAGAAGTGAAAACTTTAAACTATAAACAAACAGTTGTTACTTTTGCATATCCAAATTAATTGTTAAATTTTAAATTAAAACTTTGAAATCAAAATTAATCATTCATTCATAAAAAAATAATTCAAATTATTATTTAAATTATTATTTTTTTCATTCACAGCTGGCTTAGCGCATTAAGTTATACTAATAGGAACTCGTAGTGTTATCGTTAACACGTCACGTGACCAAAGTGTTCGGTGATGATGACGCGAGTTCCATGATTTTTAAACACAAAGTAAAAAATGTGAAATTGAAAATAACAGTCACGAGCAGGATTTGAACCTGCATCTCCTGGATACCAGATGCTTTGCCAGTTCAGTATGAAAATACTTCCGACAGATGGCGCAGGCCCAAAGACGTTAAGTATGAATGTGTTATCGAAATTAGCAGTGAGTGAGCAATTGTCACGATTGATTAGTTACCTAAGGTTATCAAGCAGTAAATCAATTGATCTGTGGTGGCATAAGCTCAACACAATAGATTTAGTTGTAAAAAGATGCGCCTTAACAATGGGCAAGTAGAAACCTACAAACCTACCTTTTGTATGTATCACGAATTGGGTATATTACATTTTTTTTGCTATATTTATATGAAAGAAAGAAAGAAAACTAAGTTTTATTGTCACGAATCTCAATTAGAACAATATTACATATTAGGTAAAGCTAAACATAACATAATTACATGACAATAAGGTGCCCATTCAGCAATATTGCTGCAGTGTAACGTAAATTACACTGCAACGCTGATTTTCTTCTTTCTTTTTCTTCTTTCTTCTATATGGCTTATATAAGTAATTTCTTCTATATGTGTGTAGATGTGTGAGTATGTGTATGAATGTATATAATATATGTATATGTAGTGTATGTAATTATTAGTTACCCATTTATTTTCGCGTCCGTGTACCGCTTGTGAGGTTCTCACTGAAAACCAGCGCTGCGGTGTAATTACGACTACATCGCAGCACCAAGCTGAGTGAGGTCCCTCGTTGACACCGTTACGACGTGCAACTTTCAGTTCTTTTAAAGTATTTTGTAAATTTGAAGTATTTTGTAGGTATGATTTTTGTCTAGAGATAAGTTATTTGTATGTCGAGACTTTGTTAATAAAAGTGTTTTCTTTCTTTATTTCTTTCTTTCAATGAAATATAAACGGCTATCTCCTGCTACAGCCAAAACGCAACAATGTGCTTCATGGCCGGTCACACGGGAGATGGTGATACCAACCCGCTCGGGCCGGATACCAAGTGAGTACTCCCACTTGGTACCCAGCCCTACCACCAGTCATGCAATGGATGATAATTGCTTACTTCTCTTTGTCGCCTCATACGACACCCGTGGGAAGGAATGGTGTGGTGACACTTGTATTCTTAATCCGTCACCACACGAATGCTAAAAATATATATAAAAATATCCAAATATCCATGATTTTTGTTCACCCACAAAGTGCTCAAAGTGGCTAAATAAGTTTACACTTCAAAAAAATGAGGTTATTATGTTTACCCTGACCTTTTTTTTTGTATGTATATAGGACCACTTTATTTCGCCCTCATCTCTGTGTGTGCCAGTATGCGTGATCCTTTCTTGGTTGATAGTGTACTACCACAGAATAGATACTAGTCCTACGGACAGAAACGTCACTTCCATTAAAACTTGTCCAAAATCTCTACAATATATACAATATAATAGCCTACAAAATCTTAATAATAATACTAATTGTTCGTATCGAGAAGAAATGTACCTTATATACACAGAAATACAGTTGTTTTGCCCGCCGCATGATCCTCGGGCAACCGCGTCATTCAACAAATGCGCTAGGGTTGCACCTATGATGATTTTACTACATCACGCTATCTCCCTTACGGGTAGGCAGAGAGAACAGAGTGACAAAAGGCTCTGTTCTTGCATACATCACTCGCTTCCTCAACATTAATAATTCTCTTCATACACTCTCCGATTTCCGCTCGCCGGTTTCGGATACTCCTAACTCCACCGACAGCAACAAAGCTGTCGTTTATAAAACTTAAAAAAATATTTTTCTAGTAGATTGTATTTGATTAATTTTTATATCATTTTAAATGTTATTTTCAAGTCGGATTATTTTTTTATACATTGTTTTTTTTTATTGATCATATGCGTTTAGAGTTCTAGCTCTGAATTTTTTGGTTATGTAATTTTATTGTCGAAATACCCTAAATCGCGTAAATAATTTTATTTTCATCAATACTGCAAGCGCGAGCGCTTAGGCGCACGTGTGACAGACTTCTCTCATAATACTTTCTGATATTTACGCGAATGTTACACATTTTGAAATAAAGCGTGATCATGAATGCTGTAAAGTATTCGAAACGTCGGGATAGTAGTAAAATCAAGTAAACGTGATAGATTCCGTAAACGTAGTTTTATTTCAAAAAGTCTTCTGTCAGTTGTACCGTGGTCGGTACGCGAAGCGGTAGGCATATAACTCGGGGCCTTGAGCGAGTGATGTACGCCTGGTACTACTATGTAGCTTACTACCAAAGTGGTCCCATAAGTAGAAGTATAGTGAGGGTCTGACGGTGGGCGCTTGAGATAATTTGAAATGAGGTTTTTACAGACTTTATTTATGTTGAACTACTCGTAGATGCCAGCGACTCCAACCGCGTGGATTTTAGTATAGGTACAAATACTTCATTCTGTGGCACACTAATTAACTCACTGCAAAAATTTCTAGGCCCGTCCATCCATCCATCCATCAGCCTTTCGACGTCCACTGCTGGACATAGGCCTCCCCAAGAGAACGCCACAATGAGCGGTCCTGTGCCGACCGCATCCTTTTTTTTGTGTGCTCATTATGGGGGATAATGCAGTGATCGCCACGCTTGGCAGGCGGGTTGGCGATCGCAGTGGATGTTGTTAATACTCGAGGGAGTGCTGCTGCCCACTCCCCCAATATTCCCTCAGTCGGCTCTTACGACTCCCGTGGGTAGAGAGGGGTGAGACAATTCTAAAGCCGGCCCCACACGGCTAGCTAGGTATCCCAAAGGAACTATTCATTTTTCTGGGACAAAAACGAGCCTATGTAATTTTCTGTACTCCAAACTGTAGTAGTAAGAAGGATTTGATATATATAATACAGTAGTAAACGTTATAAATTGTGGTGGTCGCATTCCTCATATAAAAATAAATTGACTCCTTTCATGATGATTGGTTTAGAAATGACAGCGTAAAAGCGTTACAAATAAAAAACGAACAAACTTTTCGCATTTATAATGTTATAGTAGGTAAGGCTTTCAAAAACTACCCCATCCTGTGGGGTCACTCAGTTTTTTTTTAATATTTGTTTTAAGGCATTGGCAGAACCATCAGCCTAACAGTAACTTATAAACATCATTATTCTCTAAACACAGGTAAGATTAATTCATCAAACAAGTTGTAGTTGAAGTCAGTCATATAAAGTCAGTCAAGTCAAAGTCACGCTACAGTAAAACGATGGCGACCTTACTGAAGCTTCTATGGAGTTTTGGAAACAACAGGAAAAAACACGTTATGTCGCATTACATCACTTGCCAGCACTTATGCACATACACAAATAGTTAATAAGCAAAAGGCCACCACTTTTACACATTAATACTTGAAATAAGACAAGTTTAGGAAAATAATGCAGAGCGACGACATGATCTTCTTCGTGTTCCCGCCAAAACTCCGGGTCTCTCAGAGGCATAGCCCATAGAGCACCTTGGTATTTCATCGGCAGACGTCACCAGCTGTTTTCCTGCCAGCCTGTTTTCCTTACGATGTTTATTTAACAACAGTGATGATTTCTAAATCATTTAGAAAATTCTAAGGTAATGTATCTGTCTGTCTGTGACGAACAAATTTTTTGTTCTTTACCTGTAAATAATAATAAATATTACTGATAGTGTTATTATGTTAATAAAATATTAAATTTAGTTTAACAATGTATATTTACTGCAGCTATTAAACATATTGTGTTGCTGTTGCATAAAAGATGCTTTTAAACTATAAAATATTTTATGAGCTGCTTACCTTTCAAAAAGTTCAACTTTCCTAGAGTTTTCAAGTTCCCTAGAGTTACAAGAAAATAGTGCTTTTGAAAAACATGCACGAATATACACTATTAGCTTATCGAACCAAACTTAGGGCACGGAGATTTTATACTGTATAAATACTTGTATTATAGAAAGGATCATTCGTTACCAAGCGGTCCTGAGGATGCCTCGTAGAGAGGCGAAACACGAGTCGAATTTGCTTTCCGCATTTTGTGGAATATTTCACCTTGTGGTTCTGAAGTTCTTGCCACATCATATTTGGTGAGTTTTTTTCATAGTTGTGGATGCTACCTTGCTATTATCAAATTTCGTTCTATTTTTTTTATACTACATGGGTGGCGACCATGCATACGGTCCACCTGATGGTAACCGGTTACCATAACCTATAGACGCTAGCAGCACCAAGGTATCACTCGCACGTCGCTACCTCCAAGGAATTGGGATAGGAGATGTATAGGAAGGAAAATAAGGAGAGGATAGGTAGGATACTAAGGAGAAGATAGGAAGGATAATAAGGAAAGGATAGGGAGGGGATTTGGGCCTACGGCGCTCTCACTCACCATACGAAAGACGTAGGCAGAACTACCGTTGTCTTTCGCTATTTTTACACGCTGATCTTTCTTTCCCTATTTTTTATTTTATGGCAGTCTTTGGTTATTGCGCGCAAAAAGTTAAGATGGCCGCGATTGACAATAAGCGAGTATGTGGTGGGCTCTCCCCCGAAAATATTCATTCTATAATAACAATGGACTTCCGCCAAGTGTCGTCTTATTCAATTAATTAACTGTATAAATATCCAATTGTCTGCACAGTTTGCGCAATAGTTTAAATACCGACCTCTCATGTCGTGTATTTCGTGCCCCACACAGGACTATTCTTTGTGTGATCCAAAAATGGTTGTTCTGTGTTTGAGTGTGCATAATATAATTATGTCCTTCATTTAATATTTGTGTCGTGCAATACTGAACTTATTCCTGTAATGTTGTTCTTTTTTATACTACGTAGGTGGCAAAAAACCATACCTATATTACTTGATAGTAAGCGGTCATTGCCATGTCATTTATTGCTGCCATACTGAAGTAGCAATGGGCAGGCCACATCGCTCAACGAACCGACAACCGTTGGGGACGAAAGGTTCTCGAGTGGTGACCACGTATCGGACGACGCAGCTTAGGAGGCGTCCCCCACCAGGTGGACCGACGATCTGGTCAAAGCCGCGGGGAACCGTTGGATGCGGTCGGCACGGGATCTCGTTGTGGCGTTCTCTTGGGGAGGCCTATATCCAGCAGTAGACGTCGAAACGCTGATGGATGATTGGATTGCGTATGTTACAGTGTGATAATATATATTATATAGTAGCCTAGTTGTGAACACACAGTTCGAAAGATTGATAAGGTTAAGCAACTTCACTCACAACTATTTGTGGACACCTGACCTCCTCCGTGCTTCGGAAAGCACTTTAAACAGTGGTTCCCGGCTATCAAATAACATCGTGGTAGACGTTACTGGTTGTAAGTCCTGGAAAAAAATGTGACTTCGGTCTTATTCTAAGGTCGCACATTTCTCCTTAGTTGGGTCTTGGAAGTCAAATAAGCAGTCCGTGTAAATTTTAGTGAATCGTCTAAAACTGAACATTTTGGAAGTCCTACAAAGTTTGGGATAATCCTAGGAAGATGATAATATTTGTCACTTGGATATTGTAGCTTTACAACGGAGAAATAATTTAAAACCAATTCAATAATTTCAGAGTTTATGGATTACAAACAAAACTCTCATCTATACTCGTACATATATTATTGCTAAAAATAAAAATAAATATTCATGGACATTTCACACAATGCCCTCTAGTCTAACTTATAATCTTAACGTTTGTGCTATGTGTACCATATTACGGATATAATACATATATTACTTTTTTTTTGTAAATACATACATACCTATAATAGATAGAAAACACCCAGACGCAGTACAAATATCTGTGTTCCTCACACAAATAATTGTCCTGAGTGGGAATCGAACCCACGACCTCGTGCACGGAAGTCGGCTGCACTACCGACTACGCCACGAGGTCCGTCAGATCCGTCTAAAGAAAATTGAATACTTGCGTAGTGAGGTACTAATACTTACGACAAAAACCTCGAGACCACAGCTAGCGCAACTCTGCAGAAACGTTGAGGTTCGTCAGAAGGAAAGTTTGGAAACGGAAAGCCTTATTATCCTTCATATCCTCGCCTTAGTATCTTTTCTATAATCTTCTTATTATACTTCCCGTCCACCTCCTATCTCTTTTCCTGTCCGTGTGGTGACGGACTATGAATACAAGTGTCACCACCCTATCCTTTCCCGCAGGTGTCGTACAAGGCGACTAAGGGAAGTAAGCAATTATCACCCATTGCATTACTGGTGGTAGGGCTGGGTACCAAATGAGAGTACTCACTTGCTATCGGGCCCGAACGTCGGTACCACCGTCTCCTGTGTGACTGGTCATGAAGCACGTCAGTGTGTTTTGACTGTAGCAGAAGATAGCCGTTTATTCTTTCATTTCATATCTGAGAAATGAAATGGTGCGCAGTGCTTTAACAATACTTTCAGTATAATTGAATCCATGAGCGACAGTTACCACTTACCATCAGATGGGCCGTGGCTCGTCTGCCATCAATAGCAATAAAAAATAATATAGCGACGAGTGAGTGAAGCCTCTGGTATTACATGTAGGCTACGTTAATCGGTTACCATCAGATATATACCATATATTAAAATAGCTTGTTTACCACCCACGTACAATAAAAACAAGCTATGATAAGTAACATACACATATACAGCTTAAACTAATAACATATATTATCTCTCCTTAATTTCACCATAGTCTGGTAGAAATAATACAAGATTAGTAAGTAATGCGCGTGTAAACATTAGATATGTTGTAGTGAATACAAAAACCACCCCTTAGTGCCAATGGTAAATAAATATCTCTTCCAGAGCAGGAATAATCCATTAATCTTAGTTGCTTTTTATAGGTTAAGTTCCCGCGGCGTGGAGGCGTCCAGGAATTCCAACATCCCATGAGTACAGCCGCTGCTGCCGGCATCTGACATCAAAAGCCTGTAAAAGTCATCAGTCATTGTTTAAAGGAGCACATACGACGTTTTATTATTTATAACTGAAACATAGGGTTGTCAAGCAAAATTATTTTCAAGTAGCCTTTTTTATCGCTGTGGAAATGCATTTACGTATATCGCTCCTGTCGGTGACAGACGGCCGGGCTATGTGGGTCTCACCGGGTGCTCAAATTAACACTCGGAATACTCAATAAAACCACAGCGCCCTCTTCCACGCCTGTTAGGGAGAAAGGGGTAAAAAGGTTATATAATTATATTGTACCTACCTACTCCGACGGTTTCGAACTAGCCTGCACTTTGCAGCTTCATCAGCATGGACTTCATTCAGAATCATCTGTATGCCAAACTTCATACAAATCAGTGCAGCTGTTTATGCAAGATTTAAGTACATTTAGATATGCTATCCTATTAGATTTAAATTAATATGTCCTAGTAGAACCCTTCATAATTTCGGGATAGCAAGTAGTCTATGTCTTTTCAAGGCTAATGAGTATGTAATCAACATTTTATGATGAACGAACAAACGCACTTTCGCATTTATAATATACCTACTAGTGAACCCAACAGACGTTGTCCTGTCCGAACATTGACGTTTCGTTTGAATGAAGCATTTATTTTAGCTACTAAGGATTATTTTCATAATAATGGTTTTGTTGTTAGGTAGGTCCTTGGCGCCACCTATCGGGTCCAAATGTGAATCTAAACCATCCCGGTACATACACAAACATACACAAAAAAAATTGTCAAGATCGGTCCAGGCGTTTAGGAGGAGTTCAATTACTAACACACGGACACAAGAAATATATATAATAGACTAGCGCATTACCCGCAGCTTCGCTCTAGTCATAGTCTGAAAGATCAATTTTAAATAAGATTTACGTAAAATGAGTACCATTTACGGTATTGAATATTTCATATTTTCTTTTTTGCTTTCTTTCTAAAGAAAGCCATGTTTAAATTTTGACGATCCCTTTTTTTTGTTAAGGTAGGAATAAATCTAACCCCACATCCCGTCGTTCGGGGCAAAGCACAGGATAGCGTGGGGCCCTCACCCACTAAATAAACTCGCTAAGTGCCGTTTCTCCGCCTATATTGGTAGTCCACTGGAACTGTGTGACATTACTCCAATGGTCCGCCCGATGGCTGACCCTTTCGGGTACCCTCTACTGAGCGACGCTTCCGCCCACCGGAACGTTGCACTTTCGTGCCAGGCCTTGTAGACGGCGAACTTTAAATTTTCACGATCGTAGCCTCAGAAGTTTTGGTTGTGCGTTGATATGTCAGTCACTTTTATATATATGTATATTGAAGTAAGGATTAGGATGATTATTTCAGGATCTATGACGTTACATTTTTATGTTAATTACGGGGTTGTTAGCATTGTTTTTGAGAGTATAGAGTCTATTTTTTATTAGTCTATTACTTCTGATGATCCGATACTTCTGAGTAGAACATTGTCTTAGGTTTTTTTTATTTGAGGCAACCCTAGCTCTTAAGGGGTGGTTAACCGTTATGGTACGGCGTAGTGTTCTCTTAGATTTTATTGTTCTACCTCCAGGGTCATTGTTAAGTGGACGATATATTATTGAGCGGGACATCTCTTGGGATAAAATATATATTTTATTCTGTACAGATGTTATATATTATCTGGCGCTGAAGATGGTTTTTGAAGTTATTTCACATATTTCCAGTGGTCCGTCAGTACAGGCGGAGAGACGGCACACGGCTGGCTTATTTAGTTAAATGAGGGCCCCACACTAGCCTGTTCGTTGCCCCAACGGTGGAGTATGCGATTAGGTGCATTTTTCCGCTTTAACAAAAAGAAGGGGTCTGTACCACCAACCATCCGTGAAACACCACTGTATTTTGTGTTACTACTTACCATCAGGTAGGCCAGAGCTCGTCTGGCACTATAAGGAATAAAAAACTTCGTCATATCTCCTTGTACATCGATAGTCGAACAAAGTTGGACATAATCGGCTAGTCAGATAAAAAGACAAATACTAGGATTGTGTTCACTAAGTACATAATATTAAGTTAAACATGATGGGACGGTGCACTTAACCGCACGCTGAGCTCATACAAAACTCGTGAACATTGAATTGCCTCGGGCATAAGCACTCAACGCGTTCCTAATGCCTCACACCAAAGAAAATTACACGTCATATTCCATTCTATAAAAATAATTTATTTAAGATATTATTTTCAAGTAACAAGTGAGCATCTCCCACTTGGTAGCCAATTCTACCACCAGTAATTGGATAGATGACAATTGTTTGCTTCCTTCAATCGCCTCGTACGCTAACAGCAGGAAATAATGCGGTGGTGACACCTGTATTCTTAGTTCGTAACCACATAATATGTCTATCGTTACAAATGTGAACTGCTACGTGATCATAGACACTTCTGGCTCTATAGTCAGTCCTCTTACATCATTTTATTTTATTTTTATCCACCTTACATGTATCATGTATGTATGTGTATGAAAATGTCAACTGTGATTTTTTTTAATTTTTTCGTTTATAGAAGGGTTGGTACACGTAACAAAAGTGACCATGTCGTTCTCGTAATATTACTCTCAATACAATTTCTAATGTACACACAACACAATACAATTGCTAACGTACTACGATCTAAACTGACAAATTAAATTCTTGCTCTTAAACCAAACTAACTAATCGATGCAGTGCTTTGGCTTCTTCTGAAACAGGATTAGGCAAAACACAACTGTGAACTTCAAATAGCATTTGGCGTATGACTACGGAACCCTAACAACACGGCTCGGTTGACTGCGGACAATCTGCTAAGTCTTGTTAAGTCTCTCGGTGGACTTACTGTTGTCGGTAGTCTCTAGAGCACATTTACAGAACAATTGTCATCGTTGTTTAGTTATTGTAACAATGTTCTACTATAACAGTTAGAAGGCGATATAATTTAATTGTTTGTAAAGACCCAGATCATTTAATGTTCTATATATAAGCTTTAGAACATTTGAATGTTTTAAGAGGTCTATGTTTTCCCTATTTAAAGAAAGCCGAATCTGCCTTTGCGCTCCAACAACAAAAATTATACTACGTGTGTGGCAAACAAGTATACGCCCCACCTGATGGTAAATGGTTAACATAGTATACACCAGTGGCATCACTCGTGCGTTGCCATCCGAAAGGGAAAGGAAGAAAAATAAGGAGAGTTTATAAAGGATACTAAGCAGAGAATAGGGAAGGGGTTTGGGCTTCTGGCAATCTCACTTACCATACGAAAAACAACGGTAGAAGTATCTACCATTGCTTCACGCCGATCTTCGAGAGAGTAGTACTTCCTCGATCGAGCCGGCCCATTCATACTGCATAAGCAAGGCGTTACCATTAGATGAACTATATGTTTGCTGGATGATGGGAATTCTCTTTGAGCGCATTATCGCTGCCTTAGCGATCATTTGTTAATCGTGGGCCCCGATTACTGACTTCCAGATTTCGATGAGAGCTTTCAACAGTTGATGCCATATGAAGCGTCTGCACCCTGTCGGAGTCATCAGTCTGGATGGAGGGGTGGTGTTGACTTTCGAGTTTCAACATCGTCACGCGTTTTCCAAGACTGAGAGAAAGAAGAAAAAGATGAGAAGGAAACATGAAGAGAGATTTGGTGTTGGGTGTTATGACTCACCAGACAAAACACAACAGTATTAATATCTACTATTGCTTCACGTCAATTTTCTGTGGAGGGTAGTCCCACCCCAAGACCTAATTTATGATGGAATTAACAAGGCTCTACCACCTATCATTGTGTTCATATTCCTTCTCATATAATCATTGCCTGATGAAAAAAAACATCGTCCGAAATCATGAAAATATCCACTTACCATTAGACGAGCCATGTGCAGTTAATATAGGTATACAAATAAAAAATTGAAATGTCTGTTTTTAACGTTTAGTCCAGTCTTTGCCAGCGGCTCCGCCACAGCCAAAAGCTAGTTTTTAGCTTATATCTCAGGTTCCCGATATAGTAGCGGGATAAAATGTATACCAGTTAGGTGTAATCGAGAGCTATCAAATAAAATGTTGCAGCAAAATCCGTTCAGATTAATTGTACAGACATAGCTCTGTTACAGCTTTATAATAGTATAGATTGATAACAGTTTATTACTAACACCTTATGAAAGTGCCTATATACGCTAATTATACAAAAAGTTATTCCTTAAAATTTATGTCAGTTTGTCTATTTCTCCCGGCTAATCTTTGAAATGGCTATAAGAGTTTAAAGGATAATTTAACTGGTAGATAACTCATGTTATAAGAAGTAACTTTGACTTTTTTTGTTTGAACAAGAATGCATTTGCAGAAAAAAAAACTAAATTACACGCTTACGGAGACGCAGGTAGCAGCTAGTATAACATAAATACGTCACTTTATAGTTATGCCGCAGTAACCATTCATTTTTCCGGGATAAAAGGTACCTTATGTAGTTTTCTGGGTATCAAACTATGTGTGCTAAATATTATGATAATCGGCTGAGTAGTTACGGCGTAAAAACTTAACACACAAACGAACTGCAGCATTTATAATATTGAAAATAAAATTAGGTTGTCTATAGTTGCGGCACGCTATGATGGCCGTTTTTACATATTACAATAGTGATGTGAAATGTCAATTTATTTTTGAAAAATATATAATCAAAGCTATAAGTTTTTATTGCATTTTCTCTTTTTTTGGTGTGTGAAGTTTATTTTCTTCTGTGCCAATCTTGCCATATTTTTCTTTAGTTACTCGTCTAACAGTTCGCTGTTGTGTTGTTCATTATTAAGCGCATCAGTTAAGCGTTCAACCACTGACGTTATAGGTTAAATTGGCCCTCCATTTTGAGATTCACGATCGAAATAGTTACGAAGGCGTATAACGAACTCACGTGCCTGACTGTTTAGAACAGTTCTCTGCGTACGTTCAGCCATATCGACGAAATCCACAACAGAGTCCAAATTAACGAGCAAGGGTCAACAGTAATGCAGTATCAATATCCGAAATCCAAAGTCAGGTCAAAACTATGTCACAATCGCAGTGCACTCACTGTTTGTACTTTTCGAAGCAACGTCAAGCCGAAACTGCTTTGTTTTGTATTGAGCATTGACGTGAGTTTGCCAGAGGTAGTAGTTGTGCTGGCCAGCGATCCTAATGACGATCATATTAGATTTAATTTTGAAAAATTTGAACTCCGAAAAACAAATGCCGAGTTGTGTGGTAAATAAGAACACCAATAATTATAATCTTATAAAAATTAAAAATAAATGTTCGCGTGGCCCTAATATATATAGTTTAGAAATCAATGTAATAAATAAATTTTGTGTCCTAAAATTATACATTCGATAAATTTTATGACTAACTACACGTCACTATGTGCAATAAAGAACAGCAAATTGCTTTTCTTAATTGCAGTTAGACAAATGTAGTTATTAATTAATACAAAACTTCATGAGTGGACAAACGTCAAAACGGCCATCATAGCGTGCCGGTACTTTAGTAAATAATAAATAAATATTCACAAACATTTTTCACACAACGTCCTCTGGTCCCAAACTAAGCTAATGCTTGTGCTATGGGTACCAGATTACGGATATAATACGTATTATACTACTTTTTTTTTGTAAATAAACACATACATATAATAAATAGAAAACACCCAGATGCAGTACAAATATCTGTGTTCATCACACAAATAATTGTCCTGAGTGGGAATCGAACCCACGATCTCGTGCACGGAAGTCAGTTACACTACCGACTACGCCACGAGGCCCGTCAGTAAGTTCATGGTACGAATTTCAATACAAAGATTTCATGTTTGCGATTCAGATTATGTGATACGTGCGATACGGCAAAAAACAAAAGATTGTGTCTTTGACACGTCATGGTACGAAATTACGATTCAGTTCAGCAGTTTGGATCCTAAACTGGATCGCAATAAGAGTTCGTGGTAAACCTGAGATCTCCTTCTAAAGTTCATGCAGATAAAATTGCCGGAAAACTCCAGTAAGAAGTAGAATTGAATGAATATAATAGCTTTACTATACAATACAGTAAAGTGATTAGTCAATTGCGTGACGTAACTCCGCCGTCAGGGGCGGTCTGAGGGGTACAGAACGGGAAGGCAGGGGTAGTAAACGGGACGAGGTCAGGGAGCGACCATTAATTTCCATCTATTCGCTCTGACAGAGGATTGTGGCGAACAGTGTGTCGACCCTGAAAATTTGTAGTTTGGAGACTTTCAGTATAGTAAATGTTACGAGAATTGAATGCTTTGATAACATTTCGATTAATAAATGTTATTTATTAAATACTATCTACTATTTGCCCACCGCTCCATCCGCATGGACATCAGAATATACCTAACTCTACGGTTTTTTAATAATTTCCATGTAAAAATAGCTAACTCCGTGGCTTAGCTATTTTTAACCATTAATTTATCTGGGATAAAATTAGCCTGATTAGGGACTGCAGATGGAAGTGAAAACTAAGTAACTTATGAATTGTATCACAGATTACTAAATAATTACCTACTACGTAAGTAAATTGTATCGTCGAGCTATTAGATTATTATTTTTGGTTCTTTACGATAATGACCAATAATTCAAAAATAATAATCTAACAGCTCGACAATACAATTCACAAGTTACTTAGTATTTACTTCTATCAAAGCGTTCGCTGACGATGACGCGAGTTTCATGATTTTTGTTCACCCAAAAAGTGCTCAACGCGCCTTTAAAAAAATTTCACTTCAATAATATATTTTATCTCGCTACGATATTGGGTACTTGAGATAAAAAAAACGAGGAAAAAAACTACTTTATAACTGTTAGTATAAAATATGTCGTATGTAGACACTTGCTGTGTCTATCTAGACTCTAGATACATTATATTATGTGTCTGTGTAGTACCTGTATACTGTATATCTAAATGGCTCTTCATACTCGTATATTATACTTACGCCATTATACTGTATTTCTACTACATTTTATGCAGATCAGTGGAGCAACGTAACGTCCATATGTAGCTCTAGTAAGATTAAGGACCAGACGTCCGATTAATTAATGACAAACTGAATAAAGCGATAAGACTAAAGGATATTGCGACAGTCACAGAGTTTGACCATCGGTTTGAGTTATTTATTTTGGAAGCTAGCTTTCTTAGTCACGGAATGGAAATTGAACTAAAATACTAACAGTTCGCAGCAGGGTTTGATGCTGCATCTCCTGGATTACCGTTTCAGATGCACTAACAACTAAGCCATCGTGGGATTAGCTCCGGATTATCAATTTCCATAACGTATTCCTTATGCCGTGTGGGGCCGGCTTTAGAATTGTCCCACCCCTCTCCACCCATGGGAGTCGTAAGAGCCGACTGAGGGAATACCGGAGGAGTGGGCAGCAGCACTCCTTCGAGTATTAACAACATCCACTGCGACCGCCAACCCGCCTGCCAAGCGTGGCGATTACGGCACTATCCCCCATTCTTGGGGAGGCCTATGTCCAGCAGTGGACGTTAAAAGGCTGATGGATGGATGGATTCCTTATAATGTGTATTTTTTTATTGCATGTAGTGGCAGAAGCGCCACGGCCCATCTGATGGTAAATGGTAACCGTCGCTCATGGACTCAATTATACCGAGAGTATTGTCAAGCCGCTGCTCACCATTTCACCGATATGAAATGAAAGAATAAACGGCTATCTCCTGCTACAGCTAAAACGCAACGATGTGCCTTATGGCCGGTCACACAGGAGATGGTGGTACCGACCCGCTCGGGCCCGATACCAAGTGAGTTCTCCCACTTGGTACCCAGCCCTACCACCAGTCATGCAATGGATGATAATTGCTTCCCTTAGTCGCCTCATACGACACCCGTGGGAAAGAATGGGTTGGTGACACTTGTATTCTTAGTCCGTCACCACACAGGGTAAATTTGACTGCACAGGCGGTGGAGTAGTTTAGATACCTACCGTCCGAGTTTTGTGGGCTCGATTCCTACACAGGACAACTCTATGTTTGATCCACAAATAGTTTTTTCTGAGTGTGAGTGTACTTAGTGTACGCTACGTGCGCGGATGCGTCGCTCAGTAGAGGGTACCCGAAAGGGTAAGCCGTCGGCGGACCACAGAAGGAATTTAACATAGTTCCAGTGGCCCGCCAATAAAGGCGGAGAGACGGCACACGGCGGGTTTCTTTAGTGGGTGCAGGCCCCACACTACCCTGTTCGTTGCCCCGAACGACGGGGTGTGCGGTTAGGAACATTTTTTCCCGCTTAAACAAAAAAAAAATAAGGGTGGTCTTTAAAAAAAAATGTGTGTGTGGGGTGACGCGCCATTTATGTTCTGGCAGATGGTCGATTAAGTATACTTTAGATACTTAAAATATATTAACAAAATACCACCAAAGTAAATTACCACAATGAACGGCAGAAAGTATATGGATCGAGTGAGGGATTCACATCCAGCCATACACAAAACGCGCTCAGACTTGGCGTTGCAGAGAACAGCCCGCCGAACCAATTCCAATATATTAATTTATGTTAAAATTACAAATTGAATGCACAACTTATGTGCAATTTTCTTTTGAATAATTTTATTTCATGATTGCCTTGCTGTAAAAGTGCAAAGACTGAAGTGGTATTGAGTTCGATCCTGAATCCAAGGTTCAAACCTCGTACGGCACACCACTCTGACTTTTCAAGATTTTTCAAAATTATGTGTGTATTTGTTTACAATTTATCACTGCTGGGTAAAGGAAAACATCGTGAGGAAACCTGCATGGCTGAGAGATTTTCTCGACGGCTTGTGTAGTCTGTTAACCCGCATTAGGCCAGCGTGATGGACTAATTCCTCTCACCATGAGAGGAGAACCTTGAACAAGTGGGACACAAAAATTAAAAAAAATAACGTTCCCACATTTTCCGTTTTTCTCTTTCGCAACTCCGAAGTTCATCAGACCAAATCGCGGGCAAAAGTTAGTAATTTATAATACACAAACATTGTACCCTGGCATGGTTGAATTGCCCATAAAGCTTTACAAGGCTACATTGTAAAAGATTGAATCAAATGATGTACGTGTAAAACGACACTCCTGTTCATGTAAATGGCACATAAAGAAGCTTAAATTAAGCTTCGTTTTAGTATATTAGCAGGGTTAGCAAAAAGCATAGAAATATTTTTTTTGCTACCACCTACTGTGCCAGTATTGGGGACTTCCCTCAGTGTACAAGTCGCTTTGACGAAGATTTCACAAGCCCTATAAAAGACCTCTCAGGCATATAGATATTTTCCTCGGACCACTAAAGTATTGTTACACAGTTCCAGTGGTCCGCTAATACAGGCGGAAAGATGGCACACGGTGGGTTTATTTAGTGGGTGAGGGCCCTATATTACCCTTTTCCTTGCCCGAAAGACACATTTTTCCCCTTAAAAAAAGGCATGCATTTTTCCTCGCGATTCTCACTTAGACCGGATGGTGATAATTCATGAACATTGACCTATATATGACTGTTAGTGTAGTGTGGGATCTTAACAATTTACATCCACAAGATCAGGAGTAAGAGTAGTAGATGATATGCTCACCCACATAATTGATGAATGCTTACCTGCTTCACTGGTCCACTCGTAACCAGGCCTCTGCAACTCAGCCGAAACGTCGAATTAAGTATATAATTTTTACTGTCGTTCAATTATTTTTTCAAAGTTTACACTTATAATTTTAATTTTTAATTGCAGTAATTACTTCCTTACATAATATAATAAATGCGTAATTGAGTTTGTTTGTTTGTTCAACTACTGAACCAATCATCATGAAATTTTGCATATATTTATTTTGAAACTCTACTTTTTGTCAGGCCTACATGTATATATTTATAAAAAAAAAAACAATATAATTATGTATTATATCCGTAATCTGGTACCAATAGCACAAGCGTTAAGCTTTGTCTGGGACCAGAGGACGTTGTGTGAAATGTCCGTGAATATTTATTATTATTATTTATTTATTATATTTAGTCGTCCTAAAGCTTTTTCTTCATTAGGAAAACGCGCCCATTCCAAGAAAGGACAATTCGCCAGTACGCTACTTGTACCTAGTACATAGTAATATTAATCATGTTAGAAGTCAGTTCTATAGTAGGTACCTACCTGGAACTATTCATAACTACAAATGTCATCACTTTCACCTCGTACAGTAAAACTACTACACATATTTAGCAAGTACTTTGTAATGATGTAAATACACAAAGATACAATTTAAAGTGCGCAGAAAGTAAGCTGAAAGTTGACAAAGCTGGTTTATTACTGCGTCGTGCAACTTTGTCTTCGGCTGTACTCAATCCACTTTTACGACTTGCACGGGGCTGTAAAAGCGCTGATACTGTTTCGTTGTACTTAGAATGGAAGAATAGAATATTATGTAGCGTTATATTAAAAGAACGTTACTTGTAACTACAATGAGCATAATCTCAAACAGATTAGGATTTTAATGACGCTTACTGTAGTCAAAATAGGTAAAGAAAAATATTATAAGAAAGTGTTAAACTATAGTATTCCAAATTGTTAAGAATGTTAAATGCAACATAAATAGTTCAATAATGGAAGCTTAGTGTGGTTTCACAATTCACTTTACTAATACTAATATTAAAATTTACATTTAAACTGAAAACGACTTTTTACTAGTACGTGTATAATATTTTACGTATATACTGTGAGAAGCACAGCGTGACAGCGTGTTGACCGCTTTGTGTTGTGTGGGCGAAGGGCGAATGCGTGCCGTGGCGCGTCGGTGGCGTGGTGCCGCGGTCGACGAGACCCCGCACCGCCAGCATTCCGGGAATCACGCGGTGCAATGCTTGACGCGGAGTCAATAAGCGTCGACAAAGAACTCTGGTTTTATAATGACGTATTCAATTATTACAAAAAAGTGCAATTTGAACTCCCTCTTTACCCTTCTATAACCTACTCATTGAAATCATTTCAATAAGAAAAAATACAATACCTACCTTTACTTTAAATTTGTGAAAACAGTTGATATTCTCTAAACAGCTGTACAGCTTTCTTCAAATCATAGTCCTTAAATTCTCGACAAAGTTAACTTTCAATCAAAAAACTAAATAAAAAATCTGTTCAGCCGTTTAGAAGCTCCGTAGACTGAGTCAGATAGACACGTTAAATTTATAAAACCTCTCCGGTTACGTCAGGGATGCTGATGAAAAGGCAGCTTAGAAATAAGTTTTCTAGTGGTCGAGCCCCAGCATGAATGGAACAGTTCGAACGAGGAAGTAACACCCTCTCACAAAAGATCAGCGTGAAGCAATGGTAGGTATAGCAAGAGCGTCGGAGGCCCAATCCCTCTCCTTATCCTTTCCTTATTATAATTCATCGCCACCTTCAGTCCGTTTCCTTGGAGTTGGCGACCGCTTGCGTAGTACAAAAAGAATAAATAATATTTGGTACCAAATGAATGTCTTTATCATAAGACGCGAATGAATTGTTACCAACGTCTTATTTGGTCTTATTTTGATGTGTTCAGTTCGATAGCAGAAGAAAGCTGACCCATTCCCTCGATCTACTATCAATCACGACGTGGTTTGTCATTTCTGCTGTTAAGTTTAAAAGTACCTGAGATGATAGCCTAACGGTAAAACTGAGGACTGCAAGGACAGTAGTATCGAGTCCCCCTAGTATGAGTTTCAGACCCTCCGGTATTTTATTGATATTTTTTGAATTCTGCTCGGTAAAGGATATCATTGTGAGGAAAATTGCATGCCTGAGGGATTTTCTTAACAGCTTGTGAAGTCTAACCCGCACTGGGCCAGTTTAGTGGAATACGGCCTAAATCTCTCTCAATATTAAAATGTTAAAAAAGGTTGAATAAAAGTCATGAGTGGTTATTACCACGCGCCATCAGGTCGGCCTTGACACCGTCCGATGGCACGGGCGTCACCAAAGACTTTAACAAGGAATTTGTTATGGAAATTGAGTGACCCGATAGCTCTGTTGGGAGAGCGTCTAAACGGTATTCAAGGCGCGAGTTCTTAAAGAAGTTCTTAAACTTAAACTTAAAGGCCACACTCATGGGTACCTATCATTTTCTATTCTACACATTCGGACTTCATGTTCAAAAATTTTTTTTTAATCTTTTTTATTGTTGTAAAGCATTTTTATATAGGTACCTAAACAAACTATTCAGCTTTATTATAATAGTAAATTATTGTCATTGATTGTTGTGATTCCCAACGAGGAAGTTCGGACAGGATGGCGCCCTATTGGTGAATAGAACTGCTTAGATTTTACTCGTCATTTATATAGCTTCATACTTCAATTACTCACCTGACAATAATCATGCAATAAAAAAGTAATCAAAATTCCTGTACAATTCTTGTGCCGTAATAACGATCGTTATTACGTTGCAAATATTCGCGAATGAAATATAATCATTCATTCATCGTTCGAATAACTCCGAACAACATAATGAAATTCAATTAAACAAGTTCAACATTACCTGTTGCGTTCCACAGACTAAAGACTGTACTGTAGTTTAATTGCTATTGCATGTTCCTACCACTTAAAGCAAGAGTTAATTTTTTCCTGTATTTAGCCCGCATATTGTAACCATATTTTGTAAATTTGGGAAGATGTGGCGCTCCTTGTGGGGATGATAATTAAAGTCGGTGAGCACTGGTTATATTCGTATATTACTTTACATAGCGTTCTGTGGCCGACTGACCTCCTTACATACTAGTCTGCTTATATACATATGTGATTGCGACATTACAATATGCAATTCGCAGAATCCCCACATACACTCCCTTCAAAAAAAAATGTTTACTATCATTAACCATCACAAAATATAACAAAACCAAAAAACAATAAAATGCCATGACCTTATTACTACTAACACAATTTATACACAATATTATTTGCTAACTTTGTATTTACCTACTTATTAACTTATTGCAAATCAATAAACCTGACGGGCCTTTTAACAATTCTGCCACTTTGTGTTTTTTTTATTAAGGGCGTGTTTACATTAATATTCTTATGCTGATTCAAATCGTTATTACACGCGCTGTTGGAATCCTCCAGAATGTATGCTGGCTTAACCCTGTCGATGGAGACCTTACACTCCTTACCATTTACCAAAATGGTGAACACCTTTTTGTCTCTTTCTACAACTTTGTGAGGTCCACTATAGGGCGGCGTCAAGGGTTTTCTCACAGAGTCTATTCTCAGGAACACATGTGAACAGGAATTTAAATCAGCATGTACAAACATATTATTATTACTACGACTGGCGTCCCTACTTTTAGGTCTAATTCTATCTAACGTATCCTTAAGCCTAAGTATGTGCGCTTGTGGGTTATCTATCGTAGTGCTATTCTTGCTACAAAACTCACCAGGTAACCTTAAACAATGCCCCAACGTAAATTCCGCGGCGCTTATAAAATCGCTATCCGCTTGACACGCAGCTCTCAATCCTAACATTACTGTGGGCAATTCCGTGAACCAATCTACATTATTTCTTAACCTACATGTAAGTGCTCGAAACGGTCGTCTATCTCAAAATGGCTAAGCCTAGACACCGTGTGACGTCTTATTTTACACTATTATTAGCGGCGTACAACTTAAAATCACACCTCTCCGTACTGTGTCTCCTTTTTTTTTTTTTGTTAACGCTGTGGAAATGCATTTACGCATCCCCTCCATCAGTGACAGACGGAGGGGTATGTAGGACTCACCGGGCGCGCAGATCTTAGTTGCACCCGGAATACCCACTAAAACCACAGCGGCCCCTTCCACGCCTATTGGCGGGGCGCCGGAGGGTCGTCTTATGACATTCTACTCCGACGCCCCAGGCGGATGGCCAGCTGGCCACGCCCTGTCGTCATCAAGGTGGTGGGAGGAGGTGGGCGTAGCGACGCCTCCGCCCCCCTGGCCGCCGCCGGCGGAGCGGGCCAGCGTGGGCTGACGCCTCGCGTTCCCGCTCCGCGGCCTCCTTCCGTGAAATTATAGCCTCACAGAAGGAGGCCATGGACGACCAGCACCTGTCACTGCCAAGCATTTGGGAGATTACGGCTGGCAGCGACAGGTCTCTTCCAATTTCCGCCGACAGGACGCGGCGCTGGGGCCCCCAGGCAGGGCATTCCGCCAGAGCGTGACGCGCATCATCGACTAGCGCGCCACACTCATGACATCCGGGGGCCCCTTCTCTGCCAATACGGTGCAGGTACTTACCGAAGCACCCATGTCCGGTAAGTACCTGCGTTAACCTGAAGCTGAGGCTGCCGTGCCTTCGATTTAACCAGCGATGGAGGTGCGGCGTAACCGCCTCTACAGTCCCCCGTCCTGCTCCGGGGGACTCCAGCTCTTCCCTTCACCGCCGGATCATCGCCCTTCGGGCCGCTTCGTGTGCTCTGCCCAGATTCCTTGCGGAGACTTCTCCGCCCCTGGCCCGTACCGCAGCACGGAACCAGTAGGCCTCTGCCAGTGCCTCAGCTTGGAGATGCCAAGGCGGGTCGCCCGCCAGCAGCGTCGCCGCGGCCCACGACACCGTACGGTACCCCCTTATGATCCTCACCGCTATGACCCTCTGCGGACGTCGCAAAAGGGCCCTGTTGGATGCAGTGAGGGCATCCGCCCAGATTGGGGCACCATACAGTGCCATAGACCGCAGTATACCGCTATACAGGCGGCGGCAGGACGATCCCGGCCCTCCAATATTTGGCAGAAGCCTACCCAATGCCGCGGCAGAGTTGATGAGCCTAGGGGCGAGCTGGGCAAAGTGCGGCCCGAATCCCCACTTACTATCGATGTGCAGGCCCAGATACTTCATATGGGCCTGCACTGGCACGGCAACCCCCTGTACAACGAGGCACGCTCCTCGGGGGGGACCTCGGCGAGGGCCGTGAAAAAGGAGGGCCTCGGTTTTAGGCAACGAGACCCTCAAGCCCAACATACCGATCCGGTCGACAACGAGCCCGACTCCAACCTCCGCCGATCGGGCGGCTTCCCGGAAGCCGGCCCTCCTCACGGTGACGAGAGTGTCGTCCGCATAACAAATCACTCCCATCCCGGGAAGGAGCCGGCCCCGCAGGACCCAGTCGAACCCGACGTTCCACAGGATCGGGCCCAGGACGGATCCCTGCGGAACGCCGCGCTCCACCCGATGGCGGTATAGGCGCCCGTCGCCCCCCTCCCAGAGTACGTGCCTCCCCTCGAGGTACGCCTCCAACAGCCTCCGGAGATATAGAGGCACTCCATGAAACCGGAGTGCCTCCTTTAACGTCTCGTGAGGGAGACTGTTGAAGGCGTTCTCTATGTCGAGCGAGACTGCCAGAACGACCTCCTTTTCGGCCACCGCCTCGGTAGCCAGGGTTTTCAGGGCGGCCAGCGCATCAATAGTGGAGCGGCCCGCCCTGAACCCGAACTGCGACTCTGACAGCCCCGGCCCGACATCCTCGAGGTGCCGGACAAGACGGTCCGCGAGCACCTTTTCGAACAATTTGGCCGTCTCGTCCAGCAGCACCAACGGTCTATATGCGGAAGGAGAGTCAGGTGGGCGACCCTCCTTCCGCAGCAGATACAGTCGTCCGCTCTTCCATTGCTCCGGGAACCGTCCCGACCGCAAACATGCATTGAGCAGTTCCCGGAGCCCATCCCTGATGTACTCTTCGACGACGCCAAGCACCAGCCCTGGAACGCCGTCCGGACCGGGCGCCTTCCTCCGCCCTCGAAGGCGGGAGAGGGCCACCTCCAGCTCCGCGTCGGTGATGGGGGGGAATGGTGCTCCCTCTTCCGCCACCAACGGAGGAGCCATTGCTGGGGGGACGTGTCCCACAGAACGTGGAAACAGAACCCCCACTAGCCCCGACAGAAGATCCCGGTCCATCGATTCGATGACGGGGGCGCCATGGGCGCGGAGCTTGTTCCGCGCCCGTTGGTACGGACGCCCCCATGGATCCCCATCGAGGCCCGCCAATAGCTCCTCTCGGGCCCTCTCCTTTGCCTGGCTGATGGCCAGTTGCAACTCCTTTTTCCTTGTGCGGTATACTACCCACAGCTGGCCCTCAAGGACGGCGTCCCTAGCATTCCTTCCTCGGCACCGGACGTAAGCACGCCGCGCACGGTTACTGGCCGCCCGAAGATTGGCGATCTCTGGCGACCACCAGTAGACCTGCTGGCGCGGTGGCCTCCGCCGGGCTCTTGGCATCGCCGCGTCGCACACCGACGTTAGTGCTTCCTTCATTCGGCCTGCGAGCCATTCCACGTCATCGCTGTCCTGCCCACCTGCAGAGCTCCAGCGCTGCACTATGGCAGCCTCCCGGGCCATTTCAGGGTCAAACTGACCCAAGGCCCATTTGGGGAGTCTGCCGTTTCTGCGCCGGGGCTCCAGTGGCCCCGGAGAGGTGGAGAACGTAAACCGGATGTATCGGTGATCCGATAGCGTCTCCACCTCCTTTTCTACTCTCCAGTCAGACACACCCCGCGCGACATCAGGGGTGGCGAACGTTAAGTCCACTACGGACCCCCCCTGCCGTCGCACACAGGTGCGCATGGTCCCTCTGTTGAGGAGGGACAGGCTGGAGAGCAGGGACCACTCTTCGACGGCCCTGCCTTTGGCATCCGTAGCAGGGTTCCCCCACACCCGGGACTTCGCATTGAAGTCACCAAGTACTAGAGTAGGCTTTGGTGACTGTCTACGGACCGCGGCGCTGACAGAATCTAGAAATAACTCAAATTCTGCCAGGCCGCGGTTGGGGGAGAAGTAGATGCCTACTATTGCGAAGCCTCGCCACCCCGCCACGACATAACCAGATCCCCTTTCGAGAGCGAAGAGGGGAGGACCGACGTTACCCCTGGACAGGACAGCGACATCCTCATTCAGGTCTCCCACCCAGTTGGGCTGGTGGGGGACGAAATATGGCTCGCAAGCCACCGCCAGGTCTATGCTCCACTCCGCCATGGACTGCAGTAGCAGGTCCTGAGCCCCGGCGGAGTGGTTCAGGTTCGCCTGGAGGAAACCGACTTTGTCACCTATTATGTCAACATGTCGGTCTCCCCCCGGCCCTGGCGGCTCTGCTCACTAGTACAGGTGGCACGAGGTGCTTGGGCCGCCCCTCTGCCTTTAACAGTGGGAGGCCTGCATGATCTCCCACCCATGATATGGCCCGTAGGGCGCCCCGCTGCCGTGCAGACCGCACAGCTGGGGGCAGCCGTACATAATGCCGATCGGTGGCCGGTGCCACCACACCGGTAGCACAGTGCGGATCGGTCGACATCAGATGGACACAGCTGACTAGTATGCCCCAGCGCCAGGCACCTGAAGCACCGCAGCGGTAGTGGCTCCAGAGCCCGGACACCAGCCGCGCTCCAGCCGACCAGGAGCCTCCCTGCATCGGCAAGCATTTTGGCCGCAATGATGGGGCAGCGGACTTTCACCATGCCCATACCGCGAGGCCCGGACTGGATTTCACCAACCCGGACCTCCTCAGCGGCGCAGTTACATGTGCGCATGACGGCGGCAGTGATCTTCTCCTTGGTGACAGAGTCGTCGAGTCCAGTCACACGCAGATCAGCACACTTAACGGGACAGACAACATCCGCCACTCCTTTTAGGATGTCACGTAGCTGCCCGGCAAGCTTATCCGCTACTTCCAGTGATTGGGCCTTGGGCAACTGGAGCACCCTGGCACCAGTCATTGATCGGCGCATCTTCAGCCCTTCCTTTATGCCCAGGGCCGGAAGGTTTATCTCCCGTTCTGCGCGCAATAGCGCATCGGCGTACGTCACCCCTTGTTTTTCGGCTGCCGACTGCAACGTCACAATGACTGCCGGCGAGCGGGGGGCGACGAGCGCCGATTTCCTCTTCTTCTGCCGCGCTTTATTCTTGGATACGGGAGATGCTGCGGCATCAGTTGCTGCGGGTATGGATGGTTGTGGAGGGGAAGATTTCTTCTTCCCTTTCCGCCGCACCACCTCGGTCCAGCTTTCTCCGTCAACAGGGGCAGGAAGGCCACTGGCCTTCGATGGGCCAGCTAGAGCCGATGAGGCCTTTTCGACCCTCTTTGGGATGCCAACATTAGCTTTAGGCGCCTCTTTACGGCTGTCGGCGGCAAGCGGCGGCCGGAGGGGTCGCTCAGGAGGCAGTCGTGCCTCCATTGCTTCCAGGCGCGCGCAAACCATTGTAGTAAGGCGCGAGATCGCGCGCGCCGTCTCTTCCGGCAAGCCTTCAGAGGCCTGTTCAGAGGTCGGATTAGCTGCAGTGGACCCTGCGGCTGTCTCTACGCGGCTGGGTTCCGAAGCAGCAACCCCCGACAGCATCATAGCCGCTTCAAGCCGTGCAAATTTGGCTTGAAGCTCTGAGAGCTGCGCATTGAGGCGGCTATTATCGGCCCGTAGCTCAGCCACCTCTGCCGTGAGGCTGATGTTTGCTGCCTGCAGCCGCTTGGTCTCCTCATTAGTGGATCGCCTGGCCAGAGCCTCCACTACCTTCAAATTATCGGCGACTGCCTCTTTTGCAGCGCGCACAAAGGTGCCCTTAAGGTTGATGGACTTCGTGGCCACCTTATTAAGGATGGCCGCGTGGTCCTGGGCTCTCCTTTTCAAATCCGCGATACACAGGGAGTTCACGTCCTCCCTGGCCTCACGGATTCTCAGAGAGAGCTGCTCGACCTCTTCCTCGGCCTGCAGCTCCCCTTCGGCACGCTTTGCTCTACGAGCAGCAGCCTCCGTCATGATGGGCATGGACGTTGAGGGCCGTGGCATTACTCGCTCCCTGCGAGCGGTTGACCCTGGCGTGGGCTTTTTCTGCGGAGGTTTTTCCGCAGCACTCTCCTCAGTATCCGACGCAGCGCCATCCCTGGCAACTGTGCGCTTACGCCAGAATCTGGGTGAAAGCCGCTCAAGCACCACCGAAGCCTTTCTAGGGCGAGTACCCGCAGCTTGCGAAATGCACTCCTTAGTGGCGTCGTCATCAGTCCGAGCGTCTGCTCGAGCATCCTCCATGGGCGTGGCCTCGGCAACCGAGTCCTCACCCGCCGTCGTAGTTTCGGAGTACTGTGTCCCCTAAGGCAACTTTTAGGAATGACAGAGATGTTCGCGCCAGTATCTATTAAAAAAGTATACCTAGTTACACTATCCTTAACTAATACGATGGTTTTCCGCTACCTGTCCTTGGGTACACCCGTCCACCGCTGCCGAATATACCGCGCCTAGTTTCCCGTGGCCTTGTTAGATCAGGCGCGTGGCTGCTCATACCGCCTCGCGTTCTTCTTAAATTTGTAGTGGAATCTGCATAGCTAGTCTGCGTCGCCGGGTGACCTTCTCTTCCTTGACGACGGACGACTCTCGTACTCCTGCCAACTCAAGCTACGCGCGCGCCCCCGATCTCTCACTTCATTGCGCAGCGATGCCACCTCCATAGCCAGCCTGCTCATCTTGTCGACCAGCTCAGTTACCGGTCCTAGCGTGACCTGCGCTGAGCCATCGGCTATAGCCGCTACGTCGCTGGACCCTGTGTTCTCCACGATCTTGTCGGCTATCGCCGCTATGCTGTCCAGCAGCTGGTCCTGGCACACGGTGATGACTGCCCGAACACATGAGGGCATCCCCGACAGCCACAGGCTCTTTAGCGTCTGGTTCGAGACCTGTGCCTTACGCCCTATCTCTCTCATCTGCCGCAGTAGATGTGTAGGCTTCTGGGCACCCAGTTCCAGCTCTGACACTAGCTTCTGGAACTAGCGCTCGGCGCTCTCCTCGTACACCTGTAGCAGTCTTTTCTTCAGCGTGGCGTACTTGTTCTCCTCTGTTGGTGACGTCATCAGGTCGCTTACCTGTTGGACGGACTCTCTCCCTAGTTTTGCGACGACCATATTGAACTTGGCCTCGTCTCCCTGCCTTTGCGGCGTCATCACGGCGTCAAACTGGGCGAACCACAGCCGTGGCATATCTACCCAGAACTCGGGCTACCTCGCCATCACGCTGATTGCAGCGAGAGTCGCGTTCGCGGACTCTGCTGCGGCCTGGGATGCTGGTGGTACACCGTACATTGTGTGAGTCGCTCGTTCTTGCAAAAAATACGCGAAACCACAATCAGCTTACCGACACCGGACAATAAAAAATTTTGAATCCCCGGCACTAGAGTGACATTCACGATCACGTCCGGTTCACCAGTGTGGCGCTCCTTGTGGGGATGATAATCAAAGTCGGTGAGCACTGGTTATATTCGTATATTACTTTACATAGCGTTCTGTGGCCGACTGACCTCCTTACATACTAGCCTGCTTATATACATAAGTGATTGTGACATTACAATATGCAATTCGCAGAATCCCCACAAAGGTATATATTCGTGACTACATCTGCATGGACTTCAGAATGAAATAAATAGCAGTTTAATAATAAAGCTTAGTAGTAATCGGTACTAATAATAATAACCACTAACAAAAAGCTGAGCTTTGTGAGGGCTCGCGAAGTTTTCTACTTAATTTATAATTTTCGACATATGGCGTTAGGAATACAATAACATTCCATCCATCCGTCCATCAGCCTTTCATCGTCCACTGCTGGACGTAGGCCTCCCCAAAATGGGGGTTTTACTATAATCGCCACGCTTGGCAGGCAGGTTGGCGATCGCAGTGGATGTTTTTAGTACACAGTGGAACGCTGCTGCTCGGTGCCCCGGTAATCCCTTAGTCGGCTTTTACGACTACCATAGGAAGAGACGGGGTGAAGCTATTCCTGGTGCCGGCCCCATACGGCACAATAACATTCTAATTAATAAAAATTGTTATATTTTTTATGTGTATAAAATTCTAAGTATGTTTTATGATAGATAACACATCTATAAATAAATTAAAATTACTATGTCAAAGCCCAAATCTGAAAGTGTGATAGTTTCTCAGTAAAGTGTACCACAATATGCATAGATTATGGAATAGTACTAGGGCTCGCTTCGCTTGCCCTAATAATATTGACGTAAACATAAACATAGCATCATGCCTGTATCTCCAAAGGGGTAGACAGGGGTGTATTACACACACACGGTTCGCCAATTATGTTTAAGCCCCACGTGATAGGAGGCGCGCCTATTGGCGTCTACCGGGCACATTTCCAAACTCTGGGCTGCTACTGAAAATTTTTCTTTTTACGAAAAAGCTCAATAGCACCTCCCGACTCGATCGAAACCCGAGACCTCATGATCAACAGATGCTATATAACGTAAATTAATTACAGTCGGTAAGCCATATTTTTTTATATTGCTTGCTGGCAGAGTAGTCACAGACCAAATGGTAAGTGGTTACCGTCACTCTTGGACTCCACAAAACTAAGAGTACTGAGAAGCCACTGCTTACCATTTTATTTAACATTTTATCTACTTGTTTGTTCAACTAGTTCTTAAAACGTGATTTTAATTTTTCTAAACTATAATTTTCTTCAGACCTTTCGTCACGAGCTTTCAGTCTGAGATCATGGCTAGTGAACGCAGTCGAAACATCGGAAATAAATAAGTTACTTCAACAACACTTATTAGACCATGTCATTACACCTTCAGTCAATTTTATTAAGAAAACAAAAGAACTGTCACTTTTAAAACATGATACAATGTGTGATCTGTAATATACGAAGGCTGTGTCACATGACGTCACTGCATTAATAATATCTGCGTGACACGAATCGTGAACATGTTACGTGTTCCGCAAGATATTTTGTGCTACATGGGGTTGTTTAAAATATTATTAAGCAGCATCTGCCCGTCACTTCGTATTCTTGTGCATTAGGTTCAGAGGAAAAAGTAAAAGGTGTGTGATTAATAGTAATGATTTAAAAACAAATTTGCGTAAAATAGAAATATAGTTGCAGTAGGGAGTTTATTTATAAGGCAACATCATCTAGATAATAAGTGTTTTGAAATAAAACTACGTTTACGGAATCATACACAAAATCATATTACTGTGGGTAGATGAAACCGTTGAAACAACATAATAATATCAGCTTTGGACGCCTACCATCTAAGTCCACCCGTGATCATGAATGCTGTAAAGTACTCGAAACGTCGGGATAGTATAAAAATCAAGTAAACGCGATAGATTCCGTAAACGTAGTTTTATTTCAAAATGTGTAAAATTCGCGTAAATGTTAGAAAGTATTAGGTAATAAATGATTATAAAAATCAATTGCTATTCATTAGTTTCGCTAAAACTCAAAAATGGCTTGAGCGATTTGAATAAATTATTTTTTATTTGGTCCGCTGTAATACAGGGGTGGCTTAAAAGAAAAAAAAAATTATAAAATTAAGAAAAAAATGGAAAATCCATAACTGCACGCGCATTTTCCAAAGTATTAACTCATAATCTTCATTTTTCACGATAAAATTGATTATTTGATAAGTAACTAATAATGTATTGGTTTTACTAAGTAGTTTTCAATAAATCTAAAAGTGCTAATTTCAAAAAGTACTAATGTGGGTTTTCACGTCTTATACGCCATCTAGCGCTAATTTTAAGAAGTACTTCTATATTGATCTATAGAAATAGTTCTCATGAAAGGTATAGCGCTGGTTTTAGTATCGCGTCGAGCGTAAATATTCAGTATTTTTTTGTTTATTTAATAACAATTAAACGACATCGAATCAAACCGTGAAAAATAATAGGGCTCTTTTCGTAGTAATACTCAAGTTAAAAAGAAAAAAAAAGACTCGATTAGTAAAGTATTTCGGTCGTTATCGTGTTAACATACATTACCTACAACAAACGGACCTTTAAGACAGAACTTTTTAAACCGTTTTTTAACTAGTTTAAATAACAAAAATGGCATAAAAAATATCATGAGTGTTAAAAATAGTGTTTTTTCTTGATACGTGTGTGTATATATTGTTTTACAAGAGCAATATATAATAAATAGAAACATTTTAAGTTTGAAAAATCAGTTGTTCTGCGTAAAACGAGAATTGTACCCACCTCAACGGTTCGCTTATGAGGCGTGCAATAGCGAATACCTGTAAAAATAGTGGAAAAATTAAAATAAAAAATTGTTAATTTGTATGGGAATCGCCTCTTTGGATTATAGACCTGACAACAGACGAGCTACTGTCATTCTTTCTAATTCATTTGAATTGCAAGCAAGTTTCATTTAATACTCTATCTAAATTCAAACCTTAGACGATACAGATTGATTAGGATTGATAATCGCTGATAAAATAAATTGTAGGTGATTAACCGGGTGATCTAGTACTATTATAAAGCTGTAACAAAGCTATGGCTGTACATTTATGTTTTTAAGAAAAAAAAAATTATTGAGCTCAAAGATGTATAATCTACGTACACAATATACCTCAATGATTGAGTTATTGCGGCGTCTTTGAACACAAAACATTTACTTAGATATTTCTATATATATTTTTAGCATTTGACATGCTTTACATTAAACACAAATTGAAAAATGTGAAATCGAAAATAACAGTCACGAGCAGGATTTGAACCTGCATTTCCTGGATACTTACCACATGCTTTGCCAATTCTGCTCACTTTGTGTTTAACACTAAACATTTTTCATCTGTTTGTCTTTTTGTATGTTCGGGCATCACGCCAAAACTACTTTGATATTTTGAAAAACCTTTTTTTTATAACTCTTATTATACTAATACCTTACTAATTCTTCTCTTCTTCTTTTAATTCCGAACCACACATCTTCGTGCTACGATAGTTCTTTTACAGTGAAGGCTGCAAAGCTGTGCAACACTCTTTCTCATTTCATAAGAAATGCTGTTCAATGCGTGTTTTCAAAGGAAAAATAAAAGAGCTCTTTCTCTCTAATCAATAATAAATATATGATAATAGTATGTATTACATTGTATATATTGTGTTATGTTAAATTAGATATATACTTATAGTATAATAACTTTGTCATAAAGTAAAATATTTTATTAATAGGTAATAATATTCTCCATACATTGTTGTTGTACAATTGTTCACTCGACTTTTAAAAGCCGATTTTTATGGGTTAGCTGGTCAGGTATCCATCCATCCATCCATCCATCCATCAGCCTTTCAACGTCCACTGCTGGACAAAGGCCTCCCCAAGAGAACGCCACAGCGAGCGGTCCCGTCATGGGGGATAATGCCATAATCGCCACGCTCGGCAGGCGGGTTGGCGATCGCAGTGGATGCCGTTAATACTAGAGATAGTGCTGCTGCTCACTCCCCCGGTATTCCCTCAGTCGGCACTTACGACTCCCGTGGGTAGAGAGGGGTGGGACAATTCTAAAACCGGTCCCCCACGGCCCAGGTCAGGTAGAGAACTCAAATTAAATAGACTTATATATTTTATCTTACTGCTATACCAGGAACCTGTTATATAACCTAGTTATTATTTAATGTTAATCCAGTTTGTAAACTACCTGTGAGCCATCATTATTCCTAATCCATTCAGTCGTTTTTGTTTTATCAATTAAATATTTCTCTACCCGTTACAGGCACACTGTGAGAGGGACTTTGGCAGTAGCCCACGATACTGATCCAGTGCGAATGAACAGAGGCTTGTGAAAGCCATCGAAAAAATCTGACAAGCACGCAGGTTTCGTCACGATGTATTCCTTCACCAAGTAGTAATTTAAATAAATACCTACACGCATAGTTAAAAATAAATAATAAATAAATAAATATTGACGGATATTTTCATACAACGTCCTCTGGTCCCAAACTTACACTTTTTTTGTACATACATAAGTACATATAATAGTTAGAAAACACCCAGACGCAGTATAAATATCAGTGTTCATCACACAAATAGTTGTTCTGAGTAGGAATCGAACCCACAACCTCGTGCACGGAAGTCGGTTACACTACCGACTACGCCACGAGGCCCGTCAATATAATTATAAAAAATCTTGAAAATTCAGAGGTGTCGTGTCAAGGATTGGGGGTCGCACTCGATACCATTTTCTTAGCAGTCCTCAGTTTACCACATAAATATGAAAAAAAAAAAAACAACAAACCACGAAAGAAATAATCCAAGAACTTCTCAGTAATTGCCTCTGAAGTGTCTTCAATAAAAACCACGCCAAGTGTTCTCCAAAAGTTCACCACGAAAGGCAAGTAAACTACCTTCACCCCTTTTTATTAGAAAAAGTTATGTAGAGAACTCCAATAATATTCATTGGGACGTTGCGGTGACGCTGTCTAGTCCTAATATTAGTAAACGATTAATTTTAAACTTCATACTCAAGACATTATTGCGAAAAGTGCGAAGCTATTAATTTCCATAACATATTATTTCTTACACAAGGAGGTTTCAGGTGTGGATGAGGATGCATGGATCAAGTGTTTTCTCTGCGCAACATTGTGGAGAAGCATCTGGCTGTAGGCCAGAGGGTTTATTGCAGTTTTGTGGATTTGGAGAAAGCATTTGACACTGTTGTACGAAAAGAACTTTGGGACATTTTGCCAGAGTATGGTATTAGTGGTAGACTGCTACAAGCGGTGCAGCCCAACTACATGGACTGCATAGCTTGTGTGCGGCTGGATGATGGAACGTCACCCTGGTTTGACGTCAATATCGGCGTTAAACAGGGTTGCGTTCTATCAGCCAGACTGTTTATCATATATCTGGATAAATGTCTACAAAGGTTGAATGAAATGAATGTGGGAGTTCAGATGGGCGACTCAGTGGTTAACTCGCTGCTATATGCAGACGATGCGGTCCTATTAGCGCAGTCTGTGACTGACCTGCAAACCCTAGTTAACGTAATGGCAGAAGATTGTAACAAAAGGGGCCTACGTGTTAATGTGAGCAAAACCAATGTAATGGTTTTTGAAAGAGAAGAAGCCGGAACAGATGTTAAAGTAGCAATAGGAAATGGTGTGCTAGAACAAGTGGATGAATTTGTATATCTTGGATGTGGATTCAGTCAGGATGGAAGGTACACCACTAATGTAGAAAGAAGAGTAAATGCGGGAAATAGAGTGAACGGAGCATTGGGACAACTTCTCGGCAGCCACCACCTCAGCCAGAAGGCACGTGTCGCAATACACAACGCAGTGCTTGTCCCAACGTTATTATATGGAAGCGAGAGTTGGGTATGCAAAAAGGAGCATGAGAGCAAAATCAATGCGGTCGAAATGCGATCGCTGCGGAGAATCTGACTGGAGTGAGGCTGACTGACCGCATTCGCAACAATGACGTAAGAGAGCGAGTAGGTATGAAAGAGAGTATTGGTGTAAAGATGCGAAAGGGAATGCTCCGTTGGTTCGGATATGTGGAAAGAATGCCGGACGAGCGACTGGCTAAGAAGATATACACTGCGAAAGTGTAAGGATGTAGGTACAGGGAGACAACGAGACTTACCTACCTAGACCAAATTGGTTATGTATTGAAGGAAGGTGGAGTCAGGAGTCTCCGAAACCGGCGAGCATGTATGAAGAGAGTTATGAATGTTGAGGAAGCGAGAGATGTATGCGAATAGAGCCTCTTGGCACTCTGTTCTCTCTGCCTACCCCGCAAGGGAAATGGCGTGATGATAAGTTAGTTAGTTAGTTATTATTTCTTAACAATTTGGGCGACACACCTGCGCCATCTGTCGGATGTATTGCCATATTGCTTCAAATAGGTAAGCTTGATTATTACAGTTAATGATTTGCTTTGTTTTCAGGAAATAAAATCTAATAGAAATATATAGTTATGATTTGTATTTTTAGCAGAACAAAATGATGAATGTAAAAAAATTGAATATATATTAGGTATGCAGGGCTTAAACATTGCGAACAGGAGATGGCAAGAAAAATACCCTCTACCTACCTACTTGGATTATTCAACTACTAAATGCGAATGAAAATTGAAAATGGCGAGGTACCTACCTAGATCACAAGCGTGCAGTCCGCTAGTACAAAACGGATAGATAGCGACTGCGCGGTATGTACCTATCAGCTGATTCTAAATTTTGCAATACATTACTGTTTTTTTTTTATTAAAGTGATATTATTTTTATGTAATTATCACTTTATTTAGCTCTACTAACATGATAGAGTGTAAATAATGTAAATATAACGATAAAAAATTATGTTTTTTTTTTCATCGGATTTTTTTTTTTCTATTCCATCTTCTAAACTGTCACTAGTAGAATCATCTGTCTTCGTATTCGGAAGTGGTCTTCTTACACGGTGTATATAGCATATACCCATATAAAACCTAGAATATACATTGAACCTGCGCCTTTTGATTTCCGGTAGGAACATTTCAGATCGTTAAACCATCACAACACTTGAGCAAACATCGCATTATTTACAAATTATAATTTAATAAAAAAAAAAAAAAAAAATATCACTTTCGTATTCGTGAGATAACATTTTCTTGTACCTAATTATTGTAAATATAGTGTACAATAAATTATAAATAAATAATGGGTATATATACAACTTTTTTTTTATATATGTTGAGGATGGCGACTATACATGTGGTGGTGTGGTCCAACTGTTGGTAAGCGGTTACTGTAGCCGACTGAGGGAATACCGGGGGAAGTGGGCAGCAGCACTCCCTCGAGTATCAACAACGTCTACTGCGATCGCCAACCCGCCTGCCAAGCGTGGCGATTACGGCAGTATACCCCCAATTTGGGGAGGCCTATGTCCAGCAGTGGACGTCGAAAGGCAGATGGATGGATGGATGAATACCAGAGGAATCAGTCGCACGTTGGCATCTCAAGTAAAAGGATAGGAAGTGGAGGGGATGGATACTAAGGAGAAGACGAGGAGAGGTTTGGGCACCAGCGCTTTTCGCAGCCGGCCCCATCCATGCCAGCATGTCCCATGCAAGCACGACTTTATGACTCCAAAATTACTTATCAAAATAATTTAATTTTGACTTAGTACAACGTCCCTGCTGAGTTGCACCAGTCTATCTTTCATTTTCAGCATTTGAAAGTATAAATAAATACAAAATACAATCACAAACATTATCTTCAATCTTATACCAGGAAGTTAAAATGCCGTACCTCCCAACATGTTGGCGAACAAATCTAAGTTACAGCAGGTAGATGACTTAAGTTAGATCGAGTTAGTGTTAAGCGTAGAAACTTTGGATAGCCGAGCTCCTGATGGTCTTTGAATCGAAGTACATAAAGAATTTGCTGGCGTTCAAATTGATAGTAGTTTTGAAGCAATTTTCAAACCATTGCAAGAGCACTCGCGGCCCTGTAATGAAATGCTCCATTTAACCCCTGACGTTAACGGAGTGGTGTTACAATTGTTCTGTATGTCTGTCACAGAATAAGTAGAGCCCAAAGTCCGGGAAAATATGTCACTACATGTAGTGTCAGCGATAACTCAGCGGTAAAGCGTGTAGAACGGTATTCTGTAAATCACGGCTTCGAATTCCTTTCGCAATAATGTTTATCTATTTCCACAATAGCTTATGTTGTATATTATATAATATATGTTACTATACCTTCTTTAAATCCGTCTCACCGTGAGACCTTCTAGATTCCAAACTTAAAATAGCAACAAAAATATTTCAGAATTCGGGTGAACGATTAAAGAATATCTGACTTTAATGCAATAGCTAGTGGTAAAGCCATTTTTATCAATGCACATATGGGCCATCTCAACCAGGGCAGTACCATCTTTAATATTGGCTTATAGTAGGTACGTAGCGGTAGATATTTCGATTTATGCGTTTCGTACGGGGAACTAGAGCGCAAAAGACTTAAAACCGTTCCTCATACCCTTCTTCTATAATTCATTTTCACAAACCTCGCTAGACGCATACTCAAAGCACACACTTGCACATCAAATACACCGGCATCATGTAATTGTATGATTCTAAAAAGGAGCACTGCAATAAACTACCTAGGTATTTTTATAGATAACTTCCTAAATTGGAAATATCTCATAACTATTCAACTGCCAGAGTACGAAAAATCATCTACATATTTAAAAACCTACGTCACTCTGCAGATGTGGATACGCTGAGAACAGTCTATTTTGCTGTGTGCCAGTCAATAATAAACTACTGCATTGGTGTTTGGTGTGGAGCAGCTAAAACTCATATCCTACCTCTAGAGCGTTCTCAGAGGGCTGTCCTAAAAGTTATGGCCTTCAAACCTTTCAGGTACTCTACCACTCAGTTGTACGAAGACTGTAAAGTACTATCGATAAGGCAGCTGTTTGTGCTTGAAACAATCACAAGGAAACATGCTACACTGGTTTATGATCCAAATATCGGCAACAAACGACGATCGTATAAAGTTTGCCGAATCAAAAACTTTAGGACATCACTGGCCGCACGGCACTATGATGTACTTGGCTGTCATTTATATAACTTATTAAATAGATACTGCAACATTTACGAGCTTCTCCGACCTACTTGCAGAAAGAAGGTGTCGGATTGGCTTATGGGTAAGACCTATGAGGAAACTGAGGACCTCCTCAAAATATCAATTCCTTAACCAATTAATCACACACACGCACACTCTCACACACAACACACACACATACACATACACACTAAAAAACATATTTAGGTCACAAGTAACTTGCCGAAAACACGATTGAAACGTTCACCATTTACATGTTGGGGCCTGGTACCCATAACTTAAGTTTGATCTTATAATGGGTACCAGTTTCAGAAAACTTTGTGTTGATAAAATTGTCAAATTGTTCTCGTTTGTGTAAAAAGTTTTATATTTTTGGAAATAAATTATTATTATTATTATTTTATTCCTATATTACTTCTCATACTTGTACCTTCTAGATTATCCTTTCACCCCACGTACCACCATGCCGTCTAATTGTATTATAAAACATGAATAAAATTGAACGACTGCTGACGCAAGCACCACGTTCCTAGTCAACGCTGATTCTTTGGAGTTGATGCGAGTCACGTGACATAATTTGCTAGTCTGAAAACCAGGCTAAAACTTTCCAATATTATTTGTATTTTGACTTTGATATACATGTGCTACACATCATGAAGCCTCGGATTTTTCTCCAAGATTTTCTTCGAAGATAATGGTAGTGTCGGAATGCCGTCCTATCGGAATACGGTAGTGATGCAACAGAGAGTGCACTAGAGTTAGTGCACGAGGCACAATAATGTGTCCTGCATGTTGCTTCTACAGTTGGCCAGTGTCCGTTATTATAGCTTGAAATAGAGGCAACGGAATGCTTTTCATATCTATTTTATTTCAACAAAAACAATCTAAAAAAATATCGAGAACTCTGCTTTTAACTTCACGCAAATATTATCAAAAGCCAAACTTTTTAACAGATTACGTTAACAATGAAAAGTTATTTCTGACAAAAGCACAAATAAATTTAACGAGCTATTTTTTTCACGTGGACTGTCTCTACACCCACATTTGGGCACCACTGGGAGAGTGAGTAAGAGAGGAGAGTTTATAATGAGAGGAGTTATGCTATAGTCCATTACACTGACACATCACAGTGCGGGCTGGCAGGCTTCACAAGCTCTTGAGTAAATTGCTCAAGCATGTAGGTCACCTCTTAATACGTATGTACGAGTAATTATCTTCCTCCGAGCAGTGGTTTTCCAAATACTTATAGATGCAATTTAACGTTAAATAATGCTCCTCAAATTTAATATTGTTTTACTTATTGTCACCGGTAGCAGACGAGCCAACGGCCCATATCATGTTAAGTGCCGCCGCTCATGGACTTTGCCAACACCAGGAGCTCAGTCAAGCCACCGCCTACCGTGCATTGAGAAGAGAAAAGCACTTATCAAACTTCATTTATAGAGAAACGGCAGCACTGAAGAAACACTGCACTAAGAATTTCATTCCAGAGCCTGTACGTGGTAAAAAAGAGCTCTGAAGAATGTTTTAAATGGTATAATTTGAACCATGTCACTATTCAAAAATTTGTTTATTCAATGTCCTTAGACGCCTTAAACTGTTTCCACAAAAGAAGAATGAGGTGATGACAGAAACAACAAGAAAGTAACGTTCACACATTGTCACTTAGCGCATGATGCGAGCGCTTAAACCAAATGGACTTTTCTTGTACGCAGTCAATAACGCGAAAAGAGATACGTCTTGAAATGTGAATTCTCACAATGAGAATCTGCTTTATGTGCTGTGAAGAATATTTCACATTGTGGTTTTGAATTTTAAATGGTCTATGCTTTTTTATGTAAACGTACTTTTATCGACAAATAAAGATGACTTGTTATATTCATTTTTAGAATTACACATTAATTGTGTGAAAACGGAAAAATATCAAAAGTTGGATTTCCGTATCACAATCTTTTAATGTATTTAATAATTAAGACCTAAGCCATCTACATGAAAATGAATTTATCATCATCCATCAATGTTTATCAATGGATTTTTATTAGAAAAAATTGTTTAATGTCTTTCGTAATTGCTAAGTAGTTATTTGTGAATGTGGAAAAAGAGAGTTTTAGTGTGAGCGGGATTCGAACCTGCGTCTCTTCCTGTCCGGGGAATTGCTCTAGACCACTAAGCCATCGTACTGATCGACGGACATTCCCAATCTCCACATCACATTTAATTTGTCTTTACGACCCACGCTAGCTATCAGATGCATTTACATGCATTAATAGTAAATTTACACGACGACGACAAAAGGACGCAGGTTCGAATCCCGCTCGCACTAAACTTCTCTTTTTCCACATTCACAAATAATTTGTCCTTTAAAGTAGCTGAGCATGTCAAGTGCATACAGATAAAAATTCTATGTAGTTTTCTGTAAAACAAGGCTTATTCTGAATGATAAATCTTTTCAATTCACACAATTAATTTTTGATTAAAAACCTTTTTAAATTAACAATCTTTGAACACAATTGAATGATTGACATATACAAAGATTACAAATCTGTCAAATCACAAAATATATCAACCAAATAATCGCTTCATTCATTCCATATTATTGATGGACGGTCCTAGAATGAAAATCAAAAATATATTCAGTGACACACATCTATTGGAGAAATTACACAACGGCAATTTTGTGATGAAGGCTAAGGACTCACGAAGCGGTTTTCACCCGTGCCCGTCGCGGTGGCGGAATGGAGTTTTATTTTCAAAACTCACGAGACCGGAGTTTTGTGCAGTTACGCAGCCGTCGCGGTTGCGATTATCGCTCGCAAACTGGACACACACCAGAAGCGAGCTGTTGCGTTATACTTCCTTCACAGAAGAATTAAAAAAAGAAGGCCTAAAAGGTTCTGGATACATCCACTGATTGCGGAAAGAGATCGTTATGGATTATTTGTTACTCTTATTAATGACTTAAAGAAGGATGAAGAAAAGTTCTTTAATTATTTTCGAATGTCCGTATGTAGTTATTTAGAACTTTTAAGAAAAACAGAAACTGCTCTTCAAAAACAACATACTAATATGCGAGATCCCATATCACCAGAGGAAATGTTGGCAGTGAAATTAAGGTATGTAAGTTTCTTTTAATAACTCACACGTACGCACGCACGTACGAACATACACACTCACTCACACACATACACATAGGGGGTACCCCAGGTTTTGCGTCAGGTGTTAATGAAATAAGTGGTAATATTGAAAACGTTTCTTTATTGAAAATACACATCATCTGACAAATTAGTATTGACTGATGAAACTGATGGAATATTTTGTGGACTTTGGGTAGTATTGCTTTCAGAAGTAGAATAGGTACGATAGCCGATATTTTCTTGACTATAATTAAATGGTGGATATTAATAAGATGGCAATGCTGGAAGATTATTATGAAGATTATCAATAATTTGTAGAACTGCTATTTAAAATCTTCTTGTTTTTGCTTCATCAAAATTTTGCAATGAAGGCAAAACTCCTCGAAAAAATGACAAATGTCTATCTTCGCGTTGAGACAACATCTCTATTATTGCTTTTCCGGCGTCGTCATTTTTTTTTTCTTTTAACACCTGCTTGAGAAGAATCTGAGGTGGTAGGTGTAGCAAAACCTTCTGATGTTGATGCAACAGTAGTAGTGTTAGTAGTAGTTTGTTCAGTTGTAGCACCGCTTGTTAAGGTTGAGGAGGTATCTTCAATAGGTATATTTTTCTTCAAAAACTGTAACTGATCATCATATATGTACTTTTTAGTTTTTTTAGCTCCCGATCCAGATTTTGTTTCCGTTACAACTTTTTTGTTGGTTTTCATCCAGCAATCTTTAATATTTTTCCATTTTTTAATAATCATGTTACCTGAAAAAATATATACGTAATTAAGTAAATTTATTTATTTCAGATACCTAGCAAGTGGGACTTCAATGCACGATTTGCACTACACATTCAGAATTGGGCACACAACTATATCAACAATTATAAGAATGACATGTGAAAAATTATGGCAGGTGTTAATGTTTGAATGTTTTCCGGTAATCACTACAGAACTTTTAGAAGAATACAGCCAAAAATTTTACAAGTACGCAAATTTTCTTAACTGTGTCGGAGCAATAGACGGCAAACATATAAGAATAATTAAGCCAGATAACAGTGCTTCAACTTACTACAATTATAATATTTTTTTTTCATTTGTGTTAATGGCCGTAGTTGATGCGGATTACTGCTTTGTTTTTGTAGACATTGGAGCCCCGGGAAGTAATGCTGATTCAACCATTTTTAAAAATACTACTCTTTGCAATGCGCTTAATAGCAATTCTATCAAACTACCTAATGAAAAAATACTACCCGGATCTACTTTGCCACCTGTCCCTTATGTATTCGTAGCCGATGAGGCGTTTGGGTTGCAACAAAATATTATGAGACCTTATGGTGGTCAATTTTTGAGTGTACAAAAAAGGGTATTTAATTATCGCCTATCTAGAGCACGAAGATACGTGGAATGTGCATTTGGCATTTTGTCAAACAAATGGCGAATTTTAAATCGTGCATTGGATGTATCAATACCTTTATCAATTAATATTGTGAAGGCATGTTGCATACTTCACAATTTTGTACGAAAACGAGACGGCCATCATATTAGAGAAGAAGATTTTACTCATAATCTTGAGAGTATACAAATACCTCCATCAATACGCAGTGGAAGATAAGCCAATAACATTAGAGACGTTTTTCAACAATATTTTATGAGTGACAGCGGAGCCTTAAGCTGGCAATTGTCACAAATTTAATAAAGTTAATTATTGTACCTTAAAAATAAACTTATATAACACTTTTTTTTTTTTTATTTGTCTCGTCCAAATTTTCGAAATCATTATTTAAAATACCGCAGATTTCTTCCCATGCTTTGAGTGTCAAGTTCTTGTACTTATACTCTTCTAAGTTCTTATCCCATACAACTGGCCTTTCTTGAACCAAAGTAATTAGTAGATCGACTTCAATATCAATATCCATTTTGTTAACAAATGTGCACGAACGCGTCACTACTCAACGAGTAATATCAAGTCACTGCAAAATGGCGTCGGATTTCTAACCTCCCCCCGCCCCCCGCTGTCCACGCGCGGTCGCCCGCCAACCGACCGCAGAACGCGCGGGTGCAACCCGCCGCGGCTGCGGGACCGCGACCCGCGCCCGCCGGTACAAGATGACCGCCGGTGCAGCGGGACCCGCAAACAATCGCATACGCCGCGGGCGTAAAACGCGTCGTGAAATGTGCTTTAAATTTTTACATAAATATCTGTATTCTACAAAGGCTGCGGGCCCGCAACCGCGGCGGGCACGGGTGAAAACCGCTTCGTGAGTCCTTAGCCTAAGTGAGTTACATTTTGGCGGGAACGACCATGATAGATTAAGCGCTTGATATAGGTAGCGTTCACAAATTGTTTTTCCTGCGGTGATTGAATGGCCGTTGTTTTAGGAGAAACGGCGCGTCAAAAATAGGATGTCTTCAAAAAAAAAAATCAGAAACATAGATACTTGGCATCTACCTAATTTGTGACTAGTGAACTGTTTATTCGATTGCGAAGGTGTAGTGAAAATTTAACTGAACAAAAGTGTGCCATATAAAACAAAAACACCTGTAGTACACAAAGAATATTACGCCCTACTTTTTTTTTGTTAAAGCGGGAAAAATGTTCCTAGCCGTACACCCCGTCGTTCGGGGCAACGAACAGGGTAGTGTGGGGCCCTCACCCACTAAATAAACCCGCCGTGTACCGTCTCTCCGCCTTTGTTAGCGAGCCACTGGAACCATATTACGTTCCTTCAGTGGTAGGCTATATAATAGATAGGCTATATAACACCCAGACGCAGTATAAATATCTGTGTTCATCACACAAATAATTGTCCTGAGTGGGAATCGAACCCACACCTCGTGCACGGAAGTCGGTTACACTACCGACTACGCCACGAGGCCCAATTGACAATATTATTGAGTTGAAACCCCAACCCCTCTATGATAGTATTAAACGCTTAACGCAACCTTGTTGGAAGTCACATTAGAAGTTTCACTTCAAAAATAAAAATCATTTACAAATTTAATTTCATAGGTACATCCGACCGTCTCGACAGTGAGAAAGTTTCGAATTCTCACAGAATATATTACTCACGTGAATGAACGATACAGAGTATTCATACTGTTGAGTTTAATTTGGCAAGTGAAAGCGCCGGAGGCCTACACCCTTACCTAATCCCCTTTTCTATTGTCTTTTTTTTTCAACATAATACTGTCTCCCTATTGTTGGGTCTCCTCTCAAAGTTAAGGGTTTAGGTTGTAGTCGACCTTGCCGAAGTACGGGTTGACTTTACAAGCCGTCGAGAAAATCTCTAATGCAGGCTTTACGACGTTGTTCTTCAGCGAGCAGTCATAATTTGTAAATGTAAAATATCACGAAACTGATGTGTGTGCCATGCCAGGACCTAGAACTGGGGATTGAACTCGATACCACTGTCTTCGCATTCCTTGGTTTTACCACTAGGCTCCACTTACTTATCCTCTCGTTATCATACTACCCCACCTCTTCCATACATCCATCCATCCATCAACCTTTCAACCTCCACTGCTGGACATAGGCCTCCCCAAGAGAAAGCCACAACGAGCGGTCTCGTCACGGGGGATACTAGAAATTATATTTTAATAGAAACTACTTATACAGAAATTATAACCAGTATATGTACTAGCAAGTAAAATAAAGGACTGCAAAGACAGAGTATTATAATCCATCCCCCCTCCAAGGTTCAGACCTCGTACGGCACACAACTCTGACTTTTCTTTCGAGATTTTTTGAAACGATGTGATACGGCCGTTGGGGCCCGCTTTAGAATTATCCCATCCATCTACCCACGGGAGTCATAAGAGCCGACTGAGGGAATACCGAGGGAGTGGGCAGCAGCACTCCCTCGGGTAACAACATCCACTGCGATCGCCAACCCGCCTGCCAAGCGTGACGATTACGGCATTATCCCCCATTTGGGGAGGCCTATGTCCAGCAGTGGATGTTAAAAAACTGATGGATGGATGGATTGTGTATTCGTTTACAATTTATCACTGCTCGGTGAAGAAAAACATCGTGAGGAAACCTGCATGCCTGAGAGATTTTCTCGACAGCATGTGAAATCTGCCAACCAGCATTGAGCCAGTGTAGTGGCCTAATCCCTCTCACCATGAGAGGAGACCCGTGCCCAATAGTGAGGCAGGAAAAGGGATGAAAAAAAAAATGTATTTCTTATAAAATAACTCGAACTGCAGAAACCTACTTAGGTAGGTACATATGTGGGTGTATTGTAACAAAATCGTAAAACCAGCGCACAACAGTGTTCACGACTCGTTCAGCTGTGTTGGCACTTAACACGGTAACTTCAACTAATTTCATAACGGACAACAAAAACTTTTGGACGCAATATTAAGGCGCCTGGCCACTTTCGAAACTCTTAGCAATTTTGAGACGACGACTTTATTCTCTTGTAGTCTGTAGCCGAGGAAAGTTGTTCTAGAAAGATGTACGATCTGACGTTTAATTCTTATAATACTGTCCAATGTTTACGTGAACTTATTAACTATTATAAAGCTGTAACAGAGCTGTGTCTGTACATTTAAGATATTTGAGAAAAAATTACTGTATCAAATGACAGCATCACACAAAAACTACTAAACTGATTTTGATGCAACTTTTTATTTGATACCTCTTGATTAGACTTAAAAACTGGTATACATTTATCCCGCTAATATAGCGGGAATCTGATATATAACCTAAAAACTAGCTTTTGGCTGCGGCGGAGCCGCATTATATAAAACAAATAATTTATAAAGAATATAAAATTGCAATCCACATTTGTTTCTGTGCCTGCTTATTTAAATGAAACCTTCATTTCTAAGGCCTGTTATATAGTACCTAGATACTTAAAATTGTTATCATTTAAAGCATATCAGTATGCAGTCAAAAAATATTTCGGCTGTGGAAATGGCCGCTGTTTCTGTAAACGCCTTTCTCGAAATTATTATAGAAGATATTTACTATAAGAATTGTGTGTGTATGTTTAAGTCCTTGCAATATTAAAAGAGTTAATCAAATTATTTGCTCAAATAACCGAAATAGGTACATATTTGATCAGAAATCTTTTTCTATTTATAACAAAATATTGGAGTTAATGTCTATAGGGCTTTAAAAAAAGCCAAGATTAAACGTATTCTAATATAATAAAGGAATAAAATAGTTTCCATTTACAGCCTAATTTACACTTCAACCCTTAGGGATCGAGCGAATATAAAAAAAACTACGTCACAAAAAATCTTATAAAGCAAAGCGTAAACAATCAGCTTCATTGTAGATTGACATACGGTTAAAACCGCAATTCACAGCTAGTAGGTGTACGATATTAATTTAATCAAATTAACAAAATTGTCACAACTACAGAGGCTTAAATAACTTTGTAAAGAGACGCACCATTTACAGAAGCTTCTCATAATGACAAAATGTCTGCCAACATCTCCACAAGCCCAAATTATTAAAGCTGCCGTATTGTGTACAAAAGTACAATATAATACCTTGTTGTGGGCCAAGTTATAAAAACTGGAGATATCTTATTAATCTAGGCGTTTTGTGACCATTTTATACTAGTGCTAACAATGTGTAACACTCATAAGAATAAGGATACCTACAATTTTTGTTAAATTACCTAACCGCGCACACTTCGACATTCGGGGCAACGAACGGGCAACGGTAGCGTGGGCCGTGTGGGGCCCTCACCCTTTAAGTAAACCCGCCGTGTGCCTTCTCTCCGCCCTTACTGGGTGACCACTGGATCTGGAAGACGTTATTTCAGTGGTCACCCGGCGGCTTGCCCTTTCGGTAACGAGGACCCTGGCTTACTGGTATATGATATTTAGAAAATCACTCAAACGCCCTGCCATCTGCGCAGTGAGAGTCACGCTGTTTTCCCTCAGCGACCAGTGATATTGTTTATCTTAATAGTGATGTTTATTGTTTATTGTGACAGACGTGATACGGTTCACATGATGGTAAGGGACTCGCCTATAAATGAAGCATAGCCAAGCAACAACCCATCATGAAGATCAAACACTACGCTTGGGCGGAATCTACGAAATCGGCAGTCTTCCTCTGTAATGGAAACACAGAGAGTTGATTCACGGCTGTAACAAATAAGGTGGTGGTACTTACCCGTTTGGGTCGAACAACTTGTATAGGTTTAGCTTGTTCGCAAATACTACCTAAAAAACAAATATTTCTATTGATTGAAAGTACAAACATTTAAAAACTGTAAAACAGTAATTATGGCGTTTTAAAAATGTATTTATTATTTTTATTTCGTAATAATAGCGTTTTTTCAGGATATACACACATAGGTGTACATACATACATAGCATCACGCTTGTATTCCCCTAAGTGGTAGGCAGAGGTGTATTACACACCCACAGTTCGCCAGCTATGTTTAAGTCCCACGTCATAGGGGGCGAGCCTATTGCCGTCTACCGGACACATTACCAAACTCCGAGCTGCTACTGAGAATTTTTTTTTACGGAAAAGCTCAATAACTCTGCCTGACCCGGGGATTGAACTGGAGACCAGCAGTCAATCACACTACGGCTGCACCACAGAGGCCAGTTACACCTATGTGAAAGTAAAACCAATGAGAGCTTTACTGCGAGCAGGATTCGAACCAGTCACGTTTGTTGTAGATGTATATGTGTTATGTACAAAAATTGGAAATATTATACAAGAGTAAAGAGTCAGAGTGTAACTTAGGCTGCAAGTAAAACAGCGAAACGGCTGTGAAAGGCATATGAAGAAAGTTAGTGAAATACCAAACTTAGCCGAAGATGGATCTCGGTCGGGATTCTTAGTGAAATTGTTTTAGCCGCTAGACTTAAGGAAGACAGGCGGGTTTTAGAGTTGTCTACAGGTTTCAAGATTGACGTTTGAGTAGCCAAGGGAATTCGAACCTATGTTCAATATTTCTTATATTTTAAACTTAATTTATTTATTGCACGCCTCATAAGCGAAGCGTTGAGGTGTGTTCTACTCCCGGTTTACACGGCACAACGGATTTTTCAAACTTAAAATGTCTCTATTTATCATATATTGCACTTGTAAAATAATATCTACACACACATATAAAGAACAAACACTATTTTTAACACTCTTGATATTTTTGATGCCATTTTTGTTATTTAAACTAGTTAAAACACTGTTTGAAAAATATCTGGCTTAGACGTCCGTAAGTTGTAGGTAATGTATGTTAACACGATAACGACCAAAGTACTTTACTAATCGAGTCTTTTTTTTTCGTTTACGAATTATTATGACTATGAATAGAGCCCTATTACTTTTTACGTTCTGATTCGATGTGGTTTAATTATTATTAAATAAACAAAAAAATACTGAATATTTACGGCATTTACGCTCGACGCGACACTAAAACCAGCGCCTTTCATGAGAACTACTTTTTTACGTACGCATAGGTCGCATAGCCACCGGTGGTTTTACTATCGTCAACAGAACGCCGTTCGCTCGGCCGGTACATTGTTTTTTTGTTAAAAGAAAGTTCTTAACTTTGCTTGACGAACTGATGATATTTATCAAGTATAATAACTATTTTATCCATAACAATAATTAAAAACACTAAACACAAAATAAGAGTGACGCCAGCTGAGGATCTAAAAAAACCCACTTTATGAACTAAATTATATTTAATTAAATTATACAAAAGTTTTATTACAATTTGCTTATTAACCACGGGTTGTCCGTTAGTACCGAAGTGAGGGTGACGAAAGGCGCCGTGTTCCGTCAGTGGTCCTCTTTATTGGAAGAAGACTTACTGCTTGCGTAATGTTTTCATTATAATTGAAGCATGGTGTGACCAGGGATGTAACACACACGTAAATAATAACACACCAACGTAATAAAACACGAAAAAAGCATATGTTACATTCCACAATTTTTTTGCGTGGCCTTGGCGTCACGGTGTTTTCACTTAGAACAAAGTGTAAAATTATAAGGCAACCAAGTTAGGAAGATAAATGGTTTAGAGATTTCTTATTGAACTCATTGATTTTTAAATAAGTCGTATAATATTGTCCAAAGTTGCAATTTTATATTGATAGATGTCGCTGTTTTAAAGTAAGAGAGATATTGACAAATGCAGCCCCAGATGTCGCTAGTGGCAGTTTTAGATGTCGATATCATTGTATTCAGTTGCTGTTGTATATATAGAGCCACAATATTGCTTTTTTTGTAAGGAAACTATCTATGTCTTTTTGTTTTCTTAAATTATTTTTGTTTACAGTTTAATAAATTATTTAATTTGACATGTTTATACTTTAAATATATGCACTTATACAGGTATATATGTAAACTCATGGATTGTTGTTCTTACTAATTGCCAGATGGCGCCTTGTAAAATGACTGAGAGGTAGACCAATATAGAAGTACTTCTTAAAATTAGCCCTAGATGGCGTATAAGACATGAAACCCACATTAGTACTTTTTGAAATTAGCACTATCTATGTGATTTATTGAAAACTACTTAGTAAGACCAATACATTATTAGTTATCAAATAATCAATTTTATTGTAGAAAATGAAGATTATGAGGCGTGCAGTTTTGTATTTTCCAAAGTATCTTTAATTTTTACTAGCTTCGTCCGCGAGAAATTTCATAAAAATAAATAAAGCAACCCTTGAAATGATAAACATTTTTTTTATCTTTCGTAAAAAATATTTTTTTTTAATAAAAAGTATCCTATGTTTCTTCTAATATAAAGTTTCATGATGATCAGTTAAGTAGCTTTCGCGTGAAAGCGTAACAAACAAACATACATTCACATTTATAATATTATAGTATGTCTAGCCTTTGCCCGCGGCTTCGCTGCAGGCAAAAGCTTGTTTTTCGGTTATATCTCAGGTTCCTGATATAGCAGCGCGATATAATGTAGGTATACCAGTTTTTAAGTCTTATGAAGGCCTATCAAATAAAAAAAGTTGCGTCAAAATCCGTTCAGTAGTTTTGGCGTGATGCGCGAACTAACAAATAGATAAACAGACAAAAAATCTAAAAAAATGTTTTGTGTTTAGACACGCCTATATAGCAGATTACAGTCATTTTTTCTCAAATATCTTAAATATACAGACACAGCTCTGTTTTAGCTTTATAATAGTATAGATAGATTACAACTTTGAATACCTGCTATCTGGATATAAAAAATATCCTCAAAATAAGAAATTTGTTTAATAAACCAACAATGCTTATTTGTATTAAAAAAAAGTTATGTGTGTGTGTATTAGTGTACACACGTAAGAAGTGAAACTTCTTTATGACATCATTTTTCGAAAAATGATCTACTATTTACTTTACAGAAATTGGTAAATAATGCTAAATTAGATAAAGTTTAAGCAAAAGGCTTTTATTATCATAGACATGGATACAAATAATACAATTATTTCACCTTATTGCTACCAAGATTATTATAGCATTTCATTAATTATAATATAATTATTACGGCGTTTTATATCAGAGTGCCTATTGCCACCTTCCAGCTCCATTATCAGACCCTGAATACTATCTAGAGACAAAGTAGTCGTCAAGAGGAATAAAACGATTCCTAACACGACGGGATTGCGTCGTTTCATTACAGAATTACTGTGGCCATCTTCCAGCTCCATCATCCGACCTGGATACCATCTAGATACCAAGTACTCGTCAAGACCAATCATACGAGCCCAAACTCCATGGGGTTATGTTGTTTTATATTGGAGTTCCTATGACCACCTTCTAGCTCCGTCATCAGACCTTGGATACCATCTATAAAGACAAAGTACTCGTCAAGACGAATCAAACGAGTCCAAACTCGATGAGGTTGCGCCGTTTCATTATAGAGTTCCTATGGCCACCTTCTAGCTCCATCGTCAGATCAGCTTTATGTCATCATAATATTATATTGTCAGGCAATATACATATGCGTGTACAATTTCAGCTCAATCGGAAACCGGAAAGTGTGTCAGATTTAACTTTCAAAATATGACCGGGACAAGTTAATAAATAAATAAATATTCACGGACATTTTTTACACAACGTCCTCTGGTCCCAAACTAAGCTTAATGTTTGTGCTATGGGTACCAGATTACAGATACAATACATATACTACTTTTTTGTAAATACATACATATAATAGATAGAAAACACCCAGACGCAGTACAAATATCTGTGTTCATCACACAAATAATTGTCCTGAGTGGGAATCGAACCCACGACCTCGTGCACAAAAGTCAGTTACACTACCGACTACGCCACGAGGCCCGTCGAAGTTAAATAAAAGCTTGAAGGTTATCCTTATAGACTAAATAACATAATTCGAGAATTTAGTCTTGTAACCTATATTTTAAAAAATATATAAAATAAATATGGCGCGTAACGGAAAAATGTGACTTAGAAATAAAGATGGCGCGTAACAGAAAAACGTTACATTGCTATAAAATTTCTTCCATACGTCGATAAAGAAGTTTCTCTTCAATAAAGTAACGAATTCTCATATTTTAAGCTGTCCAGAGATTAATATGTAAGTTGTACAGAGCTGTATATTAGTATTGTGCTGTACATTTAATATAAGTATGTATTTCAGAAAAAATTTATTAGATTATACGAAAATCTTGATAGCTACTCGTATTCATTAGACTTAAAAACTGGTATACGTTATAAATTATTATTATAGTTTTATAAATAATAATTCATAGTATTGTACGATGCAGCGTTGGAACATCTACCACCAGGTGGACATAGGACCTGGTCAAAGCCGCAGGGAGCAGGGAGCCGTTAGGTGCAAACGGTACATGACTGCTCGGTACGGCAATCTTTAGCAGTTGCAGTGGACAGTGCAGTGAGATAAATGGTTATAACAAATTAATCTAATAAGAATCGGTTTAAGCTGTTTCGGAGGAGAATGGCGACAAACACTGTGACATGAGAATTTTTTATATATTAGATAATAATCAACCATAATAAATATTCACGGACATTTTCACACATCGTCCTCTGGTCCCAAACTAAGCTCAATGCTTGTGCTATAGGTACCAGATTACGGATATAATACATAATATATTACTTTTTTTGTAAATACATACATATAATAGATAGAAAACACCCAGACGCAGTACAAATATCTGTGCTCATCACAAAAATAGTTGTCCTGAGTGGGAATCGAACACACGACCTCGTGCACGGAAGTCGGTTGCACTACCGACTGCGCCACGAGGCCCATCATAAAATATAAACGAAACTAAAAATAATAAATAAAGGCAGACGAGGTCGCGAGTAAGATATAGTATTATATGCACCCAACTAACGGGGGAAAGGGTAAAATAAAAACGCGTGTAAAACATCGTGATACCGTAAGCGTTGGCAAATGAAGTGTCCGTTGCTTACCCCCGAGATAAGCCCAATTTAGTTAGATCACGTTTCTCTCGCCCTCTAAGGCACTGTGAAATACCATCAACTTCTATACTTTATACTTTTATGTATAACTTCCTATTTATTTAAACAATAACTTTAATAATAATTAGTATAAATATATAAATAAGTTAATAATAATTAATAAAATAATAACAATAAATTTATTCTGATTAGGAGTTTTAGTCTATTCATAATTCATTGATATGAAGATATGGAATCCGAACCCACAATTTGCAGAATATCGTACACTACACTGAACTATCGCAGAGAGCACCGAAAATGATATTCTACTAATCCTGCTATCCTATTAACAAAGCCCATTAGTGTTACTAATATTTCGTATATTTTCCTTATTTTAATTAGTTTGTAGTTTCGTTAGTGTTCGTATTATAGCGGGGCAGGACGTGCCTACCGTAGCAAGTGTACGATATAAGGGCAGTCTACCCTGTCCGCGATCATCGCCAGTACCATAGTAGAAAGAGTGGAAAGTAGGTTATCTGCATACAAACACACCGCGTGCGGCTTGTATGTGTGCGCCATAGTATCGTACGCACACTCTAACAAAATCTTGACCCGTTTCTCAGTGCGCCAGTCGGGGCTAACGCCGCACAAGCTTCGCACGTCACGGCTTTTCGGCACCGCTAAATGAAAAATGTGTGATAATCGTAGGAGAACTTATTGCTGTGTGTTTGGCTGTCTAAATAATTCATCAATTCCAGAGTTGTCTCTGTTCAGATTACCTACTAGACAGGAAAGGTAAGGAAGTCACTTATAATACCTATAATTTTACATGATGATCACTCATCATCATCAAAATAAGTAGGTATCTCACTAGATACCTACTTATTTTTTTGTTGTATTAGGTAGTGTTTTATCAGACAGACGAAGTAGGCACGCCTACTTGCCCAATATAATGTATTACCTAGGTATTTTTGATCTGTCAAATTGATACGCTGCTATTGCTTTGTTTACGTTTAGCCATGTTGATTTCTCAGTATTGTAGGTATAGTGACTAAGTAATAATCGTAAGTAAAAATCGTAAGTTAAAATAATCTGTGTTGTGTTGTCTCGGTTCAGGGTTAGTGAGGTCGGTTTTACCTGAACGATTACAAGTAAAAAATACAACTTCCCGGCCCTTGCCAATTTCTAGGCACTGAATTAAAATTTTGCTAAAAGTGACAACCCTGAGACAGGCAAGTATGGTAGGTAATTATATCACGGAATGGGCCGGAGATAGCCTACTTCCCCGCTTTTTCTAATATGCCAATACAGTGTTAGGGCTGGCGCGCACTCGGTGCACCAGAGAGGTGGAGCGCTTGCGCATCGTCGCGTGGAAGCAGTGCTTGTGTACCTTCGCTTTCATGGGTGCTATCTACCAAGATTTTGGATGCTTCACGCGTAAACGACTCAAAGAATTTTGATGAAATTTTGTAGGTACGGGAATAAGGGAGACACTGGATTTACATTATAAGATGAGATTTCCCAAAAGAAAATGGTTTTGCTACGTTCTTTCGCGATATCCCTCACCATTCCTCGTGAGTCGTGGGGTTTTCTTTCAACGAGCAGTGAAATAATATTGTGATCAAATTATATAGGTATTGTAGGCTAGGCAGCTGATCATAAAATTGTTTTCAATGTCGTTTAGATAACCTTCCCATGGAGGGTAACACACATAAACCACTGAAGAAATGTAACACAGTTCCAGTGGTACACCAATACAGGCGGAGAGACAGCACACGGCAGGTTTATTTAATGGGTGAAGGCCCCACACTACCCCTAGTTTTTACATTATTTCCCGCCTTAAAAAAAAGTAACGCATATAATAAACACTATTTACTTTTGTTAGAAATTAAATTATTTTAAAGGTACCCGGGTACCTCGTCACTCACGTAAGGGTTAACTAAATTAATTTGGGACATACGCTGGTTCTAATACCGATATACTCGTACTTTAAATTACTCAATAGGTAATCATAAAGATATTTCTTAGTTAGTTGGTAATCATAAAGATATTTCTTAGTAGCTTAGTTTAGTCAGTTGCATCCTCGTAGAGTAAAAATATTCTGTGGTTGCATCCGTACACTGTGAGGGCGTGGTCACTAGTAATGAACAATCTACAACAATATTCAAACCAAAATATTAAACCGTAAATCTCAGAGACAGATTTTAGGGAGGCATTTAGCCTGCCACAAACTATGCATAAACAGTACGCTCTAAATCCATAACTTTGAGACATAACTCTAGTTTGACAAATTCAATATCCACATGTACATAAATACATTTCGGTGACAGTATTTAGGACAGACGGAGGTGAATTATAGAAGAGAGATATTTTATCGGTCATTAGTTTCCACCCACGGCTCCGCCGAGGTTCAAAGCTAGTTTTTAGGTTATAAGTCTGGTTCATATACCAGTATTTTTTCATCATACCAGTTTTGAATTCTTATCAAGAGTAGTTCAGCGTGATGCGTGAAAAAACATTCAGGGCAGTCTTTGGTGACTGTCGATAGAAGTGAAAACTAAGTAACTTGTGAATGGTATCGTCGAGCTATTAGATTATTATTTTTGAATTATTTTTGGTTTGTAAAGAAGAGATAATGACCAATTAATTGGTCATTAACACTTAGTCACTAGTTAGTTTTCATTTCTATCGGAGCGTTCGGTGACGATGACGCGAGTTCCATGATTTTTGAATATGAACACGCCTAAAGAAGTTTTCACTTCAAAAAACAGGCAAAATGCTGGGTCTGAACCCTTTCTTTTTGTTATGGCAGGAATAATGTACTGTTCATTCGGGGCAACGAACAGGCTAGTGTGGGGCTCTCATCCACTAAATAAGCCCGCCGTGTGCTGTCTCTCCGTTTCTATTGGCAGACTGCTGGAACTGTGTGACAGTGGCAGTTTTGAACCCTAAGCCATATGTAGCAGTCGATCATGGTTGGGGATGGCATTGGGGAGAATCAACAATAAATAATACATTAAACCAGTTATTTATCAATATCGACAGATAAGCTAGCGAATAAACGATAAATTGAATAAATTCAGCGAGTCGGCCATGTTTTATTGATAACATGAGCGCTCTTAAAAGATTTATTGGCGTCAGTTGAGTGTTCCACGGCTCTTCCTGAATGTTGATTGTACTTCTAATACAATGTTTACAGATTAAGAATGTAGGTCAGCCAGGAACGTGATGTTTTATGAGTACAGAGTAATTAAAACAACTATATACCTACTCGTAATTATCTCTAGTCTCCGAATATAATGAGGCCTTGGACTCAGATCTTCTTACGGCTCTTAAATGATAACCATGACGCCGTGCCTTGTCTTTTGTCGCCTGTCTGTTTCTTCAGTCAAACACTACTTCTCTTAAGCTACACAATAATCTTGAGATACGAATTTTACCGTCGCGTCGTTTAGATATTTAGGAAAAAGTCTTTCTACATAGGTACAAGTTATGAACAATATAATATACTTATCCTAAATAAACCATTTTAAAAACATGCCAGCTACATACAAGTAATGTATAATATAAATATACTTCTAAATAAACTTTTTTATACTACATGAGTAGGAAATAGGAAACAAGCACACCTACAGCCCATTTAATGGTAGGTAAGTTGTTACCGTAGCATAAAGATGCTAAGAGAGCATAGGGAGGGGATTTGGCCTCCGGCACTCTCACTCACCATACGAAACACAACGGCAGAAGCACCTACTGTTGTTTCAAGCTCGATCTTGTAATAATATTACCTAATCCTCTTATTCAAAATAGAAAATAAACATTTATTTAAAATTTAAAATCTCTCGTATCTCGAACGGTCAAGTCCGGAGAGATGTTTGATTGGATGATCATTCTAGATTCTGGCATGGTCCGTGAAACATAAATGTTATCTTTTTTCATTCTGGCCTCTCGAATATAATTCTGGTGTTGTGGTTGTTATTCAGTCAGACTTGAGATCCGAGCCTATGACCGAGACTGAGTCACTAGTTGGGGGTGCATTATCTAAAAAGTAACCACTGATTATCCTACTATTTGAGATTGAAGACCTCATAAAACGATCATTTGAAGACCTCATAAAACGATCATATATGAGGACCTTATAAAACGATCATCTGAAGACCTTATAAAACGTTCATCTGAAGACCTTACAAAACGATCATCCTACTACTCGTGAAGTGCAGCCGTGAGTAGTAAACTACCTCGAGGTATGAGACTGTAAATTCCACTGAAACTTATTCCGAGTTCAACTCGTAAAGCTTCGAACGTTACCTACCGTAGTTTTTGTAATTTTATATAAGTGTCTATTCTATTTATTAAAATTTGTATCAATGTGTCTTTACTTTATTTTTTAGACTCATAGGTAGGTACTTAATAATTGTGACGTGACGGCTTCACCGTTACGCTACAATCTTCGGTGAGATGACGGTACTACCCCGATCGAGCCGGCCCATTCATGCTAGGATAAGCACCGCTAGAGACTATTTTAGAAGTACAGAAATTCAATGTTTCAATAGTCGGATATTTTCAATTATCATAATTTAAGTTAATATAATATAAAATATCTTTATATAAAATATAAGGAAAATAGAAAGATCTATTTAAAAATCCTACTGATTTTCTTCATTAGGAAAACATGGGTTCCCATGTGGAAACGGATAGATTTCTAGGTACTCGTGTTCAAGTACCTTCGTAAAGGTAATTTTGGCATTTAAAATACCCAATGCTCGGAAATAAACAAATCATAGTAAAAAATGGCGCGAAGCAATTAACGAACAGTATCTACCATATAAAAAATTAACGAACAGTATCTATCATTATAAAAAATCGTCATCTACTTATAAGTCTACCTTACGATATTACTTTAACTCCTTCAACTTTGAAAGAAACGATACTACCATTGGTATAAAAGTCGGTTTAATATCACTTTATAAATTGAGGTTTTAGTTACCTTTACAACATCCATAGTCAGCTCTGTCGTGATCATGGATGCAGTAAAATATCTGGAAGTTCCACTATGTTATTTAGGGGTACCCCTCAGGAACGGCAGGATTCAGGATGCTTGTGCCAACTCTTCCCTAAAGATGTTACTCAACCGTATAGTTATTGCAAATGTACGTAATATTTTTTTTCCAAACCATTGTAGACCCAAACAAATATTTTCATTACCAAAACATTTTTAATTGGATTATAATTTGATTTTACTCTATATTCATTTAACCAGTATTTATAATTATATAAGCTGAGCATTGTGAGGGCTCGCGAAGTTTTCTACTTAATTTATAATTTTTGACAGATGGCGTTAGGAATACAATAAAATTCTAATTAATAAAAATTATTATATTTTTATGTGTATAAAATACTATGCTTTATGATAGATAACACATCTAGAAATAAATAGAAATTACTATGTCAAAGCCCAAATCTGAAAGTGTGATCGTTTCTCAGTAAAGTGTACCACAATATGCATAGATTGTGGAATAGTACTAGTCATATTCCCCGACCATAAGCCAGGACCTATATCTGGTATTATGTCTTAGGCGTATTAAACGTGAAGCGAGAACCTTTAGTAGCCAAACTACGGTCCATTGTGCACTCAGCGGAATCATAGTAATCGCCCGCTCGAGCAGGAAGTAGCGGGTTCATTCTCTGCTATATTGTTTGAAATGTTATGCCCCGAGCGGGTTTTGTGCAGACATTCGTTGCTTAACGTTAAGTTGGGTTTGAAAAGAATAATTATAATTTCAATGTGACTACACATTACGGCTTAATAATTTTCATTGGGACAGATAATACATTTGGTTTACTTTTATTATAGAACGTGATTTTTAGCAGTTTTAAGGTATTAGATAAGTGAAATATTGTGGTCACGGGATGGACTTGACTACAAGTGACCACCAACCCATTCTTTCCTGGGAGTATCATAAAACGGGAAGTAAACAACTATCACCCATCACATTACTGGAGGTAGTGTTAAGTATCAAAATGGGAGTACTCACTTGTTATCTAGCCGGAGCGAGTCGGTACCACCATCTTCCGTGTGATCGACCGCGAAACACCTTGGCGTAGCCGTCCATTCCTTCATTTCCCATTAGCGAAATGAAATGGTAAGCAGTGGTGAGCGGTAGTTGCCACTTATCATAAGATGGGGCGTGGCCCATCTGTCACCATGCCAAAAATAAACACTGTTTATTCAAGGTTATATTTGTAAGTCCTATTGAATTAATGGCCTAATTCAATAAGACTTAGAAATTCGTAACGACGACGTAAGAGAGCGAGTAGGTATGAAAGAGAGTACCTATTGGTGTAAAAATGCGAAAGGGAATACTAGTACTATACTACCGTCGGTTCGGATATGTGGAAAGAATGCTGGACGAGAGACTGGTTAAGAAGATATACAATGCGAAAGTGGAAGGTTGTAGGTACAGGGGGAGACCGAGACTCACCTACCTAGACCAAATCGGTCATGTATTGAAGGAAGGTGGAGTCAGGAGTCTCCAAACCGACGAGCGTGTATGAAGAGAATTATAAATGTTAAGGAAGCGAGAGATGTATGCAAGAATAGAGCCTCTTGGCACTCTGTTCTCTCTGCCTACCCCGCAAAGGAAATGGCGTGATGACAAGTAAGTAAAAATTATAAAAAATGAAAAAAGTTGCAAATGGTTGCCCATGGGTCAAAAAACATTAGATGCATTGTCTTTATTATATATCGAATTATGCTCAAATCGCTAGACGACTATTTAACATGAATTTAATGTCCGAAAAAAAAAAGCAAATCGCATTTAATAAATAAATAAAAATGTTTTGGTTTCTAACAATAATTATTAATTACTCTATTCCTACACTACCTATATATCTTTTTCGTCCTTCATATATATAATATGTTTAAATATCCTGGGGAGCCCGTTGGCGTAGTTGGTAGTGACCCTGCCTTCGACGCCGGGGGTCGTGTTTTCTATTCCCACACACGGTTAATGTGACGAACACATAATATTTTGGCTGTGTAAGATGTTCCCGAGGTGAGTTGATATCAGGTAGGCGGCCGATCGTAAAAATATAGCCGAATCTTAGGACACACAACATGTGAAATCACGTTGTGCCGACCCCACCTAGCATGGGATAAGGGCAGGAGAAACAACACATACATATACCTACGATACGTATTAACTTTTTTTTTATTAATTTTTTGTAGTTCACTTAAAGGATAGGGGGGCCCACAGGGGAAGATTGCTTAGGGCATCAAGTTACCTTAATCCGGCACTGGGATCGTGTGCTTCTATGTCACCGTTGTGGTAAAAACACTATCATTAATATACGTGGGACTTAACATAGCTGGCGAATCGTGGGTGTGTAATACACCTCTGCCTACCCCTTTGGGGAATACAGGCGTGATGCTATGTGTTTTTTTAAAATGAATATACGAATATTTACTACTATTACTGCCGCGGTGAATAGAAGAAATCAAATATAACTAAATAATATTGAAGTCTATTTACGAATGCAGCTCGCGTACCCACAATTGGAATACAAATTGAGCGAACTTGTCACCAGAAACTTGTCTACGTATATAATGGCGGATGTCAGACGTGACGATGGCAAATTGGAGATTATGTCTTCAAAACAGTATATGTCACTAGATGTGACCCGTGCTTTCACCAGCTATATCATATAAACGTAATCTAAAGCATTTGTAAATAATGATGTCCAAGCAGTCCTGGATTAGCCTATAAGCTATACTGTTATGGGCGTAATAAAACCAGAGATTTTTATAATGAAAAAGTATTATATTTAACTTTTAACAAGGAAGGTATAATATCTGCCTCTAACACGCCAAGTAACAGACTGAACTGGCTTCATGGCGGCCACTGCTTTTATACTTCTATAGTTGGTGTTGAGAGTACTAAAAAAATTGATTAATGTTTGCACTGTCAGATTTGATAAATACCAACAAGCTATTTAAGCAATTGATTAGGGCATCCCGTCTAGGAGGGGCATCAGAGACGAAAGAGAAAAAAAACAAGCACACGAAAGTTAAAGCAATTTCAGGTGTTCCCGAGGTGAGTTGACGTCAGCTAGGCGGCCGGTAAAAATATAGCCGAATCTTAGGACAACATGTGAAATCATGTTGTGCCGACCCAACCTAGGCAAGGGCATGAGGAACAATACATACATATTCTACCTACGATACGTATTAACATTTTTTGTAATTAATTATTTGTAGTTCACTTAAGGACAGGGGAAGATTGCTTAGGGCATCAAGTTACCTTAATCCGGCACTATCTAGTGTCTCCAAGCCGTAATTTCTGGCACGGCGGTCAGTGTTAACAGATATAAGCCATATGTGATGCAATGTGTGCGCAAACACAAGAGCACTATCTGTTCCCTCCGTGCGATTGGACGGCATTACGAGACGACCAGTGAGAGATCTTGCGCAGGATCAACTGCTTTACGTGCTTTCTGAGGCACGGGGTAAAACACGGCTAACTTCCTAACTCTGGGCTGCTATTTATATTATTAGAGAATTTCTTGACGGTAAACCCGAATAACTTTTTGCTGGCCCGATCTGGGAAACGAACCTAGATCTAATGATACGCAGTACGCATACACTACCGCTACACTATCAAGGCATATGTAAATAGTATTAAATGATATAGCCCTCATCAGTTTGTTATTACCTATTAATTTATTTATTTATTATTTAGATATTTTTTTATATATATCTTTAGCATTTGACATTCTTAGCACTATACATTAAACACAAAGTGAAAAATGTGAAATCGAAAATAACAGTCAGGAGCAGGATTTGAACCTGCATCTTCTGGATACCGTCCAGATGCTTTACCAATTCAGCCATCCTGACAATTGCTCCCGACTGCTAATTTCGATAACACATCATACTAAACGTCTTTGGGCGACGCCTGCGCCATCTGTCGAACGTATTTTCATACATTATACCGACCAGGTAAACTTAATTTTACAATTAAGATTTTACCTAAAAATGACGCAAACCCTTTAAATATTTAGATATTTTTTTTTATATATATTTTTACGTTCGACAGATGGCGCAGGCGTCGCCCAAAGACGTTTAGTATGATGTGTTATCGAAATTAACAGTCGGGAGCAATTGTCAGGATGGCTGAATTGGTAAAGCATCTGGACGGTATCCAGAAGATGCAGGTTCAAATCCTGCTCCTGACTGTTATTTTCGATTTCACATTTTTCACTTTGTGTTTAATGTATAGTGCTAAGCATGTCAAATGCTAAAAATATATATATAAAAAAAATATCTAAATATTTAAAGGGTTTGCGTCATTATTAGGTAAAATCTTAATTGTAAAATTAAGTTTACCTGGTCGGTATAATGTATGAAAATACGTTCGACAGATGGCGCAGGCGTCGCCCAAAGACGTTTAGTATGATGTGTTATCGAAATTAGCAGTCGGGAGCAATTGTCAGGATGGCTAAATTGGTAAAGCATCTGGACGGTATCCAGAAGATGCAGGTTCAAATCCTGCTCCTGACTGTTATTTTCGATTTCACATTTTTCACTTTGTGTTTAATGTATAGTGCTAAGCATGTCAAATGCTAAAAATATATATAAAAAAATATCTAAATATTTAAAGGGTTTGCGTCATTATTAGGTAAAATCTTAATTGTAAAATTAAGTTTACCTGGTCGGTATAATGTATGAAAATACGTTCGACAGATGGCGCAGGCGTCGCCCAAAGACGTTTAGTATGATGTGTTATAGAAATTAGCAGTCGGGAGCAATTGTCAGAATGGCTGAATTGGTAAAGCATCTGGACGGTATCCAGAAGATTCAGGTTCAAATCCTGCTCCTGACTGTTATTTTCGATTTCACATTTTTCACTTTGTGTTTAATGTTATTTATTTATTATGAAGAAACGACATAATTCCATCAAGTTTGGGCTTGTATGATTCGTCTTGACGAGTACTTTGTCTCTAGATGGTATCCAGGATCTGACGCCGTCGTCGCCATCCCTATCACATTACTGGAGGTAGTGTTGAGTATCAAAATGGGAGTACTCACTTGTTATCTAGCCGTAGCGAGTCGGTACCACCATCTTCCGTGTGATCGACCGCGACACACCTTGGCGTAGCCGTCCATTCCTTCATTTCCCATTAGCGAAATGAAATGGTAAGCAGTGGTGAGCGGCAGTTGCCACTTATCATAAGATGGGGCGTGGCCCGTCTGTCACCCTGCCCAAAATAAACACTGTTTATTCAAGGTTATATTTCTAAGTCCTATTGAATTAATGGCCTAATTCAATAAGACTTAGAAACCTTATAATTTTCTTCATAAACGCTCGCCGGTTTCAGACTCCTGACTCCACCTTCCTTTAATATATGACCGATTTGGTCTAGATAGGTTAGTCTCGGTCTCCGCCTGTACCTACATCCTTCCACTTTCGCATTGTATATCTTCTTAACCCACTCTGCCACCTTTGTGGTAAAAACACTATCATTAATATACGTGAGACTTAACATAGCTGGCGAATCGTGGTGTGTAATACACCTCTGCCTACCCCTTTGGGGAATACAGGCGTGATGCTATGTGTTTTTGCAGATCCATAGCTGGAAGGTGGCCACAGTAACTCTGTAATGAAACGACGCAACCCTATCGAGTGTATACTTTCGATTCGTCTTGAGGAGTACTTTGTCAAGTTTTTATTTCTACAAAATAATTTCGATGTTTTCACATCTGCTAGACGTCCCGCGACGTCTAGTTTTTTTTTATAGCTAAGGTATTTCTTGGGAAGGCTTCTATGTGTATTAGTAAAGCAATTTAATATCAAACTAATCATCTTAAAGATTTTCTTTATTAGTTAAGTGCACGGGCGGGTCGCTTGTGTATAAATAATTTAGGCTTTAAAGACGATGTCTTAATCTCAAATGGCGTAAAGGTCACATTCAAGTGGGCTACTAAGGGAATTGCGCATTGGGCATCCATTGCATTATTCGTAATAGTGTGGTTGACCAGGGGGACTTGTTTAGGGGGTTCGACACTGGCAACACCATTATTATTCGCAGGTGACACTATAGGAAGAGTTGCTAGTTATAAAATAAGACTAGCCTTTGCCCGCGGCTTCGCCGCAGCCAAAAGCTAGCTTTTGGATTATATCTCAGGTTCCCGATATAGTAGCGGGATAAAATGTATACCAGTTTTTAAGACTAGTCAAGAGCTATCAAATATCAAGTTGCATCGAAATCCGCCCAGTAGTTTTTGCATGATGCACGAACAAACAAACAGATAAACAGACAAGCAGACAAAAAATCTAAAAAAATTGTTTTGTTTTCAGACACATTTATAGCCTAATACAGTAATTTTTTTCTCAAAAATCTTAAATGTACAGACACAACTCTGATACAGTTTTATAATAGTATAGATACAGTGCTGTTTTTAGTTATATATCTACCCCCTTACTAATAAACATTGTATAAGCTCCGAATAGTTATTTAGTGTTTTGTTCCGTTCTTTCAACGTCAAGCTGTCATATTAGTGATAAAGACAAAACACTGTGTAACTATTCAAAGGTTATACAACGTTTATTAGTAAGGCAGCTAGTGTGTATTACGAATTTCATAATAGACAAAAACATCGAACTAAGAGTTTGTCTTAAATTTCGTGTTCGGAGTGACTGAAAATGTTACAGAAGGCTTACGGTGAATCGACTTTATCAAAAACACGTGCTTATGAGTGGTACAAAGCGTTTGCCTCGCTCTGGTAGGCCATCAACGTCTGCAACTGAAGTTAACATTGCAAAAGTGAAGGAAATAGTGACTGAAAATTCTCATTCAACTTTGAGAGAGATAGCCGCCGAAGTTTCTGTGTCTCACGAGTTGATCCGTACCATTTTAAATAATCACTTGGGTATGAAACATGTTTCCGCTCGGCTAGTCCCACAAGACCTGAATTTTCTCCCAAAAACTCAATCGCATGAGAGTCGCTGAGGACATGCTAGAACGAGTCAATTCCGACCCAACATTCATGAAACGCATTGTTACTGGTGACGAGACGTGGGTTTACGAGTTTGAAATGCAAATTAGTCAACAAGCTTCGGAGTGGCGACTTCCAACTGAACCGAAACCACGCCAAAGTCGATTAAAAGTCAAAGTCATGTTGACTGTTTTCTTTGACTACCGCGGTGTTGTGCACTCGGAATTCTTGCCAGAAGGTCAAACGGTAAATAAAGAATATTATTTGAGCGTTATGCGGCGTTTAAGACAGCAAATTCGACGAAAAAGGCCAGATTAGAAGAAAGAAAATTCTTGGATTTTGCACCACGATAATGCGCCTTCGCACAAGGCCATCATTGTGAATGAATTGTTGTCCAAACACTCAACAAATACCATCGAGCAACCGCCATATTCACCAGATATGGCTCCAGCCGACTTCTATCTTTTTCCTAAACTCAAATGACCACTTCGTGGCACCCGTTTTCAATCGGTAGAAGACATAAAGCAGAATTCGCGGCGAGAACTGAAATCAATTCCGGAAACAGCGTTTAAAAAATATTTTGATGATTAAGCCTCTAACGCTCTCACTTACCGAATGAAAAGCAACAGTAACGACTTAAAGCAACGCTTGTGATGTGACGTGATGGGCAAAAGCTATTTTGGTAATAACGGTTTCGAAACGCTCTAGATATAGGTACCTACCTAGTTTCATTTCATAATACTTGTCTAACTTGTAGTGTATCATCACAGAATGCTAAATTTTCTGAGTTCTGTGGGTATGATATTATATTAGTTCTAAACCCTGGTGCAAATGAACAAGACAGTTGTATCGGATATAAATGTGTATTCGTGTTAACAAGATTAAGGGGGTTCCCCAGAGGTGCCAGTACATAATACGATAGAGCAAGCGTTCAGAAAATGTGTAAACGTTTAGATAGGATACATTTAATAAATTGTAAGCAAAGGTTTTAATAGCTAGTTAAACTAATAAAACACGCTTACTACGATCTAAAAAAATAGAAAATAATATTATAATTATTATTAATGATTGTAAAAATTTGGGGGTGCTTGACATCAAATTTTAATTGATTATTAATAAAAAGCAGCTTACAAAAAAAAATATTATAACTTATTTCGATCTATTCAGCTTAAAATATCATTATAAAACCTCTTTATAAAAGGTACTTTTAGCGTTTTATTCATCTGGTAGAAAGTTTCTATGCTGTGCGGACCTACGTGGTCGCTCTAGCTATTGAATCCGGTGCGCTGTACGTTGAAGGTGTGTATCGAAAATACATGCGAAACAATGTTAAGAATACTTTGGAAAATCCAAAAGTACACGCCTCATAATCTTCATTTTTCCCAATAAAATTTATTATTTGATAAGTAACTAATAATGTATTGGTCTTACTAAGTAGTATTCAATAAATCACATAGATAGCGCTAATTTCATGGTTTTCATGTCTTATACGCCATCTAGCGCTAATTTTAAGAAGTACTTCTATATTAATTGGTCTTTAGAAATACTTCAAGTAATTCTCACGAAATAAGGTATAGCGTAGCGCTGGTTTTACCCCGTTGTACCTGATGGCCAGTCACACGAGAGATGGTGGTACCAACCCGCTTGGGCTAGAAAGGAAGTGAGTATTCACACTTGGCACCCAGCCCTACCACCAGTAATGTAATGAGTAACGATTGCTTACTTCCCTTAGTTTAGTTGGCTCGTACGACACCCGTGAGAAAGAATGGGGTGGTGCTACTTGTATTCTTAGTCCATCATTCTTTCCCACGGGTGTCGTATGAGGCGACTAAGGGAAGTATGCAATTAACATCCATTGCATGACTGGTGGTAGGGCTGGTACCAAGTGGGAGTACTCACGTGGTATCGGGCCCGAGCGGGTTGGTACCGCCATCTCCTGTGTGACCGGCCATGAAGCACATCGTTGCGTTTTGGCTGTAGCAGGAGATAGCCGTTTATATTTCATTTCATATCTGTGAAATGAATTGGTGAGCAGCGGCTTGACAATACTCTCGGTATAGTCGAGTCCATGGGCGACGGTTACCATTTACCATCAGATGGACGGTGGCTCGTCTGCCACTACACGCAATAAAAAAAATTAAAAAAAAGCCTAGGTACATATAATTTCTAGAAAGAGTGTACATCGAATATAGCGGATAATAAACCGTTCTGCTCCAAATCTGTTAGCGGTCAAGTGGTTACATTACGTACAGATTTATGAGTTTCACCCTTAGGGGAATACCGTTATATATTTTTCATTTTCTACGAAATGAGACCAATAGATTTTTGGTATCTAATTATAAATATTTAAGACACAATATTGGTTAATTATACAACAATAACAAGTTGAACGTGTAGGTCCCAGAACCTTTAAGCGAATTACAGCCAACATAATCTAAACTCTAAGATGCTTCTTTGATCTGTATTTTCGCACTTGACATGCTCAGCTACTTTAAAGAACAAATGATTTGTGAAAATGTGTGAAAAGAGTGCGAGCAGGAATCCTTCCAATCCGGGGAAGTGCTCTAACCGCTAAGCTTAGCGGTCTTTTTCCACATTTTCACAAATAATTTGTTGTATGATGCTTCATATTCATAATTCTAAGTGAATCAATACCATGGTAGGTATTTACGCCATCGTTTCAGTTTGAGTTTCCTTCTGGATTAGTTAAATTTTAGGAACTTGTGACGTTTGTTTGTATGTTCACGCCTAAACGAGGTAGGTATTTGAATGAAATTTGGTAGGTGACAACGAAGTTTCACTGAAGTAATCCAACACAGTACCAGTGGTCCGTCAACACAGGCGGAGAGACGGCACACGGCGGGTTTATTTAGTGGGTGAGGGCCCCACACTACCCTGTTCGTTGCCCCGAACGACGGGGTATGCGGTTTGGTACATTTTTGCCCGCCTAAACAAAAAAAAAGTTGACAATGGAGTTGAAGGAAATTTGGTTATACGGTACCTACTAGCGATGTAACGAATGTTAGTTTATAAACATTCGCGAACGCGAATGCGGATGCGAATGTTTCCCTCCAACATTCGCGAATGCGAATGCGAATGTTGATTTTCAAATAAGCGCGCGCAAAATATCATACAGGTTTGACACCTAGTGTCACTGTCAGTCACCCACCGTTAAAACCGAACATAGCCGAGGTTCATTTTGACAAGTACATTTAATGAAGTTAGTCGGATTGAGTTCATTCAAAAATATTCGTTGTTCTCCGCCCACACAGGTGCGTGTACAACGTCATCGACCGGATTCGGCATCAACATCAATGGCGAATACATCACTCACCTTCGATATGCCGACGACATCGTAGTCATGGTAGAATCACAGGAGGACCTTGGCACCATGCTCAATGATCTCAGCAGGGTTTCCCGACTAGTGGGTCTCAAAATGAACATGGACAAGTCATGTCTAATGTCCATGTCATTTCAGCACCGATCCTAGTCGGGAGTGCGCTTCTCGAAGTTGTCGACCACTATGTCCACCTGGGACAGACAGTCCAGTTAGGTAGGCACAACTTCGAGAAAGAGGTCAATCGACGAATCCAACTCGGCTGGACAGCGTTCGGGAAGCTAAGGAAGATCTTCTCGTCCAATATTCCGCAGTGTCTGAAAACTAAGGTCTACGACCAGTGTATGTTACCAATGATGACATATGGAACAGAGACGTGGTCTCTGAATATTGGCCTCGTATCAAGGCTCAAAGTTGCTCAGCGGGCCATGGAACGGGCTATGCTTGGTATTTCCCTACGTGATCGAATCCGTAATACGGAAATCCGTAGGTGAACGAGACTGACCGACATAGCCCGCCGGGTTGCCATACTGAAGTGGCAATGGGCAGGCCACATCGCTCGACGAACCGACAACCGTCGGGGAAGAAAGGTTCTCGAGTGGCGACCACGTATCGGACGGCGCAGCGTAGGACGGCCCCCCCACCAGATGGACCAACGATCTGGTCAAAGCTGCGGGGAGCCGTTGGATGCGGTCGGCACAGGACCGCTCGTTGTGGCGTTCTCTTGGGGAGGCCTATGTCCAGCAGTGGACGTTGAAAGACTGATGGATGGATGGAGTTGTACGATCCTAGTCAATTGAAAATAATTGTTGTTTTTCAATAACTAATTGTTTACGCCAATGTATGGATCTTATATGACGTCGCATTTTAAAATTTCATGACGAAGCCACTTTTAGTTTATAAATTTTTATTTTGGGCGTGGTGGGTTGATCATCATCATCGCTTTCATGAGCAGACATTTTGATTAAATCAATACGACTGAAATAGTTTAGCTTCTAGTCGACTAATCTATCTATCTATACTATTATAAAGCTGTAACAGAGCTGTGTCTTGACATTCAAGATATTTGAGAAAAAATGACTGTAATAGGCTATTATAGGCGTGTCTAAACACAAAACATTCTTTTTTAGAAATTTTGTCTGTTTGTTTGTTCGCGCATCACGCAAAAACCACTAAGTAAACGGATTTTAATGCAACTTTTTTTATTTGAAAGGCCTTGATTACTGACTTAAAAAGACTTAAAAACTGGTATACATTTTATCCCGCTACTATATCGGGAACCTGAGATATAATCGAAAAACGAGAAAATTATTTAAAGTAGATTTTTTTGTAGAATTTATTTAAATAAAACTACTGGACAGATTTTGATGCAACTTTTTTTTTGAAAGGCCTTGATTATACTTAAAAACTGGTATAAGTACATTTTATGTCGCTGCTATATCGGGAACCTGAGGTATAACCGAAAAACTAGCTTTTGGCTGCGGCGAAGCCGCGGGCAAAGGCTAGTACTATTATAAAGCTGTAACAGAGCTATGTCAGTACATGTAAGATATTTGAGAAAAAAATCGGCTGTGGGGCCGGCTTAAGAATTGTCCCACCCAAGAGGGGTCGCCCACGGGAGTCGTAAGAGCCGACTGAGGAATTACCGGGGGAGTGGGCAGCAGCACTCGCTCGAGTATTAACAACATCCACTGCGATCGCCAACCAGCCTGCCAAGCGTGGCGATTACGGCATTATCTCCCATGACGGGACCGCTCGTTGTGGCGTTCTCTTGGGGAGGCCTATGTCCCGCAGTGGACGTTGAAAGGCTGATGGATGGATGGATGAATGGATGAGAAAAAAATATTGAATTAGGCTATATAGATGTGTCTAAACTCAAAAAAAAAAGATTTTTTGTCTGTTTGCTTGTTCGTGCATCACGCAAAATCTACTGAACGGATTTTAATGCAACTTTTTTTGTTTCGTAGCTCTTGATTAGACTTAACAACTGGTATACATTTTATCTCGCTACTTTATCGAGAACCGGGGATATGACCTAAAAGTAAAACTAGCTTTTGGCTGCGGCCAAAAGCTAGCCAAACTAAAATAGCATCTCAATATTATCCACAACGTCACAAAATAAATTCACTGTGTACACGAAGAATATTCGAAGCAAATACATTTACGTTTTGTGGAATAATAATTATCTATGAGTTATCCGTGTGGTGACGGATTAAGAATACAAGTGTCACCACCCCATTCTTTCCCACGGGTGTCGTATGAGGTGACTAAGGGAAGTAAGCAATTATCATCCATTGCATGACTGGGTGGTAGGGCTGGGTACCAAGTGGAAGTACTCACTTGGTATAAGGCCCGAGCGGGTTGGTACCACCATCTCCCGTCTAACCGGCCATGAAGCACATCGTTACGTTTTGGCTGTAGCAGGAGATAGCCGTTTATATTTCATTTCATCTGTGAAATGAATTGGTGAGCAGCGGCTTGACAATACTCTCGGTATAGTCGAGTCCATGGGCGACGGTTACCATTTACCATCAGATGGACCGTGGCTCGTCTGCCACTAAAAACAATAAAAAAAAAAGTTTATATTTACTATTTATTACACGGTAAAGGCACGGCGTATGTGTCCAGCTTCCAGCTCCATCACCAGATCAGCTCCATGTTATCATAATATTGCATTGTCACGCGGTATACATATGCGTGTAAAATTTCAGCTCAATTGGAAACCGGGAAGTGTGTCAAATTTAACTTGCATGATTTGAACGGGTCAAGTTGATTTGATTTGAAAAGCGTCGCCACGCTAACAGCCAAATTTACCCTCCCTCCGCATGAGATGTTTCACATCAAATGTACTCTGTGGTAACCATGGCCCAATAATACGGTAACGAAATGACGAATCGTGTCATCAGTACAGATTTTTGTAAATTTATTTTTGTCACACAATCACTAGGTAAATAATAATGATAAGCGCCATCTCTTGTCAATTACATAAATTAATAAAATATCTTTTGAACCGGGTGTTCGGGTTCCGGGTGGTCCGTCCGTGGTATCTAGCTTCTTGTTTTTGTACAGATGGCAGCACACAGAACTTTGAACGAAATAATGGGAATAATAAAATCTAAGGATTAAGCATTGATGTATAAAAATTAATATATCAATGGCATTGACAATGAATTTGATAGAAGAATATATATGTTATATTAGGTATTTAAAAGATGTACATTGCTGGGGGTGTGAAATGTAAAAAAAAAATGATCCGTAAATGGACGTCTCGCAGAAATGAAAACATTGATTTTCTTTCTTTCTTCAAATATTCTTCGAGTCTTATATAATTCTTGGTAAGCGCCCTCTCGTTATCCATAGGCGAATTAAAACTGTTATTGGTTTTTTGATTGACATTATAATTTCTTAGTTAGATGCTATTGTCAACAGATGGCGTTAAAACCAAATGAATAATTTGGCGCCAACAGCCGGTTTGCCCCCCTTCGCACTAGATGTTTACCAAGAGTAAAGTTCTGTTATGTATATAAATAGCAAATGTTTTCACATCAAAAGTTTTGGTAGTATACGTTTTGGCGTCTTCAATAAATTAAACTTACTTAAGAAGAAAAAATAGGTATATACCTAAGTAGCAGTAAGTCATTGGCAAATACTCAAAGGAGTAGCCATTATGTATAAAGAAAAAAAAAGGAGGTCTTTTGGCGGGCTATTCAAAAGGGCGGTATTATTTTTTCCTATTTAATAAAACAATTAACTTTTTATTATATATTTATTGTAAATTTCTTGTTGTACAGTGTTAATATTCGTAATTAATTGTATATACATGGTAGACTAGCTGATTAATAGGTAAGTTTTTTAATTATATTAATACTTTGGTAAAAATGGATATTGAACCTGAGCCCCCTGATAAGTACCCTATTTTTACTTTATTAGAGGCGGATTCTCTCCTATCAAGCAGTAACTTTGATTTGGTAGATGTATGTAAGATTCATGGAACTCAAAATAAAAAAATTAAAAAATTACTAAGGGCACCTGTGTTTAAGTCTAAGTCTGGAGTGAGCAAATCACAAATAAATCTTCCAGATCCCACAGTTAATATAAATTCTAGCATGCCTCCAACTACTGCAACAGAAATGATTACTGAGACTGACAAACCATATAGATCTAACTATTTGCAAACGGACGCAGGACCATACTTGGTACATGTAGAGTTGATTAATAAAGACAACCAAAGTGGTACTACATTACATCCCATAAGTTAGGCCATTTGCTTTATAATAACAACTTAAATTACATATTAGATAATGGCATTAAGAGGATTGGACGTAACAGACTGGCTATACAGTTTAAATCTGCAAATAGTGCTAATATATTTCTATCACACCCTATATTGAAACAAAATAACTTTAGAGCTTATATTCCTACATTCAATATTTGTAAAATGGGTATAGTGAGAGGTCTGCCAACAGAGTGGTCCCATGACGAAATTGTAAGTAGTATAAGAATTCCTGAGGGATTTGGAGCAATAATTAAATCAAGACGTTTGAGCAGGAAAACAGTCACTCCTGAGGGGTCAATCTGGATTCCTACTCAGACTGTTGTGCTAACGTTTGATGGTCAATCTTTAACTTCACATGTATACAGTTTTTTTACTTCATTGCCTGTAGAACAATACATATATCCAACTGTTCAATGTTTCCATTGTTGTCGGTTCGGACATACACTTACACAATGCCGAAGCAAACCTCGCTGTTATAAGTGTGGAGATGAACATGCTGGGTCATTATGTGGTACTGAAGAGTATAACTGTATCAATTGTAATGGTACATATATGGCTACTACCAAAACTTGTCCTGAATTTATAAGGCAGAATAATATAAAGCAATACATGTCTAATAATTCAATCTCTTATTTAGAGGCCTCAAAACTATTTCCTTCACCAAGGAATAAGAAATTATATTCTCAGGTTGCTTCCACACAGCCTCAATACTCACCAAGTCCCTTAAATCCCCTTCAATCTTCCAATAATCTTATTTCAATTCCAATGTCCCATAAAAAAACTATCATCATAAAGCCAAAACCACATAAACAATTACAAAAAGGTTATGACAAAACTGCTCACAACAAAATTCTCTCTCAATATCACCTTCCATCTCCAACAAATGGTTGTGCCTTAAATAATAATGAAGTTAAGAGCAGGGGACTGCTCAGGATAATTTACAGGAGATAAACAAGCTTATTGCCACTTTAACTAGTACTATTATTAACTCATCTTTACCAGACCCCGTTGCTAATAAAATTATTAATAATATTTCTATAACCATCTTTGATTACTTTATAAATGGATCAGTTCTCCAGTGGAATTATATTAGTATAATTTCAAAAAAATCAGAGTTGATCAGTTTAGCAAACAAACTTTAAAAATAATTGCTATTTCAGAAACTTGGTTGAAGCCAGGTTTTATTTTCAAGCTACCTGGATTTAACATTATCCGAGATGAGAGAGCAGATGGGTGGGGAGGTTCTGTTCTTCTCATCAAGAACAATTGTCTATTTCATTCATTACCTTTGCCTTCCTTTCAAAATGATAATTTTAATGCAGTTGCTGCTGCAGTTGGTGGAATATCATACATCTCTCTGTATGTTGCTCGTAAAGATATCACTATTTTCACTATATTAAGAAGAATAATTAAGGCAGTTCCTCAGCCAGTTGTTATTTTTGGAGATTTTAACTCACATCACAGCCTATGAGGGGCTCCTAACGACGATAACATGGGTTCTGTTTTAGTAGATTTAATTGATGAATTTAATTTATGTGTAATGAACGACGGATCACCGACACGACACATTATTCCTGGCCAAGCGATGAGTTTTGTAGATGTTTCTTTATGCTCCTCACAGTTGTCTAGTATTTTATCGTGGAAACGCCTTTCATTGTCATATGGTAGCGACCATTTCCCATTGCTCATATCTTTACCTGGCCAGCCTTCGAGTCATATATCTCGTTTACCTCCACTTCTAAAATATAAATTGATAAATTGTGATAAATGAGATGATGAATGAGTGAGTAAGACCCCCCAGTCTTACTCTTATAGCTCTGCTTTAGAAGCACAGAACAATATTACTCAAGAGTTTAGAAGACAGGATTAAAGACCTTCCCATTAGAGATGTGTAACCTCTTGAGTAATATTGTTCTGTGTGTGTAACTCAGGAGTGATTGATACAAAAGATGTATAATCTTTCAAAATGCGTAATCACTCTTTAAATCTTTGGTTTCGAAAATACATCTTTAACTCACTACGTAAGGATTGATTTTAGTCAGATGGAATGGAATGATGGAAACTAACAAAACACAAGCGTAGATGTCGAATGAGACAATAGATAAAGGATATTGTGAATTAAAATGAGATAACATAAGTTGTAGGCACGCTCAAACGCACTCTTTTGAAATACAATGACGATAGATACACAGAAACTTAGATAGACTCTCTGTCGTTATTGTAAAAATCTCAAAACCGGTTGCGACTTGAGGGAATAAGAGAATAACTGCATGAATCAATAGATATTTGCATGACTTATGCTCAAGTGAATGAATAACGTCATTTGTAACCAAAGATTTAAAAGAGTGATTTAAATCTTTCGAAGAAAAAGATTTATAAATCACTGATCTCATTGGTGATTTAGTTTGCGCATCTCTGCTTCCCATAGAGTAAGTATAAGAAGACCACAGAACAATATTACTCAAGAGAAAAAGAAGACCTTCCTAAAATTAATCACAATAACGTTCAGCGCTGTTACGTGGATGCAATGTTGTCAACCGCTGATGATAAGTTTCCCATAAAAAATACAGCCAGGGAGAAAATTCCATCTCCACCTTGGTGGGATAAAGACTGCACGGAAGCAATAAAGAAAAGAAATCAATCAGAAGCACAGTGCAATAATAATATAAATTTAGAAACATTTTTAAATTTCAAGAATACTACATCAGAAACTATAAAATTGCTACGTAAAAAAAAATTAGATGGATGGCGACGCTTTTGTAGCTCTCTATCTCCTGAAACCCCTATCTCCTCAGTTTGGACTAACATTAAGCGTTTTAGGTCCTCTCGTAATAACGTTTCACAGACTTCTCTATCCCTCGATTGGGTTCCTTCCTTCTTATCTAATTTAGCTCCAGATACAGTTTCTTATTCAGATCAAATACCCTTTCAGTATTCCAGTCAATTTGATTCTTTAGATATAATGAAGTCACCTTTTTCTTTAACAGAATTTAAGCATGTTTTAAATCGGGTCTCTGATTCTGCTCCGGGTATAGACGGCATCCCATATTCCTTTATTACTAACTTGAAACCCATTTCACGTTAATAACTTAATAAATATCATAATAGAATCTGGTCATATTCCCTCATCCTGGATACACCATATAGGTACTGATACCAATACTGAAACCTAATAAAAATCCATCGGACTCCTCTTCTTATAGACCAGTTTCTCTGTCGTCGGTCCTCGTAAAATTGGCTGAACATCTCATTAAAATAAGATTCGAATGGTTTGTTGAACACTACAACATTTTATCAAACACCCAATTTGGTTTTAGAAAAGAAAAAGGAGTTTCTGATAACCTCAGTATTTTCTCCACAGATATACCTATTATTATCTTTAGGTAAAGATGAATCTACCGTAGCAGCCTTTTTAGACATATCTGCGGCATACGATAACGTAAATCTTTTATTATTAAAATCTAAGTTAGATTCCTTGAATATACCTAAGACGTTTTCAATTTGTTTGTTTAATCTTTATTCGGGTCGATCAATAACATTGAGAGTTGCTGGTATAGATTGTCCTCACAGATTGTTATGGAAGGGGATTCCCCAAGGTTCGGTCCTGAGTCCTTTATTATATAACATTTACACTCTTGATCTTGATACGATAATTTCCCCATGTTCAATACTGCAGTATGCCGATGATCTAGTAGTGTACTCATCTAATCCTTCTATATCAGTAGCTGCTACTAAAGTTATCCAAAATTCTCTCAATTCCTTATCGCTTTGGTTAGATAATCATAGTCTATCTTTATCCATTAATAAAAGCTTGGCTGTCCCATATACTAATAAAAGAAATTGTGCTTTGTTTAACATAAAGGTCGGGGAATCAGAATTACCCCTCGGAAACGAAGTAACATTCCTTGGGAGGAGATTTAATTCAAAATTTAATACTTCTGCATATACTAAACATACAATATCTAAATGTAAAAAGAATATTAATATTCTTAGAGCAATCACCGGTGTTTGGTGGGGTGCTCATCCTGCAACATTAAGACTCGTTTATAATGCATTAATCAGAAGCCACTTAGATTATGCCTCGTTCTCAATGTCACCGACAAGGAAGATTGATCTTCATAAGTATGATTTAGTACAATCAAAATGTCATCGTATCATCCTGGGAGCGATGAAAAGTACACCACTTAATGCCCTCCAAGTTGAATGCTCTGATCCACCACTACACCTTAGACGACAGTATTTATTAGACCGTTACTTCATTAATATATGTCAGCTCCAGTCTCATCCTCTCCTTTCAAAATTAGAAGCTCTAAATAACCTGATCAACTGTGATTCGATTCACTGGCGCAATAAATAAATTCCCCAACTTATTCATAGTTATAGAAACCTTTCAAATTTAAATGGCATCTCGTTCAAAAAATTCCCTTGTCTTCCCATTTACTCCTTTCAATATAAATACCTTATTCACGAACCTACTATTTTACTGTCCGTGGGAATTAGTAAAGGTACTACTGATGCTAACGTAAAGCTTTGGAAGTTTATAAAGAATAAATTTCCCAAAATGGAAATATTTTTTACCGATGCCTCCAAATCTACAGCAGGATATTTTGAAAATAGCAACGTGGGTGCTGCTTTCTTACAACACGCTACAGGGTATTTTAAATTATGTAAATATTCTTCAATAACCACAAATTACACAGGAGAATGCATGGCTATTTTAGAATGTATTAAATATATATTTCATCACAATATAAATAACTCTCTAATTTTGACCGATTCACTCAGTTGTCTGCAGTCTTTACTCACTAACCAATTTTGTAAAAACATCAGGCCGATATTTTTTGAAATAAAGAGCATATTAAAAGAATGTCAAGACGCTAATCTAAAGGTTTCATTGGCTTAAACTTACTCTAACTTACAAAAAGCAAAATTTTACCGATCCCACCAAGTTACTGTTCCGACAAAGCCCTGGTTTTCAAAAATAATCTATCCTAAAAAATTTTTTTCTATTCTCTCTCGTCTTAGATTTAACCATTGCCTCAGTGATTTACATCTTTTTAAATTAAAAATTCAAGATTCACCGACATGTTGGTTCTGTTGTCGAGAAATTGGCGACATTACTCACATTTTATTTTATTGTTCGCAGTATAGCTCTCCTTCCTTCCATGATTTCCTCGTAACATTTAAAGTTCCTCTACCATACAATTTATTTTCTATACTATCTCTAACTAATAAATTATATAATAAGGCTCTTATTAAATGTATTTCTCATTATAGTATTTCTTTATAAATAATTTTATTATTTGTAAAATAATTACTTCATCTTCTATTTCCATACTTAATTATATATTAAACAATTATTCTGTTATTAATATTAAATGCATGTACATATTGCCCACTTATCGTAATTATTATCCCGCAATCCATTGCTTTTTACGCGTGGAGACCAAGTCCGCAACCATATTATAACTTGATACTGGCAACAATGGCTTAGGCTGATTGCCATTATCAAAAAAGAAGAAGAAGAAAGAAAAAAAACCTTTATAGTTTGTGTTGCATTTTGCTGTCGCCTGTCATTTATTTTGCCGACTGGATCCGGTGCGGGTGTGAATTTAGTTCGAATTTGTCGCTGCATATAATTTCAGGTGAGTATTTTTTACATACAATTAATTACAATCTCCGCGGTGTAGTTTTAACACAATCTGCGAGATTACACACCAATCTACAATAGGTACCTATTTTGATTAAAATTTTCTCGATTCAACTTGTCTTGTTTGAGATGAAAGATTCATCTAAAGTTGAAAAACCAAATAAAGTTACAGTGTCAGTCGCATCACGTTTGCACAACCGTAAATTATTAGTGATTGCCACGAGGCATCCTTTTTCTCAAAGGTTGGAGGTAGATGCATGTAAAGGTCAAAAAGCATGCTTATTGACCGTTACTAATTAGTTGTAACAATTTGAAGGTCATGGAAAACACCAGAATTGTTAGGAAAAGGATGCGCACTGAGTCACAGGATGACGTGAAAGGAAATTTTGCCAAAAAAATATTGCCCGAGAGGTATGAGGTTGTGGTGTCCATGAAGTTGAAACTTTTGAAAACGTGGGGTCTGGGGTGTTTGCGGTATATAGTTTGGCGTGTCAAAATGCTTTTTAAAGTTAAGATACTGTGGATAACTTGAAATTATATTAATATTTCATAGTATTTGTCCAATCATTAAATATCATAATTACTGCTTACAACCTCAAACTATGTTTTTTTATCAGAGATTAAAGAAGTATAACTAATTGTTGTAATGTATGACTCAATTTACCTATGTAATAGAAAGATAATATTATAACAGTCTTTAATTGAAGACTTATTAAACAAAAAAAGTATATCAAAATCCATTCATTAATTTGTGTAAACTGCAAACTAATTAACAGATAATAATTCTAAAACAAAAACTATTTATGTTTTAGACATCTAAATAGCATATTAAACATTTTTGGGTAAAATATCTTCAATATACAGACATCTAGGTATAGTCTGTATATTGAAGATATTGATAGCAACTGTTACATTTTCATATTAATATAGATAAGAGTAGATTTTTTAACAATAGACATTAGTAAAAAAGTTTTATTACTATAATATGTTAGGTATAGTAACATGATTCTAATTTTTAAGTAAAATAGGCATTTCAGGCTTATGCTAAACTTGCATGTAATTTTTTTTAAATATTCATCCATAAACATAGAACAGGCTCAAGTTCAGAGGCCATAATACCTTGTCTGTCACATGTTTGATATACTAATTCCAATAGCATGTTTTGATATGAATATAATAGCATCATGTTTGAAAAGGGAATGCATGATGGGGAACATTATATATATTATATATAATTCATTATCAATAATTGTATTTTCTAACTGGTGATAAAGTTTTTTTGCAACCAACAGCGGTGGATTTACACTTGTTGTACACAGTTGGGGTAAGTGCCCAGGGTGGCAAATTTTTTAGGGTGGCCAAATATTGAGTGATAAATTTTTTTAGTCATTTCAAGATTGCTCAATATAACTAATTAATTCTATTAATTAATAATTTTCTGTTTAATTAATAATTCAAGCAATTCAATTTATCCATTATTTGTGAATTATAATTTTGCCACTTTTGGTAAAAATTAATAATCAAAATTATTTAATCAATTTATTTCCTTGGAGGTTTAAAATAATAATTAATTTTTCTATTTTCTGGAATTAGAGTCATTACTTAGTATTTTTTTTGAAAAAATTAAAAAGTTTCGGAATGAAATTATGCATTTTCAAAACTTTAATAAATCAATGAATTTTAAAAAAATGTTGATGAGAAATAAAATATATAAACTGTAAGATAAAATTCCAGTATTGGGCCGGATATTTTTCTAGTGCCCAGGAGTGGCATTAAGTTTAAATCCGGCCCTGGCAACCAATCATATTTACTTCCATTATACATTTCACATTAATTATAAAAAGTATTGAGTAATCATTAATTTATTGTATTTATCAATATTATTATAAAAAATGGTATTATTATTATCCAATAAGTTTATTGAAATTATAAACAAAATATCAGGTTAGTAATCATTATACATTTCACATTACATTCTCATAAGTATAAAAAATATGTTTGAATTATGATCAACTTAAAGCAACTAAAGAATTTAATAGGCAAATACATCACTTTCCTACAATACACTTACCTACACTACATTTTCATCATCGTTATATCCAATTCAAATATTTTATTGAACACAAATGTTGTAATTGTGAAATTCTTGATATTAACAAGTTATAAATATGATTTTCAAACCCTATCTCAAAACACATTATACTCATATCCTGTGTCCCATACTAACCTATCCTTCCCTTCCTCTATCCAGTCCAGGTCTAAATTACAAGTGTCAGCTTCAAGATGGCGATGGAACACAAATGCTACTGCAGAGGCGATGATGTTACCAGCTTGGAAATTAATAAGCCTGAACATCTATTGCCGATGATGAGACCGTTCTCTATGAGGTGCCTACCATACAGTTAATCCATATAACAGTAGCCATTATACAGCAGATTTTTGAAACTATATACATCTGATCAAGTACCATTTTTATAGTTGAACTTGGGTAAACAAGAATTCAACAAGCCTCTCTAAAGAAAAAAAATTCAAATTATAAAGTTTGGGGTTTTTAAATCTGAAATAAAAGATTCCCGTAAAAAATGTATTATAATTGTAATCTTTATTTTTTCTATTCTGGTAAACTAAACATGCTAAATGCAATACAAGAACAATGTTAGTTCCACAAAAATTAAAAATGAGTGTTAGATCTCGGATGTTGAGTATACTTGACTGTTGCTTATGGATGGGTGGACGATTTGCTATTTCAATTATGGAGATCTACAAGGAAAAGATTTTGTTTAAATTGTTTCAGTTTCCCACTTTCGAGGTTTTAAACTTAACAATGATCTAACCTCTGTTTATTTATGAATGCAAAGTGGGTTTTGTCACTTAGCCAGTTCTCACTTGCCCTGGTTTGACTATATATCTAGTAACATGATCCGTGTTTGTCGGTAAATTGTAGAGATCATAGTTAGAGACTGTTTAATATCTATAATATTACTGGTTGTGGTAAAAAATATTTTCTTTCTAGATCTACTTTAATAGTTTTTAAAACGGAATCTTGAATTAAGAGTATTTAATTTGATATACTTATTAGAATAATAAATGTTGCCAGTACACTACTGTATATATTTGTAGTAATATCTTTTTAAATAAATTATGTAGATATAGTAGAATATTTTAATTAGATAGACCTAGATCTGTTACTGTTTTTAATCAGGGCTAAAATTTTATATAGGTATGAGTTATATCACTCCAATACACTTGTGATTAATGATGTTAATAACTGTGTGGCAAGTATATACCTTTAAATAAATGTGCTCTCACTACCTTCAGTAACTTCATCTACGCTACATTAGTATTGAATCTTTACAATCTGGATGCTGAAATACTATTCTTTGTTCATGATATGGACTTGGCGGCTTAAATGCACCCCGGTGTAGATCCTTCAGATAACCCCATCAATTATGAATTTTAATTGCAAAATTAAATTTACAGTATTGAAATAATGTATATAAATGCACCCGATAGTTAGCGCGAGTCGTAGACATCTAAAACCAATTATGAAGTGGAAATTGGGAGTCGGCGTCGGTGACTGCGATGGCTTAGCGGTCTAGAGCACTTGATTGGAAGGGACGCAGGTTCGAATCCCGCTCGCAGTAAACCTCTCTTTTTTTCCACTTTCGCAAAAATAATGTGTTAACTCAATTCCCGATTTATTTTATGGAACTCCATGTAGAGTGACCCTGGTGACTTTTCAACGGAACTGCCTAGGTTCCGCGGCACCCACTTTTAAGATTGGCTGCGTTTAACTGACCACATTTAAAATAAATATTTTTGAATAAACGTCTTTAACACTCTTTCTGTAGCTTTATCAAACTGAATGTCACATTTGATGTGCGACGGTATATAAAATTTCCATAATTTAAACATTAACTTTAAAAGCAAATAATAGTGTGAGTTATTATTTTTATTCTTTTGGTAAGTACGTAACCACTGCTTATGAACTCAACAATACAAATAATAGGTAGCTACTGCCAAGCCCCTATTCGCGTCAATGGGAGTTTTATGCGACATGTGTTTGAGGCCTCTCAGACACCGATAATTCTAAGCAGCTATACTGGTAATCGGACAGGGTTGCAGACTTCAGCCTACTGGGGATAGAAAATGTAAAATACACTGTCGACACGCTTTGTATTCGCACACGTATTGCGGCCGGCAAACAGACGATAGCCATTCCTTAACCGTCGCTCCATAGGAATCCTACGCCATAGATTTTGTGTTGAATTTGAAATCCTCCAGCTAGAATGTGGCGTGTGCAATCGCGTGTCAGTCTCGCTAAACTTTTAAAGAAGACCTTAAAACAAGAAGACGCTACTCATAATTGCTAGTCGAATATACTTTTAACGTGGCGTCCAAATCGGCCGCTATACCTCGTGCCGTTGTCTCTAACCAAACGTTTTGCCAATGAACCATTGATGTAAAAAAATAGATTTTATAAATCAATACAATGAATCTATATAATCAGAAATTCGAACCCAAGACTGAAGACGCAGAAGAATTGCATTCTGCAATTCGAATATCGTTTGCCTATCTATATATCTTATTATGCCATCATTCAAAGATTATCGATGTTATTTACTCTTTCGCCTTCTAATGACGTCAAAGCCTATCAATACAAGTAATGATTTGGAATTCAATAAGGTGTGATACTGGTTAAATTGAAGCATGTACATGTGCTGATATCAAAATGTCTGATAACTCATTACCGATGGCGCTTCGAGGGTTTAGCTTTAAGTTACAAGCTTATCCTCGTGTCTTTTAACATTGTTTTCTGCGGTCAGGTATATATTTTTAATAACAAAATCAACTTGTACACATAACGCGTGTGACGGTAAACATGTTTTTAGTCCACGATCCTTCTGGCTGCTACCAGCCTATGCCCGCCGTGATGTTATATTAATATCAAAGAGAGAGAAATTGAATTGCGAGCGACCATCCTGTTGAAATGCTCGATGGACCTTGCAGAGGTCGACGATGCAGCCAGTGAATTGAAATTGCGACATGCTCTCAGAAATAATGGGTTGTCTTATCTATATCTTGTGTTCACGCGGAGAACATGCAGTCCAGGGGGGTTAGGCAGAATCTCATATCTCACATGTCGATCGTATCGTGATCACTGTGATTGGTTGAGAAACCGACGCGTGATGTCCAATCACTGTGATCTCTCAACCAATCACAGTGATCACGATACGATCGACATGTGAGTTATGAGATTCTGCCTAACCCCCTCTGAATGGGTCAAGTGTCACTGTCTAGTCGTTCTAGTAGGTCAAGACTAAATTATTTGCTATTTCCATAAAAAAAATAATTTCAGCTTTGCGCCTTCACTCGCACAGAGGAAGAATATGAAGTTCAAATTTTCCCGTTTCTTCAATCACAGGAACTTTGGCTTAGGAGTTTCTACTACTCTTGTACTATTATTAAATAATTATGGTAATCCGATTACGTTTTATTAGCAAAAATTAAAAGCATTCGACACGGTTGTATGAAAGGAACTTTGGGACATTTTGCTGGAGTATGGTATTAACGGTAGGTTGCTGCAAGCGGTGCAGTCCAACTACATGGACTGCAGAGCTTGTGTGCGGCTGGATAATGGAATGTCACCCTGGTTTAATGTCAATATCGGCGTTAAACAAGGCTGAGTTCTATCAGCCAGACTGTTTATCATATATCTGGATAAATGTCTAAAAAGGTTTAATGAAATGAATGTGGGAGTTCAGATGGGCGACTTAGTGGTTAACTGTCTGCTATATGCAGACGATGCGGTTTTATTAGCGCAGTCCGCGACTGACCTGCAAACCCTAGTCGACGTAATGGCAGAAGATTGTAAGAAAAAGGGCCTACGTGTGAATGTGAGCAAAACCAAAATAATGGTTTTTGAAAGAGAAGAAGCCAAAACAGATGTTATAGTAGCAATAGGAAATGGTGTGCTAGAACAAGTGCATGAATTTGTATATCTTGGATGTGGATTCAGTCGGGATGGAAGGTACACCACTGATGTAGAGAGAAGAGTGAATGCGGGAAATAGAGTGAACGGAGCATTGGGACAACTTCTCGGCAGCCATCACCTGAGCCAGAAGGCACGTGTCGCAATACACAACGCAGTGCTTGTCCCAACGTTATTATATGGAAGTGAGAGTTGGGTATGCAAAAGGAGCATGCGAGTAAAATCAATGCGGTCGAAATGCGATCTCTGCGGAGAATCTATGGAGTGAGGCTGACTGACCGCATTCGTAACGACGACGTAAGAGAGCGAGTAGGTATGAAAGAAAGTATTGGTGTAAAGATGCAAAAGGGAATGCTCCGATGGTTCGGACATGTGGAAAGAATGCCGGACGAGCGACTGATTAAGACACACAATGCGAAATTGGAAGCAGGTATAGGGGGAGACCGAGACTCACCTACTTAGACCAAATCGGTCATGTACTTATTAAAGGAAGGTGGAGTCAGGAGTCTCCGAAACCGGCGAGCGTGTATGAAGAGAATATTGAGGAAGCGAGAGATGTATGCAAGAATAGATCCTCTTGACACTGTTCTCTCCGCAAGGGAAATGGCGTGATGATAAGTTAGTTAGTTAGTTAGCATCACGCCTGTATTCCCCGAAGGGGTAGGCAGAGGTGTGTTGTGTATTACACACCCAAGGTTCGCCAGCTCTGTTTAAATCTTACGTAATAGGGGGCGCGCCTATTGCCTTCTACCGGCCACAATTCCAAACTCCGGGCTGCTACTGATTTTTTTTTCTTTTTACGAAAAAGCTCAGGAACACTGCCCGACCCGGGGATCGAACCCGAGACCTCATGAACAGCAGTCGCTCACACTACCGCTGCACCACCGAGCCAAATAAACATAGTTTCTGAAAAACGTTCCAACCCACTAACTCAATTTTCAATATAATATATGTATACTCGATTATGCAAAATGTGAAATAGTAATGCTAAATTGAACTAAAAACTCAATCTTTTCGAAACTTGAGATTGTGGGTTGGAACGTTTATCGGAAACTATGGCCTAATAAGCCTAATTGAAACTACGTTATTAAATGTTTCTTATTTGTAGTATAAACATTTAAAAGTTTAATTCCGATAAGACGATGATAGTATTAGCGGTCCATTAAAATACCGTTTGGCCTACATAGCTAATCACCGCGACTGGCAGCCGCAGACAATCCCACGACTGTTTCTTTTATGATTCTCTATCAAGGTCAAAGGAAAGTCTATCGTGAGACTCACAGGCTTTAAAGAACCTCTATACTTACTATTATTTCCCACAGGCGTTTTTTGTAACCTTAAAATGTCTTCCTTAAAATTGCATCATATAATATGTTTGATGCGCAATTCAGAAGATAATTAATTAAGTAGGTATGTACACGCGTACCTACTAGATTAGAACACAAATAAGCCTTTAAGGATTTAGGTACTTAAAATTCACGAATATTCAGAGTATACGTAAGTAAATGAAATTAGTTACTTTACTAGATATTTATTACCTATGTCTAATAAAAATGCAAATTTTAGCGCGATAACAGCATTTAGTTAAAAGTATCTATAACTTTGCGGCTCCGCCGCAGCCAGAAGCTGGTTTTAATAATATATCTCAGGTTGCCGTAATAGTAGCGGGGTTAAATGTATATCAGTTTTTAAGTCTAATCAAGAGCCATCATATAAAAGTTGCATCAAAATCTGTTCAGTAGTTTTTGCGTAATGAGCGAACGAACAAGCGGCCAAAAACACTTAAAAAAATTGTTTTGTGTTCAGACACGCCTATATAGAGTATATAGCCTAATACAGTCATATTATCTCAAATATCTTAAATGTACAGACACAGCTCTGTTACAGCTTTATAATAGTACTAGGTGACACGGCAAAGGATTGTTTTGCCATATGAATTATTTCTAGAGTATGAAAATATTATTATTTATATCTTTTTAATCTTTATTTTTAAAATGTATTTGAAAAATTGCGCTCGACGAAACTTGCTATTATGCTGCTCCCAACTGGAGGAGTTTGGCAAAACGGAACCCCATTGATCAGCTATCGACCGGGGTTAAAAAATACAAAATGTTATTAAAATGTAGGGGTGTAAAAAGTAGTGGTAGGAGGGTAAAAAATTAGGACTAATTGTATTGTTAATGCCACACAACAAAAAAAAATTTGTCCAAAAAATGGAAAAAGGTATAAAAATTAGTTATAAAACCTACTGAATATACATATAAAATTTCGTCAGAATCGGTCGAGCCGTTTCGGAGGAATATAAAGATATAAACACTAAAACTGTGACAAGAATTTTATATATTAGATAAATAGTTAGGATGAGTAGAGGATACGTTTCGGGTGAATTAATTATATGCGCACAGCATACGTTTTTAGCCAAGTACTTATTGGATATTTACCTCTAGAGTTAATTCAATTTTTATACGCCTTTCCCAGGCTCTCCAACTTAGAAACTATTTTGAACAACATGTTCACTGCTGGTCTTCTTACTGATTACCTGTACAATGGAGATGGGAAATTGCTTGTTGGATTATGGAAGCTAACGGCAACATTAAAACATGATGTGCATGCGTGGGTACCGAAAAATCTGCCTCGTTACCTTGATTATGGAGTGAATAGGTTCGTCCCAAAAATCTATTTACTGTGTAGATATGAGCATATTAGTTGCTGGTAGTTTTGGGTGATGAAATTAGTTTTATTTTAATGTATGTTAATGACGGTTCAGACTTCAACAGAACGTCTTAGATGTGTAAATGTAAATTAGAAAAATAATGCTGCTGTATTGGCTGCCTCTATGGTACAGCGGTAGTATGAGCGACTGCTGATTATGAGATCTCTCGGTCGATTCCCGGGTCAGGAAGTTATAGAACGTCTTCGTAAAAAAAAAAATTCGCAACAACAATAGGCTCGCTCCCTATTACGTGGGACTTAAACATAGCTGGCGAACCGTGGGTGTGTAATATACCTCTGCCTACCCATTCAAAGAATACAGGCGTGATGCTATGTTTATGTTCAGAAAAATAAAGTACATATTAGAAAAGCCTCAAATGTCGAATACGGGTGTGATAAGATATACCGGAGTCTTGTTGTATTCGGATTAGAAGATTCGCGATAACAGTGGCGTGGAATTTTGACAAAACCTATCGTAATTCCGATTCCAATTTAGATTTTTGGGCGTGAGCGGCGAAGGGTTGCCACAAGTTTGCCAATGTCGTAATTTGGGCAGAGTGAGAGACACAAGTATTTTACCGGTGAAAGGGTAAAGAACTTTTTTTTTTATTGGAACGAAGTTCCTCATCGCGCGTTGCGAAAGGGGGCTAGACGGAAAAAATTAAGACCAAAAGTTGTAACGACACTTTTTGCTTTTTGTTTGTTTTTTTGTTATATTTATTTATTTGTTTTTTTGTTATATTTTTTATATAAGTTTATATTACATTATATTTGTTAATAATAAAAAAATGTGTGTGGGGCCGGTTGCCGTGTGGGGCCGGTTTTAGAATTGTCCCACCCCTCTCCACCCATGGGTCGTAAGAGCCGACTGAGGGAATACCAGGGGAGTGGGCAGCAGCACTCCTTCGAGTATTAACAACATCCACTGCGATCGCCAACCCGCCTGCCAAGCGTGGCGATTACGGCACTATCCCCCATTCTTGGGGAGGCCTTTGTCCTGCAGTGGATTAAAAGGCTGATGGATGGATGGATGGAATAAAAAAAAATATTATAACAAAAAAAAAGATTATTACAGTTCCTTCACTAATTAATCGAAAGGAACTTCGTTCCATCCGGGTGTCCCTTGACACCTTACAAGTTTTTTTTTTTTGGAAATATTGTTAATCTGTTTTTACTTCACTGAATGTTAGAAGTTAAAAATTATAATCTGATATTGTTAGTTTAACCTACCGTAATTAGGCACTTTAAAATAAGTAGTCAAGATTCAGTATGTTCGAACGTTGACACAACAGTATTATTAACAGGTTCCCTGCCCTATGAATGGTTTACAATACATAACAGATAGAAAGGGAGAATTCTAAGACAGGGGAAGCATATGAAAAAGGCATAGTTATAATCGTGACAAACAATTTTTTAATCTAAACATAATCTGTGTATTTATTTTATGGAGTCATAGTTTCCATTATTTTTGGTGTTATCAGACACCACCTTTGACATTGAGAATCGAGATCATAAAAACATGTAGAGGTAGAGGACTTAATAGAAAAATCTCGAAAGATAATTACTTACATAATGACATTAAAAAAATATATAAATAATACAATTTGTACATTTGTATGGCGAACTAAGTGGTAATATATCTCGGGGGTTACAAATCTTACTACAACTATACCACCTACTTAATACCTACTTACTTGATACTTTGAAACCCTAAAATTAAATTGGTCGTAAACAATATATAAACTAAAGTAATAAAAAGTATAAAATACCAACTAGATGTTAAAAGTATCCTCATTTTACTACTTTACTTTTCCAGACATCTGATTTACTTAAATGAAAAAGCCTACCTATAGGAATTTTGTTTCAAGCCAAGATCTATCCGTGAAAACTGCATAAAATCCGTTCGTAATTTAAAGGATTTAACAAATACCTTTAATATACAGACCCACCAGGTTTTACCTATTTATATACGTAATGATATACTTAGCTATGTTATACATATGTATTTTGTAACCAGCGGGGATAGAGTACGCTGCTTCTATAAGACCCAAATGATGGCATGGAATATGCTCGAAACCCGGATCAATGCAGTACCTACTTATAAAGACAAAAAACATTTTTCAACAATACTTAATTCGTCAAGAATGTTTGTGTAGGTTCAACGGACAAATACAACAAAAAGTCTGACACGGAACGGAATTCTGTTTGACTTCGTGGTTCTGTTATAAAACCTGCACAAGAATTCACTTGAATACCAATGTGAAAGTAGCCCTTTTAACAAGACATTCCTCAATTGATTTGATTGAAGAATGAATTGCTAAGGAAAAAATGAGGGTTTTAAGTGCATGGATGAAATTGTCCATCAAGATGTCGCTAAGAATTCACAACCCATCTTTACTTATCTAAACATGAATTGAAATTTATCAGATAGAGCCGCTTTATCGCTTCGATTATAAGCAGAATTATTTATTTGACATGTAGAAGTACTTGTAATATCTAGTGAGTACGGGAAATATGTGGTGTTGTCAAAGAAGACAAGAGCCGAAAGTCCATCACTGAGCAATGTGTAGCGTGCAGTGAGAAACAGATTGAAGCAGCCTCAGACAAGCAGATAGAAACGTTAGCATTTGTGTTTTGAGTTTGAATACCATCTTGCCATATTCAGGTTTTTTCACTTCAGCGTGCTAATTTTGCGGGATAAGTCGTTTACTTTCGTTCCCTTACAGATCTTTAGTCACAAAACCTACATGGATCACGTCTGCTTATACATCATTAATCAATTGTGTAATTAAAAAAATATGTTTGTCATTCGAACATATTTCTTGATAAATTAAATTGCGTCATTATCATCACATTTTTATCGAGCACTTGTGCACTTTTATTGAGCAAAACGTGTCTTGAGTCAAATACAGTCATGCGGAAACAGCAAACTTGGTTGAAAAACCCATGCGCGCGTTGTTCTGTCCATTTTGTTCCAATATCTGGCTGCTCAAATTTAACCTAGGATCTTGGCAAAGCTGGGTACATTTTTTTTTATACAATTAACACCTGTTATAAGGCTTTTTACTACGTAATACAAGGAAACTACACTTAAAATAATAGCTAGTAGGTACAAATTTAACAGAAAGCTTCTGTTTTCCCGGTCTAAAAATGTTATCAGGACGGCAACTTGCGAGTAATGCCTGGTGTTGTTATAATCTGTAGGCTAGGTACGGTAACCGTTTACCATCAGGTGAGCCGTATGCTTGTTTAAGTTTAACACCCTTTTAGTATACAGAAAAAAATGACAATTAAACAAACGTAGAATAGTAGAGTTCGTAAACGCATTTGCTCAACAAGAAAGGCATATAGATAGACCCGATTGGAAATGATCACATTCCATCGCTGTTGATGTTGTATAATATGACGCAAAGAATTCCGTTTGCTGTGAAATATGTATGTAATGTCGCTAGCTGAGCACGAATCATCATATTTATTAGTCAGTAGACGATCTCAGCAGCTCAGCACGACGACGGCACTCGCGGCAGTCGATTACTATATTTCACAGAGTCAACACGTCATAAAAGTGAGTGATTAATGTCAATATTCGATTAATTCCTTTTTTATTACCTATTGTTTTTAAATTTTTATGATTCGATTGTTTTTGCAGTCGATGTTGTTTTTTTTCTACTCGAATGAAAGACTTAATATACTTTTTGTAGGAACAAGTATTTGAGTAGGTATAATATAACTGTAATTATTAAACGAATACTGCCTCATTATCAAGCATAGGGTCCCCAGTATTTGATATTACATTTTGACATAAGTTGCTTGACATTGACGATCACTTGCCGGTTGCTTAGAGGTAAGAGATAGACGGATCGAAAAAAAAATTTAATAATTATTTATATACGTCTAATCTAATTAAGTATATTATTATATTTAGTACGTACTTCATTCAAATTAAATCGTATTAATATAATATACCTAATGCATCTACCTACTTCTCTACGCCTTAGATTTTTGGTATTCTCTACCAAACCTGCCTTAGTCGTTAAGTCCGCTATTATAAAATGTATTTTTTCTTTTACATAATGTTGATTCAAGTTTTTTCCGTATTGATTTATAAGCCTAACCCTTGACCTGATTCCATACACCGATCGCACATAGCCTATAACATGTAGGTATGTAGAAAGACGTATCAATCACATTCAACTACACACTAGCGGTTAAAACAAACAAGGTAATCTAAATCATGCACCGCACTAATACATCTCAATATTCGTATTGCAGTTTCAACAAGATGCCTCTTCAGCTGACCAAACCCGCTCCTCAGTTCAAGACCACCGCAGTGGTTAACGGAGAGTTCAAGGATATCGCGCTGTCAGACTACAAAGGGAAATATGTCGTTTTGTTCTTCTATCCGTTAGACTTGTGAGTATTTGCACAGTATAATTAACACAATAAGGAATAGTACTTACTAAATACTAGAGATGGGCCGAATGTGATTTTAACCGAATACGAACTTCGGCCGAACATTCGGTGTGTGCTTTCTCGGGAGTAACAAGTCGTGTTCTGTGTGTATTTTTATGAAAGACAACGTCGTAAAACAATAAAAAAGCAGTCAGTGTAAGGTGTCACAGTATTTCCAATATTTTTTTTTGGACGACGACACCTTGCTCTAGTCTAAGGAATAATCATTGTATCGCAGGGGACTTTACAAACATACAACTTCACGGACACAAAGTATACACAGACTCGGAACAACCATTTGTGGATCATACAAAGAGTTGTCCTGTGTGGGAATCGAATCCACAACACTCGGACGGGAGGCCGGTATCTATTCCACTCCGCCATCTGTGCAGTCATTCACACATTAGTCTATTATTGGGTTTATTGATTCTTAAGACTCCTGGATTGTGAAAAAAGCTAATTCATTTGTACATTTTAATTTAAGTATCTGATATTTATATAGTTTTAAAGTACCTACAATTGACCATAATTAAATGGCTCTATTCTATAGTATTGGTATATGTGACTTATTTTACAAATATGACAGATTTGATATTTCTAAATTTTAGCAGTAACCTTACCAAGAATTTTTTAATACCGAATTATCGGCATTGCCGAAGTTCGGTTCAAGCCACTGAAATTCGGTTAAACCGAATGTAAAACGAATTTCGGTCCATCCCTACTAAATACCCTTTTTTTTTTTTAAGGCGTGAAAAAATGTTCCTAACCGCACACCCCGTCATCATGTACAGTACAGAGCATGACCTCATGAAATAAAACTATTTTTTTTTCAATACCTATCCTCGTTTACATTGAGTATTTGCTATATTGTCTTTTCGAATACATAATAGCATCAATGGTCACGGGAGGGGTGAAAGTTATCGCGACTTTTTTACGACTGATGGACAGATTAGGATTGGAATTTGAAAGGCTATAATCATTAAGTGGCGAATCGTTAGTAGGTAACGTAGTTCAAAAATATATTATCAACCTGCACTTCACACGACGAATTAACAAGCTGTTAACAGTAATCGCATGATAAGTGATATCGCAATATCTTCCGCATGTACACATACGATACTGAATCCATTTGAACAAACAATTTTTTGTATGTACCTACTACTAAAGTCTGCCCGCGACTTCGTCCGCGCGGGCCTCGGACCACATTAATTACCTCGACATATATATAGCTAGGTATCACAGGAACTAAACTATTTTTCTAGAATATAAAGTAGCCGTTGCAAAATATAATAATGATTGGTTTCGTAGTTACGCCGTAAAAGCATAACAGACAAACTCACTTTCGTAATATTAGTAGGTATTCAGAAACTTAGAATACAGAAGGTTCTATTCTTAAAAAGAACAGAGATTATAATATTAATAAAGTTTAGTACCCAGTTATTACGTATCTGGGGTTAAGATCAACAAAAAATAAATTGATAAAATTTTATTAAACAAGATAAAAATTAATATTAAATATTCACGGTCATTTTCACACAACGTCCTCTGGTCCCAAACTAAGCTTGTGCTATGGTTACCAGATTACGGATATACATATATTACTTTTTTTTGTAAACACATACATAAATAATAGATAGAAAACACCCAGACGCAGTACAAATATCTGTGTTCATCACACAAATAATTGTCCTGAGTGGGAATCGAACCCACGACCTCGTGCACGGAAGTCGGTTACACTATCGACAACGCCACGAGGCCCGTCGTTTTCTTAAATCACTTTAAATTGAATGTTTTGTTTGCTACTTTCTGATGTATATAACGAATAAATATTTATGAAATGTACGTATATTTCACAGATGCTTTACAGTTTACACACACAGCATCCATGATCACGAGAACACAAAAGTGTTTAAACACATTGTTCAATTGTCACATACGAGATATTGTTTTAGATACTTCATCCACCCCTAGAGTACCCGAGACTATTAGTATAACATTCCGCAATAGATCATTATCACATAGAGGTCTTAACAAAATATACTAATGATCGTTATGTTTCCAGCACATTCGTGTGCCCCACAGAGATCATCGCGTTCTCAGAGCGCGCGGACGACTTCCGCAAGGTCGGCTGCGAAGTGATCGCCGCCTCCACAGACTCGCACTTCACACATCTCGCTTGGATTAACACACCTCGTAAACAGGGTGAGTGTCCTGTAAAGATGAGGCCGTTTGTAACCTCTTAAAGGCCCCAGACACTAGGATATTGGAGCCCACGTATAATCAACACAGGGCCCTAATCCTTATTATAATTAATAATAAAGACAACAACTATTTTTAAACAGGCAAAAGTAATATTTAAGCAGAATTATATTTTGATAGGCACCACCCACAAATCAATATAAACAGAATGGGCCGGCATTACGGAAAACTACTTGATTGATTTCAATTTTATTTTGTGGTCTACCACAATATAATCGAGGCTCTAGCCTTGCTTATCCCAGCATGAATGGGCCGGTTCGATCGGGGAAGTACCACCCTCCCACAAAAGGTCGCCGTGACACAACGGTAGATACTCCTATTAAATGGTAATTGATACACTTATTCGCCTCGATAACAGACTGTAGTAGTCTTCGATAATGTTATACAGTCAATAAATAAATTATTATGTTACAGGTGGTCTTGGCCCAATGAACATCCCCATCATCAGCGACAAGTCCCACAGCATCTCCCGTGACTACGGAATCCTTAACGAGGAGACCGGTATCCCCTTCCGTGGGCTCTTCATCATTGATGACAAACAGAACTTGAGGCAGATCACCGTCAACGACCTGCCTGTTGGACGGTAAGTCTTCACTTTTATCTCTTATACTTGGAGTCCCAAGACTTGTCATCCTCTCTACCTGAATATCCTCTGTGGTTAATAATGCGCGAGGAGTATTACTCCTGGTGTTGATAGCGGCTATAGGCTATGGTAGTCGTTTACCACCAGGTGGACACTTGTTTATCATTAGCTTTTCTGGGCTCCAGACTAGTATCTATGCAATATTTCATGATGATTTGTCCAGTAGTAACGTCGTGACTCGTGACAGTGTAACAAACTATCGCACTCATTTTTGCATTTATGATTATTAGTAAGGTTTGCCGTGTGGGGCCGGCTTTAGAAGTGTAACACCCCTCCACCCATGGGAGTCGTAAGAGCCGACTGAGGGAATACCGGGGGAGTGGGCAGCAGCACTCTTTCGAGTATTAACAACATCCACTGCGATCGCCAACCCGCCTGCCAAGCGTGGCGATTACGGCACTATCCCCCATTCTTGGGGAGGCCTATGCCCAGCAGTGGACTTTAAAAGGCTGATGAATGGATGGATGGAGTAAGGATGCAAAAGTGCGTTTGTTTATTTGTTACGCTTTCACACTAGGAATCCTCAACCGATCATCATTATATTTCGCATAAATATAGTACAGAATTCAGAAAAAGACAAATGTTACTTTCATTTCGGTAAAAAAGATAATTCCTTACCTACAAGAATGTTTGCATAGAGGACATTAGTGTACCGTGGTGTGACGTATTTACACCCTGAAGGTGGACCTGGTGGACGAAGTGATCAACAGATACCGGCGGGTGGACTGAATGAATGCTTTGTGTTCTATAAGTAATTGAAAAAATAATCAATATTTGCACTGCATACATTACCAATAAAGTTCGTTAGCAACACCGTGACAAACGCGCATACAAAGTGTTAGGTGACATTGTCACGTCATGTCTAATCGAGTTAAATACACTAATAAATTTGGATAACAAAAAGAAAATGTGTTGGTTTGAGTCATCGGAATGTTTCACAATATTTTACATGTTTTCATGTTACCTTCATTCAGTAGTTGCTCCGCTCTTAAGCCAATGTTCTCCGACACAATAAGCGGGATATTGCCTTTGCCAATATATAGGCTGCATAAAATCATAATAAAAAGTTAAATGAGTGCATGTAACTTAGGTTTAAACCTAAGTCTAGAGGTACTTCATCCGAAAAAATCTCGGGAGTTACTTTAAAGTTGCGCCTAAAGAAGTATTTACTTCAAAAATAATGTTTGGCTTACCTGGCATTTTATTTAACAGAAATCCGTTTTATTTATAGTTCATTTAGGGCCCATCCATCCATCCATCCATCAGCCCTTCAACGTTCACTGCTGGACATAGGCCTCCCCAAGAGAACGCCACAACTATCGCTCCCGTCATGGGGGGATAATGCCGTAATTGCCACGCTTGGCAGGCGGGTTGGCGATCGCAATGGATGTTGTTAATACTCGAGGGAGTGCTGCTGCCCACTACCCCGGTATTCCCTCAGTCGGCTCTTACGACTCCCTTGGGTAGAGAGGGGGTTACTAAAGTGCATACTACAGGGATACTACTAAAGGGTATTAGGGTACTAGTTATTAATTTAGATTTCCAGACAATATTATAAGTCCGACCGCGTCAATACTGTTTCCGCTTAAGTATCTTTCTTGGTTTAGTTTTTGCTTAGTGTCTAAGAATCATAGCGTGATCATATAGCCATCTTCATAAATTCCAGTAGTATTAGCATTTGTGGGGAAGTGGTAAGACTACTAAGTTGTAACTTGTGCATCATACGACATCAAACCAAAGTTTCTTATAAAGATTTTTTTTCCAACTGCCCCACTCTTAAGGCGCTGGTTTCCTCTTTTTGATTTAGGTCTACCATGCTGGCCTGGCGCATGTTGGCAACTGAAGTTGAACCAGAAAAATGGGACTTGGGGATTTTTAGAAATAAGCCAACCTATTTGATTGTACTGAATATGGCCGAGTGATTTAGACACCCAACTTCCGTGTTCCAATTGAGTGTTAAGATACAGTTCCCTCACAGGACAATAATTATTTGTGTCAACCAAATGGTAGTCCGGAGTCGGGGTGTAATGTTTATTAAAATTATATAGTTGTAAAACTCCCTGTGATACAGAGTTTATTCCCTAGCGCAGGGTATATTTAAAACATATATCTTGAGAATCCATCCACATTTATATCAATGTATTATAAGACCTTGGTAACATGCTCCATCATACAAACTAAAAACAAGAGTTACCCAAATCGGCCCAGAAATCATTAAGAAATCTGTGTACATACATACATACCTTTTTTTTTGTTAAGGGGGAAAAATGTTCCTAACCGCACACCCCGTCGTTCAGGGCAACGAACAGGGTAGTGTGGGGCCCTCACCCACTAAAGAAACCCGCCGTGTGCCGTCTCTCCGTCTTTATTGGCGGGCCACATGTCCTGAACTATATTACATTCCTTCAGTGGTGTGTACATACATACCTACATAGAAAAATAGATATGTATGCCATGTCAAACAATCTCTAATCTAAACTCCTTCTTTTCCTAAAGTTGGTTACAAAGAGGCTTTATTCGGTTCCAGATCTGTCGAGGAGACACTCCGTCTCGTGCAGGCCTTCCAATTCACGGACAAGCACGGCGAGGTGTGTCCGGCCAACTGGCACCCCGGCTCGAAGACCATCAAGCCTGACACCAAAGCTGCACAGGAATACTTCGTCGACACCAACTAATCGCTATCTAAATATAAAAAACATTGATATTATCAGCTAGTTCCTAAATTACAGTATAGATGGCGCTTTCATAATACTTTTAGAGTTGTATTTTTGTTTCAGTGTATCTCATGGTAATCTGTCGTGTTGGACCCATTTTTCACCGTTTATTTCTCTCACACCGAACAAATTTCTTTCGTTTGACGGTCTACCTTAAATTAATACTCGATATTGGCGAAATTGTGCTCACACTGCCACAACAAGAGCCATTAACAAGAAGATAAGATAAATTTGATCGACTGGAGTTTTCAGACTACTAAAGTTTTGTCACCATTAAAATAGAAACCAAAGTTCTTAAGGAACAATTTCTGATCTTAAAGATTCAGGGATAATACTTTTTATGAATGGGATAGGCCGAAGCAATATGAACTGATTTTTTTCTGCTCTTCTAAATTGAACTCTAAGGTTTACACCGGAAATTTCTCGTCATTTAAATCCATATGGGCTATATTCAGTCCATATATTCTTTATAATGAGATGATATTTTTAAATAGTCATTACAGTTCAATTAATTAAAAAATATTACAGTTCAATGACTTGTACTTATAATTTAAAGCAAAAATAATTTCAGTTGTGTAGTGTATCTACTCATCACGGTAGTTAGTCTCATAATCCACCAGCTCTTTTATTTATCACCGAACAATCGTATTTTGTTTGTTGGTGTATACGACTTATCTACGGGACATTGGTAAGGCGAATTTAATTTAACGAACAATCCCCTTCGTGTGATGGTCTATTCGACATAATTATCTACGGGACATTGGCAAAGTTGTCTTATAAGTCTAACATCGCCATTAATCAAGAATAGAATAATTCTTCGTCGTATCTAGATAGTTTGTTTCGTAGTTTTTGGCGAAACGTCAAAATGATTGATCCATTCCATGTCGAAGTGCCACGAATAACTTAATGGTAACGCGTCTATCCATCACTGTAATTATAATTTTTCCTTGTATCTGTATAATTGCTGATAATATCAATATTTAACATTTACTTTGTACAATTACTTAAGAAAAAATTGTATTCGTGATTATACTTCCATAGTATATATACAATTGACCGTTGACTGGGTTGGCACGAATATAATTTTAATATTTTTACTTGCATTTTCGAAGCCGAAAGAGTAAGCTAGTGTTGGGACACGCCTGAATCTCGCCTGTTCTTTGCTATACTATGTTCATGTTCCAAGTCGTTAGTATACTTACGACTTACTTATTGCTTACAAGACTGTGTCTACTACACATAATCAGTATTCAAACGAGATCCTATGTTAAAGTATACTAGAATCGAGGCTCTAAAAAAGCTATGTTGAATAAATTTGTTGTTTTATTTTTTTCCTACTGAATGATGATCCTGGCGATACACGCATAGGAGAGTTATAGTCTTAGAACTAACTATTTACATTATATCGAAGAGAAATCAATAACAGCAACCACTGCAATACTGAACAGACACACTCGAAAACACTTACATGATTGGTATGTACATTTATACTGTGACCAGTAACCTGCCCTCGTTTCGTACGGGTGCAATTGACTTACATAAGTATCTCTTATGGAGTCTACACAGTCGCCGACCACCCAGCCCAGGGCGACTTTGATGTATAGACTCTCCTTAAAGTTAAAGATAGTTAGTGCCAGAAATAGATTTTTTCAGGGAAATATTACTTACTATTCTACGGGTTGGTAAGCATATGAAGATAATTAGAATATTGAATCTTCATTATTATACCTCTAGCTTTATCCTAAACTTTTTGTTGGGTAGGCTTCCGATCTGTTCGGTTTTAGTAGATCCTTGACAAGAATGGTTTTAGAGTAGCGACCACTATCGACGAGTGGTGACATATGTAACGAGGCGGTCTCACTAGTAGACCTATTCGTCAAAGACGGATGCAGACTGTACAGATGCACAGAGTAGAATAAATAACATTATGCATTTCTTGTAGTTAAATAATAGTTGTTATGAATAAATAAATTAACATACAAATCATTTGCGAAAATGTGGAAATTGAAAACTAGTGCGAGCGGGTATCGAACGTGCGTCCCTTACAATCCGGCGAAGTGCACTCTCTTGAGTAATATTGTTCTGTGAGTGCACTAAGCCATTGCACTGACCAACGGTCATTCCCAATCTCCACAATCATCCTATTATAATTACGAGGTCTATGATAAATGTTAAAATAGTATAACAGCGCCATCTATAAAATATATCAACTGCATCATTTACACAACAAAGTCTCCTACAAACAAACAAGTTCCTCATGAACTCAACAGATGCCACTACATCAAAATATTTTGTAATGTAGGTGCGCCTCCATAGAGAAGTCCCTGATCCTTAGTCCCAATATGGACGAGTGGCTGTAGAGACGAGATGGCGCTATCTATTTCCGATTGACGCAGGTGATTTCGGGACATGGTTGCTTTAGAAATTACCTGTGTCACATACGCCGAGAGGAGACAGCCTGTTGCCATCACTACGGGGACTGCCTTGAGGACAGCACTGCACACTTGGTGGACTGCTCAGCTTTGGGCAGAGCAGCGCCCGTGATACAGGCTATGGTCCGAAACGAGAGTGGGTGGGATACAGTCGTCGCCTTTTGCTAGCAGGTGATGTGCGCAACCCCTCTCCACCCATGGGAGTCGTAAGAGCCGATTGAGGGATTACCGGAGGAGTGGGCATCAGCACTCCCTCGAGTATTAACAACATCAGTTGCGATCGCCAACCCACTGCCAAGCATGGTGATTACGGCACTATCATATGGGGGATGAGCGAAACACATGTTGTGGCGTTCTCTTGGGGAGGCCTATGTCCAGCAGTGGACTTCGAAAGGCTGATGGATGGATGTGCGCAAAGGAGGTGGCGGAGCGTGAGCGGGACATTACCTGTAGTCGTTATTTTAAACAACAAATAAATGACCCTACACGCGTGTCAAAAACATCTTCTACTTGTATAGACTTACTTTTTACAAATTGTATATCTTTTATAAGCAAGTGTTCCATTAAAGATTTTGGATTGTCTGACCAGAAAGCAATTAATATAATAATAAATACTAAAAATAACCATTTTCCTGATAACTTAATCTGGCAGGTTAAATTCCTATTCAACCATATCAAAATCTCACTTGAAAAATTTGCCGCCGATTGCCGCCTTTGTTTCTATACGACTCATCGAGTGCCTATTATTGTCCTTTATTAAGCACGAAGACTGCTACATTTGAACTTGAATACAATAACACTATGTTAATTCACCGAATTCAAATTAATACTACGGAATTCACCTTCACATCCATACAATCCATCTTATGAAAAAGTTATATTGAGAATATCTTGTTGTCAACTAAAGAATGACAAACAAACAAAGGAGCGTTCGCATAAATAATATCAGTTTTCATATATTAGATTTTGCCGACTATAGCACGACACTAATGACAAGCCCAATGGCTCCCAACATATAATTTATTGTTTCTAAAAAGGTGGTGGATGTGCAAGATCTCTTAGCATTGGGTAGACCACCTAATGGTAAGACATAATGCGATTTTTTTTATATTGCCAACGGTGGCAGACGAGCAAACGGCCTACCTGATGGTAAGTAGTAACCGCCGCCCATGGACTATGGCAACACCAGTGGCACAGCCAAGTTGCCGCCTATCGTGAGTAAAGTACTCTTCTCAAACCTCGTTTAAAGAGGGACAAGTTATAACGCTGGGGAAACACCGCAGCAGGAAGTTCATTCCAGATCTTACACGTACCTGGTGGAAAAGAACGCTGAAAACGAACCGTCTTGGACGAGATCGTTTCCAGGTGGTATGGATGAGAGCGATCTAGGAGTACCATTATAAACATAACAAAAAAGACCTCTGTCCGGTGACGGACTAAGAATACAAGTGTCACCACCCCATTCTTTCCCACGGGTGTCGTATGAGGCGACTAAGGGAAGTAAGCAATTATCATCCATTGCATGACTGGGGGTAGGGCTGGGTACCAAGCGGGAGTACTCACTTGGTATCGGGCCCGAGCGGGTTGGTACCACCATCTCCCGTGTGACCGGCCATGAAGCACATCGTTGCGGTTTGGCTGTTGCAGGAGATAGCCGTGTATTCTTTTTTTTCATATCTGTGAAATGAAATGGTGAGCAGCGGCTTGACAATACTTTCGGTATAGTTGAGTCCATGAGCGACGGTTACCATTTACCATCAGATGGGCCGTGAAAATAAAACAAATATATAGTGTAATATAAGTTTATTGCTCTCCAAAGTTAATACAGTACTTCATATGACATGTTACATATTGCATTATTCCTAAGGAGAGCTGGAGTCTATACTAGGTTCATGACCTGTATTACTCATAGATATAGTATATATAGTATTACTAAACTCCAGCAATTACTAGTACATACCTAAATATACTGTTGATTGACAGAGGGCCAAGTAGACAAGTCTGAGCACGTTCTCATCAGCAACATACGTAGACTGGAAAATATATATATACATCATTTTACGCAATCTAGATGTAAATGTGTCAGTATATAAATGGGAATAATTCATTAAACACAAAGTGAAAAATGTATAGTGCTAAGCATGTAAAATGCTAAAAATATCTAAATATTTATAGGGTTTGCGTCATTATTAGGTAAAATCTTAATTGTAAAATTAAGTTTACGTGGTCGGTATAATGTATGAAAATACTTCCGGCAGATGGCGCAGACGTCACCCAAAGACTTTAAGTATGAATGTGTTATCGAAATTAGCAGTCAGGAGCAATTGTCACGATTGCTGAATTGGCAAAGCATCTGGACGGTATCCAGAAGATGCAGGTTCATATCATGCTCTTGACCGATATTTTCGATTTCACATTTTTCACTTTGTGTTTAATGTATAGTGCTAAGCATGTAAAATGCTAAATATATATATATATAAATATCTAAATATGGGAATAATTCATTTTATTTTTTCTCATCTTGTGTCCTAAACAAGCTAAAAACCAACAAACAGATCTTGAATAGACGACGACCCCATTAGGAAAAGTTTGGAAATCTCTATTACAATTCGTTAACACCAAGCTCGAGTCGCACACTTTTATTGTTTAGTTATCTTTAGTTGGTTTTTGTATACTCTCGCTGCAACACGCTTCTAAATTCAAAATTTCAAATATTTATATTTAGAATAATGAGCACATGTAACAGTGAATATGGCAGTCGAAATTCTCCTGATACTGTGAGTATTTATTAATTATTTCGTTATTAAAATATATTTATAAATTTATTGTTATTATTATAACATGTTGGTTGGGACGTGTTTACTTCACCAGGGATGAAACGCTTAAATTAACACTATTGCTAATAAAATATTATATACTACATATTGAATGTAAACAATTCTGGGAAATCGAGTTTAACCAACTTTTAATTATATTGTTGTATTGATTTAAAACTTTGCAAATGTAACCACAACATTAAAACTTCAACTTAATGTTCTATCTAGTGTCTAGGGCCAGCGGCAATTTACACAGATACAACATATAACAAAATTTATCTTTCATGATAATTCCAAATGTAAACTTCTTTATTTCTAAACGAGGGTAGTTAAAATTAAGCTATGGAATGTCGTTTCCTTCAGAAACAGTACAGTTATGTAGGTAGTGTAAAATATGAATTGATGAATACATACTTATTTTTTTTCGTTAGCTTACACGGTACGGATTGAAATTTGGGCTGTTATATATTATACCACACAACGGCCAAATACCATGGTATTAATATATCGTGGTAGTGCACGCCCATATAGGCGTTACCAGTGACTAATATTTTCTTTAATTCATTTTTCAATTTAACATAATGCATACCTAATATTATTTATAACATTTTGGTATGTTAGTTTGTTCCGGGAATTTCGCGGGAGATATTTGATAGATATTATAAATAAATATTCACGGACATTTTCACACAACGCCCTCTGGTCCCAAACTAAGCTTAATGCTTGTGCTATGGGTACCAGATATCGGATATATTAGATAGAAAACACCCAGACGCAGTACAAATATCTGTTTTCATCACACAAATATTTGCCCTGAGTGGGAATCGAACCCACGACCTCATGCACGGAAGTCCGTTACACTACCGACTATGCCACGAGGCCTGTCAAAATATTATAGGGATTAACTTAGTCTACTTTTACTCTAAATAAATTTTAGTATAAAAACACTCAGGCTGGACTCATACAACCACCGACGGAATGTAACATAGTTCCAGTGGCCCGCCAATAAAGGCGGAAAGACGGCACACGGCGGGTTTCTTTAGTGGGTGAAGGCCCCACACTACCCTGTTCGTTGCCCCGAACGACGGGGTGTGCGGTTAAGAACATTTTTTCCCGCCTTAACAAAAAAAAAGGCAATTCCTCTCTGAATATATAATCTGTATTCATAATATATTATTCATTCAGAAAGCCCGGAATTGCATACAATTCAATTATGCTCTACACACATTCCGATTTTTTTAGATTATGATTTTCTCAGATCGATCTGTAAGAAATCATTCTTACAGATCGATCTGAGAAAATCATAATCTAAAAAAATCGGTATCAACTGACGAGCGTTCTGAATTCCGGATCGGAATATTTAAGATTATGATTTCATAACGCGCGTGTTTCTATACATTTGAACATGCGAGCACACACACACACCGGAATCAGATTATGATTTTTTTTAAAGCTAAAAGTAGTGCGATGAGTATTAATTCCTCTTCCATATCCAAGACGTTTGCCTGAGCTGAGAAACACGAAACTGCTGATTTATCTGAATTTTTAAGATATGTGTGAGGCAGCTTGCCGGAATTCAAATTATAAATTCCGACTCTGAATTCAGATAGGAATTCCGGATGTATGAGTCCAGCCTTAGCCTGCTTGACATCAAAAGTTACAAATAGGTGATCATTATAAGATTTAGGTAAGTATTCAGTAAAAAACATACCACACTTTTGATGTGAAACATCTAATGCGGAGGGAGGTCAAAATCGACTGTTAGCGTGGCGACGCTTTTATTTTACTTGTCCCGTTCAAATCTTAAAAGTTAAATTTGACATACTTCCCGGTTTCCGATTGAGTTAAAATTTTACATGCATATGTATATCGCGTGACAATGCAATATTATGATGATATGGAGCTGATCTGATGATGCAGCTGGAAGATGGACATAGGAACTCTATAATGAAACGGCGCAACCCCATCGAGTTTGGACACGTTTGATTCGTCTTGATGAGCACTTTGTCTTTGGATGGTATCCAGGGTCTGATGATGGAGCTGGAAAGTGGCCATGGGAAACTCTGTAATTAAATGGCGTAACTCCATCGAATTAGGGCAAGCTTGAAATGTCTTGACTAGTACTTCAGTCCTAGATGATATCCAGGGTCTGATGATGGAGTTGGAAGGTGACCACAGTAACTCTGTAATGAAACGACGCATTCCCATCAAGTTTGGAATCGTTTGATTCGTCTTGACGAGTACTTTGTCTTTAGATGGTATCCAGGGTCTGATGATGGAGCTAGAAGGTGGCCATTGGAACTTCGTTATATATAAAACACCATATATCCATCGAGTTTGGGCTCGTATAATTTGGCTTGACGGGTATTTTGTCTCTAGATGGTATCCAGGGTCTGACGATGGAGCTGGAAGGTGGGCACAGTAACTCTGTAATGAAACGACGTAACCCTATCGAGTTTATACTCGTTTGATTCGACTTGAAGTACTCCACTTTGTCAAGTTAAATTCATTTTATTTCTACGAAATAATTTCGATGTTTTCACATCTGGTAGACGTCCCGCGACGTCTAGTTTTTTTTTGATGTGAAGCATCTAATGCGGAGGGAGGGTAAAACCGGCTGTTAGCGTGGCGACGCTTTTATTTTACTTGTCCCGTTCAAATTTTGCAAGTTAAATTTGACACACTTCTCGGTTTCCGATTAAGCTGAAATTTTACACGCATATATATATCGCGTGACAATGCAATATTATGATGACATGGAGCTGAGCTGATGATGGAGCTGGAAGGTGGACATGGGAACTCTATGTATAATGAAACGGCGCAACCCTATTGAGTTTGGACTCTTTTGATTCGTCTTGACGAGTACTTTGTCTTTAGATGGTATCGTATCCAGGGTCTGATAATGGAGCTAGAAGATGGCCATAGGTACTCCAAGATAAAACGTCATAACCCCATCGAGTTTGGGCTCGTATGATTCGTCTTGACGAGTACTTTGTCTCTAGATGATATCCAGGGTCTTATGATGGAGCTGGAAGGTGGACATAGGAACTCTATAATGAAACGACGCAACCCCATCGAGCTTGAACTCATTTGATTCGTCTTGATGATTACTTTGTATTTAGATGATATCCAGGGACTGATGATGAAGCTGGAAGGTGAACACAGTAACTCTATAATGAAACGACGCAACCCAATCGAGTTTGGAATCGTTTGATTCGTATTAAGGATTACTTTGTCTTTAGATTGTATCAAGGGTCTGATGATGGAGCTAGAAAGTGGCCATAGGAACTCCGTTATAAAACGATATAACCCAGTCGAGTTTGGGCTCGTATCATTCGTGTTGACGAGTACTTTGTCTATAACTGGTATCCAGGGTCTAATGATGGAGCTGGAAGGTGGCCACAGTAACTGTAATGAAACGATGCAACCCCATGGAGTTTATTCTCGTTTGATTCGTCTTGACAAGTACTTTGTCTCTAGATAGTATTCAGAGTCTGATGAGGCAGCCGGATTGCCATGGGCACTAAGCTATAAAACGCCGCAATCGCATCAACTTTGGTATCGTTTGATTCGTTTTGACAAGTACATTGGTCCTAGATGATATCCAGGGCCTGATCATGATGATTTATGTCCATTTCCGTTATTTTACACAAGTTATAATTTTATACAAGCACACTGAAAAAGTTATGATTATTTTATTTCTACTCATTATTTCTACAAAATAATTTTGATGTTTCACATCTGACAGACGTCCCGCGATGTCTTTTTTTATTTTACAATCATTGTTACTTTAGAATTTCTGTCTGTTTGTCTGTTTTTTGTTCGGGTATCACGAAAAAACTGCTGAACGGATTATGATGAAAGTTTTATAGTTTGATAGCTCTTGATTAGACCTAAAAACTGGTTTACATTTAATTCCGCTGCTATATCGGGAACCTGAGATATAACCTAAAAACTAGTTGGTAGTTTTTATATTTTCTAAGTACTTATAAGACTTATATACGTATATGGTACGTGTGAACTGCACAATTTAATCCGACGTATTGAATTGGGTCAACCGCCAACTTTCTTACTCCGACAATTTATTGACGGAAAACCCAATGACTTTTTGGCCCAACCCGGGAATCGAACCCGAGGCCTCGTGATCCACAGTCGCATGCACTACCGTATCGCATAGGCCAACCTGAGAGAGATAGGTAGGTAGTTACTCCGTGTGAAGGTTTAGGTCATTAGTGAAAAGTTTTTTAAAATATGATTTAATATGATTACACAGATCGCCAATATCGCTTTTTTGCATTTTCTGAAAAATTTTCCATAGTAATGTATATTTTTTATACCATCAAAAAGTAGATATTTTGACGTGAGAATTTTTGATTGAAAATTAGGGTGATTTTTCTATATTCAATCAAAATAAGAGGAAAAAGTAAATATTTTGCATCAAAAAAAAATGACAGTGTGTTTGAGATATAAAAAGGTACGTTTTCACCAAATTTCGCGAAAAAATATTATTTTTTGTGGAAGTTAAAAGTAAAAATCCAAAAAGTCGTATTTAGATATTTTTATATATATTTTTAGCATTTGACATGCTTAGCAACATACATTAAACACAAAGTGAAAAATGTGAAATCGAAAATAACAGTGACGAGCAGGATTCGAACCTGCATCTCCTGGATACCGTCCAGATGCTTTGCCAATTCAGCCATCGTGACCCTTGCTCCTGACTGCTAATCTCGATAACACATTCATACTTAACGTCTTTGGGTGACGCTTGCACCATATGTCGGAAGTATTTTCATACATTATACCGACCAGGTAAACTTAATTTTACAATTAAGATTTTACCTAATAATGACGCAAACCCTATAAATATTTAGATATTTTTATATATATTTTTAGCATTTGACATGCTTAGCAACATACATTAAACACAAAGTGAAAAATGTGAAATCGAAAATAACAGTCACGAGCAGGATGTTATTTTCGACTGTTATTTTCGATTTCACATTTTTCACTTTGTGTTTAATATCCAAAAAGTCGGTTTTTTAGATTTTTCACATAAATTTTAAGGTTATGTGAAAATAGTGTTAATACAAAACTTGTAGATCTTTTTATTGCCTACAATTTTGTCATTTAATTTTTTTCGATAGAACTCTTAGTTTTGCCAGAAATTGTGATAAACCGATCTTTACCCTTAAAAGCTCACCCCCACCCCCTTCCCGACCTCAAATCGCCCGTAAATTATTTTTCCTTTTATTTTTGTTATATTTTCTTACTTCTCCAATGGGTTTCATCCTACTAACATTTTTTTCGGTTTCGAAAATTATCGACACTGGTCTGTGGCCGAGTGTTATAGGTTAGATGATCGTAAATATAATCTTTTGGCATTGTTGGGTACATGAGCAGCGATTACGACTTACCATCAGCTGTTGGCTGTGGGTCTTCTGACAGCTCCAACAAAAAATAAAACTGGTCATTCTCTTCACAGTCATCCCCATGGTCCAATTGGTGTAATCAAATCAATTTCCACGTGGACAAGCCTAATAAAGACATGTTCAGTTCAGAGAGACAGTTGAGCAGCTTCGAAAACTGTAAGTTCCTCTATATTCTTCAACATCTTAGCACCTAACTAACTTAAACTTGAAGTAAGTATAGTATTTTCTTATTTTTTTTGTGGCAGACGGGCCACGGCCCATCCGATGGTAAATGGTAACCGTCATTCATGGACTCAACTATAACGAGAGTATTGTCAAGCCGCTGCACACCATTTTACTTTACAGATATGAAATGAAAGAATAAACAGCTATCTCTTGCTACAACCAAAACACACCGATGTGCTTCATGGCACCGTGTGACCGACACGGAAGATGGTGATACCAACCAACTCGGGCCCGATAGCAAGTGAGAACTCCCACTTTGCCGTGTGGGGCCGGCACCAAGAATAGCTCCACTCCGTCTCTTCCTATCGGAGTCGTAAAGGCCGACTAAGGGATTACCGGGGGACCGGGCAGCAGCGTTCCCCTGTGTACTAAAAACATCCTCTGCGATCGCCAACCCGACTGCCAAGCGTGGCGATTATGGTAAAAACCCCCATTTTGGGGGACGATGAAAGGCTGATGGATGGACTCCCACTTGGTACCCGGCCCTATCACTAGTCATGCAATGGGTGATAATTGCTTACTTCTCTTAGTAGACTCGTACGACACCAGTGGGAAAGAATGGGGTGGTCAAACTTGTATTCTTAGTCCGTCACCACACAGACAGAAATTGTTTAATGCTGGAAAATCAAGCGTACGGTTCTCCTAGGCGTGCAGGTAAGCGATTATCGTTGTCTAGACGCAAGCAACACCGGAGGTATCTCTTGCGCATTGCCCATCCCAAGGAAAGAGATCATGACCACTGAAATAATGTAACACAGTTCCAGTGGTCTGCCAATACAGGGGGAGAGACGGCACACGGCGGATTTATTTACTGGGTGAGGACCCACACTACCCTCTTCGTTACCTGAACCTCGCCTGAACCCGAGGTGTGCGGTCAGGTAAATTTTTTCCCGCCTTAACAAAAAAAAAAGGAAAGCAATCATCTCTTATCGCTTTTCCACAAGGATGATAACAAGGGTTTAGTTAGTCCCTGGCTCTTGGCGGACTTTTTTAGTTACTTAATAATACCTTGAGCTGTTTGTTATTGTTTCGAATTTCATACAATTCTTTGTATCTACAAATTGTTGTTCCGTGTCTTGTTGTACTTCGTGTATACTGTTTAATGGGCACGTTTACTGCCATATTTTCACGGCAGGTGGCGTATTATCGACCTGTGATTTGGTACATTTTAATTTTCTCGTAATATGCCTCTGTGTGCTGTATCAAAATGTAATAACCCCGATGTATATTTATTTGCCAAAGATCCAACATTAAAAACGTGTGAAAAGTCGCAAAAAATTTGTAACTCCACGACATCCATCCATCCATTCATCAGCCTTTCAACGTCCACTGCTGGACATAGGCCTCCCCAAGAGAACGCCACAACGAGCGGTCCCGTCACGCGAAATAATTCCGTAATCGCTACGTTTGGCAGGCGGGTTGGCCATCGCAGTGGATGTTGTTAATACTCGAGGGAGTGCTGCTGCTCACTCCCCTGGTATTCCCTCAGTCGGTTCTTATGACTCCCGTGGGTAGAGAGGGGTGGGACAGTTCTAAAGCTGGTCCCACACGGCCCCTCCACTACATAGCATCTTACAATTCAGGTAAGTAGGTAGGTACTTACTATACAACCACCGAAGGAATGTAATATAGTTCCAGTGGCCCGCCAATAAAGGCGGAGAGACGGCACACGGCGGCATTCTTTAGTGGGTGAGGGCCCCACACTACCCTGTTCGATGCCCCTAATGACGGGGTGTGCGGTTAGGAACATTTAGGCGGGAACGCCTTAACAAAAAAAAGTTTGGGTTACCCCTTTAGGTGTGAAATTAATTTCCCCAGTGTTAATGGGCAAGGGCACCTTAGAAGACGTGATGAAAGAGTTCCAGATGAATGGCTCCGACACCCCTTATATTCCCGATGACGGTACCTGGCCTCTGCAGACTGGTGAGTTGAAGTAATAGACTTTTAAAAGGTGGGATGCAATTCGAATATGTGCTTGTAGCTATCATTTTCCATTATTTTCACAGTGTCAAATGACTGACCATTTTGTCAAGTGCTCAAAATTCACTTAAATAAAAATATCAACATAATTAGGTAGGTAGGTATGTATAATAATTTGTGATATTTACACGAATATTACAACATTATGAAATAAAACTGCGTAACCTTTACTTTTTTTGACGTGATAACGTCTTTTAAATCGATGAATGCCGGCTGCACGCACGAAAAAGAGTCACTTTCCGCCCACGGTTGCTAAAACATAACAATAGGTGGTGGCGGTATTTAAAGTAATCCATAGATTTATCTATGAAGTAATCTGACTACGTGGTTCACCTGCGGATCGTAAGATGATTCACGATGATGGTTTGTCACACACACTACTTAAGTAATATTTAAGTATGATTAGAAGTTTCGTATTTACATATACATCGAAAAATGTATGGCGACCGATGCATTGTTTGTGAAACTCTCAGAAAACATATATGACGATATCTATCTATATATATAAAAATGAACCTCTATTTCCCTTGGTCATCGCATCACGCGTGAACGGATAGGACAATTTCACTAATTCTTTTTTGTTGTGTTTATTATTGTCAGGGGAAGGTTCTTATGAAAGATAAAAATAAGAAAGTTGAGCGGAACATTAGAAAATTTAAGAAAACTTAATGACAATATTAATTTTTGAATAATAGTAATTTAATATTCATAGTTAAGACAGGAGATGGTCTGTCGGGTCAGCTAGTCACGTATAATTATCGTCCGTAAACCGACTTTACAGACAATCATATTTTTTTCTTAAGGTTCTTGTATTGCGGGGGACTTTACAAACATTCAATTTCACGGACACAAAGTACACCCAGACTCAGAACAACCATTTGCGGATCGCACAAGGAGGTTTTCTGTGTGGGAACGAACCCACACAACACTGGCGGGAAGCCGGTATCTAAACCATTCGGCCATCTGTGTTTGATTTTCTACTATCCAGCCGTTTCGAATACTTTAGTCGCGGGCGACCCAACCAACATATTTATAGAACACTGTTATCATTTGGTATGATTCTTAATTGTAATAATTAAGGTTACCTTGTCGGAACAATGTATGCAAAATTGCAAATACATCCGACAGATGGCGTGGGTGTGAAGTGTCAAGACAGAGTGTGATATGGAAATTTGTAGCTTCGAGCGGATTGTTGTGATATTTAAGTGGCTCAGAAATGCTTCCTATTTCCACCATAATTCATTTAAAAAAATATCAAGCATGTTAAGAAGTAGAGGTACAGAAGTGGTGAAGGTGACATTTTATCTATTAGGTACCTACCTATACCTATATGTATTGTGAGAGGAAGTTGCGAGTACCGTAGCTCTCGTTCACCGAAAGAAATAGGAATTATATCCAGTCCAGCCGACCTATTCGTGCTGGAGTCAAGGTTCTACGAGTTAAAGCTTTCAATCAAAATATGATGTCTTCAGGTCTGAGCGGTATGGGTCCGTCTAGCGCATACCTCCGCCAGAAGTCCTGGCCAGAGCCCGACCGCACTCCCGCTCAGCGCCTGCCAAGAAGTGCCTCCGACTGGGACTCTTCCCCCGTTGAATTCGCCCCTAAGGAGTTCAATCCTACATCTACCGTTTTGGGAGGTAAGGGACCATCGTAAGCGACCAATTTTACGGTACATTATTTTTGTTTAGAACATTTAAGATGGCTTACAAAAATTACTAGGGGCCGTTCATAAATTATGTTTTTTTAGCAGCTAACCAAACTCCCCTCGCTATCGGTGCGCGTAACTTTTATTCTTGTAAATAAATCATCACGAATGCTAAACTCCCTCGACTTTCCTAACTTTGTACATAATTAATTGTATCATTTTGTTTAATATAAGAGTTAAGCAAACTCCGAATGTAATTTCCTAAAATGCTGCACGTAAGACGCTTTGTCACACCAAGCGAACGTATTTTTAAACGGGCCTTGTTGGGTTAAACTGCCTCAAGATTTCTCGAAATGCGTTTTAAATGCTCGATGCGTTGGAGAAACATGGTCAGAATATCATGGACTGCGAATAGGATAATCAAATTTTATTAAAAGAGCTAAAGATCTACAAGCAGCTCTTATTTTTTCATTAAGACTGAACTCTGAAATATTTGGTCACATCATATGCTCTGATCAGCACTACCTCAAAAAATCCATCATGTTCGGGCTAACCAAAAACAAGCGCATCCGAAGAAGATTTCTTGCATTGGCCAATGTTAATGTTCCTCCATAATTTCTCCAATATAATACCTAATGAAATAAAATTAATTACTAAGGATCATCCTTAACAATTAATTTTATTTAATTTGCCAGCCGTGCAGTTTACCCAGTCTTTGCATTTAAAGCATATTAATATGAATCGTTACAATTTTTTTGCTTCTAGATATTCAGTCTACGCCGACCCCAGTGCACCAGTTTTCGGGTCTAACAGACGAGCAAGTGCGGGTACTGAACAGTCTGCCCAACACCGTACTGTTTCCTCTGCTTCGGGAGTTGGAGCAAGAACGGGAGGGGAGGAAAAAAGTGAGGAAGGTATTCAATGTAAGTGGCATTAACATATTTTAAACGAGATTACGCCTTAGCTATGGACCACGAAAATATTACATCTCGGACTATCGCGTGTTAGTGTTACCTACCTCTACTGTCCTCTGTACAACAATATAATTTCTTTTTGGATATTATGTCATTGTTATACAAGATGAACAGCATTGGGGAGAACATTGAGCTTTGTGGTACGTCTCCTCTAGTTGTCTTGAATTCGGAGCAGCATCTATCTATCATCTACCTTTGTAGTAGTGCCTTAATGATGCATGCTATGCAGAAAGCCAGCAATTTGTTTGTAGAGCAAGAACTCCGTTGAAATGACTTATGGCAGTCTAAATTACCTGGTGAACCTCAAGTGGTGGCTTAAAAGCCGCCAATAACAATAACAAGGCTATCAATGCGATCGGACTATAATGCGACGTATCCGATCGGTAATTCCTTTTGAGAATCGAGTACACATGGTCTTTCCAAGAAGTTAGAATCCTGTTCGTGCTGTTGTAGAAATAGCAAAGATGCGTTAGAACGGGATTGAGCTTATCGAGGCAGGCATCTTCAGAAAACCATAGCAGCGATGTCATCTAGCCCACTTGATTCATGGAGGTTAAGTAGCTACAACTTCCGCGATTCCTTATGATGTTTAAGGCGGATTTCAGGCAGGGAGCTTACTCAAGGCGGGTTGGTAGGTGTTGGGGCATTAGCATTAAAGTTTACATTAGACTCAAAGGCTAAGAGATCGACTTTACCTTTAACGATGGATCATACAGCTATACTGTTTTTGTGCTAGTGGGAGACTGGATGGAAAAACTTACTTTGTGCTGTTATGGAAAACGCCTAGAAAGCGCAACTCGTGTTGAGATATCTTTAAACGTCACTCGCCAATATTGGTGACATGTTCCACCTTGGTATCGATAGTAAACCTTTTGTTGCACTTGGAACGGAATTCATTTCGTACAATTCCGATAATGGGCGTTCATTCATGGCTCTTTCCACCCCTGTTCCATTCTAGCAGGTTATTCAGTACCTAGGTAAGTTCTTATTAGCTAGCGTTTTAAAGGCTTGCTAGGTGCGTATTGAGTCTTACCGTTATAACTGAGCACACCTTTGGTCTAATTTATTAATAAAGAGAGCATGACGTTCCTCCTGGTAGGAGTGCCGCTTTTGCAAGAACAACGGCGAGCGCGAGAGCTACTACCGGTCGCACGCGCTGAAGGACGCGCTCGGGCGCGTGTCGTGCCCCGTGCTGCGGGCCTTCACGTGCGGCCGCTGCGGCGCGCGCGGCGACTCCGCGCACACCGCCAAGTACTGCCCGCGCGCCTCGCTCCACGGTGAGTCTCGTCTGTGCGTCTGTGTGCCTCGAGTGGCGCCTCGTGATGTCACACACCGCCAAGTACTGCCCGCGCGCCTCGCTCCACGGTGAGTCTCGTCTGTGCGTCTGTGTGCCTCGAGTGGCGCCTCGTGATGTCACACACCGCCAAGTACTGCCCGCGCGCCTCGCTCCACGGTGAGTCTCGTCTGTGCGTCTGTGTGCCTCGAGTGGCGCCTCGTGATGTCACACACCGCCAAGTACTGCCCGCGCGCCTCGCTCCACGGTGAGTCTCGTCTGTGCGTCTGTGTGCCTCGAGTGGCGCCTCGTGATGTCACACGCCGCCAAGTACTGCCCGCGCGCCTCGCTCCACGGTGAGTCTCGTCTGTGCGTCTGTGTGCCTCGAGTGGCGCCTCGTGATGTCACACGCCGCCAAGTACTGCCCGCGCGCCTCGCTCCACGGTGAGTCTCGTCTGTGCGTCTGTGTGCCTCGAGTGGCGCCTCGTGATGTCACACACCGCCAAGTACTGCCCGCGCGCCTCGCTCCACGGTGAGTCTCGTCTGTGCGTCTGTGTGCCTCGAGTGGCGCCTCGTGATGTCACACGCCGCCAAGTACTGCCCGCGCGCCTCGCTCCACGGTGAGTCTCGTCTGTGCGTCTGTGTGCCTCGAGTGGCGCCTCGTGATGTCACACACCGCCAAGTACTGCCCGCGCGCCTCGCTCCACGGTGAGTCTCGTCTGTGCGTCTGTGTGCCTCGAGTGGCGCCTCGTGATGTCACACGCCGCCAAGTACTGCCCGCGCGCCTCGCTCCACGGTGAGTCTCGTCTGTGCGTCTGTGTGCCTCGAGTGGCGCCTCGTGATGTCACACACCGCCAAGTACTGCCCGCGCGCCTCGCTCCACGGTGAGTCTCGTCTGTGCGTCTGTGTGCCTCGAGTGGCGCCTCGTGATGTCACACGCCGCCAAGTACTGCCCGCGCGCCTCGCTCCACGGTGAGTCTCGTCTGTGCGTCTGTGTGCCTCGAGTGGCGCCTCGTGATGTCACACACCGCCAAGTACTGCCCGCGCGCCTCGCTCCACGGTGAGTCTCGTCTGTGCGTCTGTGTGCCTCGAGTGGCGCCTCGTGATGTCACACGCCGCCAAGTACTGCCCGCGCGCCTCGCTCCACGGTGAGTCTCGTCTGTGCGTCTGTGTGCCTCGAGTGGCGCCTCGTGATGTCACACACCGCCAAGTACTGCCCGCGCGCCTCGCGCTCCACGGTGATCTCGTCTGTGCGTCTGTGTGCCTCGAGTGGCGCCTCGTGATGTCACACACCGCCAAGTACTGCCCGCGCGCCTCGCTCCACGGTGAGTCTCGTCTGTGCGTCTGTGTGCCTCGAGTGCGCCTCGTGATGTCACACACCGCCAAGTACTGCCCGCGCGCCTCGCTCCACGGTGAGTCTCGTCTGTGCGTCTGTGTGCCTCGAGTGGCGCCTCGTGATGTCACACGCCGCCAAGTACTGCCCGCGCGCCTCGCTCCACGGTGAGTCTCGTCTGTGCGTCTGTGTGCCTCGAGTGGCGCCTCGTGATGTCACACGCCGCCAAGTACTGCCCCGCGCGCCTCGCTCCACGGTGAGTCTCGTCTGTGCGTCTGTGTGCCTCGAGTGGCGCCTCGTGATGTCACACGCCGCCAAGTACTGCCCGCGCGCCTCGCTCCACGGTGAGTCTCGTCTGTGCGTCTGTGTGCCTCGAGTGGCGCCTCGTGATGTCACACACCGCCAAGTACTGCCCGCGCGCCTCGCTCCACGGTGAGTCTCGTCTGTGCGTCTGTGTGCCTCGAGTGGCGCCTCGTGATGTCACACACCGCCAAGTACTGCCCGCGCGCCTCGCTCCACGGTGAGTCTCGTCTGTGCGTCTGTGTGCCTCGAGTGGCGCCTCGTGATGTCACACACCGCCAAGTACTGCCCGCGCGCCTCGCTCCACGGTGAGTCTCGTCTGTGCGTCTGTGTGCCTCGAGTGGCGCCTCGTGATGTCACACACCGCCAAGTACTGCCCGCGCGCCTCGCTCCACGGTGAGTCTCGTCTGTGCGTCTGTGTGCCTCGAGTGGCGCCTCGTGATGTCACACACCGCCAAGTACTGCCCGCGCGCCTCGCTCCACGGTGAGTCTCGTCTGTGCGTCTGTGTGCCTCGAGTGGCGCCCTCGTGATGTCACACACCGCCAAGTACTGCCCGCGCGCCTCGCTCCACGGTGAGTCTCGTCTGTGCGTCTGTGTGCCTCGAGTGGCGCCTCGTGATGTCACACACCGCCAAGTACTGCCCGCGCGCCTCGCTCCACGGTGAGTCTCGTCTGTGCGTCTGTGTGCCTCGAGTGGCGCCTCGTGATGTCACACACCGCCAAGTACTGCCCGCGCGCCTCGCTCCACGGTGAGTCTCGTCTGTGCGTCTGTGTGCCTCGAGTGGCGCCTCGTGATGTCACACACCGCCAAGTACTGCCCGCGCGCCTCGCTCCACGGTGAGTCTCGTCTGTGCGTCTGTGTGCCTCGAGTGGCGCCTCGTGATGTCACACACCGCCAAGTACTGCCCGCGCGCCTCGCTCCACGGTGAGTCTCGTCTGTGCGTCTGTGTGCCTCGAGTGGCGCCTCGTGATGTCACACACCGCCAAGTACTGCCCGCGCGCCTCGCTCCACGGTGAGTCTCGTCTGTGCGTCTGTGTGCCTCGAGTGGCGCCTCGTGATGTCACACACCGCCAAGTACTGCCCGCGCGCCTCGCTCCACGGTGAGTCTCGTCTGTGCGTCTGTGTGCCTCGAGTGGCGCCTCGTGATGTCACACACCGCCAAGTACTGCCCGCGCGCCTCGCTCCACGGTGAGTCTCGTCTGTGCGTCTGTGTGCCTCGAGTGGCGCCTCGTGATGTCACACACCGCCAAGTACTGCCCGCGCGCCTCGCTCCACGGTGAGTCTCGTCTGTGCGTCTGTGTGCCTCGAGTGGCGCCTCGTGATGTCACACACCGCCAAGTACTGCCCGCGCGCCTCGCTCCACGGTGAGTCTCGTCTGTGCGTCTGTGTGCCTCGAGTGGCGCCTCGTGATGTCACACACCGCCAAGTACTGCCCGCGCGCCTCGCTCCACGGTGAGTCTCGTCTGTGCGTCTGTGTGCCTCGAGTGGCGCCTCGTGATGTCACACACCGCCAAGTACTGCCCGCGCGCCTCGCTCCACGGTGAGTCTCGTCTGTGCGTCTGTGTGCCTCGAGTGGCGCCTCGTGATGTCACACACCGCCAAGTACTGCCCGCGCGCCTCGCTCCACGGTGAGTCTCGTCTGTGCGTCTGTGTGCCTCGAGTGGCGCCTCGTGATGTCACACACCGCCAAGTACTGCCCGCGCGCCTCGCTCCACGGTGAGTCTCGTCTGTGCGTCTGTGTGCCTCGAGTGGCGCCTCGTGATGTCACACACCGCCAAGTACTGCCCGCGCGCCTCGCTCCACGGTGAGTCTCGTCTGTGCGTCTGTGTGCCTCGAGTGGCGCCTCGTGATGTCACACACCGCCAAGTACTGCCCGCGCGCCTCGCTCCACGGTGAGTCTCGTCTGTGCGTCTGTGTGCCTCGAGTGGCGCCTCGTGATGTCACACACCGCCAAGTACTGCCCGCGCGCCTCGCTCCACGGTGAGTCTCGTCTGTGCGTCTGTGTGCCTCGAGTGGCGCCTCGTGATGTCACACACCGCCAAGTACTGCCCGCGCGCCTCGCTCCACGGTGAGTCTCGTCTGTGCGTCTGTGTGCCTCGAGTGGCGCCTCGTGATGTCACACACCGCCAAGTACTGCCCGCGCGCCTCGCTCCACGGTGAGTCTCGTCTGTGCGTCTGTGTGCCTCGAGTGGCGCCTCGTGATGTCACACACCGCCAAGTACTGCCCGCGCGCCTCGCTCCACGGTGAGTCTCGTCTGTGCGTCTGTGTGCCTCGAGTGGCGCCTCGTGATGTCACACACCGCCAAGTACTGCCCGCGCGCCTCGCTCCACGGTGAGTCTCGTCTGTGCGTCTGTGTGCCTCGAGTGGCGCCTCGTGATGTCACACACCGCCAAGTACTGCCCGCGCGCCTCGCTCCACGGTGAGTCTCGTCTGTGCGTCTGTGTGCCTCGAGTGGCGCCTCGTGATGTCACACACCGCCAAGTACTGCCCGCGCGCCTCGCTCCACGGTGAGTCTCGTCTGTGCGTCTGTGTGCCTCGAGTGGCGCCTCGTGATGTCACACACCGCCAAGTACTGCCCGCGCGCCTCGCTCCACGGTGAGTCTCGTCTGTGCGTCTGTGTGCCTCGAGTGGCGCCTCGTGATGTCACACACCGCCAAGTACTGCCCGCGCGCCTCGCTCCACGGTGAGTCTCGTCTGTGCGTCTGTGTGCCTCGAGTGGCGCCTCGTGATGTCACACACCGCCAAGTACTGCCCGCGCGCCTCGCTCCACGGTGAGTCTCGTCTGTGCGTCTGTGTGCCTCGAGTGGCGCCTCGTGATGTCACACACCGCCAAGTACTGCCCGCGCGCCTCGCTCCACGGTGAGTCTCGTCTGTGCGTCTGTGTGCCTCGAGTGGCGCCTCGTGATGTCACACACCGCCAAGTACTGCCCGCGCGCCTCGCTCCACGGTGAGTCTCGTCTGTGCGTCTGTGTGCCTCGAGTGGCGCCTCGTGATGTCACACACCGCCAAGTACTGCCCGCGCGCCTCGCTCCACGGTGAGTCTCGTCTGTGCGTCTGTGTGCCTCGAGTGGCGCCTCGTGATGTCACACACCGCCAAGTACTGCCCGCGCGCCTCGCTCCACGGTGAGTCTCGTCTGTGCGTCTGTGTGCCTCGAGTGGCGCCTCGTGATGTCACACACCGCCAAGTACTGCCCGCGCGCCTCGCTCCACGGTGAGTCTCGTCTGTGCGTCTGTGTGCCTCGAGTGGCGCCTCGTGATGTCACACACCGCCAAGTACTGCCCGCGCGCCTCGCTCCACGGTGAGTCTCGTCTGTGCGTCTGTGTGCCTCGAGTGGCGCCTCGTGATGTCACACACCGCCAAGTACTGCCCGCGCGCCTCACTCCACGGTGAGTCTCGTCTGTGCGTCTGTGTGCCTCGAGTGGCGCCTCGTGATGTCACACACCGCCAAGTACTGCCCGCGCGCCTCGCTCCACGGTGAGTCTCGTCTGTGTGTCTGTGTGCCTCGAGTGGCGCCTCGTGATGTCACACACCGCCAAGTACTGCCCGCGCGCCTCTCTCCACGGTGAGTCTCGTCTGTGCGTCTGTGTGCCTCGAGTGGCGCCTCGTGATGTCACACACCGCCAAGTACTGCCCGCGCGCCTCGCTTCACGGTGAGTATCGTCTGTGCGTCTGTGTGCCTCGAGTGGCGCCTCGTGATGTCACACACCGCCAAGTACTGCCCGCGCGCCTCGCTCCACGGTGAGTCTCGTCTGTGCGTCTGTGTGCCTCGAGTGGCGCCTCGTGATGTCACACACCGCCAAGTACTGCCCGCGCGCCTCGCTCCACGGTGAGTCTCGTCTGTGCGTCTGTGTGCCTCGAGTGGCGCCTCGTGATGTCACACACCGCCAAGTACTGCCCGCGCGCCTCGCTCCACGGTGAGTCTCGTCTGTGCGTCTGTGTGCCTCGAGTGGCGCCTCGTGATGTCACACACCGCCAAGTACTGCCCGCGCGCCTCGCTCCACGGTGAGTCACGTCTGTGCGTCTGTGTCCCTCGAGTGGCGCCTCGTGATGTCAAACACCGCCAAGTACTGCCCGCGCGCCTCGCTCCACGGTGAGTCACGTCTGTGCGTCTGTGTCCCTCGAGTGGCGCCTCGTGATGTCACACACCGCCAAGTACTGCCCGCGCGCCTCGCTCCACTGTGAGTCACGTCTGTGCGTCTGTGTGCCTCGAGTGGCGCCTCGTGATGTCACACACCGCCAAGTACTGCCCGCGCGCCTCGCTCCACGGTGAGTCACGTCTGTGCGTCTGTGTCCCTCGAGTGGCGCCTCGTGATGTCACACACCGCCAAGTACTGCCCGCGCGCCTCGCTCCACGGTGAGTCACGTCTGTGCGTCTGTGTGCCTCGAGTGGCGCCTCGTGATGTCACACACCGCCAAGTACTGCCCGCGCGCCTCGCTCCACGGTGAGTCTCGTCTGTGCGTCTGTGTGCCTCGAGTGGCGCCTCGTGATGTCACACACCGCCAAGTACTGCCCGCGCGCCTCGCTCCACGGTGAGTCTCGTCTGTGCGTCTGTGTGCCTCGAGTGGCGCCTCGTGATGTCACACACCGCCAAGTACTGCCCGCGCGCCTCGCTCCACGGTGAGTCTCGTCTGTGCGTCTGTGTGCCTCGAGTGGCGCCTCGTGATGTCACACACCGCCAAGTACTGCCCGCGCGCCTCGCTCCACGGTGAGTCACGTCTGTGCGTCTGTGTGCCTCGAGTGGCGCCTCGTGATGTCACACACCGCCAAGTACTGCCCGCGCGCCTCGCTCCACGGTGAGTCACGTCTGTGCGTCTGTGTGCCTCGAGTGGCGCCTCGTGATGTCACACACCGCCAAGTACTGCCCGCGCGCCTCGCTCCACGGTGAGTCTCGTCTGTGCGTCTGTGTGCCTCGAGTGGCGCCTCGTGATGTCACACACCGCCAAGTACTGCCCGCGCGCCTCGCTCCACGGTGAGTCTCGTCTGTGCGTCTGTGTGCCTCGAGTGGCGCCTCGTGATGTCACACACCGCCAAGTACTGCCCGCGCGCCTCGCTCCACGGTGAGTCACGTCTGTGCGTCTGTGTGCCTCGAGTGGCGCCTCGTGATGTCACACACCGCCAAGTACTGCCCGCGCGCCTCGCTCCACGGTGAGTCTCGTCTGTGCGTCTGTGTGCCTCGAGTGGCGCCTCGTGATGTCACACACCGCCAAGTACTGCCCGCGCGCCTCGCTCCACGGTGAGTCTCGTCTGTGCGTCTGTGTGCCTCGAGTGGAGCCTCGTGATGTCACACACCGCCAAGTACTGCCCGCGCGCCTCGCTCCACGGTGAGTCTCGTCTGTGCGTCTGTGTGCCTCGAGTGGATACTCGTGATGTCACACACCGCCAAATACTGCCCGCGCGCCTCGCTCCACGGTGAGTCTCGTCTGTGCGTCTGTGTGCCTCGAGTGGCGCCTCGTGATGTCACACACCGCCAAGTACTGCCCGCGCGCCTCGCTCCACGGTGAGTCTCGTCTGTGCGTCTGTGTGCCTCGAGTGGCGCCTCGTGATGTCACACACCGCCAAGTACTGCCCGCGCGCCTCGCTCCACGGTGAGTCACGTCTGTGCGTCTGTGTGCCTCGAGTGGCGCCTCGTGATGTCACACACCGCCAAGTACTGCCCGCGCGCCTCGCTCCACGGTGAGTCTCGTCTGTGCGTCTGTGTGCCTCGAGTGGCGCCTCGTGATGTCACACACCGCCAAGTACTGCCCGCGCGCCTCGCTCCACGGTGAGTCTCGTCTGTGCGTCTGTGTGCCTCGAGTGGCGCCTCGTGATGTCACACACCGCCAAGTACTGCCCGCGCGCCTCGCTCCACGGTGAGTCTCGTCTGTGCGTCTGTGTGCCTCGAGTGGCGCCTCGTGATGTCACACACCGCCAAGTACTGCCCGCGCGCCTCGCTCCACGGTGAGTCTCGTCTGTGCGTCTGTGTGCCTCGAGTGGCGCCTCGTGATGTCACACACCGCCAAGTACTGCCCGCGCGCCTCGCTCCACGGTGAGTCACGTCTGTGCGTCTGTGTGCCTCGAGTGGCGCCTCGTGATGTCACACACCGCCAAGTACTGCCCGCGCGCCTCGCTCCACGGTGAGTCTCGTCTGTGCGTCTGTGTGCCTCGAGTGGCGCCTCGTGATGTCACACACCGCCAAGTACTGCCCGCGCGCCTCGCTCCACGGTGAGTCTCGTCTGTGCGTCTGTGTCCCTCGAGTGGCGCCTCGTGATGTCACACACCGCCAAGTACTGAAAAAAATATTCATTAAAAAAATTATTACTTATCTCAGTATAAAGAGGCCAGCTCGAGGAAAAACCACCGTGAAACTACGGTAGTTACTCCTACCATTGTGTTTCGTATGGTGAGTGAGAGCACTGGAGGTGCAAACCCCCTTATTATTATTCCTATTCTCTCCTTAGTAAGTTCGGTAAGGTACTTAGGTAGAAACGTATCCGCTCCTTATTATCCTTCATATACATCTCCTATCCATTTACTTGGACATGGACCGACGATCTGGTCAAAGTTGCGGGGAGCCGTTGGATGCGGTCAGCGCAGGACCGCTCGTTGTGGCGTTCTCTTGGGGAGGCCTATGTCCAGCAGTGGACGTTGAAAAGCTGGATGGATGGATGGATGATCCATTTGCTTAGAGATGGCGGCGCGTGACTGATGCCTTTAGTGTTGCTAACGTCTATTAGCTACGGTAATCGCTTATTATCTGGCATCTGAGCCGCTGGGCCGTATGCTTGTTTGCCACACACGTAATATAAAAAAACTGCTAAAGGTAAATAATTCAAAGGACGGCTATTTTCTGCTATAACTAAAACACACCGAGGTGTTTCACGGTCGTTTACAGAAAAGATAGTCGTACTGACCTGCTCGGGGCCGATGACAAGTAAATATTTAGTTGTATCTGGTTATTACTATTAAACACGTTCAAGCGTAGGTATATGAAAATATAACATGTATTCGGACCCAAGAAATTAAAGTAAAACGACTATTATAAAATTCCGGAAACTGCGTGCTTAACATTAGATCCATCTATCAACTTACGAGTACTTACATGTCACGCCTAAAGAAGTTTAAAAAGAAAAAATATTGCTATGAAGGAATTCGGTGGGTATAGGTCGTTCAAAAAATTACGACCGCAATAGCACACTGCTTCACAATTTTTGAGACTCCAGTGTAAATATTACGACATGAAATCTAAGTATCCGGCTTTCTTACTTTGAACCTGATTCATTTCGATAAATCAAAAAAAAATACGAACATCACATTTTTAAACCAAAGACCTTCTTGTCACATTTCATCACATCAAGCGATACCTCCTCCCACCAGTGGCGTAACTATAGGGTAGCGGGGCTGGCAAAATGCCACGGGCTCTCGACCTGACCCTACATCCTCTCGGGTCGGGGGCTCAGAATTAATTTCACACCAAACTCTTCTGGAGGGAGTTGTAGAAATTTCGAAATTTTTGGTCAGCCGTCAGGATGAAAGGGTTCACGTAATGACTGCGTAAGCTACGGACCCACTTGACCAGTTTGGCAGCCAAAGTGTATGGTAAGATTATTGAAAGGAGAATGAGGATGGTGTCTGATGGATTATTGTGTGAGTCACCAGGGAATTTCAGACGTGGAAGGGGATGCATGGATCAAATATTTTCTCTGCGCAACAATGTGGCGAAGCGTTTGGGTTTAATGCAGTTTTTTGCATTTTTGAAGAAAACAATTGATACGGTAGTACAAAAAGAACTTTGGGGCATTTTTTTTAGAATATGGTATTAACGGTAGACTGCTGCGAGCGGTGCAGTCCAATTATTTGGACTGCAGAACTTGTGTTCGGGTGGATGATGGAATGTTGCCCTGGTTTAATGTAATGGTTCTGACCAGTCAGACTGTTTATCATTAAGTATATCTGGATAAATATCTCCAAAGGTTGAATGAAATAAATGTGCGAGTTCAGATTGGCGACTTAGTGGTTAATTCATTGCAGGTGATGTGGTCCTAATAGCACAATCAGCGATTGACCTGCAAACCCTAGGAGACGTAATGACAAAAGATTGTAAGAAAAGGGGCCTACATGTGAATGTGAGCAAAACCAAAATAATAGTCTGAAAGAGGAGAAGCCAGAACAGATGATAGAGTATCAATAGGCAATCAAATGGTGTGCTAGAACAAGTTTAATGAATATGTATATCTTGGATGTGGATTCAGTCGGAATGGAAGGTACACCACTGATATATAGAGAAAATGCGAAAGTAGAAGGATCTAGGAGACCGAGGCTAACCTACCAAGACCAAATCGGTCATGTATCTATTGAAGAAAGGTGGAGTCAGAAATCTCCGGAACCAGTGAGCGCGTATGAAGACAATTATGAATGCTGAGGAAGCGAGAGATGTATGCAAGAATAGAGCCTTCTGGCACTCTGTTCCCTCTGTCTGAAAATATTTATATGTTAATAAATATTATTTTGCTAATAGTAAATTATTATTACATTTACATTATGTAATAGGTAATTACTTTTAAAAAAATATTTTTTAAATATTATTAAAATTAAATTACAAAGTGACGATATTTACTGGAGGACCCCATCCAACGAATTTGCCACGGGCCTCAGTTGGTATCGTTACGCCACTGCCTCCCACCTTGTTTGGCGAACGTAGTTTTTGAACGGTCCCTTGGCTAATGTCCAGGCCACTTCAGATTTTTATTAAATTTCATACTTACCTTCCTTCTAGCTCTCTTGCCCTTCAGGCCTTATCAACTTTGTTGTAACCAATTATTAATTATTAATGACCCAATCAATCCTGAAACCTCATGAGGTCTCAGGATTGATTCTCGGGTCATTAATTGATAATCTTGCCGCGTAACCAGCCTACTTCCATTTCAAGCGTTTCATATATTATAATGAAGAGCAATTAACCCATTGGTTTGTGTTTACTATGTTATCATAAAGATATTTTTTATTTTATTTCAGAGCGTATGAAGTCGGCTGCAATGATGCGCAGCCTTCGAATGGCTTCCGAGCGTCGACGTAATAATTTTATATCGCCATCTATCTGTTCTCCTGACAATTACGTCATGTTCGGTGAAACAACACCATCTGTGATTTCCGACACAAACACTTACAATACTTACGCCGCCACTCCACTAGACCCGCTGTGGGCGGCTCTCGAGCAGAAATTGATGTTGTAATTAAAAAAATAATTGATTGACGCTAATTATTTGTGACCGAAATAAATTGATATTTATTTACAATGTTACAAAATATTAGTGTGTTATTCTGTGTAGTTTGATTCTTCCATGCATAGATGGCGTTGTTTTCAATTTAAGTCGAGTAATTTTCTTTATTGCTAAATCAGTTTATTAGGTAGTAAATTGGTAGACCATTTATATTACATTGACTATTTAAAATCATGTTACTTTATTTGTATTGTTATAGAGTTTAAGAATAATTGATACATACCTATATTTGTGATCGTAGCAGATTAATTCCATAAGTATCTAAGTATTGAGATTAATTATTTTAATAAGATAATGACTAACAAACACCACGTCAATGTAGTAATTAGAATTTTATAGTCGAAATGACACAAATTCTAACAAACTAGTAATAGTTTTACAAAACATGCGGATATTTTAAGCTTGATGAAGTAATACCTACTCCACCACAATAAAATTCTAAACATTCTTATACATTTTTCCAATCAATACTAAATTGATTAATAAAATGTAAATAATATAAATTTATAACATTTAATAAATTGTGTTGAAAAATTTAAATAAAAAGAAATATTAATTAAACTATTATTTTCACTGTCGTTATTTTTAAACATTTAAATATAAACTGTGACTATTTTAAATACATTTGAGTTCTTTTAGCTCTAATTTGCAGCATAAAGTGCCGTTATACGAATAATAAAATTCAACTGATCTCAATTAACTTATTACAGAAATAAAAATGATGACGGATCTTAACTATGGTAGAATAAGTTAGTTATAATTTTGTATAAATTATTCTGCTTATTTGTTCAGACCTCAATTTTAAGATCGAATATATTAATATTATTTGCGAAATATAATATTTAATTATCCGCATGTCGATATAAACTTACGTGTGACCTTTCAACTGTAATAATTTTATCTTCTAGAACATTCTAGAATGTTGTTTTTATAGAAATTACTAGAATCTGTATTTTGTTCATTTATTTTCATTAAGATGATTTAAATTAATATATTTCGTTGTGATTTTTACAAATTGTACTGTAATTGTAACATAAGTTTACTTTAAGTAAAGGGGTGGTGGGTATCTTTTGGGATAAAATAAATAATTTGACAAGTTTTTTTTTATTTTTTTTATTCCGTATGGTGTCAGGCGAGCTACGGCCCACCTGATGTTAAATGGTAACCGTCGCTCATGGACTCAACTGTACCGAGAGTATTGTCAAGCCGCTGCTCGACACTTCATGTCACATACATATGTAATATGAAATGAAAGAATTAACGGATATCTCCTGCTAAAACCAAAACACACCGATGTGTTTTATGGCCGCTCACACGGGAGATGGTGGTACCAATCTGATCGGGCCCGATAGCGAGTGAGTACTCCTACTTGGTACACAGCCCTACCACCAGTCATGCAATGGGTGATAATTGCTTACTTCCCTTAGTCGCCTCGTACGACACCCGTGGGAAAGAATGGGGTGGTGCCTATTGTATTCTTAGTCCGTCACCACACGGATTCAAACCTTTTTTATAATGTTACCTATTCCTCTCAATTTTTGATTATGTAATTATTTTGATCTATATTTTTAGCATTTGACATGCTCAGCTACTTTTAAAGCACCGGGATCTACTGTTTTACTATCTGATCTTTGTATATATATATCAAATTCTCTGTCAAAGTATTTGTCCGCGATGAACTCCGAAACTATTTATCCGATCCTTACTTATTATGACGCCATCTCCCTTGTGGGGTCGGCAGAGAGAACATAGTCTCAAAAGGCTCTATTCTTGCATACATCTCTCGCTTCCTCAATATTCATAATTCTCTTCACACACGCTCTCCGATTTCAGAGACTCCTGACTCTACCTTCCTTCAATACATGACTGATTTGGCCTAGGTTAGTCTCGGTCTCACCCTGTAGGTACCTATATACTTCCACTTTCGCATTCAATCCTAACCTTTTTAGGGTTCCGTACCCGAAGGGTCAAAACGGGACCCTATTACTAAGACTTCGCTGCCTGTCTGTCCGTCCGTCTGTCACCAGGCTGTATCTCAAGAACGGCGATAGCTAGACAGTTGAATTATTTACTTATATATTCACTTTAAAAATAAATAATTAAATTAAAATAAAACAAATATTTAAGGGGGCCTCCCATACACAAACGTGTTTCTAAAAAAACCGGCCTAGTGCGAGTCCGACTCGTGCACTGAGGTTCCGTACCATTGACTAGGTAAACAACATTACACTATCGCCGCTCTTGAGATACAGCCTGGCGACAGACGGACGGACAGACAGACAGACAGCGAAGTCTTAGTAATAGGGTCCCGTTTTGAGCCTTCGTGTACGGAACCCTTCGTGCGCGAGTCCGACTCGTACTTGCCGGTTTTTTTTACATATTTAATGATTGATTTGTTCCAACTTAAAAAATAGGATAGTTTTTATTCCGATTATTAGTTTAGATTTCCTATTAAGTGAAACTTCTATTTAGACGGAGGATTTTTTGTGTCACGAAAAAGCCTTACGGCTCGCAACATATTAATAGAGGTGTTACACCTGCTCTGTTGGTATTTTTCGCGGTGTGTAAGTACATTAATATTTATTGTTAACATAATTTTGTTTAATAAATTTTCTTTTTTAATATTACTTTTTGAGATATTTTTCTTTGAAATATCCACTTGTCCGTTGAAGTTTCACTTGTACTATGTGTCCCAGCACACATTTTTTCCTTTTTTATTGCAAAATTAACGAACGTATTATGTGTGACACAGAAACGCTAGGCCGGGTCTGTATATAGTACGTATTTTTTAAACAAGTATTTCAAGAATATAATCTGTACACAAAGTGCTCAGATTTTCCACAAAGAATTAAACTCGACTGACTGGTTGATATCAAATTGTTGTGATGGTATAAGCCCTACTTAGATGTACTACTTCGACACGTGACTGCGTTCGTACGTGAGACGCGACCTCATAACACGATCGATATCAAACACTTCTATCTCACAGATAGCCCATGCAATGGCTGTACCGACCTGCAGTGTGGTGTTTATTCCCATATAGACTAATAACCCGTGGCCCGGGCCGTGTGGGGCCGGCTTTAGAATTGTCCCACTCGTCTCCACCCATGGGAGTCGTAAGAGCCGACTGAGGGAATACCGGGGGAGTGGGCAGCAGCACTCTTTCGAGTATTAACAACATTCACTGCGATCGCCAACCCGCCTACCAAGCGTGGCGATTACGGCACTATCCCCCCATTCTTGGGGAGGCCTATGTCCAAAAGTGGACTTTAAAAGACTGATGGATGGTTGGATGGATGGATAGACTAATATAAAAATGATCACTGGTGTCGTATCAAATAACAGACACTAAATACTTCCAGAATCAAAACAATATTTTTTATAGATTATAAAAAGACTGATGTTGGAATCGATCTCACTACAATCAGCATGGAAGGTTGGCATGTGACCACCAATAATAATATTTAAGGGGGGCTCCCATACAACGTCTTGTCTGTCCGTCCGTCTGTCTCCAGGCTGTATCACAAGAACGGCGATAGCTAGACAGTTGAAATTTTCACAAATGATATATTTCTGTTGCCGCTATAACAACAAATACTAAAAACAAAAAAATAATAATATTTAAGGGGGGCTCCCATACAACGTCTTGTCTGTCCGTCCGTCTGTCTCCAGGCTGTATCTCAAGAACGCCGATAGCTAGACAGTTGAAATTTTTACTAATGATGTATTTCTGTTGCCGCTATAACAACAAATACTAAAAACAAAAAAAAAAAACAATATTTAAGGGGGGCTCCCATACAACAAACATGACTTTTTTGCCCTTTTTTGCTCGCTATTGATAACGGCAACAGGTAGAAGTTACAAAAGTGTAATGTTGTTTACCTGGTCAATGGTACGGAACCCTTCGTGCGCGAGTCCGACTCGCACTTGGCCGGTTTTTTTTTTTGTTGAGGCGGGAACAAATTTTCCTAACCGCTCACCCAGTCGTTCGGGGCAACGAACAGGGTAGTGTGGGGCCCTCACTCACTAATTAAACCCGCCGTGTGTCGTCTCTCCACCTTTTTTAGCGGGCCACTGGAACTATATTACATTGCTCCAACAGCACCCTGCCGTTTAGATCAGATCTTTGTTTTTTTTTTGTTTGAAAGGTTTCATTTAACATAGATATATTTTGAGAGAGCTCTCTAGGCTGCAGTACTATGGGGTAAGCAACCGCTTACTCATAGTATAAGACCTATAGACGCTAGCAACACCCAGAGGCTTCAATCGCGCCACCAACTTCAAGGAAAGTATAAAGGATAATACGGAGAGGAATAGGAGAGAGCCTCCGGCACTCTTACTTACTATTCAAAACGACTATACCGAGAGTATTGTCAAGCCGCTGCTCATTTCACAGATATGAAATGAAATATAAACGGCTATCTCCTGCTACAGCCAAAACGCAACGATGTGCTTCATGACCGGTCACACGGGAGATGGTGGTACCAACCCGCTCAGGCTCGATACCAAGTGAGTACTCCCACTTGGTACCCAGCCCTACCACCAGTCATGCAATGGATGATAATTGCTTACTTCCCTTAGTCGCTTCATACGACACCCGTGGGAAAGAATGGGGTGGTGACACTTGTATTCTTAGTCCGTCATCACACGGATAAACGCTCGCCCATTCATGCTACGATAAGTACGGCTCTAACATTAAATTCACTTATAGTTATACACGTAGAAATGAAAGTAAATATTAAACTCGTATCTTAATTGAAACGTGCAAAAACTGTAGTTTTTCGTAGTCGATTTATAAGTAAACTGTGTTAAGTTTTATGTCAGTTCGCATGCTACACTAACTTTCTTACCATTAAATGTGGATATTTTACAAAATTATAATATTTTATTGTAATTATTGTAATAAATGTGCAGCTATAGAGATCTGCTTTGATCCAATATGGAGGAATATATGATGTTTCAATCTATACTAGTAAAAAAAAGCTCAAAAGTTTGGCTTAAATTCGATTGGAGATGAATGATTATTTAACCGACTTCGAAAAGGAGGAGGTAATTCGACTGTATGTTTTTGTATTTAATAGTTCTTAGGAAAGACTATAGGCTGTTTAGCGTCACGCTAGTAGCCCTTGAGTAAAGAAATGGTATCTTTACTCATGTGGTAGTAGTAGCTACTATAGTGATGGATCAGACCATACGAAAATAACAGCACTGTTTAATGTCTACGATGGCTTTATAACAGATATTTGTCACTCCTATAATTAATATCGGATATCATAAATATAATTACAGTATTACTCTTACAAATATATCAATAGATATTCCAGTTTATGTTGATAACTTTCTCTCTCTATGTTGCATATTAGCATATTTATAAATTATTTCAAAAGGCCCTTGCCTTTTCCATACCATGATATACATTTACACATAAAAAAAAATATAATTAAGCGAAGATTATAAAATAAAAATCCATAAATTCTACTATTTTTTCGCTAAATAGAAAATCGGACATAATTATCTTGAAAATTCAGCAAACTGAATTTGGAATGGCCTGTTTTTATTTACTGACGATCATTGTAACAAGGCTCAATAGCGGATACCACGAACCAGCAAGCAGTGTCTGTCCAAGAGTAGTCTTCAGAGCCGAAAGACTAGAAAATGTTGCGAATTAAATTAAGTAAGAATGGGGAGTTTGGGATTTTTTTTGGGCGAATACCGAGCATTACCAAAAACCAGACGCCAAGTCAAGGTACAAAATGAACTCCACGTGGGTGATACCGCAAGTACAGCTGATTAAATTATAATATCCGAATCCGCATTTAGTTGATTCTCTCCACATCTTCCAGGCTAGTAATGGGGGAATTCTAATCTGTTTGTCAATTTGACCACTTGATATTTTATTTGATGTCAGCAGTAAGGATAACTATTGTGACCCTTTTTTTTTGTTAAGGCGGGAAAAAGATGTACCTAACCGCACACCCCGCCGTTCTGGGTAACAAAACAGTGTATAATATTGTGGGGCCCTCACCCACTAAATAAACCCGCTAACCACTGGAACTGTTGTTAGGGTTTGTTATGTTAGAATAACAATAATTTATTTGCAAAGAATATAGGTACAACCAGATAAAATTTAGCAGTATTACATTGCTTCTTGCCATATTCTGCCTATAAAAGACATGCAAATATATCCATCCATTCATCCATCACAACGAACATCACGACATCACAAGATTTTAAAACATTCTCTCTATGGTACGGTTAATTTATAAAATCTCAAATGGCATTTGAGATTTTTCGAAATTAAGTGTAACTTTTGGAGTGGGGATCGAACTTGATACCATTGTCTTTGTTATACCACTGGGCTATTATCGTTTTAATTTAATTAAATAAAACAAAACTCTCACTCAACGAGACTTTGATCCAACCATAACAGATGACGACCTTCTAATATTAACAAACGATTATCAAGTAGTTAGTGACGCGCTAGAAGATAGTAAAAGTTATTTGAAGTGTGTCATCAATCTATGAAGCACAAAATAAACTTTATTAGTCAAAAAAGTCGCACGCCTCAACACTCGCATATTCCGATCATGACTTGATCAAAACCTAGAAAATTCAACAAACTAGAATCTATTCTAAACCTTTTACTTTAAGTTTAATTTCCAATGTGTAATTCATAAAACACCGTTCAAAAACCATTGATTATTCGTCTTCGGCGCTTTAATCGACCTTAAAATCGAAATAACAAGTCATACTTTCCTCTAAAATTGGTACAGCATTCAAATTTGCGTCTTAAAATGTAGTATGAAAGTTAAAATTGGTGTAGCTGGTGCGTCCAAAATATCTAGGTCTCAATCCGGTTGATTTGGGAATGTGTGCCGGAGAAGTAGGCTGCGAAGAGGGCAGGTGAAAGGGGCAAGAGGCTTGAAGAAGGGGGAGAAATGGGGGGGCGAGGACCACGCTCAGATTATGCACATAATGTATTATGACTGTTGTTTTCTAAAATTGGCATACTTTAAACATTAAATGTGCTTATGGAGGTTAATTTACGTATTTGATGATGTTTCGTTGTGATATTGACAATTGGTAAATTTAAAACTGGTTTCTGCTATGTTACAAAGATATTCATTATAATCTTTACTAGCTTATGTCCCATGCAAAAGCTAGTACCCTACTATACTCAACTGGCACGTCATCCCTGTATAGAGTTAGCCGTCCAACAGGAACCCTCTATTTTCCCGAGATATAAGTAAGCCTATATTCTCCTCTGTACTATAGATTATACGTCATGTCTTACTACATCAAGAAGTAACAAACATACAAAATTTCACATTTAAAATTAGTTATGATGGATTTACCGTCTTGATTTGTGTGTGGATGCCGAGCTAAAACTTTGTAAGTAATTAAAATTTCTAGAATTAGCGTCACCTATCGGCTCCAACTTTAAAGAACCATGTACCTACCTATGTGAATTAATACAAATACTATAAAAATAATCAAGCTAGTCAGGAGCCTTGCTTATCCCAGCACGAATGGGCCGGCTCGATCGGGGAAGTACCACCCTCTCACATAAGATCAGCGTGTAACAACGATAGGTACCTACTCCTCACGTTTTGTTTCCTATGGTTAATGAGAGCGCCGGAGGCCCAAACACTCTCCCTATCCTCTCCTTTGTATCCTTCTCACCCTCTCCGTATTATCATTACTCTCCACCTCTCATACCTTTCCTTGGAGATGGCGACGCGCAAGTGATGCCTTTGGTGTTGCTAGCGTCTATAGGCTACAGTAACCGCTTACTATGAGGTGGGCCGTATGCTTGTTTGCCACCCACGTTGTATACAAAAAAAGCTGCATAGGAAAAAATATTCAAATACGTGCACACTATCATTACATATACTTGTATAAAGGTGAGTATATTTACGTAAGATAATTAATAATCATAGCTTATTGCACGCCTCATAAGCGAAGCGTTAAGGTGGGTATTACTCTCGCTTCATATAGAACAACAGATTTTTCAAACTTAAAATGTCTCTATTTATCATATATTGCACTTGTAAAATAATACACATATATATCAAGAAAAAACACTATTTTTAACACTCATGATATTTTTGATGACTTTTTTGTTATTTAAAGTAGTTAAAAAAACTGTTTAAAAAAGTTCTGTCTTGGACGTCCGTGTGTTGTAGGTATGTTCGGATAATGTATGTTAACACGACGACGTAAATACTTAGTAATCGAGTATTTCGTTTCTTTTACGATTCAGTATAATTACGAATAGAGCCCTGTCACTTTTCACGGTCTGATTCGATGTGGTTTAATTGTGATTAAATAAAAAAAATAGTGAATATTTACGCTCGACTCGACACCAAAACCAGCGCTATCCTTATTTTGTGAGAACTACTTTTATAGACCAATATAGAAGCACTTCTTAAAATTAGCGCTAGATGGCCTATAAGGCATGAAAACCACAGTACTTTTTGAAATTAGCGCTATCTATGTGATTTATTGAGAACTACTTAGTAAGACCAATACATTATTAGTTACTTTATCAAATAATCAATTTTATTGTGAAAAATAAAGATTATGAGGCGTGCACTTTTGGATTTTCCAAATTTTCTTATTTATTTACTTTTAATATGCTGAAGTTCCTAATACCAGAACACTTTTGCGTAGGTATCCTCTCTAGAACACCTTTGAACATTCTGATGTACCAAGGCAAAGATATCGAATAAGATTTTTTAAATTGCTTATAATGGCAGACGACCCTCGGGCCCCCTGGTGGTATATGGTAACCGCCGCTCATGGTCTCAAAAATAAGCGCACCGTTTCATTTTACAGATGGGCAATTAATTTAAGGTTTCCAGACTTTCAATTTTAGTATTGTTGCTAAGTCATTTGCAATAACGGTACTAATTAGTCAGTAACAACTTGTGCCGTAGCCTCGTTCTGGGCAGCGTGGGACGGTAACTGTGGTAGGTGGTATGATCGACTTTGAATATATTATGATGCGTATCTGTCTAAATGAGGTGTCAATGTGCTTATATTGTATGGTGTGAACTATTCATCTAGATGATAGATTATTGAACACCAAAGCATTCGTAAATTAGATTAGCAGTTGGACTGCACAGATCGCGGAGTAGCTTAACTACAGTCAGCCGCTGCGCACCATTTCATTTCACAGATGTGAAATCAAAGAATAAGCGGCTATCTCCTTTTACAACCAAAACTCACCGATGTGCTTCATGGCCGTCACACTGGAGATGGTAGTACCAACCAGCTAGCGCCCGACAGCAAGTGAGTACTCCCACTTGGTACCAAGTCCTACCACCAGTCATGAAATGGGTGATTATTGCTTACTTCCCTTAATCGCCTCGTACGACACCCGTGGGAAAAAATGGGGGACACTTGTATTTTTAGTCCGTCACCAATTGCCATACTCTTGTAAAATATCAATATAAAGCAAAGGCATGTCTATTTTAGTGTTTAGTACGGTGAGTGAACGCACCGTAGTCTCACTCTCGTCGTTCCCTTTAATTACAAGTGTTACATAGAACATACAGCGTAGGTATATTTTACGATTTCAAACTGTCATAATAAAGTGACAATATGATCGATATCGGTCAATCAATCAGCTTGTACTGACCTATGTCACCATCCCCTCTCCAAACAAGAGCTAGCAAAATGCGGATTACAAGTAAGAGAAGATATCGCGACGTGCACTTTCACGATGTTTTTCAACTCGGGACCGAATCTATTCTGTTGTCTCTATCTTATCACTAAGCTGTCACTAACTTGAATAAATGAATTATATTTAAAAGAAAGAGAAATTCGGCGAAGGAAACCTGCATGTCTGAGTAGTTTTTTCGCCGGCTTGTGGCTTGAGCCCGCACTCCGGCAGCGTGTTGGACTACGGCTTATATCGCACTATGAGTGGATACCCGTGCCCAATACTGGGACATTAATAGATAACAGTTTAAAAAACTAAAAAAAACACACTTTAATAGCTAATTAAACTAAAACGAAAAACATGGGGCACGCTATTAAAGCATCAATTATCTGCTACATGCGCCCTCATGTTTTTGATTTACAATCTTACAAGTATTTTAATTATTTTATACTTTTTAGTCTATACTATTATAAAGCTGTAACAGAGCTGTGTATGTACATTTACTATATTTGAGAAAAAATGACTTTATTAGGCTATATTTTTTAGATTTTTTGTCTGTTTGTTTGTTTGCGCATCACGCAAAAACTACTCGACGGATTTTCATGCAACTTTTTTTATTTGGTAGCTCTTGATTAGACTTAATGATCTGGTTTACATTTTATTCCGCTAATATATCGGGAACCTGAGATATAGCCTAAAAAGCATTTGGTTGCGGCGAAGCCGCGGGCAAATGCAATTTTCTGCTTTTAAGGGTTATGTTTTTTTTTTTTGCACATTTTCATGTATTGTCTTCCACTTCTGAGCTATGGTCTAAATTTCAAGAGGTGTTTAAAATCAATTACAAAATTTCATCCGGACAAACATACAAGAAAGCGGGTTAATAAAAACATAGTAAAATAAATAATAATGATTGTAAAAAAAGTGTGGTGTGCTTGACATTAAATGTTACAAAATAGTCATTGATCTTCTTCATCTTGATTGAGCTGTTTATAAGATCTGTTATGATTCTTAAGATATAGTAATAAGTAGTTTATTATCAGTCATTGATAAGTGTGCAAAGCTTTATTTTATTCCAACGTTTTGAAGAGGGTGAAAATCACCTTCAAAGATTCAGTTACACAAAAAGATATAGTCGAAGCGTTAAATAGGGTTGAAAAACAATTCGAAACAAAACGATAGTCTTAATAGATTACAAAGAACAATAATATCGGGGTCAAAAGTTTAATGAGGCACACCTACAGCATTAGAACATACATCGATTTGAGATTGCATTAATATGTATGTGATAATATATGTCTGCGTGATGTTGAGCAATGGTACTTCTGTCTCAGTCTTCAGTTTTGTTTCATAAATCAACACGCTGCATTAAGGAATAATCCTTGTATCGCGGGGGACTTTACATACTTACAGTTTAGTGGACACAAGTACACCCAGCTCATAACAACTCCGCTATCAATTTACGTTACGTGTAAGTACATTTTGATCTGTATTTTTAGCACTTGACATGCTCAGCTACTTTATTATTTGTGAATGAGGAAAAAGAGAACTTTAGTGCGAGCGGGAACCGAACCTGCGCGTTCCATTAGATGGCGTTGGTTATTAAGATAAAAGTGATGAGATTGGGTACAACAGAAAGGTAGTGCGGTAGCTCAGTGGATTAGATCACTTCCCCGGATTGGAAAGGACGCAGGTTCGTTTCCCGCTCGCATTAAAGTTCACTTTTTCCTCATTCACAAATAATAATTTAATAATGTTACTAGTATAAATTATTATGAAAATATGTAAGTATATAAATAACTACAGGTGGATACAGTTACGGTAGCTTAGTGGTAAGAATCTATGGTAGCGTATAAAGCATTTGTAACAATAGAAACTCGCAGGCAGCATGTTTTCATGTAATTTTAGTTATAACAATTATATTAAATTGCAATAACATTAGCGTATTAAAAAAGTGGCTCATGAGTTTCTTACCGGGTTCTTCTCATGAAAGGCTTTTCTTAGGAATCCGGCCACTAGTGGCGATTGCAATCGCTACTATGCTTTTTTGCTTCAAGCGCTCGTGTTAATTATTAGTTTATTATTGACGATTTGTACTGCTATATAATAGACTTATGAAATAAAATGTTTAGTTTCATAATAATGTCAAAACCTTATTCTTTGAGTGACTAGTGGGGCTGTACTGTACCCGCAACCTCGGGACAGTAGAAAATAAACGCTATAGATTATCTATACAAATATATAATATATATTGTCCGTGTGGTGACAGACTAAGAATACAAGTGTCACCACGCCATCCTTTTCCGCGGGTGTCGTACAAGGCGACTAAGGGAATTAAGCAATTATCATCCATTGCATGACTGGTAGTAGGGCTGAGTACCAAGTGGGAGTACTCACTTGGTATCGGGCCCCAGAAGGTTGGTACCGCCATCTCCCGTGTGACCGGCCATGAAGCACATCGTTGCGTTTTGGCTGTAGCAGGAGATAGCCGTTTATTTTTTCATTTCTGTGAAATGAAATGGTGAGCAGTGGCTCTCGGTATAGTTGAGTCCATGAGCGACGGTTACCATTTACCATCAGATGAACCGTGGTTCGTCTGCCACTACATGCAATAAAAAATAATATATTCACGGACATTTTTCACAAATGTCTTCTGGTCCCAAACTAAGCTTAATGCTTGTGCTATGGGTACCAGATTACGGATATAATACATATATTACTTTTTTTTTGTAAATACATACATAATACATATAATAGATAAAAAATACCCAGACGCAGTACAAATATCTGTGTTCATCACACAAATAATTGTCCTGAGTGGGAATCAAACCCACGACCTTGTGCACGGAAGTTGGTTACACTATCTAATACGCCACGAGATCTGTACATCGATACAAAGAAAAAAAAATTAAAATGTTTGTTTTTTAATGTCTAAATAACAGAATTCGGCTGTTTGTTCGGGCTAAGCTCCGAAAAGATTGGGCTGATTTGCACCTGACGCTGGCAGATAACTGATGTTATACGGATTGACTTAGGCTACTTTTATATTGGAAAAACATTTAAGGTTCCGCACAAGAAAGTAAATTCCACGCAGGTGAAGTAGCGGGTAGCAGCTAGTCCATCTATAAATCAAAATTCAAAAATAACTTTATTTCACAGGCTTATTATAATAGCACTTAAAATCGTCAAAGTTAATTACTAATAACTAATACGAGCGCTTGAGGCAAGTGCATCCGCAATGTCGCGATTGCAATCGCCACAAGCGGCCGTATTTCTTAGTAAGGCTTTTCATGAGAAGAACCCGGCAAGAAACTCATAAGCCACTTTTTTAAATCTTAATTTTCTTACAATATTTAAATTAATACTTAACTAAAGTAAGTGCTCACCAGAACACACAATATTGTGGAGAAAACAATATAATAAAATAAAAAGCGGTATGTGCTTATTTTAAAATGAGGAGCAGTTCAAAGCTATTTTGTTTTATCTTCCAGATAATCCGAAATTGTATAATAACCTTTACTAATTAGTCTGATTTTTACTATTTCCTTAAACTTATTTAAAGGCATGTTTCGGATATTTTCGGGAATTTTATTGAAGAAGCCGTATACATTGCCCCATGAAGGATCTACTAATTCTGTGAAGACGAGTACTGTGTGCAATAAGATTGCCTTTGTTCCTAGTATTAATATGATGAACGTCACTGTACTTATCAAAGTTATCGATATTTTTCTTGACATATAACACATTTTCATATATATATATATATATATATATATCTTTACAGTAGCCACGCCGCAATCAAATGCTAGTTTTTAGGTTATATTTCAGGTTCCCGACATAGGGCATAGTAGTGGGATAAAGCGTATTTACAGTTTTTAAGTTTAATCTAGAACTATCAAACATCATATTATAATTTTTTTATCAATACTTATTGAGCAGTTTTTGCTTGATGTGCGAACAAACAAACATACAGGTAAAAGTTTTAATAACTAATTATTTCGGTTCAAAACACCCATATAGCCTAATACAGTAATTATTTCTCAATAATATATAAAATACCTATATTCTATGTACAGACACAGCTTTGTTACAGCTTTATAATAGTACAGACTCATTTATTTAAAACTCATTTACAATATCTTACTAGCTAACCAAAGGCGAATATTATAAGACGAAAATATTATTAGCAAGCTTATTTATAATTTACTAGACAAAATCTAGTGCGACTTCCTCTAACTTTAGAAGTAGGTCAAATACTATAAAAACCACTCTATGGGACATTAAATTATTTCTTACAAGAATTTCTAACCCACAGAAACCGTCTATTTTTCCGGGATAAAAAGTTAGCCTTAGTTACGTCCTTTTCTGGGCATATGTATGCACAATTTTATAATGATCAATTGAAATCGAAACAAATGTATTCACGTATTTATGACTAGCTACTACCACAACTCCGTCTGCGAAAAATTTAGTAAGTCCTTATAACTCACTTGCAGTGTGGGGCCTGCACCAAGAATAGCTCCACCCCGTCTCTTCCTATGGGAGTCGTTAAAGCCGACTAAGGGATTACTGGGGGACCGGGCAGCAGCGTTCCCCTGTGTACTAAAAACATCCACTGCGATCGCCAACCCGCCTGCCAGGCGTCATTATGGTAAAACCCCGATTTTGGGGAGGCCTATGTCCAGCAGTGGACGATGAAAGGCTGATGGATGGATAGATGGATGGATGGATTATAGCATCAGCTATGTATAGCGAAAAGACTGTGCAAATCGGTACAGCAGTTTCGGAGATTAGTGGGAACAAACAGGCAGAGAAAAAATTTGCAAATTGGTTTTTTTCTTAAGTACCTACGAGTATATACTTTCATGAGCATTTAGTAAAAACCTGTTATATAGACATTACAAACAGACCTTTTTTATTTTTATACTTACATTGATATAGGACGAACACTGATTTATAAAATCATATTCAATTGTCTAGAAATAAATAATTTGTTCAATTATTCTTTTTACGCAAGGACTTCGATTCTGCTATACGAGTATATTTTAGTGCTTGTGACAGCCGTCTATCGTAGGTGACGCTGTTTTTGTTTTTGCTTAGCGACTTAATACGATAAATACCGGTCAGTGCTCTAATCCTACCAGAAATCAATCAGAATAATTTCTCGAACCCCGAATAGATTAGGATAATGGTACAAGAATTTGATAAAATACTATCGGTGCAAAAACATTCCTTACAAATAAACCGTAATAATGCCTTTGGCTAAATCATAATCCATAAATATCGATCCAGTTCTCCACAAATCAATCGTACGCAGTTAATTCTCGAACAGTGTTGCCATCTGTTAAATTTATGTATCCATCCTAAAGAGCAACCAAAAAGTATGTTAATTCTCAATTTCTGATAACATTTTTTACAATAAAGAGATTGTAGGTTTTCATACGATTTTTTAAATTACAAATTCCGAAAAATAACTATTCTACTCCAATTTTATATTTTACGCTCAAGCAACCCTTTAAAACTTAAAAATATATATAATTTAATAAGATGATATATTTTGAAATAAAACTACGTTTACGGAATCTATCGCGTTTACTTGGTTTTTATACTATCCCGACGTTTCAGTCAGCTTTGGACATCTACCATCTAAGTCCACCCATGAGCATGAATGCTGTAAAGTATTCGAAACGTCGGGATAGTATAAAAACCAAGTAAACGCGATAGATTCCGTAAACGTAGTTTTATTTCAAAATGTGTAAAATTCGCGTAAATGTTAGAAAGTATTAAGATGATATATTTTCACATTAGCTCAGGATGGCTGACCGTCATCTTAAGTTGAACTAAAAGCAGAATCTTTCTTCAGAGCTTTATTGTGATAAAGCGAGAAAAAATTACCTAACGACACACCCCGTCGTTTGGGGTATCGAAGTACTTAATTCCTCACCCACTAAATACGGCCTACCGTGAAGCAGATAACTTACAATTTTTCATCTGTTACTTTATTGAGCACCTGTTTGGAATACTAACGCCACTCTATAAATTGAATTTTTGCCAGAATTTAAGCGAAAATCTGGCCACACTGTTCTAAAACGATAGATCGTCGCCTACGCAGGCCTTCCCCCCTACCCGTCCCGAAGCAGGCGTCGCATGCGCCCGCGCACTCGAGAGAAATGGCATGACCTTGTTTCTTGACCTACTGACGACGTCGCAGCCAAGCACCGAGACACACACATACAAACATTTGTTGAAGCTTAAGCTTGCTGAGTGGTTTGGTATGATAGGAGTTGGTGGTTTGCATAATAGCTTATCATTGTGCTACTGGTAGCCTAGCAGACTATAGACAGCCGTATATTGCGTCCCAACAAAAAGATTAAACGAGGATTTTTTATGCAATAACCGTTGCAAAGAAGTATACAGGCCACCTGATGGTAAGCGTTTGCCGTAGCCTAGTCGCTGGTTGCTAGGAAAGTGGATAGGAGACAGGAAGCACAAGAGTGACTGTGACAGGAAGTGTATTTCAGTGCATGTGGATGGACATAGGATACATTCTTTTTTAACCCATTTTGGTCTTACTAATTGGTCACGGGTTTCTTCTCAGGCTGAGAGGAGTTTAGGCCATAGTCCATCACGTTGGCCCAGTGCGGGTTGGCAAACTTCGCAATCTATCGAGATCTCTCAGGTATGCAGGTTCTCTCAGGATGTTTTTCTTCACAGAGCAATGATAATTTGTAAATAAATACACACATAATTTGGAAAATAATTTGTAACTTAAGTGGTGTGTGCCATGTGAAGACGTCGGACTGGGTAACCACTGTCTTTGCAGTACCTAACCAGACTATAATTGCTATATAGGGTAGTTTATATTAATCTTTTATTGATTTTTATAGCACTTGACATGCACCAAATAGTAACATTTTACTAGAAAATATTAACGAGTAACTTCACCCCTATACTTGGGAATTCTTTCGTTTGATATTGAAATATGATGGTCAGAGTGTGATCCACTGAAGTAATGTAACATAGTTCCAGTGGTCCGCCAATACAGGCGGAGGGATGACACGGTGGGTTTATTTAGTGGGTGAAGGCTCACACTATCCTGTTCGTTGCCCCGTACGACGAGGTGTGCGGTTAGGTACATTATTTTTCGCCTTAACAAAAACTGAAGGGTTGTGATATAGAAATAAATTACTGTGAGTACTATATATAGTTGCTGTTGTTACATTATTTATTCTTGTATTTATGAAGAAACTCACTTTTTATTGCATATGGTGGCAAACAAGCCGCGGCCCATCTGGTGGTAAGCCGCTGTTCACCATTTCATTTCACAAATAGGAGTGAATAGACAGCTTTCTCCCCCTACATTTATAACACGCCGAGGTGCCGGTCGATCACAAGGAAGATGGTGAGTACTTCCACTAGGTACCCAACCTTACCATTAATAATGCAATGAGTAATAACTGCTTACCTTCTTCGCCTCGTACGACACCTACGGGACAAAATGGGGTGGTGAAACTTGTTTTTAGGTAGTCTCCACGTGGACTACTGTTTAACACATTTGTATATTTTGCTAATAACGTAGTACCGAACCATTGTTTATTGATTACCGTTAGAAGTAGTGTATACATTTCAATTTGCATGGCAAAGTATGAGGGTGACGTGTTATCTATGCCAGATATGACCCATATTCATACAAACAAACTTTTACTTAACATGTTTTGCGTGATTTAAAATGCGTTAGATTTTAGTACATCGATCACTGCTGCGGTTGATCGAAGCTTAACTATCGTAACTTTATTTTGTGAGTAAATCTGGTAACTTAAATTTTAATTGTCGTATCAAGCAAAGCTAAAGTTTTGAGAGCGCCAGAGGCCTAAACCCCCTCCCTATCCTCTCCTTATTATCCTTCCTATCCTTTCATTAGTAGCCTGTCTATCCTCTCCATAATATCTTTCCTATTCAACTCCTTTTCCTTTCGTTGGAGATGGCGACGCGCGATTGATGGTGTTGCTAGCATCTAATAGCCTACGGTATACGTGCTTGTCATTATCCATCAATCATGTTTGCCATCATTTCAACGACAACTGTCGGGCATAGGCTTCCTTACGAAAACGCCACAATGAGTGGGCCTGTGCTGACTGCATCTGACAGCTCCCTGTGGCTTTGACCAGATCGTGTTATCATCGTTTTTCTACAGCGGTTTTTAGTTCGCCGAGCGCGAGCGGTGTAGCTTGCCCATTGCCATTTCAAGCATGCCAACCTAGTGGGCTGTGTCGGATGCTTCCGTTCTCATAAGGATCTTAGATCTTATATATTATTCGATCACGTTGAAAAATACCTAACATAACCCGCTCCATGGCACGCTGAGCGACTAAACCTTGATACAAAGCCAACATTAAGAGACTATGTCTCTGATCCATATGTCATCACTAACTAACACACACTGGTCGTAGACGTTTATTGTTTGCCATACTCGACACATAAATATCGTCGAGAATGTTTTAAATAAAAGGAAAAGTTTATGTATATTTAAATTGAATAAATAAAATTATTTCACAACATCGTACCGACAAAGGCTTCGCATTCGCAATACATACAAATCACCAGCTGTTTCATTAGTAAAACTTAGGTGTGTTAGGGATCCTAGAAATATAGTAACTATCACGAATAAAATGTAGGCCCCTGCACACGTGGCGCTTCACGTGTGTGCGTTAATGTCGCTACGGTTTCTATACATGTGTGAGTTTAGCTTCGTTGTAGAATCACCTACAGGAAAACTATTATTTACAGGCTTAATGTTGTCCTTTCAAAATTTGCAAACCCTTGTCTGTAAACTTATATCTCTGAAGTTTTGCATGCTCATTAAATTCCGGTGACTGTACATAAAAATTGAATCAATAATCAAGCTGGTGAATTTCAAATGGGAGCCGAAGAAAATGGTGACAAAGTTTCCGATCCGGCTAATATAGGCTTACATGTTCTATTCTAATAAAAATAAATGAAAATAGTTTATGTAATAAAAGCTTGTCTTTAAAATTATTTATTGATTTTGCACGCCTCGTAAGCGAAGCGTTGAGGTGGGTACTACTCTCGTTTCATTCAGATTAACTGATTTTTCAAACTTAAAATGTCTCTATTTATCATATATTGTAAAATAATATATACACACAAAAAACAAGAAAAAACACTAGTTTTTAACTCTCATGATATTTTTGATGCCATTTAAACTAGTTAAAAAATTGTTTAAAAAAGTTCTGTCTTGGACATCCGTGTGTTGTAGGTAATTGTTAACATGATAACGACCGATATACATTACTAATCGATTTTTTTTTCTTTTACGATTCAGGTTAACTACGAATAGAGCCCTATCACTTTTCACGGTCTGATTCAAAGTGGTTTAATTGTTATTAAATAAAAAAAAAATCGACACTAAAACCAGCGCTATCCTCATTTTGTGGGAACTATTTCTATAGACCAATATAGAAGTACTTCTTAAAATTAGCGCTAGATGGCGTATAAGAAATGAAAACCACAGTACTTTTTAAAATTAGCGCTAGATAGCGCTAACATAGATATGTGATTTATTGAAAACTACTTAGTAAGACTAATACATTATTAGTTACTTATCAAATAATCAATTTTATTGTAAAAAATGAAGATTATGAGGCGTGCACTTTTGGATCTTCCAAAATTTTTTTTTAATGTCACTCCGCTGGTAAGCAAACCTGCAGCCCACCTGATGGTAAACGGTTAGCCTATAGACGCTAGCAACTCCAGAGGCATCATTTCAGTGTTACTAACTCCAAGGAAAGCGATAGGAGGTGGAGACGAAGGGAATTAAGGGGAGGAGGGAGGAAGTAGAGGGTTAGGGTAAGTATGACCACCACTCAAGGAATGCAACATAGTTCCAGTGGCCCGCCAATAAAGGCGCAGAGACGGCACATGGCGGGTTTATTTAGTGGGTGAGGGCCCCACACTACCCTGTTCGTTGCCCCGAACGACGGGGTGTGTGGTTAGGAACATGTTTGCTGCCTTAACAAAAAAAAAAGGTAAGTGGTGTGACCAGTTCTCTATTGATGTACTTAAACAAAAGATGGTTTTATTTTTCTCGAACCATTACCTGGTATTGGAAACGGGTCTCGAGATTCAGGATCGATATATCAAAATCGACCCTGCCTTTGTAGATGTACTAAGCTATAGAGACATATCGTCATGTGTCTATCATCATCAACTTACTAACATTATCCAAGAATTTGCTGTCGGCTCTGGTCTGTTCAATTTTAGCAGCTAGTGCTTACGCAGAAAATCTGCCTATCTGACTACTAAGGGCTAGAAGTGATCTTAGAACAAGACCGGAGTCAAATATAATATTTAAAGCGAATTGAACGCATATTTAAAGTAACATAAACGGGTCTTTAATCGTGTATAAATTAGGTCAAATTTTGACCACCTTTAGCCCGGTGTTTCAACTGCGTTGCAGCAGCCGTAGTCACGGGATGACTCAGCTAAAGCTAGTTAAAATTTGACCTAATTTATTCAAGAAAAAAGACTTGTATAAGTAACTTTAAATACGGAGTCAAATTTGTTAGTCAGTTCTCTGATAACCTGTACTTAACGATTACCATCGTGTTATGTGAAAGCCGTAGTGTCAGTGTCAATAAGCAGTAGCTTAAAATGCTTATCGAAACCTGGAGACACAGTCGTTCACTTTTTGGTCACCCATCTGATGACGGCCAGGCGAAAGTTGCTTAACTTTTCTAATCACTCAAGTGATAAGTGCACACCTAGGTTTCTAACGAGAGTTTATACAAACTTTATAGCATCCGTACTTTTTGGATGCATTCAATTCAAAATATTATTATTTTATTTTAGGCATGTCATATAGGATTATCACCGAATCACTATATAAAGTATCGTCCCGTTCCGAGTACCGTTCTCTGCCAAATCTCGGGCTACGTAGGTGATGATTATGGTCTGATGAGCAGGTGACGGTACTGGCTCTGATGTAAATGTACCGGTGTATCTGTGTCTACATTGTTATTGAAATGATGGCCATTGTAGCTCGCTAGTAATGGGGACGGATGACGCGGATTTGACAAATTTGATTTTATATTTGGGGGATAATTAATGTGAATATACTCGTACTTATCAGGTTATTTAGGATTAAAAAAAAAAACACATTTCAAAGCCATTTGTAATCCTTCAGCGGGCAGTGGTTAAAATATATTCACAAATCTCCTTACTATTATTACCGGGATAGATTAAAGCTTTTAAGTCTAATCTAAATTCATCAAAATCCGTTCAGCAGTTGAAGCCCGAACAACCGAACAAACAAACAGACACTTATTCTAAAAAAAAATTGTGTGTTCAGAGATGCCTAAATAGCCTTTTTTGTTAAGGCGGGAAAAAATGTTCCTAACCGCATGCCCCGTCGTTCGGGGCAACGAACAGGATAGTGTGGGGCCTGCACCCACTAAATAAACCCGCCGTGTGCCGTCTCTCCACCTTTATTGACAGGCCACTGGAACTATGTTACATTCCTTCAGTGGTTGCCTATATAGCCTAATACATTTGTCTCAACTTTTTATGTAGAGATAGAGAGAGATGCGAAAGTGAGTTGGTTTCTTTGTTACGCTTTCACGCTGTAACTACTAAACCAATCAATATAAAATTTTGCACACACATAGTCTGGATCATAGAAAAGGACATCGACTTCTTTTCATTTGCAAAAATTTACAGTTTTACATTTCCTATGTAAATATTTTTTCAGAGAGATAATTAGTGTGACATAAGAGTGCCGTATTTTTTAGGTATATTATACTAAAAGTCCACGCGGACGGTGTCGCGGGCAGAATCTAGTTTTTTATAAGAAAATATCTCGCATTCAGACATCAGAGTAACATACATAAAATAAATATGGATACAGAACAATTGTCTACGGATTGAAACCGCGTTACTATCCGTTCATCTATCAGCATTTCGACGTCCACTGCTGGACCTACCCTGGAAACGTCATAACGAATTGTCCTATGCCACCTGCTTTCAACAGCTGCCTGTGACTTTAACCATATCGTTGGTCCACCTGATGGGAGCCTTTCCTACACTGCACCGTCCGAAACGTGGTCGTTGTCGGTGCGTCGAGTAAAATGTGGCATTTCCATTGCTACTTCAGCGAGCTGACCCGGTGACCTATGTCGGTCACTTTTGTTTTGAAACGGATTTCTGTATTACGGATTCCGCTAAGCTAGATTCCAAGCACAGCCTGCGTCATAACAAGCTGAGGTACCTCGCATCTGCATCGGCAGTCGTACCATAATACTAAGCTAGAATGATGTATGATGGATACACGTATGTAGAGTATAATTACATTGCTACAAGTATTCCTTCTCCGTTACCTTAAAAATAAAAAAAACATAACATCTGTACATCACGTCTAACATAGCATCACGTCTGTATCCGTGAAGGGGCAGGCAGCGGTGTATTACACACACACGGTTCGCCATTATACCCCGGTTCATTCGTTAGTTTAAAAAACTGAAACGAATCTCAAGAAAGTAGTGGCTTGTAATTGTCACAATAATTGAAGTTGTTATTTATATAAATACTAGGTGACCCGACGAACTTCGTACCGCTATATATGTATTCTTTAATGAATAAATATTGCAATAATAAATTGAGATATAAAGTATCCTATCTCTTAAGATGAGCCAAAACACACATTTTAAAAAAAGAAATGTTAAAATCGGTTCAGTAGTTTCTGAGTTCATCCCGGACAAACATCGTGACACAGGAATTATATATAATAGCTGTATGAATTTGTATTCTATTGGAATCGTTATAGATCTATATACTATTATAAAGTTGTAACAGAGCTGTGTCTGTACATTTAAGATATTTGAGAAAAAATGACTGAATTAGGCTACCTATATAGGCGTGTCTAAACACAAAACGATTTTTTTTAGATTTCTTGTCTGTTTGTCTGTTTATATGTTTGTCTGTTTGTTTGTTCGCGCATCACACAAAAGCTACTGAACGGCTTTTAATGCAACTTTTTTTATTTGATAGATCTTGATGATATTTGATATTTGATAGACTTGAAAACTGGTATACATTTTATCCCACAACTATATCGGGAACCTGAGATACAACCTAAAAACTAGCGGCAGAGCCGCAAGCAAAGGCTGATATATCTATACAGCTATTGATACTAAGAGCCAGCTATTGAGATATTTACTCGTAGTATTCCCAGTCTCTCTCCTCACAGACAATATCTACCAGTTCCTACGCATCACTAACGCATAGTTTACAGTTTCGTTGAAATTTGCCGTTGCAATTACCATTTGACAGTAAGTGTGTCACAGAGAGTGAACGTCGTCTGTACTGTTGTGTTGTGCTTACTCACTTTTACTTGTAGCTCCTTCCACCCCTTCTCCCCCGACTTCCTCCTCCTTTTATTTGATAAATAATGTATAACATCTTGACACCTATCTGTATGTACTATACCTCGATATGATTACCTATATAAAATTAAAAAATTAAACAATGCTATGCAAATTGTTTAACCGTCAAAAATGTTTTTTTTTTCCGTGTGGTGACAGACTAAGAATACAAGTTTCACCACCCCATTCTTTCCTGCGGGTGTCGTATGAGGCGACTAAGGGAAGTAAGCAATTATCATCCATTGCAAGACTGGTGGAAGGGCTGGGTTCCAAATGGGAATACTCACTTGGTATCGGGCCCGAGCGGATTGGTACCACCATCTCCCGTGTGACCCGCGATGAAGCACATCGTTGCGTTTTGGTTGTAGCAGGAGATAGCCGTTTATTCTTTCATTTCATACTTGTGAAATGAAATAGTGAGCAGATTAATTGAATGCTAATAGTAAAACATAACATAGTTTCACGCATGTATCCCCAAAGGGGTAGGCTGAGGTGTATTAAACACCCACGGTTCGCCAGCTATGTTTAAGTCCCACGTAATAGGAGGCGAGCCTATTGCTGTCTACCGGGCACAGTTCTAAACTTCGAGCTGCTATTGAGAATTTTTTCTTTTTACGAAAAAGCTCTATAACACTACCTGGCCAGGGGATTGAACCCGAGATCTCATGATCAGCAGTCGCACATACTATATTATGTATAATAACACCCTCTCCCGTGTGGCTCACCGTGAAATACCTTGGTGTGTTTTGTTTGTACCGGGAGATAACAGTCTATTTATTTACTATATTAAATGGTGACTAGCGGCTTGTCAGTGTTACTAGTACTGCTGAGTCCATAAGCTATAGTTACCACTACACCATAAGCAATAAAAAATCGGATCTTCGGATCTGAACGTGGGACTACGTGGGTACAGCCATTATAGAAAAAGAACAGAATAATCAATGTATGGGATTGACAGTCGCTTACGTAGTTGTAACTTAGACAGGCAAGTTGTAATCTAAATGTTGTCTGATATCTATAGCATAACCAGGTAATGCTATATAATATGTTGACATATAAAAATTGTTATTGTTTCGTCGACAAACTCCTTCTAAAATAGTTATCTTGGGTAGATCTTAAGAGATAATTTTAATATTTTGATATTTTTATAGCATTTGACATTCTTAGCCATATAAATTACACTTCACCCAAGACTGTGTTATCGAAATTCACAGACCCGAGCAATTGTCACGATGTCTGAATTGGCAAAACATCTGGGACGATATTCCAGGAGATGCAGGTTCAAATCCTGCTCGTGACTGTTAGTTTCGGTTTCACATTTTCACACTATATAATTTTAAATTACGTCCCCGAGATTTTTATTTCTATGAATTCCAGTCATGTTATTCATTAGTAAACTACAGGTGCGAAACTGTTTGCTTAGTTTTAATAGGTATAAACCTAATAAAATCCATCAGGTATTTACCCCAATAACTTGTCTAAGAACAGGCGAGCCCCTACCTAAGTGGAAGGAGGTACGGCAGGCCAAGTGTGGCGGATACGGCGCAGCGGTAACTGTGTCAGCGGCACACTTTCACATCGCGGCACGTCATCCCCTCCCCTCCCCCCACTGCACACGCGCAGCCTCCAAGCGGAAGCGTTTAAGGTCGCATGGTCAAGGTTAGAGTGCATACGAACTTTGGTAATAGCACGAGGTGCTTAAGTTACTTCTTAAGGGATACAAAATGGTGTAATGTATCGTATAGTCCCAAAATAAAAAAAAAATGCGTGATTGATGTTTTATATACATACCGGCTGCTGCTCACGAGTCCGTCAGCATGGACCTCAGAAGAACCTTAATAATTAAGGTATAGAGATAATTATTATCTCTATACAAAAATAGCTATCCTACAGGAATCTAAAAGTTTTCCGGGATATAAAGTGTTCCTACCTTCTAGGTGATAAAAAAAATCATTGCAAACTGTGCAGCCGTTTTTGCGTTATTAAGTATCAAAATATTAAAACATACAAACTTTCACCTCCTTTATTTATTTGTTTGTTTATTGCATTTTCACGCCGTAATTACTGAATCAATCATCATAAAATTCCATCAGGTGGGCCGTAGATCTTCTCTTGCTTAAGCAATAAAACGTGTAGCTGCGAGCAAGACTGATGCTACGGCCATTCACATCAATACAATTAATCGTTACAACCCAAAATCAGAGACCTCCTCAAAGGTCAAGTGGCTTAAATCACAAGAAACATAAAATATAAACATTATATTTATGTCAGATATTCGGCATCTTTATAAGATCATTCGTGTATCTCACGTATACACAAAATAACAGGCTAATACAATGTAATTTTTATAGCGTAGTAGCATTTCATATTGCATAATGATCCGTATGTGTTCAAATATGTCAAGGAAATCTCGCATAAATGTGCGTTTTGAAAACGCTGTGAAATCAAGGATTGCAAAGATATTTATTTCGATCCTTAGACTAATTTGAGCACCCAGGGCACACATCGCTGACATATGGATTTTTTTGGATACAGTTAGCAAAAGACCGCTGGTTGTGGCCCTTGAGAAGGTTTATGTTCAGCAGTGGACGTCAAAAGGTTGATGGATGGATGGATGTGTGTCTGTTGGCAAATTATCAATGCTCGGTGAAGGAAAACATCGTGAAGAAGCCTGCAAACTTGGAAGATTTTTACGACTGCTTGTGAAGTCACTGGGCCAGTGTGATAGCTTATGCCCCTCTGACTCTAAGAGGAGACCAGTGCCTAGTGCGAGCTGCGAAAAGTAATGTAGGTATTCGTAATGAATAAAGAAATTTCACATCTATGAAATGAAATGGTGAGCAGCGGCAGTATTTTTAATATTGTTTAGTCCATGAACAGCAGTTATCGCATACCAGCAGGGGCTGTGGCTCGCCTGCCACTATAAGAAATAATAAACATAAAAATATCGCTTGTGACTTGTACCATACATCCTCACGATACAAGTTCAAGTATGAAGGGCACGCCGCGTGTTTCTGTTTCACTTGATCTCGCAAAGGTCACCCTGACATTTTGCTTATATTTGCTAGAGTTACGGGATTAAGTTATGCATGGTGGATGCTTATATGAGCCCGATTTGTGGAGTATGGTATATTAAATACTAGCATAAAAAAAAATGTGCCCGGTTGACATCAATAGGCTCGCCCCCTATTACGTGGGACTCAAACCTAGCTGGCGAGTCGTGGGTGTATTATACACCTCTGCCTACCCCTTCGGGGAATACAGGCGTGATGCTATGTTAAATACTAGCATCTCTACCCGCGTCTTCGTCTGCGTGGACACCGGTATTATACCTACAGATAATTTTTTTTTATTGCTTGTAGTGGCAGACGAGCCAAGGCCGATTTGATGGTAAATGGTAACCATCGCTCATGGACTCAACTATACCGAGAGTATTGTCAAGCTGCTGCTCACCATTTTGTTTCACAGGTATGAAATGAAAGAATAAACGGCTATCTCCTGGTACAGCCAAAACGCAACGATGTGCTTCATGGCCGGTCACACGGGAAATGGTACCAACCCGCTCGGGCCCGATACCAAGTGAGTACTCCCATTTGGTACCCAGCCCTACCACCAGTCATGCAATGGATGACAATTGCTTACTTCCCTTAGTCGCCTCATACGACACCCATGGGAAGGATAGGGGTGATGACAATTGTATTCAGTCCGTCACCACACAGACAAACAATTATATAAGTATTTCAGTGTAACGAAACGCTATTTAATAATTCTAAGATTAGTTGATTGGAGTCCGTAAGCGTCTATACCTATCGTTTACAAGGTTGCTAGTGTTAATCTAGGTTATTAACTTTTGTGCTGAATTGGATCCAAAGACGTTCAACCGAATTATATGATTCAATCAATTGGAATCCCTTTTTTTTTGTTTAGGCGGGAAAAAATCTCTGCGCCTTTATTGGCGGGCCACTGCAAATCAATTGGAACCCCTGCATTTCATCTATTCATTCGCATTTTTTTCATTCTCACTGTCGGACAACCAGCCCCGTACAGCAGGCTTCTTCTATCCATGCTCAAATTTATTTAGCACTGAAATTTATTGAGAAAATAAAAAGAGATATTCCACTCGAATAAAATATGTATTCCACTATCGAACGCCCGTTTTCTGGAATTCCATTATAATTTCTTTAACATTTATGTGACTTACCTATTTGTGAGAGAGAACGTCGAAAACCACATCCTTCCTATCTCTATTACCTTTAATATCCACCTCCTCAACCTGTATACATGAGAGATGCTTTCGATGGTTCGTGAATATATGATAATGACTAGATTACTCATTCCATGGGAGTCATTAGAGTTTGGAAAACCAAGTTCCTCTGGTAGGTACTTCTGTTAGTCTAGCAGTATATGCAACTGCGATTCATGAGGTATTGGGTTCGAATCCAAAGCCAGGCCAATGAAAAGTTATTATGTATTTCCGTCAAGAAATTCAAGCAGCTAGCAGTGTTAGGAAGTTGGTGGTGTTTTATCACCATGTCACGAAAGTACGTAAAGTCGTTTGTCCAGCACCCGATCTCTCTCCGGTCGGTCACATTATTTTGCAATAGTTACTAAGTCTAGGTCCATTAGACCATAAAGATGTATGCGCTGCTTATTTGTCGCACACACCTTGGGTGTTTAAATGATTTAGCCAATGATAGTTAACTGAAATGCTATTTATTGTACACTTAACTAACTAGTAACTATTGCTAATATAATGCATTGATGAGTACTACCGCTTATGAATGTTGATTGCGTACTGGTTTGAAATATTATAATTCCCGCGAGGTGAGCGAAAACTGCTGACACGGGACACGTGCCATGTACGATACATGACTCGTACAGATGTAGTAAGAAAAGTACCCATCGACTTGATTGATCAGTTCCCGAACTCATATAATATATGTTACCCATGTATACGTTTATGATTCAAATTCAAATTAAAAAATATCTTTATTTCATAGGCTTATTATACAGCACTTAAAATCGTCAACGTTACTATAAAAACTCGAGCGCTTGAGGCCGGATTCCGTAGTTTCGTGAAAAACCCGGCAAGAAATTAATGAGCCCCTTTTTGAAATCTCAATTAATCAATTCCTTTTACCTCGTGGAGGGCCCACGTATCTAACAATGGAGTGAAGATGAAGGTTTTACTTATTAGGACGTCACTTATTCTTCTACTTAAAGCCTTTTCTAGAAGATACTTACCTCTTAATGTATCTATTAATTAACTGCAACTGGATGCAAGGTCTCGTGTGACTTATATGTATTTACTCCCTATCCAAACCTTCCTATAGAAGTTTTCACATCAAAACACTCACTTTCGCATTTATAATATTTGTAAGGAATATAACAATAAGACAGTACGTGATGATATACAAACTGAAGAGTGTCTGATAGAAGTATCCTGGTTCCGTTCATGAGGTCACAAGTCCTGGTGGCTCGATACATGAATGTAGAAGTCTGGTCGCGTGTTAAAAACAATGCACGTTGCGCATTTATTTATGCGGCCACTGTGTATTTGAACTTAAGATAATACTAGTTTTTACTTTCACGATGCTCTTCACTTGGCTGTTTGCTAAAGCATTTGGCGAACAATTCAAGAGTCACCATGTGATGACGGACTACGAATACAAATGTCACCCTACCCGATTTTTGCCCGCGGGTGTCGTATAAGGCTACTAAGCGAGTAAGTAATTATAACCCATAGTACTGGTGGTAGGGTTGGGTAACAAGTGGGGGTCCCATCCATCCATCCATCAGCCTTTCGACGTCCACTGGTGGACATAGGCCTCTCCAAGAGAACTGTGTGCTCATTGTGTGGGATAATGCCGTAATCGCCACGCTTGGCAGGCGGGTTGGCAATCGCAGTGGATGTTGTTAATACTCGAGGGAGTGCTGCTGCCCACTCCCCCGGTATTCCCTCAGTCGGCTCTTACGACTCCCGTGTGTAGAGAGGGGTGGGACAATTCTAAAGCCGGACCCACATGGCTGGTGGCTCCCTATCCAAACCTTCAACAAGTGGGGGTAACAACTTGTTATCAAGCCCTAGCGGGTCGATAGCATCGTCTACAGTAGCACCTTAACGTGTTTTGTTTCTAGCAGGAGATATCCCTCTATTTATTTTAAACTCATGAGCGCTATATGTGAGAAGAGAAATAGCAAGCTCAGTAGTACTTTTAGTAATGTTGAGTTCATGAGGGGCGGTGACGTCTTAACGCCAAGTGGGCCGTGACTCATCTTCCAAAAAAAAAAACCAATAAAAAAGCTGAAGAAAAAATTGATTTACAAAATATTTTTGAATTTGGTTCAATATTTCTCATATCAAGTGCTATATAACTTCGATCGTAGCATGAATGAGCTCGATCGCAGAAGTACGATCCTCTCACAAAAGCTCAGCGTGAAACAGCGGTAAGTACTCCTACCGTTGTGTTTCGTATGGTGAGTGAGAGCGCTGGAGGCCCAAACCACCTCCCTATCCTTTTCTTATTAAATTCAAATTCAAATTCAAAAATATCTTTATTTCGTAGGCCTATTAAGTAGCACTTAAAATCGTCAATAATACACTAATAATTAAAATAATTAACACAAGCGCCTGAGGCGAGTGCAACCGCAATAACAAAGTGGCGATTGCAATCGCCACAAGCGGCCGGATTCCATAGTAAAGCCTTTCATGAGAAGAACCCGGCAAGAAACTCTTGGGCCACTTTTTTAAATTGCAAATTTATTACAATTTAATATAATCTTTATAACATTACATTATTTCTTATAAAACAACTTTGAAAATTAATGAATGAGGAGCAGCTCAAGCCCATTTAGTTTTATCCTCAAGATAATCCGAAACAGTGTAATAACCTTGATTACAAAGTCTAATTTTTATGGCTTTCTTAAACTTATTTAGTGGCATGTTTCGGACATTTTCAGGAATTTTATTGTAGAAGCATATACATTGCCCCGTGAAAGATCTACTGATTCTGTGGAGACGAGTACTGTGAGCAACAAGATTGCCTTTGTTCCTTGTATTATCCTTCCTATATTCTTAAAATATGTAATATTCATCATTTCTGAGTTTTTTGTATACTTGCGTAGGTATATGTGACAAAATAATAATAATCCAAAAAATGTTCCAAGCGCATAGTTTATGTGAGCGAGTAGTAGTTTACGGGCGGTGAAATCAAGCCTCGCACTGTAAGTGGGTTGGTGAAAGAATCTCTCCGACGTGCGCCGGTACCGTCAGCAACTGCACGACCTTGAATATTTAGAATTATTTTGTAAACTGCGCATTTAGTGCAGTGATTTAATTACTGATCTCTCATGTTACATGTTGTAGGTTTGATTCCATAAGTAACTTTTGAGTCAATATTAGTTTATTGTTATTTTTCATTGATCCAGTATTTGAGACTAGATTTATGCTTGTCATCTATTAACTAACAATAAATAGATTGTGACATATCAAATTCTGATTAATCCTGTATTAATTTAATTTCGTATTAAACTTATAATTAAATAAATTTCAGAAAGAGTAAAGCAGTATACTTTTATTAAAGATAACACGGAGTGCTGTTATATGGGGGGAAGAAGAACACCCTCTAACAGAAGATCGGCGTGAAGCAACGAGAATTGCTCCTACTGGTGTGTTTTGTATGGCGAGAGTAAAACCACCCCGAACCCCTTCATGACCGCCCTATCTTCCTAATAATATTGTAAGATAGTCGTTTACGTTACCTCATCTACTCTCTATCATACTTATTTTCGGCCTCTTTTATCCTGGAGTTGTCGACGCACGAGTGATGCCTCTGGTGTTGCTAGCTTCTATACACTACGGTAACCGCTTACCAACAAGCATTATGCATATTTGCCACTGTCTTAGAAATAAAAATGACCTACCAAGGAATATAACCTTTTTTTTTGGTTTAGGCGGTAAAAATTGTACCTAACCGCACCCCCGTTGTTTGGGGCAACGAACAGGGTAGTGTGGGGCACTCACCCACTAAAGAAACCCGCCGTGTGCTGTCTCTCCGCCTTTATTCGCGGGTCACCGGAACCATATTACATTCCATCAGTGGTACCAAGGAATATAACCTACAATACTCATTATAGGAAGTCGGCACCATAATCACTATGTCATAATCTAATTCATTGGTTATGATAAGAATCTGATAATGTTGTATAACTGCTTGTAACCGAATAGCAAGAATGTAGTCCAGAAAAAATATATATTACATTGATAAAGTCATGTTTGATAATGCTTTTATTTATTTCACTAGACTTCAGAATATAAACATTTTTGCATCTCTATGCTAAAATTTCTATCCCATAGAAACTATACGGGATATGAAGTAGCTTTTATCCTTTTCAGGGTTCTGGACTATATGTAGGTATACTAAATTTCATGTTGAACTGCTTAGTAGTTATGCAGTGACAGCGTAACAAACAAATAAGCTCACTTTCGCTTCTATAATATTAGTAAGGATGAAAAAATCACTTTCTGACAGGTGTACTTAGCTATATGTAACATTTTATTTTATATCTTGTGCTAGAAGATAAATCTTTATATTTTAAGAGACGTCAAACTTCTGTGTGGTAGATGGAAAAAAACATTCATAAAATGTATATACATATAAACAACTAATTTCATAATACTAAAGGGATTAAAAAGTATTTAAATTTCATCAAACAATTAACTATCTATTGCGAATGTCTATTATATAAAATTATTACAATTGCGATTAGCTACAGAACCGACACTAATAAAATCAATATTGTATTTGCAAAAAACTCATTAAATACATTTCGTAACAATACTTTTGCCAACCGTACTTTGTATATGTGTGGGTACAAAGGCATCAATAGGTTGACATTTCACGTTAGTGTGAGTTATATTCGCACAGGTTTCTAGTGAATGTGTGCGTGTTTTCTCTCGTGTGCCCTGCGGAGTATTGGCGCAAAAAGGTAATTTATCTTTAGTGTGTGCATTATGACAATTTTCACATCCGACTTTCTTCCGAAATGCAAGGGAATTACGTGAGCTGTGTGAACTAATCTTTAGAGAGATCTTTCTCTCGTATGTTCACACCTTTGTTTACTCTAGAAAAGTATAGTGTGACCCACTTGTTATGTGTGTATTTTTAGAAACTGTTTGCTTGCGAATGTTTTGATGTGTAAATCATCACCTGACGTTTTTATATTGGTGTGATGTATTTGAGAGATAGAATAAGGTTGTTTGTAAATGTTATCTTTAACAGAAGCATTCATAAAGAGGCTTGGCTTGGTTTTCAGATCAAACCCAATATTCTTGGAGTAATTATGTTGCAATCTGTAAATACAGTTTCTATTTATAAACTACTTACCATAGATTGTTTTATTTCAGGTGTAAAAAGCAAACAAAAATGTATCATTAACAAAAAAATCTTCGTTTATTTTACATTAATTTACAATTTACTTAAAACACTATTGGAAAAAATAACTTCAATCAAATTTAACATTCACTTACATCAACGCAATTGTTTGCTCATCAACTTTAAGGATTTACATTTAATTCATAATTACAAAAGTTACATTAAAAAAATAAATACTTAACTCCTAATAATTTATTATATTCTAATAAAAAGGTACTTTTATTTAAGAATTACGTTGTGTACACACAAGTGATGAAAACGTTGCGAGCGAAACGCTGCGGTTTTCAATTATAAGTATACTCCGCATCACTAAAAAATCAATCCTTTTGTCATGATTGTACAATATCTAAGTATAGTAATACAGCATAATATAGCATTTCATTGCCTAGTTCAAATATACAATTATTCGGGTCACCGACCGAGCACACAATATTAGAAGGTCCATTCATTCATTCATCAGCCTTTCGACGTCCACTGCTGGACATAGGCCTCCCCAAATTGGGGGTATACTGCCGTAATCGCCACGCTTGGCAGGCGGGTTGGCGATCGCAGTAGATGTTGTTAATACTCGAGGGAGTGCTGCTGCCCAATTCCCCCGGAATTCCCTCAGTCGGCTCTTACGACTCCCATGGGTGGAGAGGGGTGGGACAATTCTAAAGCCGGCCCCACACGGCCACAAGGATTAGAAGGTCATGAAGCTAAAATTATATTTATAAAATCGATATTTTTCATTTCAGATGGTCATTAGAAAGTTGCAAATTACAATAAATAAATATTATAACATTTTTGTAACTGTTAAATGTATTATTCCAAAACATTCATAGAGAAAGTTCATAATGAAAATATATGGTTTCTTGATAATATGAGTCGTCGTTTAATAAAGCACTGATTTAATATTTTGGTCTAGACTATATGCTATTAATGTTGATTATATTACAGGTTTTATGTGAATTTAATTTTCAATATTGCTATCTCATCCATAATAATTGTATGAGAAATATATAAATAAAATTTACAAATTATCAACACTGAATAAGCAGTCAATTTTAGCTTACACCCGTCCTAGTTTCGGTATTATTTATTATACTTGTGTGTCTTGCTAATAATAAGTCTTACACTTTGCGCTACACCACCATTTTCAATAGTCTCTGTAAGGAACGATTTTATAATGCGTTTCGCCCACCCGTTTGATATGTTGTATTTATCTACAGAGCAATCGCCAGTCAATGTAAACAAGCCTTTAAAAACCAAACAGTCAAGAAAATCCTACAATAGTAGGTACTTAAAGGAATGTCAGCAAAATTAATGTCTAGTACATTAAATAAATTGAAATGTTATACAATTGATAGTAATAATTCGTTAATGGAATGTATAGTGTGAAATAAGCTTTATGTTAAACACAGTCTTCGATAGTGATGTGATGCCGATATAGGTATGTAATGTGTGGGTTGATTCTATTCTAAGTGATGTGTGATTGTGATGTAAAGCTTAGATAAATGCATTTAAAAATCGTATCGCTAATGAAAAAATGTGTAGATGATACATGTTATTGAGTGATAAAGATTTCATGGCAATGATAGAAATGTAATATATGCTATGTGGTAACAGCTTACTGGACCGTTAGGGCAGAGATTCAATCTGTTCTCAGTCTGAAGAAAAAGCATTTAACTTTCCGCATTAAGCCAGTGAAGGAAAATGTCATGAGGACTTACATGTCGTAGAGGATGTCTCTACGGATTTTGAATTCAGCTCGTGATGGACAATGGACTGATAAGCCAGTGAAGGAAAATCTCATGAGGACTTACATGTCGCAAAGAATGTCTCTACGGATTTTGAATACAGCTCGTGATGGACAAAGGACTGATTCCCTATCACTCTGATAAGAGACCTGTGCCCAGCAACAATACCGTGCTAAATATTTGCAGCACAAATTTTAACTAGGATTTTGCACCGGGGGCCTGATTCACACTGCCACTGTCATCATCAAATTCTTTGTCATATATTCTGCTAAACTAACTAGTTATATATTCTCATAATTTCAACACTAATATGCTTGATATAGAGAATAATGATTAAGTAATTAATCTCTCAAATAGTACTTAAGATATTTATCATTTTAAGCAACACTTAACAAACGTATATTTAATTGGATTTTTGTTTACGTTATAGGATTAAGTTTTCGAGGTCATTATACTCGTAGCTCACCTTCAGTTAACGTTTTGATGTTAGTTTTAAACTAATATTAACAATCTGGCTGCCATTTTGTAGAGAGAATTTATAGGTTTGAATTATAACAAAAAATAATTGCCACGTGTTTGAATTTAGAACTAAACCAAGCAATATGCAAAAAAAAAATTTCAGACATTTTAAAAACTTTTAGAGTTTTCGAATATTTCTTATTACTATTAATAATAAGAGCTCGCGCCCTTTAAATATTGCTCTAATACCAATTATAAACTGCCAACAAAGTTGTGCAACAACGGAACGTTATTATTAAAACGATATTATTTTTTCCGTCCGTTTCCCGGACGCTCAGAGTTCCGCTCGCGTGCGATCGCGAACCTACTCCTCAAAAACTATACATTCTGATCTATAAATTAACTAATATTGTATTATATTGTGGCAAAATCATCGTTTTTGAGTCTAAGAGTCAGAAAATCTCCAAGCTACCGTCAAAGCAACCAACAAATACTATTAATTGTTTCTATAGATGCCTAATTCTAATGTTATTTAGCATTCTCGAGAGCTTGCCATGGCCAAATTTTGATGTGCACGTAGAGATGAAGTATATAATTGCAAAATTAAACAATGGGTCGAACCATATCCAACTTTTAATAGTCGTTAGCTTATTCAGTCATTATTTCTCTATATTTTGTAGTCATAATAATGATCTCCATACCGTAATATTTGGCACGACGGCTAGTACCAACAGACACTAGCCATGTACTCAGAAGATTAGTGCACGTCTCTGTTCCCTAATTCTAATAGCCTCATAGAAATACCACCAACTTTCTAACTCCTAGCTCCTAGCTGCTATTGAGAATTTCTTGAAATCCAATGACTGTTTGATAGCCCGACCCGGGAATTACACCCGAGAGTTCGTGTACTACAGTCGCATACATTACTGGATCACCGAGTAGTATTATAGTAACCCTTTAATTTGGTCGTGCTTAAACTTTAGCTGTCATTGAAAAGAGAAAACAGGGTCACTCTAAGTCATGACAATAATCTAACAGCTTCGAAGATATTATGAAATTATTCTGAGAAAAAGGATGTTGTTATAATGACTGTGATAGATGTGATGAGTGATTCCAGTATGATTATCATAATGAATTCATGTTTATGATCTGTGATGTACAATATTAGTCCATTTATCAATTATGATACGATTATTGTGTCATAGAAATATGATAAAGATTTTTAAGGCAGTAAAATTAAAAATCTTTGCAAGTTATTTTAATGAAAGTATTAGTAACAAATAAATATAAAATGAGCACATAAGTCGCAAAGATCTTTATTTATTTACGCTTTGTGGCGGTTGTGTTAAATGAGGTATTGGTACTTGTTGAAAAAAGAACAAGTAAATGAGATAATTAGAATGGTATTTTTATATAACTAAGCAGTAATATATGAAAATAAAAAACTTACTTAAAATAATATCAACCATTAAATTAAAAATTATCCTTCGTATATTTGAAAGAGTATTTTATAAATATTAAGTACAATGTCTTATTGGCAGTACTGTGTTAGCCTCGTTTGCTTTGTCATCTTTCAATTCTTAATCTATACCTAATTATACATTAAAAAAATACTAATAAAATGTTTGACTAATATTAGGTAATCGGAGTAACCATCGACATAAAATTAAATAAAATTTTACAGCACATAATTATATTGTTTACAGTGCGTGCTCATAACATGAAAGCAATACAAGATAGTACACAATCAATACAATAACATCATCGAAATAAACCTAACGAGACGGATAGCTGATGGAAAACAGAAAATATTTAGAACTTACATGAAGTAATATAATACAAGGATATAAATCACTTAAAACTAGTTAACATTGCACATGTCCTTAGGAATGTTATACTAATGGGTTAATTAATAATCTTGATCGTAAAAGAATAGAAGATTAACATGAAGACATCGTAGAACTGTGAACTTCTTTTAAGAGTGTTTACGTTAAAGTTGTGTCTCTACCAGTTCTACGATGTGACCGTTCTTAACGAAATAAATGTACAATAGCCTAAACTGAGATTCATCGCGCACTGCATCACGCTTACGAATTGTGACGTCACAAACACACTAATTACAAACTACAGAAATGCTTTTTGAGCTAGTACCTACAACTCCGCTAGTCCCTTCCGATTCGCTTGTGGATCTGTTGGTGCTTGATCAAATGCGCTTTTTGGCGGAATGCTTTTGCGCAAACATCGCATCTGAATGGCTTTTCGCCTGTATGCGTCCTTAAATGTACTTTTATGTTGGATTTGTTTAAAAATCCTCTATTGCATATCCCGCAGCGATGAACTGGTTTCTCTTTGCCAAGAAGCCCACTTAATTCAGCTGCTGTAGCTGATGGAAAGGCTAACGAGCTACCGTGCAAGGATCCGTTATTGCCGGACTGTTTTGCTTTAACTCTAGACCTTTTTGGCTTATTCACTGGTGTCACCGTTGTCGTATGAGCATGAGAGTACAAAAGCCTATCAGGACTGCATAGTCCATCAGATTTTAGTCCCAGAGAATAATGTGGAGCATATCGACCATTGAGTAATCCACTGACTCCATCTGTCGTGGATACTGCGTTGCCAGGAGGTGATGATGTCGATATTACATCCATTCCATAACTGGTCGAACTCGGCGCCTCTTGCTTGACGGGCGGTCCATTTTGCAGACGATTTTGCAGAAGTGGCATGTACCCGTGTGTTAACAAAGATTGCAACGTGGACCCCGCTTGCCCTAAATTCTTGTGAAATAACTCTTGACTTTTAGAAAACTCTTGCTTGCATGGGAAATCAAGACTTGAAGGATGATTCGAGGGCACTGATGGTGGAGAGCTCGGTATACCAAAGTCCAGGTCATGCGGTGTAATTTTATCATTGGGTTGACATGCGCCCGTAATCAACGCGTCAATGTCCATCCAGCTATCTCTGGAATCATTTCTATCAGGGTCCTCTGGCTGCGATGGAACTGTTGTGTCAGCTATAGCTGAGCCTATGATAGCTGCTATATCTTCTATCGAGCTTAAGTCATACATATGCTGTTTATGTCCTTCTTCAAACATTTTTGATGGAGGAGAACACGATGCTGCACAGGAATCTGCCGCGTCAGGACCAGATGTTTCTGCGAAAGGTTTCGTATCAGGTGGTTCTAAGAAAGGTTTAACATCTTCGAAATCTCCTGTTTCAGCTTCTGCAGCACACGTTGAAGATGAGACTACGTCATGATCAGCACCGTAACCACTTTGAGTGGGATAGTTGTTGTTTTCTTCAGGAATTCGTTGTGCGATTGCATGATAATGGTGACCGGAGATGCCATTGATAGAGAGGTGTCCGGTATAGCCAGTGAAGGGGGGTAGTGGTTTAAGTTCGGCTAGGGGTGTCGGGGCGAGTAGTGAGTCGAGGAGCTCGTGGCAGGTCGGGGGTGGTGAGGAGGAGTCGAGCTTGGGGTCGAGCCAGCAGCCACTGAGAAGCAGCTCGTCGCTCGGCGCGTTGCCGCCCGCGACCCCACCGCACTTCATGGCGCGTCTCACCGCCACGCCAGAGCCCAGGGAGAGCCCGCCACCGCCATACTTGGACGCCGCCACCCTGTCGCACTGTCTGTAACAAACAAATAACAATATTAGTCTTCGCCATAATAGTAGAAACTTTCGTTTTTTTGTATCTAGAACATGTTAGTTTGATTTTTCTGGGGAAACATTTTGTTGTAATCGTAGATATAGAAAAACGCTGTTTTAAAATTGGACCAAACGCCTGGGTGCAACGTCATGACATGACTCCAAAAGTAATAAAAAACTTGACAGTAGCTGCATGGACACGCGGTATGCGTATGCGCAAGATGCAAAGCGCTAAGTAATCGTTGTACGCCACGCTTCAGTGGCTAACAATGCTGTGTTCAATTTATTTCTGTACCGGAATCCTGACTACCTTACGTTTGGTTCTGATGAGGAGTTTCCTTTAGTTATTTGGGTAAAGTTGGCAGTAAAGATAAAATTCTATTCTATGTATATCAATTTAAAAAATATATAGTAACATATATTACTAAATTTTTGCACGCCTCATAAGCGAAGTGTTGAGGTGGGTACTATTCTCGTATTACACAGAACAACTGCATTTTCAAACTTAGAATGTCTCTATTTATCATATATTGCACTTGTAAAACAATATATACACACACATCTCAAGAAAAAACACTATTTTTGACACTCATGATATTTTTTATGCCATTTTCGTTATTTAAACTAGTTAAAAAACTTTTTAAAAAAAGTTCTGTCTTGGACGTCCGTTTGTTGTTGGTAATGCATGTTAACACGATAACAACCAAAATACTTTACTAATAGTCTTTTTTTTTCTTTTTAATTGAGTACAACTACGAATAGAGCCCTATTACATTTCACGGTCTGATTCGATGTGGTTTAATTGTTATTCAATAAACAAAAAATAGTGAATATTTCCGCTCGAGTCGATGGCACAGTGTTACACTAAAACCAGCACTATAACCTATACCTTATTTCGTAGAACTACTTCTATAGACCAATATATAAGTACTTCTTAAAATTAGCTCTAGATGGCGTATAAGACATGAGAAACACATTAGCATTTTTTTTTAATTAGCGCTATCTATGTTATTTATTGAAAACTACTTAGTAAGACCAATATATTATTAGTTACTTATCAAATAATCAATTTTATTGTGAAAAATGAAGATTATGAGGCGTGCACTTTTGGATTTTCCAAAGTATTTTTTATGTTTAATTACAGTTTTCTGTTGAAAATGAGTTTTCTTTCAGGGCGAGAAGATCAGGTCATAGTCCACGCTAGACTATTCCGAGTTTATATTTAATGATTTTTATTGTATTATTATTTTATTTAACTATTACAATTTTTAAGATTACCGTTTTAACTTTTATTTATATATTTAATATAATAATAATCATAATTATTATGAATTATTACCTTTACATATAATCTATTAGTATTAATAAAAAATAGTTACTGTGTAATATAAAAAGTAAACTGAGCGAATCAATCGCGTTACAGTTTATTAAAATCTTTTGTGAATCCAGTACAGACAATTGCAATGTAAAGATGGCGCTAGAGTAATTAGCGGAGCCAGCCGCGATTCTTGACCGTGTTCCTGCGCTTGCGCATAGGAAATCGTTACCTGAATTAACGGATAATGCAGGTTGTCGGCTTGTCGGTAAGGAATTTACCTATGTTTGCTTTGCTATGTAAGCAAAAAACGGTCCTCATTGGGTATATCCACAAATTTTGTTCAGCTGTTGAGCACAGGATCCTTCATAGAATTTTTTTGAGTTATAGTTAAAACATTCACTCATTAATTTGTAATTTATTAGACACCGCAGCGTTTAAAATATTTCTCTGAGTCTTACACGATGTTTTTTCTATGAATAATAAAAAAAAATTGCTAAACATAAAAATGATTCAAAAACTGTCGTTAACAAAACATTTTCACAATATCAGAGCCTAAACGAAAAAATATCGGTTTGAACCTATGACAACACGCATTAATTGGTCAATGGTTGCACGCAATGAATTGCGATACGCCGGAGAAAAAATACTATTAAAATATAGATTTGTCTCGCTGCCAAGACCACGGCCTTGGTAGAATTTTCGCAAAATATCGTAGTCTGAATAAAGGTGTTGCGGTCGATTGGCCGTAGCGACGGTTGTTGCAATATACGATACGAAAAAAAAAATGAATTACAAAGGCTATTGCATACCAAACGTGACTCGAGTGAATAAACTGTTAGTTTTTGATTTAATAGTTGCTTATTTTCACGGTGACCAAAGTATATAATATAACTTATATTATAAGTTAAGTAACAAGCTATATATTGTGTAAAAGGTATATTTAGTCAGTCGCTGAACCTATGCTTCTGAGTTGCTGGAATTATGCGTGTATTATAGGAAAAAAATACCCATATGTCGAGTTTATCGACGGTGTGAAGATGGCAAAAGGTGCTGGCAGGTTCATTAGTGTGAATTCTGAGACAATAGTGAGGTATACTATTGTCTCTTGAAGCCAAGAACCCATGGACTTCAAAATTCAACTTTGAGCCGATTATGCATATCCCACAGGAATTTCTTATCGGGGTAAAAATATTATGTGTTTGGATAAACACAGAATATTATTCTTTGGCCACGATTTACGTTTAGATTCACGGACAAATATCCGATCGTCTACACAAACTTCCGCATCATAATATTAGGTACCTACCTAGTTATTGAAACACAGACACATTACACAGCCATTATTGAAACCATAGACTAAGTACACTATAGACTTGCTACTATTTTGACACTAAGGATGAAGAAAAGGATCTTAGCTAGAGTGAATGAGACACATGTATAAGTTTTTTATCCTTTTCGCGTATGCGTTATTTTTACTTGGACCCAATCAACTGGGTCCCAACAATAAGGTGGCCAACCGTCCCCATCATCAGTATGTAAGCTTGTTTTTGTATTAACGTAAAAAAAACCTTCATTAATCACGTTATATACGCTAGTCTTAGGCGTTCTACATTTTAAGCAATACATTTTAAGCAAAATATAGGCATAACTGCAATTTATTATGTCCTGTCATTCTTGTATCCGGCTAAAATAGGTAGTACATTTTTATTCAACAAAGTTATAATCATAGCTATCTTTTAAAATTATTCCGGTTATCATATGTCGAACTATTGCTATCTCGACACTGCATATGCTGATAGCGTGTCTATAATATACTCTACAATTGAAACACATGAAAAAACATAATACTGTTAAATTCAAGATGTTTTCTATTTTCAAATTAGACCTACAGCAAAAAATAACCGGCCAGAATTTTGAAAAGGGTTATATTTATGTTTTAAATTTTAACGCGCATTCATAGATTTGAAGCCCTGCATATTGAGTAATATCAAAAGCAAAAGTTCTTTTCTAATATGATAAATGTGTCGAATAATGATTAATTACTGTAGGATGTCTTAAGTAGCTCGGAACTGCAAATCCGTCCGTACTTTATACAAAGTAGCATTATCGACACTGGGGTAATTAACCTAAAAACAGTAATTAATTATTCACTCAATGATCGATTATACAGGCTTCAGTGTTGGTAAAACTTATCATACTGTTTGGAATTGTCCTAAATATATTGTAAGTAGATATTTTGTACCTTGTAGTACTCGTAATACTTATTTTGTGGTAATTGTGGATGAATTTAACGACTAAACGGATTTCAAACAACCTCTTTACATCCTTTACTAATATAATAAATGCAAAAATCAGTTTGTTTGTTACGCGTTCATGTCGTAACTATTGAACCAATCATCATGAAATGCATTGCTTCTTATAGTCTGGGACCCAATAAAGGACATCGGCAAGCTACTTTTTATGCCAGAAAATAGAACGTTCACGTGATAGCTACTCGCATTTTTGCATAGTTATAATTAACTAGCCTTTGTTCTGCGGTTCCGTCGCATCTAAAACCTTGTTCTTAGGTTCTATCTCAGGTTTCCGATATAGTAGCGAGATAAAATGTATAGGTAGGTACCAATTTACCACCGAAGGAATGTAACATAGTTCCAGTGGCCCGTCAATAAAGGCGGAGAGACGGCACACGGCGGGTTTCTTTAGTGGGTGAAGGCCCCACACTACCCTCTTCGTTGCCCCGAATGACGGGGTGTGCGGTTAGGAACAATTTTTCCCGCCTTAAATTGTTTTTAAGTTAGGTACCAGTTTTTAAGTCTAATCAAGAGCTATCAAATAAAAAAGTTGCATCAAAATCCGTTCAGTAGTTTTTGCGCGATGCGCGAATGTACAAACAGATAAACAGACAAAAAATCTATCAGACACGCCTATACATATATCCTAATACAGTATTTTTTTCTCAAAGATCTAAATGTACACACACAGCTCTGTTACAGCTTTATAATAGTATATTTATAATCTGATGTCCACGTGGAACACAAGAATCGTGGTCAGAATTTAGCTTTGTTATTCAGATAAAATATAACGTGGTTATACACATATCATATTTGTAACCAGGCAAGAAACTCCTCTAGGATATCCGTAAACAACGTCTGTAGCCCTCGCAGAAGACGTCGAGGAGCCAGCCATATTTTTTTTAGCCTTTTACCATTTACAATGCTTTGTTGGGATTTTGCATGCTGTAAAGCTGAATATGGTGATACCTACTTTGCATGTAATTTCTAAAACTTTATGTAAACCTATCTATATATTTCGCAAATAAATAATTGAATTGACTTGGTATCGGGCCCGAGCGGGTTGGTACCACCATCTCTCGTGTGACCGGCCATGAAGCACATCGTTGCGTTTTGGCTGTAGTAGCAGATAGCCGTTTATTCTTTCATTTCATATCGGTGAAATGAAATCGTGAGCAGCGGCTTGACAATACTCTGGGTATAGTTGAGTCCATGAGTGAGGGTTACCATTTACCCATCTGATGAGATGGGCCGTGGCTCGTCTGCCACTACACGCAGTAAAAAAAAAATCTGACTCCCACGACCCCTCTGAAAGAGGACATGGAGGAGGTTAGATGTTCAAAAATAGATGTCACATTTTGGTCACCTGTTTGAGCCGATCATTCATGGGGCTGCTTGCCGCTGAATAAATTTGTGTAGTAGGGAGATGCATTTAATATCTGATAAAGAAAGACGCAACAAACTTTTCCTCATAAACTAGTTGGTATTAAATGTATATATTCATAATGAAGCGATACTTCTAGCCTGAAAGATTCGGCCTGAACAACTAAAATATTAACGAATCTGATTATGCTTAAATGGAAGGAGTACGTGAAACTCCGTGTATTCACCGAAACCATGACTGTTGACAGTAGTAGCTATTAGTTTCGGTTCGTTCTGCGTGCAGATTAACATCTTCGCGACCCGATTCTGAAGAAATTGTCACAATTTCATAGATTATCCGCTCCGATGGAGCCTTAACAGTGAAAGTATATCAAAACGAAATGATCTTTAAAAATCCAAACTAATATTTAATATAATAAAACGTATACTATATTTATTTACCTCACTCGTGAACCAAAGACAATGGCGAATTTAGGCTATCGTCCATAAAGGGACATACAGAAATTACGTCCCGATAATTGTTGCTTTTGACCCTATTGACCCTACTGTTATAATGCGTCACAATATTTGGCGACTCCTTTATAAATATAATTCACGAAATCCCGTGAGCGCAATTTTTAATGCCATGTTTCTTTAGACCGGGACAGGCGGTCTTTGTTATGTTTATTCGAGAACGTATCTCTCTATGTTAATGAAGGATGCTTGGAAATTACAAGCTACCATGATTATCTCTCAGGTTTGCAGGTTTAGTCGCGACATTTTCTTTCACCAAGCAGTGATAATTCGCTAAATAACTGTAAATAGTTTTGAAAAGTCAGAGTTGTGTGCTTATTAAAATATAATGATTTTATTTATAAGAAGATATTTTCACTAAAAATGTTAATAAAATGAAGCTAATTGCTTTAGTGTTCAGACATGGAGACTTAACATAAAGCACGTGACACACTGACCGACATTGTCCCAACGTCGAAGCGGATTCTAAAAAAATCGTATCACGAAATTAATTTTTAGGCCAACTTATACTCGGCACCCGCATCGAAAATTTGTCGCGCGCTGACAGAGACAAAACATTGCTTATCAACGAGAGTGAAAGAAACGGGTGCATACAAAACCGGGCCGGCTAACGGTACACACGCGGAAGTATGTCAGTGGCGTAAACAGCTTTTTATTACTACTAAGTCGTAAGCGACATTCGTTGTCTGTTTAAAATACAACCTTGACCGTGGGTGGTAAAGTTGGAATTTTGGCGGCGCACAAACTGGTTTTCGATTTTCACGGTGCTGATTCACTACAATAGAACCGTGGCCGTTTGATGATTACTCGCGAAAATCCAGTTTTTAAACCTACCTCAAGGCTAGACTTACATTTGTGATAGGGTTTTGACAGGAAAATTATTAAAAATGCTTTCTTCAGCTGATTTATATTTTGATTATATCCTATTGTAACCCCTCTCCCCGCAACCGTTATGGGGATCTTATTTAGGAGATACTTTTACCATATACATATATATAAGCATGAGCTAGGTACTTGTTTTAATATAATATGTATAGGTAAGTAAAGTACCTACCCAATGAGATTAGTTTTTTTTTAACATCTTCTACAATCATCGTCTTGCTTCTGTCAATTAATAATTAATTATTCACATAAAACTTCCTCATGAATCAATCACCCCATTTGAGGAAAACCGATAAAAATCCGTACACTAGATTTTAAGTTTATTGCGTTCAGATAGGCTGACAGACAGATGCTTTGTAGTATGTATTATTTCACAATGACAAATAAAAAAAATAATTGAAAGTATTTATATTATGCAGATGGTGTAGTTGTTTCGACCCCAACCTCCCGCGCCAGTCATTGTGAGTTCGATTCTACACGGGACAATTCTTTGTGTGATCCACTCTATACTTGCAATGATTGCTCTGAGTCTGGTTGTAATATAAATAGTTTGTGTTAATTGCATCTTTTTATAGTGCCTGCGATGCAGGTATTCAGTCAGTACGTTTTAAAAATATATAACTTAAAAAAGCATTTATATAGCAACATAAATCTAATAGTAAAGAAACTAAAAATACAGTGTTGTAAATAAATAAAATAATATATAAAAAGTGCATAACAGTATCAAGTATTTTGTATAAATATGTGTCAATATTAAAGCTACGAGAAAGAATCAATATTTAAACGTTATCACACTTATTAAACTCGTTAAAAACGAGGAACCAGCATTAAAAATAACACTACAATAACAGTTATCGTCAAAACGTTTATTTTATTGCTTTGCGAACGCCAATTTTATTCTGAGACACAAAATATCTCACGTACCATTTGCATAGCTGTAAAGAATATTGTTTTAAAAGTAAATAGAGTCGGCCTTTTTCATCCCTACATCCTAATTGCTTTATAGTCTGTCTGTTTGTTAAGGTGGAAAATACCGTTACAAGCCCTAGTTGACCCAACGGGTTTTCGAAGTTACTGGGCTGGGTAGCTGTACCACGTTTGATTTTTGGGTGGTCATACGACTTGGATAGCCTAAAGCAGTAATTCAACACCGAGTAATTTAGTGGAATTTATATATTAAATTTGTTAATGCTGTTATTGAACAGCATTTTTTGTAGAACTGAATGTTGTATAGAAGCAATTCAAGAAATTAGTTCGCACACAAGAGGGGGAGGGGGCGACTTTGTATCCCTTATGTGACGACCTCGAAATGTAACATTTTTTTTTATAAATAACCGGGTAATGAAGAGGGGGAGATCCAAGCTTATGTGATGTAATTTTAACAGGGAGTCACGAAATTTGTGACACAACGTGACGAAGCAGGGCTGGGGTCCAAAATAACAGCATTTAGCGTGCCGTAATTTATGGACGTCCCATAGAACACAAGTTTCTGTTAGAGATGTGGCAAACACATCATCCATAGTTGGCTCGACATAGTATTTTCCAAGGGAGCGCCAACAAACGACTGCGCCGTATGTATGTGTCTAGCGGCTGCCTGCTCCACTGGATGACGTATGAAATACTTTTTAATAATTTATAAGACTAATAAAGTATTCCATTGACTTACATAGTTTACATGGTGATGAAATCCGCTCCACATACAATAAACATTTCGGAAAAAACTCCTGGCTCTATCTATAAATAGCTATAAAATGAATTTGCCAATAAGATCAAAGTAATATAATTTTAAGACATATTTTCAAACCCTATTAATAAAGGAATTTTATTAAATTAGGTGCACGTTTTTAACAATTTGTAACTGCAGCTATTTTATTCAAAAAAAGACAACACAAAGTTGACAATACCGCGATATTTCGTCAATCGGCCACGATCAGTTGAGAAACTTTATTACAAAACATTTTATTTTAAGATATAAAATTAGTTTGTAAACTCGAGCAAGTGATTGGTGTTACAACATCGTATATAATATACGTATTGTAAATAAAAACACTAGCTGTTTTAGTTTATTTTGTATGGTAAAAGGGTGGCCAAAGATTAACGCTCACTTTAAAGCGCTTATCATAAGATTGCCATAACCAATACTAGGGCCAAGAGCAAGAGCTTCATTGTGGCTACCCCAAGGAAAGAGATACGAGGTACAGAAGAGGATGTTAGAGAGGGTATGACAAAGAGGTTCAGCATTTATGGCGATAATAGAACGTATCAATACCTATTAAAAAAGAATGTGTTGCAGTTAACGAGTCGCATCCCCAGATTTAAGTCTCGACTGTAAATCTGACAATGTAGGTTTGCCAACCCTTACCTACTTATTTTTTTAGTAACAAAATGTATGGGATATAGCAATGTTTGTATGTACCTACTTCGAACGCATTCCAGTCTGCTGGCTTAAGCTGGCGGCCAATTTTCAAGTAAGTATCAGTTGCTAAAATTAATGGTTCTTTGGCATATTTCGCAAAGTATTATTAATAACCGATTAAAATAAACTGCCAGACATTTTCTGTCGGTGATAAGAACATCGTGCTTACACGGCGCAAGCGCCTTAAAGCTGGTAATAAAGAACATGCGTAGCATTATTTTACTTCCGAAGAATTCCGGCAGCCATTTGCAAAATTGTAGTTCTAAAAATATCCGTACGTCAAACGGAGCGCGTCGACGAAAAGACTTTTTTTTTGTTTAGGCGGGAAAAAATGTACCTAACCGTACACCCCATCGTTCGGGGCAACGAACAGGGTAGTGTGGGGCCCTCACCCACTAAAGAAACCCACCGTGTGCCGTCTCTCCGCCTTTATTGTCGGGCCACTGGAACTATGTTACATTCCTTCGGTGGTCGTCGAGGAAAAGCCTGTCTGCTGTTATTTGTACTCTGGCTACTAACCAAGTTTAAGAACTAGATTAGATTGAAATAAAAATACTCAAAAGATGAATGACGATATTAACTTCAAAACGACTATTTGTTCGCATTTCGGAAACGTTATGCTAATCCATCATAAAGTACGTAAAATATTTACAAGAAGTTACAACTTGTTTAACAAAAGCCCTTATTTCATTAGCATATGAATTAGCTTTTCATATACATAAAGGACTCATGCTATTGTACGAAACTGTTATAGCCCTATTTTGTATTGTTTCTAACTGTAGCATTTTTTTTGTTTTGTTAAGGCGGGAAAAAATGTTCCTAACCGCACACCCCGTCGTTCGGGGCAACGAACAGGGTAGTGTGGGGGAATAGGTCCTGTCCTACGCGGGATTTTAGAAACATTCTACATGAGCTGAAACAACTAGTTGTAGATTGCACAAAAAATGTCCTGTCTGGGATTCAAACTCACAAAACTTGGCTATATATGTGTTCGGTATTCTTGGTATATTAATAATTGCACCTTACGCGTAGTTAACTTATTAGCTTTCAGAGATCTTTAACAGTATCATATAACTGGATTCTGGAAGTAGCATTGAATATAGCATATAGCATTTTAAAATTCAGAACGATAAAGCGTTCTAAAATCAAAAATAAAGATAAAAAAGATTTCAAAGCACCCAAAATATCTATTGCAAGATTAAACCCGTGGTTCCCACAAAAAAGGGCCCAATGTTCCCGCTGAGGTCATCGTCCTGCGGCGGGATAGCCCAGTACAGTTAGGCGGGTAGGGTCGTCGGACCCGTGGCCTTGGGGATCCTCCCGCGCATGTTAATAAGACAGGTGGACTTGCTTAGATGAAGTTTAGGGTTAAATTTAGGACTTATTAAAATCATATAAGTCTATTATGTGTTTTATATTTTTTAGTAGGTCTAGTGGGAAAGAAAACACAGTTTCTAATGCAGCTAATAGACGTCTCTTTCGCTATTATCTATCTGTTAACAGATAACTGTGATGTAATTCAAACCCAGGACGCTAGGTATTCCATGCAGTTCAGTTATCGCAGATAATACTCGCAGTGAACAATTTTTATATTACATTCTTCCTAGTATCCACTAGCCTGCATTATTTTGCCTTGGACAAAAGCTAAACAGGTCGGACTTTGTCAAAAAAATAATCTATCTAAACTGTTTTAAATCTGTAGCAGAGATATTTAAGATATTTGAGAACAAATGTCTGTATTAGGCTATATCGGGAACCTGAGATAATATGACCGAAAAACTAGGTTTGGCTGCAGTGGAGCCGCGGGCAAAGGCTAGTGTGTACATATAAATAGTCATCCAACAAGAATCCTGTATTATACCCGCATAAACAGTAGCTTCTATCCTTCTCTGTACTTCACACTATATGTACCTAATCCAAATTTCGTGGTGATTAATTAAGTAGTTGCAGCGCCAAGAATAAACAAACAAACTTACTTTCACATTTATAATATTAGTGAGGACTCTTTTAAAATTTTTTTTTGTGTTTTGCCCTTTTGTGTACAGGTAGAACTTTCAGAAGGTGGGAATTTTAGGACATGGACTACCTGTGTACTGCTTTAGATCAATGCGGGTTGGCTACTTCATAAGCTGATGAGAATTCGTTTTTAATAGCTACTCGCTTGGCGTGCTCGGCTTGTTTCTGCGTGAGTATGATAAAGAGAGGCCGTTTCTTGGGACATAACAATATTGCTGGTGTTCTAATAAGATCGAAGATAAGTCTAAAGTGCTAAGATAGACAAGTTTAATGATCGGCACTCAAGCTTTTTGTGCTTTTTGTTATTATAGGGAATAAGATCGAGATATCTTAGGCTTGTGTTGTGATAGTAGCTCGTCATTTTGTACAATCTGTTTACCGCCTAGACAATCACAAGGTCTTAATATGACAGCATTGCTTTTTTTAATACTGCGAGTAATTACCCAAAGCAGATAAGGGCTTAGCAAGGAGATCTTTGTATCTAAAACTCTAAATAAGTAAACGAACACAAACTACACACAGAAATATATAACTATATATGCATATATGTGTGCGTTTGTGACGTATGCGCACACCGCTAGACTTCTTGTGACGTAACGACACTCCCGCGCACCCTACAGGATGTTTTAAAAATATACCTAGTTAATGGTTTGTTATTTTATTTTTGAAAATATTAATTAATTTGTGTCAAATATGTCTGGAACGAACCATCAATCATCCACGACAAAATGCATGTGTCGTGGATGCTTCAATTAAGCATAAAAAAACAAAATAATTCATTAAGTTTTTCTGTTTGGGAATTGTACTCACTGAACTCCTTATAAGAGATCTATACACAAGCAACTACGCCGACTATGTAATTCCTCACTGTACTTATCAAATTCATACAAAATATTTGTACAGGCTCGTATGTACACGGATTCAGAACCTGAAAATTTACTAATGGCAAAGCCTAATAGCACTTTTTACAGAATCTAGGACATAATATACCTTTAAGTTATCTTAATTTAAATAAATGGCTTTAAAAACCATTTTAACTTCACTTTTTATTGCTTATTATTAGTGGTTAGTATTATTTACCTCGAATGGTTTATAAGCAATCATTTAAATGGCCACCTCGTTTACGTATCTGGTACAAATCGTTAAAATTACTCAACTTGGCACTCGAGTAATTATTGTGGTATTGGTTTTACAAGCGACAATCTAGAAGGTAACGAATAGACTACACTATTTTCTGCTTATTTATAATAATGTAATAAACCTGACGATTTCGTTTAAGTATTCTCTATCTACCACTGAAATAATATGACACAGTTCTGATGGTCTGCCAATATATGTCGACAGCACACGATGTGTTTATTTAGTGGGTGAGAGCGCCTCAGTACCCTGCTCGATGCCCCGAACGTCAGTTTTTTTATTGCGTATAGTGGAAGACGAGCCACGGCCCATCTGATGGTAAATGGTAACAGTAGCTCATGGACTCAACTATACCGAGAGTATTGTCAAGCCGCTGCTCACCATTTCATTTCACAGATATGAAATGAAAGAATAAACGGCTATCTCCTGTTAGAGCCAAAAGGCAACGATGTGCTTCATGGTCCGATACCAAGTGATTACTCCCACTTGGTACCCAGCCCTACCACCAGTCATGCAATGGATGATAATTTCTTACTTCCCTTAGTCGCCTTATACGACACCCGTGGTAAAGAATGAGGTGGTGACACTGGTATTCTTAGTCCTTTAACACACGGATTAAAGCACACCAAAGAGAAGGCGACACCGCTGCTTAAAGTCCTCGTAAGAATGAACAGTGAGATGTCAATAACAACATTAATACAGTTAAACCCCGTTTCGCATCAGCCTGTATACATGCGAGGCGAATATTTACACTCAGTGCGTAGCGTTGTCCGAGTCAAGGTAAAGGTACAGTTAGACATTGTTTACACACGGCTGTACTCAGACCTGACTGAGGAGCATTCCTATGTAAATGTTAGCGTAATAGGATCACGTGGACATAGCTATATATGTTGATGTGTTTGCGTCATAAATACTCCTAAACTATGTATCCTTTTATGATAAAACTGATGTGTACGTTAAAGTTTAGCAAAAAAGTGGTTGGCACAACACTTGAGATAATCGTTTATAACTAGGATTTCTTTCAAAGCGCATGGGTTAATTCGAGAAATCAGACATTTTATTAAAGGTGAAAAAAATGTACCTAATCACACACGTGTCATCGTTCGGGGAAACGAACAAGGAATGGTGCTGCTCTTACTCCGTATTATATTATTGCAGTGGTAGCGGTCAGACCTAACCTCAAACGGCTTACTTGTTAACTTATTATCACACTATCTCCCTTGAGGGGTATGCAGAGAGAATAAACTTTAAACTATCTGCCTTAACAGTATTATATAGCTACGTTGTAATTAAAAAATCTTCAGCATAAACGGTTTGATTACACATTTCACAGCTAAATAAAAAACACTAAATTGAGTATTTTTTGTAACAATACTGTTAAGAATATATTTATAAAGTCTCTAAGGCCACTGAGGTCGTTCACCGAAACAAGGTTATAATTTATTTAACGTTCGAGTTCCTGCAGTGATGCACGTATACAAGTACCTTAAATCTTTAACTTATATTATGTAACTGACTATCTCGTAGTTTTCAAACCTATTTCAGGGCCCGTTCGTGAAATTGGCAAATAACAGAGGGGAGAAATATCACTAGGTAATATTCGTAACGACGACGTAAGAGAGCGAGTAGGTATGAAAGAGAATATTGGTGTAAAGATGCGAAAGGGAATGCTCCGATGGTTCGGACATGTGGAAAGAATGCCGGACGTGCGACTAGTTAAGAAGATACACAATGCGAAAGTGGAAGGATGTATAGGTACAGAGGGAGACCGAGACTGGCCTACCTAGACCAAATCGGTCACGTATTAAAGGAAGGTGATTCAAGAGTCTAGCAAGCGTGTATGAAGAGAATTATGAATGTTGAGGAAGCGAGCGATGTATGCAAGAATACTGCCTTTTGGCACTCTGTTCTCTCTGCCTACCTTGCAAGGGAGATAACGTGATGATAAGTAAGTAAGTAGCAATATCACAAGATATTGCAAAATGTGATAAGAAGCATCCCCTAGGGCTTAGGGATCATAATAATTGCAATTTACTTAGTATAATTTATTCAATTTACGTAGTTGTTTATATCAATGAATCATGATTAAGGGGAAGTGGGTCTAGCTCTTGTGACATAATATTAATGACCTCTCTGGTTGGAAAAACTGTGGCGAAGTGTAACGATAAGTTAAGGAGGGAGCTCCCATTATATGGACACATCGAGTTAAGGCAGTATTGGATGGTCGCCTACGTGAATTTACCGTACGCCCAACGGTGAAGTATGGTGCAGAATCGTAGAGCAAGTTACTACTGCGCCTTCACGAGCACTCTTCTAAAATTACATGAGAAGAGAGAGATCTTTATTTTTCATACCTGTATTAGAATATCCACTAAAAATAAAACAGTGAAGAAAAACCTGGATGTTTCCGAGTTAGGAACGACGCATAAAAACCGCATTTGATTCCACATCTTCACAGTACTCAACATGTATATAACGATGATAGTCTTTTAAAATATAGTTCATAACCGACAAAAACAGAAATAAAACAGTTTTAAATTAACCAAACACATAAATATAACTGTAAGCTATCTGTTAGCTGTCGCGAATTTGTTATACAGATAACATTTAATTAAAACACCGCGTACAACATAATATATTTAAACCATGTGTTTTTTTTTGTATTAATTACTCATCAGTCTCAGGAGTACCTTTAACCGTTGTGCGCGTATGAAGAATGTAATAAGAGTGAAAGAGGCAAAAGAGGTAAGCAATCATAGCAAGTGAAAATTTGTTGTCTCTGTCTAACCTTCTGGAGTACAGGTGCGAATCTATGTATGAAATACTTTTAGTTGTTTCTTCTGTAAAGTAGTTTGGATACTAGCTCACGTACGTTCCGGGTCTAATCTCACATTTTTTCCCGTAGGAAACAGAGCAACCGACGTAACCGAAGTAGCAATGGACAGCTTATTTCTTTCGAGCAGCAACCATTGGGGAAGAATGGTACTCGAGTGACAAACAAGTAATATGCACTGATAATCTGTTAAAAGCCACAGGGAGCCATTTGTTTAGATGACGAATGACCGTTCGTTGTGGTACCTATTTGGAGTAAAGTATTAGTACTAGATCCGGTTGCAGATTTCTACAGGTATCGTTTTCTTTAATTAATTGTAATGTTTATGACTGGAAAATTAATAATATGTAATTAATGAAAAGGTTGCAAATAATAAACATTGTTACAGTGATATCTTTAAAGTGATTACCTACGTATTTCCTAACGAATAATCTTTTGGAACTTTTGCCAGTAGACGGCAATAGTCTCGCCCTCTATTACGTGGGACTTAAACATAGCTAGCGAACCATGTGGAATACACCTCTGCCTACCCCTTAGGGGAATACAGGCATGATGCTATGTTGTAATGTCAAAATAGTGCAGCCTCTACGCTACCAGGGTCTTGCAGGGTGAACGTAATCGGCTTTAATGTGAGTTGCTTCATCCATCAATCTTCTCATCCACTGTCGGACATAGGCTCCCCGAGTGAGCACCATAACGAGTGATACTGCGCCGCCTTCATCCAACTTCTCCCCGCACCTATGATAGAGGATCCGTTTGATGCGGATGTTATGATGCATTATATGTTGCTGTAAGGAGCAGTTTTTGAGTTAATTGCTGGCTATAAAGTAATATGTCTGATATTGTCAAGCTTATGATAATTTTAATACAAAATAACATGTTCCCATAAGATACGTTCAAACTTATGTAACATAATTTTGTTGACCATTTACTACCTGTAAGTAGGAATATAACAAAACTTTTACTTGGCAAACAAAAGTTACATAGCCTTGTTACATTAGCAATAACGTTCAAAATTGCTGCTTTTTTATAGAACAACGAGACTTTTACATTTCTCGATAGACTGCTAATATAGTTTTCCATATTTCGGGTTTCTTTGAACAGTACAAACAAAAAGTTGTACGTGAAATATAGTATGGCTTTCCTCAAACGTGATTATATAATACTCTCAGTAATTTTCGAGTCACATCTTACCATCTATAGCAGGCGCCAACGTGCATATATTTACTAACTTACCTACGTACCGCGATGCCCTTTACATGCATTTTAGTTTTATCTTAATAAACTCTGTTGCTTATAACCGATTTAAATAATAATAAATATTCACGGACATTTCATAGAAATAAAGAATCAATAACCAAAACACCTCACCTCCAAGCCAAGCTCTATCTACCCGTAAAAATAACATTTAAATCCGTTCATTAATTTCAGAGATATGCTCTAACTAACAGAGAGACTAACAGAAAAAGTGAAAACCATTATTTTCTTAACGTTCCTTCTTCATTACTTATTCATTTAATGGTCAGACATACCTTTCTATTACATTATTATAATGTATAGATTAATCCGATCGGCGTACAATCATTACAATAAGATTCTTACCAAATAATGACGCAATATATTCTAACTTATTATATATTTATATGATCGAATAAATTTAATGGAAAAATCCTGACCGGGTCCAACTGTGGATCTCTACTTTCCTTGAATCCATTTGAACATAACACAAATAATTTTATTAAAATCGGTCTAACCATTTACGAGGGCTTCAATTACATTTACACGGCTAGAAGATTCCTATACATAATATATAAAGATAAACGCATATTAAAATATAGTTAAAACCTAATTTACAATTATTTACATTGTAGCAATATATTATTATTTTTTATTTTATTAGTTAATTAGCTTTAAGTTTCACATTTTGATGAATTGTATTAGTAAATTATTCCCCCAACGAATGGCGTTACGCCTCTGAGGTATTCGAGGCTCTACTGAAAATCAGTGCGGCTATACTTAACATATAGTCGCATTATGCTGAGTAGGGACCTCCTTAGTCCAACAGCGACCTGTTTATTATGATAAATTGTTGTAGTTATTTTAATACCTAAAACTAGTTCTAAGTATTTCACTTCGTGTACTCAAACTTTTATGTCGCTGTTGGCACACAATAAATATTTCTTTCTTTCTTTCTTATCTAGCTTCAAACGGCAACACTTTACTATTTAAGAAAATCTATAGATTTTTAAAGAACTGCAATTCTCTAAATGTATTAGAGAATTGAGCAGACTTCTCTAGATGTTGATGTAATTTCTTAAGATTTTTTGAAACTTGATTGTGTTGTTGTTTTATACATTGAATTTCTTAATTGATTCTACTAACTGATTACAATATTTATTTGTATTGAGGCGGGCAAAAAATATATGTGTCACCACCTCATAATTTCCCGCGGATATCATACTAGGCGACTAAGAGACAAGCAATTATCATCCATAGCGTTACTGGTGGTAGACATATAGTTGGATACCAAGTGGGAGTACCCAGTTATTATTGGACCCAATCCTAGTGTTGTTGTGTGCATCAGGTAGATCGTTCCTCGTCTTGACACCATAAGCAACAATAAAAAACACTGCTACAAATTCAATATTACGAACTTTGAAAACAATATTACATTAACATAATAAACTCATAATCAGAGAAAACATCTGTCACTCTCAGTCGTAAAATATTCATAAAGAGATGAATTTATATTGAAATTAATTCGCGCCCATAGATCTAATGTCCACAGAAAAGACATCGACGCGAGGAACACTGACCTACTCACGGCTCTATGTGTGCGCCAAGCCACAACTATAATCCACAAACGCTACATCAATCGTGTTGTTAGTGTGAGTTGTCTAGTTAAGCGTATATGTGTGCGTGATAGAGCGGCATTACTCTCACAAATATAGAGTCAAGTACATGTTAATGATTTGAAAAAATAATTTATGACTTAGCAATTATGTGAGTGAAAGTGTGTGACTATTTTTTATGACTTTGACATCGTTGTTAGAGTTATGGTTTTGCAGTAAATTAATTAATTAAACATGAAATATTTTACATTTTTGACGGAAAAAATGAGCATTCGTACCCCCAATCCAGTAATCTGTAGTTAAACCCTATTAAATCTTACTAATACTACTAATATTATAAATGTAAAAGTTTGTAAAGATTTTTGCCCGCGATGCACGTCTAAATGACTCAATGGTTCGAATGAAATTTGGTAGAATACGTTTGAAAATGATCCTATAAAATGATCTAATATTAATTGGATCATTTTCATTCTGAAAAATAGCTATATTTGGTATACGGAAGGCTAAGTGGATTTGAACATAATCTGGTACAGTAAAATTGTGGTCTACAATTTAACTGCATTACACAGTAAGCTTTGGGATTAAATGGCACAGGCGAAAGAAAAAGATTGAATGTAAAGACGAAGGATGAGGGACTGAGAAGGGAATTTGGGCGACCAGTCTCTCATTCATTAACAAAACAGTCTGCCTTTACTTCACGGCCATCTTCTTTGGGAGGGTGGACTTCCCCGGCCGAACCGATCCATTTATTTTAGGAGAATCAAGGCTCTACAACTGCTGAAAACTATTCCAGTGGATGAGTATGAAATCGTTTTTTATCTTCCATAGTGATAGGAGCTTTTTTTAATTACAGACTTAATTCGATTGAGTTATGTGCAACCGTTACTACTTAACATCAGATGTGCAAAACTATCGATTTACTAATTAAATTATGTAGTTTTATAGAGTCGTTAATTAACGAAATTCTGTAATTATATAGTTATTTTAGTATAGCAGATGTGTTGGCTACTGTAAATATATGTCAATTTATATAATTTGGCATCTGTTTATTGTTTAAATATTAGCTATTAAGTGGGCCACTCACTTAATTGATAATTTATGGTACTGATATTGTGTGAACCAGGTGGATTTAATACTTAAAAAAGCGGTGGTCATTGAAGACTACCAACAGAAAGTAAATCTTAAAACTATCAGTGATATTATGATATTCAACTTAATCGCATTATCAAAAACTTAATTGATGTAATTTGTGAATTGAAATGATAACCATTATTTTCATATCTATCGGTATTCCGAGGAACAAGACAAAATATATTATATTTTGATAGTCTACGCCCCAATAAAATTATATTCACTCAGCTGAAATCAGATGGGTGACCAAAAAGTGTTACCTATTTGTGCTAAGGTAGACGCTAAGCATCAGATCCCGCCTGTAAAATAACATCCTGACAATCGTTACAGGTAGTGAGAGCCTTGAGTGAAAATGTGTCCTTGATCTTTTGAGGGTCACTCGCTGACCCAATAGATAGGTTTCGGGTTACATATGTACTGATAGTCAGCTAGAACTGAACATATCGGAAGCCGACTCCAACATAGATTGGAATGAGGCTAGGAAGATGATGAAATATTAACCATTAACATTTATTTTTAACAGTGTAAAAATACTTAAGATCAAAAGAAACTCCAATTGACTTTGACCGTGGTAAATTAACCTAGACTACTCAATGTTCAACATGAGCTCTCTATAAATGCGCACAAACACAAGCAGAAGCTTGATAGAACGTCTTTCACACACACAGACGCAGCTTTGTAAGTATGACAGTCTGGTTGTGTGCGTAGTAACTTTCTTTCGCATAAGGCGAGGCGCGGCTCGTTTGCAACCATGACATTGTATATTGAGAAATTCTACCCAGTGTTTGCGTTTAACTAGTTTGAATAAAAGCGGTATCCTGTGCCTGGTATTAGTGATACAATTGTTTATTTTTAGGCTTTTATAATCATCCAACATCACTTAATATCACATGAAGTGATGACGAGCGGGATTTAGTTTGAGGAAACGTGATGTTTAGCATACGCAATTCAACAGGCATTTTACTTCAAATTTTAAATCATAGAGTATGTGGTGAAGGTCTAAAAATATTTACAGGGGGTCAAAAAAATTATAACACAGCGTGTTGAAGGGTTTTCGAGAAAATATATCTGAATTTAGTGCGACATATTTTATATACCGCTCCTTTTAGGAAAATTGTCTATTACTTATTATATTTCATTAAGTACTTGACATACTCTACTCAGTGTGGTAGCTTACAGGATTTCCTGAAGTAGTGGATTCGATTTCGTATCCCACACGCAGTATTATTTGAATTATTTCCCTATTTTCACTAGAATGAACTTTAGCGTAGTAGCATAGATTTAAATTTGATATCTTAAAATTGGCAATATATAATCGTATCACTACAGCCTCCAACAATGGAGCTATTATAAATTGATTATGAATCATCTCATAACGATTAGTTTACTCCAAACAATAGGTATCACAATCAACTCTACAATAAAACCATACGCAAAGATAAATATCTATCGAGCTTATTAATTCATCTTCGAAAATGTTCTAAGCCCACACTCAAAACGCGATCTCTAAGCATGTACTATGAAATAAAGTTTTCATTCGCATCTATTTTTCCGCCTAGTTCTTTTAAACTTTTAAAGTAGAGGATTTTTTTACCTATTACTGTCCCACCAGTAGGGAAGGATTGTCAGAGTGAGGGGGCCGTAATCCATCACACTGCGCGAGTTAGTAGACTAAACAGTCGTCAAGAAAACCGATCGAGGCATTTTCCGACACCAAGCAGTTTTAATTTAAACAAATACTTTTATATATAATTTTAAAAAATTTAAAAAGCAAATATGTGTTTCACGAGAAATCTTATAATAAATGCGATAGTACTTTCTTTGCGATCCTTCAGTCTTACCGCTAAGCCGTCACTGCCTTTTAGATAGATATTTTTCCGTCCATTAAATAAACATTCTTGCGCTGTCTCTCGACCGTTCTCAGCCTATGTTGCTTCTCACCTCAGTAACCAAAGCAACACCAACTCCTACTGTCATCTTTCTACCATTGTTCCAAACTGTTATGAGCTTAGTTTTCAATCTGTACGATTTTAGCTGATCAACTGATGACCTCAGAACAAGGTTAGAGTCAGATTTTTACTCTGAAAATCTGTAACGACTTGCCAGGATGTTATTTGATAACCGAGACCCATCGCTTAAGATGTCTTTCAAAGCTTGCAAAAGGCGAGATGCTTACGAACAGGTCAACCATCTAATTTCCAGTGGCCCGACATTAAAGGCGGAGAGATGGAACACGGCGAGTTTGTTTAGTGGGTGAGGGCTCCACACTACCCTGTTCATTGCCCCGAACGACGGGGTGTGCGGTTAGATACATTTTTTCCGCCTAAACAAAAAAAGGTCATCCATTTAATTGCCACTTGGATGAAAACTAGGCTACCACAGCTTCACCATCAGCGCCATTTCCTATTATGAATACTAAATTAAATTCTGAAATTAGATTAACAGTAAACCGTAATCTTAATCCAGATACCATAGACCCTATTAACTTATCATTATAGTGACCGCGTAAATCGACCTCGATCTATCCCTGAATGAGGTCAAGTTTATATCTTAATCGCGCATCTGACAGAGCTGGTAATAACATCAGGTACGATAAAACGAGATCCCGTGAAGATATTGTACGGTATTATGGAATGAGTAAGTTCACTTTGTCGTGTATTTTAAACTATTTATTCTGAAGTATAACAGAATCTTTGATCGTGTGCTGACGGACTAAGAATACATGTGTGTCTCCACCCATTTCTTTTCCACGGGTGTCGTACGAGGCGACTAAGGGAAAATAAGGCAATTATCATCCATTGCAATACTGTTGGTAGGGCTGGTTACCAAGTGGGAGTACTCACTTGCTCTCTGGCGCGAGGGCTGATAACATCATCTCCACTGTGACTGATCAAGAAGCACATCGGTGTGTTTTAGTTGTAGCAGGAGATGAGAGAGAGCCGTTAATTTTTTCATTTCATATCCAGGAAATGAAATGGTGAGCAGCGGCTTGACAATACTCGGTATAGTTGAGTCCATGAGCGACGGTTACCATTTACAATCAGGTGGGCCGTGGCTCGTCTGCCATCATACGCGATAAAAAAAATTTTATATATATATGCGTTACTTTACAGCACAGATGATTGCAAAACTAGTTATTTCATAGGAACAATCACTTTAATAAAAATGCTTTATATTCTAAATTTCACGCGGACGCAGTTATGGGCAGAGTGAAGTAAACGTAATAAATCTTAATGTGTATCTTTAACGCACAATTTGTAAATACTGATAATACTATACTGAAGGCTGTATACTGTCGCATATGGTCACAAGTCCAGTTTCCAATTAATCACGAGAGCTAATGGCGATCATTGACAACTTTATTCCGAGCACACGATTGAGTCGTTTCGAGTTTATGTCCGTGAATGTTGTGGCACTAACGAGATACTTAAATGATATAAATATTGATGGATCGCTTGTAGTCTTTAATTCTGTGAAATTATTATGGTTAGACTATGTATATGTATAACAATAGTATTGCAGGGGTAATCTAGGAACCACTGCAGTAATGTCTTCCAGTTCCAGTGGTCCGCCAATACAGGCGGAGAGACGGCACACGGCGGGGGTGAAGGCTCTGTTCATTGCCCTGAACGACGGGGCGTGCGTTTAGGTACAGTTTTATCTTGTACACTTAACATACACAAGAAAATTTTGTTGATGGATAAAAGGAAGAAGTACCCGTGGTTTACTAATAAAAACATCTGTAGAATTTATAAAGTATTTCCACTTTGATGAACTTTTTCATGTATTTCTTTTAGTCGACAAAAATGTACGAAAATCGATTTCTCGCGACTTGAGAACAAAAAAAATTGAGGTTGTCTAATTGTAACAAGTTTAATTTGGATATCTTCCCTAAAAATATCTAAATTTTAGATTATAAATGACATTGAAGACCGTATATGAACATCCATTTCGTGGCTTAAAAGAGCTAAATGGAGAAACAGAAGCCGTCTTTTTCATACTATCTACACTAAGATAAAAAAGTGCATTTAAATGCGCTAATCTCTGCAACTATCAGCCTGATCTAAGTTTTATTTTTAAATGTCGCATAAATTTAATTGAGGAAGGCTATCGTCTATTTAAAACACTAAGACCCTTAAGGACCGAGAAGAATAAAAAAAAAGTTCATTAAAACTGCTATCTAACGTTATAAAATTAAAACCGGACTATATACCATATGGTAGTTATTTTACATATGTAAAATATAGACGACGTTTTTCTTAAAATTGTCTGCGTAATAAATTATTTAATATAATTAGTCTTCTTTTAAATTAAAAGGCGGGGCACAGCTAGTTCAGAGATACCGATATAGACGAGTCTGTCCGTTGGCGAGGCCGCAGCCAGGCGCTGGTCTGTGACGTTCTGAACCAGTTTTTGGTCCCGTTAGTGACGTAACTATAGTATGCCACAATTCTGAACATAATTAGAACATTTAAACAATTAAAATAATTGTTATCTCGTTCCCACGGAGATGTGTGAAACGTTACTTAAATAATTATATGTTAAATGATTTTTTATGTATGAAGAGTTTTGTAGATAGTTACAGAGATACTTTGAACGGGTTTTAATTTACTTAGAGCCGTTTTTCTATTGGTATAAATATGTAACATATAGACACCCTATGTTAAAATCGTGATGCGCATTAATATTTTTTCAAGCAATCACTCAATCTGTTTATTGTATTCAAAATATGTATATTTCTATCCATACTTCAATTAGATTTGCTGCTGTAGATAGGCTTCTGAAAGAGGGCCACAACGAGCGGTCCAATAGTTCTACAGGTTTAACCAGATCATGGACTACCCGGTTAAAGGATGTCCAGTGCTATGTCATTCGATATATGGCCACCACTAGAAAATCTTTCTTACCCAACGGTTGTCAGTTAGGCCTACTTCTCTCACAATATCATATTTCACCACGTACCATGTACAAACCATTCCCATTGCCTTTTAAGATCATCAGATATTGGAGTAAATCCAATGATTTTATCAATCCTTTTGCAGATATCAGTATCTGTTACCAGTAAGTTAAACAGAACTGATATAACAGATATCAGTTCTCTGTTTCCATTTCAGTTAACTAACTGAATCAGCGGAGCTGTACAGTTTGTGTTAATTTATAGGGCTAAGCATGTCAACAAGTCGCCGTGTGGGGTTAGCTTTAGAATTGTTCCACCCCCCATTTCTACCCATGGGAGTCGTAAGAGCCGACTGAAGGAATACCAGGAGAGTCGGCAGCAGCACTCAGTCGAGTATTAACAACATCCATTGCGATCGCCAACCCGCCTGCCAAGCGTGGCGATTACGGCACTATCCCCCATTTCTCGGGAAGGCCTATGTTCAGCAGTGGAGTTGATAGGCTGATGGATGGATGGATGGATGGATAGAAGCATGTCAAATGCTAAAAAAATATATTGAAATAACAAAATATTTATAGGGCTGCGTCATTATTTGGTAAAAATCTTAATTGTACAATTAAGTTTACCTGGTGGGTGTAATGTATGCAAATACTTCCGACAGATGGTACAGGCTTAACCCAAGGCGTTAAGAATGAATGTGTTTCCGAAATGTCCCAGTAATTGTCACCATGGCTGAATTGGCAAAGCATCTGGGACGGTATACCAGGAGATGCAGGTTTAAATCCTGCTTGTGAAATCACATGTTCACACTTTGTGTAATGAATCAGCTGATTCTGCGACCTGGCTACACTAGTTCTGTAGTCAGATACACTCATTATGAAGTCCATCTTTTAGAGAAACATATTTGCAGAATGACATTTAATTTGTGGACTAACCTATTGGTAAGTGTCCACGCTTGGTTGCCGTAGGTCAAGGTTAATCAATTAACAGACAGAGCCACAGAAAATCCTTAAACATGTATTGTACATATATTTAATGTAAATTATAAGTTAATAGTTACAGACAGGTTTGCTCATATAATTGGGTATTTGTGAAATGACATTGCTAGTCTTGCTATAATATATAAGAGGAAGCGAGATTTTCTCGAAGTACCTATTTTTTTTTAAAAAGACTACCTGCTCTATTGTATAATCCTTGTACCGCGAGGGACTTTACAAACATACAATTTCATGGACACAAAGTACACCCAGACTCAGAACTGCCGTTTGTGGATCACACCGAGAGTTGTCCTGTGCGGAAATCGAAGCCCCAACACGCGGAGGGAAGGTCGGTATCTACACCACCCCGCCATCTGTGCAGTCATCGCATCATACATTGTCCTGAATAACACCAACTCAATCTTTAGGTCTACTTCAATGTAAAAAGAGATTTAAAAAACACCATACACTAGAGCAAAATCCTTTTATCGTGGGAGTATAATACATATAAATATATAAATAGGGACACGTTAATATACTATTTGAAATTTATTTAATGGGGACTGCAATTAATGATATTTGTGGCATAAAAAGCCCTTGCAATTTTCTGAACTCCGGACTATTGAGTGCAAAATTTCATCAACATTGATTAGGTAGTTACAGCATGAAAGCGTAACATAACAAACAAACTTAATTTAACATTTATAATATAGTAGAAAAGGATTTTATGCAGTATAGTAAGGTAGTCAAGATAAATAATAATAATAGTCTTTCTCAATGTTAAAGCTCGTAACTAATACCCGCTACCTGATGTCGCTATCGCTTGTAACTTGCACTGTAATTACAGAACATTTATTTATTTAACTGAAGGTATTAATTATATTTGAGTGATGGACAGCCAGCGAGTTTTTGAGCAAAAGGCGTATACATTACGTACAGAATACGCTTGTTAAAAATAACTGTTCAGTTTTAGATTATTGTTATACTCTACTCGTTTTGACATAAATTGTTTTTGTTCTTTACAAAACATACGTCTCTGTCTAGGGCACGATAGGTATTATGTTCTAATGTGTCATGGGTCACTTACTTCGATGATCTAATAACTGCCTCGGTGGTGTAGCGGTAGTGTATGCGACTGCTAATCATGAGGTCTCGGGTTCGATCCCCGGGTCAGGCAATGTTATTGAGCTTATCCTAAAAAGAAAAATTCTCAGTAACAGCCCGGAGTTTGGAAATGTGCCTGGTAGACATCAATAGACTCGCCCCCTAATACGTGGGACTTAAACATAGCTGGCGAGTCGTGAGTGTGTAATACACCTCTGCCTACCCCTTCGGAGAATACAGGCGTGATGCTATGTTTTTTTCTAATAATCTTTGGCGAAATGATCTTGAGATGACTTCACATTGGACTAGAAAACATAATATATCCTTCCATCAGGTATATTGACCTAGTCTAGGACGCCGTTTGAATCACGCGGCACAATGCAGATTCTCGTGGCTTTCCTTTACACAAGCCTAAGCTGCTTGACCGGCGCAGTGGTAGAGAAAAAAATCAAGGAAGGATGGATGAATAATATTTTTTATAATAATCATCCATCCATCTCCATCAGCCTTCCGAAGTTCAGTTAATGTTGTTAATACTCGAGAGAGTGCTGCTGCCCACTCCCCCCTCTATTCCCTCATTCAGCTCTTACGACTCCCATGGGTGCAGAGGTCATTTATAATAATGTCACACCATATTTCGTGTATGTGTAAGCAGAGATTGTAATATTCAACTATGTAAACTAGTTCTAAGTAAAATGCCACGGTGGTACATAGTTATACTCTAAGTGTAAAAATTTAAACCATGAGGTCTAAGGAGGCGTTCGAATCCTGGAACACGCGAAAATAACTATTGATTTTTTCCATCAGCAATTTCAATAAAATATAGGCAGGTGCCAATAAACTCCGCCTTATTTAGTTAACTACAATACTATTTTATTATTACATGTAGGTGAGTAATATTTATTATATAATTAGTGTATTTATTACTAAATATATTGTAACATTTTGCTGTACTACATATTAGTGTCATTCACGTAACAGACATTTTAAGTATGTATTATAACTCATAATCATTGTAGGTATTTTAAGAACGTTGAGCGGTGAGCCCCGGTGTTCAAATAACATCCTGACAGTCGTTATAATATGTCCATTTTTAGGAATAACACATAAAAGTCTGCAAAAAAATCTGCTAAAAACAAAATGGCGATAGCTAACGAACATTACGAAGTTGCCGAAGAATTAACAAAAATAAAACTGTATATTGGCCGCAAAAATGCGAAGCGCTATGTAGGTTTACGAGCGGGCGAGCCAGTAGGCCTTGCTTTAGTCAACTGTTCGTAAGTGGTACACCTTATGTCTACACAGTTAAATATCCTAGTTTTAATGCTCTGGAATAAGAGCTTCACATTTATGTAAATGTGTTCGGTAGATGGCGTTGGTCTGCACAGAAAGGGTGAAGTAGAAATTGATTAGCGAATACTATTTACGGTAACAGTCGCGATAGTCGTTTCTACATTTAGGTACAGTATTTTATTTTAGATAGTGGCCGAGCATATCCAATTCAATTCATGGAGTATTACAAATTATATAACACTAGCTGACCCGGCGAACTTCGTACTGCCATATAATATTGCAATTATAAATTGAGATATAAAGTATCCTATCTCCTGAGTTGGAACAAAACACACATTTTAAAATAAGAAAAGTTAAAATCGGTTGAGTATTTTTGCAGTTCATCCCGAACAAACATCGTGACACTGGAATTATATATAATAGATTATATGAGTACTTACTATATGATTATAATTGCATATGAGTCATAATTTTTGATGTTCTAATACTTTTAAATGCATTAAATTATTATATTATTTCTTAATATGCTTTTTCGCGATATAGGCACTGACTTTGCTGAATCGACAATAGGTGAAACTTTTGTTAAATTAATGCTAGTTTTACGCACGTGCGTTCTATTAAAAACTTATTTTTCAATAACAAGTTTAAAGTACATTATTTGGTAGAAAAATACACCAATATTATTGGTAAATTTTGCAATTTGATATTCTTTTCTATAATAATATATAATAATACGTTTATCATAAATAACGGTGTTTTTCGTAAACTTCCTACTCAGGTGAGCGCTTAACTTATATGATATTGGTGGCTGTACTCTTGCCCCCTTACTAATAAATAAATGAATAATAAACATTGTTTAAGCTCCGAATAGTAATTCAGTGTTTCGTTCCGTTTTTTCAACGTCAAACTGTCATATTAGTGACAAAGACAAAATACTGAATAACTATTCAGAGGTTATACAACGTTTATTAGCCCTAAGAGGTTATACATCGTTTATTGGCCTTAAACTAGCTACTAAAGTCCATGAGCGGCAGTTATACTTATTATTACATGAGGTATTGAGCTTTTTCCTAAAAATAAAAATTCTCAGTAGCAGCCCGGAGTTTGGAAATGTGCCCGGTAGACGTCAATAGGCTCGCCCCCTATTACGTGGGACTTAAACATAGCTGGCGAGTCGTGGGTGTGTAATATACCTCTGCCTACCCCTTCGGGGAATACAGGCGTGATGTTATGTTATTACATGAGGTATTTGCTCGTTTGCCATTATTAATAATAAATAGAAATTAATGCGAAAGTGGATGGATATAGGTACAAGGGTAGACCGAGACTAATTTACCTAGACCAAATGGGTCATGTATGTATTGAATGAAGGTGGAGTTAGGAGTCTCCGAAACCAGCGAGCGTGTATAAAGAGAATTACGAATGTTGAAGAAGCAAGAGATGCATGCAAGAATAGAGTTTTTAGGCACTCTGTTCTCTCTGCATACCCCATAAGGGAGATGGTGTGATAATAGGTAAGTAATAAATATTAACGGGGTCTAGATAGACTGATGAAGTAATAACTTATAGCACCATCCACAAATAGTTAGTGAGTCTGGGTGCACTTTATTCCCGTTAAATAATATGTTTCTAAAGTACCCCGCAATATATGGATTATTCCCCGGGTTGTTGCCTTTATAACAAAGATCACTTTAATGGTGTAGTAAAAAGTAAATAAAGATATAAAATCAACAGAAAAGAAAGTCCAACTATACACCTTCGATGCAAGATTTTATCGTACACGTCGATTGGCTAATAAAGGCGCAAAAAACTGGTGGTTCACCCTTCAACACCCGGTGCCTTCATAATCATCATCTTATCTCATTTCAGGGCATTTTATTAGTCCTCAATTTATTGTCTTCATTTGTTATAATAGTTACAGCTTAAAAACATATTGAATGTCACACAACTAACCATCAAAATAGTTATTTAATAACAAGAATTTTTATAATTTTGTACAAATATGAGCGGCTCATTATTTTAGGTGGTTATAAACGGTTGTCAGTCCGTACGGGAACAGGTTTACTCCCGAAGTTAACGGGACAGTTGGATGACCCCAATAGCATTTTCGGAACGGCCGGTGTCTCTCGAGAAACTTAAGGACAATTGTGTGGTGCGTTTTTAAAAATATTAATATAATTGAAATGCTGTATGATATTGTAGTTCAACTGTTGAGAGTTCAACTGTTAAGTTTAGTGGTAGGATGTAATAACTGCTAAAATAGGATTGTAATTTCCATAATTTTTTTAAGTCATTCAGTAAGATCTTTCACTTCCAATAAACTGGTAATGAAAACCAAAGAAGGAAAATTGCAAATAAAAAGGTGTTTCACATGAGGCGTCCGCATACTTTAAATAGGATATCGTGGTGGTTTTCAATTATAATTTGAAGTTAGAATTTCTTCAAGGTTTTTGAATGTCCCGTTAATTGAGCCATTGAGAGTAATCCGTTAGTCACAATGACTTTACGGATCATATTTGATACATAGATATAACATTTTGATCTATATTTTAGCACTCAGACATGCTCAGCTACTCTTAAAGTACAAATTATAATTTGTGAATAAGGTTTGGTCGTTAAGACAAATGTGATAAGGAGATTGGGTATGTCTAAAAGATAGTACTGTAGCTCAGTGGATTAGAGCACTTCCCCGGATAGGAAGGGACGCAGGTTCGATTCCCGCCTGTACTTAAATACTCTTTTTCCTTATTCACAAATTATAATTTGTACTTAGATATAATATACTGGATGATACTGGATTGACATATTATACGATACTCTTCAACCTGACTATTTTTACGAGTATTAGTACTAGATTCCGCCTGCGAGTTCAGAATATAAATAGTCACTCTACGGTACATTAATTATATTATCCTTATGGAAAAATACCTATCACCTTTTTACCGGGATAAAAAGTATCTAGACTATATGCATGCAAAATTTCATGATGAATGGTTCAGTAGTTACGCCGTAAGGCGTGACAGCATAAGAAACAAATAAATGCACTTTTGCATTTATAATATTCGTAAGGATAGTCAATCGTCAGCATACATATAGATCAGATCCCGGCAAAAAAAAAAATATGTGGGATTGCAATGTTTGATAGAGTTCCAAGAAGTGTGCCAAGAAATCACAAATTAACCAGCCAAAACAGCCATGCGGATAAAGTCTTATATTAGTAAGGATGATTTTTGAATTTAAACAAAATCTGGCATACAAATAAATTGTGGCTGGGATAAACACATAGAATTCATATTTTATCCTTGTAAGAATTTCGTATATGCTACGACTTAACGGTTTAATAGGCTATATATATCTTCTATTTCCATTGGGGGTAGTATATTCGATCTAAAACAAATCAATTACAAATTATCAAATTCGAATGGGTATCGCAACCATTACATGGTTCGCGAACGCGATGAGTAGGATCCCTAATTCGTTCACCTTTTTTTAGACATACCTACCTTTACATTGTACAATTTTGATTTGACTTGAGCGTGCGGCGGTACATTTTTGTTACCTAATTTTTTGATACAAGTCAATTTTGTATCTTATACGTGTGTTTAATGATGATGGAAGAGACAATCGCTGTCAACCAGTGTCAATATCTAAAGACGTAGTTATCGAGCTGGGACAAAACAAGGGGGTTAGGCAGAATGTCATATCTCACATGTCGATCGTATCGTGACCACTGTGATTGGTTGAGATATCACCGTGATTGGCCAACGGATTATTGCGACATCACGCGTCGTTTTCTCAACCAATGACAGTGATCACGATACGATCGACATGTGAGATATGAGATTCTGCTTAGCCCCCCAGGACGTTCTGGTATGTTCTAATATTTCTACCAATCAGTTTAGCCCTTACGTTCTCGCTGGAAAACGAGCGTTTCAGGTCACCAGCAATCTCGCTAAATAATGAATTTGAATTTTAAAGTCCATATAGAAAACGTGTTTACTAGTTAGAACAATAATAAAAGATAGCATGTGTGTGTCGGGAGATAACTATTTGCCGTTACTATTCTATAATAAAATAATCACATAAACAAAATTATTATATATGTTAAAATAAATGATATAGATCTATAATATCATCTTACTATGTATTTCTTAGGATTTTTATAAATACCTATATATGTCTCATCGCTCCTATTTTTTTAAATAATAGCGCATAGGCATTTCACAAGTCATCAGAAATATCTCATATATGCAGGTTTCCTCATGATGATTTCAAGGGTCAGAGAAAGACTTGATCTTCAACTGAAGATCGAAATCTATTGTCTGTGAGTACTTAGTCTTACACTGGGCTATCATTGTATTAAAATTAGCTGCAACACGATAGCTAGATCCATATTATAAGGATTCCATTTTTAAAAGTCGTAAATAATATGCCTGTGTTACAACATTAAAAAAACCCAACCAGCTCTTGTCGGGTTTTACCGACGCTTGACCCAATTTTGTGCTAATGAACATAGACCTCCTTCAACAGGACGCAGATAGGTTTTTTATTATAAATTATTAGTTTTTTAAGCATTCATGTTATGGAGTATTATTGTTATACGTGAATATTTTTATGTGAAAGTAGTTTCACGCACAGTTGCCAATATTTTGTGTGAATTTTAAAAACGGGATAGAACTATTTTGTATAGCCACTATTTAAAAAAAAATCCTATCCTTCCGCGTGCACTTCAGTATATAAATACACCACTCTACTGCACACTAACTATCTCTATGTAAACATATTTATCCCACGGGAACTATTTCTTTGTCAGGATAAAAATATATCCTTTTTCTTCAGACTATATCCAAAATTTCATGTAGTCTGGTTTAGTAGTTACAGCGTGAAAGCGTAACAATAAAATAAATTACTTTCACATTTATAATGTTAGTAGGGATGTATGTATTATAACAGGTACTTTATATCCGGAAAAATGAACGGTTCCGATAGGATAGCTATTTTGGGTCATACTAAACTAGTGGGTAGTTCAGTAGACGGTCCTTTTGCTGTATAGCCATATCTATACTAATATAAAGCTGTAACAGAGCTGTGTCTGTACATTTAAGATATTTGAGAAAAAATTACTGTGATAGACTATATAGGCATGTCTACACACAAAACTATTTTTTTTAGAATTTTCGTCAGTTTGTCTGTTTGTTTGTTCGCGCATCACGCCAAAACTACTGAACCTATTTTGATGAAACTTTTTTTATTTGAGAGCTCTCAATAAGACTTAAAAACTGATATACATTTTATCCCGCTAATATATCTGGAACCTGAGATAAAACTAACTTATGGCTGCAGCAGAGCCGCGCGCAAAGGCTAGTATCAAAATAAATATACACAAGAAGTGGCAGGGAAAAGGATATTTGTAGGAGTAAGCAAAGTAAGGGAAGTTACATTCTTCTTAGACTTTAAAAAGCTTCCCCGAGTGATGTAAGTTTAACCCAATTTTCAATTGTAAAGAGTTGAATCAAAACAAAAAGTATTAATTGTTTAACTCAAAGCATTCACAGAACTCAACAACAATATTTGGCAAGATAAGATCAGCAAAATATTTGCGTGTCGTTAACAGCTAGATGCGTTTCACTTTTTGAGACGAAAGCCTTTCCCCGCTAGCAATCACTCCCCCCCGACGTGACCTCGAAACCTCGATGCGAAGTCAAGTACAGGTCACGTGGCCGGAACATCAATCAGCTTAAGTATGCTTGGTCTCATAGTTATTTTCTTAAACGCTTTACGGTGCATCTTGTGTTAAATATTTGATCTTTAATTGAGCGTTTTAAGGGTCTAACATGTTGTCTTCTGAACTAAATATGCGCGGTACTAGCCTCATAGTACCCTGATGTCTCTCCGGTCAGCAAGTTGTGCGGTAGGTGTGTACGTTTTCCCCACCTTACAATAAAAGTTTATAATCTATTTTGTTTTGTTTAGTATAAATCTTCTCTGAGAAAGAAAGAAATCTAGGTCATCGAATTAGACGAGAATATTTCTCAGGCTGGTAAAGTTTTCTAACAATATTATCCTTCGCGCGGCACAGACAACTTGCACGTCATATTTTTGAGAAGTCAGTGGTGCGTGCTGAACGAAGTCTTTACAAGACAAGAAATCGAAACTGATACATCGGCCTTGACAATATAATTACCATCTAATGGCAACTTATACCAAAACACTGAAATGTACGATTTTTTGAAGATTATTTTTCTTTTATAGATAATTCGGTAAATAAAAATTTGGTCAACCCGTTCACAAAGTAACCGCGATATAAACGCTTCACCTCGTTGATCGTTTACTGTATCATTAACATTACGGTTATGGACATATCTAGGGTTGTCCAAAATATTTTATTATTTAAAGATGTATTACATTATTTTTATTCAATAACAGAGGCCGAGTCAAGGTGCACAATCGTTTAATTTTTCAAATTTATGTTTGCTTTTGATTTAATAAATTATCATCATCGTAGGAGAAAAATATTGTAAGGGAATCTGCATGCCTGAAATATTTTCTTGAAGGTGTGTGAAGTTTGCCAACTAGCGGTGGTAAGTGGAAATTTGAGCCGTGGAAGAATAATTATGGATCGTGAAAAGAAAATATGAAAAAGCAGGATCACAAATAATTGATAATGCTGGAATGAATACATCTGTTTTTTCAAATCTTTCGATGCTTAGTTAAATTAAACCCTTTATTACACATCCGTTTTTCGACAGTTAACAACCCTATGAAGTATCCTCGATTTTCATTGGACAGCCGAGTGGACAACAAACACAGTAGGATTAAATATATTCATTTGTTATAACCGTATAGGTGCTTATAGTGTTGCCCGTTATGATTTAGTTTTAGCCTTATTATTCGTCATCAACCTATTATTCGCCATAATTACATATTGTGTTATTGTGAAGATAAAATTTGATGTTATAGACCCTTAAATTATGAATAGGCCTAATCAAACGGAGAAGAATCACCTTTCTAGAGAATATATTGTCTTAAAGTAACTTTTTGTGATGCAATACAATTGTCTCCGTCCTGCGGGTGTCCTACGATGTTGCTAAGTAAAGTAAGAAGTTATTACCCATTTTGAAATAAAACTACGTTTACGGAATCTATCGCGTTTACTTGATTTTACTACTATCCCGACGTTTCGAATACTTTACAGCATTCATGATCACGGGTGGACTTAGATTAGACGTCCAAGGCTGAAATGTTATTTCAGGAAATAACATATCAGCCTTGGACGTCTATCATCATCATATAACATTCGCGTAAATATCAGAAAGTATCAGAAAGTATTAAGTTATTGTATCATTCATGGTAGGATTGAGAACTAATTGAGAGTACTCATTTGTCATTGGGCCCGAGCGGGTTGGTACCACCATCGTCTACATGTCTGATGAAGCACCTTAGTGTGTTTTGGTTGTAGTTGAAGATAACTACATATATATTTATTTAGTTCCCATCAGCGACAAGGGGAGTATCTGCTATGTAGTATTTAGTGTTTTTGAGTCCTATGGCGATGGTTAACCCTAAAATAAAAATTGAGTTTCATACAAGCGAGTGAAAGCGCCCTTCTTTATTATTCTTCTTCTCTTTATTTTTATCGCTTAAGTGGTTTTTTGATGGTATTATTTGATCACAAGGTGAACAGTATACTTATTAGCCACCGTTGTAGCATAAACATATCAAGCAATGAAATAGGAGAGATTGACTATTTTGAATATCTTCTACGTTAGTGAAAACGCCAAATCCCTGCTTTTATCATCTGTATTTTATGAGACAACTTATGAACAAGTCTTAGGACTTGGAACCTCGCGACATATAGTTCTAAAGCTACTGAAGTCATAGTACAACAAGACACAAAAGTGCCGTTAGATAACTTCGTTAAACCGAAGTTTATCGAATCGTTAAAGAATAGATGTAAAGGGAATTATTTCCTGTATAATCCACATATACTATTTTGGCATCAGAATGTTCTTAAGTGGTGGAAAAGTTAGTTCAATAACGTACACTGATCAGATGGGTTATCAAACAGTTTTCATCATTTTCATTTTCATCTTCCATAGTTCAATCATATCGCTACGTCTGTAACTTTGTTAATACGGGTCTATGGTCGGCATGGTCTACTCGACTTTTGGATCACCTATGGAAGTAAATATGGGAGGAAATGCTGGAAGCTGGTATTAGATTTATGACAACAATCTGCGCCACAACAATTTTTCCTTTGGTTTTACAAAGCTAATGGAACGTTTGATTCTTGTCATACTGTTACTTGTAAGATTGTGTCGGTAAATCGTAAAATAATTAAATATTTGATTATAAAAAGTACATTAAACTTTGTAGTTAATAAAAATAACTTTACGACTGATCTTTTATGGTTAAAAAGTTAACACAGTATGGGTTTAGATGTTAATAGGTGATGCACAAAGGTTCATTACAGCGACAAGTATTATATTATTCAATGTAATAAGCCGGATGTCTTGATTATAATTATGAGAAAACAAAATTTATTACAAGGAACTAAAATCTGTTTAAGAAATAATTACTGTCGTGTCCAATAAAAAAGTAATTGCTCCCAGTTCTCTTTTTAAAACAATCAAAGGCCACAAAACATTTGTCACAAATATTTGTGTGAGAATAATATACATAATAAGCGGTGATTGTCTAGTGATCAAGATCAAGATCAGGGACTGCAAAGACAATGGTATCGAGTTCAATCCCCAGTCCGAGGCAATTACCTTTGTCTTTTCGAGGTCATTCGAAAATTATATTATGTGTATTTTGGTTTAAAAATTATCACAGCTTGGTGAACGAAAATATAGTGAAGAAACCTGCAAGCCCAAAAGATTTCTTTCGACTACTTGCGGAGTCTGCCAACCCACACTGGATCAGTGTGATGGACTATCTCTCACTCGAAGAGGAGACCCGTGCCCAATAGGACAGTAATGGGTCAAAAATGTAATAAACTCTATAATCTATCAACACGCCATTTTCCTTGCGGGGTAGGCAGAGAGAACAACTCTATAATGGTGTATTTATAATGACTTCTTAATTTTATATATTATTTATTTATGATGATAGAGTAAAGAGTAAAACACGAATCAACCAATAGTTTGAAGCATTTGGAACGAATTTCTAGATGTCAAAGGTTTAAATCCCATCCGTAGTAATCGTTTTCTAAATCTATAATAATTTATTTATCTATTGACATAAACGATGAAAAATCACTTGTAATATATTTCTGTTAAACAATGTAGAGGCAGCTCTTCGTATGCAATATATTCCTACACACAAATCCCCTTGTGACTATAGCATTATGTTAATAGAGCCACGTCAGCCACGTGTCTCGGGCATCGAACGGCCTTGTTCGCGCTCGAGCGTGCGAGCAGTTAATTCTACTGACTCTACGTCACACGGCGCGTACTCTAACTGTACCCCGCGTGCTGATAAACGTATCGTTTCAACACTGCGAAACTCTATATTATGTACTAATGGGATTTTTTAAGCACTACAATAATTCTTTTTAACTATGAAATTATTAATATGATTGAAACAATATTATTTTCGAATGCATTTTAGAAATCAATCCAGTATCGATTATCTGTACCACTGACAGTAATGAGTTTTCAACAAAATACATGATTTTATCCTATATCTCTATGAAGGGTTCTTAATTTTTAATAACGTATTGGCATTTAGGATTGTCATGTCAAATAGTGGTGGTTTCATATTTATTATGACAAGCGGCGGCAGACGAACCCACCTGATGTTAAGTGTTACCAATTAACATCAGGTGGTAATACCAAAAGTAAGAATAGATAGATTTTTCCATTAAAATACGTGAACCTTATAACGGCTGTTTGTACCAGACCAAGAAAACAAATTTAACATATAGTTTATTCCAGATATCTTTAATATACAAGAAGTTTGTGCAAAATTTAGATTATACCTCTGGTGTACGATATAGTAGCATCGCTACTATATCGTACACTAAAATAAAAAATTCAAAAAATAAATAACTCGTATTAAAATATTATTAAAATTATTATTATTATTAAAATTAAAATATTATTAAAATATTTAATACGAGTTTTTAAATTTAATCAAAAGCTAACAAAAGTAGATTTACCAAAATTACTTTAATAGTTTTTGCGTGATGCGCGAACAAAAAATATTTCTGTTATATCTATCGTATGTATAGATAACAAAAAAAATAGTTCAAAGCCGCCTGAAAAGGCTAGTACAAATATTTTTTCCAAATATGCTTAATGTATAGACACACCTCAGTTATAGTTTTATAATACTAAAGATAAAAAATATAAACGTAAGGCCACTGACCAAAGGCTGCGCGGAGAGGCCGGTCGGACGCCATCGTCCGAAACTGCGTACCGTTACACACGGGATAAGGACCTATTGTTACGTCATTTTTATTAAATATCTCCACTTTTATTAACTATCATATATGTGTTTAGAATCAGTTAATGTGTGAACCTACTATTAGTTTTAAAACTCGCGTTAATCCCTGTATTGTGAAAGACCGTCTATAGGCAACGGTAACCACTTACCACCAGGTGGTACGTGTGTTTGTTTGCACACTATGTAGCATAAAAAAGGTTTAGAACATACAAATACAGACAATAAGGATATCTCGTGCAAATCTGTATATTTATAGCTGGAGGCTTTACGAATTGCTAGTTACAATAATCATTATAATGTAACATTCATGCTACCAAAGAAAAAAATATAAAAATAATCTAAGATTAAATAAATGATGAAAACATAATTAAAACGCCACAGAGTGACTTATTTATACAGCAATGACAAAATTCTGAATTCCACGCGAACGAAATCACAGGCAGAATCTAGTATAAATATAATACCGAAGAAGCTTTAACAAAGATTATGGTGGAATCTGAGAGCTTACGATATAACTGGCTTTTTATTCCACAACCTTCCAGACTCGCTCTCAATGAAATGTGGGTCAAGTTTATTGACAAATCAGGACGTTGCCCGTGCTCTATCTTTCTCTCTCAACTAGTGTTGTCCCTGTCACAGGCTCTACTCGTTACAAGATTCGGAGGCTCTAGTTGGAATTATCGTTTTTAGATACATAAATAACAGTTGATTTTTGATATGGATCTCAGTAGGAAAAAGAATATTTCATGTCAACTGTGATAATCTCGAGGTAGTTCGACTCAAAGTTTCAGATTCATTTAATTGTTGCAAAATAATGTAATTAACGATTACTTTAAATGCCAAGAAGGCGTGGTAAATTGTATATCTATCATATCATTTGTAAATCGCGATACAAAAATCAATTCTTCTATTGTATATTCTAAAGCGAATATACATTACATAGCTGTAAAATACAGTACAATTTACAGATAAAACGCAAAATTCTTCACAAAGTTTGACTGCTATTCTCTGACAACTGTACAATACTCGTGATTATACTCTAATGTTAGCCAAGAATTTAATTATTTGAAACAACGGTAGCTGTCATAAATTTGGCGAAGATGCTTCGTAATTCCTGCAACAGGTCTTTAGTTACGACGTTCGTGCTTCATATTATATGCGCTCTCTAATGGTAAGTCAATGGTATCGTTTATTTAATATATTATAATGTAACAACTTATGTCCAAGTGATCATCTGCGTGGATTACTGGACGCAGCGCTCGTCCGTCCGTCATTAAAATAAAAAAAAATATTACAACCCACCCAATTTTTTTATTAATATAATATAATTTGCCAAAAATTATCGCTTGCGCTAGCAAAAAAAAATAGCGGCATTATAAAACAGCGCCATCTTACGATAAAGTTCTTTTCTGAATCCGTAATTTTAATACTATAACAGTTGCTAAGGAACAAGAAAAGTTAGGTTTAGTTAGTGTTAAATTTATTTCAATTTCTTTCAACAACTTTTGCGTGATTAAATCATTTAATACTAATAACGTAGCAGGTCTGGTTATTTCTTCGATTATTTCTTTTAAACCACGCAAAGGGTTTTGAAATTATTTCCATTGTATTGTTTTTTAGATCTGTTTAGGGAAAATGACGTTCCGTATAGAAATCGTTTAATTGAAGTCTTTTAAATCAGACACATTTAATGTTTCTAAAACAATTATTCAAAACAAACAAGTCGAAAGTAAGGGCGGATCCATTCATATTTATATCAGCGCTTATTAACTCAACTATACCTAGAGTACTATCAAGCCTATGTTCACCATTTCATTTCACGGAACTAGCTAAACTAGCTAAAATTTCTCATACTCAGAGTGAAAATCCGTACCCAACAGTGGGGCAGCATTAGGCAGAGAAAAAAATACACTCACAAACATAATTTAAAAAAACTATTCTCTATTATCCCTAATTCAAGTTAAAAAAAACAGGCTTTATACAAAATAATGCCTCATAATAAACGTTTACTTCTATATAATAATAAGATAGAGACCTTATTATCAAAGAAAAAAAAAGTCTCTAATCCTTCAACCACCCATTAACCTAGTGAGGGATGTGCGGCGTCAAGTTACTTTACGTCACATCCGACCTCTTATTGAAACTATATCCGGTTCCGGATTTAGGGGTCCGAGTAAATAAAGGGTTGTTTGCTATCAAATTGTTAAGGACGTAATGACGGGGTCCACATCCATGGGACCCTTGTGTTTTTTGTCAATATTTTTATAATGGATTAAAGTATTCATCGTTAATATTTTTTTCATGAAACAACCTATTTGTCGGTAAAAAATTGTTGCTAGGAGACTATGGTTATTACTGAATAAGAAATAAGTAAAAAACACGATAACGTGTAGAATGTACCCAGTAGAATGTACGCAGTAGTGCGCCCGTCCCTCAATAGAAAGAATGTGAAGCAAAAAAAAAATTTGGGCCCTACGCATATAAAATTAAAACTTCATGGTGGGAACAATTTTCACGGATTGTCAGAAAGTTATGAGTTGTAATCTATAAGTGCTTAGAATTAAGTAAGTATAAATTTTAGTAAAAATTAAAGTTACATTTCTAAAAAATATCAGCAGAACTCGTTGATGTCTAATACGTTTAATTATATCAGTTCTTTAACTGGAGGATTTTTAAAGGGCTTTGTAAGACAGCGAAAAAAGAAAAAGCTTGAAAAACAAAACGGTAACTAAGATAGTGGATAACTTTATGATCTACTTAACCATTACTAATTGCACTACTACAGCTCTACTATGAACATACAACACTAATCTAACTAGAGAAGGATGTGGTATAAATACGTAGAGTCATAAAATTATCTCTTTTCTTCCAAATTTAAATATTACATTATATGAAACTACAAAACAGTGATTTTCTGGTATCAAAACCAAGGACTGCAAAGACAGTGGCATTGAGTTTGACCACCAGTCAGATCAGGACCTCAGAAGATAAACAGTTTAGATTTTTCGCAATTCACTTAGGTATGTTTGTATTTTTTATAAATATGACACTGCTCGAGGAAGGAAAACATCATGAGAAACCTGAAAAAGCGATTTTATCAACAGTTTATGATGTGTTTCCCTCTCACTCTTAAAGGAGACTTCTGCCCACAAGTGGGGCAGTAATGAATTATAAAAAAAAATGTATTGATACAACATTCTATTATGAAATATTCCCAAACAAAAGCCCAAAATTTTTTTGGCTTTTTTCACAACATATGCATAACAATAAGGTTTTTGAAACACATATGGAGGCTTTCTCGTGCGTGTTGCTTTCTCCCGCGCTGTGTACTGACAGATGTCCCGCGAACCCTTCAATCAGTCAATATTTGAATCGTCAGGTAACATGTGCGTTGTGGGAATTTTTGTAAGATGCGCTCTGGTGTAATCTTTGGTCGCATCTCTTTGGGACAAAGGCTCTGTTTTACGCACAGGTGTTTATAGTAAAAGTATTGCTATGACTTCTCTTAAATAATTTGAAAAAAAAAACCCTTTTATATTCTGGGAAGTAAATTTCTTTAAAATAAATGAACTATATTTTGTTATTTTTTTTATTGCTCAGCATAGCAGATGAACCACGATCCCACCGATGGTAAATGGTAAACGCCACTCATGAACTCAACAATAATAAATATACTACCTGCTGCTGCTCACTATTTCATTTCTTGGATGGAAAAATTCACCAAATTCCATTCAGGAGACGATGGTACCAACCCACTGGGGCCCGATAACAAATAATACGCCCAGTTGGTACATAGCCCATCGGTATTGGAATGAGTGATAATTTGATCTTATTGTGTGAGAAATTAGAGGTATCGATTTAAATTCGCAGTCCCGACACTACTGCTTATTAAAATGATACCTGTTGGATTATATGATCCTTTATATTAATTATTAAGGCATTTATATACTTCATATTATTAAAAATATTATTATGTTACCACTTTTTTTGTCAATCTGGGAAAAAGAATACCCAACCACAAACCTATCCCTACCTAAATGGTGGTGCGATTTTTCTTCCTGTGTCGGCAGAATACTGTTTAACACCACTTGGGACGCAACTATAATTTAGTGATCATTGGTACAAATAGAGATAACATAACATATATTCATTTTACACTTAAGACTCTACTTATTAGATTCTATAACGAAGATACGTAGATACCTTTCAATTGGGTCATAGGAACATGTTCTAGTCTGGTCTCCACAAAGAAGCACACGGACCGGTCTACGAGAGAGGGGCTTTCTCTCTTAGACGACTATACTGTAGCTAGTTATAAATGTAGAACTGTCATTATATAGCTTGGATCTCGTAGTTTATCTACATAAAATAACTTTTATTCGTAAACAAATATTAATCAGTAGAGAGCCCTTTGGTTCCCGTCTATACGTCTACTAATTTCTTTACTCCTGAAACGCCGTAGCGTGATCTAAGACAGCGTTAATTTTTTGTCAGATTTTCTACGTTTTGGATTGGGTGATAACTTTATGATTTCAGTTTTTAGCACGTTTTTTGAGTAAATATCTTATGAAAAAACTGTTTTGTAAAAATAGTTTTATTTCTTAACTAATGTCTTATTCGCGTAATATATCTGAATCTATCTAGATATTTTTAATATATATTTTTTGCATTTGGCATGCTCAGCTACTTTTAAAGTACAAATTATTTGTGAACGAAGAAAAAAAGAATTTTAGTGTGAGCGGGAATCAAACCCGCGTCCCTTCCAATCCGGGGAAGTGCTCTAAACCACTGAGCTACTGCACCCACCTTTCAGTCATTCCAATCTCCTCATCACATTTGTCTTTTACGACCAACGCCATCTATCGGAATGCATTTACATGCATTAATCCAATATAGTAAGTTTAATTTTGCAATTAAATTTCATACTATTTGATGGCGCGATTTTTTAAACATTTTTATTCTATATTTTTTAGCATTTGTCATGCTCAGCTACTTTTAAAGTACAAATTATTTGTGAAAGAGGAAAAATATACGAGATATTGTCCACGAGTTCTTCTGCGTGGGTCGAGAATTTGGGCAGTATAAGTGATCACTCAATGACACATTCATTATTATCTCTATGCAAAAATAGCTACCACAGGAAGCTAATATTATTTCAGTATAAAAATATCGTGATATACTATATTAACATATAAGATATTAACATAATTATAGGATATCCATGTTCTTAATTTCTATAGTGCTAATTTTGCTCGAATCTTTTCAGCAATCTTTGCGTGATTGAATAAAAAATATCCAGACATACAAACTTTCACATTATTTAGTAGAAAAGTTGCAGTTTATTATAGCTAAGTATCATTTGCAAATTAAACCCTAATTATTAATTAGGGTTCAATATTATTTTTTATAATTATTATTTCTATATTTGCAAAAATCATGTTGTTATTGTGTAATAAGGTAATAACCAAATAGCTACTAACCGATCGTACAGATATGATGGCCAAGTACTAATATGCTCAATTATATTACTGTTCTCTTAAATTATACTCGTATATTTGATTAATTGCTACGGTCTTCTAAAAAGATCTGATGAAGGGCTGTGTATGGTATCTCTGAAGGGCTCATTGGTCATAATTTTATATAAAACAATGTAACAGGATCAGCTGTTTCGCGTACGCTTTCACCAGTGGCCAATGTCCGCTCATCGTTAGCGATGCGGCGCGCGTCGCGTGCTCTCTGTAAACTCTAGGTAGAGTCACTATGTAGAGTATTTCTATGCACAAAAGTAATGTGTCTATTTGTGTGGCTAGGTTATGTATTCGGAGCGTAACATTTTTTGTATGTATGTATACCGATTTCTCAGATGTTTATGGGCGGATTTGGGGCATCTTTATTTAGGTGGGCATAGAAATATTGTGATTGGTTTTTAGAGGCTATTGATGTGAAACATCTAATGCGGAGGGAGGTAAAATCGGCTGTTAGCGTGGCGGCGCTTTTATTGTAGGTACTTGTCCCGTTAAAATTATGTGAGTTAAATTTGACACACTTCCCGGTTTCCGATTGAGCTGAAATTTGGCACGCGTATGTATATCGCGTGACAATGCAATATTATGATGACATGGAGCTGATCTGATGATGGAGCTGGAAGGTGGACATAGGAACTCTGTAATGAAATGACGCAACCCCATCGAGTTTGGAATCGTTTGACTCGTCTTGACGAGTACTTTGTCTTTAGATGGTATCCAGGGTCTGCTGATGGAGCTAGAAGGTGACCATAGGAACTCCGTTATAAAATGGCATAACTCCATTGAGCTTGGGCTTGCACGATTTGTCTTGACGAGTACTTTGTCTCTAGATGGTATCCAAGGTCTGATGATGGAGCTGGAAGGTGGCCACAGTAACTCTGTAATGAAACATTGCGTTGTTTCGTCCCTATCGAGTTTATACTCGTTTGATTCGTCTTGAGGAGTACTTCGTCAAGTTATTATCATTTTATTTCTACAATATAATTTCGATGTTTCACATCTGGTAGATGTCCCACGACGTCTAGTTTTTTTTTTATATTATATTATTTATTACTTACGTTGGCAGATGAACCACTGTCTGGTGGTAAGTAGTGGCCACATGGTCTCAATACCACGTGCATAAATAAATCAAAGCTTTCCTTAAAGTCTAACACTGCACTTAGAAGAATAGGATTTAGGATTGGCTAAGTTTGCGTACAACAGATAAGATGTCTAAAAACTAACTTTATATTTTTGAGTATTATCATTGATAAATTACCTTTACTTTTTAATTTGATAATTATCAAGCTAAGGTAATAAATTAATAAAATTTTCACTAAATAATAAACATGTTTTTTTACCAGGAATTAACAGTAATATTATGTTTATTGTATCAATCACGCGAAAAATTGTCTTTGTCACGTTGAAGAGTGAACAATTTGTATAAAAATATTATCAATTCTATTATTTATATTATATCCATCCATCAGCCTATTAGAGTCCACTGCTGGACATAGGCCATTACATATTATTTACATTATATACCTAGTAGAAAAGTAGAATTAGTTTATTTTTCAAGTTTATTTTTTTAATATATTAAAAAATATATATAAAAACACATCGATAATTATATTATTTCTTTTTGATTAAATGTTTTGATAATTATCGGGGTGAATATCAAATATTTATTTTCACCCGATATTTATTAGTAGATTCTGCCCGCGACTAAAAGTAGGAGATTGGTATGATCGAAAGATCTGTACTATAGCTCAGTGGCTTAGAACACTTCCCTGGATTGGAAGAGATGCGGGTTCGGTTCCCGCTCGTACAAAAAATCTCTTTTTCCTTATTCACAAATAATTTGTACCTTAAAAAGTGGCGTAGCATGTCAAATGCTAAAAAATACAGATCAAAAATTATACTGCATAAGTGTACTCTCTACTCCCTTACTTTCTTAGTCCGATGGGACAGCGTTCTGACATGACCAGAGAGAGATCGGATGCAGGACCAACGGCTGCAAGCTAGTAGCTAGTCACGGGATTCGAACCCCATACCTCATTATTTGTAGTCACACTTCCGCTAAACCATCGAGACATTATATAACTCTGTGACTAACGCTTTGTAGTCTCTCTCCTTAGTCTAGTAATAATTATAGGCAGCACGACCTTCTGTTCCTTACTCACGCAGCCTTCTAACGATATTCAAATAAATCTTTCGAAACGTCTTCAAAGAAATGAATCACAGATAGTCCCAATGCTACACAAATACCAAAATGTCTATGGATTATCCAGTGTTTGCTAAACATTGAAGATCTGTGCATAATTTCAGTTATTCTCGGAAAGTTTTTGTGATAATTGATCTTCAAGAATATATGTTGTAATAGTAGTTGCTTCATTTTAAAACCCATTTCATGAGCGGAATGATGAGCTGCACAAAAATGAGTCTTGAACAATATCAGTACTAGAACGTGATGCTATATTATTTTATTGGTTGTAGCATATACCAGCCGTTGCCCGATTAAAAAAAAAACTTTTACTAATAGAAACGTTCTGAACACTATAAATAGTTAGGTAATTGATAATAAACTGTAAAAATTACGTTATTGTATTACGGGACTTTTTTTTTAATTTACAGGGATATCGGATATATACTGGACAATGATTTTTAGTATCCGCAAAACTTTCCGACTTTTGATATATTTTAACCCCTTTAATTATAATTTTTGAATTTCAACTCTGCACAGTACAGCTTTTTTTTGTTATGGCGGGAAAAAAATGTACCTAACCACACACCCTATCATTGGGGGCAATAAACAGAGTAGTGTGGAGCCCTCATCCACTACATCGTCTCTCTGCCTGTGTTGGCGGGCCACTGAAACTATGTTACATTCCTTCAGTGGTCCGCGCAGGATACCTACTAGTTCAAAAGAGTTTAATATTCACTTTTATTGTTTAAAAAACCATACCAACATGAATAATATAAATATTGTTGCCAACATAAATTAGAAAATTCGGTCATTGAATTTAAGTGAGTTTGTGACCTCTTTTTAATGGAATGAATAGATTGGGTACGTTAGTTTTTTGTGTTTCGGCCTTGAAACAATGACAATATAGCAGGTTTAATGACCCCGTACATATATGCATAAGCTTATCTGAATTTCATTCATATTTCAAGTATAGTATGCCTATTTTTACTTGTCTATTTTTAGCAGTAATAACCTTTTTGAAATAAAACTAAGTTTACGGAATCTATCGCATTTACTGGACTTAGATGGTAGACCACACGTGATCATGAATGCTGTAAAGTGTAAAGTATTTGAAACGTCGGGATAGTAGAAAATCAAGTAAACGCGATAAATCTACGGATCTACGGAATCCCGTAAACGTAGTTTTATTTCAAAATGTGTAAAATTCGCGTAAATATCAGAAAGTAGTATTAACCGTCATTCCTCATTAGGTAAGCGGATTATACATATCCACATTTCATCTATCTAACATTTAATCTTACCTAATTTGAAACAAGTCTGTAATCTGTACTGCTATTGAGAATTTAAAAAAAAACATGTCAATAAATACTTTTTTCAGTAACGAGGCCGTATACGTAATACATGTAACTACAAAAATAAAAATAAAACATGTTGTTGACGACATATTCGTTCTAAACTGTCAACGAATACAAAAATAGTCTTAGACGCACCTTGGAAAATTCCTAAACAACGTAAAAACTTTCCAAACGAGACTTACACTTGACATTAAGAAGCTGGCATGGTCATTGGCAAACCACGCTCATCTCGTGCGAGTGAAAGTTGCTTCCCCGCAAATATGTGTCATTGTAGCGCCATGTTGCTTAGATTGTGTTAGGTATGCGAGTAACGTATGACTTTAATATAGCAACAAGTATAAAATTTGCTTTTATAATTTGATTAAGACCTATAAGTATACCTAACAGTTGAATTTATAAACTTTTGGAAATAGTTATTATATTTGAATGAATACACTGCGAAAATATATTTAATTTAAATATGGTTAAACAAGCATCTAAAACCTCTTCAAATTTTTTTTTGTTTTTTAATATTAATATGTATATATTAATAAATAAAAAATCTTCAAATTTAATGAGATTACCTACTCACCTATATTTTAGTCTCTCTGTCTGTCAGTATGTCATTTTGTTGCGGCTAATCTCTGAAACAGCTGGACCGATTGAGGCGGGACTGGTTTTTCACTGATTGGCTGATTTTTAAGTATACGTAAATTATCCTAATTTAGGATTACTTCTATTTTGCAATATTAATTAGGGATCCCCGCAGAAAAAAATACTAAATTACACACCACCGGTGTTACGGGTAGTAGCTACATTTTTATAAAAAGAAAGGTATGCTGTAACCAACCACCGAAGTAACATGGTTCCAGTGGCCCGCCAATAAAGGCGGAGAGACGGCACACGGCGGGTTTCTTTAGTGGGTGAGGGCCCCACACTACCCTATTCGTTGCCCCGAAAGACGGGGTGTGCGGTTAGGAACATTTTTTTCCGCCTTAACAAACAAAAAAAGAAAAGGTATGCTGTAACCACATTTAAATATATTACTCCACAGGAGAGCAATATTTATGTATGTAACATTTATAAATACAAATGATAATTCTTTGGTAGATAGTACCAGTATATCATAGCATCAAAGAGATTATATACTTAAAAACACTACGTAAGAAGCAAAAACTAAAACTCATAATCATTGACTGGATTTCAGAGAACCGACATATCTCATTGTCAGTGTTAGCTAAGAACCGACATCACAGAATGAGTACAATACCGCATCACCAATTTATTATAAAATAAATGTTGCCATTCGACAAATAAAAATTGATTACAATGGCGTCCAACACTATATATACATACATTGATAAATTCCGCGTTGCGTACTATATTACGCAGGTGGCATACTGCATAGATACAGACCTACCAGGCCTAATGTTCGATTCCCACACGCGCATTGCACGATACACAAATTGTTCTCAGTCGCGGGTTACTTTGTTAATTGTACATTTGTAAAATTATGTGGGAGGGATTATCCCCTAATGTGGTGTCTTCGTCATTTTATTAAAAAATCTTCGAAGTCGTTGCCACAAACTAGTTTTATGATATAAATAAGACACTTGTGACTTATCATCAAATATATCAAAATCTCCCAATTAAGTTGTATAAATAATTATAACCTATGTACCAGGCTAACATAAACGCGAACAGATCATCTCTTTAGTGCAGCGTCAGTGAGTCAGTGAGGTGGGTCTGTGGGCGACGCGGAACAGACGCGTTATGTAGGTCAGGTTTTTTACGAAACATCCAACAGGTGACGTCATGCGAAATTGTTTAGATATAAAGGTGTTCTTTAAAGATATAATGTATTGTTTTAAAATTGTATTTAATTAACACTGATGGCACATAAATATATTATAACAAATTTCCCCCTTTTCGAATGTTGTGAACTCAATTCCTCACAGGGCTAATATTTTGCGTTCATTTATAAATGTCTAAGTGTAATTTGTGTCCAAAACTCATCTAGCTTAGCTATATAAAACATTTTGATTCAAAAAAATCTCTGCAATAATATTTTTTTTTAAATTAAAAACGCTTAATGATGTTCATATTTACATAAAATTATGCAAATAATTTCTATTTTACTACTTTTTTAAGCCGAATGTTTACTCTTTAAATACACACGCAAAATACACAAATCATCTGTTGTGTTGAATTGATGTGCGGGTCGCCTATTCGAAGATTAGGTCACTTAAAGTCTCAACAAACTTGTTGATACTTTTGGTGAGACGAGATGGCTCATGTATTGGTTATATAAGACACAAGTTATCCTTCAGAAGGGGAGAGCATAAAGACCATAAACCACCACACTGATCCAATATGGTGGACTTTCTAAACTGTCTATATTATTTCTCAGAGTAACCAGACAATTTTTTCTTTAGATAAATTTACCGTTTTTCTTGTGCTAAGAGGGTAATACTTGTTGTATACGATTGTTGCTAACTCCAAGGAAAGGGATAGGAAGTGGAGAAAAAGGATGATAGAGAGAAGAAAAGGTGGTGGGTAATAAGGATAATAGTGAGGGAACCAGGAGGGATTTGGGCTTCGCCTCTCTCACTCACCATTCCGAACAAACATTAGGAGCATCCATCTTTGCTTTACCATGATCATATCTACTTCCCCAATCAAGCCAGCCCGTTCATTCTGAGAAAACCAAGGCCATAGATACCACTTTAAAAACAAAATTCCGAAGTATTAGAACTGTATGCATTGCGAGTCTCTACCTTAATCTTGGGATGGAACTGGATACCACTGTCGTTGCAGTCCTTGGTCTTCAAATTTTTTTCAAGTCTATTTACAACGTATTTAATTTACATATCTACTTACATGTATGTTTTGGGGAGAAAACTTCCAGCGGAGTGTCAAATCCTTATCATGTTTATATTCACTTATTAGTCAATCAATCGCCTACAGTCTTTGCGCCTTCAACAATGTTCAAACGAATCTACCCAAGGGTTGAAAGCGGGATATAGATGGGACTAGAAAAAGAATAGAATTTACCACAGACGACTAGGGGGGTAAGCTCAAGGTTCTTATCTACATATATCCTATATTAATTACTGTACCCTATTTATTTCTACGTGTGATTTATTTCACCCTTATTAGCCTATATTATAACATTTCTACCCTAGTATAAATTCTTAAGAGTTGAAACTAAAACTTTTACCCGTACAATGTACAAGTTGCACAGTAAATCGAATGTAGGTCAATGATATTATTAACCCCAATAATGTAACTTAAACCCTTTCTCGGAATAGTTTTGCTAAAGTTGTATGAGATAATAGTTGGGTTTTATTAATTGTAATTTGATTAGTATAAATATGTTACGAATAGTGTAACGACCTCGTTTTGGACGTAATAGTAAACTATAACGATATAAATGCCTATTTTATTACATAAGCATAATTATCACAGTTAATTTGAGCAATAACAATGAGTTCAATTTATAACTATACTAGAAGGAAGTTAAGTTTAAAAAAATAAATTGCCTAAATTAATTTTAATAAACTTTTTTTATTGATTTTTTAATAACTAAACTTCCTTGCTTTTGTAGTTTAGATGATAAATATAATTTTATTGTATTTAATGAAATTATAATTATCGTATTTTATATATTATTAAGACAAAGAATTGGTGTATTATTGGTGTCACCACTAGCGTGTACGGTTAAAACTGTAAAATGAACCAGTCAGGTGACCTTCGGGCTATCAGTCGAAAATTGAACTCGTTCCGACTAACGCACGCCGGAAAATACACATTTTCCGATTACGTTATATGGATGTAGGTATGTTATTGTACAAATGTCTGTCTATATATTTATAATGGAAGAAAAAAACTAAGAAATAATTCATGCGGTTAGTAAATAGCACGGTAGTTAGTAAAAAATATAAGAAAAAAAGAAAAAAAATCAGGAAAAGATGTGATTGGCATAATTAAATAGAAATAATGAATAAAATAAACAATATAATCTTTCTAATATTTAGAGTGGGGAGGGGAGATCGGAAAGATTATAATGGTTATTGTTATTGTTTAAAAAAAACGAGAAAAATGAAAAAATAAAAATAACTGTCGTCCGAAGTAAATCCACTGTGTGATACACAAATCGTCACTTTCACGTCACAAACAAATGCCAATTACAAACATTTCCCGAACACAACCTCCTTGTATTAAAATGTTGTGCTTTTTTTTCTCTTTTTTTTTGGTAACGTACACTGTATTGATATAATTGGTCTCCGTAGATTGGTCACTGTGTGGTAATAGTTGTTAGTCGGCACTGCACTTCACTGTCAAGGCGGCGCGGGACGAGCGCCGGGCGCACATGTAGCGGACAGACTGACTGCGCAAGCGCACCCCACTCACTTCCCACCAAAAATTTTCTACCACCGGGCGGCAGGGCGGGCGAACCGCGGCCCGCTACGAGCGTAGCCTCGCTTGTAGAACGGAACGTTAACTCCACTGAACATTCGCTAATTAGTTATGATTCATTATGTTAATATCGTGATGTTGTGATTACCGTATGATACTCGGTGTGTGGCCATCGTGTTTTATGTACAGCTTTAGATGTTTTATAACCGGAGTAAAACCGTTTGTTTTATGTAAATAATTTGCAAGAAGAGTACAGATTAATTTATTAACTAAAGATACTTTAAACGAATAGGCTTTTCGTATTGATTGAATCGTAATCCCAAAAATTATCTTTTCTTATCAACACTTTATCATAATATCAAGTGCTTAAGCGCTTAATATGTAAAGATGTTTACCAAAAAATGTAATTTAAAAATAGAAAAAAGTGACTGAGAGTGGGAATTATATCCACGTTGTAGTTGAAATCCACTTCAAACACTATAGGCACTATATTACTACTATACTAAAAATAATATTGCTATTGTTTAAAAACAAGGCTTTGCGTTACACTAGTACCTATTGTTTCTAATGCTTTTTTTTATTTTTACTTCTAGTGTTTTAATTTAGTACTAATGTTAACACTTTATTTCAAAAAAAATTGTATCAGTAACATTATTGAATAGAACTAGGTCTCTTGATAAATTATTACAGGATATTGCATCGGATACATGCAACACCAGTGTTATTGTATTTTTTGCACTGAAAAGGAAATATACCGCCAATTTGTTATATATTAAGCATATGCATGTGTACTTGAATTATGTTAGAGTATTAGCCAATATGTATTTACTTAGTCGAATATATATTCGATTATATGAGTTTAGATGACAGACAACAGTTTTTAGGAGGTTGAACCTCCTAAAAACTGTTAGTTTGTTATTAATGTTAAAAATAATAAGAACCCATAATATTTGCTATTCTATTAGAAATTATATAAATATTTTATGTAATCGGATAATTATTAACCTTAATTCAATTGATAAAAAATAAAAGCGGCGCATTTCTCCGAAAGTTGGTCGCGCCTGTCCATTGCTATCTCCATTGCGTACACGCACACACCCACATAAACACGACTTTCACGCTCACATGCACACAATGACAGGCCTACAGACCTACAAACGTTAATTTCACTTTACTTGACTCTTATTTACATAGAGACAAGCATGATATTCGTTAATTGTAAACGTAAGGTTTATTTTGCAAATAAGCTGCTAAGTAGGACACCAATGGTTTTCTTTATAGGTGTTACTACCGACCCTCACAAGGTCCTCGTTATGTTAAGGTCAGTGGACATTGGGCTTGGTCTAACAGAGGTGAATCATCTAATGTTAGTCAAAAAACTATAATGAAAATGTATATGTATATCGACGTTTTTCAAAATATTTACTCCTAAAATTACCTACCTTTTATTTTTTTTTGGTAAGGCGGGAAAAAATGTTCCTAACCGCACACCCCGTCGTTAGTGGTGGCCCTCACCCACTAAAACCCCCGCCGTGTACCGTCTCTCCACCTTTATTGGCGGGCCACTGGAACCATATTACATACCTTCAGTGGTCCGCTGCGCCGGCGGCTTACCCGAAAGGGGTACCCTCAACTGAGCGACGCATCCGCACACGAAGCGTCGCACCTTCGCGGGAGGCCTTGCGGGTGGTGGACGCTCCCCGGTCAGCTAGTAAAATTACCTACCCTAAAATACCTAACCTTAATTAAGGTTTCCAAAATTTACACGACCCATTCGTCACTTTTGAAGAAAGTAACATGAAATTCAATATTAAACCTAAACAAAGAACAACAATTTATATATGTTTTGTAGGTTTGTTTGTATATTTGTTAGAGCATATCTCTGAAATTATTGAACAAAGTTTAAAGCGGTCTACACCGATAGGTAGAGCAAAATATAGGCTTATCTTTTATTTAAGTCGGATGTCAGGAAAAAAGTTATTCTCATTTAAAGGTCCATGCAGACAAAGTTGTGGGCGACAGTTAGTATTGCAATAAGCAGTAATAGACGGGAAAAACGGGTTTGAACCCAAATCTGAAGTCGAGAGCTTGCAAAGCACGTCTGTCTTTTCGGTGATATGTGTGGATTTGGTTACAAAATGTCATACATACACAGCTCGGTGAATGAAAATATCGTGAAGAAACCTGCATCGTGTGGAACCATAATTATTTATTGTATTCGGTAGCTGTACCTAAATCAAATGTTCATGTATTCAACTTTAGAAACTAAAGACTTTCATAAAAATATATATCATCAAAAAAGTTGAAATTGCGTGTCTGTAGTGTTGCGATGAAGATAATGCGAGCGGGCTTAAAACTCACGCCTTTTGGAATGCTGGTCTAAACATTCTGCCACGAAGCTGTCGCAGCATTCGCTCTACGCTACTAATATCAGTATATCATTGAAGATACTAAGAAAGTATGTTAGCGTCACCAGGCAACCTATATTCCAAATTTCAGCTTTCTAGTAAATTACATTGAATCTTATGTTCATTGTTTTTGGTGAGTTGATGTTAAACAAATTTTTAGGATAAACGAATTTATAGTCATTTCATATCATGACAGGAAAAAAATAATATTGTAGCAATTAATGTTGTTATTTTGGAGGAATCAAGGCTTTATCACTAAAATTTATGTTTTTTTCAGTACCAAGGAATAATGACAGATTATGTAAGACGCCCAAAGATAGTCGATGATAGCCGAAGCCATACGTACGTAGCCGATGTCGCCCGACCAACCTCCGACTACAATGACTGTCGGCTGGTAACGGGCGAGATTCACTATTAGTGATATACCGTTGCATGCGATTTAAATTTAATGAGTATTAAGGAGATGTTCTTATTCTTCTAAGGAGTTTATATTAAAAGATCTTCTCGTCCAATATTCCTCAGTGTCTGAAAACGAAGGTCGACGACCAGTGTGTGTTTCCAGTGATGACATATGGAACAGAGACGTGGTCTCTGAATGTTGGCCTTGTATCAAGGCTCAAAGTCGCTCAGCGAGCCATGGGGTGGGCTATGCTTGATATTTCACTACGTGATCAAATCCGTAATACGGAGATCCGTAGGAGAACGAGAATGACCGACATAGCCCGCCGGGTTGCCATGCTGAAGTGGCAATGGGCAGGCCACATCGCTCGACGAATCAACAACCGTTGGGGAAGAAAAGTTCTGGAGTGGCGATCACGTATCGGACGGCGCAGCGTAGGACAGCCCCCCACCAGATGGACCGACGATCGACGACGTCGGCACAGGATCGCTCGTTGTGGCTTTCTCTTCAGGAGGCCTATGTTCAGTGTCCCATAGTAAGCAGTTGCCATAACATATAGATGCTAGCAACACCAGAGGTATCACTTGCGTGTTGCTGTTCGTTTTCATATGGTGAGTAAAAGTGCCGGAAGCCCAAACCCCATCCTTACCTCTGTCCTATTATCTTCTCAGTCCACCTGTTTTTCATCTTTACTTTCCACCTTAATACAAGTGTCACCACCCTAATCTTTCCCACGGGTGTCGTATGAGGCGACTAAGGGAAGTAAGCAATTATCATCCATTGCATGACTGGTGGTAGGGCTGTGTACTACTTCCCAGTAGTACTTAGCCTCCCTTGCTATCGGGCCCGAACGGTTTGGTACCACCATCTCCTGTGCGACCGGTCATGAAGCACGTCAGTGTGTTTTGGGTGTAGTAGAAGATAGCCGTTTATTCTTTCATTTTATATCTGAGAAATGAAATGGTGCGCAGTGGCTTGGCAATACTCTCGGTATAGTTGAGTTCATAGTGACGACACTTACCATCAGGTGGGCTGTGGCTCGTCTGCCACTATATGCAATAAAAAAAAACCAAACAGAGCTCGCAAATGCTGATAGATATTCATACTAAAAGAAGATTGGTGCTTGAAACCCGGCTTGAAGTGATTGATCTTAAAATGATTTTTTTTTTAGTTGTAATATATAATGTTGTGACTCATCAAACTCATCAACTAAATTTTATCGAAATAAATCGTTCAAAATATTTGATTGCGGTGACTAAGGAGGTCAATAAATAACAGTAAAAGTACACTGAATCTTATTTTTGTGATTCTTATTTTGAATGTAATCACTCGCAGGTGTTCAATGAGAAAACGATAAAGTGTACGTTTGTAACAGTAATTCTAAGACCCTTGAAATTGCCTAAGTTATGATACTGGACTGGCTAGCTGATGATGCTTTGGCAGAAGATCATTCTGTACGTTTAATTTAAGTTAAGAGTTCGTTTGGTTTGTTTTTGTCGAGATACTCTTTTTAACCCACGATGTAAACGAAAATATTATAAATTTAACATATAAATCTGTATATCTGTCTGTAGTGTTATAGTTTTCAAACGGCTGAACGGATTATTATTTACTTTTTTTTGTTTGAAAGGTAACTTGATTGAGTGTGTTCATAACTGTTTAGCCATTTGTAGGCTGCCTTTTTTCACTTACTCAAAGTAGTGATTCCTGTTTGGGCTTATTAGAATGGTCTCAGTGAATAGCTTATAGATAGGGTTCTGATGATGGAATATAGAAGGGGTAAGAGAGTCGGGGGGGCCTTTAACCTTATAATTTATACTTGTAAGTGAGAGATGTCAGATCTAAGTTAACAAGTTACCAGCCCTTAATAAGTGTTATTAAAGTGCCGGGAACCACTGTTTAATGTACCTGCGCAAAGCATGGATGAGTTTAGATATTCACTATTAAATGTTACAATTGGTGACCCATCCCACCAAATTTAAGCAACTTCCATAAGAGTGACCTCTGATTTAGTTTCTCACTATAATAACATAGCATCACGCCTTTATTCCCCGAAAGGGTAGGCAGAGGTGTATTACTCACCCACGATTCACCAGCTATGTTTAAACATACATAGGACTTAAGTACTACGTAATAGGGGACGAGCCGACGGCAATACCGTCTACCGGACACATTTCCAAACTCAAGGTTGCCACTGAGAATTTTTCTTTTTACGAAAAAGCACAATAAGACTGCCGGGCTCGGGGATCGGGCCCGAGACCTTATGACCAGCAGTCGCACACACTACCACTGCACCACAGAGGCAGTTAAAGATAATATTTGAATTTATTTTACAGAATCTAAGATGACATAAAAATATTTTTATGTAATTAGATGGCATATTTGATCAAATTTATCTCAATTCTCGTACAAGAATGAAATATGTTCGGTCGTCGCCTTAACGTTTGGTAGCCTCCTTGTATTATGATAATTTTGTTCTTAATTACTGAATGGACCTGTTAGGACTTATTATATGTAAACGTACATTTTGTCCGAGATTTTGCGAATTCCGGTATTTAGAGTATGCAGAGATTATTTATACTAATCCACACACTGGTATCATCCTACATATAAATATATTATATATTAAATGTGAAAGTTTGTAGGTTTGATGTGTGGATGTTTGTACAAACAAAAACGCTTGAGCAGATTTGGGTGAAATTTGGCACAGCGAGTTTATTTTTTATTGGAATAATATAAAAGATAATTTTTGTTCAGGAAAAATGTTAGGTTTTTGTGGAATTATCGAAAATCCCTTTATACGTATGTGCTTGGTTTGGTAAAAGAATATTTATCTCGCTTTTATTTACTAATGGAAACATATAATAAATATTATGAAATGTAATAAAGTCCGTGTGGTGACGGACTAAGAATACAAGTATCACCACCCCATCCTTTCCCGCGGGTGTCGTACAAGGCGACGAAGGGAAGTAAGCAATTATCACCCATTGCATGGTAGGGCTGGGTACTAAGTGAGAGTACTCACTTGGTATCGGGCCCAAACAGATCACCTTCCCCTGTGTGACCGGTCACGAAGCACGTCAGTGCGTTTTGGTTGTAGCAGAAGATAGCCGTTAATTCTTTCATTTCATATAAATCTGTGAAATGAAATGGTGAGCAGCGGCTTGACAATACTCTCGGTAGACCACGGCTCGTCTGCAACCACCAGCAATAAAAAAAGAAAAAAATATATGCTCCCGTCTTAAAGGTTAAACTCTATGTTAAATAAATTATACCCTTAAATAGGCTAAGAAAACAAAAATATATTTTTAGTTCAACAGCTATATATGCAAAGATCAGCGCGTTCAACCAAACAAAAAACCACTAACTGTATTTTTTTGTACAGATTAATTAATTTGGTTTTTGCTAAGTGGCCAAGCTATTTTATGAGAATATTGTAAAAAAACTTGAATTCGAAATTCTGTTACCAGCTTGTAAAATCTAGCAACTCGCTGTAGGCTGGCGTGGCTGAACCCGTTTCAATCTAACATGTCAAAATTAGTTGAAACTAGTTCTTCCATAGTGGAACAGTAATAATTGCCAGTATCGTTTAATAATAATTCATCACAAATAGTTTACGGCTTCAGCCACCTGGCTCCTACAAAATAATGAAGATCGAATATTAGAGATTTGAGACAACATTAATCTGTAACTATGACATTTCGTCAAACTCAGAAAAATCATCATTATTTTGTGAGCGCACGATAATATTAAATGACATTTTTAATCCATTTTATGTGTACGGAATTTCTAATCTAGTTTATAATATCTATGGGTACAAGAAACGGATTATTTGGCGGCTGCAGCAATAGAAACACCAAGGACTACAAAGACACGAGCTACACAGGTTGACTGGTAACGAGTTTGACCTTAGGGACACGGCACACGTCTCTGACTCTTCAAAACTTTTCGAGAATATGTGTGTATTTGTTTCGAAATGTTCGTTGAAGGAAAATATCGTGAGGAAACCCGCATGCCTGAAAGATTTCTCGACGCCTTGTGAAGTCTGCCAATCCCAATGCGCCAGAGTGGTGGCGTATGGCCGGACTCCCTCTCACTTTGAGAGGAGACCATCAATGCCCAATAGCTGGACAATAATTGATATAAAAAAAACTAATTTATATCGCATTGTTTGTGATAACAAAGGATTCAATAAACTTCTGCAATTTTAAAAACTACAACTTTTTTATTGATTAATTAAAATTTTTATAAATTATATCTGAGTTCAACCAGCATAAAGTATGGTAATTACTTAATATTGGTCGTTAAGACAAATGTGATGAGGAAATTCGGTATTTCTAGAAATGGTACGATAGCTCAATGGATTAGAGCACTTCCCCGGAAAGGAAGGGACGCAGGTTCGATTCTCGCTCGTACTAAAATACTCTTTTTCCTTATTCACAAATTATAATTTGTACTTTAAGAGTAGCTGAGCATGTCAAGTGTTAAAATATACGTTAAAATGTATTGTAATTATATTTTTCACAACTTGATTAGATGAATTTCTTTAATAAAAAATATTAATTTGTATGTCCTTCACCTAAATGAAAGTAATAATCATATTAAAATCTGTTACATAGTTTAGAAGAATTAAGAGAGCATACAGACAGACCCGGGGCTACTTTGTTTTATATTAATAAGAGATGTACTAACAATCTGTATGACATTGGACTCAAACCGTTAGTCCAAAACGCGACGTGTTACCCGTCACGATTGCACAACCTCGCATCATCGCCCCTGCGCGGCGGTGGGGGGCGACCCACATCCCATAACGGTGTGCGATATCTAGGACGAGGAGCCTACTTTTTGCGAATAACCGAATTTTTGAGCAAAAAATATCGTAACTTGTCGGTACTTGTCGGTTTTCTCAGAAGAATGTTCATCGATTGCCGGTTCTGAGCCGGTTTTTGTTTTGCTTTTTTAAGAGATGATTATCAAAAGGTAAATGTTAGAGTTTTGATAAAAACAATAGCGTGACAACTTGAAGCATATAATTGTAAAATAAGGTTAAGAAGATTTGCAAATGCGTTGATAGACTAGTGGTAAAAATAAAGGCTGCAAAGGTATCGAATTCGATCCCTCAATCCCAGGTCCTAACCATACATAGCACACACATCTGCCTCTTCGAAAACTATGTGTTTTTCTTGGAAAATTATCACTGCTCGGTAAAGGTATTCAGCTAAATCACTATTTCATGTTTAAACTTAGACTACAATAATTAAAAATTATAATTACTTTATCTCTAAGGATCATTTTAATAAAAGTTACATATTCTTTGCAGTATTTCTTAGAACTTTTCTTAATGAAGATTTCAACGCGCTCGGCACGTTATATCTCAAAAAACCTCAGTTTTGATGATTCTTTTTTTAATAAGTTTCTTGGTTGGCAAAGAAGAAGTTTTCCAATCATTTATGTTGTGATATTAACAATTATAAACAAATTAAAAATAAAAACAGAATGCCTGCTCTTTGCTTCTATTTAGATGCTGGGTACTAGCATCCATAAGCTACGGTGACCATGTACCATTAGGCAGGTCTTATGCTCGTTTGTCACCTTTGTAGTATTAACAAATTACGTAGGATGTAGGCTACATTCTGCATGAGGGTTCCCGAAAGGGTAAGCTACCAGTGGACCACTGAAGTAATGTCGACTAATAAAGCCGAAGAGATGGTATATGGTTTATTTTTTATTGCTAATGATGGCAAACGAGCCACGGTCCACCAGATGGTGTCGTCACTCATCGACTCAACTATACCGAGAGTATAGTCAAGCCGCTGCTCACCATTTCATTTCTTAGATTTGAAAAGAATAAACGGTTATCTTCTACTACAGCCAAAACACACTGACGTGCTTCATGACCGGTCATACAGGAGATGGTGGTACCGACCCATTTGGGCCCGATAGCAAGGGAGTACTCTCACTTGATACCCAGCTCGACCGCCAATAATGCAATGGGTGATAATTGCTTGCTCTCCTTAGTCGACTTGTACGACACCTGTGGAAAAGGATGGGTTGGTGACACTTGTATTCTTAGTCCGTCACCACACGGACAAAAAGTCGGTAGGTTTTAGTGGTTAAGGGCCCCACACTAGACTGTTTACTCCTTCGCAAAAAAAAATTAAATAATAATAGCTGAAAGATGGATGGATGGACAAACACATCATTCAATCATCCTCTTTTTTATTTATATTTTTATATACTACAAGCATAGCAAGCAAGCATACAACCTGCAAGCTGTAAGCAGTTACCGTAGCCTATAGATGCTGGCAATACTAGAGATATCACTCATGCATTCAAACTTCCAGAGAAAGAGCGATGACAAACGATGATATTTAGGAGACGAGAAGGTAGGTAATTAAGACAATAGGGATCTTTCAGCCATTTTAATCTCCATACGATACATAATAGTATGTATACCTATCGCTGTTTCACGCTAAGCTTCTGTTAGGGCGTGGTTCCGGTCGGGTCGGTCATGCTAGGTGACGTACATAAGGCTCTATATCATTTTAAATTGTTAACAGTAAAAAAAACGTATCTGCATTTTTTTTATTCGATTCACGCTGGTTTGTATATCAACTTGAGTTTCCGTTTCGAACGGTGACAGGTAGTCATCTTAAAGTACTGCGACCTACATCTCGTTGAGATCAGATGACGACACAGATTATCATAACGAGTTGCGAATAGTTTGATGATTTGTCATAGCTTCTTTTTTGGTTAAGAAGATATACAATGCGAAAATGGAAGGATGTAGGTACAGGGGGAGACTGAGAGTCACCTACTTAGACCAAATCGGTCATGTATTGACAGAAGATGGAATCAGGAATCTCCGAAACCGGCGAGCGTGTATGAAGAGAATTAAGAATGTTGAGGAAACATGAGATGTATGCAAGAATAGAGCTTTTTGGAACTCCGTTTTCTGCCTACTCCGCAAGGGAGATGGCGTGATGATAAGTAAGTACTATGAATGTACTAACGTCGCGTGTGCGTGGACCTCGGATAAGGTCACTACACGTACTTCACTCTGTGGTAGGTTAATTATCTCTATGCAAAAATCTTTCTATATCTCTCTCACTATTCCACAGGAATCTATTTTTTTTATATCAAAGGTATCCTATGTGTTAATGGATTATAGTAATAAAGTATTTGTGTGGCGAATGACATTCATATCTCTTCAGCTGTTGTTGCGTGATTGAACATACATTGAGACATACAATTTTTTACATTTATAATAGTAATATATATAGGGTAATTTTTATGGGTGAAATAGAGATTTCTGGTCATCTTTCTGTCATCATTCTATTCTAAGTTTTTTAGCCCCTATGAACAGCTAGTATTCGAAGAAAAATAGTTATTTATTTTGATATGTTTTAAGCACTTGATATGCTCATCTGTTAATAGAACACAAAGTGCGAAAATATGAACTAAATAGAGTAACATATTTATATTCTGAAGTCCACATGAACGAAGCCGTGGGTAAAATGTTGTTACGAATACACACAGCGTCTAGGATCATGTGACAACTTATATTTAACTTTTTTATTTTTATTGCCAACGTTGGCATACGACAAACGGCCCACTGGCAACACAAGGGGTACAGCCAAGCCGCAGCCAAATATTCATCTAAATTAACTGTCACTAAAATAAAGAAATCCCATAAAACTATCTTCTTTTACAGTCGGTTTTGTTCAAAGAACTATATAAAACTTAAGGTGTTCCCTAAATGAACAAACAAATAAAGTTAAAAACAAAAAGATTATAAACATTTATATTACTGCCAACAAAAGATCGCCCGCCTTGAACAGTAACGAAGACAGGTAATAAGATCCCATCCCCTGTCCACCACTACCTTGACTGCTTGATTACACGGTGAGCAGCTAGGCAGAGCTCCTGGTAGTGCCGAGTCCATGAGTGGCGCAACACTTACCATCAGCTGGAAAGTACCGGAGCACAAAGTGCAAATATGTGCATAAGAAATTACAGTCACGTGTAGGAATTCAATCTGTGCCACAACACGTTTTTTTAGATTTTTGTGTGTTTGTTTACAGAAAAACTTCTAAACTTCTTCTACTATATTGGGAACCTGAGATATAACCAAAAAACTAGCTTCTGACTGCGCCGTAGCTGCGGACAAAGGCTTATAATGAGATAGTACGTTTGTGTTTGTTATGCTTTTACGCCATAACTACTCAACACTCAACTGATCATCATAAAATTTCACATACACATAACATATAGCACAGAATAACGCCTATATTCCCCGAATGTCAGAGATGTATTGCACGCCCACGATTCGCCAGCTATGTTTACGTCCCACGCAATAGGGGGTGAGCCTATTGCCGTCTACCGGGCACATTTTCAAACTCCGGGCCGCTACTGAGAATTTTTCTTTCAAAAAAAGCTCAATAACTCTGCCCAACTTGGGGATCGAACCCGAGACCTCATGATCAGCAATCGCTCACACTACCGCTGCACCACAGAGACAATTAATTAACAGTTTACAATCAGCATACATATATTCCAGAACCCAGAAAAAGACATGATCTACTCTTAACCAGGATTCCTGTAGGATAGTATTTTTTGCATAGATATCATTAGTGTGCCGAAGAGTCACGTACTGAGTTTCCCACTCAGGACAATTATTTGTGTGATGAACACAGATATTTGTACTGCATCTGGGTGTTTTCTATCTATTATATGTACGTTTTACAAAAAAAAAGTAATATATGTATTATATCGATAATCTGGTACCCATAGCACAAGCGTTAAGCTTAGTTTGGGACCAGAGGACGTTGTGTGAAATGTCAGTGAATATTTATTTATTGATTAAGTAAATCATTTATTAATAAAAAATATTTTATTAAATATTTATTGCACACTTTCTTTCAGAATAACGCCTACCTGTTCTGTTTACAAACTGCGATGTACCGTGACGCCAATCGACGGATAACCGTAAAATTGGGACCGCCCAAGCATTAATGTACTTACCAGTCTCATTTAAACCTTATGGAAAGTTACATACAGTTGAAATTAAGGTATATGACCAATGTATACCGTCGAAGATTTGTATTTTTCTAAACAATAGATTTTGCTGTACCGCATGGTGATCGTTTGTACTGGAGCAGTGAGTTCCTTTGTTCTTATTTATAATAAGCGTTGGAAAATGAGCCAGCGGTACACTTGAAGGCAAGTTACAATACCATTTATAAAGGTAGCAAATAAACAGTCAAGTTTGATCATTGGCAGTGGTAGAGTCTTGCTGTCCCAGAATGAATGGGCTGGCTGTTCGAGGTAAGTACTCACTCCTTTCTTAATCCTTCCTGAACACCACCTGTTCTTTTCCTTGGAGTCGGCAAGGCACGAGTGATTCCTATGGTGTTGCTAGCGTCTATAGCGTGCAGTAAGAATACATCTATCACCACCCGAATCTATACCGCATAAGCAATTAAGTTAGCATTGCGTTAACAATATCATTATTATATATCTATAGTTGTCTTTACCCGCGGCTCCACCATAGCCAAATTGTCAGTGTGTCTGTTTGTTTGTTCAGACATCACGCGAAAACTACCTAACAGACTTTGATGAAACTTTTTTATTTGGTAACTTTTGATTATACTTAAACGGGTATAGATTATATCCAGTTACTTTATCGGGAACCTGAGTTATAACTTAAGAACTAGCTTTAGGTTGCGGCGGAGCCGTGAGCAAAGGCTAGTGTATATATATATATATATATACATATTATGAAAAGCACTGATAGCCTAGTGGAGGAACTAAGGACTGCAAAAACAGTAGTGTCGAGTACGAACCCCAGTCCAAGGTCACGCCACACACCTTCGACTTTTCGAAATTTTTCAGGTATATGTATATATTTGTTTATAAATTACTACCCCTCCGTGAAGGAAATCATGGTGAGAGAAATCAGGTAACTTGCATGTCTGAGAGATTTTAAAGTCTGCCAACCTGCACTGGGCCCGCTACGTCCTATATCCCTCTCGCTCTGAGAGGAGACCCGTGCCCAAAAGTGGGACAGTAAAATGAGTCAAAGAAAACTATCACCCATTGCTTTAATGGTGGTAGAGTTGGTATTAAGTTAAAATACACACTTGTTATCTGGTCTGAGTGTTTCGGTACCACTATCTTCTATGATCCTCAGGGTTATTTGTTTATGGCGGGAGATAGCTGTCCATTTAATTTAATTGTAGAAAATTCTCAGCTGAAATATTGCCTACAAATTTATATAATTACAGTCTTACAAATCTTACAGTGAATTACAAGGATCAGACTAAGAAATAATATCAATTACGCCTTAGCTACGTAAATATGTGTAGAAAACATTCTCTCATACTTCAACCAACATTATTTTGTTGACAAATAATAAAAAAGTATTCTTTGTTTTAAGCCATTTTACCATAAACAATGTTACTTAACAATTCTATTATTTAAAAAACAAATTATCACGTGTTTAAAATCCATTATTTAAAAAAGTAGAATCGATTATGCGCATCAATGATGCTATTATTTTGTCAACTCTGCTTGACATGTGCAACAGCAATAAAAGAATGTCTTTATTTTTTAAAAAATAAGAATTCTTGCGCCTATTCATAACTCAAAAACTTATATTATTATTTAAAAATACTGCGTAAGTATGTTTGTTTGTAGAACTGCTCCATTCATATGAATTCTTTGTCAAGGTTTATGATATTTTATATTTACTTATAGATAACACAGAGCATAAGCAATAATGCTAGAAAACCTTAATATTATGAAAAATATGTGACTGAGAAAAAAAGATTAGCAGGAAGATACTCGTGTCTTCAGGATGTGATAATATTTTTTTAATTACCAATTTAGTCTATTAGATAGCACAATTATGTCAAATGCTTGAAAAAAATTAACAATTTGCATATTCTATAATTTTAAAAGACGACACAGGCTGTGATTTAGCTATGCAGTGATGGCAGAATGATTAGACGAATATATAAAAAAAGTGAGCGAAGATGCAGGCACAGCTAGTTTAATAACTTATGCCGACCATAAAGTTGGAGTCAATAGAGTTTTAAGCATGTGGCAGGAACCTAGTTTAATGCCTGCTTTTTTTTTATTTTATGAGGTATTTGTTTATTTATCTGCGTGTACAGTTATAACAGGCTTAATTGCCGGTTGTAAAGGCGGCGAGCTTATTGGTCGGTGTATTTATTACAGATTGCCGTTAAATATTCATATTTCGGTTGTTATCGTTTTTTTCGTAGAATTACGGTTATTGTAAAGGTATTGTTGAGATTGTAGTTTACCGATTGTGGATACCAACTTACCTACCAGTTTTATTATCTATTATTTTTTCTTAAATATTTGTAGACCCTCAGTACTATAGTACTGGTATAGCTCAAACCAATATCCAGATCAAAATTTTTCTGTATACTAATATTTAAATTATTATTTTTGGGGATTTAAAGTACACCATACATTAATATAGTACCTTAACTATCCTACTATTGTTGAAGTTTCATTCAAATCCGCACAATCGTTTATGCGTCAGTGACAAATAATAACGTCCAAATATCTTCACAAACTGTTGCATTAAAATATCCATAAAACTGGTCTAGCAGGTGTATGCGACTGCGGATCACGAGGTCTTGGGTTTGACTCCGGAGTCGATTTAACAAAAAAACTTATTGGGTTTTGCCATCAAGAAATTCCCAAGATCTGCTCGGAGTTCAGAATTTGGCGGTACTTTACTTTCGTATTTCGGAAAGTACGCAAAGCTGTTCGCCCTGCACCTGATATCTATCGATCGAGTCTGAATCCGTCCCATTGGAATATTAGAGTGAGGGAATAGAGAGTGCACTTGCGTTTGCGCAGTCCTCGTGCAATATATATTACCTATATATGTCCTACGTAGTTATATGGATAGTCTGTTGACACTGGCCACCACTACGGTCGGGAGATCATTATAAATATATATATAGTTAATCTATATACAGATATTATTATGTCTTCCTTCTGTGGCGGTTTTCATATCAAATCATTTCTCACTTGATAATACAAATGGATAGATTATAGCATATTATTTGTACCGGTAGGTCTTCTTGGTGGGATGTATATTTGCTGTGAGTGACTCTATTGCTTCTAATCCGATATGGTGGTGACAAGTTACCATTAGTATGTAATCTGTCACCTCCAGCTATAAAAAAGAAAGTTACTGCATAATATTTTAACATTTGTGGACTTAAACTCGCAATTTTATAATATAAATTTTTCCTAAGTTTTTTATTACATAATGAGTATTCTTCTATACCCAGCAAATACTCACCCTGATAATGAGCATCGGATATGCTCGAAACCCGTCTCGACGCAATCAATCCTGAACGTGAGTTAGATACTTGCCGGTTTTACAATGATAAATATTTAGAAACAAATTTTGTAAAAGTGGAAAAAGATATTTTTTTACAAGTAGGATCGGAACTTGCGTTTTCTCCTATCCGGGGAGCTGCTTTAGAGCGCTAAGCTATCGTAAAGTACTAAGCCATAGGTCCACGGTGCCCCAATACGGGTTGTTGATGTCACGAGCCGTCGAGAAAATCTTTCAGGCTTACAGGTTTCCGCACGATGTTTTCCTTCACCGCGCGGTGATAAATTATAAACAAATCTACAAATAATTTTGAAAAATCTCTTTGAGGTGTATGCCGTATGAGGTCAGCATTTGAACCTTGAAATCGGAATCAAACTCATAGCATAGCACCACGCCTGTATTCCCCGTAGGGGTAGGCAGAGGTGTATACACCATCCAACCCAACCCGCCTGCCATGCGTGGGGATTACGGCACTATCCCCCATTCTTGGGGAGACCTATGTCCAGCAGTGGACGTTCAAAGGCTGATGGATGGATGATGATGGATGACTAGATAATATTAATATTTGTTATCAGTGAGTATGACACAATGATAGTACACTTACGCTTTGAGACCTCCCATATCGATCGTTTTAAATCCAATACCGAAGCAAATCTATCTGTATTAATTTTACTAGGCTGAATGCTTTTTCATTAATTTACGCGCTAATTTCTTGCGTAAAGGCAGAAAAATAAAAATTTGATCTGGCAACTTATAGTTACGTCGATGATAGGGTAGAACTTAAATAGTCAAGAATATCGCAGCACAACTGAGCTAAAGTGCTCCACTAACTCATTTTCCTTGTCACAACATTCCGTTTATCCTCGTTTCAAATGCCGTAAACCATAGCAGATCACGAAAGGTATTGGAGGTCAAGACGAGCGTCGCCGCGTGGCGGAGGCTAGCTGACCCAAACTGCAAGTGGAGCGAGCATCGCTTGCCTACTTACTAACATCTGGGCCAGCACTCATTGTTTTATTACTTACTTTTTACTTAAGACTGTATAGTTGGGATTTGTTGGGGCGGATCGCCGTCACCTCTTTTGTGCGCCTGTATCCGTGTGATGGAAGTAGCCTAAGTATGTTTGCCATTCTTGGCGAGTATAAAAAAGATACAAGGGTTTTTGAGTTTGATTTCGGAATGATATAGCAAAGAAGAACCTGTATTAATGGTTTTATTTTTTAATTACTGTCTTTCAGTTTGACAATTGAAAGAAGTTTTGGCCATAGTGCTCCATGCTGGCAACATTGCTGAATACTTAACAAGCTAGCTAGAAAATCTCCAAGTATACTTCAGGTTTCTTCGTGATGTATTTCTTCATCTGACAGTGATTGATATCCGATACGCATATAATTTGAAAAATATGTATAATATTGCAACACAATAATTCACAAATTTAGTCGGTGAGGGCCCCACACAATCTTGTTCGTTGCTCCGAATGACAGGGTGTACGGTTAGTTACATGTTCCCCGTAAAATAAAAAAAATGGCCGCTAAACTTTACCTACCAACATTTGCTTGATAAATAGTCCATTTTAAGGGTTACAACGTAATTTTTTAGATATTTTATATCCTTTCTCAATAAACAAAATGGTTAGGCCGTTTTAATGCGAGAAATGTAGGGTGGCGCCATCTATGAGGCTGACGCACAAAACCTGTACCTAAGTATGGTCGTAAGTGGAGCCACAATCTACGCTCGGCCGTTTTTTAAAATGTAACGCATCTATCAATTATGAATTATCCCGCTTGGTCGCGCGCACTCCGGTCTGCTGTTTTCTACGCAAATTCGTCTCAACACCTGGCTGTCGGTTCGCACCTGGACGCGCTGTAGCTGCTGTTACTTAACTGCTCAAGAAGAACATCAAGCAACAACCACAGGTTAGTGCAAAAATCAAATTAGCTTGGCGAGCCCTTCATATTCTGGCATCTCCAGCATTCGCCCCTTTCCGCATTTTACACGTAACCTGACCTCCATCTATTAGGTCAGACTCAACCGCATCAGTACAAAATATGAAGTGCTATAAGAATTTTTCAAGATATTTTTGAAGACAATAGACAAACAAATAAAAAAATCACTTTTCAACTACTCTAATAGTACCTATAGGTGGAATTAAAGTATCTACTACATATTAACTTACATATGCTTACTAATATTACAAATGCGTAAATGAGTTTGTTAGTTTGTTCGGCTTCGTAGTAATGGCGTGTAACTAACTGAACTAATCATTAACACAAAGTGTTTATATGGGTAAGCATGCTAAATGCTAAAAAAATATTAAAAATATTAAAATATGGACGAGTCATAATTAAATTTCGCATTAGTCTGGACTCTAGAAAAGGACATTTTTCTTTTTTTTATTGCATATGTTGGCAGACGAGCCACAGATGGTAAATGGTAACCGTCGCTCATGAACTCAACTATACCGATAGTATTGTCAAACCGCTGCTCACTGTTTACAGATATGAAATGAAAGAATTCATGGCTATCTCTTGCTACAACCAAAACACACCAATATGCTTCATGGCCGGTCACATGGGAGATGGTGATACCAACCCACTCGGGCCCGATAGCAAATGAGTACTCCCACTTGGTACCCAGCTCTACCACCAGTAATGCAATGGGTGATAATTGCTTACTTCCCTTACTCGCCTCGTGCGATACCCTTAGGAAAGAATGGGGTGGTGATACTTGTATTCTTAGCCCATCACCACCATTCCGGAAAATGAACGGTTCCCGTGATATAGCTATTTTTACATCGGGATAATTAATGCCGTATTCTGAAGTCTACGAGTACGGAGTCGTGGTCAGAATCTGGTGTATATTTTGCTTTGCATATGTAAAGCAATTTGTTGTCCTGTCAAAATGCCCCTGCCTAACAGTAAGAGAATAGTTTGATATTAATAAAATTTACCACAAAATTCAGTACCGAAATACTAATTGTTTACGCTCGGCAGCGCGAGAATACAGTATAGCTGTGTTATACTCTAATATCTCTAGTGTAGGCCAGTCAGCTTTATTTATAACTAACAGTTTCATTTATCTCTCATCTTAATGACCGGCTAGTAGGAGATAGACTTATCTATCTTTTAGCTCCATTCCAGCTTTCAGGGGTCATAATTCACCAAAGTAAAAGAATCCTCTCCAAAATCTAGAAAATTAACCCTTAAATTAGATTTTTAAATAGAAAAGACAACACAACACTCTATGACGAGCATTCACGTTCAATAATTTCTATCAGACTCATAATATCACAAATTTTATAAACTTACCTAGTCTTTTATAGTAGATACATGGTCGGGAAATGCATTTCAGCATTCTTCTTGTCTCCTGATGGAAGAGTTATGTAGATATATTCAGACTTGATTGATGTGTCATGTGAGAGATGTTCTAATTGATGGTGATTTTATTATATAAAAATCACAATAGTCTTTAAATATTAGTGACGGTTTAAATGTAACCGCTTTTTGTGGCACTCACTTAGGAGGCTTAGAGATCAGTGGAGAAAATAAAGGCTGGATGGATGATGATCACAGAATTCTGAATAATAAGTGATAAGAGAGTTTGAATGAGATTTATAAAAGTCTAGTTTACAAGTTTACTCGGCTGTGTCCCCAGTAACTAACCCGCTAGCGCCTCTTCTATATTTAGACAGTTAAGAATATAATGTTTAGAAAAAGGTTTACATCTTTTTCTAAACAAAAAACACGAAAAAACAAGAAAAAGATTTACATCTTTTTCTAAACATCGAAGCATGTCAAGATTTTTTCAACTCTTTACTATTCAACTATTGGGCGGCAAACTCCAGACTCCAGAGTGAGATGGATTTACGCTGTAGTTTACCTCATTGTCCTATGCGGGTTGGTAGATTACATAAGCCTTTGAGAAACTCAAATAGGCTGGTTTCCTCGTGATATTTTCTTCCACAGATTAATTTAATAAAAAAAACTCGTTTTTCCCTGTGGTGACGGACTAAGAATACAAGTGTCACCACCCTATTCTTTCCCACAGGTGTCGTATGAGGCGACTAAGGGAAGTAAGCAATTATCGTCCATTGCTTGACTGCTGGTAGGGCTGGGTACCAAGTGGGAGTACTCACTTGATATTGGGCCCGAGCGGGTTGGTACCACCATCTCCCGTGTGACCGGCCATGAAGCACATCGTTGCATTTTGGCTGTAGCAGGAGATAGCTGTTTATTCTTTCATTTCATGTCTGGGAAATTAAATGGTAAGCAGCGGCTTGACAATACTCTCGGTATACTTGACAATACACAGTAAAATATAGAATTTAATTAAAATCAGAGGCTTTTTACATACCATACGGGTGGCAAACAAGTATACGGCTCACATGACGTTAAGCGGTTACCGTAGCTTATAGACGCTATCACCATCTGTCACGTATCACGAACTCGAAGGAAAGGGATAGGGGGTGGAGAGGAAGGACAATAAGGAAATAATAACGAGTGGGTTTGGATCTCCAGCATTCTCAATTATCATATGAAACACAGTAGCAGGATACCGTTGATTCACGATGATCTTCTCTGAACATGGTTCTACCACTAAAAGGAGGTGAAGCTCTCGAATTTGGACTAGGTTGAATTCAATACCAATTACTCTGGAGTCCTTAGTTTTACCACTAGGAAATGTTACTTTACATTTTGTTTAAGTAAAAAAATGTGGGTCAGTCTTTGGGGATTGCCGATAGAAGTGACAAACTAAGTAACTTGTGAATTGACCAATTAATTGGTCATTAACACTTCTTACTTACAAACTAATGATAATTCAAAAATAATAATCTAATAGCTCGACGATACAATTTACAAGTTACTTAGTTTTCACTTCTATCGGAGCGTTCGGTGACGATGACGCGAATTCCATGATTTATATTCACCCAAGGATGAATTGGCCGTGTGGGACCGGCTTTAGAATTGTCCCACCCCTCTCTACCCACGGAAGTCGTAAGAGCCGACTGAGAGAATACCGGGGGAGTGGGCAGCAGCACTCCCTCGAGTATTAACAACATCCACTGCGATCACCAACCCGCCTGCCAAGCGTGGCGATTACGGCATTATCCCCCATGATGGGACCGCTCATTGTGGCGTTCTCTTGGGGAGGCCTATGTCCAGCGGTGGACGTTGAAAGGCTGATGGATGGATGGATATTCACCCAAAAAGTACTCAACGCGCCTAAAGAAGATCGGAGCGTTCGGTGACGATGACGCGAGTTTTATGATTTTTGAAATAAAACTACGTTTACGGAATTTATCGCATTTTCTTGATTTTTATACTATCCCGACGTTTCGAATACTTGACAGCATTCATGATCACGGGTGGACTTAGATGGTAAGCGTCCAAAGCTGATATGCATTCATGATTTTTGTTCACCCAAAAAGTGTTCAACGCACCTAAAGAAGTTTTCACTTCAATAATTAATAACTCAGAAAACTGCTATGAATTATGTATATTAATGTTTTCATTTCGATTTTCACCAATTATGGTAACTCTTAAACCTGTTCCCTCAAAGTATCGAGAGGGTCCCACCTAAGATTCCAATGTACGACCAGGTAGAGATCAAGCACTTGTTTCAAACATTAAAACTCATAAATCATGTCTAAAATAAATTAACATTTGTATTGACACAACAGTCTTTGAAAAATTCCACCCTGCAGAGTCCAACAATATGCTTTTGTTTAAATTACAATTGTTACCCTTCCTTGCACAATATCCACACCCCCGACGTTGTTGCACCTGAATGGTACACTGACTATGCCGTCACGTTAATCAGCCTTTATATGCTTCTGCTTGCATAATGTAACCGGTAGCGTGAAGCTACCTTTTGATTTTTTAGCACTCGCCTCGCAGTCCCCTGTTTTATATATTATAGTTTCCTTCCAATTGATATAAAGGTGTTGAGGGAGTAGAGTTTGTACAGGATATTATATCCTGTTATCTTTTAGTCCGTCAGACTCATTTTGACTTAGAAATTCTCTCATGAACCCAGGTTTCCTCGCGAGGCAACCTATGACTTGGAAATTTTCAGTAATTATGCGAGTGATTTGTTGTCAAATTATCAGTGCTCGGTGAAGGAAAACATCGTCGTAGCTTGTATAATCAATCCAAACTGGACCACCGTATTATGAGCGAAATTTTTTTTCTCAGTAAAAGGAGTTCCGTGGCCTGTTCCCTGAGTAGACTGAGGCGTGAGGGTGTGGAAAAAAATACTCATAATATCGAGAAGGCAGAGGTGGCCTGCTTCCTCACATTAGGGATCTGTCTTAAAAGTTCTCGATCTTACCACTAAGGTTGCTTCTCTTAACTAACCTTGTCAACACCCTTTACTAGCAAGTCCAGTAACACTACTTGTATCTATGAGGACTTCACAAACATACTTAAATTTTAACAAACACAAACTCAGACTCAGAACACGTATTTGTCGGTCGAAAACAATTGTCCTATACATATAGAATCCAACCCATAACAATCGGCACAGAAGCCAATATAATATATATTATGTAATGGCACATAATATAATATATACTCCACCATCACTTGCCGTCGTCGGTTGATAACGTTTTATTTTTTGTATTTAACTTAGCAAAGACCTCGTTGCATTCGATCTTATTGGTGTAGGTTATTATAGTGTTACAAGAAGAAAAAAATTAAGAAAAAAATCTCCGATACGGCTACTTTAAATACCTTCAAAGGTATTCTCGACCTGTCGCCAAAACAATTAGCCTTCAAATAAAGCCATCCCGTCGCGTTTTCACAGTATTGCAACAAAGCTTAACCAAAACATTTACAATTTAACAAGCTTCTGAACGTATGCGTAGGGCTGTCAGTTACACTTTTCTTTATCCAAGTATCCATATCTATACCATTATAACAACAGTAACTGTGCTGTGTATGAAAGACATTTTAAGAAACAAAATGACTTTTTTTTTTTGGTGACTGATCCCAAAATATTGTGTTTTTTAGAATTTATGTCTGTATGTCTGTTTGTTCATGCGTCAGGAAAAAACTACTCTTATAACGGTTTTTATGAATTTTTTTGGTAAACACGTACTGTACTTCGTGATCCTGAAATGTTTGGAAGAAAATTACGCGTGTAAAATTTACTAATTTACAATAATGTACCTAAGAGTTTGTATGTTTAAATATTTTTATTTTACACAGAGTCAACCCTAGCAAGCTTATCTTACAGTTCACTTGTTCCAATGTCAAATTTATAGTTTTATTGTCACAGTTGTTTCAAAATATATATTTTTTTTTAATATTTTACCTTTGATTCCGGGAAAACGTAATTGTTCTATGTATACCCACTGAAGTCACTTTAATCTTAAGAATTTCAAAAGCTGTATACCTATATTATTGTATCCAATAATAATAATAAGTGTGTTGACAAGATATGATATCGTCTCTGCATTTTCTGTGACGAGTGTCGTAGAGTCTATGTACCTATGTATCTATCTATCATATATATCATACAAGCAGGGCCGGATTTAAACTTAATGCCGCTCCTGGGCACCGGAAAAAAATCCTCCCCAATACTGGAATTTTACTTAAACTTATAGTTTATATATTTTATTTTTCCTTATATTTTTTTTAAATTCATTGAGTGATTCAAGTTTTGAAAAATGCAAAAAAATCCGAATTTTAGGCAATTTTTCAAAAAAAAGGGTACTAATTAAATTTCTTTAATTCCAAAAAATAGAAAAATCGATTACTTATTATTTTAAATCTCCAAGGAAATAAAATGATTAAATCATTTTGAGTTTTACCAAAAGTGCCAAAATTATAATTCACAATTAATAATGGATGAATTGAATTTCATGATTATCAATTAAACAGAAAATTATTAATTAATAGAATTAATTAATTACATTGAGCAATCTTAATAACCTAAAAAAAAATTTTTTCCATTACAAAATTTTGCCGCCCTAAAAAATTTAATGCCCTGGGCACTTGCCCCCAATGCCCCTAATATAAATCCACCGCTGCATATAAGGTAAAACAGTAGAACCCGATGTGTCTCCATATTGAAGGTATGTTTCAAAAATGGTCTATGAGTAGCGATAGCTTACCTTCAGATAGCCCCGTAGCTCCTTTGAAAGTCGGTGAGGGGGTAACCAAGTTACGATACGCTACTATAGTATTATTCAATTGAGCAGCGATATTGTTAAAATTTGATTGTAGGTACCTACCTGGAAAAGAATTTAAAGACTACAAATTTTTTATGACATTTCCCACGGTTTTTTAATGTGGGATCTTTAGGAAATAAATGTACATCGGGGTTATTACATGTTGGTAAAGCACACACAGGCATATTACGAGAAAATTAAAATTCACCAAATTACAGGTTACAAATTGTATGAAAATAACAATATTCAATGGCCATGTCGATAATACGTCACCTGCCGTGAAATGATGGCAGTAAACGTCCCCATTGTTATTATTAAAATGGTAATGTGTGCTCTGCCTAACTACATTTAATATAATGTCAATCATAGGGTTCATTAGCTGAATTTCAGTAATGGTAGGCACCTACCACACATTTCTGATTGTTCACGTCGCCCGAAAATAATCGATCAATGCTAGTAAATTAGCTACGTAAAATACAAACTGTAAATTGTTTAAATATTCAGGAAAATATCAGCAATAAAAACATGGATACAACTCTTTAATTAAAGCGTTTTTAGAAATAAACCTTTATTGCACTAAAATAAATCCTTGACATTTTGCAAAGACAAGCGCCATCTATTACAATATATATTTACTTACCACGTTTACGTTCTCTTAGGAACAAAGTATTCAATAGGATGTTTACAGTGACATCTAGGAGTACACTTTAGTAACTTCACCTTACTAGAAAGTGTAGTTAATATTGCATTTCGGCGATAGATGTCTCTAAATATCAATGTTATTTTCTGATTTATAAGTTTTCTCTGGATTATTTTTTTTGTATTTTATTTTGTTCTAGTACACTAGTCTAGTGGAATTGTTTGCTATACCAAAAATATTATTTGCTTAATTTGACCTCTTTGTTCGACAGTTACCGATACCCCTAGAATGTAATGGTTGTAGATAGGTACAATCAATCTGAACTCATACAGGCTTTTAAGTATATTTATTTTTAAGTATAAGGTATCACAGGATTTAAAATATAATTATAAGATAATCATTGGAGCAGATAACTATAATTACACGTAATGTACTATATTAACGCCATCTTTCGCTGATACGACGAGGGTATTTCATTAGTAAACTAAATGTCACCACTAGTGCCTTTTTGTTGAGGTGGCAAAAAGTAACCTACCTAACACACACCTTGTCGTTCGGGCCACGAGCAGGGCAGTACCGGCCCGGCAGTATGGGGTCCTGCCCTCACCCACTAATTAAATCCGCTGTGTAATTCTCCGGACCACATCAGACACTATTTATTTTATTTAGTGTACTGTCGACTCGCAACTAGTAGGTACTTACCTTGTTATTATTTTTTGTTGAGGCGGGAAAAAATGTTCCTAACCACACACCGCGTCGGTCGGGGCAACGAACAGGGTAGTGTAGGGCCTTCACCCACTAAAGAAACCCGCCGTGTGCCGTCTCTCCGCCTTTATTGGCGGGCTTTGCAACTAGAACCTACCTAGAAATACCTAATGTAAGAAATATTGAAGTTGCTTTTTAATTCACTGAATTTCTTTACTGAACCACTATTACCTATGCTATCTTGTAGTAGTCTTGCTTGTCCTATCTAAATGGGCGGGCTCGATCGGGGAAGTACTTCTCTCTAACAGAAGATCAGCGTGAACCAGCGGCAGGTACGTGCTCCTACAGTTGTGTTCCATGTAGTTATGGTAAAGGGGATAAGAAGGGGCTTTATTATCCTTCCGACCCTCTCCTAAGAAACCTGTTCTATGTTCTATTTACTAGCAAAAAACTGCTACTACAGCTTTGTGAGGGCTCGCGAAGTTTTTTACTTAATTTATAATTTTCGACAGATGGCGTTAGGAATACAATAAAATTCTAATTAATACAATTTTTATATTTATTATGTGTATAAAATACTATGTTTTATGATAGATAACACATCTAGAAATATATTAAAATTACTATGTACCTATGTCAAAGCCCAAATCTGAAAGGGTGATAGTTTCTCAGTAAAGTTTACCACAATATGCATAGATTTTGGAATAGTACCAGAGGTCGCTTCGCTCGCCCTAATTATGCTTCCTCTTCGGCTCCTATCCATTTCCTTGGAGATGGCGTCGCGTGAGTGATGCCTCTGGTGATGTTAGCGTCCATTAGCCATGGTAGCCGCTTGCCATTAGGTATAATGTGTGCTTATTTGTCACCCACGTATATAGTACCTATAAAAAAAAATCTAACTTCATAATGAGCAGGATTTTGTTCTTAATCTACTATGCAGACCCAATGCATATGGCCCGCCTGATGGTAATCATTTACCATACCATAATAGCTCGCGCTTTACCAACCCAAGAGATCTGAGTTGGACAGGAAGGATAACAGAGAGGAGATAAGGAGGTGAGCATTAAGTATAATAGAGAGGGGAAGTTGAAGGAGACTTTTGCCCCCGGCTCTGTTTCTTACCACATGAACACAGCAGTAGGAGTGGAGGAGTTCAAGGTGGTCTTCTGTGGGGTGGGGGAGGATATCGATATAATATTTACAATAATTTTATATTATTCTTGCGAATTTAAATCTCTTTTTTGTTTACCTGTAGAGCTGTAGAGTATTTCCTAAGCAGCCAAGATACTCATTTATGAAACTTGTCGACATTTTGCGAAACTTTTGTTATTTTTTAATGTTATTCGTGAATCATTTTCAAGGCTACATTATTTGTTTGTAACCGTGTACGAGAATTATTGTCGTAATAATTCATAGTTTTGTAATACTTTATCACCAGATTGTCTTGCAGTAAGTATGCATGTGCAGCAATTTAAGTTTAATGACAACAAAACAGTAAATTGAAGTGAATTATTCTTTAGCACCGTTGTGATACGAAACTCGATGAAACGAAAAAACGACACTAAAGAGACAAACATATGCATCTATAACATTTAGCCTACGTGGGCATGAGATAGAATACAGATGATAGTGTTTCTTATTTATGTTCACCTTTCTAAAAGTTTAACAACAGCGTGCAAAGTGTATATGTACAAGGTGGCCAACAAATATACGATACGGCTGATAGTAAGCTGATTTCGTAGTCTATAGAGTTAGATGATACACCAGAGTCATCTCTTGTGCATTGATCTTGGGAATGGGTTAGCAGAGGCGAAAACAAATGATAATAGACAGGGAATCAGGAGGATGATGCAGATAAGAAGGATGATGCAGAGGGGATAACGAAAATAAGTCCTCTGCGTTTTTACTCCCAAACGGAACGAGCTTCTTTCAGTATGAATGGGCTGGCTTGTCGGGGAAGTACCAACTCTTACAGGAGATCAGCGTACAAAAACGATAGGTGTTCCTACCATTGTGTTTCGTATGGTAAGTAAGGGGGTCGGAGTCCTTAACCTTCGCTGTTCATCTCCCCTTTATTATCCTTCTTATTATCCTTTCCATCTCCTATTCCTTTCCTTGGAGCTGGTGACGTGCGAGTAATGCTGTTGGTATTGCTAGCGTCTATAGACTACAGTAACCACTTACCATCAGTTGGGTATGCTTGTTTGTGTTCATAAATTCATTATGGAAAGCCATATCGTCTATCGCAATAGAATGTATTTAAGGTATTTTGATATTTTTATATATGTATATATTTTTTAGCATTTTACGTGCTTAACAATATAAATGAACACTAATCGAAATGTGAAATAGAAATTCCAATTCTGCTCGTGAATATTATTTTCAATTTCACATTTTTACACTTTGTTTTCAAGTATCCCAGGTCCTAATTATGTTTCTCATTAAAATCCATTCAGATGTTTTTGTCTTATAGACTAACATCTAAAGTTTACATGTTTACATTTATATTTATAGTAAGAAAAAAATATTTAATGTTTATTGTCCGTCGTTTTGGAAGACCTCAGTGTAGATCATCTATTGATTCAACCTTTGAATTCTATAGTTGTTAGACCTGTTGCTATGGAGACGGCCTGGTTGGATTCCCGGCCAAGGAGTTGTGACGGCATTGACCGCTCGCCTACGGAAGTCATTTAATATTTGAGGAGGCAATACTTTGCCTAATATCTATGTGAATATATAATTATGTTGAAAAAATAAAATATTTGTATTTGACATGCAAAGATTGTAGATATAATAAATTTTATATTGGTAATTAGTTTAAGTAATAGCCCAGCGGTAAAACCAAGGACAGAAAAGACAGTTCTATTGAGCCCAAGATCTTCTCATGGGTAACGCGCCAGCGTGGTGGTCTAGGGGCTAACTCCATCTCCTTCTAAGAGAAAACCCGTGCCCTAGAGTAGGCTACTAATGGATTTCATAAACAATTAGTTCGGTAATACGTAGAACAGCAGCGACCGTTTTAATTAATGTATAGACACAGGTATGTGTATTTTTGAGAGTAATACATGCAATTGACTAGTAATGACCTACGTAGGGACACGTTCCGATCATTTCTATCTTATATGTGAGGATTATATAAAGCACAAGTATTGGTACACTACTTGCTTACAGATCTTGTAGAAGAAAATTATTCAAATAAAGCTTAACACATAAGAATACCCACTCCCCTTTGCGAAGTTTTTTTTAACGGCCTTAATCCTTCCTTTCCATTTCAATGTCTTAACTGTGAGGCAAGCGTCACGTGCGAGTGATGGTGTTGCTAGCGTCTATAGGCCACGCTAACCGCTGACTATCAGGTGGGCCGTAGGCTTGTATACGCCCCTTGGAGCATAAAAAGGTGACACTATTTAGAGATAAAAATATGTGCAGGGATCACATACGTGGCTATAAGAAACCAGGGACTAGCACGGCCCTGTTCATCATCAACCTTTACCTTCAAGAGGGTGGTTATAGATAGCAAAGGGAACCCGAAAGGGTAAGATGCCGGTGGACCATTGATGTAAGTTCACACAGATCCAGTGGTCCGCTAATACAGACAGAGAGACGGCAAACGGCGGGTTTATTTAGTGGGACGGGCTCCACACTACCCTGTTTATTGTCCTGTACGATGGGGTTCGGGTCAGGTAAATTTTTTCCCCCTATAACAACAACAAGAAAGGGGTAGGGCCTTTGATTAGACCCATTAGATATACTTACTTAATATGTACCCACTTACCCCTCCTTATTATCCTTCCTCTCCACCTCGTATCCCCTTTCCTTGGAGTATGTGACGCGCGAGTGATGCTCCTGGTGCTAGCCGCTTACCATCATGTGGGCCATATGCTTGTTTGCAAACGTGTGACATAAAAAAAAACTTATTATATGGTTCTAGAACCTTTGAGAAGTTTATTTTTGTAATAGCCCCATTATTACGAGCGAAACATGATGCTTTATTCGAACCTATGTAATTTGTGATTATATCACATCAATTCAATAAGAAGTTGCGTTGCCAAGTCGAGATATCTACTACTCTGCCTACTATTTTTCAACAACACAGCTACATTGGGCCATAGTCCACTGACCCAGTGGGGGTTGGCACAAGCTGTCGTGTTAATGTCCGAGACATCTAAGTTTCTTCTCGATGTTTATCTTCACTTGGCAGTGACCATTTGTGATGAAATACATACATACTAGCCTTTGCCAGCGGCTCCACCGCAGCCAAAAGCTAGTTTTTAGGTTATATCTCAGGTTCCCGATATAGTAGCGGGTTTGTATACCAGTTTTTGACTCTAATCAATAACTATCAAATAAAAAAAGTTTCATCAAAACCCATTCAGTAGTTTTTGCGTTATGCACCTACGAATAAAAAGAAAAACAGACAGAGAAAAAAATCTAAAAAGACTTGTTTTGTGCTTAGACACGCTTATATAGCCTATTAGTAATTTTTTTTCAAATATCTTAAATATACAGACAGCTTTATTACAATATTTAGATATTTTTATATATATTTTTAGCATTTGACATGCTTAGCACTATACATTAAACACAAAGTGAAAAATGTGAAATCGAAAATAACAGTCAGGAGCAGGATTTGAACCTGCATCTTCTGGATACCGTCCAGATGCTTTACCAATTCAGCCATCCTGACAATTACTCCTGACTGCTAATTTCGATAACACATCATACTTAACGTCTTTGGGTGACGCCTGCGCCATCTGTCGGAAGTATTTTCGTACATTATACCGACCAGGTAAACTTAATTTTACAATTAAGATTTTACCTAATAATGACGCAAACCCTTTAAATACTTAGATATTTTTATATATATTTTTAGCATTTGACATGCTTAGCACTATACATTAAACACAAAGTGAAAAATGTGAAATCGTTTTTGTCATAATATATCTTATATGTACAGACACAGCTCTGTTACAGCTATAACTAGTAGGTATAGATGAAGGCTATAACTGATTGCTTTAGGTCCAAGAAAATAATCGGATAGAGGTTACTAATTAAAAATATATATTATGTATAGTCTCATTTCCTGTTGTTGTTTTATGGTATTTATAGTTCGGCATCAAAAAGTTTACTGACCTCGCCAGTTCCAGTGATCTTCGAGGGAAGGTAGGCTTCACCGCACAACTCTTTTTTGGGCATAACCGCTAAATTATATCCGATTATAGGCATCATAACCTTCAATTTTTTACATTTAATTTATTTAACTGTTAAATGTACTTATCCTTCTTTCTTTAAGATTAATGGTATTTTAAAAGGTCAATTCAATAAAGTCTTACAGTAAGTTTGAGGGAGAATTTTTAAAAACTAAACTTTAATAAAGTATCTATTTCAATGTAATTCTAACGGTTATGTTGCTGGCTAACAGCACAGTGTATGGCGCAAATTGTTTTTTCACGACTTGATTACAAAACATTTATTTTGTTTACTTAGAAAAAAGTATTAGGATGTATTTTATATACAACCGAAGGAATGTAACATAGTTCCAGTGGCCTGCCAATCAGGGCGGAGAGACGGCACACGACGGGTTTCTTTAGTGGGTGCAGGCCCCACACTACCCTGGTCGTTGCCCCGAACGATAGGGTGTGCGATTAGGAACATTTTTTCCCGCCTTAACAAAAAAAAAGGATGTATTTTATACAATTATAAGTTCTTTAAACGACATAGAAAACCATTTTAAAATCTGTTGTGTGATTTCGAAGAAGAAAACAAACAGACGCTGATAGCAAGTTTACTTTATACATACTACATAATATATAATATTACTAGCAGCACATCCCGGCTTCGCACGGGTGGACATTTATTTTTTAAACATTTTGGGATAAACGTAAAGTAAATGTATCTTTATGCAGGACATACATTATTGAACTTTTAGTAGGGATCCCTACTATTCTCTAGTAATAGATATAGCCTATAATATTACTCAGGGATAATGTAGAATGAACTGATGTTGAAAGAACTTTTGAAATCGATCCAGTAGTTTTTGAATTTATTTGTTGCAAAAATACAAATCTTTGTTCTTTATAATATTAGTTTTTTTCTAGTAATAAATATAGCCTAAAAGTATGTTTCTTCATGTACGACTTGGGTGGCGAACAAACATACGGCTCACCTGAGTAAGCGGTTACCGTAGCCTATAGACGCTAGCAACACCAAGGTATCACTCGCGCGTCGCCATCTCCAAGAATTTGGGATAGGAGGTGGATAGGAACGATAATAAGGAGAGGATAGGGAGGGAGTTTGGGCCTCCGGCGCTCTCACTCAACATACAAAACACAACGGTAGGCATTACCGTTGTTACACGCTGATCTTTTGTGAGAGGGTGGTACTTCCCCGTTCGAGCCGGCCAATTCATGCTGGGATAAGCAAGGGCTAGAAAATTTACTCGGGGATAATGTAGCATTATAAAGGGGAAAGAATTTTTCAAATCAGTGCAGTAGTTTATTTGTTACAAATATACAAAAAATGCAAATCTTTCCTCTATATTAGTGCAGATATAGATAAGATGCAATACTTTCATCAAATAATCTTCTGATGATATTTCTCGAGATTTTCAAAGGTCCTCGATATCTAAGTATTTAGGCTCAAAGCGATTGCTAAACGTCTTATAAAGTGCTCTTCAAAGTCCTTTTCATAAGACTTCGAAGCACATTTTTAATCTCACATCATTATTCTGAATCTGTGAAATATAAAATACATTCCGTTCTCTGAGACGTTTATATTTCCATGCCCCTTGTTTATACTACATTACATACACATGTTTATACTACATTACATACACATACATATGTATTATAAAGCTATAACAGAGCTATGTCTGTATATTTAGACATTTGAGAAAAAAATAATGTATTATAAGGCTGTATGTAATTTGTTTAATGTACAAATTATTTGTGAATAAGGAAAAAGAAACTTTTTGTACTAGCGGGAATCGAACCCGCGTCTTTTCCAATCCGGGGAAGTGCTCTAAGCCACTGAGCTATAGTAAAGATGTTTCGATCATCCCAATCTCCTTATTACATTTGTCTTTACGACCAACGCCATCTATCGGAAAGCATTTCCCTGTTCGGGCCCCACTAAATAAGCCCGCCGTGTGCCGTCTCTTAAACTATATGTATATAATACTTCAATGGTCCGTGTTTAAAACTACCAGGATAAGAAAGTATTTTTTATGCCTTTTTTATGAATACAATAAAACAATAAAAATATTTTCAAATAGTTTATTTCTTTGCTAATCTCCGCTACAATGACACACAGGTGATGAATGATCGGAACGTGATATGCCAATGGAATGCCTAAGTACTCACAAACCGGATGATGGTAAATATTGACCACAACTTTCAGCAGGCAAAAGAACTTATAAGATAGAACAAAATATACTTTACGTAATAAGATTTATAATCAAGAGCATTTTTTTCACGTGCTTTGATTAGCGCTTAAATTTATCAATATCATTCTGAAGTACAAATTGTTTGTGAATAAGGAAAAAGAGATTTTTTGTACTAGCGGGAAAAATCTCTACTTTAATTTATTTTTTACGTGAAACTTTATCCTTTTTTTTAAAATAAAAGTAGCCAGTTACTTCTTGTTAAATTTGCTATCTACCAGTAAAAACTGTTATTTTGGCATAAAAATAGACACTCCAATTTTATTTATTAATATATAGATTAATCTCTTATAGTAGCTGACTATTACGATGTGCTTACTGCGGGACTATAGTAACACCAGAGACAGAGTAAAGTGTGAAAAAGTGCTCATCTCAGATTTAAACCTTCATTATTAAAGTGTATATATAAAATAATTATAGTCAATTATCTAATTATATTATTATAATCCAAAGAAATCGTTTGACTGCTGTAAGTTGCGGTATCCAACAGAAATTTATTGGAGACACAAATAAGTTACAATTAAAAGGCGCAACAATCAAACATTCCGTAACCTTTATCAAAGATAGTCCCAGTACCTCTCGCAATATCAGATACAAAAATTCTCATCAGCATCCCAACATTAAGCAATAAATATAAACTTAAAATAAACATATCATCCAAATAAACTTCAATAAATCCTATACAAATAAAATCTCCAATAAATTTCATATAAAGTAAACTTAAAAGGTAATATATACACATTTTAAAAGTAGTAATACAACTGGGTGTAGAACTATTGTGCCGATATTTACATTGTAAAGACGAGTTTTAAGTTCATATAATATATAATATAATCTTTATATGAATCTAGCAGCTTTCACAATGTTTTTTTTTGTATATTTACAACCCAAACAGCACCTTTCTATCTACAAAAATTATATCATTCTAATAAATGGTTTACTAACCTAAATTACGTGCATTGATTATTGCCAGACCATTAAAGTGTTGAAATAATTTTAGAATTAAACAATTTATACGCAAGAAGGCCGCGACACCCTCAATGAAACGATTAGGTTGGAAGATAGGTTTTTTTTATTAATCTAGTTGGAGGGCCGATGCAATTTGGAACTAAACCATTATAGTGTTGCCTATGACGCTCTCTTTCGTGTCTAGGAGTTCAGAATAACCAGACTCATCACTACAAGCGCTGTCATTGTCTCCTCCATTCTTAAAAACCTCGGTTTCAGTGCTTGAGTTTAAACAGTCCACACTCGTCAAGTTGTCAATAAGAGAATCAAATTTCCCTTCAAATTCTGATAGAATATTAGAATCTACCCTCAAAGGAGGATATGTAGACCTTCGCCTGAAGGTATTTTTTTCTCCGATCGGTACGTGGTTTACTTCTACTGTGTCATTGGCATCAGAATTATTCATCAGATGAATGGAATTGTAGCTCCTGTTACTATTTCTCATGTCATTATGCTCGAAAGCTGAATCCATATAAGAGACAGCTGAGTCCATATGTTCTTTGTCTTCTTGAGGGATTGAGGGCAGCGACGACGGCTCGGTGTCAGTCACCGTGCTGGCGGTCTCACAGCCCGAAGAAACAGACCCATCGTCGCTATCCGTGACGAGGTAGTTACTTTGCATCAACCCCTTGCAATCGCTTTCAACGGCCACTCCATCACTCAGTTCGTTCGATTCGACAATCGCTTCTAATAATCTAGTTTCTTTTTCTGTTTCATTATGATTACTATCACCGATACGTACATTCTTCTGACTTTCTTTCAGAAGTAAATTCAAAAATTCGTCAGATATGGTGACTGTACCGGGACCGGCATCGGAAAGTGTTCTGTCAATAACTCCTTCAGGACATGAAGATTTTCGTGGAGACTTCATATCCGGTCGTCGGCGGTCAAGCGTCTGTGAGCCATAGAATTCATCCATTGACTTTCGAATCCACGATTCGCCATCCTGTTTCGCATTCATTTCTGCTTCTTCTTCGTCTTCTTCTGAGCAAAGTTCTTCAATTGCACCTAGTTTTGGAGCTGATTTTGATCTCTCTAATGGTGGTCTGTAATTCATAGCTCCAACACTAAGCATAATTTTGCGGCGGGGCATGCTGGGGTTCTCATAAACACTGTTTGCAAGGCTGAGCCTTGCGTTCTGTTTTGAGATTCTATCTTTTTTAAATTCAACTAGAGCCTGTTTCAGCTTGACCTGTAGTTCTTCAGTAATCTTCTTTGATACTGATTCTTTGGTGCAAAGAACTGCATGGCAGCGGAGCTCATGTTTGAGTTTCTTACCCTCATGACGGTAGACCCAGCAAAATAGCTTGGGGTAATGGGGTGGACTGGCACAGTAAGTGATACGGTGTGACCAGTACTCTGTGAGGCCGTGTTCTTTGGTGAACCCCTTGAGTCCGGAGTTGGTGACAGACAGCTTCATCACCACATCAGGTTTTGTCGATTGCTGGTAATTGCGCCATAGGGTCGCCAGTGGCTTCTCTACACAGCTTTCACCTGGAACAAGCAATTAAGGCAAATATTAGAATATATTTTTTTAAAGACAACAAACATTCTGCACTAAGGAACATTACTTGTATCGCGTGGGACTTTACAAACATACAATTTCATGGACACAAAGTACACCCGGACTCAGAGCGACAATTTGTGAATCACACAACGGGTAGTCCTGTGTGGGAATCGAACCCACAACACTCGAACGGGGGGTTGGTATCTAAATCACTCTGCCATCTGTACAGTCGAACTAAGTCATTGTTTGGGAAAAGTTTTTTAAATAGGTTAGCGATATCAGAGCTTCTCTGATTGCAATGTCAATGAGAAAGTACCCACTAAAAACCCACCGTGCAATGAGAAAGTACCACATTATCACAAAATATCGGCAAAAAGTAGTAGTATAGGATTGGGTGCATGTAAATGCGTTCCGATAGAGGGCGTTGGTCGTTAAGACAAATGTGATAAGGAGATTGGGTATGTCTAAAAGATAGTACTGTAGCTCAGTGGATTAGAGCACTTCCCCGGATAGGAAGGGACGCAGGTTCGATTCCCGCCTGTACTAAAATACTCTTTTTCCTTATTCACAAATTATGATTTGTACTTTAAGAGTAGCGGAGCATGTCAAGTGCTAAAATATAGATCAAAATGATAATATATATAATAGCTTAAGAATTTCTACAATTAGTAACACTTTAGAGCGCCGGAGAAATTATCAATTCGCAAGTAGTCTTCACTTTAACATTTTATCCATTTTGCTAGGGATCATTGCCAGATCTAATCTTGCACCCAATATTAGGTACTAACGTCATTAGGCTATAATACCCACTTTGCTTCAAGTGAGCCGTATGATTGTCGTAGAATAAAATAGTAATGTTTTGGTGTTAAAACTACAATTTCTTTATCCATTTAAAAAGAGCTTCTTAAACAACAAATACAAAATATGATTCATTATAGGCAATGATTTCTCAGAAGTCGACTAAATAATTTATCGACCAACAAAATGACGTTCAAAAACAAAATCACGTATCATGTTTAAGGAAGCTGTTATGAATGCATAAAAATACAGCTTTAAAGAAGGAACTTCGATATTTCTCAGTTTCAAAAAGTAAAGAACTTTGAGGCCTTTTTCAACAATAATAAGTAATAAAAAAGAAGAAGAAAAAAAAAGCGAAAGCAAGAAAGAAGAAAAAGAACTGAAGAGAGAGATGTATGCAAGAATAGAGACTCTTAGCACTCTGTTCTCTCTGCCTACCCCGCAAGGGAATATATAGGGGATGTAAGTAAGGTTTATTTATATTTATTTATTACTTAATAAGTAAGTAATAAATAAATATAAATAAATATTCACGGACATTTTTCACATAACGTCCTCTGGTTCCAAATTAAGCCTAACGCTTGTGCTATGGGTGCCAGATTACGGATATAATACATATACTACTTTTTTTTTTGTAAATACATACAAATAGTAGATAGAAAACACCCAGACGCAGTACAAATATCTGTGTTCATCACGCAAATAATTGTCTTGAGTGGGAATCGCACCCACGACCTCGTGCACAGTTACACTAGCGACTACGCCACGAGGCCCAATGTTTGCATTTAGAGATTAGATTATAACCACTGCACCAAAATGGCAAAATACGCAGAGCACACTGGTCTACAAACATGGCGTCCGTAATAAGCCAATCAATGGGATGGAAATCGAAAGGATGGTAAATATTTATGTTATTGATTATTATGTGAAATGCGATGTTGAATAGAGAATTTGTTATTTTTTATAATTATTTCCAGTGGCGGACGAGTTAGCGGCCTACCTGGTGGTAAGTGGCAACACCAAAAGCATAGCTAAGACGCCAACTACCATGAGTAAAGTGTTCTTTTCAAACCTCGTTTAAAAAAGGACAAATCGCAGCTCTGGGGAAACACCGCAATAGGAGAAGGTGATTCCAGAGTCTATACGTTCGCACATCACGCAATTACGATTATAATAAAGTAGTTTACTATTATCCATCCATCCATCCATCAGCCTTTTAATGTCCACTGCTGGACATAGGCCTCCCCAAGAATGGGGGATAGTGCCGTAATCGCCACGCTTGGCAGGCGGGTTGGCGATCGCAGTGGATGTTGTTAATACTCGAAGGAGTGCTGCTGCCCACTTCCCCGGAATTCCCTGAGTCGGCTCTTACGACTCCCATGGGTTGAGAGGGGTGGGACAATTCTAAAGCCGGCCACACACGACTACTTACTATTATTATAATCAATATTCTGTAGTAAATATTACCTTCTATCAGAACTCTTTTTCTTAGAATCACAAGAACTCTTCTTACTTCAATTAATTACACAATAACTTTTTATTATCAATCAAGCACAGACAGTTTCTATTAAACTACCATAGACAACGCATGTCGGTTTAATAGGTCGTGTTTTATAAAACATACAATGAGTCAGTCTTTTCTCTATTGTATGCATGTGGCCTGGGAAATAGCTCGTGTTTATAATTATTTAATCTCTAAGCTAGTTTTTGGGTTATATCCCAGGTTCTCATTATAGTAGTGCGATAAAACGTATCTGGTATACGTTTTATTTTTAAGTCTCATCAAGATCTACCAAACGAAAAACGTTGCATCATAACACGTTCAGTAGTTTAGCGTGATGTGCGAACAACAAACAGATAAATACACAAGTTGTAAAAAATATTCTGTGTTCAGATACGCCTAAATAGTCTAAAGTTTTATAATAGTATATAGATAGATGTTAGAGGTTAACAGTGTATGTTCACGTAGCTACATAGAGCACCTAACTATGTACTATGTTATGGGACAATCTAATAAGATAACTTTTTTGTTCATACATTTATTACTTCTATCAAGAATGTATACTAAAATTATATACACGTACAAAGCAACAAAGTAGTATTTTTTCTTAAAAAAAAAATAAGCGTTTTCTTTGGGTATTTGCGATTAAAATTATAACGTATATTGATATTTACTGCTCACGACCCACAATAAATCTCTAAACACACTAAAATGTTTAAGCTAAACATTTAACTTACGTAGACATGTGCTAAATATTTAATCGTGTTCTTAAAGTTCCGTATGCTTATCGTGAGGTGTCATATAAGCTCTACTTAAAGGTATTTTCAGAGTTTATTGACCGGAGAGAATCATCATTTTAAGAAAACAACAAATACAAGCCACATCTAAGCCACCGTAAACTATGAGAACAATGTTGTATTAAAACCTCATTTAAGTGCTCTCATAGTGCTGTAACCACTTACCATCAGGTGGCTTATAAGCTACCACTGAAGTTGTCATACAAATTCATTGTTCCCTCAGTACAAGCAGAAACGGATGGTCTATTTAGCCTGTTTGTTGCGTCAAACGACAGGGTGTATAATTCGTGGGTGTATATGGTTTGATAATTTTGTATCGAATTAACAAAAAAATATTGGCTTGTATGCTTATTTAGCATTATTTGCCAGCGGCTTCGCCACAGCCAAAAGCTAGTTTTTCGGTTATATCTCAGGTTCCCGATATAGCGGCGGGATAAAATATCTACCAGTTTTTAAGTCAAATCAAGGCCTTTCAAATAAAAAAGTTGCATCAAAATCCATCTAGTAGTACTTTTAAATAAATTCTAAAAAAAAAATCTAGTTTGAATAATTTTCTAGTTTTTCGTTTATATCTCAGGTTCTCGATATAGTAGCGGGATAAATGTACCAGTTTTTAAGTCTAATCAAGGCCTTTCAAATAAAAAAGTTGCATCAAAATCCGTTCAGTAGTTTTTGTGTGATGCGCGAGCAAACAAACAGATAAACAGTCAAACAAACAGAAATTCTAAAAAAATTGTTTTGTGCTAGACATGCCTATATAGCCTATTACAGTATTTTTTTTCTCAAATATCTTAGACGTACAGACACAGCTCTGTCACAGCTTTATAATAGTATAGAAAACAAAATACGTATTTAAAGGTGCACGTAACAAACGAGAGTGAATCTAACGAATTTATCCAAGGTTTTATCGTGTTATATAGTAATATCCAAATATCCGTTGTTAATGCATCGATGCGTAACGATTATCGAGTTCAAGCTATTTAGCTGAATCGATCGCATCCTATATTTTGTAATACGTTTTCGTTGTGTGTTTGATATTCCCGATATATGGTTATTTATCATGCATATGGCTGAACTTGATGGCAAGAGAAATATGAAAATGATTGGGATTAGAATTAGCTCTTTTAATCTGACTCTATTAATGACTTATGTATTTTTCGGCTCTTATGGTAACTAGGAACTGCGGCCCATAGATCCAATACAAAAAAGAAAAGAAAAAAATCCGATTCCTCTACAACCGATTAACCAAAAGACCGTACACGGAAGGTACTAACAATTTTATTTAATCTTTAATATTAAAGAATCTCATGACCCCGAGGCTTAGTGTTGGCTTGAAAATTGACATCCATCATGTTGTTTACGAGTATCCCACAAGAATTACTTATTCTACTAATATAATATTGCAAATTGGAAAGTTTCTAAAGATGTTTGGGTATCCGTCAATCACGCCTTAACGACTGAACGGATTTAAATGAAATTTCGTAGGTAGATAGATTATACAATGGATTAACATAAATAATAATAGTTCCTATATAATCAAAATTTTTCGCATAGATCAGATAAATTATGCGCTTTTTTTTAAGGCGGGAAAAAATGTTGCTAACCGCACACCCCGTCGTTGGGGGCAACGAACAGGATAGTGTGGTACCCGCCGTGTGCCGTCTCTCCGCCTTTATTGGCGGACCACTGGAACTATGTTACATTCCTTCGGTGGTCTGCCGGCGACTTACCCTTTCGGGTACCCACTACTGAGCGACGCATCCGCACACGGAGCGTCGGGCCTTCGCGGGAGGACTTGCGGGTGGTGGACGTTCCCCGGTCCATCCACCCGCAGCCTCAGCTAGGGCGGCATGAGGCGCAAGTGGATAAATTATGGCCTAGGGAAACACATAGGATATTTTTGCCCGGATAAGGAGCATCATTGGAACATATTCAACAGAAACTCCTTATCGGTATATACGAGTACCTAAAGACTAAATTTTGAAGTTCATGCACATAAAGCCACGGGCAGCAGCTAGTCAGAAATGAAAAAATAGTGTTTATCCAATCTATCACTACTAAATTTAGTTCAAATACGTTTAGTCGTTATGTCTCTATGAAAAAGTAGATATATTATGGGAACTAATCATTTTATCGGCATAATAGGTATAATTATATATTCATCCAGATTCTTATCTATGTACCTACCTAATTTAATTGACGATCCAACATATAAAAATCTAACATCTGGCAAACTTTCGTAAGTATAAAAGATAATATTGATATATATAATATATCTACTAGATAATACATTTCTCACGATAATTTTAATGTAACACAAACAGTCTGTGTTTACGCAAATTGTTAACACGTTTGCATAAATATTCTTAATCCGTTATCATGCATGTACATACCAACTATGAAAATATAGTTATATCACCTTATCTGACGTTTGATATCCATGAAACATAATAAATAGTAATAAATAGATATATTTTTTAAATGGTATGGCACTAGGAAATGTGGAATACATGTCGTAAACTCCTAAAAACATAGAAAGATTCTAAATTTAAGTTAGCATTCGACTGAGGAATATTTATTTCATGGTAATATTAAAGATTTCAGTTTTTAATAAATTTAAATTGCGAATCTCTGCTGAATGAGCCATTTGAATCCAAAAAAGGAACGCCACTGACAGTAATGGCGACTATTGCGACAGTTATTTACGTTTCGTTACACTGACCACACGGTTTTGTAATAAACAGCTTACCATTCGCATAAAATATCTTGTGTCACAATGTTGTTAAATCTGTATTGAATATCCGATCAATAGAGTTGTATCACTACACTATTTAATAACGAAAATGACGTTTAGCAGTTATTCATCGAGAATATTCGAATGACAAAAACAATAAGAAGTAGGTAAGTTTTTGGACGCGAAACAGTGCTGTTACTATAAATAATGTTATAGAGGAATTGAGGTATTGTAAACTTACGTAATAAAACCATTGAGCATGTAGAGTTGGGGCCGAATATTTCTAAAAAAATATTTTCCAAAATGTAAAATAAGCTCTATTGAAAGCTGTCTTATTGCTAATAATTGTACACGAGTTAGCAACCCCGTGATATTTAGCAATGGCAAGAGGCAGTAGTTAGTATTAAAAAAGTAATAAATTAAGAATTTTAGAGCCTCCAGTTCCATCATCAAACTTTTATGTCTATCAATAAGATATTCGTAAAATCGCAATGAGTCTAAACGCGATACCTCTTCATATTAAAGAAAATGATTTCGTCTGTTTGTTTGTTGCCTCTGTATGCCATAACTATTTAACCGATCGTCACAAAATTTGGCAAACACAAAGCTTGAAGTACAGACAAGGATATAGGCTATTTATTCCGGAAAATTGGAGGGTTCCTGGGAATAGCTATTTTTGTGCAGATTAGATGTTGGTTTTATAATCTAGTTTGACTATAAAAGAAGAATTCTTATTCCATGTAGAGGGGAAGTAGAGTAGAGTTTATAGATCTCGATTGTGAGATAGAAATTGATTATTGTGATTAGTCCAGAAGTCGTGAATTCGACTTAAATGATTTGGTTTAATACAACATACAAACAGATGTTTGCATTATAATTGATGGCTAACGCAGGTAAGTGAACTTGTCAAGCGCCGGCACAACTTTCACTCTCATCCCGTGAGCGCACTGCAGTTCGATGAACTCGTTGCACGTATTTTCATTCACACCTTTGTTTTCGGGAGCTTTTGTCAAAACATATTAGCATTGTAGTCTTAGGCAAGGATAGGAGGATTGCTTTTGTTATACTACGTGGGTGGTAAACAACCATACGCCCCACCTGATGGTAAGCAGCAGTTACCGTAGATTTAGACGCCAGCAATACTAGAGGCATCACTCGCACGTCGCCATCTCCAAGGAAAGGTATAGAAAGTGGAGATGAGAGATAATAACGAGAGGATAGGGAGATTTGGGCACCTGGCGCTCTCACTCACCATACGAAACATTACACACGGTTGGAATACCTACCGTTGTTTCCGCTGATCTTCTGTGAGAGAGTGGCACCTCCCTGATCGAGCTGGCCCATTCATGCTGAGATAAGCAAGGCTCTACTACTTAAAATGCTTGCTATAAGTCTCTGAAGCCAGCAGGTTTCCTCAGTGTTTGTTGACTTGTGTTATAGGAATAGATGCCCATAATTTGGCAATCCTTGTTTGTCACTTAAATACATAAATGCCTTCTGTATGGACTCGAATTACGCACACACATCTATACTAATACTACCAGACTCGGCAGTCGATAATGATATCGTAGCCAAACATAGGCACTACAGCTTTACGTAAAGTCACAGGAAGAATCCAGTTTTATGTGTGCAATTCTCAAGACCACGTGGACGAAGTCGTGGAAGAACTTGGCAATAAAATATAAAAAATATGTTTGCAAACGTGATCATTTTCCATCAGTTCGTCGATGAACGGCCACCGTCGGACCGGTCACGTGTAATTTATGATAAGGATACCTAAACCAATCATGATTAACGATCTAACATAAAAACCAATGAACAATCAAATATATTCGATGTTCAAAAAACAATAATTTTCCTGTATTTTTTGCATTTAATTAAAGTAGATATCAAACTGAGCGCGCGCTTGACAGTCCGATATTAAACCTTATCAATAAAAAAGGGTATCTCTAAATCGTACAAAACGTAACTTATTACTTATGGAAGGGCTTTTTGCCGTGTGAAAGGTGAAAGGTTTTAAAAGCCGTAATTAATTTTGATGTGTTTCGGTTGTAGTAGAACATCTGTTAATCAGTTATCTGTTCCTTGAGCTTAGTTTCACAATAAACACTGGCTTGACAATGCTCCTGGTACTATGGGCTCCATGAGCGACGTAAACTAAAAATACTAAACCACCGTAGGCATATTATCAGCCACCGTAGACATATTGTATTTCAAATCTTTTTTATTTATCTTATGGAAATCAATGAAGATTTTTAGGAACAATCATCCGATCGATGGCAACTTTATTCGCCACCCTACACATTTGTAAGCTTGAAGCGTTTTTATGAAAAGTGGCATGGTCCTTTTGCAAAGCAGGCGTAAATCTATGTACATATTTACTTATGTGTTTCAAGTTCCCACGAACGTTCGCGTTGAAATAAAAAAGAATTAAGAGTAACTGGTTCTTTTTATTTAAATTAAACAGACTGGTTTATATTCAATCATAATTCAATCATAATAGTTACTAAATGTGTTTATAAAATATATTGAAACTGGATTTTTCACCTTTTTTTGTTCAATACACGTTGCTTACTTTAAAGGGTGATTTAAAACTACAAATCCACGTGACTGGTACATTTTAAGTATGTTTTTATGACTATGAAGGCCCATAAAATGGCTTGAAAATTAGCGGAAAAGAATTTCTGACTTCATGATTAAAATATCTCATTAGATGTTATATGTACAACATTTTAAAGTGAATTTATATAAAAAAGGAGGTCAAAAGCATCTCAATATAAGTGCGGAATGAACATAAAATCATTTCCTCTCGAAATCTCAAATCTGTTCTCTCTGCAAGGGAAATTGCGTGATGATCCTTAGATGTTGTCAGGCAGGGGTCAATGCATTTTTGGGCGAAAGTTGGGGGAAGGTTATCTACCTTTATAAAAGTCGAAGGGGATGTTTGCTTGTTCGTTTAAAAGCGATACACTCCTGAAAAATTACCTTTTCAAAAAAAAAATACTACAATAGTTATAGGCTGTCTCATATTATTTTAGGATTTTAAAACAAGCCTATGGTCTATTAATCACATAAGTAATGTTTTTAGCAACTTAATAACCTCACCAGGTTTAAAACTAGTCCCTACCAAAAATCATGTATAGTTTTTCGTAGAAAGTATCTTAAATTTTATCTGAATATTATCTATACAATATTATTAAACTCAAAATAAAAGGGGAGGCCGTCGATGGTCTCGGACACCATGGCTTATCATGCAGCAAAAGTGCAGGCAGAATACCACGCCATGCCAGTTTAAATGAGATAATCCGTCGTGTTCTTATTACCGTCGGTGTACCAGCCGTACGTGAACCTAATGGTTTGGTACGTGACGATGGGAAGAGACCAGACGGTATGACTCTGATGCCTTGGAAGATGGGTAGGCCTTTGGTGTGGGACGCCACCTGCGTCGACACTCTTGCTCCATCACATCTACCAAGCATCGCTGGTTGTCCTGGTGCTGCTGCTGCATCAGCGGAGACCCTCAAACGGCGGAAATATATCAATCTTGAGGGTAATTATATTTTCGAACCGTTTGGGGTCGAAACGCTAGGGTCATGGGGCCCGAACGCTCGCAAATTTTATAAAGAAATTGCGAGTCGTCTAATCGAGGCCTCACGTGATCAGAGGGCTGGCCTTTACCTAGCTCAAAGAATTAGCATTGCCATTCAACGTGGCAATGCTGCCAGCCTTCTGTAGCCAGTGATGCGGATGAATTCTATGATGCATAATTTTAACTTCTTTCTTTTCTTTTTTATTTTGTTGCTTTTTTCTTATAAACTTTGTAGTAGTATCTAAGAGTGTAAATACCTGAATAATAAATTAAATCATAACTATTACTCGTAAAAAATAAAAGAATTAGAAATCGTGCGTTTAACAAAAAAATAAATTGATGTGCTATATCACTACACTCGCCCTTGCTTGTGACATTTCGTGATTTTTTCCGAACCTCCTCCCGCTCTTTCGAGCCTCATGTGATTAATGAACGATAGCTAACATCGAATATTGTGAAAATAGTCATAGACTAGATTCTGCCGGTGACTTCGTCCGCGTGGTCTTCATTATATAAACAATGATCTTAATGCCGAAACTGGTATTCCACTGGCACTATCCAATTTTGCCGAGTTAAATGTAACCTGCTATTTTCTAGGTTGTGTAATCAAATAAATTGTAATATATATACAAATTTCAGGTTGAGTAGTTAAATTAATCCTTCTACTATTGTTTACAATTCATTGAAGGCCATAGTCTCATACGCATTGCGTAGTCTTAATAAGACGAGTAATGCACAGCACGTTTTACGGAAAGGAAGTCTGTCTGCTGTGGGCTCCGAGATTTTCCAGCTCATTATTAAACCATATCACGTTTTTAAAAGGAGGATGGTACTAAGAGGTTTCAAAGAAGCCTTTTCAAGGTCCAGATTGTAAAAAGTAATTGTTGTTTAAGTTCAATCATCACTGACTCCCTGCAGCACTGACCTTTATTTATATAACTGGTGTCTCATACAAATGATAGGTTAAAGGCCTTTTCCTACCATATACATACTATGTATATGTATACCTATGCTTTCAAGCATTGTTAAAATATAACATTTTAATAATTTAACATCACAAAAAGAATTTCCCAAAGAGAAGCTCTTTTTGACATACGCTAATTGTACAGGAAATCGCACATCATTGGGACGATGTAGCCAGGGTTGTCGAACTCCATGAAATACTCAATTGAAGATCGTTTTGGAACGATGTTTACTATCCCCATTGATGTATAAATTAGGGTACTTAAGTACCTAATCTATAATTTATACATGAACTAGTTAATTTTTTGGTAAAGCGCGAAAATGCACCAACCATAAACCCCACTGTCAGGGGAGACAACGAAGTAGTATAGGCCTCTAACCCATTAATAACCCGCCGTTCACCCTCACCAGTCCGTTCTCGGCAAACTACTGGTTCCACGTTATATTGTCTTCGGTAGTAGCTTAAGCTAGTTCTGGCACAAAAATCTTATCTACACAAATATAAGCATCCCATAGAAGCCCGCCATTTTTGCGGGATAATCACTAAACTATTATAATCCCATCAAAAACATAAATGTGAAATGAGAGCCAAGTTCAATATTATGATATATATACTTTGGTTATTGACTTCAACGACAAAAGTGAGATCTAAATGGGTGCCAAGTTCAATGGTCAGTTCTGAAATTTATTTATAACAACATAAAATATTTTATAACAACTTAAAATATAATTTCTTCTTATAACTTAGGATATATTGAAGCCTAAGGTCTGACTTGGCTAATTTTTATATACGAATTATATTATAGCCTTCGCAAGTTAACTAGTAGTAAGTTCTTATTAAGTTTTCATTCTTCTGATAATTTGGCTTGCTGGTAGAAATTAGCCATCGAACATAGGGCTTTTCCATGACTGTTTTAGTACTCGTAGATACTTAATAATAATTCGTATATTAGAGAGTGCGTGATGTCAGTGCGTGATTTGCTTATATTACTCGGGAAAATCTTATCACTACATTATATTGTGCGTATTTTATTTACAAACGTAGCTACTAACGTATAATTTTGAAGCCATACATCCCGCGTTTTAACAGAACTGCAATTTAATTAAAGTAAATAATACCTCGCTCAGCGGGCCATTGAGCGGGCTATGCTTGGTATTTTCTTACGTGATCGAATCCGTAATACGGAGATCCGTAGGAGAACGGGAGTGGCCCGCCGGGTTGGAATGCTGAAGCGGTAATGGGCAGGCCACATCACTTGACGAACCGACAACCGTTGGGGAAGAAAGGTTCTCGAGTGGCGACCACTTATAGGACGGCGCAGCGTAGGACGGCCCCCACCAGATGGACCGACGATATAGTCAAAGCCGCGGGGAACCGTTGGATGCGGTCGGCGCAGGACCGCTCGTTGCGGCGTTCTCTTGGGGAGGCCTATGTCCAGCAGTGGACGTTGAAAGGCTGATGGATTATTGATTGGCAATAATACTTAACATTACATGACCTACATATGTGTACGAAATAACACCTAACTGTAACTTGTAATTCATAAGAATTATGATAATGTGACACCGTTATACATAGTATAATAAGACACTATAGATACAATATGTTTCTACTCCGGTAATTTCAACATATTATAGCGTGAACATTTGCATTTTAAAGTAGCGAGTAATAAAATAATAATATGTTACTTTTGGCTTTTATATTAAGTACCGGTGTTAATATTTTGATTTATTACTAATTACACCAGAAATCATCAGGAATATAATATACATACCTGAGAATTTTGATTCATTTAAATAGTTGTATTTACATGAGTACCTATAAAATATTCACAATAAAATACTTTTATAAAACTAACTTACTACACTTAATTACTAATGGATATTATAATATGTGTGTATTGAATTTTCCTTCTTTCCTACAAAAATATAGAATCATATTGACAGAGAGTAATATCACACAGTTCCAGTGACCCGCAAACGGAGAGACGGCAGACGGCGGATTTATTTAGTGGGTGAGGGCCCCACACTACCTTGTTCGTTGCCCTGAATGATGGGGTGTGCGGTTAGGTACATTATTTCTCGTCTTAGCAAAAAAAGCATAGTGTTATTATTCACGCAAAATTAGCTGCTACTGTGGAATAGATAGCCTGGCGTTGGTAAATCGGGAATAATGCTCCTGCCTAACGTCTATAGTCTCCTGTAATTGCTTACCATTAGGCGGTCCGTATACTTGTCACTCTTCTAGTAAAAAAATTAACTCTTGGTAGAGACTTAGTCTCTCTTCAGTAGCCATTTCTGGTAAACGAAAATACATTTGACAGCCCTAAGTTTACAAAAAGAGATTGAAACAATAGTAATGGGACGCAAATACCGTTCATCATTTTTAAACGCTACAATGGATCGAATAGTACCTATACTACTATATAAAATAAACTGGCATTATTAATTAGGCGATATGCATTACTCTTTTTGTTAGGACTACTGGGGAAGTTATTCATATGTGTGATGTATGCTAAGTGCCAATGCACGTGGTGTGATTGAGTTGAGGTTATTTCTACATACAATGGTAGGTACTCGAGTGTTGGGTATGTACTGTTGGAGTTGACCTGGTGGAAACCTCATTCGAAATTTACTGTTATAATTAATGTTAATGCGATTTTAATACATTTTATAGAACTTATTTTTTGTGGTTATCTGGGACAGATACATAGTGGCACCTGATGGAAAGTTGTAACCGCAGCTTACAAACTTTGTAAGAGCGCAAATATGAAGACGTCTATTGTGATCTGGGCCCCAGAGAATGGTGGAGAGAGTAAGGATCAGATGACTTTGGCCGTGGTTCGATGAGAAGTTGCATGGATCAACTAACAAAGAGGATTTGATCATAAGGCGGAAAATATAATCCACTATACATATATTTCACACAGATAGGAAATCTCACGTATGTAATTACACCAAATTGCATCACGACTTTGAGATGGGGGCCAGTAGGCTTATTATTATAGTGTTAATAGGATAATCGGAATTTTAATAACAAATGATGAAAGAGCATATTTTAACGCCCTAGTGACATTTTGTAATATTACACAAATTGGTCTTAGTCATCGGTTATTTAATCGCATCTCAACAGAAGCGGCTTGCCTGTGATCTTATTACTTCGGTATTGGGGTGAATTTTATAATCAGAGGATCGATTTTTATAAGATAAAGGCTAGTCTGCGGTACTTAGCAAGCATTTCATAGAATTTATCAATTTAAATTGTACTTTATGAGATTAATAAACAATAAATGCAATTCACCTTTATTTTATCAGTGTAGAGAGCTTTCTCAAATACATACATTAATCTCCAAAGCCTGCGTGCTCTACAAAAGGCGAAAACAAAAACACGGACATTCAACTTACAATATTTAGCAAAGTTACGCAAGTAGTGTCGAATGTGACGTAGCATTGTTGCGCAACAACCTCGCGACATTGCACAACAACACAATTACTATGCATTTTACAGTACGCTCTGAACAAATTGGCGCGTGCTCGTAACTAACTTAACTGTTTTATCTAGGGCTGTTTAGTTTTATTTTATTCTATTTACTTTCATTTCAAAGTAATAATATTTTCATTTTTTAGCCAGAGGACTTACGGTTGCTTTAACAGTAAAGTCTTCGCGAGGTAGCATCTCCCGGGTCCTATGGGCCTGTGATCTGTTATGTAGCCGGATGTGTGAAGTGATTGTGTTTCAAAAAACTGCGAAAAATTACTATTCAAAGACTATCTGTGGTATTGTAGTTATGCACAAAGATATTTTTTTAACAATATACTCTTCTTGCAGAAACGTAACAACATATGACAGAAGATTTGACAACCCTAATTATGCCGTATTATTTTTCGGCCATATCACAACACGCATTGTCAAACTTATTTTATATTTGATTTTTTCTGCAACTGGTAGACGAACTATTTCTTATGTGATGGTAAGTGGTGACCGCTGTTTTATTAAGAAGATCACAAATCACTGGAACTGTAAGCGCATAACTTAGCAACGATCTCCTCCTTCGTGTCAATGAACCGTTTACACGAAATATTCTACCGTCGTCCAAAATGCAGGCCATCGAATACCAATCACATATAGAAATATTCACTGCTGCTATTTTGATATAAATGCTCTCACTTGTTCACCAAGTGTGGTCTGTGTGGTTTGTGTGATTTAGATCATCTTTCGGTTATAGGAAAAGATATCCGGTCCCGTCACCCTTGAGCGTAGCGGCTGAACTTTAAGTCTGCCAAAACGCACTGAGCCAGCGTGCCTTGATTCCACTTTGAGCGTAGACCCGTGCAATAGGTTGTATAAAATTATCATTTACCTTGCCACCCGAGGGCCCCATTAGCAGCAATCAAATCACAAGGAAAATCCTCGATATTTTCCCTCTAAATAAGATAATTTGCATAAATAAAGAAAAATGGCAATTACATATAATCGTCATAACGATATTGCATTGATATTGAACGTACCGGTAACGCTATTAATTAACTTTTTGATACATCAGGGCTGCTACAAAAATATTTATTATTATCATATTTTTTTGTTGAGAGTAAAATTTACTCAACCAGACACCCTAACGTGCGGGGCGAGGAACTGTTGGCAGACGAGTGGAACCGTATTACATTAATACAGTGGAAAGCCAACTAGCCTTTTTTTTTGGCGGGAAATAATTTACCTTTTTTTTTTGTTTAGGCGGGAAAAAATGTACCTAACCGCACACCCCGTTGTTCGGGGCAACAAACAAGGTAGTGTGGGGCCCTCACCAACTAAATAAACCCGCCGTGTGCCGTCTCTCCGCCTTTATTGGCGGACCACTGGAACTATGTTACATTCCTTCGGTGGTCCGCCGGCGGGAAATAATTTACCTAACCGCACACCCCGTCGTTCGGGGCAACGAACAGCATAGTGTGGGGCCCGCACTCACTAAAGAAAGCCGCCGTGTTCCGTCTCTTCGCCTTTGTTAACGGACCACTGGTACTGTGTTGGATTACTTCAGTGGCAAAGCCAACTAGCTTATCATAATATTAAAAATATGAGCAATTATTTAGAGAACATATTATATTCTCATATCGGTCATGTATTGAAGGAAGTTAGTGTCACCGTCTCCGTAACCGGCGAACGAATTATAAATATTGAAGAAGCGATAGATGTATGCAAAATAGAGTGTTTCTCTTGTCCACTGAGCAAGGGAGATGGTGTGATGATATATAAGTATACGCTACAGCTTTATTTATATAATTATATAATTTAGCTTTTGCTTACAGAGATTAGTGCTTCAACTTCGGTAGAATTTGCCTGATTCACACAATAATTAAAATAAGAGTGTGGCGTCTTTTAAAATAAAATTTGCTCTACATGAGTAATTGTGACTATACAAAGCAGTAATTTCATATGTCTAACAATTTCTAAAGCAATTATATTTCCGCACCAATTACTGGCTGTGAGTAATATAACACAAGTAGACATCGTTTCCAAATGTTGTGTGATGACGGACTACAGTGCAGTGTCATTACCCTTTTATTTCCTGCGGGTGTTACAGAAAGTACCAATCATGCACGGCACGGATCTTGCCATCAAAATAAGATCTAGTCCTCTACGCTTCTCTGTTTCGGTCCATAGTCTTCACCAGCCATGGAGGAAACGGCTCAGGCAAGATTTCTCACGCTGATGAACACGCATGAGTAATGGTAAGCTTTCAGGGCGACTGTATGAAAAAGTGGCTCATGAGTTTCTTGCGGGTTCTTCTCATGAAAAGTCTAACTACGGAATCCGGCCACTTGTGGCGATTGCATACAATCGCAACATTACGGATGCACTTGCTTCAAGCGCTTGCGCGTGTTAATTATTAGTACCTTTAACGATTTTAAGTACTATTTAATAAGCCTACGAAATAAAGATTTTTTTTTATTGCATGTAGTGGCAGACGGGCCACGGCCCATTCGATGGTAAATGGTAACCGTCGTTCATGGACTCAACTATACCGAGACTATTGTCAAGCCGCTGCTCACCATTTCATTTCACCGATATGAAATAAAAGAATAAACGGCCATCTCCTGCTACAGCCAAAACGCAATGATATGCTTAATGGCCGGTCACACGGGAGATGGTAGTACCAACCCGCTTGGGCCCGATACCAAGTGAATACTCCCACTTGGTACTCAGCCCTACCACCAGTCATGCAATGGATGACAATTGCTTACTTCCCTTAGTCGCCTCATACGACACCTGTGGGAACCTGTGGTGGTGACACTTGTATTCTTAGTGCGTCACCACACGGACGAATTTGTGTTTTCATGCCTGTTTACCCACTCGATACATAATTCTCATCAGATCGTGTGTGCAATCAGATGGCATACAACATTAAATTTTGTTCCGTGTGGTGACGGATTAAGAATACAAGTGTCATCACCCCATTCTTTCCCACGGGTGTCGTATGAGGCGACTAAGGGAAGTAAGCAATTATCATCCATTGCACGACTGGTGGTAGGGCTGGGTACCAAGTGGGAGTACTCACTTGGTATGCGGCCCGAGCGGGTTGGTACCACCATCTCCCGTGTGACCGGCCATGAAGCACATCGTTGCGTTTTGGCTGTAGCAGGAGATAGCCGTTTATATTTAATTTCATCTGTGAAATGAATTGGTGAGCAGTGGCTTGACAATACTCTCGGTATAGTCGAGTCCATGGGCGGCGGTTACCATTCACCATCAGATGGACCGTGGCTCGTCTGCCACTAAATGCAATAAAAAAAAATGTGAAAAATCTAATACGATCATTTTAAGACAATGTACAATTAGTTTATCAGTGTAGGAGGAATTTAAACAAGTAGTACTTAGACAAGTAAGTAATCAAGGAATTTAGACAAATTCCTTGATTATCTTTGCATAATATTCACGCAAATTTGGGTTTCGAAAAATGCCTTAAGCAATTTTTCTTCAATAAATTCCATGTCCCTGTCCTTATAAATAGGTTAGCTGTCTTTAATGCTGTTTAAAAATGCTATAATAATATTTATTTCGTTTGATTATTATAACATATAGTATATATGAAGAACCTTTTTGTGTGGTTGTCCCTTTCAAACGTGCTTACGTATGGTGAAATAAAATCTCTATCTGAGAACATTTTACATTTCAAATTATATATTTTCAAATTCTTATCTTTAATTCTACTTATTCTATCCTACTAGTGCCAATAATATTGTAAATGTGAAAGTCTGATGATGTTTAAATGTTTAGATGTTTTTCTGTCAATCACGACTAAACGACTGAGCGGATTTGAATGAAATTTGGAATGCAGATAGATGAGACACTGAACTATCATATTTTATTATCCGAAAAATTGTTAGTTCGAGTATTATAGCTATTTCTTTTGCAAGTGCTCCAACTACTAAATGGATTTGTACGAAATTTGGCATATAGGTATATAGATGAATAGCTTATATACACCTTATAATAGTTACACAGGCCCAAACAGACAAAGTCGCGGACAGAAGCTAGTATTAGCATGAAACATTACAAAAATATTAGAACCGTAGTATTACAGATATTTTAATTATAAATTAGTCTTTAAAAAAGGAATCATAAGCAGTGATATAGCTTTAGATCAATCCAGACAAGCGACTGTGCGTATTTCATCACAAATAGGTAATACCATTATCCACTTTGGCAAAATATCGTAATGAATACCGTCTTTGCCTTGCCGAATTGGCAATAGCTAAATTCACATTTTCGCACTTTGTTCTTAATTTATATAGCTAAGCAATGTCAAATGATTAAAAAACATATAGCAATATCAAAAACAACAGCATTCATAAATGCCTTTGCTTCCACTTTTTTTTTTCTTGTAGTGATAGGATACTCATTTCTTTTTTAAAAAGCAAAACCATCAATACATAGTCTATGTGTTGTCAGATTGGCAATGGTAGCGATGTATCCAATCGTTACTAATGTGTTTACACGGGTGAGCAGTTCGTTTAAATAGTAAACATTACTTGTTGAAGCACTATAACCGACAGATATTGCGCCGTTCAATAATGGATTTATTAGTGGAAAATTAGAACTATTTTTGTAATCATTTTCGGGATAACGTGAAGTCCCACGGTAACCATGAACGCTGTAAAATATCAACGGTACAGTAGAAAATCAAGTAATCGCAAGTAAAGTATGTAGTTTTATTTTTTCTTTAATATTGGAGAGTTAAAGAAGAATTTTTGTGTGAGGCACAAGGAGGTTTCAGGTGTGAAAAGGGATGCATGGATCAATTGTTTTCTCTGTACAACATTGTGGAGAAGCATCTGGCTCTAGGCCAGAGGGTTTTCTGCAGTTTTGTGGATTTGGAAAAAGCATTTGACACGGTTTTGCCGGAATATGGTATTAACGGTAGAGTGCTACAAGCGGTGCAGTCCAACTACATGGACTGCAGAGCTTGTGTGCGGCTGGATGATGACATGTCACCCTAGTTTGATGTCAATATCGCTGCGTTCTATCAGCCAGACTGTTTATCATATATCTGGATAAATGTCTACAAAGGTTGAATGAAATGAACGTGGGAGTTCAGATGGGCGACTCAGTGGTTAGGTCTCTGTTATATGCAGACAATGCGGTTTTATTAGCGCAGTCCACGACTGACCTGCAAACCCTAGTCGACGTAATGGCAGAAGATTGTAAGAAAAGGGGCCTACGTGTGAATGTGAGCAAAACCAAAATAATGGTTTTTGAAAGAGAAGAAGCCAGAACAGATGTTAGAGTGAGAGTAGAGATGTAGGAAATGGTGTGCTAGAACAAGTGGATGAATTTGTATATCTTGGATGTAGATTCAGTCGGGATGGAAGGTACACCACTGATGTAGAGAGAAGGGTGAATGCGGGAATTAGAGTGAACGGAGCATTGAGACAACTTCTCGGCAGTCATCACCTCAGCCAGAGGGCACGTGTCGCAATACACAACGCAGTGCTTGTCTCAGCGTTATTGTATGGAAGCGAGAGTTGGGTGTGCAAAAAGGAGCATAAGAGTAAAATCAATGCGGTCGAAATGCGATCTCTGCGGAGAATCTGTGGAGTGAGGCTGACTGACCGCATTCGTAACGACGACGTAAGAGAGCGAGTAGCTATGAAAGAGAGTATTGGTGTAAAGATGCGAAAGGGAATGCTCCAATGGTTCGGACATTTGGAAAGAATGTAGGACAAGCGACTGGTTAAGAAGATATACTATACGAAAGTGGAAGGATGTAGGTGCAGGGGGAGACTACGACTCACCTACATAGACCAAATCGGCCATGTATTGAAGGAAGGTGGAGGCAGGGGTTAGGGGGAAACCGGCGAGCGTGTATGAAGAGACTTCTGAATGTTGAGGAAGCGAGAGATGTATGCAAGAAAAGAGCCTATTGGCACTCTGTTCTCTCTGCCTTCCCCGCAAGGGAAATGGCGTGATGATAAGTAAGTAAAGAAGAATTGAACAGATTACTACTTTTTATTGGATACTTAATAAATTATTTGTGTTCAAGTATTTACTGCCTTGATTGGATGATATAGTAATTTAGATGCAGACCGACCTGGGTTGGATTCCCACACAGCACAATTTTTAATTATTTTTGGAATCACAAATATTTATTCTGCTAAATTTCAAGATTCTAGGTCGACTGGAAGTATCCATTAGGTTTTGATTCCCTTCCGAGTAGTTGTAAGTTTCAAAATATGCGTCTTAAATTGCTGTTTCTTTTGATTGCGCTAACATAGAAATTTGATTTTGTTACAGCTTAAAGGTATTATAGACCTAAGTATTTGATATGAATTTCAATATAATACCACTACGCGTTTATGAGGAAAGGGGTAGTAAGTTTAAAATTATTAAAAATATTTTTATTATATGATGTAACTAAAAATGTATGCTTTTCGCAATTTGTCCTTTATCTGTACTATAAGACGTTGCTTCGTACCAAATTTCAAGATTCTGAGTTCACGGAAAGTATCCTGTAGGTTTTAATTCCCTAGCGAGTGTCGAAAATTTCGGCATAAACGGCTGTATCTTTTGATTGCGTTGGCTTAGAAGTTTGATTTTTTCATAGCTCCAAGAGACAGTTGACCTGAGTATTTGATATGAGTAATTTCAGCTTGATACCTCCACGAGTTCTAGAGAAAAAGGATCTTGACAGACAGACAGACGGACAACAAAGTGATAATATAAGGTTCCGTTTTTTCCTTTTGAGGTACGGAACTCTAAAAAAAATAACATAATATTTAAAAACATTAAAGTATGTAGACCCACTGGCAATGCGTACAAGGCCCAAACTGCTAGTAGTTAGGGTCCCAAAGATACGAACTTCCGAACAATACGTGCCGTGTCCAGAAGTAGGTACCAGGTTCTGCATCAGACCCTTGATCCGGCCATCCAACGCGAGCCTCTTCAGATGTTGGTTTAGGCTTTTGGCTATCAGTTCATTGACTGAAACCAATATCGGTTCAATGATCACCGAATCCACATCCCACATGACAACAATCTCGTGGGCCAAGTCAAAATATTTCATGTGTTTGTCCTTCTCGGCCTTCACGAGATTTTCGTCATGTGGTGATAACTAATAATTCTGAACTCCACGCGCATGAAACCGCGGGTAGACTCTAGTAAGAAAATAAAATAAATAAACTATTTCGATATTTTTTTATATATATTTTTAGCATTTTACATGCTATATATAGTGTTAAGCATGTAAAATGCTAAAAATATATATTAAAAAATATATAAATATTTATAGCGTTTGCGTAATTATTAGGTCAAATCTTAATTGTAAAATTAAGTTTACCTGGTTGGTATAATGTATGAAAATACTTCCGACTGATGGCGCAGGCGTCACCCAAAGACGTTAGGTATGAATGGATTGTCGAGATTAGCAGTCAAGAGCAATTGTCACCATGGCTGAATTGGCATCTGGACTGTATCCAGGAGATGCAGGTTCAAATCCTGCTCGTGTCTGTTAATTTCAATTTCACATTTTTACTTTGTGTTTAATAAATAAACTAAATAATATTACAAGTCTTTGTAATATTCCACATACTTCCCTGTACCAGCTAAGTGCTAAACTACAAAGTGTTGATAATAAATATGATATATCTGTCAGCAGACGCCGCTTTAGGAAATATATTATGTGTTTTATGATTCTTTTATACGTGTATAGTTCTATGGATGTTTGTATTTTGTAGAGAATACTTTGTTCGTAATCCCACTGAATGAGTAGATCGGTTGAACATAATATTGTACCTTTCGAATGTACTCTAATGTTCCATACATCAATTCTGCTATGCTTGAAAGTCTCTTGAGGGTTATTATATAATAAAGAAATTCACATAAATAAATCCTGAAAACATTACATTATTTTTGGGCAGTATTTTAAAAGCTTTTACAATTTTTTTCACGTTAAATGAGCCGGTAAGTTTTTGAAAATGAAAAAAAATCTTATCTATCTAATCTATTAACAGAAACAATTCTCTAAACATTTTGATCTGTATTTTAGCATTTGATATGCTCAGCTAATTAAAAGAATAAATTATTTGTGAATGTGGAAAAAGGTAAGTTTAATGTGAGCGGGATTCGAACCTGCGTCCCTTTCAATCCGGGGAACTGCTCTAGACCGCTAAGCCATCCCACTGACCGATGGCCATTCCCTATCTCCATATCACTTTTGTCTTTACGACCTACGCCACCTATCGGATGCATTTACATGCATTAATCCGTTACTTATAGTAAGTATATCTTTTCAATTAAAAGTCGTACTATTTGATGGCGCTATTTGATATATTAGCAACATGCCTTTTATTTTACAATGCCTATAGTCTTGGAGGACTTGTTTCTAGAATCTATATATCTGTCAGAATACATAGATTTATTTGGATAAACGGTAAGGATCCAGATAAATCTATGTCAAATGCCAGATGTATCTATGTGGGACAGAAGTACTGTGATTTTAAATCAAATTCTAAGTTCGTATCCTACCCGTTTACTACGCGTATACGAAAACGTGAAATAGAACTCTAACATGGTACACCAATACTCAGAACAATAATTTATGATTCACAAAAATAATAAAGTATATGATACAAACCAACAACATTCAGCACGGATCTAACAACCAATGCGTTGCTATCGCGATGCATCACAACCGTATAAAACGAAGAATTTATAGGCAAGCTGACAAGAATACAAGAAAATGAAGCTGTTTCCTGACTCCCTATATGCTTATACAATAAGCTTTGTCGTACCTCTACCAGCGATAAGTCAACAGTTGAGTTATAGGGTGACACAGTAACCTAGAAACAGCCTCGTCTTTCAATCGATATGTTATTGATAAAATACTGAATAGTTAAAAGCAATTAGTCGTGATAGCTTAGCGGTACAACTTGCAAAGACGGGAGGGAGAGGGGTATCTAGTTCGGTTGATGGCGCTGTACGGCGCACCCGTGTGGGCGGAGTCCCTGGATGCACTGAACAGGGCTCTTCTGTGGAGACCACAGAGAGTCATTGCGTCCAGGGTCATACGTGGGTACCGCACGGTGTCGACGGAGGCGGCCTGCACGTTGGCCGGAATCCCCCCGTGGGACTTGGAGGCGGAGGTGCTCGCCGAGGTGTATCGGCGGGTGTCACAAGAGCGGGTAGGGAGCGGACGCCCCCTACCCAGGGAGGTGGCTAGGTGGCAGGGCGACGCCCGCCGAGGTGCCATGGCCAGATGGAGGGCACGGTTGGAGGCGCCCCGGGCCGGTCTTTGGACCGTAGGGGCGCTCCAGCCCGTGCTGGAGGAGTGGACGGGGCGACGACATGGAGTCCTTACCTTCCGACTCGTGCAGATGCTGTCGGGGCATGGTTGCTTCGGCAGATATCTGCACATAGTCGCAAGGAGGGAAGCGACTCCAGGCTGTCACCACTGCGGCTGTGACGAGGACACGGGGCGGCATACGCTCGAGTCGTGCCCGGCTTGGGCCGAGCAGCACCGTGAACTCGTCGCGGAAATCGGGGGGGACCTCTCGCTGCCGAGCGTCGTCAGAGCGATGCTTGGCAGTGACAGGAATTGGGCTGCGGTCGCTGCCTTCTGCGAGGAGGTTATCTTGCGGAAGGAAGCGGCGGAGAGGGCCAGAGAGGAGGATTCTTCCGCTGACCCAAACTGCCGCCAGCGACCGGGGCGGCGCAGGCGCAGATACTTGAGCCTCATGCCGCCCTAGCTGAGGCTGCGGGTGGATGGACCGGGGAACGTCCGCCACCCGCAAGGCCCCCGCGAAGGTGCGTCGCTCCATGTGTGGATGCGTCGCTCAGTAGAGGGTACCCGAAAGGGTAAGCCGCCGGCGGACCACCGAAGGAATTTAACATAGGCCCGCCAACAAAGGCGGAGAGACGGCACACGGCGGGTTTCTTTAGTGGGTGAGGGCCCCACACTACCCTGTTCGTCGACCCAAACGACGGGATGTGCGATTCGGAACATTTTTTCCCGCCTTAACAAAAAAAAAAAAGAAAAAGAAGGGGCTATCTAGTTCGCTCCACAGAAGGAATGTAACATAGTTCCAGTGGCCCGCCAATAAAAGCGGAGAGACGGCAGACGGCGGGTTTCTTTAGTGGGTGCAGGCCCCACACTACCCTGTTCGTTGCCCCGAACGACGGGGTGTGCGGTTAGGAATATTTTTTCCCGCCTAAAAAAAATGTTATCTAGTTCGATCTCCAGTCTGAATTCGGAAGGCAAAATTATTTATGTATGTGTGCACAAATCATTATCCATGCCTGCTAAGACAAAATATCTTGAGGCAATCTGCACCCGAGAGATATTTTCGACGGATTGTGAAGCCCTTCTTTTATTTGTTAAGGCATGAAAAAATGTGCCTAACTGCACACGCCGTCGTTCGGCGCAACGAGCCTACCCTGTTCGTGAGGACCTCACCCACTAAATAAAGCCGCCATGTGCCGTCTCTACCTATAACGGCAGACCACTGGAACTGTGTCACATTACTTCAGTGGTACGGCTTGTGAAGCCTACCAACCTGCACTAAGCCAGTCTGGCAGACTGCAGCCTAAATATCTCACTCTATGAGAAGTCCCATGCCCAGCAGTGCAACAATAATGGAGTGTATCAAGTATGTGTAAGACATGGAAAAAGAAAATATGTATATGGCCGTGTGGAGCCGGCAACAAGAAGCGTGCGATTACGATAAAACCCCCATTTTGGGGAGGCCTATGTCCAGCAGTGGACGATGAAAGGCTGATGGATGGATGGATGGGAAAGAAAATATGGAAAATATGGCTTGAAATATAAAGTAGGACTAGACACGGATAAAAATGTTTCCATGTTTTTTGCGTGCGAGTAAAACCACGGGCTAGTATATTATATAATATGTAAAAGAAGTTTTTATATATTATGTTAAGATTTATTGTTTTTTGTGATGTCATAACATTAGAAGGCGATTGAGTCAGAGAAAAACTTCATAATTATCTAACTGGCACTTATGAAAAAAAAAACAATAATAATTAACCTTCAATCAAAATCCAAAGTAAACGATCATTACGAATGAATTTGAATGAAATTTCTTAGATATAATTTCATAGACATACCTATATGTTTTTTATTTGGAATAAAAATGAATAGTTAAAAAACAAGAAACATGATGTAAACAAACAATTTGAATTGCGGTCGGGAGACTGTGGAATACTTCTGCCATATAATCTGTCTTGCCGTGTGGGGCCGCCTTTAGAATTGTCTCACCCCTCTCCACCCATGGGAGTCGTAAGAGACGACTGAGGGAATACCCGGGGAGTGGGCAGCAGCACTCCCTCGAGTATTAACAACATCCACTGCGATCGCCAACCCGCCTGCCAAGCGTGGCGATTACGGCAATATCCCCTGTTGGGGCAGTGGACGTCGAAAGGCTGATTGATGGATGGATAATCTGTTCAGGTATTTAGAATTTATGGTAGAATAAATAAACAAACATACATTTTTATATTAGGTATATATAGGTAGGTATACATATACATGAACCTTAAAAATATTACACTCATTTTTTGGGCTGTCGCGTCGTGTGAAATCTTAGTTTCTGTGTGATAACTATTTGTATACCATTATTTATTTAATCAATCACACATTTTTAAGGGATCCGAATTGCCACACGGACGTAGTCACAGGAGTGCTAGTGGTTCAATACCTAATTAGAAAGGGATTTTGAGGTTAAACCACAGAACTCAAAAGCTCTGTGGGCTAAGCTATGGGTATAATTGATTGAACCTTAGATCTTAAAATACTTGCTATGATTTACTGGATTCTGTAATCTCTTTCAAGAATATAAATTATCCAATGCATTAATCATTCATCTACTAATCCTTTGTTGTGTAAAAGTGGAATATAGATAACTATATAACACTGACAACTTACCAAGATTAAATATATATTCAATCTTTCAAGATGGCCGCAGGCGGTACGAAGCTTGCCGTTCAACTTCTAAAGAGATTATGAGAATGTTATTATGTCACTCGCAGTATCATTGTGAGGTAATTGAATTAGACACACAATTATACAAAGAGTTCGTTTACATAATGTGTTTATATATATAACATTGATAATTCGCGTGAAAAATAACTAACTATTTAGATATTTTTTATATATATTTTTAGCATTATTGACATGCTTAGCAACATACATTAAACACAAAGTGAAAAATGTCAAATCGAAAATAACAGTCACGAGCAGGATTCGAACCTGCATCTCCTGGATACCGTCCAGATGGTCACGATGGCTGAATTGATAAAGCATCTGGACGTGACTGTTAGTTTCGATTTCACATTTTTTCACTTTGTGTTTAAAATAACTAACTTTTTTTGCTGATCATATTTTTTTTATTGACTAAGTGTGTGTGTGGTGTGGGTTGAGAGACTTTACAAGAGATATAATATTATGTTTCCTTCAGCTGGCAGTGATAAAATTTGTGATCAAAACCACACTACTGTTATATATCTGAAAGTTTATTTGTTTTAATACGTTCAAGTGTAATTACTTAATCCAAAAATATAAAAAATGCGTATATTTTAGTCCGAACAGAAAAGGAAATAAGCCATGTATTCTGAAAAAAAATACAGTTCTTTTTGGATAGTTATTTCTGAATAGAGTTAACGTATTTTTTATTATAACACATTTAACGGGTCTATAAGCGAATTAAACTTCTCAAAATACTATTATTTTGACTAACCTCGATGTTTCGGCTGAGTTGCACCAGCCGTGGTCACGAGTAGACTCTAATAAGGTATTTTAATTATTTTAGGATTAAGATTTTCCTAATGTTTTAGCGCAGTGATAGTCTAATAGTAAAACCAAGGCCTGCCAAAACGATGGTATCTATAATTTTAACGTTTGATGTCAAACACTTCAAATCATCATTATTTATTATGATATTATTTTGTACTTTTTCATTGAAATACTCAAAATAAAAGCGTGTTTTTTTAGTTCCATTTGTATAATGCAAGTTAGTTGATTCTGTATCTAAACCTGAACATATCGCGTCATAATGGACCTTCACTGCGTACTAAGCAGGTGTCTACAGCCATTGCCAAAAACGGTCGAATATGTTACATCGGATATAAATTAATATCGAATACGGAGTAGCCGACGGCTACGGAGATTAGCGAGTTATATCGAGTTACAAAATCGTTCTCCCACGCCCACGTGTATAGTAAGTAGTATGTGGCGAGTAATGTCAATGACATTTCACAAGCCCATATTAACATATAGAATAATATTTATATGTATGTAAAACAATTCAATATATAACAATCTTAATTTGTGGTAACGTTTGAGTCACACTATAAAATTAAATGGGTAGTTAATTATACCTACCGACTACACTCAAGAATCAACAGATTACCGTGGCCTATTTTATAAAACTTTTGAAGAGGAACAAATCAGTCGTACATTGTCACTGTCAAACTCATTATTTACCCTCTGTGGAACTTTAAAAAGGTGTAACCTAATCCTCACAGCTTAATCTATCCATCCATCCGTCAGCGCATATCACAGCTTAATAATACTAATAAAATACTTTGGAAAACCCAGTGCACGCCTCATAATCTTCATTTTTCACAATAAAATTGATTATTTGATAAGTAACTAATAATGTATTGGTCTTACTAAGTAGTTTTTATTAAATCACATAGATAGCGCTAATTTCAAAAAATACTAATGTGGGTTTCATGACTTATACGACATCTAGCGCTAATTTTAAGAAGTACTTCTATATTGGTCTATAGAAATAGTTCTCATGAAAGGTATAGCACTGGTTTTAGTATCGAGTAGAGCGTAAATATTCAGTATTTTTTTGTTTATTTAATAACAATTAAACCACATCGAATCAGACCGTGAAAAGTAATAGGGTAGAGCCCCTAGTTATACTCAAGTTAAAAAGAAAAAAAAGACTCGATTAGTAAAGTATTTCAGTTGTTATCGTGTTAACATACATTACCTACAACAAAAGACGTCCAAGACTGAACTTTTTAAACAGTTTTTTAACTAGTTTAAATAACAATAATGGCATAAAAAATATAATGCGTGTTAAAATAGTATTTTTTCTTGACATGTGTGTGTGTATATATTGTTTTAAAAGTGCAATATATGATAAATAGAGACATTTTAAGTTTGAAAAATCAGTTGTTCTTGGTAAAACGAGAATAGTACCCACCTCAACGTCATATTTAAATATTGGGATGGGTGGCAGGTAAAACAATTTCGGTATTTTTACAGAAGTTCAGGTACCTACTTACAATTACCTATTATTTTTTTTATTAAAAATTAGTAAAAACAGAATAATATGAAAAAAATATAGAAAATAACCTCGATGCACAGATTAGCACATCTTTACATGTTTTAAATTTTTTGTCAGTGCATTTGATGAGATATCCGAAAATGTATCACGAATAATCGGTTTCAACTCATTAAATGTATGCGGGTTGTTACAGGCAGATCTCAGAGATCTGGGAGGACTGACCCGGGCCTCTTTTTTTGGACCCTTTATATGCATAATAACGCAGAAAAGATAGGGAATAAAATTTATCTTCTCTTGTATCAAGATAAACGATAAAAAAACAGAAAAAAAAAATTTAATAATTCGAATCTTTATATAAAGGATATTGGCCGACACCATCCATGAATCGAGGCTTAAAACAAAATTTTAGGATCTCCAGCTCCAGATTCGTTCAAAGAAAACTAAAGTTGAATCACTTTCCTTGAACGTTTACAATATTACTATAAAATTTAATGTCAAGGTATTTTCTAACGTAAATATAACATTTTCTTAATGGAATATTGACGTATCTATCTAGATCATTCATCGCGTGTAACTTGCCGAATAAGGTGCGCCACAGTCTTACATATCGCGTGCCTTTTAAGGGTACAATGACCACGTAATAGCAAACCACTCAGCTTAACAACCTTCAATCAAATTAGAGCTCTACTACAATAATCTAAAATATATTTTTAAAAGTCTAATATCATCTAGTTATTCCAAAAGTAGACCTTATCAATGGAATATAAACTTTATTACGCTTCAAGATAAGCCTAACTTTATGTTTAGCAACAAACTAAATACATATTTCTAATCTAATTAGAACTCTAGACTATTGTATTAAGTTATTTATCAAGTTGTATAGTATAACGTCCATTGATGCATACCAAGAGGCTGGTTTGTTGGTTTGCCTTGGTTAGTATGCACTTGTTATGTTTGTGCCATTGTTTGGTAATCAGCTTTGAATATTAGGCTGATGGAATTTAAAGTGATGTTATTCTAGCGCTTTTTGAAGTCAAATTACTTTAGATATTGAATATTGGTGAATGAATTCACTTCAATCCTTGGTATGCAAATACGGCTTACGGCTTATCTTAACAATAATTCCTAATAAATAGTATTAGATTGATTAGTTTTCATTTTTAATCGCAGTAATGATTATGATAACTATTGACGATTAATCAACATAGGTATCCTGATTACAGTATAATAAAACTTGAAAATTCTATGTAATTCTTGTATGAACTCGACTAATATATATAATTGTAATTCCTTCCATATTTTGTTTTGTAATTATTCAGGAATTTTTGATAAGAAACGTATAATAAATAGTTTCGAAATATCGGTCCAACTGCAAACGTCTTAATATTTGTGTGTGCACTTTTAATTATAAATTAACTTATATTTGATGATTTTATTTTTTTAAAATTAATTATGCATTTAAGTACATAACTGAAGCAGTTTTTTATAAGACAACATCCTGAAGTAATTCCTGTATCGCTGCGGACTTTGCAAAACATACAAGTAGCAGACAAAATACAACTCGACTCAGTACAACCATTTGTGGTCACAAAGAATTGTTTTGATGAAGTCGAACTCACAAAGTATTGTGGCAAATGTGGCTCGGAAGTAGCTTAACTACTCCGTCATCTGTGCTGTGATTTAAAAATATAATTATTACTTTGCTTGTAAACAGGATATGGATAATCTGTGAAGTCATTGACCCTGCCGTACGACCGGCCTTTGGATGATTTGTACTAAAACGGAGAATGTATAAATATTTTACCTGAGTATATAATTATTGGCAAGAAACTGGATTTTACCTGTAAACAAAAAAGATACAATATGTTAAAAAACGTTATGGATAGTTTTTATATTTCATAACTCATAAGACACGTCCATATCAAATTTCCAATCGAATACGTCCAGTGGACATGTTTATGAAGATTAGGAATCCTAACCTAAATTTTGCGGAGATAAGATTTTTTTTACGTTTTAGATCGATTACTTTAACCCTCGCGGGTTATCATATATATTGTGATAATTCTTGTAATAAAAACTTTGCCAAAGTTATTTTAAATATACGTAGGTCTCACCTATAGAAAAAAAATGTACCACGTGTTATTGAGTAATAAACATTTAGACATACAAACTTTAACATTTATAATATTAGTAGGACTAAGATGATGATGGTTATTTTTTACGGATATTTGACTAATATACAGAGTAGCTGGTTGAGAAACTCGATTAATAATATATAGGACTTTTGGAGGAGCAAGAAAACGTGTAGAGATCCCATCATAGGATTTTTCTTGTCTCTGTGTACCTACACTCACATAACGTACCATATAAAATTTATACATATAAATGCCCCCGCGATACAGGGTAATCCCAAGTGCAGGGGTTTGTTTATCAGAAATAAAACATGATAGAGGGACACTTTTGTTAACGCTGATTTAACGCATTTTCAGAGCGAGTTACAAAGAAAAATGGCTACAGCCAAAAACGGTACATAAACATAGCTTGTATCCCCGAAGGGGTAGGCAGCGGTGTATTACACACCCACGGTTCGCCAACTATGTTTAAGTCCCACGTAATAGGGGGCGAGCCTATTGTCGTCTACTGGGCACATTTTACGAAAAAGCTCAATAGCATCACCGAGGATCGAACCCGAGACCTCACGACAGCAGTCGCTCACATTACCTCTGCACCATCGAGGCAGTTGTGTATCTTATAAAATTGCTAATAATATTTATCCTTGGCAGGGATTGAAGCTAAAACTTGGGCACAGTAGGTACATTAAGGCACGTTATCACTCGTGTACTTTACACTATTGTCTGGTAATTTTTAACAGGAATTAGCTCTAAGTTGCTACAAATATACGATTTGTAAAACAATAAATGTTCGTTATACATATCCTGTTTCAAAAGCATGTCCTGCTTTATTTACAAATGTAATTGCCAATGTAAGCGTTACAAGGCGTGCATGCGATAACGTCACGTCTCAGCTCGATGCGTTAGCTGAGGTAATGTTCGGAATCGGGTATTTTGGATAACGTCTGGATTAAGCTAGAAAATGAAACCACGAATAATTTAAGTTGAAGTCACTCCAAAGTTTTTTAACCCTCTACTGCACATGAGCCCATATATGGTATGGTGATTTTATTGTTGTTTTATTTCCAAACAAATAATAATTAAGCCATTCCACATTCTACCTTTTGAAACGCGTTAGACTCCCGGTAGTCTTACGCGTGCCAAGCGATACACTTCTTTACCTATCAATAATTATTTTCTCACTTTTTACCTATTTCCTATTCTTTTCATCCACTTTTATGTCGATACCATATATGGGCTCATATGTAGTACGACGAAAATACGTTTGGACATATATGGTATCGTATGCAACCAGACTTATATTCATCAAGAATAAAAAAATCAAGTGCTATTATTTTTTCGCTTTTTTCCTATTCCCTTGTGATCACACCTGTTTTTTTGGCTTTTGTTTGGCAGAATGGACACTGCTCGCTTTTATGGTAAAAATAAATACGCTAATCCTATTCCTGGTGACGGTCGTCTTAGTTGGATTCCGATAGCGAAGTACCTTCAATACTTGTCCCAGTCAGAAGACCCATTATAATACCTTAAGCTGATGATGAACTTTCAGATGAAGAAGAAGTCAAGGAAGTCCTTTGTTGTCCAATCCTGGTATACCGGAGATATCTTCTAAAAAGATGAAAAAATGCCAGAGAGGCGCCAAGACATTCCTTTGAACTGTGTCAGAACAGACAATATTGGACATTGGCGGCAGAAAAAACGTCTACATTGCATAGTATCTTCTATGAAGACATATACTAAATGCTCATAGTGCAAAGTTTTTCTATGCTACAATGATAAAAGAAACTGTCTCCTTACGTTCCACGACTAATAATAAATATTACTTTTGTTTATATCAATAATGTTCCTTTTCTACTTTGTTATTTTTTTATTTGACTGCATAGGATACCATCTATGTCCAAGCGAGTTTTAGTCTCAGTGCATACGAGCCCATATATGGTATCTTAGTTTTTTTTCTACATTAAACAACTTTTTTTTTTTTTTTCGATTTATTTATCTTAATCTCACTTAAATAAAGCAATATCCACAAAGAAATTTCTTTTTTAATTTTTGTTTTATGGCATTTAGTGGCAGACGAGCCACGACCCATCTGATGGTAAATGGTAACCGTCGCTCATGGACTCAACTATACCGAGAGAGAGTATTGTCAAGCCGCTGCTCACCATTTCCTTTCATCGATATAAAATGAAAGAATAAACGGCTATCTCCTGCTTCAGCCAAAACGCAACGATGCATGTACGTACATTTGCATGTATTTAGTAGTGTTGAATACCTAGTAATTTTGGGAACATAATGGTTTCTATTATTGCACGCCACATGATAATAGCAATTACAATTAACTGTGTTGATTCACACAGCTAAGCAGATCACTGACTCAATGCAAAGTGCTCTTCGAATCGGAAATGTAAATACAGAGACCAAGCGTAATGTTCTTAGTATTGATAACGCTATGTTGAATTTTAGACTTCTGTGTTACATCAGATAGGTAGTGATAACGGTAGTGAGTGAAATAAAATAAATTTATAGCAAAGGAACTAGAAGATAAACGAAAACGACAAAAAAATTAAGGTTCAAAGGCTTTTATCCCATTCTTCTGTCCCACTATGGGCACGGGTTACCTCTCATGGTAAGCTGGTTAAGGCCATTGCCTACCACGCTGGCCCAGCGCGGGTTCTTGGCAAGCCATTGCGAAAATCTTTCAGGCATACAGGTTTCGTCACAATGTTTTCATTCACCGAGCCGTGTTAAAATTGTGAGCCCATGTAAATTAGAAAAATCTCTAAATCTTTGGACCTTGAATAGGAATTCGAACTCGATACCAAAGTCTTGTCAGTAATTGGTTTTGCCTCTAGGGTATCACTGCTATATAAAGGCTTGTGAACTTTTTAAAATAAACTATGTATATAAAATCATTTTGTCTGCCAGAAAAATAGTACAAATTACATGTTTACGAACGATAATGATTGTCATAAATCATAGATTTAGGCATGGTAATTTTTTATAGACCATATTTTAATCATAGTGATTTTAATAAACAACTTTTCAGAACTCTATATCTCACGATAGCTTAGCTATCAATGCGTCTGAATCCAGAAGACACGGGTTCAAACTCGGCTCGTGGCTATTATTTTCTATTTCATATTTTAGCACTTAGTATCCTGGTAAATGGCCAAGTATAGGTATCAAGTGCTTAAAATATATAAATAACAATTAAACTCCTTATTCGATGCTTACCAGTGATATAGTGACTACTCCCGAATAGGCTCGCTATTCTTCGAAAAAATTAATTGTTGTTGGTAAAACTTAAAATTGATTTATTCTAGAGTAAGTAGCAATTTATTCTAGGAATAAAATTTATTCTTGTTTGGTCAAATCCGCCCTAAGGTAGGTAGGTAGGGGTATAGTGTCAGTAGAAATAAGGGGTTAAATAAAACATTCAGTCGAAGATATTACGACGTATTTGCAAAAACTATTAATCACACAAAAGTGACACATTCAAATAACACACGAATGTATGCTTGAACTTGCACATCGTGTGCAATTATTTCTTTGTTATGTTATTTAACTAACCTAAAAGAATTAGAGCCTCACGTCTTCCGCAGAATACACGAAATAAGTGTAACGAGCATATTTTGTGTATCAAAATAATGTTAATAATAATAATGATTTCCAGGCCGTAGTTTTAGGTCACGGCAGTGAGTGTCAACAGAAACTGGCCGTATACGTAGCAGATATTATAATGCACGATTATGTGCGCATGGATAAGCGCACTCTCTAAAGATATATCTAACATAGAGATAATGTAAAGAAAGCTATTATTAGTGGTAGAACTGCTTGTCCCAGCACGACTTTGTCCGTGTGGTGACGGACTAAGAATACAAGTGTCACCACCCCATTCTTTCCCACGGGTGACGGGGGTGTGGAAGTAAGCAATTATCATCCATTGCATGACTGGTGGTAGGGCTGGATATCAAATGGGAGTACTCACTTGGTATCGGGCTCGAGCGGGTTGGTACCACCATCTCCCGTGTGACCGGCCATGAAGCACATCGTTGCGTTTTGGCTGTAGCAGGAGATAGCCGTTTTAAATATTTCATTTCATATCTGTGAAATGAATTGGTGAGCAGCGGCTTGACAATACTCTCGGTATGGTCGAGTCCATGGGCGACGGTTACCATTTACCATCAGATGGACCGTGGCTCGTCTGCCACTATATGCAATAAAAAAGAAAAAAAAATGAAAGATCCCGGCTTATCGGGGAAGTACCTCCACACAGAAGACCAAGAGCGTGTAACAAATATAGGCTATGGCCCGCTTACCATCAGGAAGGCCGTACGCTTGTTTGCCACCCGTGTAGTATACAAAAAATGCATTCAACAAAGAGTGATGTATGTATGTGAAGTTTCAGTTGTGGCTATCGGAAAGAAGAAGACGTTAGCAAAAGCAGGGCCATTATTTGCGCATTACCAACCCCAGGATGTGGACAGTAAGGATAGAATCCTTACTGTTAGGTGATGTAGAGGAAGTATAGTGATAGAGACTGCTGTCTAGAAAGGTTGAAAGACCGTCTGTATGTGGAAGGAGATTGTGCATCCCGCGCTCCCAGTTTTTTTAAACCCATTTCCCTTTGAAATTTGTGGAATTTCAGCTATAGTCCATCTCACTAACCGATGGGGATTGACAGACTTGATACCTTCTCCAAAAAAGATTGAGGACTGCATGATTCCTCACGATGGTTATTTTCAAAAATACTGGCCTTTAATAATAATAAAAATGCATACAATTTTTGATAGGAGGCTTCAGCAGCCACTCAGCCTGCCAGTTAGCCTCAACAGTACAAATATCTGGCAGGTATACAGTGTAGACATCGCAGATGTAAAGACTACTCTATTAAGGATAGTACCAGAAAAAAATAATGTAGTAAATCCCGTCGATGTGACCCTACCATGATTCATGGTACTGATTATTCTTAATTAAAGTCTTAAACTGTTTAAAAGGTCAATGGTTAACGAACAGGGTAAAGTGCAAGGTTGAATGGAACAATGTCATTATAATCTTCAGAACAATGTACGAAAATAAATTGCGTTTTATTCTTTAAGTTAAATATTTCGGTAAGATTGATGTTTTTTGAAGAAATAATATCTCTGCCAGTGGTTTGCCGTTGGGTGCGCATCACAGAAAAGCTACTAGAAAGACTTTTATTAAGTTTTTGTATGTTTGGCCCCTATCTAAAAAAAAATAAGCCGACGCGGGCCGTCTCGTGTGAAATCCTCGATTTTCTTTCTATCTTCAAATATTGTTCGAGTCTTATATAATTCTGGGTAAGCGCCCTCTCATTACCCATAGACGAATTAAAACTGTTATTGTTTTATTGACATTATACTTCCTAGTTAGGTGCTTTTGTCAACAGATGAAAACAATTAAATAAAACATCCGGTTTTACTCTGCATCCGCAATAAATGTCTTCACATCAAAATATTTCGATATCTTCAATTAATATAGTATAGGGATGGGCCGAAATTCGTTTTACATTCGGTTTAACCGAATTTCGGTGGCTTGAACCGAACTTCTCGTCTTAAATGCCGAACATTCGTTTATATATAAAATTTTAATTATTATAATATAAAGGCGAGGTTTCTAATAAAATTAAGAGAAATCAAATCTGTCATAGCTGTAAAATAATTCACATATATACCAATAGGTACTCTAGAATAATTGGTCAGATGTAGGTACGTTAAACTATACATAATTATTATAGATAAATTTAAATGTATAAATGAAGAGTTTTTTCGCAATCCAGGGGGGTTAGGCAGAATCTCATATCTCACATGTCGATCGTATCGTGATCACTGTGATTGGTTGAGAGATCACCGTGATTGACCAACGGATTTTTGCTACATCACACGTCGGTAAGCGAGAGGATACGATCGACATGTGAGATATGAGATTCTGCCTAACCCCCCTGGAGTCTGATTCAATAAACCCAATAATTTGAAATAATGTGTCACCCTTGCACCGACACGTTTTTTATTGTTTTACGACGTTGTCTTTCATGAAAAAATACACACAGAACACAACAAGTTACTCCCGAACGAAAAAGAAAGCACACACCGAAGTTCGGCTGAATTTTGTATAATTACCGAATATTCGGCCGAAATTCGTATTCGGTTAAAATCACATTCGGCCCATCTCTAATATAGTCATTAAAGTTTTAAGAAATAACGATTTTTATAAGTGCGCTTTTGAAGTGATGTCATTGTGTTTTTTCTTGTCATGGAGAAGTAAGGAAGAGGGGAAGTCTCTACCCATTGCCTCATGATTCTAATATGATAAGCAACGCAGATACGAAATTGCTGATATCAGATTTTAAAATAAACTTGTACGTAACTATTGTTCTGACTACCGAATCCACATCGTTACTATTTCAATTTGTAAATTAATTATCTCCCTCGATTTCATTTGCGTGGAATTTTATCGTGAGTGTCTCGTAAACAAGGCAAATGTTTAATAAATTAATTTAACATTCATTTTTAAATAGAATTCCATTAATGGACCTGGTGTTCATGTATTTTCTATATAATAGTAAAACAATAAAGTAAACGTCCGCTAACTTTTGCTTCTTCTAAACCATGCAATGGATATTAAAATGGTTTTCGTGTAGATTTTTTTGTGTAAAATAGTTTCCCTGAAAATTTTTATATTTTTTTTTCCTGTTTCCCTGTAAATTTTTTATAGAAATTTTTGTGTGTAATACTTCTACTATTAATTTTTTTAGTGTCTAAAGCAATTCAATGCTTTAAAAACAAGTCGTCTTACAGTTTTTATTCATTAATAAAAACATTTTTTTATTATAATAGAATGAATGTGCATGCTACTTTGCTATTATCACATTCTCCTCTATCTGTGAGAGTGCGGATTGGCAATCTTAGGTTATTCTGTCCAAGATAACCGGGATTGACAATCCGTGGGTGAGTGGTGGGCTCTCCGCCTAAAAATATCCTCCATTCTAAATAATAACAATGGACTTCCGCCAAGTGTGTAGTCGAAAAGTTGTTTATTTTTTTTTCAAAAATAGCCTTGATAAATTGACTTCTGTTACCATGAGCTCACCATAAAGATCCCACTAACATCATTATCAAAGCATATTTAAATTGATGCCTCTCATACATTGGCATTTCCTGATTTTTTTCTTAAATTTGTTTGTTAATTTTATTAAAACATAGGTATTCGTATATACATAGACATAACTGTACAGTAAAACCTACGACCTATACTCGTATATTATAAACAACATGTTCACAGTAATTATCTTATTTATCAGGTACAATACTATGTAACATTTGCTTTATCAATGTGAAATTACATACGATGTCATTTTATAAATAAATAAATAAATAATGAATATATTATGTTGTAGTGCTTATATAGTCAGTGTCATGCTTGGAGATATATGTAGGTACTGCTCAACATTCATTATTCGTGATTACGCGGCGCCTAGAATGTGTCCAAGAGTCGTTATCTCGCCGCGTGGTAAGCATATTAATAATTGTTTACAATTGCGCAAATGGCGGAGTGGTTTAGACCCGAGTGTAGTGGGTTCGATTCGCACACTAGACAACTCTTTGTGTGATCTACAAATGGTTGTTCTGAGTCTGGGTGTACTTTGTGTCTGTGAAATTGTATGTTTGTAAAGTCCCTCGCGATATTATAAGTATACCTAAGTGCAGGTTGTTGTCTTTAATTAAAATAAAGAAAAGAATATTGAATGGAGTCAGAATATGTCTCTTATGTATCCTATTTTCTATAATCCAAGGGAGGCAAATATTAATGATTCCCACCTGATGGTAAGCAAGTACCGTACCTTATATATATTAACAACACCAAAACATCATCAGAGATAGGACAGGCACATAAAAGATTATATGTTCCGTACCATTGACTAGGTAAACAACATTACACTATTGTAACTTCTACCTGTTGCCGTTATCAATAGCGAGCAAAAAAGGGCAAAAAAATCACGTTTGTTGTATGGGAGCCCCCCTTAAATATTGTTTTTTTTTTGTTGTTTTTAGTATTTGTTGTTATAGCGGCAACAGAAATACATCATTTGTGAAAATTTCAACTGTTTAGCTATCGCCGTTCTTGAGATACAGCCTGGTGACAGACGGACGGACAGACAGACGTTGTATGGGAGCCCCCCTTAAATATAATTATTTTTTTGTTTTTAGTATTTGTTGTTATAGCGGCAATAGAAATACATTATTAGTGAAAATTTCAATTGTCTAGCTATTGCCGTTCTTGAGATACAGCCTGGTGACAGACGGACGGACGGACAGACAGACAGCGAAGTCTTAGTAATAGTTCCCGTTTTGACCCTTCGGGTACGGAACCCTAAAAAAGACTGAGGCGGAGAGAATTATAATAAAGTGGGGATGATTAGGTGGAGACGAAGGATAATTCTTACTAATATTATACAATGTGTAACTGAGTACGTTTGTTAAGCTTCAACGCCGTTACTACTGAACCTTTCATAACGAAATTACATACTAAAAAGAACTTTAATCTCGAAAACATAGACGGTTCTCGATGTAGTACCTATAGTTATTTTTTATAAAATAAATAATGAATTTTGTGATGTATATATTTGATATTCACCCAATTCTGAAGTTCGAGGGATGAAGTCGCAGTAAGAAACTAGTTAAAACTAATGCATACAAGACGTGTCCGCAATACATAACATAAGGCTTAACAGGTCGTGCACCAGCGGTATTATATATTTACAAACGCGCGGTCACCCGAGTGTATGACATAATATTTGCACAGCCACTGCGCACAATAATTTAAAAAATGTACGTTGTTAGTATACCGCTAATATGTAAATTTATTATTAATGATAAGAATATAATATTATAAATGAAAGTAAGTTTGTCGGTAAAGCCCCAGAATAATAGCTTTTCATCGCGTCTCTAGATGATATAGCTAATACTTTAAAGGAATTAAGGAACGGTTATACTCCTTTCTAACTTAAAATCTATGGTTAAAATGAAATAATACCTACATAAAGTAGGGTAGGTTAATTTGGCAAACCAAACCAGTGTGGAGCGTTTAATTTATACATTGTATAAAGTGCACATTTGCTAAATTACTCACGCAAATAATCGGTAATAGCAAAAATAATCGACAAAGAGGCTCAAGATAAGTTTGAAAACTAAAACCCGTCTGCGTCTAGTTTATTAGAAACGTTCTTAATTAAACCATTTCATTTGCTATCCAAAATGTTTATGTTCTCCAGAGGTCGCTGCCTATAAACAGCGAATAATGAAGCCAGTTCTAACAATGCCTTATTTGTCAAGCTATAATAATTATATTAGAAGTTATGCGGGAACATAATACATACACGAGCATACATATTATATATATGCGGGTTAAAATCGTAAACCTCATCTTAGCTACGGCGTAGTTGGGTAAAAGTTTACATAACTATACAAATAACAGGTTCTTGGGGATACAAACAGCCAGCTTGCTGGACTCTTTTAAGGCTGGTTATGATACTGTACTTCAAAACCGAATGTTGTAGGTTCAATTCCCATGCGGGACAATAATTTGTTTGTTCCAAGAAGAGTTGTTCTCGTGTACGTGTGTATACTCAGTGTACTTTGTGTATGTTAGTTGTATATTCACAAGCTCCCATATGGACTATTTTGTAGAGCAACGTGTTAACTTAAAAAAAGTAATTTTAAATATATTTTACGTCAATCTCAAATATTCTTTGATTATTGTTGATATAGAAAAACAAGTTTTGAAATGACAAATAAAAAAAATATAAATTAGTTTAATGATCCTGCTTAACTAGTTTTATGACGCGTCAGATATTTTAAAATATTCTCATAGCCCTAAATCTATAAGCATATACGAATAAGTGCTTAAAATTAAAACCGCTCTAACACTTTTTATAACACGCCTTACAATATATGGTTTTAAATAAAAACAATTATAAACGTAATATAATCCATGGGCATATATGTTTTAAATCGCGTGGAGGCTTCTGACCTAATATCGCTCTCATTCGTAAATAAAAGTAGGAAAAAACGTTTTAATACACACACATAGAAGATCAATACTCCGGAAAGCAATTACTACCATAAAATTGCCATACAATTATTACGTTAAAGGAAGGTATTTATAAATGCTATCCATTATTAATAATTGAACTGGATTTGAGTTTCTTATCGCTATATCTATTTTGGAACTTACGATGAGATATTAATGTTTTCCGGGTCCTGGTATGTATGTACTCGTACATAACAATGTCGATGTCCGCGGTTGTCTGTTCTCAGTTTAGTTCTTCTAAACCACGCAAGGGATTTTGATGCGGTTAACAATTTTTTCATAGAGATAATTAGTTAGTTGCCTAAGTTACGTATAATATTCGGAAATTCACACGCTTGGAATCGCGGGCAGAATAATTTATAATATAAGCTAAAACTAATATATTATACACTGGTGCATTACCCGCGGTTTCGCTTGTGTAATAGTGATATATATGAAGATAGATTATATACTATTTTGGATAGAATTTGCATAAAATGCTTTTCAATGCCTACCTGCATTAAAAAGCAAGTAAATTTTCACGGTCCTAGCCCCAGGAGTTTGGCTGTGCATTGATATGTCAGTGAGTCAGCTATTCTCTTATATTTAGACAAGACAAAAAATCAGACACAAGTTATAATAACGTGATTATAAAATGCTCACATTCTTCATCTATTTAGGCACCTGAATAATAAATATATTTGCTTAGAAACCAATCACGTGTACGCAAATGTTATATCAACGTGCTTCTTTCTTGATTACACATAAATAATGTTTGGTTCAAAATTTATTATTTAAAATATTACTATCGGACGGCTACGCAAACTAGAAACACAAACACTACTTAATATCTTATGATTTAACTTTCGGCTCCAAGACACTGCAGGGCATTCAGCCTTTTTTTTTTTAGTTTAGGCGGGAAAAATGGGCACTCACCCTAATAAAGAATACTAGACATCAAAAACCTGTGTCGACATAACCGATCCACAAGACAGTGGGATTGTTCTTGCTGATAACAAAAAAGTCAAAATCGCAATAAATTCAATACCATCAAGTGTCGTCAATGGTTGTCAATACATTTTTGACGAGATTTTATAATACGAGTAAAAAAGAAGCGGCTGTTGTATACACACATATTGCTCGGTGAAGGAAAGCATCGTAAGGAAGTCTAACATCTCAAGGCCCCGTGAAATCTGCCAATTTCAGGTTATGAGGTGTGTAAAGAAAGGTAAAAGAAAAAATAAAAGTAATATTTTTTAATCTAATCGTGGTAATCCAAACTATAAAACAACGCGAAGCCACGTGACCTCGATCCGAGCGCCACTTTCTACAGCGACAAGTTTAACGTGATCCAATGCAAGTATTGCGACACCGATGTGTTTATCTGGCCCTTCTATTGATAGAGATACCATTGGAATTGGGTTACGACAGTCATGTAGGCTATCAGGCTAGAGAAACTGGGCTGGAAGCTGAAGAATACGTCCAAACTAGGTCAAGTGGAAGCGTTGACATGAGTTACAGGTGACAGTTCTACCAACCGTCCGGATACTTAGAAGAGGTGGTTGTAGATAATGGTCAAGAAACTCTTTGTCTAATATTGGTTCGATTTCCAAGTAGAGCAAATATTATTATATTGGTAACTATACTATAGGTACTTACTAATATAATAAAGCTAAATTTTTCTTTTGTTTGTTTGAACGTTGAACACGTCTTTAGAAGTATTTGTAATATAAAAAAGACACTTTTGCATTTTATAGCATGTTCAATTAGAAATTGTTTAAGTTGGATAACATTACACTACGCCCTTCGGCACAAGATCAATAAATAAATGCGGGTGGGCAAGAAATACCTAATCGTTATTTATATTTTATATTTGTCCGTGTGGTGATGGACTACGAATACAAGTGTCACCACCCCATTCTTTCTCACGGGTGTCGTACGAGGCGACTAAAGGTAGTAAGCAATTATCACCCATTGCATTACTGGCAGTAGGGCTGGGTATTCTAGTGGGAGTACTCACTTGTTATCGGGCCCGAGCGGGTTGGCACTACCATCTCCCGTATAACGTGTTTTGTTTATAGCAGAAGGTAACAGTAAATTCTTTCATTTTATATGTGCGAAATGAAATGGTGAGCAGCGGCTTGACAATACTCTCGGTATAGTTGAGTTCATGAGCGACGGTTACCATTTACCATCAGGTGGGCCATGGCTCGTCTGCCACCATACGCAATAAAAATCACTAAATATTAACTCCAAAATAGTGGTTTAAACTACTGTGCTTATTTTATTTAGTTTCATCTCTATTCAGCGAGTTTACCTCATTATGTTTAATTACGTATTCAGCAGACGTAATCATCTTTAACAACAATTTGAATTACATAAGTACGCTTAACTATCACTACCATTTATGAAAGAAGGAATTAAAGTATTTATATAATACTACCCTTTGCACGCGGCTTCGCCGCAGCCAAAGGCTAGTTTTTAGGTTATATCTCAGGTTCCCGATATGGTAGCAGGATAAAATTTATACCAGTTTTTAAATCTAATCCATCCATCCATCCATCAGCCTTTCGACGTCCACTGCTGGACATAGGCCTCCCCAAGAGATCGCCAAAACGAGCGATCCTGTGCCGACCGCATCCTTTTTTTTGTGTGCTCATTATGGGGGATAATGCCGTAATCGCCACGCTTGGCAGGCGGGTTGGCGATCGCAGTGGATGTTGTTAATACTCGAGGGAGTGCTGCTGCCCACTCCCCTGGTTTTCCCTCAGTCGGCTCTTACGACTCCCGTGGGCAGAGAGGGGTGGGACAATTCTAAAGCCGGCCCCACACGGCTAAATCTAATCAAGGTCTTTCAAATAAAAAAGATTGCATCAAAATTCGTTCAGTAGTTTTTGCGTGATGCGCGAACAAACAAACAGGCAAACAGATAGGCAGACAAAAATTCTAAAAAAAAATGTTTTGTTTTTAGACAAAGCCTATAGGCCATTACAGTTTTTTTTTTCTCAAATATCTTAAATGTACAGATACAGCTCTGTTACAGATTTATAATAGTATAGAAGACATTTATAAGATTCTTTCAATATTTTATTGTACCACTATTAGACACGGGTATCCTCTCGCTGCCTACTTTATTTTAATAAAAGTTAAAACAGTCATCAGATCATCCCAATTAAATCAACTTTGCAATGTCACAGCTATTTTTAAAGATAACACATCGACTTGAACATCGGAAGTAGTAGCATAGATAATTATAATAATTGAATCTTCATATTGCTTTTGGACGCAAATTTGTTAATCTTCTCATATATAAATAGTTCCGACAAAAACCGATTTAATATTCAATTCGTAATATTAATTATGCTAATATTAAACGCATAACGTTAAGATCGATTTTGAAAAAAGCTTAATCGATTAGTAATTTGGTTGTAAATGTAATATTTACAACACTAATTGTTATGCGATTACTCGATACTCTCTGTCATCATTATATAATAATCGTTAGCCATCGAGAGAGGATTCTCTATAGGTCAAACAAAATCTTCAATTTAGCACTTATTAGCAAAATGTGAGCTGTTAGTTATTGCAACATGTCTGCTAACTATATTAATATATAACGTTATTATGTAATACAACATTCTACTTAATTTTATTTCCTGAAAACTTATATAGTTGGACTTACTCAATATTGCATTGGTTATATTAAAAAAATATTACTAGAACAATTTTTTAGGTAATAAGAAAGATAATTGCGAGCAACTTCTAGCGATAGCTCAGCGGTTAAAGCTCGTAGACCGGCAATCTGCGAATCGTGGGTTCGAAATAATATCTGAAAATAACAAAACCCCTTTACACGCTACTGAGACAATTAGGCTATTAACAAAAGATGCATCAGATATTTTTTTTTACCGTAGGAAAAGTAATGGCACGTGGAGAAGAACCAGTAGGTCTAGCGAAGTTGCATTCTATGATCGTTAACGCTAATAGAAAACTATTTAAATGTATGGGAATTTGACATCTTTAACCATAGATAAAGAATCTATATTTATTTAAGTCTTTAACAATATCTATAACGCTAAGTCACGTGACTTAACGTTAGAAATGTCAAATTCCCATACATTTGAATAGTTATCTATTAGCGTTAGCGATCATAGAATGCAACTTGGCTAGACCCGCAGAGGGTATGAGCGCTATTACGTTAATATTCTGCGAGAGAGTTGCGGGTATTTCCCTGGTCAAGCCAGCACATTCATACTCCATGCAAGTCTGTACTATAAACTTTAAGTGGTCAATACTGTATACCATAACTATCGCTACCGTTCGCTATAAAAAACGTAACTAATAAAGAACAGAAGAAGTCTCCGCCTAACTGTGGGTCTGTCTTAACTGCTGATGATTTCTTGTTTCAAAGACCATCTCGTTACGTATTCAGGAAACCGTCACAAGGTGGCGTAACGAAATATGTTTTTTGAAATAAACCTTTGCGATAGTTAATCTCAGGCTATTATAACACTTATGAGTAGGACGCGACTGCCTCATTTGGCATGCGCTGCATTCGCTTGACACACATTTCCGTATTGGCTCCGGTATTGACAGTAGGAAATTAGCGCGCATAAATTGTTATTCAATTTTGTTATCCGTTTTTATAATACTAGCGTATATATAAACATAATGTAATACAACTAAACAAATATTATTTATTTATACAGGACTGTGCAGTGACAGCCTAGTGGTAAAACCATGGACTGCAATGACAGTGGTATCGAGTTCTATCCGACCGAAGTCCTCGCCATGGCACACACCACACTTCTGACCTTTTAGATTTTTCAACATTATGTGTGCATTTGTTTATAATTCGGTAAGGTGAACATCGTAAGGGAATTATGCCTGAGAGATTTTCTCGGCGGCTTGTGGAGGTTTCCAGAATTGGACATAGTGAAATGTAAAATAGGTTATTTTTTTTTTATTGCATGTAGTGGCAGGCGAGCCACGGCCCACTTTTGGTAAATGGTAACCGACTGGACTGGACTGAACTATACCGAGAGTATTGTCAAGCCGCTGCTCACCATTTCATTTCACGGATATGAAATGAAAGAATAAACGGCTATCTCCTGCTACAGCCAAAACGCAACGACGTACTTTATGGCTGGACACACGGAAGGTGGTGGTACCAACCCGCTCGGGCCCGATACCAAGTGAGTACTCCCAGTTGGTACCCAGCCCTACCACTAGTCATGCAATGGATGATAATTGCTTACTTCCCTTAGTCGCCTCATACGACACCCGTGGGAAAGAATGGGGTGGTGACACTTGTATTCTTAGTCTGTCACCACACGGACAAATTATTTTATATTATTTATTGATAAAACTAAATAATAGAATAATAAATATTAACAACATCATATTAGTATTAAAAACAGCCACTGCGATCGCCAACCCGCCTGCCAAGCGTGGCGATAACGGCATTATCCCCCATGACGGGACCGCTCATTGTGGCGTTCACTTGGGGAGGCCTATGTCCAGCAGTGGACGATGAAAGGCTGATGGATGGAAGGATGGATGAAATATTAATAAAGAAAAATAACTACTTTATAATGCAGCTTCATTTAGCAATAAGTTTAAGTATGCTGGTAATGACCGTGTGGGGCCGGCTTTAGAATTGTCCCACCCCTCTCTACCCACGGGAGTCGTAAGAGCCGACTGAGGGAATTCCGAGGGAGTGGGCAACAGGACTCCCTCGAGTATTAACAAATCCACTGCGATCGCCATCCCGCCTGCCAAGCGTGACGATTACGGCATTATCCCCCATGACGGGACCACTCGTTATGGCGTTCTCATGGGGAAGGCCTATGACCAGCAGTGGGCGTTGAAAGGCTGATGGATGGATGGATGGATGGAAGTAACTAACTAATTATTATTGGTCTTACTAAGTAGTTTTCAATTAATCACAGAGCGCTAATTTCAAAAAGTACTAATGTGGTTCTCATGTCTTATATAGATGCCGCCAATTTAGAAGTACTGCTATATATTGGTTCTATAGAAGTAGTTCTCACTAAATAAGGTACATAACGCTGGTTTTAGTGTATGATCGAATCGACCATACATATTCAAACAATTTTTTTGTTTATTTAATAGCAATTAAACCACATCGAATTAGACCGTGAAAAGTAATAGGGATCTATCTAGATATTTTTATATACTTTTTTAGCATTTGACATGCTTAGGCATATACATTAAATACAAAGTGAAAAATGTGAAATCGAAAATAACAGTCACGAGCAGGATTTGAACCTGCATCTCCTGGATACCGTCCAGATGCTTTGCCAATTCAGCCATCGTGAAAATTGCTCCTGACTGCTAATCATAATGTGTTATCGAACACATTCATTCTTAGCGTCTTGGGTGAAATCTGCGCCATCTGTCGGAAGTATTTTCATACATTATACCGACCTGTTCGTGACTGTTATTTTCGATTTCACATTTTTCACTTTGTGTTTAATGTATATGTAGCAGGTCAAATGCTAAAAAAGTATATAAAAATATCTAGATATTTCTAGGGCTGCGTCATTATTTGGTAAAAAATCTTAATTGTAAAATTAAGTTTACCGGGTCGATCTATTCCTAATTATACTGAAGCGTAAGAGAGAAAAAAGACTCGATTAGTAAAGTATTTCGGTCGTTATCGTGCTAACAAACATATAAGATCCGCACATACAGACACACGGCCGTCCAAGACAGAACTTTTTTAAGCATCAAACATATCATGAGTACAAATTATTTGAGAATAAGGAAAAAGAGACTTTTTCTACTAGCGGGAAAGTCGGTCGTAAAGACAAATGTGATAAGGAGATTGGGATGATCGAAAGATCTGTACGATAGCTCAGTGGCTTAGAGCACTTCCCCGGATTGCGAAAGACGCGGGTTCATTTCCCGCTCGTACAAAATGTCTCTTTTTCCTTGTTCTTAAATAATTTGTACTTTAAAAAATGGCAGAGCATGTCAAATGCTAAAAAATATAGATCAAAAATATCATGAGTGTTAAACATCGTGTTTTTTCTTATATGTGTGTATATATTATTTTACTAGTGCAATATGATAAATAGAGACATTTTAAGTTTGAAAAATTTGTTGTTTTTTCGTGAAGTGACATAGTACCCACCTCAACGCTATAGATGTACTCTTAGTAGTTTTTGAGATAACTGTTCAAGACTTGGGAGAAAGAGGTAAAAGTACAAAGAATTAACAAACGTAAACTAACTCTCCAGCCTCTAGCCAACTTGGCTGGAGGCTGGACAACATTTACTGTAGGTAGAATAGAATAGAAATAGAATAGAATAATTAATGTATGGGATTGACAGTCAGCTACGCTTACGTTACCGTAGCCTTATGTCAATCTCATACATTTATTATTATATTCTATTCTACTAGTGTCTATGCCATTTGGCTAGCTGAACAATATTTGTTTCTATGAGAATCAAACTTGACTACGCATTGCGTGCTGTAATTACATCTAATCTGATCAATCTCTGCCCCTGGCCACCCTATTAGCATATACCATGACCGTGACCGATGCGTTGACATGTTGAATTACATTACAGAAAGGCTGCGGAAGTAAAGCGTTAGCAGGTCCGCGTTGCGGCTTCCAAAACACGAGTACTAAGGAACGATAGATAGAGTGAAAACTTCTTTAGGCGCGTTGAGTCGCGTCTTTACAAATCTAAAATAATTCAAAAATAATAATCTAATAGCTCGACGATACAATTAACAAGTTACTTAGTTTTCACTTCTATGGCAGTCCTCAAAGACTGCCCCGCGTATTTTTTTTTTACTCTTGCAGAGGTGGTAAGTACTCCTACACTCCGATATCCTAGCTAGAGAGCATTCCATAGGGCCACATCGATTAACGAACCGTAAAAGACACCCAAGTGGCGAACACGCATTGAATCGGCTCCCAGGGCCTTAAAGGTTGATGGATGGATGGATTATGCATGTGGGTGTGTTCTGGCCCTTTTTACAATATGCTAGCAAAAAAAACAATGACGACTCAATATTCAAATCTGCGCAGTTAACCTATGAACCTCTTAATAGTTATATTGTTTGCCGCTGCCAAACCCTCCGCGACCTTCACGTCACTATACCTTGTGTACACATCACTTAAAACATCGCTCCTCTATGATCTATGTTTATAAGAAACTCGTCTATAATAACCTCATTGAAATACAATAATAATATTTGCACTTTATTTGAATTTAAAATTATATTTGTAGGCAAGTTCTGCGATGTAAAGATGATGGTTTGATAATTTCATCCTAACATAACACTGTTACTGCCCGCAGGACCCCTACGTGGACTTCAGATTATAAATACGTCATTCTACGGGCACTAATGATTTATACGTAAATTTTATCATACCACAGGAATCATCCATTTTTACGGGATAAAAAGTAAAGCCGTAGTACTCGGTTCTGAATAAACTATTGATAAATTTCATGATTCTGTCTGTGTTGTGACGGACTAAGAATACAAGTGTCACCACCCCATTCTTTCCCACGGGTGTCGTATGAGGCGACTAAGAGAATTAAGCAATTATCATTCATTGCATGACTGGTGGTAGGGCTGGGTACCAATTGGGAGTACTCGGTATCGGGCCCGAGCGGGTTGGTACCACCATCTCCCGTGTGACCGGCCATGAAGCACATCGTTGCGTTTTGACTGTAGCAGAAGATAGCAGTTTATTATCTCGTTTCATATCTGTGAAATTAAATTTTAAGCAGCGGCTTGACAATACTCTCGGTATAGTTGAGTCCATGGGCGACGGTTACTATTTACCATCAGATAGGCCGTCGCTCGTCTGCCATAACATGAAAAAAATTTTAAAAAATGATGATCGGTTGTCGTGACTTAACAAACAAACAAATTCACTTTCGCATTTATAATATTAATAAGGATCATTAGATATAGTGTCAGTATATACTATATATATGGTAAGGATACTAAAGATAGAATTTGTTTATTGTTTCAACGCGGTAATATCTGGTAAAGAATCTACCTTTAGGAGTTGGGCCATGGTTATCCCAGCACGAATGGGCCGGCTCGATGGGGGAAGTACCACCCTCTCACATAAGATCAGCGTGTAACAACGATAGGTACTCCTGACCTTTGGGTGTTTGTTACTCCAACACGCAAAAAGTGCTGAACAGGTTTGGGTAAAATATTGCACAGTTTATGGCCAAAATTAACATAAATAGAGACGTATTATGTTTCAATATATTTTTTTTAACAAGACAACAATGCACTAAGAAATAATTCTTGTATTGCGGGATACTTTATAAACATACAATTTCACGGACACAAAGTACATCTAGACTCAGAACAACCATTTGTGGATCACACAAAGAGTTGTCCTGTGTGGAAAAGGAAACCACAACACTCTGGCGGGAGACCGGTATCTAAACCACTCCGTCATCAGCTGTGCAGTCATAATAAATGATAGATTAATAATTAATTTAATAATTTAATGGCTTTACTTTATACTGCACTTATTTTCTCTTTTACAACGTAAGTAATAGGAACTTTGACGGTGGATATATTAATTTATTTTTTGCATTTAATTACCAATTGTTTTTAAGTCCAAGAAATACTATAGGCTATGTCAATCATACTATACTATACTATAATATAATATTATAAATGTGAATGTAAGTTTGTTTGTTACGCTTTCACGTGAAAACTACTTAACCGATCATCATGAAACTTTGTACACATGTTCTCGGAGGTATTAGAAGTAACATAGGATACTTTTTATTAAAAAAAATACGAAAAATAAAAAAAATTGTTTGTCACAAAATCTCAAAATCTAGCAACTTCAACGCCATCTAGCATTTCAGTAATGAAGTTCCAACCCTGAGTACTGTAATACCGTTGCACTGTATTACCGACAATTTCAAGGGTTGCTTTATTTATTTTTATGAAATTACTCACGGACGAAGTCGCGGGTAACAGCTGGATATAAAAAAGACCCGTTTATGCTACTTTAAATAAGTAGTATAAATAATGAGAAATTTTTTTCAATATTTTTTTTTTACTTTTTACGTCATAGTTTATTTTTTTATTTCAACTACCACGTAATCTCATATCAAGTCCCGAGCGAAGCCGGGTATCATAGCTAGTTGTAAATAAAATATGATTGAGGCAAGGCAAGACTAATACACAAATAGAGGTTTGTCATTTTTCCGGCGTCTCTGAATCTCAACATATTAGGCTCGAAATATTTCACATACCTACATCCTATTTTTACGCTGTTTGATATGCCAAGTCATGGGTATGGCGACGTAAGAACTTGCTCAAGTGTGTTAAATCACTGACGTTAGTGAACTGACGTCACTACGTAAATATAGGGGTATTATGTCTGTTTTCTTTTGGATCGGTTTACATTTCAAGTTATGCAACATATGTGGTGACAGATCCACCGTCCACTATCCCACTAGTGTAGGACAGGCGACGAAGGGAAGTAACAGTTATCACCCATTGTATTATTGATGGTAGGGTTGGATACCAAGTGGAAGTCACATGTTATCGGGCAGGATTAGTACCACCGTCAGTCACGTGACCGATCAAAGTAAAGAATCACCAGTTTATGCTTGTCTCAGCATGAATGGACCAGCTCAATCGCCAGTACCACACTGTTACAGGAGATCAGACTGGAACTACAAAAGGTACTTATTCGTTAGGAGCGTTCTACAAATCCATTGCGAATGTTAATTGTAACAGTTGCCAATACCTGTCTAGCCACATTACCGTTCATTGGGAGATGCTCACAACATCAACATAAATAAGTAATGTTTTTAGTGTTACAACATTCCGAATTAAGTCGAAATGTTATAATTAAGGTAAATTATCTTGTACATAAGGCATAAGCTAATTATTTTCTTATAACTATTGGATTACGCGGCGCATGCCAGTAATAGACACAACAATATATATGACATACGGAACAGAGACGTGGTCTCTGAATGTTGACCTTGTATCAAGGCTCTAAGTCACTCAGCGTGCCATGGAGCGGGCTATGCTCCGTATTTCTTTACGCAACAGAATCGGTTTCGGAAAACGGGAGTGATCGATATAGCCCATCGGGTTGACTAAGTGGCAATGGGCAGGCCACATCGCACGACGAACCGAAAACCGTTAGGGTAAAAAGGTTTCGAGTGGTGACCACTAATCGGACGGCGCAGCGTAGGATGCCCCCTTGCAAATGGACCGGCGATCTGGTTCAAGCCGCAGGGGGCCGTTGAACGCAGTCAGCACAGACGGCGAAAGGCATGGATGATGTCAGTAAAGGTATATTTCAATATTAGGATCTAATTTTTATTAATTCATTAAATTCCTCATTAATCACTATCCATTTATAAAACCGCATAAAAATTTGCGTAATAATTTTTCTGCTGATTATGTTGAGATAGACGTGACGAGGAACTGTGTTTTTTTAGATATAGAATAGATACTAAGTAGATGATAACGCGGCTTTGAATTCTAATTTTATTTATACACTAGCTTTTGCCCGTGGCTCCGCTGTAGCGAAAAGCTAATTTTTATCTCAGGTTTCCGATGTAGTAGTGGGATAAAATTCGATGTAGTAGTGGGATAATTTTCCAACCAGTCTTTAAGGCTAATCAAGAGCTATCAAATAAAAAAAGTTGCATCAAAATCCGTTCAGTGGTTTTTGCATGATGCGTGAACGAACGAACAGACAAAGAGATAAACAGACAAAAAGTCTAAAAAAATGTATTGTGTTTAGACACGCCTTTATAGCCTAATACAATATTTTTTTCTCAAATAATTATCTTAAATGTATGCTCTGTTACAGTTTAATAATAATATAGAATTATAACAAATGTTGTATATATTATAATAAAATATAACTAACACATATCATGTGGTTATAAAAATATATTTTAAAATTATTTATTTGATCTGCAATAAAACAGCTGTTAACATTATTAAATATAGTAATAATATTTTAATTATTATTTGTTTTTTATTCTATAAATGAACCACAATAAAATGTATCAATCTATCGCATTAGACTAATTAATTAATACAAAATACGACTATTGTTTTATAATACACGTTAAACAACTTATAAATATTATATAACTAACTTGCTTGCCCTGACCATGTAAATTACTTATATTATACTTGCCTTGGTCTGGTAGTAAAGGTACTTCATCATTTCCTCACCATTAGTTATATGTAACTCTAGTTTATTATTTTTAACTCTAGTTCTACTTTGTTATACTTATATGTCTCACTGTCGGTCTAGTAAATTCGACTACTGCGCTACATTGATAAAACGAACTATATACGTGAGTACTAGCTGTGATAACTTAGGGTTTAAGCTTATGGAAAGGTATTACATAAGTCGCGGGTACATACTCGTATACCGCAAGTATTTTTTGTATATTGTGTTCGACCAAATTCTATTTCTTGTAGTATCTTATGCAGCTTGTAGAATGCAGTGGTCATGCTATTTTTCATGCGTAATCAGGTGGACAAAAATTGTGTTGTTTATCTCCAACAGATAATTGAATTTAGAGCGAACTGATAAGTGCATTTCACCTACATGTAAATTTACTTAATACCATATGCGATAGCTAAACGTCCACGTTAGGTAGGTCGCGGGTTCGAACCCTACTCGCAGTTGTCACTTCACGAGTTTTCTCTGTAAATTTAAGATAGATAGTGTCGGGTTCGATCCTTACTTAAACATAGCTTACGATTCGTGGGTGATAATAATGTTTATGAAAGCCTTTCTTAATATGAGCTTATACATAGAGGCAATGAAATAATAATGTTATAATTTTAGAAAGTTGTAACATACTCTATAACAAGAAAAATACTGAATTAAGGTATATAACCTCTCAACACTTGTACAAATAGATTGGTTCGTTTGTTTACTGTTAAATTCCAATAAACGGAATAATACCACATTAATGTACACACACAAGTCTCAAGCTGGAATCAAACCTGTTGATTGACGTCACTTTTTATGATCACTAATAGCTACAACATAACGTGCTTATGTTATTATTTAAAAATATCTAGTTTTGATGGTAAGTGACAATTTAACCTTATTTAGTGAAGAATTAGTTCGCAAAAAGGAGCTGGCGTCACAGAAGGAATGTGTTATCAAAATTCGCAATCCCGAGAAATTGTCACGATTACTGAATTAATATTCCAGGAAATGCAGTCCTGACTGTTATTTTCGATTTCACATTTTCGCTCTTTGTTTTAAATTATATGGCGAAGCATGTCAAATGCTTAAAATTATATAAAAATATTCTTCATAAGTGAATATACATTCTTCTCCCATGTGTAGCTGGAGCGGATCGCTTGTAAGTTAATTAATGGAATAATTATATATTCACTTATTTACATTAGACGCTTTGATCACCACTTGTTTAACTTATATTAAATTAAACCATAATAATGTATACCACTTCTGTTTTGTACATAGGTATGACATCATGAACACCAAGTAATGTAAGCGTTTTGTTGTTGAAATATATAGCTGATAAAGGTTATCTTACAACCATGTTTATTCGAATTAGGTTAAAATACGCTAACCATATTTTTAGAAGAATCCTGGATATCAATACGTACCTGTAACAAAATAATAATTGTTATAAAATGTTTGACAGTTTCAAATATTGTATCTAAACTATTTAATATCTATGTGTTACTAGAATAATTTAAGGGAAAGGATATAGGTACAGGGGGAGATCGAGACTCACCTACCTAGACCAAATCGGTCATGTATTGAAGGAAGGTGGAGTCAGGAGTCAACGAAACCGGCGAGCGTGTATGAAGAGAGTTATGAATGTTGAGGAAGCGAGATATTAGCCAAGAATAGAGCCTCTTAACACTCTGTTATCTCTGCCTATCCCGCAAGGGAAATGGCGTGATGATAAGTTAGAATAATTTATAGTTATAATAGATCTTAATTCATATAGCATGCTTATAATGTAGACCTGTTGTATCATTTGGTTTTAACTATATCTATATGTAATAATTAGGCCTTTAGCATAACCTGTCGATGAAAACATTTGCATACTCTTATACATTTTATGCTAACATCACGTTATTGAGTTGGAGCCATGCTTGCTCACAGTGGTTTATGGGTACTATATATTTACTGTGTCGGTACTCAGCCATATTTTTATATCAATAGATAATAACACCAGTTATCCTTAATATAGAACCGATATTATAAAATATCAAGGCTAGCAACGTAATGTGGGTGGGTTTGTGTATAGTGTGATGTATGTCAGCGAAATCCCCGAGACACCGGTATCTGGTTTCAAGCCGTAAAAACAAATTTTCATGACTTATTAACCTGCATGTCAATTCCATATATTGGATCATGATGATCCAATTTATGGAATTGACATGCAGGCATATTTTATAAGGCAGCATCATATTTTATAAGGAAATATTTTGACCTACTGAGAATAAGAGAATTTACCTGTTTGTATATCTAACATAATTAAACGAGCAATTCTTGTACTTTATATTCCATTCCGAGATACGCAAAATATATAAATTTATTTGGCGTAGCTCGGAGACGGCTCTAACGATTTGGATTAAATTTTGTATTCAGATTTTTCTTATAGAATTTTACTTAGTTAATATATATGCATAGATGTAAGTATAGTCTAATAAAATGCTATTTTGTAGAAAAAAAAATATTGCTTGCTTCGTTGTTTTTAAATGTTAGCCTTAAGGTACCTCAAAACTCTACGAGATAGCGTTAAAATATTTTAGTAAACATTTTGCTCTTTTGATCTATATTTTTTTTATCATTTGACATGCTCCGCTGCTTTTTAAGTACAAATTATCTGTGAATAAGGAAAAAGAGTTTTTTTTTTATATTTATTCACAGATAATTTGTACTTAAAAAGTAGCGGAGCATGCCATATACTAAAACATATAGATCAAAAATTTATTCACAAATAATTTGTACTTTAAAAAGTAGCGGAGCATGTCAATTGCTAAAATAAATAGGTCTAAAATAGATCAATAATGTTTAAGAAATCGCGTTATCAAATATTATGAATTTTAATTGCAAAATTAAACTAGTAATATATTGGAGTAATGTGTGTAAATGCATTTCGATAGATGGCGTTGGTCGTAAAGACAAATGTGATGAGGAGATTGGGATGATCGAAAGATCGGTACGATAGCTCAGTGGCTTAGAACACTTCCCCGGATTGGAAAAGACGTGGGTTCATTTCCCGCTCTTACTAAAATTCTCTTTTTCCTTATTCACAGATAATTTGTACATAAACATTTTGATTTTTAATTTTGTCTAAATTAATATCTTTTTCAAAAATAAAACCTTAAAAAGTCAAGTGAAACTTAGTCGCCCAGGTACTGTGAAGTTAATCAAATGTAAAAATTGTAATATGATTATTTTATTAACTCAATATCACGATGTCATAATACAAGTATTTTTACTCATTTATCACGTAATAAAACTGCTTTTAATATTGTTATGCTACAATCTTCACGATAATGTGAAATACGACGTAACGACTCTTCCTTTTGTTGTTATCGTGGTAGTAGTATTATTAAATACAAAAAACAATCGCGAAATTAAATAACGCGCTAATTGAAATATTGTTTAAAATAAAATCAGAAAGAGCTTGCTGTAACGAGACTGTCTCCCCAAATTCATGGTGACTGTAACCAAACAAGTGGTTGCGTTCTGCAACCGCCAGATGCGCTTGCTCTGACCTCGATTCAACTCAAACAAGACTACTTGACCGGAGCAAGGTTTGCTATTGGTGAAACCTAGGTCACTATAGAAAAGGCGGTGGATGTCTAATTATGGATTCTGGAAATACATCAAACAGTATTTGCATACATGATTACATTTTTTATAGTGACCATGAGCTATATGTTTGGTTATATCTCTGGATTTCCATTTAGTTGCGATATATAATCAAGAGTAAATGTATTTTAAAGATTCTGAAAGAGACTTGCTTGCCCCAGCATGAATAAGCCAGCTCGATCTGGGAAGTACCACCCTCTCATAGAAGATATCGTGAGAGTGCCGCAGTAACAAGCCATATCCTTATCCTCTCCTTACTATTCTTCATCTCCACCTCTTAATCCTTTCCTCGGAGATGGCGACGCGCGAGTCATGCCTTTGGTGTAGCTAGCGTGCATAGACTCCCGTATACGCTCAAAATCAGATAAACTTATGTGCTACCCGCATATTATAAAAAAAATACATAATGATAACTAGCTGACCCGGCTAACGTTGTTTTGCCATATAAATTATTTCTAGATATTTTTTAGGGAATTTCTAGCTTAGAAAAAAATAACTTACTTATACGCCTAATCATAAAAAAACTAAAATATTTTTTTTCCAAAAAATGAAAAAATATTTTGGTGTGGACCACCCTTATCACTTAGGGGTATGAAAAATAGTTTACACCCTATTCTCAGACCTACTAAATATACACACAAAATTTCATAAGAATCGGTCAAGCCGTTTCAGAGGAGAATAGCGACAAACAATGTGACACGAGAATTTTATATTCATATATTAGATAATAAATCCTAGCACATGATTACAGCGCTATATACCAAGCCCAATTATAAATCCAAATCAGGCATGGACCCAGTGAAATACACAAAAAAAAATAATCTAGGGCCGACAATTACAATTAGCCGTTTTCCATTTCCTTATAAATCCGCTTGCTTTTGCTATAATTAACCATTTTTTCACCACAGTCATGCACACTACTGCTTTACGATGACGAACATTAGTCAAACAGAAATGCTTTTTAAACACAGAATTTACACTCGAAATTTGAATGTATATTCAAATTGGCTTGCTGATCACGTCCTTTAGGCGAGGCAGTGAGTTAATTTAATATATTTAGTATGCACATCGGATGCGCATCACAGTAACAACACTATAAATGCACTTACAAATCAAATCAGGGATCGATAGATTTGAGCTATGCTGATGTAAATAACAGGTAATGCAATATACATAGGCAACGCGAGAAGCCTCTTCAACAAAACTGCACCGTGCATTATGATAACTAACGCCTATAAACTACGGTAACCGCTTAACGTCAGGCGGTTCGTATGCTACAACTGAAGTAATTTCACACAGTTGCAGTGGAAGAGACGGCACACATCAGCTTTATTTAGTGGGTGAGGGTCCCACATTAACCTGTCCGTAGCCCTGAACGACGGGGTAAGTACACACCTTACCGCCTTAACAGTAAAAAGGTGATGGTGACATGCTCTCCGATGTGATAAATTTTTAAGCATCTCACTGTGTTTTGGTTTTATCTCCCATAGTTATACACTTATGGATTTGAAATCCGCGAAATGGTGGCAGTATTCTGAGTACATGACGGAGTTTACTACTAACCATCAGGTGGCCGCGGGCCGCATCTGCCACCATTAGCGATGAAAAAGATTTATACAATTACGTAATTATGTGCACTCAATTAAAACAAGTTGGTGAGATGCCAATCTCATGATTCTATGATATTTTAGGACATGAATCACTGATTTGAATACTACTGTACTATAAATGGGTTGTATGTATGTTTGTTACTTTATCAACAGCTAAAGCGGTTCGTTGGCACCCGTTATTGGTGGTTCCATGAACGGCTGTTTCTATATACATCAGTAGATCATTAGGAGATCCGTGGCCGCAATCTACAGGCTTCTGTTTCTGTGCCTATAGGCTATGGTAACCACTAACCACCATGCGGGCCGTATGATTTTTTGCCACCTTTGAAGCGTAAGAATACGGCAACCACAGGCATAAATGTTCCAGTGAAGTCGTCAAACAGTTCCAGTGGTCCACCAGCATAGACAGAAACGGAGAGGTACAAGATGGGTTATTTTAGAAGGCGAGAGCCTCACACTACCCTTTATTTTTGTTCAACGAACGTTGCAACCAATAGGGTAGTGTGGGGCCCTCACCCACTAAATAAACCCGTCGTGTGCCGTCTCCGCTTATATGGGCAGACCACTGGAACTTTGTGACATTACTTCAGTGGTGCCTTACACTATTCTGCTATTTGCCCCGTATGACGAAGTGTTTTTTCCATTTTATTCCAACTTATTACTAAAATACTAGGTTTTTAAAACGTCGCAATTTCACTATAACACAACACAAAATATATTGATTATTCTGATTGCTATGAGCAATTTCTGCAAACGTGAATAGCTTCGTTGCAAACTCGGTGTGACCCAGATGTGCAGTACAATGTCGAGTCGCGAAGTAATTAAAAACCATTGACGATACGAAGTTAAAACTCATTAGGAAGTAAAACCATATCGTAGTTTATACAATACTTCTTGAATTAATTAAGAGCGTAGAGTAAAATAAAACGGAAAGATCTAGAAGAATATATTTTTTATTGGTTACAGACCAGCTATAGTCCAACTGATGGCAATTAGTAGCTACTGTTCCAGTAATCATACTGTACAGATGTCATAGTTGTTTAGACACCCGTCCGTGTGGTGACGGACTAAGTTTACAAGTGTCCCCATCTCAATCTTTCCCACGGGTATCGTACGAGGCGACTAAGGGAAGTAAGCAATTACCTATTTGCATTACTGATGGTAGGGCTGGGTACCAAGTGGGAGTATTCACTTGTTACCCACCATCTCCAGTGTGACCGGCCATGAAGCACATTGATGTGTTTTGGTTGTAGCAGGAGATAGCCATTAATTCTTTCATTTCATATCTGGGAAATGAAATGGTGAGCAGCGGCTTGACAATACTCTCGGTATAGTTGAGTCCATGAGCGACGGTTACCAATTACCATCAGGTGGGCCGTGGCTCATCTGCCATCATAAGCAATAAAAAAAAAACACCGACCTCCCGTGCCAAGGCTTGTGTGTTTGTTATTTTAAATCTGGGTGTATTTTGCGATCTTAATTGTATCTTTGTAAAATCCCCAAGATATTATATTCCCTAGTGCTGAATATTATCATTAATAATACTAATAAATTATAGGTAATGACTTACGGCGATCTAACGGAGTACGTAATAAATTGTAACACATACCAGGGCCCCAGCATGGAGCAGGCGGTTCACTGTGCAAGGGAATGTAGGCTGAACGCCATTAGTGCTGATACTAACAGGATATTGGCATTTTACACTCGTTATACCATTGCGATGCAGGAAATGAGGTGATGCAATCGCTTTAAGTATTCAAATCAACGTATTCTTAAGATGAAGTTTATCTATGCTTATAGATAAGGAATGTTATAAATATGGAATGTACTCCGTAAGTTTACACAAATCTAAGTAGTTATTAAGTATATAAACTAATTTTACATTTCTTAATATAAAAAGTATCTATGTTTATTGTAATACTTTCTAACATTTACGCGAATTTCACACATTTTGAAATAAAACTTCGTTTTCGGAATCTATCGCGTTTACTTGATTTTTATGCTATCCCGACGTTTCGAATACTTTACAGCATTCATGATCACGGGTGGACTTAGACGGTAGATGTCCAAAGCTTTTCATCTACCCACAGTAATATGATTTTACTAATTTTTAGTTTATTTATTTCAACACACATAATTTCCGTTTAGAAACACAATTAAAAATATTTACTCTAAGTTTTATGCTTACAATGTATGAGATTTTAAGCTAGTATAATAACATTAGTATAATACTCCTTTAAGATTTAAAATTTTGTTTATATTTAGTGCTTAAAAATTCTACCACAAACTACCAATTAAAGTTTTGGACATCTACCATCTAAGTCCACCCGTGATCATGAATGCTATAAAGTATTCAAAACGTCGGGATAGCATAAAAATCAAGTAAACGCGATAGATTCCGTAAACGTAGTTTTATTTCAAAAAATATGTTTATTGTGTTACCTACTTACTAATTTATTCATCGTCACGCCATATCCCCTGCAGGGTAGGCAGAGAGAACAGAGTGCCAAAAAGCTCTATTGTTGACATCTCTCGCTTCCTCAACACTCATAATTCTCGCTGGTTTTAAAGTCTCCTGACTCCACCTTCCTTTCAATACATGACCGATATAGTCTCGATCTCCCCTGTACCTGAAATCTTTCTACTTTCGTATTGTATATCTGTTTAACCAATCGCTCGTCCAGCTATTTTCCACATAACTAAACCATCATAACATAACTTTTTCGCATCTTTACGCCAATACACAGAGTATTATTATTACACAGAACTATGCTCTCTTAAGTCATTGTTACAAATACAGCCAGTCAGCAGTTGTGTTACCGCTGAGATAAAAAGACATGAGTATGAGGTTATTTCCTTTTTACCGTATGTAAGTATGTTAATTGACTAATGAGCTCGGGAGTGCAAAAAGTTTTAAAGATGGATTACGCATATTACGCGTAAACAGTTCTTTTTTTTTATACTACGTAATAGTAAGCGGTTACCGTGGCCTATAGACATTAGCCACACCAGAGGCATCAGTCGCGTGTCGCCATCAAGGAAACGAGTACTCACCGTTGTTCCTCAACAATTTTCTGTGACAGCGCAGTACTTGTCCGATGGACACATGGCCCATTCATGCTGGTATAAGCAAGGCTCTGTCACTAGATCTATCTGCCTGATTGCATGTGTTTTTGCGTCAGTTGTTATTTTATTTTTAATATACTACAAGGGAACATATGTACGACCTGCAATGGTGACGGACTAATAATACAAGTGTCACCACCCCTTCTTTCGCGCGGGTATCGTGCGAGGCGACTAAGGGAAGTAAGAAATTGTCCGTGACTGGTATAGTTGCGTACCAAGTGGTACTCAATTTTTGTCGGGTTAATACCACCTTCTTCCGTGTGGCCAAAGGCAGAAACATCTGTGTGTTTTGTTTATCCATCCATTTATTTTCTATCTAGGTAATGAAACGGTGAGCAGCGTTTTGGCAGTATCCTTAGTATAGCTGAGTCCATGAGCGGCGTTTACCACATTTCATCAGGCTTAACTGCCTCGGTGGTGTAGCGGTAGTGTATGCGACTGCTAATCATGAGGGGGTTCAATCCCCGGGTTGGGCAATGTTATTGAGCTTTTTCCTAAAAAGAAAAATTCCCAGTAGCAGCCCGGAGTTTGGAAATGTGCCCGGTAGACGTCAATAGGCTCGCCCTCTATTACGTGGGACTTAAACATAGCTGGCGGGTCGTGGGTGTGTAATACACCTCTGCCTACCCCTTCGGGGAATACAAGCGTGATGCTATGTTTTGCTGTTCATCAGACTCGTCTGCTACAATTAATAATACTAACAGTTTTTTTCCTATATTTTCAATAGCTTACCTTTAAGTAAGGTAATTCTAAAATTAACTACAAACAGGTTTGACAATAACTTGTGACGACGGGTATAAATTAAGGTAGGATCTATTTAAGACCACTTGTTACTAGCTTACCAGTTAATTAGAACGGAAACATAGATTACTTCACTGGAACTAGCTGAGTTACAAGGATAATAAGTATCTTTAGACTAACAAGTTTTGTACTGACAAGACTAATCATCATCAAGAATAATAACAAATTACTGATTAAAAAAAATAAGTGGCTCAAGATTTTCTTGCCGGGTTCTTCCCATGAAAAGCCTTAATATGGAATCCGGCCGCTTGTGGTGTTGCAATCTCGACATTGCGGATGCACTTGCTTCAAACGCTCGTGTTAATTATTAGTAATTTTGTCAATTTTAAGTGCTATATATATGAAATAGTATTTAGATATTTTTTATATATATTTTTAGCATTTGACATGCTTAGCACTATACATTAAACACAAAGTGAAAAATGTGAAATCGAAAATAACAGTCAGGAGCAGGATTTGAACCTGCATCTTCTGGATTCCGTCCAGATGCTTTACCAATTCAGCCATCCTGACAATTGCTCCTGACTGCTAATTTTGATAACACATCATACTTAACGTCTTTGGGTGACGTCTGCGCCATCTGTCGGAAGTATTTTCATACATTATACCGACCAGGTAAACTTAATTTTACAATTAAGATTTTACCTAATAATGATGCAAACCCTTTAAATATTTAGATATTTTTTATATATATTTTTAGCATTTGACATGCTTAGCACTATACATTAAACACAAAGTGAAAAATGTGAAATCGAAAATAACAGTCAGGAGCAGGATTTGAACCTGCATCTTCTGGATTCCGTCCAGATGCTTTACCAATTCAGCCATCCTGACAATTGCTCCTGACTGCTAATTTCGATAACACATCATACTTAACGTCTTTGGGTGACGTCTGCGCCATCTGTCGGAAGTATTTTCATACATTATACCGACCAGGTAAACTTAATTTTACAATTAAGATTTTACCTAATAATGACGCAAACCCTTTAAATATTTAGATATTTTTTATATATATTTTTAGCATTTGACATGCTTAGCACTATACATTAAACACAAAGTGAAATTAGCAGTCAGGAGCAATTGTCAGGATGGCTGAATTGGTAAAGCATCTGGACGGAATCCAGAAGATGCAGGTTCAAATCCTGCTCCTGACTGTTATTTTCGATTTCACATTTTTCACTTTGTGTTTAATATGAAATAGTACTTTTTTAACGTTTGCGTTTTATATTAATTATAACCCATTTAACGGGTCTACACGCGCATTCATTCGCAGCAGACTCAACCTACTCCTGACCACCGTTGGTGTAACTCAGCCGAAACGTTGGTGTTAGTTAAAATAATAGTATTTTTAGAAGTTTAATGCGCGTATATACCCGTTATATGTATTATAAAGCCTATGAAATAAAGATATATTTGAATACATAATTTTCCTATCCCAAAATCCATTAGGGTTAGCCTCCGATCAGCTCAGTTTTAATTGATTATATATTTACACGGAGCGATTACCCTCTTCTTCGCAACCAAATTAGTAGGACAACTTGGGATCACAGGTGAAGATCAGAGACAGATTTTTCAGGATGTTATTTTTCATAATCTCCAAAACAGGCGGAGAGAGACGGCACACGGTGAGCTTATTTAGAGAGTGAGGGCTGTACACTGCCTAGCTTAATGCTTGCAGTAGAATTTTCTAGTGCATTGGGTGTAAACGACTGCAGTTTACCATCACGAGCATAAAGTACTTCCACACTAGATAAAAACGGCATTAACAGTAAGTATGTAATCAGCGGCAAGCGCTTTACCGCGTACGTAAAAAGGGCGTTGCTTTGCGTTAGCGTAATGTAACGGTTTACTGTGCGGCTACATAGAGAATTTTGTTGAAGTGGTTTAATGGCTTAGATAACGCTCTTCTACTTAGTATAATGAGTTCAATAAAATAACAAAAATATTACTAAAATACCAAAATAAGGTGGTATTAGAATCCATGATGGCAATTCGATCCAAACTATTGTACTATTCGTATATGCGATTTTTTTGCGTAAAGTAGAATTAAATGGTATTTTTGTAAGACAGGAGGATGTAATTACCACACACCCCGGTATCCGGGTAGACAACGGGGTAGTATGAGACTCTCACCCACTAAATAACCTGCTGTGCGCCGTCACTCGCCTATACACGGCAGACCATTAGTACGAGTACCTACGGAATATATTATATTAATTTACATATTCATACTGATCCGCCGTGTGGGTCCGGCTTTAGAATTGTCCCACCCCTCTCTATCCAAGGGAGTCGTAAGAGCCGACTGAGGGAATACCTGGGGGAGTGGGCAGCAGCACACCCTCGAGTATTAACAACATCCACTGCGATCGTCAACCCGCTTGCCAAGCGTGGCGATTATGGCATTATCCCCCATAATGAGCACACATTTCTCTTGGGGAGGCCTATGTCCAGCAGTGGACGTCGAAAGGCTGATGGATGGATGGATGGATGGATGGACTGATAAATCTTTGTATGTTGAAATAGCGATATGGAATCTAAACGAGTAGACGGAGAGAATTAGTAGGTACCTATATAATTTCTGGTCGTCGTTGTCGTCCGGCTAGACCAAGGATACCACCCACTCAAAAGAATAACACCCTGTAGTCGTGGTAGATATTCCCACCGTGACCTTTTCTTCGGTAATTGCGAGCGCCGGGAGACTAAATCTCCTTCTAATCCCCTCTTTATCATCCTTTTTTCGGGTTAGGGATGTTCCAGTGATGCCTCTGCATGGTATTACCAGCTTTTATAGGATACGGTAGCTGTTTATTATCTAGCAAGCCGTATGTCTGTACTGCTTTCTAGTCTAAATACATATTATTATAGTGGGTATAATAATTTTGATACTTAAACAAAAACATCAAATAAATCTTGGGCGCGAAAGATAATAGCTAATTACTCATATGTTCAAAACGTTATGTTATGAAACAGTATATTATGTTTACTTTACTTCTAAAAATACTATGAGAGATGTCAATAGAAGCTGTAGGTGTTATCTTGATTAATGCATTGCAAACAGCTATAGATACATATATTTATTTGCATAATAATGTGGCGTATTTTACAATAATAAAGGGATGAAAAGGACATATAGGCCTCCGATGACATCATAAACTATGTAATTATATCGGTGTCGGCTCCAATATGCATTCAGTTTTAACCGATCTCTAGTATTTACATGAAGCAACTACGTAGTAGCCTCCACGCCGCAACTAAGACAAAACTAGTGACCTCAGAACAAAGTATTTCATTCGAACCTTTAACAACACGTAATAACAGTCAGAGTCCGATGCCCACTGCTTAACATGCCTTTTGGAGTACAAAGCTGGTCATGTGTTCGCAAATAGGTGTCACGATTTGGTCATCAATGTGATATCGGCTGAAAGTTTGCTTAACGTGGCCGACCGCTCCAAATATTATTATTTAGTTAAGCTTTGATAAATGAGCAGTGATAGCCTAGCGGTAAAACCAAGGACTGCAAAGAGAGTGGTAATGAATTCGATCCCCAATCCAAGATCCTGGCTTCGTACAACCCACACCTCTGGTCTCGTAATGTTTCGAAATTATGTGATTGTATTTGTTTCCAGTTTATCACTGTACGGTGAAGGAAAATATCGTGAGGAAGCCTGCGATTTTCTTAATGGCTTGTGAAGTGGAAGGTCTGCGTGGTGGACTATGTCCTAATCCCTCTCACCGTGAGAGGAGACCCATACCCATCACAGGGACAGAACGAGGATTGAAAAAAAATGTATGCGTTAATAAACAGTAATCTCTACGCGTATAAAAGATCCTAATAAATCCCGCTAAAGGTGTGAAAATGGTTTGATTTTTTGTGTGTTAAATAAACAAACAGTTTCTTACATAAGTTATAAGCTCTAAGATATGCACTATAATGATGCGTATGAAGTATCTAGCAATTCGGATGTTGACTACATTAAAAATAATCAACATGCGAATTGATATTTAAAATAAACAATTTAATGTAAAACACGTAATTAACAATTATACACATGACAGATTGTAAAACGTGCAAAAAAATTAAATCTTGTTTTTAATTTAGCTGTCCGATTTAATTTATTTTGATTATATTCGCCGATAAAATTATAACCAACATAAATTTTTGTTAGAAAAAACGTGTCTACATTAAATGAATTATGTAACTTGCTACTTCAGTAGAGATGGACTAGCGTTGAGTCTGAGGAGGACCAGTAGAGTGTTGATTTTGACAAAACCTTAATTATTATAATTTTTTCTCAACTCATTACTGTACTACTTTTAGCCACAGATATCAGAGTGACAGGGACTTAGGCCGTAATCGATCATACAACAAATATGCTAAAATATAAAATTTCCCTTTTAAAAAATATCAAAACCACACTAGTGTAACACTGCTAGTGGCTAAAAACCCTTATCTTAGCAATGCATGGTCTTACAACTGGATTAAGTGATTAATCTTGATATATTACTCGTCTCATACAGGCTTACTGCTTAACACTGCTCTGAGCATTATCTAAATAAAGATTCGCATACATACTCTAGCAAAGTCTATATAACGATAACATGGTATCCCAAAAACGTGAGATGATCACCATTTCACTGGATATTCTTGTCACTGGAATGCATTTTTACCACCAGTGGCTTAACTTTCACCCAACACTCGTTTACCGTGAACTAAAAGAATTATCAACGTCCAACATTCAAAGGGCATCACTCCATTCCAATTTAATTAACACACGGAATATTTCCTTGTAATTATTGATGGCATTTTCATCGCTCGTAAGGAAGTTTCTCGATAATTGTCTCGAAGAAATATTTGTAGGAGAAATCATTTTGTACCTAATTAATTGTCAATTACAGCCTTCCAAGAATTACGTTTAACATTTAGTGAAAATCGTATACAGAAATGATTATATTCAATATTATGAATAATACGCAATATTAATAAGTGTACAGAACATTTAAGATAAATGAGAAAAAAATAATGTATTAAGGCTAACGAGGCGTTTCTGAATATAAAATATTTTTGTTTTATTATTTTGTCTACTTGCCTGTTCGTTTATTGAAATGAAAGAACAACAGCTATGTGTCACTATACATCGAGATGCTATTTGGCTGGTCACGTGGGAGACTGTGGTATCTAACAACCTGTACGCGCTCGACAGCAAGTGAGTACTTTAACTTAGTACCCAGGCCTTACTTACCACATTCATCTCATACGATACCCGCGAAGTATGACGTGAATTACTATATTGCAATAAATGAAATAGATAACTTTCATAAGCATCCCCGGCGACATATGTCTTCATAAGAGTGCCACAACGAGCAGTCCTATGCCGCTTATGTCTAACGGATCCCTGCGGATTTAACCAGGTCGTTGGACCGCCTAGAGATAAGTCTTTTTACTTGTGAAACTATCTAGTTTCTACTCCAATCAATTTGTCAAGTGATATGGCTTGCGCATTGCCACTTCAACATGTTAATATTGTTTTCAAACTGTACGCTATGACGACACTTTTTTAAGTCAATATTTAACCCTGCTATCATCTAACGTCACGCCGTTACTAATCTTGACCGATAAGCCATAACACCATAACTATGTAACATAGATTATAAATGTCAAGAACGCTAAACCAACCATGATGTATGTCGATGACATTTATGTGCGCTGACATTTCATTTTACGCATGAACTAAACATTGCACTTATAAACAACTTTATGATTTGTTTACTTCTTCTTCTTCTTAAAATTTACCATGCTTAGCTATATACTGTAAAAAAAGTTTTGGATATCTGTAACCGTGGTTTGAACCCACCATGGGAGGAAACTCTTTCGAGCATAGATACTTCTCAAAGACTACAATTTATATGTGTAAATTCTAAGTGATGAAGAAATTCTAAGTGATGTCGTTTAGAATGTTTTTGGTAGAGAAAAAAATCGATTTATCGATTGAAATCGATATATCGATTAAATCGATTTATCGGATCAGTAATAGTTTTGTTTTATAAAGATTTGTGACTGATTTGTAAAGTGAATTATACCTAATAAATCTACCTATAAATTCACGTGTAGCGTGTGTATAATGAAATAGCTGAATTATATTCCACGGCCTATTTGGTGGTAAATTGTTACTACCGTGTATTGATTTAGGAGCTCAGATATACCACGGCCTATTGCGTAAATCAGCTATTACGATCAGGAAAGTATTGGCAAGAACCACCACTGACATCAGAGTCTATTTATAAATCAATCACATAAATCTGAATGTTGTTTAAAATTAATATGTAATATTATTGTGGCAGTTTTTCCCATTTCGTTTACGTCATTGAAAATGCAATAAAAAGTGTGTTGCTATGAAGATTACTGTATTTTATATGGACCCTCTAGCTTGTGCCCATCAATCTAGGTCAACGGGAGCTCGCAGTCTTTACAAACTTTTAAGAAAGTTACTCTGTATGCTTGAGTATTTTGTTAGCAAATACGTACCTACATCATTATCAGGAAAGTCAGTTGGGTGTGCCTTGTCAAGTCTTGACTCCAGTCTGAGAAGGGACTTTGATACATCTTTCTTGGCAATCCTCCGTATTATTGTAAGTTTATTTGATTGGCTTAATAATATCTTATTTACTGTTAACATGGATAATAGACATCTTTCTATCTATACTATTATAAAGCAGAGCTATGTTTGTCTCTATGTATATAAATGAGAAAACTAGCTTTTAGCTGTGGCGGAGCCGCGGGTAAAGGCTAGTAATTCATAATACTTACTGTTTTTGTTTAAAAGATTTGAATATATGATACAAAAAATAAACGAGTCACAAAAACAGTAATTTGCAAACCAAAATGGCTGATGAAGCAAAGTTTTTATGCGATTGGCGACGCCATAACAATCATGATAATGATATTTTAATCTGTGATATTATAAAGTCGCAGCAATTATCAAGATTGATATAATTCCTGCTGGACAATAGTATAATATTTACATAAATACTAGCCATAGATCGGGGATCAGGATTATCCACAAATGTTACGATGGCTTAGTTGGTAAAAGCGTATCCATCCTATCATCGTGTTATTAGTTGGGGTAAGCGTCTTCCCACAAACTGAAGGCGGTCCTACCTTACCCCTGATAAAAGGAGAATTTTTAAGTCTTATGAAGTCTACTAACCACTGGGTCAGTATCGTAAAATATGGCCTAAATCAGTAACAGAGCCTTAAAGATATTATTTAGGCATCTCAAAACCCAAAGTATGTATTTTTTATTTTTTATCTAGCTGTTTACGAATCACACTAGAACTACTGAACGGATTTTAGTGAAACTAGTTTAATTTAATATCTCTTGATTATTTAAAAACTGGTTTTATATTTTATTTCTACTACGGGAACCCGAGTTATAACTAAACAAACTAGCTAGTAATATTTATCTTTAAATTGATGCTACATTTACAATATGTGATTTTAAACTAGTATGTTAAATATCAGCACAGTTAATAACCAATTAACTGAAATAGATTGTGTTAAAATTGTTGTGCTCTATAAAATAAATAAATTAATATTCAGGGACATTTTTCACACAACGTCCTCTGATCCCAAACTAAGCATAACGCTTGTGCTATGGGTACCAGATTACGAATATAATACATATATATTACTTTTTTTTTGTAAATACATACATTAAATAGATAGAAAACACCCAGACGCAGTACAGATATCTGTGTTCATCACACAAATATTTGTCCTGAGTGGGAATCGAACCCACGACCTCGTGCACGAAAGTCGATTACACTACCGACTACGCCACGAGGCTCGTAAAATCTGCCGTATAGATGCCAATGAACAGTATGATGAGAGGACGAGATAAGAAGATCGTTTATAAAATGGAATAAAAAACGTGGAATGTGACATGGAAATGAAATGAAACAGGATAAGTATAGCAAAGTGCGACTCTTGAAGTGCTCATGGATGGAGCTGTAAGTGCGACTCTTGAAGTGCTCATGGAAGGAGCCATCCTAAAAATACGTTGGCAAATAAGGGGGTGTGACAATATCTGATGAGCAGAACGGGGAATCTAACGAAACGTGAATTTGGCAGTTTATTTAAATTTCATATCGCAATATCGCGGTATTGAAGGAGAGGGGCGTCTTAATTTTGTGACGTAACATTTCAGGAGGATTGCCAAAATTGTTAAAGGAGGGAGTCCAAAAACGCCAAATGATAGGTACGTAAGGTATTGAAGGAGAGGGGCGTCTTAATTTTGTGAGGTAAAATTTCAAGAGGATCGCCAAAATTGTTAAAGTAAAGAGTCCAAAAAAGCCAAACTTACCATAATGTGGGTAGAAAATAAATAGATGACATTTAAAAATAGAAAGAAAACACTTATTGCACCATCCGCGAACGATTAGGATTACAGCAGGAAAATTACACTTAACAACTTAATCGGTGCCAAGAAATTGATGTTTCTTTAAAAACAATGTTCTAAAAATTTGCCAAATAACCACAGCGACATTACAATGGTAAAATTTGATACCTATGGTTTTTACACGGGCAATTATTTTAACATTATTCAAAAATAATCATCTCGAAGAACTCAGATCATCCAATTATTGACTTGTTACGATGTATTTAATTTACAAAAGAAACAAATAATTTTGTCTTGTTATGTTATGTCTTTGTTTCTCAAAAACTCATGATTAGACAAGATAAAAATATTCCTTAAATTAACAATATCCACTGCGATCGCCAACCCACCTGCCAAGTGTGGCGATTACGGCACTATCCCCCATATGAGCGAAACACATGTTGTGGCGTTGTCTTGGGGAGGCCTATGTCCAGCAGTGGACGTCGAAACGCTGATGGATGGATGGATGATAACGAATCTCTATAATCGGTTCTCGAGTTTAACTGAATTTAATGGAGTACCTATCTATTTTTCATCTGACCGCGCACATACAATAAAGGTTAGAACAGATGTCAGGATAGTCAGAACTCCATGTATCGCCTTATCTGAGCCTTTCTTCGCGTATCATTACAGGATAAAGCCTGCACCACAGATTTGATGAATCTGGATCAATGAATTCACTTTCTAAGGTTTTCGTTACCAAGTGATTTCCAGAAATTTGGGCCAAGAGAAAGAATGCAAAAAATTGACATAACATTTCGTTGCCTTCCAGCTAGTCTATCAGACTTATTCAAGTACAATCTCTAAACCACAAAGACACCATTGCAAATAGAAACTTACTCGTAATATCTGATTAAACATCTTTATCTAAATTTGGACAATATTATAAATTGAGAGTAACTGTGGGTTTATTGTATCTACGTAACTTTTAGTGTAAAAATACCAACATTTTAAAACTGCTTGCAATTTATATTGCCTTAAAGCTCCTTGTCTTGTACCCATATTTCTCGAGATTCTACCGGGTATTATATATAGTTGCTGACAATAAAAAAAAACAAGTTGTCTGGATATTCAGTACATTACTATACAATTATTTCATTCCGATAGACACGCATTCAAATTAAGTCATTGTTCAGCACGGAATCCTACATAATTTATGCGTGGACATTTTTTTCTGAATTCGCATGAACACATCGTTGCTGTACCGGGTTTATGCCGAAATGGTCCCATTTATATTTTATCGAAATCGATGCAGTGGTTTTTAAAAATCAACAAAAATCTAAAACTTTTTTACATCGATGAAATATTTCGTTTAGGTACTCTGAAACGTCGCTGTCTCATATATGCAGTGCGTTTAGTTGGCGTACCCATATTATATTTATAAAGCCTTTCTTCACGGTTTTTGGAAGACTCTCCGAGACGCTGAGCTCTATTTCTTCCTCTATTGCGCTTTAGGTGCTCATACTTGTAATTTTCAGACACCTGTGCTCGACGCTTTCTCATACGAGATGCTCCCAAGGAAGGCCTCCTCATCATGTACTACCTACTGTAACCTATGCACCTATTTTATAACAAACCACTAAAAAATCAAAATATAAACTATTTAAAAAAAACCGCCTAACACTTCAAAATGTTTTTAATGTTATTTAAGTATATAATACATTTATTTTTTTTGTTACTTTTGGACTTGGCACCGACTTTAAACACATCAGTAGGTGTCTAGCACGGAAATTGTATGTAAATACTAATTTTCTATTACTTTTTAGTTCCTGGGAGTTTTTTGAAGGCGGTTTTTTTTAAATAGTTTATTAGTTTAATCTTGGTTCATCAATTCGTTCGGTAGCTGACTATGGTGCTTAAACAACGTTGAAATCATACCCATATAAACTTCTTTCTTTTCTCACTGATCAACCATGAGTTTCGTTATGTTAGGAGGAGTTTATATAGAATTCGAATGAGAGTTTTCCTAATTTTCTAATTAATTAATATTGTTAATCATCTGCCAATTACAGCAGTGTAGCGATAATAGGTATCTATTTTTATTGTTATCATATTATACCGGAAATTCTATTTCATTAGGACAACTGTTAAGGGCGCATTTTTAATGATGACTTATATTCGGATATTATATGATTATAAAAAAAGCAATAAGCTTTTAGCCACAATAAGGCTATGTAAGACTCGTCGTATCCCGACTCCTAATTTAAGCTATGATATGATACGTTAAAGTCATCTTGTAGGTAACAATTACATTAGGATAACTACTGAGATATACCTTGATTTATAAATGTTTCTACACATGAAGGACTAATTACCTTTTAAAATTGTAAAATAATAAATATTCACGGACATTTTCACACAACGTCCTCTGATCCCAAACTAAACTTAACACTTGTGCTCTGGGTACCAGATTAAGGATATAATACATATATTACTTTTTTTTTGTAAACACATACATATAATAGATAGAAAACACCCAGGCGCAGTACAAGTATCTGTGTTCATCACACAAATAATTGTCCTGAGTGGGAATCGAACCCACGACCTCGTTTACACTACCGACCACGCCACGAGGCCCGTCAAGGTCCGTCTTTTATCAATTTGTCTGTTCGTTCGTTCGAGCATCACGCAAAAACTACTGAACGGATTTTAATGCAATTTTTTATTTGATAGCTCTTGATTAGACTTAAAAACTGGTATACATTTTATCCCGCTACTATATTAGGAACCTGAGACATAACCTTAAATGTATATTAGCTTTTCGCTGCGTCGGAGCCACTGGCAAAGGCCAGGTAGTTTATTTATAAAGATGAAAATATAAAGATAATGATTGATAATATATCTCTATTGGTGCCAAAGTATCTGTGCCAATAAAACCATTAGCGAATTCTAAGTGTATCAAATATCTACAATAACAAAAAAAAACTGTTGAACGATTAACACATTTATATATTATAGCAATACGCGTAAACATTTGCATTAAAAATATGTTATTGTTATCGTCATCAAACCACGGCCCATCTGATGTTAAGTGGTGACCGTTTCTTCTGGACCCTTCAATACTAGAAATACTGCCAAGCCCCTGCTCACCATTTCACAAACAAAACACAGGGTACCATGGTCGGTCACACGAAAGACTGGTGACCAACCGCTTGGACTCCATAACTGATAACAAGTGAGCTCTTCCACTTGGTAATTCAACCAGTAATGCAATGGGTAATAACTGATAGACCCTTAGTATTCTACCCGCAATAATAATGGGATGGTGACAGTTATGTTCGCGTGAGGTTGTGCTATCTCCAATAATTGGACTATCAAATGCTAAGAGACTTTTCTAATCTACTTGGTAGTTCTACAGATTAGGGCGTTTAAACAAGGAAGCTATTCAGTTTTATTTTATTAGAGTATAGATTCTACGTTACCGGCACAATGTTTTTTAGCTAAGCTACCGCAGCCATAATCGCCTACAACTTTTATAATTAATTATTCTCTTGGAATACGCATTTCGTATTCATTTACCTTGTAAAGTGACATCAATAGAAATCCCGCTTTCAGCCCTTTATCCCAGTTTAGAAAGTTGGATTATATTCTTTTATGGACGATGTTATATTAAGAAAAGTAATACTTGTTTCGGAAATTAGTTAAAAAATGTTGGATTCACGATTAAGCATTCAAAAGCTACTAACATTTTAAGCAACTCTATTATTTTTGATCTATTGTTTAGCACTTGACATGCTCAGCTACTCTTAAAGTACAAATTTTAATTTGTGAATAAGGGAAAAGAGTATTTTAGTACGAGCGGGAATCGAACCTGCGTCTTTTCCTTTCCGGGGAAGTGCTCTAATCCACTGAGCTATCGTACTATTTCTAGAAATACTGAATTTCCTCATCACATTTGTCCTAACGGCCAACGCCATCTATCGGCAATGCATTTACATGCATTCATCGAATGTAGTAAGTTTAATTTTGCAATTAAAATTCATACTATTTGATGGCGTGATTTTTAAACATTTTTGATCTATTGTTTAGCACTTGACATGCTCAGCTACCCTTAAAGTACAAATTTTAATTTGTGAATAAGAAAAAAGAGTATTTTAGTACGAGCGGAGAATTGTTTATTTCAGTTACTTTCATAGTATTATGTCATATGGCATACTGTTATGGGGATGCTCCGCCGATTTAAATTCTATATTTGTACTTCAGAAAAGGGTTATACATTCAATTTATAAATTAGGCCCAAACGTTTCCCTTTGAGATAAATTCAAAGAAATAAATATTGTAACTGTTGTGTCACAATATATATATATATATATGAAAATTTGTTATATGTCAAGAAAAATATCGATAACTTTGATAAGTACAGTGACGTTCATAATATTAATACTAGGAACAAAGGCAATCTTATTGCACACAGTACTCATCTCCACAGAATTAGTAGATCCTTCATGGGGCAATGTATACGCTTCTTTAATAAAATTCCCGAAAATATCCAAAACATGGCTTTAAATAAGTTTAAGAAAACAGTAAAAGTTAGACTAATTAGTAAAGGTTATTATACAATTTCGGATTATCTAGAAGATAAAACAAATTGGTTTTGAACTGCTCCTCATTTTAAAATAAGCACATACCCATTTTTATTTTATTATATTATTTTTTTCCACAATATTGTGTGTTCTGATGAGTACCTACTTTAGTTAAGTATTAATTTAAATATTGTAAGAAATTTAAGATTTATAAAAGTGGCTAATGAGTTTCTTGCCGGGTTCTTCTCATGAAATTCCCGAAAATATCCAAAACATGGCTTTAAATAAGTTTAAGAAAACAGTAAAAGTTAGACTAATTAGTAAAGGTTATTATACAATTTCGGATTATCTAGAAGATAAAACAAATTGGTTTTGAACTGCTCCTCATTTTAAAATAAGCACATACCCATTTTTATTTTATTATATTATTTTTTTTCCACAATATTGTGTGTTCTGATGAGTATCTACTTTAGTTAAGTATTAATTTAAATATTGTAAGAAATTTAAGATTTATAAAAGTGGCTAATGAGTTTCTTGCCGGGTTCTTCTCATGAAAGGCCTTACTACGGAATCCGGCCGCTTGTGGCGATTGCAATCGCTCCATTGCGGATGCACTTGCCTCAAGTGCTCGTGTTAGTTATGAGAAAGTAACTTTGACGATTTTAAGTGCTGTTATAAAAAGCCTATGAAATAAAGTTATTTTTGAATTTGAATTTGAATTTGAGTAGTTACTACTCTAACAAAAGTTATTTGAATTTTTCTCCGAATTAGGATCGAACACTATACATGTTAACTAGAAGTCTTTGATTTTATCAGTAGACTGTTGCTACATAACATTTTGACAAATAACAAATGATTATTATTAGTGATGTTATGTCTAACCAGCGGGGTTAGGCAAAATCTCAAATCTCACATATCGATCGTATCGTGATCACTGTGATTGGTTGAGAAACTGATGCGTGATGTCGCAATAATCCGTTGGACAATCACGATGATCTCTCAACCAATCACAGTGATCACGATGCGATCGACACGTGAGATAATTATGAGATTCTGCCTAACCCCCTTTTTATTTTTTTTATTTTTTTTTGTTTATGCGGCTGCCTAACCCCCCTGGTGTTTAGGCAGAATCTCATATCTCACATGTCACCCCCCAGGGGAATTAGGCAGAATCTCATATCTCACGTGTCGATCGTATCGTGATCACTGTGATTGGTTGAAAAACCGACGCGTGATATCGCAATAATCCGTTGGCCAATCACGGTGATCTGTCAACCAATCACAGTGATCACGATGCGATCGACATGTGAGATATGAGATTCTGCCTAACCCCCAGGGGTTAGGCAGAATCTCATTAAATTGTATCGACATTGCATCGTGTCATAGTGATTGGTTGAGAGATGACAGTGATTGGCCGAGGGAATAATGCGTCGTCACGCGTCGGTTTCTCTACTAATCACAAGCGAGACAATACGATGTCGATACATTTGGACATCACATCATGACATTGTCATTGGTTAAGAGATCTTGAAAGATCATTTCTATTAGTTGAGCGATTATTGCGATATCACGCTTCTATGTACCAATCACAAATAAGACGAGACGATGTCGATACGATTATGTCTCTCTCATTCCAGGGAAGCAGGGGGGTTAGAATGTAACACACAAAACTGTATCAACATCGAATCGTTTCGTTATGATTGGTTGAGGGTTCTCCATAATTGGCTGATGGATTATTGCGACATCACGGGTACATGTGTCATGTGTGTCTCTACAAATCACGATCAGACGATACAATTTTGTGATTCACATTCTAAGGGGTCTGAGTATAATTACTAGACACTAGCTCAGATACTTAGATCATGGACTGTACCATAAACCGTGCATTGAACTAATACGAGAGTTTGATACACTCACGACCCCTGAGGTCAACAGTTCATTGTATGCGATCTGCAAACGGTTATATATCAGCTCATAAACTACAGATATTAGTTTCTTATTGCTTGAAATAGAGACACTAAAAGCTAGACACGGTTTAAACTGAATAAAAATGAACGATATTAAAACGTTGCAGTTTTTGTTAAGATCAATGAGATTAGAGTATCAACTTACTTTTAGCTTAGCGTAGCTTGTTGACTCGAGATTATGGAAATATCTAGACTTTAGTTTATTACGTAACAGAGAATTCCACAAAGAAAACTCAAACGCAATAATATGCTTATGAATGTGTGTGTGATATGTAAAAATTGGCTAAACAATGACTGGTCATAGTGGTAGAGGAGCATGAATGGGTGGCTCGATCCCGAAAGTACCCCCCCTCTCACCGAAGATCAGCGTGAAATGATAGGTACTCCTATATAGCCCTAACAAAGATGGCTTCTTATCTTATATTATTATCCTTCTATTCCATCTCATATCCCTTTCCTTGGATTTATCGACGAGCGAGTGATGCCTCTGGTGTTGTTAGCGTCTATAGGTTATAGGTACTAACTGCTTACCATGAAGTGGACTATAATAGTATGATTGTTTGCTACCCACATAGTACAAAATATATTTTCATTACTCATACTCTGAAAGTAGGCCTGAAGTTGCCTGAGGAGCGGGTTGAAAGTAATACTTTTCAGCCCTAGGGAGAATTACTTTCAATTGACAGCTGAGTAATTATAAAAAATAAACAGTTCTATTTTCTGTACAGCCAGTCAATTACAGCGCGATGTAAAATTGCAATAACAAAGTTAAGTACCTATTTATTAAAGAATTTGTTTTTTATATGACTTTATTTTAATATAGTTGCAACTATATCTTTAAAATAACGAAGATTTATATTTTTTCAACGATTAAAATGAAAAATAATGGCTGAATAGCTGACAGGCCACAGAAAAAAACAAAATCAGCGCGAAAACGGCGATTCCAAATTCAATTTTTTAAAGTCTCCCATGTTTTCTTTAGCTAATTCATGATTTTTATTTTTAGTTTCCTCGTATTCGTAATGAAAAGCACAGTGTTTACCTCGGGATAAAGACTTATTTAGTCGGAGACGGGGTTTGGTGCCTGAGCGTAGTGAGGGATCCAATAGTTCGAGGGCGAGAGTTGCTTTCATCCCTAGGGTAACAATGTACTATTTTATCTGTGTTCTCAGTTGTTTTTAGTCAAATATTTGTAAATTCTTGATTTTACAGGCGCTTTTTCGTTAACCTAACCTTGATGTGTCATATCAGAGATTTAGTTTGAAAAACAGTACAGATATGTATGTCTTTGATTGCGACGCATGCGCGCGTAGTAGAATAATAAAATATTCAGACAGGAACATCGACACACGATATTGTTATTGCTCAGTGGCAGTGGGGTTTTCTAATGGAAGAGCCCTGCTTATCCCAGCATGAATGAGCCGAGTCGATCGGGGACGTAGCACGCTCTCACAGAAAATCAGCATGTAACAACGAAAGCTACTCCTGCCATTGTGTTTCGTATGGTGAGTGAGAGTGCTGGAGGCCCAAACCATCTCCCTATCCTCTCCTTATTATCCTTTTCTTACACTCCCTATCCGTTTCTTGAAAATGGCGACGTACGAGTAATGCCTCTGGTGTTACTAGCGTCTATAGGCTACGGTAAGTAAGTAAGGCCAAGCAGTATATAAAAAAAGACGACGGCAATAAAGCAAGAGGCAATTAATTATATAATAGGTGACAGTCAAGTAATCGACCACGGCGATGATAACCACTGCCATCGAGATTAGTAATAGGATCAGCTTCCTCTCTAAAAGACACGTCATCGAGATGCTTTACAAAGAATCTTTAAGGAATATACGTTGTTTCAATAACATGATAAAACTACTGCCGACCGCAACGTCTTCTGCGTGAGCCTTAAAATTAGGTTTCGATATGAAAATTATGTGTTTCCCCTTTAGAATCCCCCTGGGATACAGACCAAAAAGTATTTTATGCGTTGATTCAAGTTATAATCTAAATAGGTACGTACCAAATTTCACCCAAATCCGTTCAGCCGTTTTTTCATGATTACGTAACAAATAATTTAATCAATTATTTGTGAATAAGGAAAATTTTGGTGTGGGGCCGGCTTTAGAATTGTTCCACCCCTCTCTACCCACGGGAGTCGTAAGAGCCGACTGAGGGAATACCGGGGGAGTGGGCAGCAGCACTCCCTCGAGTATTAATAACATCCACTGCGATCGCCAACCCGCCTGCCAAGCGTGGCGATTACGGCATTATCCCCCATGACGGGACCACTCGTTGTGGTGTTCTCTTGGGGAGTCCTATCTCCAGCAGTGGACGTTGAAAGGCTGATGGAAGGAAAAAGAGATTTTTAGTACGAGCGGGAAACGAACTCGCGAAACTAAAAATCTTTTTTTCCTTATTCACAAATAACTTGTATGAGCATGTTAAATGCTAAAAAATTTAGATCGAAAAGTTAATAAAATATTAAGATTAGGATGGGTGACACACATAAATAATATTTATCATGTAAAACCTATTTCCTCGGTATAATCCGCTCCAAGATTGAGGAAGGAAGTGCTTCTGGTATTTTCTTTTCAAACAGGAAATAAAGCAAGCATCTTCCGGGCTAAAATGCATTTTCACATTACCCCTGCGTGAAAATATGCCGGATATTAGTTGCTCATATCTTATGTTGGTGCACGACATAAGTTGCGACGCATAAAAATACTTCGATTAGTTCTTTTAAGTTTAATACTACATTCCTTACTAGGCATTAATCACTTTATCACCACAAAGTACAACCAGACTCAACCAAAACGGTCATTTGTGGATACCAAATAATCATTCTGTGTGGGAAACGAACCTAAAACGCCAGTGCTTATTTCTTTCATAAAACACTCCGCTAGAGTGATCCTTGAATCATGTAAATGTTCACAAATGTTCAACTGCAAACAACAAACAATACATCCAGTTTTGATATAGCTATTTGTAGTTATCAAATATTTATCGTGTGTGATAAAACCCATAAAAAGGTCGGTGCAGTATACGAGACTGTACTTTATTAGCTGTAATAGCTTAGTTAAACAAAACACTGTAAAATAGATTTACCATGTTTGATACCCAGTCGAGGTCAGTTAGAAAACACAAAGCCTTATTTAAATCTTTTGACTGCTTATATTACCAGATAATAATAAAATGCGAACTACTACCTACCTGCGCTATACTGACTCTGTTGCATATATGCCACTGGTTTATACAGCACATTTGCGTGAATGCTGACTGTTGGTTATGAATTGATTGCGTCACAGCTGCCTATCCACCTATCAATATTATAGGTAACATGATCATGCGGATGTTAGTACCATTGTCCTATTTATATAAATACCTACGATTGTTATTTAGAAATGTCATCACAGTTAGTAATTGAACCCGTGACCTGTATATAAACAAGTACTTAGTTAAAAATAACAAGACCTACGAGTATAGAGTCGAGTCATCACTTAATGTTAATATTAATGAATTTATTAGGCTTACCTGGTTACCACTTAAGTTATGTAACACAGTTCCAGTGGCCCGCGAATATAGGCGGAAAGACGGCACACGGCGGGTTTATTTAGTGGGTGAGGGCCCACACTACCCTGTTCGTTGCCGACGGGGTGTGTGGTTAGGTACATTTTTTCCCGCCTTAACAAAAACAAAGACTTATCGGATTGGAACCAAGTATGCATATACAAGTCTCAAACTATACTATGCTCTATTCAGGAAGCTGTGACACAACATCTAAACAAACTATAACAATGTTACATTTTTCATTCAAATGAAAATATGCGTTCATTCCCTAAATATTTTTTTACAATGTCTATCATAAATTTCTTCATTAGTATACAATTACAAGTTCCACAGTTGATATGCGAATCAATTTAAATAAACCAGAATTATAAAAGTTGGAATAAATTCGTGTGCTACTGAATTGTAGAGTGCAGACTGAAAGAACATTTTACATTGAAAAGTGACTTTACATCTTCGATAGGGTTATGTCCGCCATTTTTTAATTTTGTTAGTTTCTTATGTTATTATGTGTTTATTTATTTATTTTATTGCTATTATATTTTAGTTTTCGTGGTTGTCATGGGTGGACCTATACTCTTTGAGAAACATTGGCGAGTCGTGGGTGTGTAATACACCTCTGCCTACCCCTTCGGGGAATACAGGCGTGATGCTTTGTTGGTAGTTTTGTTTTCATGTTGTGTCATGCTAAACTGAAGAGAGTATAATGTAGTAAAGCTGAAGAAGTTTTTTAAAGTGAAAACTTCATTAGGCGCGTTGAATACTTTTTGGGTGAACAAAAATCATGGAACTTGCGTCATCGTCACCGAACGCTCCGATAGAAGTGAAATCTAAGTAACTTAGTTTTCACTTTTATCGGCAGTCCCCAAGGACTGCCCTGCATGTTTTTTTTTTATTCGCGCTGCCCTCTGGATGTACCACTGATGCGATGAAGTGCACGGGATTGCGGCAACTATTTCGGATCGGAAAGAGCAGAACTGTGCATGCCTGCTTACCCACCAAAACAAATTCCACGAAGACTTGGTGTCAATGAATACCACAGTCATGAGAGAGGTCAATGGTGAAGTTGTTTCCCATTTAAAAACAAGCGAAATCCTTATCTAACCTCGTTAATGATTAGAGAGACAGTTTTGACCTTGTAGTCTTTATTTATTATTATTTTAAACAAGGTCGACTTTCATTATACTTCCGAGGATGCTTTTAATTTTCTTATCATGTATAAATATTTATAGAGAACTTTATTACGACCGCGAACGACTGTTTATTTACTAAAAGAAAAATTGGGCCGGTGAGTCATGGCTTTGGTGCTGTTATCTATGAGATATTTGCAAGGTTATAGTAGGAAAGGAGTAGTAGATTGTAGATCAAAGGCAAAGATTGAATCCGAAATCTTAAATCTAATGTTAAAACCCCGGGCTGCAAATACAGCTGAAGTCGTAGAAACTCGATCTCGAGCTCCAGTTCGAGGTGGAGCCACACAAGGCGCTCATGTCTGACTTTTAGAAATTATTTAGAGACGCCTAAATTATTTAATTGAATTCTACGCTAAAGAAATCTTGGGGTTCTGCGAGAAAACATTATAAGTCTTCAATGCTCATAGCTAAACATTACAGATGTGATATTTTAAAGGAACAAATTATTTGTGAAAGTGGATAAAGAGGGATTTATTGCGAGCAGGACATGAACCTACGTCCTTTTCAATCCGAGGAAGGGCTCTGAAAGCTTTCACAGTCACCTAATAGTGACACCTGATCTCCACTTCATATTTATTATTTAGACGCCACTTATCAGATGTATTTGCACACATTTTTATTCCGGTCTAGTAAGCCTAATTATTTCAATGCCGATTCATATTATTTCAATGTAGATTCATAATGCCGATTTTTCTTAATAGATATCTTTATAGTTTGTATTTTAGCACTTGATATGCTGGCTGGGCTTCAAATGGCTCTTCCAATGTAGGTTCGAATCCTGCTCGCAGTAAATCTCTTTTTTTTTACACACAAGTAATTTTTGATATTTTTATATATTTTTTAAGCATTTGACATGCTTAGCTATATAAATTAACAGAACAGCAACAGTTACGAGCAGGATGCTGCATTTGCTAGAATATTATCCCAGATGCTTTGCTAATTCAGTCATCATGACGGCAAATAATCGGAATAATGTATGCAAATACTTCCGACACATGCGCAAGCGTCATCCAAGACATTAAGAAGGAATGTATTATCGAAGTTCACAATCCCGAGCAATTGTCACGAATTGGCAGATGCAGGAGAGATGCAGGTTCAAATCCTGCTCGTGACTGTTATTTTCGATTTCACAAACTCACACTTTGTGTTAACACAAGCAATTTGTTTCTTCAAAGTACCCCCAGCACATGCATTGACATCAAGTTCAAACATACAAATCACAAAGAGATGAGATATTATTAGATATTTACAATAATTGATTGTAGTTAGCTGAGCATGTCAAATATTTAAAACAACAATAACACGCGTACACTGGCTAGTGGGGTACAATGATATCCAGATAATAATTCCCTTATGCATCGCTTCACTGAAATTATTACACATAAATCAAATAACATAATGGTGGGTTGAAATTTAATGAAACAAAAACATTTCATTAATTTAATTTACTACTATTAAATGTATAATTAAATTTACAAAGGATTTTAAATTAGTAAACTAAAACAAACTTCCAATTACTTGATATTCAATTCATTTTAAATTATATTAAATTAGGCAGCTTACATGATCAATGTGAGAAGTTGATCTACAGCACCGAATGATTTTAAATTTGTGGACTGACAGCCCTTTTTTTTTTTTTTTTTTTTTTAGGCGGGAAAAATGTACCTAACCGCACACCCCGTCGTTCGGGGCAACGAACAGGGTAGTGTGAGGCCCTCACCCACTAAAGAAACCCGCCGTGTGTCGTCTCTCCGCCTTTATTGGCGGGCCACTGGAACTATGTTACATTCCTTCGGTGGTCCGCCGGCGGCTTACCCTTTCGGGTACCCTCTACTGAGCGACGCACTCACACACGGAGCATCGCACCTTCGCAGGAGGCCTTGCGGGTGGCGGACGTTCCCCGGTCCAACCACCCGCAGCCTCAGAGGTCCCTAAGGTGGCCAGGAACGCCGCTTACTCGAAGTTTCCGCCCCGGGCCACGACCAGCGTGTCATCCGCATAGCAGATGACCGCCAGCCCAGGGGGGAGCCGACATCGTAGCACCCAGTCGTAACCGATGTCCCACAGGAGCGGCCCTAGAACCGAACCCTGCGGGACACCGCACGACATTGGACTGACAGCCCTAGCCCGCTCTAACTTTTTTTTTGTTAAGGCAGAAAAAATGTACTTAACCGCACACCCCGTCGTTCTGAGCAACAAAAAGAGTAATGCGTACTTCTCGTGAATAAACTAATAAGAAAATTGGCCGCTTTTGGCGATTGCAATCGCGACTTTAGTGCTGCGGATGCAGTTGCGCACGTGTTAGTTATATATAAACTTGTGAAGTTTTTACGTGCATATAGGTAAACTTATGAAAAGAGGTTTTTTGGAATTTGAATTTCTATTTAAATTCACCCTGTTGTTATTGACCACGTCTTATCGCCGTAACCGGTATAACAAGTGCACAAGCTTGAAAACCTCGATTGAATACGTAATGTATGTACTATATTAATTTAAATAAAATTTTGCGGGAAGACTTTTAAAAGCTGTTGGCCTTTAGAAATTTTGTACTTATCCAATAGTACGCGAATTACCGGTATATTACTCAGTAATTACGTTTAATGATTTGATAAGCGTATGAAACGGATACATTAGATAATGTTATATAATATAATTGTTCGCATAATAAACCTTATGGCATGTATAATTATGAAAATTGTTCAGTTCAAGGTTAGTGATCACCTTATCGCGCATATTGTGACTGATGCTGAAACCAGAACAGGGCTCCATCAACCTGGAATCTCCTATTTCTACGTTCGGATTTAGAGTTTTTACCAAGAATTAAATGGATTACGCAGAATTTTGTTTCCTCGCGATATTTTCCTTTACCTTCAGGGATAATTTGCTAACTAATATTCACATAATTTCAAAAGTTTTAAAATTCAGAGGTGTGTTGTGACTTCGGTATCACAGTCTTTGCAGTCCTTGGTTTTAGCACTAAGTCTAGGGCTAATCTTTTTTGCAAAACGATCTTACATAATATTTATATACTTAGTTGTTAAAAATACATACATATATTTGAACGTTGACCTGAGCAAAACAAATTTTACCTGCCCAATTTAAAGACAAATGATCTTGAAGGATAATAAATCTTATCACAATCGGAATAAAAACATAAATTCAAAACATTCACGAAGATTACATTAGATATATTGTGAAGCAAGGTTAAAAAAAAAACATAAAAAAAAAGTTGCTTTGGTTATTTTGAGCTTCATTTGCGGTCTTAGCGAAAACGGTTATAACCAGTTTACTAATGCCTAACCGCCATAATGGTATATAAAGATTATAAGGAAAGATATGGTTATAAGGAAAGAGAGACAGAAAAAAAGATTCATAACTTAGCTAGGTTATATAGGTATACTCGTTTTTTTTTTATTGCTTTCTATTGCAGACGAGTCACGGCCCACCTGATGATCATTGGTAAGTGGAGAGTATGCTTGAGTAGGACAGTAATAAATTGTGAAAAAAAAAATTATTGTAATAATCCGCATAAAAAAATCTATAAAATTATCTTTGATATACATATTCATTCATTACTTTACGGAAACAACAATTTTATTAGATTTATTGAGATCGTAATCTGTAAAGCCTAATTTTATTTAAAAACCTGTGTTTATATCAAGATATGATATAAATCTCGTAGTTATAACTCAACAGCCTATATTATCCTATAAGTTAGTTCGCAAACGCGTAAAAATACAGCAAACAAATCCACCTTAAGGAATCAGTTATCACTATATTACCAGAGAATAATTATACATATACCAACGATAAGTTACAGCGTTATACATTGTAACTAATACAACAGTAACTGCGACATCGTGCAGTTAGTTTGGTTTACACAGATTTTATCTGTTCATTGTATATGACTGTACCTGCGTGAAATACAAACTCCTTATAGTGTATGTGTGTGTATAGTAGCCTCATTTCTGCGACGGATTTACTTTATACTTTCCAAATTAAATTTTGCTGCCGTATTCTATCTTTGTCAATTTCAGAACACAAAGTGTGAAAAAATAGAAAATGATAGCCACAGATGGCGCAAGCCACCGCCGAGCATATCAAGTGCTGAAAATATTGATTGAGACTATATGAAGGTACTTATCATAATGTAAGCAAAAAAATTTTAAAGGAATCGTTGCACAAAGTCTAATTAGATTTGTTAATTTGATTTTAGTCAAATATAATTAAATGCATGCTATTTAAAAACCTATTTACTATTGTAAGTATATTCCCGTGTCAAATACTATAAAAAACAAATCATTAACGTGCAACGATTTTTTTGCTTGCCTTTAGGTCTTTGACATACTAGCTCGTGAAAACAAACGTCGTTTTTTGTAATAAGATGAATAATGAATAGAATTCCTTTCATAACAGTCAAAAAATCTGTTATATTCTAGTAAATTATTCAAAGATAACACAAAGATTTACATTTTGTGAATAATTACAGAAATAACTGTTTTAGTTCGTTGTATAAATATTGTACTCATAAAGAATTATGCTAATATACGTTGCGCAACTCCGTAAATAGTTACAAAACGCTGCAAGGCGACCGTGTCAATCAATTACTGTGTAATAGTATATTTATTATATGATTATAAATATAACTACAAGCTGTAGGTACAGGTGGTTGCCCTATTTATCTCTAGTGGTAGACCCTCGCTTATCCCATCATCGATCGGGGAACTGCAACCCTCTCACAAAAGATCAGCATGAAAAACGGCAGGTACTCATACCGTTGTGATTCCTATAGTGAGTGAGAGCACCGGGAGCCCAAACCTCCTCCCTATCCTCTTCTTATTGTCATTCCTATTCTCTTTTATTATCCTTCCTATCCTCTCCTTAGTGTCCATCCTATCCTCTCCATATTATCAATCCTGTTCACCTCTTACCTACCCCTTTCCTTGGAGCTCATCATCATGAGTGACAGCTGTGGTTTAGCTACCGCCTATAGGCTACGGTAACCGCCTACCATCGTACGTACCTATTTTATATAATACTTTCTTCTTACCTATTATTGAATTGGATACGGGTAATATTTGTACTTTAGTCCATTACATTTGAGCACTAATTATATTTTGTTTATATTACAATTAAGAGCCACGTTGCATCCAATTCAAAAACAGCTCAATGACATTGCATTGGTTATGCAAATTGTGTATTTATATGTAACTTCCTCTAATACTTAAAACAAATAATTTCTTACAAACACAGTCGAGTGCGTTTTCCTGCATTCCTCGAAGTATTATTTTTACACGTCACAACAAAAAAAAAACATGTGGATGTGAAGACTTCCATCCCGTGTTAAAGCACTTTATGAACCTTCAAATTAAAAGAGGTCATACAATTTTATGACGCTTTTTTAATTATAGCCAAAAATTGGTTTTTAGTTACAATAGTTTGAACTTGCTAACTTCTGAAAATACTAGTCTAAAACAATATTTTATCATTTTATTGCTGATTTATCCAAAACAAACTAGCTAGAACATTACGATAAAATCTCTCAGAGGGGAGCTATCATCGACTATCTTGGTATAGTGCCGAATTGTAAATGCAATCATTGTCTTTTTCTATTATATACGGTAGATATAAGTAGTATAATATATACCACGATTATTTCATATTTAAAAAGGTGCACTTGATCATGTCACAACAAACATCGAACTCTTTATTTCGAGACGAATCTACTTTTGATTGATTGATGATTTTGATCACGTATGTTATATACAATAAGCAAAATAATATCGATACAATAATATAATCATTGTTTAATTTCACACCGTAATTTCTCTGTAATGTTATTGTACAGCGTGCGAAAATGTTTTGTTAATTGTTGCATTGCGTGAGAGTTCTCACTACTTACATACTTCTATGGCGGGTTGTACTTTGTTATCGTGAATTGTGATAATAATATTTTTAAATACTACAATGGGCCAAATTTACTGGTAGCTCTGTTCCATATGACCGACCAAAATACACCTCGGTGTGTGTTGGTTTTAATGGGAGCCATCCGTCTATTATTTCCCATCTGAGAAATGAAATGATAAGCATCGGATTAGCACTTAATATCGGGCTAACTTCTTTGGCTACAGTAGCCTCTCGATACAACAAACCCTGTCTATCATCTCTGCCCTACGTCTTGTTTATATTCCCTTGGGGTTGGCAACACACCAGTGCTTCTCCTGGTGTTGCTAGCATCTATAGGCTATGATAACTTAAAGTATACTTTCTCAGAAGGTATATAAACCCCTGAAATATAAAAAGGGAATATCCATAGCACATTTATAGTTTAATAAGCCATTAGAGGTGCTACTATAAATTACGGCATATCAAAACTGGTTTTTCATCAAGATTACAACACACACACAAGCCTAAATATTTTTCAGCAATTATTTAAGCAATTTATTATTGCAACGTTTCAAACATGACACGCTTTATGAACAGCTAACGCTATGCTGCAAACTCAATGCGGTGTTTGTCGCAATCCTGCTTCCTACTAGGTAGGTAATATTATAAATTCAAAACTCTGTAAAGACCACAACTCAACAGAGATACCACAGAACTCAACGTAACAAATTTCTGTGACAGGTATCTACTCATATAACGATTACACGACAGTCAAAGAAACATTAAACCCTTTACATACTCGTATTAGATTTCAAAAATGTAACGTAAGTAACATCTGGTGGCCGTTAGACCCCATGGTTAGTGATTACAGAAGCATGACGACCATTGTTGCTAATTATTTCTTTAACATAAATAAATCGAATGTTTTTGACGATTTTTGATTTGGGTTTAAGTTTATTCAAAGCATTAAACACAAAGTGATTTTTTTTAAATTATTCAAAGCAATCGATAAGTGAGGCTACAACTCTTTATCCTTTGTCTATAAACCTATGTATCCACCTGTCTCCTTGGGGCTGGAACTCGTGTGTGATGACTATAGTGTTGTTAGCGCCTATAGGCTATCGTAGTATAAAAGAAACATAATAAAAATACATTAGTGTTAATTGCCCAACTTATAGAGGAATTAGTTGCTACGCTAAAATAGTTTTTGTTAATAATTAAATTAGCTGAAATATAAGAAACAAAAGCGTTGTGTAATACTAATAAAACAGTTGACGCAAATCATTATATCATGGGCGTTTTTAACCACAAATTCCACGTATCTTGAAAAAAAACTTAGAAAAACGCTTGACAATAACGAAAAATATTCCAAATATGTATATTATATACGAGTTCATTCGGAAGAAGTTTAAGCTATTAGATCAATTAAATTTACTATTTTTTTTTATTTTGCGAACAAGACTGTAAGTAACAGTTCTGCAAATTTTTAAGTACAAACGCTGTGCAGCTGCATACTTATAAATTTTTACTTTACATTCTTACTGTCTATTCACACCGACATCTATGGGAAGTACTATTAATATTATGTGCACATTATTTCAATAGCTAATCCAATTTATTACAATTAATATTCGTAACAAATGATGACGAGGACCTAAATTCTAAATTAGTAGGTAATTAATTTGTTTTTTTTTATGGTAGTGATATAGCCATAATCGAATGTAGCAGTTGATATCGATTATCGCTCGATTGATATACAATTGTTAACCCACTTACACTCGTACAGTTGTACTCGTTTGGTGCAAATTGTTTTGTATTCCGTTATCTGTTGCGAACTATTCGTAATACTGTTTCACTTTCAGTTTTTAGTTTTAAGAGAAACGTACTTTTATACTGTCTACGAAATTCTCTACATTTTTTTTAATTGTTACTTATTTTAAGCATTTGTCTTGGTCCGTTATATATTGAAATAATAAAAACACTATCTTAAAGATTGAAACCTGTTTGAAGTCTGTTCCAAAGGGATATAAATTACCATTTTTTGGTCGGGTAAGCCAGTTCAAATTTAATGATATCATGTCTCTTTGTTCTAATCTGTAAATTATTATAATCAATTGATCTCAATACTAAATTCATCCGACTGAGGGCGTTGGAATCTTCCAATAGAAAGTTTATGGTTAATAGGAGCTGATTTTTAGAAGTCACGGCTTCGAATCCTAGCGGTATTTAGTAGGTATCACAAGACGACAAGATTTGTGATATTTAGTATCACAAGCAAGTTTACTCACGATGTTTTCAATGATAACTAACATAATGTCGAAAAATTAAATATCGTCTTCACATTAGACTTGGGATCAAACTCAATCCCCTTCATTTCATCTTTGACTACGCTATGACGACCTTTCGTCTAACATCGACTTAATGCGTCGATTTCGCGTGCAGTTTTTAAGAAATTAATTAATCTACCTATATATATATCTTGCGTGCATTTTCGTAAGAAATCAATAAGGAAATAATAGTTATGAACCTAGCAAAAACATTTTTTTACTGAACAACAGACTATATATCTAGAAAACTTAAACAAAGATGCCTACATTTAATTAGTTAATACCGGAAAATATTATTGGACACGAAAATAAGGAAGTAGATAATAAAAAAAAGAACATGTACACAAAAAAGTGTAAAAATTAAAAAAAAATTAAAAATCAACAAATCAACTCAGTTGTTGATTTAAGACTGAATAACAAAATTTGTTAAAGTTATGTTTGCTAATTTTATTATGAATACGATTATCGCAAATTGCAATGTTATTTAATGATAAGACAACAATAAATTTTTGAATTAAAGATTTTTTGAATAATTGCTCTTAGTCATATTTACGAACGCATCTATATCTACTATTATAAAGCTGTAACAGAGCTGTATCTGTACATTTAAGATATTTGGGAAAAATACTGTAATAGGCTATATATAGCGTGACGTGTCTAAACACAAAACTATTTTTTTTAGAATTTTTGTCTGTTTCCTTGTTCACGCATCACGCAAAAACTACTGAACGGATTTAGATGTAACGTTTTTATATGAGAGCTCTCAATTAGACTTAAAATCTGTAATACATTTATAGATTTTATCCCGCTATTATATCGGGTACCTGAGATATAAGCTAAAAACTAGCTTTTGGCTACGGTGAAGCCACAGGCAAAGGCTAGTTATAAAATAAAACTACTTTTAAGCATTATTGTGATAATTATTTTAGAATTTGACATGCTTAGCAATTTGAGAAACAAAATAAATGTATGTGGGTTCCTAATTTAAAAAATCATGCTACTATTCTCGTCAAAACAAAATGATTTCATATGTTGGCGCCACGCACAGTTGCTTCTAGAAAGTATGGCGTAAAGGTCACAGGCATTGTGAGGCAATACACAGGTATACACAGCTAACTACACATGCTTCACATATGCAAGACGAATTCGTTATATGATGTTCAATTATCAGATATTTAATTCTCGAATGGTGATCAGACAACAGACAACAAGGCCAACTTGGTCGACTGACAACCTGTTCAGAGACATTGTTAAACATAGGTGACAGAATAAACCAACTCTGAAATTAAAGATGATTAGTAAAAAGGGCATGTGTAGGTAGAGTAAGAAGACATTTTTATTGCCAACGATGATGACGTGATAAACAGTGAACGCCACACATGGACTTTGGTAATACCTACAGCCTACCGCCGCCTCTTGTGAGTTTTGTCAAGTGCTCTCCTTAAACCTCGTTTAAAAAGAAAGATTTCTTATAGCGCTGGGGTAACGTTACAACAGGAAACATGCATAACCTTTTTTCAGGTTGAAAAACATGTTCCTCATTACAAACGGGACGTATGATACGATATGTATGCGTACTTACTCGGTGGAGTTTATCAATACACTGAGGCTTCAATTTATCCCAAATTAATCCAAAATTGTAGTGTTATTTTACTATTACCTTTTGCACCCAAATGTATTAAAAAAAGCCGCAATATCATCCATCTCAGTCATTTATCGTGAAGGCTACGCAAATGTTTGTTTTCAGAAGTTGATATGTACTAGGGCAATTATTTGGTTTGACGTCATTTGGATGTCCGGACAAAAATAAACTATAAAACAAAATTTTAAGTGTACCGTGTCAAACAAAATATATTCACACAAGTGTCGTGTAGCTATTTTAATAGTATAATTATAATTATTTAAACGATTTAATATATATTTTTTTATTTGAAGACCCTAAACGTCATTACCATGGGTGTCCCAAAACCCAGATTTAATCAATCAAAATTAAATATCGTATTAAAGTCGATTATTTCAAGACTTTTAATTTATTCTATATTAAGTTAAATAGATCAACTATTTTTCTATGTTGACATTTAACTATTTATTAGAATATTGTCCAAAATAAATGGTATTGAACTTTGTCCCAAGCATCATGCGTCATTACCGTGTCGAAAACTTTTTAACATATTGCACATCACTAGATCTTCCTATACAAATTGCTGCCCGCCTCCCGTGTGCCCCCAGGCCATAACTTATTCGTCATTGTGAACGCATGTTGCTAGTTGCCGCCAGATTTTTGGAAAAAATATTTGTTCCGAGTGAATCTACCTTTGGTCGTCCAAAATCATCATCACCGAGGGATCCATCACTTGGTAAGTACATAAGATAAATATATAAGTGTGCTGTATGATGATTACTTATATGTTCTATTGTTTCGCGATCATTCGATAATTCTCGAGTATTTAACATGTTCGCTGCGATTGATAATAAACATGTTTTTTATCATTACCGTGTACGCCATTACCATGGGTTCCCGTGGGTATTTTGGACCATGGTAATGATAAATCAACCACGGTAATGATTATTTTGTGCCTTACATATCTTACATTGATCGGATATGTTTTGCACTATGGCAACCACAGTACAAAATAAAGATGAGAATTTGTTCTAAATTAAACTTACATTTATTTTTATTTAATAACAATAATATCTTGGGACAGTTCAAACTAAGCAAAGCTTGTACTATGGGAACTAGACAACGATCTAGTACATATATATAAGCCTAAATATATAGATATAATATCCAAGACCAAGATACAGACACCTGTGTTCATCACACAAATATGTGCCCTGTGTGGGGTTCGAACGCGCAACCTCTGGTGTCGTTGTCAGGGCTTCTAACCATTACACCAGACGGTCGTCGGATTTGATGTATTATTGCAAATTAGTTTTTGTTTCAGGCTACGGTCGACAAGATGGTGGGTCCTAAAAATGGAGAAAACGCATTAATTAAGAAGAAGCTACAAGAGCGTCAAAAACGGTAAAAAATCAAATTTGATCAAGAATTATACGCACAATACTTACTTAGAAAAAGAATTAGGACACATCAGAGAAAAGTTTTTGAAACGAATTTCGCAGTAAACTCTCCTTCACTTACTGATTCTGATGATGATCGAGAAGAGAATGATGCATACGAACAGGATCCTCACCAAATGTCATTTGAAAACGACATGTGCCAACCATGAACATCATCATCTCAACAAAATCTAATTCGCGACTTAGTAGAACGATACCCAGTTCAGACCACATCATATTCATCCCCGATATCAACTGTCAATGCAAGGTCCAAAACTAGGAGCTATACTGAAATTATCATCCATTGCATGACTGGTGGTAGGGCTGGGTACCAAGTGGGAATACTCATTTGGTATCGGGCCCGAGCGGGTTAGTACCACCATCTCCCGTGTGACCGACCATGAAGCACATCGTTGCGTTTTGGCTGTAGCAGGATATCTCCTGCCGTTTAATCTTTCATTTCATATCGGTAAAATGAAATGGTGAGCAGCGGCTTGCCAATACTCTCAGTATAGTTGAGTCCATGAGCGACGGTTACCATTTAGCATCTGATGGGCCGTGGCTCGTCTGCCACTATATGAAATAAAAAATTTAAAAAAATATTGAACACCCTACAAAATAAGAAGAAGTAAAAGAAGATCCCATGATTATAAAGTATCATACTCATACTTAGTAGTAAGACACCTTTTTGGATAGTGCACCCTACAGAAAAAGATAGGGATACTTGCATGTGCAAGTTGCATGCAAATGTGGATTGACTAGCTGAAGCTCTTTACAGAAACAAAATTATCAAAGTCTTCAGTCTTCTGAAAGAGATATTGTCGCCCAGTGTTTGTGACATTTATAATCAGCCATGTCTGAAGAGAAAATGCAAAATTTGCGTGAATACAAGCTTTAATATTCTTGGTCCCGGTTTAAATTTCTTTATTTCTCAATAAATATTTGATTTCCTAACATGTATTTTATTAACACCCTACAAGGCAGTAGAATAATATATATCGTTAGGTTGCAATTACCTTATTACTAATGTCGTCATAACCGTGTAATTGGTCATCATTACCGTGGGTTCCAATCGTAATCACCATGGCACATAAAACTTTGAAGGCTTCTAATTTCTTCAAATAGAGTCAAATGACAGGGCCTTCATTTTTTTAATAATATTTACGCGTTACTCTATCCGTTAGCATCAACATTATGCCGAAAAAAAAATATTTTTTATTTTTTATTCAAATATTCCAAATTACATCAAACCAAATAATTGCCCACTATGCTATCGACGCAGTCATCTGTTTCACTGATTTCAACATTCTTCGACATGTTCACAAAGACAGCAACACCTGTGCCTCGAGAATTATCTCTCTCTTGCTACAACTGACCCAGAACCGTCACGCTTTTAAATTTATTAAAAGGGTGAGGGTGTCTTACATGACGCAGTTTTAAGCTTTATAAGGTGATTCGCTTCGCTGGGCTAGCTCAACACATAGAGGAGCTCTTTATTAAAGTTGTTTTGTGGAAATAACTTAAAAACTAGTATACGTTTTATCTCGCTACTTTATTGGGAACCCGTGAGATAAACTAAAAAAACCTGCAGCAATTTAAATACTCTGTACCTCATGTAGTTTAAATGCTCTATATCACCGAACAAATACAGATGTTAACGACTAAAACTGTATAGGAATCTGATCAGTAGTTTTGCGAGATTACCCGGCACATACAGATGCATATAAACACTTAGGGAGACTACGTTTGACACTTAACTCCCATCACTACGCCACTGTTGGGCATATGTATCTGCTCTTATGTAAGAGGGGCATGTCGAATACGCTGGTCCAAGTATTTATTGGCAGACTCCGCAAGCCATTACGACATGTTAAACTTACCAATGTTTCCACAAACACGTAATTCTAGTTTTTACAACAAAAAGTTTAAGATATCTGGCCAAGGCGACTAGCTCCATAGAACCGAAAACGAAACAAAAAGTTTAATCGAAACCATTGAAAATTATACCAAGACTACAATTATATCGAGAGAAACTGTGACTATGGTTTATAAAATAAGATAGGTAATTCCACTATTTGAAAGAAAAAAGAGTTTTATTGTACTTTCCGATACTTGAACGAATGCTGTAAAGTATTCGATGCTTTTAGATAGTAGAAAATCAAATAAGGTGCGCAAATTCCGTAAACGTAGATATATTTCATAATGATGTTTATCGTGATCACTAATTAAAAACGTTTTAACGCAGTCTGGATGCGCATGCTCCCAGCGAGTTCGCAGTTTTACAGCCACTAGACAATCCACCCTTTAGCCTTATATCGTCAATTGCTGCACATTTTTGTTCACGGCTAGACCACCTAGTTAATACATACATTAAGCTATCTAGCTATCTGGCGATTTTTTCATCATCACCAGGGGGCGATAAGATTGATGGTGATGTAATCTGATATGATAAAAAGTGCCATTAATAAAGAAACCTACTCAAGATTATTACCATAAATGTACCCAAACTGTAATTAGGTATATAGGTGTATGAATTATACCAATACGAAAAAACTTAAACATTCAAATTAATTTTCCTTGATCACAAGATTAAGTTTTTAAACAGCAATAAAATAAATTGCAGAAATATAAGATATATTAACAAAAAATTACTTGTTTTAAATTCCTTTGTTAGCATTTTTATTAATACCTACTCATCATTAGAGTGTTGTATCTAATTTTAAGTGATACAATATGCGCATGGCTTTAACAATATCATAGGCAATATCATAGGCTCAAGATTGACCGACTAAAATGGCCGGCTTTTCAAAGCAAGACTTTAGTATCAAATGTATGAAATGAGTGATTTTAGTAAGCATTGTGCCAGAGGGATATGCTACAATCAAATTATACTTTTTACACCAAGACTTTTTGAAGGTTTTAGTAGAATCATTGTTACTTGCAGGCAAAAACAACGAAGCCTGAGAAAAAAATGTAAGGTCAACGGTTAAGGGCTTGGTAAGGACCATCAAAAGAGCTTTTCAGGGTTATTTCTTATCTTCATTGGGTATGAGATTTGTTTATTTTATCATCCACTTTTTTTTATTGCATGTGGTGGCAGACGAGCCGCGGCCCACCAAAATGACTTTCTTGATTCAGGCATGCTTAGGTATCTCTCATTTAATATTTTATATAAACAACAATAGGGTTGATTATTTATAATAAATAAATTTCAAATTCTGACCTATTTTACGCTCTCTTGTAAAGTTTAGTTTTATCTCGTTAAAATATTAGGTTTTGCAATGGGACAGCCACACTATCCCCTCCAGTTACTTTGTTTCGGAACTTGTTTTCAAAAACCTAGTAAGGTGCATCGACCATATAAAAACCTAGGAAGTCTGAAAGACTTACTAGGTTTTGAAATGGTTAAAGTTATTTACTAGGTTTTTAAGTGGTCACGAGAGTGCACCATTCAGCACTTACTAGGTATCGGTGCTTAAATATCTCTGGTAATTTGTGAGTTTTCAACGTTAGTGTTTTTGTATTTGGTAGGGAATTACTAGGTTAGTAAGATTTTGCAATAAAACGATTTTCGTAAAAAGTGTCCCTTACTGGGTTTTGAAATGGGACAGCCGTTATGGACATGCACTTTAACGGACTCAAAGTACATCTAGACTCGGAACAACCATTTGTAGATCAGACAGAGAATTGTCCTGTGTGGGAATCGAGCCCACAAAACTCGCCACAGAAGGTCGGTATGTAAGCCACTCCTCAAAATCGATGTTATGTTAAATAGTAATTAGATATAATTACGTTTCATAATGTCAAAGGTGTTTTGACAGTTTTGTAGTTAACTTGATACTGGGCATCGAACGACACACATCAGTGTATTCCATAGATGATCATTGTACTTCATTTATTAAAACAATTTAATCATTATCCATCTAAACAATAAAGCGTTAAATCTATGTAAGGACCACAAAAAATGGTGACAATCAAGTGTAATTATCAAAAATCTTTAATTATGAGCTGAGAATAAAATAATCACAGATATTGAAACTTTTTGCTATACAAAAACTTCAATTCGATGAATTAATTCAAACAAATTACTATAAAAACAGATTCCTATTGTGAGGATGTAGTAGTGGCCTGTTGTACTCGTATTCATAGCTGAGTGTTGCAGGTTCGATGTTATATTACATAGTTAAAAGACAAATATTTGAAAAATAGACACACAATAAGTTTTTATGATTAGTAACTAATGTCTCATGCATTTTTCTTTTGCAAAATGAAATGGTGAGCTACGCTATTCTTGGTGTTGCTGAGTCTATGAGTGGCGGTTACCATTTACCATCAAGAGCCGTTCATCTGTCACTTTAAGCAATAAAAAATACTTCCAACTGCGTATACAAAAAAAAAATGTAATTTACTGGTAATAGCAGAGAGCTTCAATGACCCCCCACTCACTAGCTGATTGTTAGTTATTATTGAAAAGTTAATGTTATAAGATAAATATGTAGGTAATAAATGGGCCTCAAAATAGTTTTTTTTTAACTTCCCGCTAAGAAAATTAATAATTTTCAAAAGTTGGGAAGTTATTGGTTTTACCCTGTTTTTCTAAAATCGAGTTTTCAACGGATGTTGACGTTTTGAGGTCCTAGGAAGCTTCTCCGAATGTTTCCGTGATGAGGTCTGTTTGTGTGTGTGCGTGTGTGTGTGTGTGTGTGTGTGTGTGTGTGTGTGTGTGTGTGTGTGTGTGTGTGTGTGTGTGTGTACAGTATACCTATTGCATTCAGAAATCGGTTCATTCATTCAAAGTTATTGCGATTTGAAAATTCAACGAATAGTGCTTTATTAAATCTTTATCAGACTTTTGAGCTCGAAGAGAGATAACTGTTGTAGCTCTAAAGAGCTCAAAAGCATAAAACTTTAAGCTCGAACAGCTCAAAATGACACGAAAATTATCTCAAAAACGTAATAAGTGCAATTTTGATCGCTTAAGTATAAAATTAGTGGGAAGTTGCAGGGATGGGCCTTTAGGGTCAACCATTTTCCAGATTTTTTTTAATTTATCTGGTATTTTAGAGATAAAAGCGTTCATCCAAACAATAATACCAAATCTTCAGCTTTATTTACACATATTTCGAGCTACTTTTTATCCCAGAGAAATGGACGATACCTCTAGGTGAGCAATTTTTGCATCATCATAGTGTGCCGTGACATCTAGTCATTTATTACAGTCGGTTATTATATTTTGAACATATTATATGTTTAAAATTTAAAAATAATAAACGATACTCATACATGATGGACACAGATCAAACCTCACAATGAGATTTAGTAAGTACCTATATAGTGAACATGGCACCTTGTGAATTAATTAGACGTCACAAGCCATAGAGAGAATTTCTCAGGCTTGCAGATTTGCTTACGTTGTTTTCCTTCACCGAGCAGTGATAATTTGTCAACAAAATACACACATGATTTCAGATAATTTCAAACGAAATAATCTTAGGTCTCGACCTCGGATTAAACCTCCTAATACCTACATAATATAACAAATATACACAATAATAACAAAATGTAATGCTTTAAAATTTGAGTCAGGCTTTGTTACTTTATGTTTTTTGGACAAATATTTGTGCTGGACTGTAAGTAATAGCGACTCGTTTAGTTTAGTGTTATACTTAAGATATAGAAGAAAATAATAGTCATGTGTGTATTTAAATTAAAGTATGTAATTTTAAACGTGTTAAAGGTACGTATAACCTTGTAAGTAATGAGTATATTTCAAAGCACAAGCGCGGAAGTAGATTGCGGAATTAAATACAAATATACTCGGTAACTAACATAAAACAGAAAAATTAAATGTTGAAATATTATAAAATGCATTTTGCAGCGGTAGCCCAGTTGTAGGACCTGGAACTGCTGGTACAGATAGTGAGTTCTTCTACAACACCTCACTCTACGACATAATATATTAATTCATCTTAACACGTCCACTTTTACACAGTCATATACAAATACTCTCTCACACACACACACACACACGCAAACATACATGCACCCACGAACATATAGGCTAATTTAATCTACAGATATAGTAGGTATTCACGTGGTGGGGTCCTGGTGATCTGTAATACAGGCTCTGCTTATCTCAGTTATCAACTTCTCACATTTATTGTTATTTATTATATAGTCTTACATCTATAAGTCTTGTACTTATGTTTGTACATTTGAGGAAATAAATAAATTGTAATATATTTATATATAAAATCTTTATACAAAACATATAAAGAAAAAAGAATTATAAAATTATTGTGATCCTGTGTATATAAGTAGTCTGTCTCTACATAAATTCTAGATATTACGAAATAATGTTATTTTTGCCGAATTTATCACGATTAATAGACTTTTAACTATGCATCATCCATCCATCAGCCTTTCAACGTCCACTGCTGGACATAGGCCTCCCCAAGAGAACGCCACAACGAGCGGTCCCGTCACGGGGGATAATGCCGTAATCGCCACGCTTGCACAGTAAATTATATTTTTACTGTGACGCTTGGCAGGCGGGTTGGCGATCGCAGTGGATGTTGTTAATACTCGAGGGAATGCTGCTGCCCACTCCCCCGGGATTCCCTCAGTCGACTATCCATACTTTTAGAATATTATAGTTTACAGCATTAAAGGTCGCTATATTTTGTTGTTTTGTTTAGGTGTGTAACTAACAATAAAATCAAATCTTGGAAGTCAATTTTAACTCTTCATATCGTCTCCATCGTATCAAAATGGTAGAAACGTGTATTATATGTAGTTTGGATGACAATACTATAATTTGGTATCTTGGCGCTGATCTGATGATGAAGTCAAGAGTGATAAGGGAACTCTTTAATACCTACTAATAAACCTCTCGAGTTTGGCCTCATGCAACTTGTATTTATGAGTCCAATAGATTATACACTGAAGTATTTTTTTACTTTTCGTAACGATTCTACTCAACCGGGGAAATACAACACTCACAGGACATCAGCGTTTTGCCTTTCATTTAATTTTGGTGAGTGAGACTGCCGGAGCCCTTTAGTTATCCCTCTATATTTATTGCTTCTTAATTTTAAGAGTACACGGCCCGCCTGACGGCTTAAGCTGTATAGTTTTTGCCATCCTAGTAGTAAAAACACTTCTAATTATACAACTCTAGTATTCTCCTATCTTCACTTAAGTGCTAAATATATAATTACGTAGTTGGAGTACATTCATAAATCAAGTAACATAAAACCAGTTACCAAGTGATACCCCACAAAAATGATACCATACAAAAATAAATTATGTTATAGACGAATAAAGTTGATATAGAATGGAAATGTGTTTTAACAGACGCCGCTGAGCATGTCTGAGAACGATCGACCAAACAATGATGCTTGGAATGCGATACGAAAACGGTGCGACAGAAGGACCATGTGTGAGCGAGACAAACGTTGTACAAGTGCTTCCGCTGTTGTCATGGGGTCTAGGGATAGGTATGTGACAAACTCAAGCATGGACGTAGTACTAGAACTAGTGTTATTACACTCAGGTGCTTCAAGGGACGTAGTTATGTAAATTTGAACGAATCCAAAATCAATAATAAAAAGTTATTATAAATTTATTTTCATTTAAATCCTCCTTTGACAACTATGTTACAATTATTCTGCCCACGATTTAATTTATGTATTTTTCAGACTTGAGTCCAGCTAGAAACAAAATATATTAATAAAACAAATTTTAAAGTGTATCCCACAGGCACACCATTGAAATACCAAAATAAAAAGTTTCTATCAATCTGTATTTTGCAAAGGCGAAAATAACATCCGATTAGCTACTTATTTTTGGTAATTGCTTCGCTTAATTATAATATTCTAAATGATGTCTAATTCTAGACGCTCTTGTTAAACAAACCTCTTTAATAAATATGTTTGGGTTGAGCTATTATATGTAAATAATATGTACTGGATATTATCCAGTTAAAATACGTGAGAATTTATATGTGAGTACCTATCTACCTACCAAGAATGTGAAGATAACAAAGGTCCATGCGTGTTTATACTTGTTTGTTATCTGTGTTATGTATGAATTATAATAATATGTTACTTATATCTGTATCTATATAAATTACAAATTACAAAACCTCTTCATCAGAAAACTATTAAATCTCTTCTATAAGAATTATGAGGATAGAATTAGCGTAACTGGTAATCCTCATATTTATATTTAGACTGACGCAAACGAGGATAAGATATTACGTCTGCAATTTTATTTAAATTTATATGGCAACTCCATGTAACAAAAGGAAAGAATAAATTCAAATTTTAAAAAATAATAACGATTTCAAATTCAATGTGTTCTTTTTAGGGTTCCGTACCCGAAGGGTCAAAACGGGACCCTATTACTAAGACTTCGCTGTCTGTCTGTCCGTCCGTCTGTCGCCAGGCTGTATCTCAAGAACGGCGATAGCTAGACAGTTGAAATTTTCACAAATGATGTATTTCTGTTGACGCTATAACAACAAATACTAAAAACAAAAAAATTATAATATTTAAGGGGGGCTCCCATAGAACGTCTGTCTGTCCATCCGTCGGTCACCAGGCTATATCTCAAGAACGGCGATAGCAAGACAGTTGAAATTTTCACAAATGATGTATTTCTGTTGCCGCTATAACAACAAATACTAAAAATGTAATATGGAACAGAGACGTGGTCTCTCAATGTTTGCCTCGTATCAAGGCTCAAAGTCGCTCAGCGGGCCATGGAGCGAGCTATGCTTGGTATTTCCCTACGTGATCGTATCCGTAATACGGAGATTCGTAAGAGAACGAGAGTGACCGACATAGCCCGCCGGGTTGCCATGCTGAAGTGGCAATGGGCAGGCCACATCGCTCGACGAACCGACAACCGTTGGGGAAGAAAGGTTCTCGAGTGGCGACCACGTATCGGACGGCGCAGCGTAGGACGGCACCCCACCAGATGGACCGACGATGTGGTCAAAGCTGCGGGGAGCCGTTGGATGCGGTCGGCACAGGACCGCTCGTTGTGGCGTTCTCTTGGGGAGGCCTATTTCCAGCAGTGGACGTTGAAAGGCTGATGGATGGGTGGATGGATGGACTAAAAATAAAACAAAAAAATATTTAAGGGGGGCTCCCATACAACAAACGTGATTTTATTGCCCGTTTTTGCTCGCTATTGATAACGGCAACAGGTAGACACTTGAAATGTTTACAGAATATTTAGTTATATATTAACTTTAAAAATAAATAATTAAATGAAAATAAAATTAATATTTAAGGGGGGCTCCCATACAACAAACGTGATTTTTTTTTACTTGTTTTTGCTCGGTTTTGATAACGCCCTATTTGCCCTTTTCGTTGTTTTATTCATCCATAGTTGATTATACTTTTTTAACATATTTGGTAACAGCCAAACACCATGGTTACAGAGAGTTACAATAGTGTAATGTTGTTTACCTAGTCAATGGTACGGAACCCTTGGTGCGCGAGTCTGACTCGCACTTGGCCGGTTTTTTTTTATAACGGTTCCAAATAGCATAAGTTAAGTAAGATTTTGTAGCTAAGTTTTATGAAACGGTTATCGGTGTAAGGGTAACCGTTACCTCTTTGATGCTTCAGTTTATAATAACGGCCTATAATATCACTTTCTCGTAATGTTTAGGTAATAGTTCATAGTACACAGAGATACACAAAATAATATCGATTATAATACCTACTACGTCTTAACAATATCAAAACTTGATATCGTCGGGGTCAAAGGTAAACTAATAAATAATAAATACGTAGCTGCCAAATCACATTATTACTGAACTAAAAAAATTAACAACAGGTTTACAACAGACGAAGGTTTTAAGATGAGCCTTGAACTTAACAAATTTGCAAATTTGTCCTCATCATATCTGAAATATCATAGCTGAATGAAGCCAATACACAAATTATCCGGGATTAAGATGACCTGGAAACAGAAGGACTAAGAAAATTACGTTTCTAAGAATCATTATTAGATTTAAAGATAGGAAAATATAAAATTATAGGTATTTTTTATTGATTATCCTTGCTGATAATTTCAATCTATTCTTAAACTCAAAGTGGAAACTGTGAAATGGAAAATAACAGTCACGAGCAGGATTTTAACCTGCATCTCCTGGATACCGTCCAGATGCTTTGCCAATACAGCCATCGTGACAACTGCTCTCGACTGCTAATTTCGATAACACATTCATACTTAACGTCCTGGGTGACGCCTGCGCCATCTGTCGGAAGTATTTACAATTTACATACATTATACCAACCGGGTAAACTTAATTTTACAATTAAGATTTTTACCTAATAATGACGCAGCCCTATAAATATTTAGAAATTTTTATATATATTTTTAGCATTTGACATGCTTAGCCATATAGACCAGTGTTGATAATTTTCGAAACCAAAAAAAATAATAGTAGGATGAAACCCATTGGAAAAGTAAGAAAATATTACAAACATAAAAGGAAAAATAATTTACGAGCGATTTAACGTCGGGAAGGGGGTGGGAGTGAGCTTTTAAGGGTAAAAATCGGTTTATCACGATTTCTGGCAAAACTAAGAGTTCTATCGAAAAAAGTTAAATGGCAAAATTGTAGGCAATAAAAAGATCTACAACTTTTTTATTAACACTTTTTTCCATAGAATATATTTATATATTTTTTATACCATCAAAAAGGAGAGATTTCAACGTATAAAAAGCACACCGATTTTTTCAAAAAGCAGATATTTTGACGTGAGAATTTTTGATTGAAAATTAGGGTGACTTTTCGATATTTAATCAAAATAAGAGGAAAAAATAAATATTTTGCATCAAAAATATTACAATGTGTTTGAGATATAAAAAGGTAAGTTTTCACCAAATTTCGCAAAAAAAATATTCTTTTTTGTGGAAGTTAAAAGTAAAAAACCAAAAACGGTTTTTTAGATTTTTCACATAAATTATGAGGTTATATAAAAAAAGTGTTAATACAAAAGTTGTAGATCTTTTTATTGCCTACAATTTTGCCATTTAACTTTTTTCGATAGAACTCTTAGTTTTGCCAGAAATCGTGATAAGCCGATTTTTACCCTTAAAAGCTCACCCCCACCCCCTTCCCGACCTCAAATCGCACGTAAATTATTTTTACTTTTATGTTTGTAATATTTTCTTACTTTTCCAATGGGTTTCATCCTACTATTATTTTTTTTAACTTTTTACCATTTTCAAAGGCTTTCGGCACTGGCCTAATATACCTACATTAAACACAAAGTGGAAAATATGAAATATAAAAATATCAATCTAAGTACATATTCTTTTATTATAATATTGACCTACCGATCAAGTAGTGATTATTTATAAAATACACAAAATTCGAAAAGTTTTGTGCGAGGACCTCGAACTAAACTCAATACTACGGTGTGCTGCCACTTTGTCACATTATAGTAGTAATTTTATGTTTCATAATAGAAATTTAATACAAAACCTTACTAGTGTTATTAAACACCGTTTCCGTTACAAATTCTGGCTGTATACGAACAGTTTACTTTGCAATGAAAACATTCCTACTGAACCTTGTAATGAATTAAAGATTTAGTGAATAGTGAATTCAACTCGTACGATCTGAGTAAAAGTGGTGAATACATTAGGATTCACAGTACAGATGCTGTGACTTTCACTTGACAACGGAAGTCTCAGTCCAGCCTGACATCAATTCTGATCAGAATCTTTTATACCTATTCGCTTGGTTGGCTAGTTTTATGAACTTTTTGTATTAACATACTTAGTAGATTATAGTAAGACTACTTTAGTCTCCTAGTACTATAAAACTCTTTACGTCGAAATTCTTCCAAAATTTTACTATAGAAGACATTAAAGTCGGTTAGGCCTAATTGAGCACTTGCAATTCTAATGATCGGCATCGTTAAGCAAGTTTCGCTCGACTGGCATCAGATAGGTGACCAAAAGTGAGACCTATTTATGGACACCTGACCTCTATGCTTCGGGAAGCACGCTAAGGAATGAGTCCTGGCTATTTAATAACGTCCTGGCAGTCGTTACAGGTTGCCAGGTTATGAATAAAAAAATCAGACGCCGGTTTTATTCCATGGTCGGCAGTTGGGTCGTCAAGGCCAGATAGGCAGTGACCTCGTATTAGCTAAAACCGAGGACGTCGAAAGCCAATCCCTACAATATTTGGCATAACGCTAGGGAGACAAAAATCTGTAATAATTTTCATGTCAGAATAAAAGGTGGGTTTCTATAAATAACCTAATTTTTTTTTATTAACGAGAGAATTCAGAGACAGAACGACGGAGTTCAAGAATTTTGATGCTTATTATAATTAAATATATTCAATGGATGACGAACTCATAACAAATATGCAAATACCCTGATAACTGAATACAATTCACACTCATGTGAAATAATGGGATTTATTTTTTATTTTCTATTCAAATGATGCTCAAAATATCCGTACTTCATCGTACCTACTCACTTTACCATAATTACATAATTATTAACATTGTTCATACATTCGTCTATACTCCATACTTATGAGCAAAATTATGTTGCTATAGCAACATATCGTCTCTTATTCTTCTTAAATTATTAATTCCAAAATAATCAATAATTTGCAACACTCATCTTCTAAATTCACTCATTTGGAAATCTACAAAAGAGTAAAAGAGTAGGTATTTAATAAAATATTTAGCCCTTTTATTTATGACCGTATAATCTCTATCCGTATAAGTTCTGTCTTACATCGCTTTAATCAAGAATTTAATTTAAAATATATAGTTAACTAGGTTTTGCCCGTGAACTCGTCCGGGTAGACCTCCGAATTTAAATACGTCACTCGGCACTCTATTGATTTCTAGGCAAAATTGCTATCCTACAGAAACTATGTATCCTATGATTTCTTCTAGGTTATGTACTGTATGTACGCTAAATTTCATCATGATTGGTTAAGTAGTTAAGGCGTGAAAGCAAACAAACAAATTCACATTTTTTTATAATATTAGTAAGGACTGGTTGTGGAAATAAGGAAACAAATAAGCTCTATCATTACCATAAATAAATGAGCATAGCGAATGATCATAAAATATAATAGTTACAAAAAATCAGTAAATTAATATATAAGACACGTAAAATACATACATATATAAATACATACGCTACCACAATATTATATCACCATAAGATGAAGACAGTCATGTTAAAATGTCTGGCGCTTCAATTACTTTGTGGGAACCATGAAAATGTCTAGCTTTTATATTAAATATCGCAGTTGAAAACTTGGACCAAAGGAATATCCAGTAAAAGGTAAATCGATTGAGTCTAACAAGTACACGTGAAAGAAAGATTCATAATGATAGGTATTTGCTTCGTGAAATAACTGAAATCTGGAGTTTCATAAAATGACAAATACTCTTTAAGTTTCACTCAGATAGTTTCGGATTTTGCAATTAACACACACAGCGACGCATGACAGATGCATCTAAAATGAAAGTCTCTCCGATTACAAGCGACGTTCCTTTCGCTTCGTTTAAAGTATTTATTTAAATTGATGCATTTACTTACCACTTACGTTTGCACTTCCTAAGTAGAATGTTTGTTTTGACTTTCAACAATATATCTTTAATATTTCGCAAAGAGCACGTAACGTAGGTTATTTTATTGTCATCTCTCGCTGCCGAGCGTCGTCAGAGCGATGCTTGGCAGCGACACGAATTGGGCCGCGGTCGCTGCCTTCTGGGAGGAGGTTATCTCGCGGAAGGAAGCGGTGGAGAGGGCCAGGGAGGAGAATTCTTCCACTGACTCAAACCGCCGCCAGCGACTGGGGCGGCGCAGGTGCGAGTACTTGCGCCTCATTCCGCCCTAGCTGAGGCTGCGGGTGGATGAACCGGGGAACGTCCGCCACCCGCAAGCCCTCCCGCGAAGGTGCGACGCTCCTTGTGCGGATGCGTCGGTCAGTAGAGGGTAAGCAGCCGGCGGACCACCGAGAGATGGCACATGGCGGGTTTCTTTAGTGGGTTAAGGCCCCACACTACCCTGTTCGTTGCCCCGAACGACAGGGTGTGCTGTTAGGAACTAAATATTCAACGATATTAATGCTCTAGATGATATCCTTATGCTCATGTTTTCTTGTATGTACAGAATTACCCCAATCATTTTTAACATATTATCAGTCTCACAGTGTGTTAATCATTTCTAATTAGAATAAGATACCTGGTATACTGGAATCATAAAAAAACTACCCTGCAACTAATTATAAACTGTAATTTGAAAATAAATTTTAAATTAAAATGCTAATATGGTAGTAGTTCTCTAACAAACTAACTAAATTCGATATTGCTTTTTTTTCAGAAAATCATAAAATGAATTGGAGACGCTAATTAGGAGACCTAGAGATAATATATTCTTTGTTAAAAGATATTTAAAAATAATGTATTCAACATGTTTGTTGAGTTTCCTTGTTCCTTTACAACGTCCGAGTAAAAAAGCACCTAAATTATCGCAAATTAGACCCATTGAAACTCCGGTACAATATACAAAGACTTCTAATTTCATTTTAAAACTGCAAGTTAAGTTACTTATAGAAATCTTTCAACAATTCCTCCGATAACGACATGTGCGAGTATACTGATAGTTGTAGATATAAACAAACGATCATATCACGACCTATACAACACACAAACATCCAAACGAATAAGCGTTGAAATGCCGACACGTTCGTAGTGTTTTTAATACAAATATCCTCTGAATCGCAACACAAATAATGCAGATATAAGGGGTGTATCAGATAAATATATCAACATTAACATGATTAACAAAAACGTGTAATAATAGCGTCCGTCCAAAAATGTAATGTAATCTATAATGTTTACTTGCTTGTAATCGACGCATTAATGTTTATAATTAATTTTGACTACCTCTATGAATCGAATATGAATTTAGCTTAAACGATTTGCTATGAAACACTTACAAACTACTGAATATTCTGCGTAACTGTGGTGGTATTATATTCTATTATTTGCTTCAATTTTACCAGTTGTATAACACAATTGCATTTACTCTAACATCTATATCAATAATATTACATCTTGAATTAATAGTTGTTTTGAGATTAGATTGGTCGTTAGCTCAATAACTTCCTATTCAACTAATCTTCTTACAACAGCCGTAATTACGTTGCTAAACACAGGTACGTTATTGTAATTTGTACGTGCGTTTGTGTTGAAATAACTCGGCTTATAATCAACCCGAACACGGTAATAACGTAAATTGTAGCGTAGGGATTTCACAGGGGCATATCTTAGAAGCAAAAATTTTGTGCGCTATTACGAAATGCTATCTCTGACCTACATTGTCTCATCAGATAAAGCCGCAATTAATTTCGCAATAACCTTTGATATGAGGTATCGTAGAGTACTGATTAATTAGCTAGCGCTATAACTTGTTACTCGAAACATCATTAACAATTTCCTTCATAACAGACACTAAAGTTATTATTGTAAAGATAATTACTAATATGTACATGCAAAACTTACCTCTAGCCCAGCCGGTGAGAACATTTCCGAGATAAGCCACTTTGTACATGGGGTCCGGATCACTAATGCGGACGCTGTTTGTACGTCGTAGCAATTTCCCGATTCCCCGCGACAACCGGCCTATAGCACGAGTAGTAAAGTCCTTCCCAGATGTGCTGTCTGCCAAATACACCTCAGCCGGCAAGATTGACTTAGTTTGCCCATTCTCTTGTATTTTGTGGGCTATCAGCCTTGGCATAGTAAGCGGTAATGTTTTTTTCTTCTCCGGAGTAAGAGTCTTGGCTTGATTAACGCTGTACACGTTACAATTTTTCTTAAAGTTCTGACTGTTCACTTCTTTGGTTTGGTCTGTTTCGTCAGTCTTATCGTATTTGTCAAAATCTTTCGTTTTTATTATACCATTAAGGTTCTCGTTAAGGTTGTTGTTGTTGTTTAGGTTATCTGAAAATCCGTCGCTGAACCGCCGTTCGGAGCTCGAACGCCTTTTCAATAGTGACGGATTTCTTAACATTATGCTCGTTTCACTAGAACTCCTGTTCTTAAGAATGTGAATTTTTTTGACTCGCGTGACAGCGCAATCGACCTCGTCGGCGCTGACCATCCTTTCCGTTTTTCCTTCCTCATCCAGGAAGCGCACTCTCAGTCCATTCGATTTACAATCACTAAGCGTTTTTTCAGATTCTTGGAGACGGTCTGATTGATTTTTTGTGCCTACCTCTAAACAGTCGCGCTCATTCTCACTCAGCGTTCCGCGAGCCATTTTTCTGTTATATTCGTCAGCTTTTGTTGGCACTATTACATTATGACTGAAATTATCAATCTCGAACCCAATCTTCACGTATCTAGTAATCTGTTCTTAATTATCACTGTCCACTAAACGGGATAGTGTGCCTACACTAAAACCAGTCACTTCCCTCGATAAATACTAAAACACACAGAGTAGTACACCTCGTCCATTAAAGACCGACACCGGTTTGGAATGTAGCCTTCTCCACTTACTCAATACACTTGTCGGTTTAAGAGAAAACTTAACAAAATAATGTTATTAAATCGCGTGTAGATGAAAGTACAGATGTTTTATCAATTTGTTAGAATCCCACAATCAAGAATCGGGTATGTTTTATAACACTTATCAGTCACTGTTTTTATATCGAAAGTACGATCACAACGGTCACAGCGGTGCGTGCACATACGGTGGCTCGCAGCGATGGAATGGCGCAGTTGGCGTAGTGGGGGCGGAGGAATCGCTTGCGCAGACCGCACCGGTCACTTGATCCCAGATATTAAATGATCGCTACTTATTGCGTTAGCGCATCGCTGTCTGCATCTCCTGGAACAAAACAAACTATCACTGTCAGGATATATATGCTTTTGTAGCAAACAATACCGTGACATAACGCTTCCTTGATGTGGAATACGTGCGTGATACAAATATTGTATCGCAGGTGCAAGTGATTAAAATTTATCGTATTTAAAGCAATATAAAATTAATTTCGTCTTCTTATTAATCGACCTATTGCTGTCCCGCTATTATACGACTTGTAGTTGATAGTGAAACAGAAATTTAAGTTAAAAACTGCTATAGTAGACCTTGTTAACTCTAGCTACGAAAATGTTTAATCGAATTTCCTTTAAAACTCTTAAAGGTATTTCAGAATGTAATTTGATATTTTTTTAGGTAGTTCGTTAGTACCTATCTACTAGACTATAGCTGCATTTGAAAATTATTTGTAACATTTCAACAGACGGCGCGGTTATTGCGCTATTGTTTATTTATGTCTACAATTTTGGAAATGGGTGCCTAATTAAAAATATTTTAACTGAGCATTCTCAGCAATTGCTGGATTATTGGTAAAAAAGTTCTTTAACACTAAGTAGTTGACTGGAAGAAATAATTACATAATTATTGTCAATGTAGAGTGATTTTTGCCAGTGAGTTAGGAGAGTCCCGAAACTGGCGAGCGTGTATGAAGAGAATTATGAATGGTGAGGAAGCGAGAGATGTATGCAAGAAAAGAGCCTCTTGGCACTACGTTCTTTCTGCCTACCGCGTAAGGGAGACGGCGTGATGATAAGTACTTCTAGCAATTACTATTTATATAATACCAGCAAAATCATATGCAATAAATGTCGTGAAATTTGTTTTATGTACACGTAAACATATAATCACGTAAACATCAGTATGTAGTTCTGATAAGAAATAGCTACGGCCGTAATTGAAAAATATGTGTGTGTGATTAAACTTTATGAACCCTCTAGTAATAAAAGCCTGTCTCGTTCAACTAAACTACACGTGTATTTAATGACCTTAGACCTATCACTTTATATTTAATCCTTCAATTTTACGACTCCCTTGACTTGTATCCCCCATGACGTCACTTGACCTCTACGACTGACAACACTTAATATTGTATTCACTAATTAAACGCAGTAAAAAGATAGCTTTTATCACCGTGTGTGTCTAAGTTAAACGCCTATTAAAGATGCGATTTAATATACGCTCTTAACCGTTTAGGTCTAATTAAATCTTAACAATTGTAGTACTTCATTTAGGTTAAGTGCCTATGGGCATAACAGATGATAGGTTAGTAATAAGGACTGAAATTTGATTTCAGTTTTTGTTATGAAGTTTGGGTTGAAGTCAAAAAGAAATTAGGCTAGATTAATACGTCTTATAGAGCTCTAACTCCTGCTATGATGACATCTATCTGCGATTAGAATAGATTCGCAAAAGCATTTAACACAAATATGTTTGTTAAGTTATGGTACTTTTTGAGCAACAGAGCTTCACTAATATTGTATTTTATTTGTAGAACTGTGTTATTTTTTAAAACGATACTTAATTAGACAAACTTGAAGAGCAAACATAAATATAAACTTAAATATCAATGATTACAAATCACGTGTTAATAAAAAATATTTTCTGTAAAATCAATGGTTGGATGGTTAGTGAGATAGGTATTTTTACGTAGACATCGAATAGTAGTGGGGTAATGTATATGCTTTTATAATAAAGTACCTAAAGATGTCCGAAACATGCCACTAAATAAGTTTAAGAAAGCCATAAAAATTAGACTTTGTAATAAAGGTTATTACACTGTTTCGGATTATCTTGAGGATAAAAGAAAATGGGCTTGAGCTGCTCCTCATTCATTAATTTTCAAAATAGTTTTACATGATATAGTGTAATTTTAGTTATAAGAATTATATTAAAATGTAATCATTTGGCAATTTAAAAAAGTGGCCCATGAGTGTCTTGCCGGGTTCTTCTCATGAAAGGCTTTACTACGGAGTCCGGTTGCTTATGGCGATTGCAATCGCCACTTTGTTTTTACGGATGCACTCGCCTTAGGTGCTCGTGTTAATTATTAGTATATTCTTGACGATTTTAAGTGCTATATAATACGCCTATAATTTTTTTTATTTGAATTGAATTTGAATATGCTGTAGAGTGATGTTTATTTATATTCTGAATGTAGATAGTATTGGAAAATTTATAACTAACACTTTTTCAATTTCAAGGTAAACAGCGATGTTTGGAAATTTGTTTGCGTAATCCCGAAATGTCCAAGCGTGATTCGTATCAAATTGCCATCGTGTTATCACCATGGGTATACCTGACACAGATCATCATTTCGATTCCAAAACTAAGAGATAATGCATGTCTTGGAAACGATCATCATTTCCCATAAATAAATGTTCGTGAGAATCTTCTAGCGCTGGCAAAGTTATGGCCTCAGTGTTCTGGGATAGCAAAAGAATACCTTTTTACTGATCACTTGTCAAAAGAACAGACGATTACTGGTCCCTATTATGCAAATTTAATTTCAAAAGTCCGTGAAGCGATTAAGGTAAAACTTCGTGGAAAACTGTCATTGGGCGTGTTGTTGCTTCACGATAACGCTCCTGCTCATCGATTGAAAGTGACGCTTAACGCAATCTGCAGAACTGGCTTCAATCTTCTTAACTACCCACCATATTCTCCAGACTTAGATCATTGCCGTGTGGGGACGGCTTTAGAATTGTCCCACCCCTCTCCACCCATGGGAGTCGTAAGAGCCGACTGAGGGAATACCGAGGGAGTGGGCAGCAGCACTCCTTCGAGTATTAACAACATCCACTGCGATTGCCAACCCGCCTGCCAAGCGTGGCGATTATGGCACTATCCCCCATTCTTGGGGAGGCCTATGTCCAGCAGTGGACTTTAAAAGGCTGATGGATGGATGAATGGATGGAGATCATAGTGATAATATCATTTGACGGGCCTCGTGGCATAGTCGGTGGTGTAACCGACTTCCTTGCACGAGGTCGTGGGTTCGATTCCCACTCAGGACAAATATTTGTGTGATGAACACAGATACTTGCAGGTACTGCGTCTGGGTGTTTTCTATCTATTATATGTATGTATTTACAAAAAAAAGTAGTATATGTATTATATCCGTAATCTGGTACCCATAGCACAAGCGCTAAGCTTAGTTTGGGAACAGAGGACGTTGTGTGAAAGTGTCCGTGAATATTTATATTTTATATTATTTTTATATAGTGATTTTATTTATTCTCAAAATCAAAAGAGCATATTTGTGAAGCTAATTTTCACGAAGATGAAGGTAATCGCTGTCGTAGAGCAGTTTTTGAAACAAGGAAATCTTTTTTTTTGGAAGGAATGAAAAAGTAATGGAACGCGTCATCCTAAATATTGTCCTAATGTGTGTAAAAAAATAAAATATTTTGATGTGAAACATCTAATGCGGAGGGAGGGTAAAATCAGCTGTTAGCGTGGCGACGCTTTTATTGTACTTGTCCCGTTCAAATCTTGCAAGTTAAATTTGACACACTTCCCGGCTTCCGATTGAGCTGAAATCTTACACGCATGTGTATATCACGTGACAATGTAATATTATGATGACATGGAGCAGATCTGATGATGGAGCTGGAAGGTGGACATAGGAACTCTATAATGAAACGGCGCAACCCCATCGAGTTTGGGCTTGTATGATTCGTCTTGCCGAGTACTTTGTGTCTAGATGGTATCCAAGGGCTGATGATGACGCTGAAAGGTGGCCACAGTAACTCTATAATGAAACTACGCAACCCTAACGAGTTTATACTCGTTTGATTCGTCGTGAGGAGTACTTTGTCAAGTTATGATCATTTTATTTTTACAAAATAATTTCGATGTTTTCACATCTGCTAGACGTCCCGTGACGTCTAGTTTTTTTTGTTATCTAATATTTTTCATTTTTTTATATTGATTCCAAGAACTTTTTGATTCACAGGAGTTTTAATACTTTCTATTGCCAATTCATATTTATGTTTTTTTTTTTTATTGCATGTAGTGGCAGACGAGCCACGGCCCATCTGATGGTAAATGGTAACCGTCGATCATGGACTCAACTATACTGAGAGTATTGTCAAGCCGCTGCTCACCATTTCATTTCACCGATATGAAATGACAGAATAAACGGCTATCTCCTGCTACAGCTAAAATGCAACGATGTTTTTCATGGCGTGACCGGCCACTGGAGATGGTGGTACCAACCCGCTCGGGCCTGATATCAAGTGAGTACTCCCACTCGGTACACAGCCCTACCACCAGTCATGCAATGGATGATAATTGCTTACTTCCCTTAGTCGCCTTATACAACACAATGGAAAAGAATGGGATGGTGACACACAGAAATCCCTTATCAGTAATTAAAAAACAAATGATATTAGTTTATTAAAGACACACTTCATGTGTATACCAAATTACATTTAAATCCGTCAAGTCTTTAGATCTATAAGTCAAAAATAGATATCCTACTAAAACGATTGATTTTTAGGATAAAATAGTACCTATCTTATACGTTAATCCAAGGTCTCATCTATTTACTATACGCTGTACCTGAAGATAACATCACCCAGTGGTTCTCGAACTTTTATCGTAACAGAATCCTTTAGAAATACTAATATACTAAATATTTAATGGAGCCTTACAACAATAGGATCTGCCAATACACTCAATTTCTATGAAAGAATTGCCGCTCGCGACCGATTAATCATCGTAATACTTGAAATTACCATTTTCATAAACATTTTTATATACACTACATATACCTTTACCTAACTACGGAGAAGTCAAACGAAGGGATGTGATTTTCACCTATATCTTTGTATGTCTCGCCCCCTATTACGTGGGACTTAAACATAGTTGGCGAACCGTGGGTGTGTAATAAACGTCTGCATACACCTTCGGGGATACAGGCGTGATACTATGTAATGTATGTTTATCTGTTCGCGCACATCTTTTACACTACTTGTCATAGCTAGACAAATAACGTATGGTAATAAGCGTCTTGATTATCTGCTGGTTATAGGCTAAGTGACGTCACACTAAATTCTTAAAGACAAGAGTATTTAGAGATAGTTTTTTTGTTTTGAAAAGTTCCGTATTGGGTATTAAGTGATAAGGCTTAATAAGTTCATTTCAAATATATACATGTAGGTATATGTAGTCAGGCTTAAGTTTTCAAAGTTATCTAGATTGATCCTTGATGTTGGAATATTTCCCTTTACATTTTCTTCACTAGCGCCATAATTTTTGCGAAGACTACGGTTCCGGGGAGCACACTTTCAGAATGGCTGCCGTTTGGACGCTATCACTACTAAGGGCATTACTCGCGGGTTACCAACTCTATGTAAAGGGTGGCAAAGTAGAGACAACAAGGAGATCTGTACATAATAAATATATATCCTCCTCCTCGATTAATGATCGCTTTCCACGTAGAAACGGTTCACAAAATTCGCGTGAAGGATCACTTAGCATGACAAGAAGCTATTTACAATAATCGTGGGTACCTGTGAGTACTGAAGTCGGTACTAGGGGCTTTGTGGTGCATGATAATGTGGTTTCAAACGCTAAGCTATGTAGGTGGAATTCCCAGTATAATTTTACGAGATACTAGCTACACCACGCTATTTTACTCGCTTTTGCATTAAAAAAAACCTGGGATCAATAGTGTTAGGTATTTTTGTTTTTATATAAATTCAGGCAATTAACCAGCCTCCTAATTCCAAGGACTAGGGGCTTTAGAGACTATTTAGTGGTTTATATACCGACCTCATACTTTTTTTTGTTAAAGCGAGAAAGAATGTACCTAACCACACACCCCATCGTTCGGAGCAACAAACACCTTGTTTGGGTGTGGGGCACTCACCACCCTAAATAAACCTGCTGTGTGCCGTCTCTCCGCCTGTATTGGTGGACCACTGGAACTGTGTTGCATTACTTCAGTGGTTCCGACCACATACCCGAGTGTTGTGGGTTCACACAGTGGATAACACAAAGAGTTGTATTGTGTCTGGGTGTAAATTTATGTCCGTTAAATCCCCCGCGATACAAAGAATAATCCTTAGTGCAAGGAGTAGTCACAAAAAAAAATTGGTATCTAATAGATACACTACAATGGCATTCAACTGACTAAAATTTACTTCTGTGTAACATACAAGTACAAGTTTAACAATCTATGGTAACCCATCACAAATACCAAGGTTATGTAACCTTCAACATACGTGTTTGGAATACATTTACAAATAACAACAAACGTCACATGAGCACCAACTTTTTATACCAACGCCATGCTCTATATAATACCCCTTGTGTCATAGAGGGCTTTACTTTACTGTAATTACAGGTCACCACAGGTTCAAAGCAACGTTTTCTAGATAACACAAAGTCATGGCCTGTGTGAGAATCGAACCCAACAACACTCGGCGGTATTTAAAGCAATGCACTATCTGAACAGTCACGATCAAAATTTACTAAATAAAACAATTGGAAATCTAGAGAAAAAGGTGTTAGAAACAAGCCAAATACATATGTGTAAGTTGTATAAAATGTTGTTAACCTAAAAAGTTTGTTTTAGAAATTTATGAGTCTTGGCCAGGTATTTGTACAGTTGCTAAATAATTATTAAGAAATAATTATGTTTCATAGTTTATTTCTAACGACAGTTCTGTTTACGAGGTAGGAAATTCATAAAATTGCTTAACCTCTCTGACATTATAAAGATAGAAAAGACATTAACATCTAGATGACAGAAGTCAGTCTGTCAAATCTGACATGACACACAATTACGTGTTCTGAAAAGTAGTACCTATTTTCATATTTCTACAAATTGCTGCTAATACATACATATATAATGGTGATGAAAACGAGATTTAAATATTCTACAAACTAAAATATATTTATTTTCAACACGAGTGTGAAAATGTGAAATCCAAAATAACAGTCACGAGCAGTGTTGGAACCTGCATTACCTGGAATACCGTCCGAGTGACAATTCCTCGGAACTGCGAATTTTGATACCACATTCATTCTTAACATCTTGGTTGAATTGGCGTGACTGTTATTTTCAATTTTACATTTTCACACTTTGTGTTAATTTATATGGCTAAGCATGTCAAATACTAAAAACATATATAAAATAATCGAAATACATTTATTTTTATTCAATAGTGTACCTATGTTGTTGATACTTCGATGGAATTCAGAAAGACTTTATAAAGTGATGGGTATCTTATCTACCTCCATCCATCCATCAGCCTTTTAAAGTCCACTGCTGGACATAGGCCTCCCCAAGAATGGGGGATAGTGCTGTAATCGACACGCTTGGCAGGCGGGTTGGCGATCGCAGTGGATGTTGTTAATACTCGAGGGAGTGCTGCTGCCCACTCCTCCGGTATTCCCTCAGTCGGCTTTTACGACTCCCATGGGTGGAGAGGGATGGGACAATTCTATAGCCGGCATCACACAGCCTCTTATCTACCTACAAGAAGATAATTATTGTTTCTGAATGTATACTGAAGTAGTGGGAGCATTATTATTCTACACTTAAGAATATACCTACATTTAAGTTACCTAAGTACATAATTATACCATAATTTGATAAAAATATTTATTTGTGTTTTATTTAGATTTTTTATAAACCGTTCAAAAACCTGACCAGAAATGAAACATTACTCCTTTTCAGTAATGATTGTGATTGAACTTAGGCCAACCAACACTACAAATTACATATACATTTTAAATGAAGATGAAAGTGCCTATGTATGTTTATAGGTATTATGTGTGTATGCCACTGAAATCTAAAACGAGTTACTTGAAACGTAATAGATGCGGCTATGACGTCACTGGGGTTAGTCGATTTCCGAACTGATATATTTATAGGCGTCAATAGACATGTAGGTTTTTTAAATTCACTCTACTGCTATAGTTTGTAAAATAAATCTAAACCATAGATGTAGCTATGATCTAAACTGTATTTATATTTAACTCCCCATAAATGTCATCAATTGTTGCCACTTTTCAACACAGGCTGTTATAATAGGAAGGTACTCGTAAACAGACAAAACAAGTAACAACAATTTAATTTTACATATATTAATAATTAATATATTATGAGGAAATAAACAAGATATAAAACAGATGCATTTCATATAGGTTTACAAATACATAATATGTTTCAATATATTTTAAGTCGCCTCGACTTAAAATATATTGAAACATATACCAAAGCCGCACTGGGCCAGGTAAAACGGAGAGCTAGACTTCAACAGCCACTTCAAAAGTTGTAGTAATTCTTCTGACTCCTTACTAATACTATAAAATGTGTTTGTTTGTAACTACTGAACCAATCGTCATCGAATTATACATATCGTTTGGAGCGCAGAAAGGGACAGGGTATTTTTAGGAATTGTTCAATTGATAGTTCCTGAGAGATAGCTATTTTTGCATAACGATAAAAATTAGTGTTCAGTATAGTGATGTATTTGTATAGTATACTAACGTCCACGCGGACGCGGTTGCGTGCAGTATCTAGTTCATAATAATATTGAAGTGCATGTTCGATTTAATTTTACCTACACCACTTGACATACTCGGCCATTATTATACGTAGGTGTGCAATTTATTTATTAAAAAAAAATCACTAGAAATAAATAATTACGACTTCTAGATGATTATGTAATTTGCGAATAATTATCACATTACATCGTTAGCATAGTATCTTAGCGCTTATAGTTAGGGTTGTTAAGTAACTATTAGCACACTGAGCAGCCATAAGTGAGTTTTTAATTATATAAATGATTACTTGTTTTAATATTTTTCTTAAGATAACATTCTGTGTTATGGTATAATCCTTCTATAGCCGGGGAATTTACGAACATACAAATTAACGGTCACAAATTACACAGTAACTAGCATTTTTGGATCACATAAAGAATTGTACTGTGTTGGAATCGAACTGACAATAGTTGTTGGCACGGGATGTCACTATTTAAGCCATCTGTGCTTTAGATTCAGTATTAATATAATTTTATTAGTGAATCTAATAAATAACTTTTCACGGAGTCCAAATAACTATAGCTAATAATAGAGATGATAAATAATAATTATAAGTTATATATACTTATGACAATAGCCGCAAAACTGATAACATATTATATAATGTATAAATGTACCTGCTATTTTTAGCATGCATAGCTTGACTTGTAATTAACAAACAATGTTGATTGCTTTGTCAGTCTTGGAAGACAATTTTCCACTGTAATTGTCCTATCGAAATTAAACGTCTGTATAAGTTTGGATGGCAATACTATGAGGGACTATTCACACGTACCACAACCACGCTACATCGCAGCGACAAAAAGTTGTGAAGCAGTCGTTACATAGGAATAGTCTCGCTGCAGCTTCTTGCAGTTGCGTTGTGGTACTTACTTACAAAATGTCGATGTGGTTAGTAAATAATTGCGATGTGGTTGGTTGGTTTGTGATTAGTATTTGTAGACAGACAGTACTATGCGTAGTATTTCTAAACTATTCTTTGGATCGACTCCGACTTTCGTAGAGGAAACACGCCTTGGCTGAACCAATTCGTGGACGGCGGATAGGAATGAGGGCCGGAGGGCACAGGCGGAACCCGTGCGCACAGTGTCCTTGTGTCGACGCAACGTTTTGTTCGCGATACGGCTGGCTAGGGTGCGGTGTCGCTGGTGGTTACGATCTGGTATCGCTCACACAGACGAATTTGACGGCACAATGTGCTCCGTGTACATTGAACTATTCATTTTCATACAAATTAGCATCCGACGTGTTGTTGTTGTGGTGAGACTATGGTTGTGGTACGTGTGAAACAACACTAATGTAATATCTTCGAGGTGATCTGATATCAGAGCTAGGAGAGGCATAATAGAACTCTACAGTGGCTACTAATAATTTCTTCGAATTATTTCTCATATACTGATATGAATTAAACTGATGATCGAATTATTTCTTAACTGAAATATTTAAGCTTACTGAAAATCGGAATAAAATGTAAGCTAAACCATCCGATAGATGGCGTGGGTCTTAATTAGTCAAAGCTCAAAATTGAAGGTGTAAATTGACATATTTTCTAATTTTTGCAATGGTTTAGCGGCATATGGACTGCACAGATAGCGGCCTCCCGCCCGAGTGTTGTGGTTTCGATTCCCACACCGGACGACGCTTTGTGTTATCCGATCCACAAATGGTTGTTCTGAGTCTGGGGTGGGTGTGTAGTGCCCGTTAAATTGTACGTAAATCTTTATTTTTCAAATATTTTCTTATTTTTTGTCAATTATTAGTTAGAGTAGAATGTTGTTTTTAAGAAAAAAATAAAGTATGTCTGCGAAAAAGAAATAGAGCTTTTTACTCGTAGAAATCTGTAAACACTTTATGTGTGATTACTTGAGTGCTCTGGGAATGTAAAATAAGGAGTAATTTACTTATTGTTGGGTAACAACAGTGATTTAATCAGTCACGTCTACAGAAGATTGAATGCGAAAAACCAGGTCTAGATACAAATATATTTGTGTAGAACCCGACGTTCTAGTAATATATTAAAGTATGAAAAACGTAGATCGAGTATATACTACTCTGTCAAGAATGTACCGGGAAAAGATCAATAATACACAAAATTTTTGTTATTCATCCAAATTTATTTTATCACCTTCAAAGTATGCTCGTTCAGAAACGATAGACTTACGCCAACGAATAATCCAATCATCAAAACATTTTTTAAACGCTGTTTCCGGAATTGAGCAGTTCTCGCCTCGAATTCTCCTTTATGTCTTCTACCGATTGAAAACGGGTGCTACGAAGTGGTAATTTGAATTTAGGAAAAAGAAAGAAGTCGGCTGGAGCCATATCTGGTAAATATGGTGGTTGCTCGATGATATTTGTTGAGTGTTTGGACAAAAAAAAATGATGGCTTTGTGCGAAGGCGCATTATCGTGGTGCAAAATCCAAGAATTTTCTTTCCATAAATCTAGCCTTTTTCGTCGAATTCGCTCTCTTAAACGACGCATATCGCTCAAATAATATTCTTTATTTACCGTTTGACCTTCTGCCAAGAATTCCGAGTGCACAACACCGCGATAGTCAAAGAAAACAGTCAACATGACTTTGAATTTTGATTGACTTTGGTGTGGTTTTTTCGGTTTCGGTTCAGTTGGAAGTCGCCATTCCGAAGCTTGTTGACTAGTTTGCATGTCAAACTCGTAAACCCAGGTCTCGTCACCAGTAACAATACGTTTTATGAATGTTGGGTCGGAATTGACTCGTTCTAGCATGTCCTCAGCGACTCTCATGCGATTGAGTTTTTGGAGAAAATTCAAGTCTTTTGGGACTAGCCGACTGGAAACATGTTTCATACCCAAGTGATTATTTAAAATGGTACGGATCGACTCGTGAGACACAGAAAGTTCGGCGGCTATCTCTCTCAAAGTTGAATGAGAATTTTCTGTCACTATTTCCTTCACTTTTGCAATGTTAACTTCAGTTGCAGACGTTGATGGCCTACCAGAGCGAGGCAAATCTTCCATCACATCTCGACCGTTTTTAAACGCTTTGTACAACTTATAAGCACGTGTTTTTGATAAAGTCGATTTACCGTAAGCCTTCTGTAACATTTTCAGTGACTTCGAACACAAATTCCATTGGCGATGCAAAATTTAAGACAAACTCTTTGTTCGATGTTTTTGTCCATTATGAAATTCGCAATACACACTAGATATGATATAACTAAAAACAGCACTGTATTTAATATAAACAACAGATGCAACTCAAACTACTTTTTTTTATTGCCAACGGTGGCAGATGAGTAAACGGTCCACCTGACGGAAAGCGGCAACCGCCGCTCATGGACTTTGGCAACACCAGAGGTACAGCCAAGCCGCCGCCTACCGTGAGTAAAGTGCTCTTCTCAAACCTCGTAAGGAGGGACAAGTCGTAACGCTGGGGAAACACCGTAGCAGGAAGTTCATTCCATAGCTTACACGTACGTGGAAGAAAAGAACGCTGAAAACGAACCGTTTTGGACGAGATCATCGCCAGGTGGTATGGATGAACGGCGTCTCGTGGTCCGATGGTAAAACGGCGATGTCGGTACCACCTCAAACAGTCCCTCAGAGCACTCCCCGTTGAAGAGTCGATAGAGCACACAGAGAGCCCCAAAGTCTCTTCGCCGCCCCAACGATTTCGAGGCTTTCAAATAGCTTTGCTGGAATAAATTTTTAATATTTTCTCTTTTTTAGAATATAATAATAAACATAAGATGGCTATTTGTGTGTCAAACATCTTAATGGTAAAGTTAAATTCATGCAAACAGCTATTTAGGTTAAAAATGTTTTAAGTATTTCATAAATGCCTAAATGGGAAAAGTTACGCGCCGCTTTGTTGTAACTTATCAGACATTTTATTTTATAAAAAAATTGCGAAAATTGTAAGAAAATGCGTTGTTTTTGCAACAATGAAAACATCTCTCAGACATACAGTTTATATATAACTAGCCTTTGCCCGCGGCTCCGCCGCAGCCAAAAGCTAGTTTATGGATTATATCTCAGGTCCCCGACATAGTAGCGGGATAAAATGTATACCAGTTTTTAAGTCTAATCAAGGCCTTTCAAATAAAAAAAGTTGCATCAAAATCCGTCCAGTAGTTTTTGTGTGATGCGCGAACTAACAAACAGACAAACAGGTAAACAGACAGACAAAAATTCTAAAAAAAAAATGTTTTGGGTTTAGACTCGTCTATATAGCCTATTACAGGCATTTTTTCTCAAATATCTTCAATGTACAGACACAGCTATGTTAGAATTTTATAATAGTATAGACTAGCCTTTGCCAGCGGCTACGCCGCAGCCAAAAGCTAGTTTTTGGGTTGTATCTCAGGTTCCCGACATAGTAGCGGTATAAAATGTATACTAGTTTTTAAGTCTAATCGAGATTTATCAAATCAAAAAAATTACATCAAAATCCGTTCAGTACTTTTTGTGTGATGCGCGAACAAATAAACAGACAAACAGATAAACAGACAAACAGACAAAAATTCTAAAAAAAAATTTTTTTTTTGGACTCGCCTATATAACCTATTACAGTATTTTTTTTCTCAAATATCTTAAATGTACAGACACAGCTCTGTTACAACTTTATAATAGTAGGTATAGATATAGATAATAGATGTCTTCGATTGCTGGGCAAATCACAGACTGAAGATCGAACTTGATAATTTTGTTAGCAGTCCTCAGTTAGTACCACCAGGTAAGGGTTCGAATTGGAGCCGATCTCTGGACAAGTCAACATTAATTTATAAAATTTTAGAAATAAATTCTCTCTTCTCGGAGTTAGGAAGTTGAAAGCTCTGTTTTTTTTTTTATATACTACACGGGTGGCAAACAAGCATACATGATGGTAAGCGGTTACCGTAGCCTATAGACGCTATCAACACCAGTAGCATCACTCGTGTGGCACCATCTCCATGGAAAGGTGTAGGGGAAGGATAACAAGGAGAGAATTCAGAGGGGTTGGACCTCCGGCGCTCTCACTCACTATACGAATCACAATGGCAGGAACAACAGCCGTTGTTACCAGCTAGCCGCAGCAAGGCTCTCTACCACTAGTAAACCACCCCCGTATTTCGGAAAGCACGTAAATCCGTTGACCCGGTGCCTGATCTCTCTCTGGTCGAGTCAGAATGCCTTGCCATCGGACTATGAGAGTGAGGGAAGAGGCAATACATTTATTTTACCAACACACTCATGCACTATAATAGAATAAATACCTCTTAGAATCCGTTGACACCCATTGCTCTGACTGAAATCGATCTGAAGATATTAATAAATTTAATAATTACCTATTATTAATATGACATCCGAATCTAACTCATCTTAGGTTCCTGGTTTTAGAAGCACCGGCACTCCTCTCATTTCTCCCAGGGTTCGGCAAAGTGCGACTAGTAAATACTACTTTTACCCTCTACGCTTGGCTTAGTAATTTCTCGCTTTCTACCAGAGGGCGTTGTAGTCAGTCATTGAAGCAATGGAGCGGAGTAGACTATAGGCTATTTGGTATTAGCTAGTAAGGAACGACTGATATAAATATACGTTTCGGAAAGGAAATGGAAGTTGTAAATTATAAGTGATGTCAGACACGATGGGCGAAATGACAAGGAAAGCGGAATAGAAAGAGACAGATAATGTAGTGATAGAAATAATAGTAAAGTTCATAGGGATAATGGAATAAAGGTTATCTCTAGTATTTTGGCAAACTTTACTTTTTTTTGGTTTAAACTAGCTTATACCCGCAACTTCGTTTCCGTGAACTTCATGGTTGGGTCCAGGGAAAAATAATATACTTAGGTATTTGTGTAATAACCACCGAAGGAATGTAACACAGTTCCAGTGGCCCGCCAATAAAGGCGGAGAGACGGCACACGGCGGGTTTCTTTAGAGGGTGCAGGCCCCACACTACCCTGTTCGTCGCAAAAAAGTAGGTAAATGGTAAAAATAACTGCAGATATACTGCAGTAGTTATTAGGCAGCGTATTTAATGTAAACTAGATGAATACTTTGCAAACTAATAGTATATTGTTACCCTAGGGATGAAAGCAACTTAGTCCCGAGATGGGGTTTGGCGCCCGAGCGTAGCGAGGGCTCTAAAAGTTCGAGGGAATAATAAGTCTTTATCCCAAGGTAAATACTGTGCTTTTCATTACGAATACGAGGAAACTAAAAATAAAAATCATGAATTAGCTAAAGAAAAAATGGGAGACTTTAAAAAATTGAATTTGGAATCGCCGTTTTCCCGCCGATTTTGTTTTTTTTTCTGTGGCCTGTCAACTATTCAGCCATTATTTTTCATTTTAATCTTTGAAAAAATATAAATCTTCGTTATTTTAAAGATATAGTTGCAACTATATTAAAATAAAATCATATAAAAAACAAATTCTTTAATAAATATTTAACTTTATGTTATTTAAATTTTACATCGCGCTTTAATTGACTGGCTGTACAGAAAATAGAACTGTTTTTTTTTATAATTACTCAGCTGTCAGTCGAAAGTAATTCTCCCTAGGGCTGAAAAGTATTACTTTCAACCCGCTCCTCAGGCAACTTCATGCCTACTTTCAGAGTATGAGTAATGAAAACTCATTTTGATCTGTATTTTTAGCACTTGACATGCTCAGCTACTTTAAAGTACAAATTATTATTTGTGAATGAGGAAAAGAGAACTTTTTCTTTGGTCGTTAAGACAAATATGATGAGGAGATTGGTTATGACCGAAAGGTAGTGCGGTAGCTCATTGGTTTAAAGCACTTCCCCGGATTGGAAGGGATACGGTGTATGAAGAGAGTTATGAATGTTGATGAAGCGAGAGATGTATGCAAGAATAGAACCTCTTGGCACTCTGTTCTCTCTGCCTACCCCGCAAGGGAAATGGCGTGGTGATAAGTATGTAAGTAAAATTATAACTTGAGCTTTGAGAAAACCAAATTTTTATTAAACAAATTATGTGAATATTTCAAAATTTTATACATTATTTTAAGCACTTGACATGCTTAGCTATTTCACAGAACGGTGAATGATAGACCAAGACATATTTCGGAGTAGTTGACGGACAAACATACAAAATAATACATACATAGATATTTTATATATTTTTGAAAAATCATCGAGTGAAATTATTATCAAGCTCTGCTTTAGGTACATGTTTACCGGCCGTACAGCGACGATAAACTCTTATTTTATTTAATACTTTCTGATATTTACGCGAATGTTACACATTTTGAAATAAAACTACGTTTACGGAATCTATCGCGTTTACTTGATTTTACTACTATCCCGACGTTTCGAATACTTTACAGCATTCATGATCACGGGTGGACTTAGATGATGGACGTCAGATATCTGACATCGGGATAGTATTAAAATCAAGTAAACGCGATAGATTCCGTAAACGTAGTCTTATTTTATTTTCACAACAATTTGACATGTCAAATATTATTATAGTTGAACACATAAAAAAATAAAAATTAAAATAAAACTTTAGATTCTTATTATTATAACTTTATTTTATTTTTTTATCAAAATTATTACTTTATCATAAAAGTAAAAGGGAGTATGTTTGTTACGCTTGTAATCAATAACTTCTAAATAAATCATCATTAAATTTTGCAAACCGTGTAGCCATTAGCCTGGCATAGGACATAGGCTTTATATTCTAAATTGATGGTGTCTAAATAGATGATGCCTGTGGGAACGCGCGTTTGGTATAAAGATAGTGCGATGTAGTTATATTCTGTTGTCCACGGAGATGACGTCGCGGGAATCTAGCCTAGTAGATAACTTAGAAACATTCAAGCAATGTATAGGCGACAAAACTGTGATATCACTTCTATCCTTAAGCTTAAGATGTCAATGGTGGTTACTAACTTCCTTTCGAAAATTAATTTGTAGGAAATAAACGTGAGTTATGTGAGGTGTACAAAAGGCAACACTGAAACTCAGCGAGGGGTTATTTTCTTATGTAAATTAAAGTGGTAATATTTTAGGACAGTTTAAACGAAGTATCGCTTTATTCCTGGCTTTTGTTGTTATCCTTATTCATAAAATTATGACGTACATCAAGATAATATCTTATTTGTGTTGTTATAAAGCTGTAACAGAGCTACAGCTTTGTATTATAGTAGAATCTTTGACAAAATATTACTGTATTAGGCTATTTGGTCGTCTCTGAACATTAACTGTTTGTTCACCTATCACGCAAACACTTCTGAATTCATTTTGCTGAAACCCTTTTTTTGTTAATTTGGTAGCTCTTGATGAGAATTAAAAACTGGTGTAGTCTTTATCCTACTACTATTTTGGGAACCTGAGATATAACCTAAAAACCAGCTTTTATCTGCGGCGGAGCCACGGGCTAGCTAGACTAGGTAAACGTTGTCTCGCTTATTATCAGTAACTCCAGACTTTTTTCAATATTTGAATGCATAGAGCGAGGTAGCAGGTTGGTAGAGGCATATAACCTGAAATTTTGAAGTTCTGATATGTTACGAAAATATAATAAAAACGGGGGGGGAAGGATGCCTCGTGGCGTAGTCGGTAGTGTAACTGACTCGTCGTGGGTTCGATTCCCACTCAGGATAATTATTTGTGTGATGAACACAGATATTTGTATTGCGTCTGGGTGTTTTCTATCTATTATATGTACCTATGTATTTACAACAACAAAAGAAGTAATATATGTATTATATCCGTAATCTGGTACCCATAGCATAAGCGTTAAGCTTAGTTTGGGACCAGAGGACGTTGTGTGAAAAATGTCCGTGAATATTTATTATTTATTTATTTGTAAAAGTATCTATCTACACTTACAAATAAAAAATAAAATTGAAGTGTGCATTTGTAATTTTTTTTTTAAATTAATTAATAATCTAAATAACACTTATTTACATATATGAAGTAGGTATATATATTATATACGTTACTTATAAACATTGACCTACCAACAAATGGACCTCGTGTCCGCGCTCAAAAGTGTCCGAACCAAAACAGTTATAAGGTGTAACTAAAGCTACGAGTATTTTGGAAAAATAATTAGGGTACCGCATAAAAAGATAAAATAACTAATTCCACGCGGACAAAGTCGCAGGTAGCATCTAGTTATAAATAAATTCAAACGCGATCGCAGCGCCACCTATTGAGTCCAATTTTATGGTGAATCTAAACTATCCAGGAACCCAGTCAACCAAACATAAAAGTCTTTACGATTGCATCGAGCGTAGTGATGGCACTTCACAGCTGGCTCCATGAATTACAAATTACTTGTTACCGTAAATGGGTCGTGGCTGGAATCTCCGTCAATATCGATTTTATTCATTTTACTGAGTGGCGCATTTGATTAGCGTGTCAGAATTCGACCTTTCAAATCATTTAATGATCACTTTGTGATGTAAAACCAGTTATTCCGAATCTAGACGGAGTTACTGTCCGTCTATTGTATTATACTAACGCTCTACGATGATAGCATCTTCTTGAGCAAAAAATACCTTGAAACAGAATAATGTTTCATTAATAAAAATACTTACTAGGATATTATTATAGAATGGATATTTTAGGAGGAGTGCCCACCACTCACCCACGGATTGTCAATCCCGGTTATCTTTGGACACACACAAAATAACCTACAAGTAAGATTGCCAATCCGCGCTCTCACAGATAGTGGAGAATATGATAATAGCAGAGTAGCATGCACGATAATGACAAAAAATCTCACCAACGCGACATAACCATGCGATACGGCATGATGTGTGTGAGATATTCTCACAAAAAAAAAACTCTAATCGAGGTACGGGCACCTTACAGCCCCCTGCCAAACCTATGCTAATTAATGGCAATAATGTAACAAAAAGCGCAAAGTCATAACTTAAAATACCTTAAGTTTTTATAAATGTTTAACTATTCCATGAGAAACACATGGCCAGTGACGTTTTTGATAAATATGGATCTCATCCATTACATATTATACATTTTATCCCGCCACTATATCGGGAATCTGAGATATTACCTAAAGACTAGCTTTTGGCTGCGGCGGAGCCGCGGGCAACGGCTAGTGTATATATATATATATATATATAATTAAATATTAGGTCGTCAAAACTAATAGACTAATTTATATATAATAGATAATCCGTTGGCCAATCACTGTGATCTCTCAACCAATCACAGTGATCACGATACGATCGACATGTGAGATATGAGATTCTGCCCAACCCCCCTTTTTAGAAAATGATGAAGCTGAAATTGATTAATAATATTACAAAATAAAAGACTGCAAGGAAAACTTAATTAAATGTCTCCTATTGAGCTCGCTGGTATTAGACCTGGTAAAACTCCTGATATACTTGCCGAATTCATAAGAATTAATGTTTTAAGTTCAGCAGTTTATCTCCCTAAAGACTTAAACGTAACATGTTTATAAGTTCCGCTCCTCCTCGCTCTCCTACTATACAACTCACTGTAGATATTAGAGAATTAGTTTTGGTTTCAATATATACTCCTAAACTAGTCTGGACAACCACAACATGCGATAGAAGAACACAGGAACAATATTAAACTTTCATTCGCGTAGTTCCACAGGGATCGTGTGTCCACAAATCCTAATTTTATATGTTTTTACTTCTACGTTATTGCGTCGTTTTCTTATGGTATAATATATGTATATATGTGAAAGTCACAGCTTCATCCCTCCATCAGCCTTTCGATGTCTACTGTTGGACATAAGACTCCCCGAGAAAGCGCCACAACGAGCAGTCTTATGATGACTGCATCCAACGGCTCCCTGCGGCTTTGAACAGCACCTGGTGCGAGGCCACCCTACGCTGTGCCTTCTGATACGTGGTCATCAATCGAGAACCTTTTTAACCAAAGGGTGTCGGTTCGTTAAGCGATGTAGCTTGCCCATTGCCCCTTCAGCATGCCAACCCGGCGGGCTATGTCGGTAACTCTCCTATGGATCTCCATATTACGGATCCGATCGTAGAGAAATACCAGTATATACCGCTCCATGGCACGCTGAGTGACTTTGAGTCGTGATACAAGGCCAACATTCAGAGAGTCTGTTCCATATGTCATCACTGATAACACACACTGATTGTAGACCTTCGTTTTCAGACACTGCGGAATATTGGATGAGAAGATCTTCTTTAGCTTTCCGAACACTGCCCAGAGGAATTGGATTCGTTGATTTACCTCTTTCTCAAGTGTTGCCTACCTAACTGGACTTTTTGTACCAGGTAGCCATTAGACGCTAGCAACACCAGAGGCATCACTCATGTTACTGACCCCAGGGAAAACAAAAAGGTATGAGAAATTATTAAAAAGGCTAAGAACGTAAAGATGAAAGCTTCGAGCCTTTGGCGCTCCCACTCACCGAACAAAACGCACGAGTATGACTACATAGTTACTACATTACCTATGGAGACTTGTCATTGGCAACCTGGCAATCCTAATTATGTAACACAAAATTATTACTAGTCCAAATAATAAATAAATAAAATAAACACACACCACTATACAGGCTGTCCAGTAATTAATGGATAACCTTGAAATGGCTTATAGAGGCACTTATGGCCATTAAAAAAAAAATACGAAAAAAATCTGTAATAAGTAGTACCTAAGATAAGTATAAAGTATTGTTAAAGTAAATGTTGTTTATATTAACCCCCAACGGTTAGGTATAACTGAATTAAAAAACAGTTCCCATTTAACATTTTTTTGCTTCTGTAATTTTTTCTCCTTTTCTACATTAATAGCAATAATTCACTATTTAAGGCACTACAAAGAAGGACGCATTTGTCGTGACGCCCCAGTTCCAAGAGGTAACTCTCCCGATCTCCGAGAGTATTGGGATCCTCGGCATCGACATATCTAGTAAAGTCCAGTTCGGGAGTCATTTGGAGGACAAAGCCAAATTGGCGAGCAAGAAACTGAGCTTTCTGAACAGAGCCAAGCGGTACTTCACACCGAGGCAGCGACTTGTGCTGTATAAAGCACAAGTCCGCCCTTACGTGGAGTACTGCTCACATCTCTGGGCAGGCGCACCAAAATACCAGCTTGACCCACTTGACTCCCTGCAAAGACGCGCTGTTCGGATTGTCGATGATCCCAATCTCACGGATGAGCTGGAGTCATTGGGGCGGCGGAGAGACTTTGGGGCTCTCTGTGTGCTCTATCGACTCTTCAACGGGGAGTGCTCTGAGGAACTGTTTGAGGTGGTACCAACATCGCCGTTTTACCACTGGACCACGAGACGCCGTACTAGGGTTCATCCATTCCACCTGGAAACGATCTCGTCCAAGACGGTTCCTTTTCAGCGTTCTTTTCTACCACGTACGTGTAAACTCTGGAAAGAACTTCCTGCTGCGGTGTTTCCCCAGCGTTACGACTTGTCCCTCTTTCAACGAGGTTTGAGAAGAGCACTTTACTCACGATAGGCAGCGACTTGGCTGTGCCCCTGGTTTTGAATTAAAACCACGTTTACGGAATCTATCGCGTTTACTTAATTTTACTACTACATTATTAGTCACTCATGTATTCATAATTTTCTTTTACCCAAGATGTTTAAACTTTGTTTAAAAAATAAATTATGCTAATTTTCCAAAATAAATGAACTTGCATATTTCAAAAAAAAAGTACAAAAACTAGTTTTACATCTATCAGAATCGTTCGTGTATTATTAAAACAACTAAAACCTGATGAATTTCATTAATTTCTCATCGTAGCGTTCATTAAAGTAAAATAAGGCAAAAAAAATGTTGTTTTTTTTTTTAATACTCTTAGGTACTACTAACTACAGAATTTTTTTCGTATTTTTTTCTGAATGTCCATAAGTTCTACTATAAGCCATTTCAAGGTTATCCATTAATTACCGGACACCCGATATATTTTGTGAGAGGTTGATATTTCTACGGCCGAGCCGATCCTTACTCCAATAAATGCTGGAGTTTAAACTGCGCTTCACAACTAACGTAAAAAATCCTCAGATCCTCACGATCCTCCTTTAATTACGAGATAGGAAATGGTCGTGAGGCACTTGTTACCCAGAGGGTTAGGCAGACACAACGGATCGTCACTTGTCATAAAAATACCTTCTTCCTTTGCCCACTTTCCGATGAGTCACAAGAGCGTAAATATCTCATTCCACACTATAAACGAAGCTTGTAAATAGATTGAAAATCATTTTCCTAATATTTACACAGCCCACGTCTCAAAAGGGCAAAAAGTTGTTCAACTCTGATTGAATTTTCGTCTCTGATTTCATAACAAAGTTAGTATATTCTATCCGAATGATTGTATAAAGAGATGGACGTTATTAACTTTCAAAAAAACAACAAACTTTTTTTATTATTACTGAATATCTAGGGAATACCATATCTTAAAATAAACTTACCTATCAATATTCAGCAATTTGTTTTAAACTATCTTTGGTTACCGAAAAAAAAATCTTCGGTTATTAGTTAATCTTACTAATATATTTTTGTTTTTTATGCTATAGACGAGCAACGGCCCACTTGATGGTAAGTGGTAACCGTCGCTCATGGACTCAACTATACCGAGAGTATTGTCAAGCCACTGCGCACCATTTCGTTTCTTAGCTATGAAATGAAAGAATAAACGGCTATCTTCTTCTACAGTCAAAGCACACTATCGTGCTTCATGATCGTCATGCAGAAGACGGTGGTACCGACCCGTTCGGGCTCGATAGCAAGACAATACTCTCACTTGGTACCCAGTCCAACCGCCAGTAATGCAATGGGTGATAATTGCTTACTTTCCTTAGTCGCCTTGTACGATACCCGCAGGAAAGGATAGGGTGGTGACACTTGTATTCTTAGTCCGTCACCACGCGGTATATCTTACTAATATTATAAATTCGAAATTTTGGGTGGCCGTTTGTTACTCAATCACGCCAGAACGGCTGAATGGGTCTGGATGAAATTTGGCACGGATGTAGATTATAGTCTGTAATATCACAAAGAATACTATTTATCTCATAAAAAATATAATATAAGTACCGCACTGATCATCTTGTAATTTTGCATCATAAATAGTCAGTGAACGAAAAAAGCACACTGGTCTTAAACCTAACTAATAGACTACTTTTTATTCCGGTAATATAGATGTTAGTACCTACCTGTGGAACAGCTATTTTTGATTAGAATGACGTATTTATGTTCTGAAGTGCACGTGAACATAGTCACGGGCGAAATCTAGTTTAACTTATAGTAACGAGTAGTGCAGTCATAGCCCAGTATTAAGACCATACTCTGCAAAGACAAGAAGTACCAAAGACTGCAAAGAAAGCTGCACAGATGGCGGAGTGGTTTAGATATCAACCTCCGCCTCCGGCCGCCCGAGTGTTGTGGATTCGATACCCACCCAGGACAACTCTTTGTGTGATGCACAAATGATTGTTCTGAGGCTGGGTGTACTTACCACCGAAGGCCAGTAACATAGTTCCACTGGCCCACCAATAAAGGCGGAGAGACGGCACACGGCGGGTTTCTTTAGTGGGTGAAGGCCCCACACTACCCTTTTCGTTGCCCCGAACGACGGGGTGTGCGGTTAGGAACATTTTTTCCCGCCTTAACAAAAAAATAGGCTGGGTGTACTTTGTGCCCGTCAAATTGTATGTTTGTACAATCCCTATTGTTGCACTTCGTATGGTGACGAAATGAGGGGTCATTTACTCTCTCTATTGTTCTTACAGTCTACCTCCTGATCTCCTCTTTCTTATCCTTCCTCTACATGTGTTATCCCTTTTCGTAATACCTCTGAGGCCCTCTGGTGTGGTTAGCTACCCGTTCGCCATCTTGTAAAACCATGCATACCACTTACTGAAGTAAATGTAAACGTGCTTTACCAACTAGAACTGACTGTGAGTTGTCATATGCACGTGACATTTAAGTGGTAGATGTTTTAGATAAAAAAATTATAATGCTATAAAATTATTATTTACTGTCTACTTCACCTTAGGAATGAAGTGTTGTCTTTCATTACTTTTTCATTACTAGTTGAACACCCAAATCAGTTTTTAAACGACATAAAAAAGTATCTTAATCTCAATTCAACTGTAAATTAATACTGGCCTTTGCCCGTTTTCCCACGCCACTGCCGCGTGCAAAAAAAAGTTATTTTTTAAATTACCAGTATATATCAGGTTCCCAATTAGTTGCGATATAAAATATAATACCAGTTTTAAATCTAATGAAGTACCTACTAATAATCAAAAAAGTTTTATTAAAATTTGCGCATTAATGTTGGCGTAATGCGCGAAGAACCAGATATAATATATATATATATATTCTTAAAATAAATGCCTAAAACCTCATACAATAATTTTATCTCAAATATGTTTAAAAGACAGATGGATGTCTGTTACAGGTTTTTAACAGTTATCTTTTGTTCGCGCGTTTCTTTGTTTATAAACCAATATAGTAAGTAATATCAGGATCGTAGTCAAGACGTTGATTACCGAGAAATTCCAACAATAATAATTTCAAAACGTAGACGACGATAATACCTAATTATCCGACAACTCACGATGTTTTACCGGAATAGTCATCGCAACGTTTCACAAAAATATTGTTACAGCTTATCCAAATAAGCCTGAAGATGTTTCACTTATAAAAACAAACAATACAATATTGTTATTATCATTTCTTTGAACATAATCTATATTTCATTATCTGCGATAATTCGTTTAGTTAATAATTTTAAGCTCCTCAACGGACCATTGCATTACAAAAACTTTTAAGAGAGATTTTTAAGGCAAAATAGAATTCATTTACCAAGGGACATGTAAAAAAGTTTCTACCCAGATATTTACACGTCGTTTCACAACATTGGTATGCATGAGAGGAGAGATTTAACCATTTGTATATATAGATAATCTAGGCGGTAGAATGAGGCCCCACCCCGTTTAATTCTATAATTGTCGCAGAATAATCTTATCAAACTTATTAATATTGTAAAGATTGTTAGTATGTATGGATTTTGTTACTCAAACATGCAGAGATGGACTCAAGTTCATGAGCGGTATTCACTACTCACCATCAGGTGCCATCAGAAGCATAAAGAATACCTATTTATTTATTATTGATACTGGTAATACACTACAAACTTTTTATCATAATATATATCTGCGGCAACCTGACTAGACACTATAGCAAACATATAAATTGATATGAAACGAGATAAATATAAATATACTCTGTAATATGAAATCCACCCACACTCTCTGAATAGACATTATGTTAACATTTTAATAAGAAGTACGCCTTTGTATTATTCTACGGGCGGCCTACGCTTTGTCTCGTAGAGCGTAATAATCATAATTATATCACTAGCTAACCCCGCCAGAAGCTGTCCTACCCGAACGTTGACTTACAGTCCAAAATCGGAAATTAAAAGAAACTATCCATCAAAACTAAAAAATAATCCAGGCATTTTCAAGTTTGTGCGAGATAATGTACAGTCAATATGCGTAACTTTGATTCATTCGGGTAACATTGACAGTGTGACTATGAGAAAGTTTTAATGTTTTTTACCTATGAAATCAATACTTTTGTTAATGCTTGCTTTAGATTTTATTTTTTAAACAAGCTCCGTAAACACACCTTAAAATAAAAGCGAAGTTGTCAAACAGAGTTAATGTCAAAACTTTTTCGAAATTAGCGCGTAAATTTGAGCGTGTGAAACAGTGAATAACTTTTTTGATACATATTTTGTGATTGTATGGCACTCCATACACTTAGGGCCTCGTTCACCATATCCAAGTAAAGCGTTGATTAGTTACTTCTTGACTAGCGATAATTGTCAAGTAATAGTAACGAGTATCGTCTGTCAATTTCACAAGCAAAAATAAAGCTTCGAGTAGCAACTTACTGGTTAAGTGAACGACGCAACAAATCAGACGTTGCATTCGTTCAATATAACGTCAAAGTCGTCCGCCAAACGTCATATTGCAGACACTGTTTACTTTATTTTGTTATTAAGTTCGAATCGTCTTCGTATTATAATTAAAATGGATAAGGTTCGCAGAGACAGAAGTGCAAACTTTTCTTTACTTGAGAGGGACATTTTGGTATTGTTAGTAAAAAAATACCAAAGTGTACTGGAAAATAAACAAAGTGATGCTACTACATGGAAAAAGAAAGAAGGCGTGTGGGAAATCATTGAAAAAGAATTTAATGCTCGATCTGGAGGCATATTCAGGTCGAGCAAGACATTAAAAATAAAATATGAGGGTTTAAAACGTACGGTCAGAAAAAAGTCGGCTGCATTACGTTCGGAACTTTACCGTACCGGAGGTGGTCCAAACATTGCATCTCCTCTAGATAATGTGGAAGAACAGATAAAATGCATGATATCATTAAGCACCGATGGTATGGAGAGTATTTATGACTCAGATGTATTACCACAGACTCAAGAAAGTACAGGTAAGTTTATTTCCTTAACAAATATCATGAAGTACGGCATAAGCCCTGTCTCCATAAGGCATATGGATAATAATTTAAATATATAAATAAAAAATGTTATTTTGTTTCAGATGGCATTGATGTTCCTATAATGGAAGAATTTATGGAAATTTCACAAATTGATATAGCTGAGGCTATAGAAAATGAGGCTTCTCAAAACCGTAACTAATACTGTTTATAATGTAGGTCATTCTCTTGTCCGGTCTCCTATTTAGTGTTGGCCCAGCATGTGGTCTTTCTTAATTCTTCGCTCTCATACATTATTTCCATGCTCATACCCATTGGGCCTTGTGGCGTAGTCGGTAGTGTAACCGACTTCTGTGCGTGAGGTTGTGGGCTCGATTCCCACTCAGGACAATTATTTGTGTGATGAACACAGATATTATTTGTACTACGTCTGGGTGTTTTCTATCTATTATATGTATTTATTTACAAAAAAAAAGTAGTAGTATATGTATTATGTCCATAATCTGGTACCCATAGCACAAGCGTTAAGCTTAGTTTGGGACCAGAGGACGTTGTGTGAAAAATGTCCATGAATATTTATATTTATTTTATTGATCATACCATGCAAGGTTGTTGCATATATGTAATATTTTCTATAATAGGTGCTACTTTCAGACTTCCCATATACCATGTAATAATAATCATTAACATTTCAGAAGCGTTATAATGTCCCTACTGTGTCAAATAATCAAATATAAATTATTGTTTTATTAGGTAAAAATCTTAATTGTAAAATTAAGTTTACCTGGTCGGTATAATGTATGAAAATACGTCCGACAGATGGCGCAGGCGTCGCCCAAAGACGTTAAGTATGATGTGTTATCGAAATTAGCAGTCAGGAGCAATTGTCAGGATGGCTGAATTGGTAAAGCATCTGGACGGTATCCAGAAGATGCAGGTTCAAATCCTGCTCCTGACTGTTATTTTCGATTTCACATTTTTCACTTTGTGTTTAATGTATAGTGCTAAGCATGTCAAATGCTAAAAATATATATAAATATAAATTATTGTTATTAAGAACCTCATAGCATTTTTTGGTAAAATTAATGTTGTACCTATTTTACAGATGTACTAATAGTTCCAATCAATGAAAGTGAACCATTGGCACCCACTACTAATGCAGAAACCCAACCAGATGAAAAAAAAAATCTACATAATATGAATGGTAATGATCAATCTTATGTCTAATACCTATGTAGTTTGCATTTATAAACTTTAATATCCTTCAAGCAATTTATTGATGTAAACTTAAGATCTACCTAATAAAATAACAGCGGTCAAGTTCTGTACTGATCTAGTCCGATACTTAACAGAAATGACCATATTTCTTATTAAGCATAATTATAACAAGAGTATGTAGAACATGAAGTAACCCGCCCCCCTCACAAATTGGTATATACAGGCAATAAATATAATTATACTTATTTTTGTTATAGATATAGCATTGCAGACACCGAGTGGCAATTGTGCTCTAACGCCAACTACTACAATTAAAAAGTGGGATGTCACTAGTTGAGTGAATTTAAAATCAAGGAAACATCCTGCACTTATTGGTAAGATTTTAGATATTATATATTATATTATATAGGTTATATATATATGTATGTATAGGTAATATATATATTATTACCGATTGGTAAAACATAATAATAGCATTATCTTTATATAATTCTTTCATAATGTGTGTATGTGATTGAACTTCCAGTAAACAACTAGATCGGTTTAGTTCAAACTGTTTGTGTGTGTGAGTGGGCCCCGGGATGGTTTAGATTCACAATCAGGCTCAGTTTGGGCGGCTTGGTGTCTGTCGGGTCTCTAGTTACATATAGAAATATTGTACAATGTCCTTCAGAACTTAATACCATTGTATTTTTACAGCTAATGTACCAAAAAGAACATTGTTTGATGAGCTGACTCAAGCTAAGTTGGAATTAGTTCAGCTCCAAAAATCATTCCTTGAAGCAGAAATAATTGAAAAGAAGAAAGTGTGGCAGTTTGAAGAGAATGAACGAAGAAAGGAGTCGGAGTTTAAAGAAAAGGAGCGTAAATGGAAGGAAGAGGAATATAAATTAAAATTAGAAAGGAATTTTAAATGAATAAATTTTTTTTATTTATGCTTTGTTATTATTAAGTAATGGTAAAAAATATTCTTGCACCAGTCTATTCCTAGCATCATTATTCGATTCGGGCCTCTGGGTTGCAAATTCTTGAAGAGTCGTTGTATCAGTAGATAAATTGTTGTTTTCCCCAAAGTTTCTTTCATTTACATCGATTGCAATATTATGCAATACAAAGCAGGCAACTATTACAGCTTGTACACTTTCTAACTTTAGTGTTACCTGTCGCCTAAGAACAGGAAACCTATTTTTACATACTCCAAAACATCTCTCAATAGTATTCCTTGTGCGTATGTGGGACTCATTATATAAATTTTGTTCAGGGGTTGATGGGTTCAGAAATGGTGTTAAAAGATATGGTTTTAACTCATAACCACTATCGCCAAGAAGTAAGCCATCTCTAAATTGCCTACTTTCAAATCTTCGTTTCAAAAACGAATTATTGAAAATTGTCTGATCATGAACAGATCCTGGCCACCTTGCTACAATATCCAAACATTTTAATCGGCTGTCACAAACCACCTGAACATTAATTGAGAAATTTGACTTTCTGTTTCTGTAATTTTCAGCAGAATCACCCCCTGAAGTCAAAAGTGCTACATTTATATCTTGTTCTAGGTGAATAGTATTGTTTCTTTACACTGACATGACACAATTCACAATTAAAACATACCGGGTGACTTTATAGTAACATGGGTACAATCTAGAGCACCTATTACCCTGGGGAATCTTGCTATTTCATAAAAACCATCTTGTAGAGTACTTATGTCATCAGGGAACTTTATTTTAACTGGGCGTAGTTCAGCAATAGCCGCAGTCACTTTTTTAACAACACGGCTTGCTGTAGGTGGACTGACACCACAAAAATCAGCCGCACTTCTTAGGTAGGATCCAGTTGCGAGATATCTTAACGTTAGTAAGAGACACGTTTTTGTTGAAACTGCTTGATGAAACTGCTTGATTTCTGAAAAAATAGTAATTTTAGGGATTGCAGAAAGGACTAGTAACTAATACATTATACATACATTTTGACAGGTTATGTAGGCATTATAATTCACTTATATGGAATAATACCACTCACCTTTGTGATTTAGGGTTTATCTTATGTTTTATAAAGTTATGCACTTGGTCCACTGCATATTTCGATAGACGAAATCTAGCAAAAAAGTCAGTTTCATCTAGGTCCATAAAATAGTCTACACGGAATTTAAATACACGAATTCTCGGTACTCGTTGAGCCGCAGAATATTCAAGTCCATCTAATTGATGATCAATTAAGTCAAATAGATCCATTATCTTATTATATCATAAATATTGTAATATGCAAAAACAACAACGCAACAGCCAACCGTCAAGTAAGCATGCTAATTGGCAGACCGCATGGCAAGTAAGTTACGCGGCACGTAATCTTAAGATTATTGCTACTCGAACGTCGTGAAATTCGCACCCCGAGTTACGGGTGACTTTAACTGGTGATTAGTCTATTTGACGCTTTACTTGAGAGTGGTGAAAGAGGCCTTTACTATATAGATGACAATTTACTCTATATGTAGGAGGCGATACTTCAAACCAAAGTGTTTACATAGTTTTTGTTTGTTTTAATTATTTTAGTTTGTCTTCATTGTAATATGCTTAACGGTTTTTATTTTACTTTTAGGATTTAAACGAGGTTTTGATGCGAATTAAAAAAATAATTATATACTTGTACTGCTAAATTTAGATTGATGGACCTTTTTTACAAATGTATATATATATATATATATGATACTATGATACTACTGCAAATTTATATTTGTATCGCCACAGCTACATCCATAATTTAGGAATAATATAAACCAATGTTACCCAAAGTAATTTAACAATCAAAATAATATTACCTAATTTTATGTGATGGATTTAATGTGTGTCAAAGTTACACTTTTGTGAGTGGTGACTTTGACATACTACAAAATAGATTTTTCTCTATATTAATGGATATTATAGTTTTTCACTGTTGTCTATGAATAAAACATATTCTGAGGAATATTGTCATTTAAATGTTAAAACATTTAAAATACTGTGAAAAATATCGCTGTAATCTGTCACAGTTACCCAAAATGACTGTACGGCAATTGATTTTTGAACTATCTATCGGGGTATGGGGCTAAGGGGTGCAGGTGCGGTATAATTATAAAGCTGTAACAGAGGCTTGTCAGGACATTGAACATATTTTCGAAATAGGGACCTGAGTATAAACTCCAAATTACGCTGTTCAATTTCTGTTTCACTTTAGTTTATTGTAATAAATGTTTGAAAAAATGGTTTGAATTTCAATTGACTTTGATCTAAGCTTGTTGAATTTGAATATAACGCTCTAAGCTTTGCTCTTCATTACAATGTAAAGTAGGGAAACAGATTATGTCTCCATCAACTCGCAAAAGTTTTGAAGCGAGCACGACGAAAGTTCTAGAATGAGCTCATTATTAAACGTGGCGGCCACCGAGAGAACGTTGCAAACTTTATTGCTCTGTATGCAGTGCTTGGTAAAAATAGCACTAAAAATATCGTGCATGACGTATTCTTTGTTCAAATCAAAGCAGCTTTATCGCTGTTGTGATGAAACGAAAATCGTATGCTGTTTTAGCCCGCGATAAAATGAGATAAAACACAAATAAACAGGGTTTCCCATCTTCGTGTTCTCTTTCTAAAGGCTTAATATCTACCATGTGTAAACTCCATACAATGTTTTAATTACCTAATTAAAAATTAAGTAATATTTAATTATTTTTTGTGGCAATTTCTTACTGAGCCCATACGAGATTAGTTTTTAAATAAATTGACCGTCGTAGTATGAACACAATCTTAAAATGAAAACGAAAAGCAGAGTATGGCACCATGTCTCTGGAAGCATTATATTACATCCACCAGCTTTCAAAGAGGATTTGTCATAGAATATGTAAGCACCAGGGGTGAAATATTCGAGTTTATAGCCTTCAGGCTGCTTGGAGATATATTGTAAAAATATCAATTATATTACACAGATAGTCCATCCATCAGCCTTTCAACGTCCACTGCTGGACATAGGCCTCCCCAAGAGAACGCCACAACGAGCGGTCCCGTCATGGGGGACAATGCCGTAATCGCCACGCTTGGCAGGTGGGTTGGCGATCGCAGTGGATGTTGTTAATACTCGAGGGAGTGCTGCTGCCCACTCCCCCGATATTCCCTCAGTCGGCTCTTACGACTCCCGTGGGTAGAGAGAGGTGGGACAATTCTAAAGCCGGCCCCACACGGCCTACACAGATAGTATACTTCAGTAATTAAAAAATCTCTCTCCTTCATAAAACTAGGAGGCTATCTTGTCGCATTGTGCTGATTTTTCACAAAAGGACCGGCTGGACTGGTGAATTACCGCTCCGGTATATAGTAAACGTAGGTGTTTCTGACATATCGTTTGATGGACGGTAAGGGAGGCCCTAACTTTCTCCTTATCTCTTCTCTGCTATGCTTTTTTTCTACATTCTATACCTTTCTATAGAGTTGGTAACGCGCAAGTGATGCTTTGATAATGGTAGCCTTATTAGACTGCGGTACAAAGAGTAAAATCTAAGAAAAGACTACGTAGACTGTAGACGCCTATCTAAGCGTGTCTACCACCCATATAGTAGATAAAAAATAAATACATTTTCGTAGATTTTATTCCACAGATTATATTGAACACTGTGTGCTGTGCAATGGAGATTTTCTAGTCTGTGTGTATGTAGATTACATTGATTGTATTCTAACTGTGGAAATCGATTCATGCAAATCCCACACGAGTTCCAAAACCGTATCAGTGACGTATACTCTATATTTTCTTAACATTGCGACAGGCTAAATCCATTGCTCAGTATGCAAAATGCTTTTTTAACTCGAATATTTCAGCGATGTTACATTTTTAGTATTTCCACGAAAATCGATGCAGTGCTTTGTTTAGTAAACACATTACATTTATTTTGGCAAATGCGCAGAAGCTAAATATTTGAGAAGCAATAAAAATATTTGATATTTTAGCACTTGACATGTTCAGCTACTCTTAAAGTACAAATTATAATTTGTGAATAAGGAAAAAGAGTATTTTAGTACAGGCGGGAATCAAACCTGCATGCCTTCCTATCCGGGGAAGTGCTCTAATCCACTGAGCTACAGTACTATCTTTTAGACATACCCAATCTTCTTATCACATTTGTCTTAACGACCAACGCCAAACTTTAAAGTACATAGTACTTTAAGAGTAGCTGAGCATGTCAAATGCTAAAATATAGATCAAAATGTTTAAAAATCACGCCATAAGATAAGATAAGATAAGATAAGATTCTTTATTTGTCGATAACATGAGTAAAATACATAATACAAGAATATGCATTGATGTTATTCTATTTCATTGCGATATCCACATGTCATCAGATAATATGAATTTTAATTGCAAAATTAAACTTACTATATTGGATTAATGCATGTAAATGCGTTCCAATAGAGGGCGTTGGTCGTTAAGACAAATGTGATAAGGAGATTTTGGGTATGTCTAAAAGATAGTACTGTAGCTCAGTGGATTTGAGCACTTCCCCGAATAGGAAGGGACGCAGGTTCGATTCCTGCCTGTACTAAAATACTCTTTTTCGTTATTTACAAATTATAATTTGTACTTTAAGCAATAAAAATATATATTGACGTTTTAATTTTTGAGATTTTGTAAATTTGATAAAAAGAAAAATAAATAAGCCCATCAATAAATAAATACCTAACGTAAATCTGTTGTGATGATGATGTTATAATATTTATATAACCATCTGGAAGAAAAGCTAATTCGTAAAATTTTCATCTAAAGAAACATACTCGCTTATATTTGCGCATAATTGTGGAAAATTGGGTATATGCTTGCCTCATTATTCAAGTGGTAAAGTAATTGTATTAGTAGGTAATCCATTTGTGTGATTAACGTTTATTTTGAGCATATTTCTGGATTAGTCAGTAATGCTTGGATCGTGTTCTCGCAAGCTGAATAAGTTAGACAAATAAGTGTACTTATAATCGATTATTATATAATCGATTATCTATCTAAAGGCAGGTACGAGTATTTACTTTTATACTCGTTATGAGGTCGTAAGTTTGCCAGACACATGAAAAACCTCCCTTTTGTTGAAGAAGCCCGTCTGCTGACAGACCCTGGACTCCAATTCCCCTTTCCTTTTAAGTACAGGTCTTGTGCTGCCCGCACTCCTTCCTGTCACGGTCGCTAGAAATTTTATGTTAGGTTTTCTTCCCGTGAAGTGATACAACTTTATTTTTATTTAAATACTTTAATGATAGTTGTAATTACAGTGGATTAATGATGTAGACAGTATCACACTATACACTATATAATATAGATAATTTAAAAAAGTTATTGACAAGTTAGTGTTGGGTACGAGGCGAGTAGAAGTGTCATATTAGTTTATTATCTATGGAAGTGTCAGTGAAATTGTAAGATGGCCGACATTCGCTTTTATTTAATCCAAATTATATGCCTGGCTTGAGCACAGCTCTTTTCAAAATTATAAGCTTATTTTACTCCAAATTATCTCTGCCCGATAGAGGAAAATATTATGTAAAAACTTGATTGATATATTTCTTCTTGATGGCTTGCAAATTCTATTTACCTACAATAAACGATCGTGCTGATCTATGGTCTCCTATTCCCATTCTGTAATATGCGACAGTAAGACAATATCTGACTGTGGATATTAATGACAATCTCTCATCTATTACTCTCAATTTTGATTATACATTCCTTCTTAATATCTTGGGTTATAGTCACGAGCAAATGTCACGATGGCTCAGTAGGCAAAGCGTCTGGGAGGGTTACCCATGAAACGCATATACCTACCACAGTACTCTTGATAATAAGAGAGTCTGAATTCTGTGATAACTGCCTAATTAACCTCTTCAGACCATACAGTCCAGTGCCAGACAGTCAAGTATAAAAGCGGCCCCAGTGACTGACAAACTAAGGCCACACAGCCAGGTTTAGTTATGTAATGATAAGAGAGGGGACTTACATATAAGGTGGACGATCAAAAAAATATGTATGGATTGCGTAAATAGCGATTTTAAAATATAAGGCCTGTATTTAATCGTTTAAAACCCAAATTCGTTCAGCCATTTTGAAGCTATGATTCAGCAAACATACACACAGATTTAACACAAGTTAAACATAACGCTTCTCCGTTTATGTCAAAGGTCCACGCATCCAATTGTTTTGTTTTTATTCGCCAGTAGGTAATCCCTATGTTCGTACACAGAGTATACCCAGAATCAAAACATATGTTTTTGGAACGCACAGAAAATTATTCCGTGTGGGAATTGAATCCACCATTCAAGTACCAATAGTGTTATCTTTATACATAAAAAATTACGTGTCACATTGTTTGTCAGCGATGAACTCTGTGACTACTGATGTGAACGGATTTTATTTTTCTAAATGTGTGATTTGTTCTAACTTAAAATATAGGAGAGATTTTATATCGATTATTTATGTTTTATTGCAACGTATGACCGGACAAGGTAGTTTATACTCGCATATAAAGAATATAATTACCTTACAATATATTAATTCAATACAGTAACACACTATTCAATAAACATCGATTATAATTATTCTGTTCATTCGAATAGAAAACCTCACATCGTATTAACTTTATGAATCGTTAAGATAGGTATAAACCAGATAATATAATTATTATATCGCTGTAACGACAGCATGTTTGGTCGTAAACACATCTCGTTATTAAATATATCTGACAATGTTAGCTGACTATAGGGTTGGTAAAAAATTCACTTCTTAGAATTAGAAACGTACTTATTATAAATATATTTTTCTATTTTGATCTGTATTTTAACATTTGACATGCTCAGCTACTATAAGGAACAAATTATTAATGAAAGGGGAAAAATGGAGCTTCACTGCGAGTAACGCTTTCCACTTTTACAAATAATTTATTCTATATTTTATCAGGCAGCAATGGAAAAATCTAACCCAAGGTATCTCAAGCATACCACTGAAGTAATAATAAAACACAGTTCCAGTGGTCCGTCAATAGAGGTGGAGTAACGGCACACGGCGGGTTTATTTAGTGGGTGAGGGCCCCACACTACTCTGTTCCTTGCCCCGAATGACAGGGTATGCGATTAGGTACATTTTTTCCTGCTTTAACAAATAAAAGGTATTTCAAGCATAAAACGGATTGGGTTATGCCGGACTCTTGCCGGATCTACTACACTCTTACGGCATAAGTAGTAATGGCATTGCTGATGTTTTTTTTTAATTACATATATCAGTAAGTACATGCTGATACTGTAGGTATATGCAGGTAACCATAGAAGTAATGACGGGTTTATATTTTACCGCTCTAACAAAAAAAAATTGCATTAAATACAGAATTTTGTAATTTTTTACTATAGAATTTCTTAATTATAGGCAAAGAAAGTTATTATGAAAGTTATTTAAATTATATCAAGTTTGTAATAAAATTGCTAATACTGTCATTTCAACCTACTGTTAATGTTTAAAATTATGTTTGCATTAACAATAAGATTTTTTTTTTATTTAAATTAATGGCACTTAAAAAGGCAGGGGCTAAAAGGCTTTTTTCTGAAGTTTCCTATAAGTGAACTACACCACAAGCGACGCAAGCAATTTAGGAACCTCGTTTCAAAAAACAGTTAAGTTCTGTCCATTTTATTGTTCTTTTTTATTATTATTTCCTATGGTGGCAGACGAGCCTAGGCCCGGTGGTAACTGCCGCTCATGTACTCAACTATACTAAGAACTACTGTCAAACTCTACTCACAATTTCGTTTGCTGAAAAAAATTATAATAGTTATAATTATTCGCGATTTTACGTCTTTTTTCGTAATTTTATACATTTCCATGTGAATCAATTTGAGTAGACATAATCATATAATGTGACCTTGGTTCATACATGACTGTGAGATTGTTATCTGCGAATCACGTGTGACATCGATCAAGGTCACTTACGGTGCAATTGCGTGATGTATTGTTCATGTGTAACATGCTCATACATTATACTCTATTATTATTTAGTTACAAATAGCGATACCTCACACGACTGCGCTTTGCACATGACAATTTAAGCCCCTGTATCTTCATAATCCTCTAAGGGGTACCAATTACAAAGTAATAAATCAATTTCAATTTACTTAAGATCTTTTATGTTTCGTAAATAGCCCCCTTCTTCATCCCTTCCTTATTAACCGTCCTCTCCACTTCATATCCCTTGTCTGATTAGAGGAGGTAACGAACGAGTGGCACTAGCTACACCAGAGGTATCTCTGGTGTATCTAGCGTCTATTATATAGGCTGCAGTTACCGCTTAACGTCAGGTGGGCCGCATGCTTAATTGTCACCCGATAGTATAAAAAAAATAGGAAATAATTTGTGAAATGTGTAAAAAGAGAACTTTAGTGCGAGCGGGAATCGAACCTACGTCTCTTCCAATGCGGGGAAGTGCTCTAACCGCTAAGCCATCGCACTGACCAACGGCCATTCGAAATCTCCACATCACATTTGTCTTTACAACCTACGTCACCTACCGGATGCATTTACATGCATAATTTTGCAATTAAAATTCATACTAGTTGACGGCGCGATTTTTTAAACATTTTTGATCTGTATTTTAGCACGATATGCTCAGCAACTTTAAAGGCTACTTTTGCCACATTTCACAAATTATTTTGTTCTTTAAAGCATGTCAAGTGCTAAAATACAGATAAAAAATGTTTAAATAGGAAATGTTACCCCAGATGCGCAAATATTGAGCGAGTCCATAGGACACTGGCCATCTACCCAGGAGATATTATAGTGCACGAGTGGTTACTACACTAACACAAGCGCACTCTCTGGTCCCTCACTCTCATATGACAGTAGAGAGAACAGGCGCAGAAACAACGGATTTACCCGCTTTTGAGACAGGCAGGGAGCACACCACCGACTTCTTAACTCAGGGGTGAGAATTCCTTAAAGAAAAACTATTTCCTAGACTGACCTGGATTTCGAACCGAGACCTTGTATCCAGCAGTCGCATGTCACTCCCGCTTAATTTGTATATTTACTAATATAATATCATGTAAACATAGAAGAACCTGTCTCAGCTTCTATCATCATAACTGCTTCAGCACAAGCCCGCTAATTGACGGACAGGCATAATGTTTAAAAATTGATATTTTGTTATAGGCAATGTTTATGCTTCCATATGCATTTAGTAAAAAGCAGTTTTTAGACATACAAACAGACATCTCAATTTTATTTATTTGTATAGATTTAGAGATGTGTGTGAGTGTATCGGAGGGGGGACGAGCAGGACAATAGCCGATTCTGAGACCTTGTTCCACGGTCGACGTTAACTCGTGGTTATTTATAGCACTCATTATTTTTAAATTTCTGTATAGATATGATATGAAGTGCCTTTAACATCTGTAGTGAAGGAAGTTGTCTCTTTGATCAAGTGCCTACTTACTTTTGATAAAGAACGGATATCTTCTTGACCATAAAACTATGTTCGTCATTCGAATACTTCTTGGTAGATTTTATTTAATTTTAAGAAAATAATTTAATTTTACATTTATACTATAAAATGAAACGATTTAATGTTACTGTCTAGATTAGATATTGTTAGTATTGACTGTGAAATCTTGCTGCGCCCCCTCAACAGTACAGTCTGAGGCGGACCACCCCCTTTGTTCTAAATGTACGAAGTGGAGAATATAATCATATCTACAAGACAATTTCTCTTCCTACTAATGGCAGTTAGCGAGTGTTTACGGGGTGACAAGGGTGGCAAACATGCATACAGGCTGCCTGACTGTAAGCGGTTACCGTAACCTATAGTTAAACGTAGTGTTATATGCTCTTTGCCTATAGTCGCTAGCAAGTTCATGGGCATTACTCGCACTTTACCAACCCTAATGAAAACAATAGAAAGTGTGGAGAAAGGATAATGGTGCTCTCACTCACCGAACGAAATGCAACACTAGGGATATCTATCGTTGCTATACGATAATAATATGTCTAATTAGCTTTTTTTCAACCCCTATTCTGTCACATTATTGGGCACGGGTCTCCTCTAATGATGAGAAGGATTAGGCCATAGTCAATGACGCTGGCACAGGGCGGGTTGGCAGACTTCATAATCCGTCGAGAAATTTTCTCAGGCGTGCAGGTTTCCTAACGATGTTTTCGTTAACCGAGCAGTAATAAATTGTAAACATATACACAATTTCGAAAAAGCTCAAAATGGCAGAGTTGTGTGCCGTACGATGTACTCAGTGGGTCTAGCCAAGTTACATTTTATGATCGCTAACGCCATAGAAAACTATTAAAATAATTGGAAATTTGACATCTCTTACTTTACCTAAGTCACGTGACTTAGCGTTATAGATATCATTAAAGATGTGAAGTTCCTATACATTTTAATAGTTTTCTATAGCGTTAGCGATCATAGAATGTAACTTGGCTAGACCCCCAGCATCGAACTCGATTCTAGTATCTTTGCAGTCCTAGTCCTTTACCGCTAGTCTATCACTGCTTACTAATCCCTCATACCTATCTATATATACTATAATTCAGTAATAAAAATGACATCCGTACCCTCAGCTGACCTCAATACAAGGTCAAGGGCAGTGCCGGCGCGCCATACAAGTTAATATCACTGATAGTTATCTGTTTATTGAACTTCATTAGTAAAATGATTATTTGCCTTATAGCCGCCATCACTATGATGGATTAATTAATATATTAGGTCGTCACCCTATTTGTTAACGCGGATGTCGAATTAAGTGACGAAGGGAAATAAGAATATTATATCATTGCAGGATCATCTTCTAGTGGTCCCAAGACATTAACAATTAATGTGTTATTGAAATTCGCAGTCCCGAGCAATTGTCACGATGGCTGTATTGGCAAAGCATCTGGGACAGTATTCCAGGAGATACAGGTTCAAATCCTGCTCGTGAGTGTTATTTTCGATTTCACATTTTCGCACTTTGTATTAATTTATATGGCTAAGCATGTCAAGTGCTCAAAAAGTACATAAAAATATCAAAATATTTATCGAAAGTGAGTTCTCTATTACTAGGTATCTACCCTGCTGTGTGGGGCCGGCTTTAGAATTGTTCCACCCCTCTCCACCCATGGGAGTCGTAAGAGTCGACTGAGGGAATACCGAGGGAGTGGGCAGCAGCACTCCTTCGAGTATTAACAACATCCACTGCGATCGCCAACACGCCTGCCAAGCGTGGCGATTACGGCACTATCCGCCATTCTTGGGGAGGCCTATGTCCGGCAGTGGACGTTAAAAGGCTGATGGATGAATGGATGGAGGTATCTACCCACCAGAATGATTATCATAATGATCAAAGGTGAAGTTTGTAATTTAGTCTTTTTTATCGCAATACATCACGAACAAGGAAAGAGTAGAAAGATTATTTTTATTTTTATTTAAATATCACAGTACAAGGCTCTGTCGCTTAGCGACCACATCGCCTTATCGGAAAAACAATAACATAGGCTAGCGAGAAAACAAAACAATCAATCTATGGAGAAATAATTACAAATAAGTTAGTAAATTTTTAAGATGTCATCAGATAGTGGAGAAGCTAATATAATATATATACAGTGTCTGTCGTAAATAATGGATAACCCGTTAATCGGAGATAGCCCTGATGTCAAGCTACAAGAAAATCTACTTTTCATTTTAGGAATGCCATCGGTGTGAAAACGGTAGACAATTTTGTATTGTTTTTTATTTTCCTTCTTCATCTGCTCATTTATTCGGTCACCATGTAGATTCTAAAAAGGTATTTATTGTACATGCGTGCTTTATAAGCAATATTAGTTACACAAGCAAAATAACTTAGCAAGGTCAATGTTTTGGTTTCAAGAAATGTGTCATGATGAGATGATTTAGGCTCCTAATATGATTTTATTCAATAATAATTCGCTATTTTATCACTAAATTGTCAATTTAACGTTTAACTGTGCCACAAAACTGTTTTATTTTCATAGTCATAAATTGCATGCGTCTAGCAAGTACTAGAAAATCATTTCACAATTTTCAGTCAAAACAGGTATTCAAAATTCTAATCAGATATAAAAAAGTAACTTAAAATAAGTGACTTTGTTGAAATGGTGACCGAATCAATGAGCAAAGAAGGAAAATTAAAAAAAAATACAAAATTATCTACCGTTTTCACACCAATGGCAATCTTAAAATAAAAAGTCGTTTTTGTGGTAGCCTGACGTCAGGGCTATCTCTGATTAACTTGTTATCCATTATTTACGACAGTCCCTGTATACTCGTACATATATTATAGAGTAGAAAGATGGTCTAGATTGCGTGACGTAATATTTATAGGAATCTCGATAATTTGTGACACGATGTGACGGTAGGGAGAGAGGCGGTCCTAGAAGGGGAATTTAGTGTAACGTTTAGCAACGGCCGTTCACCCTATCAGATTTCTCTCTATAAGACTAAATGGCCGATTCTCTGACCATTCCACTTCAGGGCGTAGCAAGAGTTTTCAGTGGACTTAGTTGAGTCGTGTATTAAGTTCAGATGTGATTGTAATTACTTACTTACCATCTAATGAGCATCTAGTAGTAGTCACCCCATATAAGTTAATCCCTAAATGACAATAACTACTATATACCATTAAAATAACATATGCTATGACATAATTATAATACCAGACAGAAACGCTAATGGGTGTATTGTTTTGATATATGGATATTCAATATCAAATTTTCTTGATTGTGTACATTATTTGAAAACCATTTATTCGGTAGCATTGAGTTTTAAATATATTATTTATTTTTCACTAGTTGCTATGCGCGACTTCGCCCGCCTGGAATATAGTTTTTTTCTTTATGGTGCGAAACTCTAAATATCAAAACAAAATTAGGCTATGTTACTCCTTATAACATCTGCTATCTGCTAGTGAAAGGCCCGTCCAGTCGAGATTAGCAAGAACAAAAAAACGGACAGACAGAGAAAAACATTAAAAATTGTTAATATTACCATGTTTTATTTTATTTTATTGCATATAGTGATACACGAGCTACACTCATCTGATGGTAAATGGTAGCCGTCGTTCATGGACTCAACTATACCGAGAGTATTGTCAAGCCGCTGCTAACCATTTCATTTCACCGATATGAAATGAAATAATAAACGGCTATCTCCTGCTACAGCCAAAACGCAACGATGTGCTTCATGGCCACACGGGAGATGGTGGTACCAACCCGCTCGGGCCCGCTACCAAGTGAGTACTCCCACTTGGTACCCAGCCCTACCACCAGTCATGCAATGGATGATAATTGCTTACTTCCCTTAGTCGCCTCATACGACACCCGTGGGAAAGAATGGGGCGGTGACACTTGTATTCTTAGTCCGTCACCACACGGAAAAAATATTTTTAATAACTTGCTTTCTTGTATGTCTCCGGTTGAAATTTTGTAATTGATTTTAAACTAACTTCCCGATGAGCTAGACATTTGAAATTTGGACCATATCTCAGAAATGGATGACAATGCATGAAAATGTGAAAAAATAGGAAAAAGATGTAAGTACCATGATTTATAACAGACTATTAATTATACTTTTTAGTCGGTTATAAAAATATGGTACATAACCTATTTATTTTTTGTTATTATTTATATATTTTGTCATATGCATTTAGTAAAAAGCATTTATTTAGAGATTAAAATTGTATTTATTTTTATAATGCTAATCGCTTGGGTGATTAAAGCACTTAATGTACTTGAATAATCTAAAGATATTTTTTTCATTATGTGAGCTCCACTGATGGAGGCGGACCACTGTCTTTTATTAATGAGAGGAATTTAAGCCCAGTGTAGATTGGCGAGTATCTCCGAAACCGGCGAGCGTGTATGAAGAGAATTATGAATATTGAAGAAGCGAGAGATGTATGCAAGAATAGAGCCTTTTGGCACTCTGTTCTCTCTGCCTACCTCGCAAGGGAGATGGCGTGATGATAAGTAAGTAAGTATGCAGATTGGCAGACTTTACAAGCGGCCGAAAAAATATCCTAAGCAAGCAAGGTATATCCACAATGTTCCTATTAGTATGATTCGAGTTAACATAATCATGTTTCAGGTATCAAGTCGTTTAGTGCTCCCAATGTAAACGGGCCGTGTGGGGCCGGCTTTAGAATTGTCCCACCCCTCTCTACCCACGAGAGTCGTAAGAGCCAACTGAGGGAATACCGGGGGAGTGGGCAGCAGCACTGCCTCGAGTATTAACAACATCCACTGCGATCGCCAACCCGCCTGCCAAGCGTGGCGATTACGGTATTATCCCCCATGACGGGACCGCTCGTTGTGGCGTTCTCTTAGGGAGGCCTACGTCCAGCAGTGGACGTTGAAAGGCTGATGAATGGGAATGTAAACGGAGAAATGCTATTAGTTAGACGTGTGTTTGTTTGTGGTATCATATATAGCTTCTAAACGGATGAATGGCTTATGATTATGTTTTCTTTTATGTTTGAAAGGTAGAAACAAAAGGTTGGTCGATGATGTTTTAGAGAATCATGTTTGGGATCATTTGTTGAATAGCCTCAACGAAGAGGTTATAAATAGACGGTGACCTAGGTCTGATGATAGAGTAAAGAGGGAGGTCACACTTAACTTCATGGTCGTTTTGTTTATATCTAAGGAGTATTACTTGTATAAGTTCAAAAACTAAAATTCTAATATTCATGCTTATACAAATTAATGAAAAAATACTCATTTCTTGAAGTCATATACAAAGTTATTTATTAAAATTAGTCGAAGTAATTGATTTATGAGTTACCAGGCTTAAAATAGATATAATAACTATCTTATTCCATTCCAAGGGAATTAAATAAAAGGAATGATGATGCAAAAAAATAAAAAATATTAATCTTTGGTTGTAAAGGCCAATTACACTGTAAAACAGCGGTCGGGGACCCGCGGCGCGCAGGCCACATGCGGCCCGCGAGCTACTCTCTTGTTTTTAGTATTTTAATTTATATACCTAAATAAATAATAATAAATGATTATAACGTATATAATTATGGTTAATTGCAATGGGAAACCGTTTAATATGCTAAAAAACCCTTGCTATACAAAAGTACTATACAAGACTATAACGTGGAACGCCGAAGTATGATTCCGAGCATAACGTTAAATTATTTTTTTTTTAATTTGCTTTTTTTTCGGGCTTTTTCTTAATAAAATTAAAATAAAATGTCTTTAAATTTTAAATAATATGACAAATGTGGCCCCCTTCACTTTATATAGGCCCCCTGTGGCCCCTGGCAGCCAAAAGGTTACCGACACTAATTTACATGAATTACAATTAAGTTTCATTTATTTAACCATTTAAATTAAAACTTCAGACGATGCAGATTGATTAGGATTATATAGATATTTTTATATATATTTTTAGCATTTGACATGCTTAGCACTATACATTAAACACAAAGTAAAAATAACATCCTGCTCGTGACTGTTATTTTCGATTTCACATTTTTCACTTTGTGTTTGATTAGGATTGATAATCACAGATAAAATAAACTGCAAGTAACACGAAGTTCACCGGGTTAACTAGTGTATCATAATGCCAATAATGATCTCCTGACCATAATTTCGATCACGGTGAACAACATACACATTTATATACGCAAGAGATGTTATAGTGCTGTACCACTGAAGCACAGTAAAAATACTGAAGGAATGTAACATGGTTCCAGTGGCCCGCCAATATAGGCGGAGAGACGGCACACGGCGGGTTTATTTAGTGGGCGAAGGTCTCACACTACCCTGTTCGTTCGGGGTGTGCGGTTAGGAACATTTTCATCTGCCTTCAAAAAAAAAGGAGATATTATAGTGCAATCTCTGTTCTGTTACTCTCTTAGTCTGATGAAACGGCATTCCGACACAACTGGAGATAGATCAGGTGCAGAACCAATGGCTTTACGTACTTTCCGAGGAACCCATATTCCTAAGTACGGCTAATATTGTGAATTTCTCGATGGAAAATCTCAATAACTTTTTGTTGGCCCAACCCGAGAATCGAACCCCAGACCTCATGATACGCAGTCACATACACTTGTGTATACGAATATTATAAAGATTTAATGTTTGTAAGTTTGGATGTTGGGGGCAATATCCGAAAATACACATCCAATTTCAAAAAAATATTTCACTTTATTCATATTTAGAACGTTTTTTGAGGAATGTTATATTATCTCAATAAAAATTATAGGGACATTCTCATTTAGGAGTAGTGAGTACGGCTACTATATAAATAAATAAATAAGACTTACCGTTCGCAAAAGTCGATGTAAAAACAGCTACAACACACGAAAGTCCACTACGTACGTCGTAGAAAGGACGCGTAGCGCGAGTAAGCTTTACGGGGCTCTACGACCGACTGAGCTTGCAAGCTACTGAAAGCTTTCAGTTGTAGCACAAGTGAGTCACCGGAAACTAGCGGATAGATCATTTTATTATTATAGGTACGTATATTTAATCCCTATCGTAATTTCATTATGAATGGGTTTTATGTGTTGTCTTTATTAACTGCGACTAAGCCGGTAATTACTAGTTTTTATAGTTTAGTACTTAGTTGATTTTAACAGTAACGAAAGCTTGAATTATGAAAAATTGTGGTCTGTGTTAAATACACCTACATATCATTATCTATTTTACATTTAAGTAACTTATGTTTTATTAATAGCTAAGCCTATAAAGTGCATAAAAATCTATGTATTACATTATATGTAGTATATATTAAACGATATAAGATTTAATGGAGTAATCCATAAAAAAAAAATCATACCTCAAACATTCCATTACAAAATAGATTGTGAGGTAACATCGATTTGTCGAGTTCAGCTGTGGATTTCAACTATATTAGAACGATTTACAATTAATGGGCGTTCCGATTGAGGACGTGTCCGTTATTCCCCCAATGGCAGACTGCTCGCGTTCATCGCACTTAGCCTGATTCTTTAACGCACAGTCCAAGCGTTCCACACTCATTAGGGAAACAGAAGATATAGCCTAATGATGACGATACAATTACTCTTTTCGGCCGTTTTCGGCCGTGTGGGGCCGGCTTTAGAATTGTCCCACCCCTCTCTACCCCCGGGAGTCGTAAGAGCCGACTGAGGAAATACCGGGGAAGTGGGCAGCAGCACTCCCTCGAGTATTAACAACATCGATTACGGCATTATCCCCCATGGCGGGACCGCTCGTTGTGGCGTTCTCTTGGGGAGGCCTATGTCCAGCAGTGGACGATAAAAGGCTGATGGATGGACTCTTTTCCTATCACTCTTTCCATTTTTGACACAAATTTACGATGTACAGACACACATGGTTCTGTTTTAGTAATATTCTAGCTGCTGCTGCGAATATCATATCATCTGATCTACCAGTCCCATTCAATTCAGTCCAGCCGTTCCGGAGATTAACCGGAACAAATAGAGAGACATTTTTTTTATAAATTTATTATTTTGTTATAGGTAACTCTAATAATTAAGTATGCATGTAGTAAAAAGCTGTTGTTTAGACACAAACAGACAGCTGAAAATAATTATTTTTATAGATTTGTAGATATATAAGTACATGAAGATTAGCTTCTTTGAAGTATACGAGTATGTAAGTAATTTGTCCAGGATCCCACATAATTTTCGGATACATTTGCATCTTTTTTAACGGGCCTCGTGGCGTGGTCGGTAGTGTAACCGACTTCCATGCACGAGGTCGTGGGTTCGATTCCCACTCAAGACAATTATTTGTGTGATGAACACAGATAATTGTACTGCGTCTGGGTGTTTTCTATCTATGATATGTATGTATTTACAAAAAAAAAAGTAGTATATGTATTGTATCCGTAATCTGGTACCCATAGCACAAGCGTTAAGCTTAGTTTGGGACCAGAGGACGTTGTGTGAAAATGTCCATGAATATTTATTTATTTATCTAGAGTAGAGAGATCCTTCGATAGAGGCATTAGAAAATTAATTGGGGTCTTCTAAAGCGTCCCTCTCATTAATATTCATTGCAAATGTTAGACAATATTATATATTAGTGCGAATACTAGACACTATTACTAACTGCAAGGATGGCGAAATAGTTAAGACACAGAAACTCCGATGCCATTGTTGTGAGTTCGTATCCCACACAGGACAATTCTTTGTGAGACACACAAATGATTATTCTTGTCTTGGAATTTGTGTCCGTAAAATGGTATGTTTACAAAATCCCTCGTGATACAGGTTTAATTAAAACGCCTGATAAACACATAACATGTAGAAGTACATATGTTGAGGAAACCTGCCAACCCGCGTTTGGTCAGCGTGGTGGAGTATGGGCTAATTCCCCCTCAATCTGTTTATGTGCCTAATGAGAAATAGTAAATAATGGGTTGTTTTTTTATTGCGTTTGGTGGCAGACTAGCCACGGCTCACCTAATGGTAAATGGCAACCGTCGCTCATGAACTCAGCTATACCGAGAGCTTTGTCAAGCCGCTGCTCACCATTTTATTTCACGGATATGAAACTTTAATTTCATAAACGACTATCTTCTGCTACAGCCAAAACGCAACGATGTTCTTCATGGCCAGTCACATGGGAGACGGTGGTACCAACCCGCTCGAGCCCGATAGCAAGTGAATACTCCCTCTTGGTACCCAGCCCTACCACCAGTAATGCAAAGAAAGAATGGGGTGGTGACACTTGTATTCTTAGTCCGTCAACACACGGATGAAATTGTGAAAAACGTAGGTAGGTCTGGGAAAATCTATGTATCTATCTATATACTATTATAAAGCTGTAACAGAGCTAGTCTGTACATTAATGATATCTGAGAAAAAAATATGTAGGTACTTACTTATCATCACCCCATACCCCTTGCGGGGTAGGCAGAGAAAAAAAATAATGTATAGGCTATTTAGGGGTCTATGAACAGAAAACAAATATTTTTTTTAGATTTTTTGTCATGTTGGCTGTTTATCGGTTTGTCTGTTTGTTTGTTCGGGCTTCACGTGAAAACTACTGAACAGATTTGGATAAATCTTTTTTGAATTGATATCTTTTGACTACACTTAAATTGTTATACATTTATTTCGTTATTATATCTGAAACCTGAGATATAAAATAAAGTATCTTTTAACTACGGTAGCGCCGCGGGCAAGGGGAAGTGTTTAATATAATTATCGCTAAATCATATTTATTTAGGGCACAACGATTATTTTGTATGATTTGGTCTGAATTATGGCCGGCCAATATTACTTATTTAATACCCTTATAATAAAATTACTAAATTGGAACCTTGCGCTAGATTTTTCCATGGTCGGCTTGAAGGACAAAGGACAATTTGTATAATAGGCTTTTAAGATGGCTGCGGTAAATTAATGCCTAATTGTGTTACTCTTGCCCCAATTTATCGGTAAAATTTTGTGATCTACATATTTTTAATGAATGGTTTTTGGAGACAAGTCCCTACTCAACCTTAGAGGAATTGAAGCCATGGTGTACAAAATTAATTGATTGCGAGCTAACTTTACAAGTGTAGATAATATCTCAGGCCTGTAAGTATCCTCACGATGTTTTTTTTTTTACTGAGCAATGTTTCGCTTGTACCTAGAGAAAGATAAACAATGGCTTTCTCACTCCTCTCGAAGACACTGCTTGATCTTTACGAAGTAACCTCGTACTAAGTTATACCTACTATTGCTTATAGATTTCATAAAACTAGTAGTATTGTATGGTTACAAGTAGCTAGTGCTACTACCCACCACTTGGCGTAGTCGGGCCTCGTGGCGTCGGTACTGTAACCGACTTCCGTGCACGAGGTCGTGGGTTCGACTCCCAGACCAGAGGACCAGAGGACGTTGTGTGAAATGATAAATAAATATTAATTAATTTATTTATTATTATTTCTCCATTCAATTTTAACTTTACTACTTTCGTTTCAACAAACTTCTAAAATGAGGAGGTACTAATTCGACTGTATGTTTTTTCATCAGTCACACATTGTTAATTCCATGGGAAGGGACAGGAGGAGTAGGTAGAGACAAAAGGATAATAAGGGAGTTTGGACCTTTACTCACCATACAAAACAATAATACCTACCGTTGTTTTAAGCTGATTTTCTGTAATGCTGGGACAAGCAAATTTTATCACTAGAATTCTATTTTTGTTCTAAAGTAAAAGTAATCTAAGCTACAATTTAGAATACTAGCTATCTACTGGAACATATAAAGAGATAAGGGAGTGGTGACGGACTAAGAATACAAGTGTCACCACCCCATTCTTTCCCACGGGTGTCGTATGAGGCGACTAAGGGAAGCAATTATCATCCATTGAATGACTGGTGGTAGGGCTGGGTACCAAGTGGGAGTACTCACTTGGTATCGGGCCTGAGCGGGTTGGTACCACCATCTTCCGTGTGACCGGCCATGAAGCACATCGTTGCGTTTTGGCTGTAGCAGGAGATAGCCGTTTATATTTCATTTCATCTGTGAAATGAATTGGTGAGCAGCGGCTTGACAATACTCTCGGTATAGTCGAGTGCATGGGTGACGGTTATTATTTACCGTCAGATGGACTGTGGCTCGTCTGCCACTACATGCAATAAAAAAAAATAAAAAAAAAACCGTATATCTATCTATACTAATAAATGGAGAGCCGGTATTCAGACTTTACACTATTTGTGTAGACGTAAGTCATTAAGTAACTGCCTCTGTGGTGCAGCGGTAGTGTAAGCGACTGCTGATCATGAGGTCTCGGGTTCGGAAACCCGGGTCGGGCAAAGTTATTGAGATTTTTCGTAAAAAAAAAAGAAAAATTCGCAGTAGCAGCCCGGAGTTTGGAAATGTGCCCGGTAGACGTCAATAGGCTATTACGTGGGACTTAAACATAGCTGGCGAGTCGTGGGTGTGTAATACACCTCTGCCTACCCCTTTGGGGAATACAGGCGTGATGCAATGTAAGTCATTGATTTTTTTAAATGATATATTAAATATTTCAAAACCTTCGTTAAGACATTTAAAGGACTTTTCTCTGACGTGTTGTGTCATGATGCATACGAACAATATTGAATTCATACATTAAAAGTATGTTGAGGCGTTTACTCCTCAACGACGCATCAGAGACGATTCTAAACTGTTTCAGAGTGGTGGGCGTGAAGCGGCAGGGAAGCTAAAGCGCCAGAACTACAGTTTAGTTTTTCCCGACCTTTTTCTGTTCCCAGGAAACGGGAAAACTAAAATCGGTTTCCCAGGTATTTCCGGGGATATATTGAATAATTGTTTTGCTAAGAATTTAATCAAAAAAAGAACAATTACATGTTTAAATAATTTAGAAAATTACATCTCGTAATTGAAATAAAATTTAAAAAATCTTTTAATTCTCTAAATAACGGTAAAAATGTTTAAATAATATTTTTTGTTTTATTTTTATGAAACTTTGTAATAAATAATAATGCTCTTTGGCATAATTACCTAATAAAACTGGTTTTTCATAATTTTTCATAATTCAACCCCTAATGCAAATAGCGAGTGGTAAGATGAAGCCATGGGTAAAAATCACAAGCAGTTAGCCTGTTTCATTTTTAGGTTTAAATATCACAAATGATTCATTTTCGTCCTCGCGTACGAAGTTGCAAGCAACAGCTAGCTTGTGATATTAGTATAATTCCACAGTTCATTTAGTTTTCACAGGGTTTTTGGTAGTTTTCATCAAGATGAGAGCATTTAAATAAATGCCCAGGAATTCCCGGGAAACCGAATTTCTATCCCATTTCCGGGAACGACGTTTTCCCGGGAATTGCCGTTTCCCGGATCCCGGGAACGAAACCATAGCATAACAGCTAAATGTGCACGTGCTAGTGTTGTGTCCTGAAGCCAGAGCTGCTTGTATGTTTGTCTGATATGAATTATTTGATTGAAATTATTGAAATAATCCTACAATATAACGTAATCTATGACAAACAGTGTACTGAAATCAATTGATGAGAGCAGCTACATTTTTTTTTTGGATGGGTTGCGTGAAAAATATAATATAACAACCTCAAAATGTGAACAACAGTTTAATTGAATACTTTACCCTAATGATACTTATGAAATATAACTACTTTTTCGCATGGTAACACATTATGTATATTTAAATTATTTTTAAATTAAAAAATTAACAGCCTTCAAAAGACAGCAAAAAATAATTGGTATTTACACACGATTTCCGTGCTAAACACCTATTGATGTGTTTGAAGTCAGTGCCTAGTTCAAAAATAGAAAAAAACAATATTTATACTTATATAATGACAAAAACAAGGTATATTATACTTATATCAAAACATTAACAACATTTTTGTCGTAACAAACATACCAAAAAAATACAGTCGAATTGAGAACCTCCTCCTTTTTGGAGTAGGTTAGAAAGAAGGGTCATTGATTGATTGGATAAACCAAATATCTTCGATTCTGAACCTAATGTAATTTTGTAACTGTGAAAGTTATTAAATTTAGATGTTTGCTAGTCAATCACACAAAAAAGCCTAACAGATTTTGATAAAATTTGGGAGACAGGTAGCTTGTAACCTATATTAACACCAAAATACATGACAATCGCATAGTTTGCTGAATATTTATTTATTTAACCTTCATGCACACAATTATATGTACAAAGGCGGACTTAATGCTAAAAGCATTCTTATCGATTAATTACAAAATTATCGATTTAGTGCTGAATTTCCTCGTTAGATTGTGCTAGATTGTATTGCAGCTATTTTTGTCTAATTAAGCACAAACGATATAACAGATGTTTGTTTTTAATCACGCACATAAATTTCTTTTCTGTATCTGAAGCCGCAGAAGTCACGGGCTAAAGCTAGTCTGAATATATTTTACGAATTCAATCACGAAATGGTTTAACCCAAACCGTCTTATTTAAGCTAACAAAAGATCCTGTCTATAAAATAACTTCCATTCAGATAGATATTCGTGCTTCATAAGAATTGGGGTCATTGGTCCCATATAAAATCTATGCGACCATAGCTATAACTTAAACCTACTAAAGAGGTTGCTCCGGCAATAAAGAATGTATCCAGACGAACTCAGAACCATTCAATTAAGAAATAACCCTACTTTCTAACTTGTTTATTTTATTATTTATTTTTTGTACGGTAGTAACACTTAACATTTCATATCCTGAAATGATAAGTAGTAATAGCCTATATAGATGGCAGGAGCAATCTCCTATGTACCACTCAGGAAATTCACAGCTAGCTTACACTAAGCTTGTGGCTATCATCATCTATATCCCTAAATCAAAAAGTCCAAGTTAACCAATTCCTCAGCACTGTTTTAACGTATATATGCTAATGATTTGATTCATGAAAAAAGAAAAACGATTAACCAATTAAAAATATCCTGTAAGAACTATTTTTTTTGAGGTAAAATATATATGTATCTCATCTATCTACCAAACCAATTTCATCTAAATTTGTTATTTAGTTTAGGCGTAATTAATGGACAAACATCGAAACATCTAAACATCCTTATAAACGCATTTATAATATTATAAATAGAGATTAGCAGAGTGGAGGTAATTGTGCACGATACATGATCACCAAAACACATCTTAGCTAACTATTTACACTCATCTACGCGCGTAATATGCAATTCATTTGCCATTCAGAAGCACGTTGCCTCGGCGTGATTGAAAATCACGTGCTGAGATTCGTGTTTATCAAATTACTACATTTGTGGTAGAATTTAATAGTAGTTTAGAAGATAGTATAATTTAAACTTAGATAGGAACCAGACTATACTAACTTATTTTCTGATAAACGTATATGATTGAGCACAGTGTTAGTGTACTTTGTGTACACATCTGTTAGCTTAGGTTAAGGAATTTACCGTTAGTCTAAGTTCCTAACTTTAGATGAAAAAAATTACATTTTTTTAAAGCCTTTGTGCTGATTTTTACGATGTTACATGTAATCCTTACTTACTTCATATCATAAATGTGAAAGTAAGTGTCTCGTTCGTTAGCTCTTGGCGCCGTAACTACGTACTAACCGTTCATCCCGAAATGTATACATAGATATAGTCGAGAACAGAGAGGGACATAGGCTATGGCTTCTCCCGGAAAAATGGAGGGTCCCTGTGAGATGATTATTTTTGTGTAGAGATTGTTTTATGCTAGAGAGAGGGTGGCGTATTTAGATTAGAGGCGATCACATTTTGCCCGCGGCAGAAAATGAATGATGTAGACAGAGATTTTCCTATGGTAGAATTTAATAGTAGTTTAGAAGATAGTATACTTTAAACATAGCAGGCATGTATCACTCAAAGTACCTATAGGTACATTAACACTACGCTATCTCAAATATTTGTTTCTCAGAAAATAATTATGTTCCGGCGCTACTGCCCTTGATCTAGCTTAAATAGGATGCTTCGCCCGGGGAAATACCATCCCTTTAATATAAAATTATTAGCGTGAAGCAAATAGAGATTTGTAAGAAGTTTGGCCTACAGATTAGTTATAATTTGAATTAAGAATGAATGATTATGTAGTGGTAGATAGAGCCTTGCTTATCCCAACCCGGATCAGCCAGCTCGACCGGGGAAGTACCACCCTCTCACAAAAGATCAGCGTATAACAACGGAAGTTACTCTTATTGTATTTTTTCGTATGGGGACTGAGAGCGCCGGAGGCCCAAACCTCCTGCCTATCCTCTCCTTATTGTCCTTCCTATCCACCTCCTACCCCCATCCTTGGAGATGGTGACGCGCGAGTGATGCCTCTGGTGTTGCTAGTGTAGACACTAGCCTATAGATAGGCTACTATAACTGCTTACCATAAGGTGGGCCATATGCTTGTTCGCCACCCATGTTGTATAAAATAAAAAAAAAAATTTAGCCGCGGTATAACACACGGTTTACCGACTGGGACCAATTTATGTTATAAGTATCCCTTATTTTCTATAGGTTTAGGAATCAGATAAAATTTAATCAATGGCCGTCAAGCTAAATTAAGTTTATCTGAGATCCGAATCAGTACAGTTCAAACAAACAAACAAATTAAATAAATTAGTAGCAGTATGTTTAACACAGGTTTATTTGCTTAACCTGTACCTATCTATATATATGAGAGAATATTTGAAAGTGATTTCCACTCACTTCAAAATGTCGTATTAGAATTGTCCGCATGTAATTTATTTATTTTCTTTTTTTTTGTTCAAAACCCTAATTATTTTTCTAAAATAAAAGAACTGAAGTTACTCGTCTTCAGCTGGAACAATCATACAAAGAGACAGATATGATACACATACAAAAACCCAGCATGAATGGGCTGGCTCGATCGGGGAAGTACCACCCTCTCGCTAATTGGTAACATAAATATACTTTTATATGCACATTTAGCAAAAAGCAGTTTTTTAGACATTACAAACACACGCCTCAATTTTATTTATCTTTTTAGATTAAGTATACTCAATATTATTAACCCCCGACGCAAAAAGAGGGTGTAAGTTTGACGTGCCTATGCGTATGTCTATGGCATCGTAGCTCCTGAATGAATGGACCGATTTAGATGCGGTTTTGTTTGATTTCTCAAAATTCATAATTCTCTTCATACGCGCTCGCCAGTTTCGGAGACTCCTGACTCCACCTTCCTTCAATACATGACTGATTTGATCTAGGTACGTGAGTTTCGGTCTCCCCTTGTACCTACATCCTTCCACTTTCACATTGTATATCTTCTTAACCAGTCGTGCGTCCAGCATTCTTACCACGTGTTGGAGGAATCCCTTTTGCATATTTACACCAACATGCAATTTCACACCTTATAGACAATAAATAAATAAAAAATACTTACTTATGTCGCTAAACGAACTAAAGAACTTCAGTAAACAGCACCAATGAATTAAATATCAAAATATGTCAAATTATTGATTGTGTTTTATTGTAACAGTACTTATGGCCAGACTATGTACACAGAGGCCAATTCTAGGACACTCTTCACCATTAATAGACGAAGTAAATACTGTCGAGACAATACAAAATAGAGCACAAGAGTGTACATCTGCTGGCGTATATTAACACTTCAAACAAAACTCTTTGAGAAGCTGATGTTTGTAGATGTATCTGTAAACATCATCATACAATACTAACAAACAGCGATATTTAGGCAAGGGGGGAGGTCATGGGAGTCATGACCCCACCCAAGCTAGATCTAACTCTTTGTATGATAGCCAACACAAACGCGAATGATATACTGTGACTTGTTTTTATTGTATTTAATTTACGGGCCTCGTGGCGTAGTCGGTAGTGTAAGACAGATATTTGTTCTGCGTCTGGGTGTTTTCTATCTATTATATATATGTAACTATTTACAAAAAAAAGTAATATTATATGTATTATATCCGTAATCTGGTACCCATAGCACAAGAGCGTTAAGCTTAGTTTGGGACAAAAAACACACTATTGTAATTGAATTGTTGGTTACCTTAATAGAGATTGACTATAATATCATCCTCTAGACTGATAAGATAACCCTTTTTTTTTTGTTAAGGCGGGAAAACTTGTATACTGTTGCTGGGAAACTTACATATAATCTGACAGACCAAGGATTTATCTATCGATCATAGGATTTAGTTCGATATTGTTAGAGGTGGTGACTCGCAAGACAAACACGAATTTTGGAATTGGGTCCTTATTTGTTTACGAAACACTTCCCAATGAAGTAAAACATCGTGCGGAAACGTATGTCTGGGAGATTATCTCGGCAAACCCTCATTGGATCATTAAGATAAAATGGTTTAATCCAACTAATTCATTGGGATATATATATATATTATAAGAGATATCATTGTAAGTAAAAGCAAGATAAAACGTATAGGTACCAGTATTTAAGCTGCCGCCCCGCCGCCGCTGAGTTCGTGACCGAGGTCTAAAACTTTTCAAGATAATATAATGTTTGTCGGCAATCACGCCTAAGATTCAATTACGCCTAAAATTCGGTATCGTATGAAATTCGGTTCGTAGATAAGGTAAGATTAGCCACTGGGTTTAACAAAATAGGATGAATCATTCCCATAGAATACCTATAACTATTTTTTGGCATATTAGACATAATGATTTATAGCTCGTTCGTTAATATTGCAAGAAATAAAAAAGCTTTTTAATCTTTAGAGGGTACAGGCGTGATGTTATGTTGTGTGATTGCATAAACAACGCAAAGATATAATATATATGCGATATAACAGCAATGGCGGTTGATTTGTTGAAATTTATTGAAGAGTTCCGTTGTCTGTCTCCAAAACTGATCATCAGATCTTTACGAAATTTAAATGGGACCTTATCGGCATAAACCTCATTCAAATAAAAAAAATTGCATATTTGTCCATATGTGATGCTGTTATGTCCAAACATTTACAAAAAAATAAAGACATCCGAATTGAGAACCTCCTCTTTTGTTGAATTTTATTGAAAAAGGAAAAATGGGGATAAAATCATTCTATCTTATTAGTCGGAACAAATTACAAATTAAAAAAAACCATTAAGATCGGATTAGTAGTTTCGGAGATCACCGCGGACAAACAAAGTGGCACGAAATTTTTATTTATAAAGGTAAATTATAACTTGGGATCCATATAATATTTAATAATATTGCTGGACACGCCCAAACAACTTGATGGAATTGAATCTTAAAGTCTAATAATCGAAATACTCGAATAACTACGTATTTGTAGCATTTCCTCGATCAATGTTAGTAAATATACAGTACCTACGTACACTCAGTACGTCCTACGACATCAGAAATAGCAACAGGATCCTGTCAATTCAGCAGCGCCTCACTCGACCGAAATAGAGGCCCGACATCCGTCATTATCCAATGTAGACGCTCTGATGGTAAAATGACGCTTCATATTTTAAAAACATTTAAATTATATTTTTATTATATACAAATGTTTATTGTCCCACGACGCTCGCCCAATGTAGACTAACAAACCCCACGAGCTGTCGAGAAAATCTTTCAGGCATGCAGATTTCCCACGATGTTTTCCTTCACCGAACAGCGTAAACACACACATTAGACAAACGGCAATCCATTGTCTCTGCCTTCACCTCCGAGAAACAGGCGTAAGTTTATAGTATTTCATTGGTTATTTTTTATTGCGTATGTTGGCAGACGATCCACGACTCACCTGAAGGTAAATGGTAACCGTCGCTCACGGACTCAACTATTCTAAGAGATATTGTCAAGCCACTGCTCAACATTTTATTTCACAGAACCAAAACACACTGATGTGCCTTATGGCCGGTCACACGGGAGATGGTGGTAAGTACCGACCCTCTCGGGCCCGATAGCAAGTGAGTACTCCCACTTGGTACCCAGCCCTACTATCAGTAAAAATAAATGTATGTGTGTAGAAATATGCTGTGATAGTATACAATCATAATAACCAAGCCTTTGCCCGCGGCTCCGCCGCAGCCAAAAGTTAGTTTTTTGGTTATATCTCAAGTTCTCGATTTAGCAGCGGAATAAAATGTTTCCATCCATCAGCCTTTTAAAGTCCACTGCTGGACATAGGCCTCCCCAAGAATGGGGGATAGTGCCGTAATCGCCACGCTTGGCAGGCGGGTTAGCGATCGCAGTGGATGTTGTTAATACTCGAAGGAGTGCCCCTGCCCACTCCCTCGGTATTCCCTCAGTCGGCTCTTACGACTCCCATGGGCGGAGAGGGGTGGGGCAATTCTAAAGCCGGCCCCACACGGCAAAAAAATGTTTACCAGTTTTTAAGTCTAATCAAGAGCTACAAAATCCGTTCAGTAGTTTTTGCGTGATGCGCGAACAAACAAACAGATAAACAGACAACGACAAAATTAAAAAAAAATCGTTTTGTGTTTAGACACGCCTATATAGCCTAATAAAGTATTTTTTCTCAAATATATAAATGTACAGACACAGCTCTGTTTTATAATATTATAGACTACGAGTACCTAAAGATTTTAAAGATTTGCCTTTGCCAACTTTTATAAGAAAACTTACTCAGTGGCTCTTAGAAAATTAGTTTTATGACTTAAAGAAATTTCTAGCATATAAGTACCTATGCGATAGACAAAAATAATTAATAACTATAAGACAAAAAAATACCATTCATAAATACTATATAGGTATTTGTGATAAACATGTTGTGTACAGTATACCGAAAGAATCATTAATTTATTAATTTTAGAGATTATTATAGTTATTATTGTATGTATTTAGGACTTAAGTATTATTAAAAAAAAAACAATTAACATTTTATTTTTGCACACCATTTTTGTTATGGTAGAACGTCTCAGAACCTCGTGTAACTGACTAGGTAAGTACCCACTCTGCACTACATCCTTGTAAATAAATAAATAAAAACATTGTCAAAACTTGATTTTGAAAAGCCAGAGGTCTCCTACTCGGACGTGTCACCGAAGTCAACACCTTTTTGGTGGCATTCCTCGGCCTTGTATTGCGAAAATAGAAGCCAATTACCTACCGCGAATAAAATTTCAATAATACTATAATAGCTAATAAGTAACACATTTCCATAAACCTAAGGTCCGAAGTCTATCTGCAGTAATAGTTTTACTATTTTCAAAGAAACATTTAGCGTAGCGTAATCTATTTCAAGATAATGTATTCTTCATCTGTATTACTATTTTAAAGCTGTAACAGAGCTATGTCTTAAACACAAAGTGAAAAATGTGAAATCGAAAATAACAGTCAGGAGCAGGATTTGAACCTGCATCTTCTGGATACCGTCCAGATGCTTTACCAATTCAGCCATCCTGACAATTGCTCCTGACTGCTAATTTCGATAACACATCATACTTAACGTCTTTGGGTGACGACTTTGTGTTTAATGTATAGTGCTAAGCATGTCAAATGCTAAAAATATATATAAATATTTATAGGGTTTGCGTCATTATTAGGTAAAAATCTTAATTGTAAAATTAAGTTTACCTGGTCGGTATAATGTATGAAAATACGTCCGACAGATGGCGCAGGCGTCACCCAAAGACGTTAAGTATGATGTGTTATCGAAATTAGCAGTCAGGAGCAATTGTCAGGATGGCTGAATTGGTAAAGCATCTGGACGGTATCCAGAAGATGCAGGTTCAAATCCTGCTCCTGACTGTTATTTTCGATTTCACATTTTTCACTTTGTGTTTAATGTATAGTGCTAAGCATGTCAAATGCTAAAAATATATATAAATATTTATAGGGTTTGCGTCATTATTAGGTAAAAATCTTAATTGTAAAATTAAGTTTACCTGGTCGGTATAATGTATGAAAATACGTCCGACAGATGGCGCAGGCGTCACCCAAAGACGTTAAGTATGATGTGTTATCGAAATTAGCAGTCAGGAGCAATTGTCAGGATGGCTGAATTGGTAAAGCATCTGGACGGTATCCAGAAGATGCAGGTTCAAATCCTGCTCCTGACTGTTATTTTCGATTTCACATTTTTCACTTTGTGTTTAATGTATAGTGCTAAGCATGTCAAATGCTAAAAATATATATAAATATTTATAGGGTTTGCGTCATTATTAGGTAAAAATCTTAATTGTAAAATTAAGTTTACCTGGTCGGTATAATGTATGAAAATACGTCCGACAGATGGCGCAGGCGTCACCCAAAGACGTTAAGTATGATGTGTTATCGAAATTAGCAGTCAGGAGCAATTGTCAGGATGGCTGAATTGGTAAAGCATCTGGACGGTATCCAGAAGATGCAGGTTCAAATCCTGCTCCTGACTGTTATTTTCGATTTCACATTTTTCACTTTGTGTTTAATGTATAGTGCTAAGCATGTCAAATGCTAAAAATATATATAAATATTTATAGGGTTTGCGTCATTATTAGGTAAAAATCTTAATTGTAAAATTAAGTTTACCTGGTCGGTATAATGTATGAAAATACGTCCGACAGATGGCGCAGGCGTCACCCAAAGACGTTAAGTATAATGTGTTATCGAAATTAGCAGTCAGGAGCAATTGTCAGGATGGCTGAATTGGTAAAGCATCTGGACGGTATCCAGAAGATGCAGGTTCAAATCCTGCTCCTGACTGTTATTTTCGATTTCACATTTTTCACTTTGTGTTTAATGTATAGTGGTAAGCATGTCAAATGCTAAAAATATATATAAATATTTATAGGGTTTGCGTCATTATTAGGTAAAAATCTTAATTGTAAAATTAAGTTTACCTGGTCGGTATAATGTATGAAAATACGTCCGACAGATGGCGCAGGCGTCACCCAAAGACGTTAAGTATGATGTGTTATCGAAATTAGCAGCCAGGAGCAATTGTCAGGATGGCTGAATTGGTAAAGCATCTGGACGGTATCCAGAAGATGCAGGTTCAAATCCTGCTCCTGACTGTTATTTTCGATTTCACATTTTTCACTTTGTGTTTAATGTATAGTGCTAAGCATGTCAAATGCTAAAAATATATATAAATATTTATAGGGTTTGCGTCATTATTAGGTAAAATCTTAATTGTAAAATTAAGTTTACCTGGTCGGTATAATGTATGAAAATACGTCCGACAGATGGCGCAGGCGTCACCCAAAGACGTTAAGTATGATGTGTTATCGAAATTAGCAGTCAGGAGCAATTGTCAGGATGGCTGAATTGGTAAAGCATCTGGACGGTAGCCAGAAGATGCAGGTTCAAATCCTGCTCCTGACTGTTATTTTCGATTTCACATTTTTCACTTTGTGTTTAATGTATAGTGCTAAGCATGTCAAATGCTAAAAATATATATAAATATAGAGCTATGTCTGTATATTTAAGATATTTGGGAAAAAATAACTGAATTAGGCTATATTTTTTTGTCTGTTTGTTTGTTCGCGCATCACGCAAAAAATTGAACGGATTTTGATGCAACTATTTTTGTTTGATAGCCCTTGATTATACTTAACAACTGGTATACATTTTATCCCGCTACTGTATTGAGAACCTATTACCTACCTAAAAACTAGCGCCTAGGCTGTGGCGGAGCCACGGGCAAAGGCTAGTTATTTGTAAATTGCATCTTTTTATTTATTTTTATTGCATATAGTGACAGACGAGCCACGGCCCATCTGATGGTAAATGGTAAACGTCGCAATGGATGATAATTGCTTACCTCCCTTAGTCGCCTCATACGACACCCGTGGGAAAGAATGGGGTGGTGACACTTGTATTCTTAGTCCGTCACCGTGTGCTGCACCAGAACAGTACTGCAATAGGCACTGAAGTAATGTAATACCAGTGGCCCGCCAACACAGGCGGAGAAACGGCACGCGGCGGGTTTATTTAGTGGGTGAGAACCCGACATTACCCTGTTCGTTGCCCCGAACGACGGGGTGTGTGGTTAGGAAAAATTTTTCTCGCCTTAACAAAAAAAAAGGCCGTACTGTAATATATTGTTGTGTAGATTATCTTTACGCATTTCATATGTTTACCATCACCACACATCTACTGGTAGCAGAGAAACACAATATCTGGGACTATACTTTTTTAGTTGTTTTAAAATACACAAAAAATGAATTAATTATTTGCTCTTCACCGGGTGGAATCACAATCTGGACCCAAATGATCCTGGCATATCGGGGGACTTTACAAACATACAATTTCACGGACACAAAGTACATCCAGACTGAGAACAACCATTTGTGGATCACACAAAGTCCTGTGTAGGAATCGAACCCACAACACTCGGGCGGGAGACCTATATCTAAACTACTCCGCCATCTGCGCAGTATCTATGACACTATAATCACTACTGCAAAAGTAGATACCAACTCAATCACAAGGAACACCTAGATTCAAAACAAAATTTGAGGACATACCTACATGCAATACGTTTTATTCAAAACGTGAGCGTAATTTTAACGCTTCCAACGACGTAAAAAGTAAATTCTGTAAGTGGTTTCGTAAGCTGTCCCTCGGGAACGTTCCGTAAGGTTCACCACGTACTAAGCATTAAAAAAAAACAACATACAAGAAAAAGCCTACGTCCTTTTCTTCCGTTCCTTCACTTTTTTCCGTCTCTTTTTAATGTCGCTTTTTCTCATTTGGCGGAAGTCCATTGCTACTGTTATAGAATGGATATTTTAGGAGGAGAGCCCACCACTCACCCATGGATTGTCTATCCCGGTTCTCTTTGGATTATGGCTATTATCACATTCTCTTCTATATGTGAGAGTGCAGATTGGCAATCTTAGGTTATTCTGTCCAGTGGCCCGCCAATAAAGGCGGAGAGACGGCACACGGCGGGTTTCTTTAGTGGGTGCAGGCCCCACACTACCCTGTTCGTTGCCCCGAACGACGGGGTGTGCGGCTATGAACATTTTTTCCCGCCTAAACAAAAAATAAAAACCGGGATTGGCAATCCGTGGGTGAGTGGTGGGCTCTCCTCCTAAAATATCCATTCTATAATAATAAACACTCATTCGCTAAGTCAATATCACAATATTAGTTGTGTGTAACTATCTGTGTCAGTTCCTTTAGAATAATTTATTGTGAGCATACAAAACTACAGTGATACTGCAGTAAAGATCCTATTGATACCACGGCGTCGGATTCTCAGCGTCCAATCTAATTCACTGATTTATTCAGGTCATCCGACCTTCTAGTGGGCCGCCTGTACTACGTCCGTTTATTATCTTATATTATCTACTAGTACTATGGCAGCAAGACGCCGCCACCTTTTCTAGGCAGATAAATAATTTTGATCTATATTTTAGCACTTGACATGCTCAGCTACTCTTAAAGTACAAATTATAATTTTTGAATAAGGAAAAAGAGTATTTTAGTACGAGTGGGAATCGAGCCTGCGTCCCTTCCTATCCGGGGAAGTGCTCTAATCCATTGAGCTACCGTACTATTTGTTAGAATACCCAATCTCCTTACCACATTTGTCTTAACGACCAACTAACTTTCAAATTCTAAAGGCGAACAAATTTTGACCAGATCGGAGACGTTCTTAAAGAAGACCAGGTTGAGTGTACTCGAAACCAACGAGCATACATGAAAGCGCTGATGAAAGTTGATGAAGCGAAAGATGTGTGTCAGGATCGTAGCAAGTGGAGACAAGTAGTCTCTGCCTACCTCTACGGGATAAAGGCGTGACAATATGTATGTAAGTAGGATACTAAGGAGAGGATAGGAAGAATAACGAGGAGAGGATAGGAAGCATCAGGCGCAGGTAAGCGCGCGCACGCCGCCCCGCTCGCCGGCGGCTAATCGAGTCAGCGAAGGAGAATTCCTCCCGGGCATGATGATGATGCATGATCCTCCGAGATGACAGCCTCGCAGAAGGCGGCGACCGCGGTCCAGGCCCTGTCACTGCCATCCATCGCTCGCGCAGCGGCTGGCAGCGACAGGTCCACGCCTATGACTGCAGCGAGTTCCCGGCGCTGCACATCCCAGGCCGGGCACGACTTGAGCGTGTGCTGCGCCGAGTCTTCGCCGCAGACGCAGTGGTGACAGCCTGGGGTCGTCTCCCTCCTAGCGATCATGTGCAGGTATTTGCAGAAGCAACCATGCCCCGACAAAACCTGCACCAACCGGAAGGTGAGGACCCCGTGCTGCCACCCTGCCCATTCTTCCAAGATCGTCTGGAGCGCCCCCACGGTCCAGAGACCGGCCCGGGGCGTCTCCAGCCGAGACTTCCACTTTAGGACTGTGGCGCGGCGGGCATCTTACCGCCACGATGAGATTGCGTAAATTTGTAACCCAACACAGCGGGTCCGCAGGTACCCTGGCTGGGGCCGCGCTCGAGACTGAACTACCCATCAGCCATGCATCTCCGCGCCGCGCGCCAGAGCTTGAGATTCGGGGTAATTTTTTAAAGAGGTTGTCTTCCTCGCGGTCTGGGCGATTAAGCCAAGACCCTCGTTCCTGTATGCCCACGAGACACCCCATCAGGTTTACGATTTGGGACGGAGGGGGGCCGCTGTGGCCCCACAGTCCCCCTTTCCAGAGCCCGGTGAGCCAGTCTGGCCCCACCGACTTCGACGCCTGGTCTATCCGCCGTGCCCTCTGCTGAGTCAGAAGGACACGCGGAGACCCGTCCTGTCCGGAATTTTAGCCACCGGCGACTGCCGACGTTGCCCGGGGTGCACCACTAGGAGGTAAACCGGCACCACACCCCATGTGGTACAGCCTTGCTTAAGCCTATCCTCTCCTTATTATCCTTCCTATTCGACTATAGGCTACGTCTTACGTTAAGCGCTTACTATCAGGTGAGCTGTATACTTGTTTGTCACACACGTAGTATCAAATAATATAAAACGTTTGTATCTTACAATGTTTATTACTCAGTCACTCAAAAACGTTTGAAATGAATTGAATGATATGTGGCACACGGATAGTTCATTACCTGGACTAACACATAGGATTTAGACTCAAAAAATGTTACGTTCTTATGGGATAGCTATTATTGCACAGACATAATTAATTCCGTGGAAAGACAGTGAAAATTTTTAGTAACAACCATCAGAATGGCGGCGACATGGTGGCCAACCACTCGTCACATCTTGTTCCCATGCCCCATGGGAACAAGATGTAACATAAAGCAGCCTTCTGCTGTTAAATAGCACCTGTGCCTCTGGTATATAACTCTGGGAAACAGGCGAGTCTACGTATATATGAGTGTATATAGGTATACCATAGAGCGAAGTATTGAGCTCCAAACAGACACGCGAGCAGCAACATTTGGTGATTGATACGACAAAGGCAAGAAAAAATATGTATACTTATATATGAATCATATATACTAGCCTTTGCCCGCGGCTCCGCCGCAGCCAAAAGCTAGTTTTTGAGTTATATCTCAGGTTCCCGATATAGTAGTGGGATAAAATGTATGCCAGTTTTTAAATCTAATCAAGAGCTATGAAATAAAAAAGTTGCATCAAAATTCATTCAGTAGTTTTTGCGTGATGCGCGAACGAACAAACAGATAATCAGACAAACAGGCAAAAAATCTAAAAACACTGTAGACGTACGTATATATACCTATATTATACGTAGACGTACGTACGTTGTGTCCGTAAATTTTGATATAATTAGTATTGGGTAATATCTGCCTACATCGCACAGGGCCTTCTCCTCGTGCTGAGTACTCGTATACAATGTCTGACAGGTATAGCTCCATGTTACCAAGTTTGCGGTCTGACAGACAATGGATCCCTTTTCATAGACTTAATTGTACCAAAACTACATGATAATAAAGAACGGTTTGTTTATTGTAAGGTTTCGAGCTATACAGAGTGTTCTAGAATTATTCCGGGTGATAATAGTGTGTAGTACAAGAGACATTTTTTTAAAAGAATATTTGTTTAGCACCGTTATGATTTGAGATTACATGACACGAAAAAGCGACGCTAAAAAGAGACAAACATATACATCTACAGAACTTAACCTGCAAGAGAATGAGATGGAATACACATATATAATGTTTCCTATAACGGCTATAACTACTTTATAATGAATTCGTGTAGTCCTGTAGCAGTTTTGTTTTGTAACGGTGTTTGTGTGCCATAAAGGCACACAAACACCTCACGCGACGTGACAAAATGCGCGTGTTGAGTGGAATCGAACTTACCCTAAAAACAGAATTAAATAACAAAACAGAATTAGTATCAGCCTGTATATAACCACCAGTTCACCACATCCGCTACCTTCGTCACTGTGTGTAGCACGCTAGCTATGGAACACAAATACTGACACAATACACTTCCGTCCCTCCAGCTTCGGACGGAGTACGTCACTCATTCAGAACGCAGATTAGATCAACTATAAAGTAAATATATAACTTAATGGTTTAGATGTTGGTCAGCGATTTGTACACATAACTATTAGAGAATACTTTTTTTTTACCAGTGGTGGAGCCTTACTTATTCCAGCACAAATGGACCGGCTCGATCGGGGAAGTACCACCCTCTCACAAAAGATCAGCGTGTAACAACGGTAGTTACGACTACCGTTGTGCTTCGTATGGTGAGTGAGAGTGCCGGATGCCCAAATCTCCCCCCCCCCCTGTTTTTTTTTGTTTAGGTGGGTAAAAATGTTCCTAACCGCACACCCCGTCGTTCGGGGCAACGAACAGGGTAGTGTGGGGCCAGCACCCACTAAAGAAACCCGCTGTGTGCCGTCTCTCCGCCTTTATTGGTGGGCCACTGGAACTATGTTACTTTCCTTCGATGGTCAGGCCCAAACCCCCCTCCCTATCCTCTCCTTATTATCCTTCCTATTATCTCCTTAGTATCCACCCCATCTCCATCCTATCCCTTTCCTTGGAGGTGGCGACGGGCGAGTGATGCCTCTGGTGTTGCTAGCGTCTATAGACTACGGTAACAGCTTACCATCAGGTGGGCCACTACTCTGGGAAACATATTCTGATAGATAGATAGTAAATAGTAAAACTAGTTATTGTACTTTTTTTTAAATATGCAAGTTCATTTATGAAATAAAACTACGTTTACGGAATCTATCGCGTTTACTTAATTTTTATACTATCCCGACGTTTCGAATACTTTACAGCATTCATGATCACGGGTGTACTAAGATGGTAGGCGTCCAAAGCTGATTGTTGTTTCAACGGTTTCATCAATCCACAGTAATATGATTTTTCAAATGTTTGGTTTATTTTTTTCAACCCACATAATATTCGTTTAGAAACACAATTAGAAATATCTACTTTAAGTTTTATGCTTACAATGTATGAGATTTTAAGGTAGTATAATAAAATAAAATATAATATTCCTCTTTAAGTTGTAATTTTTTTGTTTATATTTAGTGCTTAAAAATTCTACCACAAACTACCAATTAAAAATTTTAAGTAATTAAAAAACTACTAGTAAGAAGACAATATTGATCATTAGTTTATATTATTAAATATATTGATTTTAATAGAAGCTAAGACTAAAAACAAAAGCTAAGCTATTATTAGCTTACGTGCGGCGGCGTGGAACACCGAGTGAAGCCACCCACAGTTGAGCGCCTGCCTGCAGTCCTGCCCTATGTTAAGGGAGTAACTGACAAGATTGGCTACATTCTCAAGAAAGCTTCAATTAAAACCTACTATAAGCCACTCAAAAGAATTAGTCAATTCTTACCCTCTTAGTCACGTGCTGACACGTCATTTGAGCAGATCACGCTATGCTTATATTATGCTATGCTTGCCGATAGATGGCGTTGGTCGTAAGACAAATGTGATTAGGAAATTTGGATGATCGGATGGTCATTAGGATAGCTCAGTAGCTTAGAGCACTTCCCCGGATTGGAAAAGACGCGGGTTCGATTCCCGCTCCTACTAAAAATCTCTTTTTCCTTATTCACAAATAATTTATACTTTAAAACGTTTAAACATCTTAGGTAAAAAAAAAATTATGAATAAATACATGAGTGACCCACAGATCAAATTTTGATCTGAGGAGTGACCAATAATTTTAAAATAATGTCGGTTTCAAGTAGATTTGATAATGGTACAATTCATAATTATATCTGCCTAAAATAGTGAATTATTGCTATTAATGTAGAAAAGGAGAAAAATTACAGAAGCAAAAAAAATTAATATGGGAATTGTTTTTGATGTGAAACATCTAATGCGGAGGGAGGGTAAACTCGGCTGTTAGCGTGGTAACGGTTTTATTTTACTTGCCCCGTTCAAGTCTTGCAAGTTAAATTTGACACACTTCCCGGTTTTCGATTGAGCTGAAATTTTACACGCATGTGTATATCGTGTGACAATGTAATATTATAATGATGATGGAGCAGGAAGGTGGACATAGGAACTCTATAATGAAACGGCGCAACCCCATCGAGTTTGGGCTCGTATGATTTGTCTTGCCGAGTACTTTGTGTCTAGATGGTATCCAGGGGCTGATGATGAAGCTGGAAGGTGGCCACAGTAACTTTATAATGAAACGACGCAACCCCGTCGAGTTTGGACACGTTTGATTCGTCTTGATGAGTACTTTGTCTTTAGATGGTATCTAGGGTCTGATGATGGAGCTGAAAGGTGACCATGCGAAACTCTGTAATTAAATGGCGCACGCAACTCCATCGAGTTAGGGCTCGTTTGAAATGTCTTGACTAGAACTTCAGTCCTAGATGATATCCAGGGTCTGATGGTGAAGCTGGAAGGTGACCACAGTAATTCTGTAACGAAGCGACGCAACCCCATCGAATTTGGAATCATTTAGTTTGTCTTGACGAGTACTTTGTCTTTAGATGGTATCCAGGGTCTGATGATGGAGCTAGAAGGTGACCATAGGAACTCTGTAATGAAACGACACAACCTTATCGAGCTTATACTCGTTTGATTCGTCTTGAAAAAGTACTCCACTTTGTCAAGTTATGATCATTTTATTTCTACAAAATAATTTCGATAATTTCACTTCTGCTAGACGTCCCACGACGTCGTTTTTTTTTTAATTCAGTTGTACCTGACACATAAGATAAAAAAATACATCAGGCATTGATGATTAATAAAAATAAATGCCGGGAGGTGGTGTCGGTGGAAATAGCGGTGGAAGAAGCGCTCGTGTTGAGAAGCTAAATAAATACTAGTATTTACTCTTCAACCATGTATTCGACATTCGTTTTTATTATGCCCAATGAATTATTTATCTGCGGTTTGGGAATACTACCTTTAAATGTGAAATTTTCTATAAGTATATGGATAATTGTTAACGATAACACGAAGTTTGTTATACGAATTTAGATGACATTTAGCACACAGATAGTTTATTACTTGGATTAACACAAAGAATACTTTTATCCCCAAAAATGTTAGGTTCCTGTGTAAGAGCTATTTTTGCATAGAGATAATGAATGTTTCATAGAATGACGTATTATTATATTGGCAAATTATATTGATCACAGGCGGCCTGTAGCTAAATATATATTTATATATAAATCATTTGCTGTTCCTTAGTCTCGCTAAAACTCAAAACTGGCTTGACCGATTTGAATAATTATTTTGTTTTGTCCGCTCTAATACAGGGTTGGCATAAAAGTAAAGAAAAAAAAGGAGAACTCCATAAAAATAAAAAAAAATGAAAAATTCAGTTTTGGTAACTTTGTATGGGTATTTGGCTAACTGACGATAAAATGACAGCTAGTGGCATTCTTCCATTCCATTCATTTTCCAACAGGTAATCTAGAATGTTTATATATATTTTTTGTATGTCTTGTTATATCTTGTGCGGATTTCTTTCTTCACCATGAAAACTATGTTTGTCAGCTATTATAAACTCGAGTTTATAATAGGGTTTTAACGACTCCCATTCGATCTATCTATCAGCCTTCTATCGTCCATTGCTGAACATAAGCCTCCCCAAAAGAGCACCACAACGAAATATCTTATGCTAGCTTGCATCTAATCGAACCGCCCAAACCTCTATTTTTTTCTTTAAATGGTTGTACTCACAGATTGTAACACTAAAGATCGCCATAGACTTATATATATAATGGAACTTTACTGATGTGTCAAGGCAGGCTTGTCGTTCCAAGTACTTGTTAACTGTCTTGGTCAGGGCTGACCACCCTGCCATTAAAATTAACAAATAAACATTATTAATCGTTAAGGAAGTTTTGTTGGTCAATTGTTTTATATTCTTACCTACCTTGGTCATCGAAGCTGCTAACGTTATAAACAGCAACGTTTGTAGAGATGTTTGTTATTTGGGCGTTGGTCCGTCAATCATGCCTTAATTATGGATACTGGGTTTGAATAATTAATACCTATACGAGAATTATGGATTTAAAGAAAAAAACATCAATCTATCTGTTCTATTATAAAGCTGTAACGGAGCTGCGTCTGTATATTGAAGATATTTGAGAAATAAATTTTTGTATCCTGCTATGTGGGTGTCGCCTGAGCCGAAATCTTTTTTAATATTCGTCTATTTGTCTGGTTAACTTTTTGTTTATTTGCACATAACGCATATACTACTGAACGGATTTTGATGCATCTTATTTTGTTTTATAGCTCTTGATTAGGCTTAAAAACTGGTATACGTTTTATACCGCTACTGTAACGGAAACCTGAGTTATAACCAAAAAAACTTTATCTGCAGCGGAGCCGCGGGCTATATATAGCTAGTGTAATAAATATTGTGTACACTCAGGGGCTCTTCGCTGCTCATCTATGGATAATGATGATGCAAAGTATATACCCTATAGGCATAGAGACAACACCCTGTCTATTATATATAAAAATAATCCTGTATATTACCAACATGAATACCAATTGTTATTGGTGCTTGCGTAATGTATTAACTTAAAGTCAGTGACACAACGAGCAAAACCCAGTTTTTTTTTCTTTTAAAATTAATACCGGTCATTGGCCTGACAAACAGCGACCGTGATTTTGAACTTTATCCCCTCTACAGACCAACATTATAGCCATTATACAATGGTACTACTTCTACATGAGTAGTGGGTAAACTTTGCTTCTCGTCTTGCTAACGTCTATATTATTTGCAAAATTTCATGATAATTGGTTTATTATTCTCTCAATTATGAGTCATTAGTGATAAAACATATATTGACTTACATTTGATCAAAATGGAGAAGATGGTGAAACCTGTCCTTCAGCAACAGTGTAGCCAGATCACCGATGCCTTCCTCTTTCTCTTGCTGCAGAACACAATGGTCTCCTACTAATATTCAATGTGAAAAATTTTTTGAATGTTTGTGTTCAAGTCACTCAAAAACAGTTAAACGGATGGCAGCCGATCCATGTGATGGTAATTAGTAACTGTCGCTCATGGACTCAACTATACCGAGAGTATTGTTGACAATACCCCTGGTCACCATTTCATTTCACAGATATGAAATGAAAGATTTAACGGCTATATCCTGCTACAACCAAAACACACCGATGTGTTATTAGGCCACACGGGAGATGGTAGTACCAACCCGCTCGGGCCCGATAATAAGTGAGTACTCCAACTTGATGCTCAGCCCTTCTACCAGTAATGCAATGCATCAACTATTGCATTGCTTACTTCCCTTAGTCGCCTCGTACGACACCCGTGGGAAAGAATTGGTTGATGACACTTGTATTCTTAGTCCGTCAACACACGGACAAAAGAACACGGAATTTATCTTTATCTAGATGGAGTTGCCTTACATTGCAATTTTTCTTTCTCTATTGCAGCACAAATATTATAACAGGGGGTCACCCAAACACCTAAAAAATATTTCTTTCTAGATGTAATTCTTAAGTGACCTAATATAATATAGCACCCAAAATCTGAATCTAGTTCTAGTACTTACTATTCTGGTCATTATTAAACAAAAGTAGTATTGAATGAATCGCTTAGTGTAGCCAGGCTTTCAATAAATAGAGCAACCATGACATGGAGACCCATTTCTACAGTATTGATTTAACAACTATACAAGTACGTCTCGATATTAATATTACATAGCTACCCAGCTCTAACTACATAGGCAGTGCTGGCCTGAGGCAAGCTTGTGTACGAAACTAGATCCAATTTCGATGTCAGTTCGCCTCAAATATTAACGAACTTTTAGCTGTGGAGGTCTGCTGAATCTAGTATTCACAGAACTCAGTGTTTCAGGGTTCCAATGTGAAGGGGTGCGGTGCCAGAAACCTCCCCGTGGTGCACCCTGGGCGCGAGTGATAGCCCCTGGAATCTACTTGCGGGAGCTGTCGCTCGCGGCGAATATCTGGCAAGACGGCGGGCCCACTTTATGGTGCAAGCCACTGCTTTGCTCCGTGCTCTCTAGCCTTAGAGTGCTCTGGACGTAAAGATCGACGGGTCCAGTTATTCGTTAATTCGAGAACTGGACAGGCTATTATGCCAACCGCGCCAAATCGTTAACCTGACCAATAATGGGTGTCGGCAGTAATGTCTCGCGGCTCATTTCAGGAACGAACGTCTTGGCTTAACTGCCCGGACTGCGAGGAAGAAAACCTCTATAAAAATTACCCCGAATCCTAAGTTCTGGCGTGCGGCGAGGGGATGCATGGCTGGTGGGTAGTTCAGTCTCGAGCACGCTCCCAGCTGGGGTACCGGCGGACCCCCCAGTTGGGTCACAAATTTCCGCTTACCCGGGTATTGGGATCTCTGCCCAGGTGGACCGTATATTTCTCCCATTCTCGTGGCAACAGTTATGGAATCTGATTCTTTTAATAATTCAAGTGTGTGTTCGTCTGGGGAGGGGGGGAATAGTGACATCAGACCTGTCTGTTCTCACTGCCACAGCCTGCCATGCTACTCGAAAACTGGCCAAAAGAACGTTGCGACCGTGGACGACGCTGTGGAAGCGGTAGCAAACGTAGTAGGGAGAATGAAGGAATCGACGCGGAAAGCGTCTACTAGGGCCTCTGCCCGGAAAACGGCATCGACCAATCGCAAGCGTGCCCGTTCTATGGGTGAGGCTGCGTCCGAGTCAGAGGGCAGTGGCGTTGAAATGCCGCCCCCGAAAGTGTCCACGGCCCGGAGGGGCCTAGCAAGGCGTCCGGCTCAACGGGCCCAACCAGAGCGGAGTCCGCAACAAAAAAGTTACTGGAGGAGTGCAACACAGATGAACTTAGTGCCTAGATGAAATTAAAGGGGTCTCCAGAGTGTCGAAGGGCCTCAAAGGTACATGCCAAAAAAAAAAAGAGTTCGCCGTAGGCCCAAACCTTTGCCTTGATACCTTTCCTTGGAGTTGATGACGTGCTAGTGATGCCTCTAGTGTTGCTAGGCTACGGCGACTTAGTATAAAAAAAAACACTTAATGTCAAAAAATCTCGAAAAGTAGGTATATTTATGCAAAAACAGCTATTCCCAAATGTTCTTAAGTAAAAGCCTCTGGAATGAATGTCTTCGTCTAGGCTCCAGAATTACGGCAACAAACTCAATTTCACATTTACAATATCAGTAAGAATAAATAAAAAAATATCACATTAGTCACACTCACTGACGTATTATAAGATATTAATATTATATTTCAATAAATCCACCAGATGGCCCGTTACAATCTGCAGTTCATGCTTGGCTCAAAGCCAAGTAACTTTAGATTGATGTTGGCAAAACGATGAGAAAGTTCAGAATTATCATAGTTCTTCGGTTAACAGCTGTGTCAGCTGGCAACATCATTAATAATTATATTACGATTGCAATGATATCCTAGTGGTAAAAGCAAGGGCGACACAAAAATATGGTATCGAGTTCAATCCCCAGTCCGACTTCCTCGTACGACACTTACTTGTACTTCTGACTTTTGGAATTTGTTTTTTTTTTATATAACTGCACGGTGAATGAAAACATCGTGAGAAAACTTGCAGGTTTTCTCGAAGGCTAGTGACGTCTTCCGGCGGACTACCGAAGGAATGTAACATAGTTCCAGTGGCCCGCCAATAAATGCGAAGAGACGGCACACGGTGGGTTTCTTTAGTGGGTGCAGGCCCTACACTACCCTGTTCGTTGCCCCGAACGACCCCGTCGTTAGTCGTGTGCGGTTAGGATTTTTTTTTTCCCACCTTTACAAAATAAAAGGTTAGTGACGTCTGGAAACCCGTATTGGGCTAGCGTGGTGGACTATGGGCCAAAAATCCCTTTTCTAACCGTGCCCAATAGTCCCACTATTTGGAAAAAAATATAAATGTGAAAGTGAGTTTATTTGTTTGTTACTTCTTGAAGTTTTGGGGTTCAATTCCCGGCTCGAGCAAAAATATTTAATAACTATGTTTCTGAAATATGAAAGTGTATTATCTTGGTGCATATGTAAAGTGTACCACACACATTTCTGCTGATCCCTTCAGTAATATATGCGTGATATTTAACAAGTTGGCCAAGTGACTTTTCTAATATCGTGTAACTTTGTGTCTCGCTCTGTTTGCTGCGAAATCACTCTATTGGCTTTCTACTGGCCACTTGTGATGCATGAAAACGTTTGTAATGATACCTGTGGATAATAATATGCACCTTAGGCACCTAATCGTGTCATCACCTCATGTTAATGGGTGTTGTAAGAGGCGGCTTTCACTACCCACTACCAACCACCACAAACTTACATTACCATAGAGTCATAGAAGATGAGAAGAGCATGAGTTGCCTCTCGGAGTGATTGGTATGTAGGCCATAGTCCAACGTTCTGACATAGTGCGGGCTTGGCAGACTTCGTAGATAGGCATATCTCACGATGTTTTCTTTTACTAAACACTTGACTTGTACATTTTGATGAGATTTTTGTGTGTGTTCGAGTAGGTTCCTGATTTAGATTCAAACCGGGAGGGGCAGGTTGCGCTGCGATTGTGGATGATACGTAACATCAGAACATTGGCTATCCAGCTGTCTGGCCACCGAATCCCAGACAAGATGTGAGGAATTTTTAAAATGCTTTTATTAGCTTCGCCTCTATATAACGTGTATTGTACGTGATTTTGACCCACTTCGAAATATCGGATTAAATTTAAACTTTTCACATTATCAAGGACAGTACAATAATTTAAGAAGTTTATCCGTCTTTAGGATACTATAGTCTACAAGGAACCCTTATAGTTTTGCTATGTCCGTCTGTCCGCTTTTCCTTAGCTTTAGATACGTAATTTCAGAAATCCGTAATTTAGCATGTATATAAATATTATAGTCACGTCGACAAAATTATAAGATAATCACGTAAATTGTGGATGTTTTTCTCATCTACCTCACAGTGTTGAGTCGTTGGACGGGTCTTCAAAAAAAATTGTGAATTTGTGATAACTATTTCTCTGATAAGGGATCTAATTATAAAATATTAAGCTTTGAAATTATTTTTTAAAGCTTAATATTTCATAATTTTATTTCATACTTTATTTTTTAACTGCCTCAGTGGTGCAGCAGTAAAGTGAGCGACTGCTGACCATGAGGTCTCGGGTTCGATTCCCGGATCGGGCAATGTTATTGGGCTTTTTCGTAAAAAGAAAAATTCTCAGTAGCAACCCGGAGTTTAGAAATGTGCCCGGTAGACGGCAATAGGCTCGCCCCCTATTACGTGGTACTTAAACATAGCTGGAGAATCGTGGGAAATACAGGCGTTATGCTGTTTTTTGTTTTTTTTTAAAACACTATCTTTTGTTACAGTCAAGTGAGCCAGCTAAATTGTTGTATTTGAATATGTTAAAAAAATCATTTCTGTAATACCTGCCTATATAGAAATAAAAATTAAGTTAAAAGGAAAATTATCACAGCGAAGTAAGCTGTATGTCTTTTAAATTAAATTACTTTTAATTCTGTTTTGAGACAAAAAGAAGAAAATAAATTTAAGTTTAAAAAATAAAACAGGCTTTTAATAATACATATTATAATAAATAATGATTGTAAAAAAAAAATTTGAACCATAATATTTATTGCTTACTTATCTGATGTTAATAACACGACTACGTCTTAATTTATTTCTTCCAAACTGGAGTCTCCCACGAAGTTATTCATCGCAAAAAAACAAATAGCAAGAAAAAATATGTTTATTTTAACACTAGCCTTTGCCCGCGGCGTCGCCGCAGCCCTAAACAACTTTTGGGTTATATCTCAGGATCCCGATATAGTAGCGGGATAAAATGTATACCAGTTGTTAAGTCTAATCAAGAGCTCTCAAATAAAAAACTTGCACCAAAATCCGTTCAGTAATTTTTGCGTGTTAAAATTATAATAATTCAAAAAAACTAGAAATATTGGATTCAAAAGCGCCTAATAGGCTTCTTTTTTGTTGTGTCATTCTTGCCAGTGCTCGTGGTCGAGTCTCTGTTCGATTTTAGATGATCCACGAGTGAGAGAGAGGGACTGTCTATCTGACCTCCACGCCCCGACTAAGGGGACAGCTGGTGAACTTAAAACAAGACCGAAGTAAGATTTTTTATTCAGGTCTCTGACAACCTGTAACGACTGCCAGGATGTTATTTGACAGAGACCCCCCCCCCCTGCTTAACGTGCCTTCCGAAGCACGGAGAAGTTTAAGTGTCCACAAATAGGTGTCAGCCATCTGATGCCAGCCGAACGAAAGATGCTTAACTATAATGTCCTCATATTGTTTATGATAAATAGAATTTTGTCCGTGTGGTGACGGCACAGCACATCGTTGTGTTTTGGCTGTAGCAGGAGATAGCCGTTTGTATTTCATTTCATATCTGTGAAATGAATTGTTGAGCAGCGGCTTGACAATACTCTCGGTATAGTCGAGTCCATGGGCGACGGTTACCATTTACCATCAGATGGACCGTGGCTCGTCTGCCACTACAGGCAATAAAATAAAAAAAAAGATACAATTCAAATGAAGTTAATATCATTAAAATAAATCAAATCATACAAAGTTTTATGGCTGGGGTTAAATTCAAGATTCAAAACAATTCAAACTTGTCATTTATTTATTCACCCTCAGTAGCTGTAATTCAAATATTCATGTTTCCAATTTCTAAAGCTAAAGATTGATTTTCATACAGATAAGCCATCCTTCAATTTCTCCTCTTTTAGTTGGCATTTCCAAAAATCTCTTTGTTAGACCGCTAACGTACCGACGTTAAAACATAAACTGAATTTCCAAATTACAGCTTTCTAGATTTAGGTATCAGTTCTGGTTGTGCGTTGTTCGTCAGTTAGGACAAAGGATTTTATATCTTATATATGTATAGATTGATATAGTAGATAGCGTCTACATTGTGCACCGTTCAACATAGATCATTTCGAGTTAACCGTCTAAAGAATATATCATTAAGTGATCACGTTGCTGTGGCCACGTGAGTCTCGACATGTAGATATGTATGTACAGAAACATATATATAATTATATAACATACGCCATATTCTCGTTTTTTACCATAGACTTCCTGTAATCGAGTTAAAATAGCATAGCAACTAGTTTAATAAATTAAAAATAGACGAAGATTATCGCGTAGCGATTCGAATCCGATGTATATTGAATTCCGTTCTATGTTCTTGATCGCTGCGCTTTTCTGATTTTATTTGTAGTAATCAATTTCTACATTCCATGCGATGTATCAATGATAATATTATCGTGGTCATGGCAGGAAATGTACAAAGGAATGGCAAAAATATTTCGATGAGAGATCACGTGAAAGGATCATTAGGTTTTAGCCTGAAATATCTTTAAGCCCATGGAAACAACATCAGGATTAACAGAAATTTTGTTAAGATAGTTCTTAGGTTGATTGACAGAGTTGTTGTGTGCGAGATAATAGTTAAGTAAGTTTCATGTTAAATAATAAAATATGTTGTATTTTATGTACTAGTTTAATGTGTCAGCCTTTATGGAACAATGACATGTGGTCGCTATGCGACAGTCTTATAAAAAAATATATAAGACATCTCGAAAGCTACAAATGGAATGAAGAGACCTACTATACACATTCCTCCTATAAAGGAAGAAAATGGTAAATGGGCAATCAATAATAATCAAAAAGCAAAACGATTTGCCCAACATTTTGAAAATATATTTGTTCCAAACGAAAGTTGTGCAGAATATAATTTTGAATCTATACAACAAAATGAGGGAAACATAAGATATGTCACTGCTAAAGAAGTATACAATGGAATAAAACACTACATTAATCCCCAAAAATCTCCTGGTTGGGACCTTATTACGGGAGAAATACTACATAAACTGCCTAGGAAGGCATTAGTAATGCTAATATTTAGATATTTTTTATATATATATTTAGCATTTGACATGCTTAGCACTATACATTAAACACAAAGTGAAAAATGTGAAATCGAAAATAACAGTCAGGAGCAGGATTTGAACCTGCATCTTCTGGATACCGTCCAGATGCTTTACCAATTCAGCCATCCTGACAATTGCTCCCGACTGCTAATTTCGATAACACATCATACTTAACGTCTTTGGGTGACGCCTGAACCATCTGTCGGACGTATTTTCATTTTCACTTTGTGTTTAATGTATAGTAATGCTAACTTACTTAATAAATGCTTCATTCAGACTAAGACATGTACTAAGTCAATGAAAAATTGCTGAAGTTATTATGATTGCAAAACCAGGCAAACCACATCATGAGACGTCTTCATACAGGCCCATCTCTCTACTGCCTGTTATGTCAAAATCATTTGAAAAATAGTTGCTAAAAAGGTTAAAACCGATAATTGAAGAACAAAATATAATTACAGATCATCAATTTGGTTTCCGAGAAAAACACTCCACTATTGATCAAATCCATAAAATAAAAAATGTTATTGAAAAAAGCTTAGAAGTTAAGAAAGTCTGCACAACCGTATTTTTAGATGTAGCTCAAGCATTTGATAAGGTCTGGCACGAATGATTAATTCATAAGTTAAAATTAAGGCTACCTAAGCAATATACCGACCTACTTGAGTCGTACATAACTAATCGAGCATTCAGAGTAAGGCAAGATGATGCCTACTCTGAATTAAAAGAAATTAAAGCTGGTGTGCCACAAGGAAGTGTTTTAGGGCTAGTCCTGTACCTATTATACACTTTGTGATATTCCTCAACCACAAGAGAACACCATTGCTACTTTTACAGATGATACTGCTATAATGGCGACTGGAGATAATCACGAAGAAGCAATAACAAAGGTCCAAGCTTCAATAAATGACATTTACGAGTGGACAAAAACATGGCGAATTAAATTGAATGAATCAAAATCCATTCATATTGACTTTACTAACAAAAACCTTATTCATAGGCCTATTTTTATAAATGGAAAGCCAATACCATATACAAATACAGCTAAATATCTTGGTATGACATTAGACACAAAGCTACGCTGGAAAACTCACGTAAAAAAGAAAAACGAGAAGAGCTTGAAATTCGCTATAAAAACTATACTGGCTACTAGGAAGGCATTCTACTTTATCCGTACACAATAAGGTATTGCTATACAAACAAATCCTGATGCCAGTGTGGACATATGGAATTCAGCTTTGGGGCTGTACCAAAAAAAGTAACGTGCTTATTATACAGCGATTCCAGAACAAAGTACTAAGGAATATCGTGAACGCTCCTTGGTATGCAAGAAACGAGGACCTCCACAAGGACCTACAAGTGGAGTTAGTGACAAAAGTTATACAAAAATATGCAGAAGCGCATGAGAAGAGGCTTCATCAGCACGTGAACGTAGAAGCAATTCAGCTTCTCGATAACACCGACTTAAAAATAAGGCTCAAAAGAACTAAACCTTTTGAGTTAGTGTAGTGCTAATAGTGGCTAAGTGATAAGTGTTAGTTAAATAGTAGAACACATGAACAAAGTGTAAATAATAGAACACATTATACAAAAGTGTCTTCCCCTTAAAAAACTAAGAATTGCCAATGGGATTTTTTTTAGATATACAATAGTTTAGTATACAGTTTATGTTAAATTTAAATTACTTATTAGTATATAAAGACTAGATTGTAATATGTTAAAGTACCTAAATATAGGTAGTTTACAAAAAAAAAAAATTCAGAGTGTAATCGCGATGAAGCTGTTAATTAGCCAATAGAAGTTTTAAACACTATAAATGTTCCTGAACTACCCCCTCACAAACTAGTACTTAAGATTGGTGTACCCATCATACTACTCCGTAATTTAAACCCACCGCAACTTTGTAATGGTACTAGATTGCGATTAGTATAATTGCAAAGAAACGTTCTAAAAGGACTTTTAATATACGGATGTGGAAAAGGTGAGACGGTTTTTATACCAGGAATTCCCATAATACCGTCGAATTTTCTCTTAAAATTCAAAAGCATTTAATTTCAAGGGTTGCTTTAGGTATTTATCTTTATGAAATTCTTCGCGGACGAAGTCGCGGGTAACAGCTAGTAGGTACCTACATATAATAGATAGAAAACACCCAGACGCAGTACAAATATCTGTGTTCATCTCACAAATAGTTGTCCTGAGTGGGAATCGAACCCACGACCTCGTGCACGGAAGTCGGTTACACTACCGACTACGCCACGACGCCCGTCAAGTTACATCTTTTGTCAACAGATGGCGTTAAAAACAAATAAACGTCGCCACGCTAAGAGCCAGTTTTACCCTCCCTCCGCATTAGATGTTTTCACATCAAAAATAAAAATATCTAATATATTATCCAAATAGTTAACAAAACATAAGTACCTATGTGACGTCACGCTATAGTCACATAAAACTCGTTAACTACTACAAAACCATAAATTAAACCAGAGCTTTGTCTGTGGTTCAATGTATGCCTTTACGAGTCAGTTATAATGTTGTGTTTTTATGAGCATTTATGTACATTATCTGTCTATTATGATAAAAAGTAATATGTAAACAATTCATAACTATGTAGAACCTGGGTGGTCTGTCACAAAAGTTTCACACAAACACTAAGTTTCAAATGAGAATGAATGTATTATCGAAATTCATAATCCCGAGAAATTTACACGATTTCTGAATTGGCAAAGCATCTGGACGGTATCCAGGAGATGCAGGTTCAAATCCTGCTCGTGACTGTTATTTTCGATTTCACATTTTCACACTTTGCGTTGATTTGTGACATTACTTCAGTGGTGCTTGTTTGCCATCTTAGTAGTATATTTATAAAATGTTTTTTATACCACAAAGGTGATAGTTTGAGGTCTTGAGTATTCCCATAACATAACTAAGATAGCTTGTATTGGAAAACCGTGAGTGTGCAGTGGCTACTCCTTTTAAATGGTACTTATTCAAATAATGGACTACCATCAAATGTGGCCACTTTCAAACAATTATCACATTTTTTTCAGCAAAGGAGTCAATGAACTTTCCATAAATGGCGAAAGTGCATAGATAACTATGGTAGTTACCTACATACTTTGATTAATTAAAATAATTTCATTTAAAAATATCGTTTTGCTTTTCCATTCATAACTCCAATTTTATATGTATGGACCCATTATTAACCTAAGCCTTGTCATATCGTTTTGTGAGAACCATCCATCCATCCATCAGCCTTTCAACGTCCACTGCTGGACATAGGCCTCCCCAAGAGAACGCCACAACGAGCGGTCCCGTCATGGGGGATAATGCCGTGTTCGCCACGCTTGGCAGGCGGGTTGGCGATCGCAGTGGATATTGTTAATACTCGAGGGAGTGCCGCTGCCCACTCCCTCCATATTCCCTCAGTCGGCTCTTACGACTCCCTTGGGTAGAGGGGTGGGACCATTCTAAAGCCAGCCCCACATGGCCGAGCTTTTTCACTTTTCCAATTTGTTTCAAATGAATTAAAATTGTTTTATCAAAATAATTCTTAAATTGTCAACTAGTTTCCGGCCGTCCACGGGGTTTGTTCTGTAAGTAAAAATTTACAGAACGAGTACATGTGTGGTCCCAACGTTTTCGTTCTCGAAATTTTGTGTTTTCTTTTACGGTAGCTTCCCCATACACATCATTAATCCTTCGAGCTGTTTCTGCGGCGCTGGCACACGCCACGGTGAAACTCGTATTCGTAAATAACCCGATATTTTAAGTTTTCCATATTGTGAACACAAAAGTATTTAACTTTGAATCCATTAAATTATGGGAGAATTATATCATAGATATAGATTCAATACATTCTTATGCTATTTAGATATTTTTAGCATTTGACATGCTTAGCCATATAAAAATGCTCGAAAATGCTTGTGACTGTTATTTTCGATTTCACATTTTCACACTTTGTGTTGACATTCTTATGCTACAAAAAGTTTAGTAGGTATCTATATAGTACACTATCTCTTTCTATTAGTCTCTCATACTCTTACATTTACTCTGAAAAAAAAAAAGAATAATTCCTGTTCAACTGTTTCGATATTTATACTTTATTTGAAATAGATTCTTGTTGTGAATATTTTCATCTCGTGAACTTACAGGGACCTCACGGGATTTTATAATTACATGAAAATCATATTTAAATCATAAAATCGTATAAATAAAAATACATACATATATATAATCCTAACTATTATAATGTTAATCTATACTACTCTAAACTATTATAAAACTGAAACATAGCTATGTCTGTACATTTAAGATATTTGAGAAAAAATGACTTTAATAGGCTATATAGGCGTGTCTAAACACAAAACGATTTTTTTAGATTTTTTGTCTGTTTGTCTTTTTATCTGTTTGTTTGTTCGCACATCACACAAAAACTACTGAACGGATTTTGATGCAACTTTTTTTATTTGAAAGGCCTTAATTATACTTAAAAACTGGTATACATTTTATCCCGCTACTATATCGGGAACCTGAGATATAACCGAAAAACTAGAAAATTATTTAAACTAGATTTTTTTGTAGAATTTATTTAAAAGAACTACTAGATGGGTTTTGATGCAACTTTTTTTATTTGAAAGGCCTTGATTTGACTTAAAAACTGGGAGATATTTTATCCCGCTACTGTATCGTGAACCTGAGATATAACCGAGAAGCCGCTGGCAAAAGCACATCACGCAAAAACTACTGAATGGATTTTAATGCAACTTTTTTGTTTAATAGCTCACTGGAAAGCTAATACACGTTTACCTGAGATATACCTATCCTAAAATCGGGCAAAGGTTATTTAAACAATAACATTAGATACAAATAGTGGGTAGGTACTGTAATTAATTCATAAAACGAAAATCGTGATGTTTTATGAATTCATTAAAAACGATAGTAATTATGTTAGGTTGTTTCTATTGTTGAATATTATCAACATTGCATGATTCATCCATCATCATCCATCAGCCTTTCATCGTCCACTGCTGGACATAGGCCTCCCCGAAAATGGGGGTTTTACCATAATCGCCACGCCTGGCAGGCGGGTTGGCGATCGCAGTGGATGTTTTTGGTACACAGGGGAACGCTGCTGCCCGGTCCCCCAGTATTCCCTTAGTCGGCTTTTACGACTCCCATACGGGGTGGAGCTATTCTTGGTGCCGGCCCCACACGGCAAATGCATGATTACTCGGGAAAATTAAATTCGTAAACTCTCTCACAAAAAATTATGAACTTAAATTAATTATTTTGATCTGTATTTTAGCACTTTACATGCTCAGCTATTTTAAATTACAAATTATTTGTGAATGTGGAAAAAGGGAACTGTACCTGTTGCATCCAATTCGGGGATGTGCTCTAGACCGCTATAAGCTACTGCATTGGGACGCAGGTTCGAATCCTGCTTGCAGTAAAGTTCCCTTTTTCCACTTTCACAAATAATTTGTTAACTTAAATTAATTTATTTCGGTATGAAATAATGTTACTAAACGATAATTAGTAGAGAATGTTGTTATTCCGATTTATGTAGTTATAAATTATTATTTTTTTATTTTATGGCAATCTGCTGACTGTTTCAGCAACTACTGCCAGTGTCATGTAATAGCTACACATGGGAATCATAACATGATTTAACGAGGAACTAGTGCCTCATAATGTAGACGTTAGTCAAAATAAGTCAAAATTGTAGTGTGATATTAACGGGGCTTGGAACGAACACACACAGATGTTTGTAGGTTATCACTTTAATTACCCACGTTGACATTTTAAATAACAAACGAACAACCATGTCAAGTGATGTCACAGCATGCAGGTGAACTGTTCACCTCCATTATTTTGGACGCGAACACAACTCCCGAGTGTCTATCCTAGTCATATTAATCTAAGGTATGTTCCCATTATAGTAATTTATCTACGAAGGTATAAATAAATATACACAGACATTTTCACACAACGTTCTCTGGCCCCAAACTAAGCTTAATGCTTGTGCTATGGGTACCAGATTACGGAGTCCTATACTACTTTTTTTTTGTAAATACATACATATAATAGATAGAAAACACCTCACAAACGTATCTAACGACAAACTATTCACAAAATAAATAATAATAATATCGACGTTTTAGCCAGTGATGCATGGGAGGTTGTCATATTATATTTATGGCAATGCTATTTCTGTGTCTGCTAATTATCGCAATGAATGATTTATGCCTGTGGCAAAAAAATGTTTACTCTAAGTCTATGTTGGAAATACACAACAATAAACTTAACAATAGATTTAACATTAAGTTTTATGGCGGCAAATTATCACTGCCATGTGAAGGGAAATATCATGGAAAAATTAGCATGCTTGAAAGATTTTCTTGACGGATTGTGATGTCACCAAATCGCATAATAATATGAGCGTAGTATACAAAAATTATATACCAACGTGCCCTACCACGTTCATTAAATGCCTTAGCCTACCCTGGTCCAGTGCGGATTAGCACACTTCAAAATCCGTAAAAAAATTCTCTCACTCATGCAGGTTTCCTGATGTTTTCCAATAATTAGGAACTACACTATTTTGAGGAGTTAGAGGTGTACCTGCCTACACTACACTTTGCATTGGTTTTACCACTTGGTCTAATTTTCAAGCATACCTACTTGTTTGGCAGGAAAGTATGGAAAAATACAGTTACAAGAAAAAAAATAAAAAAAAAAACTAGACGTCGCGTGACGTCTACCAGATGTGAAAACATCGAAATTATTTTGTAGAAATAAAATGATCATAGGTTGACAAAGTACTCCTTAAGACGAATCAAACGAGTATAAACTCGATGGGTTTGGGTCGTTTCATTACAGAGTTACTATGGCCACCTTCCAGCTCCATCATCAGACCCTAGATACCATCTAGAGACAAAGTACTCGTCAAGACGAATCATACGAGCCCAAACTCGATGGAGCTATGTCGTTTTATAACGGAGTTTCTATGATCACCTTCTAGCTCCATCATCAGACCCTGGATACCATCTAAAGACAAAGTACTCGTCAAGACGAATCTAACGATTCCAAACTCGATGGGGTTGCGTCATTTCATTACAGAGTTACTGTGACCACCTTCCAGCTCCATCATCAGACCCTGGATATCATCTAGAGACAAAGTACTCGTCAAGACGAATCATACGAGTCTAAACTCGATGGGGTTGCGCCGTTTTATTATACTTAGAGTTCCTATATCCACATTCCAGCTCCATCATCAGATCAGATCCATATCATGATAATATTGCATTGATATACATATGCGTGTACAATTTCAACTCAATCGGAAACCGGGAAGTGTGTCAAATTTAACTTGCAAGGGACAAATAAAATAAAAGCGTCGCCACGCTAACAGCCGATATTACCCTCCCTCCGCATTAGATGTTTCACATCAAAAAACATAGCATCACGCCTTTATTTCCCGAAGGGGTAGGCAGAGGTGTATTACACTCCCACGACTCGCCAGCTATGTTAAGTCCCACGTAATAGGGGGCGAGCCTATTGACGTCTACCGGACACATTTCCAAACTCCGGGCTGTTACTGAGAATTTTTCATTTTAGGAAAAAGCTCAATAACATTGCCCGACCCGGGGATCGAACCCGAGACCTCATGATTAGCAGTCGCATACACTACCGCTACACCACCGAGGCAGTTATAAAATGAATAACTCGAACTGTCTAAAATAGTCTCAATCATGCACAAGGCGTGTGGAGGCGCACACGCCTTGTGCAACACGTTGTGGTTTGTGGCGAGTATCTATTACAGGAAATTCATTATTTTACAACATTTGTGCTCGTGTGGTTTTAACGTATCTATAATATACACATATTGGATATAAAATTAGGACTTACAACTTCTGTAAACAAAAAAACAGGCGCTTGTATATTGCTATCTTGAAGTGATTATTACTTTTTTTTTAGGTGGGCAACAATGTTAGTACTGCACACCCTGTTTCGGGGTAGTGTGAGGCTCTCCTCCCCAAAAAGCCGCCGTGCGCCCTCACCCACCCGTACTCGGCGGACCATTGGTACCTACTTTATATCATAATTATATACACTTCTCATCAGAAAAATCGAAACACTTCCCTTTTTATGGTTTCTGTCCTAATTTAACACAATGGAGTTGTCATTCCATGAAAAAAATCACTTGATTGTATAGCTGGCAGTTTGGCCATTACAGTGAAAAGCGAAGATTCTAAATTCAAAATTAGAATTTCATTTGTTTATCCTATAAATTAAATGATTCAACTGTTTAGAGTTGGAGTACATTTCACCTTCGAAAACTAAAAATTAGCACTTGTCTTAAAACTTTTTGTTCTGTGTTCCGTACCTATACTGTGTGTGTAATGTGATTTTAGAACGTCAGTCTTTCCGACTATGAGCAGATGTGTTGTTGCACTGTCATGTAGAGCCGATTCTCCACTGAGAATCACTTTATATTATATCAGCTGGTTTAAGCTAGGTTGTCCAAATCTGGTAACTTGCGACTTTTGAGGCGACTTATAGTTTTTGGCAGAGTCAGCTATACGGCTTATTTATTTCGGTGATTTTATAGCCTTTTTTTGTAGTTCTTGGTAGTGTCCTTTTCTTAGTGTAGGTAAACGTCACATGAACTGATTTTGATGCACTAGCGCAGTTTCTCCATTTTTTTAACCTGATATCAATCTCCTTGAGGCTGCTTTGTAAGAGTGCTGAGGCTTCAATTGGATTTTCGTTACAGGCCAGGATGGCGGTATCATCAGCAAATGTAGCCACTGTTGTCCCATGAACTTTTTGGCAGATCAGGTGTGAAAATGGTATATAGTACTGGTCCAAGCACTGACCCCTGTGCCGATGTACACTTGTCCTCTTTGACTTGCAAAAGCCTGTCCGTGAGGTAGGATTCCAATATTCCGTATTTCTGGTTATACGTACTACTCGTTTGATTCCGTAGAAAGAATGTGGTAGGATTTAAAGAGTAACCCTCTGTGCCAGATTTGTCAAATGCTTGTCCAATCCAGAAAAGCCGCAGAGCAATATTGTTTGTATTCAAAAGCATCTCGGATAACTTGACAGACCCTATGCACCTGTTCTACAGTTGAGTGTTCTTGTCTAAATCCAAACTGGTGATCTGGTATTACTTTTTCAGACAGTGCATGGAGAAGACGTCTCAGTAGTATTTTTTCAAACAATTTGGACACCAACCGTGTCTAGTAAACTGATTGGTCTGTACGAGTTGATATCAAATCGCGATTTTCCAGGTTTCGCAATCATGATAATTCGTAGCACGTAGTATTTAGTAAATTTAAGGGATATTAAAAAACATAATTCTTAGGTGTCTTACCAGACTGTCACTTGTGAGTTGTGTTCCTAGTTAGGGTTGTCTTACCCGTGGGTGCGTGACACGTACGCATAGACCTAAAAGACGCAAGATACACATACCAGGTATCTCCTGAACTAGTTTTCACTGCATACATGGCCGAGTGGTTCAGATACTGACCTCCTGTCTGTGTTGTGGGTTAGATTTCCACGCAAGACATTTTTTTATGCGACTCATATAAGTTTATTCCTAGTCTGGGTGTACCGTGTCCGTGAAATTGTGTTTGTAAAGCCACTATCTTAATTCTTTGGAGCAGTGCGTTATTGAAAAAGTAACAACCTTCATCCCTAAAAAAAAATATAAAACGCCTCATGAAAGAAATTTGCAAACTCTTTACAATGGTTTAGTGCCTTTTTTTTGTTAAGGCGGGAATAAATTTTCCTAACCGCACACCCCGTCACTCGGGGCAACGAACAGGGTAGTGTGGGGCCTTCATCCACTAGAGAAACCCGCCGTGTGCCGTGTCTCCGCCTTCATTGGCGGGCCACTGGAACTATGTTACATTCCTTCGGTGTTCCGCCGGCGGAATGGTACCTAGTGCTTTTTTTTACCTTGAAAGTCAAATCACTCGGGATAAAATGAATTTTACAGTGATATAATTTTTTGAAATAAAACTACGTTTACGGAATCTATCGCGTTTACTTGATTTTACTCCTATCCCGACGTTTCGAATACTTTACAGCGTTCATGATCACGGGTGGACTTAGATGATAGACGTCCAAGGTTGATATCAACCTTGGACGTCTATCTATATCTGTCTATAAGGTTGAAACGTCGGGATAGGAGTAAAATCAAGTAAACGCGATAGATTCCGTAAACGTAGTTTTATTTCAAAATGTGTAACATTCGCGTAAATATCAGAAAGTGTGATATAATTTTCCAATATTTTCGGTAAATTGTCTAACATCAAGAAACAAGAATTGAGTGGACAATGGGTATAATATGCAACTACTTCGACAGCTCAGTCAGCAGAGCGTCTAGAACGGATCCAGAGGATGCGGTTACAATCCCCACTCGTAGTTCTATTTTCTATTTGACATTTTAAGTGTTTTGGTAAATGGCTCAGTATATCAAGTGCTAAAAATATACATAGATAGGCCAATACAAAATACCAAAAAACCATTTTTGGTCCGTGTGGTGACAGTTCCCACTATAGTTACTTATCTATGGGTGACAGATTGAAGTATCACCACTTTCCTTGTCGTGGGTATCGTACGAGACCACTAAGGAAAGCAAGATCCTCCATCGCAATACTAATAGTGGTGTTGGGTTAGTGGGAGTGCTCAGTACTGACCAGGTAGGTAGGTACCACCGTCTCCCGTGTGTCTGACCATGAAGAACTTGTTTCAGTTAAAGCAAAAGACAGCCATCCATCAATTCATTTCCCATTTGAACAGTAAAATTGTGAGCGGTTTGGTACTATATTTCGTGTTGCAAAGTCCATGAGAAGTAGTTAGGTACCACTTACCATCAGTTGGGCTGTGGCTCATCTTCCATCTTCTTCTACGTCTCCTCCTTATCCCATCCCATCCCACATTTCCATACATTTAGTTAGATGCATCTTCTCTCGACGCATCACATGTCCATAACACGCTAACCATTCGCTCCTTAATTTATCAGTCACTGAGGCTACTTTCACACTTCCTTTGATATACTCATTCCTTATCTTATCCATTCTAGTCCCTTCACACATCCATCTCAACATTTGCATCTCTGCTGCATGCACTCTTCTTTCATGCGTTACTTTCGTCGCCCAACATTCAGATCCATACAGTACGACAGGTCTAATAAGAGTTTTATAAATTTTCATAATTTATAATTTTCATTGTCTTCCACCTTAACCAATAAAAAAAATATGTCCTAACCAGATCATAGAATTGATCACTTAGAACACAACATGAAGTGATCGATTCTAAGATGCTATATGAAACTTATTGATGGGAGTCTGGGCTTACTACTAGTAATATGTATTACAGTAAAACTAACTATAATTTTTTTGGGCTTTTATTTTACTCTTAAAGTTAAAAGGAAATTCCTTAGATCCTTGAAGGGTACAACATCTGAAAAAAAAAACACCAAAATAAGTAAATATCCACATTATCATCTTCACCAAACAACTGCAGGCACTTCATCAGTAAAATTGTGTCCACATTTATTTCAGGTTTCAAATGTCTAAGCATCATTTGGAAGTATTATAGCAATTTATTCACAATTAGCTAACTTTTCATCTACCATCTGTTAGTTCCAGCTAATTGTTTCAGATTAGATTGAGATTATTACTGTAAAGGTTTTACGGGGATTTTTTTGACATTATAAAAATAACAGACTATTTTTATATATTTAAATAATTAGGGTTCAATGTAAAAAACAAAACTCCACCTGGACCAACCTATGTATAGCAACTAGTTTTAATCATTTGACTTTATATGTATCATTTATTTTTGTATTATATTCTAAAAAAAATAATATAACAATCAAAATCTGGATAGATTTCCCTAAAAAAACATATTCTACAAGTAGCGATGTAATTTGCCACATTAGTTAGCTTTCAAAAGCTATTATTTACAGTATTTATAGGATAGCACTTCAATCTTATTTATTGTTGGAATATATGGATTGCTCTACAAAACCCTCATTTTGCTATATCCAATCAAATCAAAATGTCACATTTTATAAAACAACACTCACCACACGTATTCTATGTCCCATAGCTTGGGCAGGCAAGTTGGACTTGAAGCGTGCTCTCACACTACCAGAGTTGCCATGGGGACGGGTCACCTTGCCCCAGATGGCGCGTAGCTTGGTCTTTTTTCCACGGGGTCCACCAGCAATAGGTGTCCTCTTCTTAGCACGGTATACATATACGCATTTCTTGCCTGCATAGAATATAGCATCCTGACGGTCCTTGGCACCTTCAACCTGAAGTTTATAGGAGAATAATAAAGAATTTGAGGACATATAATGCTATGGGAAGCTGACTAGACTGTTTCTGGTGTTGAATGAATCCATTATTACTTTCGACAGCTTTTGTTGACATAAGGGTATAATTAAGTTTACATAAAAGTCGATTGCTCTTTAAAGTTAGGCAATAAGCATTGCCTGGTCACTAAAGGTGCACCTGGGTCTCCAAAAAATAAAAACAAAAGAAAACCATTGCCTGTGAACCTTTATAAACTCCATGGACAGTCAATGACACCAACTATAATACTTTTTATGAGAGAGGTATATGAACTAGCACAATACAGCTTTATTACAACTTTCTTAATATACAGCAGAAAGTTAATTTCAAAGCTTTAATATAAATGAGATTATGTACAGGTGGTAAGCAAGGATAAATCATACCATATTATGGGCTGTATGTAAACAATGAAATGCTTTTTGTCAATCACAGAAGCCAGTGGCTCATGGAATATAAAAACTGCTTTTGTTAAAAAGAGGTCACCTACCTTTCATGGACACAAAGTACACCCAGACTTAGAACTATTTGTGAATCATACAAAGATTTGTCCTGTGTAGGAATCAAACCCACATCACTAAGGCAGAATGCCAGTATTTAAACCACTCCGCCATCTGTGCAGCCATCACGGACATATGCAACAAAGTGTTTCCTACTGATACTCTCATTTCATATATGGTTTTTTCACAACTGACCCTACTTACTCTCTTGTCACCTAGTTCCCAAAACATAATTATTTTGAAATTACTCAGCATTTTTATCATTAATATCATAGATAAAATTACTCATTTCATTAATAATGGACTGAGATACATTTACGAGTGTTATGGGTGAAGTGTAATAAATGGGCATGGTAAATAAAATATCCAAGTACAAAAAATATACCTTGAGCAAGGCGGTGTTTTCATGCTGGTTGCGTAGACCGCGCTTGTATCCTGTGAACACAGCTTTAGCGTAAAGTCTGCCGTGGCGAGGCTTCGACGACACTTTACGTATCGCCTTCAGGGGCTCCGCGGGTGCTGCAGGGGCAGCCTTAGGTGCCTTTTCTTTAGGTGCCTTTGTTTTAGGCGTCTTCGCCTTGGGCGCTGTTGATGGCGCTGGGTCAGCCATTCCTAAAACACCACTCATAGTTATAATCTACTAACAACCACCAACACGAATTCTCACCTAATAATAGGTTATGTTGACATCCGACACTAATCGCATTTTATCTCCATGAATAAAAGTAATCTAACATTTTTGCTAACGCTAAAGCATAGCTCTGTGAGACTTTCATGTTCAGTTATACAGATTTTTGTATCATATAGCTTAATAACGTGAAAATAATACAAAATTTAGCACACCAACCGTTTGTTATTTTCCTTCGGAAATGAAAGAACGGGAGCCGGTGTTACCAGCACTTAAATGCTGAAATCTATATTTTCCCAATATTAAAAAGTACTCTGTGTCTATATTCTACTAATATTTTTATTTTTACTTTCAAAGTAATTTTTATCATAAAAAAATACCCGATTAATTAAAACCTTATATGCAGCTAGTAATGATCTTTTAATTTAGTGGAGAGTGGAGTAACGGCCGTGTGGGGCCGGCTTTAGAATTGTCCCACCCATGGGAGTCGTAGAGTCGACTGAGGGAATTCCGGGGGGAGTGCGCAGCAGCACTCCCTCGAGTAATTACAAACAACATCCACTGCGATCGCCAACTTGCTTACCAAGAGTGGTGATTACGGCACTATACCCCCAATTTGGGGAGGCCTGGAGAGGCCTATGTCCAGCAGTGGACGTCGAAAGGGTGTCGAAAGGATGGATGGATGGGTGAAGTAACTAGGTTATCAGCTGTTTCAAGCTCATATTTTGCACACACGAAAATATTTAAATGCAAAGTTGTAGAAAATTTTCAACTTGAAGAATTAAGTTACTTATACAAATAACAAAGTTTTAACATTTTTTACTTTGAAATAAAATCCATTCGTTTATTTAGTCATCAGAAATTGTTCAAAGTCATTGTGAAATTATGTCGTCCACAAAAGAGATTGTCTAAACATATATTATTATTATTTTTTTATCAGGTTGATCGACCACACTTCCGAAGGAATGTAACATAGTTCCAGTGGCCCGCCAATAATGGCGGAGAGACAGCACACGGTGGGTTTCTTTAGTGGGTGAAGGCCCCAAACTACCCTGTTCGTTGCCCCGAATGACGGGGTTTGCGGTTAGGTACATTAGTTCCCGCCTTAACAAAAAAAAGGTCGATCGACCCCGAAATTAAGTCTTTAAAGTCAAGGTAGGGAACAATACTATTTAAATGTATGGAATTAAAAAATCTTACAAATAGTCAATTAAAAAATATTTTCTTCTATCTAAAACATAAAATCAACATTATAGCAGCACTGATGAAGTGTCGTTCTGAAACTTGTAAAAAATATTTTGCCACCAATATAAACATCCAGAAAAGTTTAAAATAAATTTTTATAATACTGAATTATAAATATTTATAAAAATACTTTGTAACGCTATTATTATTTAACAAAAATAAACTGAATAAAATTAGCATTCTAAACTGTTTTATTTTAATAATATCTATGACTTCTTAATATGGCAATTATATGATGATAAACTGAAATGTCTAATCTCGTTGTCTGATTTGGACCAATCAGAAAAAACCACGAAAAGAGACGAACGAAAGATGGATTGTGGCTCTGTCAAATAATTATTTTGTATAGAAATTGAATTAATGTGAATTATCTTCAAAGACTGCTCTAGTTAATTTATATAATAATAATGGACTCGTTAGTAAATATCAACTGGAATAAAGTCACACCATGCCTTGTCTTATTAGTGCTAGAAGTATTATTAGAATGTGTGTATTTTTTTTCAATTTTAGTAGCATTTTTACCTGTTATTCTTTCTATTTTTGTGTGAAAGTATATGGTTTGAATTGTCTGTGTCTAGTTTCAGAGTGTGCGACACCGGCGGAGGTAAATAAACACCTAGAATTGGGCCGTGACTTCTTAGCGCGAGGGCAGCTTTCAGATGCTCTTACTCATTATCATGCTGCAGTCGGTATGTGGTTACTGATAAAAATAATTAATTGTAGTGACCTTGCAAGCATCTGCCCTATTGCCTGCATATGTACTTACTACACTAAATAATTACGCATTAATTCTACCAAAAATAACCTATTTGTGTTGCTACTATGGCCTAAAATAATTGAGTACATCCTTAAAAATGCAATTAATTAAATAAATATATATTGGTAAAAATTGAAAACAATCTTCAGAGATAGTATCTATAAAAGCCTTATCAATTGATATCTAGCATTAATGAAAAATAAATTAGGTAAATGTGTTCACTTTTATAAATTGGTTTGACATCTATGCATTTATGATAATTCTAAAAAGAAAATATTTCTACTTTTTTATTTATTACAACATAATTATTAAGTATCTCAGCCTTCCCACAGAAAAAAAAACTAGACGTTGTGGGACGTCTAACAGATGTGAAACATTGAAATTATCTTGTAGAAATAAAATGATCATAACTTAACAAAATACTCCTCAAGACGAATCAAACTAGTATAAACTCGATAGGGTTGCGTTGTTTCATTACAGAGTTACTGTGGCCACCATCCAGCTCCATCACCAGACCCTGGATACCATCTAAAGACAAAGTACTTGTCAAGACGAATCAAACGATTCCAAACTCGATGGGGTTGCATCTTTTCATTATAGAGTTACTGTGACCATCTTCCAGCTTCATCATCAGACCCTGGATACCACCTAGAGACAAAGTATTTGTCAAGATGAATCATACGAGCCCACACTTGATAGGGTTGCGCCGTTTCATTATAGAGTTCCTATGTCCACCTTCCAGTTCCATCATCAGATCAGCTCCATATCATCACAATATTGCATTGTCACGCGATATACATAAGAGTGTAAAATTTCAGCTCAATCGGAAACCGGAAAGTGTGTCAAATTTAACTTACAGGATTTGAACGGGACAAGTAAAATAAAAGCGTTGCCACGCTAACAGCAGATTTTACCCTCCCTCCGCATTAGATGTTTCACATCAAAAATATTGATACATGTGTGCAGCTTATGAGTAGTACTTAGTAAACTTTCAGAAAACAAATTCAGAAAATAGACATTTTATTCTCTTATCTGCAAAACCCTATATATAATGTTAGTGTATTTATGGTGCTTTCCATTTTATCGAGTCACAATGAAGCTATTGACAACAGCAGTCTTTCCTGAAATATGTCTAGTTCATCATAGTGTAGTTAACATGTAACATAACTGAATCTTTAGCTTGCATTTATATATTTATTTAGTGTTTGATATGTTTAGCTGTTTAGAACATTTTTTTTTGTTAAAATAATATTTGTGGGCAGGATTCTAACAAAAAATAAATAGAGCCAATTGTGAACAATGGAAGGATTCTTTATTACAATGGGCAGTCTGTTATCATCTTCCTACCCATCTGGGAATTAACCATGAATGTAACATATCAATGTAGAATCAAAGGTGCATCCAGCTTACCAGTGAGTATTAGACCGAGCTTAGTGTAGGGCTCTAATCTATTAGATCCTTATAAAAAAATTTTAACTCAAATATTTGTTTATTTGTATGTCAATTAGGGACATAATGCCCTAGATTTAGTCATTTCTATGTATTCTTTTGAGCTAATTACATTTGTAAGTAATAAATATTTCTGTTTGTCAACAGAGGGCGACCCACACAACTATCTCACATACTTTAAGCGAGGCACAGTATACTATGCACTTGGTAAAGCCAAGTTTGCACTACAAGATTTTACTAAGGTAAAGACAATATGTGTACCTTAATAATATAAATGATCACTCTTACAGATTGTAGTAAATGATATAATAATAGTCTTCATTATTTGTGCAATTTTTTCTTTTAAATATTTTTTATTTAGATTGAAAATAATGTGGAACTATAAAACTTATGCATAAAAAAGGAGTAAATAAAATTATAAATATTATAAGTAATTAAATAAATAATAAATATTGATGGACATTTCACACAATATCATCTGGTCCCAAACTAAGCTTAATGCTTGGCTATGGGTACCAGATAACAGACATAATACTTATATTACTTGTTTTTGTAAATAAATACATATAATAGATCAGAAAAAAAAAAATAATGCCTTCAATCTACTAGTTCAATAGTTAACAGATTCCCTGACCTGCCTAAAGACACAATAGAAATTTAATTTAACTCAAAATGTGAAATCCAAAATAACAGTCATAACAGGATTTGAACCTGTATCTCCTGGAATACCGTCCCAGATGCTTTGCCAATTCAGCTAAATTGTGACTGTTATTTTTGATTTGAAATTCTCACAGTGTTAATTGCAAAAAAATATATAAAAAACATCAAACTAGAATTTTAATTGTTATATAATTAATGATTCATGGGACAGGGAACCTGTTAATTATGTGGTACCCATTTTGTTCTAATAAAAGTCCATACTATTTGTGTTGAGTCCTCGGACCTCATGATCTGAGGTATTTTGTGTTTACTTCCCGTAGTTGTGTTGTACGTCATCCACAAAAACAAATGGGAGCATAGCCTTACCATAATTTGTTGTGTGTTTACGAATTATTTAAATTGCTTATTTAGGTGCTGGAGATGAAGCCTGACTTTACATCAGCGCGTCTTCAGAGAGCGAATGTGTACCTGAAACTAGCGCAGTATGTCGATGCCAAAGAGGATTTCTTACAAGTTGTGAGTATATTGTGTTGACTAGATATAACCTTTGCCGTGTGGGGCCGTCTTTAGAATTGTCCCACCCCTCTCCACCCATGGGAGTCGTAAGAGCCGACTGAGGGAATACCGGGGGAGTGGGCAGCAGCACTCCCTCGAGTATTAACAACATCCACTACGATCGCCAACCCGCCTGCCAAGCGTGGCGATTACGGCACTATCCCCCATATGAGCGAAACACATGTTGTGGAGTTCTCTTGGGGAGGCTTATGTCCAGCAGTGGACGTCGAAAGGCTGATGGATGGATGGATGGAGACATACCTAATTATTTTTTTAAAGTTTAATTAGCATAAATAAAATTATATACATAGATTTAATGAATTGTTTGGGGTGACAAAATGTGACATTTGCAGTTTGTCATCCGTTTTGACGTGATAAAGTCTTATAAATCGATGAACGCCAGCCGCACGCATGAAAAAGTGTCACGTTTCGCCCACGGTTGCTAAAAAATTAAAATAGGTAGCGGCATACTAAGTAATCTGACTATGTGGTTCATCTGCGGTTCGTAGGATGGCGGATTTATCGAGTTACTATGTGACCTGCCTATGATCCCTTAAATTGATGATGATTTAGTGTGTACTTAAGTAATATTTAGGTATGATTAGAAGAATATGACGTTATCACGTAAAATTATCGTCCGTAAACCGACTTTACAGACAACCATAGATATAGTTTTGCATACATGTTATTTTTCTGTTACCTACTATAGAAAGTCACTTGTTAAGTATTGGTATAATATTTATGTCATGATCACCATGAATCAGGCATATGGTAATTTATGTGATAAAATTACGAGGTGGATGTATAACACATTTTAACGGTCGTGCGGCTCAAGCGATTAGTAATATTAAGTAATTGTCACCCGGCTGACATCAGATGGGTGACCAAATAATGTGACAATGAATAGCGAACACGTGACCTCAGTGCTTCGGATGGCACATTAAGGTTGTCAGAATTTTTAATAAAAATTTACTGTTCTTGTTCTGAGGCCCAGTTACACATAAAGTTGTTTTGTGAAGGTCAGATAGCCAGACAAACAAAATTAATGCAGACATAGAGATAGACAGATATCAGCTAAGACAGAATTAATCGGAAGCAGACCTTAATTTTTAGAGAAATTTCTGAAATGATGACGGAGTATGCAAACAATTTGGCGTGATGTGCGTTTATGAATATGCATAATTATAGTCTGGTACTGTCCGCTGGGAATTTAGGTTTATTTATTTGTGCGGAACATTAATTATTTTTTAAAAATAAAAGTGTCATACGTTACTCCTTATCTATACTATTATAGAGCTGTAACAGAGCTGTGTCTGTACATTATGATATTTGAGAAAAAAGGACTGTAATAGGCTATGTAGGCGTGTCTATAACACAAAATATTTTTTTTTAGAATTTTTGTCTGTTTATCTGTTTGTCTGATTTTGATGCAACTTTTTTTATTTGAGAGCTCTTGATTAGATTTAAAAACTGGCATACATTTTATTTAAAGTAACACAAACGGGTATTTTTCGCGTATAAATTAGTTGAAATTCTTAACTACCTTTTACCCGACGTTTCAACTGCGTTGCAGCAGCCGTGGTCACGGGACAACTGTTGTACCACGGCTGCATTATACGCGAAAAAAGACCCGTTTGTGTTACTTTAAATATGTGTACAATTCGCGAATCTTTAAAGTTACTATGGTATACATTTTATCCCGCTACTGTATCGGGAACCTGAGATATAACCGAAAAACTAGCTTTTGGCTGCAGCGGAGCCGCGGGCAAAGGCTAGTAACATAATACACAAAAACTTTGGTCTTATCAGTTCACCATAGAAAATGTAATGTAATCAATATGTAATAGATATTGCTAAATTACAGACGTGACTAATTAATGTTTTTGTTCAATGTTCCGTGTTGGTAATTAAATTGTTGGCTGATAAAACATATTATTGTCGACTGCATATACCTACTTGAAAAACTATACAGGTGTGTCATTTGCGGAAAATAGCTGTACTTCTACTGGTCTCTCTATCTATCCACTACATTTCATCCAAATCTGCTCAATGGTTCAGGCGTGATTGACGTCCAAATATTTATACATCTTCACAACCTCACATTTATAATATTATTAGGTTTTTTTTTATACTACGTGTGTGGCACACTAGCATACGGCTCACCCTGATGGTGAGTGTTTACCGTAGCCTATAGACGCTAACAACAATAGTGGTTTTCAATCGAGTATTGCCAGCTCCACGGAAAGCAATAGCAAAGATAATACATGAAATAGGAGGTAAGTATGGGCCTCCGACACTCTTAATCACCATAAGAAACACGACAGTAGGATCTACTGTTGTTTCACGGTGATAGGGTATGATAGGGTGGTACTTCTTCGAGCGATCTGGCCCATTAATGTTGGGACAAGCAAAGCTCTACCACTAAATATAGAGAGGATTGTGCAATAATATTTCTGAGCATTAAAAATGTGGCTAAATTTTTATAGTCGATGTGCTCTATCGCTGTAACAGCTGATCGGTGACCTTGACATTAGACGCGCTAACCGTAAACAAGCGTTTTAAATCTGAGTTACTTATACAATAAAATGTTCTTGAGAATTACTTTGGAATACTACGAAAGTGTGTCAAGTAAGTAGGTTCACAAGTATATTATTAAAACAATTATTTTATAAAAAGGACAAGTCGTTATCTTTTCCTGGTGTGTGTATGATATGATACCCATTGTAAAAGTAAGAAAATATAAAAAAAGGAAAAATAATTTACGGGCGATTATAGGTCGGGAAGTGGGTGGGGGTGAGATTTTAAGGGTCGGAAACGGTTTATTACGATTTCCGGCGAAAGTAAGAGACCTATCGAAAAAAGTTAAATGGCAAAATTGTAGGTAAAAGAGATCTACAACTTTTGTGTTTACATTTATTTCATATAATCTCATTTATCCGAAAAATCCAAAAAAACTCTTTGTTTTTTTATTGCCACAAACAAATTCTCGAAGTTTGGTTAAAACTTGCTTTTTATGTCCCAAACGTATTGTATTTTTTTTGATTAAAAATATTTTTTCCTGTTATATTGATTTAATATCAAAAAGGCATCCTAATTTTCAATCAAAAATTTTCGCGTCAAAATATGCTATTTGAAAAAATTCGGTATGCATTTTGTGCGTTGAAATAACCCAATTAGTTAAGAAACTACCACTATCTTAATCTCTTACGTCTTTATTAGTGATTTCTTTGATAAATAGAAAGAAATCGGGACTCACCAAAATCAATAAGTCCTAGCTGGGGAGAGCAGGTAGGATTCGTACAATTTTTACTCTAAGCCATATAGAAAAGAAACTATTACATACTTTAAAATAACTACAATCCTGCTATATACCATGCATATCTGGCTTTAATAGCCAGAAAGTACAATTTCAATACAAATTTAGCTTAGCAAAGTTAGGACAACTTTTCTTAAAAAGAGAATCGTACGTAACCACCCCACACGCGGGGTAGCTTCGTACATAGTGTGAGACGCATTCGTACACGATGGGGCACCTTCGTACAGTCCAAGAAAAATCCATTTATTTAGTGTAGTAAAGTATTTTACTGAGATCAAAAGTTAACATATAAGCAGCCTTCATGTAGTGAACTAACAATAATTGTGTTTAGAGTAGCTTTAACATAAAACACTTTAAATATTATCGTTTTAACACGCTTTTATTAGCTTCATACGTATTTTAGTATGTATGTAACGGAATCTTCGAACGTGATTATAAACCACTTCAAAACGTCGGATTAATTTGAAACTTTGCACACTTATCAAGGACCGATGACAATGCAATAAGTTTATCCGCTTTTAGGGTTCCGTAGCCAATAAAGAACCCTTATAGTCTGGCCATGTCCGTCCGATGAAGTTTAAAGGTATCACAGCTTAGCATGTTTTCTTTTAAATAATAGTACTTTTGAGACTAAAAACGAGACAATAAATTATAGTCAAAAAAAACTAAAATAACACGCTTTAAATAGCTAGTTGAACTAAAAAGTTGTAAATAATATTACAATAAATAATGATTGTAAAAAAGCGTGAGGTTCTTGAAATCAAATGTTACAAATAGTTCACTTATATTATAAAAAGCACCCGCTTTTTTACGATCATTATTTATTGTAATATTATATACTTTTTAGTTCAACTAGCTATTTAAAGCGTTTTATTTTAGTTTTTTTAAACTATAATTTATTCAAATAAAGGAACTAATTAACAAAAGCAGCTTTCGTGTCGTAATAACTAACAATTATTGCGTTTAAAGTACTTTATAACTATTTAAACATAAAAAAGGAACACTTTTAAGTATATAATTATCTTTTTAATTAAGAAACTTTGTCAAGTGACTTTCCAAGTGCCGTTGCTTTGATGGCATACTTTGGTGCGGATTTCTTTCATCGCATCATGGCGTGTTCATCTACCTCCTTTTGTTCGTATCCTTACTCCTCCTTATTTTTTACTTACATTCGCGCCGGAACAATATTACTTATTTTTCGTGATCAATCTTTTTATAGCCATACAATCTGAAGTGGGGAGGATTCGTACAGTACGAATCCATCCCATTTATAACTGCTCGAAGGTACCCAAACACGAAAAATTAACGAATTAATTTCAAATAGAAATAACCATTATAGTTAGGCTAGAATTACTACATAAATCAATAGTTTAAAGTATAAACTATAATTAATTAAATATATAATTTAAGAATAGAATAGAATACTCTTTATTGTATACCAAATATAAAATAAAAACAATAATTTACAATAAGCATTACCTATACCTGCCAAGCGTGTTCAAATAAGAATATAAAAAATACTTACTCTAAACAAAAATACTTAGCGAAAACACATATCGACTTATTCTCTCGAAGCCATCGGCCTTGCCCCGCGGGTACCTGGTGTGTGTGTGTGAGCGGGAGTCATGCATACAAATGCGAACACGTCAATGTAGTTGTATAGTGTAGATATCTCTACTGTACGAATGCTCCCAGTGTAAGAATCCTACCTGCTTTCTCCTACCATTATATATTATGTAATTGTTATACACGAAGCACTACATAAATACCTATTTCCGGTAGTGGTGACCAAAGTCGGTCTTCCAAGCTCAAAGTCTGCACTTTTGGGAATTAATCTCTTTAATGTTTCGCCTTTGTCTCGAGTTATCGAACTGATAAATGTGATATTTAACGAGATGTTGATATTTTCAGCCGTAGTTTGACATAAGACATGGGTAGAGAAGTTTATTGGAAAAGGTTTTGTTTTTTTTACTAAGATTTTTTTTGTTTATTATTCTGTACTCCTAGCGTCTTATCAGTCACGACTAGAGGACATTATGATGATCATAAATACAATTTTACAAATATTTAAATATGAATAGTTTTTTTACGTTCACGTTTGACGCACAGACATATGCCGAGCCATACAACGATGTGGCCATAGAGCAGTACCACCGCATAGACGAGTACATAGACGACATACGGCTGGTGGAGGCGTACTACCGCGGCGGCGACTACCGCGCGGCCGTGGAGCTGAGCTCGCGCCTGCTCGACGTGTCGCCGTGGGCCGCGCAGCTGAGGCAGCTCCGCGCCGAGTGCTACATCGCGCTGGTGAGCTGAGCATTTTTTTTCACACGTTTATTTGGTGGGTGGAGGCCCCATACTACCCTGTTCGTTGCCCCGAATGACAGGGTGTGCGGTTAGCTCAATTTATTTCCCGCCTTAACAAAAAAAAAGCAACCGCGTCTTACGGACAGCATCGAAATTTTCAATTAGGATAATGCTAATTTGAGTTTTCTCTTCACACATCCTACGAGATTTTTTTCAATTGAACAAGAGTTTTTCAATAATCATATTTTAATTCTTATGTCTAGACACATCTAAATCTACCAAATTTCAAATGAATACGTTATATTGGTAACTTTCTGCTAAGAAAATTGAAAATTTTTAAAAGTTGGGAATTTATTGGTTTTACCCCGTTTTTTGAAAATCGAGTTTATAATGGATGTTGACGTTTTGAGGTCCTAGGAAGCTTCCCCGAATGTTTCCGCGATGATGTCCGTATGTCTGTATGTGTGTGTGTGTGTGTGGCCGTATGTAAACCTCTCATAACTTTTGAACGGCTTGACCGATTTCATCATTTGTTGGCGTCATTCGAAAAGACTTGACCGATCTTAGATTTTGAATATAATTAGGACTGATTCGAACCGGTAGATCTTGATAAATCTCAAAAAAGCTACATTTTTTTTTCAAATGGTTTTTTTTGGAATAACTTTTAAACGATTTTATCGATCGATTCCAAAAACTTATCAGCTCTTAACAACAAAAGACCACGTCGATCGCCGTCAGTCCGGTCAAAATCGGTTGATTCGTTATGAGATATCGTTGTCGAAAAAAATTGTAAAAAAAATGATTTTTCAGTCTGACCAGTTCGAAGAATCTTCAAAGAGCTCAACCAGCTGCGTTGAATGCCGTAAACTAGGAGAAAATCGGTTCATTCGTTAAAAAGTTATTTCAATTTAAATATTCAAGAAATTCTGTTTTAATTAATTTTTATGAAATATTCGAGCTCGACTACCTTGGTTAATTTCCAGAAATTTAGATATTGCATTCTTGACGTCAGATGTGTACCTATCGATCACTTTCTTAACTGAATATTTTCCTTGTCTTGTTGTCTGAACATCCTGAGCAAGACACCGCTTCATGTTGCTATTTTTAATTATTAATTTTTAAATTCCCGCTAAGAAAATTGAGAATTTTCAAAAGTTGGGAAGTTATTGGTTTTACCCTGTTTTTCTTAGCAGGAAGTTGCAGGGATGGCCTTTAGGGTCAACCGTTTTCCAGATTTTTTTTTAAATGCCACAGCTATTATAAGTATCCTTTGTTAATCTCGATAATAAACTATCCGTATGTTAAAGGAGATGTGCCAAATGCCCATACATTCTCCTGGAAAGGACATACATGTTTATTGAAAATAAATGACTATCCTATTGTCCTGTGTATTTGTTTTCACACTAAAACTTTTGTATGATGATATAAAAAACATCTAAGATGGATATAATTTTGAAATTGAAATATCTCAAATTCAAATATTTGATTAAAAATAACACATAATTATAAATAAATAAATAAAATAATATCTACATATATAAACAAATAATGAAGCTTAATATCACTAAATATATAACTTACACTCGTAAAATCGCAATACAATATTCACGATGCACAACAACAACAGTAGATAATTAGAATGATGACATGACAGATGATTGCCCATATTTTGACTCCCAATAAAATTGTTACTCTTGATTAGAAATAATATCAGTTTGGTGAAACCAAATAATTATAAAAAATATTTTATTAAATAGGCATATTACTGTTCTCACGAAATTATTTAAGCAATAACTACGTAATACTGTTTTGTAATATAATAGTACCAACGTTTTTAATGTCGTCAATTCAGCGTAGCGGCAATATCCTATTTGATTGTCAACAGATATACCAATCATCTACCAATAACCATTACGACAAAGTACAAATTCAAAATACATAATAGTTTTTTAAACTATAATCTTTTTCTAAAGTTCTATCAAGAAAAGAAAACCACTGACGGATTTTATAAATTATTAGTTTAATTTTAAATATTGAAAACATTATGTCCGCCACAGGCCGTAAATGGCACATGTCCTTTCATCTAGATCTGTTTTATGCGTGAATGCGTTACAAGCATCCAAACTTTTACAATTATAATGCTGTGGGATCCCACAGTGAAAACTCACTTATATTTAATATTTCCAGAATGATCTATTCAGTGCGGTGTCGGACATCAGGTCAGTGAACCGGCTACAGCAAGACTCGACAGACGGGTACTACCGCCTCGCCACGTTGCTGTACCGTCTGGGACACGTCAGCGACTCATTGAAGGTAAGCTTAAAATATGGATCAACTGTTTAAAAACAAGATGCAAGCAATATCTTTAAAAACAATGAAAACTGATTGATTTTTCTATGAATGAGTTTACTATTTGAGAGTACTATTACCGGTAGACTTAAATGCAGTTAATTTAAATTGTATCTCAGTTGTAGTGGTTTACATTGATCTCTCAAAATAAACGAAAGGACATTGGAGTTCTCTAATTCAAAATTAATATTCTAGGAAATCCGTGAGTGTCTGAGGTTGGACCCGGAACACAAGAAATGCTTCCCGTTCTACAAGAAAGTGAAGAAAGTGGACAAGTTGCTATTAGATTGTGAACAGTTAAGCGAGGCCCGGGACTACTCAGGGTGTATATCCTCGGCCAACAAGGTATTGAAGATGGAGGAGGAGGTCACGCTCGTCGTATTCGAAGCGAGGAAGTGGCTTTGCACTTGTTTGAACAAGGTATGTATCTTTATTGATCAGATGATATTATTAAGTTGTTTTGGAGTATATGGATTAATAGGTAATTCTAAGATTAATGCCATCTATCGGTTGCGTTTTGTACTAAATTGATATCGCTATAATAGTGGCGAAGGGTAGATATCTAGATATTTTCATAGCCGTGTGGGACCGGCTTTAGAATTGTCCCACCCCTCTCTACCCGCGGGAGTCGTATGAGCCGACTGAGGGAATACCGCGGGAGCGGGCAGCAGCACTCCCTCGAGTATTAACAACATCCACTGCGATCACCAACCCGCTTGTCAAGCGTGGCGATTACGGCATTATCCCCCATGATGGGACCGCTCGTTGTGGCGTTCTCTTGCGGAGGCCTATGTCCAGCAGTGAACGTTGAAAGGCTGATGGATGGATGGATGGAGACATTTTCATGAGGGAAGCCTGTGAAAAATATTCTTATCTCAATCTAGTTTGTCACACATCCTTCAGTAGGTACACTTGCGTTCCATTAGCTTGTACTGATGTTCTGACTTTTGCTACTTTTACTTTGAATGCTAGTTTCTGTTGACCTAATAATACTACAGTATCTGTGAGACGTTTCATTAAAATACGATTACATTTAACCTACCTATTACATACTACAAAATTGTTTTTAACAACGTCTTTATGTCACTACTACCGAACTAAAAAAAAAACACAAATATTTGCTACCTTTTATTTTCATAGTGCATCATCTCGGTTAGGGCAATTAAGTTCGAATATTTCCGATTAGAGAAAAGGACGATAATATTTAGTTACGCAGTGATAACGACTGAGAAAAAGTATGCTATGCTTAATAAGTCTGTCGATCAACGGTTTGTATAATAGTGAGTTAAAAACGTGCTGTTTGATTAAAGTTATTAAGTATAACCTTACTTGATGGCGTTAATATTATTTTTTATACATTTACAACTTGACGTTAAGCTCTTGGTTGACTGCATTAAAACCAAGCTGCATTGAAGCCAGCTCTGCGAAGGCAAGCCGATAGGAATCGGGTGCTAGAGATCTTTCGCCACTGCCGTAGTCATATCTAATTAATTGTTATTTTGTTAGGTTATTATGTAAAGATTATAAACAAGAAGGTGATTGTGTTTCCCCCCAGGACGAGCAGCACACGGAGGCGCTGTCGGCGTGTGGCGCGGCCCTCGAGCTGCAGCGCGACGCGCGGCTGCTGTGCGAGCGGGCCGACGCGCTCGTGGCGCTCGACGCGCTGGACGACGGTAACTGCCACTTGCCACACGCTCCACTGCAGCTGGTACCCGCGAGCGCGCCGACGCGCTCGTGGCGCTCGACGCGCTGGACGACGGTAACTGGCACTTGCCACACGCTCCACTGCAGCTGGTACCCGCGAGCGCGCCGACGCGCTCGTGGCGCTCGACGCGCTGGACGACGGTAACTGCCACTTGCCACACGCTCCACTGCAGCTGGTACCCGCGAGCGCGCCGACGCGCTCGTGGCGCTCGACGCGCTGGACGACGGTAACTGCCACTTGCCACACGCTCCACTGCAGCTGGTACCCGCGAGCGCGCCGACGCGCTCGTGGCGCTCGACGCGCTGGACGACGGTAACTGGCACTTGCCACACGCTCCACTGCAGCTGGTACCCGCGAGCGCGCCGACGCGCTCGTGGCGCTCGACGCGCTGGACGACGGTAACTGCCACTTGCCACACGCTCCACTGCAGCTGGTACCCGCGAGCGCGCCGACGCGCTCGTGGCGCTCGACGCGCTGGACGACGGTAACTGCCACTTGCCACACGCTCCACTGCAGCTGGTACCCGCGAGCGCGCCGACGCGCTCGTGGCGCTCGACGCGCTGGACGACGGTAACTGGCACTTGCCACACGCTCCACTGCAGCTGGTACCCGCGAGCGCGCCGACGCGCTCGTGGCGCTCGACGCGCTGGACGACGGTAACTGCCACTTGCCACACGCTCCACTGCAGCTGGTACCCGCGAGCGCGCCGACGCGCTCGTGGCGCTCGACGCGCTGGACGACGGTAACTGCCACTTGCCACACGCTCCACTGCAGCTGGTACCCGCGAGCGCGCCGACGCGCTCGTGGCGCTCGACGCGCTGGACGACGGTAACTGGCACTTGCCACACGCTCCACTGCAGCTGGTACCCGCGAGCGCGCCGACGCGCTCGTGGCGCTCGACGCGCTGGACGACGGTAACTGCCACTTGCCACACGCTCCACTGCAGCTGGTACCCGCGAGCGCGCCGACGCGCTCGTGGCGCTCGACGCGCTGGACGACGGTAACTGCCACTTGCCACACGCTCCACTGCAGCTGGTACCCGCGAGCGCGCCGACGCGCTCGTGGCGCTCGACGCGCTGGACGACGGTAACTGCCACTTGCCACACGCTCCACTGCAGCTGGTACCCGCGAGCGCGCCGACGCGCTCGTGGCGCTCGACGCGCTGGACGACGGTAACTGCCACTTGCCACACGCTCCACTGCAGCTGGTACCCGCGAGCGCGCCGACGCGCTCGTGGCGCTCGACGCGCTGGACGACGGTAACTGCCACTTGCCACACGCTCCACTGCAGCTGGTACCCGCGAGCGCGCCGACGCGCTCGTGGCGCTCGACGCGCTGGACGACGGTAACTGCCACTTGCCACACGCTCCACTGCAGCTGGTACCCGCGAGCGCGCCGACGCGCTCGTGGCGCTCGACGCGCTGGACGACGGTAACTGCCACTTGCCACACGCTCCACTGCAGCTGGTACCCGCGAGCGCGCCGACGCGCTCGTGGCGCTCGACGCGCTGGACGACGGTAACTGCCACTTGCCACACGCTCCACTGCAGCTGGTACCCGCGAGCGCGCCGACGCGCTCGTGGCGCTCGACGCGCTGGACGACGGTAACTGCCACTTGCCACACGCTCCACTGCAGCTGGTACCCGCGAGCGCGCCGACGCGCTCGTGGCGCTCGACGCGCTGGACGACGGTAACTGCCACTTGCCACACGCTCCACTGCAGCTGGTACCCGCGAGCGCGCCGACGCGCTCGTGGCGCTCGACGCGCTGGACGACGGTAACTGCCACTTGCCACACGCTCCACTGCAGCTGGTACCCGCGAGCGCGCCGACGCGCTCGTGGCGCTCGACGCGCTGGACGACGGTAACTGCCACTTGCCACACGCTCCACTGCAGCTGGTACCCGCGAGCGCGCCGACGCGCTCGTGGCGCTCGACGCGCTGGACGACGGTAACTGCCACTTGCCACACGCTCCACTGCAGCTGGTACCCGCGAGCGCGCCGACGCGCTCGTGGCGCTCGACGCGCTGGACGACGGTAACTGCCACTTGCCACACGCTCCACTGCAGCTGGTACCCGCGAGCGCGCCGACGCGCTCGTGGCGCTCGACGCGCTGGACGACGGTAACTGCCACTTGCCACACGCTCCACTGCAGCTGGTACCCGCGAGCGCGCCGACGCGCTCGTGGCGCTCGACGCGCTGGACGACGGTAACTGCCACTTGCCACACGCTCCACTGCAGCTGGTACCCGCGAGCGCGCCGACGCGCTCGTGGCGCTCGACGCGCTGGACGACGGTAACTGCCACTTGCCACACGCTCCACTGCAGCTGGTACCCGCGAGCGCGCCGACGCGCTCGTGGCGCTCGACGCGCTGGACGACGGTAACTGCCACTTGCCACACGCTCCACTGCAGCTGGTACCCGCGAGCGCGCCGACGCGCTCGTGGCGCTCGACGCGCTGGACGACGGTAACTGCCACTTGCCACACGCTCCACTGCAGCTGGTACCCGCGAGCGCGCCGACGCGCTCGTGGCGCTCGACGCGCTGGACGACGGTAACTGCCACTTGCCACACGCTCCACTGCAGCTGGTACCCGCGAGCGCGCCGACGCGCTCGTGGCGCTCGACGCGCTGGACGACGGTAACTGCCACTTGCCACACGCTCCACTGCAGCTGGTACCCGCGAGCGCGCCGACGCGCTCGTGGCGCTCGACGCGCTGGACGACGGTAACTGCCACTTGCCACACGCTCCACTGCAGCTGGTACCCGCGAGCGCGCCGACGCGCTCGTGGCGCTCGACGCGCTGGACGACGGTAACTGCCACTTGCCACACGCTCCACTGCAGCTGGTACCCGCGAGCGCGCCGACGCGCTCGTGGCGCTCGACGCGCTGGACGACGGTAACTGCCACTTGCCACACGCTCCACTGCAGCTGGTACCCGCGAGCGCGCCGACGCGCTCGTGGCGCTCGACGCGCTGGACGACGGTAACTGCCACTTGCCACACGCTCCACTGCAGCTGGTACCCGCGAGCGCGCCGACGCGCTCGTGGCGCTCGACGCGCTGGACGACGGTAACTGCCACTTGCCACACGCTCCACTGCAGCTGGTACCCGCGAGCGCGCCGACGCGCTCGTGGCGCTCGACGCGCTGGACGACGGTAACTGCCACTTGCCACACGCTCCACTGCAGCTGGTACCCGCGAGCGCGCCGACGCGCTCGTGGCGCTCGACGCGCTGGACGACGGTAACTGCCACTTGCCACACGCTCCACTGCAGCTGGTACCCGCGAGCGCGCCGACGCGCTCGTGGCGCTCGACGCGCTGGACGACGGTAACTGGCACTTGCCACACGCTCCACTGCAGCTGGTACCCGCGAGCGCGCCGACGCGCTCGTGGCGCTCGACGCGCTGGACGACGGTAACTGCCACTTGCCACACGCTCCACTGCAGCTGGTACCCGCGAGCGCGCCGACGCGCTCGTGGCGCTCGACGCGCTGGACGACGGTAACTGCCACTTGCCACACGCTCCACTGCAGCTGGTACCCGCGAGCGCGCCGACGCGCTCGTGGCGCTCGACGCGCTGGACGACGGTAACTGCCACTTGCCACACGCTCCACTGCAGCTGGTACCCGCGAGCGCGCCGACGCGCTCGTGGCGCTCGACGCGCTGGACGACGGTAACTGGCACTTGCCACACGCTCCACTGCAGCTGGTACCCGCGAGCGCGCCGACGCGCTCGTGGCGCTCGACGCGCTGGACGACGGTAACTGGCACTTGCCACACGCTCCACTGCAGCTGGTACCCGCGAGCGCGCCGACGCGCTCGTGGCGCTCGACGCGCTGGACGACGGTAACTGGCACTTGCCACACGCTCCACTGCAGCTGGTACCCGCGAGCGCGCCGACGCGCTCGTGGCGCTCGACGCGCTGGACGACGGTAACTGGCACTTGCCACACGCTCCACTGCAGCTGGTACCCGCGAGCGCGCCGACGCGCTCGTGGCGCTCGACGCGCTGGACGACGGTAACTGGCACTTGCCACACGCTCCACTGCAGCTGGTACCCGCGAGCGCGCCGACGCGCTCGTGGCGCTCGACGCGCTGGACGACGGTAACTGGCACTTGCCACACGCTCCACTGCAGCTGGTACCCGCGAGCGCGCCGACGCGCTCGTGGCGCTCGACGCGCTGGACGACGGTAACTGGCACTTGCCACACGCTCCACTGCAGCTGGTACCCGCGAGCGCGCCGACGCGCTCGTGGCGCTCGACGCGCTGGACGACGGTAACTGGCACTTGCCACACGCTCCACTGCAGCTGGTACCCGCGAGCGCGCCGACGCGCTCGTGGCGCTCGACGCGCTGGACGACGGTAACTGGCACTTGCCACACGCTCCACTGCAGCTGGTACCCGCGAGCGCGCCGACGCGCTCGTGGCGCTCGACGCGCTGGACGACGGTAACTGGCACTTGCCACACGCTCCACTGCAGCTGGTACCCGCGAGCGCGCCGACGCGCTCGTGGCGCTCGACGCGCTGGACGACGGTAACTGGCACTTGCCACACGCTCCACTGCAGCTGGTACCCGCGAGCGCGCCGACGCGCTCGTGGCGCTCGACGCGCTGGACGACGGTAACTGGCACTTGCCACACGCTCCACTGCAGCTGGTACCCGCGAGCGCGCCGACGCGCTCGTGGCGCTCGACGCGCTGGACGACGGTAACTGGCACTTGCCACACGCTCCACTGCAGCTGGTACCCGCGAGCGCGCCGACGCGCTCGTGGCGCTCGACGCGCTGGACGACGGTAACTGGCACTTGCCACACGCTCCACTGCAGCTGGTACCCGCGAGCGCGCCGACGCGCTCGTGGCGCTCGACGCGCTGGACGACGGTAACTGGCACTTGCCACACGCTCCACTGCAGCTGGTACCCGCGAGCGCGCCGACGCGCTCGTGGCGCTCGACGCGCTGGACGACGGTAACTGGCACTTGCCACACGCTCCACTGCAGCTGGTACCCGCGAGCGCGCCGACGCGCTCGTGGCGCTCGACGCGCTGGACGACGGTAACTGGCACTTGCCACACGCTCCACTGCAGCTGGTACCCGCGAGCGCGCCGACGCGCTCGTGGCGCTCGACGCGCTGGACGACGGTAACTGGCACTTGCCACACGCTCCACTGCAGCTGGTACCCGCGAGCGCGCCGACGCGCTCGTGGCGCTCGACGCGCTGGACGACGGTAACTGGCACTTGCCACACGCTCCACTGCAGCTGGTACCCGCGAGCGCGCCGACGCGCTCGTGGCGCTCGACGCGCTGGACGACGGTAACTGGCACTTGCCACACGCTCCACTGCAGCTGGTACCCGCGAGCGCGCCGACGCGCTCGTGGCGCTCGACGCGCTGGACGACGGTAACTGGCACTTGCCACACGCTCCACTGCAGCTGGTACCCGCGAGCGCGCCGACGCGCTCGTGGCGCTCGACGCGCTGGACGACGGTAACTGGCACTTGCCACACGCTCCACTGCAGCTGGTACCCGCGAGCGCGCCGACGCGCTCGTGGCGCTCGACGCGCTGGACGACGGTAACTGGCACTTGCCACACGCTCCACTGCAGCTGGTACCCGCGAGCGCGCCGACGCGCTCGTGGCGCTCGACGCGCTGGACGACGGTAACTGGCACTTGCCACACGCTCCACTGCAGCTGGTACCCGCGAGCGCGCCGACGCGCTCGTGGCGCTCGACGCGCTGGACGACGGTAACTGGCACTTGCCACACGCTCCACTGCAGCTGGTACCCGCGAGCGCGCCGACGCGCTCGTGGCGCTCGACGCGCTGGACGACGGTAACTGGCACTTGCCACACGCTCCACTGCAGCTGGTACCCGCGAGCGCGCCGACGCGCTCGTGGCGCTCGACGCGCTGGACGACGGTAACTGGCACTTGCCACACGCTCCACTGCAGCTGGTACCCGCGAGCGCGCCGACGCGCTCGTGGCGCTCGACGCGCTGGACGACGGTAACTGGCACTTGCCACACGCTCCACTGCAGCTGGTACACGCGAGCGCGCCGACGCGCTCGTGGCGCTCGACGCGCTGGACGACGGTAACTGGCACTTGCCACACGCTCCACTGCAGCTGGTACCCGCGAGCGCGCCGACGCGCTCGTGGCGCTCGACGCGCTGGACGACGGTAACTGGCACTTGCCACACGCTCCACTGCAGCTGGTACCCGCGAGCGCGCCGACGCGCTCGTGGCGCTCGACGCGCTGGACGACGGTAACTGGCACTTGCCACACGCTCCACTGCAGCTGGTACCCGCGAGCGCGCCGACGCGCTCGTGGCGCTCGACGCGCTGGACGACGGTAACTGGCACTTGCCACACGCTCCACTGCAGCTGGTACCCGCGAGCGCGCCGACGCGCTCGTGGCGCTCGACGCGCTGGACGACGGTAACTGGCACTTGCCACACGCTCCACTGCAGCTGGTACCCGCGAGCGCGCCGACGCGCTCGTGGCGCTCGACGCGCTGGACGACGGTAACTGGCACTTGCCACACGCTCCACTGCAGCTGGTACCCGCGAGCGCGCCGACGCGCTCGTGGCGCTCGACGCGCTGGACGACGGTAACTGGCACTTGCCACACGCTCCACTGCAGCTGGTACCCGCGAGCGCGCCGACGCGCTCGTGGCGCTCGACGCGCTGGACGACGGTAACTGGCACTTGCCACACGCTCCACTGCAGCTGGTACCCGCGAGCGCGCCGACGCGCTCGTGGCGCTCGACGCGCTGGACGACGGTAACTGGCACTTGCCACACGCTCCACTGCAGCTGGTACCCGCGAGCGCGCCGACGCGCTCGTGGCGCTCGACGCGCTGGACGACGGTAACTGGCACTTGCCACACGCTCCACTGCAGCTGGTACCCGCGAGCGCGCCGACGCGCTCGTGGCGCTCGACGCGCTGGACGACGGTAACTGGCACTTGCCACACGCTCCACTGCAGCTGGTACCCGCGAGCGCGCCGACGCGCTCGTGGCGCTCGACGCGCTGGACGACGGTAACTGGCACTTGCCACACGCTCCACTGCAGCTGGTACCCGCGAGCGCGCCGACGCGCTCGTGGCGCTCGACGCGCTGGACGACGGTAACTGCCACTTGCCACACGCTCCACTGCAGCTGGTACCCGCGAGCGCGCCGACGCGCTCGTGGCGCTCGACGCGCTGGACGACGGTAACTGGCACTTGCCACACGCTCCACTGCAGCTGGTACCCGCGAGCGCGCCGACGCGCTCGTGGCGCTCGACGCGCTGGACGACGGTAACTGGCACTTGCCACACGCTCCACTGCAGCTGGTACCCGCGAGCGCGCCGACGCGCTCGTGGCGCTCGACGCGCTGGACGACGGTAACTGGCACTTGCCACACGCTCCACTGCAGCTGGTACCCGCGAGCGCGCCGACGCGCTCGTGGCGCTCGACGCGCTGGACGACGGTAACTGCCACTTGCCACACGCTCCACTGCAGCTGGTAACCGCGAGCGCGCCGACGCGCTCGTGGCGCTCGACGCGCTGGACGACGGTAACTGCCACTTGCCACACGCTCCACTGCAGCTGGTACCCGCGAGCGCGCCGACGCGCTCGACGCGCTGGACGACGGTAACTGGCACTTGCCACACGCTCCACTGCAGCTGGTACCCGCGAGCGCGCCGACGCGCTCGTGGCGCTCGACGCGCTGGACGACGGTAACTGCCACTTGCCACACGCTCCACTGCAGCTGGTACCCGCGAGCGCGCCGACGCGCTCGTGGCGCTCGACGCGCTGGACGACGGTAACTGCCACTTGCCACACGCTCCACTGCAGCTGGTACCCGCGAGCGCGCCGACGCGCTCGTGGCGCTCGACGCGCTGGACGACGGTAACTGGCACTTGCTACACGCTCCACTGCAGCTGGTACCCGTGCGGACCTTCTGTGGGGTCACAACATCGAGGACATCGTGCGCAGCTTGCTAACTTTAATATGTAAAAAATGAGGAGTGATAAAGGAAGACTTTAAATCTATACCTACTATAACTTCAACGCAATACTCTACGCGACAGTAAATATCATCGTATTCCTCATGCTTCCCTCTCGGAAATGCCACTTTCTATACGACATTTCCACATATTGTATCACGATAAAAATTTCAAAACCAATTCGGTCATAGCGGACAGTGGCTGACCGTAAAACACCTCGCTGTTTTAGTTGTAGCGAGAGAGCCGTCGAAATGAATGATGAGCAAAGACAACATTCTTAATATTGTGGAATACTTGAATAGCGGTCACCGCTTACTATACGCTACGACACACCTGGTGTCGTAGCTCGTCTGCTACCATAAACAATTAAAAAAGTCAACATTGCTCACTGCAAGTTTGTGTTTCAGCTATCCAGTCATACAAGGAGGCCTTAGAACTAGAGGAAAGTCTACAACGGGCCAAAGATGGACTCAGTCGGGCACAGAAGTTACAAAAACAGGCCGAGCAGAGAGACTATTATAAAATATTAGGAGTAAAGAGGTAAGTCTACTCCTTATTGATGTGAAAAGTTATTTAGTACCATTTTGATTTTAAAATCTATGAAACGGAAAAAAGACACTAGAAAACATGTATGTACCTTTATATGATTAGAACGATGAGAGAGAGATTGATAGAATACAGATATACAGTGTTTCCTATAACTACGTTATATGCAGTATGACGAACTAAACATTTCACATCAATTTTGTATACTGCTTACAGTTTAACACTCTGCTTTTGACTAAAATAAAATTATATAAAACAATATAAATATTTGATCTATATTTTTTATCATTTGGCAACGCCAAACGCGCCATCTATCGGAATGCATTTACAAAATGGTCGTAAAGCCAAATGTGATGAGGAAATTGGGATGACCAAATAGTTCTGTACGATAGCTCGCACTTCCCCGGATTGGAAAAAATGCGGGTTCGATTCCCGCTCGTACTAAAAATCTCTTTCTACTTAAAATTATTATGAATGTGATTCGCACCCAAGACTAATGGATGTCCGTTCCGAACGACAGTTATAACTTGCTATCAAGAGGTTCCTTAACCCTTTTTTTTATACTACGTGGGTGGAAAACAAGCATACGGCCCACCTGATGGTGAACGGTTACCGTAGCCTATAGACGCTAGCAACACCTGAATTATCACTCGCGTATTACTAAATCCAAGGAAAGGGATAGGAAGTGGCGAAGAAGGATAATAAGGAGAGGACGAGGAGATGGCTTAAGCCTATCGCGTTACACAATAAATACAGTACACACTAATTACATCCACTCATCCACAAAACTCAACAGATCTGCCAGCAAGCAGGAGATCACGAAGGCGTACCGTAAGGCGGCTCAGAAGTGGCATCCGGACAACTTCCAGGGCGATGAAAAGAAATTGGCAGAGAAAAAGTTCATCGACATTGCCGCTGCTAAGGAGGTACATATTACACACATACGATTTTAAACTTTTTAGCGCTAAAGGATCGGTTTTTTAAGGCCTTAAGTGCTACCGGTAGCTCGGAGAGGTTAAGGTGTGTGGAGAGGTTTTTTTGTAAATGGGAGTTCTCGCTTGTTACCTAATTCAAACTGGTAGGTACCACGATCTTCTGTTTAGACAGCCATGAGGAATCTTCATGTGTTTTTGGCAGGAGAGAAACAACCCTATCTTGAATGTAGTGGCAGATCAAGACAAACTTGTCTTTGATGTCAATATATTTCTCTAAACATTGATATCCATTTTGTGCAGGTACTAACAGATCCTGAGAAGCGAGCGCAATTTGACGCAGGCACGGATCCCTTAGACCCCGAGTCTCAACGAGGGGGCCAAGGTGGTCCCTTCCACAACCCCTTCCACCACTTCCAACATGGCAGCCCCTTCCAGTTCAAGTTCCATTTCAACTAGCACACACCAAGTGTGACTGGACATCACACCTGTTGTGTTGTTACTCGTGTACAGAATAACAAGGACGCATATATTAAATTGAGTAGCTGACCCGCACACGTAAACAGTACAAACTTATATCTTAATGAACACCTTCAATCAAATTTAATATCCAGTAATATATGTTGTTTTATTATAATAAAAGTCAAGATTTCTTTTTAAATGCCAAAAAAAGAAACTACTTTTACGCAATTTATAACGTATTTTTTTTAAAACCGATTTTTTGAACATGCTAGGTTCCGTCAAAAAAAGTTGTGTGTTCAAAATGTTCAATGTCAATATTCGTATCAAAAAATATTATAAGCAGAAAATAAGTTAATTTTACCTCAGAATTGCCGAAGATCTTGTACACTACAAAATTGTTAAGTTTTCTCTTTTCCAGTAGTAAGTTGTTTCTACTTTAATTTTTCAAAAACTCAGTTTGTATAGAAAAGTAATTTTAGTCATCTTCGATTTTATCATTTGTGGAATCACACCTGCTGTTTTAAAATATATACTGTGAATTTTAACTGCCTCTGTGGTGCAGCGGTAGTGTAAGCGACTGCTGATCATGAGGTTTCGGGTTCGATCCCCGGGTAGGGCAGTGCTATTGAGATTTTTCGTAAAAAAAAAAAGAAAAATTCTCAGCTGCCCGGAGTTTGGAAATGTGCCCGGTAGACGTCAATAGGCTCGCCCCCTATTACGTGGGACTTAAACATAGCTGGCGAGTCGTGGGTGTGTAATACACCTCTGCCTACCCCTTCGGGGAATACAGGCGTGATGCTATGTTACTTTGAATTTTTAATTTTATTTATTTGTAATGAAAACAATAAAAGAAGGTACACAGATTTGTCTTAACCGTGGCTTCGCTGCTGTTAATAATTTTCATTATTATTATATATATTTATCCTGAATCCTATTTAATAAATAGAAATAATATTGAAATTAGCACAATTAACATTCGTTTCATATGGCTCAACAAATCCTATAGTAAAATTAATTTAATAGAAAATTGTTAGTCAGTATGTTAGTCATCAGTAATGTATTTTCCTAATTTTACGCTCCTGCGGTCGCCATTTTGATCTCCAAACTATTCATATTTAAAAATAATGCTACGCTTGAGAACTTGCTATGAGTTGTGTAAAATAATTTAAACTAAGACTAACATTTTACTAAATTTCTGAGTACAAAAAAAAAGTCTTTGTTTATTCGTTGGTCACTGACAACACCGATATTATAATATTGTTTTATTATTCCAGCTTCCAATTCGATACCATATAAATAATTATTTTAAGTAGATTGTGAGTTCTAATCGTACCCTCGCCTTGTAGCGAATTGTGTCGGTGTTGCCAGAGTTCCTTAACTATGATAAACGTTATTTCTGTATTTTAATTCCAGTTTGTTTGTATGTCTCTATTACTCATTGTTTTAAATACACGTGTGGTGTAATCCATAAAACTGCATAAATTATATATTCCAGATTAAAATACTATTTTTAAATCATGAGATAAAAATTACAAATACTCGTCAAGAAAATTATAATAATACGGGATGCAAATATATTACTTATTTTCTTAATGTATTTTTTTAATTATCAAATTTGATAATATCGAAAAGGTTTTGAATTTCGTCTTACTGTCGAAGCTTTTGCAATTAATTTAGGTATGTCGCAGCCTGATCATAGAATAAATTACTTAAATGATGTGGCCGACCATTTCATAAAACATAACTTAATTTAACTTAACTAAGATTTCATTAAATGGTCGACCACAACATGAAGTGATCAATTCTAAGATGTGGTCCCAACACATCGATAATTTGGACCAAGCAACCCTTTCAAAAAAAATACTGATATCTTTCGCACTCTTTACGTTGCGATGCGCCCGGTCGACAAATAAATATTTATTTATAAATAAGTTGTTTTGTTGTGATTCTTATATCTTTGTAAATATTATAGCAATATAAGTTAGATTAACGAGTTTGTCTTTCATTTACTGTGATAAACATTATGGTACACTATCCAGCTACGCAGGAGATATAGTGTCCGTGTGTGCGCAAACACAGCTGTACTCTATGTTCCCTCACTCTCTTAATCCAGTGTTTTGGCGGGAACACGAAGATCATGTCGTTGCTCTGCATTATTTTCCTAAACTTGTGTTATTTCGAGTATTAATGTGTAAAAGTGGTGGCCTTTTACTTATTAACTATTTGTGTATGTGCATAAGTATTGGCAAGTGATGTAGTGCGACATAACGTGTTTTTTCCTGTTGTCTCCAAAACTCCATAGAAGCTTCAGTAAAGTTGCCATCGTCTTACTGGAGCGGGACTTTGACTTAACTGACTAATTTTATATGACTGACTTCGACTACGACTTGTTTTATGAATTAAACTTACGTGTGATGAGATAATATCGATGTTTATAAGTTACTGTTAGGCTGATGGTTCTGCCAATGCCTTAAAAAAATAATAAATAATAATAATCTTATAATCCAATAGGACGGCATTCAGACTTGACTGGAGATAGATCAGCTCAGGACCAACGGGTAACGGCTGTACGTGCTTTCAGAGTCACGGGGGAACGCCCCCAAACAGCTTCTTATTAGAAAGATACTTTTGAAAGCTCCATATTTTTTTGTTGGAACGACCCGGTATTCGAAATCTGCCCTCCTATCGCTAGACCAGCGACGCAGATTTTTATATTCAAAATACAGGTGTACTTATATAAATTTTTTATCACGACGTCTTATCAAAACACCTTCGGATATTCAAAAAATCCTGTGGTCGCCTATTCAAACCATAGGTTCCATTACAAGACAGTACATAGGTCAGTACATAGGTTGAAAACTGCCTGGTTATGTATATATTATATTGTATATCTTAAAAAGGTTTGCCTGTCTGTATAAGAAAAAGTAGGTATTTTCTCAATTATTATGTTCTGTAAAAGAAAACAAATTTAGGATTTCACAAACTTTTATTACATCTCATTCAATAAATATATTTTAAACTAGATCTTAAACTAGATATTGTAAGTTATTACACATAAATAATTCACTATTAAAATAATACAAATAAATTAAATATTGGGAATTCAATTTGCGAAGAAAGACAACCGCATTTCGTCGTTCCATACGAATACTTACATCTGTTCCCATAAAAAACATTTTGTCTTTGTCAATTAATAGAGAACGATAAAGTGATTCCTCAAATGAATTCAAATGCCATCAATGTCCGACGACTCCAGATTTTCATGCGAAATCCAAACAGATTTGGCAATAGACTTAAATTGACAAAATAGTCAATTTCCTTAGTATTTTTCTCATTGAATTTTGAATTAATTTTGAATATAACAGGATACCTACCTAAAAGCCACAGAAGTATACCCTCAAAGAAGTACGCCGGGTCGTATTTTGATGACGTTTACAAATATTCTTCTATTTCCCAAACAATCCCAATATCTTAATCTAAAGATCACGAGTCGTTTGTCCACACAATCTTTGGTTTCCTGCCATTTATGTCTCCCCTCAACATCTTTGCGACCCTCTCTATCTCATTACTAAGCTTATTTTTATCTTCTTCTTTCTCGCAAACGTATCGATGTCTCAGGGAACAATCCTGACCCCTGTACACATAAGTCTTGAGAGCTGGGTCGCTGACGAAGGCGAGGCACCTTCCTTCCCCGACGATAGTTGCCATGTGCGTGCTGTTCGAAGATGCGCTGGTACTGTTGCTGACCACGGGTCTCGCGGAGTGCGACCAGATCCACAGTAGACCAGGGTTCAGGCCGCCCGTCCAGAAGTCTTCACCTGTGTGTAATTAATTTTGTTAAAAGTTAATTTCTATGGATTGGCTCCTAAAAAAAAGGTTTAAAATTTGTTGCTTCTGGAATGAGTCCAAAACGCTCTCACTCACTGAATTAACATAGGCCTCCCCAAAATGAGGGATAGTGCCGTAATCGCCACGCTTGGCAGGCGGGTTGGCGATCGCAGTGGATATTGTTAATACTCGAGGAAGTGCTGCTGCCCACTGCCGCGGTATTCCCTCAGTCGGCTCTTACGACTCCTATGGGGGAGAGAGGTAGGAAGGGACAATTCTAAAGGCGGCCCGACACGGCAGACCAGACCTTTACTATGCCCCGGTATAAATAAATAAAAATAACGTTTTCGAACTTCTATTTACTATTAACAAGTAGAAGATAAAGTTAATTCGCACATAACTTTGGCGAAGCTAGCGGGCTCTCCTATGCCCTCGCGTCGACTTATAATGAACATTTCTTCTTTTCTCAAATATAGGCTCTCTATATTGATCTTGGGAATAAATTCCGAAAGAAAAGGGCCTCAGCACTGATGTAATTACGACCATGTTTAATTTTGCCTTTGACTACAACGATACTCTTAAAGTAAAGCTCACCATAGATAATTTTTCAATATCATGTTTACAGTTTACCTACCACTAAGCGTTTTATCACTGAGAAACGCCGACGTGAGTTTTGTCTTCTCTTTGTCCGTGTCGATCTCCAGCATATTGGCCTTGAGGCGACGGCACGCGTAGTTGGCGCCCTTCCAATTTGCGACCTCTTCTGATATGTGATAACAACCGGCGCCCACACGCGTGAAGTTAGTCGTGCAAGGCTCTGCAACTATACATTTTAGAATAGACTTTCTCTTGAATGGACAGTGAAACAGGTTGGTTTATTCTATATCCTGTTTATCTGATGAAGATGTGGTAATGCTCTTTAAGGTGGGCATATGTTAGTCACATGTTAATTGTAGGTACATTTCTCTGTCCAGTGGCCCGCCAATAAAGGCGTAGAGACGGCACACGGCGGGTTTATTTAGTTGGTGAGGGCCCCACACTACCCTGTTCGTTGCCCCGAACGACGGGGTGTACGGTTAGGAAAATTTTTTCCTACCTTTTAACAAAAAAAGGTATCTACATTTCTCTATTAGTTTCATGCAAAACCGAAATAAGAAGAGTACTGAATGTCTAATTATTTAATTAATGTAATGTTCAATGAATAAATAATTAGAAAAAGTAATTACATAAACGTGAGATTTATTCTTATTTCAGTATGAATATTCAGTTCATACTTAAAGGAAAACGTATATCGTTTAATGTGAGTTAGAAACGAAAGAATTTTGATTAATTTTGAACTATTCCTAATCCCATACCGAGAGAACACGTCTTATCTATTTTAACCAGTTCAAAAGTAGCTAGCTATACGTGCATGCAAGTAAGACGGTATTTCAAAGACATCACTGCACTATGCAATAATCCATGTATACCAGGGGACCTTACAAACATACAATTTAACGGACACAAAGACTGAATTTAATCCAGCACACTCTGGCGGGAGATCAGTATCTAAACTACGTCACCATCTGTTCAGCCTGTGAAGTCGTCTTGCATAGTTATGAATAAAAATAAATAATCACCTGGCTTTTGGTCAACCCCGACCACCAAATTATGAACACTTTCTTCAAGTTTTCTCAGCCGCTTCTCCATGAGGTCAGCTCTGTACACGAGTTTTTCTATCGCAGTCAGTAAGTACAGATCAGTTTCGGAGACCTGCTTCTGCGGCGAAGGTTTGCTTTCGTCTACTCTGTCTACTATTGGTGCATGCTGTTGTGGTTGGTGAACTGGTATCGGCTGGCTAGGCGGTTGTGGTGGCTGTGTGGTTCAAAATAGGGTGTATTATATTATTAACCATAAGTACTATTATTCTATCTATAAGTAGTTGAATAAATTCTAGTGAAGCTAAAAAATATGACTGCGATAGCTTAGTGGATAAACATTTAAAAATCATACATAACGTGTAAATATGTCTAACCTGCATTAAGCTATCATAGTACCTACCTCTCGTGATAATATACCTACATATATACCTAGATCTCTCAAAACTATGCTACAGGTAAAATCCAATCACGTTTTAGCCCCTAAAGTACCTCAGATAGTATTTGCAGTAATTAATTTCTACTTGATATTGATAACACTACCGTATATTACCATGACCTGCCTTCTTCTCGTACGGATGCAGTGACTAATGCTAAAAGTTATGCCAGAATAAAATAATCTTAAATAATTTAACTGCCTTGGTGGTTTAGCGGTAGTGTATGCGACTGCTAATCATGAGGTCTCGGGTTCGATCCCCGGGTTGGGCAATGTTAAAAATTCTCTGTAACAGCCTGGAATTTGGAAATGTGCCTAGTAGACGTCAATAGGCTCGCCCCCTATTACGTGGGACTTAAACATAGCTGGCGAGTCGTGGGTGTGTAATACACCTCTGCCTACCCCTTCGGGGAATACAGGCGTGATGCTATAAATAAATTTGAATCACTACACTACAACTCTCTATTACAGTAAATAAAATTATTCACGGACATTTTCACACAACGTCCTCTCTGGTCCCAAACTAAGCTTAACGATTGAGTTGTATGGGTACCAGATTACGGATATAATACATTATATTACTTTTTTTGTAAATACATACATATAATAGATAGAAAACACCCAGACGCAGTACAAATATCTGTGTTCATCACATAAATAATTATCCTGAGTGGGAATCGAACCCACGACCTCGTGCACGGAAGTCGGTTACAGTACCGACTACGCCACGAGTTCCCTATAATAATAAGTACTCTGTGGCCACTAGGATGTAAAACAATGTAATAAACACTATAGTAAAATACTGTAATAGAGTAGAGAGGTATATCTTAAAGGTGTAGCCGGCGTATGCTGGAAATTAACTTTAATACAAAACATTTATTTTCATTAGATCATACTAATATTATAAATGTGAATGCAAGTTTGTTTGTTACGCTTTCACGTGAAAACTACTTAACCGATCATCATGAAACTTTGTACACATATTCTCGGAGGTATTAAAAGTAACATAGGATACTTTTTATTAAAAAAAATACGAAAAATAAAAAAAATTGTTTGTCACAATATCTCAAAATCTAGCAACTTCAACGTCATCTAGCATTTCAGTAATGAAGTTCCAACCCCGAGTACTGGAATACCGTTGCACTGTATTACCGACAATTTCAAGGGTTGCTTTATTTATTTTTATGAAATTACTCACGGACGAAGTCGTGGGTAACAGCTAGTATGTAATAAAAAGTACTTAATAGGTTTTATACTTACATAACTAGTTCACCCGGCTAACTTCGTACCGCCATATTTTCGTGAAAATTTTGCAATGACAATTATTAAAGTACTAATATCGCTATTAAAAGATAGGGGTTGGCAGTAGAAGGGTGAAAATTTAGGGTTGTATGTATTTTTAATGTCGAATCATAAAAAAATATTGTCCACAAAATAAAAAATAAAAATTCTGGTGGACCACCCTAATCACTTAGGGGTATGAAAATATATTTCCTATTCTCAGACATACTGAAGATACACACAACATTTCATAAGAATCGGTTAAGCCGTTTCGGAGGAGAATGGCAACAAACACTGTGACACGGGAATTTTATATATAAGAGATATTTATGTAAATATTTATTGACAAATTATCTAAACAACGCTGTAAATCGTTTCAAAATCCGATGCGCGATTTAGAAAAGAAAGGAAAGAGATCGACGCGAATACTGTTCACGTCGATCTCTTTCATCTTTTTGACTACTTAATACTATGTATAGATATAGAAGAGACACCCATGTCATCTACTAGACGTTAAATATAGCTATTTTCACAACACATTTTCCTGTTCTAAAAATTTAACATGAGTAAATCAATCTTCACGATACTTACATAACTTGGGCTTGGTTTAAACTTCTCTTTATAAGGATTTGGTGGCCTATTCACAATTTTAACAGCACTGGGTGGGGGCGGAGGCGTTGCCTGCCATTCATCGTACGGTCTGCCACCAGGGGGTGGTATGAATGGCTTGCTGTGGTGGGTAGGTGGATGAGAAGGTGCAGACTGATGAGAGGGAGCATGTGGGTGCTGGTGTGTCGGTGGCGGAGGTGGAGGAGCTAGACCAATGCGGTCTGTTATGTAGTAGCCTTTCGTGTGCGGTAGAACCATAATACGACCTGGAATAAAAAAATATTTTGATGAGGAGATCGTAGCCTAGATGTGTATTTGCAGTTCGAATGGTCGGCAAGGTTAAGCAACTTTCGCTCGTCTGGCAATCAGATGGGAGACCAAAAAGTGACACCTATTTGTGAATACCTAACCTCCTCCATGCTTCGGAAGGCACGTTAAACAGGTCCTGGCTTTTAAATACCATCCCATCCTGGGAGTTACAGGTTGTCCTGAATAAAAAATCTGACTTTGATCTAGGTGGCCAGTATTGTCCCCTTAATTGGGTTGTGAAGGTCAGATAGACAGTCACTCTGTGTGAATACTGATGGATCAGCTAAATACAGACAGATCGGAAGCCGACCCCAACCAAAAATAAAAAAATATAATTATTATATTTTGATGTGAAACATTCCCTCCCTGTTTGGCAGTGAAAACATTCTCAAGAAACGTCAATTGCTATTCGGTTAGCCACACCCTTTCCCTCGGCTTAACTAGGGGGACAAATTGCGAGCTCAGGACAAGGTCGAAGTAAATTTTTATTCAGATTTCAGACAACCTCTAATGTGTGCCAGGATGATATTTTACAGAGCCATAGCTTAACGTACCTTCCAATGGGCGAACGAGGTCAGATATTTCTTTTTGGTCACCCATCTGATGCAGGGCGGGTGTCACCACAAGACAGGCCCAGTCACAAGTAGGTTACAGCCTCAAAGTAAGTATCCTTCACCTAATGGCGAGTCTTCTTACCGTGTCTGCTGTTATGCTCCGTTGATAGCGTCCACTCCCTCAGCAAAGAGCTCCAAGGTCCAGCGTCATCATATAGAGCACACGTGTCCTCATCCAAACCGCAAGCGGTGTCTTCCCCATCACTTGCACTAACGCAGGCTGCTAGTAGTAACAGGAGTATTTCTACGGGGATTCGCCCCATCTGTATATATGAGATTTCACACCAATAATAATAAATAAACTGAACTGATGACGTAGTGGCTTGGATGACGACTTGCCGTGCTGATTGTTGGGGTCCGATTCCCAAGCAGGTCCATCAAGTATTTGAGTGATTCACAAAATGGTTGTTATGATGTGTACTTTGTGTGCGTTCATTGTATTTATATAAAGTCCCCCACTACACTTATAGAAATTATTGCCTAATGTAGTATGTCGTCTTTTGTAAAGAAATGGTTTTTAATAAAAAACTATATGGTTGTCTGTAAAGTCGGTTTACGGACGATAATTTTATCGTGAAAACGTCATGAAGAAATTCGATTTGTACTTTTAAACAATGTAATACTGATAGCAATCGAATGGTACATATAAAAAGGTACTATCGCGCGTGATGCTATACAATAATTGAGATACGCGTGTTGCCCGGGACGCGGCCAGTTCGGGCGAAGAATGTCATGTCGGTTGGTGGGCCGGCCGCCTCCTACCTGCTGACGCTCTTCAGCCCGCGGCTCTCTAGTGGCATCGATCGCCATACATTTTTCGGAACGTGAGTCCTTTTCGTGTGTGCAACCAGGCATTCATCGATTTGTAAGACGTTATCAAGTCAAACTATCATGTTTCGGATGTTAAAATGCTAATGGCACTGGTAAAATGTTGCTGACTCCAGCATAGGTGGGTCGACTCGACCTGGGAAGTACCAATATCTAAAAGAGTATTGGCGAAAAAAGCAGCAGATATTCTTACTGTTGCATTTTGTATTGAGAGTAGAACGTCAGAGGATTAAACCTCCTCCACAAATTACTGTCTACCACCTATCCGTTCCTTTCTCTAAAGTTGGCGAAGCATGACTGATGCAGACATGAAATTATTACTTACGTCAAATCTTTTGGCTAGTGTCGCGAGTTTATTACTCCTAGCCACAAGGTCACTGGGTCGTGTAAAAAGAGTCCATATCAAAGAGTTGTAATTGTGCTCAGGTACCTATTTATTTTATGGCCCAGGCTTCAACAGACTTCGCCTGTTACGTGTGACTTAGTTATGTAGATGAAATCACACCTTTATAAGTTTTGTTTGTTTGTTTGTTCGCAAATCAAGCAAAAATTACTCTTTTCTAGCTCTTGTTTATACTTAAAAATTTAAAATTTGTTTGATGGACTTAAAACATAAAAAATGTAACATCACGCCTGTATTCCCGAAGGGGTAAGCAGAGGTGTATTACACAGCCACGGTTCGTAAGCTATGTTTAAGTCCCACGTAATAGTGGGCGAGCCTATTGCCGACTACCGGGCACATTTCCAAACTCCGGGCTACTACTGAGATTTTTATTTTTTACGAAAAAGCTTAATAACACTCCCCGAAACGGGGATCGAACTTGAGACCCTATGATCAGTAGTCGCACCACCGAGGCAGTTAGTTGTTTGGACTTAAAACTGGAAAAATAACCTAAAAACGAGCTTTTACCGGTGGTTGAGCAGCGGGCAACAACTAGTTAGACTACAAAAGTAGATTTGTTCTGTGTAGTGTGTAGTGCTACTATTCATCACATCTCATCATTGTGACAAACTTCAAAAGCACATGTAAATAATTTCGTAACCATTACGTACATATTTTGAACCGGATCTTAAGCTTTCGTAACATTGTGTTCGATACACAACATCCGCAACCACCCGGAATGCTCGTTGTTTCAAAACAAAGTGAATCATGGAGGTGTTATCGAGATTACGTGTCGGGTCATCGCGCGGGAAATTGTTTACAACACTGCTGCAGTCTGTTGTTAATCCAGCTCTGGGAGGCGCTTGATTCATTGAAAAAAATTAATATAGGTTTTATTATAATTCTAATCTATACTATTATAATGCTGTAACAGAGCTGTGTACATTTAACATATTTAAGTTATTTGAGAAAAAAATACTGTAATATATATAACAATATATATGGCGTGTCTAAACACAATTTAACATTTTTTTTTAATTTTTGTCGGTTTTTCTGTTTATTAGTTCGAGCATCACGCAAAAACTGATTCTGATGCAACTGTTTTAAGCAAAACGGGTATATATTATATTCATATTCATTTATTTTCGCATTCAACAATGTATATAGTAGTAGGTGGTAACATAATGATAAAAGAGTAACAATTTTGGACCCTGTTGGGCACAGCGAAAAGTAGAAAAGAGGATGACGTAAAAGGTATTTTTGGTAATTATTCGTATTGTTAGTGCTATTATATTATTTTTTGTTAATATTAAATTTATTGTTCATTTTAAATATTATCATCATTATAATTATATATTATTTATTTAAGTAAATGATACTTATATATTTTAATCATGTTTATTATATATTGTATTATAATTTAATTACATAAGATATATTTATATATGTGTAGTGTAGTATATATTATTGTTATTTATTTTAACAAATTAATTTATTATATAAAACCGTGATTGAAAATAAATGTACTACTTACTTAATTATATTAGAATAATTCGTATTGCATATGGTATCTATCTATTTATTAAATCATGTGTTTATCAATCAAATAATCATTAATTGTGTAGTAAGCCCTATCGAAGAGCATTTTTTTCAGTTTGTCTACAAACCTTGTGTCGCTGATCACATCGTTTGGTAATTTGTTGTATATTTTGATACACATTACGTAGGGGCTATTGGAGTGTAGAGATATACGGGAAGTTGGAAACATTAACATATTCTTATGTCTTGGTGTTCGGTTTATATGTTTGTCTTCGCGTCTTGTGAAAAAGGTTATATATCTCCTGACAAATTTACATATCTCTAGTATGTAGATGAATGGAAGGGAGAGAATTTTATATTTTTGGAATAACGGTTTACAGCTGTCGGTTTGCTCTATATTTGTCAGAATGCGGATTAATTTCTTTTGTAGTATGAAAAGTGAAGGTGCGTCGGTACTGTTTCCCCACATAATGATACCATAACTTAGGCATGAGTGAGCGTAGGCATAATATGTAGTTAATGCAGTTAAAAGGTTTGTCGTTTTTTTGACTTCTCGAAAAGCGTAAAGAAATTTTATATGGCGCTACTATATCGGGAACATGAAATTTAACCTAAAAACTAGCTTTTGAGTTTGAGTTTACCCACAGTACCTATACAGGTATTATATGGAATGACACATCAAACACAGACCTGATTAAGTTTTTATGATGTGTACTGAATTTAAAATAGTGATAAAAGTGAATGAAATAAATGAATAAAAAAAAAATGGTCAGTCCTCCGCATATTTCGGTGTACCTTAACTGAGATGTACCTTAACTGAGATGGCATAACGGTTACGATAATGTCCAATGCCAAGAATAATGTCGGTTTGCCGTTTGACTCCCACGCAGGACATACGAGTATTTTAAGATAATTTCCGGAGGGGTTATTCCTTAGTGTTTTACAAAGCAATCGTACATTAGTTGTTTACCGGCTCCTTATGGTATACCGTAATATACAAGTATATTCAAATACGGTTTGCGGTTATCCGTTTCTATTTTCAAAGTATGTATATACCTTTTTACTATTGATTTTTACACAATCTAGCGCTTTCTGCATCAATTTTTACCGCTAAGTAAGATTTCTGGCGTCAGTGGTTGGTTAGTTGCGCAAGAGTGTGGTCAGTGAAAGCGGACGAACCGCGGCAACTTCATTTGCTTACATCCTTTAACGCCAAGAATACACTCGCTGTGATAGTTCAGATAAATATCTCGTAGGTTTAGTAATACGAGTATGCGAGTTCGAATTTCGGATCAGCACATCAATTATTGAGCGTGAATAAAACTTTTGCATATTTTATCTGCTTTAACTTGCTTTATAGTATTGGCATACAAATAGAAATGTTGGATGTTTGGATGGAAAGAATAACATTTTTGTAAACTGCGGTAAAGTCGAAAACCAACTCCCACAGACCGCAGCCCATAGACGTAAGTACCTAACAACTGAGCCATCACTCACGCGGTGCCAGCCTACGGCTGATGGAAATATGCAGAAAGGAAATATGGTCAAATGTGGGTGAGTGTGGTAGAGGTGGATCTGAGTGGTGTTGGAAAGGGGATAGGGTGGACGTTTAGGTCTCCGTAGCTGTCAATCGATAGCTACAATTGTATTGCGATACTGATAATGCACATATCCCATACGTTAATTAATGGTAAGCAACAGTTTGGCAGTATTGTTAGTATTATTACATCGTTTGTTTATCTGTTTGTTCGTTCGCGCATCACACAAAAATTTCTGAACGGATTTTGATAGCTCTTGAGTAGATTTAAAAACTGGTATAGGTACCTACATTTTATCTAGCTAGTATATCGGAAACCTGAGATATCACCCAAAAACTAGGTGTTGAATGCGGCGGAGCCACGGGCAAAGGCTAGTTTAATGTATTTTCTTTCTGTCTCTACCCACGACTCTCTTTGCTTGAACTTCGGAATACAATTATGAACGTCACACTACGGGACATTAATTATATCTATGTAAAAATAGCTATCCCATTGGAACCATTCATTTTTCTGGGATGAAAAGTATTCTTTGTCCTTTTCTATGCTCCATACTTCATGATGATTGGATTTGTTGATGACAGTAGTTACAGCGTGAAAGCAAACTCACTTTCGCATTTATAATATTAGTAAGGATTATTCATATTATGCGTATTTCAAAGACATTTGCATGTTTTAATTTAGAGAGCTAATGAGCGTATAATAATTAAAACTTGTTCCGCCAAATAGAATGATAGGTATTGTTTATTTACAAGCGTATTATACGGGGTAATATTTTAACCAGTGCGCAAATTTTGAGAGAATAAACTTAAGCAAATTTTAATAAAGACGTATTTTTTATTTTGATATGTCTTAGTACTAAAACATAAAGTTATCGCTAACGAAAGGTTTTACTTTTGAAACAAATTTTATTGTCACACTACGCGCGCGCTTGCGTAGGTATACCTACATCGGCGCTCGGTCAATGCGCCGACGCGTAGGTATCTGTGCGGGTTACTGACCGCTAATTTTATCAGGTTCGAAATAAACTTTTTAAACTTAGGTCGTGACCAATTGAAAAGTAGTTCCAATTTTTCCTTTATACTTTCATGGGCTTAGGACCATCAATATGCAGAAAATTAAGCCTCTAGCTGCTCGTAAGATTGGTGTCCATATTTTACTAATTTCAAGCCGGATAAAAAAAATTAAAAAATCGGATTAAGCAATTAATGGAAATGTGTTCTATTACTGATATAGAACCACCAAAAAAAGTTTGCGCACTGGTTAAAAAAAATACTCTGTATAATAAACCAGCTGCAAGCCGCGACTTTGACCGCACGAAATTTTGGTACCTATTTTATTTTCTTTTGCAGACCCCCAATTATTTTTCCAAAATAAAAGTAGTCTTAAGTTACTCTTTATAACATCAACCACCTATCTGCCAGTGAGAGTCCCGTCCATCGGATCCAGCCGTTCTACAGATTAGCCGAAACAAACAGAGACAGACAGACAAAATCTATAAAAGTTGGTATTTTGTTATAGGTAACGCATATAATTTCATACCTATACATGAGCATAAAGTGCGAAAATGTGAAATCGAAAATAACAGTCACTAGCAGGATTTGAACCTGCATCTCCTGAAAATTCGTCTCAGATGCTTTGCCAAAATTCTGCCATCGTGACAAGAGCTCGGGACCGAGTATTTCAATAATGCATTATTTTAAAGTACAAATTATTATTTGTGAATGAGGAAAAAGAGAACTTTAGTGCGAGCGGGTCGTTAAGACAAATTTAATGAGGAGATTGGGTATGGCTGAAAGGTAGTGCGGTAGCTCAGTAGATTAGAGCACTTCCCCGGATTGGAAGGGACGCAGGTTCGTTTCTCGCTCGCACTGAAGTTCTCTTTTTTCTCATTCACAAATAATAATTTGTACTTTAAAGTAGCTGAACATGTCAAGTGCTAAAAATACAGATCAAAATACATTATTTTTTAATGTCTTGGTTTATTTTACTTTATATAGCTAAGTATGTCAAATACTTAAAATATATATCAAAATAATTTCATAGGCATTTATAAAAAAGCTGTATATAAAAAGGATATACTGATATCGTGAGATTTTTCCATAATATTTCGTTAAACACACAATGCATTGCATGAATCGCCAGTACTACGAGTATAATTACCTACTAGCAGTTTTCTTACACGGGTAGTGTATTGATTAAGTTACCACCTTCCGTGGCGAGCGTCATGGGTTCAGTTCTCACACGTGAACTATCCTTTATACCCCTTTTAGCGTGATCTTTGTATCTATATTTGTACTTTGTATGTTAATTGTATGTTTATATAATCCCGCGGATCAAGCAAATGTTATTCCTTAGTGAACGGGTAGCAGATCTTAAACAAGGCATTAGTAATGAAGAGTTTACAGAGAAGCTTCATATAGGTACAAGCATTCTGCAGGCACCACTTTCTCTATTACTAAATCAAGTTTTGACAGTCATATAATACGAATTTTACTAGGCATGACTTATCATATAATTAGAATAATTTTTAAAGCATAACTACTTAATCATAAGATGGAAACTTGGGTTAATGACGACATTAACCCAAGTTTATTTAGTCTCTATAACACTAGTTTTAGAGAGTACTCTCTTAGAACATAGGAAACACATTTATAAACATAACTACTGATATGATAAGTAATAAAGAGAATAAAATAATTATGCATTAACTGCACGTTATTTTTATTTATAACTAGCTGCGCCACGCGGTTTCACTCGTGTAGGTTTTCCGTTGGAACGCCTACCACTCTATAGATTAAGGAACGTCATTAATATCACGATACGAATGTAACCAGCAACTTTTGTTTCTACCGGCGATCTAATTAAATTTTAGAATATAATAGCTGCTATTGTGACTGAAATACGATAGTTAGATCGAATGTGATAGTTAAATATACCCGGCCGCGGACTTTTTTGTAGAGATTTCTAAGACCTATAGTATAAACCCGTAGTAGGTACATTATTTTGTTCTATCGTTTTGGCAGTGCACGCTTATGAACCCCAATAATACAAATTTCTTAAGGATTTCTAATATTTTTAAAGAAATTTATTAATAATTTATGTTATTTCTTTATAATTTAGCCTTCTATTGGTGAAAAAATGGTTAAAATCGGTCCAGTAGTTCGGAGCCTATTCATTACAAATAAACTAACAAACAAACAAAAAAATCTTTTCTCTTGATAATATTGGTACAGAACAATAAAGAGTATATAAAAAATAAAGAGAATATAATTAATTAGCATAACTAGTTTTGGGTTCATCCGCACATTCAATATTTCAGTAAATAATACGTCAATTGTGCATGTCACCTCTTATAAAAAATAACAGAGCCTTTTCAACGGAATAATATATACCTAATTTTAATGTAACGTAGAATGGTACCGGACACCTTAGAGCCAGATAAATATAAATAAACGTGTTATTAAACGCGTTATGATACTCGTAAATAAAATAAACTACTATTATTAATTTTAAAATAGCTCTCTATTTCGAATTACTTAATTAATTGGAAAGTTATACGCACCTTGCTTAAAACTCGACAACGTTGTTGAACGCACTCAGTATTATTCCGTCAAAATCACTTTTACCAACACTGTGAGAGTTGGCCACGTCTACCTGCTGTGATGTCTCACTGATTACGAATGTGAAGTGCGGTGAAATTGTATGTGGACTTCCCACGTGGGGATACTGGTGGGGAACATTCTGTTGTAGCCAAACGTTTTTAGCGTCACTAAACATAGTGATTTCTTAGATTCAGTATTTTATTTTAAACATTTTTGATCTGTATTTTAGCACTTGACATGCCCAGCTATTTTAAAGAACAAATTATTTGTGAATTGTGGAACAAGAGAACTTTAGTACGAGCGGGAATCGAACCTGTGTCCCTTCCAATCCGGGGAAGCGCTCTAACCGCTAAACCTTAGCGGTTAAAGCACTTTTTTTCCATATTTCACAAATGTTTATTTTACTAGAAGATAAAGTGTGAAAATGTGAAATGGAAGATATTTACGAGCAGGGATTAAATCCGCGTCTTCTAGATCACTGTTCTTAGAATTTCCTGTGGGTTTTTAGACGCGCTTATCTAATAAGGTTACGCATGAACTATGAGGTTAGGTAATCTTTATGGTTTAGTAAGTTATCGTTCAAACAGTGTAAACGATATTATCATGATGTTATTGACGATTAACACAGTTATATTTCTGTTTTGCCAACTTTATTTTTGGGTTTATGCGTAAAATGGACAATGTATAATGGATGCTCAAGCAGTTATGTTATATCGCTAAACTAACGGAGATAGTACTAAAGTAGGTAATTCATTATCTATACTATTATAAAACTGTAACAGAGCTGTGTCTGTACATTTAAGATATTTGAGAAAAAATTACTGTAATAAGCTATATAGGCGTGTATAAACACAAACATTTTTTTTTGTCTGTCTGTTTATCTGTTCGTCTGTTTGTTTGTTCGCGCATCACACAAAAACTACTGAACGGATTTGGATGCTACTATTTTATTTGAAAGGCCTTGATTAGACTTAAGAACTGGTATACATTTTATTTCGCTACTATATCGGGAACCTGAGACATAACCGAAAAACTAGCTTTTGGCTGCGGCGAAGCCGCTGGCAAAGGCTAGTAAGAAATAAAACTACGTTTTTAGAATTTATCGCGCTCACTTGATTTTTACTATCCCGACATTTCAAATACATTTATGACCAGGGTTTTGATTTCTACATCATTAGTGTCGTCTATTTGGAGACGTCCACGTCAACCATCTACAACATGAAGTACAATTCATACAGTAAGTATGTTTACATTATTTCTCGATATTTTTAATATTTGCTCAGTTATTAAGCTGAGTATGTAAAGTGCTTTAATAAAAATAACAAGTTATTCAGCTATTTTTCCCATTTACGAATAATTACGTTACAGGATATTTTAAGTAGAGCTAAACAGCTACTTTAGAATCTATTTGTTCCACAAACAGGTCAATGTAACAATATTTCTATGGGTACATCGGTAATCGGTAACACGGATGAGGAGTCACATAACAGATTGCATAAGCGACGCTTCGGCGCATTGTAATGGCGGCAAGTTGTGCACGCGCACGTTGTGCAATACCCACTAAACAACTTTCGTTACAAGGTCGTGTTGACCCTTGTGTCTATTTGATGTCAGATTTGTCTTTAGGAGTGAGTTTTTTGATCTAACTACTTAATGTTTACTGATAATAATTATGAGAACACTGGATGTTTTTAGGAACCCGTACCTGCCTCAAAAGAAAAAAAAACGGAACCCTTATAGGGTCACTGGTACACATAGATAGCGCTAATTTCAAAAAGTACTAATGTGGGTTTCATGTCTTATACGCCATCTAGTGCTAATTTTAAGAAGTACTTCTATATTGGTCTACCTCTGTCATTTTGCAAGGCGCCATCTGGAAATTAGTAAGAACAACAATGCACGAGTTTACATATATACCTGCATAAGTGCATATAATATATATAAACATGTAAAATTGAATAATTTATTAAACTGTAAACAAAAACAATTTAAGAAAACAGAAAGACATCATCCTTGCAAAAAATATTGTGGTTCTATATATACAACAGCAACTGAATACATCTAAAATTGCCACTTGCGACATCTAGGACTGCATTTGTCAATATCTCTTTTACTTTAAAACAGCGACATCTATAAATAGAAAATTGCAGCTTTGGACAATATTATACGACTTATTTAAAAATAACTGCCTCGGTGGTGTAGCGGTAGTGTATGCGACTGCTAATCATGAGGTCTCGGATTCGATCCCCGAGTCGGGCATTGTCATTGAGCTTTTTCCTAAAAAGAAAAATTCTCAGTAGCAGCCCGGAGTTTGGAAATGTGCCCGGTAGACGTCAATAGGCTCGCCCCTTATTACGTGGGACTTAAACATAGCTGGCGAGTTGTGGGTGTGTAATACACCTCTGCCTACCCCTTCGGGGAATACAGGCGTGATGCTATGTGTGTGTGTGTTATTTAAAAATCAATGAGTTCAACAAGAAATCTCTAAACCATTTACCTTCCTAACTTGGTTGCCTTATAATCTTATACTTTGTTCTAAGTGAAAACACTGTGACGCCAAGGCCACGCAAAAAAAAATGTGGAATGTATATATATATGTTTTTTTCGTGTTTTATAACGTTGGTCTGTTATTATTTACGTGTGTTTAGTGTTTTTAATTATTGTTATGGATAAAATAGTTATTATACTTGACAAATATCATCAGTTCGTCAAGCAAAAGTAAAAACTTTCTTTTAACAAAAAACGATGTACCGGCCGGGCGAACGGCGTTCTGTTGACCATAGTAGAAGTAAAACCACCGGTGGCTAATACGTACGTAAAAAGGTAGGTGAGCATTTCTCAAAAAATTTGTACCATTGCCCAGAAACAATACTAAAATTAAAATATTGAAATATATCTGATTTCTTTTTTTTAAGATACGGGTAAAGGTCTAAAGATTATAAATATAAGGTTTGTTTGGAGATTTAAAACGTAAATAAATAGCAAATCTATAAAAACAAACCCAAGGTGGAGAAAATTTCTTATTTTGTTACCTTCACTAGTTTACGTAAATATCATGCCGAAATCAATAACCAGAAGTTTTATTGAATTAGATGGGATAATAAAACAATATTTAACATGTTTTTTAGCAAATCAGTCTATATTAACAGTAAAATCTTAAATTAAAGGCGGTAATCTTTCCTTTACGTTACTATTCGACCACAACTCTTGTTTAACTTTACATTATTGGCGCTATTTTATTTTGTATCAAAATTGTGTGTACTTACATAATTCAAAGACTAATTTATATATTTTAATTTTTATCACAAAAATATATTATTATCAAAACATATGAATAAAGAAAAGAAATCTGTGTCCCCTATTATGGGACAGTAACAAAAATTGAATTTTGGTAACAAAATAGGATTTCTTAAGCCTAGACTTCACAGTAGTGCAAATAACTATATTTGACTTAATTATATTGATCAAAAATAGATAGATAGAGATATTTTTGAATTTCTTAGTAATAATCTAATAATTAGGAACATAAAGCGGCTGGAAAGACTAGAGTTTTAAAAATTAAGGTTTTAAAAATTCCAGGACTATTGACTATTGTTGGTGTGAATATTCCTCAGAAACAATCTCTAATATTAAAATCATCATCATCATCATCATCATCATCATCATCATCATCATCATCATCGTCTCAATGTTAGTTATTTTATCTCTTTCATTCCCTGCACATAACGCTTATTACATTCCGTAACTTTAGGTAGTGCAAAAAAGGTAAACTATCTTGATGTGATTTTTAATCTTTTATGTTTTTAAGCTTAGTTTAAAAATAAAATGCAACTATAAACCAATGTAGGTAACTACAACAATAACAATTACTAAATCAATTGTTGATGGATATTTGAAGGCGAAACAGTACAAAAAGATTGTTTTTTGCTGTTCAAAAAAGTACGCTGGTATGTAGGGTAACTTGATTTTTAGAAGCACCAAAGTGCATTGATTGTACTTCTGAACTCAATTTACATTCATAATTTTGGGAAAAGTCACAGTGAATGGCTGCTTCTCCGGGGCTTAGGTTAGCAATACATTTACTATATTCGTTTGTTTGATGCCACCCACATGTTATAAGAGTGAATTTTAAAAAGATTTCCGTCATATCCTTGACTTTTTTGTACGTATATTTCGATTTTATTCTTTCTAGGTCCTTTTTCCTTTGCTCTTCCATCTTTTCAGGATTTTCTCTTAGCGGTACCGTCTCATTTTTTCAGCCGGGGTTAGAGGCATATTTGATTTGCAGCTGTAAAATGACCGTACACCATATCTTACATAAAGCATGCAAAAATATTTAGAACGCATTTTTTAAATAAAATGTTAGATTGAAACTTATGAATAATAAGCAGTCATATTAATACAGATTAAATTGTTATGATGCTAAATCAAATAATTTCAAGCACTAGCGAAATTAATTTTGTTTTCTGAATTAACTTTTAGTTTTAGAAACGAAAGTGATCTGAGTACTATAGCAATTTTTGATCGGTTAAAAAAATGCATGCAGTCCACTACCTATTTACCGCTGATATCACTCGGAGACAATGGTAATATTAACACTCAAGAGGCTCATTATGGGCCTTTGATAGAAATGGGTATGACAATACTTGTCTAATGTTATTTTTAGTAAGCGACTTCAAATAAAAACGACAAAATACCTAATGTACAAAGTTCCCATTCCATTTCGCACATTCTAAATATTTATTGAATATAATATTTTATTTAATTAAAACTTAAAATGATCGTCATAATTATATTCCAAATCAGACAGTCAATACTCTGCCTAATAATTTCCTATTTTGTTTCTCTATTTTCCATTTATACGTTACCACTCAAAAGTAACAAAAAAGGAGGTAACAAATCAAGTTTAAATAATTTATTAAAATTGTAATGCACACAACTCAAACTAGTACTCGTTTATAATTTGACCTACGAAATGAAGATTGAGAGCTTTAACGGTACCATAGGATAAATAATAATAATATTTGAAATTACCTGTGTTTATTGGGTAACAAAGCTTGGATTTTTCTCGGACCAGTAACCTAACGGAGAACCTTCAATGTTCACGCATAGCATACAAAAGAAATGTCAAAACACAAACAAGATGGATGCCGATTTTGCCAATGCTGCCACTATTCTAAAACAAGTTTATACCAAATTGACGCGGATAATTTTCAAAATTACGGTCACAAAAGAGGAATTCCTAAATGGAACTTTTTACACGATATGTTAAAATATTCATTTATTCACTATGTTTGTTCTGATGTGGCAAAAGATTTATTTGTAAATGAGTTGTGGTCTTATAGTTCTAAATAAATACATTAATTATTTCTATAATGTCCTGAAGTTCAGTCAAATACAATCGATCGTTTGGGCAGGTACAAAATTGGGACACTTCACTTTTCATACAACTAGGTTAGACAGATTATTAAAATATTTTAATTTTATATAAATTTTAAATGTATTTATACTTTTATATATATTTTTTATTTAGTTTAATTAATTTACTAAATATATAATTTAATAGAAACTTATAATAGCTTATTTTATAGTAGAAAAAAAATGTTTTAAAAAATGGGACATAGATATACAAAGAAAGTACAATTTTTTTGAGAAATGCTCAGGTAGTTCTCATGAAAGGCGCTGGTTTTAGTGTCGCGTCGAGCGTAAATATTCAGTATTTTTTTGTTTATTTAATATCAATTAAACCACATCGAATCAGAACGTGAAAACTAATAGGGCTCTATTCTTAGTCACAATAATTCGTAAAAGAAAAAAAAGACTCGATTAGTAAAGTATTTTTGTCGTCATCGTGTTAACATACATTACCTACAACTCACGGACGTCCAAGCCAGATATTTTTCAAACAGTTTTTTAACTAGTTTAAATAACAAAAATGCCATCAAAAATATAATGAGTGTTAAAAATAGTGTTTCTTTTTTATATGTGTGGGTAGATATTATTTTACAAGTGCAATATATGATAAATAGAGACATTATAAGTTTGAAAAATTAGCTGTGCCGTGTCAACCAGGAGTAGAACACACTTCAACGCTTTGCTTATGGGGCGTGCAAAAACAAATTTGTGTCAGATTTAAAAAAATATTATAGAACTTGGTATCATGTACGGGGCCCTTTCCACATGAGTTTTACACGCACTTTTTTATAGTTTGGTATAATCTTTATATTAAGGGACTTTCATCCAATCTGGACATGACAGTCCCCACTACCAGTCCCAACTGCCAGTCCCAACTGCCAGTCCCCACTGCCAGTCCCAACCGCTAGTCCCCACTGCCAGTCCCAACTGCCAGTCCCAACTGCCAGTCCCAACTGCCAGTCCCAACTGCCAGTCCCCACTGCCAGTCCCAACTGCCAGTCCCCACTGCCAGTCCCAACTGCCAGTCCCCACTGCCAGTCCCAACTGCCAGTCCCCACTGCCAGTCCCAACTGCTAGTCCCCACTGCCAGTCCCAACTGCCAGTCCCCACTGCCAGTCCCAACTGCCAGTCCCCAGTGCCAGTCCCCACTGCCAGTCCCAACTGCCAGTCCCCACTGCCAGTCCCAACTGCTAGTCCCCACTGCCAGTCCCAACTGCCAGTCCCCACTGCCAGTCCCAACTGCCAGTCCCCACTGCCAGTCCCAACTGCCAGTCCCCACTGCCAGTCCCAACTGCTAGTCCCCACTGCCAGTCCCAACTGCCAGTCCCCACTGCCAGTCCCAACTGCCAGTCCCAACTGCCAGTCCCAACTGCTAGTCCTCACTGCCAGTCCCAACTGCCAGTCCCCACTGCCAGTCCCAACTGCCAGCCCCAACTGCCAGTCCCCACTGCCAGTCCCCAGTTCCAGTCCCAACTGCCAGTCTTAACTGCCAGTCCCCACTGCCAGTCCCAACCATTACGGTTATACCTACACTTAAACTTAGCAGTTAGGAGAAGCTGCTAAAAAGCCAAATTGGCCGCCAAACTCCTTTCTATTGACAGGCGATGTAAAGTATTTGAAATATCGAGAGTAGAAAATCGATTAAAGGTTATAATTCCGTATATTACAGTAGTTACATAAAGTTAGTGTTTATTTCTTTAGCGATGAGTAAAACCAGGTAAAACATCAATTCTAAAAAAAAAAAATCTATGTGAAACAAAGCTAAGAACTCCACCCGTACCGGTCTGTTCCATCCATCAGCCTTTCAACGTCTACTGATGGACATAGGCCTCCCCAAGAGAACGCCACAACGAGCAGTCCCGTCATGGGGGATAATGCCGTAATCGCCACGCTTGGCAGGTGGGTTGGCGACCGCAGTGGATGTTGTTAATACTCGAGGGAGTGCTGCTGCCCACTGCTTCAGTATTCCCTCAGTCGGCTCTTACGACTCCCGTGGGTAGAGAGGGGTGGGACAATTCTAAAGCCGGCCCCACACGGCCGCTCTGTTACACCTTTATAATAGCAGCGATAGCAAAGCGGTAAAACCAAGAACTGCAAAGACAGTGGTATCGAGTTCGATCCCGAGTCTAAGGTTGAGACCTCATACGGCACACACCTTAGGTTTTTCGAGTTTTTCCGAGATTATGTGTGCATTTGTTCACAAATTATCACTGCTCGGTGAAGGTTTTCCTCGTGAGGAAATCTGCATGTCTGAGAGATTTCCTCGATGACTTGTGAAGTCTGCCAACCCGCATTGGACCAGCGTGGTAGACTATGACCTAATCCCTCTCACCATGAGAGGACACCCGTGCCCGATAGTGGGACAGAAAAAGGGCTGAAAAAAATAAAACAAATAGGATTATAAATACTTATCAATGGGCTGATAACTGCAATGCAATTGAACACATACTAGTGGAAAGGCTGGGTACTAGGTGCAAAGGAGAGTACGTACATACTGTTGGGCTTGAGCAGGTTGTACCACCGTCTCTCGTGTGACCGGCCATAAAGCACGTCGGTGTATTTTGGTTCAAGCAGGAGATAGGCATTTATTCTTTCATTTCATATCTTTGAAATGAAATGATAAGCAACGGCTTGACAATACTCTCGGTATAGTCGAGTCCATGAGCAGCGGTTAACATTTACCATCAGGTGGGCCATGGCTCGTCTGCCACCATACAAGACAGCACTCACTTGAGTACTCCCACTTGGTATCCAGCCCTACCACCAGTAATGCAATAGGTGATAATTGCTTACATCCCTTAGCGCCTCGTACGACACCAGTGGGAAAGAATGAGGTGGTGACACTTGTATTTTTAATCCGTCATTACACGGACAACACAGGAACAATATTCAAATTTTAGTGGTCATCGGGTAAGTAGTGTGAAAAAGTACCAAACAAACAAGCGAACTTTCGCATTTACTGATGTGAAACATCTAATGCGGAGGGAGGGTAAAATCGGCTGTTAGCGTGGCGACGCTTTTGTTGTACTTGTCCCGTTCTAATCTTGCAAGTTAAATTTGACACACTTCCCGGTTTCCGATTGAGCTGAAATTTTACACGCATGTGTATATCACGTGACAATGCAATATTATGATGACATGGAGCTGATCTGATGATGGAGCTGGAAGGTGGACATATGATGGGTTCGTATGATTCGTCTTGCCGAGTACTTTGTGTCTAGATGGTATCCAGGGGCTGATGATGAAGCTGGAAGATGGCTACAGTAACTCTATAATGAAATGACGCAACCCCGTCGAGTTTTGACACGTTTGATTCGTCTTGATGAGTACTTTGTCTTTAGATGGTATCCAGGGTCTGATGATGGAGCTGGAAGGTGGCCATGCGAAACTCTGTAATTAAATGGCGCAACTCCATCGAGTTAGGGCTCGTTTGAAATGTCCTGACTAGAACTTCAGTCATATAGATGATATCTAGGGTCTGATGATGGAGCTGGAAGGTTACCACAGTAACTCTGTAATGAAATAACGCAACCCCATCGAGTTGGGAATCATTTGATTCGTCTTGATGAGTACTTTGTCTTTAGGTGTTTTCTATCTATTATATGTATGTATTTACAAAAAAAAAGTAGTATATGTATTATATCCGTAATCTGGTACCCATAGCTAGCTTTTAAAAGGATATAGGTACCTATGTAAGGATTGGTTTGGAAATGTTCAAATAAACAAACAATACTATAAACAAAACATTATAATAACAATTCGTACATATACATATAACTATATATCTAATAAATATCATTATAAAAAACTTGTATATGCTTGTGATCTTTGTCTTGATTTATAAAGTCGACAATACTGTTTGAGAATTGCCAGCTTAATAAATTGTTTATAATAACGTCACTTTATTTTAAACAATTTTCTATTATTTTATTTATAATGTTATTTTTGATTTATTTTATTACTGCCTATTTAATTCGTTTATGTATTCGATTTTTAATCTGTATGAGTCGGTTGTACACTCGTTCGTATTTAATCGTATCGACTCTTTATAGAACTATTATCTACATTAGAATTAAATCTACAGTTTATATTATAATCTCAACAATTATTTTACAATATTATAATTAGAAGCTATATTATACAAATCAAACTACATGTACTAACACATTTTTGGTTCATGGTAAGAATTCTACCACAGCCTAACCTTAAATTATTCTTCATAACACCAGCTTTTTACACGTAAAGTTATGAAAGATAGGAGAACAAAATATCGTTGCACAATGTAATTGACTGCATTTAATTTAAAAAAAAACCTATAAGTAACCATTCCCAATGTAAACCAAACTTAACCAAATAGTAAGCCCATTTAATAAAGCCGATATGCAAATAGCTATTGAAAGTACATAATAATATTAATTTTCGCCCCACTCTGTCGCACATACCAGGTTGATCTTGTGGATTTTTGGTAAACATGTGCAACACTTTTTCATCCAAAATATTACAAATATCGCTATTCCCTTTTAACCTTAATTAAAAAGGTTAAAGGAATGCCACGCTGTTCAATCTTAACCCTTAGCATTGCCATTTTATACTAAATAGAATATTATCAAGTTTTATATTTATTCAGAATCATAACAATTGATAACGTCGAGTGATCAGCCCGTGCTTAAAGATGACAGGTTTTATATGTCTAGTGCGCAATTTTTTAGGGTCAATTGTGGCATATGATGGAGGAGGTCCATCCAGATTTATTGGGCTTGGATCCTCATACATTATAGGAGCGGTAGGGGGCACTACAGCTCTTGAGTTTACGAGAGGATCTTGTTGGTTCATCCCTGGTAAAGCGTAATTGGAAGCCTGGATGATGCCCGTTCCAGGATATTGTGTTGGAATGGGATGATTCTTAAGCTGTTTAGATTTATTTTTAGGAGGCTTCAAATGTTTTGTAGACGATTTTATGGGATTAGCTGGTGGTATATTATGGTTTATATAGTGAACAATGTGATTCTGGTTATGATCAATAACTAATGTTGGATAATTTGAAGGGGATTTATGTTGTGAATTTCTAGCTGAGTTATTATCGTGTATTGCGAAATGGTCGTACACTGGTATTCCTATAGTGTTTAAAGCAGAATCTGAGAATGATGTATAATTGAGATGAGTATCTACAGGTAATTGGACTTTCGTTGCTTCCGGGTTCTTGTCTTTCGACAGCCTTAATGAAGAAGATACATTGGGAACGCTTTGAGTTATTTCATGCCTGTTGCTATTTGTAACTGGATTGACATTTTTGTTCATTCCTACAGGCGGCTGTAACAGCTGGTGCTTATGAAATAGATTTTGATTGTCATAACTCGAGGACCTTGCGAGACTTTGTTCACTTGAAGAAATTCTATAAGATCCTTCAGAATTTTTCAGTCTTAACGATCCCTTAGACATCGTTTGTTTAACTGGCGGTATTTGTCCATACTTCTGCTCCTGTGCGTGGTGAACTGGAGCATGTTTCTGGTCACCGTCGGTCAGAAGTAGACGGTGAGGTTCATGTGGTCGGCCACGGTAGGGTTGGTTGCGTCCGTCACCTCCCCACTACCCTGCAACGGTACCTCTGTTGTAGCTTTAAAGGAATGTTTGGTCGCTCCTGTACAGTTCTGACAGATTAGTAGGCGGAAACGAAAATTAAAATATCATAAAAAGGTCTGTTCATAGACTAAAAGCTCAGACCAGACGAAGGCATTAGACTAAGACTCTACAAAATATATTTTAAATACCAATTAACTACGAAAATAATAAATAAATATTAGATTATTGTGTAAGACTCCTTAATAAACTAGAATCTACAAGTGCATGCTGAAAATTATCACTACAAAAGCGATGATCAAAATATTTTAGAATTGTGTAAGTGGTATATCAACTCCAATGTAGGTTAGTTATGTACATTATAATAAAAACATATTAAGGAATAAACTCAATAACGGGGAGCTCAGGCTCCAACCTGCTGGTAACTATTAAGACTGTTATTATTGCAAAGCTTTTGATTTTTTAATCAGCAGTTATATATCAAAAGGTAAATATAGATTCCCTAGGGTTAATAATGGTAAATATTGCTAGCTTTAACGAATAGGCTGTAGGTGATACAAATGTACCACCGAAGGAATGTAACATAGTTCCAGTGGCCCGCCAATAAAGGCAGAGAGACGGCACACGGCGGGTTTCTTTAGGGGGTGAAGGCCCCACACTACCGGGTTCGTTGCCCCGAACGACGGGGTGTGCGGTTAGGAACATGTTTTCCCGCCTAAACAATAAAAATAAAAAGGTGATACAAATGTGGTTGCATCATCTTTCTTGTAAGGCTTTGTAAAAGACTAGTGAGTTTCAGTTTCGGTCAAATTCTGATTCAGTCATTCTCTTAAAACGCAATTCATTGTATGATTTTAATGTAATTTTGGGTCCGTGAGTCTTTTGCCAGATTCTGCTCTAGGTAGGCTCTATATAGACAATTGTACATCTACATCCAGTCCTTTTTCGCCTCAAGCACTTGACTAATATTTAATGCATTGTATGACATAAAATAGTTATTATATAGTAAATTACTGGGCTAAGATGTAATTTATATTAATATCGACATGCAAAAGATATAATTCCATGTACCTTATGTTGTTCATCCGGAGTTGTGTCATCCCAGCTAAGTTTCTTGACCCTGGCAGGGATAGTAGCACTGGGCCAGGCGACCCCCGATCTACTTGCTTCTCTATTACATAGGTGGTCACTCATGAGTGACACTCCGCCTCCTGGTGGGAGTACGGTAGTTGGAGAAGGTAGCGAGGGCGTTAGGGGTGCCACTTTGCGGGGGAAGCGCTGAGACTGACGGCTTGGGGCTGCAGATACTGTCAAGTACAATCATAAATTAATTTTCTGTTTTTTTAGGCTAATTAGATTTCTGGCAATCAAATAGATAAACTGATTCTGGAAGAACTAAAAAACTAGCGGTGTAAAATCGGTGGCGATGAAAAAACATAATATCAAAATTTGTTGCGTTTTTGCTGCTAATTAGTTGCCAGAATATCGATTTTTTTGCTCGAACCGATTTCGAGAAATCGACAACAATTCTAGTTTCATGTTGAGATAGCGTGGAACCAATTGATTGTATAATAATCAAACAAACAAAAGGTATAGATTTGTTACTAGTTAGTTGCTGGTAAACGCTGACAAAAATTTGAAAAATTTTTGAATGCATTTTTTTTTATTAGGTCTAGTGCGTAGACGATATTAAGTCTACGCTAACTTAGCTCTCAATTTTTCCGTCTCCAAATTCAGCTGAAATTTTGTTGCTGTTCATAACATGGCTACTCTGCATACCCAGAGTTAGCTACAAAATAGAAACTGGTGACCTGACTCTGAGCACTGGTGCCAGAGTACAAAAAGGCACGCCTGAAACTAAAAACGGCCGTCAAAGATTGTATAGGGAAATCCTGGAACGAACTACTTAACGAAATGGAAAAAGACCACCGGATTCTATTTTGGTGCTAACTCTGGGCACTCAAAATGGCCATGTTATGAGCAGCAACTACACGTCTTCAACGGAAAAATTGGGAGTTAAGCTAGCGTGGCCGGTGGCAGACGAGCCATAGCCCACCTGATGGTAAATGGTCGCTCATAGACTCAACTATACAGAGAGTACTGTCAACCCGCTGCTCCCCTTTTTATTTCACATATATGAAATGAACGAATTAACGGCTATCTCCTGCTATAACCAAAAAACACCGATGTGATTCATGGCCGGTCCCACAGGGGATGGTGGTCCCAACCCGCTCAGGCCCGATAGTAAGTGAGTACTTCCAATTGGTACTCAGCTCTTCCACCAGTAATGCAATGGGTGATAACTGCTTACTTCCCTTAGTCGCCTTGTACGACACCCGTGGGCAAAAACATCGAAATTATTTTGTAGAATTAAAATGATCATAACTTGACAAAGTACTCCTTAAGACGAATCAAACGAGTATAAACTCGATGGGTTTGGGTCGTTTTATTACAGAGTTACTGTGGCCACCTTCCAGCTCCATCATCAGTCCCTGAATACCATCTAGAGACAAAGTACTAGTCAAGACATTTCAAACGAGCCCTAACTCGATGGAGTTGCGCTATTTAATTACAGAGTTTCGCATGGCCACCTTCCAGCTCCATCATCAGACCATGGATACCATCTAGAGACAAATTACTCGTCAAGACGAATCATACGAGCCCAAACTCGATGGCGCTATGTCATTTTATAACGGAGTTCCTATGGGTACCTTCTAGCTCCATCATCAGAAAATGGATACTATCTAAAGACAAAGTATTCGTCAAGACGAATCAAACGATTCCAAACTTGATGGGGTTGCGTCATTTCATTACAGAGTTACTGTGGCCACCTTCCAGCTCCATCATCAGACTCTGAATATCATCAAGGTCTAGAGTACTAGTCAAGACATTTCAAACGAGCCCTAACTCGATGGAGTTGCGCTATTTAATTACAGAGTTTCGCATGGCCATCTTCCAGCTCCATCATCAGACCATGGATACCATCTAGAGATAAAGTACTCTTCAAGGCGAATCATACGAGCCCAAACTCGATGGGGTTGCGCCGTTTTATTATAAAGCTCCTATGTTCACCTTCCAGATCCATCATCAGATCAGCTCCATGTCATCATAATATTGTATTATTACGTGATATACATATGCGTGTAAAATTTCAGCTCTATCGGAAATCGGGAAGTGTGTCAAATTTAACTTGCAAGATTTGAACAGGACAAGTAAAATAAAAGCGTCGCCACGCTAACAGCCGATTTTACCTTCCCTCCGCATTAGATGTTTCACATCAACTACGATTGTTGTCGATCTCTCGCAATCGGTTCGAGCAAAAAAGTCGATATTCTGAGAACTAATTAGCAACAAAAAAGCAACATATTTTAGTATTTTTATTTTCATTTCCGCCGATTTTACACCGCTAGGTTTTTACACCTGATTCTGCATCAACTATATAGGTATTGTATCTGAAGCTCTTCATTAGGGCGAGTACGCAGCGGAGTTTGCGAGGAATCGATGCGTATTTATGCCTTTATCGGAGCATCGTATATAATCGATTGGACACTCTCGGGCCCTCGAGAGTTTAAAATCTGTTGACGCGTCAGCTTTTCATTAAACAAAAGTTTACGTGAAGTACCATTAGTGTGGAGCCCACGTGTGTCGTGCGGCAAGTCCAGGCTGGACGTGGAGTTGGCGAGGATGGTGCTGGCGCCGGCGCTCACACTCGCCAGCGACGCGGCGCTGCCGGCGGGGCGCAGCGCGCCCGGCGGCGCGGCCGGCGCGGGCGCGGGCGCGGGCGCGGGCGGCGGCGCCGGCGCCGGGGCCTTCTCGCGCGTGACGTCGGCGGGGGACTGCTTTGTTCTACGGCGACTGTCAATGTTATTAGGTTAATACATTATAGGTACTAAGCGAAGCTAGGTTTAGGAAGTCAACAATCTATTTACAAGACACAAGTTCCAGTTATATAAACCGGAACTTGCAAATATACACAAAATGCGAAAATGTTAAATTGAAAATAACAGTCACGAGTAGTAGAATTGCTCGGAACTGCGAATTCCGATAACACATTCCTACGAAAGCATTTGTCATGATAGCTGAATTGACAAAGCATCTGGAACACGTGTATCTCGCGCTGGCTGACTATCATTGAGTTCGTGGGGCACCCATTTTGTAAATTTTTTTTACTTTACCCATTTGCAAATGGACCAATATTGTTTTGATGCTAACGTCCAAAAGCAATTGCTAATTCAACCTTAGATTGAGTATCATCAGCTTCGACAATCGCCTTTAATTTTTGAACGACCACGAGGTTCATTTTTTAGGTCGAAATTACCAGAACAGAAGTGGGCAAACCAATGACAGGCGGTGTTTTGTAGTGTTAGCTCCGTAAACATCAATGATATTGCGTGTCGCTTGTGCAGCGTTGCTGTCTCGACGATACTCATATTCCATAATTACTCGAATTTTTAACGTATCTGTGATGACCAAAAAGATTCAAATGCGTTGAAAACATAACACGAATCAATAAACAAATGACTACATTTGGAAAAAGAATTCCATATTTTTAAAATAAAATTAATTTGAAAATAGCATTCTTAGCCAAATAAAAATTATTTTGATTTGAAATGGCCAGTACTGTAGAACGGCAATCTTATAGGTAGAACTATTTATATGAATGACTACAACAAAGTGTCATGTGGCCGGTACGTACACGCGGCAGATGTACAGCAGCAGCGCACACACCAGCACGGCCAGCGCCGCCAACGCCGCCGCGAACAACGCCACCACGCCAACCGCGCCCCCCGCCGCCCCCGCTTGTGCACTACGTGCCACGTGCACCGTCACTGGCACCGACGTCTGCGCGGGAAACACACAGCTTAGTGGCAGTGGTCCTTCGAACCGGAGAAACCGGAGACTGTCTATAGCTCATGGGACACTTTTACAATGTCTAGTGAAATCTCTGAACATACTACTCTGTCAAGAAAGTACCGGGAAAAGATCAATAATACACAAAAATTTTATTATTCATCTAAATTTATTTTATCACCTTCAAAGTATGCTCCTTCAGGAACGATAGGCATATGCCAACGAATAATCCAATCATCAAAACATTTTTTTAAATGCTGTTTCCGGAATTGAGTTCAGTTCTCGCCGCGAATTCTCCTTGATGTGAAGGTGCATTATCGTGGTACAAAATCCAAGATCTTTTTTTCCACAAATCTGGCCTTTTTCGTCGATTTTGCTTTCTTAAACGCCGCATAACGCTCAAATAATATTCTTTATTTACCGTTTGACCTTCTGGCAAAAATTCCGAGTGCACAACACCGCGATAGTCAAAGAAAACAGTCAACATGGCTTTGACTTTTGATCGACTTTGGAGTGGTTTTTTCGGTTTCGGTTCAGTTGGAAGTCGCCACTCCGAAGCTTGTTGACTAGTTTGCACGTCCAACTCATAAACCCACGTCTCGTCACCAGTAACAATGCGTTTCATGAATGTTGGGTCGGAATTGACTCGTTCTAGCATGTCCTCAGCGACTCTCATGCGATTGAGTTTTTGGAGAAAATTCAGGTCTCTTGGGACTAAACATAGCATCACGCCTGTATTCCCCGAAGGGGTAGGCAGAGGTGTATTACACACCCACGACTCGCCAGCTATGTTCGAGTCCCACGTAATAGGGGGCGAGCCTATTGACGTCTACCGGGCACATTTCCAAACTACAGGCTGCTACTGAGAATTTTTTTTTTAGGAAAAAGCTCAATAACATTGCCCGACCCGGGGATCGAACCCGAGACCTCATGATTAGCAGTCACATACACTACCGCTACACCACCGAGGCAGTTAACCTTTTGGGACTAGCCGAGCGGAAACATGTTTCATACCCAAGTGATTATTTAAAATGGTACAGATCGACTCGTTAGACACAGAAAGTTCGGCGGCTATCTCTCTCAAAGTTGAATGAGGATTTTCAGTCAATATTTCCTTCACTTTTGCAATGTTAACTTCAGTTCTGCCAATCACATCTCGACCGCTTTTAAACGCTTTGTACCACTCATAAGCACGTGTTTTTGAAAAAGTCGATTCACCGTAAGCCTTCTGTAACATTTTCAGTGACTCCCAACACGAAATTCCATTGGCGATGCAAAATTTAAGACAAACTCTTTGTTCGATGTTTTTGTCCATTATGAAATTCGCAATACACACTAGATATAATATAAATAAAAACAGCACTGTATTTAATATAAATAACAGATGCAACTAAAACTCCGCGCCAAAATTGATAAAAGTTGTGCCAATCTAACCAAAAAAAAAAATTGAATTAGGAACCATAAACAAATCATCCATTCCCAATACTTTCTTGATTGATTGTATAAAAAACAATACTCTAATGAATGCAAAATCTCCCAAATTGGGAAATAGCTACATTACCTGTCTAGGCGGTGCACCAGAGTCAATGGCCGTGGCGACGACGTGCAGCACGGAAGAGTTGAGTGAGCGAAGTGCAGCAGACCGGAGGAACATGTCGCCAGAGGAGTTCACGTACAACATTCTATTAGAAAAAACCATCAGTTTTTTCACCTTAGCTCATGAAATAATGGCGTTCATTTTTACAGTTTTGTACTCACACATTCAAATACTTATAGTTTTTTAATGTTTGATTCATTGTCACTGAGTACCAGCGATACTGTCATATCGTGTTGCAACCTTTAGTATTTATACATTTCTCATCAAAAAAATCGAAACACCTCATAAGTTTATGTTTTGTAAAGATTACTTTAAAGTTAATTTTTTGAAATCGAATTAAAGTCCAGCGTTCTTCGCGACGCTACTTTTTTAATTCCAGCATGAGGGTAATACAGTATCTATACCTAGATGCAGCGAATGCTTTTGTGACATATTTAAAATCCATATTTTTAACATGTACCGCAGAACGTGACTCAAATAGTAATTTGTATTCTTCGCGCATTAGTATCGATTTTGTCAATTATCTGACTTGTGCAGTTTAACGTTTGAAAGCTAGATCATCTATTGGTACTAACGGTATACATTCTTAAAAGGACTGCATTGGAGTATTACAGGCGACTCTTTTGCATATTTACTAAGCGATTAAACCATAGAGCATTGCTCTATGGATAATACTAACACATACTGATTTATGAAAAGTTTCGTGAGTTATGCTTATACCCAAAGATAGTTCGAAACCTCAAATTCAAACTATAGAACTATGTATTACTGTGCTCTCAGCGTTTCGTAAGGTGTTTGAGTATGTTTGAATTTAAAAGACGGAATCCAATAAAGAAAGGTGGTAGTACTTCAGTGGCGACTTTAAAGGCAGTTGAACGAAAAAAGTATCTTCATGTTTGGAGATTAGATAAATGCACAAAGGAGGATAATTTAAAGGAGTATCTTCAGTATTAGGTAATGATACTGAAATATTTATTGAGAAATTGAAGCCTAAAAATTAACGAGTCTCTGCCTCATAAAAAATTGGCGTTACAGCGGGTAGTTTTGAGAGACTTTGCGATGCAGATAATTATGACAATTAAAAATACAGAATATAGTGAGTGAACTTGGTTTTGCCGCTTAAGCAACCCCAATTTACAGCAAACCCAGAAGATATTTTAGTATATTATACCAAACATTATTACCATTGGTCTTCGAACAAAAACCGCAAAATTTCTGTCGCTGCTCAAATCTTCTGGATCCGATTTATTTACCATCACCGAAACAGGATTTAATTAAAGCGTATAAAACGCGGAGTTCGTAGTCCCAGGCTACCATGTGTTGAGGTGCGATCGCGCGAATGGGCGCAAGCATGGAGGCGTGCTTTTAGTGGCCACACTGCGGCTTGAACTACGAGTGGCGCTGCCAGGTGATATTAATATTAACTGTTACAAATTCGAATTGAACACAAAGTGAAAAATGTGAAATCGAAAATAACAGTCAGGAGCAGGATTTGAACCTGCATCTCCTGGATACCGTCCAGATGCTTTACCAATTCAGCCATCCTGACAATTGCTCCTGACTGCTAATTTCGATAACACATTCATACTTAACGTCTTTGGGTGACGCCTGCACCATCTGTCGGAAGTATTTTCATACATTATACCGACCAGGTAAACTTAATTTTACAATTAAGATTTTACCTAATAATGACGCAAACCCTATAAATATTTATATATATTTTTAGCATTTGACATGCTTAGCACTATACATTAAACACAAAGTGAAAAATGTGAAATCGAAAATAACAGTCAGGAGCAGGATTTGAACCTGCATCTCCTGGATACCGTCCAGATGCTTTACCAATTCAGCCATCCTGACAATTGCTCCTGACTGCTAATTTCGATAACACATTCATACTTAACGTCTTTGGGTGACGCCTGCACCATCTGTCGGAAGTATTTTCATACATTATACCGACCAGGTAAACTTAATTTTACAATTAAGATTTTACCTGCTGTACAGCTCTCAGCTTAAATCTCTTTACTCTTACTAAGTTATTACAATATACGTTAAGGGATTACTGGTTCAAGCATTCCATTTCGCATTTTATTTAGAATAAATATTTTCTATGCTATATATTTAATTCAGGCCGTGTGGGGCCGGCTTTAGAATTGTCCCACCCCTCTCTACCCACGGGAGTCGTAAGAACCGACTGAGGGAATACCGGGGCAGTGGGCAGCATCACTCCCTCGAGTATTAACAACATCCACTGCAATCGCCAACACGCCTGCCAAGCGTGGCGATTACGGCATTATCCCCCATGACGGGATCGCTCGTTGTTGCGTTCTCTTGGGGAGGCTATGTCCAGTAGTGGATGTTGAAAGGCTGATGGATGGATGGATATTTAATTCACAGCGGAAAGAAATACTTACTCAGAGCCAGATCCTCTAAGTGTGAGAGTGACGTTATCAAGCTTGTCTCCATCAAACACGTCGAGCTTGCCCACCGGCAGTAGTTCCGCCTCATCAGTCGCGTCGTCCTCCACTTGGAACTCGTACTGCGGATACTTGAACCGTGGTTCCCATTCGTTCACATTGATCACAGAAATGTTTACTGATGCTGTATCGTTCTGTAATTAAAGTATTGAGTTTGATATATACTTATTTATGTGTGACAACTGACTCTATTTAGTTTGTTAGAAAGTTAGAATTTGCATGTTTATAAGATGAACGTATTCCAGCACAGGTGTAAGATAACATAGAAGAAAGTTCAAGATTATATAATGTTATGATCAACGTTATAGTAGCCTTAAAGCTGAAGAGAAGGTTGAATCTATAAAATTTTACATGACTGACCGTCACACCGTCCGTCAGCATGACTTGGTAGTGGTAGGCGTCCGCCGTCTCGTAGTCCAGCGGCCGCCGTAATACCACCTCTCCCGCGCTGTTGATGGCGAATTTTTCCAGGAACGAGCGGTCCGACACGTAGAACTGTAGGTTATTCTGAAATTGTATTTATCTCGTTTTCAGCAATTGTACAATGTAGTATTAAACATGCATACATTGATCCACGCCTGTTTCCTACAGGAGTGATCAAAGGCAACAGCGATTTGTCATAAAACAACCTTCCATTGTCTATTTCTATCGCTCCGTGGTATCGAAACGGTGGCGAACCAAGTTGCCGTGATGTTATTAGCTTCCATCGCATTCTCACGCGATATGGAGTAAGGGTGTTGTTAAATTTGTCCTCTATTTGTGTATGTTCAACGATAAGCGTATTAATCAATCTCATAGAAAGGGTTGGGTAAGTTCACATAAATATAAACAAAATTCCAAGAAAAACCTGTGACAAGGATATCCCTGTTACCTGTTCAGTGCTGGCGAGCGGCACGGTGTGCAGCGTCAGCACCACGTGCCCCGGCGCAGCCGCCTCGCTCACGGCGGCGCTGTACAGATTGCGGATGAGCTGTTACCTGTTCAGTGCTGGCGGGCGGCACGGTGTGCAGCGTCAGCACCACGTGCCCCGGCGCAGCCGCCTCGCTCACGGCGGCGCTGTACAGCTTGCGGATGAGCTGTTACCTGTTCAGTGCTGGCGGGCGGCACGGTGTGCAGCGTCAGCACCACGTGCCCCGGCGCAGCCGCCTCGCTCACGGCGGCGCTGTACAGCTTGCGGATGAGCTGTTACCTGTTCAGTGCTGGCGGGCGGCACGGTGTGCAGCGTCAGCACCACGTGCCCCGGCGCAGCCGCCTCGCTCACGGCGGCGCTGTACAGCTTGCGGATGAGCTGTTACCTGTTCAGTGCTGGCGGGCGGCACGGTGTGCAGCGTCAGCACCACGTGGCCCGGCGCAGCCGCCTCGCTCACGGCGGCGCTGTACAGCTTGCGGATGAGCTGTTACCTGTTCAGTGCTGGCGGGCGGCACGGTGTGCAGCGTCAGCACCACGTGCCCCGGCGCAGCCGCCTCGCTCACGGCGGCGCTGTACAGCTTGCGGATGAGCTGTTACCTGTTCAGTGCTGGCGGGCGGCACGGTGTGCAGCGTCAGCACCACGTGGCCCGGCGCAGCCGCCTCGCTCACGGCGGCGCTGTACAGCTTGCGGACGAGCTGTTACCTGTTCAGTGTTGGCGGGCGGCACGGTGTGCAGCGTCAGCACCACGTGGCCCGGCGCAGCCGCCTCGCTCACGGCGGCGCTGTACAGCTTGCGGACGAGCTGTTACCTGTTCAGTGCTGGCGGGCGGCACGGTGTGCAGCGTCAGCACCACGTGGCCCGGCGCAGCCGCCTCGCTCACGGCGGCGCTGTACAGCTTACGGACGAGCTGTTACCTGTTCAGTGCTGGCGGGCGGCACGGTGTGCAGCGTCAGCACCACGTGACCCGGCGCAGCCGCCTCGCTCACGGCGGCGCTGTACAGCTTGCGGACGAGCTGTTACCTGTTCAGTGCTGGCGGGCGGCACGGTGTGCAGCGTCAGCACCACGTGGCCCGGCGCAGCCGCCTCGCTCACGGCGGCGCTGTACAGCTTGCGGACGAGCTGTTACCTGTTCAGTGCTGGCGGGCGGCACGGTGTGCAGCGTCAGCACCACGTGGCCCGGCGCAGCCACCTCGCTTACGGCGGCGCTGTACAGCTTGCGGACGAGCTGTTACCTGTTCAGTGCTGGCGGGCGGCACGGTGTGCAGCGTCAGCACCACGTGGCCCGGCGCAGCCGCCTCGCTTACGGCGGCGCTGTACAGCTTGCGGACGAGCTGTTACCTGTTCAGTGCTGGCGGGCGGCACGGTGTGCAGCGTCAGCACCACGTGGCCCGGCGCAGCCGCCTCGCTCACGGCGGCGCTGTACAGCTTGCGGACGAGCTGTTACCTGTTCAGGGCTGGCGGGCGGCACGGTGTGCAGCGTCAGCACCACGTGGCCCGGCGCAGCCGCCTCGCTCACGGCGGCGCTGTACAGCTTGCGGACGAGCTGTTACCTGTTCAGTGCTGGCGGGCGGCACGGTGTGCAGCGTCAGCACCACGTGGCCCGGCGCAGCCGCCTCGCTCACGGCGGCGCTGTACAGCTTGCGGACGAGCTGTTACCTGTTCAGTGCTGGCGGGCGGCACGGTGTGCAGCGTCAGCACCACGTGGCCCGGCGCAGCCGCCTCGCTCACGGCGGCGCTGTACAGCTTGCGGACGAGCTGTTACCTGTTCAGTGCTGGCGGGCGGCACGGTGTGCAGCGTCAGCACCACGTGGCCCGGCGCAGCCGCCTCGCTCACGGCGGCGCTGTACAGCTTGCGGACGAGCTGTTACCTGTTCAGTGCTGGCGGGCGGCACGGTGTGCAGCGTCAGCACCACGTGGCCCGGCGCAGCCGCCTCGCTCACGGCGGCGCTGTACAGCTTGCGGACGAGCTGTTACCTGTTCAGTGCTGGCGGGCGGCACGGTGTGCAGCGTCAGCACCACGTGGCCCGGCGCAGCCGCCTCGCTCACGGCGGCGCTGTACAGCTTGCGGACGAGCTGTTACCTGTTCAGTGCTGGCGGGCGGCACGGTGTGCAGCGTCAGCACCACGTGGCCCGGCGCAGCCGCCTCGCTCACGGCGGCGCTGTACAGCTTGCGGACGAGCTGTTACCTGTTCAGTGCTGGCGGGCGGCACGGTGTGCAGCGTCAGCACCACGTGGCCCGGCGCAGCCGCCTCGCTCACGGCGGCGCTGTACAGCTTGCGGACGAGCTGTTACCTGTTCAGTGCTGGCGGGCGGCACGGTGTGCAGCGTCAGCACCACGTGGCCCGGCGCAGCCGCCTCGCTCACGGCGGCGCTGTACAGCTTGCGGACGAGCTGTTACCTGTTCAGTGCTGGCGGGCGGCACGGTGTGCAGCGTCAGCACCACGTGGCCCGGCGCAGCCGCCTCGCTCACGGCGGCGCTGTACAGCTTGCGGACGAGCTGTTACCTGTTCAGTGCTGGCGGGCGGCACGGTGTGCAGCGTCAGCACCACGTGGCCCGGCGCAGCCGCCTCGCTCACGGCGGCGCTGTACAGCTTGCGGACGAGCTGTTACCTGTTCAGTGCTGGCGGGCGGCACGGTGTGCAGCGTCAGCACCACGTGGCCCGGCGCAGCCGCCTCGCTCACGGCGGCGCTGTACAGCTTGCGGACGAGCTGTTACCTGTTCAGTGCTGGCGGGCGGCACGGTGTGCAGCGTCAGCACCACGTGGCCCGGCGCAGCCGCCTCGCTCACGGCGGCGCTGTACAGCTTGCGGACGAGCTGTTACCTGTTCAGTGCTGGCGGGCGGCACGGTGTGCAGCGTCAGCACCACGTGGCCCGGCGCAGCCGCCTCGCTCACGGCGGCGCTGTACAGCTTGCGGACGAACTGCAGCGGGCGCGGCGCAGGCGCCGGTGCGCGCGGGGCCGCCGCGCGGCGCACGGCCAGCGTGGCGAGGGCGTAGCGGTCGGGGTTGTCCACTTGTGTTGCCTGCACGTGCTCGTGTATTACTAGCTGACCATACATTATCGTAGTACAATCTTTATCCTAATTTATGAATACAACGCTCTCCTTTGTGCATCGGTGGAAAAGCACTACAATACAAATGTGGCTAAGATTTAGAGTTGGAATGCCTGCTGAATATCAACGTTTCTTGCGAATGCGCTCTAGTTAAATCACCAAATGAAATTCAGATTCAGATCGTTTTAGACGACAAAGATGACATGTTACCTTTATAACGACAGTGACAGGTTGGCTAAGCTCTTCGAGCAACTGCCTGGTGGCAGCGACTTCCCCGGTGTCCTTGTCGACTATGAGCAGTCGCCCGTTGTCGCCCGTCGCTGAGTACTGCAGCGGCGCATTGATGCCCACATCCTGGTCTACTGCCGCGATCGGTCCTGGAGATGTTCGTAATATAGTACCCTGGAACACAAAAGAATACATAATAAAATTGCAAGATTCTTCTTTATAAACTAAGAATAATGAGTCTATAAAAAAATGCTGTTCATATTCTTCTTCAATCTTCAAATTCTTACAAAAATAAATCATAAAAAAATCTTCTAGTAATTTATTATATTCTCACAAAATGGTTACTAACCTATTGTGGTTACAGTAAAATCAAAATAATAAAATCATACCCTTACAAACTGCAAAATCCTTCTGAAAACACTTCTTTTGATGCTAAAAGCCAGTCTTTTTGAACATTATCTGTATATTTGAATTTTAACTTTCCGGAAATAGTTAACCATAAATGCTACTAAATATGGTAAGCGAAGGAATAGAAGGCACATATTGGAAAATTAACCTATTATTAAAAGTTGACAGACGGGTTGACATAATATTTTATTTCAAAGTTTTCTTCTATCGCTGATAGTCTACTTATGTTCATGTTCATCATCTAAAATATAACAGGCTAGTGCAATAAGGCTTTGAATAATATAAATAATAAGTCTCTAAGCCTCTTGATAAAAATGTCAATAAATTCTCTGGAAAGTTTGTTACGGGAGTTGCAAAACACTATAGTGGCTCTTGTAAGCAAAGTGGAGTTATTGGAATCGCGAATATGTGAGCAATCAGTGATAATAGCTAATCTAAAATCATCAAGTGAAATTACGTCTACCCGAAAGTCTGAGATATTGACTATCCCTACTACGGCGGCGTTGAGTCAGCGCCCCGTACGTGGTGCGCGCAAACATGCGGTCGCTCGCTATAGCGGAATCTGCCAAGCTTGCTAACAAACCCGGCAATCGATGCGCATCCGCTACTACAACATTGAAAAATTACATTCCAGTTGAGAACTCAGTGGTTGTATCAGCTGATTGTACAATGACTAGCGCATCGATAAGTACAAACGATATGAACAGAAAATCACCAATAAAAGGTACACAGCAGAGCACATATTTAGCTAATAGCAATTTAGATAATCCCAAAACACCGTGGCAGGTAGTTAGCTGTAAAAAGAAAACGACTCGCTCTGTGATCATTGGAACAGGTAATAACAGCGACGAGCTCCAGGCTGCTGATCGAATGAAATACATCCAGGCCTGGTCATTTCGACCGGAGACGACATGTGCGCAAGTACTTAACTTTCTAAATAATGTTACTGTGTCTAATAAATACCTTGTAGAAAAACGAAATATTAGATCAAAGGTTCACGCATCATTTGTTATTGGGATCCCAGAAGGAATTTATGAGACGGTGACAACACCCTCTGTCTGGCCTGCAAAGGTGCTTCGCCGAGTTGTTTCCTGCGCGTCCCCGCCAGCAGCGGGGAGACGTGCTCACTAACTGCGATAGTCCCTAACTCACATTCACAAGACGGTGAAACCTCCACCTCGACCATCAGAACCAGGTTATCCACTCGAAATGAGTCCTCTAACTTGTTGATTATATGCCGTCAAAATATCGCCTCTTTAGATAAAAAAACTCAAAAGCTAGAGGTATTGTTACAAGATGAACTGAGATGACGTGCTGGGTATAACTGACCATTGGTTGAGTGAGGCAAAGTTAAAGTGTACTAACATAGACGGATACACGTTATTATCCAGTTTCTGCAGAACAGACGCGGCGCACTGTGGCTCTTGCCTGTTTGTAAAGGATAGTATAAAAGCTGTCAAGTGTTCAGATTTTAGTAATATGTCGGTTGAAAAATACTGTGAAATATCGGCTATCGAACTTACTGATTTTAATTTATTAATTTTATTTATCTACAGAACAAATCTAATAAGTCATTCGCTATTTCTGACACATTTAGAGGGTGTACTCCAGCGGGTTAGCGAATGTGGGTTTTGTGGTAATAGGAGATCTCAATATCAACTGGCTGGGTGACTATGGTTCCATCAAAAAACAGCTGAGTGACTTGCTGTCTGTAAATAACGTTCATAACGAAGTCAACTTTCCGACGCGCGTAGTCAGCCCCTCGTCTATCTGTCTGGACCACGTCTACAGTAACTTGCCCCAGGGATGTGTAATGACAAACCCGGTAGTCACGTGACTCAGCGACCACTACGCCGTGCGCGTACAGCTCGCTTGTGAGTGCGCGCCGTGATTGCGCAGACAGCAGTCGCACGTAAACCGTATGGCATTCAGTGAGGCTATTAGGGCTGTTGATTGGGATAGTATACTGCTAAAAGCACAGCCTGTAGAGGATCTAGCTAGGTCTATTGTGAACATTGTTTCCAATAATTATTATATCTGTTTCCCATACAAAAGACAGAATATTAAAAAACGATCGTGGGTCACTGATGAAATTATAGATTTAAAAAATCTTCTATTCGATATTATTTATTTACAAGAAATGTGCCCAAATGTTAAACTAAATAATTTCATAGACAATATTAGTATACAATACGAAAATTTGGGCAAGCGTGACAGTATTGATGCGTATCGACCTGTGTCCATAATTCCTGCAGTCGCTAAAGTTCTTGAGAATGGCCTGAGTTCACGTCTCAAAAAGTTCACACTACGGGATTGATGGTCCGGCACACTCTCTTTTTACAGACCTTTTACGTGACAGATCACAGGTGGTGGTTGGTGATGGAGGAGCTAACAAATCTGAAGTGCTGCAAACAATAAAAGACGTGGCGCAGGGATCGTCGGTGTCCAATATTCTCTTCTCGCTACTGCTAAATGATCTACCTGATCATGTCAGCGCGGGAGAAGTTTTCCTGTACGCTGACGATGTTGCCGTAGTTGTGAGTGCCAAATCCCTGGACCACCTCGAAGAGCAGTTGAATCGCACCGCTCATATGGTAGCGCAGTGGTTTGAATGGAATGGACTAGTCCTTAACCACAATAAAACACACTTTTTATATTTCTGCATCTCGGGTCGGCAGACCAGAAGTCTGTCTGTGGTGATTAACAATATAGCGATTGAACAAGTGTCCTCAACAACGTTCTTATCTGGTATCGATCGCGGTCTCACCTGGAGTACGCATATCGACAGACTCTGCGCAAAGCTAGGCAGCGCATGTTATGCTCTCGCCAGACTATCGCGAGTAGTATCAGCTGATGTCGTCCGTACTTGCTACTTTGCCACAGTACATTCACTGCTCCAGTATGGTGCCGAGTTGTGGGGTCGTGCCGCCGACAGGGAACGGGCTTTTCGCATGCAGAAATATGCTGTAAGAACGATTGCTGGGGTGACGCGGGAGACGTCCGCAAAGCCATATTTTAAGTCATTATGGATACTGACAGTGCCGTCCATAGTAATCTTCTCGATTAGTGTGTTCGTGAGATCAAATCTTTATGTGTTTGAGACACGTGGAGATCACTCAGGAAGATATAATACTCGCGGTACTGGTAAGCTTGCATTGCTTGGTATCTCGTAGACTGTCCAAGTCAGACAGGTTGACGCATATAATGGGCCCTACATTATACAATCATCTACCGGGGTATGTTACCCGTGCACCTAGCCTAGCGATATTTAAAGATAAATTAAGAGCATGGTTGGTTGACGAGCCATTCTATAAAGTTGAAGAATTCATACCTAAACTATTTTAGTTTTTTTTTTTTTTATACAATAATAACGAGTTTTGTAATCGTAATGCTGTATGACATGTTTGTAAATGTGACATATTTTTTAATAATAATTGTAATACATATGCTCTAAATTTGACTTGTAAATTATCTTTACCAATAAATTGATTATTGATTATTGATAACACCTACCGGCCGTGTGGGGCCGGCACCAAGAATAGCTCCACCCTGTCTCTTCCTATGGGAGTCGTAAAAGCCGACTAAGGGATTACCGGGGGACCGGGCAGCAGCGTTCCCCTGTGTACTAAAAACATCCACTGCGATCGCCAACCCGCCTGCCAAGCGTGTCGATTATGGTAAAACCCCCATTTTGGGGAGGCCTATGTCCAGCAGTGGACGACGAAAGGCTGATGGATGGATGGATGGATGGATGGATAACACCTAATGTACCTACACTGGCGAAAAATACAACTAGACGTGACCATTTTTATGTTTCCCGCCATTTACGGGAGCTAACTGGATGTTCGAGGCAAGGAAGGACTTACTTAACTCACTTTAAGTAATCGCGTGAAGTGATGTTTCTGTTCGCTTAGTAACCAAAGTTACAAAAAACGATTTCTGGTCATCTAGCGAAAATTGCCAAGTTGTTTACCAATTACTATACCTCTTTAGCATCTTCTGGAAGCACGGCCGTGTAGTGGTCGTGGCTGAACTTCGGGTTCTGGTCGTCAGCGTCGAGCACGTGCACATGTAAGGTGGTATCGTTGTGAAGCGGCGGCGTCCCCGAGTCCTGTGCCCGTAGCGTCACTGTCAGGTTGCTCAGGGTCTCGAAGTCCAGCGGCTTCTTTATTATTAGTATACTGTCCAATTCGTTCGGAAAGCCTAGATAATCCTGAAAAGGTTTCAAGGCAGTTATTACTAATGATATAGTAGGTTTGGTTATTAGTAAATTTACGGAAAACTTTTAATTACAACATATATTGGCATTCCTATTGTGGGTACGGATCTCCCCAAAATAGGCACAAAAACGCTCAGTGTCTCTAACAAAACTCTTGTATGAAAAGTGACTTATAAGAAATAGTTAGGTATAATCACAGACAATATTTTTAAAGTGAAAACGTCTTATAAATCGATGAACGCCCGGCTGCACGCACGAAATAGACTCACGTTCCAAAAAATGTATAGCGATCGATGCCACAAGAGAGCCGCGGGCTGAGAGAGAGCGTCTGCGGGAGGGGGAGGGGTGACTGGCCCACCGACCAACATGACATTCTTCGCCCGAACGCGTCCCGGGCAACACGCGTATCTCAATTATTGTATAGCAGCACGCGCGATCGTACCTTTTTGTACCATTCGATTTCTATCAGTATTACATTGTTTAAAAGTACAAACCTAATTTCTTCATGGCGTTATCACGTAAAACTATCGACTTTACAGACAACCATTTATAGTTTTTTAATATTATTTATTTCACAAAATAAAGTACAGCATGTTCTATAAATCTTATGGACTATAATAGTTTTACAAAAAATTTAAAAACCGGCCAAGTGCGAGTCGGACTCGTGCACGAAGGGAACCATTGACTAGGTAAACAACATTACACTTTTGTAACTCTCTTAAAGTTAAGTAATATATAACTAAATATTCTGTAAACATTTCAAGCATCTACCTGTTGCCGTTATCAATAGCGAGCAAAAAAGGGCAATGAAATCACGTTTCTTGTATGGAAGCCCCCCTTAAATATTTTTTTATTTTGTTTTAAGTATTTGTTGTTATAGCGGCAACAGAAATATGTCGTTTGTGAAAATTTCAACTGTCTAGCTATAGCCGTTCTTGAAATACAGCCTGGTGACAGACGGACGGACAGACAGACAGACAGCGAAGTCTTAGTAATAGGGTCCCGTTTTGACCCTTCGGGTACGGAACCCTAAGAATGGGAGCATCTGACATCTATGTAATCGAAAAAGGACAGTATGTATCTCGACCTACAATTGAAAAATTTTCAGACTTTCAACTCTTGTCAATCAATCTGGTTGGTTCCCTGCAGCACCCTGCTGCTAAGTACAGACTTACACTATGTGGTCCTGGAAGCACAGAGTAGTGTATGGTAGCATGAGGTCCTGGTTGGTCTGCGTCTGTGGCTCTGGCACCAACTGCCACTCGAGTGCCTACAGCCGTCAGCTCTGACAGTCGGACGCGATATGGCGCCCCTTGCCACACCGGTGCATTGTCGTTCACATCCCAGACCCTTATTGATACCGGGATTATGAAGCTCTGTAAATTGAAATTATTGATTTAACTAAAGTGTTTAATTAAGGCAAGTTATTCCAGTAGTATATCAATTCGCATGGTCGTTGGATGCAGACTCTTAAGCATGAAATGCTTGTTCTGACAAGACTTTTGCTAGAAGGTATTTTTAAACTGTAAACGTTAATATTTGATGGTGAAATATCAAATCCACTATAATATATTTTTTTAAATTCTTTATTTAGAAATACTCTGTTGGTGTGGTTCAAAGTTTTGCGGAATGATGCAATTTGACAGCTTCTGTAGATGTCACTACATCATTGTTTGGGTGAGATATTCAGTTTTTCAGATTTAAGTGTAAAAACCACTCTCACCGGATCTGTTGTCCGTCTCCTATCACATCGAACATTGACGTAAACATTGGAGGGTCCTCGTTTTTCTTCGCGGTCGAGTACTCGTAGCAGAGTGAGATTCTTGGTGCCGGGAGCGATGCCCACCGCAGCGCCTTTCTCTTGCAGCCGTAGGGTGATGTCTCCCTGCTCTTCACTAGGGTCTCCATTGACGCTTAGAGTGCCTGTAATGTTAGGGGAACCATTGAATGGATCTGCAACCATCCAAAGCTGAGAAATTCCAAATACCGTGCAATCAATTTCAGTATATTTTAATTTCATAGTGTGAGTCAGGGGAAGTGGTATGATTGCTTAAGTTATCAGGTAATAATGTGCAGTATCGGTTCTATCACGTGATCTCCTAAGTATGGAAGCAGGAACGCAATGAAGATTTTTAGTAACAATCATCTGAATGGCGACGACGTGAGTCACCACACATCACGTTTAGTTATTATTGCTAATAGTTATTATTAAAAGTGGGCAGTGAGAGGTTGTTTTATGACAAGTTGCAATCTGTTATCTCTACCTAATCCTCTGGGAAACAGGCGTGCAGCTATGTATGCTAGCTATGTAATGGCAAGGGCTTCTCGTCCAGCATATATTTCTTCAAATGCAAGCAACATATCATACCATACTCACCGATAACACTTCCGACAGGCGTGTCCTCGCTGATGAAGAAGCTCTCGACGGCGCCACCATTCATCAAATAGCAGCGGCTATCCTGGATCGCTACAAAAAAAAGAAATAGGTAACTGTTAATATTGATTATAGAAGAATTATAAAAATAATTGCAGAGAAACCAGGCGGATGTCTTATTATTCCGCAAAATCATCCTCCTTTTCGCCATAATACAATGCGATCAACTTTACGAGATAAAACTATTTCTAGTAGGTCAAAGAATAATTAATAATTAATTAATTTATATGAACAAAAATTATTTGTTAATTGTGTACTTTTACTTTTTTTATTGTAATGTGTTTTAGTGCATTTAAATAAATAAATAAAGGGTAAACTACTTAAAATTATTGATATATTAATGGTGTGACAAAGGATGAAACAAATGCCAAATGATAATGAAAACTATGGAAAGGTTGATATGAAAAAACTACACGAGAAAAAATTTAATCTACCTAACCTAGAAGATTATATCTAAGAATTTAGTAACATCCATCCATCCATCCATCAGCCTTTCAACGTCCACTGCTGGCCATAGGCCTCCCCAAGAATGGGGGATAGTGCCGTAATCGCCACGCTTGGCAGGCGGGTTGGCGATCGCATGTTGTTAATACTCGAGGGAGTGCTGCTGCCCACTCCTTCGGTATCGGCTCTTACGACTCCCTTGGGTAGAGAGGGGTGGGACAATTCTAAAGCCGGCCCCACACGGCATACCGGCCCCACACGGCAATTTAATAACAATTAACGAAATTGGTACATTAACACAAGATGCATTTAGCAATTAGGGACATATTATTTACAATAGAATTGTTTGTGATCGACTATGAATACAAGTGTCAACATCTCATTCTTTCCTGCGGTTGTCGTACGAGGCGACTAAGGAAAGTAAGCAATTATCACCCATTGCATAACTGGTGGTAGGACTGGGTACCAAGTGGTAGAAGTGGGAGAATAACAATATTGGGCCCTATCGGATCCCCCGTCTTCTTTGTGATCGACTGTGAAACGTGTCGGTGTGGTTTTGGTTGTAGCGGGAGATGGCCGTTCATTAATTCATTTCCTATTCGCGAAATGAAGTTGTGAGTAGCCGCTTGGCAGTATTCTTAGTATTGCTGATTCTATGAGCTGGAGTTAGCACTTACCATCGGGTGGACCATGCCATGGCTCTTTTTGCTATCATAAGTAGGTAATCAAAAAAATCCTTAGCGCAACTTTAGTCTAAAAAAACTATTTTTAAAATAATTTTCTGAACAAAAGCTCCCTTTTGCAATTTAATCTGTTACGTACCCCAGATTTTGGGAACAGAGAAATAGTATGGTTAACATATTTACCTCCAAGCCTCCGTCCATCGTTTGCATACGCTGCACAAACAACCATACAGTAATCAGAGACTAAATAAAGTATAAAAATACCAGTATAGTGATAAATAATAACATTGGCATCAAATGAAACTAACAAAGTATATTTAATTAAGTACACTTATTATTAGCGATGCCTTTTGTTTTTTGTATTCGGCCTATCTAAAACTCTAATGTTCTGTTAAATATATAAAATTAAAGATGTTTAACAATTCATAAAATATTTTAATTAATTAACTGAAAATTGTCTTCTGTGATGCGACCACATTTACGATCGGCAGCACTGTCGTACTTTCCTATACTTACTGTAAGCGTTTAGTTTTATGCAATAACCAGGTGGGCCAGTTGCTCCCCCACAAAAACCCACTGCCACACAGCCTATGGCACTCAACTAAATCAAAGTATGTTCCAAAATATAGGCGAAAAGATAACATTTTCTGATGTTTGCACAAATACCTATTATTAGATACACTTGTCATAAAATAAAAATACTTAGGAAAATCCAAAAGTGCACGCCTCATAAACTTCATTTTTCACAATAAAATTGATTATTTCATAAGTAACTAATAATGTATTGGTCTTACTAAGTAGTTTTCAATAAATCACATAGATAGCGCTAATTTCAAAAAATGCTAATGTGTTTCTCATTTCTTATACGCAATCTAGCGCTAATTTTAAGAAGTACTAATATATTGGTTTATAGAAGTAGTTCTACGAAATAAGGCATAGGCTATAGCGCTGGTTTTAGTGTATCACTGTGCCATCGAGTCGAGTGTTAATATTCACGATTTTTTTGTTTATTTAATAACAATTAAACCACATCGAATCAGACCGTGAAAAGTAATAGGGCTCTTTATTCGCAATTATACTCAAGTTATAAAGAAAAAAAAAGACTCGATTAGTAAAGTATTTCGGTTGTTATCGTGTTAACATACATTACCTTCAATACACGGACGTCCAAGACAGAACTTTTTTAAACAGTTTTTTAACTAGTTTCAATAACAAAAATGGCATAAAAAATATCATGAGTGTCAAAAATAGTGTTTTTTCTTTATATGTGTGTGTATATATTGTTTTACAAGTGCAATATATGATAAATAGAGACATTTTAAGTTTGAGAAATCAGTTCTTGTTCGTAAAACGGGAACAGTACCCTTTTTTTTTTTATTTTTTTTTTATTTTAGGTGGGCAAAAATGTCCTACCGCACACCCCGCTGCCCGGGGAGACAACGGGGTAGTGTGGGGCTCTCACCCACTAAAAACCCACCATGCGCCCTCACCCGCCCTTGCTACGGCGGATCACGGGAACCGCGTCGTTTCTCCGCGATCCGCAGGCGGCAGCCCCTTCGGGCACCCTCTCTTGTGCGACGCCCCGCGCACTTGGGCGTCACACCTTCGCGGTAGGCTTCCGCGGACGGCAGGGTACTCCCCGACCCCACCGTCCGCAGCCTCGGCTAGGGCGGCATCAGGCGCAGGTAAGCGCGCGCACGCCGCCCCGCGCGCCGGCGGCGAATCGGGTCCGCGAAGGAGGATTCCTCCCGGGCCCTCTCCGCCGCCTCCTTCCGCGAGATGACAGCCTCGCAGAAGGCGGCGACCGCGGTCCAGGCCCTGTCACTGCCAACCATCGCTCGCGCAACGGCCGGCAGCGACAGGTCCACGCCTATGACTGCAGCGAGTTCCCGGCGCTGCACATCCCAGGCCGGGCACGACTCGAGCGTGTGCTGCGCCGAGTCCTCGCCGCAGTCGCAGTGGTGACAGCCTGGGGTCGTCTCCCTCCTAGCGATCGTGTGCAGGTATTTGCCGAAGCAACCGTGCCCCGACAAAACCTGCACCAACCGGAAGGTGAGGACCCCGTGCTGCCGCCCTGCCCATTCTTCCAAGATCGGCTGGAGCGCCCCCACGGTCCAGAGACCAGCCCGGGGCGTCTCCAGCCGAGACCTCCACTTTAGGACGGTGGCGCGGCGGGCATCTTCCCGCCACGCAGAGATTGCGCTTGGCGAGGGGCGGCTGCCCCCCGCCCGCGCCGTCGACGCCCGCCGATAAACGTCGGCGAGCACTTCCGCCTCCAGATCCCACGGGGGGGTTCCGGCCAACGCGCAGGCTGCATCGCACGAGACCGTGCGGTACCCGCGTATTGCCCTGACCGCTACGACCCTCTGTGGACGCCACAGAAGGGCCCTATTGCGAGCGGCCAGGGACTCCGCCCACACGGGCGCGCCGTACAGTGCCATTGACCGTACTACCCCCGCGTAGAGTCGTCGACACGCGAGACTCGGTCCGCCCAAATTCGGCATCAGTCGCCCGAGGGCGGACGCCGTGCCGACGAGCTTTGGCGCAAGACGGCGGAAGTGCTCGTCAAAGTGCCACCGTCCATCCAATACCAGGCCCAGGTACTTGATGTGGGCCTGGATTGGAAAGCCCACACCGTTGACCGTTATCGAGGCGCCGGCGGGTGGGCCGCGTCGGGGCCCATGGAAGAGTAGGGCCTCCGACTTTTCAAGGGCCACCCTAAGCCCCAGCGCCTCGATCCGCCTGACCACCTCCGCGGTTCCTGAGGTGGCCAGCGTTGCCGCCTCCTCGAGGGTCCCGCCCCGGGCTGTGACGAGCGTATCGTCTGCGTAGCAAATTACGCCCAGCCCGGGGGGGAGCCGGCCACGGAGGACCCAGTCGTAGCCGATGTCCCACAGGAGCGGCCCTAGAACCGAACCCTGCGGGACGCCGCACGACATAGCCCTCCTTACAACGTCCCCTTCCCGGTCCACGAAGAGGACAACGGGAATAGTACCCACCTCAGCCTTTCGCTTATAAGGCGTGCAATAATTTTACGAAATCTATCACGTCTACTTGATTTGCCACTATGCCAACCTTTAAAAAAAAATACATGAGTAAGCTTGATAGCTTCCGTAAAAGTAGTTTTATTTCATAACCGGTGAAAAAATCTTGAAATGAGTGTTTTTGGATATTATAAGACAAAACATTTTTTTATAAGAGATGGGAAGAAGTAGTTGTAGGTATATCTACTACTCTTTTGGTTAGATTTGTTGCTAACATTATTGCGCGTGTTCTCCGGGTTCCTAATAGTCACGCGGACACTTTGAAAATGGCTGCTGCAATAGATGGCGTTTAACGCCAAATTATTCAAAACGCCAGGATTGCAGTAATCAATTAAACGTGATTGATTCCATAAAAATAAATACTTTTATTTCATTACAGTAGTTCTTATAGTGTCAGAATCTAATTTTAATTTAAAGAACACATTAACATAATTGCATCAATCAATACCTATATGTCCCTATAAGTTACTATAATAGCCAGTCATAGATAATATATGAAATCTATGTACCCAGTAAAGTATTAGTTATTGGACATACGTTGAATCTAGGTCGAGTTTATCATCTATTATATGGTATCTTTATTGAGTCTATCGGAGGTTTTAGTAGGCTAAACTACAATATGTCTAATGGATTTAAGTTGGTCACGCTATTCGTTGGATCCACTTATCAATCCAGGGCAGGGGGTGGACGGTTGATGGTCATTTCCGTAAAGAAATGGTTACATTGTTGATGTCCTTACCTTATACTGAACGAATTATATTTTTTTTTTGACATCACAAGTTTTTATATACTACGTGGATAACAAACAAGAATACGGCCCGCCTGATGGTAACATTAGCCTATAGACGCTAGCAACACCAGAGGCTAACACATAATGCGAGCAGGATTTGAAACTCCATCTCTAGGAATAATCTCCCAGACGCTGCGTCATTATTTGGTAAAAATCTTAATTGTAAAATTAAGTTTACCTGGTCGGTATAATGTATGCAAATACTTCCAACAGATGGCGCAGGCGTCCCCTAAGACGTTAAGAATGAATGTGTTAGCGAAATTCACAGTCCCGAGCAAATGTCACTATGGCTGAATTGGTAAAGCATTTGGGACTGTATTGCAGGAGATGCAGGTTCAAATCCTGGGCCTTGGTTCTCTATGAGACGTAAAATTACTTGCCGAAAACCAATGACGTCATACCGAGCGCGTAACTCAAACGTTAGAACACAACGTACCACGTCATATTTTATAAAAAAATATTCTGTATGTCGCACGATACGTTGTCTATGCCAAATTTCGATTTCACACAGTACGTCTAAAAACCATACAATTGTTCCAATCGGAAAATAACCGGGTTTTTTAAATTATATTTATTTGTTTCTAAACTACATTATTAGTTAATATTTATGCATCGAAATTACTATTATAGATAATTAATATTAATTTGTTTTTGTTTTGATATAAATATATGATAAAATATTGGATAATTATCTACTATATCTACGTACGAGGAGATAGTTTTAAAACTAAAATCTATCTGTCATTGTTTTAATATCACGTCATATGTCACAGTGTATCACACAGTGTAGTATCTCTTAGTAGTCTGTGCAAATTGTTGTGAATTTTACTTTATAATAACCCATTAATAAAATTGTTATTGAATATAAGTAAGTTACTTTCACAAACTAACAAGAAAAAAGAAAGTAATATGTAAAATAATAAGTAGGTAAAGTATTAGCGGGTAGCGATTTTAATAGTATTATAAACCATTAAAATCACTGGGTTTGTGAACTTTAGCTTATTTTGCCAGTTACAGAAACTTTTAGTAATTTCATCCACGAAAGTATAATAACAATGGTAAACGTAACTAGAAACGCGCTAGCATGAAACACGTTAGATTGATAGTTTAGAACAGCTTCAAAACTGACCTAGCCGCGTTATGAAATTTGATACTTTGCATAGTGAATACAATTTTAGACGATTTCCAAGCAGACATCGTCAACTCGCCACGTAACGTGCTTTTTTAATCATAGCAAATCAGGGCCCTGCGTGACAGTTATTTTCGATTTCACTTTTTCACACTGTGTTAATTTATTTATCTTTATTGAACATTGTGTTTATTATTCACAGTGAGCAGTGAAAGGGCTCCTGGTAATGACGAATTTATTTATTACTCATATGCCGACTTAAACGAGAACATAGAAAAAAACTTATATCAAGCCATTCTTCAGTAAAGCTTACTCTACCATTTTGAATTCAATTCAAATTCAAAAATGTCTTTATTTATAGACCTATTATATAGCACTTAGAATCGTTAAAAATACACTAATAATTAATACAAGCGCCTGATGTGAGTGCATCCGCAACAACAAAGTGCAATCGGGCAAGCCTTTCATGAGAACCTATTTATTTATTTAATAAAGGATCTTCAACAAAGAATACACTTTACATGAAATGTAAAAAAGACGATATAGGTAGTCCTTGTGCTTCCTTCATTATAGGAGATCACATCGTGCAGTGTAATATGACAACAGAAAATTAAACTAAATGCAAATTAAATTACAATAATTAAATTACGAATACAATAACGCTTTAAGTTCAATTGAGGAAAAAATGAGCTCTTCAAATAAAGAAGGTATTTAAGAATATAACAAAAAAACAAGGAGGAATTCAATACAGAGTTAAATTGGTAAGTCATTCTAGCATATTCAACATAGCTTGTGATAGTAGATGAATATGGTTAATAAGAATAAAAAATACTTATATTTTTGGTACGTGATGTCCATGACATCCTTCAAGCGTCGTCATTAGCGCTATGACAAAAAGACATACATGATACAGGTGTGCATCAGAGCATGACGTGTGATTTGAGTGCGCATATGTGACTCATCAAGAAGAAGGGGTTCTTGTATACTACCCAGCTTAGTATACGGCTCACAGATCTGCATATCTAATAACGAAATAAAAAGTAAAATACAAACATTTTGCTTCCGTGTGGTGACGGACTAAGAATACAAGTGTCACCACCCCTTACTTTCCCACGGGTGTGGTACGAGGCAACTAAGAGAAGTAAGCAATTATTACCCATTGCATTACTGGTGGTAGGGTTGGGTACCAAGTGGGAGTTCTTACAAACTTGCTATCGGGCTCGAGCGGGTTGGTTCCACCATCTCCTGGAAGACCGGCACCTGTGTAGTGTGGGCGGGCTACGCGGCATACGCACCTGACTGATGGATAAAACGAGTCACAATATGGCCACCGAGCAGCCAACGAAGCCGAGGGCACCCCCCCAGCTTTTCACGTGGAATTATGTTTGTTATAAAAGTCCAGTGTTCAGTATTTCTTTTTGTGATGGGTAATTTTAAGTGGACAACCCCTTAAAATACTACTTGTACAAACACATAGCATCACGCCTGTATTCCCGTAGGCCGAGGTGTATTTCACACCCACGACTCGCCAGCTATGTTTAATTCCCACGTAATAGGGGGCGAGCCTATTGACGTCTACGGGGCACATTCCCAAACTCCGGGCTGCTACTGAGAATATTTCTGTTTTTTTTTACGAAAATTCTCTATAACACTGCCTGACCCGGGGATCGAACCCGAGACCTCATGATTAGTAGTCGCTTTCACTACCGCTGCACCATAGAGGCAGTTAAGCTTGTAAAAGTAACTTACTTCAGTGGCAATCCTTAGTTTAACCGAGAACTTTTCACAGTGCAGGCTCAATTTTCTAAATGGGTGTGTAATCGTTCATAAACTATCACTGCCTAGTAAAAGAAAACGTCGTGACTCAAAGCAGCAGCCATTCTGTTCGAAAAAGGCAAATGCCCTGTGCGCCCAAACCCTCTGTACAATTGGTTATGAAAAAAATGTTTACAATAAGAATTTGTGTTATACTTCGCTGCTTAGTCGCTGTGCTAGCGCTTCATAACTATATTTTGAAATACTTACGTCATTACTCAGCGAACCATCACATATTTCGTATGAGGCTCATCGTATAAGCCTTAAAAGAATCTACGATTGTTGTTTAAGTTGAACACACGTGAATAAAAGTAATTTTACGTTTATAATTGCGTTTATTTCTAGTTTACAGTTATATATATATACATTATTTATTACTATCAGAATTCGATAGACGCTGACATCTGGTGGCGAGTTCTAACAAAATAGATGTCGATAAAGCGTCACTAATAAAGGTTACAATAGATATAGAGAGTCCCAAGTGGAAAACATGTGAAATAGAGACCCACCCCGGCTTTACACGGGTGGTTATATGTACTAAATGTGAAGAAATATCATTTTTTTATTTTGTAGAATTACAATTGTCTAGCACCGGTATACGTATCTACTTAACTAGTGGCCCGACTTGCAAATATTAATAACTAGCCTTGGCCCGCGGCTCCCCCGCAGACAAAATTTAGGTTTTCTGTTATATCTCAGGTTCCCGATATAGTAGCAGGATAAAACGTATACCAATTTTTAAGTCTAATCAAGTTTCATAAAAATCCATTCAGTAGTTTTTGCGCGTTTTTCCTACAGACAAACAGACAAAAAATATTAAAAAAGTTTTGTGTCCAGAGACGCTTAAATAGCCTAATAGGTACAGTATTTTTTTTCAAATATATAAAACATACCCACTGTTAAATGTTACCGCTTTATACTAGTACATATTTATACTAGTACATATTTATACTAGTACATATTTATACTCGTACATATTTACAAAAATCCCACAGGAACCGTCCATCTCCAGCATGCGACACCACTGAAACGTTATTGTGGTCCCCATAAAGCAAAGGTCGAGTATGGCTGGTCTAGTACCGCTGTTATTCAAAATGGCATTCACGCTGCGCACTTTCAAGAAAATTACGTGTATTTTGTTAAATTATAATCAACCAATCTTCTTCACTTTCCCTAAGATCATCTCTAACCTATGACGAGCTCTAACTAGCACGCACTTCGAGATAAATCACGCAACATTATCCGCTTGCGCACCTCAGCTATACTTATTATAATTTATAACAATATAATACTTGAAGCTGGTATTCGCTAAGTTTCATCACAGACGAGTGAAAGTTACACGAAAGTGAGCCAAGAGAATACGAAACGAATTAATTTGTTAATTATATATTTTATTTATTACGTTATACGTGAATGTTCAGCAGGAACTGGAGTCACAGACATAGTTCGTGTAATTTAACACTCAAGATGCAATCGATTGGCTGAAGGAAAATGTTCCTGAACCAATTAATGGTCTAACAAGGGGCCTTGGAGTAGATTATACGGGCAGGACAGAGTATTGTTACGCTTTGAGAGCTTATGTTAAGATGGGGACTGCAACATTGTCTGATTCACCATATGCGGTACTTATAGGTATAATATAATAAATACTAGCTGACCCGGCAAACGTTGATTTGCCATATAAATTATTTCCAGAGAATTTTTAGGGAATTTCTAGCGTAGAAAAAAATAACTAGCTTATATGCCGAATCATATAATAATTAACATAAAAAATTTGGTCCAAAAATAAAAATAAAATTTTTGGGGTGGATGACCCTTAGCACTTAGGGGTATGAAGGAGGACAATAGTTTACATCCAATTCTCAGACTTGTACGTACAAACAAAATTTCATAAGAATCGGTTAAGCCGTTTCGGAGGAGAATGGTGATAAACACTGTGACACGAGAATTTTATATATAAGATTGTGTCACATATGCAGTAGGATAATTAAGGACTCCAAAGACAGTGAGGTATCGAGTTTTGCACTAGATCGAGACTTCGCAAGACCCACCTCTGATTTTCGAACATTTGACTTGCGTATACCTATATTTATTCACAAATTATTATTGCTAGTAATGGAACACATCGTAAGTAAAACCTGCAGGCTTGAGATTTTTTTTTCTATAGCTTGTAAAGCCTGCAGTGGACTGCTGTCTAAAACCTCCTCACTTAGATTGGGGACACATGCCCAACCACTGAAGTAATGGAACACAGTTCCAGTGGCCGGCCAATAAAGGCGGCGAGGCGGCACACAGTGGGTTTATTTAGTGGGTGAGGACCCCACACTACCCTGTTCGTTACCCCGAACGACGGGGTGTGCGGTTAGATACATTTTAACCCACCTTATAAAAAGGCTTGAGATATTTTTTCTACGGCTTGTAAAGCCTGCAGTGCACTTTGATAGGATACAATATACATATACATGCCCAATATTGTGACAATATTGATAAATTTACAAAAAAATAATAATTAACACAATTACTATGTGAAAGTTTTCAATTGTTGGACCCGAATAGATAAGTACCATCGTCGCCTTCGTTTGAATAAGTAGCGAACCATCACAATGTGTTAAGGAACGATACTCATTACCATCCCCTCTTCGGTCACGCGTGGTGGCTGGTCTTCATAGTGGTCAGCAGTTTAATTGTGCTCCTGGTATTACTAAGTGCATAAGCAGCGGTTACCACTTACCATAAGATGGAAGGCGGCCAATCTGCCAGTGTTAATAAAAAAAAAATAAGTGATATATTTCTGCGGCGTAAATTAATGAACAAAAATTTAAATTGTAAATAAGTTTACAACTTTAGCGAAACACCGTTATTAAATAAGCCATACACATTTCAGGAAAATATATTTTCTTCCTTATATTTTCGCTGTTCACTCGGTCACGCAATTGTGAGGCAGTAGGGAAGGGTCGATGTCCTGTAGCTTCGTGTGGCAACTTTACCAGCTATTAGCTAATTGTTTTTAGGGTTACGTAAGTCAAATGATAAGAATGGAAGTTGTGCAAAACGCTTTTCTAGGCTTTCATCTAACCTGTAGAAATACATACACATATAGTTTGAAGTTGTTTTGTTAATTAATTGAATGAGGTGTTATTTGGCGGAGGCCAGTTACTAAATGGAAATTTGAGAGGAGACGATGACGATTTACCCATGGATTACTGATCTATTTTAGGCAATAACATGAGATTCCATTAATCCATCAGCCTTTCAACGTCCACTGCTGGACATAGGCCTCCCCAAGAGAACGCCACAACGAGCGGTCCCGTCATGAGGGATAATGCCGTAATTGCTATGCTTGGCAGGCGGGTTGGCGATCGCAGTTGATGTTGTTAATACTCGAGGGAGTGCTGCTGCCCACTCCTCCGGTATACCCTCAGTCAGCTCTTACAACTCGCGTGAGTAGAGAGGGGTGGGACAATGCTAAAGTCGGCCCCACACGGCGAACAAGGGATTACCAATCCGCAATTCTTAAAGATTCCGAGAGATCCGCAAATGACACTCGTATTTCGACTCTGCACCAATGAACTTGTTCGTTTGTTGAGCAGTAGATATTCGCTTGCTAAGATAGTTGGGATTGGCAATCCATAGTTATCCTCCCAAATTTATATTTAGTTGTTTTGTATAATTTAAATAAATTAATGTATGATTGAATAATTTAAATAAATTATTTATTTGTCCTTCCTTTACCTGCGTCATAACAATTATTAGGTATTCCCAAATAATAGTAGTAATAATAGTACTCATATTTTATAGAGCATTATATTAGTAAACTGTGTCTATAAAAAAAATTATAATGAAATAAACAAATAATCTTGCATTGTTAATGCACTAGATTACATTATTAACAACAGCAGAATAAAAAAATATGCAGATTGCGTGTTACATCGTCAGACAAGATTATTATTTTCTTTGTGTATATATTGCGGTAAAGAGCTAGCGCACCACCTAATTGTAAGTAACCATCGTAACGAGTCAGTTTCTAAAAATAATTTCTGTACACATTTTTAATTAAGCTTGTACACAAAAGGTATTGTTTTTACAATTTATCTAAAGGATACTATGAAATAAGATATTCCTTTTTTGTACGGAACCCTTCACAATGTGTCCGCGGCATACACTTGACTGAATTTGAACACCACTACAATGGATTGTGGCGATTGCAGATATGTTGCCATTGTGTATCCAATGTCATGCATTAAGTCCAATTGTTAAGAGGGTTTCTGAGCCAAAAAACAACTACAAAACGTGACAAATACAACTTTAAATAGAGGAAGCTCTACGAAGTGAACTACGAACGTGTAAAATATAAACATATTTATGGTTAAGCTTACCATGGCTAATCAAGATTATTCAATTTGGATCGCTAAATTTGGTATACCATCAACCGTTTATATGGGTTTTCATGGGATGTTTTAGTAAAAGTTTAATTTGGAATGCTTTGGTAAACTGTGGTCGCAATGATAAGTACCCATTACTTATATTTACGACCAGCTGCGACTTCATCCATGTGTAATTTAGTTATTTTATTTTTTTGAGCGGAACCCCGATTCTTTTTCTAAATTGAAAGTAGCCAAGTTACTCCTAACATTAGCTATTTGCCAATGAAAGTCACGTCCAAATCGATCCAGCCGTTTCGGAGATTAGCTACCATTAGTGAAACAGGCAGACAGGTCCGGACATTCAGATAAAAATATACTTTCATATGCATTCTGCATTCAATAAAGAGCTGTCATTCATATTATAAACAGACATTTCAATTTTATTTATTGGTGTCTAGACTCTAGGCTGCCGTCATACAATCTATGTACATAGCGCTGACATAGCATTTTTATACAGCAGCAGCTCTTTATCACAATTTTGACTGCACAGATGGCGGAGTGGTTTAGATACCAGCCTGAGTGATGTGGGTTCGATTCCAACACAGGACAACTTGTGTGATCCATAAATGATTGTTCTGAGTCTGGGTGTACTTTGTGTCCGTGAAATTGTATGTAGTTATTTTTTTTTGTTAAGGCGGTAAACAATGTTCCTAACCGCACACCCTTTCGGAGCAACGAACAAGGTACAGTGTGGGGCCCTCACCCACTAAATAAACCCTCCGTGTACCGTCTCTCCGGCTAAGGATTATTCCTTAGTGTAGGAGGAGTTTAAAAAACAGAAAGAAAAATCGATATAACGAAAGATACAGTTTTACAGCTAACAATACACTATACCTACGTAAGTACAAACTACACAACTGTTAAGTGCCAACCTAAACATAATTCAAACTGAAGCATAATTATGTGACAGCTACATGCAAGTAGCTATCACATAACATGTTGTCTTTAAAAAAACATGTTTCTAATTACTATACTTAATACAAATTCTATCTCTACATAGACTAATCAATAAAATGACTGTTTCTAGCTAGTATCCACATTTGTGACTATCATACATTGAGAGAGCTCGATACTATCATACAAAATATAAATGACAGATATGTCAGATATCAAATGTCAAACTAAATATAAGTGACAGATAAAGGTTAAGCCGATGTATTAAAAAAAAACAAGTGTTCTCAAATGAATAGCTTATGTTATTTATCTAAGGCTATAAAGTTTCTACGAGACAGAATTTTGTGAAAAAATAAATTGAACAGTAAGTGCCTAGGGTGTTGTCAACTACTTTTTACTATTTGTACATGAACACACGTGCAATCTAAGACAATCTGTGGTAAGTATCGTCCCCGTGGTGTGGTGACTCACCGCGGGACCTGATGGAGAGCGCAATGGCGGCGACTGTGGCTGGTGCATCGGAAGCGCTTGTCTCATCTTCTCCCACCCTCCACGATAATCGCCCTGAACACCAAGTGGATTATTTATTTCCCTCGAAAATCTATATATTACATTAATCTTGAGCATTACATATCACAGCGTCTCAAGTAGTCACAGTGGCAAATGTCTTCTACAGGATCGAAGGCCTAAGCTCTGCATACTCGTTGTGATTGGTCTCCGCCTGCTACCTGATTGATGTCTCGATGATCTATAGGCTAGTAACTGATAGATATAATAGGTATATACGTTTAGATCACCAAAGCGTGTGAGCGAAAAGAAAATCTTATACGGCAATATAGTAAGATGGAAGAGGAAAGTGAATCTAATGTCATTGTAAGCTGTTTGAATGACAGGTAGTCTAAGGTCACAAGCTTGAAACTAGCTTCGCGGTTTTTTGATTTATTATTGTTATAAATCTTGTTAATTATATATGATCATAACTGTTAAATACACCTTAAACACAAAGTGAAAAATGTGAAATCGAAAATAACAGTCAGGAGCAGGATTTGAACCTGCATCTTCTGGATACCGTCCAGATGCTTTTACCAATTCAGCCATCCTGACAATTGCTCCTGACTGCTAATTTCGATAACACATCATACTTAACGTCTTTGGGTGACGCCTGCGCCATCTGTCGGACGTATTTTCATACATTATACCGACCAGGTAAACTTAATTTTACAATTAAGATTTTTACCTAATAATGACGCAAACCCTATAAATATTTATATATATTTTTAGCATTTGACATGCTTAGCACTATACATTAAACACAAAGTGAAAAAAGGGTGAAATCGAAAATAACAGTCAGGAGCAGGATTTGAACCTGCATCTTCTGGATACCGTCCAGATGCTTTTACCAATTCAGCCATCCTGACAATTGCTCCTGACTGCTAATTTCGATAACACATCATACTTAACGTCTTTGGGTGACGCCTGCGCCATCTGTCGGACGTATTTTCATACATTATACCGACCAGGTAAACTTAATTTTACAATTAAGATTTTTACCTAATAATGACGCAAACCCTATAAATATTTATATATATTTTTAGCATTTGACATGCTTAGCACTGTACATTAAACACAAAGTGAAAAATGTGAAATCGAAAATAACAGTCAGGAGCAGGATTTGAACCTGCATCTTCTGGATACCGTCCAGATGCTTTTACCAATTCAGCCATCCTGACAATTGCTCCTGACTGCTAATTTCGATAACACATCATACTTAACGTCTTTGGGTGACGTCAGGATGGCTGAATTGGTAAAAGCATCTGGACGGTATCCAGAAGATGCAGGTTCAAATCCTGCTCCTGACTGTTATTTTCGATTTCACATTTTTCACTTTGTGTTTAATGTATAGTGCTAAGCATGTCAAATGCTAAAAATATATATAAATATTTATAGGGTTTGCGTCATTATTAGGCAAAAATCTTAATTGTAAAATTAAGTTTACCTGGTCGGTATAATGTATGAAAATACGTCCGACAGATGGCGCAGGCGTCACCCAAAGACGTTAAGTATGATGTGTTATCGAAATTAGCAGTCAGGAGCAATTGTCAGGATGGCTGAATTAGTAAAAGCATCTGGACGGTATCCAGAAGATGCAGGTTCAAATCCTGCTCCTGACTGTTATTTTCGATTTCACATTTTTCACTTTGTGTTTAATGTATAGTGCTAAGCATGTCAAATGCTAAAAATATATATAAATATTTATAGGGTTTGCGTCATTATTAGGTAAAAATCTTAATTGTAAAATTAAGTTTACCCGGTCGGTATAATGTATGAATATACGTCCGACAGATGGCGCAGGCGTCACCCAAAGACGTTAAGTATGATGTGTTATCGAAATTAGCAGTCAGGAGCAATTGTCAGGATGGCTGAATTGGTAAAAGCATATGGACGGTATCCAGAAGATGCAGGTTCAAATCCTGCTCCTGACTGTTATTTTCGATTTCACATTTTTCACTTTGTGTTTAATGTACAGTGCTAAGCATGTCAAATGCTAAAAATATATATAAATATTTATAGGGTTTGCGTCATTATTAGGTAAAAATCTTAATTGTAAAATTAAGTTTACCTGGTCGGTATAATGTATGAAAATACGTCCGACAGATGGCGCAGGCGTCACCCAAAGACGTTAAGTATGATGTGTTATCGAAATTAGCAGTCAGGAGCAATTGTCAGGATGGCTGAATTGGTAAAAGCATCTGGACGGTATCCAGAAGATGCAGGTTCAAATCCTGCTCCTGACTGTTATTTTCGATTTCACATTTTTCACTTTGTGTTTAATGTATAGTGCTAAGCATGTCAAATGCTAAAAATATATATAAATATTTATAGGGTTTGCGTCATTATTAGGTAAAAATCTTAATTGTAAAATTAAGTTTACCTGGTCGGTATAATGTATGAAAATACGTCCGACAGATGGCGCAGGCGTCACCCAAAGACGTTAAGTATGATGTGTTATCGAAATTAGCAGTCAGGAGCAATTGTCAGGATGGCTGAATTGGTAAAAGCATCTGGACGGTATCCAGAAGATGCAGGTTCAAATCCTGCTCCTGACTGTTATTTTCGATTTCACATTTTTCACTTTGTGTTTAATGTATAGTGCTAAGCATGTCAAATGCTAAAAATATATATAAATATGTTAAATACACCGTTCATTGTTCCGTGAGTGCCTGTGATGTAAATCATATAAACGATCCAGGTAATTGCTTGTTTCACAGCTAAGTTCTCAGGATACCATCACTACTACCCGTGTGGTGACGGAATAAGAATACAAGAGTCACAACCCCATTCTTTCTCCCGTGTGACCGGCCATAAAACGCATCGTTGCGTTTTGGCTGTAGCAGGAGAAAGCCGTTTATTCTTTCATTTCATATCAGTGAAATGAAATGGTGAGCAGCGGTTTGACAATACTCTCGGTATAGTTCCATGAGCAACGGTTACCATTTACCATCAGATGGGCCGTACAAGCAATAAAAAAAAACTACTTAAATGCCTTTATTTTTGGTCATAATTATTAATATTTTCTGTTTCAGTTACGGATTATTTTCAATCACATTGTTACTATTTATATTTTACATAAAAATATGTCACGTTGTTACATATTTTCAAGATTTTAGTAGAAAAGTACGTCAGTATATACTACATCTAGGGTTTAGATCAGTCGTTGTTAGTTCTGTTTTTAGAAAAAATACAAATTATTGAACCTTGATATTTACTCATAAGGTATACTATATACACATGAATCGCTTCATTGGTGGTCTAATGCAAATGGTCCTTCCATGAGGTCTTGGTTTCGATTCCCGATTCGAAATAAAAGAGTTAGGAAGTTATCAGTATTTCACACCTAACACTGGGAAAGAAAGTAAAGTCGTTAATCCTACGCCTGATTTCTCTCTGGCCTTATCAGAGTGCTCTCCTACAAGATTATGAGAATGAGAAAACAGATGTGGCATATGTGTTTGCGCACAATCGCGTGCACTTTATTGCCTCCTGCGTATTATCACTGTGCCTGTTGATACTGGCTGTGGGCATACTCGGTCTGGAGACCCTCACATAAATTTTCTATTATGCATGAATTTCTCTATAGGTAATCAATACTTTTCACATTAAGTGTTAGGAAGTAGGTTTATAAACTCACAAACTGTAACGGTAGTCGGAACGGCGATAGGTCAAAGGGGCCGATAATTGGTTAACCTACTAGTTAATTGTTGACCTAGTCAAAGTAATTCTAAGACTACATTTTGATTAATATATGTGTACGTTATATTTATAGGTGTAAACGTTGCTTGTTATGGTGTTCGTAGCTGGTTCGAGAAAGTGTAGTGAGATATTTAATTTAGATTCTAGTGTATTCTATCTATCTACTGGTTTTAGTTCTCTTTTTCCAGAATATATTCCTGTCCTATAATTGGTAATAGACACGGTACTCTCCTTAGAATATTTTGATATCTTATATATTATCGATGCCAGTTTTTCTGTCGACCCGCGAGACCTTCGTTATTCCTTTATCAAATTCCATGATTTAGCCCTAATTATGAATCTTATCGTGCTAATGACGAAAAATAGAAAGTCCCGCTTCTATAAAATTTAAAATCATCTAAAAAGAGGCCCTTTAATGGATGCGTCGATTTTTCTATAGATAGATAGGTAGGTATCGAATCGGATTCGATAAATATCGAACTGTGGAATTCCGCACGGGTCGTCTAGTTTTTATATATTTATCAAATGTTTATTTGACATGCTTGCGCGTTTTGTAATAATTATGCAGTTTGTGTCTCCTTAGAATATTAGATTAAAAGTGACTTCGAGGCTTCGAGGACAAGGAGTCATCAAAATCTCTCACCTTCTTGTTTTAAAGCTAAGTGATTTATTAACAGTTTCCGCGTGTTAAGCTTAATGAAATACTTTCGTGTTAGGTGTGCATAGACAAAGTGGACCACCGGAAGGCGAGCTCGCAATAAATCCTCCGGTCACTTCCGGTGCGGCGAACCGACATGGCGAGGGTTCATAGTCATTGATGTGGGGCACCCTTAAAAGTGCTTGATACAGAAGCTCAAAGTTAAAAATCTTTAATATTGATAATGCCATACTTTATAGTTTATAGTTGTAACTAGATGTGACTGCGGGTCCGCGGCAGGCTAGTTTTTTTACTTATATGTATATATGTATATCAGCAGGTCCCCGATACAGAAGCGTGATAAAAACTGTTCAATTCTAATAACTGAGCTGCTGAGCTATCAATTAAAAATTATCTCCTCTATATATATATATATCGAGACAGTTAATACTTACAGATACAAGAATTGATTATTTTAATTTTAAAGTAAGTTATTAAAGTGAGTTAGGTACCTACTTGTTAAAATTATTAAATAGTTGTCGGGGGTAAAAAAGAAAGATGAGATGTCACTTTACCCCAATCATTTTGTTAAAACGAAAGTCATCTATCTCATCTGACTACTTAGCATCCAATAATTTCAAGGACAATTTATTCAATAAACAAGTGCTAAGTGCCGGGGAAAGGCGGACGCGATCTCCATCACAACAGATGCTTATCTGTCGAATTACTGGCGATAATTTCCGATCTGATTCGCTGAACCACCATTAAAGTATTACGCGCGTTATTACCCGATAATGAACTTTTGAACGATTTTTATTTGCTTTCACCTTTAGATATACCAAAAAGGTTTGCGATTATTCCATCCAATTGCACAAAAATATTTTTTTTATTATTGTCTACTGAACTTGTGCCAAACAGCATGTATAACCCGTTAGGTGCGTTATAATTTCCCAGGGAGGTGGCCAGGTGGCATGGCGATGCCCGCCGTGCTGCCATGGCCAGATGGAGGACACGGCTGGAAGCGCCCCGAGCCGGTCTCTGGACCGTAGAGGCGCTCCAGCCTGTGCTGGAGGAGTGGGCGGGGCGACGGCACGGAGTCCTTACCTTCCGACTGGTGCAGGTGCTGTCGGGGCACGGTTGCTTCGGCAGATATCTGCACATAGTTGCAAGGAGGGAAGCGACTCCGGGCTGTCACCATTGTGGCTGCGACGAGGACACGGCGCAGCACACGCTCGAGTCGTGCCCGGCTTGGGGCGGGCAGCGCCGTGATCTCGTCGCGGCAATAGGGGGGGACCTCTCGCTGCCGAGCGTCGTTAGAGCGATGCTTGGCAGTGACAGGAACTGGGCCGCGGTCGCTGCCTTCTGCGACGAGGTCATCTCGCGGAAGGAAGCGGCGGAAAGGGCCAGGGAGGCTGATCCTTCCGCAGACCCGAACCGCCGCCAGCGACTGGGGCGGCGCAGGCGTGAGTATTTGCGCCTAATGCCGCCCTAGCTGAGGCTGCGGGTGGTTGGACCGGGGAACATCCGCCACCCGCAAGGCCTCCCGCGAAGGTGCGATGCTCCGTGTGTGGGTGCGTCGCTCAGTAGAGGGTACCCGAAAGGGTAAGCCGTCGGCGGACCACCGAAGGAATGTAACATAGTTCCAGTGGCCCGCCAATAAAGGCGGAGAGACGGCACACGGCGGGTTTCTTTAGTGGGTGAGGGCCCCACACTACCCTGTTCGTTGCCCCGAACGACGGGGTGTGCGGTTAGGTACATTTTTTCCCGCCTAAACAAAAAAAAAAAAAAAAAAAAAAAGGTGCGTTATAATTTATAATGTAAGCACTACGAGTATAAGTACTTACTATATTTTACAAACAAAATTTTGAATTAGAGAATAATCCATTAACGGACACAAAATACATTCACATTCAGAACAAAGATTTGTAAGTCACAGAAATAATGTGCTGTAACGGAATCAAGGCCATAACACGCAGTTCAAGAGATCGGTTGCTACCTAAAACCAGTGCTCACGGGCTCTAGAATTTAATTTAATTCCATCGTTAGAGCAAACTAGGTAGGTTATTTTGTTGTTTATTTGTACGCATGAAGTTGAATTGAAAGCTTAAGTGCGCGATCGGTATTACGTGCACAATCATCTTCAGACATATACCAATAATGTTTTATTTTCATCACTTCCGTGTTGTCTTGAAGTGAATGTCTCTCGATTACTTCATCACGTAACCGGTATTTATATATTAGCGTTTTGTGTGCTATATTTGTGTCTTATTACATACATTCACATTTGAGTATTTTTTATAATCTCTTAATATCCACTCTTAAGCACGAATTTAGCTTACAGTCGACCTCATTGATTCGATGTGCCTCAGCAGGCTTTACTTTTTTAAATTAGTCAACATACGGGTTCCACACTATTTTGACGTCAGAGGGCTGATTTGTAAACAACTGAACTGAACTGAAGTGCTGATTTGGTACATAACCTTAGCCCAAAATTTGTCTGTGTCGGATTCACACGGAGCGACTGCTTATCTGACCTTAAAGATCCAACTAACAACTGGCGACTTTAGAACAAGACCGAAGTAGTACGATAACGACTGCCAGGATGTTATTTGACAGCCAGAACCTACGGCGGAAGCACAGCGGAGATCAGTTGTCCACAAATAGATATTGGTCACCCATCTAAAGCCAGTCGAGCAAAAGTTTCTTAACCTTGCCTATCGATTGAACTGCACAACTAGGCTACGACCTACTTAAATTATTGTTAATAAAATTCACCTCAACCTCAAGTCGACGATCGAACTCGATACCCGATATATGTTAAATTATAATCTATTTATTTATTTATTTACGGACACCTGCATGCCTAAGAGATTTTCTCTAAGTACAGATTGTCAAGTTTGCCAACGCTGACTTCAAACCCAATCCTAAGAGCAAACTCTACCTATACAATGTGAATGTGAAACGAAGGGTTGATAAAAAAACTCTTACCATACACTTCGCTCGATGAAGTGCTAAGTAAGGTTTAGCATTTGTTGCATACCTTTGTATGGTAAAGGTATCTTGGGTGTATGCGTGAGCGTGTGGTGTGGTGAAGGAAGTACGCATGATAAAGCACGACCCCTCGCGGAGAGAGCACTGTCGCCTCGTCCTGCTACTTGCTTTGTCAGCTTTGGCTTGTCAATGTAAGCATTTTTACATATCTATGGTAATCTAAGAAGACTACAGTTCGCTTGTGGGTGAAATTCAACCACGGGTTGTTGAAAAATTGCTAAGAAATGTGTCATATTTTGTGCGGCTATAATTTTTGTTTTAACATTTTATCACTTTGTTTTCTGGTAATTCGCTGAACGTGTCAAGTGCTTGATATATATTATGTATAAAAAACCATAGATTACAGAATTTATCAAAGTGAAAGCAGATATTTATAAATATAGCTTATTATTGGGCATTAAAATAGCAATTAATATCGCGCTTTTAAGATAACATTGTTATTTATATTGTACATTAACAATTTATGGAAACTGTTTTAGAGAGCGGATCGTTCATTTTAATTATGATTTTATCCAAGTGCAATAAAATACTGCTCAACTTGCGTATTATATATTTTGTATGCTCTATTGTTCATTAGTGTAAACTACAGCCTTGGGTCACAGAAAGAGTCCTCCACAAATCAGGTAGAGGATACTGTCTACTCATACCCGTCAAAATAACAAAGAATTGTAACTGGATTCTATCTCACTGTGTTATATAAAATGAGATTTAAAAATGTTCTATTTGTAATTGTGAACGAATCGCTTATCATTTTTGTATAAAATACAATTTAGGTAAACGTCACACTTGACCTTTGCTCATTCTATGAGATGTTCTCATTTCTCGCCACATTATTTGATAATATCGAATCATTCTGCAGAATTCAAACAAGATCAAATCAATTAACCGTAACGTATCTTAAATGTTTGTTATGGACGCTAGCAACACCAGAGGCATCATACGCGCTTAGCTAACTCCAAGAAATGGGATAAGAGGTGGCGAGGAAAAATGTTGACGGGCCTCGTGGTGTAGTCGATATTGTAACCAACTTTGGTCGTGGGTTCGATTCCCACTCAGTACAAATATTTGTGTGATGAACACAAATATTTGTACTGCACACTGCACTGTACAAATATTTGTGTGATGAACACAAATATTTGTACTGCATCTGGGTGTTTTCTGTATATTATATGTATGTATTTACAAAAAACAGTAATATATGTATTATATCCGTAATCTGGTACCCATAGCACAAGCGTTAAGCTTAGTTTGGGACCAGAGGAGGTTGTGTGAAATGTCTGTGAATATTTATTTATTTATAGTATGGAGAGGATTTATTATACGAAACATTAGAAATACCTACTGTTGTTTCACGTTGGTCTTCTCTGAGAGGGTGGTACTTCCCAGGTCGAGATGGCCCATTCATTCTGGGAAAGGCATGGCACTACCTACTACTAGTTTCAAATAAGTTACGTTGTTCTACATTTGATAATAATGTAATCTTTAAAGGACATTACTTATATTTTTTATACTTAACTTGCAATACCAGTAGTTTAAGACTAAACTATAATGCATACATTATAATGTTCATCACGCCTAACAAAACCTTTTTTCTCTCAAGAATCCTTATTAATATTATAAATGCGGACGTGAGTTTAATTGTTTTTTTGTTACGGTCTCACGTCGTAACTACTGAACCAATCAGCGTGAAATTTTGCATACATATAGTATGGACGTTTTATCACAGGAAAATGCTAAGAAAGTCCGTGTGGTGACGGACTAAGAATACAAGTGTCACCACCCCATTCTTTCCCACGGGTGTCGTATGAGGCGACTAAGGGAAGTAAGAAATTATCATCCATTGCATGACTGGTGGTAGAACTGGGTACCAAGTGGGGGTACTCACTTGCGGGTTGGTACCACCATCTCCCGTGTGACCGGCCATGAAGCACATCGTTGCGTTTTGGCTGTAGCAGGAGATAGCCGTTTATATTTCATTTCGTATCTTTGAAATGAATTGGTGAGCAGCGGCTTAACTATACTCTTGGTATAGTCGAGTCCATGGGTGACGGTTACCATTTACCATCAGATGGACCGTGACTCGTATGCCACTAAATGCAATAAAAAAATAAAGCTATTTTAAATAGCTATAATTTTAGATTATTTATCTATAGGTACAGAAAAGTCCACGTGGACAGTGTTGCGGGAAGATTCTGTTCTTCTTATAAAATTCACAGCGCTAAATTAGCCACAGTTACTTACGTAAAACATCTCAAATTGAAATTAGTAAATTAACAAATTAATTTTCAAATTAGTTTTGCTATTACTAAATCTATGATGAATTGCTGTTGAAAAATTGATGCAAAAATATTTGCTAATTGAAGGCAGAGACATTTTAAGTGAAAATCTGTATTCGTCCAAATTCAAATATTTTTAGCACCATATTTTTTGTTGTGACTAATAAGTCTAAACAGACTCAATTGTAACAAGTGGGTTATGGTTTCATAATATATTTGCAGGTTCTAACTAAATCGTAATGATTATAACGCCATCAAATATATTATTTTAATTGCAAAATTAAACCTACTTTTAAAACACATAATAATGCATGTAAAAATATAAATGCATCCGATAGGTGGCGTGGGTCGTAAAGACAGATGTGATGTTGAGATTGGCAATGGCCGTCAGTCACTGCGATGGCTTAGCGGTCTAGAACACTTCCCCGGATTGGAAGGGACGCAGGTTCGAATCCTGCTCGCACTAAAGTTATCTTTTTCCACATTCACAAATAATGTATAATTCAATTTATCATTTTTTTTTGCAAATTTTGAATTTTAATTAGATATAATAACTTATTTTGTATTTGGTTTACCTTGGGTTTACCTACGAAATAAAAGCATATTATTCAAAAAAAATACAAAATCCGAATTCAAACCCGAAATCATGCGGTTATTTATAACAATTATAAAAATCCGTTACACCAACAGGTCAACAAGGCATGCAAAATTACACTAAGTACCTATATTGTAATACTCTCAAGAATTTCGTAGATTACTACGGTAAATTACGAGATTGTATAAAACAAAAATGTCTGTTATTCTTCTCGTTATTTCGAGGATATCCTGAACTATGATGTAATTATACCATATTCCTACAACCTCGCCGCTTATTTACAAGGTTTTAGAAACAAAGGAAATGTCAGTTTTACACTGCGGATTAATAACGACGATTTGTAGAACAATGTTGGTACATCCGACTAGTGTATCGGAGAATATACTACAAGTGTATGCATGTATATTATAGTCTAGTGTAGCCATTCTCAAAGCGTGCTATCCGGAACTCTAGGGCTCCGTTTGTAGGGGCTCCAAGTATATTGGTCATAGTATAAATATTAATTTCTTTTATTGCTCATGGTGGCAGACGAGCCACGGCCTACCTGCTGGTAACGTGTCTTCAGTTCTTTTGGACTCTGAACGTAACTACCAGTAAGCGTTTAGAAGCTTTTTACTAAGAATACTGAAAATATCGTGGACAGATAGAGTATCCAATGAGAGCGTATTACAGATGCTCAGCCAACATGTACAAGTGATGGTAACCACTGCAAAAACGCAAAAGTAGCAATATTTTGGGCATCATTTATTATGCGTAACACAAAATATGAATTCCTCCAGCTCATTATGCAAGGGAAAATACAGGGTAACAGAAAACCTGGAAGAAGAGTGTCCCATATCCCATGGCTGAAATCAAATCTAAGGAAGTGGTTTAAAATGGGCCGGCTTTAGAATTGTCCCACCCCTCTCTACCCACGGGAGTCGTAAGAGCCGACTGAGGGAACACCGCGGGAGTGGGCAACAGCACTCCCTCGAGTATTAATAACATTCACTGCGATCGCCAACCCGCCTGCCAAGCGTGGCGATTACGGCATTATCTCCCATGATGGGACCGCTCGTTGTGGCGTTCTCCTGGGGAGGCCTATGTCCAGCAGTGGACTTTGAAAGGCTGATGGATGGATGGATGGTTTAAAACGAGAACTGGACTGAAAATAATCTGGATCAAAACCGTATCAAACAGTTAATAAAGAAGCCTTAGCGTCGGGGGTAAAAAAATCACACACACGTCCAGGTACCTTGCAATAATTTACTTACCTCAATAATTCTCCATTCAAAACTATTTACCAAGAAAGGACACGTACCATTTACGGCCTGTGGCGGCCATAATGTTTTCAATATTTAAAATTAAACTAATAATTTATAAAATCCGTCAGTGGTTTTCTTTTCTTGATAGAACTTCAGAAAAAGATTATAGTTTAAAAAGGCATTATTTTGAATTTGTACTTTATCGTAATGGTTATTGGTGAATTATTGTTATCTGTTGACAATCAAATAGGATATTGCCACTACGCTGAATTGGCAACATTAAAAACTTTGGTACTATTATATTACAAAGCAATATTACGTAGTTATTTCTGAAATAATTTCGTGAGAACAGTAATATGACTATTTAAGAAAATATTTTTATAATTATTTGGTGAAAACTGATATTATTTCTAATCAAGAGTAGCAATTATGATTCAAAATATTGGCAAAACATTTTACATCTGTCATGTCATGTCATTCTATTCATCTGTTGTTATTGTGTATCGTGAATATTGTATTGTGATTTTATGAGTGTAAGTTATATATTTAGTGATATTAAGCCTCATTATTGGTTTATATATGTAGATATTATTTTATTTATAATTATGGTGTTATTTTTGATCAAATATTCGATTTTGAGGTATTTCAATTTCAAAATTAGATATATCCATTTTAGATGTCTTTAATCTCATCATCCAAAAGTTTTAGTGTGAAAAGAAATACATAGGGCAATAGGGTAGTCATTTATCTTCAAAACACATATTGTTTTATGTATGTCCTTTCCAGGCCGATAATTTATGGGCATTTGGTACAGTGGAGTTACAAATATACCTAAGTAAGTCACTAAAATACTATATCTATTTACGTCTAATGACCGTACAAAGTCATTCATTATATCGGATTTCATTAAAATTCAAGCATAAAATAAATTGCGATACTTCCCGTTGAATTGAAGTACACAACGCGGTTACCTCATCTCCGACATGAAATAGGAACGGGAGGAAGTTGCGACCCGGCGGCACAATGGACGCCGCGACAGATCGGACAATCGCCCAGAACTGGTTGAGCCGACAGTCTATAGAAAACTGTTATATTTGACGATTTTCCTTGTATTAACAGTAGAAATACAGTTTAAGTATCGTTCTACTTGAATCCTTGCTAACAGCTTTAAATGTGTAAGTGGATTTATTTGTTTGGTTATTATGTACTTCTTACCGCATTAACTACTTAATTTGACATGCGTAATCCAGACCTGCCGTGTGGGACTGGTTTTAGAATTGTCCCACCCCTCTCTACCCATGGGAGTCGTAAGAGCCGACTGAGGGAATACCGGAGGAGTGGGCAGCAGCACTCCCTCGAGTATTAACAACATCCATTGCGATCGCCAACCCGCCTGCCAAGCGTGGCGATTACGGCACTATCCCCCATTTATTGGGGAGGCCTATGTCCAGCAGTGGACGTTGAAAGGCTGATTTTATCCCTAAAAATTAAGGGTTCCTATTGGGATAGCTATTTTTGTATCTGAGGTTGATGTATGTAGATTAGAGGTGGCTAGCTTTTGTCTGTTTTGATAAGGGGAAAAAATGTACCGAACCGCACATCCCGTCGTTCCGGGCAACGAACAGGGTAGTGTGGGGCCCTCAGCCACTAAATAAACCACCGTGTGCCGACATTTCACCTGTACCTGCGGCTCATTGGAACTGTGTGACATTACTTCAGTGGTCTGCCGGGCTAGCTTTTGCCATAAGTAGGTACCTACTTAAACGAAAAGCCCATATCTTAAGTTCTTAACAATAGCCTTGCTTGGACTACCATTACCCAGGTACAGAGTTCGATGCACTTAAAGAACAAATAAACAAAATAATACAAAGAAATATATTTTTAGTGGTACATCCTGTTAATATTATAAATGCAAAGTTTGCTAAGATGTCTAGATGTTTGCATCTTTGTCTGTTAATCATGACTACTGAAATGAATTGGATAAATATATAAAACACGTAAAGAAGCTGGGCAGACTATAGATAGTCTGTCCAGCTGCTTAACGTACTGCTTACGTCTGTACAACATCCTGGCAGACGCTACGCTTAAATACCAGGCATAAAAGCAATCAAAAAAGAAAAAATAAAGTTTGGGACAAGCGTAGGAAGATGAATTTTACTTATTAGAAACCCCAATCAAAGCTCGCTCCATAGCTTACTGATTATCTTTGATGTCCTAACGTAAGTTGTAATGATTGAACAATAAAATCAGCTACTTTACGTAAACACGACAGGGAATCCGGTGTTGGCACAGCAGGAACCTCGCTACCGGCAGCGCTTGCAGTTGCACAGTCTCGGTAATGTCGCACCAATATAATTGCTTTATTACTATATGGAGTAGAACAATGTTGAGAAAAGGATTTCCAAAAACTTGCGGAATCGAACACCCGTGGCGATATTTAGATATTTTTATATATATTTTTAGCATTTGACATGCTCAGCACCATACATTAAACACAAAGTGAAAAATTCGAAATCGAAAATAACAGTCACGAGCAGGATTTGAACCTGCATGTCCTGGATACCGTCCAGATGCTTTGCCAATTCAGCCATCGTGACAATTGCTCCTGACTGCTAATCTCGATAGCACATTCATACTTAACGTCTGGGTGACGCCTGCGCCATCTGTCGGCAGTATTTTCATACATTGTACCGACCAGGTAAACTTAAGTTTAACCTGTGGCGATATTTATACACAACTAGCGGGCCCGTCAGATGTTGACATGCCTTAACATTTCTCTTAACAGGTACAGCAAACTATTTTATTCTGAGATACGATTGCAGCGTCACCTATTGAATCCAACTGTGAATCTAATCCATACAGGAGCCCTCTCGGTACCCGTGCTTTCGGCAGCGTAATAAGACTGGACTAACGCTAAGAATAACGACTTGCTTCTTAAAGTTTAAAATGACACAATCAATAAATAGGTACCTACTGCGGTTATTAAGGCTATAACTTTCAATATTTCGTCATAAATGTAATAAATATGCACAGTTCGTGTTAACGTATGACATACCTGATTTTCCCTTTTAAAGACAATTGAACTAAGCTTTCATAATGGTAAGTAATGAAACTGCTTCAAGTCACGTATAGGTAATCAAGGTTTGATTCGATATATCCATGCTTTATCTATATCTATACAAATAAATAAAATTGAAGTGTCTGTTTGCAATGTCTAATAAAAATTTAAATTTAGCCTAACCATAGCCTTTCCATCCATCAGCCTTTTAAAGTCCACTGCTGGACATAAGCCTCCCCAAGAATGGGGGATAGTGCCGTAATCGCCATGCTTGGCAGGCGGGTTGGCGATCGCAGTGGATGTTGTTAATACTGGAAGGAGTGCTGCTGCCCACTCCCCCGGTATTCCCTCAGTCGGCTCTTACGACTCCCATGGGTGGAGAGGGGTGCGACAATTCTAAAGCCGGCCCCCACACGGCCCACGGAACCATAGCCTTTAGACTCTAGTAACTTTGGGAGCATCACTTGTGCGTTGACTCTAGGGAAAACAGATCATATCTTCCCTTATAGCTTGTATAAGCTCAAGAGGAAATAGAGAGGGGTGGAGAGTAGTGTTGGACCCACAGCGCGTATGTAACGCAAAAGTTGCAAGGCTGTTATGAACTAGGATTAGTGGATATATCGATCTACAAAATAATCTGACCTGATCTATTCGTAGCCTTGGAATGCGTTGTCTCTTTTACTTATTGACTAAAGAACTCACCCCAACATGATCCTAGTAATTCTAGTATTATTATAAATGTCAAAGCTTGTGCGTTTCGATGTTTGGATGTTTGTACGCCTGAACCGATTTGGATAATATTTGTCACTCAACAAGCTAATAATGTTTACAAATAGAATACTTTTCGTCTTGGATAACGATAAGGCTTACCAATTATTATCATTTATTTTTAATTACTGATTATTAATTGAACTATATCAATAGAAGGCACCAGTTTTTTAATCGTTCACACTTTTCTCAATTCTCTATGAATCAAATTCTGAAATTCATACAGCTTGCATCTTTTTTTAGATTATTCTACTCTTTACTCTAATAGTTGAAAATAATGACTAGGATGAAAGATTTGACAGATAATCGATTTTAAAAGAAAATCACTAAAATAACTGTGTTGTTTGTAGTGGTCAGTGCAGCGTAGCGGTCAGTAATTAACAATGGTAGAGCGGAGGCGAACGGTCAGCGACCGCTGCCGTCTACCGCACGCAAACATTATACGTATTGTCTATTATCATACACTATTCTAGTTGATACATACTCAAAAGACAGATAGCGTATTAGTTTACCGTGTTGTAGGTTTCATTCTCACATATCTCCTTATATCAAAGGTACGATATTATCGCCACTACCAACGATGGCTTAATCATGAACGTTCCCTGAACTTTTGTACTGAAAAGTGACCACTTTTTATACAACAGCTATTCATCATCTTCTTGAAGTAAATTCCGATCTGTTGGGTTATATCTGATCACCAGTAATTATATGGAACTTCTGCCTAACTGACCTTCCCGATCTAACTAGTTTTATTTTGAAAGACTAACAGCGATACAATGAAATTAGCCATACGAATCGATCCCTCTTTTATCATTTGCGGTGGCAGATATGCCACGACCCACTTGGTAAGTGGTTACCGCCTTTCTTGATGTCACTTACGGCGAGCACAGATAAACCGCAAGTCAGTATCACTAACTATCTCTCTAGTAAAACTTTGATTTGATCAAGACATGTCAGTCGATGATATTCTCTTTAATATGCTTTGAAGAATAAATAAAGAATTTAATATAAAAACTAGATAAATAACAATAATTATGCTAATTATTATCATTCTATGCAAACAGTATTATACCTACTACTTTAAAATGTGTTATCGTGTCTACACAGAGCGTCCAACGTACGGACAGGCGATGTGGGGGTGGGGTCAGCGCACGCGATAGCACCCCCTCGACGACAAATAAAACCTTATGCTTGTTTGATTTAGAAACAAGGCTTTGAAAGTTAGTGATTTTCTTTGTTTGGCAATGCTTGAATATTTCACACACAATTTACTTTTGTAGTCTTGTCCATGAAACAAAATATGGGAGGTTTTACTTTTTTCTATGTTAATAACTCCCTGGTCGCATTTCGGTGCCGGCTGATCATTGGCATAGAGATAGATTTTTATTGTACGAAAGTCGCAAACAAGAATAAGGCCTGCCTGATGTTAACTACCTAGTTGCCGAAATTTTTAGACTCTAGCAACACCGGATGGAGAGGAATAGAAAAGAAGGATGATAGAGATTACTCTTCTACCGTGCGGTCTCCTCGCAGAATGAGAGATTGGCAACTCTTCATAAGCCGTCGAAAAAACCTCGTTAGTCTTGCAGGTTACCTCACGAGGTTAACTTCTACGACAGTTACCACTTATCATCAGGTAAGCTGTGGCTAAAAACAAAAACGAGTTTGACGAAGAATCATAAGAGCCAGCAGCATCAGGCAATAGGATGCTGGTAGTTAAATTCAATAGTGTATCATCTACCTGGTATCTAAATACGAGAGGTTACACAACTATGACCAGCGAAGCATCAAACGGCTTTTGTTTCTGAAGGATACTTTGGCAAGCGAGTGGCGATACTTCGAATATGCATGAATGTGGCGAGCGTTTGTGAAATATGCTCAATGAAATGAACAAGGAAGTTTGATTGTTTTTTTTAACTGCTGTGGTAGTTAGCGTATATAGTAACGCGATGAACAGCGTTTTATAGCTGCCAAAGATGACGATAAACATTTTTATTGCTTATGGAATGTATTGTACTCATATTTTTGAATGGTGTCAGGAATTTCTAAATAGCAGAAGTTAGGAAGTCGGCAGAGTTTCACCCACGTGCCTCCTAAAGCACGTAAAGTTGTTGGTCCTGCGGCTGATCTCTCTTCGGTCGTATTGTAATGTCCTCCCATCCTAGTTTTTATACTCTAAGCCTCCCATCGGATTATGAGAGTAAGGAAACTGAGAGTGCACTTATGTTTACACACACTTGTGCACTATAATATGTCCTATGTACATGGCTAGTGTCTGTTGATAACATACCTGAGGAATTTTCTTAAGGCATATATTTTTTTATATATTTGAAAGGTTATTGAATCGGAAGATATGATTTAGGAATATCTGTTCAGTCATTTGAAGATTAGATATTAAATCTCTTTGTAGTCTATAAATGAATATGAGCAACTTATGTTACTTCAGTGACATTTAAGGAACGTAATATCTTTGAAATAGTGCTGCAACATATTCTAGAATATGCAGAATATCGAACTGCCTTTGCCTTTGCCAGATATATCGGGGTTGGGCTTATCGCAATGGTCTCAATAAATATGTTAAAGATAAACTGTGGTCAGAGATGATCGAGTAAGGGGGAAGGAAGTCCTAAGGTTTTTTTTTTAAATAGTTATTTATATCTTGTTCAGTACTTGAATTGCCGGGTTTCATGTTCAAAATTCTTAGTTGCAAAATTAGACGTTCAAATTGGATGATTTGCAAACTTTCTGCTAGATGGCGTACAATGTTTCAAGAGGATAGGGAAATAGATCTTGATGTGAAGGCAAGTAATTTTTATCTAATACGAGTATATGTATAAAATTCTTGTGTCACAGTTTTAGTTTTTATACTCCTCTGAAACGGCTTGACCGATTTTGATGAAATTTTATATGTATATTCAGTAAGTATGAGAATAGGTTTATAACTAATTTTATACCCCTAAAAGTTAAGTGTAGTTCACCCCAAAAATTTTTTTTCATTTTTTAGACAATTTTTTTATGGTGTGGCATTAAAAAATATATTTAGACCTAAATTTTTACCCTTCTATCACCAACTTTTTAATAACATTTTGTATTTTTTAACCCCAGTCGATCAATGGGGTTCCGTTTTGCCAAACTTCTCCGCTTGGGAGCAGCATAATAGCATGTTTCATCGAGCGTATTTTTTCTGATATATTTTAAAAGTAAACATTAAAAAGATATAATAATATTTTCATACTCTAGCAATAATTCATATGGCAAACAACGTTTGCCGGGTCAGTTGGTTTTTTTATAAAAATAATTTGAAGCATTCGTGCGGTTCACACGCACTAGAAGTGAATCCTTCAGAAACAGATAGGATAGCAAATATTTGTACACCGAGAATGAGATAAATAATCTCATTCCCTCGCAGGCTAAATCCTATAGATGTACATCTTTTTCTCTTTTTAGTGTCGCTTTTTTGTTTCAGGTTAAAGTTATTTACCTCAAAAATCAATCAATGTCTTAGGACTAACAAGCTTAAGGGGTTACGATACCTTGGGTACGTGAGGATGGCGCTACCGCAAGCAGCGCGAGGCACAGAAGAAGCGCGCGCATGCTGTCGCTACCGCTTGGGAGGCATACCGCGGCCGATGGCACCACTCCTATCAGACAAAAGATATGCTGCTATGATTGTAATTTCCAAAAAAGTAGTTTATACTAACTTCATTTAGGTAGTAATTTTTTTGTTAGAGGGTGATAAAATTCATCTAACCGCACACGTTGTCACCTGCAAGACAATGGACACGGTAGTATAGAGTCTACACCAGCAGAAAAAATTCGATGTAGAGCCTTGCTAATCCCAGCATGAATGAGCCGGCTTGATCTAGGAAGTACTACCCTCTCACAATAGATGAGCGTGAAACAACAGTACTCCGACCGTGTTTGTATGGTGAGTGAGAGCGCCGGTGGCCTAAACCCCCTCCCTATCCTCTCCTTATTATCTCTAGTACCCACTCCTTAATATCCTTCCTATCCACCTCCTATCCCTTTCCTTGGAGATGGCGAAGCGCGAGTGATATCTCAGGTGTTGCTAGCGTCTAAATGCTACGGTAACCGCTTACCATCAGGTAAGCTGTATGTTTGTTTGTCACCCATGCAACAGACCACCGGATGCCATTGAAAAATGATATGCTTATTTACTCACAAATTATTACTACACATGAATAACATCATGAGGAATAGAACCCTTGAGAGATTTTCACGACGGCTTGTGAAGACCATGTGTGGCCAGCTTGGTGTACTGCCCCCGATATCCCTCTCAATCTGATGGGAGACCTGTGCCATTAATATGTGGTAAAGGTAACACTCGATAACTTAAAGAAACAATGCGTAAGAATTAATATTTTATTATTTTCATACATGCTTAAGCACTTCATCGGCAGTTCATTTTCCCGAGCAGAAGTGCGAAAATAAGAAATCGAAAATGATAGCTAGGATATTTCTATGACATAATCTTTCTTAATGTTCCTGGAATAATAATTTAATTTAGGAGCCGCAGGTTCAAATCCTTCTAGTGGCTTTCTATTTCATATTTTCGCTCTTTGTGTTTAAGTAACAATTAAGGCAATTCGTCCTTCAAGACTGTGGAAAATATTTGTTATTTTATACTAAAAATAGTACTGCTTACCTACTTAAATAGTTTATAACATAATTACAAAAAATCTTTCTGTATAATTTTTGCGAACTAACACAAATTTTTAATAATTAATTCCTGAATAAATTGTTCGTTTATTATAATGCTAAAATGTACCAACTGCATAAAATTTATTTCAAGAAAATTACATTTAATATTTTTATATAAGCAATTGCATGATGGCTGAATTGGCAAAGCATCTGGGACGGTATTCCAAGAGATGCATGCTCAAATCCTGCTCGTGGTAGTTATTTTCGAATTCACATTTTCGCATCTTATGTTCAAATTACGTTTTAGGTTTTCTATACATAATATATTTAGATGGTCTCTGTACTTGCATGTAGGTTGGTTCATAAATATTTTTTTTATGTCGAAGGCAATATAGCAATAAAAAAGACAAAGACCAAGACCATAGAGCATTTTTTTTTGTTAAGGCAGGAAAAAATGTACCTAACCGTACACTCAGTCGTTCGGGGCAACGAACAGGGTAGTGTGGCGTCCTCACCCACACACATGGTACATACACCCGCCATGTGCTGTCTCTCCGCCTGTATTGGCAGACCACTGGAACTGTTTAACATAACTTCAGTGGTTCAAATGTGAATCATTCGAATTAATTTAGTGTCAATAACTCATTTGGTCAATTTGCGGTTTGGTACATTTTGCTATAACCAAGTCCCATAAATATCTGCACTTTCATATTGTCTTTACAGCACATACATGTTGTATACACTAAACTGTATATATTTTGGTGAAATTCGAGGCGTCAGACAAAGTTGTATGTATGACTAATGGTACATGGGACGGTTTACGCCCTAGAGCGACGGACCTAAGGCGACGTTATGCGTGCCCTTTTGACACGCTTTTTATTAGCTTCACCTGTATGTTTGTTTTGTGACCCACTTTAAACGGTCAGACTTTATTCAAATTTTGTGGGTTTTTTTTCTATTGCCACCGGTGGCAGACGAGCAAACGGCCCACCTGATGGTGAGTGGTAACCGTCGCTCATGGAGTTTGGCAACACCGAGGGTACAGCCATGCCGCCGCCTACCGTGAGTAAAGTGCTCTTCTCAAACCCCGTTTAAAGAAGGACATGTCGTAGCGCTGGGGGAACACCGCAGCAGGAAGTTCATTCCAGAGCCTACACGTAAGTGGCAGAAAAGAGCGCTGGAAACGAACCATCTTGGACGAGTACGTTTACACGTGGTGTGGATGAACCCTACTATGACGTCTCGTGGTCCGGTGGTAAAAAGGGGATGTCGGTACCAACCCAAACAGTTCCTCAGAGCACTCCCCATTGAAGAGTCGATAGAGCACACAAAGAGACCCAAGGTCTCTCCGCCGCCCCAGCGACTCCAGTTCATCCGTGAGATTGGGATCGTCGACAATTCGAATAGCACGCCTTTGCAGAGAGTCAAGTGGATCGAGTTGGTATTTTGGTGCGCCTGCCCAGAGATGTGAGCAGGTTTATCGAGGTCCGATGACAATACACTAATTTGATTTTTTTTGATTAGTTTGTTGACTTTGATTTTGACTCAGTTTCAACTATCAGATTTCGTTCAAATTTTGTAAAGTTATCGAGGGTCAATGGAAAATTAACAATTCGATGAGATTATCTCATTATCCTAATTAGGAACGTCAGGATTAATTATAACAGAATCTTCGAACGTGATTTTCAACCACTTCAAATCATCGGATTGATTTGAAACTTTGCACAGCACTTATCAAGGACCGATGACAATGCAATAATTTGAGTTTATCGGTTTTTAGGGTTCCGTAGCCAATAAAGAACCCTTATAGTTTAGTCATGTCCATCCGTCGGATTAAGTTTAAAGGCAAATTATCACGGCATAAGTACCTAGGTTTTATTTCTTTTAAATAACAGTACATTTGATACTACTTTGAGACTAAAAAAAAGAAAAAAAAAAATTATAGCATAGCAGCACGCCTGTATTCCCCGAAGGGGTAGGCAGAGGTTATTACACACCCACGACTCGCCAGCTATGTTTAAGTCCCACGTTATAGGGGGCGAGCCTATTGACGTCTACCGGACACATTTCCAAACTCCAGGCTGCTACTGAGAATTTTTCTTTTTAGGAATAAGCTCAATAACGTTGCCCGACCCTGGAATCGAACCCGAGACCTCATGATTAGCAGTCGAAAAAATAAATAAATTATAGTTTAAAAAACTAAAATAACGCGCTTGTAGCTAGTTGCACAAAAAGTAGTAAATAATATTACAATAAATAATGATTGTAAAAAAGCGTGAGGTGCTTAAAATCAAATGTTACAATAGTTATTTGTGCAACAAGAGAGCAAAGTCCTTTTTTGCTGCGATTGCTGATTTTGAATACTGAGCAAGCGAAGGATTCAAAGATTGAATCACGAGCATAGCAAGTGATTCTAAAGTTGAATCTTGAGTGTGAATCCCTCGCGGATTCAAAGGCACGAGATGCAAAAACTTTGCTCTCGTGTAACCCATATAACTTTTCACTTCAGCAGCGAGAACACTTTAGGAGATAAAATATATTACGTAACATTTTAAAAACTAGAATTAAATATTTACAGCTTAAATATCAGTTTTATTTGCAGTAAATACTTAATTTCGTTTAAATACAACAATAAGTTAAAAATTCAATAAATTACATTAAAAGACATAATTATCTTTTTTGCAAAATTTCTTTAGTTTATACGAAATTTCGAACGGAACTTTTATTTTGAGCTGAACTTTGTCTTTGAGGTCGAATTCAAAATCGAAACTTCGAAAGGGCTGGTCTTTGTTTCTCTCTTTTTCTAATGGCGGGAAAGAGATAGAGTGTGAGTGTTTCGAATTATATGATTAACCCAAGGCTGAATAAGATATTCGCGGCTATCTCAAAAAAAATATTTAAAAAGTTACTTTGTCTTACTCAGTAAGCAAAATCGCATTTTACTTTCTGATTTCAGGCAGCAAAACCTACATGTTTGAGCTACTGAAGTGAAAATAGTTTTTTTAACTATAATTTATTTTCTTTGTTTTTTTGTTAAACAGTGAGCAGAGTAGTATGGGGCCCTCGCCCACTAAATAAACCCGCCGCGTGTCGTCTCTCCACCTGTATTGGCGGACTACTAGAACTGTGTTACATTATTTCAGTAGAAGTCCAGCCAGGCATGTACATTTTAGTCTAGGATAGGGAGATACTATATAATTATCTTCTAAACAAAATAAAGCTCGACAACAACGTCCTAGAAGACAATAGTTATCCTAATCTATACTATTATAAATCTGTAACAGAACTGTCTGTACACTTAAGATATTTGAGAAAAAAATACTTTATTAGACTAGGCGTGTCTAAACACAAAACAATTTTTTTAGATTTTTTGTTTGTTTGTCTGTTTATCTGTTTGTTCGTTCGCGCATCGCACAAAAACTACTGAACGGATTTTAATGCAACTTTTTTTATTTGATAGCTCTCGATTAGACTTAAAAACTGATATACACTATATCCCGCTACTATATCGGGAACCTGAGATATAAGCCAAAAACTAGCTAGTAATATTATAAATGTTTGTATGTGTTAATGTTCGTTACTCAACTTTAATATATTCTATAAATAGCGGATTATGTAAAGAATTCAAGAGAACAAATTATAGATATGAAGCAATAATCCACAAAGACACAATTACCTATGAATATCTCATTCAAAGACCTATCTCACGACAAATCAAGCACACTCTGAGATACAGATTATAATATAATGATTCATAGAGATAACTTCCCGTTGATCAATTACAAGTGTGTATTCACCATACGCACAACTTTCCTATAGAAACTCACAGAGATACACTGGAACTGGAGCATAAACTAATATTATGTAGTTCTTGGTTAATTCTTTAACAAAACAACTAACTTTTGGCCAAAGGCTAGTTATAGTCTATAGTCTATAGTCTATAGCTAGCGCAGGAGTAGGTAGTGTAAGAGTAAAAAATCAGGTAACACATACATACATACACTGTCATTATCGGACACAATGTACACTCACACACAGATCAACCATTTGTGGATCACACAAAGAATTGTACTGTCTGGGAGTCGAAGCCAAAATACTCGACACTGGAGGTCGTTATCTAGCCACTCCGCCATCTGTGCGCTGATAACTTACGTTCTTCGGTTTTCTTCTATATTAGAATCAAAATATTCATATTTTTTCGACAGATATATTTAGTAGCCTAGCGATTAAAACGTATGTGGCAATCCATTCGTCGCAAGTTCAAATCCCGCTTACGGTCAACATATGTTCATAATATATTCTAGAACCAAAATAGTTATGCGCATAGTATAGTTCGCAAACCTCTCGGGGCTGTATTTAGAAAGCGTAAATAAACCTCGTCATCAGAACGATCACTCGTATATTTCGCTTTCTTTAACCGAAACATTAACGTATGTTCATTGTTACCTAGCTGCTTTACTTAAAAGTTACGTGTTCATATATTATTTGGTACGCTAGCTAAATATACTAAAATACAATTAATTTAGTTGCAGAAACAATTGCAGCAATATGTAACTGTCTAAAAAGGTATCTATTAAGTGACTGCTTCAACGACTAGAGACGACACGAATAGGAGGACACCTGGCGACTTCACAACAATAAAACCTTACTCCGAATAGGTAGGCTGGAATGGGTAGCGGGAATAGGTAGGCCTTTGGTGTGGGACACCACCATCACATTAACTAAGTACCTCAGGCTATCCTGGTGCTGCAGCTGCACTTTTAGAAACGCTTGGGCCTTAGGGCCCAAACGCTCACGTTTTTAATAAAGAATTTGGAGACGACTATTTGAAGCTTCACGTGACCAGAAAATCGGCCTATACTCTCTCCTCAGGCAATGTTGCTAGCTTTCTGGACATGTTGCCAGTGGTCAATGATGCGGATGAATTATAATAGGTATATGATGATTAAAAAAAAACAATAAGTATCCCCTTTCGGTATTGTAATCCTAACTATTATAAAGCTGTAACAGAGCTGTGTCTGTCTGTACTACTGTTTACGGTATTAGGATATATAGGCGTCTCTAAACACAAAACAATTTTTAATAGATTTTTTGTCTGTTTGTCGGTTTTTCTGTTTGTTCGTTCACGCATCACGCAAAAAATACTGAACGGGTTTTGATTCAACTTTTTTTATTTGATAGGTAGTTCTTGATTAGACTTAAAAACTGGTATACATTTTATCCCGCTACTGTATCGGCCACCTGAGATATAACCTCAAAACTAGCTTTTGACTGCGGCAGAGCCGCGGGCAATGGTTAGTCTTAAATATTATTGTAACAATTATTTTTTATTTAAACAATAAATAAAATAATCAAATGTAATACTTGGGATTTCACCAGGGAATGGAATCCAAAACGAGTATATCCGACAGGGAACTTGTATGACTGACATAGCTTGCCGGAATAGCAAACTAAAGTGGCAACGCTAGATAGGTTGGATGGCCTGACTGTAATGATTGTTTCAATTGATCAAGTAAAGCATAATATTTGCATATTTAATTAATAATAAAGGATAGTGTGTATACATATTTATATATACCATATGCCTTAGATAAAGATAAGTACTTTATCTAAGCCATATGCAATAATAGCTCTGCGTGCGCACGCAATATAACAAAAATTACAAGTTTATTCTGTTCAAATAGAGAATAGGTTTCAGTTCAGTAACAACAGTTTCAACTAACAATAATGAAAGTTAATAATTAAAGTATGATTGACTATAAACGAGTGAAAGCATGTTAAATAATTATTTGGATCATCATAATTGATTTGCACCATCAATAATTATTATAATTCAACTTGCTGCACAGTTCAAATTCCTCGTTCGAACTGGAAAGTGTCACCGTTCGCTTTTTGGGTTAACAGTGTTTTGAATATTTTGAAGAATCGATTTAGAGTTGAATGTTTTGAAGAGTCGATTTAGAGTTTGAGAAATCAGTGATGTTACTAAATAAATAATTCAGAGAAATATTCATTTTATAGCTAAAATAAAATTTATATTGTTAATTTTCTTCATCTTTATTTTCAACAAATTTATATAAATATTTTCGCAGTAAATACGAAATTTGTAACATGAAATTGCAATATTTACATTATTAAGAAAAATCTAGTAGTTTACTTATTAAAAACTATGTTTTTTTAGGATATTACTATATTACGTTTACACTAGTGCATGGCTTATATTTTTGGACTTTTTGTCGATAACATTCTTGGTACATGGTGCTCGGTACAGTTTTATCATTAAATTTATTAGATATAAGTTGAATTAAACCAGAAAAAATCGAAAACGAAAATTGAAAACATCATCATTGAAAATAGTCACAAGTTGAGCTCTTTGTTCGTCTATATGCTAGTATATTCTTAGTTTTTGGAACTCCCCGACCCTCCAACTTCCCTCTTCTTTAGTCCAGCATCAGATTCTAATCACAATCTATCTATATCGCTCTACTCAGCTCTCATTATAAAGCCTCTATACGATGAAATAAAACTAAATTGAAATCCGTTTAACCGTTTGATAAGTACGATACCACGGCACAGTAACAGACACAAATGTTGTAAAACTTTTGCATTGGCGTTAAAAATGGGATAAATAAAAGACGATCCATATTGAGCAAAAAAACAAACTAAAAAATTTCGAGATTATCATGTCGGGAAATTAAGGCTTGCATCATAGCTTGGGTTTGGCAATAGGCAATACAAATGTTACGAAATCAAAACAGTGAACGCAGTGATTTACTTTATTGTTAAAACCAAAAATTGCATGGAGGAGGAGTGGTGTCGAGTTCGATCCGAAGTTTGAGGTCCATACCTGACCCCGGCACTCACCTCTGAGCTCTTGAAATTTTTCAAAATGATTTGCGTATTTGATTAAAAATTATCACTGTTTAGTAAATGAAAATATCGTATGGACACTTGCATACCCGAGACTGCCCGAGACATTAGGCAGATGTTTTGCGACATCTGCCAACTAAAAGGACTGCTCGCTCTGAGCAGAGAAAATAAGATAAAACGATGCGATATCGAATCATGCTTAAAGTTTTACATTACTTACAACCTCCTTGATATAATGATAACGATGAATCTTTACTTGTAGTCCTTCTATAAAGAAGACCTTGGCAATATTGTTTATCTTTACTAATGCATCATAAAATAATATGCAATGCCTTTAATAAACGAGATAATAGAAACTTCAGTCAACGTAATGACCTTAAACTTGGCTTGCCTGTCAGCCCTGAGAACAGAACTCATCACATGAATGGGGCATTACGGACAATCATGAGACATTTTATTGTAATTCTTGGAGTTTTACTGATGCATCCATGAATAAGTCGTCTAACCGACGAAATACTACATTTTTCTAGATAAATTCCTTTTGTGTTTTATTCTACTAATACTCATGTAATGTTTTGGTATGTGTAGATGTTGGGATGTTTGTCATGAAAAACGGCTGACAATTGTTTATAACCTGGATAAAATATGCTACATGTTAATCGAGTCTTATTAATCTACCCGATTTCATTCAATAAGATTCAGTCCCATAAAAAATAATACATCCAGAATATCTTTTTTTGCTAAATGAACCCAACGCATAAATTCATTTGAATAAGATTTAGTATATAGGATTCTGCCTGTTTCTTCGTCCGGGTGGACTTAAATACATTTCATGATGGTTGGTGAACATGAGCGTGAAAAACTGATCTTTTATTTGACGTACCTACTGTGAGAGGGTGGTACTTCCCCGATCGAGCTGACCCATTCACAAGCAAGGCTCCCACTAGAAGCCCCTACTGTCACCACACAGATACCCTTCTATACAAAACTGCCGTTTTCCATGTGTTTGCTCCCTTACGCCGATATACTGGAAGAGTGCGATACTTCCACAATTCATGCTGAAATCATGTGGCTCTATCCCTCTAAACTATATGTTGTCCAAACTCCTAAGTACAGTCAGTAAATACGATCCATCATACATATATCTTAGAGCACACAATTGGAGCAACATGTTATTGTATGTTAAACATTACGGGATCTGACGAGAGCCGTGTCACTGGGACACGTAATAAATAACTCGCATTATTGTTAGATTGAGCGTTTCAATGTGATTTACGTTACGATATGTGGACCGAGAGCAGCTGTGTGTGTCTATAGTGGCATACAGGAACACTAAAGTGATTTTTAATGAAAATGGAGAAAGAAAAATGCATACATTTTGTTCCGATGTGGTAAGCTTTGTTATTACTTATTACAATTTGAATCTTCCTAACTATTATAAAGCTATAACAGAGCTGTGTCTGTACATTTAAAATATTTGAGAAAAAATGACTGTATTAGGCTATAATATTCACAAAACATTTTTTTTAATTTTCATGTCTTTTTGTGTTTTATCTGTTTGTTCGTTCGCGCATAACGTAAAAACTACTAAACGGATTTTGATGCAACTTTTTTTATTTGATAGCTCTTGATTAGACTTAAAAGCTAGTATACATTTTATCTCGTTACTATATGGGTAACCTGAGTTATAACCTAAAAACTAGCTTTTAGCCGCGGGCATGAAAAAAACATAGCACCACGCCTGAATCCCTGAAGGGGTAGGCAGAGGTGTATTACACACCCACGGTTCGCAAGCAAACTACTTCAGCAACTAACTAATAACTTCATTCGGCCGCGGGCAAAGGCTAGTAAATACTTAATAGTAATAGAGTGATTCTCATTATAACTTTGTGATTTATTTTTAGCTTAATGCAAATAATAAAATGCATGCAGATACATCCAGTGTGGCAGCAGTACAAGACTACCAAGTATGAGGTAGAGATTGAGTTGCATGCGAGTTGTTGTTGTTGATTTGAAGATTGGTTTGAATTTCACACTTTCGTACAGGATTCAAACGAAAATTTGATTTTATGGAAATTTTATATTGGAATACTGTAGCGTAGTTTGGAGGCCACATTTTGACGTCCATGCCCTTCGTCTAGAGCGTATTCAGAAAAGATTCATGTGGCATCTATCGTTTAAATAATATAAAATAAAAAAACGGATGTCATACCATAACAAGCTAAAACACTTTGATATGTTGACTTTGGAAGATCGCAGGAATCTTAATGATAGTGTTTTTATGTATAAAATTTTAAAAAATATCATCAACTGCCCACATATATTAAGCAAAATTAATATTCGTGTTCCAGCTAGATACCCTAGAAATCGCATCACTCCTTTCTACCCTCCACTACTGTCTACGTAGGACAGTTATCGGAACTAATTCATCAATCCCAAGGCTCTCTAAATTGGCAAATGAGTATAGTACTATTGTAGATATTTACGCACTCACTTAGCAAGTTTCGATCTTCACTTATTAGCTATTATATAGATAAATATAAATAAAATAAAACTAGGGTTAGAAATTATCCCTTTATAAAATCTTTATTATGTTAAACAGTTTTATTTTACAAAGCGTGTTGTTTGCCTATATATATAATTTGTTAAATTTATCAAAATAACTTCTTATTACGCTTTCTTTTGTTAATTAGTTTAATTTAAGTTTTGTCCGTACAAAGCATGTTGTATTTGCCTATAATTATTTGTTACACTTTGTCAGATATTTAATAATGTTGCTTCTCTACGAGTATATATGTAATAGTGTAAGCAAATGTTGGCAATTCTAAATAAATAAATAAAAATGATGGATAAAAAGAAGGAATGAATGAAGGCACAAAACAATTAAGGACCTTTTAGAAAATGAATGATACATGAAAATAATTTAGTGTTTTGTGTCTTGCTTCCTCAACATTCATAATTCTCTTCATACAGCCTCACCGGTTTCGGAGACTTCTGACTCCACCTTCTTTCAATACATGACCGATTTGGTCTAGGTTAATAAGTCTTGGTCTCCCCCTGTACCTTACATCCTTTCCACTTTCCCATTGTATATCTTCTTAACCAATCGCTCGTCCGGCATTCTTTCCACATGTCCGAACCATCGAAGCATTCCCTTTCGCGTCTTTACGCCAATAGAGAGTATTCCTACCTATTCCTTCTCGCTCTCTTACGTCGTCGAATAATAACGTAAACGTAACGTAACGTAATAGGTATTTTAAAGGGTGGGAATTATCCAAAACGAGGTAAGGACAGACGGAACATGTCTTATAATATGAAAATGTTAACGTGCAGGTGATCCGCGATCGAATGTCCAGGGGCGTCACGGCTTCATAACTCAGTCTTAGCTACTTGGTACATTAAATATATTATGTTATGTAGTAATCTCAAGTTTACTAGTTCACCTATGTACGTGATAACGCGTGATCGCTCTTAAACATACTGTAAATCACTCGATATCGCATGATCCAGCATAACAAATTTCTATGATCTATTAATAATATTTATGTAAAGTAGCTACTGTAGAGCAGTCGCCTTAGTTATTTTTTATTACTAAGGGAGGGAGAGTTTTTTTTACCACTACATAATATTTTTGAGGTTGGACTATCAACGTGTGTTTGGCTTGCTCGTCTGATCAGGTCAGATCAACTCTCTACACATAACACAGGCTATAAAGGTTCAAAAATTATATCGCATTTAGCACAAAATAAGATAACAGTGTTTCCACGTGAATGCCTATGGCTCGGTGCTCTCAGTTCATATTTAATTAATACTAGTTATTAAAAGGATAATATAAAACGCAATTATACAGCACCAAGTTTCTATGATCACTAACACAACACAGTCCTTGGGCAATCAAACAGCTCGATATTATATTCATCAATACCAGTACAGCCGATTTTACCTCCCTCCGCATTAGATGTTTCACATCAAATGCGAAGGGAGGTAGGAATACTTATAAACTAATAAAACTTTTTTTAAATTTAAAATATAAATTAACAGATTCCAAAGTTATGTCCGTGTGGTAACGGCCTAATAATACAAGTGTCACCACCCCATTCTTTAAAAATATTATTTCTTATAAAAATATAGGTACATATAGGTACCTCAATGATACAATTACGTGGAATCAAATCTTACCACTCGATTTATATAACACTAATACATTAACAATCCCTAAATTTTTCACCATAAAATTGATTATTTGATAAGTAACTAATAATGTATTGGTGTTACTAAGTAGTTTTCAATAAATCACATAGATAGCGCTAATTTCAAAAAGTACCTTCTCATGTCTTATACGCCATCTAGCGCTAATTCTAAGAAGTACTTCTAAATTGGTCAATAGAAATAATTCTCACGAAATAAGGATAGCACTGATTTAAGTGTCGCGTCGATCGTAAATATTCACTATTTTTTTGTTTATTTAATAACAATTAAACCACATCAAATCAGACCGTGAAAAGTGATAGGGCTCTATTCGTAACTCATCGTAAGTTTCGTAAACGAAAAAAAAGACTTGATTAGTAAAGTATTTTTCATTACTCATACTCTGAAAGTAGGCCTGAAGTTGCTTGGGGAGCGGTTGAAAGTAATACTTTTCAGCCCTAGGGAGAATTACTTTCAACTGACAGCTGAGTAATTATAAAAAATAAAACAGTTCCATTTTCTGTACATCGAGTCAATTACAGCGCGATGTAAAATTGTAATAACATAAAGTTAAGTATTTATTAAAGAATTTGTTTTTTATATGACTTTATTTTAATATAGTTGCAACTAAATTTCTTTAAAATAACGAAGATTTATATTTTTTCAATGATTAAAATGAAAAATAATGGCTGAATAGCTGACAGGCCACAGAAAAAAAACAAAATCGGCGGGATAACGGCGATTCCAAATTACATCTTTAAGTTTTAAAGTCGCCCATTTTTTCTTTAGCTAATTCATGATTTTTATTTTAGTTTCCTCGTATTCGTAATGAAAAGCACAGTGTTTAACTCGGGATAAAGAGTTATTTAGTGCCGAGACGGGGTTTGGCGCCCGAGCGTAGCGAGGGCTCCAATAGTTCGAGGGTTGCTTTCATCCCTAGGTTAACAATGTACATTTGGTCGTTATCGTGTTAACATACATTACCTACAACTCACGGACGTCCAAGCCAGATTTTTTCCAAACAGTTTTTTAACTAGTTTAAATAACAAAAATGGCATCAAAAATATCATGAGTGTTAAAAATAGTGTTTGTTCTTTATATGTGTGTGTAGATATTATTTTACAAGTGCAATATATGATAAATACTTTGGAAAATCCAGAACTGCACGCCTCATAATCTTCATTTTTCACAATAAAATTGATTATTTGATAAGTAACTAATAATGTATTGGTCTTACTAAGTAGTTTTCAATAAATCACATAGATAGCGCTAATTTCAAAAAGTACTAATGTGGGTTTCATGTCTTATACGCCATCTAGCGCTAATTTTAAGAAGTACTTCTGTATTGGTCTGCTCAGTTCAATCAGTTCCTCAGTTCCGGGCCGCGCGCAAGCCAAGGCCACGCAAAAAAAAATGTGGAATATAAAATACGTTTTTTTCGTGTTTTATAACGTTAGTGTGTTATAATTTACGTGTGTTTAGTGTTTTTATTATTGTTATGGATAAAATAGTTATTATACTTGACAAATATCATCAGTTCGTCAAGCAAAGGTAAGAACTTTCTTTTAACAAAAAACAATGTACCGGCCGGGCGAACGGCGTTCTGTTGACGATAGTAAAACCACCGGTGGCTATGCGTACGTAAAAAGCGAAAAAGGTAGTTCTCATGAAAGGCGCTGGTTTTAGTGTCGCGTCGAGCGTAAATGCCGTAAATATTCAGTATTTTTTTGTTTATTTAATAACAATTAAACCACATCGAATCAGACCGTGAAAAGTAATAGGGCTCTATTCCTAGTCATAATAATTCGTAAACGAAAAAAAAAAGACTCCATTAGTAAAGTATTTTAGTCGTTATCGTGTCATCATTGGTTTATTAAATCAGTTTACATACATTACCCACAACTCACGGACGTCCAAGCCAGATTTTTTTCAAACAGTTTTTTAACTAGTTTAAATAACAAAAATGGCATCAAAATATCATGAGTATTAAAAATAGTGTTTGTTCTTTATATGTGTGTGTAGATATTATTTTAGAAGTGCAATATATGATAAATAGAGACATTTTAAGTTTGAAAAATCAGTTGTTCCGGGCAAAACGAGAGTAGAACCCACCTCAACGCTTCGCTTAAGAGGCGTGCAATAACGGAAATGGACCAAAAGGCAATGAACATAAGTGTCAATATATCCTATTACATATTATTTATATAATAAATGAGAATTTCCAATGTCTGCGCAAAATTATGAGATATGTAAAATAACGAAAATGGACACAATTTTAATTATTATTTAATAAATAAGAATATTGTTGAGTCTTATATACTTAATTTTTGGTCAGCGCCCATTTAGTCATCCATAGACGAATTAAAACCGTTATTAGTTTATTGATTATCCATTACGCTTCCACTAGCACAAAACCATGTAAGTACACGCTGTTGTCAACAGATGGCGTTTAAAACAAAAATAAAAGCGTCGCCACGCTTTCAGCCCATTTCACCCTCGTGCCGCATTAGATGTTTCACATCAAAAAAAAAGCGATATCACCGGGTTTGGGGAAGATCGTACCACATACGTCAGTCCAAAGCTTGCAATAGGTAGAAATGAACGCTGAAAACATTCAGCACTGGAGTATATAGTTTTAATATTATGTAGAGAGGTTTAGCTGTCCAGGATGAATAGACCAGCTCAATCTTCAGATACAGTAGCGACGTGAAGTAACGGTACCACTGAAGTAATGTTAATCATCGTAAGAAAACCTGCTTACCTGAAAGATTTTCTTGACGGCTTGTCTACCAACACGCACTGGGCCAGCACGGTGGACAGCGGCCTAAGTCTCTCTCACTATGAGACGAGGCCCGGGCCCAATAGTAGGACAGTAATGGATGGGAACGTTTATTTTATTGGTTGAGTGCCCCACACTACCCTGTAGTTTGCCACGAACGACGGGGCGTGTGGTTAGGAATATTATTGATGTGAAACAATGCGGAGGGAGTGTAAATTCGGCTATTAGCGTGGCGACGCTTTTATTGTAACTAATTGTCCCGTTCAAATCTTGTAAGTTAAATTTGACACACTTCCCGGTTTCCGATTGAGCTGAAATTTTAGTCATATATAATATCCAGGGTCTGATGATGGAGCTGGAAGGTGACCACAGTAACTCTGTAATGAAACGACGCAACCCCATAGAGTTTGGAATCATTTGATTCGTCTTGAAGAGTACTTTGTCTTTAGATGGTATCCAGGGTCTGATGATGGAGCTAGAAGGTGGCCATAGGAACTCCGTTATAAAACGACATAACTCCATCGAGCTTGGACTCGTATGATTTGTCTTGACGAGTACTTTGTCTCTAGATGGTATCCAGGGTCTGACGATGGAGCTGGAAGGACCACAGTAACTCTGTAATGAAACTACGCAACCCTATCGAGTTTATACTCGTTTGATTCGTCTTGAGGAGTACTTTGTCAAGTTATGATCAATTTATTTCGATGTTTTCACATCTGCTAGACGTCCCGCGACGACTGGATTTTTATTTTTTTAGCAAAACAAGTACCTATGCTTTTGGCTGCATTTTGTTCGGTGAGGTGAAATCCGTTCTAGGGTTTATTGAAAACTTACGTTTTACTGGTGTTTAATGTATTTGATGTCAAAAAAGAGAGTTTTAGAATAGAGTAAGTAAGTACCCAATCTCCTCCACTCAAGGTGTGTGCTGTGAGTGGATCTCAGCTTATTTGGATCCTCCTTAGTGCTAAGATACACATAGTACCTTTACAATATTTTTAATAGCCTAGGTTCTGTTAGCGTTGCACAGATGTGCATGTATTAGCGCGTGCCGCGCGTGGTAACTAGGTTTGTCCGTTGTACCGACCCGCGCTTACCCAACCGTCAAGCTGCTAGTTTTATTCTTTCTCCGCCGCAGCCAAAAGCTAGTATTTAGGTTGTATCTCAAGTTCCCGATATAGTAGCGGGATAAAATGTATACAAATTGTTAAGGCCTATGAACAAAAAAGTTGCATCAAAATCCGTTCAGTAATTTTTGCGTGATGCGCGAACAAACAAACAGACAAACAAACAAGCAGACAAAAATCTAAAAATAATTGTTTTGTGTTCAGAGGCCTATCACTCTACGACGTATTAATTATCTAGATATATGTAAAAGCAACTATCCCCAAGGAACCATTTATTTTTTCGGGTTAGAAAGTGGCCTTATATCCTTTTCTGTGTAAACATTATGAATGGTTTATTAGTTACAGTGTTAAACGTAACAAACAAATACCTAAACAAAAAAAATCACGTTATTATTTATAAGACTAGTTAGGATAAAGATTTAAATACTGTTAATGTGTTTGTGTAATGTGTATTTATTCTATGCTACTTTTTTGTTATAAGTATCTATCATATATACTTTCACATGGATTTAGTAAAAAACCGTTATTTAGACAACAAACACTTCAACTTTATTTATTTGTATAAATATATTCATCATTTTAAAATTATTTAACTTTCAAGCGGTGTAGAGCACGTTGACGTGTAGAGCACAAGTATGTACGCACTTAGACTAATACATACTCGTAATAGAAATCCAAACGCGTTAACATTTATTTTTAATTTTTAAATATATTTATAATTCTATATATCTACAGCCAAGCATATCAATAGCTTTTATATTCATAAATAGTATAAAAAACCGCCGTCTCGTCTGTTTATTTCCCCTCTTCTTCAACACCACGCCTCCAATTTAAATGCCGTACCATATAGACGCTAGCTAAATCTAATACCTTATTAAAATAAATAAAGAATTTTAACTAAATTAACTATATACACCTAAAAGAAAAACATAGAATGTAAATTAAGATATGACTACCTATAGATAGGACACTTGAGCGAACTTTAGATCGAGTGGACTAAAGTTCGTTCAAGCGAGAATCTACAGCCGGCAACGTTCCCAAAATACTGGAAAAAAAATACCTTACTTGTGGATTACCAACCCCAGTGAGAGGGATGAATAAGAAGGATGATACAGAGGCTATGAGTACGGGGTTTAAGCCTCTCACGCCGCTTTCGTTATGTACATTTCTCTCTAATAAATGTGTATACTATATATTTGTGAAATTCTTCGTTTTAAATCAGTAATTCCGTTAGGTATATTAGATTATGTTTGTTAAAATACCAGTAAAACTTTAATAATTGAGCTCAACTGAATGTAATAAAGGGACAGGTGCGCTTCGGAAGCTCCGGATTCGCCCGCGGACATCGTCGCTCATTCGACCGTGACTGTTCAACTTGTAACGGAAATCGAGGGTAGGAATATTATTTCCGCTCTATGTCTCTATTGTACAGTTTAATTCCCTCATAGTTTGTAATTATCTCAGTTCTAATTCACTAAGATGCAAAAAAAATAACAATTAGATACACAACTGTTTCAACTCGACCAGTTTAAATTTTCAGCGTTTTGTGAAAGTATTATGCGATAAAATTAAAATAAAATAATTACCTGTTTCTTATTTTTGTTGAAATTCCGAATTAGCTTTTACCACTGAAACTTTTTTAACTTGGCAATAATTTCACTGTTATTTAGTTATTTTTTATTTCACAAGGTGCACTGTATTGGATCAAATATGTCGGCACAGTTCGTTTTTCAAAACCGTTCACATCGAGGTTGCGTTACGTTACACGTGAGTTCGTAATGAGGTTTTTGTTGTATCGCGCGATTTGACAGCGGTAAGGCGGTTTGTGTACTGGGGCTCCGTTTAGCGCCGCGGTGAGGCCGAGACGACCTCGTGGGGGTGGGGACACGCCACGGCCCGTTGCCCTCCACTTGTCTACCGTATAATACCATACATTGTTCCAGATATTTCAACGTGATGTTATGAAAAGTTCTTTAAACGTGTAAGCCATATTTGAATGTAAATAATTACTCAATAAATTTCGTTTAAATGTAATTTATTGTGTGTACATTGTAATCGTTTCAGCGACTTAATATATTATACTTTATATTTTTCAAATAAAATAATATGTTATTCATATGTGAGTCGTTAAGGCCGTTTCTTAGAAATGTAAGCATAACATATACAGTGCCTGCTCTATAGTTGTTGAGTCATAACTATATAAGACTATACACGTACTACGTGAAACTAAGAAAGTTTTGCCGCTATTATTCCAATAAATCATAATAATTACTACCGCATGAGACGATAATTACTACCGATGTGTACGTCGCTCCTATCTCCATGAACCGCAAATACTACGTACTTACTATATTTTAATTGAAGTATTGAATTGCCTCGGTGGTGTATCGGTAGTGTATACGACTGCTAATCATGAGGTCTCGGATTTGATCCCCAGGTCGAGCAACGTTATTGAGATTTTTCCTGAAAAGAAAATTTCTCAGTAGCAGCCCGGCGTTTGGAAATGTGCCCGGTAGTCGTCAATGGGCTCACCCCCTATTACGTGGGACTTAAACATAGCTGGCGAATCGTGGGTGTGTATATACACCTCTGCCTACCCCTTCGGGGATACAGGCGTGATGCTATGTTTTGTTTTTTGGATTGCAAGTACCTACTACCAACCCTAATAATGAACCTACCTAACCGCATACCCTATCGTACGGACCATAAAACAGGATAGTGAGGAGCTCTTACCCACTAAAATAGCCTGTACAGGCAGTCTCTTATAAAGCATAGTTTGTTCAAGAATATCTACGTTTTTCTTAACTACACTGCTTGCTTGCTACTGCCTTGATCCATTCTCGTCATAGAAAGTTCGTTTTCAGAGAGACTTTGAACCGTATGTGCAATAAAAAGGCCAAGCACCGTTCGTTGTGGCGCTCTCTTGGGGAGGCTTTATGTCCAGCAGTGGACTACGAAAGATTGACGGATGGATAGACAATTTTGATCTGTATTTTTAGCACTTGAAATGCTCATCTACTTTAAATAACAAATTATTTGTGAATGTGGAAAAGGGAACTTTACTGCGAGCAGGATTCGAACCTGAGTCCCTTCTATCCGGGGATGTGCTCTAAACCGAGATAGACAAGCTAAATTTTATTTTATTTCCAAACCACTTTACCATTCCAACTTCATTTTTAGAATAAAATAAAAGATGCCAACGGGTATCGAACCAACCAGCTTTTTTGGCATCCTACCCTAAAGTTTTAACTATCGCTGACTTATAAGTAACAGAGGAGAGGTCACAAAGTGGCACCGATTTGTGAACTCCAGACTTCCTCCGCCTTTAGGAAGACACTGTAAGTGATGGGTCCCAAAGCTAATGTCTCAAAACACCCTGGCAGTCGCTACAGTCTATTATTCCTGAATTAAGAGGGTAGTGGGGGTCCCTCACCTACTAAATAAAACCCGTCGTGTGTCGTCTCTCCGACTGTATTGGCGGACCATGGGAACTGTGTAACATTACTTCAGCGGTCCGCCGGCGGCTTACCTTTTCGGGTACCCTCTACTGAGCGACGCTTCCGTTAGTAAAAGGATTGTCCTCCCTAGCCCTTTCCACCGCTTCCTTCTGCGAGTTCACCTCCTGGCAAAAGGCACCGACCGTGGCCCAATTTCTGTCGCTGCCAAGCACCGCTCTTCCGAGGTGGCTACCTGACACAACTGGCTAGTTGTCCTTTTAGTTGAGTCGTGAATGTCGGACACGCAGTCGCTCTGTGTAAACACTGTTTTTATGTCTTACTACACCCTGGCTGCGACTCCGTCCGCATGCTCTCCTTAATATAAACAAAATATATTATTCATTCTATGGCACATTTATTTTCTCTATGTAAAATTAGCTATCCCAAGCGAACCATCCATTTTACCGGAATAATAGCCTATGTCTTTTGAAGGTACCCCACACTACCCTGTTCGTTGCCCCGAGCGATGGGGTGTGCGGTTAGGAAAATTTTTTCCCGCCTAAACAAAAAAAAAAGGTCTTTTTAAGGTGGTTTCTTTTTTATTTAAAAATAATGTATTTTTTGCTTTTTAGTGGTTATTTATGAAATAGGTGCGTAGGTTAGAGTAGATGGCACATGATGGGGGGGCCTTCCTTGGAGCACAGGAGTCTGAAAATGATAAATATGAGCTCCTAAAGCACAGTAGATAAAGAAATAGAAAACAGCGAGAGTCTGAAGACCGTGAAGAAAGATTGGCGTACCCATATACATATAATATGGGTACACCAAATAAACTGCCTCGGTGATGCAACGGTAGTGTGTGCGACTGCTGATCATGAGGTCTCGGCTTCGATCCCCGGGTCGGGCAGTTTTATTGAGCTTTTTCGTAAAAAGAAAAATTCTAGGCAATGTACGGCAATAGGCTCGCCCCCTATTACGTGGGACTTAAACATAGCTGGCGAAGCGTGGGTATGTAATACACCCTCTGCCTACCCCTTCGGGCCTACAGGCGTGATTCTATGCCAACTAAACGCACTACTCCAATGAGCCAGAGAGTCAGCCTAAAATATCATCGATGTATGTCCAGATGCAATTCCTTTTTGGAAGTCTGTTGAAAACAGCACTACAGTTTTTAGTAATGATTACTTTATTTACTCTATGACTACAGCGTAGCAGCTCAGTGTACACTACCATCTGCCGGCAGCTCTTAGAACCTACGATAATGATCCTTTATTTAAAATAGTTGTTATTAGTTATTCACTTTCAGTTCCAAGTCTTATCACCACAGATAGCGCTGACCTTGAAAACGTGCAGCTAATGCCTCTGGTGTTTTGAGCGTCTGTGTTAGGTAGTATTCCATCCATCCATAAGCCTTACGACGTCCACTGCTGGACATAGGCCTCCCCAAGAGAACGCCACAACGAGCGGTCCCGTGCCAACCGCATCCTTTTTTTTTGTGTGCTCATTATGGGGGATAATGCCGTAATTGCCACGCTTGGCAGGAGGGTTGACGATCACATTGGATATTGTTAATACTTGAGGGAGTGCTGCTGCCCACTCCCCCGGTATCCCTCAGTCGGCCCTTACGACTCCCGTAGAAAGGGTAGAAAGGGGTGGGACAATTCTAAAGCCGGCCCCACGCGGCGGTTAGGTAGTATTGGCCAAAGAGTAGAATAATAGTATTGGCTTAGATAAATAATCTATAGATGTAGCCATGATACATTAGGAAGTATGGAAGAGAGACGGGCATATACGAAATACCTAAGAAAATTGAGACAAGGTATCGTATCGTGCTGTCTCATATGACGTGCAGGGTTTTCAATTGGCGAACTTTAAAATAGTTCGCCATACAACTAAATCACCATGACTACCAGGGATGCATTAAAATAAAAAATAGGTGCCGTGTTTTGGGGTTGAAAAAATGCCGTGTCTCAAACAAATTTATTCAAAAAGCAGACTTTCGCACCTCATTATAATAATAATAATTACATATTGTTCCTATAGTTACAGTGAAAGAAGGTTTCCGTACAAAATCTATAAAAATACTAATTTAATTTTTTTAAATTGCTCTCCGCCTTTAACTGCCAATGTGTACGGACGTGTGTCAATTTCGTCTAATTTATTTTTGAAATTAAATAATTTCTTACATCAGAAAGCAAAAAGTAATTCGTAAAGTACTAGGAGCATAAAGTGTTGCAAGAGATCGTGTACAGCGAGGTGCAAGAGGACTGGATTAAGTACTAATACACTACCCATCTCTGTCAGCCGCACGTGAGTCCTTATCTACTAGCCCCGCCCATCGTCATTGTAAATTTATTTAACTTAAACGCCTGAGTTATTATTCAGCGCAACGCACGATAGAGTAATTTTACGCAAACATAAGGAGCACATATCCGTTACAAAATGATGAAAAAAACTCCACATAAAAGTGATGATCCTATGCGCCACCATAGTTCCGAACCCAATTTAAACTACACCTGACTCTGAACGGTCTACAGACAGATTTATTCAACGGCAAAAACGCAAATATAATTAGTTACGAGCAAACTGCTGACTTAAAAACTCTTCGTGATGAAATCATGTCCTCAATTTCTATATTGAGGAATGAACAAAGTGAAAAGTTTAGCAAAATGCAAAGTAGTCTAGACCAGATAAAATCCCAAAATATGTAACTACAGACTACAGTAGAATTCTTAAGTAATAAATATGATGAATTGGTGGACAAGTTGGTTCAATTAGAGCGGGATAGAAAAACTACACTAGGATACATAAGAATATTAGAGGATAAAGTCGAGTATTTAGAACGAAACGCGAAGTCCTCGAGCCTAGAAATTCGCAATGTGCCTAAAATAACTGGAGAATCTAAGGAAGATCTTATAAATATTGTTAAAACTGTGGGAGTTGTTGTTGGCAATGAAATAGAATTACATGAACTCAGAGATGTATACCGTATAAATAACAATAGAAATCCTTAAATTGGTGGGCCGATAACCGCTGAATTTACATCTGCCATAACCAGAAACAAGCTACTAACTAATGTCAAGAACTTTAATCGGGATAACAACACTAACCGACTGAATACTTCAAATATTAAAATGGCGGGTAATACTCCCATATTTATCTCTGAAGGTCTCACAACCAGAGCTAAGCAGTTGTACTACTGATAGTACGAGAGTTCGCCAAATCCAACGACTATGCCTACTATTGGACATCACATGGTAAGGTTTATATAAAAAAGAAAGAGGGAATGCCTGCCAAGCAGATAGATCATGTGTCTGACCTGGAAGGTCTGAAACCACAAGAATAATGACTAGAAAACCGGATCACGAGGCAATATCTAATGCTTATTAATATCGTCACTATCTACCCAATGTTTACCTATTTTGTATATTTGCCCTTTCTTTATTAATCGTTAATAGCCACAAATCTATTTGTTATAGTCTAAAGTGCATGATAACTTATACATACTTAAATAAAATACATCCCTATTTACTCAAGCTGCACACACCACTACACATAATATTTACACTTTATAACACCTACTACACAATCACTAACATATTTAAGCCAACACATAATACTATTTCATTAAACAAATTGTATTTTCTATATTACTACGAGTATAAAATGTTAAAATTTATTCTTTACCATAATCTTATGTTACCTAATAATATGAATAACTGTAATATTGTATTTGTTACACATGTCAATTATTACATTTTTATTGCGTATAATAAATCGCTACTATTACCATTAAATAATACGCATTTTTTGAGAATATTAAACATTTATTGGTTAGTATTTAAGTATTTTAAGTACTCTTGGTTCTGCTATAGATATACTACTATTATTTACACATTACTATTAAACAAATCTGATACAATATATACAGCTAATATTAGTATTGTGCATAAAACTAATAATGTCTTTTTAAATTTATTACTGCCTAGACAGGGATATTCCATAATACTATTATGTTTATGGTCTTTGTTATGGTTTCTACAAAAAAATATTAAAATTCGATCATAGTGTTAGTTTACCTATTCCAGAAGAATTAGATATGTCTGATGGCATTGAATGCATATCCCTTGACGACACTAGTCTGTACTCAAAACTGTTTATTTATAATTCTAACAATAATAACACAATATCTATAGTAAGTCTTAATATTCGGAGCATTAATTGTAATTTCGATCTCCTATTAGCCTTTGTTTCGGCCCTCGGTGCCAGTGTAGATATCATTGTTTTATCTGAGTGTTGGACCAATTGTAATAATCCACCACCAAACTTAAATGATTATATATGGATGGATGGATTGCACTAAAAATAGCCTAAATAAAAATGATGGTGTGGTGGTATACGTGCGTAATAACATAGTTTCATGTGCCTATGAGCCTGAAATGCTTGAAGGAAATTGTTTAATAGTTACTATTAAACCTGATTACTCGATTATATGCTCCTATCGACCACCAAGCTTTAAAAATCCTCATCCATATTTGGAATCACTCGATAATGTCCTCAGTACAATTACAACAAAGAATGTAATTTTTACAGGCGACATAAACATTGATATTCTACCCATAAATTTGACTCCTGCAGCGCAAGATTACTTAAATTTAATGGCTAGCACGGATTAAAACAAGGTATAGATAGGCCTACCCGTATTAAGACTTGTATCGACCATTTTATGCTTAAATGCTCACACCCCTGGAAAACAGCCGTTTTTGAACAGTCAATAACAGATCATAGTCCTATAATACTTTGTATCAATACTGCCCGAATAGCTATAAAAAATTGTTTACGTAATAAAGATATTATTGACTACAAGACTATCAAACTCTCTATTACTAATGAGCACTGGGATAGTCTATATACAGCGACGGACCCTAACATTGTATCAGAAATAATAACGTCAAGACTATTAAATATTATTCTGAAAAATACTAAAAAGGCAACACCCTCAAGCCGTCTTAGGCCATTAAAACCCTGGATAACAAAAGGAATAGTTAAATGCATAAGGAAAAGGGACAGATTACATAAAGCTACCACTAAGACACCGCATGATATACTCCTACTAAACAAAAACCTGAAATATAGAAATACTTGTAATTATATCATAAAAAAACTTAAAAATCAGTATTATGAAGATAAGTTACTCAAAAATAAAGGTAACATAAGAGGGACGTGGAATATTATAAAAGAAGTCTGCGACATGAAAAAGAACCGTGAAGCTAATATGGAATTACTTAGTATTGAATCCTCGCCGTTGGAGTCTCTTAACAAAGTTAATAATTATTTTGCTGGTATTGGAGGTTCATTGGCAAAAGAGATACTAAGTAGTATGAATAATACTGAACTGGAATTATCACGTAGTGCTGTTTTAAATAACTCTCCATTAAATTCATTATCATTAATGCCAACAGATCCAGATGAAGTGAGAGGTATTATTCTCGGACTTAAATTTCATAGTGCACCTGGCTGGGATAAAATTACAGGACAAATTTTGAAACGTAACTTAACATCACTTGTGGAACCTATCACCTTTTTGTGCAACCTGAGTCTGGAAACTGGCATATTTCCAAGAATATTTAAAAGTGCTATTGTTTGTCCAGTACACAAATCTGGGAACAAAAATGAGCCAAATAATTATCCTCCTATCTCCCTTTTATCAACGTTGTCTAAAATATTAGAAAAAATAATTAATAAGAGAGTTATAAATTACTTAGAAAAGAATAAATTACTTAGTGACCTACAATTTGGGTTTAGAGAGAGGAAATCGACTGAAGATGCCGTTATAGCTCTAACATCAACTTTGGTGTCGTTTGTAGATAGAGGTAACAAATGTTTGGGGATCTTTTTAGATCTCCAGAAAGCATTTGATACAGTATCTATACCAATTTTACTGAAGCGCTTGGAGAACGTTGGTATAAGGGGGGTCGATCTTGATTGTTTCACAGAATATTCTAAACGGAATCAACGAGTAAGAGTAGCACGGTACGAAAGTGCAAGTGATAATTGTGAATATGGCGTACCTCAAGGTAGCACCTTAGGTCCTACATTATTTCTCATTTATATTAATGATCTGTGCAAGATAGCTACCCTGCCACATTTAGATTTATTTATGTTTGCTGATGACACGGTGCTTATGGTTCATGGTCAAACCTGGAAGACAGTTTTTGAATTAACAGAGATTGCCCTAGCAAAGGTGACTACATGGTTAGAAATTAAAAAACAGTCTTTTAACGATCAACGCTAACAAAACAAAGTATATTTGTTTTAGTAAAATATCAGTAACAATGCATGGCAAACCTGCAGCTCGGAACATCTTAAAAATACATAGGTACGTATCCATGTAATCGGAGAGAGATTGATTTTAACTGCGACTGTACGGTACTTTCCCAAGTAGAATCTATTAAATATTTGGGAATAACTTTAGATCAACATCTTACCTGGTTACCGCAAATAACCGCGGTAATACCCAGAGTCAGAAAATTAGTTTACATCTTTAAAAACTTTCGGGCTGTGGTCAATGGTAAATTATTTGTACAAATATATCGCGCTTTGTGCGAATGTATCATTAGATACTGCATTTGTGCATGGGGAGGTGCTGCAAAAACACATATGATTGGACTTGAGCGAGCACAGCGTATGGTTCTTAAAGTACTTTTCTCCTTACCGTACCGTTATCCCACATCCTCCCTTTATGATCTAGTTTGAGTCCTATCAGTGAGAAAAATATTTTTACACGAAATACTAAGAAGATACCACAGAAAAGTTATTCCTAAACTTCTACCACTAGCAAAGCGCATCCAACGCTGCCCTGTGCCGCGTACACAGTCAACATTTGCCCGAAGACACTATAATTTTCTAGCTCCAAATACATATAATAAATTAAACAAAAACAATGAATTATGTAACTTTAGCAATAATGAGTTTAAAAATGTTGTACACACTTTACTCACATCAATGGACTACGAGGATATACAAAATATTTTAAAATAACACGACACACATACACACACAGTCATGCTGACATATACACATACACACACACCACACACACACACACACACACACGACACACACACACACACACACGACACACACACGCACACACACACACACACACACACTCGCACTAACACCTGCAACACAGTATTTACTAGCGCAGGTGTTATAGAGAATCCCATAACTTTTTTGTAACACTTTATATCAATAAAGATTATTATTATTATTATTATTACTAGCTGACCCGGCAAACGTTGTTTTTCCATGTACCTATATTATTTCTAGGAAACATTTTTTAGTTCAATAAAAATAACTATTTAATATAACTGTGCGGGGATTTACTTATAATCGAAAACGTTGTATACAATGAAAGTATGCTTTATTTAGGATGTACTTTATTCCCAAATATTTTTTTATTGAATGTAAAAAATATTTATTATTATTGTCTTCAAATAAATTAAATTATTAATAATTAATAAATCCTTCTAACAGTGTATTGGTGAAAAACCCTGAATTAATATGGTATTCGTTTGCTTATTATTTGACTTAATTTTCACAATAATGAAACAGGTATATTTATTAAACACGTACACGTTTTCGTTTTGATTTAAAACTATTTCCAATAAATGTTAAGTATAATATATACAGGTACGGTAATGGCCGTTGTTGGCGGGAGCTCACAACACGTGTTTATTTACATGAGATCACTTAAAAAAAAGTTACTACTGTCTCTGTCAGTTATTAATAAATTCGAATAAATAATTATTGCACTGGAAATTAATAATAAATTTACGATGACAGTAAAATTAACATGAGAGTTGCACAGAAAAATTAAAATAATACGTATAACAGCCACTGCTACGATCGATACACAAATAAAACAAAAAAAAAATGGTCGTAAACGGTATAGTGAGTAAGACAGGAGACCGGCTTCGTTCTCATCCTTACTCCGTGAGGTTTGCTGGATGAGAGGTGACAACGGTAGACATCTAGCGGGGATAACTGATCGATTGATAGTTGATCAGTTGTCGACCGGTGAAGGCGGAAGATCAAATTGAATTGAGAAAGAAATCATAATTAAAGGAAATTATTAAAAACTAGCTGACCCAGCAAACGTCGTTTTGCCATATAAATTATTGTTTCTAGGTAATTTCTAGTGTAGACAAAAATAACTGACTCATTGTAAGTGTGTAAAAATGTGGTAATGCGTGAAATAGGCATGGAGCGCTGTGAACGATGAGAGAATATAAAAATAACAAACGCCAAACATTATTATTTTTAAGTTATTGTAGGTTATTTCTTAAAATTACATATCACTAATTAATTACGACAGTAACACTAACAAACAATATCAGTCTCTTAATGCTAAAGCGTGAACAATATTTTTTGTTAACCCATCTTTAGCTAACATAGCGGTTGCCCGCGGCTCCGCCCGCGTGGATGTCGGTTACTGCTGCAAAAAGCCTTCCCAGGAAAGACACGGTCAGCAAAATGATTCCCAGGTCAATTCATAGACACCGACACTAACATCGACGACGCAGTCAGTATCCGCAGGCTGCATAGATTGTCTTTATGAGGATGTTAAAGTTGTTAATGATAAAAATATTTAAATGTAATTAATACTAAGTTTTCACTTCTGCTGGCAGTCCCGGAGTGAAACCCGTTGTTTTAGGATAGATAACTAAAGCGATTATTGTAGAGCTTCAAAACATTCTTTTCGTAAATCAATTCCTACTAACTTGAATGTTTGGCACTGGGATTTGTTTATCGTTAGTGCGAAAGAAATTTTTACTGGAAATTGGAGCCTTTTGAAGGGTATAGGCAAATCAGTAGGAATCATGGGTATTCTTGGTATATGAGCTAATTCACCAGCTGCAGGGCCGGTGATAATCTTCGCTACTATTAAATTATCTTTTAGCTCCTTTATAAGAAGTCTCGTGGCATTACACATGTTGGGGGGGCTTAAATTTCTGAGAAGCATTATTGGCGTGTCAACTTTTAACGACAGTTCATGAGGTGGTAGCCCAGCGGGGTTCAGAGAATTTAAAAATTCCTGGGGGTAGTGCACTGCGTCCTCGATGTTAGTGACGGTGTCTATGGATTTATAGCACTTTACTTCACCCGGTACTTTCTGCATAATTAAATTATTTATTTCGTTGACTGTTTCATTCCTGGGAGAAACTATTGCTCTACAATACAGCCAACGAAAATCATTTTGATGTAAGTTTTCGATGTCAGGATATATAGCATCTATCAGACATTATGGACTATTTGGCCTAGAGACTCATCCAAAGTAACTGCATAATCGGTGCCCAAATTTAAAGATGGAAAAATTCCTTCTCCAAGTTTCAGCAGCTGTTGTGGAAAATTGCTATGCGTATTTCCATGTAGATGAGCTCTCATATTGGTGCGCAAATTCAAATGTTGAACAGATGTCCAAAGTTGAGACGATTTTAAACATGCCTTCATAATATCTGCTCGCGTACCTCTGTTGACGACTGGAAGCGTTTTTCGGAAATCTCCAGCAAATACAAAAGTGATACCACACATTAGCAGAGCTTCGGAGGTCTTTTAAAGTACGATCTACGGCCTCCACATGGGCTCTATGACTCATGGTGCATTCATCCCATATTACCAACGACGCGTCTTGCAGTATCTTACCAAGAGGCCCATTTTTCCGAATAGAGCACGTAGACCGTTGATCTAAAGATATGGATAGCGGGAGTTTAATCGTAGAGTGAGCAGTTTTTCCTTCGTTCAAGAGATATGCAGCAATTCCTGACGAAGCAACTGCAATCGCTATCTTCCCTGATTGCCGTATCTTAGCAAGTATCAAATTTGCGAGAAAAGTCTTTCCGGTGCCTCCTGGTACGCACCACGCGGCATTTGGACGCCAAAAAAAATAATCTCCCCATGTTATTGTTCACGCTATCCACAATAGTCTCATAAGCATGTCTTTGATTTGGTACTAATTTTGGCACATTGTCATTTACAAACGCTGTTAAATCATTTCTGTTATACTGTTGTACCATTGTGTCAATAGTATTATTCTTGGTACGAACGGGAGAAGGTAATCCAAAATCACTTAAATTTTTGTCGTTTAATTCTAGTAGTTTGTTTTCTATTTCAATTAATCCTTCATTATAAATGACTTCAGTGAAGGGTAACGTGTTATACTGATTTTGTTGTCTGATACGATGTCTAATATCTTCACAGAACTGATCTTTGAAAGTATCCCATAACTTCAATGGTTCCGATGGTTGACAAAATAAAAGTATGACTACGAACAACTCCCTTAGCTTTTTTGGACAATGTGATAACAAAGCTTCGCTTAAAGTGTTACCCCAATGGTCATCGTTTTCAAGTAAACTTCGGTCACGGCAAGCTGCTTGATACGTCTCTTTGACAATACCGTTTACAGTTTTAAGGTATGCAAATGAGGTCGGACCGCGTACGTGGTGCAGTAGAATCCTAAGATAAAAACACTCTGATTGTGATGGATGTATCCCGTAGACTCTACCTAAAGCGGCATCTTTTTTTTATCTCCGGATGTCCAACTACATCTTCACCACGCCTCCTTCTAGTGAATTTATTATTTGCCCATGTATAGTATTGCGGGACTTCATGATACAGAAGAGTTTTCGCGAATTCATCTTCATTACAGAGAGCAAAAAATGCCAGTAATGTGGTATTGTATGGGTTTTGGACAACTTGATGAGCTGTCCCTGGTGTAAAATACACCCTTTGACCGTTCTCTAGATGAACGGCCAAATGCACTACAGTAGGATGCCGGTCGTGAATGGGAAATTCAAATAAGCGCCAGACAGCTTCAGATGTGCTTATGTACCTGCCATTTAAATAGTTTTCGACCTCATTGTGTGGGTTTCTAAGGCTAAAAGTTGCCTGAACTGAACCTTTATTTATATACTTACATATATATTTAATGGCTTGGATAGAGTGGCAATACTCCACGTTTATATGAGCGTTAAAAGTCTTATATAGTAGCGGGGAATATGGAACAATCCACCTATTATCTATCGTCACCATGTTGCCCCTGATTTGTAGCGTAATGCTCCGACCGCCATTTCCTGTATCGCGCCTACGATAAACTGGATACCCATCCTCTCCGGTCTGGGTATCGTTCATGAAACGGCGAGGGTATTTTTTTGTGCAGACACCGTTCTTCATGCATGGTGCAGCTAATTTATGTTCTCCGCAGGGTCCATGTACCATATTTTTAGTTATAATGTCGTGTAGTACCGGATCAATTTCTTGATCGAGTAGCTCCGCAACTATGACACTGTCGATCTCATCTGGTTGTATTTTAGTTTCTAGCCAGAACAGCAAATGACAATTAGGTAAACCGCGCTTTTGCCACTCCGCACTTGCCATATAACATTTTACTTTACCGAATATCTGTTCTTTGACAAATAATTTGATGAATTTCTTCATCTTTAAATGAAATACACGTGAAATTATGTCATGACGGTCGAAAGACCGTTGTCCTGGTAGCAGCTCCGCCTTAATTTCAGGCCATTCGGGGTTACATGTAAAAGTGACAAATAAGTCAGGTCTACTATAATTTCGGACGTACGTCATCGGGTCCTGCGTTTTCTCGTGCATGAAACACGGAGAACCCGTAAATAACGATGGCAATATGACATGTTGACCGATATTTGATGGATCAACATTTGCGTCATGATTTAAGCCATCTCTGAGATGAATATAGTCATCAGCCCTCAGTCTTTGTTGATTCCGAGAAATATAATTTCATCTTTCCGATATCATTTTCATCATCATGTCAACACAATATTGACTAAATAAGTCTCTGTAATAATGTAACGGATTAAAAGAGTTAGTTCTACACATTAATCTAAATGCGTAAAATTGCATACACGAAACAGTTTTATTACGCGCAGAACCCTGCTGCGGGATAGTCAAATAATAACCGTCTTCTCCTGTCACAAACATTATAGGATACTGTAGTGGATCATAGGACCGATGTAGCTCAGAAACTCTTTTGAGCTGTCCGTCTCTACCGTGTAATACTATATCCCTGGGACCTTTGTCTTCATCGACCAAGAGAACGGCTACCTCGTTTACAGTAGGAGCATTATATCTGCCTTTGAGTGCTGTCTGTGGAGTGCGATCAGAATGAATAATTAACTTTAAATTATCTGAGGAGTTGAGTTCTAAGTTTTGTTTAAAACTTCCTATATACACGTTATGATTATTCAGAGCGGTCTGTAATTCGCGAATTAAATCCATTTTTAAGGTTGGTGCGATGCTTGATCGCAACGATAACTGGTCTGCATCCGAAATAAAATATATTTGCAAGAACTGTGGGTTTTGGCCTGATGGTGGTAAAAGGCTACCAATGAGATGATACACCTGTCCTTCAATTTTAAAAGTGGGCATAAAATTACCTTCCCTGATTTCTTTTGCGCCAAAAGAATTCATTTGAAAAACACTATTGTATTTAAGTATATTTGTTAAAAAATGACCAGATAATGGATGATTATTAGTTAAAAGATTTTTTATTGGTTGTGGCGGCTCCTGAAGGTTAGGAAGACAAACTTTACCTGAAGCACAGCACATACCATTAAGTTCGTCCGCCCATTTCTTGGTAGAGCAGTTAGAGCAGATCTTATTCATGACTCCGATTTGGACGGACGCTTGTTGTGCATAATCAACCTGCGGATCATATCTGAAAGCCAGTCTGTTGCTGCTAGCTAAAATTCGATTGCGAACTCTATTTGTGGACAACTGCTGTCTCTCTGCCTGAGCTCTAAGTCGCTGCAAACGCTCGACACTCGACTCTCTTTCGAACTGAGAGGTCCTTATATTTAGTTCATGAAGACGTTGGGAACGCTCCAGCCTCGACTCTCGTGCACGTAACTCAGAGGTTCTCAGATTTTGTTGTGCAAGGCGTTGCGAACGTTCGACACTCGATTCTCGTGCGCGTACCTGAGAGTTTCTGTGATTCTCACTCCCGCCTTGGTGACGCTCACTTCGCAACGGGCCGTGCAGCAGAAATCGTAATATTTTAATTTCGCCATAACTTCAAAACCAAATGTCCAATTTTAATCATTCAAAGACCAAATATTATCTACATAAACTGTACTTAATGATGAAATAATTTATTTTGATAAGGATTAATAGCATGAGTAAAATAAATGCGTTTAAATGTAGTCCAAAAAAAATCAAGATTTTTAAATAAAAATATGGTTCTTTCGATTTCACATTTTTCACTTTGTGTTTAATGTATAGTGCTAAGCATGTCAAATGCTACAAATATATATAAATATAAAAATATGGTTGTTGGGCCTCACTCGACATAGATAGTGCGCCGCGGACTTTTTGTAGATATCTATAAGATCTACAATTAATTAGAACATTCTATGGTTCTATCTTTTATAGTTTAGGCAGCGTACGCAAAATAAGTAACTTTTCTGGTTGATTTTTTAAACCTTGTGTCAGAAAAAACCCAAATATCTCACGGAACCCAATTTTTTTCCAAAATAAAATTTAGCCTATGTTACTCGCGGATAATGTAGCTTTCGAATGATGTGATTCATTGTGTGATGAATGGTGAAAGAATTTTTAAAAACAGTCCAGTAGTTTTTGAGCCTATTCATTACAACCAAACAAACAAAGCTTTCCTCTTTATAATATTAGTGTACATTAAAAAAATAATAATCACGATGGAAAAATAGGGGTTGATCGTAGAGGGGTGGAAAATCGTGAGTAAAATATTTTTTTTTATTCTAAGTCATGATAAAATAAGAATAAAAATCTTGCCAAAGAAATTAGTTTATAATTAACAAATAAAAAATAGGGGTTGATCGTAGAGGGGTGAAAAATTTAGTCATATAAAATTTAATATAATATTTTTATTCTAAGTCATGACAAAATAAAAATAAAAATCTTGCCAAAAAACAAAGTTTATAATTAACAAATAAAAATAGGGGTTTATCGTAGAGGGGAGGAAAATTGAGTGTAATATAAAAAATATATTCTAAGATGACAAAATAAGAATAAAAATCTTGCCAAAAAAATTAAAGTTTATAATTAACAAATAAAAAATATGGGTTGATCGTAAAGGGGTGAAAAATATAGAAAAATATAAAATTTAATATAATATATTTTATTCTGTCATGCCAAAATAAAAATCTTGCCAAAAAATTAGTTTATAATTGACAAATAAAACATAGGGGTTGATCGTAGAGGGGTGAAAAATTTTGAGTAATACAAAATTTAATATAATATTTTTTATTCTAAGTCGTGACAAAATAAAAATAAATATCTTAAAATTAAAGTGTAATATAACGAATAAAAAATAGGGGTTGATCGTAGAGGGTTGAAAATTTAGGGTTGTATGTATTTTTAAATGTATCATAAAAAATAAAAATTTATCAAAAACTAAAAAAATATTTTTTTTTATTGGTGGACTACCCTTAACATTTAGAGGGATGAAAAATAGATGTTGTCCGATTCTCAGACCTACCCAATATGCATACAAAATTTCATGAGAATCGGTTTAGCCGTTTCGGAGGAGTTCAACCACAAACACCGCAACACTAGAATTTTATATATTAGATGTCAGATAAACAATCTTTAGGTATTTGAATTTCACTAAATTCGTTGAAATCATCATCATAATATAACTGTCTGGATATCACTGATACTTATACTTAAAACTAAAACTTACTTTAAACACACTACACTGAAGAAAAAAGTTTCGGATGTGTCTGATGGATATTCTTTTTTAATGTTCTAGTTGTAAGTATTTTTATATAAAATATATGCTTCAGATTGTAAAAGGCAGTGTGCCTTTGCACGCCTTTACGTGTATTTCATACATTTTATTTATCCCTATATCCGATGTGAAATCGCTATTATAATGACTATGTGATGTTGCAAGATTTTAGTGTTGAACATATAAATTAAAACCTTTTTACGTTATTTTGTGAGAGTTTATTATCTCTAAACTCTTACCTAATTTTGCATTCACAATTTAATCAGGATAATAAGTAGGTAATCGATATTATCTTATGTAGTAATCGATATTAATATGATTTATTTAAATAGTAGTGCCACATTTAGAGCGAATTGATCATGTAAAAAAAAGTATGGCTATACTTTTTTTGTTTTGCATGTAGTGGCAGACGAGCCACGGCCCATCTTATGGTAAATGGTAACTGTCGCTCATAGACTCAACTATACCGAGAGTATTGTCAAGCCGGTGCTCACCGTTTCATTTCACCTATTTGAAATGAAAGAATAACTCCTGCTACAGCCAAAACGCAACGATGTGCTTCATGGCCGGTTACACGGGAGATGGTGGTACCAACCCGCTCGGACTCGATACTAAGTGAGTACTCCCACTTGGTACCCAGCCCTACCACCAGTCATGCAATGGATGATAATTGCTAACTTCCCTTAGTCGCCTCATACGACACCCGCGGGAAATAATGGGATGGTGACACTTGTATTCTTGGTCCGTCACCACACAGATTGCAAGTGTAATATCGCTGTCTAATGAGTGGCCACGCGATGGCTACATCTATAAGCATCTAAGCCTTTCTCAGACTAAGAACTAGACGGATCCACAGCGTGGCCGCACTTGAAACAGCAATATTTTTTTTAAATGTTGCCAGGTTGACAAATATTTAACCATATTTGGGCAAAATAAACGATAGTTAGAATGAGGTCTGTAACTTGATCGTAAATAAGAAACTCTTCGTAACAAATATTTTATTGAAAATCACAACGTTTATCAAAATAATTATTTGAAAGTAAATCTACCACCCCTTCTATTCATCCAACCATCAGTCTTTAAACGTCCACTGCTGGGCATTGGCCTCCCCAAGAGAGCACCAGAACTAGTGGGCTTGTGCTGACTGCATCCAACGGCTCCCTGCAGCTTTGACCATATATTTGGTCCATCTGGTGGAAGGCCATACTACGCTGCGCTCTCCGATACGTGGTCGCAACTCGAAAACCTTTTTCCCCAACGGTTGTTAGTTCGTCGAGCGATATGGCCTGTCCATTGCCACTTCAGCATGCAAACCTGGCAGGCTATGTCGTATATTCACGTTCTACGGATCTCCTTAATAAGAATTCGATCACGTAGGGAAAAACCAAGACTTTGAGCCTTGATGCAAGGTAAATATTGCTGCTCCATAAATTGCTGTTCTGTCCGATATCTCATCTGGTAAATAATAATAAGTTATATTTATAAAATAATAGTACACAAGAATATAATTAAATTATCTTTTCTTTCTTTTTTGGGTCAAATAAGAAAAGAATTATCTTCCTTCCAGCGCTGATTTAATTAATTGAATAAGAACTTTTTTTTATTGCATTTAGTGGCAGACGAGCCACAGCCCATCTGATGGTAAATGTCAACCGTCGCTCGTGGACTCAACTATACTGAGAGTATTGTCAAGCCGCTGCTCACCATTTCATTTCACTGATATGAAATGAAAGAATAATCGGCTATCTCCTGCTACGACCAAAACGCAACGATGTGCTTCATGGCCAGTACCACGGGAGAGAGAGTACTACAAGCGGTGAAGTTAGCTATAGGACGAATACCACGACCTTATAAATTTGTGTTGCCACCTACTATTTGGGGTGTGAATATATCTTATTTAATTTTGTTTTACTCCTGGTATTTATTTTGAAACCCTTAAACCCCAGGCAGGTGTCACAAGAGAGAGAGCAAATCAGTTTCTCTGAATTCTAGATTATGACTACAGCGGTAGTCATAATCTAGAATTGAGATTTACTTACAAAGTTGAAGTACAAAGACTTTAAAAGCTACATGAACATAACTGTATACTTACTTTATTACTTACTTAATAACTGTATACTTACATGAACATATTTACTGGCAATGATTTTGCTCCAAACGTTACTATTTACTTATTATGTATAATGAAACATCAACAAAGTATCGTGAAACATATTTTGGGTATTTCGTGGGTTGCCTCGTTTTCCCGTAGCATCCACCCATTTCGATCTCGCATCTGGATTAGAGAAAAACCTAAAATGGTAATTTTTATCATCATCTCATAAATTATATATAAATTTATTAGTAAAGTGAACACTGGGCAAATTAAATTCGCAATAAGGCAACACCGAAACAATTCTCAGTAATAGAAATTTAGCTAGAAAACGTGTTTTGCGAGTGTATCTTAGTAGCAATTATTAATTACGAGTAAAAAAGCCCATTTTATATTCAATCATTAAATTATTTCATTTTCGACTACATATGAATGAAATGTTATACCTGTATTTTTTCGCTCGCTGTCGCTTTTGTAGCATAATAAACTATTTTACAAGCACTATTATCACGTATTCTTTTTCTCAAAACACTGATTTAATACGTAAATATAATGTAAATCCGAATTTTTATACAAATGCTCGATTATGTCAGTTGAATCGAGACAGACAAAGTATTTTGACATCGTGACAATACCAAAAACTGGCCACGGCGACAAAGACAAAAATCTATGACTTTGTCTGTTTTTTGCACCAGTAAATTGTATCTTGTGTTCTCGCTCATACATGTCAAAAATTTTTTTTCGCTCTTTCTAGATATACTTAGTCTGAGAAGCCTTTAGTATTACTTTAATCTTTGTAGTAGTCTGTGGTCTATGGCTACGACATGCGATTCATCGTGTCCATTCTCCACCCATGTAGTAGATACTTATAAAATAAAATACTTACTTACTTACTTATCATCACGCCATTTCACTTGCGGGGTAGAGAAAACAGAGTGCCAAGAGGCTCTATTCTTGCATACATTTAAAAATAAAATAAAATACTCGTAGCATTATAAAGTGTTGCTCACGGCTTTTATACCTATAACTAACTACTTAACTACAACGTAGTCGAGGGCAGAATGTCTACGTCCGTGGATTTCAGGATATATAAAATAACTACATCACTACGGCACATTATCTAATAATCTCTATGTAAAAATAGCTATCCCAAAGGAACCATTCCTCCTACGTCCTTTTCTGGTCTCCTGAATATATGTATGGAAAGTTCACAATGATTAGTTCAGTAATACAGTGTGAAAGCGTAACAAACTTTATTCTGCATTTTTTTAATAAGGTAGGTATATAGTTTATTTCATAATAATTTAGTCGCTTAGTTTAAAAAAGAAAACCACAACAATAAAATTATGTGTCTTTTAAAAGAGTTGCCAATAAAAAAAGAAAAAAGCGTAAGTAATAAATAAATAAAATAAAATAAAACAGTCTTTTAATCACACAGACCAACACCAACTATATTATATTTTCTATGTGGTAACTCCCAATCATGCTAATTCTATAGAAAAGTTTAACATTTGACTCAGCTAGATTAATTTTTAATAAACATAAAATATATCTTTTTGCACTGATATGAATAATGATTCTGGTTGGTAACAGATAGTTGACTCACTTGTAGTAAAATTGAATAGTACTAAATATCAAATGTACGGGCAAGTCATCCACGACAGCGTTATACCTACTTATTACTGACGCCGTTTGTGGTTTAGCTGCTTTTATGCACACTTATCAAATACCGATGACAATCTAATAATATGAGAAGTTTATCCGTTTTTAGGGTTCCATAGCCAATAAGGAACCATTATAGTTTCACCGTGTCCGTCCGTCCGCTGTTTACAGCTTGGCTCAGAGACTTAGTAATTAGAAATCTGTAAGCTGGCCTGAATATAAATATTAGTCATGGAGTGTCGTTGGATAGGTCTTTCAAAAATATTGTGGGTTTGTGAAAACAATTTGTCGAATAAGTATAATAATCCCTTTGCAAAATATTAAGCTTAAAGCGCAAATTTTTGTTGTTAGGGCCAAAGTGAGCCAGCTACTTGTAAATGGTTGTTTTTGAATATGTGAATAATTTCATGGTAGTAAAAGTTTAAAACTATCACAGCTTAGTATGCTTTATTTATTTTTTAAATAAAAGTAATTTTGATACTGTTTTGAGACTAAAAAGAAGAAAATAAATAATAGTTAAAAAACTAAAAAAAACACGTTTTAATAGCTTGACATCAAATGTTACGAATAGTTCATTTATATACGTAGTAAAAAGCACCCTACGGTTTTTAATAATTATTATTTATGTAATATTATTTACTACTGTTTAGTACAACTAGCTATAGCGTGTTATTTTAGTTTTTTAAACTTTATTTTACTTTGATATTATAGTCAAGTCAAGAGGATTATTTTAAGCTGGCTAGCGACTTTTCATTTTGTTCAATGGCAACAGTGGATAGCTGTCAAATGTGAATACGGGGTCGGGAAAATAAACATTGTGGAATTTCTGGATGTGAACATCGTATTAGGAAATGTCATTCGCCTTAAACATTTTTGTTTTTCTTATGCAAAATATTAGTTAGATTGTGATCAATTAGTGATGTTGCAAACTAGATGATCTGCCACCAACACTGAGGTTATTATTCTGTAACTTTAAGTTCGAGGCATCGCTTTTGACGGAGTAAGAACCTGAGTACGTGTATAGAAATGGCCGAAACGGGTACAATGAACTCAGGTAAAGTGGAACAGAGTGAGGAGTCCTTAGAAGTTGTTAAGGCTGAGGTGGAGCTTCAGGTGAAGTGTGAGCCGCTGGAGTGCGCGGTCTGCATTACGCGTTCTGTGGACATCGTTGACATGTTCAGTACTTGTACGAACGCATCTGGTACCCCGTTACACAATTTCCTCAGTAAATTCACACAAGTCGACATCAGCAGCATGCAGAATTGTTCTAAGTTTATATGTAAAACATGTTGCGAACTCATAAACGTGTTGGAACAAGCTGAGTTAGAATATGTCAAGATCAAAGAGACTTTTGAAGCAATTCTTAGTAAGAATCCACTTTTCGATACACAAGTGCCACAGCCAGTAAAGTTGCACGAAGTAAAGGCTGAAATTGAACCAGGAGATGATTATACTTGTGACAATATTGATCATGATGATTCAGATGATGAGCCTCTAGCTGCACGAAGTAAAAAGAAACGGCTGACAGTTGAAAAGAAAAAGAAGAAAGTGCCTGTTAAACGTAAACCAAGAACAAAAGCTAGTGATAGGTTGGTATCTACTATACTATTCAGTATACCTATCAACAATATAATGGCTGATAATAGCTGTTTCAAGTAAACATTTTTAGTTTATGAGTTATATTGGTGTCTAATTTATATAGGGTTTTTCAGCAAGAAATTAGTTTTTTAAATCAAAATAAAACAATAAATTTAGATGATAATGATTGAAATTGTTATTGTATTACAATACTACTTATTGTTTGGCAATTATGAATGACAAATAATATCCAATAAATGTCTACCACAACCACGGTTACAGCCACCGAAACAATGAATTTATTGCAAACAAAATTTGCCGATCTCATAATTTCACGAAATTCAACTGGTTACCTCGAACATGTGATTTAACACTCCTGGATTATTTTTTGTGGGGTTATATTAAAAGTGTCTGTCTGTGTGGTGAAGGACTAAGAATACAAGTGCCACCACCCTGTTCTTTCCCACGGGTGTCGTATGAGGCGACTAAGGCAATTAAGCAATTATCATCCATTGCATGACTGGTGGTAGGGCTGGGTACCAAGTGGGAGTACTCACTTGGTATTGGGCCCGAACGGGTTGGTACCACCATCTCCCGTGTGATCATCCATGAAGCACATCCTTGCGTTTTGGCTGTAGCAGGAGATAGCTGTTTATATTTTATTTCATATCTGCGAAATGAATTGGTGAGCATTGGCTTGACAATACTCTCGGTATAGTCGAGTCCATAGGCGTTGGTTACCATTTACCATCAGATGGACGGTGGCTCGACTGCCACAACATGCAATAAAAAAAAAATGCATTAGTCTAGGTTCTATATGGAGACAATATTCTCTTAATTTTATTGGGTGTAACTTGATTTGGTTGGTTTATTTTTAATGAGCAAAATATAAGTATATTTATGGAAACCCTAGCTTATGCTTATATAATCTCTGTACATAGAAACCCTCTATTTCTCCTGGATAATAGTATAATCGGCCTATGTCCTTCTCTATGTCTTTCTGTACTCTGAACTATATGTATGCCAAATTTCATGATAACTGGTTAAGCAGTTATAGCATCAAGAATCTCACTTTCACATCTACAATAATAGTAAGGTTAAATGTAGCATACTAGTTACATTTTATTAGAGTACATGCTGTAACAACAATGCTCAATTTTACTTTGAAAATGGTGCTAAAAGGCCATTATTATAGGAAATAATGATAACAGTGCTGTAATGTATATTGCATAGAAAAGTTATAGTCACTGGTTGTGATAAGTTTTTCTACATGATACTTCTATAAATTTTGACATCACACCAATCTTATTTAGAAATTATTATTAAAAGGAAAAATTATCAATGATGAATTCTGGAAAATTTTTCAAACTTAATGGAATTACCTTTGTAATTAATCAATAAAACATTTATTTTACAGTTGGAAGTGTGATGAATGTGGGCTAAAGGGTATAGGTGGTACGGAAGCTTTGGCTACACACAAGCTCAACAATCACACATTAGAAGATGCTGTCAGTATTCTACAAAATGTCAAAGTAGAGGATACTACAGAAGGGTAATGTTTATAAATTCCTTATACTCGCCTATGTGTTATTCCATGATCCATGCTTCTTAAATTAAAATGCTATTTTTGTACAAAATTATTAGAGATGCGCCAAACATAAGTTTAACCGAATACAAATATTCGGTTCAAAATGTGCCGAACCGAATATTCGGCCGAAATTATTCGGTTCACTCTTGTGCTGTAAACAAGTTTATACATGTCAGCCAGGCGCTTTGTGAGTAGTGAGGAGTGGGAGCCAGCACTCGCCCGCCCCTAACCGCGTTTAATATGCGGATCTCTCACTCGACACGCTCAGTAAAGCAGGCCCTGTCTGCTTTGTTCTACAAACTGTTTATAGGTGGGTTCGGAATTAGTAAGAGCTAATGCTATTAAAAAGGGACAATGATATCAAAGCAAAAGATATATCCGCTGTCGGCACCGGAACGTGGCAACAGTCATTAACATATCGTCGGTCCAGTGGTCAAGTAGCCAATTTGCAAAAACCACTTTTTCCAGGAGAGCAAAAAGAATATTGAAATTGGTCCTGTAAATTGGAATCCTAACGTATCTTTCTGAAATTTTAAATTTAGTATTAAAAAATAAATGTCTTAAAGTGTATGTCAAATGAAATATTCATTTATTATTATTTATGTAAATAAAGCAGTTTAGTGACTTTACCGTGGTCACTTTAGATTTCAGTAATCTATTCTTATGTTATAAAGTAGCCTATTGTGGTAATTAGTCTAGTTTACCATGGATATTATTTACTATATAAAATGAGCTGGATGATGGTAAGTGGCCAAACTGCACTACAACAGTAACAATATTCGTGATATTTGCAGGAAATTGTAGATATTTAGGTTGGTATTTTAGGAAAGTAAGTGTTTATTGTATGACACATAAAATAAAATAAAAACATTTTTGAAACAATATTTATTCTTTCATTTATTTTAGTATGAAATTGAGGAAAGATGAAAAATAAAATGTTATTCGAAATATTCTTATTGAAAAACGTAATGAAGAATTATGTAAAGTAACATAAATTGTAAGTATACTGTAGAATCTTATAACTAAAACAGGGTTATTCGCTGATCTCTGCTGCATCAGGCTCTGGAAGAGCGTCCCTTGTAGTTTCCGAATCAGGAAGATTAGCATAAAAGCTATGGTACATTTTTGGTATTTGTAAATCCGTGCATAACTTCATGAGATCTTGTTTCTTTTTTGAAGAGATCTTAAATCTTTCTGAATACGCAGGTATCGGATAGGGAATCACTTTGCCTCTTCTTTTTTTTAAATTAATTTCTATAAAAGATTCATTTTTATCGAAACTTGTTTTCAAAAAGATCGTACTAGGCATTTCTTTTCTGTATTGTAACCAAACGGCATCATTTATTCCATATTTTTCTTGTGAGGTTGAGGGTTTGCTATGAAATTGGTTTGTCATTCCAAAATCCTTAAAATCGTCGTGCTGTAATGACGTAACGGAAAAAGGTCGCGGGTTTGTTCTAGCTAGCCGAACTATCTGAGTCCAACCATCTGGAGTATATACAGGTATATTTTTTGATTTCTTTTCAATTTTGGAGTGGATAGAGTCACACTCCATGTGCGTATGGCCGCTTTCAAAAAACTTGTGATCGATAACCTGCAAACTAGCATGTTGTTGAAGAGTTAATAAACACATGGAGCTAAAATGATAATTTTTTTGCTGACCTCCACAGCCATCCGACATCATCCTGGCGTGTTTAATGTTATGATGTGCCATAATGTACGTATGAATGCAGGTTGATATTTCAATACTACCACGCTTCCCTTCCGTCTCATCCCACATATAACATTCTACATCTTGATTGCCCAAATTGTAGACGGTCAAATTGTACACCGCTAACTTACGCACATAAAAAAAAGGCCCAGCTGCTCCTTTGGGTGTATTGAGAACAGCTTCCAAATCAAAATTAAAGGAGAGTATTTTGTCATCACTTTGAGCTATCTCTTTATCTTCATCTCTACATTGTCTTGCTTCACTTTTCCGAGCTAAATGTAATGTATGAGTATCACGATGTTTGCTCTTTTCATCGTTACTCATTTCCTTAAACGCTAAACACCGTTTGCATAGGTCTTTCTTAGGTTTGTGGAAACTTAATTTATAAGTTTTAAAGATTGAGCGATATTTCTCAAATGATACCCCTTTAATTGATTTAGTAGCACAAAGCTTCTGGTATTCTCTATGCATTATTGTTATATTAAGAGATGGATCTAAATATCTTAAAGCACTATCACGACGACAATAATGAGACTCAACGGCTGGGAAAGACTGAATCTGGTCATGAATAAATTGCTCTTCAGATGGCATTAATTTATTAGGGGGAGCTTTTTTGCCTCTATTTTCTGGTAGTAAAAGACCTTGAGCATTCATTTTTTTAAGAGCACCTTTTACAAATGCACCCGTAATATTTAAGGTATCTAAAAAGAATTCTCGGCATATAATTTTATTTTCGTTGGCAACAGTTAGAGAGTAAATGAGAGTAAATTCTCTCCGTGAACGTGATTGGGTCGTTCCTCGTTTTTTTTTAGTCTTTGTCACGTGATTTACGACAAAATGTCGTTGTTCTTGTAGACTTGATAGGTTCCGAAATTCAGTGTAGATTTTAAGTCGCTCATCTTCGGGAACTAGAGAAATACATTTATGTTTAGGTAGAACTAAACACTTAGCTGGTTTAAGGGGTCTGGCTTGAATCACTTTACCTTTTTTGGTCATATACTGTTCACCCCTCAATCGTTTTCGTTTTTCGACATTTATTTTCCACGTCATAGGATCTCTGTTTTTTCTTTTTTTTAAATTAACGCTTGATTCTTCTAAATTACCTGATGGCACTAAAACCGGAATGTCTTCATTTTCTGCAATCAAGTTGCCAGAAATTTCAGTTAATATCGACGGAGAATTGCTACGTTTATTTTTAACAGCAAGTTTATTAAATTTACTAATTTGGCTGTTTTCACGCGCATCTGAGTCATCATCGGTAGTACTTTTATCAGAATCCGTTTTATAATTGGGATCAACTACGGAATCGTCGCTATCTTGCTCTGTTCCAATTAAAATGTTAAAAATTTTAGTAGTTGCAGGAGACATATCAGGCACAGGGGACGATAATGGAGAAGCATGTTCGTTGTCAGTTCTGTTTTCAGTAGCATAAAAGTTTTCAAGCGGCAGAGATAAAAAATCGGATCTTTCAACACTTCTTTCGGCTATTACTAACTGAGACGCTTGCTTAGGGGATAATTGTGAAATAGCTGGGGCTTCAATAGTTGTTTCACCTACTTCAAAAGGTTCTTTATAATCATTGTGTAAATAGGGTTCAATATCATTGGGTGTTCCTTCTGTATGGTGTATTAGTTTAGGTGTCAAAGGTGAAAATGCGGGTGCTTCGATACTTATTTCACCAACCTCACAAACCTGCTCACTTGTCATTGTTGTGCTAATTTCATTACCATAGCTTGCTTCATTACCTGCGTATTTATTCGTCAAAGTTGTATCATTTTCAATTTCCTGACTATCACACTTCAAATGAGCTGTTAAAAGAAAAAGACTTGCATGTTTGATTCTATAATTTCACATAAATTCACTTTAGTAAATAATATAAAACAACACTTACTTGATCGTGCTGCTTGTTTAGAACAATTTTCTGGGCTTACAACTGGTGTGTTTTCTATTATATCTGTAATGCAAGTTAGCAGAAGCTGTAATGCAACGGCGTGTCTGAGTTTGAGCTACGAAAATCCAGATCAGGCTTGCAGCATTTAAAAGAGAAACAAATTTATCAAGTCCTTCGAAAATGAGCATTATCATACAATAATTTTACGAGTTAACGTAAAATAAAACCACCACCACCAATTGTTAACATAGTGCATAATTGATCAATAAAGCATGCCGTGCAAACCCATTTTTATCCAGATTTATTGACTATACATGCGTTAAGTACAAATAAATCCGGTATAAAACTTACCATGGGCACTTAGAAGAATTACTATCGTTATAATATTATTATATTATAGCTAAATTTCTTAGGATAAAAAGAAATATAACATTTAGATGATTGTCGAAACTATAAAATTTATATAATTTACACTAACATCATTTTTAGGTTATAATTAAGTTAGTTAAGTTTACCTGAATCAGCACTTTCACTTGAACTATCAATAACACCAGCATTTTTAAGAATTTGATACACACGAGAATATCGTCGCTTCATCTTATTTCAATTTGCATGAAAGATTGAACTTGCAAAATAATTAGGCGTGTAAAACTTCTCAACGTCGCTGAGCAAATGGCGCGTATTTAGCATGACGTGACAGTCTATAGTAACCATAGAGTAAAGTGTAGTTACGTAGAGATGTCCTAGCTTACTAAAATCGACAAAAGTTTAACTGGGTAACAAGTTTAACGATTTAGTTAAATTGTATATTTAAGTATATTAGGTTTTTATTTGTATGTTTATTATATTTACGTTATATTACTTGTAAAATCAATTTCAATTTATTTAATGGGTCAGTTATGTTACTAGACCAGAGTGTGAAAAAATTACCAACTGTTTAAAGAACAAAAGTAAAGTATTTAATCTGCCACTAGGCTGGTTGATCACTGTGAATTTTAGCATTGCAATAAATTTGTACCAAGGTAAAATATACAATCTGCTACTTAGGCTAGTTGATCACTGTGAATTTTAACATTACAATAAATTTGTACCAAAGTAAAGTATTCAATCTGCCACTTAGACTAGTTGATCACTGTGAATTTTAGCATTATAATAAATTTTTACCAATGTAAAATGTTCAATCTGCCACTTAGACTAATTGATCACTGTGAATTTTAGCATTACAATAAATTTGTACCAAAGTAAAGTATTCAATCTGCCACTTAGACTAGTTGATCACTGTGAATTTTAGCATTATAATAAATTTTTACCAATGTAAAATGTTCAATCTGCCACTTAGACTAATTGATCACTGTGAATTTTAGCATTACAATAAATTTGTACCAAGGTAAAGTGTTCAATTTGCCACTTAAGCTAGTTGAGCATTGTGATATTTTTGAAAAATGAAAATTTCCTGTCTTGGTCAACTAACTTATCATCACATAGGACAGTTTACTATTGCACACATTGTATGGTTCGCACTTTGGCACCAGGAAGATTGTCCAAATCTTGTACAATTTTAATGTTACGTTTACCATATTTTTCCACAATATGTATTAAAAAAAGACATTAATATTGACATTTTTAACTCAAAAATGCCATAATGGCAGATTGGCTACTTTACCACTGCACCGACGATATGTGGCCCTAGATTTCGCTAGTGGCAATTTTAAATGTCGCTATCATTGTATGCAGTTAGCTGTTTATAAGATACAGCCACATTATTGCGATTTTACACTTGGAAACTAGCGACGTTGATTGATTCGAGTTACGCTCTTTTTTGGATAAATATGAGATATTTAAACAAAGTATAATAATTATACAATCTTAGTAGCGTGTACTTACCGCCCTCGCGGTTCTTGTTAGTTTTGAGGTTTCGACCCAGATGGCGCAGGTCGGTAAGAAAAAATGTCCTCAAAAAAAATGTATGAAACCGTCATTCTTCTCGTAGAGTAAAAATGTTCTGTGCAGTAAAGGCACCGGCACGGCACCGCACTTTAGTATTACGGATCTGTCGGCACGCGCTCAGCTCCCTGCCGTCATATTTGTTTATTGAACAAAATTACGACTTTGATTTTATATTATCTATACTATTATAAAGCTGTAACAGAGCTGTGTCTTTCAGATATTTGAGAAAAAAATACTGTTATAGGCGTGTCTGAACACAAAACAATATTTTTTCGATTTTCGAACAAGTTGGTCCCGCAAAAACTACTGAACGGATTTTGATGCAACTTTTTGTTTGATATATAATCAAGAATTAGACTAAAAAACCGGTATATATTTTATCCCACTACTATGTCGGGAATCTGAGAGATGACCTAAAAACGGACTTTTGGCTGCGGCGTAGCCGCGGGCTAGTATTAATTAAAATACTTATTAGAACTTGTTGATTAAGCCTTTCATCGTCCACTGCTGGACATAGGCCTCCCCATAATGGGGTTTACCCTAATCGCCACGCTTGGCAGGCGGGTTGGCGATCGCAGAGGATGTTTTTAGTACACAGGGGAACGCTGCTGCCCGGTCCCCCGTTAATCCCTTAGTCGGCTTTTACGACTCCCATAGGAAGAGACGGGGTGGAGCTATTCTTGGTGCCGGCCCCACACGGCACCTGCTGATTACAAATTGTACTAAATAAATAAATATTCACGGACATTTCACATTCCTTTGGTACCAAACTAAGATTAACGCTTGTGTTATGGGTACCAGTCGTATACGAACATTAAATATACCGAACATGCCGAATACGAATATTCGGTCGAACATTCGGCGCATCTCTGAAAATTATTATTGTGGAATATTAATTTTATTCTATTTTCAGATGAATAATAATTTATTTTAAAAAGAAATGTACAGTAAAGAACTTAGAAGCTTGTTATCTATACAATAACTCAGAGTTGCTTAGCTAAAAGTTAAAATTCGCTGCAAATAAAAACTAAAAGCCTACCCCAATTCTATTTCAAATAGTAAAACTGGAGAGATGATAACTATTATTATTAAAATGATAAATTATATTAAATTAAACATAAAATAAAATGATGTATATATTTTCCAGTGTACGATATGTTGCTGATGAGGATGTGCTCAGACTTGTCTACTTGGCCCGCTGTCAATCTCTTACACAATATTGCATAATTGATGCCACTTGATGGTAAGCGGTTACCATAGCCTATAGACACTAGCAACACCAGAGGTATCACTCGTGCGTCGTTATCTCCAAGGAAAGGGATAGGATGTGGATAGGAAGGATAATAAGGAGAGGGTAGGAAGAAGAATAGGGGGGATTTGGGCCGATGCTCTCACTCACCATAGGAAGCGCAACGGTAGGTGTAACTACCGTTGTTGGGATTGGTTCGGCTGGTCGTTCTCTGCAACTCCACGTCTGAGCGCGAGTTTTGCGTGTGGGTGGGTGTATGCCCCTCGCTCGATCCATCCCAGCACCCGAAAGAACGCCAACAGCTCCTTGGTATTGCTGGTGATCTCCCGGAGAGAACTTGGACCACCAAAGCATTTGGTCCTATATATGGCGATTTTCGAGCAGTGCTGCAACATATGGACCGCCGTCTCCTCGTTTTGCAGGCAACTTCCGTTGTTACACGCTGATCATTTGTGAGAAGGTGGTACTTCCCCGATACGTGCTGGGATAAGCTAGGCTCTACCATTAGATAAAAAATATTTTTTCATTGCAGTTCACAAAGTCCTCTGTTCAACAACGGTTTTGGCAATGGTCTTAAGTTGGAGATGGATGATGCATTTGATGATAATGATAGTCTGCCAGATGCCACAGATGATTATCTCGAAGTTTTCACTGGTAGTAGAAAGGGGGTGCTGCGCCGAAAGTCTAAGATCATGGCAGCCCGCAAGAAAAAGGTCAAAGTGATGCACCAGTGTGACCAGTGTGAAGCTAAATATTCTTCTAAAGGTAGATAAACTGATATCATTATACATTTAACATACATTTCACAAAGTTTGAGAGGCTCACAATAACCAGAATATTATATTTTTTTATTGACATTGTTGGATAGATTCCAAAAATATTATGGGTTTGTGAAACCTATTTTTGGAATAAGGGATTGTTTTTGGATATGTGAAAAAATTCACAGTAGTAGTATACATATATGACAAAGTTAAAAAGAAAATTATCACTGCAAAGTAGGCTTTATTTTTTTAAATTGACTACATTTGATGCTGTTTTGAGACTAAAAAGAAAATATATTATAGTTAAAAAGTAAAACACACTATAAAAGCTTGTGGAACTAAAAAGTAGAAAATAATATTGTACATTTTGATCTATATTTTAGCACTTGACATGCTCAGCTACTCTTAAAGTACAAAATATAATTTGTGAACAAGGAAAAAGAGTACTTTAGTACGAGCGGGAATCGAACCTGCGTCCCTTCCTTTCCGGGGAAGTGCTCTAATCCATTAAGCTATCGTACCATTTCTAGAAATACCGAATTTCGGTATTTTTTACTTTAAATTCGGTATTTTTTAATTTTAATTCACAAATTATAATTTGTACTTTAAATAATATTGTAATAAATAATAATTGTAAAAAACCGTGGGCTGCTTGACATCAAAAATGCATGTTATTTGTTTGAGAAAATATATAATCTTTCCTGTGTGAATAATTTATATGATTCTAGTCTGCTTATTAATTATTCAATTTATCTACAGCACGCCTGGAACAACATAAGCTGAAGCACGATGGATCGAAGCCGCCTTACATATGTGAGGTGTGTGGGGCACACTACAAGCACAAGCGTGCCTGTGACATACATATCGCGTTACACAAAGGTAACAACTATCCTTATTTGTTATGCCTTCATGACGTTACTACTTAACCGATAGTAACAATAATTTACATTCATATATATATTTTGTCCGTGTGGTGACGGACTAAGAATACCACTGTCACCACCCCATTCTTTCCCATGGGTGTCATATGAGGCGACTAAGGGAAGTAAGCAATTATCAACCATTACATGACTGGTGGTAGGGCTGGGTACCAAGTGGAAGTACTCACTTGGTATCATGCCCGAGCGGGTTGGTACCACCATCTCCCGTGTGACCGGCCATAAAGCTAAAACGCAACGATGTGCGTTGCGTTTTAGCTGTAGCAGGAGATAGCCGTTTATATTTCATTTCATATCTGTGAAATAAATTGGTGAGTAGCGGTTTGACAATACTCTTGGTATAGTCGAGTCCATGGGCGATGGTTACCATTTACCATCAGATGGACCGTGGCTCGTTTGCCATTACATGCCATAAAAATCAAATATATATATATATATATAGTCTCGAGAACAGATAAGCACATTGGCTACTTTTTATCATAGAAAACCATAAAAACGCAAAATATTTGTATAATAAAATTGTAGATATAATGAACTTCATTAGTCTATTTCTTTAATATCCGGCGAAGTTGGGATATTGTATTATTTATAATTGTATGTACACTTAAAACACTATAAATTAAGATAAGTTTCATTAATGTACAACATGATACAATATGAAACCAAAGCTTACACATGTGTGCGCATTCTCCTTTATAACTAAAATTACAACTATGTGGTTTTGTTTATAATAAGCAACTCACACGAAGTCGCGAGTATCAACTAGTAAGAGTAATAAAAGCCATTTTATTATTTATATTTCTTAGCATTTGACGCGGGATTGTGGCTCCTCCATGCCTTGTAAGAAAAGAAGCAAATGCGACGAAGTGAACTAAAATATGTTGGTTATTTTCAGGTATCAGTGACTGGAAATGTGAAGAGTGCAATAAATTATTTCCATCGAAGAATGCTCTGCAAAGACACAACAATATCCACACGGGGAAGTTGAATTATCAGGTAGAATTATCTTGCACAGATCAACACAAAGTGTGAAAATGTGAAATCGAAAATAACAGTCACGAGCAGGATTTGAACCTGCATCTCTTGGATACCGTCCAGATGCTTTGCCAATTCAGCCATCGTGACAATTGCTCAAGACTGCTAATTTCGATAACACATTCATACTTTAAATACAAAGTGAAATGATGAAATTCATACTTAACTTTACTTAAAAATGGTGAAATGTACAGTGCCAGGTAGTAAAAATGATTCCCGGCAGCAAAATAAAAGGAATAGTAACATTTCTTTTCATCAATAAGTAGAATTTAGTTACTAAATTAATTGTTTTAGCAAAATTCAGACGGGTCTTAGAGGGGTACGCGGGACTCGCGGGGCGGGTCGTCCCTGCCCGCTATCAACGGTCATTTTTTCTTCACGATGGCATAGTGTTGTATCGCAATTATTTTTATACGATATTTTTTAAATACAAATATTATTTCTGTCTAATAAATAATCTGTTGATTAAATACTATAAATATAGGTATGCTATTATATTATTCATTTGATACGCGCAGTAGTGCAAAAATAAGTAGACGTAACAATAAAATACATAATTAAATATAATATAATAATTAACGCTGTTTAAGGGGCAATAATGGTCTACCTATGATCTGAATTTGATAAATTCAGAAAAAAGTAAAGGTTTATACTTTTAAAATTTAATAAATGATACCTAGGAGGTACCTTATTTAAGTTATTTGTAAGATTCAATCATACCTATCATAGCAAACCGAAAACTTTATTCTTCCAACCCTATTTACTCAGATTGAAAGGTATTCACCATGCTGGCCTAGTGCGGGTTAGCAGACTTTACAAATTTTCACAAGCACGTAGCCGTTGAGTAAATCTCTCAGGCATGCAGGTGCTTCACGATGTTATCCCTCACCGAGCAGATAACTTGTAAACAAATACACACATAACTTTGGTAAGTCAGAGGTGTCTGCCGTACAAAACCTCGGGCTGGTGATTGAACTCCATAAAACTGTCTTGGCAGTCCTTGGCTTTACCGCTAGGCTATTTATTAGAATATTGAACATACAATTCATTAATTCCTAACTTAAGTCTATTCCCGGCAAACAATCGATATTTTTGCAGAAATTACGTCACGCATAGAACGTCACTGTAAAAGCGCTATACCATAGTTAAGTACCTATAACACATTTGCCTACAATTGGCACAACTGACCGAAGCGATACGCGCACTAGTTTATTTATACTCTAAGGTCCGATGTATTTTCCCGACCAATATAATATTGCAATATTCCTTTTCAACCGACGTCCGAAAAGGAGGAGGTTCTCAATTACTGTATGTTTTTTTTTGTCTGTTTGTTACGCGATTATTCCGCCAATTATGAATCGATTTCAATGATTCTTTTTTTGTTTGGTAGGTTTTTTTGTTAGGTAAATTTTATCAAAATCGGGACAGTGGTTTTTAAAAAAACAACAAAAATCTAAAAAATTGCATCTGGACATACATCAATGATATTTTCAACCTACTCTCTGGCTCATTGGAGCAGTGCGTTTAGTTGGCATAGGATCACGCCTGTATGCCCGAAGGGATAGGCAGAGGTGTATTACACACCCACGGTTCGCCAGCTATGTTTAAGTCCCACGTAATAGGGGGCGAGCCTATTGCCGTATATTGCCTAGAATTTTTCTTTTTACGAAAAAGCTCAATAACACAGCCGGACCCGGGGATCAAAGGCGAGACCTCATGGTCAGCAATCGCAGACACTACCGCTGCACCACCGAGGCAGTTTAGTTGGCGTACCCATATTATATGTATATGGGTACGCTTTCGATCATCCCAATTTGCTCACCAAATTTGTCTTACAACCAACGCCATCTATCGGCAAGCATTTACATGCATCCAATACAGTAAGTTTCATTTTGCAATTAAAATTCAATTGTTTCAATATTTTAATTTTGCAATTCAAGTCGGTGCCTAGATGATGTTAATGTTATTATAAGTAGGTATAACCTACCTATTGTTTTTGTTATTATATGAGTATAAGTAATAAGTAGTCAAATAAAGACGCACTGTCTATCTTAAAAAAAATACTTTATTTAAATTAAGAAATTACAATGAGTACTTTAGCAGTTGTTACAACAGTAGACTGAATACTGATTTATCCTACCATGCGTTTATATAATGCAAAGTAGTAGTTAGTAGTAAGTAGTAGTATCCTGACAATTGCTCCTGACTGCTAATTTCGATAACACATCATACTTAACGTCTTTGGGTGACGCCTGCGCCATCTGTCAGCAGTATTTTCATACATTATACCGACCAGGTAAACTTAATTTTACAATTAAGATTTTACCTAATAATGACGCAAACCCTTTAAATATTTAGATATTTTTATATATATTTTTAGCATTTGACATGCTTAGCACTATACATTAAACACAAAGTGAAAAATGTGAAATCGAAAATAACAGTCAGGAGCAGGATTCGAACCTGCATCTTCTGGATACCGTCCAGATGCTTTACCAATTCCTGTCAGGATGGCTGAATTGGTAAAGCATCTGGACGGTATCCAGAAGATGCAGGTTCGAATCCTGCTCCTGACTGTTATTTTCGATTTCACATTTTTCACTTTGTGTTTAAAATAAAATTGATTATTTGATAAGTAACTAATAACGTATTGGTCTTACTAAGTAGTTAAATCACATAGATAGCGCTAATTTCAAAAAGTACTAACGTGGTTCTCATGTCTTAATCTAGCGCTAATTTTAAGAAGTACTTCTATATTTAGATATTTTTATGTATATTTTTAGCATTTCACATGCTTAGCACTATACATTAAACACACAGCCTGCTCGTGACTGTTATTTTCGATTTCACATTTTTCACTTTGTGTTTAATGTAAAGTACTTCTATATTGGTCTATAGAAGTAGTTCTCATGAAATAAGGTATAGCGCTGGTTTTAGTGTCGAGTCGAGCGTAAATATTCACAATTTTTTTGTTTATATAATAACAATTAAACCACATCGAATCAGACCGTGAAAAGTGATAGGGCTCTATTCGTAATTATACTGAATCGTAAAAGAATAAAAAAGCCCCGATTAGTGAAGTATTTCAGTCGTTATCGTGTTAACATACATTACCACAACACACGGACGTCCAAACAGAACTTTTTTAAACAGTTTATTAACTAGTTTAAATAACAAAAATGGCATCGAAAATATCATGAGTGTTAAAAATAGTGTTTTTCTTGATATGTGTGTGTGTATATTATTTTACAAGTGCAATATATGATAAATAGAGACATTTTAAGTTTGAAAAATCAGTTGTCCTGTATAAAACGAGAGTAGTGCCCACCTCAACGCTTCGCTTATGAGGCGTGCAATAGAAAACGGCGAGTATTCCGAAGATAGATCGGTAAGATAGCTCAGTGGCTTAGAGCACTTCCCCGGATTGGAAAAGATGCGGGTTCGATTCCCGCTCATACTAAAAATCTCTTTTTCCTTATTCGCAAATAATTTAAACTTTAAAAAGTAGCGGAGCATGTTAATTGCTAAAAAATATAGATCTAAAATTATTCGGTAATTATCGGTTTTTAGGTTTCCGTAGTTGTTGAATGTGTAAGTTTCTGAATCGCGATATTAAGATGTGCACCGGTGGCATATATATACTCCTGAGTGTTTGCGAATTCAGAATCTTTTTGCTTCTATTTTAGTTTTTAGTATAGTTATACATCTATGTTCTACTTTCATGTAGTATTACTTTTACTTTACTCTTGAACTCTTGTCTCTTTACTTCGTACTTTTGAAGTTTTGATACTATTTTGAGTGAGACTAAAAAGAAGAAAATAAATTATAATTTAAAAAACTAAAATGACACGCTTTATATAGCTAGTTGAACTTAAAGGTGGGTCGTTGACGGTTTTTGCGGTAACGAAACGAAACCGTTTACTATAAACGGTTAACTAGTTAACAAACCAGTTGACTTTATTAACTGGTTCGCAGAAACCGAAACGTCAACAGACCTAATAATACGTATAAACTATAGGTTATAGTAGTGGACCCAACAGACGTTGTCCTGTATCCAAACATTGTCGCTTCGTTTGGGTTCGTTAGATAGGTATATCGTTTTACATTAGAAAAAATTGATGAAGAAAAAAATCCTGAAACTATCGTGGCGCCATCTACCGGGTCCAAATGTGAATCTAAGCCATCCCGGTACTTACTCTAACATTTACAAATAAATAGAAGAAAAAGTCCTGAAATCCTATTGTGGCGCCACCGGGTCCAAATGTAAATCTTAACCATCCAGAGCGCCACCCAAACGCATACAAAAAATTCATTCAAATCGGTCCAGCCGTTTAGGAGGAGTTCAGTGACATACATACACACGTACAGTAGAATTATATATATAAACTAAGTAAGTAGTTGACGTTACGCCACTCGCCAACTCAATTAAAGTCGTTATTCAGCTAAATCATCGTTGTTTTTAGAATTTATTTATTTTCATATTTAGCCCGCGGTATGAAAATTTTATGGGGAGTAAAATCGAGTATGTCATCTATACAGATAAATAAAATTGAAGTGTCTGTTTATCTCTCTCACTCAAACTATTTCAAACTATCGGTGTCTCACTCGCTCGTATAAGCATTATGCGCCCCGCGTTCTACCTATACCTAGTACCTACCGCTACCGTCTCGTTGAGGACGCGACACGACGTTGATGTTCGTTTCAGATGGTGTTCGCATTGAGCGTTGACGCGTTGAATGAACTTTCGTTGTGCGTTTCGTGCAACCGTTTCGCGTCGTCTACACTCGTTGAAATTCAACCTTTTTCATTTAACAGTTGAATGAAACAGGTTGATAAATTCAACTAGTTTTGCGGTAAAGAGAAAACGGTTGACTCGTTAACAATAGAAAAACAGTTTAAAAAAACGGTTCGTTGATTCAACGCCCACTCCTAGCTTGAACTAAAAAGTAATAAATAATATTACAATAAATAATGATTGTAAAAAAGCGTGGGGTGCTTTTTACTATGTAGGTGAACTATTTGTAACATGTGATTCTGTGTGTACGAGGGGTGATCCAAAAGTAATGATAATTGGTTACTTCAGGTCCACATAAAAATCCAAAAAAAAAAAATTTTTTCGCTAGCTTATACACTCACTACGTCAGCCTAAAAAAATCATATAAATAGGTCAGGATTTCCGGGAGATACATTCATTTGAATACGAACTGTCGAAGAGATAACATCAACATGGAGAAAAACGAAATTAGAGCTGTGATCAAGTACCTCTGTTTGAAAAAAATGTCTACAAAAGACATACACTGTGACTTGGTGGAAACATTGGGGGACTCTGCTCCTCCATATTCTACAGTTGCACGCTGGGCCAAGGAGTTTAAGCTGGGCAGAACATCCACTGAAGATGAACATCGCGAAGGACGCCCATCCACGTCCCTCACAGAAGACAACGTGAAAAAAGTTGAAGATGTTGTGTTGGCAGATCGAAGAGTGACCATCAGGCATGTAGCTGAGGTCACAGGGATCTCATATGGAAGCGTTCAAAGAATCATTTCGAACGAGTTGCATATGAAAAAGGTCTCTGCGCGTTGGGTTCCCAGAATGTTAACCGACGAGCAAAAGAAAAAACGAGTTGACATTTCGAGGGTCAATCTCGAAAAGTTCCAAGCAGATAAAGAAAATTTTTTGTTGCGTTTTGTGACTATAGACGAGACCTGGATCCACCATTTTGATCCTGAAACAAAAAAACAATCGATGAATCGATGACTTGGAAGCGAGCCTCCTCACCGACGCCAAAGAAATTCAGTCTCAAGTTCGGCGGGAAAGGTTATGGCGTCTGTTTTTTGGGACGCTAAAGGAATAATTTTTGTGGAATATTTGGAAAAGGGAGCCACTATTACGGGCTCTTACTACGCAGACCAAATAAGAAGATTACGGGAGGCCATTAAGGAAAAAAGACGCGGCAAACTGCGAGCTGGAGTGCTGTTTCACCAAGACAACGCACCGGCTCACAAAGCCGCAGTTGCGATGGCTGCCATTTAAGAAACGGGATTCGAACTGGTCGCACACCCTCCCTATTCGCCAGATCTGGCTCCTAGTGACTTTTACCTCTTTCCTCGGCTCAAGGAACACCTCCGAGGCAAGAAATTTGAAGACAATAGCGAAGTTATGGCCGCTGTTGAGGCGTTTTGGGAGGGTCAAGAAAAGGAATTTTTTTCAAAGGGAATCCTGGGTTTAGAAAAAAGATGGACTAAATGTATTGATTTGTTAGGAGACTATGTAGAAAAATAAATTATTATTTTAACTTTAATTACCGTGTTTTATTTTCATTATCATTACTTTTGGATCACCCCTCGTATGTGAATTCTGTTTACTTGTATTGTAGATGGTTTTATTAATAATTAATTAATTTAGCTCTGTGAACTTCTTTTTTATATTTAGTGTAAGTTTTTTTGAGCTGTACCTTTCCAGTAGCATTTGTAAATCTTGTGCGAAGTTTTGTACTATTCTCCTTAGAAATGTGTACTATATCAGAGATGTCTGATTGAAAATAGGATGTAACAGATCCATAATAAGGCAAATATACATCAAAATGTCATTGGAATTGGTTTTGTATTGAACTAATCCATCCATCCATCAGCCTTTTAACGTCCACTGCTGGACATAGGCCTCCCCAAGAATGGGGGATAGTGCCGTAATCGCCACGCTTGGCAGGCGGGTTGGCGATTGCAGTGGATATTGTTAATACTCGAAGGAGTGCTGCTGCCCACTCCTCCGGTATTTCCTTAGTCGGCTCTTACGACTCCCATGGGTGGAGAGGGGTGGGACAATTCTAAAGCCGGCCCCACACGGCTATTGAACTAAACCGAAGCCATTTTATGAGGTTCCCTTCTATGCAAAAGTTCTCATAATTGTGATATACATGCAATATCGGATGTTATTGTCCGGTTGCTACTAACTCACATAAATCTCCATATGTATGAAATACTGACATATCAACAAAGTATTCATCGGAGCTAGCCGTGTGGGGCCGGCTTTAGAGTTGTATGCATATGAGAGTAACAGAATACAATTTTTAAAGTTTTTGTCTGACTGTTTGTTTCGGCTAATATCCATAACGGCTGGAACAATTTGGACGGGACTTTCACTGGCGTATAGCAGATATTACAAGTAGTAGCTTTGGATATTATTATTTTAGAAAAATAAATATGGTATCGCATAAAAATTACAAACTAAAATCGTATCGTAAAAAAATTACAAACTAAATTCCACGCAAATGAAGTCGCGGGTTGCACCTAGTTTATAATGTTAGTTACTTAAACTTTATATAAGACGCTTCAATATTGAATTTCATGCTCAGTCTTTAAAAAATAACAAACTTTTTATGCGAACTTTCGACCACTAAATCACCCTCTTAGGGGGAAAAACATAAAATCGCTGATACACGTATTCTTTTATTTTTAACCAGAAACAAGTATATAAAATTTGGTGCTTCTTACTTTAAAAGTGACGAACCTCCCATATAAACTTTCAACCCCTTTTTTACCATCTTATTTTTTTTAATATCCCACTATACATGAACATTTATTTCTAACCAGAAACAGTATGTGAAATTTCGTGCTCCTTACTTTGAATATGACAGAGTTCTATACAACCGTTTATACCTTATTTTACCCTCTTAGGGGTGAAATTTTGTAAAATCTTTGCTTAGTGGATCTCTACAACAAAAAAGGCATCGACTACCAAAATTTCAAGTTTGCAGCCTCAGCGGTTTAGGCTCTGCTTTGATCGTCAGTCAGTCGGTACAACCAATTATATGTAGTATATAGATTATAATGGCCATAATTATATAAAATGTTAATGTTTATGGCATGTCAAATGCTAAAATATATATATAAATTTAATAAAAATGCGTCATTATTAGGTAAAAATCTTAATTGTAAAATTAAGTTTACCTGGTCGGTATAATGTATGTAAATACTTTCGACAGATGGCGCAGGCGTCACCCAGGACGTTAAGTATGAATGTGTTATCGAAATTAGCAGTCGAGAGCAGTTGTCACGATGGCTGAATTGGCAAAGCATCTGGAAGCTATCCAGGAGATGCAGGTTCAAATCCTGCTCGTGACTAATTCTCGATTTCACATTTTTCACTTTGTGTTTAATCTTTGTTATCAACTTAGGTCTCTGGCCGCCCCCGGAGCTTATTCTGTAGCTCTCAAAACTTACAGAAAGATGACGTTGGGACCAAAAGCGTACGTGTTCCCATTTGCACAAACTGTTCCATGTATATAATTAATCCCTCGAGATATTTCTGCAGCGCTGGTACCACACTGTACCTCGTATTCGTAAATACGGCGATATTTTAACTTTTCCATACAAAACAATGAAGAAGAGACATTAAACATATATATTATTACGAGAAAATATATGTACCGCTAAATTCGAATCAATTATACAATCTTACATTTAAAATAAAATTGTTTTTAGAAATATGAATGGCAGATATTTATATTGATGTGTCCGTGTGCGCAGTGCGACCTGTGTGGCAAGTCGTTCATTCACACGTCGTCGTTCAAGATGCACAAACTGTCGCACTCGGGCGTGAAGCCGCACGCGTGCGACGTGTGCGGGCTGGCGCTCATGACCCGCTCGCACCTCAAGCGCCACAAGCGCGTGCACTCCGGCGAGAAGCGTCACGAGTGCCCCATCTGCGGCAAGCGCTTCTCTGAGAGGTACACACTACACATGTCAACGTTCACTCCCTAGTATATTGTTCACTCACTACTACATCGTTCTGCCACAGGTTGAGTTGGTTTATAATATTAGTAGGATAACGTTTTTTTTTATAACGCTGGATTGTTACCCGCTTTAAATTATGTATTAGTAACTTTGTTTTTTCCCAATATCGCATGATAACTCGTTTTAAGGAACACCCAATTTCTGTAACATACGTGGCATGCCGCAGATACAATTTGGCAGCGCATAGCAAATCTCACGAGAATGCTGCGGGTGAAGTGATTCAAACGCCGAGACGTCGTCTGTTCCGCTGTACTTTCTGTGTTGAACGGTTTGAACGTCGGTGAGCATTCATTCATTCTTTAACAATTTAATGGTTTTTGTTAAGTTTCTGACTGTGTTTAATATACTGTTATGTCATCATCAGTGTGTCATAGGCATTTAATATTGCACTCATATTTAGGTTTTGTATTTGTGTAGCTCCAAATTGTGTTTTTATTATAGCTTTAAGTTATAATTTTAAAGTTTTAAAATTATGCTACTGTAGGTGTTCTGCAAGGAAGTATTCTAGGTCCTCGTTTATTTACATAAAGTCACCTATGAAACTTTTATGAATGCCACAACAAACGCTTTACTAGATTCTTTTATCGTTTAAAACAAGTAGGGAATGTATTCGGTAAGTGTCCGACACACTGGTGGTGCAGCAGCGTGCGGCGTAGTGTAGTGTCCGCTGTGCGCAGCTACATGCTGGAGCGGCACGTGTCGGCGGCGCACGGGCGCACGCTGGAGCGGCCGCCGCCGACGCCGCGCAACACCATGAGCAAGCTGCTGAAGGCGCAGGCGCAGCGCCGCGCGCCGCCCGCGCCCGCCGACGCCAAGGACGAGCTCAGCTGCGACTCGCGGCCGCCGTCCGCGCCGATAACGCCGCAGAAGCTTATCGCACAACTGGGTAAGTCGACCCTCCCAGTCCAACTTAGCTTATTCGAAAACATACCTTTTTAATTTTAAAGGATTTCAAAATGAAAATCGTTTCTGACATAGATGAACTATGTCTATTTATGGTGGCACGCCATCAAATAGTATGAATTTTAATTACTAAATTAAACTTACTATATTGGATTAATGCGTGTAAATGCGTTCCGATAGATGGTGCTGGTCGTTAGGACAAATGTGATGAGGAGATTAAGTATGGCCGAAAGGTGGTACGGTAGCTCAGTGGATTAGAGTACTTCCCCGGATTAAAAGGGACACAGGTTCGATTCCCGCTCGCTCTAAAGTTCTCTTTTTCCTCATTTACATATAATAATTTGTACTTCAATATTACTACTCGTTCAGATAAAGAATGGTATTATAAATGGCGTCGCCACTATTTACTTCTCGCTCACACACTATCGCCGTCTATACTCACACCTAATAGACCAATGCCGATAATTTTCGAAACCAAAAGAAATTATAGTAGGATGAAACCCATTGGAAAAGTAAGAAAATATTACAAAAATAAAAGGAAAAATAATTTACGGGCGATTTGAGGTCGGGAAGAGGGTGGGGGTGGGCTTTTAAGGGTAAAAATCGGTTTATCACGATTTCCGGCAAAATTAAAAGTTCTATCGAAAAAAGTTAAATGGCAAAATTGTAGGCAGTAAAAAGATCTACAACTTTTGTATAAACACTTTTTTCACATAACCTCAAAATATATGTGAAAAATCTCAAAAACCGACTTTTTGGTTTTTTACTTTTAACTTCCACAAAAAATAATATTTTTTTGCGAAATTTGGTGAAAACTTACCTTTTTATATCTCAAACACATTGTAATTTTTTTTGATGCAAAATATTTATTTTTTCCTCTTATTTTAATTAAATATCGAAAAATCACCCTAATTTTCAATCAAAAATTCTGACATTAAACACAAAGTGAAAAATGTGAAATCGAAAATAACAGTCAGGAGCAGGATTTGAACCTGCATCTTCTGGATACCGTCCAGATGCTTTACCAATTCAGCCATCCTGACAATTGCTCCTGACTGCTAATTTCGATAACACATCATACTTAACGTCTTTTGGGTGACGCCTGCGCCATCCGTCGGAAGTATTTTCATACTTAGCACTATACATTAAACACAAAGTGAAAGTTCACTTTGTGTTTAATGTATAGTGCTAAGCATGTCAAATGCTAAAAATATATATAAAAATATCTAAATATTTAAAGGGTTTGCGTCATTATTAGGTAAAATCTTAATTGTAAAATTAAGTTTACCTGGTCGGTATAATGTATGAAAATACTTCCGACGGATGGCGCAGGCGTCACCCAAAAGACATTAAGTATGATGTGTTATCGAAATTAGCAGTCAGGAGCAATTGTCAGGATGGCTGAATTGGTAAAGCATCTGGACGGTATCCAGAAGATGCAGGTTCAAATCCTGCTCCTGACTGTTATTTTCGATTTCACATTTTTCACTTTGTGTTTAATGTATAGTGCTAAGCATGTCAAATGCTAAAAATATATATAAAAATATCTAAAAATTCTGACGTCAAAATATCTGCTTTTTGAAAAAAATCGGTGTGCATTTTATACGTTGAAATCTCTACTTTTTGATGGTACAAAAAAATGTATACATTACTATGGAAAATTTTCTCAGAAAATGCAAAAAAGCGAAATAACTTTTTGTTAATCCTTATGTAAAATATTGAGCTATTTATTAAAATTTACACTTTAATTACTAAAAAAATGTAAGTTTGCATGTTACATTGATAAATAAAAAAAAATCAAATCCATGAAACATATGTGAAAAAAGTGTTTATACAAAAGTTGTAGATCTTTTTATTGCCTACAATTTTGCAATGTAACTTTTTTCGATAGAACTCTTAGTTTTGCCGGAAATCGTGATAAACCGATTTTTACCCAAAAAAATGTGGTGAGTAAAGTTCATTATCTATACTTGTCAGATCACAATACGGGCCAAACCATAACGTTCCCTATACCACATAAATTGAACGAAATGACATACTGGTATATTACCAAACGGGATTATAACTGTGAAAATATACTTAAATTCAAAGATTACCTTTCTAATTTTCCATGGTCTACAGTATTTAGTGAATCATGTTGCAATCAAGCACTTAACAAATTCCATGAAACGCTTTCATTCTTGTACAATCTCTGTTTCCCGGTCAACAAAATAAAAATAAACTCTAATAGACAACAGCCCAAATGGTTAACAAAAGGCATAAGAATATCATCTTTAAATAAAAGAAAACTTAGACAAAATTACTTTAAATATAAAACAAATGAGAATAGGGAAAAATGTATAAAATATGATAAAATATTTAAAAAATGTATAATTAATTCAAAAAAGAATATTAACAATCATTTCATTGAAAAATCCAAAAATAAGTGTAAAGCTACATGGAACATTATAAAAAATAAAAATGATAGTTCTAGATGTAGTCAAAATATGATGTGTATTAGGAATAATAATAAAGTTATTTATGACCCTACTGAAATTGCCACAGCGTTCAATGAATACTTCATAGGGAGTGCAAGTATACAAAGGTCATCATATCCGGATTATTCCCTACTAAATCGAGTTCCCTATACAATATTTCTGAAACCTACTACTGAGGACGAAATAATAAGCACTATAGGTTCTCTTAACAATACACAGGCTGTTGGGTTTGACTCTATATCAACCTTGATACTAAAACAATGTAGCCAAGAATTATCTACAGTACTGTGCTATCTTATAAATCTCTCCCTTAGTCAAGGTACCTTCCCGGACATACTCAAATTTTCAATCGTAAAACCTATTTATAAAAAGGACTGTAAACTAGAAATTAATAATTATAGACCTATTACCATTGTTTCCATCTTATCAAAGATCTTTGAAAAAATTATGTATCATTGATTTTTTAAACAAACATAATGTCATAATAGAAGAACAGAATGGCTTTCAGAAGGAAAAATCTACGACGCTGGCTGCATTTTCCCTCATTCATTACATCACTAAAAATATTGATGAACGGCGTCGAGTTTCTGCTATATTCTTTGATTTGAGTAAGGCTTTTGACGTAGTTTGTCATGACTTTCTACTTAATAAATGCGAAAAGTATGGCATAAGAGGTCAGTCCTTAAAGTGGATAAAAAGTTATCTAAGCTATCGAAAGCAATGTGTTGAGATTACTCAATTAGACGATAGGTCGGTATGCAGATCATTTAGATCCTCTCATAAATATAATAATTCAGGGGTTCCACAAGAGTAGGACCTCTTCTGTTTCTTCTCTATATAAACGACATGCCAAAAGTAGTAAATCACAAGTGTATATTGTTTGCTGACGATATTTCAGTAATTGTTTCAGACAAAATCAAAAACGGAAATCATGATCATGTTCTAAAAAATACGGTGGAGTCCGTAACTAATTGGATGAACCGCAATAATTTAACTGCAAATTTATCTAAAACTAAGATTATACAATTTTGTAATTATAATAACAAAAGAGATAAAATCACTATAACCAATCATACTAATGAAATAGCAGAAGTTGAAAGTATAAAGTTTTTAGATATAAATCTGGATAAACACTGCAACTGGAAGTTTCATATAGAAAATGTTTGCAGCTGACTAAACAAGTTTGTGTATGCACTTAGAAAATAAAAAAAAATATCAGGCGAAAAAACGGCTCTCCTAGCATATCACGGTTATGTGGCTTCGGTGCTGCGATATGGCTTACTGTTGTGGGGAAATTCTACAGATGTTAATAAAGCATTTCTTGTTCAAAAAAAGTGTATAAGAGCAATATGTGGAGTAGGTCCCTTTGATTCATGCAAACCACTATTCAAAAAACTTAACTTACTCACACTACCGTCGTTATACATCTTAGAGATAGCAATGTTTGTCAAAAAAAAATCTAATATATTTGTTAAGGCATGTGATAACAAAAAATATTTGTCCAGAGATCCAACGAAACTTGCAGTTCTTAAATGCTCAACTACGCTTCACAAGAAAAATAGCTATATGATGTTAATAGAGGTCTATAATAAAATTCCTAAATCACTAAGAGAGCTACCTCTACAAAATTTCCGTAAAGAGCTGACACATTGGCTCCTGGACAAATGCTACTATACAGTCAAAGATTTTCTAAAATAAATAATATGCACTAAGTCATTATCTGAATAAGACTGGACTGTTTGGGAATAATGTATATCGTGTATGTCATGATGTTACGGTATTTATAGTCAAATAATTTAATTTTTTGTAATTTAATTAGACACTAAGCTCATTTGCATGCCGCTGTGTCGGCGAAACATGTTGAACTTTAAATTATTTAACTTGCAACCTCTGTACCGTGTTTCAGCAAATAAATACTTACTTACTTACTTACTTACTTACTTACTAGTTACGCCGTAGTATGCTGACAGTACAGGCTCAATATGCCGCCATTTCTAATCCCATTCTTTATCTGCACGAGTAGTATACTGTTTTATAATTGGATCATCCATCCATCCATCAACCTATCGACATCCACTGCTGGACATAGGCCTCCCCAAGAGAACGCCACATCGAGCGGCCCCGTTAGGCCACGGAATAGCAGAGCTGCTGTGGCTGGTGGCAATTTTTTTGCTGCATGCTCATTTTTGGGAGATAGTGCCGTAATCGTCACGCTTGGCAGGTGGGTTGGCGATTGCAGTGGATGTTATTAATACTCGAGGGAGTGCTGCTGCCCACTCCCCCGGTATTCCCTCAGTCGGCTCCTATGGGTGGAGAGGGGGGATAACATTTGAAAATTGAGTATAGGTATGGGGTAAGTCCGTCACGGGCGGACACAAGTGTTGATAATTAATTCCGTTCCAGCATCGACATCGGTGATAGCTCAAAGTGCGTGGAGTGGATCTTACGCGGAGTTCAACGCGTTACGGCACGAATATCAGCACTGACTTCGCGTTCAACCCTCGCATGAATATTAATTTGTTCTGTTTCTGAGGATTTATTTCAGATCATTCTTCAATAACTGCCCATTTACAAAACGGTAACAAAAATGGTAGCTAGAAAAAAACCCAATTTTAAATATAATTCTATATGAAACTTCTTCATGTGTCCCAATTTTAATTATAATTTTAAATTAAACTACCTTCATGTGCATTATTCTTGTTAAGATTATTCAACAATTTAAAGATTTAAAGAATATCCTGATTGCAAAGGTTAAATCGCGATCGCTCTATAAAAACAGGTTTTCTACCAATTTTGCTTGAATTGGAAAGTAGATCCAAATACAATAGTAAATGCTAGGGGGTTGATAGATTATCCAGAGTATATGATTGTCTAAATAGCCATATTGCTAAGAGCTGTATTTTGTTCTGTTATAGCAACCCACAGTATTGGCGTCTGATAGTTATTTATGTATAGCGATCGTAGGGTTTAATAATGTTGTGTACATATTTATTATTAACTGATAGGTTATATAAGAAGGGGCAATTCGATAGCTTGCATAAATAATGACATAATTCAAAATGAATTTACTGTTTACATGGGGCAATCCAAAACAAAACCTATTCTCAGCTCTGCGAAACTGATTTCCTTCCACCATGGGTATGTTCGTGGGCTGTTTAATAAAATTAACCTAAGGCAAGTAGTGTTTTTTAAAAAGATAAAGGCAGATGTGAATTGTCAAAAGATATTACGCAAAAATTCCCACAGATGGCCTTGAAAACAAATTGTGGATTATTTGCTAGGTTATTTTCTAAAAAGTTCGCAGTAGGCGTATTACGTAAAAAAAATATAAAGAACAAAAGAAGATATGACATTAATTGATTTAGTTTTAAATAAGGGTTTCAAGCGATATAATTGTCTAATATGAAATACGCGCGATCGCGCCATTGTGTTCAGATATTCAATATCGGCCTTTCAAATATTTTGATTTTAGAAAGTACTAGCCTTTGCCAGCGGCTTCGCCGCAGCCAAAAGCTAGTTTTTCGGTTATATCTCAGGTTCCCGATATAGTAGCGGGATAAAATGTCTACCAGTTTTTAAGACCAATCAAGGCCTTTCAAATAAAAAAAGTTACATCAAAATCCATCTAGTAGTTCTTTTCAATAAATTCTAAAAAAAATTCTAGTTTAAATAATTTTCTAGGTTTTTAAGTCTAATCAAGGCCTTTCGAATAAAAAAGTTGCATCAAAATCCGTTCAGTAGTTTTTGTGTGATGCGCGAACAAACAAACAGATAAACAGACAAAACTTCTAAAAAAAATTGTTTTGTGTTTAGACACGCCTATATAGACATTTTTCTCAAATATCTCAAATGTACAGACACAGCTCTGTTACAGTTTTATAATATTAGAAAGTATGTCCACATTGCTGTCAAGCGCTTTTACGTTTAAGATGGCCTCAAGTATCAAACTCTAAACATAATTTAAAGATTTTAGTTTGAATACATTAGTATATTTTCGTTTAAAATTTGTATTATTATGTCATTATTGACACAAGCAAGTGAAGATCTAAATGTAGTGTTATTGTTCAAATAAATTCTAAATATTATGCAAAATAAGAATCTCCATGTGTTCAGCACGCTTGAACAAATTTGTTCTCTGTTTTAAACACTTACCTACACGATTCTTCCAAATTCAGTCTCGACATTGTAAATATTAAATTATAAAAGAGAATGGATTAGTATACATTTTAATTTGATATTGTATAACTATAAATATTATTTAGTGTATTATAATATAATATTTTTATACTAAACTCAGAATATTGTTTTACACGACATTGCGTGGTCTGTACGAGACGCATTATATTTTGTTTTAATTAAACAAATGTATATTATATTTGATTAAAATACTGTTAATTTTACAAATGTTATTTTATTGAGAAACCAGAAAAAGTGCCGGAAAGTGTTCGCAATTCTGGACGGTCTTAATGGTAGTCTCCCCAAGAGAACGCCACAACGAGCGGTCCTGTGCTGTTTCGCAACGACGCATTACAAAGTTAGCAATTTTTTAGCCGCCATCGAATCATTAACAATGCTACTAAAAACATGACCTCCATTTAAATTTTTGGAGTAAATCGGTGATTGATGGGTTTATTAATTAAGATCGAATTTAGATAGAATAATATACAGATTTTATCACACATTCAATTTAAAAAATATTTGGAAAAAAAGTGCACGTATCATAATCTTCATTTTTCACAATAAAATTGATTATTTGATAAGTAACTAATAAAATATTGGTCTTACTAAGTAGTTTTCAATAAATCACATAGATGGCGCTAATTTCAAAATAAAATAATAATCAAAAAGTAATAATGTTAGATATATTGACTATTGGTAGAAGCTACATAAGCTAATAAATTATTGCAAAGAAAAGAAAACTCAACACTATTATAATCTTACAAGGTTGCTAATTAGAATGTTGAAGTTTTATGTATTAATATAGACTGTGTACTGACTGTAGTCTATTGACTAGAGACAACTATTTTCGAGACTGTTATTAGGCTAATGAAAAGACCGCTACAATTTTCCACCACCATTTTTTTTTTGTTAAGGCGGGAAAAAATGTTCCTAACCGCACACCCCGTCGTTCGGGGCAACGAACAGGGTAGTGTGGGGCCCTCGCCCACCAAAAGAAACCCGCCGTGTGCCGTCTTTCCGTCTTTATTGGCGGGCCACCGGAACCATATTACATTCCTTCAGTGGTGTGGTCTGTCTTACCTTGCCTTACACAATATTGACAAACTCCTCAACCCATCTTTTCTCTGTATCACCTTATCTTTTTAATCCTTGATCTCAACCTCATAACTTTCTTTGACCCCGCAAGTGACCTTGCTGGTTTTCCTAGATCCAGACAGCCCTATGCTTGTGACTCTACCATATGCATGTTTGACAACCCTGGGTGAAGCAAATCAATTAAGCTTATACCTCATAAGTATAACTTTTTTATTCATACCAAGGCACGAGGATAAATCTTTGCATCATATTCTTTTCATATTCAACACACGTGAATTTGCAGCTGATAACACCTAAAAATAACCCACGCGTGACAGAATTACTGTTAGAAATAAAGTAGGTAAGTTTAAAAAAATGTTTCAAACTGCCTGCGTGGTGCTGCGGTAGTGTGGGCGACTGCTGATCATGAGATCTCGGGTCCAAACCCCAGGTCGAGCAATGTACGTCAAATGTGAGTTCGTAATACGGTCAACCCGTTGTCCTAGGTGAACGACAAACGCGTTAATACGACGCGACGCGACACGAAAATATCAAATAGAGGTTTTATGTACCTACTTATGGCCTACGTTGTCGCCTAATATGAATGCGACGCTAAGCGGTTAAAGTATTAGCCACAATAGGTCGCAGCACGTCGCGTCGCACCTAAGACAACGGGTTAATCCAGTCAATATCCGTTCTGCAACCACGTGACCACTGGCTGGCTGGATTAGCGATATAAGTATACAAAATTGCAAGATAGTTCACTTTACGGCGTAAACTGCCTGGAAATAAGAGCTTGTTATAATACGCCTGCAGATCTCTCATGGCACACACTTCTTTTAGAGTTTTTTCGAAACTATTATGTACCTATCTATGTTTGTGAGAAGTGACAAAGTGTAAAACATTATCACCGCTCGGTAAAGGAAAACATCGTGAAGAAACCTGAGTCTCTAGACGACTTTTGACTCTGCCAAGCTGTCAACACACACTGGCTCTGCGTGGTGAGCTACAGCCTAAATCATTCTCACTATGAGAGGAGACCTGTGCCCAATTATGAGACAGGCAAAGGGTTGGAAAAAATCGGATACAATTCGATTAAAAGATTTGCTTTTGGACGGTTTTGATTCACAGACGGAACCTGTACATGGTGCTGCGATCGTGCACCGGGATTTTGATTATCAATTTATCAGAGAAATTAGATATTTTTTTTATAGGACCCTCGAAAATATTCGAGATTTTATTGGAAATTAGGATCACACTTACGTAGTTTTTCTAACTTATTTTTCCGTAACTATTATTTTGCGACTTCGTCGGTGTGTACTTAACCGTTAATACCTACCATAAAATCTTTACGGAAATCCAAGTGTATAACATAGTGTGGACACATTTGTCTGTTTCTACTTCCACTTCCACCTCCACCTCCAGACCTCCACTACGCAATAACAGATTATGAAATAGTTTTCACTGTTCGTCGTTTAGATAATTTTTTATGTAATATTTTCCAAGAAAAATTTCAATGTTGTATAAACATTCGTCCTAAAAAATTCCTACGTTAGTTATTGCATCCGTGGTTTGAAGCAAGGGCAGCTATTTAGGTAGGTACATATCTATACAAATAAATTAATTTGTTTTGTCTGTAATGTACAGTATTTAGCTTAGGTAGGTATATAGCTTTTTACTAAATGTCTGTATAATAATATACGATCCTTATAACAAAAAAAGCTAGACGTCGTGGGACGTCTACCAGATGTGAAAACATCAAAATTATTTTTGTAGAAATAAAATGATCATAAATTGACAAAGTGGAGTACAAGGTGTCAAGACGAATGAAACGAGTATAAACTCGATAGGGTTGCGTCGTTTCATAACAGAGTTACTGTGATCACCTTCCAGCTCCATCGTCAGACCCTGGATACCATCTAGAGACAACGTACTCGTCAAGACAAATAATTCGAGCCCAAGCTAGATGGAGTTATGTCGTTTTATAACGGTGTTCCTATGGCCGCCTTCTAGCTCCATCATCAGATCAGCTCCATGTCATCATAATATTGCATTGTCATGCGATATACATATGCGTGTAAAAGTTCAGCTCAATCGGAAACCGGGAAGTGTGTCAAATCTAACTTGCAAGATTTGAACGGGGCAAGTAAAATAAAAGCGTCGCCACGCTAACAACCGATTTTACCCTCCCTCCGCATTAGATGTTTCACATCAAAAACCATCTTGAAATTGGGACCAGCCCCCTTAGAATGAAAAACGAAACGTTAGCCGAACTTTCGTTTCGAGTCATTGTAATTGATCAGTCACAGTCCGACGCGTGGTTTCTGATTAATCAAGATTTTGGCGCGTGATTCAGGCGACCAATCATAAATAATCACAATGAAGTGAAACGAAAGTTCGTCTAACGTTTCGTTTTTCATTCTAAGGGGGCAGGTAAAACCATTTTGACTGCACAGATCTCGGATTGGTTTAAATACCGGGAGGCCGTGTATTGTGGGTTCGATTCCCACATAGGACACATTACATTTCAGAAGTGGGATAAAGAACCAAAGAGGTATTTACAAAGTAATCGTTTGAAAAATATTTTTTATTTGCCAAGTAACTTGTTAAAATGAATATTCTCTTGAATTGCATAAGTATAATACGCTTCAAACACCCACGTAAAGATTACTATATACTTACCGTAGAGCCGGCAACATCACGTTAGGTCAGGGCGACTCTCTAACGATATAGTGTGTATGTTAAATGAATGTTTGGTTTGCAAAGAATTACTGACTGGCTGACATACAACGTATAGCCTAAACTCATTTTTCTTTGATGCCGTAGGTGAGTACCTACCTACTAACAAAGAATTTTAGGCAATCGACATGTTACGACGCGAGTGTAGCCGCGGGTAATGCGCTAGTCTCTATGATGCCCAGTGGCAACGACCCTCTATTATGGTCTTATCTCTCAAGGTATAAGCCGGTCTCAATTATGATTATATGCTCCACTTTTTGTTAAAATTTCCACTGTGGCTTATCTCATATGTCTGTGTAATGTGCGTTTTGTCTATCTACTATGACCGTGACAATAACACGACTCCAGCAATTACCTACATGTGAGTAATTCACGGTTATTAAGGAACACCGGAGACGCCCACGTCACCAATCGATGATTAGATAATAAGCTTTTGTTACAAAAAATCTTGACATAGGTACCTACCTAGTAGCAGAGCCTTGCTTCTCTCAGCATAAATGGGCCGGCTCGATCGGGGAAGTACCACCCTCTCACAAAAGATCAGCGTGAAACATCGATACCTACTTAGTCCTACGTGTTTGGTATGGTGAGTTAGAGCGCTAGAGGCCGAAACCCTCTCCCTATCCGGCCGTAATTATCCTTCCTATACTAAGGAGTGCCGTGTGGGGTCGGCTTTAGAATTGTCCCACCCCTCTCCACCCATGGGAGTCGTAAGAGCCGACTGAGGGAATACCAAGGGAGTGCAACAGCACTCCTTCGAGTATTAACAACAACCACTGCGATCGCCAACCCGCCTGCCAAGCGTGGCGATTACGGCACTATTTATTATTTTTTCATTCTTGGGGAGGCCTATGTCCAGCAGTGGACTTTAAAAGGCTGATGGATGGATGGATCCTAAGGAGAGGGTATCCTACCTTTCTTCTCTTTTATGTCTTGCCGATCCACCTCTTATACTTTTCCTTCTAAATAGTGACGCCTCTGCCCAAGAAATGCCCATGAAATGTATGGGAATTTGACATCTATAACCATAGATAAAGAACCTATATTTATCTAAGCCTTTAACAATATCTGTAACGCTAAGTCACGTGACTTAACGTTAGAGATGTCAAATTCCCATACATTTAAATAGTTTTCTATTAGCGTTAGCGATCATAGAATGCAACTTGGCTAGGGGGGCTGGTGTTGCTAGCGTCCATAGGCTATGATAACCGCTTACAATCATGTGGGCCGTATGCTTATTACGCAAGTTAACGTTAATCGTTAACAAAAAATGTTAACGATTAACGTTAACTTTTAACATTTTTTGTTAACGATTAACGTTAACTTGCGTAATAAATTCTATGTGCCCACGCTAAGGAATGAAACGAATCATATGAATCCTTTTCAGATTTCTCACTCACAACCGCCGGTAAAATAGTGTAATTTCACTCGCGGCACGCGCCGCACCACTTGTCGACCTGTTCAAACGTACATGTAGGTAGGTACGTGTTTTTCGCGTGCTGGATTAACGATTAACAGACTTTGGGAAATTTAACGGAAGTTAGCGAGTCCGTTGACATATTTTTAAGTTAACTTAAAAGTTAATCCGTTACTCGAAATGTTAATTTCGTTAATAAATAATTAGCAGATTAACGAGTTAATGCCCAGCTATGCTTATTTGCCACCCGCGTAGTATTAAAATAATTACACCGGTTAGTCTCCGATACAGCTGGACCGATTAGGACGATAGCTGATGTCATAAGAAGTAACTTAGGACACTTATTTTGGAACAATAATTATATTAATAAAATAGAAAATAACTAATTTAACTAGCTATTACTATTCCACTCAGACAAAGTCGCAGGTAGCAATTAGTACCTAAGCAAAAAGAAAATACATGATCCAGCGAACTTAACTATTTATTAAGACAACCGCGCTAGGGAATAACCCTTGTATAGCGGGGAGCTACAAACATGCAATGTCACGGACACAATGTACACCCAGAATCGGAACAACCATGTTTTGTCCGTGTGGTGACGGACTAAGAATACAAGTATCTTCCCACGGGTGTCGTATGAGCCGACTAAGCGAAGTAAGCAATTATCATTCATTGCATAACTGGTGGTAGGGCTGGGTACCAAGTGGGAGTACTCACTTGGTATCGGGCCCGAGCGGATAGGTACCACCATCTCCCGTATAACCGACCATGAAGCACATCGTTGAGTTTTGGCTGTAGCAAGAGATTGCCGTTTAGTCTTTCATTTCATATCGGTGAAATGAAATGGTGAGCAGCGGCTTGACAATACTCTCGGTATAGTTGAGTCCATGAGCGACGGTTACCATTTACCATCAGATAGGCCGTGGCTCGTTTGTCACTACATGCAATAAAAAAAACAGTTTGTGGATCACGCAAAGATGATTCGAACCTAATGGTAAATTCACACAATGACAATTTTACGGCGGCGGCGCCTCAATTCCGGTCTAAATATGTATAAAAATATCTGAATATTTATATTTATATGGTTTGCGTCCTTATTAGATAAAAATCTTAATTGTAAAATTAAGTTTACCTAGTTGGAATAATGTATGAAAATAATTCCGACAGATGGCGCAGGCGTAACCCAAAGAGGTTAAGTAGGAATGTGTTATCGAGATTAGCAGTCAGGAGCAATTGTCACGATGGCTGAATTGGCAAAGCATCTGGACGGTATCCAGGAGATACAGGTTCAAATCCTGCTCGTGACTGTTATTTTCGATTTCACATTATTTCACTTTGTGTTTAATTGACAATACTAACCTTATATATTGATTTTATATCTGAAATAAATGTAAAATAAAAAAAAAGCTTAGTAATAAATAGGTATATACGAGGGGTGATCCAAAAGTAATGATAATGAAAATAAAACACGGTAATTAAAGTTAAAATAATAATTTTTTTTTCTACATAGTCTCCTAACAAATCAATACATTTAGTCCATCTTTTTTATAAACCCAGGATTCCCTTTGAAAAAAATTCCTTTTCTTGACCCTCCCAAAACGCCTCAACAGCGGCCATAACTTCGCTATTGTCTTCAAATTTCTTGCCTCGGAGGTGTTCCTTGAGCCGAGGAAAGAGGTAAAAGTCACTAGGAGCCAGATCTGGCGAATAGGGAGGGTGTTCGACCAGTTCGAATCCCGTTTCTTGAATGGCAGCCATCGCAACTGCGGCTTTGTGAGCCGGTGCGTTGTCTTGGTGAAACAGCACTCCAGCTCGCAGTTTGCCGCGTCTTTTTTCCTTAATGGCCTCCCGTAATCTTCTTATTTGGTCTGCGTAGTAAGAGCCCGTAATAGTGGCTCCCTTTTCCAAATATTCCACCAAAATTATTCCTTTAGCGTCCCAAAAAACAGACGCCATAACCTTTCCCGCCGAACTTGAGACTTTGAATTTCTTTGGCGTCGGTGAGGAGGCTCGCTTCCAAGTCATCGATTGTTTTTTTGTTTCAGGATCAAAATGGTGGATCCAGGTCTCGTCCATAGTCACAAAACGCAACAAAAAATTTTCTTTATCTGCTTGGAACTTTTCGAGATTGACCCTCGAAATGTCAACTCGTTTTTTCTTTTGCTCGTCGGTTAACATTCTGGGAACCCAACGCGCAGAGACCTTTTTCATATGCAACTCGTTCGAAATGATTCTTTGAACGCTTCCATATGAGATCCCTGTGACCTCAGCTACATGCCTGATGGTCACTCTTCGATCTGCCAACACAACATCTTCGACTTTTTTCACGTTGTCTTCTGTGAGGGACGTGGATGGGCGTCCTTCGCGATGTTCATATTCAGTGGATGTTCTGCCCAGCTTAAACTCCTTGGCCCAGCGTGCAACTGTAGAATATGGAGGAGCAGAGTCCCCCAATGTTTCCACCAAGTCACAGTGTATGTCTTTTGTAGACATTTTTTTCAAACAGAGGTACTCGATCACAGCTCTAATTTCGTTTTTCTCCATGTTGATGTTATCTCTTCGACAGTTCGTATTCAAATGAATGTATCTCCCGGAAATCCTGACCTATTTATATGATTTTTTTAGGCTGACGTAGTGTGTATAGGCTAGCGAAAAAAATTTTTTTTGGATTTTTATGTGGACCTGAAGTAACCAATTATCATTACTTTTGGATCACCCCTCGTATATTATTAATGTTAAATGTATTATATTCTCAATTATATTAATAATGAGAGAAAGAGAAATTAAATGTGTGCTCGCTCCTCTCTCACTTGCCCCTACATTAATATACGAAACGTAATTCTCTCTCTTTATATCTTCACTAACTTATCGCACCTTTAGAATTATAGGGACCTAATACGAAATTTTAGGATTTTGACTTTAAATCATAAAATGACCTAAAACGACTGCCTTCATCGCCTCGTAATCAAAGAAAGGCCAAAAACAGCTTAGAAAGGGCCAAACTTATACTTCGGTCGCTTTCACTCTAGTGCTTCACACCACGTCTCTTTAGTTCAAGAGAGGCACAAACATTAATGTGCCGTTTGTGTCATGCCTAGATTGTAACGTTTTCATTATTGGGGCGACTTAAATCGTATTAGGCCAGTACGAGACTGAACATTAAGATACGTGGATGTTACTATTTTTAATAAAGTAAAGACTTGCTTCGTGATTGGGTCTTATCTCATACTAAACCTTCTATAGGCAGCTGTGACTTATTTATCATTAAGACACTCTTTGACTGAAAATATGTTTAAATTAAAGACACAATTATTAATAGGCTTATGTCATTCCGAAATAATAATTTTAATAGAAACTTATTAATAATTGCGCCCATTTTATAATAAAAACGATTCTATTTGCACTGACTTTTTTAGGTATGAGTCTGTCTAAACTTTTGATTGACTTGTTAAATAGGTCATTGTTACACTGAACACTTGTATAATTATGTCTAATTTGTTAACTAATTCAATAAAATGTACAAAAATTCTTCTTCTCTAATTAAATACATAATATATAAAAAGAAAACAAATTCTCAGCTTATAATAATAGAAAACTTCTGATGCATCCATTCCACATGATCAAAGAATTTTCCTCCGTGCATCAACATAGGGTATAGGATATATCGTTTTTTTTTAGGTTTACCTATACAACTATGTAAAGAAAATTATTACTTAATTAAGTAGTATTTGATTTCATAACTTATTGATAATTAACTATTACTTACTTACCATCATGCCATCTTCATTGCGGGGTAGGCAGAGAGAACATAGTGACATAAGGTTCTATTCTTGCATAAATCGCTCGCTTCCTGAACATTCATAATTCTCTTCATACACACTCGCCTGTTTCGGAGACTCCTGACTGAACCTTTCTTCAATATAGACCTATTTCGTCTAGGTTGGTGTCTCGGTTTCCCCCTGTACCTACATCCTTCCACTTTCGCATTGTATATCTTCTCAATCAGTCGCTCGTCCGGCATTCTTTCCATATTTCCAAACCATCGAAGCATTCCATTCATTTCGCATCTTTAGACCAATACTCTCTTTCATACCTACTCGCTCTCTTACATCGTTGTTACAAATGCGGTCAGTCAGCTTCACTCCATAGATTATCCGCAGAGATCGCATTTCTACCGCATTGATTTTATTCTCATGCTCCTTTTTGCGTACCCAACACTCGCTTCCATACAATAACGTTGGGACAAGCACTGCGTTGTGTATTGCGACACGTACTTTCTGGCTGAGGTGATGACTGCCGAGAAGTTGCCCCAATGCTCCGTTCACTCGTTCGTTTTACATTAAACTAGGGCGACATTCCATCATCCAGTCGCACGCAAGCTCTGCAGTCCATGTATTTGGAATGCATAGCTTGCAGCAGCCTACCGTTAATACATACGTAACCATACTCCAGCAAAACGTCCCAAAGTTCTTCCTTTCATACAACCGTGTCAAATGCTTTCTCCAAATCCCCAAAACTGCAGAAAACCCTCTGCCCTATAGCCAGATGCATCGTCACAATGTTGAAAAGTTTTCTTATATTAACTCCAAATTAACTATACCATTCTATTTAGATAAAAACGTTATACCAAAACTTAGGATTTACTCAAGAGTCATTCTACTACTACTATTACTGAACTTCATTGCAAGATATAACGAGAACATCTTGTTTACTTAAAATTACACCTTTTTATGTTTAGAATGTGACCACTTGTTATATAAACATATAGAATACGTTTGAAATATTAAAAGAAATTGATAAATTAAATAAAAAAATATAATTATTTATTTATTGAAAAAAAATACAAATTAATACAGCGTATTTCTTTCTCGTGCATGAGGGGCGTGCTTCCTACGCTGTATTACAAACTTTAGTTAGAACTAAAGTTTCTAATCGCCTAGGCATTCTGATAATACCTAATGTTGTTGAGCTTCTCTTGAGGTAAATTCTGCCATTCTTAAACACGGCGATATTTAGTTCACACTCGTTGACTGGAGCTGGGTTTTTGAACACAAATCCCAGATATGCTCTATAGGATTCATATCCGGGCATCTCGTTGACCACTCCATCACTGTGATGTTCACTTCATTAAGGTACGCTTGAGTTGAGCGAGCGGTACGTGGCATGTCGCTGAGCATTATCTTGTATCAATATGAAGCCATCACCGATAAAGGGGCAAACGGTACCATATTTTCTTCCAAAATGTTTGTTGTGTAACGATCTGCAGTAAGGTATCCTCCATCAATCATCACTAAGTCCGTACGAGCTCCCAAACATATCCCTCCCTATACCGTTATGGAACCCCCACCATATGACACTTTAGTTTCGAAATTTGACTACAACTCCTCTAGGTCTATGTATACTTTGTCTTCCCACGACTTGACTTACAAGAATTCTGCATTCATCATCGAATAACTTGTTTTCCATTGGTCAGCGTTCTAATGTTCCCCTGGGGAAAGCCAACCAGTTTCTGCGATGATATAGCTCAAGTTTTGGAGGGCACGAATGAACTTAAATCAGGTTCTTGAAGTCTTTTTTCGTACTGTACCTACGCTCACTTACTGCCACACCTGGAACTTCCTTAAGTTCATTTCTAGCTTGGACAACCATTATACGTTACATAGGGTTTCTGCAGATGAGAAGCTGAACAAAACGGTTATCTCTACTCATAGTCGCCGTTTTCTGCCATGTCCTGGACTTCTCACAAAAGAATTTGTCTCCATATACCGTTTGATACTGCAATAAACTGTGGAAACAGGTCTACCAAGAATTCTAGAAATCTTTTTGAAGCTTTATCCATTTCTGCATATGTAAAGAGCCTTCACAGTAACAGTTGAGGCCAAATCAAGCATAATTAAGGCCTTAATTTTCAAAATTGTTCAAAAATATGAAAAAACAATTTAAATTTAAAATGTCATCAAATTTTACAATTATTTTAATTATGGAATAACTTGAGAGGGAATTTTGTTCAGTAGGTACTGTGCAACTATAAACAAAACAGAAAACATTTAGATATTTTTTATATATATTTTTAGCATTTGACATGCTTAGCAACGTACATTAAACACAAAGTTTTCAATTTCACATTTTTCACTTTGTGTTTAATGTATGTTGCTAAGCATGTCAAATGCTAAAAATATCTAAATATTTATAGGGTTTGCATCATTATTAGGTAAAATCTTAATTGTAAAATTAAGTTTACCTGGTCGGTATTATGTATGAAAATACTTCCGACAGATGGTGCAGGCGTCACCCAAAGACGTTAAGTATGAATGTGTTATCGAGATTAGCAATCAGGAGCAAGGGTCACGATTGCTGAATTGGCAAAGCATCTGGACGGTATCCAGGAGATGCAGGTTCGAATCCTGCTCGTGACTGTTATTTTCAATTTCACATTTTTCACTTTGTGTTTAATGTATGTTGCTAAGCATGTCAAATGCTAAAAATATATATAAAAAATATCTAAATATTTATAGGGTTTGCATCATTATTAGGTAAAATCTTAATTGTAAAATTAAGTTTACCTGGTCGGTATAATGTATGAAAATACTTCCGGCAGATGGTGCAGCCGTCACCCAAAGACGTTAAGTATGAATGTGTTATCGAGATTAGCAGTCAGGAGCAAGGGTCACGATGGCTGAATTGGCAAAGCATCTGGACGGTATCCAGGAGATGCAGGTTCGAATCCTGCTCGTGACTGTTATTTTCAATTTCACATTTTTCTCTTTGTGTTTAAAACAGAAAACGATATAATAAACAGTGACTTTCAATTGTTATAATATAATAATGTGGACTAAAACACCTAAAATTTATTATACGTAATATTATTTTTGAAATTATTGTTCAAGACTTATAGTTTTCTTTTAAGATTTACTGTGCTGTACAGTTATATGATGACTTGCGATTATTGTCATTTATCATATCTGACATAAAAAAAATCGCCACTTTATTATATACTTTTTGTACTACCTAGGCATAAAATGACCCTCAAACAATTTGATTATTACCGTGAAAGTGGCTTATTTAGGAATAAAACAAGATTTTAAATATAATTTCAGAATTGGATAGACTCAAATAATAAAATATCTTTTTAAAAATCGATGGTTTCATTCATATTCGCACATCGGCAAGGACAGTGTCTTTTTTTTTATAACTAAAAACGCCATTTATTTTTTTCTGGGAATGCGTATCGGAGAACTTAAGATATATTTAAGAATACTGTTTAATGCTCTGTTATGTTTTTATGAAAATAAATATCTAAAGATATATTTTCTATTTTATATTTATTTATTACTTTTAAATTCCTCTAATGTGTCACTTTTTTAGACAAATTATTCAAAGATTTAATAAAATAAAACACTTTTATTTGTTAATACTTTGTATAGGTTTTAAAATAAATCAAAGATACATTTATGATTTTACATAGTTATTAAGTTATATTAGAAACAGATAAGGTATCAAAACTATACATATATAAAGCTATATAGCAAATTTTTAGACAAAAGAACCTGACCATTCGAAAACATATTATTAAACAATATTTTACGCAAACAAAATGAAATTGCTTACCATAATTCGTGTGAACTTAAGCCTAGAAGTGAAAAATAACAAAAATTGATTTTTTTACTTGCGTAATACTTGATCTAATAACTAAAACATTCTAAAAACAGTAAGTATCAGAAAAAACACAATGTAATAACAAAATAATAAAAATCTAACTTTAAATTTTCTATTTGATTAAATGAAGTTTTATAAAATAATGTTCTAGATGCATCTTTCGTTATCATATTGTCACGGCTAATATTGTAATAGATTTTGTTTGGATGCCCAGGCGTATCCTGCTAAAGTTTTGAACAACACAAAATCGCAAGAACTCATTTCAGTCAAGGTTTTCTTCCTTTTTCCTTCGCTGACCTGATCACTTCAGGGTACTGGATTGGCAAGTAAATATGCCCAGATTTTAACCTTTTCTGTATCTGTTTCGACAGCATCACCTTCGTTCAAAAATAAAATAAATAATTTACACTTACACCCATCTCTGATGGATTTTAACATCCACTGCTGGACATAGGCAATACACTTACTTCGTGTATTGAAAAATTAAGCCAAAACACTTACTTCGTGAAATTAGGTATTATTTTGTAAACTACATTGTTTAAAACTTGTAGATGCAAGAATAGAAGAATAGAACATTAATAAACGAAATGCAAAATTTGGAAGTACGTGGGTATTTGAAAATATAATACACCAATATTTTCTTTCAAATTTTCAGATTCATCCATACCAACGCATGCTTATGGAGTGATATCGCATAAAACTATATCAATCATGACCTTGTTTCTTGAGATCCGCTTCATTTTGTCCTAATAAAGTAAAAAATAAGCATTGTTGCAACAGTTGTAATGCGCCCTAAGATAAATTTTAAACGCTATATAAATCAGACTTAAAGACACATTATTAAATAATACTCAATAAAATACTTGTCTTAACCGACAGTACAGTTATATACCACTTCTACTTATTATATAACTTCGTGTATTAACTATCGCTAAATCAAGAAAAGTGTCATTTAACATGATATGACAGTTCTACTCCCTAATTTTAAAATACGTAGTTAGAATAACTCAAAAATATGGTCACTTCACATGATGCGACTGTCTTTTTGCAGAAATCAAAGCAATTAAATGAGAATTACTTACGGTAATAGGGTCATTAGACAGGTTATGACAGTACTATATACACTTATGCACGCCCGCTGTGTATTAACTTTGATATGACACTATTTACGCTGAAAAAGGTAGGCTTAGTGAAAAAGGGTATTACATGCCATATCTCGGTGAGAAATCACACTATAATTATGACGTTTTTTTAGTAGATAAAGGTTGCATTTGCGATTCTTAGAGGATACTTATCTCAATTTCGTATTTTTATGTGTTGTGACGCTGTCGTTGCCGATGTTCGATTATATAGACCTAACTAGCAACGATTTTGAAATAAATTAAAAAAAAAATATTGGTAACTCCCCAAGTCAAGCGTGCGTAAAAAAAGTGTTTACTTTAAAAATACAGACAAAAATATATGCACGTAGGTACCTGACATTATTAAACAAAGTCACCTTCCTAAGCCTTCCAAAATACGCAGGGAGCTATAATAGTTAAGTCATTGAGGTAGGTAGTCAACTTACTACCTATTTAAATAGTCATCCTTATCGCTAGATAAATAATTATTTTGTTTATCGTCGCACCTATATAGGTATATATATATATATATATATATATATATATGTAGGTACCTATAGGTATGTTGTTACTTGTGTATATAGATATATAATGTGGAACACAGCAGCGCTGTAACTACAATTCCATTATATATATTTAAATGTTACAAATTGTATTATTGGAATCAATATTGCTCTTTCTTTAAGTCTGCTAACAATGGCCGAAGTTCGCAGTGAGTGCAGAAACATGTTCAAAATACGCTCCGCCACAAAACAGGACATGGGAATTGTTGCTGATATGATACAGGTACCTATTATTTTAGGACACATTATTATTATTATGAATGTACGTTATCCTAAACTATATATATATCCTTACTAAGGGACAAGACCTATAGAGGCCTTAGAAAGACAGTGAACAAGGTGTTCCCGTCGGCGTCGCATACAAGCGACAGATCGAAGGCGATGAAGACTGGTACCAGTGGGCCTTGCCAAGTTGCATTATATGATCGCTAACGCTATAGAAAACTATTAAAATGTATGGAAATTGGACATCTCTAAAGTTAAGTCACGTGACTTAGCGTTATAGAAATCGTTAAAAATATAAATGTTACGATGATATAGCATTAGCGATCATAGAATGCAACTTGGCTAGGCCCACTGGTTCTCTCAAGTTCAATAGGAATCCCGATCCTCAGCGCGTGAGGGAGCGATCGAGAAGAAGATACTTACTAGTAATATGTATTTTAAAATGTGAAAGTGAGTTGTTTATTTTGTTGATAACTCTTGACGCCAAAAATACTTAACTGATCATTACGAAATTTTGTATGCATTAGTCCTTAGTACAGAGAAAAGACCACGGAGTACGGAAAAATAGCGGAGATGCCGCAAGCCGACTAGGTCATGTCTTCAAGTAGGTCAGTGACGTCACAGTGGGCGGGGCCTCAAACCGCAGTTTCGAGTGAACCGTCATTGCGTTCGGTTCGGACGCATCTTACGTTTAAATTCTTTTAACCATGAAGTGCGCTCTTGATGGGTGTAGAATTGGCTCAGGATCAAACTTAAAACAAAATGGCATAACATTATGTGTCAGTAGTTTAAGTTTGTAAATATATGCATTTTAAAATACATTTTCTTGTTTCATTACAAAGAGACATCTGTCGTCGGAAAGTTGCGTTCTGACCACAACTCACCGATATCGTCATTTTAATATTATAAAAGCATATTATAAGAATTCGGCACAAATAAGTAAATTTATTTTAATTTCTTTATTAAAATATTAATTATTTCAAAGATTTATTGCTAAGTTACTAGAAATTTGAAAAAATAATAATTGGAAAATGATGTGTCATCTGTCGGTGAGTATTCGAAAATAATTGATAACAAAAGAGTTTACGTCGTACCAGCAAACTCATCATCGAATATATTAAAGTCATGTTATGTGTTAAATTTCTTTTTTTTTTTCTCGTTATTTGTTATCATTTTAGATGCCCGGTTTATACAGAAATATGAAACGCATGAATACGTTAGGACTGCATGACAGAAATTGTGCTAATAGGGATGGATTAATTTATCCCAAGATGCCCGTCAGCGGTGGTAGTCGTCCCTTTTTTTTAGTTTTCGCTGTGGATATGCATTTACGCATCCCCCCCGGTTAGAACGTTGGGGTATGTAGAGCTCGCCGAGCGCTCGGATCTTAGTTGCACCCGGAATACCCACTAACACCACAGCGGCCCTTTCCACGCCTATTAGCGGGGCGCCGTTCTATTCCGACGCCCCAGGCGGATGGCCTACTGGCCACGCCCTGGTGTCATCAAGGCGGTGGGAGGAGGCAGGCGTAGCGACGCGCGCTTTCTCCTCCGGCAGGCCAGCAGAGGTCTGTTCAACGACCGAGGTAGCCACAGTGGACCGTGCAGCCGCCTTCATATAGGCTGGTTCAGTTGGTCCGATCCCCGCTAGCAGCATAGCCACCTCAAGCCGCGTGAGCTTGGCCTCCAGCTCCGTCACCTGAGAATTAAGGCGGCAATTTTTTGCCCGCATTTCTGCCACTTCTGCCGCTAGGTTGTCGTTAGCCGCCTGTAGACGCTGTGTCTCCTCATTGGTGGAGCACCTGGCCAGCGCCCCACCTTCTTGTTGTCGGCGACCACCTCCTTTGCGGTGCGCACGAAGGTTCCCTTGATGTTTGTGGGCTTTGTGGCCACCCTGTTAGGGATGGCCGCGTGGTCCTAGGCTCTCTTTTTCCGCCTGCGGCGTCGGTTTTATATATAGAATTGTAGTTCTTTTTAGACTAGAATTTTTTAAATCGGTGCAGTAGTTTTGGAGCCTATTCAATGCAAACCAACAATCAAATCTTTCCTGTTTATAATATTAGTATAGATGTGGCCCAGCCACCCTTTTTTTTAGGTGGGCAATAATGTCCTACCGCACACCCCGCTGCCCGGGGAGACAACGGGGTGAATGGGGCTCTCACCCACTAAAAACCCACCGTGCGCCTACACCCGCCCTTGCTACGGCGGATCACGGGTACCGCGTCGTTACGCCCGCGATCCGCAGGTGGCAGCCCCTACGGGCACCCTCTCTTGAGCGACGCTTCGCGCACTTGGGCGTCGCACCTTCGCGGTAGGCTTCCGCGGACGGCAGGGTACTCCCCGACCCCACCGTCCGCAGCCTCGGCTAGGGCGGCATAAGGCGCAAGTAAGCGCGCGCACGCCGCCCCTCGCGCCGGCGGCGAATCGGGTCCGCGAAGGAGGATTCCTCACGGGCCCTCTCCGCCACCTCCTTCCGCGAGATGACAGCCTCGCAGAAGGCGGCGACCGCGGTCCAGGCCCTGTCACTGCCAACCATCGCTCGCGCAACGGCCGGCAGCGACAGGTCCACGCCTATGACTGCAACGAGTTCCCGGCGCTGCACATCCCATGCCCGGGCACGACTCGAGCGTGTGCTGCGCCGAGTCCTCGTCGCAGTCGCAGTGGTGACAGCCTGGGGTCGTCTCCCTCCTTGCGATCGTGTGCAGGTATTTGCCGAAGCAACCATGCCCCGACAAAACCTGCACCAACCGGAAGGTGAGGATCCCGTGCTGCCGCCCTGCCCATTCTTCCAAGATCGGCCGGAGCGCCCCCACGGTCCAGAGACCGGCTCGGGGCGTCTCCAGCCGAGACTTCCACTTTAGGACGGTGGCGCGGCGGGCATCTTCCCGCCACGATGACATTACGCTCGGCGAGGGGCGGCTGCCCCCCGCCCGCGCCGTCGACGCCCGCCGATAGACGTCGGCGAGCACCTCCGCCTCCAGATCCCACGGGGGGGTTCCGGCCAACGCGCAGGCTGCATCGGTCGAGACCGTGCGGTACCCGCGTATTGCCCTGACCGCTACGACCCTCTGTGGACGCCACAGAAGGGCCCTATTACGAGCGGCCAGGGACTCCGCCCACACGGGCGCGCCGTACAGCGCCATCGACCGTACTACCCCCGCGTAGAGTCGTCGACACGCAAGACTCGGTCCGCCCAAATTCGGCATAAGTCGCCCGAGGGCGGACGCCGTGTTGACGAGCCTTGGCGCAAGACGGCGGAAGTGCTCGTCAAAGTGCCACCGTCCATCCAATACCAGGCCCAGATATTTGATGTGGGCCTGGATTGGCAAGCCCACCCCATTGACCGTTATCGAGGCGCTGGAGGGCGGGCCCCGTCGGCGCCCATGGAACAGTAGGGCCTCCGACTTTTCAAGGGCCACCCTAAGTCCCAGAGCCTCAATCCGCCTGACCACCTCCGCGGTACCTGAGGTGGCCAGCGTTGCCGCCTCCTCGAGGGTCCAGCCCCGGGCTGTGACGAGCGTGTCGTCTGCGTAGCAAATTACGCCCAGCCCGGGGGGGAGCCGGCCACTGGCCCAGCCACCCTAACGCATATAGAATGTTCTGGAACAAACTGTTTTGCTTGTAACGACGTAGTGGTTTTACCACACACAAAATTAAAGAAAAATTTGATAAACTAAATTAAAGAAAAATTTGCTCTATTACGCTGTTAAATAATTTTTACCACTAGATGGATTTTGACCTAGGGGTGGAGCTATAGTTGTACCTCGTCCCCCGAACAGCCGCATTTAGCGACGCTTCGTTCTAAAGAGATTTTGCCTTGAAACACCTTTGCTATTTTTTCGTACTCCATGGAAGAGACACACTCTATTTTTGTGTAGATGTAATTGTGACAGAGAGTGACGTTTGCAAATAGGCGACTAAATTTATTATATGATATGATTCTCAAAATCAACTGCGGCCAACAACAGCCTTTTGATAAAGATTTTTTTTTCACGGCCCATTACTTTCCCGATTTTGTGCATGGGTCTGATGGGTCTCCTCTCATAGTAGTGACATATAGAATAATAGTCCACCAGGCAGACTTTATAACAATAATTTTTGAACAATAACACACATTTTATTTGGGAAGGTCAGAAGTGTTCTTAGTTCGAAAGGTCTCGACAGTCCAAGATCTGGGGCCGAATCCAACTTGTCTAGTACTCCTTGAATTTCCCTTAACGCTATCACTGTAGGTACTTACAGTTAATGTATAACTTAGTATATTTAGGCGATGTGGTCTCTAAGCGACAAATCCTTGTACTTTGATATTTAAATAACTCAGTTAACAGATTTCTCAATTTCTTAGTGTTCCTCCATAATGTTTAACAAAGGTGTTCAGTATTATGGAGGAATAATAAACTTAGCCCGGCTCCACAAATTGGGCCCAACCATTGAGTTATAACGTAGTACATATATATCAATGGGCCCAACATCAATTGCCACGATTTGCAAGACATCCATCCATCCATCAGCCTTTCATCGTCCACTGCTGGATATAGGCCTCCCCAAGAGAACGCCACAGCGTACGGTGCCACCTGCATTCAAAGACTGCCTGCGACTTTAACCAGGTCATCGGTCTACCTGGTGGGAGGCCGTCCTACACTGCGTCGTCCGTTACGCGGTCGCCACTCGAGAACCTTTCTTCCCCAACGGTTGTCAGTTCGTCGAGCTATGTGGTCTACCCATTGCCACTTCAGCATACTGACCCGGCGGGCTATGTCGGTCACTTTCGTTCTCCTACGGATTTCCGTATTACGGATCTTATCACGTAGAGAGATCCCAAGCATAACCCGCTCCATAGCACGCTGAGCGACTTTGAGCCTTGATATATGGCCAACATTCAAAGACCACGCCTCTGTGCCGTCATCACTGGTAACACACACTGGTCGTAGACCTTCGTTTTCAGACACTGCGGAATATTGGACGAGAAGATCTTCCTTAGCTTCCCAAACGATGCCCAGCCGAGCTGGATTCGTCCTCTTTCTCGAAGTTGAGTCTACCTAAGTGGACAGTTTGTCCCAGGTATACACAGTGGTCGACAAATTCGAGAAGCGCACTCCCGACTAGGACCAGTGCTGAAATGACGTCTTGTCCATGTTCATTTTTAGACCCACTAGTCGGGAGACACTGCTGAGGTCGTTGAGCATAGTACCAAGGTCCTTCAGCGATTCTGCCATGACCACGATATCATCTGCAAATTGAAAGTGAGTGATGTATTCCCCGTTTATGTTGATGCCGAATCCGGTCCAGTCCAAGAGCTTAAAAACATCTTCCAATGCATGGAAGAGTTTCGGGGACATGACGTCTCCCTGTCTAACACCTTTCTGCAGTTGGATCGGTTTTGTGCTCTTGTCCTGAACTCGGACAGACATAGTGGCGTCTCTATACAAACACGACTACGTTCAACGTTCGACTTGTGGAATGTTTGTATACCGGGCTATTGATAAGTACCAACGTGGTGTAGCGGTAGTGTATGCGACTGCTAATCATGAGGTCTCAGGTTCGATCCCCGGGTCGGGCAAAAAGCTATTGAGCTTTTTCCTAAAAAGAAAAATTCTCAGTAGCAGCCCGGAGTTTGGAAATGTGCCCGGTAGACGTCAATAGGCTCGCCCCCTATTACGTGGGACTCAAACATAGCTGGCGAGTCGTGGGGGAATACAGGCCTGATGCTGTTTTATTTTGATAAGTGCCATGAAATGTGCTCTGTTTGTGTCAAAACATGATCTGGCTATTCATATAAACGAACTGCTAATTATTTCACCGATAATTTAAGAAAGAATAAGGTGGTGAAATCTAAATAATTTCTTAAGCGGTACGCTCGGTTCTTACTATCGAGCAACATTTTAATAAGGAAAATAATCGAATTTATGCTCAAAGCTCTATAGAAGCTTTTCAATTAGTCAGCAGAGTACAACGTGGGCAATATCAGACTTTAGTGATGGTTTGGTGGGGTATTAGCTATCAAGCAAGAAGTGACTGAGCCATAAGTTCGTGAAAAAGGTGTCGGAAACATCGGCACACCTGTATCAAGTAGCGTGTGTGGTTAAGCCTCTTAACGACACTATATTCGAAAACAAAGAGTGGTACCACAGAATAGATACTAGTTGTGGTACTTTCAGCAAGACTCAGCAACGGGTCATAAAGCTCGATCCACGCCAGTGTGGTTGGAAACACATGTTAATGACTTCATCAGAGCAGAAGGCTGGCCGTCATCTAGTCCCGATCCGCTGGATTTTAGAGAGTATGGCATGCTCTAAACTCCATAATAATTTGGAGTCCCTAAAGCAATCCATTAGATTAGCAGGGAAGTATTTGCCCGTGGAGAAAGTGCGTGTTTCTATTGATACTTAGCCTTAAGGTCTGAAGGGTTGTATCAAGGCCATTGGAGATCATTTTGAATGAGCTGCATATTTTTGCCATTATATTAATGTATAATATAACGCTACAGTACCTAATAAATGTTTCATACAAGAACAAAAAAATATTTTTCTTGTAACAATATTTACAGCAACACTACATTTTATGCCGAGTTTAGGGTCAAACATATTTTGTGTGATCTACAAAATATTTGTTCTCATGTTATGGATGTATTTGTGTCTATTAATATAAATGTTTGGAAGTCTCCCACGATAAAAGAATTATTCACAAATGCTGGACGTTGTCTTAAAAAAAAAAATGTAATTGTTCCACACATACAGCCAATCGGATGAAGCATCTTGTCTAATTGACATACATAGGTATAATAGGTAGGCTCTCGATGCGCGTCACGGCAATACTCAACAATGCAGCAACGTATAAACATGCTTTAATAATTTCTGGATTTCTACGATAATATAGACACGTGACGGCCATCTGCCTAAACTGGTCCAATATTGTAGCCTTACTACTCTTTGATCTTTATGTCGGGTAAAAAGCGTTAGGAGCCTACGATCGGGCCAATGTGTGGAGTCAGGCTTATAACTAAGATAGATATCTACATTCATATGACCAACATGGATCCTCTCAGAAATATAAAAGTTAGATCTTGACTTGAGACTGATTGCAGGAATTGGCGGACTTCGAGAGGCTACCAGGAGAACCTAGAATAAGTGTTAAAGGCAAGACATTATCTATTCTTATTTAGTAAAAATATAGACATTTTTTTTAATTTATCCAGAGGAGATGAAATATATACTGACTGATTGACCGATTTAGCAGATTTTTTTTACATTTTTGAAGCGCTGTCGATTAAAAACGCAGCGCTACCATGGTGGCAGACTATTTTTCTATGGTTCTTTATATCGTCATTAATCGAACAATTCAGGTCTGCCAAGTGTAAATTTTTTTCATAAATACATCACACACACACACATTTTTAAATCGTAAATATTTGTTTAAAATTTAATTACTTAAAAAGTCAGAGGGCTGGACGTCTGCCTCTTCGATGTTCCTCGTTTTGAAGATGTTTCTGACCATCAGTCCAAGAATTTTTACATTTTTAAGAAGCTGTCAATTGATAACGCAGGCCTGTTATGGTGGCATACCGCGTATGCCTTATCCTTAATGTTTTTTTATGGTACAATAATCGATATCATGTCTGCCACATGAATAGATCTTATATAAATTTTGGCACCCAGCTCCCTACTACTAACCATAACTTTGTTGTGACGTTTCTTGTCTGGAAAAATTACAAAACCAAGACCAATGTTGCTCTTCATTACCTACTCGTAATCTGGTAAGACAGGAAACCCCTAAAACTTAGGGAATGGAGATAAGATGTTATGAGACTTAAAATACACAATATTTATATCGTTAGTATAAAACATTTAGGCTTTCTTGGTGTGATGTTATAGATTTGGAATACGACGGCTTTGAACGGGAACCGCCAGCTTTTAGATGTAAGGTCGCTGTAGACGGCTCCTGGAACACCAGCCACATGGTGGGGTACGCGTTATACTTTTCCATTTACTCCGCCTGGAAGGGCACTGCTATGATGTTGGACAATTTGTATGTGCGGCCCAGTTGGAGGGGGAAAGGAATTGGGAAGAAGCTCTTCACAGCTGTGGCGCAGGTAATATGGTACTCCAGTTACTTAATTAATAATTATCTTCTCTCCGACGAAGACTAATATCACCATGAGAGAAAATGAAATCGCTATAAATCCTTTCCAATTTAGAGCTACCGTGAGTGTCACCAATTTTATTACAGTAGGATTTAGTACAGTAGAATAGTAGTACAGTAGAATAGTAGTATAGTTGTTTTTTTTTATTCATTACAGCTTACAGTAGAATTACTATTCTACTGTACTACCTACTGTACAGTAGAATAGTAGTACAGCAGAATAGTAGTACAGTAGAATAGTAGTTCAGTAGAATTGTAGGTACGATAGATAGGTATTTACAGTAGTGGTTAACTTAACACATTTCGGTATTTTGATCATTACAGCTTACAGGTGATCATATAGTTTTTACCGTGTTGGACACTATCTTCTAAAGAAGACCAAGGCCTATACCTCACTCAGGAGATAGCGTGTCCCTGCCCTGCAGCGGTGGATTTACACTAGGGGCAGTCGGGGCGAGAGCCCAGGGCGGCAATTTTTTTAGATTAGTGATTATTTTTTTTTTAGTCTTATCAAGATTGCTCAATATAATTAATTTCTATTAACCCTTGATTGGGCGCGTCTTAAAAGTAGCATAAGTGGTCGCGTGGGATGTGTAGCACCCCACAAGTAGTTTATTGAAATTATTTACGAAAAAGCTCAATAACGCTGCCCGACCCGGGAATCGAACCCGAGACTTCATGATCAGCAGTCACTTACACTACCTCTGCACTACAGAGGCAGTTGAAGTATAAAACAGAGAAAATCCACAATTAGGCACTAAAAGTGTACACTATAAATTAGTGCAGATTACGCTTTCCTGCACTCATTTCATTTAGTATTGTTTTCTGCAACGTATCAATATGCCTAATAATACCAAAATCTCTTCTTAAAAACTCATTGACTGTCTAGCTCTTCTTTCCCTATCAGAAGTTAACCGCATCTCTCTCTCAGAACTGCTTTCATGTGCTTGTGCAGTTGCATTATTAACTCTCATAGAGTTTAAACGATGCGCTCTTTCCTCTGACGATTCCTGAGAACGCGCATCTCTCATTCTTTTGGCATTTCTCGAATTTCGAGATAAGGAAGGCCATTTTTTGCATTACTCAAATTTCGAGATAAGGGTGGCATCGTAGGTGGAATAAAAAGAACCTAATAAGATAAAAACACAAAAAGAAAAAAAATTTACTTACTTAATTGAAATTTATGCGACGTTTAACTTTACGACGTTTAACTTTACCACTATATTATATAAAGAAAAGAAGGAGAAACAAACAAAAACACTAAACAAACTAATTATATTATTATCTAATACCTACTTTAAACTTATATCTAAAAACTACGTATAGATCTATGTATTTCTAAAATCTAAAACACGCTTATTCCGAGAAGAGTTAATAAGAACCACGTCCGTTCGCTTTAAGAGCGACAATGTGAGTGAAGTAGGCGCGCTTTTTTTTTTATTTTTGTGTGTGACATTTGTTGTTAGCCTCAGATGGCTATGAAAACCTTATCCGGACAATTGGTGAGCGCAGAGGGCTCTGAAACCAATATTTAGGCAACGCTACCCGAGGGCACCCCCTGTGGGGTAAGGACCTCGGCTCGGACTGTTGCTGGCAAAGTGGGATTTCCCACGTTTATGATTTGAAGTCGGCGCGTGAGCGCCCTCGCCTTTTTATAGATGCAGCGGATGGCCGTTTCGCGCGTTAAACAAAAATCAACCGTATAGCCGTACCCATACTGGCGCGGCGAGATTTAGAAGTTTTATTTCATCTATATCTTGTGTGTTTATGAAACGATTTCTATATATTCTTTTTATAAAATAAATATTAAAGTGTACTTTTTGAATATGAGAGTTTGATAAAGATATACCTTTGTGAAATACAATATATTTATGTATTTAATAAAACCTCTTAACATGACAAGGCACCTAAAACAAAGGCCCCCAGTTCCCTGTAGTCCCGCTGCCCGCTGCCACGGTAGCGGTCGCGGTAACAGCGGGGCAGAGGGTGCGAAGAATCTCCGGGCTACGACAAAAGGCTACCAAAAACACCTGACCCTGGCTACGTACAATGGACGCTCTCTACGGCTGGACCAACACCTCACTGAACTCGAGGTAGAACTAGGTCGCATAAACTGGCACATATTGGGGTTATCCAAAGTCCGAAGACAGCGTGAGGACACGATAACCCTAGAGTCAGGCCACCTATTCTACTTTTGGGAAGGTGATCGGCCCTCTCAGGGCGGTGTCGGTTTCCTGGTCAACAAAGCTCTCACAAGCAACGTTGTGGAAGTTAGCAGTGTGTCGACACGGGTAGCGTACCTCATAATTAAAATCACTAACAGGTACACCCTTAAGGTGATACAGGTATATGCGCCGACCTCGACATACTGCGACAACGTAGCCGAAGCCACGCATGAAGACATAGCCAAGGCATTACATGGTATACCACCAAGGCTCACTACAGCGTTGTTATGGGGGACTTCAATGCCAAAGTGGGAGTACAAGAACGCGGCGAAACGAAAATCGGACTCCACGGCGTGAGGCGTCGAAACCACAGGGGGCAGATGCTGGTCAATTTTCTGGAGTCGCAGGGGCTCTTCTAGATGAATTCTTTCTTTAAGAAGAAGCTTCATAGAAAGTGGACATGGCGAAGCCCCGACACTGGGACGAGGAACGAGATAGACTTCATCATGACTGACAGGAGGTCTTTATTTAGAGATGTCTCCGTGATCAACAGGTTTAATACCGGCAGCGATCACCGACTTGTTCGAGGCGTTCTAAATATAGACTTCAGGGCCGAAAGGCGTCGCATGGTGGGGTCTACTCTCAGACCTACTGCGCCTCAAACAGCTTTGGGGTCCAAAAAGTTCCAACTGGAGCTTCAAAATCGTTTCGACCTGCTGGAAACCGAAGGCAACGTTGACGAGAAAACCGACACAGTGGTCAAAACGCTACAGGATGTGTCTCGAAGGGTTTTTCCCAGAAAAAGCAGTAACAGAGGGTCTAAACTCTCACTCGAGACTCTCGAACTTATGAGGCAGAGACGGCAAATGTCATCCACGCATGCGTTTTTGCCAGATGGGAGAAACCTCAACCGGAAAATCCGGAAGCTGGTGCGACGTGACCTCCGATGCTCCAACACCCGCGCCATCGCGGCTGCGATTGAACAGAACAGAGGCACCAAAATTTTCGCTCGCCAGCTAGGTAGACCCCATCTGACGAAACTTAATACTGCGGATGGCAAAACCGTGACCTCCAGGTTCGGGATACTCGAGGAAATTGAGAGTTTCTATGAAAACCTGTACTCATCACGGATGACTAAACCCACAAGACCCAGCGCTGACGACCACAGAGCCCCACTGACACGCCATTGCACTGAAGACATCCCTGATGTCAACCAGGACGAGGTCAGAGTGGCTCTCGAGTAGCTCAAAAACAATAAGTCGCCAGGTGATGACGGAATCACCACTAAGCTCCTAAAAGCAGGCGGGACTCCAATCCTAAAAGAGCGAGCGAGCCTCTTTAATTCCGTCATCCACCAGGGCTTAACACCCCAAGCGTGGAGCGGGAGTGCGGTGGTTCTGTTCTTCAAAAAAGGTGACAAAACCTTGCTGAAGAACTACAGACCTATCTCACTCCTGAGCCACGTTTACAAGTTGTTCTCGAGGGTACTCACAAACCGCCTCGCCAGAAGACTTGACGGGTTCCAGCCTCCGGAACAAGCCGGGTTTTGAAAAGGCTACAGCACCGTAGACCATATCCATATTGTTCGGCAGATTGTACAGAAGACCGAAGAGTATAATCAGCCGCTGTGTATGGCTTTCGTGGACTACGAGAAAGCCTTCGACTCCATCGAAACCTGGGCGGTTTTGGATGCTCTGCAGCGGTGTCGCATCGATTGGCGCTATATCGAGGTGCTGAGATGTCTATATGATACCGTCACAATGACCGTTCAGCTCCAAGACCAAAAGACCAACCCGATCGAGCTGCGTCGAGGGGTGAGACAGAGGGATGTAATATCACCCAAGCTCTTCACCAATGCACTCGAAGACGTCTTCAAGACACTGGACTGGACTGGGCCGGCCATAAACATCAGCGGCGAATACATCTCACACCTTCGGTTTGCCGATGATATCGTCATCGTTGCGGAGTCACTGGAACAGTTAAGTGGAATGCTGCATAGCCTAAATGGAGCCTCTAAAGACGTCGGCCTCGGCATGAACTTGGATAAAACCAAGATCATGTTTAATGAACATGTCGCGCCGGGACCGATCTACGTCGATGGTTCGATACTCGAAGTTGTTCAGGAGTATGTCTACCTTGGAAAAGTTGTCCAATTTGGTAGAAACAACTTCGAGAAAGAAATCAACCGCAGGATCCAATTGGGTTGGGCAGCATTTGGCAAACTACGCCACGTCTTCTCTTCGCCTCTACCGCAATGCCTGAAGACTAAAGTCTACAAGCAATGCGTCCTACCTGTCATGACTTACGAGGCCGAGACGTGGACACTCACAGTGGGACTAGTCCACAAATTGAAAGTCGCGCAGCGGGCCATGGAGCGGGCTATGCTCGGCGTCTCTTTGAAGGATAAAATTCGTAATGAGGTAATCCGACAAAGAACCAAAGTTACCGACATAGCTCGCAGGCTCAGTAAGCTGAAGTGGCAATGGGCTGGTCATATCTGCAGAAAGACCGACGGACGATGGAGCAAGCGTGTCCTAGAGTGGAGACCGCGACTTGGTAAGCGTAAGGTAGGACGGCCCCCAGCTAGGTGGACCGTCGACCTCAAAAAGGTCGCTGGGACAGACTGGATGCGGAAGGCGGAGGACCGTGGGCAATGGCGCGTGTTAGGAGAGTCCTATGTCCAGCAGTGAACTGCAATAGGCTGATTGATTGATTGAATACACTTTGAAGAAATGCCTAAACGATTAAACACGCTATTGTGGCTAATTTATAAAAGATAGATATATACTATTGAGGACTTTTTTGTAGATCTTTTGAAGATCATCATCTTTGTAATACATACTTTTGGTGTATGGTCAACGTATGCGAGGATAAGAGCTCGAAAGCGCATTTTCATCCGACTTGCTTCAAACTTATCGTCACTGCTCAGCTCCTATGTGTCTTAGCGTTATGTTATATAGCCTATAACCTGCTCAGGAGTATGGACTATAATCATACCAAGTTTGGTTAAAATTCCTTTAGTAGTTTTTGACCCATGCGTGCATATACAGACAGACAGACAAAAAAATTACTGATTACATTTTTGGCATCAGTATTGATCACCATTCATCCTCCAATATTAATTTTGAATATATATTCAATGTACAGAATTGACCTCTACAGTTTTATTATAAGTATATAGATATAGATGTATAGATAGTGCCATCCACGAAGACGCGCCCCACTCTTTTTTCTAATTACTTAAAATGCAAGTGTGTATATCGCTTCACCGAATTGCCTATTACGCACGCATACATCGATGAATAAACAAAATCACGACAGAGCGATACGGTCAACTAGGAAGATGCTCTACTTTAATATTATCAATCGACTTCAAAAAGGAGGAGGCTTTCAATTCGACTATATGTTTTTTTTTTGCTGTGCTTTATTTCTTTATCTACTGCGCTCCTGTACTCGATGCTTTCTTATACGAGATGCACCTAAGGAATTCCTCCCTATCGTGCACCACCTACTTTGGCCTATTTTATAGAAAACACTAAAAAGCAAAAAATAAATTACATACGATATCCGCGTTAGACACCTACTGATGTGTTTGAAGTCGACCAATTATTTTTTGCGTTTTAGTTCCTGGGTGTCATTTGAAAGTGGTTTTTTTATTTAAAAATAATTAATATTTCATGTTGTCGTTCAGTGTGGGTATTGTATGTCATTATTAGTTAATACAGTGTAATATTACCATGTTAAGGGAGCAATTATAAACATTAACAGTATACTAAAAAAACTATATGGTTGTCTGTAAAGTCGGTTTGAGGTTGATAATTTAATGTCATATATGTTTTCTGAGAGTTTCACAAAATGTAACACTGATAGAAATTGAATGGTACATTTTAATTTTCTAGACATTTTAATTTTTTTATTAAGTAGAGCAACCTTCTTGCCTAGTCTGGATTCAAGCAACGTGAACCGTACTGCCTATGTGCATCGAGCCGCTGATGGCTCGCGACTGACACTTGGCTCAATCGTCCCACACCCCGCGGCCCCCTCGCCAAATTTTGAGAGGCGCGTCTTCGTGAATGGCACTATCTATAACATTCGCGTAAATATCAGAAAGTATTATCAGAAATCAATGCAAAATTAGACTTCAATTAATGAAAATATTTGAATTGCATATTAATCAACATTTAAACCCCTTTTTAATATAATTAATATATTTTTAAATAATAAAGAATCATTTTTATAAATACTTGTTTAGATTCATTCTAGTTAACGTAAAACGTTACAATTTTGGCAGACTACGATCATATGATCATTACACACGTGTTTAAGCACTTGAGCATTCAATTTTAAAGACATCTAAAACAAATGTGAAGTGGAGATTGGGTGTTATTATTAGGTGACTGCAATAGATTAGCGGTTCAGAGCACTTCCCCGGATTGGATGGAATGCAGGTTTGGATCCTGCTCGCAGTAAAGATCTCTTTTTCCACTTTCACAAATAATTTGTCCATCCAGTCTTTGTTTTAGACCATAAATAACAAAGTTAACAATTATTCACCTACCGGGAAATTTAGTCAACACAAACAGTCACCTGGGGAGTCGTGCACCCCAATATGCTCTCTAAGCCCAACCGTTCACGATCTAACACCGTTCGCGACTAAATTGTAAACGTCAAACGTGCTTAAGAAGCTACCTAGAAGACCAGCGCCCTAAATTAAGATTTTAAGAAGTTATTAGCCTAGAAACATGCGTTGGGGTGTATGACACCTCTCGCAGAAGGAGGCGGCGGAGAGGGCCGGGGAGGAATCCTCCTTTGCGGACCCGATTCGCCGCCGGTACGTGGGGCAGCGTGCGCGCGCTTACCTGCGCCTAATGCCCTAGCCGAGGCTGCGGACGGTGGGGTCGGGGATTGCCCGCCCTGCCGTCCGCGGAAGTCTACCGCGAAGGTGTGACGCCCACGTGCCCGAAGCGTCGAACAAGAGACGGTGCCCGAAGGGGCTGCCGCCTGCGGATCGCGGTCGATACGACGCGGCACCCGTGATCCGCCGCAGTAAGGGCGGGTGAGGGTGCACGGTGGGTTTTTAGTGGGTGAGAGCCCCACACTACCCCGTTGTCTCCCCGGTCAGCGAGGTGTTCGGTTGGATATTTTTGCCCACCTTAAAAAAAAAGGGGTGTAGACACCCCACGCGCTCAATTCATCCATTATTTGTGAATTATAATTTTGGCATTTTTAGTAAAAAATAACAACCAAAATGATTTAATCAATTTATTTCCTTGGAGATTTAAAATAATAATATTATTTTCTATTTTCTGGAATTAAAGAAATTTAATGAAATGGTATTTTTTTTTTAATTTAAAAAAAATCGGAATTATTTTTTGTATTTAATAAAACTTTAATCAATCAATGAATTAAAAAAAAAATTAATGAAAAATAAAATATATAAACTATAAATTTAAGTAAAATTCCAGTTTTGGGGCGGATTTTTTTCCGGTGCCAAGGAGCGGCATTAAGTTTAAATCCTGCTGCCCTGTATTAAGTAGGTAATTTGTGAAGGACAGTGAAGGTTTATAGTTATACTACTTATCCCGAAAAAATATTATTTTCGTTTCTCTATCTATGGAACTGATTTTTGTGCACGTAGACCAAATGGCGGACAGGTGCTAGTGTTTAATTTAGAGATGCCGAAGGGGAGCTGTAGAGCTTAACAATATTTTGATATTTTTTAGCTATAATAATTGACGGGCCTTGTGGCGTGGTCGGTAGTGTAACCGACTTCCGTGCACAAGGTTGTGGGTTCAATTCCCACTCAGGACAATTATTTGTGTGATGAACAAAGATAATTGTACTGCGTCTGGGTGTTTTCTATCTAAGATATGTATGTAGTTACAAAAAAAAGTAGTATACTCGTATGTATTATATCCGTAATCTGGTACCCATAGCACAAGCGTTAAGCTTAGTTTGGGACCAGAGGCAAAAAGAAAAAATAATTTAAGCAATATCAAGTGCTAGGCTACCAGAACACTAAGTGCAACATTTTCTGTTTAATTGAAAATAATAGTCACGAGCAGGATTTAAACCAGCATCTCCTGGAAAACCGTCCCAGATACTTTGCCAATTTTCGATTTCACATTTTCGCATGTTGTCATATTAAATTACATCATACAAACTTTACAAACAACAGTTGGTTAAGTTATTAGACTTCGCGTGATAACAGAAGTAATTACAAATCATATAGGTACCTAAAAACCTCCGTTAAAACAGATTACAGAGGTGAATGCGGAGATTTTCCTTAATGGTGAACTCAGAGAATCCGTTACAGCCTTATAATATGTCTTATTATATAGAAACGCTAAAAATACATTTTAATATCACGTACTTATGTAATTTCATTTTACAGGAAGCTAAAAGTATTGGCTGTAGCCGTTTAGACTTCCACTACTACTGGAATGGAATCCAGCTTGTTCGTTCTATGAGGACAGGGGGGCTGTAAACCTCACTAGATCTGAACAGTGGTGTTTTTACAGACTTACTGAAGATGCTCTACAGAAGTATACGCCTGACGCGGATTTAGTCAATAAATTGTAATCAATAGCTGTGCATGTATTATTAAGTTATTAAGTAGGTATACCTACCTAGGTTTAATTCTACGATACCTTTAGATAATTTATTTTATACCAGCAGGTATCTGTAAATATATCTATTTTTATACTAAATACTTAGTAATAAATAAAGTATGTAAATGTACACGTCTGTCTGTTTCTCTGCTTTCTTTCCACACTAAGCAACGGATTTTGAAGCGGTTTCCCTGTCCTGTAAATAGGTAGGTACATATTGTTTTCAAAGAAAATATAATGTTTTATAGTAAAGTGATTAAAAATAAAACGTGGCACATGCTGGCCGTATGTACGAACATACCAAAGAGAATAGAGATGTATAACTCAGGAGTGATTGATACAAAAGATGTATAATCCTTTCAAAATGCGTAATCAATCTTTAAATCTTTGGTTTCGAAAATACATCTTTAACTCACTAGCTCACTACGTTAGGATTGAATAGATGGAATTATGGACGTAGATTTAGAATGAGACAATAGATAAGGGATATCGTGAATTGAAAAGAGATAACATAAGTTGTAGGCACGCACAAACGCACTCTTAAAATACAATGACGATAGGTACACAGAAACTTAGACTCTCTGTCGTTTTAGTAAAAAGCTCAAAACCAGTTGCGACTTGAGGGAATGAGAGAATATCTACATGAATCAATAGATATTTGCATCACTTATGATCAACTGAATGAATAACGTCATTCGTAACCAAAGATCTAAAAGAGTTAAAGATTTAAAAGAGTGATTTAAATCTTTCGAAGAAAAAGATTTATAAATCCCTGATCTCATTGGTGATTTAGTTTGCGCATCTCTGAAAGAGAATGTAAGACACTACTTTAATTATTATTATTTTTTTTTTATTTTATTTGTTTTAAGGCATTGGCAGAACCATCAGCCTAACAGTAACTTATAAACATCATTATTCTCCAAACTAGATTAATTCATCAAACAAGTCGTAGTTGAAGTCAGTCATATAAAGTCAGTCAAGTCAAAGTCACGCTACAGTAAAACGATGGCAACCTTACTGAAGCTTCTATGGAGTTTTGGAAACAACAGGAAGAAACACGTTATGTCGCATTACATCACTTGCCAGCACTTATGCACATACACAAATAGTTAATAAGCAAAAGGCCACCACTTTTACACATTAATACTTGAAATAACACAAGTTTAGGAAAATAATGCAGAGCGACGACATGATCTTCTTCGTGTTCCCGCCAAAACTCTGCACTACTTTAAGAGTCGGGACCATAGATAATTCACTTATATACCTGAAAGTCGGGACTCCGAACAATATATTTTTATTATATGGCATGGCATTCTATTACCAACATTAGCAAGGAACATAATAATTATGTCATTACGTTACAAATGCCAACCTAGCAGAGCTAATACCTACCACTTTTTAACGACTCACAAAATATTATTTTAAGTCTTTATAGTGGTCATTAAATTCCACATTATATAACGTTGTTTATTGGAGATGTTCCTAATACAATTTAACATTGTTTAACATTGTATTAGGACCATCTTAAATGCAGACTAAACAAAATAAAAACAACTTTTTCAAAATATTTTAGTTCACGTTATTTCTGTATAAAAAATAAGCTTAATACAAGAGCAATGTATGAGGGCCTGTTTTACAATGCTGAAATGGGGATCCATGGGAAAGCTTAGCGCAGATGGCGCTATCAGCTAGATGGCCTCTGTCAAATTGTAAAGTGTTGTGTTTTGTTTGCCTGAGAATTGATTGCGAGAAAATTAAAATTTACCAAATTACAGGTTACAAATTGTATGGAAACCACAGTTTTCAATGACCATGTCGACAATACGCCATCTGTCGTGAAATCATGGCAGTAAACATCCCCATTGAGTTTACTCAGTTATACAGGCTTTAACGTAAACCCCGTTGGAAAATTTAGGGATAGATATGTAATCCTATAGGTGTTTTATATATGTGATTATAATTGAAATAAAATAAAATGGTAGCCAGTTACAGTTGACAATCAAAATTATTTATGAAACCGACACAAGCAAAAAATATTATTAGCTCCTACATTTACAAGTACTTGTCGATCCATAAATAGATATAATTTATGCCGGCAGTCTTTGAAAAATTAAAAATAAGAAATCGGGAATATATCAAACGATGCCGCCCGCCTTTCGCACGCGCCGCTTTTGAACCTATTCCTTTTATAAGCCGCCCCTTGCCCCTTAGTCACCCGCGCAGATTTCTTTCGAACGGACGTCTGTATTTTCACGTAATATCTACCGTGAATGACTTGTGTTTTATGATATGTCGTATTCAAACGAGGAGTATTTTAAAATGTTGATGTGTCTTGGAAAATGTGACTGCAATTATGCAGAGGCGCGCAGAATTTACGAGGAACTCTTCAGTGTTCCACGGAACATTGCATTGCCATCAGCGATGGCATTTCAGCGTTTACATGTACGCATCTACAATATTGGCAGTGTGCACGGTCATGAACAACAGCATATTGACGCAGGAAGGCCAAGACTGCATGATAATGTCGAAGAACAAATCTTAGATATGTTTGGGGAAGACCCCACGCGAAGCACGCGTTCAGTAGGACGCCAGCTCGGTGTAAATCATATGCGCGTTTGACGAGCACTCAAAGATGATGGCCAGCACCCATATCACTATCTTCGAGTTCAGTCTCTACTTCCTACCGACTACGAGCCTAGAATGGAGTACAGCAGATGGGTCTTAGATAAAGTTCAAGAATATAGAGATTTTTTGAACCACATACTCTTCACTGATGAGTGCTCCTTCGTTAAAACAGGAATCTTTAACGCACACAATTAACACGTATGGTCTACCATTAAGCCTCATTGCATAAAACCTAGTCACTTCCAATATCGATGGAAGATAAATGTTTGGGCGGGAATTATGGGTAATAAGGTTAACGACCCTTATTTTCTAGAAGGGACCATGAGTGGTAGCAACTACCTTCGTTTCTTGCGAGAAGAACTCAGTGAAGAACTTGATGAGATATAAATTAAAATGAGTTCGTTTCAGAGCACAGAGTGCGAAAGTGATTTATTTCAGTTTACGAAAGTCATTCCACATATCCTACAACCTACAATAAATATTTAAATAATAAATTATAATAATTTAAATGAAGTTCATTTTGCATAATAAGTTATAAACAATGATCAAATTCAGACATACATAAAAGCAAAATAAAGTTTAATACATACATATATATTTTGCACTTTTATAACTTTGCGCTCTTGAAACCTAGCATCCACAAATAATTTGTGATTTAATTTGATACTGGTTTTTCATGTAGTGGAGAAGAAGCCATCGATTTCCTGTCCTCAAAATGAAGTGGTGAGACTCAGTAGCATAGTATAAAATATTCATTAATATAATTGTCTCCTCTTTGAATTGAAAAAAAAAAATATATCTATATAAGAATTTAAAGTAGTTATTTTAATTGTGTTTGTGTTTCTAAACGAATATTAAGTGGGATAAAATAAATAAATCAACGTTCGTAAAATCATATACCTAACTATGGGTAGATGAAACCGTTGAAACAACATATCAGCCTTGGACGTCTACCATCTAAGTCCACCCGTGATCATGAACGTGCAGCGTCCGAAACTCACTGTTCAGTTATTCGAAACGTCGGGATAGTAGAAAATCAAGTAGAGGCTGGTGGTGGCAGCACTGTGCCTATGTTTACATCGGCTTTGTTATTAAATTTCAATATAAATCGATTTCAGTGATTATTATAGCATACTTATAGTTAATCGAAGTATTACTGTGTAAGTGATATATGTGATTGTTATCTCAGTGATCGTGACTAAATTCCAGAAGTTAAATACAAGTGTAGTAAATGAGAACTGAACATTGGGAGAACTTGTAGTCATAATTTAACAACTACGTCAAACAAACACGCATAGACTAGTGCTATTTTGTGAGTACTGTGACTATATAACAATATTTTAAAGCAGTCAATAAAGTTTTTTTCATTTTGTGTTATTGAATTAACCAAAGATCGTTTTTTCCTGCGCTTGTACAAACTGCCAATCAGATCTTCCTTTATTTGAGCTGTTTCTTACGCCCTGCGCCATCTAGTGGCAAATAGCTGTAATAAATCTAGTGACATCTAGTACAGGAACGTAGAAACTAAACGAAAGGTATCTTACCTAATATCGATCGCTAGGTATACACATAATGACCAAGTAATACAAATATAGCCGCAAGATGTCGCTATTGGTTACTTCCTATGAGAAAATAACAGCAAAAACTTCATCAACATTAGTTGAAAATACATCCAATGTTACACTAAGGAAGAAAAATTCTGCATATATACCCAAAAAAATTGGCACCCCGTTGGCTATTGAGTCGACGGAGACCACGCCTTAGGCTACCCCCACTAGTGTAGCACCAGGAAAATTAGATTATGACTCGGATAAACTCTCTGATGTATCACCTGAGGAGTTAATAGTAACTTCTGATGAAATTTTATCTAAAAGCTTAGACTATACAATTACTGATCAAACACCTATGTTAGAATTAAAAGAAACTATTGAAAAGCTACAGTTGAATCTTATTGTTATGCAAAATGAGACAGCATTATATTGGAGAACAATGATCTCCGCTCAGAAGTTGTGAAACTCTCAAAAGATAATAGCACGGTAAAGGCGTTACTATCTAAAACACCGCCCAAAAAAAGTTCCTCAAAGTAGGGAGCTAAGAGGAAAAATAGATGTTCTCTGCAGTATTCTGATATAAATTTAATAGCTTCCCCATATAAAACAGACACTAGCAAAGTAGCAGCAAGCTCCAGTAAAACTTTCAGGGACCTCCAACACAACCTTACAAACTTAAAGACACAACTAACGGAGGCTAAGAATGAAATACAAAATTTAAAAGGAAAAATACAAAACTTGCAGCAGACATTACAGGCAATACAGTATAATGAGTGCACACCTTTTCAACCTACATTTGCGAAGGATCAATGTAGAAAACCTAAATTATGTATCCTGACTAACAGTGCCTCAACTGGTACATTGCAAACTGTAGAAGACGTTTTTGGATAATAATATAATTTGATTACATTCGTTATACCTCACCCCATTGTGATATAAAACATCTGCTTGAAAATATTAACAACAAGTTGCTGGACTATGGTATGGGAGATTATTGTGTTATAATTTTAGGCGAAAATGATTTTAAAACTTCATGTGAGTATAGGGGCTTAGTAAAAATTACAAGGGAAGCTTTACAACATATCTCATATACTAACTTAATTATATGTACACCTACTTACATATGTGGAGTTCCTATATACAACTACAGAGTTGAATTATTTAATAACCTTCTGTATAGGGAGCTCATAAATACAAACTGCATATTTCTATGACTCTAATCGTACTGTCACTTTCGACATGTTTTCTGCAAAGACTGGAAAGCTTACCAATTATGGAATAAAACATATTTACAAAAATATTTTATGTAACATAAACATAGATTACAGTTTGTATGGCTACTTAGTACATACCCCCCAGGCGACAGAGTCAGAAGATAGACACTGTATGTTTTTTCTCAACTAGTAATTCTAAAAAGAGTAAAGCTCAATTACAACACCGTTCCTCAGTGAAAAAAAATCATAATAAAAAATTATTGGTATATTACCAAAATGTACGTGGGCTTCGCACTAAAACTGTCACTTTCTATAATAATGTTGGGACGATATCAAGCGATTTTATTGCATTAACTGAAACCTTTCTTAATAGCTCAATTAGTGACAGTGAACTATTTCCTCCTGAGTATGTCGTACTACGCAGGGATCGTATTGGCGATGTCGGGTGGAGTGGTGTTCTTTTGGCAGCAAAGAATTGTTATACTGTTAAGAGAGTTACAAATATAGATGGCTTAACTCAGGATATGGAGTTATTGTTTGCCATTATCACTTGGAAAAATATGAAAGTCTTTATTTGTGTTGTGTACCTACCACCCAACTACAGTGATAAGCAGTATCTTGATGTTTTAACTTGTATGGAATATGCTCTTGGCTTATATTCAGAATACGAGTTTTTGATTGTTGGTGATTTCAATTTAAAGTCCTGCAGTAGGTCTGTTACTGCTCAGATTGATAATTTCTTGGATTATTGTAAATTGTGGCAGTGCAATACCATATACAATAAATATGGATGTATCTTGGATCTTGTGTTTGACTTCTCTTGAGACCGGCAGTATTAATGTAACATCAGGTACTGATCCGCGTGTACCGATAGACGCCTATCACCCTCCCATAGAAATACTAATAAAATTACCAAGAAGTTCGTTAACAATTCCATCCTCTTTATCTCCAGATAACAGTTTGATAACAGAGTGGAATTTCCATAGAGCTAATTTTCATGGTTTATACTCAGACATTTCCGCAATAGATTGGAGCGAAATTTTGTGTCAGCCAAACATAAACGTAAATGCAGCCGTAAACATATTTTACAATAAACTTAATAACGTTATCAGTAATAGAGTTCCTTTCAAAACTATAACTAACAGTAAGTATATATATCCAAAATGGTACACCAAAGAGATTATACACTACATCAAACTAAAATATTTTAACCTAAAGATGTATAAAAGTAAAGGTTTGGAATTAAACGGAGAAATGTTTAGATATTACAGAACAAAAGTAAAAGAACTTGTAAATATAGCATTTAAAAGATATATAGCTTTTTTTAGTTGAAAGTAATATTACATTTGACCCATCAAATTTTTGGAAATATGTCAAGGACAAACGGAAATATCAACAGAAAAATAAAAACTATGTATTTAATAGCAGGATAGTCGAGGGACAGGCGGCTGTTGATACATTTGCAGAATACTTTAGTTCAGTTTTCCATAGCAATGCTCCGATCGTGAATCCTGCTGCAGCTGAACGATATGCCACCAGCACGGGCTGCACGTCGGGGGTTAGTATTGATCATGTTCTAATTACTGAACTACGATTAGCAGTAAGGCCTTTGAAAACTTCGTCAGTATATGGCCCAGATAATATTCCGGCATTTTTAGTTAAGGACTGCCTCTCCGTTCTGGAAGAGCCATTACTGTTTATATATAATCTGTCACTTCAGCAAAGTATTTATCCTGAGATGTGGAAAGTATCCAGAGTAGCTCCTGTGCCTAAGTGTGGATCATCCAACGATATTACCAATTTTAGACCTATCGCCGTGCTAACGGTATTTGGAAAGATATTTGAATCTATTTTAAACAATAATATATGTAGGCAAATCAAGGGGCAGTTAAGCGACTGTCAACATGGGTTCCGTCCTCAACGTTCCACCTTGACTAACTATATTAAATTCGTAGATTACATTAGAACTAAAGTTAAGTCAGGTAGCCAAGTAGATGCGGCATATTTCGATTTTAAAAAAGCTTTTGATCTTGTAGATAACGACATTCTATTAAGGAAGCTTTCTGGCCTTGGATTCTCAAGATCATTGTGAGATTTTATGGCAGACTACCTTAAAGGTCGAAAGCAGTATGTTAAGATGGAAGGATATAAATCTACAGAATTTTATACACGATCCGGCGTGAGTCAAGGTAGTACCCTGGGCCCTACACTGATCTTGATAATGATTAATGACCTACCTAGTACTATATCAAACGCAGAATGACTGATGTTTGCAGACGACTTAAAAATTTTCCACACAATCACCAAGCCGAGTGACTCTTTGGCATTACAGGCAGATATTTTAGCGGTAGCGCAGTGGAGTAATATAAATAAGCTACCGTTCAACAATTCTAAATGTAAAATCATTACCTACTTTCTCTAGGTCTCGTTCTCCAATAACGGCTACATATGACTTAGCAGGTTCAACCCTGGAGCGAGTTATATCGATCCGAGATCTAGGACTGATCATGGATAGTAAATTAAATTTTCATGAACATATTACTAAAACATGTAGGGATGCAAACAAATGTTTAGGTTTCATTATCAGAACATCATCCGCGTTTATGAATACCCAAATAGGGAAGCTCCTTTATAATTCCTATGTACGCAGCAAATTAGAATATAATGTAATAATTTGGAATCCATATGAATCCCTATACACTCTGATGGTGGAAAAAGTACAACGTAAATTTGCCCAATATTTATATAAACGCCAATTTGGATATTACCCTTTTTTATATCCTTCTTTGTTCGTGTCGGGAATGGTAGGATTAGATACTCTCCAACTTAGACGTGATTTCGCACACATAGTACATTATTATTTGCTGTTGGTGGATAGGGTGGACAATCCGAGTGTACGGGAATGTATCCATTTCTTTGTACCTGACCGATATAAGCGAGGCAGTGGTCGGCGCCAAAATGAGCCATTTGCTTACCCACCTACATGGCTCTCTCTCCAAACACGTAACAGCCCCACTGTTAGAGCCATTTCCCTTATAAACACCCTCCTACAAAATAACCCTAATGTGGACATATTTTTTGAACCACCTGGCATGTTAAAGAAAAATGTATATATTTGGCTAAATAGAACTTAAGTTTTGAAATTTATTATATATATATATTTTTTTTAATAATTATTATATCTTGTTACCAATATCTGTTAATTCTAATTATGTTATGTGATGAGTTGTATGATAATTTTTAATTTATGTTTAGTTAGTTAATTTTAGTATAAAATATAAGTGCCTTGGTGTAAACTGTTAACTTATATTTTTTTTTATAAATAAATGATTGATAAACCAAACACGATAGATTCCGTAAACGTAGTTTTATTTCAAAATCAATAATTTTTAAATATTGACTGAAATAAAACTTTGAAATATTCATTATTTGTTTAAATATTGATGTACATCGATACTTTCTGTTTCTTTTCAAAATCCTCAGATAAAGTTTAAATTACAAGTCTTTAAATAAATATTACGTTTAAATACCTAGTTTATATACTGACTAACGTAGAAACGCTGTATACTCTATACAGCGTGTAATTTAAACTACTTTTGATATCGTAGCTACGTTATCGCTATCGATATCCAAATGTAACAGCACAAGTAATTTTGGGAAATATTCAATTTAAAAAAATCATATTAAATATTAATTAATTAATATTTGTAAAATTAAATCGATTTATTACCTCTGACATTCTGCGTGCAACGTTGTATACATACAGCGCGGCTCCTTTGTGTTCGGGACGAAAGAGCGCCGCTCGTATTTCAACGAACCAACTATGCCTACACCAAGGGTTATGACCTTGTCACGTGTAACTAGATTTTTTAAATTTCATCACCTTACTAGACGATTGTTGTAACTTTTAATTTGGTTTGTCTGATAATACCACACACAATAATACTAATTTATTATCACATCAACTTGACGGTTACGGAGATGTTGTTCAATATATCCGGCTTGTAAGTCTACGCATTTTTCGCGTCGTTTACGAATGTTTTCACAAACACGTTGTAGCACTGATGTATCGGATATAATTTGGTCAAACGCCGAGACTATCCGTAAACGCATTTCGTCCTCGGTATTGCATGCTTTTCTAAATACAGACTGCTTGATGGTTCCCTAGAGAAAAAAATCCAATGGAGTGAGATCAGGTGACCGTGCTGGCCAATTAACTGGTCCACCTTTCCCCATATTCTGTATTTAAATAATCTCTCACAGTCCGGGAAAAGTGCGGTGGAGCGCCGTCGTGTTGAAACCACATACGACGCACAAGATCGAGATTTAACTCATCAAGTTCTTCACTGAGTTCTTCTCGCAAGAAACGAAGGTAGTTGCTACCACTCATGGTCCTTTCTAGAAAATAAAGGTCGTTAACCTTATTACCCACAATTCCCGCCCAAACATTTATCTTCCATCGATATTGGAAGTGACTAGGTTTTATGCAATGAGGTTTAATGGTAGACCATACGTGTTCATTGTGTGCATTAAAGATTCCTGTTTTAACGAAGGAGCACTCATCAGTGAACAGTATGTGGTTCAAAAAATCCCTATACTCTTGAACTTTATCTAAGACCCATCTGCTGTACTCCAACCTAGGCTCGTAGTCGGTAGGAAGTAGAGACTGAACTCCAAGATAGTGATATGGGTGCTGGCCATCATCTTTGAGTGCTCGTCAAACGCGCATATGGTTTACACCGAGCTGACATCCTACTGAACGCGTGCTTCGCGTGGGATCTTCCCCAAACATATCTAAGATTTGTTCTTCGACATTGTCATGCAGTCTTGGCCTTCCTGTGTCAATATGCTGTTGTTCATAACCGTGCACACTGCCAGTATTGTAGATGCGTACATGTAAACGCTGAAATGCCATCGCTGATGGCAATGCAATGTTCCGTGGAACACTGAAGAGTTCCTCGTAAATTCTGCGTGCCTCTGCATAATTGTAGTCACATTTTCCAAGACACATCAACATATTAAAATACTCCTCGTTTGAATACGACATCTCATAAAACACAAGTCACTCACGGTAGATATTACGTGAAAATACAGACGTTCGTTCGAAAGAAATCTGCGCGGGTGACTAAGGGGCAAGGGGCGGCTTATAAAAGGAATAGGTTCAAAAGCGGCGCGTGCGAAAGGCGGGCGGCATCGTTTGATATTTTCCCGATTTCTTATTTTTAATTTTTCAAAGACTGCCGGCATAAATTATATCTATTTATGGATCGACTAGTACTTGTAAATGTAGGAGCTAATAATATTTTTTGCATGTGTCGGTTTTATAAATAATTTTGATTGTCAACTGTAACTGGCTACCATTTTATTTTATTTCAATTATAATTACATATATAAAACACCTATAGGATTACATATCTATCCCTAAATTTTCCAACGGGGTTTACGTTTAAGCCTGTATTGTTTTATGTTGCCCTACTTAAATATAACTAAGTTCATTTCGTTAACATTTCAAAAAACATGTTTTAGGTTTAATAATATTATTAATTTTAGATTATATATGAAAAGTGCTAGTATGTTAAGCCCGTGAATATGTTCCTTAAAACATTTAGCGAGTTAATTATTAAGCAATAAGGTTTTTTACCTTTTCGTTATAAATACTTGGGGTCTAATTAGAAATATATCAAATTTGATACGTTTTCGGTACTCAAAATTTTATGTCGATGCACCGATAAATCTAAATAATAAAATATCAATATATTGGACAAAAAACATCTAATATAATATATATCGATACATCGATATTTATTCTTGAAGCCTATGCCACCTTATGCAATAAAAAAATAAGACATGTTGTGTTGACTTTACAGCAGTCAGAAAGAGAAAGCGCACCGAGGGAATGCAATAGCAATAACCACCATTATAAGACACGCAAACTCCATACAAACGGTCCTGTTCTAAGTTTCATCAGACTGGAACATACTTAAAAATGAGTTGAACGTAGGTAAGTACCTTTTTTTTGTTAAGGCGAGAAAAAATTTAGGTAGGTACCACAGTCGAAGAATATATATAGTATGTAGGGGAGAGTGGGTAACAGTGGATCACTTTTTTTTAACTAATGCAATTTCAAATTATACAGCTAAATGATTAATCTCTGAAATTAAATCATAATGTAAGTGTCTAATCTTTAAAGGCCAAGAAAATGGGAAATGATCCACTGTGACCCAGTAATGGGTCACTTTGAATCAATGCATGGGTGACAGTGAATCACCAACTCGCCTCAGACCCATTTTTGTTTCCATGTATAACTTTAGCTTCATAATAAATTATTTTGTCTTTTACTGGAAATTCGACGATTATAAAATCACTTTCTTTCGGCATACTTTTAAGTACGAAAATTCTTGGGATCTACCGCCTCATAATTATCTTCCACGTCTCCAAATTTCGGGTCCTCTTTAGAATAAATACTTATTTTATGTTCACCTTCGCTCTCTTAAGTTTTAGAGCGTTACTCATCTATTCTTCAGTGTGAAGTCCGATACTAGTCTTCCTGACCCAATTACGGGGCGTTATTACCTACAAAAAAGTAATCCAATGTAACCCAAAACGTATTGATTCACTGTGACCCTTTATATGGAATAAGAATATAAAAAAAAACTACTAACTTCAAAGCCAAATCAGCATGGTTTACAATGGATTTAAGATATAACAAGCGTACGTCAAAATATAAACATTAACATTAATCTCATTCAAAATATAAACATTAATCTCATTCACTTACAAGTAAAACAAATTTTAAAACCACGTAAAAAAATAGTTTCGTTACTTAGCTATTGAGCGGTGTGTCACAGCGTATCTTCCCCCTTCCCGCTTTGATGCCTTTGATATCGCGTTGTCGATTAGTGAGGGTAGAGGTGGTCGTGGAATCAATAAACTGTTTTTTTAACGGCTTTTCATTCGTCAATGAGTTAACTGTTAATCATCAATGAAAAAACAGGTTGAAAATATTAGCTGTTAATTTACGTCAACGCCCAAGACTATCATTATTTTATTCAGTTAAAAAAAACAGTTGAAAATATAAACTGTTAATTTACGTCAACGGCTCAACGGAATAAATTGACGTTGAAAATTCAAAACCTGTTATTAATTTAACAGCTTTTTTAACCTATTGACCATTTTGTCAATGATTGAAATTGAAAACGTTGACATTACATTGACACTGAACATTCAAAACCAAACATATTTATTTAACAGTTTTTTTAACCTGTTGACCATTGATGATTAACAGTTTTACATTAACGAAAAAACCGTCAACAACCCATGCCAAGTGTGGGATATGGACAAAGAGTAAAGCTATAAACTGGAAAAGAGTGGAAACTCTATGGTAAAATTTGCATGTATGGTGCTGCCACCTAGAGTTTGGTTGGTGAACTAAAGTTATAGTTCTATAAATATAGGCAGGTATATTATAAATAATATTATTTAGGTTATTTGTAAAATAAAACACCATTTTAATCTACTTTATTTTATTTACTAGTACTTACGAGAAATATCACAGCCAAAAATGCAGTATCTACGCCTGACTTCACTCATATATAATGCTTACAATATCAAAAACGATTACAAAACAAAAACGATTACAAAACAAAAACTTAACAAACTATAACATATGAAACAATAACAATGACGCAGTAACAAAAAACAACAGTAATATAAATATAACAACGAGAATTAAGATAATTTACAGAAAGCACCCAAAAAAACCGAAAATACACCAATGATAATAAATACAATATTTCAACTAAAAATGTTAGAAGTTAGATTCTCTTTTGTCGGACACACAGACTAATAGTGGTTAGACATTTGATAAGCAGTACAAAATGGCAGCCAAGTTTGTACAACCAAACTGCAGACGGCGCTGCGATCTGTAAAAATTAATGATATTTTAACTGTGCCCCCACTGGGTATGGACGACTGGACAAGCGGCAACGGCATCAACGCGTTTGTTTGTGTGCGTAATTGCAACACATACTTGCACTGCTGTGAATAATCCACTGTACCCTGCGATCCACTGTTACCCACTCTCCCCTAGCTACCTAACCGCTCAACCGTTCGGGACAACGAACAGGGTAGTATGGGCACAGAACATTTTTACTCGGGTACTTACCCAATCTCAATTTCCTTAGGTATTTCGCATAATTATATGCCTTTCTCCCTTTTACACTTCCTAATGTATCATGGCTACATCGATAGGTTCTTTATCTAAGGGCCACTCTACGGTCTACACTGGATACTGGTGGCGAAATCTTCGGGAAAAAATAAAAAAAAGGAATTGGAATCTAAATTGTCATTGTCACTCAGCGTTGTTATTGATACGACAATTGCCGTATTATACAGCAATCCAGAAATACTTTTTAGAAAATATAGCATACGCTTACTTGGCTTCAGCCGTGTGGGGCCTGCACCAAGAATAGCTCCACCTCGTCTTTTCCTATGGGAGTCGTAAAACTGCGATAGCCAACCCGCCTGCCAAGCGTGGCGATTATGGTAAAACCATTTTGGGGAGGCCTATGTCCAGCAGTGGACGATGAAGGGCTGATGGATGGATGGATTACTTGGCTTAACCAAATTAGATCCTCTGTTGCCGTTTGAACAAAGAGCAAACAATATCTATCCTCTTAGATCTTAGATAAAGAATTTATCTATAAAGAACCTATAGATGTAGCCATGGCCCAATAATACGATGTAGCCATCGCGTGGCCACTCATGAGACAGCAATATTACACTTGTGGCTATCACGTACAATTCGCCCTAAGTGTATGGCAAAAACTAAATGAAGATCGTGATATAATTAAGTAATTACTCAATCCATCCATCAGCCTTTTAACGTCCACTGCTGGACGTAGGCCTCCCCAAGAATGAGGGATAGTGCCGTAATCGCCACGCTTGGCAGACGGATTGGCGATCGCAGTGGATGTTGTTAATACTCGAAGGAGTGATGCTGCCCACTCCCCCGGTATTCCCTCAGTCGGCTCTTACGACTACCATAGGTGGAGAGGGAGTGGGACAATTCTAAAGCCGGCCCCACACGGCACAAGTAATTATTACCTCTATCTAAATAAATAACTAATTGATTAACACACTAATTTCGATCACTTATTATCCTGATTAATATTGTAAATGCTAAATTAGGCGAGAGTTTAGAGATAATAAACTCTCACAAAATTTTGAAGTAACTATATAAAAAAGGTTTTATTCCATGTGGTCGAATTTAGTGATGTTCAAATAAAGTTTGTTTATGTGACATATTTTTATAAAGTTTGTACGGAAACCTTCTTTTTAATCACTGTAACTATAGGAACAATATGTAATTATTATTATTATAATTATTTATTATTGTAATCAGGTGCGAAAGTCTGCTTTTTAATAAATTTGTTTGAGAAACGACATTTTTTTCAAACTCAAAACACCTAACAACCTAATTTTCCTTTTAATGGCATCCCTGGTAGTCATGGTGATTAAGTTTTATGGCGAATTATTTTACAGTTCGCCAGTTGAAAAACCTGCACGTCATATGAGACAGGAAGATAGGATACTTTGTCTCAATTTTCTTAGATATTTCGTATATGCCCGTCTCACTTCCACACTTCCTAATGTATCATGGCTACATCTATAGGTTATTTATCTAAGTCTATCCAGATTCGTCATTTTTCCTCAAATAAGTTTCAACTTTACGTTTAAAAATAGAATTCAATATCGATCGAGAAAAGACACATTTGGTAGTTTGATGTGCTGCTACTTAAACACAGTCACCTTTACAAAAAAAATGAAGAACATACTTTATTTTAATAAATGATGAAATGATTACTTTATTACAGAATTTTGTATTTTTTCTGTGATTTCACGGCAATCCAGACTGACATACGGCAGGTCAGATCTTTATACGATAGCAACATTGTTGCTGCTCTGTCTGGCTCTGTCACTGACTCACTGTCACTGTCAGTCACTATCACTATTATAACTACTACAGTTGCTGTTTGCTATTCAATTTCAATTGATTAATTCTAAGGTCTAATATTAAATTTAATTTAAATATTTCTGGTTTAAAATTTATAACAAGGGAAAGACAATGGCTGAAGACCACGGCGAAGCCAATATACAGATACGTCCTGCAATGAAAGAGGACATGTCAGCGGTTGCAGAAATGATTCAGGTTGTGTATTTTAATTATTTTAAATTAGTTATCATCCGATTGTAACAATTGTTTGTAAATTTATTATAGGAATTAGCAGACTTTGAGAAGATGCCAGAAGGGCCTAAAATGAGCGTTAAAGGCAAGTAAAGTTACTGATATTTGACAGACCATAGATAAAAATTTGTTTCAACATACCTACCTATTCTATTGGTGTTTACATTTTTGGTGCATTTTCAGATTTAGAACAAGATGGTTTCATACGGGAGCCACCCGCCTTTCGGTGTAAGGTTGCTGTTGATAACTCTCTATCTACCAATCCCCTAGTAGGATATGCACTGTATTTTCCCACTTATTCAACTTGGGAAGGGCCCTCAATGATGTTAGAAGACTTGTATGTACGTACCAGTGAGAGGCGCAAGGGAGTAGGAAAGAAGCTTTTTAATGCTGTGGCACAGGTAATGCATTGTGTACTAAATTTTGCTATGATGGGCTGTAAAATTTAATGAATTATTTATAATATGCATTTCTGGGCAATCACACTATCTTCATAAATTTTCCTCCTTATGGTGGTGTGTTATCCAACATCTTAAAACACCCATTAAGTGTAATATAGTATTTATTCCTTAACTGTTACTTCATAAACATATACAATAAAATGTGGATGACTGTCCAAAAATCAGAAATTAGAGGGTATTATGTGTGAACTTCAAAACTGGTAAGAATTTCTTGGTAATATGCAGTTGTCTGTCAACTATTAAGTGTTTATTCCATCAAACCCTCAATGTTTTCCCACTTCATGAATGAAACCATCCTCCATAAATTTCATCATGGGCCAGCATGATATAATGACCTAACCTTTTAGTCCAAGAGAGACCTATGACCAAAACAATAGTAATAAAAACACTCAACTGAGTTTTATGCAATGTACATTAAGGTTTAAAATGTGTGTTTCAGGAAGCTAAAACTAATGGCTGCAGCCGCTTAGACTTTCATGTATTGGAATGGAATCCAGCTCGCTCCTTCTACGAAAATAAGGGTGCCATAAACCTCACCAACTCAGAGCAGTGGTGCTACTACAGGCTCACCGGAGATGCACTAGAGAAGTGCATGTCTGAAGCTGATTGAGTTAGCGGATATGGAATAAAACACATTAGTGTGCAATTATTTATATATTTCATAATACATACATATACAACAGTCATTTTGTACCTATACTAGCTGTTCCCACGGCTGTGTTTGTGTGGACTACATTTATTTGCAAATTGATCTCCATATAAAGCACTTTTCTTTTTAATTAGGATAATACCCAATGTAAATATTTTGGAAAGAATTTTTGAAATTGGATGAGAAGTTTTGAGATTACCTCAGACATCCAAACTCACAAATTTTACCTCTCCTTTATAGTATTAGTTTAGATAACATGTATTCTTGTGGTTAGCGATTACCGAGTGAGATATCAAGATATTCTAGAATGCATTTCAATATATTATTTTTATTGATTTTCGATAAATAGGCTCTGAATTGTAGCCATTATGCCAATGATTTCTGTGACAAAAACCTGTGCATAGTCATACAATAATAAACAATTAATTTTAAAGTATTTTTTAATCTAATTAATTATGCTAGTATATACAGTTATTAAATGCCATTTGTCGTTTGTTGGTTTACCTCATGGATGATAACAATAGTTAATTTAACAGAGACTTTAAAATGCTTGAGTGACTAAACTGCAGAGTAGGCAGGTCTTTATAGAAAAAAAAAGATAATGAAAATACTACCATCATGGAGGTTCTCATTTGTAAACAGAAAGTAGGCTAAATATAGTAATTATAAGATGTTGATTGAAATTTTGTTGAATTTAGTGATAATTTGAATTGAATTGAATTAAGTGATAAATCACTTTTTTTTTGTTAAGCCAAAAAAGTAAATACAACCAGTTATAAAAAGTTTAATACTTTCTGATATTTACGCGAATGTTACACATTTTGAAATAAAACTACGTTTACGGAATCTATCGCGTTTACTTGATTTTTATACTATCCCGACGTTTCGAATACTTTGCAGCATTCATGATCACGAGTGGACTTAGATGATAGACGTCCAAGGCTATGTTATTTCAAAATATTTTCAAGTAATAAATTTTGAGAACACTCCTCAGTTGACAGATGCCGACCTGACAGTAGGGATGACGATCTCAAATCGATTAATCAAAGAATCGATTCCTCGGACCTAATAAATAGATTTTTTAAATCGATATGTTGTACTGAATCGATTCAGTGAATCAATATGTTACCCTTGAAAATCAACATACGATTTTTTCTGTTTTGGTATTAAAAAAAAATATCCAAAATTAGCTGAATGTACTTGCAATATTACGGCATTGCCAGTTAAAGGTTTAATTACTTAAAAACTCGTGAAATGGCTGTGTGCCTAGTTTTCGTCGCTTCTCTTTAGTAAAAAAACAGTTACGTTGGTAATCTTTGACTCTGTTGATTATGATTAAAGAATAGGCTGGATGGTGGAATATCAAGGCCGTAAAAATAATAACAAAAATAAGACTATATTGATTAATATTGCGTCATTGTATTGTCTTGTTATTCATTCATTTGTTTATATATATGTCTTGATTGGTTGATTGTTGTAATATAAATACTGTGATTAGGGAAATAGATAGGGGATTTTCATAAGTTGCTTGGATCTGGACGGTATCCAGAAGATGCAGGTTCAAATCCTGCTCCTGACTGTTATTTTCGATTTCACATTTTTCACTTTGTGTTTAACTCTCTACATGTAATAGACTTGCACTGGAAAGTCAAGGCTCCTTAAACGAAGAATTTAAACACTATTTATCACAGGCAGTTGTGCACCTAAAGTATGATCCTATACTTTACTGGCAAGAACAGAAAAACTCTATTTATCACCATGTTTATTCAATAACCGTGATGTATATGAGTATCGTAGGATCATCTGTTCCTTGTGAGCGCCTTTTTTCAAGTGCCGGCAACATCGCAAGTGATGAGCGGAACCGCTTGGATCCCAGTAGACTTGACAGATTGTTGTTTTTAAAAAGCTTATATATGAAGCATTGGGAACTATAAGCTATGTTATCTATTTTCTTAACTTTTTAATGTAACAAATACATTTAGAAAATAAATGTCTTCTTTTATACCTGATCTGATATTTTGATATGGTAATAAAAATAATTGTAATTATCGAATTCCCTGAACTGAAAAATTCCTGATTTTACTGATAAGAGATCCCAAAGATTGTTTATTATGGTGTCATTCTTGTTTTTCATAAAATGGATTTATATTTACATTGTTAATAAAAATTAAAAATAAAACGATTTTTTAGACCTCGATTTTTTATGAATCGATTCATCAGGTTACGATTCGAATCGATTTAAACATCGATCTTTTTTGGAAAGAATCAACATCCCTACCTGACAGTTATAGGTCATTGACATTCACAACTTTTTAATCTGGGTATGCTCCGATATACATTGCGAGCACTATCCAGTGCTCTTACTGGTGAGAAATTCGTTCCGTTATAGACTGACGATATGCTGCCGCAGTCCATCCATCCATCCATCCATCCATCAGCCTTTCAACGTCCACTGCTGGACATAGGCCTCCCCAAGAGAACGCCACAACAAGCGGTCCCGTCATGGAGGATAATGCCGTAATCGCCACGCTTGGCAGACGGGTTGGCGATCGCAGTGGATGTTGATAATACTCGAGGCCCTCGAACTCGAGGGAGTGCTGCTGCCCACTCCCCCGCTTTTCCCTCAGTCGGCTCTTACGACTCCCGTGGGTAGAGAGGGTGAGACAGTGCTACTGCCGCAGTATCCGCGGGAAATAAATACACATAACGTCATAAATTGTCGGCATTTTTGTACTATGAGCGCTGGCGTTTTCGAGGTATAGGTGCTCTCAGTGCTTTGATCATGTGGTCAACAGCGTCTAGAAATCTAACAACTTGCACTAAGGATAATTATTATTGAATGTTGTTATTCAAAAATACCGGCCGTTAAAAACACATGGAAAATTTAAAGAAATTGTGTTTATTACAGTGTGAAAACAATACTTGGTGTAAAATGAACGTAACTGAAGAAATTAACAATTGACTTGAATATTCAATTTTTAAATATAACTATATTCAAACAATTGTTTTTTTTGTTGAACAGATAACTTGTAGATTTATAATTATTTTCACGTCAAAACAGCTCCAAAAACATAGATGACAGGATACTAGACTGCGTTCCGTTTTAAACAGATAATAGTATAGCTAACTATAAAGGAACGACTTCGCAGTAAATTGATGTTAGTGACGTTGACGTTACACCTTATAGAGCTCGCACTTCGCAGCAGTCACAGTGCATATCGGAATTGTAGGAATATGCCTAAGTTTTACAATGTAAGTGTGTAGGTTGTTACTTATTTATATTAGTTATAATTTAACTTTTAGATTATTTGGACACTGATTTGAATTTTGATGATAAATTATAGTTACTCTCTAATGGGCTAATGTCGACTTTGATTTATGTAATATCATACATATTATATTTTAGTTCGCTTTGCTCTGCTGTAGTGATGCAACACTCAGCTCTCGTCATCTGGTAAGTAACATAAAGCAATTTGATTCTATGTCATACGTCATATTAAATAAAACTACGTTTACGGAATCTAACGCGTTTACTTGATTTTCTACTATCCCGACGTTTCGAATACTTTACAGCATTCATGATCACGGGATCATGAGTGCTGTAAATTTTGTACTTAACTTCTTTCTTTATAAGAGAAAGTAAGAAAGCGCTGTGGGTCAGAGATATACCTACCTTACTATTGAAAAAAAAAGAAACTAAGATAGAGAAGTAGAAAGAATTAGTGGAGGAAGTCTAACTACCTACCTACACAAAACAAGATTAACAAAGGCGGAAAAACTTGATAATTGCAATTGATGCGAAAGAAGTAGGCACTGTTTAAGTAGAAATCGTAGTATCTGCCGCAACGGGAAACAGCATAAATTCGTTTGTGACGATTTACAAGCGAATAAGTCCTTACGGATGTACGTAGTGATATAGAAGCTATATCTACATTACGAATTAGGAAAACGAAGATGCACCTAATTATTTAGGGCACAGATCAGGTGGCGTAATGTAAATACTGTTCAACCTTAAATACCTAATTACACATCTACGTGGATTATTTACACAGTACAATATTATAATAAGGTCTTTGTCAGAATGGCTGGTTTTTATTTATAACCAATCGGCCGGACGTTGGTTGGTTGGACGGTTCGCTAATCTGAAAATGACCTTATTACCTATTAAGTAATATAAAATTCAGAAAATCTTTAGACTAGGTTTGAGATTTCAAGTGTCATGGAACGTTACAATTATATAATACTTTTGTTACCATTACATCAGTCTGAGGCAATATACCATTGGCGTATCTACGCCTGTACAAGTGAGGGGTGCTCCGGCACAAATTAAGAGAACTATTACTTGGGCGAGCCCCACATGTTCTCTGTTTACCCCAGATATACGAAAAAATAACCCCAGGTACGCCAAAACAAATCCTCGGGGTGTATGGCTACGTGGTCTCAACACTGAACCTCGTTCTAAACATATAAGTACAAGTCTATTCTTCAATATTGTCTATGTAACTATTTACAAACATCGGATAATCAGTACCAGGCTAATTACGAGTCACGTTATGACGTATCCAGATCAAAAGACACCTTTATTGCTTTAAATGGTGACGGAAAATGTCGTGCGTAAGTCTCCACTTCTGATTCCGAGAGATCCCATTATTATCTTGGGACTTAAAATAATTATGCCGCAAATAACTTCAACAGCTAAATTAATTGTTCAAAATCGCTTCATCGAGGAATTCACACGACCTCTGGCGATATCACCCAAATGAATCGGTTCACCGATAGTCACCACCTAGTCTCTTGTTCACAATTTCCTCAGCCACAATTGCGATAGCCGCAAGCAATATCTTGAGTGAGGCTCTCTGACAGTTCGGCTTCGCTCGGTTATGTTCGGTGGAGGCTCAGAGCGCACCGCGACGCTGCTACGTGGATGCCATGAGCTTAGCGTGCGCCGTCACATTACGCTGGTGTAGAAACCCACTTCCTTCCTCTTCCTCGCCATTGCCGAGGCCGTACTGAAAAAAAATAATCACTTGTTATTGACAAATCCAACTGTATCGTAATTATAGACCTATGAAATCACAAAGTAAATATTTATCATCTCTTAATGAACAAGCCAGCCAGTTATATCATTTCTTATGAAAGTTCTGGATAGTCAACCATCATAGATACCACCTACGTGTAGGCTCTGGAAAGAACTTCCTGCTGCGGTGTTTACCGAGCGCTACAACATGTCCTTTTAACGAGGTTTGGGAAGAACACTACTGGCTGGCGTGGCTGTATTCGGCATTCATACAGCATTGAGTTATCTACATTAAATCATTCAACATAAAAAAATGTTTAATACCTACCAACTCATCAAACACGTCCTCCAAAAGGTCAAAGGATAGGTACCGAGGGGGTATTCGCAGCACATTATTAGGTACCTAGACTTGAATTTTGCTTGGTATACCAACCTGTAACGCGTGTAGGTAATGTTGATGAGAGTGGTAGTGCCCGCCAGAGTGCGCAGAGTAGGAGTCGTACCCGGGCGCCGCGCTGGGCTCGCTCTTGATGTTGAACAGCGCCGGGTTGGACAGGAACGGCGCGCCCGTCAGCGGCAGCGCGTACTGCGCGTGAGCGTGCGCGCCGCCCGCGCCCGCCGCGTGCGCGTGCGGCGACGTGCTCGCGCACGCCACCTCACGCGGCTTGCTTGCGCTCTGGCTTGGCATGGCTTGGCTCAGGGCGAGGGGCATCTCCCCCACACTCTGTTTGCTGTCTGCAAATTAAAGAGTTTCTAATGCATTAAATGACTCAAGAACACGGAAGAAATAAGTACCTACTACGTACAACAGTACAGACACAGTAAAAATTTAAGCAATTTACTGTGGTACAGATGATGATGGATATGGTTCTATAAGACACTGAAAGACTAAAAGTACCAAGGTAAGACTTCACACTTCCCCGCACTTCCCCGGAATGGAAAGTACGCAGGTTCAATTCCCGCTCGCACTAGTTCTCTTTTTCCACAAATCAATTGTTCTTTAAAAGTAGCTGAGCATGTCAAGTGCTAAAATACAGATCAAAATACGTAGGTAAGTTTCATGAATATGTTTTGTGGGAGTGGTAGGTAAATATATTCTGTAGTACAGCCGTTTACCCTTTGAAGGCTTCGAGGATCGCCTTTGTAGGTGAGTATTCAATAAATACTCGTTTGGTGAATTATTTTGTAGCAATTGTATACGCACCATCCATTCCAGGTGAGCTGTGGTCATCCTTCTTGCTGGTGTCCTGTGGGGGTTTCGCGCCGTTGCCAGCTTTCTTCGGCTTGCGTTTTCGTGTCTGAATACCGTCCTTCCGCATCGCTAAAGGCCTGATACGTAATGTTTAAATTAGTTGAAAAAAATATACTCAATACATAGTTAACTTTTGCTAAAGTAATGTTAAATTAAGAGTTAAAGCTGAGCAATTAAATAAGAGATATCAAATTCCCTCACCGGCCTAGACTTTCAGTAGCAGGTTGAAGTTTAGAACCGCCCCGGTTCATAGTAACACTCTCGTCCCCATTATGGGACTAAAACACTAGCAACATATGAATGTGGGTGTTTGAAACAACATGAAACCGTAAAACAATAATTATCTGACTTTGCTTCAACTCTTAACACATTAAACTCCTTCTCTTATGGAAATTAGTTGTTCCAACAATGGGACAAGCATGACGGAACCAAAAATAACTTGTAAATCCAGTACAAATCCAGTAGGTACCTACATCTCGATTTACGAGTACTTATAAGGTAAGTCTGTCGAATTACGCCTACATAAGGTTAAGCTACTTTTATTTGATAAATATTCGAGGAAAAAATAATAATAATATGTGTATCACAGGGTTGTTTTACTATCTGTACAATAAACTTATGAAAAGAGTTCTATTTTTAAAATAACAACAAAAATAATCAAATTCTAACACACTGAGTTTGGCAGAATTAAACTCTTGAGCTTTAATTACGCCTATGATAATTACCTTATAATATCCTCGTACTCCAGCGATATCATAGTTTTCTGTTAATAGGACCAAAATCAGCCTGATAGTAGTAATAACCCTAACTGTTGGTGACAACAGTTTTAAAAAAAATTGGAACTTTTTCATAGTTTAAAGACCAGTTAACAAAAAAAATTAAATGACAGGTAAATAACATAAATTCTTATAATTTTTAGTGGCACACGGTTAAAGCTTGATTAAACTGTATTTAGACACGTTTTTGAGCAAAAAATAATTCTAAAAAAGAAAACAACACTAGGCGTTATTAAGCCCAGTTATGGTTGTAACGCCTACTGTGAACTACAGTTATGGTTGTAACGCCTACTGTGATGGTGGATTACCCTCTACAAGTTTGCACATAGATAAGAGTAGGTACAAACTGGGGACCACCGAAGGAATGTAACATAGTTCCAGTGGCCCGCCAATAAAGGCGGAGAGACGGCACACGGCGGGTTTCTTTAGTGGGTGAGGGCCCCACACTACCCTGTTCGTTGCCCCGAACGACGGGGTGTGCGGTTAGGTACATTTTTTCCCGCCTAAAAAAAAAAAAAAAAAAAAAAGTTACAAACTGGGCATTTATTTTGGTATGAAGATTTTCGACGAGAATAGATATGCGTGATATCCCACACTAAATTTAAATTTCCATCGGCAAGGCAATCGTCGATCATAATAAAAATTAATTGTTGCTTCAAAATTCGTTATAATTCCTAGTCTATTCGTTATAATGCCATCAGGACATCTAAATATTTCTGAGTCATTTTTGGTCAGACCAATACAATCCTCATGGTACCATTTTTTGCAATTCACACATTGTCTCATATCAGCAATACGATCCTCATAACAAGCATAGCAATACCAATCACCCTATTTTTCCGTACTCCGTGCAATCACCTCTCCGTTTTATTTTCCTTTTTACGCAGTTTCTCGTTCTTTTCGCGCTAAGTGTAGTTTTCTTTTTGGTTTTTGTTTCTGTTTTCATTGTGTTTGTTTAATTTGCTCACCTAGCTTCCTCTTAGAAATAAATTCATTTTTAGTTTTACAATTTCCTTTTTCTATCACCTTTGAGTCGTTAAATAAATCTTTTGTTATTATTTGTCCGTTATAATTTAAAGCTGTTCGACGATTTTTGATAATTGCATAGTTCGGTGTGGGCATAAATAGTTAAAACTGTGATATTTCAGGTAACTGAGCTAATTGTTCATCATCTTTATTATTGCTATCGGTGTCTGACTCAGATGAGTAAATACTTAAAGATTGCTGGGTGTGTGGTCTTGTGATAAATCTAGTCATAATTTCAGAAGTATGCTCACCATCAGAAGCATAATCATCATCAAAATCATCTGTAGTAGTACTCTACTATACAGTATCTACCAAGAGATACTTCTCTTGGTAGATACTGTAGATAGCATGCGACTTGTAGAAGGACCCACTACAAAGGAGCGTGGAGGAGTTACTACTGGAATAGGGTGCACGATTGCCTGAATATTGTCACCGTCAAAAGCATCCCCATCGTTAGAATAATCAGACGAACTGTAACACACAAGTGTCTTTGTAGGTTGCAAGCTACGGGTAGAAGGATTCTCGTTTGGTGAGCCCGGTGTAGTAACTTGTAGAGCAGAATGCACGACCAGTGAGCAAGGTGGAGTGATATGTGATGATAAACAATTCGATAAGATGTCTTGAGCAGGGGGAGAGGTTTCCTGAAGGATATATACCAAACTTTGGGGCTCTTCATTGTCAATTATCGGTGGAGACATGGCACGAGATTCACAACTCTTTTAATTTTGAGGTGACTTGTTCCGTTAATACAGAGGGTACACTTAAAAGCAAAACCTCTGAGTTAAAGGGATATAACCCTGTAGCCCGAAAACCGCTAATGATTTTGTCATGTGACATGCATCTCGACCAAATCTTTGACAAAATCTTGTTGAATTCGGGGCGAGACAACTTCTGAGCATGTGTTTCGTAGAAACGCTGCAGCACCTCTTGGTCAAAATATCTTTCGAAAGGTTTAAGCTAAACACGAGGTTACCTACGCCTACGTCATGGGCAATTGCGCCAACAGTAGTATTTGGTATGGGTTATACCGCCTAGGCGTAAATACCATTCCTGAACAATTCTAGCAAGATTGCTAAAATAACAAAAACTAATAATTTTACGTTTACCTAAAATAAGCTGCTTTAGATTCAAGCAATACTTATTTTACACGAGTATGCTTGGATTTTTGTGCACGAGTCTGAATTAGAATAAAAAGTACAAAAGACTTTTATGCCAGGTCGTTTTTCTACCTTAGGCTGTTGCACCTTTTATTATCACCGAGTATACAGACAAGCCCTGACTATTATAGGTAAGTAGTAGTAAATACAGAAACCTTGATATTACAACATAAAAAGTAAGCATTCAATACACACCTATTAATACCATGTAGTTTGTAGTACAGTCCGCATGCATTGCATACTGGCTCTCCGTCGTTGTTCCGTCTCCACAAGGTCGTGTTCCGGGAGCCGCAGTTTGTACAACATTGTCCGTGGCGCCGCTGAGCGGACTGAAACATTACCGACAGATTGTCCGGTGCTTTTATTTTGTAATCACAGCATTGTCAAAATATGTCTAAGAATGCATTTTGTTGATTTTTATACCTACCTACTATCTACTTGTCTTAGTAAAAATGGCAAGTACCAACTTATCTATTATTAACTAGTAGTAGCTATCAGAGTTCTTCCCAACTATGCAACGGATTTTTAAAACACTTTTCAATGTCGTGTAGATAACTTTCCAAGGAAGTTTTACCTATAGGTATGCAAAATACATTATAATTGTATAAATACTTGGAGAGGAAGGGTGTTAGATACCTAGTAGATGTGAGGATGTGAGCCATATACGGTACCGTTCTACCGACCACCATTGACAATTCAGATAAAACAAACAACCTACCCGTGGTTTCTGTTAGTATTTATTAAATTACTAGGGCTGTGCTATTACAGTATTTTAAAGTAGGTAAGTATCTCTTTAACGTTTAATGTGTTTAGGTAATTATTGTAATAATTAGGTTATATTATACATTAGAAACCTTAAGTACCTACTTGGAAAATTATATAAACGACAATAAAAACCGTTTAAAAATCCATTGCACGATTTAGATTAGAACAAGAAAGCGGAGTATCGGACAGACGCGGACAAGGACTTATTGTATAATAGATAAAAAAGTACGTAGATGTATGAGGAGATCGTCGCCTAGCACTTGCTGCTCGAACGGCTGGCAAATTTAAGCAACTTGGGCTCGGTCGGCATCAGATGGGTGAAAGTGACACGTATTTGTGAACACCTGACCTCCTCCATGCTTCGGAAGGCACGTTAAGCAGTCCTCGCCGTCAAATAACATCTTGGGTCGTGGAGGACAGATACCTATATGCACTCGCTACGTGTGAATACTGATAGCTCAGGTAAAACAAAACACATCGGAAGCCAACCTCCACTGAGCTTAGGATAACGGTAGGGAGATCATAGATAGAAGTACCTACTCTACATTACGTATTAAGAAGGATTTTTTTATATAGTAATTGTATGAAGATAAGGTTAAAACACCTCAATCGAGCTATTCTAACTACTCCGTAGTTCATAAGTGCCTATAGCTTTGATATTTCATAATAAATAGTGCTTCAAAAAGAGATCTTGAAGTAATTGCACGTCACTGCTGCCGAATGCCTTCTAGTAGCGTTTATTAGTTTGTGAAATTTACTTAGACGGTAAGTCTGTACTTATAAGGATGCAGGTTCTTACTATAAGTATTGTCTAAAGCACCTAAGTGCAGTTTAACTTTATATTATTTACTCATAAATAGATTTAATCACTAAGATAGGTACCTACCGACTCCACGTTAATGTATTTTGGATCTGTAATCTATATTGTTTGTTAATTATTAATATCGATCTCAGTAGGTAGGTAACTGCGTAGATAACATTTATCAGTAGGTACCTGCCAGTGATTGTCCAGCTCTAGAAAGTTTACTCAAATATACCTACTCAATTCGCTAAATACTAAATACCCAATCTTAGTAATAATTCAAACAGCATGGGTTGGTACATAAACATATCAAACGACGTCACTAGTTAGCGACTCAGATAACGAAAAGGCATTTATAAACTTTAGCTTTAAAATTAACTTTATTTGTGACACATTTAGACATGTTTTATATACCTAACCAGATGTATCTAATACAACTATGTTATATAGGTAGGTATCTACTCGGCATGCTAAACAATTATCTATAGGTACTATATACTATAGCTCATGATTTCACTACGTGCATATAAAATAGAAGTGAGGAGGGCACTGTACACCATAAGAGAAATAAAATATACCACAGCCAACAGCCAACCACCTCGCATGCGAACATCGTTAATATATCTAGGTATGAGGCGTCTCGCGCCATCTTGTTTAATTGACAATGACGCGATGCGCATCAACGAGCGCGTTCGCAGGCGGGGCCCTCGCGCTCATTGGGCGCTGCCAGCCGCCTGCTACACCCGTCTAGCGATCTCTTTAGTTATATAGACAGAGCTGCAACGGTTATCAGCTCTTTATCCACAATTTGATACTACTATTGATAAGCTCTGACATCATCGATCTGCACCGCCTTTCAAAAACATGCAATTACCGATCAATTCGTTATCTCAGCTACTTAGATAACAGTCGCCGGTCCCGTAGTAATAATGCGCAAGCGAGGTGCTGTAAAGCAAAGCCGACTATTGAAGGGAGTCGTAGCGTGTAGTTTCCTAACTCCAAGCGAAGGGGAAGGAATAGTCTAAGATGGGGGCGTGCCGGACGTAGGGAGGAAGCATGCACTAGTCTACACGCCACCGACTCACCTTCTTCATGCCTCTAGTCATGCCCTCGACACTCATCCATCTTTGCACGGTGCCCTCCTTATAGAAGCGGGTGAGGAGGTCGGCGTCAGCACCTGTTTGCAGACAGAGCGGTTTACTATTGTGATTTATGTGCTCACCAGCCGCTTGCTGGGCTTCACGAGGGGGCGGTTCACGCCGTTGATCTTGTGGTACAAGCCGCACGCGTTGCACAGATAGTGGCCGGTGGCGTCGCGGCGCCACAGCGGCGTGTTGTTCGCGCCACAGTTGACGCACTCGCGCCCTTCCTCATGAGTCTCGAGCATAGCGTCTGTACCACACACACACACCTCTAGGTAATACACACATCAATTTAAAGAAAGTCCCTGCCGTATAAATTGTTATTGAGCAGATTTGATATTTTATAGCAGAAAAAAAATGTCATAGCTCTATTCTACCAGTGTCATTATTAGACGAAAGAAAACTCGAATCCTTGCAACTGCACACAATAGACCTTTTCTTTTAAATGTGGATGGGGATTGTACCCTTCAGTAAGACTAAGTTAATATCAGCTATTAACTGCTGGCCTAGCGGTAAAACCAAGTATTGCAAAGACAGTAGTAGCGAGTTTGATCCCCAGTACAAGGTCCAGACCTCGTACGACACACAGCTCTGACTCGTCGAAATTTTTCGAATTTATGTATTTGTTTACAATTTATCAATGCTCAGTGAAGGAAAACATCGTGCACGTTTGTGCATGCTTGAGAGATTATCTCAACGGGCTGTGAAGCCTGCCTACTCGCATTGTGTCAGCATCGTGGATTATGGCCTAATCCCACTCACCATTAGAGGAGACCCGTGCCCAAAATAGTGATACAGAAAAGCGTTGAAAAAAAATGTAAAATTAATAAGGGCTTATAAATCCAGTTAACTATCATAGTTATTAAATACTTATTTTAATTTCAATAATATTTATTCAAGTAAACTTCTGCATTGGCATATAGGTAGTAAAAATTATTTAAACGCATACACAGTAAGCAGGAATATAAAATGGCTGTAAAATTTATACAATGTGTTTGAAAACAAACTATCCCTTCATCCCCGGTACATTCTCTATTGGCACACAATTACATACAACAATGAACAAAACAAGCAGAAAACAAAGTGCAATTAATTAGTTACCGAGAACTTAACGTGTCGATAACCTTTTTATATAGAGTTCTTTATCGTCTGCGATAGTGATCCAACGGCCTTCAGTTGTCGAGACAAAGTATCAACAATGTTGTTTATCGCAGCTTCCTTGAAGCCTACTCGTATGGACCACAGATATACTTATCACAAATATAACTATTAATAATATTAAAAATCTGTTGGCAACTTGATAACTCTAATTTGCAATAATGTTTAAGTAACTAGTCATAGGCGTGGTAGGTGAATATATATGATACCTATGCGAATTTTTTCAAGCTATGATTTGAAGTAATATTAACAGAATTGTTTCATAATTTAGCCTCGATAGCATACATTGAAATGATCGAGTAGTAATAATTTAATTTTAATTAAAATATTTTCTGCAATAAAATTACTCAACATTATTTTTGAATTGTACCTATTTGAATACTAAAACAGATGGCCAATATGCTTGAAAGTAGGAAATCACGTTCAAGGCGCTAGGTTTGCATATAGGTAGAAATTCTCTTACATTATATACTCGTAGAAATCCTTTTTTTGAATGTCAAATACTTTAAACACAAAGTGAAAAATGTGAAATCGAAAATAACAGTCACGAGCAGGATTTTCGATTTCACATTTTTCACTTTGTGTTTAATGTAGTGCTAAGCATGCCAAATGCTTAATATATATATATATAAATATCTAAATGTCAAATGCTTATTTTATAAAAAATAAAGTTTAAAAACCGACCACGGAAATAAAAAGTGCGTAACAAAAAATAATTTAGATAAAAATCAAGAAGTACACATATTATTGTACAAAAATGTTCAAGCTAGAGCCATGATCCCATGTTTATAATAAATATGCCATTATAAAGAACACTTATTTGTGAAAGTGGAAAAAGAGAGGTTTACTGCGAGCGAGAACTTCTCTCTTTCCACACAAATAATTTATTCTTTAAAGTAGCTGAGCATGTTAAGTGCTAAAATACAGATCAAAATATGTCACTATAATTTTGTAAGTGTTTCAGACACACATAGTACTTAAACAGGCATGACTCATCAACAAAATAACTTGTTGTTGAATGTTTTGTTTGATAGCTCTAACTTAATTAGACTTAACACTGATATATAATTTATCTCATTAAATATCGGACATTTAAAATATAACCTAAAGACTAGTTAATAATAAAGAGTGGCCGAAAATGTGAAATCGGAACAGTCACGAGCAGGATGGAAAACCGTCTCAGTTGCTTTTCGAATTCAGACATCGTGACAATTACTTGCGACTGCTAATTTTGATAACACATTTCTTATATGGCTAAGCATGTCAAACGTTAAACAAGTATATAAAACATATCAAAAAGTAAAGAGTTCAACACACGTGTTTTTAATTTGTTCATATGCAAGGTCACCAAGGCAAGTTGAAATGTCCACATTGTTTTTATGTACAAGCAATCGTTCAGAAGATAAAGTACAAATACATTTTCGTGAATACCTACAACATAATATATTATGTTAGTACGTGCGCCAGTCGGTAGCAACACTATCGCGTTATCATTATCCGGTGATACGACAGCGGTTACCATTGGCTTGTTAACCCAAATCCATTAATTCCACTTGTACTGATATTCAACGTTAATTGAACACAATAAGTTATTGGAGTGAACTAGCTTCGTTTGCGCTCCAAGCTAGATTAACTGTTCCGGTAGATAAAGATATATAGGTAACTACCTCCTCTGTATACATCCTAACTATTATAAAGCTGTAACAGAACTGTGTCTGTACATTTAAGATATTTAAGAAAAAAATAACTGTATTAGGCTATATAGGCGTGCCTGAACACAAAACATTTTTTTTTTAGATTTTTTGCCGGTTTGTCTGTTTGCCTGTTTGATCGTTCGCGCATCACGCGAAAACTACTAAACGGATTTTGATGCAACTTTTTTTTATTTGATAGCTCTTGATTAAACTTAAAAACTAGTATACACTTTGTCCCGCTACTATATAGGGAACATGCGATATAGCCTAAAAACTAGCTTTTAGCTAAAATCTTTAAATTGAAATCTGTATGTGATCCCTATATAACAAATGCTACGGCTATATATTATTTCTGTACTAGCTACTGTGTACTTCATCCGCTTGGAAATTAGTTAATTTCATTTTTTTTGTGCGGAATCCTATTTATTTAATAGAGTACCTAGCCTAAATGATGGCTGATCAAATGGGTTATCTGCAAGTAAAAATCCCGTCCAAATCCGTCCAGGCGTTTTGTAGATAAGTAACTCTAAAAGATTCGCGAATCATACACATAGCATGCAGCCGTGGTCATCATGCCGTTGATAAAATCTCTCATGTAAATAGGATTCCCCACAATGTTTTCCTTCACTGAGCACTGATAAATTATAAAAAAATTCACACATCATTCCGAAAAATCGTGCGAGGTTCGACCTTCTACTGTTAATTGAACACAATACCACTGTCTTTGCAGTCCTTGGTTCTACCGCTAGACTATCACTGCTTTTTACAATACATTGCTGATTTTCCGCGCAGGTTTTACGATGTCTCAGCCTCGGACTGGCGATGGAACTCGATAGATACCGTTGCTTTGGCAGCTTTTGATCTTACCAGTTTATCAAATTACCTGTGCTAAATGTGGCAAACAGTAGATATCTTAAAAGCACGCTCATTAAATATAAATATACCTCGATGATAAATTAATTGTAGGTACTTACCTACGTACTAGTACGTCTACAGATACTACCTACTAGTACGTCTACAGATAAGGAAAATTGTTGCTTGTACAATATGTTTAAATCTTAACGGTTTCTCGATAGTTTTGTGTAGTTATGTATTACTAGACTAGATTTAGTCCCTACTTCGTCTGGGTGAACTTTTGAATTGGAATTCTATGAACAAATTGCTATCCCGCAGAAACCGCCTTTTTTCAGGTATAAAAACTTACTTATATCCTGTTTTTGGCTCTGGGTTATGTCAATTCATGGTGATTGGTTGATAGTTTAGCGCGGAAGCATAACAAACAGTAGCACTTTCACAGTTGAGAGTCGAACACACAACATTCAACACGCCATCGAGAGTGGGTGTATAGCTATGTATGGGCTGCTGATCTGCTGAATAATACATAAGTACATCATTCTTTCTTTTGAATGTCGTCATTACCATAAAGATCATATTTTTTCCTTTTTGTATACTACCTACCCAACAGACGTTGTCCTGTCCAAACATTGGCGTTTCGTTTGGATTCGTTAGATAGGTACCTACATATTTTTTTACATTAGAAAAAATTGAAGAAAAAAATCCTGAAATCCTATCGTGGCGCCATCTACCGGGTCCAAATATAAATCTGAACCATCCTGGTACTTACTTAAAAATTCACAAATAAATAGAAGAAAAAAATCTTGAAATCCTATTGTGGCGCCACCTACTGGGTCCAAATGTGAATCTAAATCTAAACCATCCAGAGCGCCACCCAAACGCATACAAAAAAATTCATTCAAATCAGTCCTGCCGTTTAGGAGGAGTTCAGTGACATACACACGTACAGTAGAATTATATATAAAGATGTGGGTGGCAAATAAGCATACGGTCCACCTGGTGGTAACAGTTACCATACCCTATAGACGCTAACAACACCAGAGGTATCACTCGCGTGCCGCTTACTCCAAGGACAGGGATAGGGGGTGGAGAGTAGGATAATAAGGAGAGGCTGAGGAGGGTCTAGGCGCTTACTCTCCATACGAAATACAAATTACAAGTAGCTACTGTTGTTTCAAGCTTATCTTCTGTGAGAGGGTGGTACTGCCCAGGTTGAGACGGCCTATTCATGCTGGGACAAGCAACGTTTTCCTCACTCAACACAATAATATTGATGTCTGACGTCAATTAAGCAGAGGCTGATTCGGTAATGGAGCATCGGAAAATTCCTCAGAATATTTTATTCATATTAAATGCGAGCGTGAGTTTGTTTGTTTGTGTCGATTTCACGCCTTACGGTATCTAAGTAACTATAGCCGTCTTTTCATTCAATTTCCATCCGAGAAATAAAATGTTGATCAGTGGTTTAACAGTATTGTTAATATTACCGAGTCATGAGTGGAAGTTACTACTTACCATCAGGGCCTGCCGCCATAAACGATAAAATATCTGTATATCTGAAGGATTTGTTCAACGGTTTGCGAGAACTGCCAACCTTTATAGGGCGAGCGTGGAAAATTTACTTGACTAAACTCATTTGTACTTACATGGTCCCTACAACAACATACTCGTAGTTCCCTCTAACTTTTTAGTTATATTTCTGATTTCTGATACAATATCACACGGTGTTATAAATATGTCAAATGCTCAAGAAAAAAAGAAAAATTTTTTCAGGCATCATCAATTACACAAAATAATCGTAATCATCCTCGAGTAATTATTTCTCGCTTTTACATACATGTGCACATTTTTATTTTTGAATTTTCGAAAAGCCCGCTATGGACCTTTAATTTATAAATTTTAAAACATTCGTTTATAAACTCGATTAGAGGTCATTTTGTATTTTAATTTTATCAGAGATTAAGTTTATATGCTCTGTACATCGTGAACGATTGTGCGGCCATTGGTTGGACAGACACTACTCTTATACCTCTTGCGGTATGTTTGTAAGGCTAAAGGCCGAATGTCGTGGAAATACGGTTACCACGACATTCTCCCTAAATCAAAATCATATCTGTGTTCTCTGAAACGGTATAATTAAACTAACGTATTCCGTCGCCACCCAGTATATCTGATTTCCCAATACGGTAATTGATATTTAAACAATATTTCCCTCTTGTCTATATGTATAAATAGTCAATAATCTAATTATAGATATCTAAATGTAAATATCGATTAGTTTGTTATTTCAGCAATAAATACTCAAGGCTCCTTTATTTCTCAACACAGTGTAAGTCTTCCCTAAGAGTAAGAGGATATTGATATCCTTTTTTAATTCTGTTTTGTTAAACAAAATGATAGCAAATAACCAAACAAACTTACAGCTCACCCGGTGGTAAACAGTTACCATATCTTTTTTTATTTTTTTTTTATTACATGTAGTGGCAGACGAGCCACGGCCCATCTGATGGTAAATGGTAATTGTCGCTCATGGACTTAACTATACTGAGAGCATTGTCAAGCCGCTGCTCACCATTTCATTTCACAGATATGAAATGAAAGAATAAACGGCTATGCCCTGCTACAGCCAAAACGCAACGATGTGCTTCATGGCCGGTCACACGGGAGATGGTGGTACCAACCCGCTCGGGATGGATACCAAGTGAATACTCCCACATGGTACCCAGCCCTACCTCCAATCATGAAATGGATGATAATTGCTTACTTCCCTTAGTCGCCTCATACGACACCCGTGGGAAAGAATGGGGTGGTGACAATTGTTTTGTTAGTCCGTCACCACACGGATAAAACCTATACCTTGTAAACTTTTACAATACCAGAAGTATCACTCACAAATTACCGGCTCCAGAGACAGGAACAAGGGGTCCAGGATAATACAGAAGGATGAGGAGGGGTCTAGGCATTTACTCTCCATACGAAACACAAATTACAAGTAGCTGCAGTTGTTTTAAGATCATCTTCTGTGAGTGTGAGAGGGTGCTACTTCTCCGATAGAGCCAGCCGATTCATGCTAAATTCTCCAAGATTTAACTGCCAAAACCTCCTTCACAGTGAGGTTATAGTTTGTTTTTTTTTTTAGGTTTTTTTATATTATAAAAACAAACATACACCTATATCTTCGAAGGGGTAGGCAGAGGTGTATGTACCCACGGTTCACCAGCTATGGTCTAGTCCCACGCATAGATATAGTATATAGGTACTGAATCTATGGTCTCACGTAATAAGGGGCGAGCCTATTGCCGTCTACCGGGCACATTTTCAAACTCCGGGCTGCTACTGAGAATTTTCCTTATTATGAAAAATCTCAATAACTCTGCCTGACCCGCGGATCGAACCCCAATGATCAGCAGTTGCAAATACTATTGCTGCACCACCGAGGCAGTTTTTTATATTATATTATTATAAAACAGTACACGGAAGAGGACAAAGGAAACCTATACTCGTATTACTATCTATATTACTAAACTTATATAAATGTGGATTTGCATTATATAGGTACTGGAATTATCTTAATTTAAAGGCTAAAAAAGATACTCATTGTGTGAATTTGTCACATATACCTATATAGCCTTAAAGATTAACTACGTAGTTTAGTATTTTACAGTATTCGGGACGGATTTCCAGAGGTCTAGATTTCAAATTCAACCTGCTAATAAATGATTATATATTAGATATTATTATTATATATATTAGTAAGGATTATTCTTACTAATATCATAAATGCGAAAGTGAGTTTATTTCGGTCTGTCTGTTCCACCATATTCTACGCGTAGCCATAAAATGGACAGTTCGCCATGTTCGAGGCCCTGAAGGCGGTTACAACAGACATAGGTCCGAACGAATACGCACGGCTTTACGATGGAAGGAATGCTCCAGTTCATAGCCGGGATATTTAAGGTACGAAATGTCGTCCGGAGCGCCTATCTGCGTCTTTGTCAAAAAGAGCAAGGCAGGCCGCGCCGTCTCGAGATGGTGATGGACGGCGTCGAGATTACTGTGAAGACCCCTGATGTTGCAAAACTCTACTGATGATGTGGATAAGGAGTCCGCCGTAAAACACTTGCTCTTTTTCCTTTTGGCCATCAAAGTTTGCGAAGAGTTTGGGGGATATGGGCTTGCGCACAGTGGGTACCGGTGACACTCGGAAAAAAAAGGGTGGTGACACTTGGCGCACGGCCAGACAATGGGTTTTGTGAGGAGCTGACACGAAACACGGAAGGGCCCCCGTGAGTAACCGTCGGGTCCACACCGGTCTCCTACTCCGGCACGACGGGATTTTTGCCGGTTGGTGGGACAGCCTCCCGAGGTAGGATTTCCCCGGGTTCGGGTCCCCTACTGACCGGCAGGTGGCCGACGAACCATTCCCACCGGGTCTCCCTGTACCCCGCGTCAGCCCCTCACGCCCAACGCACAAGCCATGACCTTTATCAATGCCCGTTCCAAGCATCACCGAAACCCATCACGCGCTCAGGAAGGGAAAAAGGACAGGGGCGGCAATCTCCCGCTACAACCAAAACATACCTAAATGTTTCATGGCCGGTCACACGAGAGACGGTGGTACTGACCCGCTCGGGCCCGATGCCAAATAAGTAACCCCACTTGGCATCACACCCTACCACCAGTAATGCAAAAAGGTGATAGTTGCTTACTTCCTTTAGTCGCCTTTTACGACACCCGCGGGAAAGAATGGAGGGGCGACACCTGTATTCTTAATCCGTCACCACACGGACATCACACCTGTATTCTTAATCCGTCACCACACGGTGTCATTGATATTGGATCATAACAGTCAGTAGATAGAGCGGACTAGACAGAGACACACACACACAGTTAATGTGTTAACTTAACGAGATCAGCAGGATAATCGCTTTATCATAGAGGGATATCATATGACACATCTATTTAAGCGGTGTGTTATAATTTTGTGTAGGTATATTACACCGAGTGCATACTTACATATTTAAGGGCGAATGGTTAATCAATCTTAATCATATATAAATTGTATTATTTGTCTCCAATATGGGCATGAGCCCGCATATAAGACGAGAATGTGTCAAAGTAATAATAAAAAGGCTTTTTATCGAGAAGGGATAAATAGATTTTTTTTAAACTTTCTGTAAAGCTGCTGCTTGTAACATTATTAACTTACACCAAGTAATTCTCACCAATATTATAAATTCTCACCAATATTATAAATTCTCACCAATATTATAAATTCTCACCAATATTATAAATTCGAAAGTGAGTTTGTTTGTTACGTTTTCACGCTGTAACTTACAAAACTATCATCATGAAATTTTGCACATATATAGTCTGACGCCCAGAAAAGGACGTAGGCTAATTTTTGTCCCGCCAAAAAGGCTTGTCCCTATCGGATAGCTATTTTTGTATAGAAATAATGAATGTACCGTACAGTGACTATTGTTAGTATTATATATAATATCCGAAAGTCCATGCGGACGAAGTTGCAAAATCTAGTAAAATATAAATTAATCAAACAAGATCTCTATGAAAGATACGAATCTATTTGGCCAAATTAAACTTAGTTAACTAATTACTCTTCCACAGAGAAGGGCCTCGTGGCCACTCGTGGGACGTTTGTGTCATAATATCAAATATATCAAATTGCCAACATCATGGTCTTTATCTCCACATATACAACATATTAGTAAAAAAGCTACCTTAAGTATAATATAAAATTATTGTAAAAACTCTTACCATAAGCGTTAGCCCTTGGTAGAACATCATATGGCGCGCACCACGATCCCATCATATTCTGCGAGTACAGTCCACCAGCCACTGAACCCACGCCGCTCACAGCGCCGCTCCCAGCTGTGGTATAAGCAACAGCATTAAACACAATACACATAATAGTTAAGTATGTTCACTGAGTCAGCTCGCACCTGCTAAAAGTGCCATATTATGCAACAAGTTTGCAGAGAACTCGGTATATGTTAACGCGTCCATTGTGGTTTGGTGGAGTGTGATCGTGCACTAGAGCCGTGAAGTGCGCGACCTGCACGGTCAGAGGTCAGAGCGTGCACTGCGCGAGCGCGGCTCGCACGAGCGCTTATCGCCACGGGTTCACGATGCGTATAGTTACACCACTTCAAGACCTAATTTTATTTCATTGAATTTTGTGCGCACGAGACAAGGCAATATGTGCGTTTTGTTTTTGAAGGCTGTCTGCACGTACGCCACTAGGTTAGGTACCTACAAGGTGTTGGGTTGTTCGATCATACCTAATGGGATTTTTGGCGTGGCAAAACGGGAGAAACCGTCCGCGGCCGCGCGAACTTTTCTTATAAAAGCTAAGCGTAGGTTAATTATGAATTATTATTAATGTTATTTATTAACCATTTAGCCATCATTCTTGAAAACATATCCTCAAACTAAGTGATCTAAGAATAATATTTGCCTTCAATATAGTTGGATCGAGTTACTTTGATAAGTCGACATATAAACTGACTAGATTCTACAAAATTGTTTTCGGAATCTGAATATTGATTCATAAGGAGATCTCCAAAACTATACACGCAATTGAATTGAAATTTATCATAGCAATTATTTTCTGAAGCTAGACACCCATTAGGAGTAGATATCGTGTAAATCCTGACCAAACCTAAATTTTCTCTGAAATAACCTCCTAATTCAACAGGAACAAAGTCGCAAATTCAAGCTATTTTTGTCTACAAATGGATGAAGTTCTTAGTTTGTAGTCAACCCATATTTTAAAGCTACTTCTGTATTTCAGATAGGATACTTCTGTATTTCAGATAGGATACCACAAGTATATACATTATGAAACAGTCAAGGAATCAGTCAGAACAAGTTCCTTATCAATTCTATCTCCATATCTGTAAAAAGATGTGTTGGTTATGAATATGTTTAAACAAGTGGATAATATTATCTCTAATATATTATATTATCTAATTACATAATCTATTAAAGCTTGTGTACATCGGAGAAAAATTCTGGCCATTGGGTTTTTGCGAATCTTCTTTTTGTAACCCACAACTCTCCCATCGTTACCCATTGAACGGGAGGAAATTTGGACATTTTGGACACTCCAAAATGTTGCCTGATGCCAGAATAAAATCAAACCCAATACTTTTTAGAAATCATCGATAATGCACAAGATTACCATTGCATTTAATTTGTCGGTCTGGTGACGGGCTAAGTGTGTTAGTATCACCACCCCATCCTTTCCCGCAGGTGTCGTACAAGGCGACTAAGGAAAATAAGCAATTATCATCCATTGCATTACTGATGGTAGGGTTGGGTATCAAGTGAGAGTACTCGCTTGTTATCGGGCCCAAACGGGTCGGTACCACCATCTTCTGTGTAATCGATCATGAAGCACGTCAGTGTGTTTTGGCTGTAGCAGAAGATCCGTTTATTCTTTCATTTCATATCTGAGAAATGAAATGATGCGCAGCGGCTTGACAATACTCTCGGTATAGTTGAGTCCATGCGCGACGGTTACCACTTAGCATCAGGTGGGCTGTGGCTTGTCTGCCATCATTAGCAATAAAAAAAAGATTTACCAAAATATTGTCTCATGTCAATGTTTCAGTTTTTGTCCGTTTATAGTACAGACATGTCATAATATTGCTATTTCAAACTAACAGATTCAGATGTACACACATCAAAAAAGTTTGAGATCACTTTGAAAATACGAAATATTTTTGTTGGCAGTATGGGGAAACTTTTTTTTATTTTATGTCTATGATTCTTCATTTAAAAATGTGATCAAAAAACAATATCAAAAACATGTCAAAAACAATTGTTTTTCCCTATAAAAAGAAATACAATCTTGGATTACTTACGCTTATTCAGAAATCTGACCGACAAGATTCAAACATATTTTTTCAATTTTTCATGTAAATAGTTGATTTGAAAAGATGCCGAAAGGATTGCCTGAAGCTTTACAAGCAAGAATTGTAACTTTGGGGAAGAAGGATATTCTATGAGAGAAATAGCTCGCCGAGTTGCTGTATCCTAATCCTGTGTCGTGAACACATTGCGGAGGTATCGCGGCATGGATAACTTGCTCATCAAACTCGCAGTGGTCGTCCAACTGTTCTTACTGCTGCCCAAAAACGTTAAATCAGACGGCTGACTACTCGCGACCCAACAATCAATGCCACTAAAATAAGAGCTGAGTTGCGGGCTGCCACTGGTATAGAAATAAGCACTCAGGCCATCAAGAATTGCTTCCACCAGGCTGGATTACGAGCAAAAAGATCCTGGCGAGCACCTCAACACAGATTGCAGTGGACTAGGCTCCACTAAAATGAAGATGATGACGAGGAAAACATTTGGCAAAATTGCTTCTTCGTTGACGAAACAAGAATAAGCACTCATCGAGACAACCGACGTGTCTGTGTCTGGAGAAGAGGTGGGGATGCATAGAGGCAAAGAACTGGCACTGGTACTGTTCAACAAGGCGGGAAATCGGTGTCCTTTTGGAGCGGAATAATGATTGAAGCTAGAGCGCCGTTAATCCAGTATCGGGGCTCGATGACTGCAGCTTTGTACCAAAATGTTGTTATCGAAGGAATCGTCAGACCATTTAGAATAAATCATGGCCACCAATTCGTATTGGTTGATGATAATGGGGTGCATCGAGCTCAACGAGTCAATGCGGCTCTCCGTGATCACAACATTGCCAGGTTTGACTGGCCTGCCAATTCGCCTGACTTGAAACCGATCGAGCATGTCAAGTGTGCTCTAAAGCGAGCTGTTTGGAACCGTCAGCCACCTCCTCAGACAGTGCCAAAGATCCGAGAAGTTGCTAATGAAGAATGGGACAGGTTACCGCAAGAAATCCTGAATAGCTTGATTCTCAGCATGCCCAGGAGGATTGCTGCTTGTGTGCGAGGAGGAGTTTCTTATTTCGTCGTTTTCTTCCATTTATTTCTTGAACACAATTGCATTAAAATTTTCAAATCAAATTATTATTTGTAAAATAATTAAAAATAGTTAATATTTTAGTTTCAATAAAGTTATTTTCTTTTTAAAAAATATCATGTAAGCACTTTTCTTTTATAGGGTGAAATTTAATAAATATAGCATTTTTTGCTAGTGATCTCAAACTTATTTTGATGATCATATTAGGATCAAAACAAACAGAGCTTATCCTACTACAGGAAAATATGTACGTTGGCGATAATTCACGGTTGCGGTGACTCGTATAAGCAATAGTGCTGAGGCAGTATAATTGTGCTACTTGGTCACAGACTTCTTCAACACTATATATTTACTGTAATGCCTGACACTCTACGTCTAGTTTGTTTATAAACTATTAAGCTGTAGACCACGAGTCATCAATCTTTGTGTATATACGTGCTATCCTTACTAACACGCAGCGCGCACTAAACGTTTCCGGAATTAATAAGAAAAAATACTAGGTAAATAATGGTCAAAAATAAATTTATTGTTTCTCAAAATATTCTCGATTAGTGTAGATGCACTTGAGATAAACTAATTTTGAAAACATTTATGCCCCTTCGCGGCGACCTTGGAAACATATTTTTCATACTATTCGACAGCCTCTTTTGTGATGAAAATCGTTGACTGCGTAATGGGTTTTAACCAGATTCTCATAACAGGCATCTGGCTTCCTATCATCGGCTTAGAAGCGTGGGGATCCACCGACAGCACAGCTTTTTCACATTCAAATCGTGCCTAAGATACCCGAATCTCGAGATAGGTCACTCGCTTGTCTGCTTTGATCACACAACCTCGCTTCGATATTTTTGTTGTTCACAGTGCTGGACGGACGACTGTCACGAAATTCGTCACTGAGTTTGACACGACTGCGTTTTAATTCTGCAAAACAGCTATAAATAGTCGTCTTGCGTGGTGCTTCGTTGTCAAAAGCAGTTTAAAGCCGAGCAAAAATCAGCTGAGTTGTCAAATTATACATTAAATCGTAGAAAATCATATTGCGAAATTTTTCCTGAGTTAAATCTATGGTGATGTAGACACGCAATTTCTAAAATGCCACAATATAAAAACAAGTGACTTTCGGATGAAGCAAACTGTATTCTGTAGTCAGAGTTCCATTTGTAAAATTTGTAAATAATTTTTAAATATTGGTTGGTTTCAAAAACAGTGCGCGCTGTGGGATAGCAATATTTGCATAGAACATTTGACATTATATATTTCGGTTATTGGATACTTCTGAATATCATAGAATAGATTTTGAAAAACAGTCATCATGCCTATGTAGCCTTTTCATAAATAGGAATCTCATTCATTATTTGAGCTAAGCAACAATTAATATTGGTGTTAGTTGCTTGTATCATATGAGTGAGTGAAGTGTGCGCACGGTGAAGATATAGCGTTCACTTATGACACTGGTATAATTGCAATAAGTTTCAGTATTCAATTGATACAAATTACTCATATAACAAGGTTTCGTTTGTGTTCACTATCAGTGTTTTCTCGACGGCTTCTAAAGTCTACCATCCCACATGGGGCCAGGCAGCGGGATGGGGCATAGTCTAAATTAGTCTAAGAAGAAACCCGTGTTTGTTTTATTTTATAAATTATTGTAAATCAAAAATTTTATATTTTTTAGATACATCGTTGTGTAAAAAAACATTTATTTCATACAATTATTAATCTGTCAAGAGTTTATTAATAATGAACTCGAGCCTTTGCTCGCCTTTGCCTCTTTAGGCAATTGATACAACCTATTTCCAATGTGGTGTTACTTCCGGTGAGCGAGAACGTTCTGTATTCCTCTTTAACAGACTCCCTATCCACCACCTCATCCTCTCTGTAAACATCCACTCCACCTCCTAATTCTCTCTCTATCATCCTTCTTGTCATCATCCCATTCCTTTTGCCCTTGGTAAGCAACGCGCGAGTGATGCCTCTGTCGTTGCTAGCGTCTACAGGCTACGGTAACTGCTCCGTATGTTGGTTTACTAGCCATTCATATAAAATAAATATTATAAATAAAAATAATTTATTATTAAATAATATAATATCGTTTTATAAGGGTTCAAAACAGCGCGATAAGATAACGAAGTCACATTGTGTACAGTATTTGCGATAATACAGCTATCAGACAATGCCGTTATCACACACGCTTTGTAGGTGGTGGTACGTGTTATCTCTCCTCGTGTTTACTCATACAAGTGAACTTAAATTATGATTAACTGGCCATATTATCGGTATTATGTGTCATTGTGGTGAGTGACTTAGAATAAAGTAGCTTTTGCGCGCGATTTTGTCTTAATATACTTGACAATCTGGTTCAGAAAGAAATGATTATTATTCCTTTAATTCAGGCAACCATGGCTCATTAAAAATATACATAAATATTAACAAATTATAAACTAAATAAATGAAAACTTCGCGAGTGTGACATCGACATCACATTGCTTGCGCTGTAGTTGAAAAAAATGCGGACGACAAGCGACTCCTGGTGATTAATAAATAATTTTAACATTAGTAATAGATGACGGTTCAGACATGTGGAAAGAGTGATTGGTTAAGAATAATATTTACAATGCAAAAGTGGCAGGATGTAGGTACAAAGGGAGATCGAGACTAACCAGATCGATCATAATAATTATATTGAGGGAAATTGGAGTCAAGGGTATATGAAAAGAATTATGAATGTTGAGTGAAGTTATTCTAGGCAATATTTGTGTCCGTCCTAAGGCGGAGGTCTCGATTGGAGACGCCCCAGGCTGTTCTCTGGACCGTAGGGGTGCTCCGGTCGATTTTGAAGAATGGGAAGGGCGGTAGCACGGAGTTCTCACCTTCCGGTTGGTGTAGGTTTTGTCGGGGCATGGTTGCTTCGGCAAATATCTGCACACGATCGCTAGGAGGGAGACGACCCAGGCTGTCACCACTGCGACTGCAGTAAGGACTCGGCGCAGCACACGCTCGAGTCGTGCCCGGCCTGGGATGAGCAGCGCTGGGATCTCGCTGCAGTCATAAGCGTGGACTTGTCACTTGTCAGTGACAGGGCCTGGACCGCCTTTTGCGAGGCTGTCATCTTGCGGAAGAGGGCAGCGGAGAGGGCCCGGAAGGAATCCTCCTTCGCGCCAATTCCCCGCCAGCGCGTGGGGCGGCGTGGGCGCGCTTATTTGCGCCTGATGCCGCCTTAGCCGAGGTTGCAGACGGTGGGGTTGGGGATGCCGTGCCGTCTGCAGAAACCGATCGCGTAGGTGTGACGACAAAGTGCGCGGGGCGTCTCACAAGAGAGGGTGTCGCGGTCGATACGACGCAGTACCCGTGATCCGCAGTAGTAAGGGCGGGTGAGGGCACACGGTGGGTTTTTAGTGGGTGAGAGCCCTACACTACTCCGTTGTCTCCCCGGGCAGCGGGGTGTGTGGTAGGACATTTTTGCCCACCTAAAAAAAAGGCAATATTTGTGTGCCAAATCTAATTCCAAGACGTTCATATTGGACGATTGTTTAACGAACATCTATCCTCTTGTGTAGGTAATTGTTGTGGGGTGAATTTACTAAAATTACAATTCGTATTTTCTAAATACTATGTACCTATCTATGTAAAGGTATGTATAAGCTAATAAAATTGTTCTTAACAATTAAATAGAATGATTTCAGCTTTTTACTTGAACTTTTGGCTTTGCTTGCTGACTTGTCACATCAGTAGCGTTTCTTTGCTTCATTCAAATACGCACATTTGAATTGTTCACAAATATTTCTCGCGGGCAAAACCCATCTAATTCTTTACCTTATACATATTATCCTTGCGCGGTAATCGTGATGACTAAATAGTATCATAAATAGCTTTATACAGGGAATTAACTGTGTTCTTTGTATCTCTGCCTATACGAGTATGTGCAATTGATGTCGACATTGTTATCTTGCGGTTTACTTGTTATTTTATGTAGAATTTAAGGCAATATTTGTGTCAATATGATTATTGAAATCATTGACAGTGTAATTTAATAACAATAGCTGGCTCTACATAATATATTATGTTATTCTGTTCAAATATAATATAAATTTAATTAAATAACTAAAGTAAATAATTGTCAAATAGGATATACGATACGGATGATAAAGATGTGCTGTAGAAATTGATTATTCTTCAGGTAGTGTATAGCTGATATTACATGCACATCTTTTATGTGTCGAAGTCGTGGGTTGAAATCTTATGTATTTCTATCTTAAAATAGATAAAATATATTCACTCTCCAGTTTCTTTTATACTACGTGGGTGGCAAACAAGCACTCCTGATGGTAAGTGGTTACCGTCACCTATAGACACAACACCAAAGGCATTACTCACGCATGGATCATCCATCCATCAGGACAGGATAGGAAGGATAATAAAGAGAGGATAAGGAGGAGGTTCGGGCCTGCGGCGCTCTCACGCACCATATGAAACACAACGGTACCTACCGTTGTTTCACGCTGATCGTTTGTGAGAGCTGCTGGAATAAGCAAGGCCTAGGTACCACCACTTTAGGTGAAGCAATCAATAAAAAAAGTGTCTTCAAAATCCGTTCATATAATATTTGATTTTGAGGTTATATCTCGGGTTCCCGATATAGTAGCGGGATAAAACGTATATCAGATTTTAAGTCTAATCATCCATCCATCACCCATTAGTTTTTCGACGTCCACTGCTTGACTTGGCCTCCCCAAGAGAACGCCACGTATGTTTCGCTCATATGGGGGATAATGCCGTAATCGCCACGCTTGCTAGGCGGGTTGGCGATCGCAGTGGATATTATTAATATTCGAGGGAGTGCTGCTGCCCACTCCCCCGCTATGCCCTCAGTCGACTCTTACGACTCCTATGGGTGGAGAGGGGTGGGACAATTCTAAAGCCGGACCACACGGCAGTAGTAAGTCTAATCATGAGCAATCAATCAAAAATTTATATTTTTATCAAAATCCGTACAGTAGTTTTTGCGTGAAACGCGAACAAACATACAGACAGATAACAATTCTAATAATTATTGTTTTGGCTTCTGTTACTCTAATAAACATAACACAACATAACATAGCATCGCATCTGTATTCCCCGGAGGGGTATGCAGAAGTTTATTATTACACACTCACGGTTCGCCATCTATGTTTAAATCCCACGTAATAGGGGGCAAGCCTATTGCCGTCTACCGGGCGCACTTCCAACCTCCGGGCTACTGAGCATTTTTATATTTACGAAAAAGCTCAATATCAGGGATCGATCCTAGGACCTCATGATCAGCAGTTGCTCACACTACCGCTGCACCACAGAGGCAGTTAAACTACTTTAGTAAAGACGGGGTAGTTTAACTATTACCCTATATTTTTTTTTAACAGTTTCTCTGTCCCATGAATCATATGTGATGCATAACAATTAAATTTCTATTGTGTCTATAAGTGGACAGGGAATGGGTTAATATCTGTAATGTACAGACATCGGCTTGTTATATAATTTTAATAGGTATATGTATAGATACTAGCGGACCCGACAGACGTTATACGACAGACGGTAAATTGGTAAGTGAGATTAGCTATATGTAGTATAAGGTACCTATAACTTTAACATGTACAAGTACATACATATATACACACATTTATTTATCAAATGACAATTGCCAAATAACACATAATCGCTTCATCTTAGAGACTAAGACACGAAAAACACTTAGTTTCAGTACTTCTATTTACTGACTTGACTAAATAGCTGACAAAATATTTAGTACACTCAGCCACCGCATTTCAAATAATAGCGCCGCGCCTTTGTGGGTGTTGAGATGCTTAGACCTATTTGTTTATTATGTTTATATATTCTTTGAGATGATCTATGATTCAAGGATATGTTTTCCTTCTCCTTGTTGTCCTGTTGTTTGGTTGTTTGTATAGATAACTAAAAGTACTTTGCAGCTGCGCGTGTCTAGTTGTGTGTACACTATTTTGTATGTTCGTTTACCTTAATGGAAAATGTGTCATGTAGATGAAACGCACATTCCTTAATGAACGTTTCTAGGTATATTCATGTTATGTTTTATACTAGCATTAATTTTCTTATTACGTATGTCATACCTAATGTATATACATAGTCTGGCCATAAATATTGTTACAATTAAAAAAAATACCATAATATTTCATTTGAATTTGGAACCTGTCATTCTGAAATGAATATTCATTGTGTTCTTTAATTTTCGCGCCAATCTTGTGATATTAAAATGAAGTGGGGTGATAAAGACTATAAAGAGTACCGAATTGCTGTTATAGCTTTACATAAAGTAGGTATGGAGCCAAATGCAATTTTTTTAATCTTTTCATCCATTTGGTATTAGTTATTGTTTGTTTATTATAAAAAACCGGCCAAGTGCGAGTCGGGCTCGCGCACGAAGGGTTCCGTACCATTGACTAGGTAAACAACATTACACTATTTTTTTGTATGGGAGCCTCCCCTTATATATTAATTTTATTTTCATTTAATTATTTATTTTTAAAGTTAATATATAACTAAATATTCTGTAAACATTTCAAGCGTCTACCTGTTGCCGTTACCAATAGCGAGCAAAAAAGGGCAATATGATTTTGTTTTTAGTATTTGTTGTTATAGCGGCAACAGAAATACATCATTTGTGAAAATTTCAACTGTCTATCAATATAGAGATCAATATAGAGCCGACAAATCTAAATCTGGAAGCATAAAAAGTTGGATGAATATTCCTTTGATAATGCACTAAGAAGATATTTATGAAAAATTTTAACGACGGAATTAGTTTTTAATTTATCTACTGATTGTAAAAACCATATAAATAAGTAATATACCTTTACAAGTAACCACTTACGTTTCTTAAAAAAATACGAGAGCCTTTAAATACTCATTCACAAACAGTTGTAAGGCTGGGGATTCTTGTTTTGCCAGGAAATTTGGCATAAATGGCGGATGAATTTTCTATATTTTTTTTACTACCATGGGTAAACAAGCAAAGGGCCCACATGATAGTAGGCGGTTACCGTAGACTATATACGCTAGCGACACCAGAGGCATCACTCGATCATTTTCATCGCCAACGCCAAGGGAAGAGATACGAGGTGTAGAGGCAGCATAGACAGGATAATAAAGAGAGAATAGGAGGGAAAATAAGACGAGGATAGAGAGTGTGGGCTTCCGGCACTCTCACTCACCATACAAGACACAAGAGTAGGAATACGTACCTTCTTTTTTTTGTTTAAGCAGGAAGAAATTTACCTAACCGCACACCCCGTCGTTCGAGGCAAGGAACAGGGTAGTGTGGGGCCCTCACCATTCACCCACTAAAGAAACCCGCCGTGTGCCGTCTCTCCGCCTTTATTGGCGGGCCACTGGAACTATGTTACATTCCTTCGGTGGATTAGTACCCTTGCTCCACGTTGATCTTTTTTGAAAGGGTGGCAGTTCCCCGATCGAGCCGGCCCACTCGTGCGATATATGAGATAAGCAAGGCGAGTTTATAAAAGAGATAAGCAAGTAACCTCTACCATTAGAAAGTAAACCAAAAGTATTTTTGCTGAAAAACCAAAGAGACTTATTTGAAAAATCTATGTTAACCAAGGACTGACAGTGGGTTTTAGTTTGATTTCCAGTCCGAGCTCCAGACCTCGCACGGCATTTATGTATATAGGTATATCTATTTGAAAGTTTTCGAAATTGTGTATGTATCTATTTCTTTACAAATTATGACTGCTTGGTGAAGGAAAACATTATGGGAAAACCTGCATGCCTGAGAAATCTTCTTGATGACTTATGAAGTCTGCCAACACGCACTGGGCTAGCATAGAACTACGGCCTAAAACTCTATCTCACTATGAGAGGAAACCCGTTAGTAATAGTGAGACACTAAAATGTGTTTAAATAAAGATACTATTTAATGTGAAGTTTACATAATTATAAGAAGTAAATATACAGGCGTGATGCTATAAGAAGTTTACCTACAATAAAGTAACGCATTTTTATATTATGTTATAAATATAAGACATGATTCTGAAAATGGCGCTAATCAAAAAATGATAGCTCTGAAAATGGATGCGAAATAGCGCCAATCAATGAGGCTGGAAATGAATGAATCAATCACCTAACTAGTCTATTATAGGTTAGTTTATCTATATGTATAAGTATATATATATATTGCCGTGTGTGGCCGGCTTGCCGTGTGTGACCGGCTTGCCGTGTGTGGCCGGCTTGTCGTGTGTGGCTGGCTTTAGAATTGTCTCACCCCTCTCCACCCATGGGAGTCGTAAGAGCCGACTGAGAGAATACCGGGGAGTGGGCAGCAGCACTCCCTCGAGTATTAACAATATCCACTGCGATCGCCAATCCGCCTGCCAAGCGTGGCGATTACGGCACTATCACCCATTTGGGGAGGCCTATGTCCAGCAGTGGACGTCGAAAAGCTGCTGGATGGATGTATATATATGTATAAAAATTAATCCGTTTCCCATGGTCACGCCATAACTTGAGAACGACTTTAATGATTTAATTCATCTTTTTGTTTAAATTTTCTAATACTATGAAAAAAGTTCTACGGAAACAAAGTTGCGCAAATGAATTGGAAAATTGCAGAAAACTTAACTGACTATTTAAACTTCACGCGTTTGCAGTTAGTAAGTAATTGAATGTTCATAGCTAAGACAAGACAACGTCTGTCCGGTCAGTTAGTATTATATAGTTAATCATATGTTAGAATGACTCAAAGTGTCTTACCATAGGTATCGTGGTGTGTGGGATGGTGGTGATGCCAAACGTTCTGATGGGGCGCGAAGTGCGCGGCGTACTGCTGTAGCCGTGGCCCGCCGTATCCGAGCGCGTACCCTTCGGCACAGTCGCCGCCACCCGTGTACCCTCCACCAGATCCACCGCTGCCTCCAAACATGGTGGAGCAGGCTCAATGACTCCGCATCACACTACACACTGCCTGCATCAAAATATGATTAAATTAATGATAAATAAAATACAGGCGTGATACTATAAATAGAAAAGAACTGCATGATGCATGGTTTTATGAAAACTTACTTACTTACTTATCATCACGCCATCTCCTTTGTGGGATAAGCAGAGAGAACAGAGTGCCAAGAGGCTCTAATCTTACATACATCTTTCGCTTTCTCAACATTCATAATTCTCTTCATGACTACACGCTCGCCGATTTTGGAGACTCCTGACTCCACCTTCCTTCAATACATGACCGATTTGGTCTAGGTAGGTTAGTCTCGGTCTCCTTCTGTACCTACATTCTTCCACTTTGAAAACTGGTGAATAGAAAAGATAATAGAAATATGAAGAGAAGCAAGTTGGGTCTGCTGATGGTGATTCGCAAAAATTTGCAATAACCTAATTTTGTGTATTTAACTTTCTGATCTGGTCTCGGTACTAGTGACGTCATTCGTAGTCTATGCAGATCAGGCATAAAAACGAGTACCTCTTGGTGCTCTCCATGCAAACCTTCCTGTCTCTAAGTTTCTATAAAGAACAGTGGTAGTGACAATTGTTTTCTTAGTCCGTTACTACGGACACAACATTTAGCCGAATCAAAATTGTATTTACTGGAGTAAATATTATTTATTATCTACAACGTTTATGTTGTATTTATTATGTCTAAACATAGTTGTATCGTAACGCAAATTGCTTTTATTATGATGTATTTGAGCGAATATTAAATTGTAAATAACAGTAAAATTATGGTTTTTGGCCAATAAAATCCTCCCCTGATTTTCTTAGGATGGCGTTAGTGAATGCAATACAGTTGTAACTATAATTATATCAAAACAATGGTATCTTGTAACCGGGATGTCTCATTATTATAATTTAGGAGTTAATTGCTGAGATGACGTACTTATTATGAGTTTGCGGCGCGCGTTGACGCAGATGTGTCTCCATCGACAGTTATGGAACTTAAGTAAACAGATTTTATATGCCTGACTACTGTTGTTTCCTCCTTCAATAACCTTTCTCGAACCTTTAGAATCGACAATCTATTCTTGGATTAGCTATTATATATATCTTAAGTTTTTTGAACGACTGTAGAATAATTGCTGTGTTGCTCATACAGTAAGATCAATGTAACTCCAAAGAGTCAGGGGAGTCGTATTCCGGGCCAAACTATCTCCTTCTATTTTCCTTATTATCCTTCGTCTCCATCTCCAATCCCTGGCGCGCGCGTGCCTCCGGTATTACTAGCATCTCTAGGCTATGGTAACGGCCTACTATCAGTTCGACCATATGTGCTAGCCAGCCGCGTAGTCTAAAAAATCCTAAAACCTCTAACTCACCTCTGTCTTTTGCAAAAATGAAATCATGCGTGTATTTGTTCAAAAAATACTTCCGTCGGATCAAAGAACATCATGAAGAATCCTTTTTTTTTGTTAAGGCGGGAAAAAATGTTCCTAACCGCACACCCCGTCGTTCGGGGCAACGAACAGGGTGGTGTGGGGTCTGCACCCACTAAAGAAACCCGCCGTATGCCGTCTCTCCACCTTTATTGACGGGCCACTAGAACTATGTTACATTCCTTCGGTGGTCCGCCGGTGGTTTACCCTTTCGGGTACCCTCTACTGAGCGATGCATCCGCGCACGGAGCGTCTCGGGAGGCCTTGCGGGTGGCGGACGTTCTCCGGTCCATCCACCCGCAGCCTCAGCTAGGGCGGCATGAGGCGCAAGTACCTGCGCCTGCGCCGCCCCGGTCGCTGGCGGTGGTTCGGGTCAGCGGAAAAATCCTCCTCCCTGGCTCTCTCCGCCGCTTCCTTCCGTGAGATAACCTCCTAGCAGAAGGCAGCGACCGCGGCCCAGTTCCTGTCGCTGCCAAGCATCACTCTGACGACGCTCGGCTGCGAGAGGTCCCCCCCTATTTCCGCGACGAGTTCACGGCGCTGCTCGGCCCAAGCCGGGCTCGACTTGAGCGTGTGCCGCGCCGCGTCCTCGTCACAGCCGCAGCGGTGACAGCCCGGAGTCGCTTCCCTCCTTGCGACTATGTGTAGGTATCTGCCGAAGCAACCATGCCCCGACAGCACCTGCACCAGTCGGAAGGTAAGGACTCCATGCCGTCGCCCCGCCCACTCCTCCAGCACCGGCTGGAGCGCCCCTATGGTCCAAAGACCGGCCCGGGGCGCCTCCAACCGCTCCCTCCACCTGGCCATGGCAGCTTTGCGGGCGTCGCCCTGCCACCAGGCCACCTCCCTGGGATCATGAAGAATCCTGAGATATTTTTCCGGTGGATGATAAATTCTGGCGAAAGTCTCAGTGGCATGGATGGTTTCCTCAAGAGGTTTTTTAACTTCCCGCTAAGAAAATTAAAAAATTTCGAAAGTTATTTCGATGTTATTGGTTTTACCCCGCTTTTCGAAAATCGAGTATTCAACGGATGTTGACGTTTTGAGGTCCTAGGAAGCTTCCCCGAATGTTTCCGCGATGATGTCTCTGTGTGTGTGTATGTGTGTGTGTGTGTGTGTGTGTGTGAGAGAGTATGTGTGTGTGTGTGTGTGTGTATGTGTGTGTGTGTGTGTGTATGTGTGTGTGTGTATGTGTGTGTATGTGTGTGTGTGTGTGTATGTGTGTGTATGTGTGTGTGTGTGTGTATGAATGTGTGTGTGGCCGTATGTAAACCTCTCATAACTTTTGAACGGCTTGACCGATTTCATCGGGGTTGGCGACATTCGAAAGGACTTGACCAAACTTAGGTTTTAAATACAATTAGGATCGATTCGAACCGGAAGATCTTGAGAAATCTCAAAACAAATTCTTTTTTCAAATATTTTTTTTTGAATAACTTTAAATTTTTTTACCAATCTATTACATAAGCTAATCAGCGTTTAACATTAATAAACCACGTCGATCGCCGCTAGTCCGGTTAAAATCGGTTGACTAGTTCGTGAGATATAGTAAAAATATTTAAAAAAAAAATTTTTTTCCAAAATTTCTATGAAATTTTCAGTCTGACCAGTTCGACCTTTAAGATTATTCAAAGAGAAAATCGGTTTATTCATTTAAAAGTTATTGCGATTTAAAAATTCAACGAATAGTGTTTTATCAAATCTCTATCAGACTTTTGAGCTCGAAGAGCTCAAAAGCATAGAACAGTTATCTCTTTGAGCTCGAAGAGCTCAAAATGACACGAAAGTTATACTTTTAAACTCGAAGAGCTCAAAAGTCATAAGTAAAGCTCTTCGAGAATTAAGTATCAAATTAGCGGGAAGTTGCAGAGATGGCCTTTAGGGTCAACCGTTTTCGTTTTCGGTTCTGTTATTGGTACCTACTTACTAGTAGTGTAGCTACTTATCACAAATAAAGAATTACGTTTCAATGTGGAAAATAGAGATGTGCAAAATTGTAAAATTAAAATTTTTAAACTTACTTAATAAATGAACTGAAAAGTAACAAGTTGAAAATTTCAATATTTTATTATGGTTTTGAACTGCCATGGTTGACTGTTCACAAACACAGTCGAAGATATCAAATACACAAGTATAATGTATAGTTTGGTACTAAATCCGTTGAAAGTGTACCTATGCCTTCAAGATGATAGGTTAAGTATGCGAAACAAACAAATAAATTCAGTTTCGCATTTATAATATGAAAGTTAGGATAATATAATAGAACTTCTCCCATCAGGTCTTGTCTTGCTCTACCCATATCACCAATCAAATTGCTAGACATTAATGATTGAGCGTATTGTGAATATTTGATACCGGCGACTGCGTTTGTGGAAATCGCATAACCTACAAATGGACATGGTTATTTTTTTCCCGGAAAAACGGATTGTTCCTGTAGGGTAGCAATTTTTGCAAAGATATCGTTGCGGTAGAGTGGCGTAATTTTATTCTTAAGAACAGTAGTCGGGGGGATACCGTAGTATCTATATCATTTAGAAAATTTTAACTTAACATAATATAAATTGTAATGTATTTTTAACTGATATGTTTAGTAATTATTAGATATTTTTTCCCCTTTTACTGAACCAGTGTTATGCACGGGTCACTGCGCTTAGTGTGAGGTATAAAGGCTGTAGTCCAGACCGATGCGGGTTGGCAATTGGCACAAGGCGTCGTAAAAACTATCAGGCAAGCAGATATTTTGTCCGTGTGACGGACTAAGAATAAAAGTGTCACCACCCCATTCTTTCCCACGGGTGTCGTATGAGGCGACTAAGGGAAGTAAGCAATTATCATCCATTGCATGACTGGTGGTTTTATCGCTAGGCCATCACTGCACAATTATTGAAATAAAAAATAAACGGCCGTGTAAGTCTCCCGATACATTCTAAATATGTGACGTAAAATACTAACTGAACAAATGTCAAAAACAGTAAACAGTTCTAGTGGTCCGTCAATATTGGCAAAGAGACAGCGCATCCCGACGGACAAACTGCAGTTAGGATATTTGTTTCTTGTCCGAACCAGTATAGTTTATTTCACTAAAAAATATGACTTATTGTCATCAAAATAATGATTGTTAAAAAACAACGTAATTATGGATACAGTTTATAAGCCATTTGTTATTGCAATATAAACTTTATTGTAATTGGATAATAGCTTACAAAATTTGTGTAATAGCATATTTAAGCTTGTCTGATATGCTTGCTCGAGACTGAATTACCTAATATGATGTTATTGAAACTGTATCATTGCGACAAGTGTGACACTCGTGTCTTATAATTGTTTCATATGAAATTAGCGAGAAAAGTTCGAAATGTGTGTCAACTTTTATCAGACATATAATAGTAACGAAATGTGGGACTATTAATTAGTTAAATTTAGATATGATAACTGAGTGTATATAATATACCGATGATGAAATATATAGAAAATATTTGTGCTGATAGAATCAACTTTAAAGTAGACGTGATTAGATTTCATAATCGGACGTGTTGTGTCAATAAAATTTTATGGGAATTCTTGTTTGTAACGGTAGACCTATGAGAATGTCTCACTTCACTAAATAGCTAATATGTATACAGATGACGTATTTTCGTATGTCGTTAAAAGATTCAAGTTTACGAACTATAAATTTGGTAGGAATGTAGGCGCGATTGCCGTATAGAGTTTACACGGGGAGGTGACGCGAAGCATTCTTGTCTATGTTCGGACAGGGATTAGAGGCTCAATCGACTTATAATTGACTAACTGTGAAATTACTTTTGAGGAATTGGTCCCCACTCTGAGGTCGAGACTCCACGCCACCACTTATCGAAGTTGTGTGGGTTTTTGATTACAAATGATTACATTACAATTAAAGGAAACATCGCCAAAGAATCCGCATGCCTGAGAGATTTTTACGATGCCTTGGGAATTTCATCAACATCGGTTGCATTAGTTACTAACATTATGAAAGTAATGGATTGATAAAACATACTGTCTGTTGTACACACAAGAATAGAACACAAAATAAAAAATATGTTCGGGTTTTGCATGCATGAGTGAGTATTACGACATATGAATGAGTTACATTATTTGAACAGTTTGCAACATGTCTGACAAGGAGTCTTTTAGTTAAACATAGGTACAAGTCGCCACCCGATGGGCTACAAACATTATTGTCAAATTTGTGTGCACTTCTAAAATGTTTATATTTCTCGTGATGCGTTTTGCATGTTCGCCTTTACATGTCTGTGTTTATTACAATTAGCAGAGTTTAGTGTCGCTTTGGATCATAAATTAGCTGTTTATACACAGCGTGCCTTGTAAAAACAGGTATCTCATCGTACTGCGGGCTTTTTGTGTATTGACGCTGACTTAAAATTAATAATGAAGCTCTAACTAAGTACTTAGTTTTATTAATAATGCATATTAAGATATTTTAATGGAATGGTGATGATATAAAAGCTTATATCGTTAATATTGTTGGAATTAAAATGTTTATGATAAAGCCATATTTGTGTTAAAGCGCTTATTGGCGCGATGATTCTGTGTGTTACCTTGGCATAAGTTACAGAGTTGGAAATAATAATTATTTAATCACTATTTCTAAAGTATTACAGTTCTTTAATTACCATATTCCATCCATCAGCCTTTCATCGTCCACTGCTGGACATAGACCTCCCCAAAATGGGGGTTTTACCATAATCGCCACGCTTGGCAGGCGGCTTGGCGATCGCAGTGGATGTTTTTTAGTACATAGGGGAATGCTGCTGCCCGGTCCCCCGGTAATTCCTTAGTCGGCTTTTACGACTCCCATAGGAAGAGATGGGGTGGAGCTATTCTTGGTGCCAGCCCCACACGGCCAATTAATTATTACCATATTATGTTCAATAAATACAATAAGAAACTTATTAAGCTCGTTTAATTATCAAATTGATTTAAGTATGTATGTATGTATATGTATTATGTACATACCAACGATTCGCCAGCTATATTTAAGTTCCACGTGATACACCACTGCCTACCCCTTCGCAGATACAGGCGTGATGCTATGTTTTGTTGGAATACCAACCTTTATGCCATATTATCTGAAAGGGTACCAAATCTTGGCATACCATCAATACTGGAATGGTATTTTTAAACAGGGTAATCTGTTACCAAATTGTAAATTAATATCTTATTTTTACTAGTTGGTGACATTTAATATTACTGTTATTTCAAACTGGTGACTGATTATGACAAATAACACATATCTAAGAGTGACACATCACTCCTCGAGCGGATTCATATGTCGTACTCGGGTTTCGGTAAATCGTATTAAGTGTGTACGGATGTGAGGCGCCAGCGTCGGGCCTGTGTCGATTTTGCTGCAATTTATAGCGGTCGTCGGCAATTAGCCGCCCATCCTAACACAACCACTTATGAATCTATTCACGTTAATATCGATTCCTAATCTATTAAAACCTTCTATAAGCGTTTATAAAATAACTATGACATGTCTAGGGACATTACCAGTACCTTGTGTCTGTGTGGTGACGGACTAAGAATACAAGTGTCACCAACCCATTCTTTCCCACTGGTGTCGTATGAGGTGACTAAGGCAAGTAAGCCATTTTCATCCATTGCATGGCTGGTGGTAGGGCTGGGTACTAAGTGGGAGCAACCACACCAAAATAAATAAAGGTATTAATAATAATGGAGTCCAATTGAGTATTTACCGCAATGATTTTGGTAAAGGCAGCTCCGTATCATTGGACACTAGCCAACTACGCAGGAAATAATATAAATAGTGCACAAGCGCACTTTCTTGGTCGTGCCGGACGGCATTTCGACACGATCGGAGAGAAATTGGGCGCAGGATCAACGGCTTTAAGTACCTTCCGAGGCACGTGGGTGAAGCACTGCCAACTTTCTAAGCCCGAGTTATAGTTCAAAATTTCTTGAAAGTATTAATAATTTGTTGTTGCTCTGACGAGAATATTGATCCAACTGCAAATATTCCATGTTGAAAAGTTTATGTTAAATATAAATGTATAATGTAGGTATCTGCTTTTAGTCCGTTCTTGGTGTTACCTCGGTACAATATTGTAAGTGAGGTGCATTATTTACGAACTTTAAGTATGCTGTAAGCGTTAAACAACATTCCCAGGTGGCGCGTCTGCCGCGGACGTAGCTCTTAGCGCCCACGAGATTATGTCGTGTGTACGGAATGTTGCACCCTCGTTCATATACATGGATGTTATTGCTACTTTTTTTCCTTGCTTCAAACAACTTATACCCGCGAATTATTTTACGTGAATTTCAGAATTAGGTCGAGAGAGAAATTTAAAAAATGTGTGAGCAATTAAAATGAATGGGAAGAAATCCCTTGTCACAATTCTTTTTCTGTGTTCGAGAAAAATAGTTGCAGTTTAAGCAGTGCTGTTTAGTGATAAACTTCGGAAATAAATCGATAGTTTTAACATAATAAGTGACTGATAATAGTCAATCAGTAAACTTAAGTCATTGCCTAAGATAAAAAAAATATCTGTGTAAAGTCAGGTTATAAGTTGCTGTACAATTTCACTTAAAACAGCCCAGCCGTTTTTGCCTTATAACATCCAAATATGACATAACATACACGCAATTTTAATATTAGTATGATCAAACCTATATATATGCCTACCTATAGGCCATGGAGTCTAAGAATTACGAGTTAGAATAACTTAATTGAGTATGTTGTCGTCTTTTTTGGCATGTGGACGATACATATTATATTTAATTAATAAATCTAAGTTAAGTGGCCTATATCATAAATTATATTCCCTAATGATATTTCTTCTGATGTATACCACTATACTCGTAATTTGACAGAAAACCTAATTCAGACATGGCATAGATCTAATGAAGCACATAAATGGCTCTGCTATATCTAAAAGGAGGTTGTTATACATTGTTTTTATCGTTAAAATTAAGAAATATAATCAAACAGGACACATTTTGCACGTCAAACGCTAAAAATACATGCCTTGACCTCAAATTCGGAACTATCTTTGATAATAAAACATATTAACGATTCTCAAATTAGAAATACGTTTCTGTAATAAGTGTCTGAGAATTTAACGTCAAACATCTTAGTTCTGGTGACAAAATATCCAAAATGCCCTGACACTAGAAAATATATTCAGGAAGATAGATGTCGTAACAGTTATTAAGTTTACATAATAGGCCATATTATAGAATTGGTTGTATTTCGTGAAATAGAAAATATCTGCTGCCCATATCATAATAAAGCCTAGCCACTAGCCATAATTAATAACTCAGCGATTGATGATACAAACAGTGTCACGGCGGCTGTACACACTCGTGTATTTGTCTCGCTAACCTCTCGTCTCGTGGAAGTTCGACACGAGAGCACATAATGTACACACTCGTTGTATCAATTAAACTTCGGATGCCCGTCGCGATGGACGTGTAAAAAACAATTGCGTCGTTTATCTTTTTTTATTAGTTATTGTAATTTTTTAATCATTTACCATAAAAAAAATATATTAAACCATGACGAAAAAGAACTTTTTAACTATACAACAGGAATATATATTTTTTGTAAATCTTCCACGGGGATATCAAAATCAAAATTGCTTATCTGCAACCAAGAGTCGTGTAATAGTTGCTTATCCTTGTGCCTGACATTCTTAGGATTCCATAATAGTGATTGCCTTTAGTAGGCTTCTAAAAAGCGTTGGCAACTAAGCAAACGAGTGTGTACAGGTACGGTCTCGTTTTATCGCGAGACTCACCGAGACCCTTTGACTAGAGTACAAAAAACCGACACTCTTCCGAGACATAGCGAGAGCCCCGAGACGAGACGAGGCTACCATGTACACACGCGCCCTCGACCTGTCTCGGGGTGTCTCGACGAATGTGTACAGCCGCAGTCAGTGTCATATCTTAAAATAGTTACATTATTCACCGTTAGAGGCGCTGATCATGACGGGCCAGCTAGAATGCCAGTATTATAAGGTTTTTTAGTAACAAAAAAAATACCTTAACCTAATGGTGTACCACCAGCTTCTAGATACTTCCAATATTGGTAATGATAGGTTAAAAATTATAGGTTAAGTTTGAAAAAATAAAACCCTAACCTATGTGGTGTACTACCAACAATAATTGTGAATGTTATGGATAATGAACTCAATAATACTTTTATATATATATATGTTTATTTAAATGAACTACAGCATATTTACTTGATTAACTTTTACAACAATATTACTTTAATCAGCCATGACGTTGACGAGAGACCAGAACCGACAACGGAAGTCTTAGTGTTGCCAATATAACTGTACAATGTCTAACACGCCTCCTTACATTTATATTCACAACACAATACATACAAATAGGTTAAAATCCTAGTTCAACCACTACTTACAATACTTACTTCTTAACTTAAAAAAACTGTAACACATCTTATTTTACTCTGTGATATTTAACATTTCTCTGAACTTAGTAAATTTTACATTTCCCAATGCTTTTGTAAATATGTCTGCAATATTATTTTCCGACTATTTTAATTACTTCAATATTTCCTTGCCTAGCATTTTTATGTACAAAATGAGAGTGAACCTCAATATGCTTAGAATTCTTTGTAAAATTACCATATTTAGAAATAGCTACTGCTCCTGAGTTATCTTCACATATTTATAATCGAAATATCATTCAATAAACAAATAAGAAAATTTATCTCTGTGACAGCTTCTGATAAAGCAATGTACTCAGCAAATGTAGAAAGAAGACTTTGTTACACTATTCTGCTTCTTTGATTTCCAATAAATTACATTACCAAAAAATCTAATAACAAATCCTGTAGTTGACTTTTTGTCTAGTGTGTCTCCTGCCCAATCAGCATCCACAAAACAATCAACATTTTTAATATAAGATCTTTTGTCAAGTACAAATATTTTAGAACTCGCAAAGCGTATTTGAAATGTGTCTCATTATAACAATTTTGGAATCTACTTAAATAATTTACGCTGAACGATATATCTGGTCTAGTTCCAGAGCTAATATACAAAAGGGCACCGATCAAATTTCTATACTTTATATTCTCATTTATATCAGATTGTTCTAGTTTTAAATTTAGTTCCATAGGGGTTTTAAATAGTTTTGCATTCTCTATGTCATAACGCTTAGCTAGAGACTCAATATAACATTTCTGACTCAAAGTTAAGATATTATCTTGATCATAATTATATTCAATATGGATACCAATGTAATTTTTTACTCTACCTATGTCTTTCATGTTGAACTTATCACATAACTTGTTTTTTATATCAGTAATAGCTCTTTTATTTTTACAACAGATTAACAAGTCATCAACAAATAGCAAAATATAGATAAACAAATCATTTTCTTTTTTAACATACAGATAATAGTCATACTTACTTCTGTGTAAATCAAGAGTTGTTAAATAATTGTTAAAGCATGCTCTGGGGCTTTCCTTTAAACCATACATTGAATTTATTAATTTATAGACTTTGTCAGTACCATCTTCATAACCAAATGGCTGTTTAACATAAACTTCAGACAAAATTTTACCATTTAGGAATGCTGTCTCTACGTCCATTTGATGGATATCTAAAGAATTTTGACAACAGTAAACAATAACAATTTAAGAGTTGGCATTTTAGCAACAGGAGAATAAGTATCTTCAATACAATCAGTTTACTGAAAGCCTCTTACCACTAACCTAGCTTTATATTCACTTTCACTTTTCTTTTTGTAAACCCCCTTCACATCAATCACTTTTTTGTCCTTTGGAGGTTTGTTAACAAGTGTCCACGTATTATTTTTCATAAGACTGTCCATTTCACAATTCATTGCTTCTTTCCATTTAATTGACTCGCTACATGTAATCGCCTCCTGAAAATTTTCTGGAACCATTGCATCACAATAATTACTATATATGGAGTAATAACTAAATTCCTCATCAAAACAAAGAGGAGGTTTGACTTGTCTTCTTGATCTTTTTTCTTTCATCTCTTGATCATCATTTTTTATCTCATCATCACAATTTACTTCATGTATATCCTTTTGTAAGTGTTTTGTTATACTACTATTTTCTTGATTTGTATTGGTTAAATCTTTTCTTTCTTGTTTAGTTTCTGTACTTTCAAGCTTATTTTCATCCTTACTTTCAAATCCACACAATATTATATTTTCCTCAATGACATCACAGTGTCTAGCAATAACTACTCTGTTGTTGATCAATACTCTGTATCCAGTGTCGGTATATCCAAGTAACTACAGCATATTTATTTGATTAACTTTTACAACAATCTTACTTTAATCAGCCATGACGTTGACGAGAGACCAGAACCGACAAAGGAAGTCTCAGTGTTGCCAATATAAATGTACAATATCTAACACTAATAACTATATTTCACCAATCGTTGACATTTAAACGATATGGCCAGTTTTAGCTGGTCATACTATGAAATAGAACCATTTCATGATGAGACCGGACACATCATAAATTGACCAATTCTATGATATGGCTACGACATGGATATTATATATTGCACTTGACCCCCTTGGCCATTTAAAAAAACACAAAGTTCTATAATGTGAAATAGAAAATGATGTTTGAGCCCGCTCTATCTAAATGTCCTTAATAAGTTGTCTAATATTCGCGTATAAACCATAAAGTAACGTCAAGGTATCAATAACTAAAAGAGATATTTTAACGAAGCTTACAAAGTCACATTTCATGTAATTTTTCTCACGTTACACATGTAATTCACGCCTATCCCAGGTGTTGGCGACATAAATCAGTGTGGTGCGTAGTCGCGACATTCCCAGGGCACGCGCGTGCGCAACTAACGATGTAACACAACCAGAGCGTCGCACATGTGCTCAACACGTCCACACGGGAATGCTGCAATGATTTAACACTTTGGGTATAAATAAATAATTGGCAAAACCTGCCTTCTCTTTTCTCTTCACCACATTTTCATTTTCAAAGAGTTAGCATAGTCACCCAGGATGTTAAGTATGAATGTGTTATGAAATTAGCAGTTGAGAGCAGTTGTCACGATGGCTGAACTGGCAAAGCATCTGGACGGTATCCAGGAGATGCAGGTTCAAATCCTGCTCGTGCCTGTTATTTTCGATTTCACTTTTTCCACTTTGTGTTTACAGTTAGCATCGCTCCAGTGTTGCTCTTGGCCAGGGCTTGGACGGATCCAGGTTATGAGGGTCATAACCCACTCAGATAATGTAAATGTTTCTAATCTCATTGATTTTAATAAAATACAAATACTTATTGGCAAAGAAAAATGCGAACGACATGCGTGTGACTAGATACATACTTTTATTAAGAAATTGTATAATTAATTTATTATTGCAATACAATTTGGAATCTGTCTTCCTACAGTATGACAATATGATCCCCCTAAATGATAAGCTGTTGCTTCTGGTGTTGCGACGAAGGCTTATCATCGCGAATTATTTGTAAATTAAAGAACTGAATAATTCTGTTTTAACTGTGATGGACCACCTTAATTCCTTTGATGGTGAGAAGAGATCCACGCCAGTGGGACAGTACATAATGGACTGCAAAAATACAGAGAAACTGCACACCAGCCATGAGGATATAGCCATACTATTATTATAAATGTGAAAGTAAGTCTATTTTTTATTTGTCCGTGTGGTGACGGTCTAAGAATACAAGTGTCATCACCCCATTCTTTCCTACGGGTTTCGTATGAGGCGACTAAGGGAGGTAAGCAATTATCATCCATTGCATGACTGGTGGTAGGGCTGGATACCAAGTGGGAATACCCACTTAGTAACGGGCCCGAGCGGGTCGGTACTACCATCTCCCGTGTAACCGGCCATGAAGCACATCATTGCGTTTTGGATGTAGCGGGAGATAGCCGTTTATTCTTTCATTTCAAATCGGTGAAATGAAATGGTGAGCAGCGGCTTGACAATACTCTGGGTACAGTTGAGTCCATGAGCGACGGTTACCATTTATCATCAGATGGGCCGTGGCTCGTCTGCCACCACATGCAATAAAAAAAAATTCTCCGAAACTACTTTGATTTAAAGATTTTTTAATTTACTTAACAAAACGCAACTGCAGTTGGAATACCTATTATTGTTAAATGCTGTGTGTGACTAAAGATATCTAACTCCAAACCCTGATAAATTTATTGGATATTTTTTAGTGACTATCTTGTCGAGTACTCCATGTAAAACGATATAAAAATACACCTAGTACCTTCGTTATCTACGGAATGTACTCATTACTTCATAATTATTCTGCGACATCGGCTGGACGAACGCACGTGAAGTTTTAAGGCCGTCCTTGAAAGTCCTTAAGTACAGTTTAACATTTGTTATAAAACTTGCCTTAACTCTTTATTCTAAGGTTGACATTCGAAAGGGCCGATGGAATAAATTTGTAGTATCGTGTCTGATTTACGCGATACATTAGCCCTCGAACGGTCGGTCTACATTCGCTTCGATTTATGACCGACTGAAAAATTATGCGTTGGACTTATATAGTGGGCGCGAGGCGCAAGCATCGCGTACATTCTACCGGTACTCATTTTTTTAACGTTTTATTGCTAATGCATAACAAATAAAATGGCATACCTATATAACAAAAAAATCTTTAAAGGTGCCACAAATGAAACTAAAACTTTTTCACAAAAATATTGAGTACTAATCACAATCTTACGAGAAGACAATTGATCATATTCTTTACTTTTGAATGTGTTGGTTGATAACCACAGCAGCCAGTGGCACGGCTGTCTCTGGTAAGTATGTAGTGGGCATCACTCCGTACCAGGTGGTAGGGGATTTCCTACACTTTCCCTACACAAACGAAACTAATATTTTCCCAAATAAAGCTACATCGTTAAGGATAACTTTTCTCTTAATTTCTAAGTATGACTATTAAATCTTTCCTCAAGCAGGATAAACAAACTATTGGTAGCTAATGAGTAATTAACTGCGCACTATAATCACGTCTCATACCACAATATTTACCTAAATATAATTTAAACCAGTTAGTTGCCTTCAGTAACAATGGATTAAACTAGCTACGTTTGTAACTACCTGCCTACTCAGTACCTTCTGATGTTAAAATACAGACATGTATTGCTAGATATATACATTTTATAAAAAAAGGTAGAGCTTTCGTATGTCTCAACATTAAAGATATTTGAGAAAAAATATCTCATCCATCCATCCATCAGTCTTTCAACGTCCAGTACTGGACATAGGCCTCCCCAAGAGGACGCCACAACGAGCGGTCCCGTTATGGGGGATAATACCGTAATCGCCACGCTTGGCAGGCGGGTTGGCGATCGCAGTGGATGTTGTTAATACTCGAGGGAGTGCTGCTGCTCACTCCCCCGGTATTCCCTCAGTCGGCTCTTACGACTCCCGTGGGTAGAGAGGGGTGGGACAATTCTAAAGCCGGCCACACGGCAGAAAAAAAATCTATTTAGTAGTAATTCAAAACAAAGAATGGTATGAAAGATAGTATTGGTGTAAAGATGCAAAAGGGAATGCTCCGATGTTTCGGACATTTGGAAAGAATGCCAGAAGAGCGACTGGTTAAGAAGATATACAATGCGAAAGTGGAAGGATGTAGGTACAGGGGGAGACCGAGGTTCACCTACCTAGACCAAATCGGTCATGTATTGAAGGAAGATGGACTCGGTCTCTGAAACCGGCGAGCGTGTATGAAGAGAATTATGAATGTTGAGGAGGCGAGAGATGTATGCAAGAATAGAGCCTTTTGGCACTGCTCTCTCTGCTTACCCCGCAAGTGAGATGGCGTGATGATAAGTAAGTATACCTATTTAGTATCATTTCAACACAAAACCTTTATTAATTAGTCTTTATGTGTGTTCATACATCACGCATAAACTACTGTGGGGCCCTCACACACTAAAGAAACATGCCGTGTGCCGACTCTCTGCCTTTATTGGTGGGCCACTGGAACCATATTACATTCATTCAGTGGTAGGAATACCTAGCGTTGTTTTTCGCTGTTCTTCTGTAAGAATGTGGAACTTCCTAAATCGAACCAGCTCGTTCATGCTGCGATCAGCAAAGCTCTACCACTTGATAAATATTTGTGGTTCGCACACTAATTATTCTTTGTGGGAATGAAACCCACACGGCACGGGAGCTCTATATCTAAGCTTACATCTGTGCAGTCACCTCTGTGAACACTCTAAATAGAGCTATTTAAAATAATAGTAAATTTATATCCTGTTGTAGCGAACTAAGATTACGAGCGTTACCACCCCATTTTTGTCTAAGTTGAATATGTACCTCAATTGTTATCGAACCCAACTGGTTCGGTACCACTGTCTTTAATGTTACCGATCATAAGTCATAGCGGTGGGTATTGCTGGATATAGCGTCCATTCATTAATTTCCCATACGTGAAACGCAAAGGTAAGCAGCGGTTTGGCAGTATCTTTAGTATTATAGAGTCTATGAGCAGCAGTTACCACTTACCATCAGGTGGGATGTGGCTCATCTGCCCCCATACGCAACAAAAAATATGCTTCTTTGCCAACATTATTGAAGCTAAACATAAATAAATAATAAATAAATAAATTTATTATTTATTTATGTTTAAACATTTTCACACAACGTCCTCTGGTCCCAAACTAAGCTTAACGCTTGTGCTATGGGTATATTACGGATATAATACATATACTACTTTTTTTTGTAAATACATATATATAATAGATAGAAAACACCTAGACGCAGTAGAAATATCTGTGTTCATCACACAAATAATTGTCCTGAGTGGGAATCGAACCCACGACCTCATGCACGGAAGTCGGTTACACTACCGACTACGCCACGAAGCCGATAAGCTAAGTACGAGTATATCTCTAAAATATGAAGATAAATCGGTATCTCTTCAAAGATGAGCAGATATAATGCAGTATCTGTGTTATATCTAGTCGATCGATTCAAGAGCGCCTGCATATCCGACCTAGGCCAACGTGGGTCGCTCGTTTTAGAAGCACTCGAGAGCATTGGCGTCGGTGAGTCGCGGGCGAGGATGCTGCGCCCCTCCGTACCATGGCACTCGATTATCAATCAATGTTCATTACAGAGCTATTAGCCGCTTCTATCGCAGAACATCTGGTTCTTGTATTTGTGTAACAGATCCTGCGAGACTGCAGCTATGTTTGATGTTTCTACGATTATATAACGCGATATTGTTTTAATCTCAGTGCCTAGCCACTATATCTAATGTTAATTTTATACAGCCTTGAGTGTGTGTGAAATCGTTATTATTCAGTGTTATATATATTACCTAATGGTGTATTTATGGCAAGTAATAATCGTTATTCTTCAACCCTTAACCCAGTTTTTCTAATTTGTCTATGCAGACAAATGTCGTCCGTTGTTTAAACCCAGCTTGACAATATTTCGTTCGCGTAAAATATGTTTGTGTAACTATTATATTCTTTTAGTTTTATTAAGAAGTGATGATACCTTAGTGGTGAGACAGGGGATTGTTAAGAGGGTGGTAAAAAGTTTGATGCAAAATGATGTGCGTATTAATTTAGAAATTCTTACTGCAGTATTAAAACATCGTGATGATTTTTTTTATTTTTTATTTTAGGTGGGCAAAAATGTCCTACCGCACACCCCGCTGCCCGGGGAGACAACGGGGTGAATGGGGCTCTCACCCACTAAAAACCCACCGTGCGCCTCCACCCGCCCTTGCTACGGCGGATCACGGGTACCGCGTCGTTACGACCGCAAACGTAATCGTGAGGATGCCGCATGCCTAAAGGCATTACTGCAACAGCTTGTTTAGTCTGTCAACATGTATCGTAGATAATACTCTAAAAGCCTCTCATTCTATGTCTATACAGAACATCAACACACTAATGGCTAAAATATGAGGATAGGCTCTGGTACTCATTTCTATGCAAGGTCTGAGTCACCCATATCTGTGTAGAAACGACAGTGTCTTCACTTACAAAGTATTTACTATGAGGGGTATAGGTGCTATAGGTGTTTTTTTAGTTTTTATTACCCCTTTGGCATACAAAATGAATGTACTTTGGAAAGATTCACTGTTTAATCTCTTACACTCGTTGACTAATTATGCAACAGTAATCGGACATGAAACAGAAGAAGTTATTCGCAATGTGGATGGCTTTATAGGTTCTGCGAAGCACATATATGTTGATTTTTATACTAATTTATGGATTGATTGGTCTAAGGTTGATTTTCTACAGTCCTTCACGTATTATAAATCAAAATTAACTATAATTATCGCAGCTTCCTTATCTTTAAAGAGACGTGTGACGTGTTTCTTCCTGACACACCATAAGTCACGGGAGACGAGATCAACATATTACTCGCATCTGGAAAACCCTATTGTTTGTAGGTGCTAGCCACACCCTGGACTATACAGAAAAACTATTAAGTAATTTAAATTGCCTTAAGTAAATGTATCAGTTGTTTTTGTTTTGAAAAAAAGATTAATATTTAAATAGGCCATCAGCTTCTTAGATATGACCGAAACCAGTACGATTTAAAGTTAATATCTTTACGACAACCGTTTCGAATTATAAACACATAAAACCACTTGGATAGTGATAAGTATGACATGTTTTATTTAAACATTATTTATATACGATGAAGAAATCTTCCTCGTCCATCACTATTTAAATAGATACCTGCCATCATAGAAAGTATAATAACTAAAAACCCGCTCTAAAGCATTATTCATCAAGCTGGTTTTAGTCAGACTTGCTTGATCTGCCTCTAAATCTGAAGCAGAAAATTTACAAGCAACCTAAAAAATGCATGTAGCGGATATGAAAATGTTGAAATGGATGTGTAGAGCGACGAGAAAGGAAAATATAAAAATATGTATATATAAGGGAAGGTTTGAAAGAAGTGACAGAGAACTTGAAGAGTACGAGGAAAATATTAATGGTGTAGTAGATATGCCAGCATGTAATCATTATATTAATATAGCTTATATATGTGCATACCTAAGTAGGTATAACTTCACAATTTTTTGAATGAAGCCATTAGTAGGAATAAAAATGTTCATGTGAGCGAGTTTGTGGGTTGTCACGACAAGTGCAAGTGTGTAAAAACAACCACATAACATATATCAGGCACTTCAAAAGGTCGCGCGCGGCGCCGAAATGCTTTTGTCGTGTTGTTCCCACGTTGCCATGTGTCTTCAAGTGGTTAATACACCTGCAAACACATATACACACACACACACACACACACATAACGTAGCTTAAGTTATAAATTCTACATTTAGAAAGGGCTATTTTTTGCGCGCTTTAATGTAAAAAATCATAACATGTGCAATTAAATCTCCGATGTAGGTTTACGTGGCCTCAGAGACTTCACACGTCGAACGTAGATGATTGGTGGTATTTTATGATGATGTAATTACAATTTGATGTTACGGCTGTTAATTTCAATAACTTTGCAACACATTCGGACGAGTGAATTCACGCGCATGAAAACATACGCGTTTAAGTATGAATTTAATTATGTTGCCTTTTCTGGGCCTACCTATAGCCTGTCCGGGGCTGGACTACTTTTGTGTTGTATATTATCGATGATAATACAAAAAAAATTTAGGTAACTTCAGCCTCTTATATCCTCAAATATTATTAATATATGAGGATATAGGAGGTATTTTTGGTAATGCAGTAGGCTTCGATCAATAAGATACTTTATATATTTTTATTCTGATTATCAGGGCCAGCAGCGTGGAGCTGCTTTAGAGAGTTTTCTTTTTTTTAACACGCTTTTTTTAGCTTCATACGTAATATACGTATGTATAGTATCGGAATCTTTGAACGTGATTTTCAACCACTTTAAAATGTCGGATTGATTTAACTTTGCACTTATCAAGGACCGATGACAATGCAATCATTTTTGAAGTTTGTCCGTTTTTATGGTTCCGTAGCCAACAAAGAACCCTTAGGTATAGTTTCGCCATGTCCGTCCGTCAAATAATAATGACTGTAAAAAAGCGTGAGGTGCTTAAAATCAATTGTTACAAATAGTTCACATATACATATAGTAAAAAGCACCCCACGCTTTTTTACAATCATTATTTATTGTAATATTATTTACTACTTTTTAGTTTAACTAGCTATTTAAAGTGTGTTATTTTAGGTTTTTTAAACTATAATTTATTAAATAACTTAAAAATACATTTTTATATAAAATTTATATTTTATTTCTTTTTTTTTGATAACGGGTAAGCATTAATCTACCTAAGTCATTTTAAATAACAAAACTCGACTCTTCATTACAAATACTCGGCTGTAAGAAGACATAAGTAAAATTATTTTAAAAAACAAATAGTTCACGGGTTGAAGCTTTGCTCGAATATGCTATTTCTGCCAAATAAAAGCAATGGTTAATCTTTATTACGAGTAGTATCAATTAAAATTAAGAGTTATTAATTATAATTTTATTTTTTAGTAGTAACCATTGTTATCGTTTACTTTTAAACTTATCTTTATGACAGTAGATAATTGTTATTATGTATATATTAAGCAGTTTCGAAATAATACTTATCCATTTGTACATGGTGAGAGAAGACACGTTTCAATACATTATGCGAACGTTTATAGATCGATCACATCACTGAATATCGGTATAACTATAACGTAACAGTAGATATTCCTAGTGTTGTGAGTCGTGGTCAAGAAGCCTGAACTTCTTGTTTATGTATTTTCTACTCTAGGGAAAGAAAGTCCCTTCCCTAGAGCAAATAATACCTACGGGAATTATGCCCCTGGTGTTGCTAGGGTCTATAGACTAAGGTAATCGCTTACCATAAGGCGCGTTGTAAAGTAAAGCAGAAAATTAATCTCACAATAATAGATATATAAATACTTTGATAAATAATTATATTGTAAGTATTTAAGTCTTATCCATGGTATTGTAAAACCTCTTCAACATCATCTTGGATATAATTTATGATATTTAGGTATAACGTAACGACTTTACGTGTAACAATAACTTTGTAAAACAGGTTCTTAATGTCAATTCAATGACGAACGCACTCGCTGCTAAAGCAGGACGAAGTAATTGAAATATAAATGAACACGCTCGCTGTTTGTAAATCTTGAAGATCGAGGAAGCGTTACATATTTGAAGTGAAAACTTTACCTAAACTTTATGCGTTGGTACGAATAACAATATAGCTACACATAAATCAATAATAGTTATTTAGTAGGCAAAGCAGAATATAAATGTCGTGATGCCGCATGATACGTAGACATCTCGACATACTGAACTTATGTAGGCACCTACAGGTGGCCACACTCATACCTGTCACGTTTAGGTGCACTTATTTCCTTTTACTTTATATACCTTAATTGGTCTTAAGTCATAAGACTTCTGATTTGTAATAAAATAAATTGCCGTTTACTTCCCCTACCGTCATTTCGAAATTTCGTGAAGGCTTGGCTTTAGTTGTTGCATATGATGATTAAAACAGTGTATATAACTATATACCAGTCTTCTCACATATAACTATATACAGAAAGACAGTACCTAATCTGAATCATAGCTTTCTGAAATTTTCGCAAATATTTCACACTATATTTTGGTCGCGACCTCATTCGTGTGGACTTCAAATTACAAATACATCCCTGTCCCACATTAAATATCTTTACCCAAAATATCTGTATGCCACAGGATCTATCCACTTTTACGGGATCTTTATGCAAAAATTCATGGTGATCGGTTCTGTGGTTACGACGTTAATACATAAGCGATATCGCACTTTCGTATTTTTGGTAATGCAGTAGGCTTCGATCAATAATTGATGATCGAAGATATTGGGTAATTATAATTAAATGAAACTACTTTATAAAATCTATCACCTTTACTTGATTTTTTAAGGATCCTCCCGTGACCATATAATATATCTTTCCGTGACCCGTCATATATACTGTAAAGTATTCGAAATGTCGGGATAGAAGAGAATCAAGTAAATAACGACGGTTTCCTATAGAATGGTGTTATTTCATAATACTGCGTCTTCTGTCATTTCAAACATTCTGACACCTGATAGGTCAGCTTTATGTCGTCAACATATGGACAGGAACGCGTTGCACTACGTGTTATTTACTTAAGTAGTGGTTATTACTCGAAAATCTTATTTGACTGGTTATGGTGTCTGACGAGCCACTTGCAGCTGATGGTAGATACTGGACTGGCCGCTCCTTACGATGTTATTTCATCAATGGGAAATAAACTATTTCTAGCTATACATAGGTCACACGGAAATTGGTGGTAGAGATCAGCCAGACAACAAGCGAGTACTCCCACTACCATGTCATCAGTAATGCAATGGTTTCTAATGACTTTCTTCCTTCAGTTGTCTCGTACGATACTCGCACGAAAGAATATACTTGTATTCTTAGTCCATCATCACATAGACATTTTATGCCAAAGATTATCGATTCTTCGAAAGATGTGGCCTGTCTATTTTCACTTCAACGTGCCGTTCTCCTATGAATCTACGGATTTCGCATTTGAGATTCCGATTCCAATATAGAGAGCCTTTGTGGCACTCTACTTATTGTTCACTTCAAAGAAAATTCTTACTAGTCCTTACTTTTTTACGAAATATTATGAATGCGAAAGTGCATTTCATTTGTTTGTTATGAAGGTAAGCTCCGTAACTACTACACTAATCATCATGGAATTTATTAAAGGACAGAGACTGTTTTGGACGGTTCCTGTGATAAAACAATTTCCCTATAGACTTATTGAATGTGACGTATTGATATTATTTGATCCAATTCTGTACCTCACGCAGACGAAGTCGGGGTGAAACCTAGTAATAATATATTTTTATGTGTCATGATAAAACAAGGTTATCCACTCAAAAAAATTCAACACAATCTGGTTTTATACTAATTACTTTCATTCACGTTCATATACTTAAATAGTTTAGCACAAAATGGCGCACTCAGGCTACGCCCAGCAGCATATTTAACATATATACATAGCGCATATACATAATTATAAGTATATACATAATTTCAAACGTTATATTTCAATTTTAATGAATTTGTTGATAACCTGTTTCATAACGACCATATTATTTTTAAATTGCTTTTAATAATTATGTCTGAGTAAACATAAATTTGCTGCTCCGACCAAGCTTCAGTTTTCGATTTTAAGGTATAATATATCTGTCAGAAATGTAATTGGGTAATAATTCCTTTTTTTTAGGCCGTGTGTGGCCGGCTTTAGAATTGTCCTACCCCTCTCCACCCATGGGAGTCGTAAGAGCCGACTGAGGGAATACCGAGGGAGTGGGCAGCAGCACTCCTTCGAGTATTAACAACATCCACCTTCTTGGGGAGGCCTATGTCCAGCAGTAGACTTTAAAAGGCTGATGGAAGGATAGATGGAATAATTCCTTGTAATAAAAGGCGGGAAGGAAGAAGGAGGTGGTAGCCAAGTTGTGCACCTACTGCGCGATCGGCAACTTTCGTTCCGTAGGTGGTGACTAGATATAACAACTATTTGTGAACTCCTGACCTTTTATCTGTGCTTCGGAAGGTACATTAAACGGCTGGTCGTGGTTTTAAAATAACACCATGGAAATTGTTAATTTAACTCTCTCAATCTCTTACCAATGCAATCCATGCCTTTCAATGTTCACTGCTGGACATAGGCCTCCTCAAGAGAACGCCACAACGAGCGGTCCTGCGCGGACCGCATCTAACGGCTCCGCGCTCTTTGATCAGATCATCGGTCCATCTGATCAGGAGGTCAGCCTACGCTGCGTCGTCCGATACGTGGTCGCCACTCGAGAACCTTTTTCACTTCAGCATGCCACAAATCTTCCCAATGTCTTACGCAAAGCAGTAATAGCGTAGTGGTAAGACTTCAGACTGCCAAATCAGTGGTCTCCTGGAAAATATTTCGACAGCTTCGGCTTGTGAAGAACTTTGTGGATTAGGGCTTACATATTTTTCAATCTGAAACGTGGTTAAAAGTGCCACAGTACTGAGTTGTAAAAAAATCTATTACGACACATGGTTTTTATAAATAGATTAATAGAAACAGCTACAATAAGCGTGATATTGCAAAAAAAAAAATCACTTTTAAACACCCCATGGCATTAACGCCAGCAAATTACACGTTTCTGCCATTAAGAAGGCAGCCTGGGGCAGCAAATAATTAGGATATCGTTATCTATGCCGCTTTATCTCTGCATCACAGCGACTGATAGACACATTAATAGTTTGTAGCAAAAACGCCGGCGCGTGCGCATTGCGCTTCATATGTCAGCTGATAGGTCGCGCATCCCTTGCGGTGCAGATTAGATAACGGGCTAAAGTATCACTTTTTGGAGCCGAAATGGAAGGTGTGTATAAATCACTTAGTGATGGCTCAGTGACGTCATAGAATTGACGATTGCTATCGTTGTTTGTGGCGCGATAGTTAAATTTAAGGCGATATATTGCTGCTATAATTGAGTGTAGTATAATCAATTTTGATGTGGTGAAATAAAATTAAACTTAGCTTTTTCTTTTAATAAGTAAAAAAACTTTCTCATTCTTTTACACGTATAAATACCTAGTATAAAAATATAGTACCTACGTAAGTCGCATGCAATTTTTTCCCATCGCTTCTTTTATGATGAATTTTCAAAAACAACCTCTAGGCTTTATGTTATAAAAGAAAATAAGTACCTAGTTATCTTAAAATTGATATAATTTGATAGATTAAAATTGTTTTTTTTTATTTTACACTGCTGCATTGGGATGTGATCCTGTAAAAGTAGCTATCAAGCATTTACACACTATTTTTCTACCTACTTCTGGCGATCAGTACGCACGTCAATGATAAAGCTATCTAGGTACGTCGTTAATTGTTTTTCTCTAATTCAAATATCTGCCTAAGCTATAGGTAGGTAATCATTTGACTCAAAAAAGTTATGATTGTTTTATTCTAAACATTAATTATTATAATTATATTTGAATCATAATTAACAAGCTCTATTGTTTGCATGTTAGGTTAGTTCAACTGAGAAGGAAAGTAATTATGAAAGAAACGTATCTATATTGTTGTTATTACTTTGGGTGCGTCAAATTTTAAAACGTACTATATCTTGTTCTACTCGTACAACATATTTTTTAATTTCCATTCTCAATATGTATAATATACCTATCCATATAGATGTTGATATCGTATATGAAAACAATAATATCCGATACCGTTCAATTAAAAGGTAATCATGAGAATGGGCATATTATGGTAGGGAGTTTTGACCAGGGGAAGATTTTTATGGTATTTTTCTACAATTCAATTCTAGATACCATTGTAGTGATGATACACTATATTTTATACGGCGCAACCGATCGCCAGGAAAATTTACCACAATCTACGGCAGCATAGCAGAGCGTGTGGGTCGGTATTTCATAAGATGCGGGTTCGAATTCTATTCGCAGTTACATTTTTGTATTTGACATAATGTATTCTTAGTTGCTTACGAAGAATGGTAAGTGCTAAAAAATAAATTAAAATAATATTGTCAAATTAGAATATCATATTTTTAATAGGTTAATTTAGATAGATTAGAAAATTATATCTTATTGGCAGATATCCGGATGAGTTAAAGACCTAGAATAATTTAAACACAAAGTGAAAAATGTGAAATCGAAAATAACAGTCAGGAGCAGGATTTGAACCTGCATCTTCTGGATACCGTTCAGATGCTTTACCAATTCAGCCATCCTGACAATTGCTCCTGACTGCTAATTTCGATAACACATCATACTTAACGTCTTTTGAGTGACGCCTGCGCCATTTGTCGGAAGTATTTTCATACATTATACCGACCAGGTCAACTTAATTTTACAATTAAGATTTTACCTAATAATGACGCAAGCCCTTTAAATATTTTAGATATTTTTATATATATTTTTAGCATTTGACATGCTTAGCACTATACATTAAACACAAAGTGAAAAATGTGAAATCGAAAATAACAGTCAGGAGCAGGATTTGAACCTGCATCTTCTGGATACCGTCCAGATGCTTTACCAATTCAGCAGAAATTAGCAGTCAGGAGCAATTGTCAGGATTGCTGAATTGGTAAAGCATCTGGACGGTATCCAGAAGATGCAGGTTCAAATCCTGCTCCTGACTGTTATTTTCGATTTCACATTTTTCACTTTGTGTTTAATGTATAGTGCTAAGCATGTCAAATGCTAAAAATATATATAAAAATATCTAAAAAGACCTAGAATAAACCAAATTGAGACTTTCGAGAATTCAGCAAGTTACATCCAAGGACCAGCAAGAGGAACCCATAAGTATCTGAATTAGTTTCTCAACAAAATCGGCGATTCGCTAATCTGCTTCCACGTTTAGTTTGAAGGAACCTCCTTACCCTGACAGAAAACTTGTGATATATACCGGAATAAACGTCGTGATTTTATATCAATCAAACACAACATGACAAATACAAATTACTACATAAACATTTTCCTGTTTATAACACAACAATTTTATTACAATTTTCCTCGAAACTCTTTAAGTGATTTATATTATTAAAGTCAGGGAACTTGTCAGGAAGCTTCCAATATTTGCTGTGCCCCAGGATCTGGTCCCGTCTTTGGAGAACATTTATTATTAAATAACGAGAACATTTACAACAAGTTAATAGATACTTATCGTTAGACTTTCTATTTTTATACCACTTTGATTAGTTTCGCCTGTATCTATGTATGTAACGGAATTTTTTAACGTGATTTCACCCACTTCTTCAAAACGTCGCATCAAATTGAAACTGCACTATTATATATTATTAGATACCTACTTTGCTTTGTTTGTTGTTTTTTTATTTTTATACAAACTGTTCCTCCTCGTATCGTTACACATATAATAAAAAAGAAATAGAGTATTTTAAACAGAACCTACTTTTGATGCTGTTTTGAGACTAAAAAAAGAACAGATTACTTTATAAGTAGTTTAAGAACTTAATAAAAAAACGTTTTAATAGTTATTTGAACTAAAAAGTAAAAAATATTAATAAAAATATTGTAAAAAGCATTGAGCCTTTTTACTATATCTTAAATCGATGAACGCCAGCCGCACGCAGTAAAAAGTGTCACATTCCGCCCAGAGTTGCTAAAACATAAAACTAGGTGGCGGTATTTAAGTAATCTGACTACGTGGTTCATCTGCGGTTAGTAAGATGGCGGATTTACCGAGTTACTATGTGACCAGCCTATGATCCGTTGTTGTTAAATTGATGTTGATTTAACTTAAGTAGGTAATAGTATGATTAGAAGCTTCGTATTCAAGAAACTCAGAAAACATATAGGTATGACGTTATCACGTAAAATTATCGACCGTAAACCGACTTTACAGACAATCATATATGTAGTTTCTTTTGTGTTTAGGCGGGAAAAAATGTACCTAACCGCACACCCCGTTGTTCGGGGGCAACGAACAGGGTAGTGTGAGGGCCTCATCCACTAAAGAAACCCGCCGTGTGCCGTCTCTCCGCCTGTGTTGATGGATTACTGGTACTGTCTTGGATTACTTCAGTGATCCGCTGGCAGCTTACCCTTTCGGATACCCTAACTGTGCTAGAACCACTCAGTCGTATCTTATTTTAAAAGAACGCTTTTAATCTTTGGGGGGACACGCATAACTAAGTTTAAGGACGTTATAGGTACCTATACAGATATGTATATAAACATGAGGGCCAGGAAGGAGGATCCTTCCGCTAACTCGAAAGGCCGCCAGCGACTAGGGCGGCGCAGGAGCTAGTACCCGTGCCTGATGCCGCCCTAGCTGAGGCTGCGGGTGGATGGACCTGGGAACATTTGCCACCCGCAAGGCCTCCTGCGAAGGTGCGACGCTCCGTGTGCAGGTGCGTCCCTCAGTAGAGGGTACCCTAAAAGGTAAGCCGCCGCCGGATCACTGAAGTAATGCAACACAGTTCCAGTGGTCCGCCAATGCAGGTGGAGATACATCACACAGCGGGTTTATTTAGTGGGTGAGGGCCCCAAACTATTCTGTTCGTTGCCCGAACGAGGAGATGTGCGATTAGGTATAGAAGACAAATTAGGTAGCTATTTGTCCGTTTGCGCGCTATATATAGAATTATTAAGTTTTAGATTTGTGCTTGTAATAACAATTGATATACTCGTTTACTAAAATAAATTAATGGGTAAACAGTAACAGAGACTACAATAGACGGTAAGGATGTGGCGCAGAAATTGATTCCCGAGAGGCGCGAATTAAATTTATGTAAACAATATTTTTCAGGTACCACAGTAATTTAAGTTTTCAACGCCTAACTCTTATATCGATTGATATCATAACCATCTGTTTAATTATTATCAAAAATACAAACACCTAAGGTCTAATCCCGGGGATAAAAAACTTCTCCTTTTAACAAAATAAAGAGTAAAAATACAAAATGTTATCTTTTTAACAAATGTATGTGTGGCTAAATTAGGTGGGTATATTACCTGCGTTTCCTGAACTTAATCACATTTAGCTACAGGATAATGAGGGTATGTGATTGTCACAATGGCGCGCATGTCGTTTGCGACACGCGAGAACATCATTCTGATACGAGAAAATTAAGGCATCCACCATACTTGTGATAGATTTAATGTGACAAGATAACAAGGACAGCAAGTCAGGGTTGGTAACAGGCAGGCGATATTCAACCAACTTATCCCGCGTACTAGAAGGCGCACATTATTGTCTTTATAATCACACTGGCCTTTGACCGCGGCTCCGCTGAAGCCAAAAGCCAATTTTTAGGTAATATCTCAGATTTCCGATATAGTAGCTGGATAAAATGTATACCAGTTTTTAAGTCTAATTAAGAGCTTTCAAATAAAAAAAAGTTGCATCAAAATACTTTCTGTACTTTTTGCGTTATGTGCGAAAACAAACAGATAAACAGACAAACAAGCAAAAAATTTAAAGAAATAGTTTTGTGTTCAGACACGCCTATATACCCTAATACAGTAATTTTTTCTCATATATCTTAAATGTACAGACACAGCTCTGTTACAGCTTTATAACATTTAGGAAGAGACGTGTTTCTGGGAAACAAGGAAAGAACTAGAAGGCAGCTGAACACTGAAAAACAGTTTTTTAAGCGCTAATATATAACTTTATGTGATATGATTTTGAATTTATAAGACCTAGCCGGGTGATGGTTAGCATCTCAGACTTCTAAATTCGAAAAATTAAAACGAATGAAATAATTCGTTTTTAAAATCGACACCTATAGCACGTTTGTACAGATCCCTGAGACATAATTCTATAATGCGGGTGTTGACTTAAAGTAATATCATTAAGAAGGCTAATTGGTGTGTTCAAGTGCACGTGGTTTACGACACATAACGGCTCGTTCAGACGTCGCGACTTTATAAAACCGCTGCGCACACGACCGCCGCATTACACGCTAATTAAATCATTGTTAGATTTATGTACTTCTGACAAGCCGCCTGATTTATCGTCTATTTGAAGTATTCATTAATTAAATTTACGTTCCCAGCGACTGCGTTACGCCAGCATACAGCGAAGTGCGTGTGAATATGTAGCACCAATCAGTGCACCGACGAAATATCTTTAATTTTGATTTACTTTTGCTTCTAAATATGATAACGGCGCAGGTATTATCAGATTTTATATTAATTATAGTTACCTACCGCAGTGTGAAATTATTTATCTTAAATTATGTAATCTGTAAAACAATGTCTTTTATTTATTTCGATTAATTTATGACAAGAATATGTAGGTATCTATTATTTTGTTATTTTCATATAGATACATATATTTTAAGCACCTGATATGATTATCAATTTAAGGCGTGCGCGTCAACCAAGACACGAAAGAAAATCTAATTGAAATTGATAGTGCTGAGCAGATGTCAAGGTGGCTTAGTTGGCGAAGCGTCTGGAACGATTATAAAGGTGGCGTTTCAAATCCTTCTTGTGACTATCATTTTTAATTTCACATTTTCACACTGTGCTCTAGGAATATAAATAAATAAAAAACATATTCTAGTTATGGTCTACCTATGTTATATACCTATGGTATACCTATGTTCAAATGTAATTATCTTAAACTACGGCCTAATCCTCAGAGAGGATTGTCAACCTATAATAAAATTTATGTCCGTAAAAAGACTAACTTTTTTTTTGTTAAGGCGGGAAAAAATGTTCCTAACCGCACACCCCTGCTGGGCCTGCGCCCACTAAAGAAACCCGCCGTGTGCCGTCTCTCCGCCTTTATTGGCTGACCACTGAAACTGTGTTACATTCCTTCGGTGGTCCGCAGGCGGCTTACCCATGGGAGGCCTATGTCCAGCAGTGGACGTTGAAAAGCTGATGGATGGATGGACATATACGTACATAGGTATATATAGTCGGCCATAAATACTGTTTAAATAAAAAAAAATATTATTACATTTGAATTTAGAATATTACTCATTTTCGCGCCAATTTGTGTTAAATACTCTTGTGATTTTAAAATAGAGCAGGATGATAAAGACTATAAAGAGTAGCGAATTACTGTTATAGCTTTAAACAAAGTACGTATGGAGCCAAATGCAACTTTCGCAACTCTCCAATCCACTTGCTATTAGTCAAATGTTTATGTACCTGACTTTTCATAGATATAATGAAACGTCTTCTTTTTGTGATTTAAAAAGATCTGTTCGTCCACGTAATATTCGTACTAAAAAGGTGATCAAAGCAGTTAAGGAAAGAACTCGAAAAATATTTTATATAGCGAAATGAATATAGCACCTAGAACTATGTATTTTTTTACTTACTTAAGACTTTCAACTAATTGACTTAATACTTTCAACTAATAAGGTCATTATTTAACCGATAATTTAAAAATGGATTTGCTGGTAAAATCAAAGCAACTTCTTATTCTTATGCGGTAAAGGGAAGTGCGCCAAAGGGAGGTCAAAAATACTGATTAAAAATCGAGCACCATTTCAACAAGTAGAATGACTGACTTTATGCTGAAAGCTTTATTGAAGCTTCTTAAATAATCAGCAGAGTACAACGTGAATATCTTCCGACTTGAGTGATGGTTTAGTGGGATGTTATCTATCAAGGAATGTTTTGATGTATATTTTAGCACTTGACATGCTCAGCTACTTTAAAGCACAAATTATTTGTGAATGTGGAACAAAAAACCACCTGCATTAAACTTCTCTTTTTCCACATTCATAAATAATTTACTGCCGTGTGGGGCCGGCTTTAGAATTGTCCCTCCCCTCTCCACCCATGGGAGTCGTAAGAGCTGACTGAGGTAATACCGGGGGAGTGGGCAGCAGTACTCCCTCGAGTATTAACCACTGCGATCGCCAACTCACTTGCCAAGCGTGGCGACTACGGCACTATCCCCCATATGAGCGAATCACATGTTGTGGCGTTCTCTTGGGGAGGCCTATGTCCAGCAGTGGACTTCCAAAGCCTGATGGATGGAAATAATTTATTCTATCAAGGAATGATTAACTCTACTTTGTGAAAAAGGTGTCGAACCGATACTTCGACACCTTTTTTACACATACATTACAGATGTATTAAGGTACTTTCAGCAAGACTCACCGGATCATAAAGCTCAATGCACACAAGCGTGGTTGCAAACAAACGTTTCTGACTTCATCAAAGCTGAAGACTGACCGTCATCTAGACCCGATCTTAATCCGTTAGATTATGATTTATGGTCACTTTTAGAGAGTATGGCATGCTCTAAGCGTCGTGATAATTTGGAGTCCCTTAAGCACTTCATAGGGCTGGCAGTGAATAATTTTCCTTTGGTGACAGTGCGTATTTTAATTTATACTTAGCCTCAAAGCTTAAAGGATTTTATTAAGGTCAATGGGGATCTCTTGGAATTAACTGCATATTTTTATTGTTATTGTACAAATACATCAGCTAACGCCCACTACAACAATACATGTGTTATAAAATAGAAAAAAAATAAAATTATACTTATGGCAAGTCTATGTAGAAACTTGTGGAACGAGTGTAACCTACAAATTAGAGTCAGTGTATTGTATAGATATCCTTATTGAATATTACTTTAGTTTTATATTTTAGGGATTTCATTATTAAAGGTTAGATATTTCTTCCATCTACCTCAAGCCAAGGCAGGTAAGATGGCGTTTAATTAATTGACCGTATGGCTCATATAAAGTAGGTAGATTATACTTGTCGTAAATTCTAGGATTGTGCTATAAAGTATTTATTGAAATTGCTAATACAAATACTACTTTAAAACAGAAATGGTTAAATAAATTTCTTAAAGCGAATATTAAAAACTATACATAAAGACATACCGACATTAACGAGCCTGTCTCGCACACAAACATCCAAGCGCACAATTACAAGAAAAAAATAAAACACAGCTACAACTAAAAGCATTGGTACGTGAGCAAAAGGAAAAACGAGAAAACGAGCCCCGCCCGGTATCGCTCGACCGCAGCGCTCCGGGAAATCGTGTGGCATTCGATCCACCTTGTGTGGCTCCGCCCCTAGCTGCGGAGAGGTACGAGGAGGCGGGAGGGGGTTATATTCCCAGCGGAAGGCCGGGGAACAAACAGGCGATCGAGCAGCGATCGTGACTCGCGCTGCTATAACGTAATTTATTGGCCCGCGGGTGACCACCAATACCGATGCCATACAATTAGCGTACCAACACACGCAACTGTACAACATTTTGTTGTACCTTAATGTTTTTTCGTTAATTCATTTATTAAAATAGAGTTGTTAACATTTACAAGAGTACTTAAATAATACGGAACGAGTATTTATTAAAAGCTACTTTAATATTTGTATTTCTGATTGTGAATGGTAATATCATATAGGTATAATGCGAATGATTTTATCACATACTTATTAAGTAGGTAAACCTTCAATATTTGTAAGTATTTTTGCAATCTATTAAGAGAACATGAAGTACCACAGTCGAGCACAGGTCGTCTCAGAAAGACTTTGGTCAAAGTCCACCACGGCAGCCCAGTGCGGGTTAGCAGATTTACAAGCTGAAGCAATTCTCTCTCAGGCTTGTAGGTTCCATCACGATGTTTTTCTTCACTGAGGACAATTTGGCATTTCTTGCCAAATTGTTTCTTGCCAATTTGGCATTTCTTGCCAAATTGTCCTTCAAGCACACATATAATTTACCAAATTTCTGAAAAGGTCCTCGGACTTATACTATGTGTTTGCAATCCTTTGTATACATAGACTATCATCGAAGTATTGGTATTGGTGCTCAGGTTACTCATGCATGTATGATTTTATCCTTTCCCTAACATTATAAGGACAGTCGTCTGCCTAACTTAAGAGGTGACATTAAAAATGCCTATTAATTTTTTTTGTAGGTAAGGCGTTGAGACAGAGATAATTAAAGACAATCCAATCTGATAGAAAGTGGAAACCATTCATATGTGAATCTTACTTTGGAACTAAAATACAAGACAACATCTGAGATCTAAAAATAGGTTCTTTAAGTTTGGGTACAGGTGTATGTTTCCAATCTCTTCTGTTGAACAAAACATTGTCACCCTACGAAACATTCTACATAATTATGTATAGTATGTAAGTAGTTACTTTATATACGGACCGGTTCAGTGGTCAGTGACTTGGCGCGCGGGCAGACGGCGAGGCCGCGTCTGTGGAGGCAGCGTCTGAAGTGTCTGAACCCACCGTTACGCAACGGCCGGCTGACGGTCACTGTCACTGCGCCGTGATTGGACAGAGACGTGACGTATGAGAGCATGGCCGCATGACGAATATTCTTTACAAGTTATAAAACTAATACTTAAATATGTTTTTTCTAGTTTAATATAGGGTAATTAGCAGAAGATACCTAAAAATGTATATTATACCAGTGATTCGGCCGTGATAGCCTCAGTTTACTATGTACCTAGATAAAATCTAGGATTTTTGAAGAATTATAAATCTTGTACCTATAAAATGTTGAGGTAAATATTAATATTTTGTTATTGCTTTAAATTGGCAAACGAGCATGGCCCACCTAATGGTGACCTGACCACCGCTCATGGACTCAACAACACTAAGAGTACTGCCAGGGTCGGACTGGGATACTAAATAATGAAATATGCAAATTATTAATATCAACGAGATGGTACCTAGATTATTGGGTAGGTACCTAAAGTACAGTTTCAGCTAAGCTGTTAATAACTCGATCGTAAAAGCTGCCGTCCTCGTCATCCTTGTTTAGATCCGATTCTGTGTTCTAGCCTCCAGCGGGCCCCCTATCCTATCTACCGCTGGCTTGCAGCAAGCCCCTCAAAGTATGCCTGCGGGGGGCCCGCGCAGGCTGGGGCCCGGCTGGCAAAAGCCACCTCGACTATATGGCCAGTCTGACGCTGAGTACTGCTGAGCCGTGGTGAGGGATGAAGGGTGAGCCCTTTCATGTTGCGTGCGGCGCCGTCGCAGCCAAAAGGTAGTGTTTAGGTTATATCTCAGGTTCCCGATATAGTAGCGGGACAAATGTATACCAGTTTTTAAGTCTCATCAATATAATGCAATCAAATAAAAAAAAATTGTATCAAAATCCGTTCAGTAGTTTTTGCGTGATGCGCGAACGAACAAACAGACAAAAATTTTAACAAAAAATCATTTGTTCTCAATGTACATACACAGCTCTGTTACAGCTTTATAATAATAGTTATATAAGTTATACATTATACTAGCCTTTGCCCACGGCTTCGCCGCAGCCAAAAGCTAGTTTTTAGGCTATATCTCAGGTGGGGTGCGGGTCGGGATACCTCCGCGTTGGTGCACCCCGGGCAACGCCGGCACTCAAGTGCCGGCGGCTGAATCCCGGCAGGGGACGGGTCTCCGCGTGTCCCTCTGATTAGCAGAGGGCACAGTGGATAGGCCATACGTCCGCCGTGGAGGGTCGGCGGGACCACAGTGGCCCCCCCGACCCTGGGGTGGGGACAGCGGGGTCAAAGTGACCCCCCCGTCCCCGGAGGCGGGGCTTTCAGCCCAAGTGGCGACGGGCTCACTGCTTGCAGTGGGCCGAACGTCTGCCGTGGAGGGCTAGCGGGGCCATAGTGGACCTCCCGGCCCTGGGAGACGGAGACGGGGCTTTTCAGCCTGAGGGGCGACGGGCTCACTGCTTGCTTTGCAAGCGGTGGGCACGGTCTGATGCAGACCACCGTTCGGCCCGACCCGTAATCCTGAACGGACAGGACCGGGGGTCTTCAGACCGCGGGGAAGAAAACCCCTATAAAAAATTACCCCAATCTAAGCTCTGCCGCCCGGCGAGGGATGAATGGCTGGAGGGTATCCAGTCGCGAGGGTGGCACCCTATAGTCGAAGGACTCAAAACTTAAATATGGCGGACGTTAAAAACACCAGTATACCTCCGGAGGGTACCGGGCGCAACGCGTCCGGAGAATCCCTCACAGGGCCGAGTACCAAGACCGGCCCTGTCAGCCCCGCGTATCGGAGGGGGGCAACCAACGCCGAAGATAAGGAGATGGAAGGGAGGAGGAAGAAGAAGGGGAAGACCCGTGGGAAGAAACCCACACCTGCGGGTAGTGCTGCCATGGGTGGCGGCTCTACCGCCGACATGGATTCGTCCGACGGTGGCAACACGTCTGCCAAAGTGCCGAGCGCCTGCGTGCCGAAGCCTTCGAAACCTAAGCAGGGCCCGGCCACACTGAAAGATCAACCAGCCGAGTCGACGAAGCAGCCAGCTGCATCGGTCGAGCAGCCAGCGCGTCTCCGGAAGCGCCCGATTTCGGAGAAGAGGAGCGCGTCATCTGAGTCGGAGGGCAGCTCTACAGAGATGCCCCCGCCGGGAAGGCCGGGAAGGTCGGCCAAGAGGGGCCGAGGCGCTACCAGGCGTATGGCAACCCGAGCCTCAACCCTAGCGGATGAGGCCATACTGCAGGGTTTGGGAGTGGGGCTTTCGGTGGAGGAGAAGGTAACCCTCCTCACATCGAAGCTCCGTGAAGATCCTCCGGAGACGGATGGTCCGCCCACGGTGGACCAGATTGCCCAGAAGGTTTCGGATGCCCTGGCCGTCGTTCTAACGGTGGCTAATGGGTCGCGGAGCCTTCGGGGCAGTCTCGCGGAGGCCCTCAATAGCGCTACGAAAGTAGCCTATGGAGCGATGGAGTCTCTCCGGCGGTACTCGGTGCCGGGGGAGACTGGGAAGCTGGAGGCGCCCTGCCGCTGCAGGTGCCTCGAAGCGGAGGTGGCAGAGCCCCGTAAGGAGCTCACCGGCCGGCGAGTCAAGCCAAGCCTCGCCAAGGCCGGGCCGGAAACCTCTGCCTCAACGGCGGACATGGGGCCTCCCGCCCCTGGTCTCCTTACAGAGGAGCAGATGCGCCAAGTCATCGATCGCATTAGTGCCATCTATGACCCGCGCATCGACTCCTTGAGCACTAGGGTGCCGCCGGAGCCAAGACTCCGTCCAGCTCTGGCCGCGGACAAGAAGGCCGCGCCGCCTTCGGCCCCAACGCCGCTTCCCTGCCAGGGTGGCCGCGTGGGCACTTATTCCGCGGCTGCGGCTGCTACGCCGCCCAAGGGGCAGGGCAAAGCTGCCAAGGCAAGCAGGCCTAAGACGGCGCAGAAGGCTGGGCAACGCTCCAAAGGCCAGCCCAAGGAGCAGTTCCCTCCCCTTCCGCGTGCTGACCAGCCCTCTCGGGCCCAAGCAAACATATCCCGGGATTCTTAAGTCCCACCACCCGCCACGTCCGGCCCTGCACCCTCTGACGAGGGCTGGCAGACTGTGGACGGCGGGAGGAAGAAGTCCCGGGGTAAAAAGAAGAGGGGATCTGCGGCTGGGGCTGCTGCCCAAGCCCAGGAGCCTATAGCCGTGCCGGGGGACAAGCCCGGCTCCAAAAAGAAGCCGCGTAAGCGCAAGCTTCAGACGCCGAAAACGGCAGCGGTGGTGATCACCATCCTGCCGGAGGCGGAAGCAGGCCTGAGCTACCAGGCCATTTTGAGGAAGGCCCGGGCGGAAATCGACGTCTCCGACCTCGGAGGCGTTGCCGCTCGGACCCGCCAAGCCCGGACAGGGGCTCGAATCCTCGAGTTCCCTGGCGTGGAGGGTCCCAAAATGGCCGACACGATAGCCACGAGGCTGCGAGGTCTGTTCGGTGAAGGCAGTGGAGTCCGCATTGCCAGACCGGTGAAGTGCGCTGAACTGCGCATTTCCGGTCTGGACGACTCGGTGACGGCTGAGGACGTCCGGGAGGCTATTGCCTCGAAAACCGGATGCTCGGATGCCGTCAGAGTGGGCTCCATTAGGACCGGGCCCGGCGGTGTGGGTACCGTCTGGGTGAGTTGCCCTGTCGCGTCGGCTAAAATCTTGGCTGACGCAGGCAGGCTCCTCGTGGGCTGGAGTTCCGCGCGGGTTGCCGTGCTGGAGCCCCGACCTACGAGGTGCTATAAGTGCATGGCGGTTGGACACACCCGACCGACGTGCACTAACTGCTTTGATTGCGGCGGTCTTTGTTTCCGCTGCGGTCAGGCAGGGCATAAGGCGGCAACTTGCACCGCCCCCCCTCACTGCCCCGCGTGTGCTGCAGGCAATAGACCTGCGAAGCACTACATGGGGCGGGAGGGGTGTAGACCTCCAGCCACCACAGGGCCAAAAAAGGGGGGGAACAGCCAATCGGCCCCGGCTGTCCCCCCTAGCGCGGCTTCGCCGCCGTCCCGGGTGGAGGAGGATATGGTTACGGCTTAACGTTCAACCGTAACGCTGTCCTCATCCAGGCTAATCTCAACCACTCCGCCAGGGCGCAGGATCTTCTCCTGCAAACCATGGTGGAGCGGTTGATTGGTGTAGCCGTAGCTGCGGAGCCTTATTGCGTTCCTGACCGCCCTAACTGGGCGGGCAGCTGCGATGGCTCCGTGGCAATCATCAGCTCCACGGCGCTTCGTTCCCCGCCCTTGTCGATCAGAGACAGGGGTACCGGATACGTCGCGGTCGACTGGGGGGGGGGTTACGCTGTACGGCGTGTACTTCTCCCCCAATCGGAGTCTGACTGATTTCGGGGTCTGGCTTAACAGCCTAGAGACCTCGTTGCGGCGCTTGGCACCTAGCCGCGTCCTGGTTGTGGGGGACTTCAACGCCAAATCCACGGCGTGGGGGTCCCCTGCGACCAATGCTCGCGGGGCGGCGGTTGTTGAGTGGGCGGCGTCGACGGGCCTCTGTTTATTAAACAGAGGCTCCGTCAACACGTGCGTGCGGCGACGGGGTGGGTCGATAGTGGACCTTTCGTTCGCTAGCCCTGACGTCGCAGCACGTGTGGGGAACTGGTATGTTCTGGAGGAGGTTGAGACCTTGTCCGACCATCGGTATATCCGGATTGAGGTCTCCCGGTCCCTCCAGGGCCCCAGTAGGGGTCACGCGGCGCGCAGAACTTCCGCGTTCCCGCGGTGGGCTGTGGGTAGGCTGGATAGGGACCTACTGGCGGAGGCAGCCATCGTTCAATCGTGGCTGTCCTCACCGGCCCGGACTGAGGAGGTAGACGTTGAGGCTTACCGATTTCGCGCTGCGGTCACGCAGGTGTGCGACTCGGCCATGCCCCGTGTGCGACGTCCTCCTCCGAGGAAAGGGCTCTACTGGTGGTCCCAGGAGCTGGCGGACCTCCGTGCAGCGTGCATTCGTGCCCGGAGGTCCTACACCCGCAGTCGGCGGCGCAACCGCGATGGGGAGCGGGAGGACCGGCTGTACGAGGCATACCGCACTTCGCGGGCCGAGTTCAAGCTGGCCATCTGTCGCGCCAAAACAGAGAAAAGGCAGGAGATGCTGGACGGTCTCAATCGTGACCCCTGGGGTCGCCCGTACCGTGCGGCGCTGAACAAGCTCCGCACCCAGGGCCCTCCCCTCACAGAGACCCTTCAGCCCGGCCTCCTCACCGAGGTGGTCGAGGGCTTATTCCCACGACGGGTGGAGCACGCGCCCCCGGTCATGGCACCGCCAGATAGCGACCGGGAGGCTGACTTAAGTGTACCACCCGTCACTGCGTCGGAAATGGGGGCGGCTGTTGCGCGAATTCGTTCCAAGAACACCGCCCCCGGCCCGGACGGGATACCTGCCCGGGCTCTGGCCCTGGCTCTGGACCACCTGGAGCCTCGCCTCAGGGGACTGTTCGACGCGTGCCTGGTGTCCGGACGGTTCCCTGACTGCTGGAAGGAGGGGAGGCTGGTACTCCTGCCGAAGCCGGGACGAACGCCGGATTCGGTCGGAGCCTTCAGGCCCATCGTGCTGCTGGATGAGGCGGGTAAGATGCTGGAGAGAATCCTCGCTGCCCGCATTGTCCAGCACCTGCGCGACGTCGGGCCCGACTTGTCGGACGCCCAGTTCGGTTTTCGAGCTGGTCGTTCGACAGTCAGCGCGATCATGCGTCTGAGGGCCGTGGCCGCGGCGGTCGTCAACGGCGGAGAAATGCTGTTGGCGGTGTCGCTTGACATCGCCAACGCATTTAATAGTCTGCCATTCAGCTGCATCAGGGAGGCGCTCCGATATCACGGGGTGCCTGTATACCTGAGGCGGCTGGTGGCGGACTATCTAGAGGGCCGCAGCGTCGTCTATGAGAGCCGCATAGGGGACGTTGTGAGGAGACCCATGTCGTGCGGTGTCCCACAGGGTTCGGTCCTGGGGCCGCTCCTGTGGGACATCGGTTACGACTGGGTGTTGCGCTGTCGGCTCCCCCCCGGGCTGGCGGTCATCTGCTATGCGGATGACACGCTGGTCGTGGCCCGGGGTGGAAACTTCGAGGAAGCGGCGTTCCTAGCCACCTTAGGGACCTCGGAGGTGGTCAGGAGGATCGGGGCGCTGGGGCTTAGGGTGGCCCTGGACAAGTCGGAGGCCCTACTTTTCCATGGGCCCCGACGTCGGCCACCTGCTGGCGCCTCAATCACAGTGGACGGGGTCCAGATTGGGGTGCAGGCCCAGATTAAGTATCTGGGCCTGGTGCTGGACGGGCGGTGGCGCTTTCGCGAGCACTTCCGCCAACTGTCCCCGAGGCTAATCGGCGCAGCGTCCGCCCTTGCACGGCTCATGCCGAATATGGGCGGACCCAACAATGCGTGCCGACGGCTTTACGCGGGGGTGGTCCGGTCTATGGCGCTGTACGGCGCACCCGTGTGGGCGGGGTCCCTGGACGCACTGAACAGGGCTCTTCTGTGGAGACCACAGAGAGTCGTTGCGTCCAGGGTCATACGTGGATACCGCACGGTGTCGACGGAGGCGGCCTGCGCGTTGGCCGGAATCCCCCCGTGGGACTTGGAGGCGGAGGTGCTCGCTGAAGTGTATCGGCGGGCGTCACAAGAGCGGGAGGGGGGCGGACGCCCCCTACCCAGAGAGGTGGCCAGGTGGCAGGGCGACGCCCGCCGAGCTGCCATGGTGAGATGGAGGGCACGGTTGGAGGCGCCCCGGGCCGGTCTTTGGACTGTAGGGGCGCTCCAGCCAGTGCTGGAGGAGTGGGCGGGGCGACGGCATGGAGTCCTTACCTTCAGACTCGTGCAGATGCTGTCGGGGCATGGTTGCTTCGGCAGATATCTGCACATAGTCGCAAGGAGGGAAGCGACTCCGGGCTGTCACCACTGCAGCTGTGACGAGGACACGGCGCGGCACACGCTCGAGTCGTGCCCGGCTTGGGCCGAGCAGCGCCGTGAACTCGTCGCGGAAATAGGGGGGGACCTCTCGCTGCCGAGCGTCGTCAGAGCGATGCTTGGCAGTGACAGGAATTGGGCCGCGGTCGCTGCCTTCTGCGAGGAGGTTATCTCGCGGAAGGAAGCGGCGGAGAGGGCTAGGGAGGAGGATTCTTCCGCTGACCCAAACCGCCGCCAGCGACCGGGGCGGCGCAGGCGCAGATACTTGCGCCTCATGCCGCCCTAGCTGAGGCTGCGGGTGGATGGACCGGGGAACGTCCGCCACCCGCAAGGCCTCCCGCGAAGGTGCGACGCTCCATGTGCGGATGCGTCGCTCAGTAGAGGGTACCCGAAAGGGTAAGCCGCCGGCGGACCACCGAAGGAATGTAACATAGTTCCAGTGGCCCGCCAACAAAGGCGGAGAGACGGCACACGGCGGGTTTCTTTAGTGGGTGAGGGCCCCACACTACCCTGTTCGTTGCCCCGAACGACGGGGTGTGCGGTTAGGAACATTTTTTCCCGCCATAACAAAAAAAAAAAAAAAAAAAAAAAAGGCTATATCTCAGGTTCCTGATATAGTTGCGGAATAAAATGTTTACCAGTTTTTAATCTAATCAAGGCCTTATAAATAAAAAAAGTTGCATTAAAAACCGTTCAGCAGTTTTTGCGTGATGCGCGAACAAACAAACAGACAAACAGACAAAAATTCTAATAAAAAATGTTTTGTTTAGACACGCCTATAACAGTCATTTTTTTTTCTCAATTATATTGAATGTACAGACACAGTTCTGTTACAGCTTTATAATAGTAGGATAGATTAACCGTCACATACTGTGTGTGGTTTAAAAAAAGTAATCAGAGAAAGATACAGACTAGAAATGTTATCGACGTCCAAACATATTTTTGATGTGAAACATCTAATGTGGAAGAAGGGTAAAATCGGCTGTTAGCGTAGCGATGCTTTTATTTTACTTGTCCTCTTCAAATATTGCAAGTTAAATTTGACACACTTCCTGGTTTCCGATTAAGCTGAAATTTTACGCGCATATGTATATCACGTGACAATGCAATATTATGATAACATGGAGCTGATCTGATGATGGAGCTGGAAGGTGGACATAGGAACTCTATAATGAAACGGCGCAACCCCATTGAGTTTGGGCTCGTATGATTCGTCTTGACGAGTACTTTGTCTCTAGATGGTATCTAGGGTCTGATGATGGAGCTGGAAGGTGGCCACAGTAACTCTGTAATGAAACAACACAAACCCATAGAGTTTATACTCATTTGATTCGTCTTAAGGAGTACTTTGTCACGTTATGATTATTTTATTTCTACAAAATAATTTCAATGTTTTCACATCTGGTAGACGTCCCGCGACGTCTATCTTTTTTTTAGATTTTCATACCTGTGCCAGCGGTGGCAGACGAGCAAACGGCCCACCCGATGGTAAGTGGTAACTGTCACTCATGGACTTTGGCAACAACAGTGGCACAACCAAGCCGCCGCCTACCGTGAGTAAAGTGCTCTTCTCAAACCTCGTTTAAAGAAGGACTTGTGTTTTATTCATCCAGTTGCATTTTATTTAGTACTAGCCTTTGCCCGCGGCTTCGCCGCAACCAAAAGCAAGTTATTGGGTTGTATCTCAGGTTCCCGATATAGTAGCGGGATAAAAAGTATACCAGTTGCTAAGTCTAATCAAGAGCTATCAAACAAAAAAGTTGCAGCAAAATTCGTTCAGTAGGTTTGGTGTGATGCGCAAACAAACAAACAGACAAAAAATCTTAAAAAAAACCATTTTGTGCCACGGCTATATAGCCTAATTCAGTAGTTTTTTCGCAAATATCTTAAATGTACGGACATAGCTCTGTTACAGCTTTATAATACCTAGTATATAGATTTAGATTTAATTTATGTTATCGTTTTTTTTATATACTAGCGGCGCCATTTATTTTCTGTGTCTGTTATGTTTCTATTATATTTGGTCTGCATAAATAACTTAGAATAGTTTAGCATAGATTATAATATTTTAGTCATATTTTTGAGTCCTATGGTCATCATTCCAACATCATTCATCGCTACCTGTTTTGTCTTATTTCTGACTTTATTTATTTTTGCTCGGTCCCTAAGGATAGTACTGTGATGTTGAATAGCCTTCCTCAACAATTGGACTAACATTAACGCTAAAAATAAATTTTCAACTCTACTTGGTAGAGGCTCGAGACGGATCTCTCAAGATTTTAGGGGTAGCGAATTTAGGAAGGTGCTTTATTATGTAAAAAAAAAACATAAATTGTCTCGTGTATCATTGGTGTTGTTAGTCGTATGTTGTGTAGCTTTAATTCAATCTATATCTTGGATAACTGCACGCAAGTTGTTGTATTGTAAAGCTAATTTAGGAACTGAAAATAGAAGAATCATAACGGCTCATTCTTGGGAAATGTCAAATCTATTATTTTGATCACTAACCATTTCTATTATAATGTTGGATCAGAGTTTCTCGAAGAATCTCTCTTGAAGATGAACGAATGAAAGCATCAGTAGGTATCTACTTAAGTTTTATAACCACTAATTTTAAATCATAAATACGTGTTTACAATCTGAGTCACAATGACATGTTTAAGTCCGACGGATATGTACCTACATTTAGGTACGTATGTACAATACTGACACAATGCGTGTATCATCTCTACATCTTGTCGGACAAGCGCGACATATGTCTACAGTGTTTTTTTGTATAATTTGTATATAGGTATAGTACTGGGCTCAGCAAATTATTTCCAAGTAGGTACCTATATCTTTATAAACGTTACTAAAACGAACGGTATGCTAATTCTGCATTATATCGTTTACCATATACCATTTTCACAGGTGGACTTGGTACCGAGTTAAGGTCAGATTTGTTAAAATTGAAAAATAGTTATCGCCAGCAGGATTCCAACCTGCGACTTTCCAATTTGTCGATAGCAACGGTTTAGACCGCTAAGATGTAAGCTAGCAGTGTCTACACAAATATATAGGTATTATCAATTTTCTCTTTAATTTTTTGTTTGTCTTTGTAACACCCAAGCTATCTACCGATTTTGGTGAGCTATATTGTAATTAAAGACTAATACGACATGGGTCATACATTTTAATTCCTCGTCCTCAAGTCGCTTCCTCACTGTTGAGGATCGTGGCTTTGATGGAAGCGTGTGAGTAGGCATCTCCAATTATCTCGGTCTTCAGCATTATGAAGAGCCTGAGATATTGATTTCTATCTTTTCAGATACTTGATCGGACCACCGTTTTTGAGAGCGTCCTTTTGGCCGCCTACCATCCACATTTCTTGTTATTATGAGCCTTTCTAGGTTATCCGTACTACAACGCGCTATGTGTCCAAAGTACTGCAGGATCCTAAGAAGGCATGTTGTCGAGAGATGTTGCTGTGTGTCTAGTTTGAGCCCCTTCAGAATTGAAGTATTTGTACGACGTGCGGTCCAAGGAATGCGGAACATTCTTCGACAAGACCACATCTCGAAAGCATCTACTCTTTTTATATCCGCAGCTTTCAGAGTCCAGCCCTCGGAACCGTAAGAGAATATGAGAAAGACCAATGTGCAGATAATCTAAATTTTTATACCTACTCATTTTGATATTGTGGTCTTTCCAAATCTTGGTCAATTGAGTCGTCGCAGTCTTGGCCATGCCGATGCGTCAACGGATTTCTTGCTCACAGCCTCATTTATTGCTAATTACAGAACCGAGATACTGAAACTCCTGTGCTGTTTCGTAATCATTAAGCAAATTCGTGTGCTGTTTCTCATTAAACCGATCGACTATCATCAATTTGGTCTTGGTTTTATTAATGCTTAAGCCAAATTCTTCGCTGGCTTGTTCCAAGCGCTGAAGAAATACCGCCATTTCAGCCTCAGATGCCGTCAATAGGGCGGGTGTCATTGTCGTCATCGGCATAACGCAGGTTAGATATTTTAACGCCTCCAACCTTAATTTCGCCTTCTTATTCCTCCAGTGTTTTACACGTTTTAATTAAGCTTCATTTAAACATATCAATATGTTTCGATTGAAGATGTAGATGTTTTTTTTATCTTACATGGGTGGCGAACAAGCATACGGCACACGGCGGATTAATTGTACCGCACTACAATTAATCCGCCGTGTGTCGTCTCTCCGTCTGTTCTGGCGAATCACTAGAACTGTGTGACATTACTTCAGTGGTGGTATCTGATCTACCAAATGGTGAGTGGTTGCCGTAGCATATAGATAATACCAGTCATCACTCGCGCGTCGCCAATACTAGGCTTTTTCTGAGGATGGCAACGCGCGAGCCTAACCCCGAGAAAATGAATATGAGGTGAAGAGAAAGGATGACAGAGTGGAAATGAGGATGTGGACAGTAACGATAACAGGCAAGTTACGAGGAGTAAGGATCATATGAAAAAGAAATACAGTAGTAGATTCGCGCAGATATTCTGGGAAATACGCTCGGAAAACTTGGTTCATTAGAGCTGGGAACAGCAAGGTTCTACCACGGGAAAAAAATTTAATAGTCCAATTATTCTACTAAAACATGGAGAATTAGTTTATACTATACGGTCTGACAGCGATCTGTGGCATCACACGCGTGTTGCCAACCTCGTGGAACGAGATATAAAGTGAAAAGAAAAGGTGATAAAGATTAATAAAGAGAGGGAACTAAGGAAGTAACCAAATCTATACTATTATAAAGCTGTAACAGAGCTGTGTCTGTATATTTAAGATATTTCTAAAAAAAAAATACTGTATTAGGCTTTCTAGGCATGTCAAAACACAAAACATTTTTTTTTAGAATTTTTGTCTGTTTGTTCGTTTCCGCATCACGCAAAAACTACTGATCGGATTTTAATGTAACTTTTTTATTTGGTAGCTCTTGATTAGACTTAAAAACTGGTATACATTGAATCCCGCTACTATATCGGAAACCTTAGATTTAACCTAAAAACCAGCTTTTGGCTCCGGCGGAGCCGCGAGCAAAGGCTAGTACATAATATATTCCAAACTTAATCGTGCGAAAAGAGAGTTCTTACTTTTTGTTGATCAGTTTATGTCGTCTCAATCAGCTGGGCAGCTTTTTGATTGATCAAGGTTGTAGGGGAAGATAAACTGGTGGGCTCGTCCGGTCAGTCACCATTACGAATAAAAAATACATTTGTCCATGTCCTAAGTAGTACCTACATGCATAAACGAGTTCTTATTTATGGTTTAAGTTTTGTATTTCTAATTGGTGGTCGATCTGTAAAGGTTGTATAACTAAAACACATGTTATAAAGTCCTTGTTCTCGTGACGGTACGCCTGAGGGAGACAACCGCCGTGAACTCTTTCTTTCATCAATATACAGTGAGCATCATTAGAAGCCGGCGCTAACCTATTAGAGACGTCCTTAAAGCGATATCTCGAATTTTATTATTCATATCGATAAAAGCGGTATTCGAATGTGAGACTGTGGGGCAGTCGAGCACTGTGACGAGTTTGGGGACATTTTCCCATCGCGCGGTGGAGCTACCTCCCCCCTCGTCTCAGCCCCGGGCCTGCGCCGGCGCCGTCGCACTTAGCCCACGACAACTTAGTTTTTTTGTGGCACTCGGGCCGAGGTAATTAATTAGAGCGGCCTCTGTAAGGGCCTGTGCCCGCCGACAGATTTGCGAGCGGCACATGCGACCTCGATGTACCAATACTACACTCCAATATAAATCTCTGCAACGGTAGCATGTCAGAATGCTTCTTAGATTGGTGTCGGTAACAAGACTTCATTGTTAATAATGTAATTAGCCGCAGCCCTGAACTGGTTAGGAATAATAGTTAAAATTCAAATAGTTAATTGGTCCAACCAATGCCATCTTTATATTACGAGTGAATTTCAAAATTATTAATTTTGGAATCAATAATTTATAAAATGTTAAATTCATGAACACTTAACGAATAAAGTGCGTGCCTAGACAAAAATGTTGAAAAACTCAGTTACCCGACTGTGAGCCTTACATTGATGAAGGAAACTCGGCCATTTCACGAGTACCAGACTGGAAATCCCAGCATCGATGTCGATAAGACATGCGTATTAACTTCGTCTAATGACCTTCATAAATTACCAAAAGTTTACAGTTAGTTTATGTCCCAGCAACGAAATGGTGAGTGACTTGGCAGAGTTCTTAGTATTGCAGAGTACATTAGTGGCAGTTACTAGTTACCATCAGGTGGCTCATCTGTCACCGTTAGCATTAAGAAATAGGTTTTATTTTATAATTCCAGATAAAAAACATTAAGGACAACTAAAATGATGGCTCTAATTTCTCTAGCTTATAAAGTAGCGGTAATACGAAACACAAATGAATGTTCCTGTTATTAGTGGCTACTCTCTTATTACTCATTAGTCCCCTTTTCAAGCAGTACTCAAGACAAATACTTGAACATTTTATTGATTTTAGTCATGCTTTAACTTTTTAGTCTCACACCTTAGGAGGGTTGGCTAGTTCTTTAACAAATTTCATAAATATTTGAGTTAATATTTTGTAATCACGAAAATTAAAGCAGAAATAATATCACTTTTAAGCGATTTATTGCGGGAAAATCTCCCGTGACCATGGATTCTGTGAAATATATAAAAACACAGTGTACTAGTTTATCCATGTATACATTATTTTTTCCTTTTGTCGTCTACCGAGAGCGCAACAATAAGCGGCCCTGTGCCAACTTTGACTATTTTATCGGTCCACTTATGAGGAGGTCGTTTTACGTTGTGCTGTCCGCTGATCACCTTTCGAGAACCTTTATGTCATAACGGTTATCGTCCTGTAGAGTAAAGTAGCTGACGTATTCATTGATTAAATGCAATCAATTTCATATAAATAGGTACTTACGAAGGAATTTTATTTTACAAAATGTCGTCTCAACTAATTAAAAAAATCTTCACATTCATTGATATATACGTTACTATTAGTCAGAAAAGCTGACTGCCTACTGCAGACACCTACTTATTAATAATTCAATATGATATCAGGCTTGCCGGCAGGCTGTTGCGCTGTATCTGTATCTCGCTCAACACGCGGGTGAGGAAGCGAGACGCAACACTTTTGTTTGTTGGCTATTAATAACAGAGAAACAAGGCGATGTGAGTGAATTAACACATTAACGACTGAACGTCGGAATAAAAGAATTCCCGTCGCGTGTCCGCCACAAAAAATACAGAAGATGCACCGCGGCAATTAGCCGGGAGACTATCCTCCACGTCTCTGTATGTAATGTACCACATGCCTCATCTACTTGAAATACGTTATCAATTAAGCTTGCTAACTAAAATTTGTTTCAAATGTTTGTTAAACAACTGAAATTGAAGGCTCTCTCTTCTTTTTTTTATATAATACCCATTTATACAGGCAACAGGAACAGAACTCTAATTAATTATTTTACCAAAATAAAACTTGCCTAAGTTTTTTTTATAACATCAGCTATCTGCCAGTGAAAGTCGCATACAAATTGGCCCAGCCGTTCTAGAGGTTAGCCGGAATAAACACAGAGGCAGACATACCAAACATTAAAAAATTGGTATTTTGATATAGCTAACTTATACACATACCATATCACATAATTATGTATTAGTAACTGTTATTTAAACATTACAAACAGACACTTTAATTTTATCTCTTTATATGGAATAAATTGTTATTCTCATATTCATTAAATTAAATTGTAGTATATAATTCTCCTTACTAATATTATAAATGAAAACAATACGAAAATGTTTGGATGTTCTTCTTAAACTACTGAATAGATTTTCATGAAATTTGGTAGGTAAATATATGAGACACTGGATTTACCATAAAAGATACATTTAAATTCCATAAAATAATTGGTTTCTGTAGGATGTAATTAATTTTGTCATTGAACATAAGCACTAAATGGAATTGAAGAAAATTTCATAGTTACACAGATATATTATATGCTGGATAAACACTTGGGGTTTTAGAAGATCCTGTGGGATACGGTAATCGACATAAGATCAGAAATTAGTTTCATATATTTTAGTAACCACAGAAAAGGGACGTAATGATTTACCAGCTTCAGATATATTTCTTTCTTTTTATTTTTTACCATGTTTTTTATTAACTCGCTTTATTTTTTGATCTATATTTTCTGTAGTACAAAAAATCTCTTTTTCCTTATTCACAAATAATTTGTACTTTAAAAAGTGGCGGAGCATGTCAAATGCTAAGAAAATATAGATCAAAATGTTTAAAAAATCGCGCCATCAAATAGTATGAATTTTAATTGCAAAATTAAACTTACTATAGTGGATAATTGCATGTAAATGAGTTTCTGATAGATGGCGTTGGTCGTTAAAACAAATGAAACAAAACTGGAATGACCGAAGGATCTGTACTATAGCTACTGAGCTATAAGCCACTGGGCTTAGAGCACTTCCCCGGATTGGAAAAGAAGCGGGTTCATTTCCCGCTAGTACAAAAAATCTCTTTTTCCTTATTCACAAATAATTTGTACTTTAAACTCGCTTTATTGTAAATAAGTCTGTCCGGGTGGAATTTTGTAATTGATTTTAAACTAACTTCCCAATGAGCTATATATACGAGTATAGTGAAAATGTTTGTGAATATATATATTTATTATTACTAATATCAAACACTAACCTCGTTTTTAAGACACGGATGAGTAGGCGTATATTATAGTAGCGCGTTTCTCTATAAAAACTATTAGCTTTAAAAGACAGAAGCTTATAATATAATTTGTAAATTATGTAAATATTTCTAGATGGAAATAAATTTTCTATTATTGAAATTAGTTTTATTTCTAGTAGAGTCGTATGTATTTAGTTTAATTGTTTTTCTACAACTTATCGCCCAACATTTCAAATACTTCCCACAATCGTTATCCATTTATCACGGGTAGAGTAAGCTGTTTGACGTCATTTGTCAACCAATCGTTACAAAAACTTCATCTACCCTATACGTATAACTTTTGAGAAGAGTGAAATTTTTAAATGCGTTAGTCTCCGTTAAAATAATTTTATATCATAATGTGAAATAAATAATAAATTAACACAAAGTGAAAAATGTGAAATCGAAAATAACAGTCAGGAGCAGGATTTGAACCTGCATCTTCTGGATACCGTCCAGATGCTTTACCAATTCAGCCATCCTGACAGCAGTCAGGAGCAATTGTCAGGATGGCTGAATTGGTAAAGCATCTGGACGGTATCCAGAAGATGCAGGTTCAAATCCTGCTCCTGACTGTTATTTTCGATTTCACATTTTTCACTTTGTGTTTAATGTATAGTGCTAAGCATGTCAAATGCTACAAATATATATAAAAATATCTAAAATAAATAATAAATAAATATTCACGGACATTTTTCACACAACGTCCTCTGGCCCCAAACTAAGCTTAACGCTTGTGCTATGGGTACCAGATTACGGATATAATACACATAATGATTACTTTTTTTTGTAAATACATACATATAATAGATAGTAAATACCCAGACGCAGTACAAATATCTGTGTGCATCACACAAATAATTGTCCTGAGTGGGAATTGAACCCACTACCTCGCGCACGGAAGTCGGTTACACTACCGACTACGCCACGAGGCCCGTCACGTCATACTGTCGTAAATATCAAAAGGTATTAAGTTATTATTCTATTTTAAAGAAGGCACCTAATTTATAAGGTGAAAATATGAGAATTATGTGCACATGCAGCCTTCACACACACATAGAGTCGTGTGTGTGAAGTGTCCGTTCGTGTTCCGATCGTAACGGGCACACTTGTCCTCTAACTCTGTCCGTGAGTAACACTCGGACATTAGAACAACACCGGTTGTAATTAATCTCAATTTGTGTTCAATGTAATGCTAGATGCGTCTGTTTACAGTCATAATGTTCGTATTTAATTGCAATCTGTGTTATTCAAATTTTATTTAACAATGTCACATACTTATTTGAATGAAATCTAATTTTATTAAGGGCACGAATCATCTCAGAACAACAAAAAACAAATCTGTTGTTTTACGAAATATTCATTTAAGTAAATATAAATTGCTTACGTGTCTATTTAAACAAATTGGATAGACATACAAACTGTCAATCTACACTAAACAACCATATTCCGGCCCTAATCCCTACAGTGTTGCAATTTGTCAATTTTTTGTTCCTTATTTTTTTTAACTAAATATCTGAACTTGCTTTTTACTTTTTTGTATACAAATAGAGATGTGACGATAGCGGAATGGGTATATGAACCTTTTTTGTTTATTATTATTATTGTTTAACAATTGGCGACTGTTACCAAGGTGTAACTTCATGTCCTAATTTCAGTACTAAGATTGTTGGATTGAATACTGTAATGTTGAATGATCGGCAGGTAACTCACATATTAAGATCCAATACCTCGACGCGGCTACCGAGCATACTCAATGCCTTTGAACATTACAATTGTCAATGTGACTGCGTAGCGGCGTCTGCGACCTCTCGACGGACACCGTTACTTAACGAAACTAAAATATATCGATATCAAACTTCCCACGTGGATGATAAAAGTCATTTTACAGAGTAGGCAAAGTTTTGTATCTTACATAAACACCCATCATGGTGTGAAGTCCCTAATTTCACAAGTCGTTGAGGATATATCTCTTCTACGCAAACTTACACTTGCCATTCGAATGATCGGCAAGATTAAGTAACTTCCGCTGAACCGGCGTCAGATGGGTAATAAAAGTGACAGTGACACCTATTTGTAAACACCTGACCTCCTCTGTGCTTTGAAAGGAATGTTACTCAGTGGGTCCCGGCTCTCAAATAACATCTTGGTAGTGGTATAAAGTTGTCAGAGGCCTGAATAAAAATTTGGTTTTGGTCTTCTTTGGACGCCAGCTGTTAGTTATGAAAATACTTCCGACAGATGGCGCAGGCGTCACCCAAAGACGTTAAGTATGATGTGTTATCGAAATTAGCAGTCAGGAGCAATTGTCAGGATGGCTGAATTGGTAAAGCATCTGGACGGTATCCAGAAGATGCAGGTTCAAATCCTGCTCCTGACTGTTATTTTCGATTTCACATTTTTCACTTTGTGTTTAATGTATAGTGCTAAGCATGTCAAATGCTAAAAATATATGTAAAAATATCTAAATAACAGCATAGGTCTTTTTTATACTACGTGGGTGGCCAACAAGCACACGGCCCACCTGATGGTAAGAGGTTACCGTAGTCTATAGACGCTAGCAACACCAGAGGTATCACTCGCACATCGTAATCTCCAAGGAAACGGATAAGAGGAATAATAAGTAGAGGATAGGTAGGATACTAAGGAAAAGATAGGGAGAGAGCTTGGGCCTCCGGCGCTCTCACTTACCATACGAAACACAACGGTAGGAGTACCTGCCGCTGTTTCTTGCTGATCTTCCGTGACAGGGTGGTACTTCCCCGATCGAGTCGGCCCAGGGCACACGAGGCTCTACCACAAGAACTAGGTCTCACTGCTATTTATCGATAATAGGAATTATCAAGACTTCAAGACCTACATTCGTATTACTATATATTAGAAAAAATAAAGTAAAGAGGGTCATTGAACTGCCGTTTGTCCGATAACAGTACGCTACGTGTTTTCCTCTAATTTATTTACACGAAGTAACACCGTTTCACTGGAACTGCACTAGGTATGACGTGCACAACTTCAACTTGACATTTTATTGAGGAAAGTTTTTTAATTATCTACTACTAGTCCGTGCCCACAACTTCGCCTGCGTGCACAATTTGGGCAATTTTAATTTTGCACGCGACTCCGCCCACCTTGATTTCAACATATAATTGTTACTGTACGGTACACTAACGATGTCTATTCAAAAATTATAATTCCACACGTCTTTACCAGGATAAAAAGTTGCCTTATTTCTAATCTTTACTAATTCTTTATTATTTTCTTACTGTCTAGTAATAGTTTACCATAAACAGGTATTATTCAGATTAAATACTACATTATTTATAAGTGTATAATTTACTATGTGTTAGTAGCAAATATAAAACTAAGTTAAAATTCATAAAATGTTGTTTCAAGTATATCAAGTTTAGCAATAAATATAATATACATACTAATTTCCTATATCAACCTAGCTTGACCACTATCTGAACCCGTGACTTTCCTTGAATTTAATTTGTAACAAACATCCAATTGAACAAATCTCTTTATCATAATGACCGAAATAACTTTAACTGGCGTTACATTTTCAAGTACAAAACTAAAGATCTTGCAAGAATAATCAACTCCTATTTTTGTCTTCGCTATGGATGTGTTCATAAAATTAAGCATATATTATTCCTTTCCTACTTACCCCCCAAATTTCATTAAAAATAGTTCTGTGGTATAGTCAGAATATCATAACAAACAAACAGTTGCTTTTGCATCTACGTATATATTCATAATATTAGTATGGATTTAAGCCACAATAATAAAACATTGACCCTTGACCTACAACCGGATTATCCAGACAATATTCTACCAAATATTCTAAATAAAGCGCTGACGTCAGCCGTCGCGATTGTTAAAGTTTTTATATAAAATATATTACAGCAGCTTTTGGGACTTCTGCGTTTTATTCTTTTTAATTAACATCAAGAAAGGAGGAAGTTCTCAACTGTCTGTATTTATACATGTTTCTTTTTATGTCTGTTGGGGCTATGTCCGTGAACCGATTTTGTTCAATACAGCCGTAAGGCGGTCGTAATATTCATTTTATTTGTATTGGATCTTTTAGGACACAGATTATAGTTGTTATTCAAATTAGTTTTTTTAAGTTTAGATATGTTAAATGTTAACACAAAGTGTGAAAATGTGAAATCGAAAATAACAGTCACGAGCAGGATTTGAACCTGCATCTCCTAGATACCGTCCAGATGCTATGCCATTTCAGCCATCGTGACAATTGCTCAGGACTGCTAATTTCGATAACACATTCATACTTACCGTCTTGGGTGACGCCTGCGCCATCTGTCGGAAGTATTTCCCTACATAAATTATACCGACCAGATAAACTTAATTTTACCCTTTAAGATTTTAATCTAATAATGACACAACCCTATAAATATTTAGAAATTTTTATAAGTATTTTTAGCATTTGACATGCTTAGCCATATAAATTAACACAAAGTGTGAAAATGTAAAATCGAAAATAACAGTCACGACCAGGATCCTGCTCTTAATTTATATGACTAAGCATGTCAAATGCTAAAGATATATATAAAAATATCTAAATATGTTAAATGTATTTTAGGTAAAAACACGCAGTAAGCTATTAAACAAATGTGAAATTGTCATGCTTTTTTTCCAACCCCAATCAACTTACTGTGCGGCTGTTGACTGCGGGTCTCTGTCAGAGCAAAAGGGATGTAGGCCGTAGTCTACCATACTGGCTCAGTGTGGGCTATTGATAGAAGTCTTCCTTCACCAAACAGTGATAAATTATAAACAAAATTGTACTGCATCATTTAGAAAAATCTTGAAATGTTAAAGGTGATGCGCCTTGATTATTCCAGCATGAATGGGCCGGCTCGAGAAAGTATCAAGAGGCCCAAATCCTCTGTTATCCTTCCTCCTTCTATACATTTCCTTGGAAATGGCGACGCAGGAGTGATGCCTCTGGTGTTCTCGTCTATAAGGTACCGCTTTACCATCAGGTATGTCAGGTATCAGACCTCATCAGATGCATTTTTGCCACCTAGGTAGTATTAAAATAAAAAGCATATTTAATTACTTGCGAGCTGTCAAATGTACGAAGTTGAAATAGTCGTTAGGTTTTCTGAAATTTTCCAACTTTTTTCTTAGTGTTTTTCCGTAGGAACCTTCTGCAATGTATTAGGAAACTTAAAAAAAAGTTGAAAGTTTGTTTTATTGCATATGGTGGCAGACCAGCCACAACCCACCTGATGGAAAATGGTAACCGTCACTCATGGACTCTACTATACCGATAGTATTGTCAAGCCGCTGCGCACCCTTTCATTTCACTAATATAAAATTAAAGTATTAATGGCTATCTCTCGCTACAACCAAAACACGCCAAAGTGCTTCATGGCCGGTCACACGGGAGATGGTGGTACCAACCCGCATGAGGCTGATAGCAAGTGAGTACTCCCACTCTGGTACCCTGCCCTAGCACCAGTGATGCAATGGGTGATAATTGCTTACTTCCCTTAGTCGCCTCGTACGACACCTGTGGGAAAAACTGGGTTGGTGATTCTTAGTACGTCATCACACAGACAAAAATGAAATTGGTAAAGTCGTTCTCAAGTTATGGCGTGACCAAGGGAAATAGTGATTAATTTTTATATTGTACTAGCCTTTGCCCGCGGCTTCGTATACCAGTTATTAAGTCTAATCAAGAGCTACCGAATAAAAAAGTTGCATTAAAATCCGTTCAGTAGTTTTTGCGTGATGAGCGAACAAACAAACAGACAACAATTCTAAAAAAAAATGTTTTGTGTTTAGACACGCCTATATAGCCTATTAGAGTCATTTTTTCTCAAATATCTTAAATGTAGGTACAGATATAGCTCTGTTACAGCTTTATAATAGTATAGATGTATATATAGATGTATAAATATATAATAATAACGTTTCTTATGTGTGTTCCGTATGGGTAATGCCAAATGTTATATCCTTATCAGCTGGGCGTTTCGGACGATCAATATAAAATAAATTATGTAAAAATGTAGGCATATATTACGACCTTGAAACTGATTATAATCTCTAAACCGTTAACCTATATTATTAATAGATAATTTTGTTGATACATATAAATTTAAATATTATTAATAACATTGATATCGATATTACGTAAAATTACTTCATGTAATATTCTAGAAAAATAAAGTGAACATTTTGATCTGTATTTTAGGACTTGACATACTCAGCTACTTTAAAGTATAAATTATTTGTGAATTTGGATAAAGAGAACTTTAGTGAGAGCGGGAATCGAACCAGTGTCCCTTCCAATCCGGGGAAGTGCTCTAGGCCGCTGAGCTATCGCACTGACCTTCGGCCATACCCAATCTCCACATCACATTTGTCTTGAGGTTTAATTCCCGCTTACACTAAATTTCTCTTTTTCCACATTCACAAATAATTTGTACTTTCATTATAAACGTATTATTTATTATTTGTCCATGTGGTGACGGACTACGAATACAAGTGTCACCACCTCATTATTTCCCGCGGGTGTCGTATGAGGCGACTTAGGGAAGTAAGCAAATATCATCTATTGTATGACTGGTGGTAGGGCTGGGTACCAAGTGGGAGTACTCACTTGTTATCGGGCCCGAGCGGGTTGGTACCACCATCTCCCGTGTGACCGGCCATGAAGCACATCGTTGCGTTTTGGCTGTAGCAGGAGATAGCCGTTTGTATTTCATTTCATATCTGTGAAATGAATTGGTGAGCAGCGGCTTGACAATATTCTCGGTATAGTCGAGTCCATGGGCGAGGGTTACCATTTACCATCAGATGGACCGTGGCTCGTCTGCCACTACAAGAAATAAAAAATAATTTAAAGAATAAACTGGGAATACAAAATGGCATCAGAGTGGCGCGTGGTGCTAACACAGAAACTAAAGAAGTAAATTTTAATCAACAATCAATAAAAGAAAGAACGTGAAATAACAACCTAGGCCTAATTTCTGGTTCGTGAGTCCTGATACTACTCTGTCATATTTTACAACAATTTAGTTTGTCGCAATAATTTAACGTATTCCGGTACGTGTGTAACAGCATATCACATCTAATGTCGTTCCGTAGAGTCTATGGGCAGAACAGAGCCGTAGGGTCCTAGATACGGGCGCCTAACGTTACTAAAAATGCAGCCAAACTGCATTAATGGTGTCCATTAATAAGGCGTCGGCTCGGCCGCTCACAGATCTGACTGTGACTCGCTCCACTCCGTAATTTGATTAACTTTGGAAATTTATCGTTTAATTGCGCCGGCGGCGGAAGTGCTGGCTACAGGCGAGGGAGGGACCTGTGGCGGTCGGGGAAGGGGGCGCGCGTACACGGAAAGGCTTTTGAGGCGGCGCCTTGCACCGCGCCGGGTCCCCGCGCCGACAGCCCGCGACCTCGTGCTTTCTGCCTAAAACTCTTCGATATACCACGATAACACCACAATCTGTGTAATTAAACTGACCACTGATAATAATTTAACCAACTCTCTATTAATATTCCCGTTCAGAAGATATTAACAACCCGTGCGCCCAACTTTTAATGATATCTTGTTTAATTTATTTTAATCTCAAAACTTACATTAGATTAACCTAAACTTCGTTTTAACTCAAAAGCTATAGTTTAGGGGTATTTAGATACACATAATATAGAGTAATATTCTCATGCATACATAAAGTCAAACTTTATCAAGTTGACTTGAGGAGAAAACTGAGCACTGCTCTATACTCGAGACTGAATATATTATGACTTTGGGCGAGTTAGCTCGTGTTCACAACTGCGATGAAAGTAACTACTCTGAAGTCATGTCTAGTCTTCTTATAATAATTATGACATGACTTCAATACATTTGGTACAAAAACATTTCTGTTGATAATAAAAGTGTACATTTATGGTTTGTAAATATTTTAGTCGGATTTTTTCCTACATCCTCAACATTCATCGTCACACGCCAATTTCAACAAAGGTTTAATGAAATTATAGTCATACACCTTGCTCATAAACTACTCTATCCATTAGTGAAAACCGCACACTCAGTTCCGTTTTTGAATTCATTGCGGTTAAGTAAGACACGGTGGCGGCGGGAGGACTTCACCTTATATTATTTGTATTTTTAGATACTTGTTGTAGCAGTTATAACCTTGTAAGACCGTATTAATATTAAATAATAATTATGTATTTATAAATCACCGCGTGGTGAAGGAAAACAGCTATTATATCACCAAAGTTTGTGAAATAAGTGAATTAAAAAGAGAAAATAAATCCTTCATCGGCAAGAAATGACTAATGTTCTATTATTAACTCGATTCTGTTCACAGTTTCTTTAATATATATTTCTCTAGTATAAATTATAAGTTTATAACGAATACATATAAATTCCAAACAAATCCAATATAAATTCCATTTTTATTAAATAGATAACTAAAGGATTAATGTACACGGCCCGCCGGTAGGTAGCGCCGGCGCCCGCGGCCTAGCGCCTCACCCGGCGTCGCCCACCGCTCGCACGAAATTGATATTGCTCTTAAATTAGGAGCCGCGATGGGACGCGATGGGACTCACGATAACGCTAATGTACTTGTACTACAAATGTGTCGGGACTGTCGCCGCACACTCGTCCTACGCCAGGGCATTAACTGAACATTCATTATTTGGCGTGTGGTATTTTAACAGCCTTAAATCTTCTCGTAAAAGTAGACAAGGATATACAATATTTTCTGATTTTTTATTGAATCTAAGGCATAAGTAAGCCCAAAGGACAGAATACAGACTATTACCTATAGGAAAGAAACAAGTCCAAATTGAATTCAAAAAAATACAGGTAATCTTAATTTCAAATATGTGTGCATAGATGGTGGTGTGGTTTAGATACCGACCTCCCACCCAAATGTTGTGGGTGCGATTCCCATACAGAACAATTCTTTGTGTGATCAACAAATGGTTGTTCTGAGTCTGGGTCTAGTTTGGTTTCGTTGAATTGTATGTTTGTAAAGTCCCCGGCGGTACTAGGATTAATTCAGTATTTTTATAAGAAATAAAAAAAGATTGCATTGTCTCAATACGCTCGCAAAGTTTAGTAAATAAATTATGCTACGGTCGCAGACATAGAATCTTATCCAAGTTTCAATTTAATATACACATACAAGATTATACATAAAATATGTATCAAAACTAAAACAATCTTAATAGAAAGTTTCCAAATCTATCTAGAGGCCATTAGAAATATTAAGAATACCGGTTAAATATGTTATTGCTTATAAATTACAAATATTTGATATTCAAATTAAAAATCTAAACGGATATAGTTCAATGTTCTCATAATTACTTAGTAGGTAAGTATATATGTGTTACATTCGATGGTAAATATTAAATTTAAATACTCATGGATTTTAGTGCCAGGAGTACTGCCAAGCACGAAGATGAATCACTACACTTGAAAATGATGCACCTATACTCTTCTCTTTCTTGATTTCTAATACTTACTTGCCTTTGACTGCGCCGCCTCCGCAGGTGAAAGCTAATTTATGTACCCAATATGGTAGCGAAATAAAATGTATACATACCCGTTTTTTAACTATTAAACGAAACATTCATAAATTAATAAAAAATGGTACGTAGTTTTTACGTGATGTTCAAATAAATAAAGAGACAGACGAGAATTTTAAAAAAATGCTTTGGGCCCACAGACGCTTACATCCCTGCCTAATATAGTCACTTTATCTCAAATATCATACATCATACACGTACAAACATATGTTATGACAAGTGGCAATCTGTTGTCTCTGCTTACCCTTCTCAGAAACAGGTGTGACTCATTGTATGTATACTCGTAAACGAAACTATTATTTCAAATAATGAATATCAGTATTCTGAAAAGCATACATTGTATTACAAGCTAGAGACCCATTAAAATATAAACATTATGGTTACTGCAGGTTATTAGACTGCCTCTGTGGTGCAGCAGTAGTGTGAACGACGGCTAATCATGAGGTCTCGGATTCAATCCTCGGGTTGGGCAGTGTTATTGAGCTTTATCGTAAAAGGAAAAAATCTCAGTAGCAGCCTGGAGTTTGGAAATGTGTCCGGTAGATGGCAATAGGCTCGCTCCTTATTACGTGGGACTAAAACATAGCTGTCGAACGGTGGGTGTGTAATCCACCTCTACCTACCCCTTCGGGGAATACTGCATAAAACTAGTAATCGTACAGCTAATATGTCACTAAACATACTTAAGTATGATTTGCATACACGTACATACTACAACTTACTTTAGTACTTGAATAGTAATAATATTAGACATTCTTACTATTAATATGAAAATGAAGGTTTATGCTTGACGCTCTAACTACTCAACTGATCTGTACGAAATTTGGAATACATACAAAACTACTTTTTTGTAATCTGAAAGGCCATTCGTGTTGTGAACATAAATTCAAATCAAATCAAATCATTTATTGCATTCATGTGTACATTTAGGTGGTGTCGTTACAAATTGTTTCCTACATGAACCCTGTTAGGGCACAGCAATACTCATTAAATTACATTACATTTTATTCTATGTTCAAATTTTATTATCATTTCAGAGAAAATATTCATTAAATTAAATCAAATCAAATTACAATTATTATACAATTATATATTAATTATTAACATGTCAGATCAAATATATTTAATTAATTAATTAGTTATGAAGAGAAGGTTTTAGTTTTCTATAAGCATGTCCAAGGAATAAATTATTCATTATATATACTTGTCCTCAAAGAATTCTTTCAGATTATAATAGCTCTTTTGGATTAAATATTTAGATAAATTATTTTTAAATACATTATAATTTATATTATCTTTAATAATTTCGATAACTTATTATATATTTTTATTGCCATGACATAAGGTCCAGAATGGAATATAGTTAAGGTAGATGTTCGCATAGCTAGTCTGTTTTTATTTCTAAAGTTGCGAGGCTTGTTTATGGTGGTCCTTTGTAAGAGGAAAGAGGCTAGGACGCTTTTTCACGAAGAGACATATTTCTAGGATGTATAGAGACGTCAAAGTTAAAATATTAAGGTTAACAAAGTGTGGTCTGTAACTTTCCATTTTATCTATATTTTCTAGTATTCTGATACATTTTTTTGGAGTATAAATAAATCAGCCGGGTCTGTACTATTACCCCACATCATAATGCCGTACCGAAGCCAAGAGTGTGCATTGGCATAATAAGCATTAGTTGCCAAATATTGCAAAAATCGCGATACATACAACATAAAAGTAGTTTTATTTCAATCTTGTGTGATATCTACCATCAACTTTTTCGTGTAACTGCTTGCTCAAAATGAATGTATGTGTTTGTGAGGGTGTGTGTGAGTGTGTGCGCGCATGTGTCATGTGAATGCTCCACTTAACGTTCTCCGAATGTTTGCGTTGTCAGCGCTATGCGCGACATGCAGCGGCTTCTTTGTTTATTTATTAACATAAAAAACTTACTGTCTTTTTTAAGATAGGATAGATAAGAATCGTTGACACCAAATTTGTGAAAGATATTTAAAAAAAAGTATAAATCGAAATAGTTATTTCTGTGTCACTCACAATAATCACTGCAGAAATATTTGTTTTGTGTGGGAATTGAACCAACAATCTACAACGTGAGAGGTGAGCCCCCACCTGTATAGTAACTCGAATCTAAAATCTAATTAGATATTATATCAATTAAGATTTTAAAAAAGATTTTTTATGATGTATGCACATGTTTAATCAAAATTCATCATTTGTTTTAAATGATAAGGAATCCTCAGGAGACGTAGGTACCTGCATAACTGAAATGCTTTCTTGTCAGAGCGTAAACTACCAACTATGTGGACCATACTCGATAGACTATTTGTTAAGAAAGAAGAGGGGAACACTTCGAATATTATTTTTAATAAAATGGAATGAACGTAAAATTTATGTAAAAAATATAATCTTTTACCAAAAAGATCTGTCATCTCGTTTTTATTTTATTTTATGTATTTAACTGACGTATTTTTACGACCGTCTTAAATAGGTATGTATTATAAAAACTATTTCAATGAATCACACATTTACGCAGTTTTTTGTTAAAGAATTTAAATTAAGTATTTTAACCAAGAGAATTAGCGATACATAATCGCTTTTTCATTTCATCGACTTTCAAGCCATAACGTTGCAGCGATGCCATTTTTTCACTTCAAAAGATATACATTTTAAGAACCAAGACCTTTGGTTCTTGAATTTAGATTGTTTAGACTTTTTTAAGCAAAGATAAGCAAACTAACTTAAAATACAAAAACAGTTTTAACAATATTTCGCATTTGTACTCTGTTACAAGTGGCGCCACCGAGAAGCACTTGACGGTGCTTGTGAAGTATACGAGAGCAGCACAGCGGTGTGTCGATACGCAGATGAGACACCACAGCGCGATGACATACTTGTGACGTAGGTACATACCGCATGTGTGTTCTGCTCCTGACATCGTTTAGTAACTGTTGGTGTTATACTATCGACTTTGTTGGGGGAATACTTCTGCTTCATCAAATCAATGCAAGTTTCGGATTAAACGTAAAATTAAAAAAGCTACTAATATCTATATACTCACGGAATGAAGATACCGCGACAGGTCCATGTAAAAGGTAATCAATTTCGACCCTCTTAATTAACGTATTTGTAACTAACTTCGCTGATCCTAGTATAGAGCTGACTGAGCGAGTGAAAGTGATTGGAGACCAAACTCTACCTCGTCCTCTCTTATTCGACTCCATCTTCTACCCATTCCTCATGCATTCCTCACTGTAGGAGTGCTGCCCCTGGTATTGCTATCGTATATAGGCGCTAGGGTAACCGCCTATCATCAGGCATCGCCAGATCGGCTTAGTAAAAGCCTATTCACTGGGCACGTCGCGTACGCGTTACATTCCATTTTAATTTGTTAGAATCTTTTGCACGCCTCATAAGCGAAGCGTTGAGGTGTATTCTACTCCCGGTTGACACGGCATAGCTGATTTTTAAACTTAAAATGTCTCTATTTATCATATATTGCACTTGTAAAATAATACACGCACATATAAAGAACAAACACTATTTTTAACACTCATGATATTTTTGATGCCATTTTTGTTATTTAAACTAGTTAAAAAACTGTTTAAAAAAAATCTGGCTTGGACGTCCGTGAGTTGTAGGTAATATATGTTAACACGATAACGACCAAAATACTTAATTAATCGAGCCCTTTTTTTTTTGTTTACGAATTATTATGACTAGGAATAGAGCCCTATTACTTTTCACGTTCTGATTTGATATGGTTTAATTGTTATTAAATAAACAAAAAAATACTGAATATTTACGGCATTTACGCTCGACGCGACACTAAAACCAGCGCCTTTCATGAGAACTACCTACCTTTTTACGTACGCATAGCCACCGGTGGTTTACTATCGTCAACAGAACAGAACGCCGTTCGCCCGGCCGGTACATTGTTTTTTGTTAAAAGAAAGTTTTTACCTTTGCTTGACAAACTGATGATATTTGTCAAGTATAATAACTATTTTATCCATAATAATAAGTAAAAACACTAAACACATGTAAATAATACCACACCAACGTTATAAAACACGAAAAAAACATATTTTATATTCCACAATTTTTTGCGTGGCCTTGGCGTCACGGACTCACGGTATTTTCACTTAGAACAAAGTATAAAATTATAACATTTTGATATATATTTTAGCACTTGACATGCTTAGCTACTCTTAAAGTACAAATTATAATTTGTGAATAAGGAAAAAGAGTATTTTAGTACAGGCGGGAATCGAACCTGAGTCCCTTCATATCCTTCTTCATATATTAAAATAAAACTTACTATATTGGATTAATGCATGTAAATGCGTTCCGATAGAGGGCGTTGGTTGTTAAGACAAATGTGATAAAGGAGATTGGGTATGTCTAAAAGATAGTACTGTAGCTCAGTGGATTAGAGCACTTCCCCGGATAGGAAAGGACGCAGGTTCGATTCCCGCCTGTACTAAAATACTCTTTTTCCTTATTCACAAATTATAATTTGTACTTTAAGAGTAGCTGAGCATGTCAAGTGCTAAAATATATATCAAAATGTTTAAAAAAAATCACGCCATCAAATAGTATGAATTTTAATTGCAAAATTAAACTTACTATATTGGATTAATGCATGTAAATGCGTTCCGATAGAGGGCGTTGGTCGTTAAGACAAATGTGATAAGGAGATTGGGCATGTCTAAAACATAGTACTGTAGCTCAGTAGATTAGAGCACTTCCCCGGATAGGAAGGGATGCAGGTTCGATTCCCGCCTGTACTAAAATATTATTTTTCCTTATTCACAAATTATAATAAAATTATAAGGCAACCAAGTGAGGAAGATAAATGGTTTAGAGATTTCTTGTTGCACTCATTGATTTTTAAATAAGTCTTATAATATTGTCCAAAGTTGCAATTTTATATTGATAGATGTCGCTGTTTTAAAGTAAAAGGGATATTGACAAATGCAGCCCTAGATGTCGCAAGTGGCAATTTTAGATGTATTCAGTTGCTGTTGTATATATAGAACCACAATATTGCTTTTTTGTAAGGAAACTAGCGATGTCTTTTTGTTTTCTTAAATTGTTTTTGTTTACAGTTTAATAAATTATTCAATTTTACATGTTTATATATATTATATGCACTTATGCAGGTATATATGTAAACTCATGGATTGTTGTTCTTACTAATTGCCAGATGGCGCCTTGCAAAGTGACAGAGGTAGACCAATATAGAAGTACTTCTTAAAATTAGCGCTAGATGGCGTATAAGAAATGAAACCCACATTAGTACTTTTTGAAATTAGCGCTATCTATGTGGTTTATTGAAAACAACTTAGTAAAATAATCAATTTTATTGTGAAAAATGAAGATTATGAGGCGTGCAGTTTTGGATTTTCCAAAGTATTTTGATCTATATTTTTTAGCATTTGACATGCTTCGCTACTTTTTAAAGTACAAATTATTTGTGAATAAGGAAAAAGAATATGTGTAATTTTAGAATCTTACTTGCGTGTAATGATAATAGTTAAGATACTAAATTATATTCTGGATTCATATGTTAAGACTACCAATATTCAATTTTATTTACTTGAGCTAAATAATACGCAGCATCCATGACTCAATTATTTTTCCCCTTATCTCAATTATTTTTCACCAAGGAGCAACACGAGCACAGTTCATGCACCCTTTACAAGTTTCAACTATACAGAGGCCCAAACCCTCTCCCTATCCTCTCCTGATAAGGGAGGAGAATAAATACAAGATAGGAAGAATGTGGTCTAACAGATCAGCATTCGGTACCGGCATCCTCTGATGATATTAGTATGGATGAAGTTAAATGGACGATTAGAAGTTTGAAAAATGGTAAGGCAGTGGGGATTGATATGGTGTCTGCTGAGATAATCAAGCTTGGAGGCTCATGTGTCTAGGAATCCCTCCTGATACTTTTCAATTTATGTTGGAGCTCAGGAATGGTTCCCAAGGACTAGAGAAGCGCAGTCATCGTGCCCTTGTTTAAAAACAAGGGTTCACGTTATGACTGTGCAAACTACAGAGCCATAAGCTTGACCAGTTTGGCAGCCAAAGTGTATGGTAAGATTATTGAAAGGAGAATGAGGATGGTGTCTGATGAATTTTTGTGTGATTCACAAGGAGGTTTCAGGTGTGGACGAGGATGCATGGATTAAGTGTTTTCTCTGCGCAACATTGTGGAGAAGCAGCTGGCTGTAGGCCAGAGGGTTTTCTGCAGTTTTGTGAATTTGGAGAAAGAATTTGACACTGTTGTACGAATGGAACTTTGAGACATTATGCCAGATTATGGTATTAACGGTAGACTGCTACAAGCGGTGCAGTCCAACTACATGGACTGCAGAGCTTGTGTGTGGCTGAATAATGGAATGTCACCCTGGTTTGATGTCAATATCGGCGTTAAACAGGGCTGCGTTCTATCAGCTAGACTGCTTATCATATATCTGGACTGGTCTACAAAGGTTGAATGAAATGAATGTGGGAGTTCAGATGGGCGACTCAGTTGTTAACTCGCTACTATATGCAGACGATGCGGTCCTATTAGCGCAGTCTGTGACTGACCTGCAAACCCTAGTCGACGTAATGGCAGAAGATTGTGAGAAAATGGGCCTACGAGTGAATGTGAGCAAAACCAAAGTAATGGTTTTTGAAAGAGAAGAAGCCAGAACAGATGTTAGAGTAGCAATAGGAAATGGTGTGCTAGAACAAGTGGATGAATTTGTTTACCTTGGATGTGGATTCAGTCGGGATGGAAGGTACACCCACTGATATAGAGAGAAGAGTGAATGCGGGAAATAGAGTGAACGGTATTGGGATAACTTCTCGGCAGCCACCACCTCAGCCAGAAGGCACGTGTCGCAATACACAACGCAGTGCTTTTCCCAACGTTATTATATGGAAGCGAAGTTGGGTATGCAAAAAGGAGCAAGAGAGTAAAATCAATGCGGTCGAAATGCGATCTCTGCGGAGAATCTGTGGAGTGAGGCTGACTGACTGCATTCGTTTACAATGATGTAAGAGAGCGAGTAGGTGTGAAAGAGAGTATTGGTGTAAAGATGCGAAAGGAAATGCTCCGATGGTTCGGACATGTGGAAATAATGCCGGACGAGCGACTGGCTAAGAAGATGTACAATGCGAAAGTGGAAGGACGTAGGTACAGTGGGAGACCGAGACTTACCTACCTAGACCAAATTGGTCATGTATTGAAGGAAGGTGGAGTCAGGAGTCTTTGAAACCGGCGAGCGTGTATGAAGAGAGTTATGAACGTTGAGGAAGTGAGAGATGTATGCAAGAATTGAGCCTCTTGGCACTCTGTTCTCTCTGCCTACCCCGCAAGGGAAATGGCATGATGATAAGTAAGTAAGGAAGAATAATAATCCTGATTATCCTGTCTTTATTATCTTTCCTATGCTCTCCTTGTTATGGTTCTTCTCCACCGCCTATCCCTTTCCTTGGAGATAGCGAAGTAATGCCTCTGGTATTTCTCGCGTTTATAGACTATGGTTACCGCTTACCATCAGGTGCTTGCCTCGTTACCCTCGTAGTATAAAAAATACTTAGAATAAGTTGCAATTGAAAATTTCTTGATAGAAAACCCCAATATCTTTTTTTAGGCACGACAAAGTATTTATACCTGAGACCTCATGATCCGTAGACGTAATTATTACTACCAGACCACGGAGGCAATTAGGGAGTGGTTTAATTATCAAATAGCTACTGACCAACCATAACTGTGAACTAATAAAAATATGATGACTTGACAACTTGCAGAATTTGCATAATATATGTGTTATCTAGTTTATGCATTCTGCAATAACAACACAATAAGATAATTGTTTGAAGTAAGCTTAGATCTAGCCCGCTTTATGTTTAATTACAACTTAATGTACTTGAACACTGAGGCTAGGGTGAGAGACACTAATGTGCTTTTGTTTACCAAAAAAATATATTAATTTGTATGCTAATTGTGCTATTAAAAATATACCAGTTTATCATCATTTTGTCCTTGTGTGACTACACAATACATTATGTCACCGACCCATTCATTCCCACAGGTGACGTAAGGACTAAGGGAAGTTCACATAATATTACTACAATAAAACATTAAAACAAAACCACGCTGATGACGGTCAAATTAACACATTTCCACTTGCTTTCTGCGTGACCTCACAAGGTAGAAAATTCTTGTAGCATTAAGTCCGCTTTGTATATTTACATAAAAAAGAAAGTATTTTGTCCGACTGTATCTAGTTGTTCATTTGTAGTTTGAACGATCGGTAAGGTTAAGTACTTTTCGCTCGGCTAGCATCAGATGGGTGGCCAAAAAGTGGCACCTATAGTTGCCGTAGCATATAGACGCTGGAAACACAATGCTGGTAGCCTGCACTTTGTTGGTATCAGGGGTGACCAAAAAGTGACACCAAAATTCTATGTTTATCCAGGTCATAGTTTATAGCTGTATTTATCCAGATAATAAGTTTTTTGTGTATCAAATATCGCACAAATATGTCAGTTGTCGTTGAATGATTGAGTATGAAACATATCAAACTTCATATTTATAATACACGCCACAAAGCGGAGCTACCCTTTAGAAGTGGATTAACGAGCGAGTAATACTGCAGGTTATGAGCCGTGGCGCTAAGTGGATATAATTGTCTATGTATTCCAGCATCGTAAATAACCAGTGATTTTAATCAAATACACACGATCTCAAAAAGGCGAGTATACCGTAAGACTTCAGTCTTCTTCAATAACATTCCTCTTTTTTAAATTACAATGCAATAGTTGCTCGTGTTATTTACTTTAAGCCTCGTTTATTCTTTTATTTTTACACTATTTTGTTTTTTGTTTGTGCTCTCTTGGAAAGGCATACGTCTAGCAATTGATGCATTTTTATATTCATCAAGATATTTTATCGATTCTGACAAATAATGTGTCCTGTCACATTTTGTCTGTTGCAACACCTTTTATGACCTTCATTAGGGTCATAGTTTAATCACAATAGACACGTCATAGACAATCTTTTTTATTTATTTTTGAGTTTTTAAAATATATTGTATAGAATAATACATTTTAGTTAAATTTGTGTTCAACCTCATAAGCATAACTCGGATTCTTTTGAACTATAATTAACTCAATAAATTATTTTAAATTGAGTTGCTTTGATCGTTTGGTTGTTGTTGTTCCACCGGCTATTGTAAAATAGAATTCATTATATTTATAGTTTAATTTTAAAATTAAAGTCATAATGTTAAGCAGTAATTCTCTTATTAACTGCCTTGTTTGCACAATGTTGTGATAAAATTCGATGTCTGGGACGCACCTTTTCGATCAATAATTTGGGATTTAGGTATACCTAACTAGATTCTACCCGCAACTTCATCCACATGAACAACAGAATGTAAATAGATGGCAATGGCCAATGGCATACTAATTATCTTGGAAAGTAAGCGTAACAAATAAACAAACGAGCCTTCGCGTTTATAATATTACTAGTAAGTAACGCGCCTACAAAAGGACGCCCACAAAAGACATCAACGCGCACCTTCTAACTAAATTGCTAGCTCTAATAAAATCTAAAGCATGTTATAAATAGAAAGGGATCCAAATATCACTCCACCAGTATGGTACATCAGTATGGGCTCAATGTAGATCACAGAAGTAACAAAGAAGTCTTTCGGTAATGCTAGTTGCCTTACGATATTTTCCTTTTTCCTACTATGAGATCATTTAATGGGAGACAGAACTGTTTTTATATTGTATAATTATTATTCTATCACTGGTTACAGTAGCCACACAGAACTCCTTATCGAGATACAAATATGCTGTGTATATCATAATTAATCTGTATACCAGATTACATTAAAACTGTCCAGGTTTATATGCCAAAACTAGCTATCATTAGGAAGTCCATTATTTAATTATTTTCAATTTCACATTTTCACACTTTGTGTTGATTTATATGGCTCAAGTATGTCAAATGCTAAAAAAGTATATCAAAATATCTAAATAATCTTCGTATTTATATTAGTAGGTAATCCTGACGCGCCACTGAAGCAATGTCAGGCATTTCCAGTAGTCTGCCAATACAGGCGGAGAGACGGCACACGGCGGATTTATTTAGTGGGTGAGGACCCCACACTAACATGTTCGTTGCCCCGAACGAAGGGGTGTGCGGTTAGGTACATTTTTCCCTCCTTAACAAAAAAAGGTTATCCTAATGCAAACAACTTTCATCACCATCATCACGTGTTTATAAATCAGCACATGCTATTATTCGCTATAAATCGTATTGTATCTTACTACGTGCAGTAGGTACTTGTACTGAAACCAGCCAAGCCCATATCAGTAGTTATCGAGCCATTATGTCGAGTTTCTCCCACGCTCATAATACAATATAATGTACTATTGTATCGATCTCTTAGAACTACAACAAAAGTATTGAAAACTAAAGCGATTAGTATTAGCTACCAGCGGACAATTGTTTTAGTTCTATGAATGAGGATTATCTGTTATGAGTACGTTGACTGGACAGACAGGGGTGGTCTCGTTAGTTCTTAGTACTACTTATGACGTAAGTAAGGATCGTAAATAATATTTGCTTTCTACTGGAATTTCGGAGGACAGTATTATCAAATTTAAGTTACTTGAGTTTCATGTAAAACCACCCGAACCATAATATTATAAAACATGCTTTCAGTATAATTCATATTTATATTTATATATAAGAACACAAGTGCAAAAATCTGAAAACTGAAATAATAGTCACGAGAAGGATTTGAATCCTAGAAAAATCTTTCTAGATGCTTTGGCAAATCAGCCATCGTTTCACCCGCTCGAGACTACTTGTTTCGATAACAAAATTCTTTTGATTGCCTTAAGTGGGAAAGAATAGGGCAAGAGTCCCTTGTATTGTCAGTTCGTCACCACACGATAAACACCATAAACATTGACAGCATCTTAAGCACACCCTTAAGCGCATAAATTTTTGATAACATTTATATTAAATATATATTTTAATTTGCAATTAAAATTCATATTATTTGAAGGCGTGATTTTTTAAACATTTTGATCTATATTTTTAGCAAAAAAATTTACTATATTGGATTAATGCATGTAAATTCGTTCCGATTGGGAGCGTTGGTCGTTAAGACAAAAGTGATAAGGAGATTGGGTATGTCTAAAAGATAGTACTGCAGATCAGTGGATTAGAGCACTTCCCCGGATAAGAAGGGACGCAGGTTCGATTCCCACCTGTACTAAAATATAGGCCTATGTCCAGCAGTGGATTTTAAAAGGCTGATGGATGGATGCATGACTTGTGGTAGGGCTGGGTACCAAGTGAAGTTACTCACTTGTTATCCCAGCCATGAAGCACATAGGTGTGTTTTGGTTGTAGCCATTTCGCTACCCCAACCGAATAAAGCCGTAAAGTGCAGTTACATTGAAATCGTTTTTATTTCATTTTCATGTTTAGAAAAATCCAATACACGTCTCTGATTTTTTTCATGAACATATTTTTATAGAAAAAAAAATATATTCAAAAAAGTCGTAATAATTACTTCAAAAGTTGGTTACAGTATTGAGACGAAAAATAGCGTCACAATTTATAACACCAACAATTTAAAACTGTAAGACACGTAATACCCCATTACCGTTTTATTCGTCGGAAATGTACTTACTAGTTCTACAAGTAAAACATGTTACAATTATTTGGTATTGATAATAGATTTGCTACCCACGGATGCGCCAAATTATACTTCTAAACTAAAAATTATTAACACTGAACGTAAACTTTTATTATAATAAAAAGAGATAACCAATGTTTAGCATTTATCAAACTTAGTTCGATAGTACGGTAATATTCGATGGCAAAAGTTTTAACTGTCAACATTGCCACGTGTTTGCGTCTCGCGTTACACTCCCGCGCTGAATTTTCGCCAGTATCGAACTTGGTTGTTTATGAGTAACAAGTCGTCTTGGTTTTATGTAAGCAATGGCTCATCGCGCTCGTCGTTTGATCGATTTAGCTAATCAAAGTAATATAACATGCCTGCGCGCAGATAAGGGGAACGCTACTGTGTTGATGGACACGTCAGATTATAATGCCAAAATTGAACACCTTTTATCGGATGAGTCTACTTATGAAAAGGTTAAACCTGACCCGACCAACTGTACACTAAATAACATGAATAAGTTACTCAACCAGCAGAAGCATGCACTCCGAAGCATTGAATCTAGATGTAAACCCTGATACCACCTTGTGCAAAACCACCTAAATTGTATGGGTTATTGTGTGGATAAGACCCACAGTAGTGATTAGTTAGTATTTCCGCATAAATATAATAATCCATAACAAGTTGTTGCCTACTGAGTTTTCTGGCCGGATCTTTCTCAGTCAGGCCACGTTCCGACCCGGTGGTAGCTTTTTAGTCTTAGCTTCTATTAAAATCAATATATTTAATAATATAAAATAATAATCAATATTGTCTTCTTACTGGTAGTTTTTTGATTACTTAAAAACTTAACTTCGTGGCGTAGTCGATAGTGTAACCGACTTCCATGCACGAGGTCGTGGGTTCGATTCCCACCCAGGACAATTATTTGTGTTTCATCACACACAGATATTTGTACTGCGTCTGGGTGTTTTCTATCTATTATATGTATGTATTTACAAAAAAAAGTAGTATATTATGTATTATATCCGTAATCTGGTACCCATAGCACAAGCGTTAAGCTTAGTTTGGGACCAGAGGACGTTGTGTGAAAATGTGCAGGAATATTTATTTATTTATATTACAATAAATATTATAAGCTTTGTTATTTTTTTCCGCATCCGCTGATACCACACTTTTTAATATCACCCGTATGATATAGCCGTTAGAGCCGTTTTTCGGTTTTAATTTTTTTTTCAAAAATTTTGCCGAATACCGCTTTATTCGGTTGGGGTAGCGATTTATTCTTTCATTTGATATCTGTGAAATCAAATGGTGTGTAAAGATTACTTGACAATACTCTCGCTATAGTTGAGTCCATGAGCGACGGTTACCATTTACCTTTATTTTTATTTTATTAGGTCCGATTTCCACTATATGCAATAAAAAAATTCCAAAGGTTCAGATCCCCTCTTCATCCCTCCCTATCATCCTTCTTTTCCACCCGCTATCTCTTTCTTTGAGTTTGGTTGATTGCGCGAGCTATAACTCTGGTGCTGGCTACGGTAACTGCTTGCTGTCGGAGTGGGCCGTATGCTTGTTCACCAACGTTGTATTTACTATAAATAAAAGATAATGGAACATAATAAAAAAGAGATGTGTGGGCTATTACGATCAATTATGATCCAACGTTCTCTCATTGTGTTCTCAGTCCTGGCCCCAACCCTGGGACAGTGATGGATAGATAAACTACGTACATCGTGGGAAAATACCGAAGAATTCGAAAGTTAGAAAAAGCTTTCATATAAACGTGAGCTGTTATCTAGAACTGAATAAACATAATGCGGTGGACATATTATCATTTAAATTTATTTTCTATAACGTGAATTAAATAATTTCGCCTGTTAAAATTATAATTTGTACCGTTTAATATACACATTTAAATACTTATAGCATTTCAGAATTTTTATATTATGTCTTACCGAAAACCGGCTCAAAACATGTTACTTTTAATGTCAGTAGAAACCATATAATTACAAAGGTACTCGTACATGATTGTATGTGTCTGTTCGCAGTACCTACAATTGTGACGTCACATCTCATCATCACGAAATAATGAATGAATAATCAGCACAGTTTTCGAAATGCCAAGTAGGTACTGGTATAACAAAAGAAAATGTAAAAGGTACGTGTCTACTTTATCACAATCATGTCATGATTGCTTTTATGTAATAATAAAGATCTCCAGGCCTTAGTTTAGGTGACAGCAGATTCCTTGTGGTAGAGCCTCGCTTATTCCAGCATGAATAGGCCGGCTCGATCGGGGAAGTACCACAAAAGATCAGCGTGAATGAACAGTTGTGGTACCTACCATTGTTTCGCATGGTGAGTGACAGTGCTGGCAATCCGAACCCCCTGCCTATCCTCTCCTTGTTATCCTTACCTATCCTCACCTTAATATATTTCCTATCCACCTCCCAACCCCTTTCCTTGAAAATGGCGGCGCGCGAGTGATGCCTCTGGTGTTGGTAGCGTCTATAGGCTACGGTAACCGCTTACCATCAGATAATATATACTTGTTTGCAACTCATTTAGTATAAAAAGAGAGATACAGCCTAGTACGCAGGAGATATTACGTGCACAAGGGTGCGTTTGCCTACACACACAAGTGCACTCTCTGTTCCCCCAGTATAACACTGCGATGACAAACGGCATTTTGACACGACCGGAGAGACATCAGGTGCAGGACCAACGATTTTACGTGCTTTCCAAGGTACGGGCATGAAACACCGCCAATATTCTAACTCCGAGCCCGCCACTGCAATGAATTTCAATGCCTTTTATATTCATTGTGCTATTGAGAGTTTCTTAGTCCCTTAAAACTCAATATTTTTTTGTTTGCCAGACACGGGGTTTGAATTCGAGACCTCATGATCCGCAGTTGCGCTGTGCAACTGCGGGTCTAGCGATAGTGTGTGTAACATGGACACACTATCGCTAGACCACCGAGGCGAATTTATATACTAGAGTTTACGAGATCCTTATGGCGTAGTACTCTTAATTCTATGTGTAATTCATAAAAACAAACATTAAAGTTATTTTACAGCATACATGGGTGGAATGTAGTCACAAATCAACATCCAGCCTTTGTCCGCCGCAGACAAAATCTAGTTTTTAGGTCATATCTCAGGCTCCTGATATAGTGGCGAGATAATACGTATACAAGTCTTCAAGTCTAATTAAGAACTATCAAACAAAAGATCGTTAAAATCCGTTCCGTAGTTTTTGCGTAATGATATTTTTTTGTTTTAAGAGAGGCCTATCCTTATTATAGTTCCTCTGTGACTCCTACCTGTCTCTGTTCTTGTAGTTGGTGACGTGCGAGTCATGTCTCTGCTGTTGTTAGCATCTATAAACTACGGTAACTGCTTACCACCAGGACGATCATATGCTTGATTGCCGCTTTCCTAGTATATAAAAATATTTTTTACGATCCTTATTTACGTCATAAATAGTAGGAAATAGCATAATATTTTTTCTTAAATGTACAAACATACTTCTCGGCTTTATAATAGTACCTATAGCTTTACAGAAAATATTCCATTATTTGTAAAAATATAAGTATTCTCTAACTTTAGCCTTTGAGTGGAGAGCATATAACCATTTTGGATTTTCTATGCAAATAAATACAACTGAAGTGTCTGTTTGTGTTGTATTAATAGCCCTAGATTTTGAAAGTCTAACTGGTAGATACTTTTAGTAATTAGCGCACAGATACAACCAAACCAGACTACAAAACGAATACTCCAGTTTTATTATGTTACTGAATCTACGGTGTGTAGTAGAAATAAAGACAAAGGAAAATATTAAGAAGCAATGCTTTAAAAGGTTTGACAGCAACTTATTCTTGAGCCCACATATTGCATAAAACGCTTATCAATATAAGCAGGTATTCAGGTACGCTTATATATAAAGATTCATTGATGAATACCAATAATAATAATAATTCAAGTCTGCAATATTAAAAAAAAAACACCCGCTTTTCATAACCTGTTTTAGAATATACTGTTTCGTTGCCCAGATGGGTTATCGTAGAATTTTATTAATATTCTCAATATTTATTTTACGACATATTTTACACATTTTTAAAGATATTATAAAACTACACACACGCTCACACAAACAAAAAATACAAACAAAAACACAAACAGCTAAATATAATAAATTTAAAAATGTATAAAATAGTAGACCACCGACATCGGGTGCAGGGACCAAGCTGCCGTTGGTTAGGGCTCCCGAGAAAGGAACCTCCTCACAATACGTGCCGTGTCGAGGAGTACTGCCTTCTGCATCAAGCCCTTAATCCAGCTACATAACAAGAGTCTTAATAGGTGTTGGTCGAGATTCTTGGCGATCAGTCCATTAACCGATATGACTATCGGAACAATAATTGTCGAATCAACATCCCACACGTCGGTAATCTCGGGATTATTATCGTTATTTTATTTCTAAATATCCTTCACTAGCAATAATATAGTCTGCCTAATTTGCACTACTACGATAGTTAAAACACCCATAAAAGGAACAGGCTTGACATTATATTCCAAATTTGCCATCGAACAGTAAAATCCTAAACCTTTCAAATAAAAAAAGGTTTTGTTGTCAGAATCCCCGCGGTTCCCGGCGCGACGCACGCACAATACTTCACAACGTGTTGTCGGGCGGCACGCGACCGTTGCGCAACCCGCCGGGACCTGCCAACACATCTACTGAGCTATCGGTGACAGGCGGGGCCGGCTAATTGTTCGAGAGAACGAGACATAGCTACATCTACTAGTAAGCGCGACGGAGACACAACACGACCCTATTATTCCCGCTATAAATAACCCGGCTCCTAATACGAAGGCGCCACGCTTTTTGTGTAGAGCGCCCAATGAGTATTGGTACTTTGTTGCGATAGGTGAATATACATGTCCAAGGATCAAGAACTTAAATGTGTATTATATTTTACATCCTGTAGATAATATGATGACTTATATCACGATAATCAATTCAAAATATATTTATACATGTTATTCTTAATACTCATTCGATAAACGACAGATCCTTACTTTTGAAAAAAAAGTTAGCTTTTAAAGTCTAGTCTAACCTACACTATGTTAGGGTGATGGTTAACATAAGCGCCTCTAAATGAGTTTACGAGTACATTACATTAAAGACAATATAAATGCTTATAAGTATCACGAAATAAAATAATTCACTGTTATCAAACTGCACTCTATCATCGATATTGACCCGAGTTCGTCTAGGTCCTCATAATCGACCATTCAAATGTCAACTGTGTGATAAATATATGATATATTATGTACTGTATAACTGGATGATTTAATTGTGATTTATCGTATTGAGTCACGTGGGCTTGTGTTATTACAGGGTAAATATTCGTACGATTCATTAATAGTTTATTAGTGTCATTTGTCGTGAGTCACACTCAAATACACTGAACAGAAGCATTTTTTCAGAATTGTTTAGTTGCATATTCTTTATCAAATGCCGCATTTCATTAACTGAATAGTGGCTTCAGTATGCAGCCGGTATATTTTAGATCATCTGAAATTGAAAATTAAAAGAGTTTTATTAAAGAACATTCATTATTAATAAATGATCGTTGTAAGAGATATTTAACAATTAGCGTTGTATTCTGTGTCTGATATTTGATTAATTCCTGTGGCTTTTGTTTTAATTTTAAATTGCTTACTCAGCAGAATCTTCGACGGTTTCGCGATGTAGATAATTATGATTCGTTATTTTATTAGATTCTAACTTTTTGATAATGAATCTGATCCTGTTTGTCAAAGATTATATAGGTAATTTATAAAAATAAGATATGAGAACCTACATTGTTATTATAATTGTGGTGAGACAAACGGCAGCTATGAGAAGTCAGAAAAGTATTGTCGGATGTTTATATTTCTTTACCATACATACAAAGAATAATATAAAGAATTAATATTACAGATCTGAATAAAACCTTAAAAAATGCTTAAAATATTATGGATAGTTAAGGTCTAAGTAATTCAGAATTTAATAATTAGGTTAAGTTATCGATTTTTAAAGGCTTGACCTCAAAATTTCACCATATTCTTCAACAATCATATCTATGTAGTACTAATTTAAAACAAGCTTCGTATCTTATTTGAATCGGTTGACAGTTTTATCTCATCATATTGTGCAGTACATTGTTGATACATAATAACGCAACCAAGAAAGTTGAGAGCGGACGACATCCCGCGACATCACAAACGAGCTCCGCGCGCCACTTCACTCGTAAATATCATATGAGTATATTATAGAGATACTGGTGAGCCGGTTTAGCCACGGAGACGCACTAAATATCTACAAGCAGATAATATTTTTACATAAAAGTGCTATGCTATGCATGTAAGTTACCCACTTGATTTTATAATTTGTAGCCATTGCATTTAGGTTGGTTCTCCACTAGGCTGTAACAAGCATTAAAAATATTCAACCGTTCACCCTCAAAAAACAATAGGATAACTTAATATTACAAAATACTAACTTTCCACTACACGTATTTTTTTCCAAAAAATTTGACAATAAGCATTCATAATTTGGCTTCATTTTTCTTTATTCTACAACTCGTTAATGACAATTATATTACAGACTAATATAACTTATAAAATTTGTCTTGAAGAAATAGACTATGAACATTATATTTTTTTATCAACGCGTTCAAACAAACAACAAGCTCCTCAGTTTTACTATATTACACTGACATGGATGAATACTCGCCAGATGTGCTAATGTACTACAAATTCGTTATATAACGGCGGTGATAAATAGTTCATCGTTCACGTAAGCTATTTGTCAGTAGTGAGTAATTATCAAGACGGATGCGTCGCCCTATAGGGGCGGGAGCGACTAAGTGCGAAATGTTCCCGCAACGGATCGCTCACAGTTTTTTGTTGAGAACTTAATCCGATGACGAGGGCCCGACAAAAACGTACGGCTAATGGTACGCGCTGATGTATCAGTGACACTGGCGCCCCTGACTTCCCCGGCACATTTCACTAAAACAAACATATTATCTGGCTCAGTGATACTGGACATTATGGACGAGGTGCTATTGATACTTGTACTTACACTGAATACCTACCTAATGACTATCTTCTTTATTATTATTTAATCATAATATCGATTACTTTTGTGACTTGCTGAATGGTGGTAATTTTAATAAAAGATGATTTAAAAATTTGAAACTAATATTTCAAAAATAATAGGTACCATGTTCTTAACCACCACCACGTTATCAAATAGGTAAGTCTTATATTGAATGGGACTCGTAGTAATTTGGCGACATTTTGACGATGGAATTTCGACAAAAATCATTTGTGTTTTATTTGCAAAGGCAGTTATTTTTTTATATAAATGGGAAACTTTGTGAAGGTTTTTAGATGTTCAGTTGTTTGGATCTTAGTTTCCTAATCGTGTCTAAACTACTCCTAAACGAGCAGATTTGGACGTAATTTGATAGAAAATTGGCCGTGTGGTGACGGACTAAGAATACAAATATCACCACCCCATTCTTTCCCACGGGTGTCGTATGATGCGACTAAGGGAAGTAAGCAATTATCATCATTGCATGACTGGTGGTAGGGCTGGGTACCAAGTGGGAGTACTGAAGTCCGCCCAGACGGAGTTGCGCGCAGGAGTAAGTACACAATATTTAAAAATAGAAGGGTGTTTCAATATTATGCTCTTGTCAGTTAACTAAAGAAAACAATTCTTAAAAAGGTGTTAAGCCCTTAAGCCTTAGAATGAAAAACGAAACGTTAGACGAACTTTCGTTTCAAGTCATTGTGATTGTTAAACACAAAGTGAAAAAAATGTATAGTGCTAAGCATGTCAAATGCTAAAAATATATATAAAAATATCTAAATATCATTGTGATTGATCAACAGTCCGACCCATGACTCCTGATTAGTTTAGATTTTGACGCATGATTCAGGCGACCAATCACAATGAAGCGAAACGAAAGTGCGTCTAACGTTTCCTTTTTCATTCTAAGGTGTTTAACTTATTTCAATTACCGACTTCACTTTTACTCTCGGGTTTTACTACTATAAAATTTAGAAATTTTAGAACTATTTTGATTTTTTTTTTAGCACTTGACATGCTCAGCTACTCTTAAAGTACAAATTAAAATTTGTGAATAAGGAAAAAGAGTATTTTAGTACAGGCGGGAATCGAACCTGCGTCCCTTCCTATCCGGGGATAGTACTGTAGCTCAGTGGATTAAATTTTAATTTGTACTTTAATTTTAGAACTATTTATTGTTTATGAAATCTATGCTCTACCTTCAGGAATTTGAAGGTCAACAAAAATATTTGCTGTAACTGAGATCTAACAAATGGCTGACCGTTATGTAATTAAGAGTTAAAAATATGAGAATTATATTCCTGGTGCTGTTCGCAGCAACAGCACACATAAGATGGGCGTCTGACGCACCAGATTTGTAGAATGTGTGTTAGTGCACAATACCTGTCATTGGAGGCATAGATGCACTTTCCTGTACACACATAAAACAGAAGCCCTTAATGTTGTGGGCAACTAAATTAACATCCAAGTCCATTAAGTCTATTGTTTGAAGTACCCACATCTTTGGAAGTAAACGAGAGCATCGGTCATCGCTTTGTGACGCGGCAGGTCCTACGGAACTATCTCGTGTCGTAAATTACTTGATCGTTGCGTTTTTTCCGAGGCGGAGGGTACCTGCGCAGGCGCCAGGGTCCGTGACGTCACTGCGCAGTACCGCACTGACATGTTTATTATCTACCCAATAAATATGTAGGGCAGAAGGGTTGCAGGTAGACTTGCATGATAGCCTCTGAGATAACCTACGCACGGAAGCTGATTGCTAGATTTTGGCTTTTATGACTGTGACACAGGAAGCTCCCGTTAGGCTATTTTTAGGTAATTTTTTTTTTTAATTATTACTATTAGTACCTACTATGATATGAAAATTTCTTAGTTTTCCTCTAATAGCCTAGGGCGCTAGTAATCTTTTCTAAGGCACTAGAACATAATTCTAGGAATAAATATATATTATTACCCACAAGTGCGTGCATTTTTGCCTTTTTGTTGGGTGGCAATCAAGCATCACTCGCGTATCGCCAACTCTGAAGACGCTCAACAAGGAGAGGATGGAGGATAAGGAGGTTGTGATGGTAGCCGTGGACGATGAAAACTGATGTTGGATGATAAATAAATATATCTATTGATATGAATCCTTATCTTTTAGTTTTGTTTATGAAAGAAACGTTTTTGTAACGCGCTTGCCTTTGGGTACGGTCTCACCTGTTTTTGGTTCGGAGTTTTTGACTACCTATATCTTAGGATTTCTATATAGTAGAAGTTAGAAAAAGAATATAATATTTTTTTAGTCTAATCAAGAGCTATCACATATACATTCTATAATAATAAAAAAGTCTATCAAAATCCGTTTAGTAATTATAAATAAATAAAATGCTACTTTTTTCATTCTTAAGCGCTTCTTTCTGAAATAAGTTCTATCTATATAGAGGCATAGTTATATTACAGTTTTGTAATACTGTAAATAGTCTTTACACAATAGTTATCATCAACTGTTATCAATAGCGTTACATACCAGTAGTCGATCTATGTATCAAACCGCAGTAGCGTCGCTTGTAAACAGAGAGAGGTCTATCACAAACTACACTACGTTAACGAAAGTGAACCATTTCAAGTCTTCTGTATCTTGACTAATTACCCAGTCGTGACGTTATATTATGTACTTTTTCATAATGAATAGGCCTTTTTGTGTGGATAATGTAAGCACCTTTATCAAATCCCTCTGTTATCATTTCTTAAATTACTGTTTTGAAAAAATACTAAATCTTATTGGCCTTTGCTGACCGAAGTAATCAAATAATTTAGTATATCATAAATTAAATGTAAATCTGTTCTGAGACAAGGTAGGACTACTAGGGCACTTTTGAAACTAGTAACTAAAGAACGTCATATGAACCTCATTCTATTATTTCTCTTATTTAGTTTAGTCTCTAGAGCATATTATTGGAAAAATAATAAAGACTAGCCTGATGGTATTTTTATCTCTGGTTCCCGATACAGCAGAGGAATAAAGCGGAATAAATAACCAGTTCCTAAAGTCAGTTCAATAAGCTTTTTAAAAAATTTCAAAATGTATTGTTATTTGTGTTCCGAGACTCCTAATTTCACAATAATGTGAAAGCTTGTCATAACCTAACAATCCTACCACCGAGCGGTCAGTGCCCAGTGGAAACAGAAATCAAAGGGACAGAGACTGTGTATAAATATTTCATTAAAAAAAGGAAACCGCCTTCAAAATACTCCCAGGAACGAAAAAGCAAAAAAAAATTAGTATTTACATACGATTTTCGTGCTAAACACCTACTGATGGATTTGAAGTCGGTGTCTAGTCCAAAAGTAACAAAAACAATACATTTTTTTAAATATTTATTTTTTCCATTTTTGTGATTTTTAATTCAATAAGTGCGTAGGTAAGAGTAAGTAGCACACGATGGGGAGGTCTTCCTGGGGTGCATCTCATAATATGAGAAAGCGTCGAGCAAGGAAGTCTGAAAATGACAAAGATGAGCGCCTAAAGCGCAATAGAAAAAGAAATTGAGCACAGCGTCTCGGAGAGTGTTCCAAAGACCGTAAAGAAAGGCTTTATGTATAATATAGGTACGCCAACTAAACGCACTGCTCGAATGAGACAGCGAGGTTTCAGAGTAAACAAAACAAGCTAGCTACTGTAAAACGTTCAGGAGTTTCCTTGACTGTCCTTCATTCATCATCAGACCCCTAATGACAGTCACAACCCATCTAGGTGTAAAATTCTCACATATAATACAAATGAATCAAACCCAAACACCAAGTAATTGCTGTAAATCGTTGAGGAGTTTCCTCGACTGTTTTTCGGCTTCATCATCAGATTGACTCCAGACCTTCATTAAGTAATAGTGCTTTAAAATACTTAATGAAAAAAAATAACAAACGAACTAGTGCCATTATGATTTTCGAAGGCTCCCCTCGATTTCTCTAGGATGCCATCATCAGATCCTGGTTTCCTTATCATGGCACCAATCTTAGAATATCTTATTTCCAAAAAAAATAATCATCAAAATCGGTACATAAACGACGAAGTTATGTGTGTTCACACAAAAAATATATACGGTCGAATTGAAAAATCTCCTCCTTTTTTTAAGTCGCTTAAAAAGGGATATTTTCGCGTGCATTGTTATACATTCATTTGCTTTTTACTCTGTGTTTTTTCGTGCTGGAGTACCTATATAGATTCCTTTCTTTTTGGTTATGTCAGCGTCATCATCACATCGTAATTTTGCAAATCTGAATGTACAATAAATAACTATGTATACAAGAAATCGTCTCCTACAAATTTGGTGTGAAGAACCTTTTTTTTTGTTAAGACGGTAAAAAATGTTCCTAGCCGCACACCCTGTCGTTTGGGGCAACGACCAGGGTAGTGTGGGGCCTGCACCCACTAAAGAAATCCGCCGTGTGCCGTCTCTCTACCTTTATTGGCGGGCCACTGGATCTATGTTACATTCCTTCGGTAGCCGGTGCGAAGAACCTAGCCATCCCATAGAGACAGTGTCTCACTTACAGACAGTATTTTTTTATAGCTTTATACTAGACTAGCCTTTGCCAGCGGCTTCGCCGCAGCTAAAAGCTAGTTTTTCGGTTATATCTCAGGTTCCCGATATAGTAGCGGGATAAAATGTCTACCATTTTTTAAGTCAAATCAAGGCCTTTCAAATAAAAAAAGTTGCATCAAAATCCGTTCAGTAGTTTTTGTGTGATGCGCGAACAAACAAACAGATAAACAGACAAACAGACAAAAATTCTAAAAAAAATTGTTTTGTGTTTAGACACGCCTATATAGCCTATTACAGTAATTTTTTCTCAAATATCTTAAATGTCACACACAGCTCTGTTACAACTTTATAATAGTATAGACAATAGTAAATAGAAAGATGAATACCTTACTTACTGCCTCGGTGGTGTAGCGGTAGTGTATGCAACTGCTAATCATGAGGTCTCGGGTTCGATCCCCGGGTCGGGCATTGTTATTGAGCTATTTCCTAAAAAGAAAAATTCTCAGTAGCAGCCCGGAGTTTGGAAATGTGCCCGGTAGACCTCAATAGGCTCGCCCTCTATTACGTGGGACTTAAACATAGCTGGCGAGTCGTGGGTGTGTAATACACCTCTGCCTACCCCTTCGGGGAATACAGGCGTGATGCTATGCTACTACCTACATGCTATTAAAATTATTTTAAGTAACTTAATGGAAATACTTTTTTTTTATTGCATGTAGTGGCAGACGACTGCCCATCTGATGGTAAATGGTAACCGTCGCTCATGACTCAACTATACCGAGACTATTGTCTAGCCGCTGCTCACCATTTCATTTCGCAGATATGAAATGGAAGAATAAACAGCTATCTCCTGCTACAGCCAAAACGCAACGATGTGCTTCATGGCTGGTCACACGGGAGATGGTGGTACCAACTCGCTCGGACCCATACCAAGTGCGTACTCCCACTTGGTACCCAGCCCTACCAGCAGTAATGCAATGGGTGATAATTGCTTACTTACCTTAGTCGTCTCATACGACACCCGTGAAAAAGAATGGGGTGGTGACAATTGTATTCTTAGTCTGTCACCAGTCACCACACGGACAAAGATATGCATAAAGGCGTAAGTTAGATTTTCAAATGTTTAAATTTAAGACCCAAATGCAGATATTAATCATATTTACAGTTTAATTCATGTTATACATATGTCTATTTGAATGTTGTTATTAAGTGTTAAGCTTGGCTTGGTGCAGGTATAGGCTTATTATTTTTTCACTTAATTTATTTTATATCTGAAAAATGAAATGGAGCAGCGACTTTATCGAAATAGATTTTTTAGTATTCCTGAGTCCATGAGTGGCAGTTTCCACTTACCATCAGGTGGACTAGGCTCGTCGGACAACAGAAGTAGGTAATAAAAAATACTTAAAACGGTTGTTAAGATAGCAGTTATGCTCATCTAAAATTAATAATATAATAACGTGCTCTAGAGAAGAAGTAGTCTTATTTTTAATATGAGTCATTGGTCATTTTAAGGGTGACAAATACATTATAGGTATGCATTGCAGAGACAGCGAGGAATGTGTAGATGACTTCGGCCGTCGCGTACCTACATACACAATGGCCTCGCTTGGCGCCGCCCGACCGCATAACTTTGCAATGCGGAGCTTCTCTTAGGAAGGAGTAGTACGCTGATCAAAATTTCATTGATAAATTATTATTATATTACTTACTCGATAATTATAAAATGATAATTATAAAATATTAATAGTAAATTATTAATTATAATGTTAATCAAATATTTAATTTTTGTTAAGAACACTTTTTTTCTGTTATTAATGATATTATTATGTGCTATAAATATAGATAATAAATATACTAAATTAAAGAATCACGTTTAGAAAATAATCACTAATAATATTTTATCTAGCAATAGAGCTTTGCTTATCCCACCATGAACGAGCTGGCTCGATCGGGGATGTACCATCTCACAAAAGATCAACGTGAAACAACCGTAGTTACTTTTACCATTGTGCTTCGTATGGTGAGTGAGAGCGCCGGATGCCCAAGCCCCCTCCCTATCCTCTCCTTATCTCTTTCCTTGGATAAGGTGATGCGCAAGACGCCTCTGGTGTTGGTAGCGTTTAAAGGCTACGTAACCGCTTACCATCAGGTGGGCCGTATGCTTGTTTGCCACACATGTAGTATAGAAAAAATATATACATAAAGCTTGTTTTCAAAAGAACTAATCGATTGTTATATTTTCTTCTAAAGACATTTGATATATTTATACAAAAACCATTAAATAAAATATATCTTTTTTGTATGTACTTATAAAGTTATACTGTCATTAAGGAGCAAGTCACAGGGCTTTTCCTAAGAAATATGCCTATAAATTTAGTGAATCGGAAACAAATCGGTCAAGTCATGACTTACTATATACATCTATTTCCATTTCTCTGACTGCATGGAGCTTTTCTTATTCCCATCCATCCATCAGCCTTTCGACGTCCACTGCTGGACATAGGCCTCCCCAAGAGAACGCCACAACGAGCGGTTCTGTCATGGGGGATAATGCCGTAATCGCCACGCTTGGCAGGCGGGTTGGCGCTCGCAGTGGATGTTGTGTTAATACTCGAGGGAGTGCTGCTGCCCACTTCCCCGGTATTCCCTCAGTCGGCTCTTACGACTCCCGTGGGTAGAGAGGGGTGGTACAATTCTAAAGCCGGCCCCACACGGCGGCTTTTCTTATTACAAATGTTAAACTATTCATAAGAGATACGAAGCCAATTTCTTTTGTGATAAAAAAATATAGGTTATGATTTGATCATAGTGGAACACTAGCTGCGGCTGAAGTAATATTGAAGTGGTCATGTCACGAGAACATTTTAACATTTCTCAAAATTGGTTTGAAAAGAAATAAATAGCTACTTGTGATCAATGTTTATATTTTTACTCCATCACTTCTAGCTTTATAGCTTATATAGATGTTTTAATACCTGTATAGTATAATTACAAAATAAGTAAAACTTAGGTTGTCTGAAATTATACCTAAATTAAGATATAGATCGAGATATTTTAACTATGCCTTATATTTAGTGCAATACTATAAAATATATAAAAATATGAATATGACGAATGATATATGTAAGTAGTTCTTATTATGAAAGAATAAAATGTCATGTTTTTATTTCCACGCTTTTATTTACTAGATTTTGAATGCAACGTAAAATTTTGACTACAGGCTAAAGGGTTATGGGTCAGACAAATACTATAAAAAACATACAGACATACATACATACAAATATAGTAAATATTAAATTATAACTGTCTTAATAAGTTTTGAGAACAGGTACCTACCTATATTGGCACAGAAAAATAAAAATAAAATAAAATAACATGAAATAAGTATAAAATGAACAAGTAGCGTTTATATATTTTAGGCTTCTAGTTTTGCTTTAATATTGTAATTTGTGGAGATAAAATATGCGTCATAATCATTATATGGTTGAGAACAGATATTTTATAAATGGACCGAAAACCGTTAGAAGTTATTATGTATGTAACTGTTATTGTTATTGAGCTGACGATATAAAGACAAACACGACGTTTGAACTACGAATCACAAGAGAGAGCTTAAAACAAGTTTTTGTATAAGAAGACATCTAATAATTCGCTGATTTTGAAAGTAGCTGACCTGTCAGAATCGATTTACATTCGTTAATTACTTTTTTTTAATTGCTGTTTTTTGTTCATGTTTATGTTAGTATTTTAGCCCCACAGCAAAGTGACAAATTTGCTCACGTTTAAACAGTTTTTGCCATGAAAGATATAAAAGATATTTCTTAGTCTAACTGAAATTCGATCGATTTCACATTTTCACAATATAGGTATGTTTTGGTAAACGGCGGAGAATATTAAATGCTTAAAATATACAAAAATATCAAGATATTTATATGTCTGCGTAATTATTTGGCATGAATATTAATTGTATTAATTATGCTTACCTGGTCGGAACAATGTATGCATAAATACATCCGACAGATGACGCAGGCGTCACCCAAGGCATTTAAGGAGGAATATGTTATCAAAATTAGTAGTCACAAGTAGATGTCATGATGTACGAATTGGCAAATCATTTGGAACGGTTTTTCAGGAGATGCAGGTTCAAATCCTGCTCTTGAATATTATCTATTTTCGTTTTACATGTTCACAATTTGTATTCTGGTCAAACTACGTAGTAATAAGATGAACCCACCAACCTTGGAACCTTCCTTCGCCATAAGAACTAATCAAAAAAGTACATTATATGCAGTAGATGCCAATACATCCTGCAGCAGAAATTCCTTAACTAATGAAATGTCACTGTTCTCACGTGTAACTCAGTGGAACGCCTTTTGTAGCAAACAATAGATAATTACCTAATAGGATAAACATTTTCCCCGTCATATTGCTAACGTTATAGAAAAATAGCTGCAATGCGCCATCTAGTAATGAGATTCAGTAAGTACTAAAGTAGTAACGTTACGTTAACATTTTTGGTCTATATTTTTTAGCATTTAACATGCTCCGCTACGTTTTAAAGTACAAATTATTTGTAAATAAGGAAAAAGAGATTTTTAGTACGAGCGGGAATCGAACCCATTCCAATCCGGGGAAGTGCTCTAAGACACTGAGCTATCGTACTGACCTATTCGGTCATCCCAATTTCCTCATCAACTTTATCTTTACGACCAACGCCATCTATCGGAATGCATTTACATGCATTAATCCAATGAATAGTAAGTTTAATTTTGCAATTAAAATTCATACTATTTGATGGCGCGATTTTTTAATTTAAAACGTTACGTTAAATTTATAATATTACTCTACGCTAATCCGTATGTGCCACATTTAACCCAAATTCGCTTAGCCGTTTGCGTGTTTGAGTAACAAAAATACCATCTAACATTATTAATATTAAAAAATAAATATTTTGTATTAACATGTTGCTGTGTTATTTATTTAAATCGGTCAACATGTACGAGTAGATAAATTATCTTACCAGACAGTTTTCTGGTCAGTTCTCTCAAGTTAGTTGTCGAACGTGAACACTAATATTTGAAACAAAAATTATACTATTGTTTTACAGATGAGTCACGCGCGCAGGTAGTCAAGTATGCAACGAGGATTACTGGCAAAGATTTTTAAAATTCTCTAACCTAGTAAATAGATAATAAAAATATATGGGTTTGCAGTGATAATCCTGTGAAGAGTAGGTACCTATCTAATTTGAATTCTAAGTACCCTCCTTTTACCTGCATTCCTGAATGGATTTTTAACCATGCTGAATTTACCTTTATATTTATTTATGTATCTATGCTAGTGTGATGGAGTCTGAACTAATTCACCGGTATCTTGTAACATACCAAACGACAATATGATATACCTTACTGCAAAATACCTTTCCACATCATTGATTGCAAAATCTATATTCCATTCGTGACCACTTCTGTTGCAGCTCAGTCGAAACTTCGAATTTAGTTACAATGATACCGTATAGAGGCTGGAGACATTGTGTTATACTAATATCTATGCTTTATTTTGATCTGTATTTTAGTCTCTACATGCTCAGCTACTTTTAATAACAAATTATTTGGTGAAAGTGGAAACTGGAGTAAATGCATCCGATAGGTGGCGTGGGTTGTTAGACATCTTGGAGTCGCCGTTGGGTGACTTCCTCGGATGGGATGCAGGATCGATTCCTGCTCGCAGTAAAGCTCTCTTTTCATTCTTTACAGTTACAAATAAATTGTTCTTAAACATCTTTGGTTCATAAATCTACTTCATTATCCACCCAATAGAGACTTAAACATCTTTGGTTCATAAATCTACTTCATTATCCACCCAATAGAGACTTAAACATCTTTGGTTCATAAATCTACTTCATTATCCACCCAATAGAGACTTAAACATCTTTGGTTCATAAATCTACTTCATTATCCACCCAATAGAGACTTAAACATCTTTGGTTCATAAATCTACTTCATTATCCACCCAATAGAGACTTAAACATCTTTGGTTCATAAATCTACTTCATTATCCACCCAATAGAGACTTAAACATCTTTGGTTCATAAATCTACTTCATTATCCACCCAATAGAGACTTAAACATCTTTGGTTCATAAATCTACTTCATTATCCACCCAATAGAGACTTAAACATCTTTGGTTCATAAATCTACTTCATTATCCACCCAATAGAGACTTAAACATCTTTGGTTCATAAATCTACTTCATTATCCACCCAATAGAGACTTAAACATCTTTGGTTCATAAATCTACTTCATTATCCACCCAATAGAGACTTAAACATCTTTGGTTCATAAATCTACTTCATTATCCACCCAATAGAGACTTAAACATCTTTGGTTCATAAATCTACTTCATTATCCACCCAATAGAGACTTAAACATCTTTGGTTCATAAATCTACTTCATTATCCACCCAATAGAGACTTAAACATCTTTGGTTCATAAATCTACTTCATTATCCACCCAATAGAGACTTAAAAAAAAATCTCCTTTTAAGAGCCTTATTTATCCGTTTGACTAGGAATACACAGTTCACCACCGCGTACTTAACATTTATTGGCTCCACACAGTGAGATTCATTGCTTTTTTTTTTTAATATGAATTAAACGCTTTTCAATTCCGTCATATTATTTTAAGACAACATATTTTTCACCACGTATTGTCCAATGGTTGAGCACAGGTTTGTTGGAAGGATGAGACTTATCTCATAGTCCAAAACACTGCCCACTGTGTGATAATCTTAGACTTTAAAATCCGTCGAGAAAATCTCTCAGACTAGATTATCTAGACCTATAGGCACTAGGGCCTCCGCCTTTTTAAATATTTTTAATCACAAGGCATTCTCTGTCTCTTACTAGAACGTGTGAAAGAGAATTCTATAACAGTGAGCGATATTCGAACCTGTGACATCCGTGTGACGTGAGCGTGTTAACCGGTGTACCATGAGGTGCGGGTCTGGACTGTTCGTAAAGTAATAACAATTGAGTGAAATTCTAAAGCACAGAAGGTAGGTAGGTAATATGAAAAAATTAAGTTTATGTGAAACTACATGTTATATCATTAAAATAAAAATCACCGTAACTTGCGCTATATTTATGTATTTTCATAATCATTTATGTTTGTAAATAACTGAACTTGTACATAAGGATATAAAAATCAATATGTAGAGAAATATAATAGTATTACTTAATATTGTAGAGTTTTTACATAGCAGCTACGATGTCAATGGACCTCCATCGTTTTGTTTTTTAAATAGGTAGGTACTTGTATATTTAATTCTAATTTACCCGTGTGTGTTTTCGTATAAAATTACTGTAATTGATTCAGTAAACAAATGAGTAGGTGTGAGAAAGTCAACGAACTTGATAGCAATAAATCATTAGATAAAGATCAAGGTTATATTCGTGTCTGAAGGTTATAAAGAGTCAGTCTTAGCCTCACGAGTTAACGTGCGAGAATTACATCTAGGTATTTTTGAGAGTGTAATATCAAGAGAGGCCGTAATCCGGCAGAAATATTCTGCCTAAATATGGGGACGGGTTGCAGGACACGTTGTTCCGACAGTTAAGTGACTGTAGAAATATAATATATATTAGGTTATTATTAAATCCTTAAAAAATCTTTCATCGGAGTGTTAAGAGCTACTTTATACTCGTAGATAGTACTACCTAACAATTGACTAACGAATTCTTTATATTGAATTCGTTGATAAAATTACCGTTACTAACTTAGGCTAATAATGATGATTTAAAGTGTGTGCACTCCAAGTTTAGTCAAACGAAAGTACATAATTCAATAGAAGAGTCTTAACCATCTAGAATTAAGGGCCAAGGTAGGTACACTCTTGCCATTTCATTCTTAAGTATAAGCACTCACTTGATTTGATGTCTGCTTTGGTAGAGACGACCACAGTATGTCAGTAACCTCACTGCTGGAAACAGTACGGGATATATCACGAGACACTGTCACTGACGCTCGCTGCACTATCAGGTACGAGAACAGATGTCCGCGATAACGGAGATGTAGCGATACGCGACGTGCGCGTGTGTCCGGGCCGACGTGCGCGCGCTCACTGGCGTTGAGCACGAGGGCCCCGCCTTGGGCCCGCCCACCACTTAAAAACCAGCTTTTCCATAAATCGCGGTTTTCTTGGTGCAGGGGCACGCCAGCCGGTGAGAGGCGGGGCCGTCAGAGGGAGGCGCCTGTGAATGGTGGTCGCTAAGAGTTATAGAGGGGTTACTTTGGGGCCTAATGGGATTAGTGGTGCAGTTTGTTTATGATCCGGTATCCTCATCAATCCTGCCCTCCCCCGCGAGCCCCTTCACTACTCGTTAATAGGTAGTCGGAGAGTTGTTGGTCAGCGGGTGCCAATTGTACAGCGATGTAAAGTGCCGCCTGTCTGCAGCGACCAGGAGGTACCTGCCGGTGGTTGGCGCCGGCACTGTTCACGCCACTCGTCTCACTAACTTGCTATTAGCAATTTCATTAGTCTTTACATATTGTTATGTAAATAGGTATCATTGTAAAATTATTAGTTAACAATTAACTGACAGTAAAATTTTATGTCTCAATACAAATTAACAAAAAATAATAATAAACAGTTGGAACACATTAAGTAGGAGTATTTATTTGTCGGTTGGTAACCCGTCATTAATTATATTGGTCTGTATTTAGCACTTAACATCATCAGGAACTTTAACGAACAAATTATTTGTGAAAGTGGAAAAAGAGAGATATAGGTGCATACTGCGAGCAGCGGTCGAATTTGCCTCCCATCCAATGCGGAGAAGTGCTCTAGACCGCTAAGCTATCTCAGTCACCCAACAGTGACTCCAAATGACTTCACATTTGTTTTAGATGTCTTTACGGCTCGGCAGTTGAACTGTCTATTTCCACTTCACAAATATTTTTTTCTCCACTACGTGCGCGTTTACGTGGATAGGCCTTTACGTAGATAGGTACACGACAACACAGATGCATGGTTGCTGTTCTAACGGATCAACGTGTTCTCTAGGTACCTACTTCTCGATTCCTTAGCAACACGTGATATACAAGATACCTTTGTTTATACAACGTGGGTGGCAAACAAGCACAAGGCCCACCTGATGGTAAGTGGTTACCGCAGCGCTTAGACGCTAGCAACATCAGGGGCATTACTCGCGTGTCGTCATCTCCTAGAAAAGGATAGGTAGGATACTAAGGAGAGGATAGGAGGAGGTTTGGGCATCCGGTGCTCTCACTCACCATACGAAACACTACAGTAGTGACACTGATCTTTTGCGAGAGAGTGGTGGACTTCCCCGATAGACCCAGCCCATTCGTGCCTGGGATAAGCTGCCACTAGTAAATAGCACTATCTAGTGATATTTGTGAAAATGAAGAACATATATCTACCTATGTAGGTAACTAAATATTATTTAAATCAATAAAAACATGGGAAACAGAAATCCTGCGCAGAAGTAGTAAAAGCTGTAGGTAGTAATTTCTGCGATAGCTTAGCAATTAAAAGTGTATGGACTGGCATTCTATAAGTCACAGATTCAAATCCCGCTGGCTAAGATAAAAAAAATGTTCTAGCTTTAACTTATGTTTTCATAAAAGCATAAGCCTAAATTTAGTATCACTTGTTACAAATTGCCTGCGACTAATCTAAGCAGCAGGGAGAAGCTGCTATGAAGCAACCACCATCTCATATACCCTTCTTGCAGCACCTGAGGCGGGTTCTGCTAGAATGAATTGGAATATACCCACATTACTTCTAATCAGCTCAAACTCACTCAGCAACGCTTCGCTATGACTCCGGTTCTTATCAAACTCCACTAACAAGTGATGAACGTCCTCCACCACATCACATATCTCAGATTTGGGTGAGGTGCATTTTGTTTAACAGAAACCTATATATAGGTATAAATAATAATGTACGTAACATTAATTTAATGATGATTGATTCAGCAGTTACAACCTGAAAGTGTAACAAACAAACTTATTTTCGGTTTAATAATATATAAAAAAGGATTCAATATTAAGCTAGCTACTGGCTACGTCTTTGCTTGCTTGAAAGTCATTTTCTCTTCATTTTAAACAGCCTTTTCTAAAGTCGTAAGAATTTTCATCTTACTCTATTTTCAAAGATTGTCAATGAAGAGGAAATATTTTCTTAACGACTTGTGAAGTCTGTGAACCCAAGTCTGACACTGGAATAGTATGGTAAATAACTAGCTAGATAATGCCCTCAATCCATCTCATATGCAGAGGAGACCCGTGCCTAATGTGGGTCATTACCTAATGGGTCTAGAAAAAACAAAAAATAATGTTAAAATGTGTTCCCTCTTCTGTGTCACTTAAAAACAATCATCCATCATCCATCCATCAGCCTTTTAACGTCCACTGCTGGACATAGGCCTCCCCAAGAATGGGGGATAGTACCATAATCGCCACGCTTGGCAAGTGGGTTCGCGATCGTAGTGGATGTAGTTAATACTCGAAGGAGTGCTGCTGCCCACTTCTCCGGTATCCCTCAGTTGGCTCTTACGACTCCCATGGGTGGAGAGGAGTGGGAAAATTCTAAAGCCGGCCTCACACGGTATTTAAAAACAATACCTAAAGAGAATCACGCTTTTCCTAGAGGGTAAGGTAGAGACAATGGTTTGTTACTTGTCGTATAATGACGGCATAATGTATCTCTTGATAACATTGAAATATTTTTTTAAATTTAATAAAGAAAAACAGTTCACTCCCCTTGCAAATGTGGCAGCATATCTACATTCTTGTATATTTAAAAACGATCGTTGCTATTTCTCATCAGCCTCCAGTGATTCGGACGGGGGGTACCTACTTGCGAATATGAGATACCTATGCACATACATATACAGAAGTCACCTGCTAAATGACTGAAAAGGAATAGGTTCCTACTTAAATAGTGTCTCCGCAGCATTAACTTATTTTCTTTAGGCAACATACATATTCAGGAGTCGCCTGTTTATTGACTGAAGAAGGAATAGGCACCTAATTAAAGTGTCTCCACAACATTATCTTATTTTCTTATGGCGACAAACGAGCCATGGCCCAGTTGATGGTAAGTTTATGAACTCAGTAATACTAGGAGCTTTTCCAGCTATCCACCGTGAAGTTTTACCCACTACAGAGTAGTATAAGATCTTCTGTCTTCTTCTGCAACTGAAACGAACTGAGGAGCTTCACAGTCGCCTACAACAAAGGAGGTACCTCGGATAGGTTAAGATGGCACTAAACTCTACCACTAGTAAAAGTAACTTCTACCACTAGACTTACGAATTAAAAATAGAGTGAAAAGTACTTATACATGACATGCGATGCAAGTCGCCGCCGGCGTCACGGTAAGAAAGAATGTGATATAGCTCCGATCAACTGCTACGATAGATCAGTTGACAGAGCGTCTCTAACGGTGACCTATCAGACACGGGTTCAATCCCCGCTCGTATTTATTATTATCTATTTTAAATTTCGTGTTGGTATTTATAAATGGCCATGTATACCTATCAAGTACTTAAAATAGCTATCTATCTATATTTACATTATAATCCTGCAGAGTGGACAGGTTGCGAACTTGAAATGTTTATGTCTTCTTTAAGTAATTGAACATTTTTAGAATTATACGATGTTGGCCGCGGAGTAGGTACAGCTAGTACCTATTACGTGTCGTAAAAATGTCAACATAAAGTTCCTTAACAACTTAATTCAATTTTAATTTGCAGTTAATAATTCAAGACACTACTAACGACAAACGTACCTATGTACTAAACCAGCTAGTTACATTATTACAAACGGGACGGGAAATATTTATATGTAAATAGAAAAAGATTACTGTCGATGGAATTCGAAGTAATGATTTCTGGAAATCTATGCCAGATGCTTCAACCACTAACCGTAAATAGTGCTCGTTATAATCAATTTCTACTGCACATCTTCACCATATAGGTATTCGAAAATGTTGGTACATGGCCGAACATGACTTAAAAATGTAGTTAAATAAAAAGTTATTTTCCCTACTCGTATAATTATAAAATCTACTTAAATTATTTACTTTTAACTATAAACTTAGGAATTCTCTTTATTTCCATGGGAAATCGATCTCATCTTCTCCTGTCTTACTGACTAGGTACTATTAATTGCTGCGACGAGGACAGAGCACGGCACACGCTCAAGTCGTGTCCGGTTTGGGCCGGGCAGCGCCGTGAACCCGTCGTGGCAATAGGGGGGGACTTCTCGCTGCGGAGCGTCGTCAGAGCGACAGGAATTGGGCCGCGGTCGCTGCTTTCTGGGATGGAGAGGGCCAGAGAGGCTGATTCTTCCGCTGACCCGAATCACCACCAGCAACTGGGGCGGCGCAGGTGTGAGTACTTGCTGCTGGTGCCGCTCTAGTTGAGGCTGCGGGTGGATGGACCGGGGAACGTCGGCCACCCGCAAGGTCTCCCACGAAGGTGCGATGCTCCGTGTGTGTATGCTTTGCTGAGTAGAGGGTACCCAAAAGGGTAAGCCGCCGGCGGACCACTTAAGTAATGTAACATAGTTCCAGTGGCCCGCCAGCACAGGCGAAGAGACGGCATACGGCGGGTTTATTTAGTGGGTGAGGGCTCCACGCTACCTTGTTTGTTGTCCCGAAAGACGAGGTGTGCGTTTAGGTACATTATTCTCGCCTTAACAGAAAAAAGGTGCTATTAATTGATACTAAAACCTCTGAAGAACCTTCAAATAATAAAAGTACCTATTCCTAAAATCGGTCCACAATTGAATAAATAATCGTGAGTTGTATATCGTACATAAAAAAGAAAAATACGCATCGAACGAAAAACATAAATGCCGAACACATTATAACCTACAACCTTGTTTTCAAAATCTGTAAAAGTAAAAAGTTTAGTTAGTATTCAACTTTGTTCGTTCCGTTGCTAAAATTGTACCTATTTGGGTTGGTATGAAAATGGAGATGTTATCGCTCTCGCAGATTCTTTGCAAACGTACCCTGGACACAATTTTGGCCAAAGTTCCCTTAACATCCGCTCTATACTGTCCGCTCTCTCCGCCTCCTGAGCCATTCCACAACGAAGGCCAAATATACAAACAACATAGCATCACGCCTGTATTCCCCGAAGGGGCAGGCAGAGGTGTGTTACACACCCACGACTCGCCAGCTATGTTTAAGTCCCACGTAATTAGGGGGCGAGCCTATTGACGTCTACCGGGCACATTTCCAAACTCCGGGCTGCTACTGAGAATTTTTCTTTTAAGGAAAAAGCTCAATAACTTTGCCCGACCCGGGGATTGAACCCGAGACCTCATGATTGGCAGTTGCATACACTACCGCTACACCACCGAGGCAGTTAAGTGAGGCCAAATATATATTTTTAATTAATTATCAATTAATTATGATGTCGCTAGACGCACAGCCCACCTGATGGCAAGTGGCACTGATGGACTCAACAATACCAAGAATACTGCCAAGCCGCTGATTACCATTACCATTTACTGGATGGAAAATGAATTAGAAAATAAGCTGGGCGGCTATCTCGCTACAACCAAATTACAACGAGGTGCTTTAAGGTCTGTCATACGGCATACGGTGGTACTGAACTGTGCTGGCAGTAATAGTTAATAAGTACTCTTACTTGATACCCAACCACCAGTAAAGGATCTCAATGGTACCTTCGTTGTTTTATTACTTTCTCGATTTCTGATACATACTTTGAATGTACAGGCAGACCGTGTTCTACTGTAAGAGTATCTGTAGATTTTCTTGAATCCTTACGTTTTGAACTCTTTACAGAATCCACAAACGTAAATATTAGAAGCTAAAATGTTTGTGACCACTATTGTGATAGTTAACTATCTCTAATCAACCATTTAACTTGCAAATTCAATAATTAGGTACCTACCTTAATTTATATTAAAATGCGTCGAACAAATTCTATTGTTTTTAATTGTTAATATTGTTTATATCAACCATTTAGATAACATTTATACATAATATAATAAAATTACAATGAGCCTATGTCTGTACATTGCAGATATTGAAGAAAAATTCATTATTTATTTATTAGAGCTATAGAAACCAAAACAACAATATTATCAGAATTTGGTATACGCGAGAGATTTTAAATTTGGTATTCCCGTACAAAGTTTCGAGCAAAAGCTATTCTATTATAAAATTTACTAATAAAATCGAAAATACGTAATAAAACTACCAGATTTAGCAAAATTTATCTACTTATGAGGTTTTCGATTGTTAACCGCCTTTCTCTTTTTTAGGTATCAGTAGATGGCAATCTTCTTGTAAAAATGCATTGAACAACCACTAATGTATAGGTACCTATATTACAAGAAATAGGTACCCTAGTTTTATTTATCAACTGTGGCAGCCCGCGACGTCGTCTTCGTACAGTTTCACGACATTCCAACGCACCGAGTTCTTATGTTTTATTGTATACTAGCTGTTACCCACGACTTCGTTTGCATCGAATATACGTATTTTCTTTTTAGATAACTTCTCAACAACTGCCTCGGTGGTGTAGCGGTAGTGTATGCGACTACTAATCATGAGGTCTTGGGTTCGATCCCCGGGTCGGGCAATGTTATTGAGCTTTTTCCTAAAAAGAAAAATTCTCAGTAGCAGCCCGGAGTTTGGAAATATGCCCGGTAGACGTCAATAGGCTCGCCCCTATTACGTGGGACTCAAACATAGCTGGCGAGTCGTGGGTGTGTAATACACATCTACCTACCCCTTCGGGGAATACAGGCGTGATGCTATGTTTAGATTATATTATTTATGAAAATGTAGAAAAAGAGAACTTTAGTGCGAGCAGGAATCGAACCTGCGTCCCTTCCAATCCGGGGAAGTGCTCTCACCGCTAAACTTGCTTAGCTGTTATTTTATTCTTTAATCACAAAAAAAAATCTACTTTAAAGTAGCTGAGCATGTCAGGTGCTAAAATACAGCTCAATTTTTTTTTTTTATGCGGAATCGAATTATTTGTGCAAAATAATAGTAATCTAAGTTACGCCTTATAGTACCAGCTATTTGCCAGTGTCGTCTAAATCGGTTCAGCCATATTGGAGATTAGCTGAGTCAAACAGTAAATGGTATTTTGTTTGTAAGTAGAGGTAGGTACCGTACTGATATACCTACTTTCATATGCTTTTGGTAAAAGCTCATCATTACACAATTCAACTATTTTATATAGTTGGATATAGGTATAGACATTATGTATAAATATATAGATATGTGTTCGCTAAAATATCAGAATGTAACTATTCCTTAGACGCATTAAAATCAATAAAAGTAATATTTTTACATAATGTGTAAATATCACGAAGTAGGTTTTAAACAGCTGTTTATAACTTCTATCGTTAATTAATAAATTGTATTTTATGTTCTCGCTCATACGTCATGTCAAAGTATTTTCTTCACTCTGTCACATACACATAGGTGTATTTAGTCGCAGGTCTCTACTCGTAGCATCCACATTTGTGCATATCATACAAAATATAAATGACAGATGATGTATCAGATATCAAATGTCAAACTAAATATAAGTGACAGCTTTTTTTTTTATTGATTGTGATTTTAATATTTCTACCTGTAGATATAATTATACTTTGTATAAAACACAACACAAAATGGCCCCCAGTCACGGCAGCTCCGCTATTCCATGGCCTAACGGTAGCGGGCCCGGTAACGGCGGAGCAGGGGGTGCGAAGAATCTCCGGTCGCGGAAAGGCTACCACAAACAACGACCTCTGGCCCTGGTAACGCACAACGTTCGGACCGAATCACCGAGCTGGAAGAGGAATTGAGCAATATCCGCTGGGACATTATAAGGTTGACAGAAGTCACGACAATCCTCCAGTCCGGGAACTTGCTCTTCCACCGGGAGGGCAACCACCAGTCCCAAGGAGGTGTCGGGTCTATCGTTCGCAGGTCTCTCGTAGGCAACGTGGAGAGGATTGAGAGTGTGTCGAGTAGGGTAGCGTACCTTATACTCAGAATAACCAAAAGGTATTCGTTGAAGGTCATACAGGTTTACGCACCGACCTCGACAAACTCCGACGACGAGGTGAAGGCCCTATATGAGGATATCTCGAAGGCCATCCACACGTCTGGTTATGGGAGACTTTAACGCGAAACTAGGCAAAAGGACAGACGATGAGCTGAAAGTGGGGCACTATGGTTTCGGGCAGAGGAATCACATGGGGCAGATGCTGGCTGATTTTTTGGAGAAGGAAGGCCTCTACCTGATGAATTCCTTCTTCAGGAAACAGCCCCAGCGGAAATGGACCTGGATCAGCCCTGATGGTTCAGTAAAAAACGCGATAGACTTCATCTTGTCGGACAAACGAAACATATTCAATGATGTCTCAGTGATCAGCAGGATTAAAACTGGGAGTGATCACCGACTAGTCAGGGGCATTTTGAATATTAGCACGAAAGTCGAGAGGTCATGCTTGATGAAGTCTACGCTCCGACCAACACCTGCCCAATACCAGAACCCCGAGAGCTTTCAGCTCGAACTACAAAATCGCTTCCAATGTCTAGATTAGTGCGAATCAGCGAGCGATTTGAACAACAGGTTCGTGCAAACTGTCCAAGCGGTCGGGTCGGTTGACCCGAAGTAGGTTTACTTCAAGGCCCGTCGCGTTAGTAGGACTCGTGAACTCTCGGACCATACTCTCAAGCTCATGGAAAGGAGAAAAGAAATGACAGTCCAGTCTTCAGCCGATTGGTCCTGCCTAAGGCGGTTAAACATACAGATCTCCAAGGCCGTGCGACATGATATTCGCCAATTTTATTCTATCCGCATTAAAGAGGCGATAGAGCGGAACCAAGGCTCGAAAGTGTTCGCAAGAGATCTGTCTGTCGGCCGAAGCCAGTTGACTAAGCTGAGGACCAACGACGGCACTGTCATTTCATCCTGAGATGAAATCTTGAGAGAGGTCCACCAGTTCTATGGACAGTTGTACAGATCCCAGAGTCCTGTTGTCGGCTTGGTCCAAGATCCCAGATCCGAGCTAACTCGGCACTTTACCGAAGATATCCCGGACGTCAGCCTGTACGAGATCAGAATGGCTCTCAAACAACTAAAGAACGGAAAGGCACCGGGAGACGACGGAATCACCACGGAGCTTCTGAGAGCTGGCAAGCCGGTCTTGAAAGCTCTTCAGAGGTTGTTCAATTCCGTCGTTCTCGGGAGCGATGTTCCAGAGTCGTGGACCAGAAGAAACAAAGTTGTGGTGGTGCTGTTCTTCAAGAAAGGTGACAGAACCCTCTTGAAGAACTGTAGACCCATCTCGCTCTTGAGCCACGTCTATAACTTGTTTTTGAGGGTCATTACAAATCGACTCACGCGCAGGCTTGACGACTTCCATCCTCCCGAATGAGCCAGTTTCTGAAAAGGCTATAGTACCATAGACCACATCCATACGCTACGCCAGATTATACAGAAAACTGAGGGATATAATCGGTCTCTTTGTCTGGCGTTTGTGGACTATGAGAAAGCCTTCGATTCGATCGAAACTTGGGCAGTGCTGCAGTCTCTTTAGCGGTGCCAAATTGACTATCAGTAACGAAGTGCTGAAGTGCTTGTATAGAAACGCCACCATGTCAGTCCGTGTTCAGGACAGGAGTACGAAACCGATCCAACTGCAGAGAGGTGTTAGACAGGGAGACGTTATGTCCCCGAAACTCTTCACCACTGCATTGGAAGATGTCTTCAAGCTCTTGAACTGGACCGGATTCGGCATCAACATCAATGGCGAATACATCACTCACCTTCGATTTATGCCGACGACATCGCAGTCATGGCAGAATCGCTGGAGGATGATCTATAGGCTAGTAACTTTTTAACACATAGATATAGTAGGTATATACCTTTAGATCACCAAAGCATGTGAGCGAGATGAAAATCTTACACGGCAATATAGCAAGATGGAAGAGGAAAGTGAATCTAATGTCATTTGTAAGCTATTTGAATGACAGATAGTCTAAGGTCACAAGCTTGAAACTAGCTTCGCGGTTTTTTGATTTATTTTTGTTATAAATCTTGTTAATTATATGATTATAACTGTTAAATACAATGGTTGTTTGTTTCGTGAGTGCCTGTGATGTAAATCATATAAACAATCTTGATAATTGCACGATTCACAGGTAAGTTCTCAGGATATTCATCCATCCATCCATCAGCCTTTCGACGTCCACTGCTGGACATAGGCCTCCCCAAGAAATGGGGGATAGTGTCGTAAACGTCACGCTTGGCAGGCGGGTTGGCGATCGCAGTGGATGTTGTTAATACTCGAGGGAGTGCTGCTGCCCACTCCCCCGGTATTCCTTCAGGATATTATCACTATTTAAATGCTTTTATTTTTGGTGATAATTACAAATATTTTTAAATATGGGTTACAAGACTAAATACTTATACTTATATAATTATGTTATTTATGTCTACGAGTATAAGGAAAATTTTTAAGCTTTTATTTACCTAAGTTGTCTCGGTCAAATTTTGCAATTTTATACATATGGTATATTGCGTGACAATGTAATATTATGATGACATAGACCTGATCTGATGATGGAGCTAGAAGGTGGCCATAGGAACTCTATAATGAAATTGCGCAACCTCATCGAGTTTGGATTCGTATGATTCGTCTTGACAAGTACTTTGTCTTTAGATCGTATCCAAGGTCTGATAATGGAGCTAGAAGGTGGTCGTAGGAACTCCAATATAAAACGACATAATCCCATGGAGTTTGGGCTCGTATGATTCGTCTTGACGAGTACTTTGTATCTAGTTGGTATCCAGGGTCTGATGGTGGAGCTGCAAGATGGCCACAGTAACTCTGTAATGACACGACGCAACCTCATCGAGTTTGGACTCGTTTGATTCCTCTTGACGAGTACTTTGTCTCTACATAGTATCCAGGGTCCAATAATGGAGTTGGAAGGTGACAATAGGCACTCTGCTATAAAACGCCGCAATCCTATCCACTTTGAAATCGTTTGATTCGTTTTGACAAGCACCTCGGTCCTAGGTGATATCCAGGGCCTGATGATGATCAGTCCGCCACCCTAGTAGAAGCAGGCCCGAGATGGTGGCGATGGTGGTGTTCTGCGAGCGTCTCTCGAAGAGTGAGTGCTAGGCCCTCCAAACCAGATGATACTAGCACTGGAGGCCCAGACCTGCCTGGGGTGGAGGAAGAGGAAGAGGAGTTACAAATTTAATAATTACTTTATTTATTAATGATGCCAAAGAAGTATAACTTCTCACGTGCGTACATAAGCACACGCATTTTTTATTTTTTTTTATATAGTTGGATATAGGTATAGACATTATGTATAAATATATAGATATGTGTTCGCTAAAATATCAGAATGTAACTATTCCTTAGACGCATTAAAATCAATAAAAGTATTTTTTTTACATAATGTGTAAACATCACGAAGTAGGTTATACAGTTGTTTATAACTTCTATCGTTAATTAATAAATTTTATATTGTAACAGTTAAGTACACATAATACATTTTAAGTCACAATTATAAGGTTTAAGAGATATTCCAGTTCACATAAAGCTAACAAGACTACAAGTTTTTTTGTGAAGTAAATGTTACTCCAAAAATAAACATAAGTACTTATCATAATAGTGTAAAAATTTTTAATAAATATAAATTAATAATAGTGAAAATAAGGAAAAAATGTATTTTATTTTAAAAAAAGCGTGGGGTGCTTTTTAAGATATTGTCGAAATAATAATCCTTCTATACTTATAGATATAAGTATTCTATGGACAGATGTCAACTAAATATTTATAACGATTGACACCATGCACCCCACGCTTTTTTTAAAATAAAATACATTTTTTCCTTATTTTCACTATTATTAATTTATATTTATTAAAAATTTTTACACTATTATTAATTCAAATTTATTAAAATTTATTTTCTATTTTTTAGTTTAGTTTTCTATAAAAAGCGTGTTTTTTTAGTTTTTTTAAACTATATTTATTTTTAACTTTTTAGTTTGATTTTTCACAGAAACTACGAAATAACTAAAAAACTATATAAGATATTGCTACAAATGTGGTGTTGAAATAGAGGGCTGTTAACAGCGGACAATCTAAGGTAAGAACCACCACCGTGCAAGCAGAATTACCGGTAGTGGATAGGTGCAAACCCACGGAGAGTTACATACTGACATACTGACATACTGACATACTGACATACTGACATACAAGTGAAGCTAATAAAAAGCGTGTAAAAAGCAACTATCGACTTGTAAAGAATAAGAATCAAGTTGTTAAAACATATATCTATTAGCATAGATCACGTGTAGTTCCAAGTATCGACTGGTAGCAGTTCCCACGGTCGCTATCACCGCGCCAGGGCCGCAGGTCGCCGGCAGACATCGCCGCACAAAGCTGTACTCAACGACCACATAAACGGCTTACACAAAACACAATGCCTATATAATAGCTTCATACAATAACACATTGTGTAGCTATATAATATATATTGTTGTCTGTGCCGACTTCTTCGAAGAGCTTTACTTTATTTCAATGGAAGCATGTAACCCACTGACGTTGAGTTACTTTTGAACGTTCTGTTGTATTGATAGCGGGAAACGATTAACAATATTTGTGTAAGCTGAAGTATAGTCAGCAAGGCTGGTATTTTCATACCTAAATTGTATAAAAGACAACACCCTACATTAGGGTATAATCTTCTTTTGCAGGGGACATTACAAACATACTATCTGACACAAATAGAGAACAGCCACACAGACAACAGCGATTTGTGGGTTACGTGAATAATGGTCCTGCGTGGGAATCGAACCTAAACACAGGATACGGCGGTCGGTATCAAAACCTGCCCGCCATCTGTACAGAATAATTTAAACTACGCAATGGATATTGATTTGATTATCACGGACATTTATTTAAAGAAGGTTTGTATATATATCCTAATTTAACCCTTTTATAAGCAGAGATATTAATTAATTTTTTTTCATTATTTTTATCACTTAATGTGGCAGACGAGCCACGGCTTACCTAATGGTACTTAACCGCAGCTCATTGCCTCAACAATACTAAGAACACTGCCAAGCCGCTGCTCACCATTTCATGTCTTAAATGAGAAAAGCATGGCCATCACCCACAAGCAAAATATACTTAGGTATTTTACAATTGGTTACACAGGGGACGGTGGTAGATACCGACTTACAAGGGCCCGATAACATGAGAGTACTCCCACTTAGCACTAAACCCACCACCATACATGATGGTGTTAATTACGTGGTGCACTTAGACGCGTCATAATTAAATTCACCTAGTTTAACAAAACTTCTCTATTGATTCAGCAAATAGTTTTTTGTTATTGTACTTATAAAATCATCATCTTGATTCGTCACTTATGACTAATCCTCTAGGACTATCTTTAAGATACAAAACAATAAAAAACGGTGTTTATGTACATTGTAAGATATCCAACGATGAAGAGAGGATGAAAAGATCAAGATAATATAACGCAAAACGTTGATTTTTAATTTACTGTCTGTTTGTTAACGTAGACCTCTGAAATAAATGAACAAAAGTGAATTCGGTAATCGAATATGTTATTTATGTATACATAGAACATAGCAGCAGTTTGCCAGGACAAAGTTAAGAACTTATAAGCACCACTCCATTAGGGTCGGGGGTTAAAAAATAGTCGGGGCTTAGCCTCGCTTGTCCCAGCATAAATAATATTGGCTGACTCGATCGGGGATGTACCACTCTCTCACAGAAGACCAGCGTGAAACAAAGGTAGGTGCCGCATACTGAAGTGTTTCGTGTGTTCAATGAAATGAGAATGCCGAAGTCACAAACCCGTTATCCTCTATTCTTTCCTTATTATACTTCGTCTTTTTTTTTTTATTGCATGTAATGGCAGACGAGCCACGGTCCATCTGATGGTAAATGGTAACCGTCGCCCATGGACTCGACTATACCGAGAGTATTGTCAAGCCGCTGCTCACCAATTCATTTCACAGATATGAAATAAAATATAAACGGCTAACTCCTGCTACAGCCAAAATGCAACGATGTGCTTTATGGCCGGTCACACGGGAGATGGTGGTACCAACCCGCTCGGGCCCTATACCAAGTGAGTACTCCCACTTGGTACCCAGCCCTACCACCAGTCATGCAATGAATGATAATTACTAACTTCCCTTAGTCGCCTCATACGACACCCGTGGGAAAGAATGGGGTGGTGACACTTGTATTTTTAGCCCATCACCACACGGACAAACCACCTTCTATACCTTTCCTTGGAGTTGGCGACACGAAAGTAATGCGTCTGGTGTTTCTAGCGTCAATAGGCTACATTAACCTCTTACCATCAGGTGGGCGGATGCTTGTTTGCCACCCGCGTATTATAAAATAACATGTTCGACATCTCTTATCAATTGATTATAACAGTTGTTTTAAATATCAAGTAATTAACTGGATCATTATAGTAATTGGTGCATTTTTCTATGTTAAAGAGTAATTCGAAAATAAAAAAAATCATTTAACTTGTCAAGTACTTGTCCACTTTCACTAGCAACACATGTAACGCGATATATTATTAATGATTACTAATTATAAACATGAGCCTAGCTATACGGTCCCAGCCCTAGTTTTGTCACGTGGTTTCTTTCCAATATTATTATTTTAACTGACCAGAGCTGCTAGGGCTTATTAACATACATACTGGTGGTAGGGCTGGGTACCAAGTGGAAGTACTCACTTGTTATCGGGCCCGAGCGGGTTGGTACCACCATCTCTCCCGTGTGACCGACCATGAAACACATCGGTATGCTTTGGTTGCAGCAGGAGATAGCTGTTAATTTAGCCAGCACGGCCGGCCGCCTCTCGCTCGACTCGTCTCAGACACTTGTGCGATCATGTAGTTTCAGCAATATATTTATCGAAAGAAGCGGCGCTTAAGCTGCTATCGGGAGCTCCCGTAATAGAATAGAGGTTTGAGTGGCAGTAGCTGATGCGACATAACGGTAGGTAATGAAACTATCGCTCAGGCAAAGGTAGCAAATATACAATCAATAGCAATTTCATCGAATTTTAGTAAACATTTCGACGAAGAAGTTATAAGAAGTAGTATGAACTCTTCCGGCTGGTATGAGCTCTCCTCTATTCTCACTCTCTTACTGCTGAAGACCGTGATTACATTTGCAATTAAGCATATTAGGTATGCATCTGAAAGTTAGCAGTTACTTAATTTAAAAAGCAGCGCTGAGTCTAGTTTTTTATTATCAGTATAAATATCTAGTACTCGTATGTCAAACTCTAATAATACAAATACAATGCCCGAATCGAGCTGTCGGACAAACAGCTCGTGAGTGCGACACAAACCGATATTTTTTAGGATCACAATCGCAACACACGCTTTGAGCAATAAATCGTAAAAAACAGTTATAACAAACATCAATGTTTGCCGATGTTATAAGTATTTATTTGATTTTAACTTAATAAGTATTTCATATTTATTTCTTTTTTCTATGGAAAAATCGATTTTCAAAGCCTATACTGATCCTTAGACTACAAAAAATGTACAAGAGAATTATCCCAAGGATTTTCTTCGTTAGTATATTGCACTCGAGCGAAGCAAAGGCGGGTCGCGTGTAGATATAATAATATAATAATTTGGAGTGCATTCCAAATGCAGAGAAACAAAGAAATCTACTTATAGGTACTAATACCGACCGGCCACGCGTTGCTGTGGCACATATAATTCGTTCGTTAAATTTTCAATAAAAAAAGTGTGTGTGTACTTATGTACACGCGTTAGAAGTTATACTTCTTTACAAAAAATGTATTTAATACATTGAAAGTTTTATTATAACGCAATATCTAGTTAAATAAAGTTTATTTAAATATCACAAAAAAACTAAAATGTTGACTATAGCTAACTTTAGGGTGTCGGTTTTTCGTGACGGTGTGCGCGCGCATCGTAAAAATTTACTCACATCATTTTTCCCTAACGCGCCAAGAGAAGTATAACTTCAAAAAGGAAATAATCGGGATTAAAACTATCCTATGTTTTAGTTTTAAGTTGGAACAACTCACATATTTTGAACAAAATACGTTAAGATCGGAGTGGATGGAGTTCATCGCGGATAAACAACGTGATACGAAATTTTTATGTATAAAGAAGATAGTTATAGCAATAAAGCTAAACCTCCTGCATGCCCTGTATGTGTCACTCATGTGTTGGACTAGTAAACGATCTTGTATCATTATTTGTTTATTTAAACGCGCTAATCTCTGCAACTACCAGTCAGATGTGAAAAATTATTTTGTGCATTACACAGTAGGTATAAATGTTGACTAAAGTGATATGCTATTCAATATAACCTATTGTAAATCAAAAGCGAAATATGTCCTCACAAAGCCGCCAAGAAAATCCCTTGATCTTTACGATCCTTCATTCGTCCTTCATCGAACAGTGAAAATTTGTAAACGAATACAAACATAATTTCGAAATATCTGGTAAGTCAAAAATGGAAAAAAGATCAAATTATTTGTGAAAATGTGGAAAAAAAAAAATTAAGTGCGAGCGGGAATCGAACCTGCGTCCCTTCCAATCTGGGGAAGGGCTCTAACCACTGAGCTATCGCACTGACCTACGGCCGTTGCGTCGTTCTCCTTTTCCACATTTTCGCAAATAATTTGTTCTTTAAAGTAACTGAGCATGGCGTGCTAAAATAAAGCACAAATAAAGAACAAAGATTTTTCTGTAATTCATTTTCGTTGTTCTTAGTGTTGGTGTACTTTATGTACCTACCTATATTTGTAGAGTCTCGTACGATTCAGGGGTTATTCTCTAGGCCCTATACTTGCCTATTGAATAATCAAGACCTGATTTAACCCTCAACAATATGTCTATCCTCGTCCCAATTCGTTCTCATACCACAATAGGCGCTCACCTTTTATTTATTCATGACTGGCGCCATCTCTGACTTCCTTTAATTGATCGCCAGTAAAAAATATCAAAGATAAGCTATAGATATGTGTGGAATCTAAACTGCTGGACATTATCTGTCACGCGTGGTACTTATAATACACTAGTAACTGCCCGTGATTACGTCTGAGATCAAAATTGATTCAGGAAAAATACTGGAATCAGAAATTTAGTCCATCATATTGCTGACTTGGAACAAAGAAAAGCTTAGGTATACCTCGTATTAATCAACCGGACAGGCAAAGCCAATTTCTCCTTGAAAGTAAATTATTTTATAAAATAAGTTAACAAGTATAAAACTAAGTATTTTCCTGAAATAAGTACCTATTCTATGTGCTTATCCAGTATGTTAACTATCATTATGCCAAATTTTATAAAATCTGTTAGTAAGTTTTTTCGTGATTGAGTAACAATCATCTAAACATTCAAACTTTCACATTTATAATATTAGTAGAATAGTTATTATGACTATTACCTACTATATGTGATAACTTTTCCACTTGAGTTGCTTCTCCAGCGAGTGGGTACCTGGGTGATGTTGCCTATAGCACTGTACATGTATCTAGTTCACAGAGCACTATGACTCAATCTAGCAAATTGTGATCGATTGAGTAGAAAATTATGCAAAAAATATACTCGCTTTTATCTTAATGATTTTCAGATATTACCTATTGAAGTGAACACACATGGCGTGCACGCGCACGGCGGAATGGCTTAGATACCGACCTCCCGTCCGAGTGTTGTGGGTTCGATTCCCACACGAGACAACTCTTTGTGTGATCCGCAAATGGTTGTTCTGAGTCTGGGTGTACTTTCTGCTCGTGAAATTGTATGTTTGTAAAATCCCCCGCCGTATGCCGTGTGGAGCTGGCTTTAGAATTGTCCCACCCCTCTCTACCCACGGGAGTCGTAAGAGCCGACTGAGGAAATACCGGGGGAGTGGGCAGCAGCACTCCCTCGAGTATTAACAACAACCGCTGCGATCGCCAACCCGCCTGCCAAGCGTGGCGATTACGGCATTATCCCCCATGACGGGACCGCTCGTTGTGGCGTTCTCTTGGGGAGGCCTCTGTCCAGCAGTGGACGTTGAAAGGCTGATGGATGGATCGAAAGTCCCCCGCGATTCAAGGATTATTCCTTAGTGCAGGGTGTATAAAAAATAAAAGTAATACCTATTGAGAGAATGAAAAAGAAAACTATACATTCAAAAGAGAGCAATGTAGGTATGTATTTACAACGATAAAAACTGATAAAATATGTCGCACTTGCGTGCACGGCGTAATAGATGTACGCGTCAGGCGCTGTGTGCTTCAAACAGTTTCTAGATACCTAAAATCAGGAAATGCTTTAAATATTTATTAAATCAGTACGATAAATTAACATTTTAGAACATTTAACAGGCTAGCCTTTCCATTAAAGTAACATATGCACCCAAATATCACTGGTCTGATACGAACAACCTTTTGGAAATTAGTTCATATCGCTGTTTTATCCAGAGACCCTGTAGCTAGCTCTAAATATAAAAATGTACTTAGAACTAACTTCTAGACAAAAGTAACTTTTAAAGATCCGCGAAATGTACACATAATGGCTAAAAGTATTAAAAAACTTGACCTAATTCTGGATAAAATCTAGTTTTTTGTATAAGTAAGTACCTAAATCTGCCTCAGGATCCCGACATATTAACGGGATATATTTAAGTTTAGACTTAAATTAGTCAAGGGCATTCTAACTCTCATCTTTATCTGACTGTAAAATTTCATCTATATCCGTTAAGTCGTTTAGTTTAAATTGATGGACATACATCCAACCAACTTCATAAACTTTCGTATTTTTAATATTAGTAGTATGGTTTACATATTACTTCATTAAAATTTAAAAGCATCGTACAAAATAGGTTTGTCTACCTATTTCCAAAGATAATCTTCGCTATTAATTAATTAAATGCCTACTTATATACTAGTGATAAATGTCAATTGTCACTTCGAATTTCAGCTTAATGATTCTTACGTTCTAAAGAGTATAGTCGATATACCAATCGATTTTTGAAAGACGATAAACCTTAATTATAAGGATCTTTATAATACACGATAAACTCTCGAGTCTTAATTTATTATATTAGTCAGAAACGATAATACCTTGATGATGTTTAAAAAATACAAACATACGTGTTACAACTGTACATAAATTTCGTCTCAGAAACTTCTTATCAATCGCGATATAGTCTGGTACCTATTCATGTTTTAACCTATATGTACCTATACAAATTTCGTTCAAATCCTATTAAAAGTTAGGTGCTTAAACCAACAATAACTCCAGCGGAAACTGCTCGTTTTTAAATATTTACACCGGTAAATATTATCTTAAATGTTAATCCAGATCTTACCCAACCAATTTTATTCAAATCTGTTCAGTCGTTTCCACATGATTGACGAACACATACAAAATCTAATCATCTTCTAAACTTTTGCATATACATCTATGCCTTTTCACGCGGCCCCGTCGCAGGCAATAACTTGTTTTTTTTCCTGATTTAGTAGCGGGATAAAAAGAGATACCAGTTTTTAAAGCAGAATGCCTATACATGGTTTCGTTTTGTATCAGACTCAAAATGGTCTCAAAAATTTAATTTGTAATATCAAGACAAAATTTCGACGGATAAAAATCTGCTAATTAAAAAGTAATTTCCCTGCTTTGATCGTGGGTGAGCCTATTGCCATCTACCGGGGACGTCTAAAACTAGCAATACCTAATTAACATTTATTACATTTAAAAACATTATAATTTTCTTTAAAGTTATAAGGGATATTGTATTATATATAATTGTATATACACTTAAAACACTATAAATTATGTTAAGTTTCAACATGATATAATATGAAAACAAAGCAGAGTTCAGAGAAGCCTAAATAGCTGCATTATAGTAATTTTTTTCTCAAATATCTTAAATTTACAGACAGCTCAGTTAAAGTTCTACTCACTACTCAGTGTTTAAGGCATTTGACGGGCCTCGTGGCGTAGTCGGTACTGTAACCGACTTCAATGCATGAGGTCGTGGGTTCGATTCCCACTCAGGACAAATATTTGTGTGATGAACACAGATAATTGTACTGCGTCTGGGTGTTTTCTATCTATTATATGTATGTACTAATTTACAAAAAACAAAGTAATATTTGCATATTTAGATATTTTTATATATATTTTTAGCATTTGACATGCTTAGCACTATACTTTAAACACAAAGTCAGGAGCAATTGTCAGGATGGCTGAATTGGTAAAGCATCTGGACGGTATCCAGGAGATGCAGGTTCAAATCCTGCTCCTGACTGTTATTTTCGATTTCACATTTTTCACTTTGTGTTTAATGTATAGTGCTAAGCATGTCAAATGCTAAAAATATATATAAAAATATCTAAATAATAATTATTTGTGAATAAGGAAAAAGAGAAAATTCTCTTTTTCACAAAAATTTTTAAAAAGTGGCGGAGCATGTCGAATGCTAAAAAATATAGATCAAAAATGTTTATGTGTACATTTTTACCAACTTCAAATGTTTTTGAAGTTTCATTTTTAATATATTGTAATGAATATTTTAAGCACTTGGCATGCTCGGCCATTTACCAAAACATAAAGTAAGAAAATGTAAAATCGAAAACCTTTTTAATTTCGATAACACATTTTTTAAAACCAAGACCTTATAAAGAAAAGTGTTATCGAAATTAATAGTCCCGAGCAAATGTCACGATGCCTTTATTGGCAAATAATTTGGTTTTAATCGCCGATTAATTAGGTTTATTTTTAAAGTTTAAGGAAAAAGAAATTTTTCTTGTATGATGTCCGCCAGTAGGTATACTGTTTAGAACATATGCAATTTATAATCTAGACTCAAGAGCTTCCCTTAGACAGAAATTCAAATAAATAAATATTGTAACTGTTGTATATGTAATATGAAAATTTGTTATATGTCAAGAAAAATATCAATAGCTTTGATAAGTATAGTGACGTTTTTTTTTATTGCCAACGGTGGCAGACAAGCAAACGGCCCACCTGATGGTAAGTGGTAACCGTCGCTCATGGACTTTGGCAACACCAGGGGTACAGCCAAGCCGCCGCCTACCGTGAGTAAAGTGCTCTTCTCAAACCTCGTTTAAAGAGGGACATGTCATAGCGCTGGGGCAACACCGCAGCAGAAAGATCATTCCAGAGCCTACACGCACGTGGTAGAAAAGAGCGCTGAAAATGAACCGTCTTGGATGAGATCGTTTCCAGGTGGTGTGGATGAACCCTACTATGATGTCTCATGGTCCGATGGTAAAAAGGGGATGTTGGTACCACCTCAAACAGTTCCTCAGAGCACTCTCCATTGAAGAGTCGATAGAGCACACAAAGAGACCCAAAGTCTCTCCGCCGCCCCAGCGACTCCAGTTCATCCGTGAGATTGGGTTCGTCGACAATTTGAACAGCACGCCTTTGCAGGGAGTCAAGTGGGTCGAGCTGGTATTTTGGTGCGCCTGCCCAGAGATGTGAGCAGTACTCCACGTGCGGCCGGACTTGTGCCTTATAAAGTGCAAGTCTCTGCCTCGGTGTGAAGTACCGCTTGACTCTGTTCAGGACGCCCAGTTTTTTGCTTGCCAATTTGGCTTTGTCCTCCAAATGACTCCCGAATTGGACTTTGCTTGAAATATCGATGCCCAGGATCCCAATACTATCGGAGATTGGGAGAGTTACTCCTTGGAACTGTGGCGCCACGACAAATGCGTCCTTCTTTGCAGTGAACGCGCAAACCTGTGTCTTCGTAGGGTTGAATTGAACCATGTTCTTTTCTCCCCATTCCGAGGCCCGCCCTAGAGAGCTCTCGATTTCAGACACAAGTTGTGCCCGTCTATTCTCCAGCATGTTCCGAGGAACTTTCTGATGGCCGGCTTTGCTGATGTGCAGGATGAACAGCGTCGGGGAGAGCACCGAGCCTTGTGGTACGCCAGCATTAACCTCCATGGTATCGGAGCAGCAGCCGTCTACTACGACTTTGATGCTCCGACCCCGCAGGAAGCTGGCGATCCATTTGCAGAGTCCCTATCAAACGCCTTCGCGATGTCCAGGCTAACTGCTAGCGCCTCACCCCCACTCTCCAAGGCCTCAGCCCAACGCTGGGTAAGATAGACAAGAAGATCACCAGCGGACCGACCGTGACGGAAGTCATATTGGTGGTCAGTGATCCTCTAGGTACTGCAGGAGCCGGTGGTTAATAACCTTCTCCAAGACCTTAGAGAGTAGATATGTCAACCAATATTGAATAAAGAACTAAAGCTACACATGCTGAACACACTTCTGCGTCCTTACTAATGTTATAAACTAGATTCTGCCCGCGACTACGTCTGCGTAGACTTCAAATTAATTTTAAAATTTACATTAATAGCTACTCACAGTGAATTTCACATTAATACTTAATAATTAAAACATTTTCGCATCCTTTATATATATCTATACAAATAAAAATAATTGAAGTGTCTATTTGTAATTTCTAAATAACAGCTTGTTACGTACGATACACATAGCAAATTACTCATATTTAATGTTTTTGACGTGATAATGTCGTATAAATCGATGAACGCCGGCCGCACGCACTAAAAAGTGTTACGTTCCGCCCAGCAACCAAAACAAAACATAAAAATAGGTGGCGGTATTTAAAGTACGGTAAGTTGGCCGTGTGGCCCGCTTTAGAATTGTCCCACCCCTCTCCACCCATGGAAGTCGTAAGAGCTGACTGAGGAAATACCGGGGAGTGGGTAGCAGCACTCCTTCGAGTATTAACAACATCCACTGCGATCGCCAACCCGCCTATCAAGCGAGGCGATTACGGCACTATGCCCCATTCTTGGGGAGGCCTATGTCCAGCAGTGGACGTTAAAAGGCTGATGGATGGATGGTATTTAAAGTAAGCTGACTACGATGTTCATCTGCGGTTCGTATGGTGGCGGATTTACCGAGTTACTATGTGACCAGCCTATGACCCGATAAATTGATCCCATGAAAAACATAAATGTGAAATGAAAGCCAAGTTCAATATCATCACACAACGTCCTCCTGATCCCAAACTAATCTTAACGCTTGTGATTGTGCTATGTACTCGTGTTTTATGATATATGCCTTGGTTGTTGACTTCAACGACAAAAGAAGTGAGATCTATATGGATGCCAAGTTCAATGGTCAGTCCTGTCGGTACCTAATTTATTTATAACAACATAAAATATTTTATAACAATTAAAATATAATTTCTTCTTATAACTTAGGATAATATATTGAAGCCTAAGGTGTGACTTGGCTAGTTTTCATATACCAATTATATTACCTATAGCCTTCGCAAGTTCTAAACCTTTAATTTCTTATTTTATTCTTCCGAAAATTTGGCTTGCTGGTAGGATCGAGCCATCGAACATAGGGCTCTTCCTTGACTGTTTTAGGAGGTAATTAATAAAAGTCTTAATATATGAGCCAAATTTGACATGTTTATGGGAAATAGTTTTTGAGTTATGAAGGGGTGAAAAATGGCTCCAAATGATTCGTGTAATATTAGCACACGGTACTGCACGCCAATTCTTTAGCTTGAACTTGGCTTATGACACGCTGCCGCGTGTCTAGATGATGATTATTAGTGTGTACTATTTATATTAGTGTGTAATATTTAGCTTCGCATTTACATATACATCATGCAAAAGAAAAACTATAACAGTTAATTATATTAATATTATTTTAAAGTCTTGCAATACTGCGTAGTTCGAGATAGCAAAAAGTAGTTATCACGAAACTCAGAAAACATATAATTATGACGTTATCACGTAAAATTATCGGACTTTACTGACAACCATATAGTTTTTTGTCTGTCTGTCTTTCTATGTCTGCCTGTTGGTCTGTTGTTTATTCTGGCTAATCTCCGGAACGGTTGAACGGACTTTTACTGACAGATAACTGATGTTATAAACAGTAACTTTGGAAACGACCACGGCCCATCTGATGGTAAATGGTAACCGTCGCTCATGGACTCAACTGTACCGAGAGTATTGTCAAGGCGCTGCTCACCATTTCATTTCACATATATGAAATAAAAGAATAAACGGCTATCTCCTGCTACAGCCAAAACGCAACGATGTGCTTCATGGCCGGTCACACGGAAGATGGTAGTACCAACCCGCTCGGGCCCGATACCAAGTGAGTACTCCCAATTGGTACCCAGCCCTACCACCATTCATGCAATGGATAATAATTGCTTACTTCCCTTAGTCGCTTCATACGACACCTTTGGGAAAGGATGAGGTGGTGACACTTGTATTCTTAGTCCGTCACCACACGGATAAGTTTATAATATTAGTAAAGATTTGTAGTCTTACAAGCTGCAAACTGCACTCAGAATATAACCCATTGCTAAACCCACTATTATACAAAGGGCTTTCTAGACTCCCCACATAGTTATACGGTTATAAACGTAACATGTAATTAATCAGCTTTTTGGCTTAACTTTTCCAAATAGGATTTTTTACGAGGGTGGCAAACAAGCATACATTGATAACTTGATGGTAAACGGCTGCTGTAGCCTATAGATGCTAGCAGTACAATCACAAGCGCATTGATAACCCATGAAAAGGTAACAAAAAGTGCAGAAAATTAATGGTAGAGAGGGCAGAAGTGGCGATTGGGCATCCGGCCCTCACTCTTATACTCACACTTACCGAACATAAGACGACAATATGAATATTTAAATATTTTTATATATATTTTTAGCATTTGACATGCTTAGCACTATACATTTAACACAAAGTAAAAAATTTGAAAATCAAATATAACAGTCACGAGCAGGATGGCGTCACCCAAAGACGTTAAGTATGAATGTGTTATCGAAATTAGCAGTCAGGATTGCTGAATTGGCAAAGCATCTGGACGGTATCCAGGAGATGCAGGTTCATATCCTGCTCGTGACTGTTATATTCGATTTTCACATTTTTCACTTTGTGTTTAACAGTATGAATACTTATCGTTAACTACTCTACTCCTAATAATTTTTGGCAGTTTTATATTTTTTGTTATTTTTTAAACAACACTACCAACACCTTGCCTGTATCGCGGGGGACTTTACAAACATACAATTTAACGGACACAAAGATTACCTGTTAATGCTTAGGACCTCAATATTAGAATATAATTATAGAATTACCGTCTTACGATGTTGGTCCGCGATTAACTCTAAAATTACTTATACGATCTTAACGAGATTTTTTCCTAAATATGTAATTTGTTCCAATTACAAATTAGAATAGTTTCCCTCCCAATTAATTCCTCTTATAATGCAAAATTAACAGACGAATTGTGAAGGCTGGGGTCTAGTAGTAAGAATATAATTTTGGTTTCGGGCTGTCTGGACTTCGTTCTCAAAGTCATAAATAGATGTTGAGTCTCACTTAACTTAAGGTTTTAAGGCATTTTTGTGCCCTAAACTTTGACATCCATGCGCTCATAGGATTGCACTGACAATCAGTACTGTGTTAAAAGTGTTCTCACAACATAGCATCATAGTGAGTACGCTCCTTATTGACACAGTTACGATGTACAATGATTTTTTAGTAGTAAAATGTAGGTAGGTATTACCTTAAACATGTCAACTATTGTCAACTCATAGTTACCTACATGGTTTATATACAAGCGTACAAGTATTAAAACAGACGCATCGTATGTCGAACACATTTGTAAGTCAAATATACACAGATCGACGCGACCGCATTTAAATAAATACCAGTTCGTTGTATAATGCGGCCATCGCGAGCGCATTATAAGTCCTAGGCGATAAGCGGAGCCGCGGGGCGCGTTAGTCTGGCGGCGGCTTTGTAACTATTCTATTATTTCATGATCCGATAAAAAAGGAATAAAGTCTCGCGGACACGCAGGAATGTTGTGGATTTGTGTTTGAGGCGGCGCCGGCGCCGGCCGCATTAGACGGACAACAGTTGTACATTAGCCCCTCGGGACGCACCGCCGCGTGGCATACCGACCTATGTCACAAACGGGATACAAGATAACTCAAACTTAACACATACTAAATAGGGTTGATTTTCTAAATACGCTATTTATACTTATCACGTCCTTTGGATGCGTTACAAACTGAACTGCGTAGCACAAAAGGGTGTAACTGCATATCTTTTCACAGTAATAACTAACGTATTTAATTGAATTTAAGTAGAGATTCGCATGGTAAGTTGTGCTCATAAGCGGAGCAGTATCGGTCGCGTCTCCCGCCCACTTATCGATCGGACAATTTAGCCGATACGTGTGTAAGTGTAATATATCAATAGTGCGGCGCGCTCGGTCTGTCCGTCTGCCCGTCGCGACTGCTAATGAATTTCGTCGCTTGATTGCGACAGTGCCCCCTCACCTTCCCCCCTTCAGCTGACAGCCGCTCGAGTGATACGCACTCGTAAAAACCGTGACTGACATATCTAAAATCACAGTTGATGCTAAACGCGATATCAATAGCGCATAGAACATAGCACTAATTCACAAAGTATGTCATTAATTGCCTCTGTGGTGCAGCGGTAGTGTGAGCGACTATTGATCAAAAGGTCTCAGGTTCGATCCCCGGGTCGGGCAGTGTTATTGAGCTTTTTTCTCAATAACAGCCCGGAGTTTGGAAATGTGCTCGGTAGATGGCAATAGACTCCCCCCTATTACGTGGAACTTAAACATAGCTGGCGAACCGTGGGTCTGCCTACTCCTTCGGGGAATACAGGCGTGATGCTATGTTGTTGTTGCTGTTGATTTAGTTTTATTTATATTTGAAGCTCGGTCATTTACCAAAACATAAAGTGCGACAATGTGAAATAAAATATGATAGCCATGAGTGGGGTTTGAACCCACGGCTTCTAAATTACCGTTGCATACGCTCTGCTAATAGAGCTCAGTACTAACTTTCGCTTAGAAGAAAATACAAGTACACATTAAAGATTAGAGAACGGTCCCTGAAAGTTTGTAAAGGTTAAGTATAATCGAAGACATAACAATAAACTTAATTGTCTATTTACATTTATTTATTTTTATAATTTATGGGTACTTAAACTTTACTCATATAAACAGCGATAGTGTGTAGTCATCAGGTCGAGGACTGTGAGAACAAAGGTAGGTACTCAGTTAGATACCCTTTTTTTGTTAAGGCGGGAAAAAACTTCCTAACGGCACACCCCGTCGTTCAGGGCAACGAACAATGTAGTGTAGGGGCCTCACCCTCTAAATAAACCCGCCGTATGCCGTCTCTCCGCCCGTGTTGGCTGGCCACTGGAACTATGTAACATTCCTTCAATGTCACTCAGATACCCAGCCCGGTCTGAGTTCCAGAGTTGTTCTATCCCAGTCGAAATTATTTTATTTATTTAACTTTATGTAAACAGAAAACAAACGTACATTTTAAGTTTTACAATGGCGGACTTAATGCCTGAGGCATTCTCTACCAGTCAACCATGGGTGATGCAGAGATTATAGGAGGTAGGTACATTTACATCAGAAAACAAGAGGCGAAAAAGTAATTTTCACAAGAGTTAAATAATTATGTGACGATAATTATGACATCTTATAAATACGATACATATACATAGAGATATACATAATAAAAATTTACATATACTAGATAGTAAACATAAGATATAAATAGGCAAAATATATATAATAAAATACATACATACAATAATACACATATACATACAATATTCTCAAGTGATGTAGTGATTTCTCTAACTCCGCCAGGTAGTGTTGTCGGATTTTAGTTTTAAACTCGTAGCGACTCTTGCACATCCTGATATTGAGTGGGAGTGTATTCCATAGGAGAACAGTCTGTACAGGAAAAGAAGAATTAACAAAACCAGAAGAATGAGATGGACAGAGAAGTAGTCTATTGTCACTAGAGCGTAAATCCCTATCATGATTAGAAGATAGATACTGAAAATAGGGTTTTAAGTAGGAAGGAGAAGAAGGAGACATAAGAATAGAATAAAGTGAAGAGAGAGCTCGCATCTTTCTGCGCTGACGAATGGGTAAGAATTTGAGACGGAAACGATAAGTAGAGACATGGTCATACTTACGAAGATTAAAAATGAATCGAATGCAGTTATTAAGAAGACGATCGAGTTTGTTGAGCAAGTCTGCATTTAAGGTCAAAATAACTCGTGCTAATCTTTACTATAACAATATAAATGAGAGAGAAAATGAGTTTGCTTATTTGCTACTTCTTTACGTCGCAATTACTTAACCGGTCATCATGAAATTTGACATACCTTTAATGCCAGAATACAGAGAAGAACATAGACTACTTTCTTATACCGGATAAATGGACTATTCCTGTGCGATAGTAATGTTTGTACAAAAGATTATTTATGCGCCAGATGATGACGTATTTATATTACAGGCGGGTGCGAACTTCTGGATATTAGTTTTTATACTTCATTGGTGACAAATAAACATACGGCTCACCTGATAGTAAGCGGTTGCCGTAACCTATAGATGATAGCAACACTAGAGGCATCACTCGCGGGTCGCCATCACCAAGGAAAGGCAAGGAGGGGTATAGAAACTAATAGAAAGGATATTCAGGCATGACAGGATAGTACTTCCTCGGTCGAGCCAGCCCATTTATGCTGGGATAAGCAAGGTCTGATGTCTATAAAATACGGTTGCCCTTATCGGGTGACGAAAGTAATTAACAAAGAAACCAGCATGCCTTGGAAATGTTTTTAACAAATTGTAGAAAGTGTCAACTGAGACTGGGCCAGAGTGGTGTACTTCATAGTCCCTCTCATTATGAGGGAACATCCGTGTCCAACAATGTTAACAGTAATTAGCTTCAAAAACCAAAGCTCTTAATTACTTATCTATATTCATGACAAAAATCTAACAGTCTTGTAAAAAATCTAAATGAAGTGGTCTACTAATCGTTAAAATAATGAAGTTGCGTTTTTACAAAGAAATTCAATAAAACGCGTAAAGCGCTACTCGACAGTTGTAGAGCAGGCGCACGCACTACGCGCTAATTACTACAAAGATTACCATCATTATCAGTTGAGCATCACTTGCAATATATCTGTTGCGAATGCGGTAACCAGCCGCTACAGCTAACGTGATAACACAATATACATAAGTGTCAAGACATTCGATAATATAAGTGCATACAAATAAAAGAAAAAATAAAGAAAGTGCAAGTTTGAGCTGCATTCGACTACTTACCATTTAGTATCTACTGTACAATCGCTAAATTATGACTGTCTGTGTCTTACTGTCTAGCGGCAGTAAGACTATGCCACAGCGGATCAAAAGGTCTATTAATGGGTTTTTCCTTCACGAAATTCTCTATAATCTAATATTTAATGGTCCTGCACATGATCCTTCTCTGGTCTTATGAAAATACCGTCCCATCGGACTATGAGAGTAAGGGAACACTGTCTTGTATCATCGAAATGGCAGCACGTCTATCGCTGCTAGATAAAGCAAATTTTACGTGATCCAAATAACCGGAAGTTTGCCGATCAACCTAAACGGCTATTGTAGTAAACTACGACCTAAATTCGTATCGTTCTTATGGAAGATTGTCCACCAGGGAGATTAATGGGTGGGGATTAATGAACTGTAGAAAAAAATATCCATGACTCAGCCTTCTATTGTGCAGTGCTGAACCTCCCTTAAAGCCTATCTAAGCGCTGTCTACCTGATCGGAGCCCGTCCTACTGCACCATCCGATATGTGGTAGAGCCTGCCCGGCAGTGCTACAGCCATGCTTACCCCAGCATGAATGGGTCGGCTCGATCGGGGAGGTACCACCCTCTAATAAAAAATCAGCGCGGAAAAATGGTAGGTACTCCACATTGCTGTCCTAACTGCTAGGCAGAGGTCACCTCTCAAGTTGAGAGGTGTTTAGGCAATACCACCACACGTCCTGGTAGACTTGTAAGCCGTCAAAAAAATCTCTTAGACATACAGAGGTCTAAAGTCGTTTGAACGGCGAAGATTCTTCGGGTTCCTCTGTGTGCTCTATCGGCTCTACAATGGGGAGTGCTCGGAGGAGCTGTTTGAGGTAGTAGGTACCAACATCACCATTTTACCACCGAACCACGAGACGTCGCAGTAGGGTTCATCCACACCACCTAGAAACGATTTCGTCAAAGACAGTTCGTTTTCAGCGTTCTTTTCTACCACGTACGTGTAAGCTCTGGAATGACCTACCTGCTACGGTGTTTCCCCGGCGTTACGACATGTACCTCTTTGAATGAGGTTTGAGAGGAGCACTTAACTTGTGATAGACGGCGACTTGGCTGTGCCCCTGGTGTTCCTTGGTCGCTTACTCGTCTGCCACCGTTGGCAATAAAAAAATATAAAAAATACAGTCTTCTTTATGATGTGTTCATACCGGGCGGTGTTAGGCGACGGCACACAGCGGTTTTATTTAGTGGGTTAGGGCTCCACACTTTCCTGTTCGTTGCCGCACGGGGAGGTTGATTAGGTACATTTTCCCGCCTTAAAAAAAGCTATCACTGCTTTCTTAGGATGTAATAGTTAACACTAACGTGCAAGTGGGGGCGTTATCTATAATGCGGGCACACAGCGCCGTGTTACATGACCAACACATATAACAACATTGTAAGCAATATTTTACGTTTAACAGAAATTATTCAAACACGAACGACATCGTTGCGTGATGATTTAGTACGCCAAGAAAGTTAAGGAACAGCTTCGGCCGCATTTTAAGCATTACTTTATGATTAAAGGAAAATCGCGGATGTCAAACGCTTAAAAATTCATTTATAATTTCAAAATACAAAAAAATATTGTCGGAGTTCGCCAATATCGGGTAAGTTAGTTATGTTATCATATTTCGTAACAGAAATAACTTGTCAGCCCGATCCGGGATACGAACCCGAGCCCTCATGATCTGCAGATGCATACACTTTCATTAGACCACCGAGGCAGTTATTTCTAAAAATATTATATCATAATACCCTACCTTACAATCCTGTTATCATGGAATTATATCCTCAAAGACAGACCTTAATTTTGCGTTCTGTATTTGAGTTTGATTATTATGTCCATGCAAACAATATCTAACATCATTTATTTTCACTCAGACAGAGAAAAAATATTTATAATTACAGAAAATCTTCTCTATTTCTGTCCGTGGATAATTACTATAATAGGTATTAATAATCAATTTGATATCAAACACACTTTTTTATTAATAATAATGACATTATTTTCTTTTTTTTAGCTCGTAGTAAGCGTGTTATTATATGATCTTCTATACGTTCTTCTTTCTGCCCGGGTTGAATCCCGGATCAAACAAAAAGTTATTGTACTTTTGCGTCTGCAAATTCTCCATAGCAACTATGACATTGGTGGTGTTCAATACCGTCTCTCGCTGGGATAGGATGCACAGTGGAAGAAAACACCCGTCCAGTTGGGGTATTAAGGCGGTATAAATAGAGGCTTGCGATTCGCAAGGCTCTAACATCATTTAGACTACGGGTGTTACTGTTCGGGGGTGACTATACTAAAGCAACCTCCTCAGAAGGATCTCGGTCTGGCCAGACGAAACAGATACCTTAACTGGCTGTTACTTAGGTACCTTGTGCTGGCGGCTGATGCAACGGCAGCCGGCTCGTATAACAGCATAGGTACATCCGATAATTTTAACGTAAAAAGTCTCACATTTTACGTATGGTTATAAACGTTCATACTACTCACGAACAACAACACACGAGAATGTAAGCAAAGGTAATGCGCCCGCAAGTCATAATCCAACATGCGATCATTTTATCCAAAATCAAAAAGCGACATAAATGTACTTTATTACTCAAAATCAAAACTGCCACTTATTAGGCTGACCGAATCTCTCGCAAATTAGCGATTATTTTACATCTTACACATACAATGTGCGTTAATTGCAGATATACATATACATTATAATAGAGTTGGAATAAAAACGCGCCAAAACAAAATGTACGCTCGCTACCGAATACGGTTGTTTCATCCCCCCGGCGATAAACGCCCCACGCAAAGCTGTTGGCGACTTAGTTTACTTCTTTCTTTTTAAAATATCTATTTTGTTTCGTCTCTACTTAAAAAAACTAAAAAAGCACTGAAAGCATTTTTACTGTACCTAATCTTAATGATCAATTTGATGTCAAGCACTTTTTTACAACCATTTTTTTTAAATCAACATCAAAAGTAATTCTATTTAAAATATGTACCCTATTCATTTGTTGTCGTAGGTGTGCTGCTAATATGTAAAAGTAAAAAATTTAAATACTTTGGAAAATCCAAAAGTGCACGCCTCATAATCTTAATTTTTCACAATAAAATTGATTATTTGACAAGTAACTAATAATGTATTGGTATTATTACTATTACTAAGTAGTATTCACATAGATAGCGCTCATTTCAAAAAGTACATAGTAGTTTTCATGTCTCATACACCATCTAGCGCTAATTTTAAGAAGTACTTCTATATTGGTCTATAGAAATAATTCTCACAAAATAAGGATAGCGCTGGTTTTAGAGTCGCGTCCACAAATTAAACCACATCGAATCAGACCGTGAAAAGTGATAGGGATCTATTCGTAGTCATACTGTATCATAAAAGAAAAAAAAACTCGATTAGTAAAGTATTTCGGTCATTATCGTGTTAACATACATTACCTACAACAAACGGACGTCCAAGACAGAACTTTTTTAAACAGTTTTTTAACTAGTTTAAATAACAAAAATGGCATCAAAAATCATGAGTGTTAAAAATAGTGTTTTTTCTTGATATGTGTGTGTATATTTTTTTTTTAGAAGTGCAATATATGATAAATTGAGCCATTTTAAGTTTGAAAAATCAGTTGTTCTACGTGAAACGAGAGTAATACACACCTCAACGCTTCGCTTATGAGGCGTGCAATAATCATAAAATAAATTGACACACTCACAAATTATTGAATCGTCATCAGTCCTTGTTAAGTTTGCAGTTTCAATTGCGTCCGACGTTTGGAAGTGGGTCAAAATCACGTTTAACGATTCCGTCCAACATAGATAGGTATAGGCGAAGCTAATAAAAACCGTTTAATAAAACAAGATCTCTTTAAAGGAATTTGTGCTTTTTGATCTTTATTGTCACCTTGAAACTTGTATCAAGCTCAACTTATTTCTATATCTAATCACAATAAATAACAACCTCTAAAATGGCAAATCTTTAAAACTTTCTAGAAATAAAATGTCATTGGCATTGTAGGTGTATGTTAAAGCTATAAGCTTCAAGTCGATGGATCTACAAATAGTAATACTAAAATATTTAAACTAAGAGAATATAAAGAACAAATTATATTTGTTAAAGGTAGCTGAGCATGTCAAGTGCTAAAATACAGATCAACGAAATGTAAGAGAATATAATTATCTATTTCCAAAAATCCATGTCTCATATTTATATATTTTCTTTTATTGAGCATGTTTACAAACGAGTTACAGCTCACAGTTATAAGTGGTAACCGTCGCTTCTGAACTCCATAAGGTAAGAGTAGGTACTGTCAAGGCGCTCTCACCATTTCATTTCGCGACCCTGCCATAGTTACTTTCAAGTCGCTTCGTAGGACACCTGCGGAAAAGAAGGGAGCGGTGACACTTGTATTCTTAGTTCATCAAAGGCTAATCTAAATACGTGACCCACTGACACAAAAATACCTAATATTTACACAAAAGGATTTTACTTCTCTGTATTCTGGACTATATGTGTGCTAACATTCGTGATAATCGGACTAAATAGTTTTGACGTCAAGGGGTAACTACTAAATACTCACTTTTACGTTTATAACATTACTAGCCTTTGCCCGCGGCTTCGCTGCTGCAAAAAGCTAGTTTTTAGCTTATATCTCCGGTTTCCGATATAGTAGCGGGATTAAACGTATACCAGTTTTAAGTCTAATTGAGAGCTCTCACATAAAAAAGTTGCATCAAAATCCGTTCAGTAATTTTTGCGTGATGCGCGAATAAACTAACAAACAAACAAACAGACAAACAAACAAAAATTATAAAAAAAATGTTTTGTGTTTAGACCTAGGTATATAGCCTATTACAGTCATTTTTTCCCAAATATCTTAAATGTACAGACATAGCTCTGTTGCAGCTTTATATTAGTACCTTTGCCCGCGGCTTCGCCTAAGGCTGGTTTTTGGGCTATATCTCAGTTTCCTGATATAGTAGCGGGTTAAAATGTATACCAGTTGTTAAGTCTAATCAAGAGCTATCAAACAAAAAAAAAATGCATCAAAATCCGTTATGCAGTTTTTGCGTGATGCGGGAACAAACAAACAGACAAAAAGTTTAAAAAAAATCGTTTGGTGTTTAGACACGCCTATATAGCCTAAATCAGTATTTTTTTCTCAAATATCTTAAATGTACAGACATAGCTCTGTTACAGTTTTATAACAGTATAGTACTAGCAGACCCGGCGAACTTCGTACTGCCATATATTTTTTCATGAATAAATATTGCAATTATAAATTGACATAAAAAGTATCCTATCTCTTAAGTTGAAACAAAACACACATTTAAAATAAAAAAGTTATAATCGGTTCATTAGTTTCGGAGTTCATCTCGGACAAACATCGTGACACTAGAATTATATATAATAGATAGATAGATAATATAAAATTCTCGTGTCACAGTGTTTGTCGGCATACTCGATGATATGACGGGCCTCGTGGCGTAGTCGGTAGTGTAACCGACTTCCGTGAACGAGGTCGTGGGTTCGATTCCCACTCAGGACAATTATTTGTGTGATGAACACAGATATTTGTACTGCGCCTGAGTGTTTTCTATCTATTATATGTATGTATTTACAAAAAAAAGTAATACCTATATGTATTATATCCGTAATCTGGTACCCATAGCACAAGCGTTAAGCTTAGTTTGGGACCAGAGGGCGTTGTGTGAAATGTCCGTGAATATTTATTATTAGATATTATTTATTTATACTCCTCCAAAACGGCTTGACCGATTCTTATGAAATTTTGTGTATATATTCAGTAGGTCTGAGAATAGGATTTAAACAATTTTTCATACCCGTAAGTGATAAGGGTGGTCCACTCCAAAACTTTTATTTTTTTGTGGGCAAACGATTTTATTTTTATTTTTTTATGAATTGGCGTTAGAAAATAATATACAATCTTAAATTTTTCCATTTCTACTGCCAACCCCTATTTTTAATAGCGATATTAGTACCTAGATACTTTAATAATTTTCATTGCAAAATATAAACGAAAAAAAATATAGCGGTACGAAGTTCGCCGGGCGAGCTAGTTATTATACGTAAGGATTATTAGGCGAAGATAGCTCTTTTTTCTATATTTAATTTCGGATAACCGACTCTAATTCCATCCCTCTTTCGTAGTGAATCTCCCCGTTGGGTACTTGGTTGTGTTCCTCATACTGATGTCTAGTACGAAGGCTGTTTTGCAAAGGTCTTAAATGCCAGCGGCACGACTCTAAAAACCCCCATAGGACCAAGTGATAATTTTTCCCTCAGTGAAATCTGATTTAACACGACAAACTTCGTTCCGCTTCAGAAACAATAAATTTTGTTTTAGCTTAAAAAAACCACAGCATCACGCCTGTATTCCCCGAAGGGGTAGACAGAGGTGTAATACACACCCACGATACGCCAGAAGTCCCACGTAATAGGGGGCCAGCCTATTGACGTGTACCGCGCACATTTCCAAACTCCGGGCTGCTACTGAGAATTTTTCTGTTTAGGAAAAAGCTCAATAATATTGCCCGACCCAGGATCAGGATTAGGTAGTAGTCGCATACACTACCGCTACACCACCGAGGCAGTTTTAGCTTATTAGCTCAAATGTATGAGAAAAATATTTTCTTCGTCAGATCCAATAGGTATATCATACATACATACATAGGATCACGCCTGTATTCCCCGAAGGGGTAGGCACAGGTGTATTACACACCCATAAGTATATCCAAAATCCTAAAAATCTATCCAGTCGATCTTGATTTAAAAAATGGTGTCAACTCGACTTTGTTTTATATTAAGTATACCTACCTATGAGCAGACCGACCACGCGTTGCCGTGGCACACTTATAAGTTATAATATTTTTATAAACAAGCCTTTGCCTGCGACTCCGCCGCAACCAAAACCTAGTTTTTAGTTTACCTATATCTCAGCTTCCCAATATAGTAGCGGGATAAGATGTAGGTATACCTGTTTTTAAGTCTAATCAAGAGCTATCAAATAAAAAAAGTTACATTAAAATTCGTTCAGTAGCTTTTGCGTAATGCGAGAACATACAAAAAGACCATTTTTTCTCAAATATCTTAAATGTAGGTACAGACAGACATAGCTTCGTTACCTACAGATTTATAGCATTGAAAATTAAAATAAGTACTTAATGTTGTAGCTAATTTCTTTTGTTAACCCATGCTCAATAGTGGACAGTGGGTAATAGGTTAAAAAAACCGTTCCTCAGGTTCTCTCATTGGCTATAACAATCGTAAAGCTTACAATAAAAAGAAAATAGGTATAAATCTATCGTACTCGTATCTCTTAATTTGAAACAAAGTGCACACAGCGCGAACAAACCACGTGACACGGAGTTTTTATATACTTATAAAGATAAATTGTTGGGTAGGTAGTAGATATCTAACTCTCACTTATCAATCCGTTTTCCGCGTTCTGTTCCTATTATTTACAGAATACCCTTCAATATAGGAAGTTATAGCTCAGTAATATTTTATAATAGATAACGAATGTACCTTATTTTTGTTAAAGGCGGGGAAAAATGTACCTAACCGCACACCCCGTCGTTTGGGGCAACGAACAGGGTAGTGTGGGGCCTTCACCCACTATAGAAACCCGCCATGTGCCGTCTCTCCACCTTTACCTACCTACTTGAATATGCATTAATAATAAGCTGTTATTACCATCTAGTGGCAACAAGAGCCAACTTTTAACGAAGAGCCATCTATTGCTGATTAACGAAAACTGAAAAGTTTCAAAAGAATGCCGCTGGGTAAGATCAAGATTTAGAAAATTTCAGGTTTTTATTCATTATTTATTATCATTACAACCTTGCCATATTTAAATTATTTGATTTCAAAACTACCTACCTAAATCAATTCATAATATTTTATTTGGTTTATAAGCGCTTATCATATTTTATTTGGTTTATAAACGCTGACGTCGCGGAGAACTCGTATCCTAGCCGTGCCGCTCAAAGATGTGATAGTTTCATTTAGGATGCCTAGATGGCGCTGTCAAGTATTGTATATGCAATTTGCGGTTACTATGCCAACCTGACTCTGGGACTTTAGCAAATAATCTTGACTATATTACAGCCTTTTTTTTGTTTAGGTGGGAAAAACTATATTACAGCCTAGCGATAAAACCAAAGACTGAAAAGTCAGTGCTATTAAGTTCGATCCCCAGTCCGCGGTCCAGACCTCACACGCTGCACACACTTTTTGAGATTTTTTAAATACTCTGTCTATTTGTTTACAAATTATCACAGCCCGGTGAAGGAAAACATAAGAAAAGCTGCATGCCTGAGAGATTTTTTCAACGGCTTGCAAAGTCTGCCATCACACACTAGGCCTGCGTGGTGGACTATGACCTAAATCCCTCTCACTATAAAAGGAGACCCGCGCCAAATGGTGGAACAGTATAAGGGGTTGAAAAATATTCTTTTTGAAACAAATAATATTAATTAAAATTATAGATAGGTACCTAAAGCTAAAATATTATACAATATCCTGAAAAAAAGTCCTGGTCCCCATAACACTTAGTTACATCTTAGTTTGGTTGCCAGAGATTTAAGCTGTCTGTTTAAATATTTACAATGTATTGTGAAATAAATTATTATTATTAATTTTAAAGGTGAAGAAGTAAAATAATGCCGACTGCACAGTGTTGTAGGTTCGATTTCCACACAGGACCAATTGTGTGTGTGCAATCCACAAATGGTTTTTCTGAGTCTAGGTATAGATACTTTTTTTTTTCCCTTTATTGAAGGGGCTGTTCAAATTTGAACATGTAACCCCTGTTGAAACAATAGCAGATACATATAATATCCTTAAACTAAAAATCACCAGTGTAAATAACATACCTACACCTATGAGGCTACACGATTCCGTACTCCTACCCTAGCCAGGCTGTACAACAACCTGGCCTTGGGCGAGTCAGGGAACGAAAGAATACTGTTACACCAACCCACGTCCCATACATTAATTACTAACTGTAATAATGGAAATCTGAGCCTCTTGTTCCTCACACATTCCGTCAAAATATGATAGACGTCCTCTACTACCCCACATTCTGTGCAATTTGGAGAATGACTTTTTTCATCATATGAGCAAATTTATTTAACGGAATGTGTCCGGAATGCAATCTTCAACTTATGACGATGTCATACCTTCCCATATTGATATGCTCAAACCAAGGAACGCGACCCATAGATGGTTGGATTGTCCGGTACCAAATACCCTTGGTCAGAGATCTTTGGTCAAAATATTCTGACCACAATCTAGCACAATATTGTTTTATATTACCTAGTAGATTGGAGTGATAAGGTCGACAGTGAAAACTGATCCCCTCAGAGCATGCTTCCTTTGCTAACTTGTCCACTGATTCGTTCCCTGATATACCTATATGGGAGGGTATCCATTGAAGTATAACAGTTTTGTGATTACTATTTAAATCCAATATTTTATTAATTATATCATACGCTATAGGAATGCACCTAGTCATAGAAATACATTTGCCCAAATGTTGTAAAGCACTTTTGGAGTCGGTTAAGATAACAAATTTGTCGTGAGAATTAACTGATTTAATATATGACAAGGTCTCAGCAATGGCAATAAGTTCCGTGTACAAAATAGAAATTTGAGAGGTATTAATGCACAGTTTGATAGAATCTTTTGTTTGCATGTCTAGCACAGCCGCACCCGTCCCCTGACTGTCCCTGGAACCATCTGTATATATTTTATAATGATCTGAGTATCTAGTAGAGATAACATTTTCGCAAAGTAGTTTTAAATTTCGAGAAACATATAGGCGCTTAGGTTTATCTAGGTCATCAATTGTAATGTTTAAAAAAGTGTCAATGTTAATATCGCTCATCCATGTGTCCAAACTAAAAAATTCAAGCTGTTTGCTCGCATGAATCTGGAGATGATTGAAGTTCTCATAAATTACTACTAGTAATGGTTTCTTTCCACGTATCCAATAAGAATTTTGACAAGTTCTAGAGAGATTTTGTGTTATTGTAGTCAAACTATTTTCTTCAAGAGATTTGGACTTAAGCCAGAATTTGCCAGCCAGATATGTACGTCGGATGTTTAATGGTTGTAAAAGTAACTCAGATTCCATCACATGAATGGGAGTACTTTTTATAAACCCCCCTATAATACGCATATACTGGTTTTGAACTTTATCTAATTTTGCAAGATGACACGTATAACTAGAGTCGTATAAAAAGCTGGCATAGTCTATACGACTTCTGACAAGTGATATGTACATTCTCCTTAAATGACAAGGATGTATACCCCATCCTGGGCCAGTCAACACCTTAAATATGTTTATAAACTTTAGGTATAGGTACTTTGTGTCCGTGAAATTGTAAGTTTGTAAAATCCCTCGCGATGAAGAGATTATTCCTTAGTGCAGGGTAACTTAAAAAAAACTAAGTAAATAGCAATCTATGAGCTTACCTACCACTGCAATTTTAACTCTAAAAAAACCCTTTACTTTCGTGCGATGATTCCTATCGTAATTTAGGTTCGTACCCCAGATTAGACCTGGATTTAAGAAGGAAATAGGGGGTACCTATACCTACCCATAGCATAAAAAATACCCTATTAGCGTCAATCACATTTATAATAAATACTAGCTGACCCGGCGAACTTTGTTCCGCCTTAGGGGCAATAAATGAGCAGATTTTGGATTTTATTTTTATTAGAATAATAAATATTAAAAAAAAATTATTAAGTATTTTAAGGATTCTTTATTGGCCATGTATTTTGATGCATAGGTTTGCACTCTTCAGTGAAGCAACTTGTGATAGACGACATTTTTCGTTTTATTATCAGGCGCAAGAACAAATAACACAGGTGGTCTTCCGACCCGTGAACATATAATTGACCATGGGAAAAACATGGATTTTCTAGATTCAGACCACAAATTTTCAAGGATTGGCCTTGTGATTTGTTAATGGTCATGGCAATTGCAAGACGGATCGGAAATTGAAGTCGTTTAAACTCAAATGGCATATCGGTTGGGATCATCGGTATCCTCGGAATGAGAACTTCCTCACCTTCGAATTTTCTTTTGAGTATCGGGGCGTAAATCACACTGTTCATCAATTTACTTACCACCAAACGCGTTCCGTTGCACAGTTTTGGTTGGTTTATGTTTCGGAGCATGATATCTACGGAGCCAACCTTTAGTCGTAAATTGTGCGGTGGTAAGCCAAGCACATCCAAGGAGTTTTCAATGGCTTCATCTTTATTTGTTACACAGTCAATAGATTTGAATGAATACAGTGTACCAATGATTTCATTCTGAATTAGATAGTTTAATTCATCTACATCTTTATATTTGGCCACCCAAATTGCTCGCTCACTCAACCATTCATTATTTTTGTGGTTAGTAATGATGTTTGGGAATACTTTGTTGATGAGGTCTTTCGATGAGACAAAGTTACAGAAATACGGAGGAAATAAAATCAATCCGCTCGATGCGTCGACAGGTACTCGACCATTACCGATAGTCAGCTATTGCTCCGAGAAATCTTCAGCAGATGTATCGTTCAGCAATGCAACAATCATATTTGTTGTCAGCTGAAGTTTTTTCACATAGCGCCATAGATTCGATGATTTAAGGCAAGCGTTTATTTCGTCGGCAGCAGTTGATCTTGGAATTACTGGCAGTGTTTGACGAAAATCGCCAGACAGCAAGCCATCATTGCACCTCCAAAACATCTCGAGTCATTGCGTAGATCTTTCAATGTTGGGTTAAGTGCTTCCAATGCACGTTTATGCGCCATTGTGCATTCGTCCCAGATGATGATTTTCGATGCTGATAAAACTTTGGCCATTGCGGAGTGTTTTGCAATATTACATGTTGATTCTTCAATAGTTTGAAGATTTAACGGTAATTTTAATGCTGAATGAGCCGTACGGCATCCTTCTAACAATGTGGCTGCTATTCCAGAAGAAACACCTGCAACCGCATTGTTGGATCTCGCACGAACAGTGGCTAAAGCTACTGACATGAGGGATGTCTTACCAGTTCCACCAGGGGCATCCAGAAAATATAAACTACCATTTCCATCATCAATTTCCTTCATTAATGTATCTTAAACTTCCTTTTGTTGGGGATTCAACAGGGGTAAGAGCAAAGCCCGATTATGTATTTCCTCATTCATCTCAAGATCGGGATTTCTTGAACTGACACGAATTTGAATATGTCTTCTGACATATTATCCTTTTATTTGTGCCACAGGTTAGATGGGTATGATGGAAAGCATGTCGAAATGATGATAAAAAATAATGTGCATATCTGACTTGGCGATGCAGAGATAATTGCTTCAACGATTGTCGTATCCCAGTGTGTATCGTTTTCTAGTAAATTGAGTTTTTCACATGCAGCACGATATGTTGGGAATATTGTACCATTAACAGTCCGTAGTGACTCAAATGACATTGGCCCACGCACATGTCAGTTGCGTTTTGCTATACCACGCTTTATGTCACGTTCCACGGGAACGGGATAAAAAAAAAAAGTATCCTATGTCCATCTCCTGGTTCTAACCTCCCTACCAATTTTCAGCCAAATCGGTTCAGCCGTTCTTGAGTTATAAATAGTGTAACTAACACGACTTTCTTTTATATATATAGATTGGTAAGGATAAGCAATGATAGCCCAATGATACGAGTCAGCCGAGAGCTGCTAAGACAGAAGTATTGAGTTCGATGCCCAGTGTAAGGTCTAAACTTCGCGGGACTCTAATTTTTCGTAACTTTACGTACCTAGTTACTGTAATATCAAAACATGGAGAAGATATGTGTTCGACACGAACCATTTTCCAAGGCCTTAAAGTCTATGATGAACTACAGCTTAAATCGCATTGTATAGTCGTGCCCAATAGTATGACTGTATAGGTTGTGTATCATTAAGACCTATTTTTTTTGGTAAGTTGGGAAATATTTACCTTACCGCACACCCTCACCCACTAAATAAACCCGCCGTGTGCCGTCTCTCCGCCTCTATTACCAGACCACTGGACCTGTGCGACATTACTCTAAAGAACTAAGAAGGAAGAACAAATAACGCAATCATGTGGCAACATACATTTAATTCCGTCCCTCATTTTGTAACATCTTATAGCATAACACATTAAACGTTATTATCAAAATATAAATATTTAAACCTAATTAGCTGAACAAACTGTCACACATACACACACTCACGCACACAGACTCACACATGTATATATTACATTAAATTCGTTGATTTGTACCTACTCTATAATGTTATACATCATTGCCCTATCTAGCTGTACTCTCTTATAACAAACAATTTATAATATACCTTATATACATATACAACCTGTCTTGAGCCGGAGCAAGCCTTGTGACGTCACACACTGGGTATATTTACTAAGTAAATACGTCATACAGATAAAATTACAATAGATTATTATATAACTAAATTTTAATTTTAGAAGATTACAATAAGTAATCCACCGTGTGGGGCCGGCTTTAGAATTGTCCCACCCCTCTCTACCCGCGGGAGTCGTAAGAGCCGACTGAGGGGATACCGGGGTAGTGGGCAGCAGCACTCCCTCCAGTATTAACAGCATCCACTGCGATCGCCAACCCGCCTGCCAAGCGTGGCAATTACGGCATTATCCCCCATGACGGGACCGCTTGTTGTGGCGTTCCCTTGGGGAGGCCTATGTCCAGCAGTGGACGTTGAAAGGTTGATGGATGGATGGATGGATGGACAATAAGAAATGTATTCCAGTCTCTAGCATATGCTTCAATTATCGTTAAGATTTGCCAACTTATGCTTGGATGGCTACAGCATATGTTATATAACTATAAACAGTAATGGGCGCCGGCAGAATTAATATTTGGGAAGTGTATCTGCATCTACATATACCTACACACTATATCTAATAAAAACTTCTATCAACTAATGAAAAATAACTAAGAACACAATCTAGCTGGTGAACAAACTTGGATACCAAACTGCATACTGTGTTAAGTTCTTGTTAAAACAGTAACTTCATATTTTTAAAAATATAGTATTTGCTTTCCGACAAGCGCACCCCCCTGCACTATCACGCCGGCACCCTTGTTCGCGTTGTGCATGCACGTGGAGTACATAAAAATATATGTAATAATGAGTAGTCAAGTATTATAGAGAGGGATTGAATAGGGGTTTAGGCCCATAACTGTATATTCAACTTTCAAGTAATAAAAACTTAAATGTTTTTACCCATAGAGTATATATTTACCCACACTCCATGTGAATATTAATCCTGCTTCATAAAAAATTGTTTACACTGCACTACTCAGAATTTCCGTATGAAAAACCTCTGTCACTTTTACGAGACCTAGGATTTGAAGCCGGGAATGTCACGATTAGAAGTTTGAGGCATATGACACCAAACCAATAAAGCAGGTAATCAAATATAAGCATTATGTGGTAAGGCAGTTAAGGCAGCGTTAGATAAGGCAATTACAAACAAGGCTCCCTCCTAAACTCCACGGATGTCGGCGAGAATACTTCGGAATTTTACCGCATCCTGTCTTAATATAAGTTTGGCAATACTCACGAGGTGCACGCGGCGTGCTTTGTTGATGATATTTATGCTGACGGAGTCCTGAATAACTTCATAACATCATCTATCATACCTCACAGGCGTGATGGATGACAACTAATTATACATCTCCAAGCAATTGCTTGTGTTTAGTCATATAACACATTTTTTTTAAATAAGTAGTATAACAATCAATTTTTGCATGGTACATCATATAGTTAGTATATTTGAAATTATTTATAAACTATGAGGTTTTATCCGTGACGGAAAAAAGTGACAGTAAATTTTTCTGAACTGGACTATAATGTCACACACAAATATCTTTTTTTACTTATTCTTTTTTGGCAGTCACTGACAGTCACTTGGTAAGCCTTGTAATGCCTTTTATTAATGACAATGCGGATGACATAAAATTTTGGTAACAAATATCATGATAATATGGCGTAGGCTGTTTATGACGGTGGCTGGCTCCGGTGGAATGTGCCGTAATCTTATTATTAGTAGGGTTTATGTACAGATAACGCGTTAGGTCGGTACTGCTCCGCGCCGCCCGCGCCGTCTAGCGCTGGTAGCCTGTAACATACACACTCACTTATAATGCAATCCCGATGGCCGGTGGAACCACAATGACCTCTATTTATCTACTCTCACATATACAAGATTCATGAAATATATTGTACGACATACGTGATGAGTGTTAAGGAAGCGGAAGAAGTAGGTATGTGTTTATATTTTATATCAAATCGTAGCAGGCACCGATAGGTGATAACTTTCACCCATCTGTGTGTTTTAGATGTTAACATTTCAATTGTTAGAGTATATTTTAAACAGCAACAAATATTTTAATTGTTTATTTACCTAGGTAAGTATATAAACATATCATATAACGAGTGAGATATATAGGTAGGTATGTGCTAAGAAATAATAAAAAAGTTTTACGTTTTTTATACGTCGTTATTTACGGGATTATGCAATAAAACATATAAAGTATAATTTTACTTTCTCACTTATTAACACGCCATCTGCCTCGCAAGGTGCCTGCCTTATAGAATAAAGTTCCAAAGGGCTCTATTCTTGCATACATCTCTCGCTTCCTCAACATTCATAATTCTCTTCATACACGCTCGCCGGTTTTGTAGACTACTGACTCCACCGTCCTTCAATACATGAGCGGTTTGGTCTAGGTAGATGAGTCTCAGTCTTCCTGTAGCTACATTCTTCCACTATCACATCGTATATCTTAACCAGTCGCTCGTCCGGCATTCTTTTTTCACATGTCCGAACCAAAATATTATAATGTAGGTTGTCTCATTATTAAGAGTTCTGTTGTACTGTGTGAATAACTTGAATAGATATTATATTAATACCTTCGAAAATACAGCAAATATATAAAGTGTAAGACGATACGACGGGCCTCGTGGCGTAGTCGGTAGTGTAACCGACTTCCGTGCACGAGGTCATGGGCTCGATTCCCACTCAGGACAAGTATTTGTGTGATGAACACAGATATTTGTACTGCGTCTGGGTGTTTTCTATCTATTATATGTATGAATTTACAAAAAAAAAATGTAGTATATGTATTATATCCGTAATCTGGTACCCATAGCACAAGCATTAAGCTTAGTTTGGGACCAGAGGACGTTGTGTGAAAGTGTCCGTGAATATTTATTTATACATTTCTAGGTAGACTATTACAGATTAGTTTAGAGATATAAAAAAACATATTTTCAATTTTTAACCGACTTCAAAAAAGGAGTACGTTATCAATACGGATGTTTAAATCACTAAAAAGCACAAAATAAAACATTAAAAAAAAAGAAAACCGCCTTAAAATGCACCCAGGAACTAAAAAGCAATAAATAATTGGTATTTAATTCAAATACGATTTCCGTGCTAGACACCTACTGATGTGTTTGAAGCCGGTGCCAAGTCCAAAAGTATCAAAAACAATTTATAATAAATACGAGTACTTAGATAACATTAAAAATATTTTTGGCACCGGCTTCAAACACATCAGTAGGTGTCTAGCACGGAAATCGTATCTAAATTAAATACCAATTATTTATTGCTTTTTAGTTCCTGGGTGCACTTGAAGGCGGTTTTCATTTATTTTTTAAATGTTTTAATATAACAGTTGATTAATAGAGGTGATTGAGGTTCTTACGGATCATGAATCGCGATAGCTCAATTACAACAAACATCTCAGTGTATAGTAGAAGCAATTCAAACGTAGGTAAGTCAAGACAAACATGAATACCTAAACGGAAATACAAGGTGACGTCACGGCAAAACCTATATTTAGTAAATGCGCAGTATGCGCGTTTATAATACCTGAGATGTTTCCGTCGTGTTGACATGTAAACGCACACACCCACACAAATCCCTTCGTCCCATACCATAAGCGCAGGGTAAATATAGAGCACACAAGGAACGACGAGCACAGAGCGACAGCGACAGTGGCGAGGGCAGGCCGGCGCGGCGCCGCGAGAGGCCGCGGACTGCGCGGTACTCACGCGTCGCGGCGCGGCGACTGCAGCAGCGGGTCTGCCACTGCCGCGAATGGAGTGCCCAGCGCCACTGCCAACACACGCAGCGCGTTACACTCGGCACACTCGGCGCGCCCGCCCGAGCACCCACATACCTGACATCGGCGCGCCGGGCCGCGGGACTCCGTGCCCGCCGCCCATGCTCTTTGGCTTCCGTTTCCGCGTCTGGATGCCGTCCTTCTTCATACTGAGTGGCCGGTTGACCTGCGCACACGCGGACATGTATCAGACGAGCTCACACGGGGAAACTCCTCGTAATCTCCCGCCACGCGCTCCTATCATCCTTTAAACAAGCGTATCTGCTCGCGAGGAGATAATTGATAAAAGATTATTTATCTCATTATGAATATTCGTGGTCGCAATGATAATTCTCTATCAGTCGGTAGCCCCGCGTTTTATCTCGCGAGATTAGATGAGACCCTGTGTTTTGATTTTTTATACAGGCCCAATATTTACCGAGGAGTTCCCTGATAACTGTGACTGCAGGCGATTAGATACTAGATACCGGTGCGGTGATTAAACGCCGACGTCACCGATGGCGCGGCGTGCGAGCGCGGTACTCACATTATGCAGCTTGTAGTACAGCCCGCACGCGTTGCACACTGGCTCGCCGTTGTTGTTGCGTCGCCACAGCGTCGTGTTGGACGTGCGGCAGTTGGCACACGTCACGCCGACCCGACGGTTACCGTTGGTCGGCTGCACATAACATATGACCATTAGATACATCTGAACACAATGCCAGTAGACGCGGAGGTAATGGGATCTATTACTCTTTACAAATCATATATAACATGTACCTATTAGTGCTAAGCACAAGCTTCATTCGCATGAGGATAAAATTGGTCTAGTGTCTAAGGTTGCAGGGATTTGCTTAGAAATTTTCTTTTCGTCAGCGTAAAGCTACTTCTTAATTCAATTATTATAAGTTATGATGCACATGGAATGAATAATATGTGCTGCGTGCACGGAATAAGATAATTTGTACATAGTTCCTGTATATAACGTACCAAGGCTTGTTGCGGCTTGGCTTTCTGTCCTTTGAGCGGCGGCCGGTTGACGCCATTGATGCGCGTGTACAGGCCGCATGCGTTGCACAGGTAGTGGCCGGTGCCGTCTCGGCGCCACAGCGGAGTCGTAGCCGCGGCGCAGTTCACGCACTCTTTCACCTCGCCCATACCCGCCATACCTGACACACAAATGTTCTATGATCAATGTGCATCTTCTCTTATCTTCAGTACTTCTAGAGCAAGCTCAGTGTATTCTACAGAATACATTCTACAGAATGCATTTTGGAAACATCGACACGACGATAGTGGGATAAATTTATTGTTGTCTTTCAAACTGTCTAAAGAAAGGTTTGTCCATAAATAACGTATCTAAAAGTAATTATCTGAGTAATAATACGTACTGGGATCAAACCCGTCATCTATGGGCAACAGGTTGTGTGTAGGCCAGGGCTGCGCAGGCGCAGGGTAGCCCTCCACCAGTAGCCCCCCCTCGTACCCCGACACGGGCACATACTCCACGCCACCACCCGCACCCAGGTAGTGCTCGCCGCCCACCTTGTACTGCACAGCATTGCCGTGCGTATACAGCGTCACCTGTGGAGAACACCATTGGTGGACTTGCATGAATTAAGTGCGAATATTGAATATACATGTTTTTTCTATAGTCTATTTGTGATATCCTCTTCTAATATAATATCTATATTTACGGATATTAGCTTCCAAACTTCACTTCTGGTACTTAAAAAAACGCACCGTAACGTTTGATGGTACTGACCTGCTGGGAGTTGGGGCTGGGTGGCGCCTCGTACACGGTCTGCGACTGCGGCACGACGGAGCCGTACACGACGTGCGCGGCGCGCGGGGTCAGCGACGACGACGACAGTGTCGGGTCCGCGCGGTACAGCAGCTGCCCCGGCGGCGACTCGTCTCCCCGCGGGCCCGTCCCCGCTCCACCGCCGTACAGCGTTAGCAGTTCCTTGCCGCCGCCCCCGTACGCTGCGGGGTACGCGGCGTTCACGTACTGTGGGCTCTGCGGTGCATAGTAGGCGCCGTGCACTGAGCTCACGGGCTGCAGCGCTGCGTACGTGCCAGGCCGCGCCTCGGTCTCGGCGCGCGTCTCGTACTTAACAGGCTGGTAGGCCACGCCCACCGCCTGCTGGTTGCCCAGCGCCGTCGCCTGGATCATCTCGAGCGCGGCCGGCTCGTATTGCCGGGCATCCTGCGCGGACTCGGCCGCCGCGTAATGTAGCTGCTCTTTATCCTTCTGCGTCATGAAACCGTCGTGTTGTGCGTCATCTAGAACATCCTGTGGGCCGTAACGCAGCGTTGCGCTTCGGCCGTAGGCGGCCCGCTGCGGAGCGCGACTGTAATGTGGCTGAAGGCGTTTATCATTGGGCAATGGCGAGGCCTGGGAGCGGTAAGACTCCGGCTTGAAAGCGAGGTACCGTGCAGTCTCCGCCTCGGCGAGACGCAAGCGTTCTTCATCATAGTGGTGGTGTACGTCCCGCTGCTCAATGGACTCCTCCAGCTTGGGCGCGTACTGCTGTAACTGCTGTGGCTCATGCTCAAGCGGTGCTTGCTCTACTGGCTCGTCTTTGACGCCGTCGTCACCGAGCTCAGCCTCGTCAGTAGTGATGTGTCCGGCCGCAGTGATGGTGCGCACGGTGCGCCGCGTGATTACAGAGGGCGCGTGCGCGGCGGGGGAAGGGTGCTGCTCAGGGCCGTCCCCCCCGCGCGCGCCGCCGGCGGCCCCCTGCTCGTCAGGCCTTTCCTCGTTCTTGACGAGTTGCAGCGCCTCAGTGGACGCGTCCACGTCCCGGGGCTCCATCTGCGTCATGTTCTCCATACTCGATCTACATACATAGGTAGACATTAGTACATCATTTAAACATTACTGTCTTTACATTTTGCTTTAAACCCTTTTCTCTTTAATGAATCGACTAATAATACACTAAAAAGATAGAAGATTTATAACAAGAACAACTAATATGTTAGTCTGTCCAGCATGTACAGAGCAAGCGTTTTCCTAAAACGGAGAAAGGGGCCTCTAGGAAATGATTACAAATAATGTGTTGAACGTTTTTTAGCGAACACCTAAACAAACTGTGAGCCCACGTATTAGGAGCGGAAGACGCTTCGCGCCGCGGAAACGCGCGACAAATAGGGCTCGCGGCCGGCGCCTGTCGCCTGCGAGCCTGTTTGTTCAACGACGTGCTGTGATCGGTTATGTACATTGTAACTCGGTGTATCATCAAGTTATAGCTATATCTAAGGCATCAACTGCACTGAATTGTAACTAAATATATGCGCGTAACCCTCATCACGTCACTACTCGTATATTCAGCGAATATTCCTAAATTACAAACTTTTTACTAAAACGAAGATTCAATTGGCACACTACCTTCGCTGCATAATGCTTTTAACACAAACAAACAAACATAGCATCACGCCTGTATTCCCCGAAGGGGTAGGCAGAGGTGTATTACACACCCACGACTCGCCAGCTAAATGCTTTCAATGTTTACCATATTATTTATAAATATTCAATCATCATCCTAGCCATTTCCTTAATTTTGTTGGAATCATCTGTTCGCTTTTAACTGATTACCATTATCTATTTACTCGGAGTGAGTCCTCCAGGATCCAGCTAAATGTACAATTGGCGGCCTAAGATAAAAATCGGAGCCAGATTCTTCTGACAACCTGTAATGACTGGCAGGATATTATCTGACAGCCGAGGCCCACAACTTAACGTACTTTCGAGACACGATATTTATAATGACTATATTTTTATTACGATAAGCGGAGCTGTGCGAATGGTATTGCTACAGTCCATGTGCAGCAAAGTGCTAACTGCACTTACCATCAGGTGTGTTGGCATTAAAATAAATTATAATTTCTTAGCTTTTTATTAAAATATAAGCAAATATCACGGATAGTGTCTCACCATGGACAAAAAGTAAGTAATTAAAACACCCCTTTATTTAATATAGGGTAAAAATGTAAATCGAGTAGAGTACTAAAACTTGAAGTAGAAATTGGTTACGCCGAGTTGAATCTACGGTAGCTTAGTGCTTAAAGCGTATAGAACATATTTCTAGAAATTCCTGGGTTATATTGTTAAACCCCGACGTAAATGGAGAGGTATTATAAATTTAACGTGTGTAACTGTATGTTCGTCAGTGTTATTCATATTTCAAACGGATGAACGAATTTTGAATTAATATTTTTCGTTTGAAAGATAACTTGTCGAGAGTGTGTTTAGCTACGATTCAAACAAATTAGTTTAGTGACGACTATCATCTTTTACACCAACTTACAATAGTTGTATCGTGTTTCGGCTCATTGGAATGGCCGCAATTAATAGGTTACAGCACAGTGGAAACCGCGTATCTGTGATCTGATGATGGAATAATGAGGGAGGTCAGAGAGCAGGACCACTGAAGTAATGTAACATAGTTCCAGTTGCCCGCCGTTACAGGCGGAGAGACTCTACCCTGTTCGTTGCCCCGAACGACGGGGTGTGCGGTTAGATACATTTTTTCCGACTTTAACAAAAAAAAGGTCAGAGAGCAGGGAGATTTATGTATTTAATACTTGTTGGAATAACTTATAACTACCTTATGCGATTGTCATGATTATAAATTAATTTATTGCAGTTAACATCGTGCCAAGCTGTATCTTGTTATCTAAATAGTCTATATTTTCTACTTTAGGACTCAATCAAAATTATAATAAAGTAAGCAACATTTCCCGAGTGATTCACAACGAAATCATTCTGCTATTGCTTCATTTAAATACATACCTTCAATTACAATAAGCTTTGTACATATAGGATTTAATTTTGACAAGGAAATGTAAACTTTATTATGGAGGACATTGGCAAGTGCGTGTTTTATCTGTAGGTACCTACACATATAGGTACTGTAAAAGTGTAACACAATCGTAACTGTACATTAAAAATATTTAATATTTACTATTAGGTATTTAGAGGTCTTTGAACACAAAATATTTTTTATAATTCTAGTCTGTTCATCTGTATGTCTGTTAATTAGTTCACGCATAACGCGACACTATTAGAAGTGACTAAAACATTTTTGCTTCTAATTCTTAATTAGACTTAGTAGCTATTATGTTTATCTTGCTACTATATCAGGACCAGAAATATAATAAATAACTAGCTTTTGCAAAGACCATTAATAAAATTTAATCAAGGTTAATATGATTGCCGGCTCTCCCGTCAGTCGCCGTGGGGTGTACAACCTACCTACCTAGTCTTAGCGTGTTCACACCGATATATTTAATGATAAGGAATATTAAACACCGTTGAAAGCCAACGTTATATTGCGGAGCGCCCCGAGCCCCGAGCAAACACGTCATACGCTGACTAGAACTGACGCGTCTGTGTGCGTGTGTTCTCTGTTTGCACAAGCGATAACCGCCGCGATTAATAAAACTCTTTGTAGGCGCACCCACCTCGCTCGCAGCCAACCACATGCACCGCTCAGCTGTAGGGGACACCTCGATACAACAAATTTTGTGTCCCTATGAATCAGCTAAATAATTTTATTAAGATCAAAAATGTCAAGCTATTATATCAAATACACTTTATAATTAAACACAAAGTGAAAAATGTGAAATCGAAAATAACAGTCAGGAGCAGGATTTGAACCTGCATCTTCTGGATACCGTCCAGATGCTTTACCAATTCACCTATCCTGACAATTGCTCCTGACTGCTAATTTCGATAACACATCATACTTAACATCTTTGGGTGACGCCTGCGCCATCTGTCGGACGTATTTTCATACATTATACCGACGAGGTAAACTTAATTTTACAATTAAGATTTTACCTAATAATGACGCAAACCCTTTAAATATTTAGATATTTTTATATATTTATTTTTAGCATTTGACATGCTAAGCACTATACATTAAACACAAAGTGAAAAATGTGAAATCGAAAATAACAGTCAGGAGCAGGATTTGAACCTGCATCTTCTGGATACCGTCCAGATGCTTTACCAATTCACCTATCCTGACAATTGCTCCTGACTGTTATTTTCGTTTTCACATTTTTCACTTTGTGTTTAATGTATAGTGCTTAGCATGTCAAATGCTAAAAATATATATAAAAATATATATATATACACTTTATAAAATAAAAATACTTTAAAAAATTTACTCAGGCTTCTCCCGTTACCCCCTGTACAATTGTCGGTACACAGAGATAGTAAAAATCAGCGATAAATTACGTGTTAACTTTTTTCTTATTATATGTAGTATTTGCGTAAATATCAGAAAGTACTGTAACTACTCCACTTTCAAAAGGAGGCCATAATATATTTTATCAGTCTGTTTTATGAACCTTTTTGCATTGGCTCCAATTCCTCTAATAGAGACTTTATATTGTAGCATCATAGGTTTTAGATGGCGTAATCGACCTAATTGAAAACTCTCAATTATATTATTATAAAATTATTTTACATATAAATACGCAAATGTCAAATGTTATAATATCTAGATATTTTTATATATATTTTTAGCATTTGACATGCTTAGCACTATACATTTAATATATGTTTTTTTTATATTGATTAACTTTAGATACATTGAATGTCTTATTCCAAGAATGGCACTAATCTACGTATATATATAAATATATACGTCTATATTCTACGTATATATAATAAAATAAAAAAGAATCACTACCATAAACACATGATTTGCTCAGTTTGACCGGTATGTTTCGCGTGCCAAAAATAATTCCCCACAAAACTCAGTATAGTAGTGGATACAAAACTGGCAATACCTTTATATTTATAATCAGTATGAAGCAATAAATTATTTGCTTAAGTATATTATTTCTTTAAATTGAAACAATTCTTTATTATTGAGCCTTCCGTTATCTTATCTATGACAGTATCTTTCGTTTTGACCAATCATAAAAACAATTCGTGCACGATAAAAGAGAAAACTCTTTTTGTTTCAAACATTTAGTTTTATTTAAAAGATGTGCAATTACAATTTTTGTCCCTAATGATAAAGCCATAAGAACCGGAGAATGTACAGTTGGTATTGATTACTATTTATACAGTGCAGCTACGAGCTACGCGTATACTGATATCTACGGCGCGTAGCTACTGTTCTACGTCGCCGGACCACTCCGTAATTCATTTACAATAAATACTGCCTATCCAACATTATGAAGAAAATATGATATTTTAGTCAATGGCTGTGTTAAAGATCTCTGAATCAATTTCTTTATAAATTTTTGTATATCACGCAAAAACTATTAAACTTCTTTTTGATTAAACTTTTTCTTTTTATTGGTCTTGATTAGTTTCCTGTAGTATAAAAGGTTTTGTGACAAATTCTATTAAATACTTGTCTATGTACAAATGTCAAACTCTACCTAGAATCTAACGTATAAAGTATATACTCTTTGACGTATAGAAGTGCCCGCGCATAGAACGTCAGTCTTTTGTGCTGCTTCAAATATTTATCTGAGCTAAAGCACTGCCAGACTACGCAGACACCTCTAGTCTAGCTACCTACCTATCAGCCACCAGCTGTGTAAGTCTATATAAAAAACAACCGGGTACATTTTCTACTACTACTCTTCACCGCCGGTCACCGACCGCCAGATGCAGTGAACCTCACGGTCCTCAAGTGATACTTCTGAGACCGAGCGCTGCCCTCATCCGGCTTTCCTCGATCTAGGGTTATGAGAGCCTCTACACACGGCTACAGGATATTGGCTTTCTTTTAGTGGGCTGGACCCAACCAACACGATACGAACTTACTCCCTCAGATATTTTTTTTATCTGGACGAGAATAAAAATATATTGAAATATAACCATATTTTATTTACCCCATCGCATTAGACTAAATAGTTTACTGAATCAGGAGCCAAAGATATAATCCAAAAAAACTAATACTAGCGCCCGCTTTAAAACAAAAATGAAGCCTGTATAAATTTCACCGGGTCAGCTAGTTTGTAATATAAATTACAATTTTAAATGCCTCCTCACCTGGTTATTTTTTGTCTATAAGTGATGTTTTTTCCGATGGGCCCAAGTACGAAACGAAAAAGAAAAATATTGGATACAAACGGCTTAATATATTTTTTAAATCATAACTAAGAGGACTCACTACCTAGTTACTTAAAATCTGTTCAGCCGTTTGGAAGAAATGACGCCACAGACAGACACAGAGATTTACAAGTTGAGTTTATAACTTCGTTTATGCTTCGTTGCTTGTGGGTTGGAAATCTTAGGCGTCCAAAAACTACTTTTTTCTTTTTTGCACAATAACTTATTATAGGTAATAATTGGGTTTTTAAGACGACTCTAGCATTTCATAAACAGTATCTTACTTATAGACTTTTAAAATGAAAATTTATTTTAATAATAGTGTAGTTTCTTATAGTTTCGTAATGAAATAATAATAATCACTTTTTTACAAGTCTCATTGATTCAATTTGTGCACTCACGTCATAAACAATGCAAGCAGTTTATAGACTTCCTCTTCGTTGCGTATTATATTAACAGAAAACACACATCACTAAACACGTAGTGCTTATGAAAATCGTTAGTTCTTAAAACTTTATTAAATTTATATTACTTGAATATATAGCAATGTTATTTTGAGATAAAGGCCATAAGCGTCTATAAAATCAAAGTTAGTAAATTTTATTTGAATTCTAAGTACTTAGTAGTTTTTCCGTGATGAGCGTCAAACGGTAGTCTCTATCTCTTTATTTATATAAGTAGATATGCACGATAATTTACTAAAGCTTTATTCTAGATTCAGATTATAGCACAAAAACACAATACCGAACTCAGGACCACGCCTCCTCCGTGTGACTAGTGTTTTGAAGTTGTAGCGCTGTAGCGCGATAGTACTTTCATTTTATATCCGTGAAATGAGATGGTGAGCAGCGGCTTGGCAGTACTCTCAGTATAAGTTGAGTCCGTGAGCGACAGTTACTACCTACCATCTGGTGGACCGTGGTTCGTTTGACACTATAACTAATATAAATATAACTCAGATTAAAACTAAACGTACCCGACCTGGAACTGTTTAACTGTTCTCATTATTGATCCGGACATATTTATTTATGTGTTTTCATATGGGTTCTCACCAAGATTTTACGTTATCTGTACAAATAAAATAAATTTAAGTGTCTGTTTGTAATATCTAAATCATCCATCCATCCATCAGCCTTTTAAATTCCACTGCTGGACATAAGCCTCCCCAAGAGAACGGCACAACGAGCGGTCCGGTGCTGACCGCATCCAACGGCTCCCCGCGCCTTTGACCAGATCATCGGTCCATCTGGTGTAGGGCCGTCCTACGCTGCGCCGATACGTGGTCGCCACTAGAGAACCTTTTTCCCTCAACGGTTGTCGGTTCATCGAGCAATGTGGTCTGCCCATTGCCACTTCAGCATGCCAACCCCCTTAATATCTAAATAATAGCTTTTAATAAAATACATATAAAAGTTTAAACCTATAACAAAGTAACATTTTTTAGTTCGAAGTGACTTGGATGTGACTTTCACTGGCAGATAGCAGATTTTATATGAAGAAACGGGCTATTTTTAATTTGTAAAAATTATTAGAGTTCCGCGTACATAATATTGTTGTTGTGTAATGCTTTTAGATCAATAAACATAACGAGTTAAGACGTCATATCACGCGCTTAATTGTAATTCAGAATTTCAGATGGCACGGCCACCCAATAACCGTCACAAGTGGACTTAGCCGTATACTTAGCCGTATAGTTAAACCGAAAAATCCGAAACTTTTTCTAACACAGAAAATTATTAGAGACGATATTTTCATTAGCCAAACACATCTAAATATTTTTCAAAGTAAGAATACAGGGGCAGCTTCGCATTATACTTAAGTAGTATCAAGAGAGACCTTGCACTTTACGTCGCACCCTCAACTGAGAATGTTCATCTCTTTTTTGGATATTACTGTGGTTTTCAAAACTATAAGCTTTGAATTGGTTAATTTGGAGTAATAAAACAATGATGATTAGTCATTAAAAGCGTTGATACAAGTATCTAAGTACATACACACAGCAGGTACACGTTGGCCGATAATCCGACCGTGATCGATGACGAATTCAAATAATATTTGTCATATATGGAACATTCCATTTGTATGAAGAATCGAAATGTGTAAAAATCACTTTCCTATCAAAGTAATCCTACCAATCCTACAAATATAGTACTTTGCCCGCGGCTTCGCCGCAGTCAAAAGCTGTTTTTTTCGGTTATATTTCAGGTTCCCGATATAGTAGCGGGATAAAATGTATACCAGTTTTTAAGTCTAATCAAGGCCTTTTAAATTAAAAATATTGCATCAAAATCCGTTCAATAGTTTTTGCGTGATGCGCGAACAAACAAACAGACAAACAGGCAAAAATTCTAAAAAAAAATGTTTTGTGTTTAGACCGCCTATATAGCCTATTACAGTAATTTTTTCTCAAATATCTCAAATGTACAGACACAGTTATGTTACAGTTTTATAATAGTATAGATGTGAAAATTTGAGAAGATGTTTGATTGTTTATCCGTCAAACGACTTAGCGGATTTGGATAAAGTTTTGTAGATACTGATTGATAAGACACTGATTGTCTTATATGATTTCCATCCCGAATACATTTTAATAGTTTCCTTAGAAGATAGCAATTTTTTACAAATGACTACACAACTAAACGGATTTTTACGGAAATTGGTACCTACAGATAAATAATACCATGGATATGTATGCATATTTTTTTACCCCGATATCCCCCGATTCCTGTGCGATATACTTAAACGGCTCTATAGACCAAAATCAAAAGCCCACACAGACGTAGTCGCGGGTAGCAGCTAGTATAGAATATTTGTAAATAAAAAGTTAGGCTCCTTATTATAACCGCATTTTGACTCTCACATCGATGTTCGTAGTCGACAAATTAGGCGTATCTAGTGGTAGTTCAATAATACCTTTCAGGGGAAATTAACCGTTATAATGCCGCTAATCTTGTATCTATTACTTGGTACACAGCACAGAAGAAACACAGACGGAACGATCTAACCACTGGCTCGTGTATGAAAGAAGAGATTATCTTAATCCTTCGCTCACTATGGAATCAGTTTCGTCTTCGGTACTAAGATCTTAGCGCGTTCAGGCTTTCATCCTGTGCCGCCTGAGTTAAACAGATCATCGTTTCAACCTGGCCGTCGCTCCGCCACAGTCAAAAGCATACAAATAAAAAAAGTTGCATCAAAATCCATTTAATGGTTTTTGCGTGATGTGCGAATGAACAAACAGATAAACAGACAAAAAATAAAAAAAAATCGTTTTGTATTTTGACGCGCCTATAAAGCCCAATACAGTATTTTTAAATGTACAGACATAGCTCTGTTACAATTTTATAATAGTATAGATAAGTATATAATTATATATTTTGACAGTATCCTTAAACTATTTGTTGAGACAAAAATAGCAACGTAATATGTGGTACAATTAACTAGGTATGGTTAAATTTTGCTGAATAATTACAAGTTCGTATTGTTTGGCTACAGGAACGAGTGCCGTGCTAGTGGCGGATGCGGAAAACCATGTATTTATTTAAGAACACAATTAAATAGTAGTATTACATTTAACCATTATTAGCGTATATGTTGTTTACATGTGTGCGCCATATTGGAACATCGGGAAGAGCCGCACACCTAAGTTTACCTAATTATTTGTTATTGAACTACGAAATACGAGCAACGGGAAGGACTATTATTTATTACATTTAATATTAGTTTATTATAGTTTGTGTATTATTAACCAATTCAGTAGTGGCCTTGAATTATAATGATCTTAGAAGTCAAAGGTATTTTATTGTTTGAAAACGTGCAATATGCTAATATTTGAAAGTGGAATAAGATTTAGCGAAGACGAACTAGGGATGTGAAGATATTATTGTTATAAATTCTGTTTCAGATTGAAGCCTGTTCTTCGAAGTAAACATAGGTAGGTACATTTTATTCACTTAAGCACCTGTTATAACTGAAAGAGGTTCTCTAACGATTTAGATCCTAATCTGACGCAGATTAGATTACAGTGTTGTTACACGCGGACTTAGGTAACCTGTATTTTTACTCATAATTTGATAATTTATATATTAACTTACTACTAATTTTTAATTGTATATTAACTAGGTGGTCTTCGAACGCGTATAGTTGAATACGCGGTAGGTTGAATACATTGCAATTTAGTGACTCACCTGTGTAACGTTCCGTGGTGTATAGATCCGGGCGAATCGTGTGGTAAGGGTGGCAGTGCGGTGAGCTCCACCATGACACGGTCTAACGGTAGGTACTGTCGCGCGGCGAGTGAGCGGCACAGGGGCTGCTCGGCGACTCCGGGCGAGCGCGTTTCAGCGACCACGGACAGCGCGTGTGTGCGCGAGCGCCCACGCCATTGGTCCTTCGCCGAGCGCCTCTACACGCACACACGACGCGGGGAAATCATTTTCATGTTTCAGAACTCCTCCTCGGTGGGCGCGACGCTACGTGCGCGCGGCGAGATCCACTCGGCACTGCGCCGCTGATGAGGAACAGGCTCCACATCTCAACTATCGCTACAATCACTACGATAATGAATGATAAACGGATAACCAGCACTTTTGTAGTTATATCACAAGTTAACACTTGTTCCGCTGAGTCCTGTGCACTCTAGTTCCCATACAAATTGTGCAAAGACTTAATATAACAAATAGTGGACACGGAAATACAATTTCAGTCACGTCTGTAATTACATAGAAATATTTGGGCAAAATTATGAACAGTAAGTAATAGTTTGAAACAATAAAGTTTGTGACGTCACAACACTAGTTTCAGTTAGAACATTACAAAGGCTTTTTGATATTGCCTCACGTCGGTATAAGTACACAGCTCGTAAAATAAATATACCTACCTAGTTGGCGCATTAATTGCGCACATCTTTATTTTACTCACATTTAGTGGCTATTATAAGCCTAAATTGTGTATTTAGGTGTGTATTGCACATAGTACCTAAGATCTGGTGGGAGTACCTTCTCAAAGAGACTCGTAATCAGCCGACCTTGGGGCAAGGAGGTCGCACACCCAGTAATCCACATTTATCCCCGAATTATGTCAACATAAGTATGTAGGTGCGCTTTAAACAATAATTATTGTATTTACGATGGTATCTTAACAATAAAAATCGATAAATGTAATGCGCGACGCGTTATCTTATCGCGGAGCTTACTTGAGACATCGATCATCGCTCTAATTACCATCGATACCTATCACATGCCACCACCGCATCCTGCACAATCTGTTATACTATTTAATAGCAGATTCTCCACAATTTAAACAGTATTATTATCTAAAAGATTGTTGGATACATCAATGAAGTAACATTTGTTTTCAATTAGATATAATAGAAATTACGATAGTCAATTATCATCGTCATTCGCATGAACGATTATTATGTTGATGCACTACTCCCAGTGTTCGGGACAGACTAACTTTTTGCTTGAGACAAAGGTGTATAACAAAAATTCATAGAACACTGTGTTATACGAGTATAGCTGTGTTGGTACAGCTGCTAATTTACTTGTGTTTTTTTCTTTAAACTTAATTAAAAGAAAAAAAAGGTCACTACGTTTTTCGCAATTAAATACTAAGATATAAAATCAATTAAAACAGGTAATGACTATAATATGTTATGATCTAGACATCGCGTAGCCTATAACCAGCTGATGATCAAGACGCTTCTAACGATTCTTTAGTTATCTAGTTATGATAAGTTTAGAAGTTATACGGGAAGTCGAACATACATACGTCGTACTGGTTAAAATAATCATAGCTTCGCCATAGTTAGGTAATAAAATAATAAAATCTGGAATAATATTCCTTTCTATCAGAGTACAAATAAATTAACATCGGTTCAACATTTAAAGAGATTACTCAAAAACACAACAAAGTTTAAGGTTTTTTTTAACCCATTACTATCCCACTGTTGGGCACGCGGTTCCTCTCGGAGTGAGAAGGATTTAGACCTTGTTGCCTTTCTCACTCCCTCAGTCCTAGTCCAGCACGATTTGGTCACCCAAAGCCCAGTAAATATATAGAGAAGACTAAATGCGGGAAATAGAGTGAACAGTGCATTGGGACAACTTCTCGGCAGTCATCACCTCAGCCAGAAGGCACGTGTCGCAATACAGAACGCAGTGCTTGTCCCAACGTCATTATATGGAAGCGAGAGTTGGGTATGCAAAAAGGAGCATGAAAGTAAAATTAATACGGACGAAATGCGATCTCTGCGGAGAATCTGTGGGGTGAAGCTGACTGACCGCATTCGTAATGACGACGTATGAGAGCGAGTAGGTATGAAAGAGAGTATTGGTGTAAAGATGCGAAAGGGAATGCTCCGATGTTTCGGACATGTAGAAAGAATGCCGGACGAGTGACTGGTTAAGATGATATACAATGCGAAAGTGGAAGGATGTAGGTACAGCGGAAGACCGAGACTTACCTAGCTAGACCAAATCGGTCATGTATTGAAGAAAGGTGGAGTCGGGTGTCTCTGAAACCGGTGAGTGTGTATGAAGAGAATTATGAATGTTGAGGAAGCGAGAGATGTATGCAAGAATAGAGCTGTTTTGGCACTCTGTTCTCTCTGCCTACCCCGCAACGGAGATGGCGTGATGATAATTAAGTAAGTAAGCCCAGTAAATAACTAGAATACGACCTACTCCTTCCCTACCCATTCGTCCTCCCACAAGTCAATATTAATGTGATCCACACACATTTGTTCGGAGATGTGGATTTATTTGAGTCAGTAGTTAAGTTCTTGTGCGTACCTGCTAACCACTTACACTTCTTATAATTGTTATTAAAGAAAGGTATTTTCGTGTTTTATCTTTACACGAAATTGTCGTTATCTACGTAGGTACATATCTACATATTGAATATTATTTATCAGCTTTGCTTCTACTGGTGGTACGTCATTTATATTACTTATAATACCAACTAGCTGATGCCCGCGACGTCGCTCTTTTGTATTTGTGGACTTAGAATTTTGCTTCATTAGTTTATTTCAAACGCAAAATCCCATTTTTTCTTTTACACGAGTAGCTTAAGTTATTAATACTATCTTCTATATAACTATCTTCTTAGAAATCTTATCAAAATCGGTCCAGCCGAAAGAAATAACGCGCTGCACGCACTGGCAGATTACGCATCCTGGGCAGAGCCACATCATGAACTCACCGCAGCAGTTGGGATAGACGTCCTTTCGCTTCCAGCTGTGGTTCAGGGCATAGTCCGAAGCTAGCGTCCCCATTCGCGTGGAGGCGGCAGAGCGCAAACAGTAGATTACCAGCTATCTGCAGTTCCGCAGAAAACGCACAGGACGCCAAAAGGCGCTTTACAATCTCCGGCTCCCATAAACGCTGGTCTGAGGGTAATGAGGGCACTTCGTCATCCTAACAGAAGCAGGTCCGAGATTACAGTGCACGTGTTCCGTGAGCGACTAAAGAAACATAGCGGGATTTTAGCAGGTACAAGTATAACGTGTATAGTGTACATTGGAACTCCGGTATAACCTCTTCGCCCGCCCAACGGTGGGATATCCATAAAAAAATCCTTTGCCTAAGAAAATAAAGAGGATTCACTCGAACGTTGCCAGCCTCATTGTAAGAGATGAACTAGAAATTATGAACAGGAAGGCTGATGGAAATGAGACGATAATGTATGGAAGCATGGCAGAGAGTGGACGAGGAAAGGCTTTAATTTCTATCGCTGTTTCTCATGGAAAAAAACGCAACAGTAGAAATACCTAGATACGTCCCCATGCACGTTGGAACCAGCAAGACTTACCATCCATCCATCCATCAGCCTTTCGACGTCCATTGCTGGACATAGTCCTCCCCAAGAGAACGCCACAGCGAGCGGTCCCGTCATGGGGGATAATGCCGTAATCGCCACGCTTGGCAGGCGGGTTGGCGATCGCAATGGATGTTGTTAATACTCGAGGGAGTGCTGCTGCCCACTCCCCTGGTATTCCCTCAGTCGGCTCTTACGACTCCCGTGGGTAGAGAGGGGTGGGACAATTCTAAAGCCGGCCCCACACGGCAAGACTCTACCGCCTCATTATCCGAAATATTGCTACCTGGTAATAAACGCACACTTCAATAACATACGCCGCCATTTCACTATCCGAGATTTTAAAATTATAGATTTTTCTTAACAAATTATCACTGCTTGATGAAAAAAAACATCGCGAGGAAATCGGCAAGCCGAAATGTAGCTAACAGCATACCCCGTCGTTCGGGGATTTTGCCCGTGACTTAATCCGCGTGGATTTCGCCGAAATGTGAAGCATGATACCTGCGCCATCTGTCGGAAGTATTTGCATACATTACATAAACAATGTAAGTTATATTTTTTTTAATGAATAAATACATTAAACACAAAGTGAAAAATGTGAAATCGAAAATAACAGTCAGGAGCAGGATTTGAACCTGCATCTTCTGGATACCGTCCAGATGCTTTACCAATTCAGTTCGGTCGGTATAATGTATGAAAATACTTCCGACAAATGGCGCAGGCGTCACCCAAAGACGTTAAGTATGATGTGTTATCGAAATTAGCAGTCGGGAGCAATTGTCAGGATTGCTGAATTGGTATAGCATCTGGACGGTATCCAGAAGATGCAGGTTCAAATCCTGCTCCTGACTGTTATTTTTGATTTCACATTTTTCACTTTGTGTTTAATGTATAGTGCTAAGCATGTCAAATGCTAAAAATATATATAAAAATATCTAAAATGAATAAATACATTATAGACATTGTGACACTTAAATTCAAATTAATTTGAAATAAATACGTAGTTGCGCATAGTGGTCGTGATCTATTTCATATTTTCAAATATAAAGGAGACATACAAAAGTGCTCTTTTTATAATTTGTTTGCAAGTTCTCTCAGGATTTCCGGAATACAGTATAGGTTAGTCAAAAGAACTAAATTAAGGGTATTTTGTAATAGATATACTTGAGTTCTACTTTAATATTCAGATATTTTTATATATATTTTTAGCATTTGACATGCTCAGCACTATACATTAAAAACAAAGTGAAAAATGTGAAATCCTGCTCGATTTCACATTTTTCACTTTGTGTTCTACTTTAATGATAGAAGCAGTACCTACTTATTCCTGCTCATCCTCAGAGAATAATGGTGGATTTAACTTTCTTACTGGCAGGGCTATGACTGGCTATGTCACTAGTCAGAGTGGCCACCACATATGGTCAGTTATGCCATCACGTGTATAATATATCTAGCAATAAAAAAAAACATTCGATTAAATCATTCAAACGGCTAAATCATGCTTTTAAGCTTATCTTGCTACTTGGTCTAATGTAACATCGAAAATGATCAGATGATTTAATCTTAAATTAATTGTATCTATTGATAAGTATCTAATATATTATACTTTATGCATATACTAGTGACCCGTACTGGTTTTGCATGGATGTAATAAATGTTAGAGATAATTTCCAATTGAAAGAACTACAAATATCAAATAGGTAGGTACGTTATACTGGCTGTAAGGATTAACCAAAGTAACATTTATATTTCTATATATATATAGAAATATATATACATTCAGTCAAGAAAGTATTGGGAATGGATGATTTATTTATGGTTCCAAATTCAAATTTTAGTTTTTTTTTGTTGTTGTTAGATTGGCACAACTGTTATCCATTTTGGCGCGGAGTTTGAGTTGCATCTGTTATTTATATTAAATATAGTACTGTTTTTATTTATATCATATCTAGTGTGTATTGCGAATTTCATAATGGACAAAAACATCAAACAAAGAGTATGTTCTTAATTTTGCATCGCCAATGGAATTTTGTATTCGGAGTCACTGAAAATGTTACAGAAGGCTTACGGAGAATCGACTTTATCAAAAACACGTGCTTATGAGTGGTAAAAAGCGTTTAAAAGCGGTCGAGATGTGATGGAACACTTGCCTCGCTCTGGTAGGCCATCAACGTCTGCAACTGAAGTTAACATTGCAAAAGTGAAGGAAATAGTGACTGAAAATCTTCATTCAATTTTGAGAGAGATAGCCACCGAACTTTCTGTGTCTCACGAGTCGATCCGTACTATTTTAAATAATCACTTGGCTATGAAACATGTTTCCGCTCGGCTAGTCCCAAAAGACCTGAATTTTCTCCAAAAACTCAATCGCATGAGAGTCGCTGAGGACATGCTAGAACGAGTCAATTCCGACCCAACGTTCATGGAACGCATTGTTACTGGTGACGAGACATGGGTACGAGTTTGACATGCAAACTAGTCAACAATCTTCAGAGTGACGAATTCCAGCTGAACCGAAACCGAAAAAACCACGCTAAAGTCGATCAAAAGTCAAAGTCATGTTGACTGTTTTCTTTGACTATCGCGGTGTTGTGCACTCGGAATTCTTGCCAGAAGGTCAAACGATAAGTAAAGAATATTATTTGAGCGTTATGCGGCGTTTAAAGTCCCACTGTCGACACGGACCACTATCTCGTTATTGCGAGATTTAGTGGTCTGTTCAGAAAGTGGAAACACTGGCGAGAGCGTGTCCACTTCAGAGGGCTTGAAAGAATAAAGATTGAAAAGTTGCAAGAAGAGAGTGTAAGAGCAAAGTATGTAGAGGGTGTCCGTGAACGGCTGACAATGGCAAGTCAGCCGGGATCTGACATAGAAGAATGCTGGAGAGTATTGAAAGATAGTATGGTAAATACAGCGAAAGAAGTATGTGGATACTCAAAGAAGCATAGGAAAGTGAAAGGTGATGCATGGTGGGATACGGAAGTAGCAGCTTCCGTAGACCAAAAGAAGAAAGCGTGGCTGGGCTATGTATCTTCTTTGAACCTGAGTGCAAGTATGAAAGAAAGAACAGAAGAAAGAAATATACCGGCAACGTAAGAATGACACCAAAGCCTTAGTGAAAGAGAAGCGTGATAGAGCAAATATGATTGCAGAAGAAAGGCTCACCAGAAACTTCGAGAGCAACACCAAACTTTTCTGAAGGGAGGTGAAGAAATCTCGGAGTGGTTGGTCGGCTTTCAGAATTAATAAAATAAGGTCTAAAGGTGGAGACATTCTTACGCAAACACAAGATGTGTTAAGCCGATGGAGTGAATATTTTGGAGATATGTATGCGGATATTCAGGGTGATGCTGGTGCCACATGTGGTCTAACAGATCAGCATTCGGTTCCGGCATCCTCTGATGACATTAGTATGGATGAAGTTGAATGGGCGATTAGAAGTTTGAAAAATGGTAAGGCAGCGGGTATTGATATGGTGTCTGCTGAGATGATCAAGCTTGGAGGCTCATGTGTCTGGGAATCCATCCTGATGCTTCTCAATTTATGTTGGAGCTCAGGAATGGTTCCCAAGGACTGGAGAAGCGCAGTCATCGTGCCCTTGTTTAAAAACAAGGGTTCACGTTATGACTGTGCAAACTACTGGGCCATAAGCTTGACCAGTTTGGCAGCCAAAGTGTATGGTAAGATTATTGAAAGGAGAATGAGGATGGTGTTTGATGAATTTTTGTGTGAGGCACAAGGAGGTTTCAGGTGTGGACGAGGATGCATGGATCAAGTGTTTTCTCTGCGCAACATTGTGGAGAAGCATCTGGCTGTAGGCTAGAGGGTTTTCTGCAGTTTTGTGGATTTGGAGAAAGCATTTGACACTGTTGTACGAAAGGAACTTTGGGACATTTTGCCGGAGTATGGTATTAACGGTAGACTGCTACAAGCGGTGCAGTCTAACTACATGGACTGCAGAGCTTGTGTGCGGCTGGATGATGGAATGTCACCCTGGTTTGATGTCAATATCGGCGTTAAGCAGGGCTGCGTTCTATCAGCCTGTTTATTATATATCTAGATAAATGTCTACAAAGGTTGAATGAAATGAATGTGGGAGTTCAGATGGGCGACTCAGTGGTTAACTCACTGCTATATGCAGACGATGCGGTCATATTAGCGCAGTCTGCGACTGACCTGCAAACCCTAGTCGACGTAATGGCAGAAGATTGTAAGAAAAGGGGCCTACGTGTGAATGTGAGCAAAACCAAAGTAATGGCTTTTGAAAGAGAAGAAGCCAGAACAGATGTTAGAGTAGTAATAGGAAATGGTGTGCTAGAACAAGTGGAGGAATTTGTATATCTTGGATGTGGATTCAGTCGGGATGGAAGGTAAACCACTGATGTAAAAAGAAGAGTGAATGCGGGAAATAGAGTGAACGGAGCATTGGGACAACTTCTTGGCAGCCACCACCTCAGCCAGAAGGCACGTGTCGCAATACACAACGCAGTGCTTGTCCCAACGTTATTATATGGAAGCGAGAGTTGGTTATGTAAAAAGGAGCGTGAGAGTAAAATCAATGCGGTCGAAATGCGATCTCTGCGGAGAATCTGTGGAGTGAGGCTGACTGATCGCATTCGTAACAATGACGTAAGAGAGCGTGTAGGTATGAAAGAGAGTATTGGTGTAAAGATGCGGAAGGGAATGCTCCGATGGTTCAGACATGTGGAAAGAATGCCGGGCGAGCGACTGGCTAAGAAGATATAGAATGCGAAAGTGAAAGGATGTAGGTACCTACAGGGGGAGACCGAGACTTACCTACCTAGACCAAATTGGTCATGTATTGAAGGAAGGTGGAATCAGGAGTCTCCGAAACCGGCGAGCGTGTATGAAGAGAGTTATGAATGTTGAGGAAGCAAGAGATGTATGCAAGAATAGAGCCTCTTGGCACTCTGTTCTCTCTGCCTACCCCGCAAGGGAAATGGCGTGACGATAAGTTAGTTAGTAAAAGAGCAATTTCGACGACAAAGGCCAGATTTGTGGAAAGAAAATTCTTGGATTTTGCACTACGATAATGCGCCTTCGCACAAGGCCATCATTGTGAATGAATTTTTGTCCAAACACCCAACAAATACCATCGAGCAACCACCATATTCGCCAGATATGGCTCCAGCCGACTTCTTTCTTTTTCCTAAACTTACCACTTCGTGGCACCCTTTTTCAATCGGTAGAAGACATAAAGGAGAATTCGCGGCGAGAACTGAACTCAATTCCGGAAACAACATTTAAAAAATGTTTTGATGATTGGATTGTTCGTTGGCGTAAGTCTATCGTTTCAGAAGGAGCATACTTTGAAGGTGATAAAATAAATTTGGATGAATAACAACATTTTTGTGTATTATTGATCTTTTCCCGGTACTTTCTTGACAGAGTAGTATATATAAAAAAATCTGTTCGTTAGTCGCGCTAAAAACTCAAAACTGGCTTGACCGATTTGAATAATTGTTTGTTTATTATATTGCCGCCGTGTGTGGCCGGCTTTAGAATTGTCCCACCCCTCTCTACTCATGGGAGATGTAAGAGCCGACTAAGGGAATACCGAAGGAGTGGGCAGCAGCACTCCTTCGCGTATTAACAACATCCACTGCGATCGCCAACCCGCCTGCCAAGCGTGGCGATTACGACACTATCCCCCATTCTTGGGGAGGCCTATGCCCAGCAGTGGACTTTAATAGGCTGATGGATGGATGGATTATTATATTCGCTCTAATACGGAGGTGGTTTAAAAGTAAAGAAAAAAGGCGGGAACCTTATAAAAAAGGAGAAAAATTTAAACGTCTAGTATAAGGTAATAGGTAATTTTGTATGGGTATTTGGGTAACAGACGACATAATGACAGCTACTGTCATTCTATCTAATTCATTTGCTTTACAGGCAAGTTTCATTTAATAACCCAAACCTATCAAAATCCAAATCTTAGACGATGCAGATTGATTAAGATTGATTAAACGCTGATAAAATAAATTGTAGGTGATACGAAGTTCAGCGGGACATCTAGTTTTTAATAAAATTACAAATATCTAGTAGTTTGGTAAAGTCCTCGCGATATAGAGATTTCCCATAGTGCATAGTGTTCTCTAATATAATGGATATCTAGTCCCACAATGTCCGAGCATAACAAGTAAGTAATTGAAATTAGAAGTCATGAAGGACATCTTTACGACGGCAAATCGAGTTCCGCAATACATTTCCCCAGCGATAAATATCGTCATGTTTAGTGCTAACGTCAACCCTGAAGTGATGACACACGCGCCCAATATAGTGTTAATTGTAAATATTCGGTACTGATTCACTGTCTCTTATATACATGTATGCTTAGGGCTGTGCTTGTGTGTGCACATAACGGCCACTTACATGTTTGCCGGCACTCAACTAAATGTGTCGATTTTACACCTACGCCGGCTGACTCAATGCAATAGCAAGGATAGGTAACTAGAGTCTGTCCCGTGACTTTATCCGAGTGGACTTTAGAATATAAATACATCACTCTACGGTTCATTGATGCGCCGGCTAGTTTGTGAAAGTACTAGCATAAACTGTCACAGAAGATCGGAGTGAAACTACGGTAGATACTACCTTTATGTTTGGTATGGGGTTCGTTCCTCCACCCTACTCTCCTTATTTTTTTTTTTTTTTTTATTGCATGTAGTGGCAGACGAGCCGCGGTCCATCTGATGGTAAATGGTGACTGTCGCCCATGGACTCGACTATACTGAGAGTATTGTTAAGCCGCTGCTCACCAATTCATTTCACTTATATGAAATGAAATATAAACGGCTATCTCCTGCTACAGCCAAAACGCAACGATGTGCTTCATGGCCGGTCACACGGGAGATGGTGGTACCAACCCGCTCGGGCCCGATACCAAGTGAGTACTCCCACTTGGTACCCAACCCTACCACCAGTCATGCAATTGATGATAATTGCTTACTTCCCTTAGTCCCCTCATACGACAACCGCGGAAAAGAATGGGATTGTGACACTTGTATTCTTAGTCCGTCACCACACGGACAAAATATCGTCTCTTTATTAGTCGTCCTCTCCTCTCCTTATTATCCTTCCTCACAGCCGCCTATTCGTTTCTTTGGAGATGGCGACGCGCATGAGATATCACTGGTGTTGCTAACGACTAGAGGCTACGATAAATCACCTAGAAAAAAGCAAAGGAACCATCTATTTTTCCGGGATAAAAGCCTGTGTCGTGTGAGTGAAAATTGGTAATCCCATACGATACGTACACACGATATAATGTACAGCATTTGTCATGTTCGGTCATTTACAAGAACACAAAGTGTGAAATGTAACAATGTTCGTTCACCGTCCCATCCAATCCAAATCACCGACAAGGCGCTGTTCGACCCCCACTCGTAGTTGTACTTAGCTTACATTTCCATTTCACATTTATGTTCTACTCCGTAGGTACTCCTTACTAATTATCACTGCTCGGAGCGCTCCGTAGTTAACTTTAATTTAGCAAAGTATTTTGTGAAATTGCGGATGTTTGCATAGATGTGAGTAACAGCTGCATATGCGTCTAACAACCGTATCCGTGCGGGTTAAAAGTATAATTTTCGTGTCATTTTGAGCTCTCCGAGCTCAAAGAGATAAGTAACTGTTCTATGCTTTTGAGCTCTTCGAGCTCAAAAGTCTGATAGAGATTTAATAAAACACTATTCCTTGAATTTTCAAATCGAAATAACTTTTGAATGAATGAACCGATTGTCTCGTAGTTTACGGCATTCAACGCAACTTTTTGAGTTCTTTGAAGAATCTTAAAGTTCGAACTGGTCAGACTGAAAATTTTATAGAAATTCTGAAAAAAAACATATTTTCAATTTTTTTGGCAACGATGTCTCACGAGCGAATCAACCGATTTTGACCGGACTGGCAGTGATCGATGTGGTCTTTTGGTGTTAAGAGCTGATAAGTTTTTGGAATCGATCGGTAAAACCGTTTAAAAGTTATTCCAAAAAACATCCACACATTTGGAAAAAAAATAGTTTTTTTCAGATTTCTCAAGATCTACTTCCTAGGACCTCAAAACGTCAACGTCCGTTGAAAACTCGATTTTCGAAAAACGGGGTAAAACTAATAATTTCCCAACTTTTGAAAATTTTAAATTTTCTTAGCGGGAAGTTAAAAACTTCGTAAAGGATGGTATGTGGCAGGAATTTGATACGTTCTAGAAAAAGTGAAATGATTGAGTAGGTGCTCCCTCAACATATATTATGATACAGTCTGTACAGTCGAAGTATATTTTGACAGAATTATTGTTATAATAACGTTTACGAGAAGGATTTGGAGCGACGGGCGCAGGGCGCGGCGCTCACACAAACACCGCGCTTGTCTTATCTACAGCACTTGACGGCTCACAGATAACGTAGCGTATGTACGTGGCGGTATGTGTGGCTGTGTGTGTATAACCGCGTCTGTGTGTGTACTCTGCTATATCACTGCGCTTCTATCTATTACTTTAATATTATTTGTAAAATACATAAAGCAACGCGGGCCATCGGCTGATTTTACCCTGGGGTTTTCAGATGTTTTGAATCATAAGAATGGTAACTATTATCTAACCGCTTGTTTAACTAATCACTGTAATTCCTCAATTATAAATTGAAAGCCCCTCGTTGACCTCCATCTTTTATCTATCACTAAACCCTGGACACCATCTATCTATGACCTATTCATTGACACCATTCCAATGAGCCCAATGACACTATTACCTACTTCTGTAATTTGCTGGAAAAAGTCATCAAACTTAACAAAGAGAGAGAGAACTTAACAGATGTTATTAATCATAGCTAAGAACTCTCTTTTTTTTACATTTAATAATTTATATTTTAATGTACCCAAAGTCAGTACCCTGTCATCAGGTTATAAGACTTTCTGATCATCAGCATTGGCTTGCCCACTTAACACTTTACACGGGGTCGGTGCAATACGCATCCATCTACCACGCATCTCTCTTTTCATCGAACTCACATTAACACACAATACTTTCAAGTTGTTATTACCACATAATCTATCCATTATCTCTTAGGCTCTCCTCTTTTTCTCCCCGCACGTCCATCCACACTGTTATCTTATAGTCATAAGCGCGTCTTCTCTTATCATTACATGACTAAAGCAGGCAAATTGTGTTGTATGTGTAAAGGTGCTGCGGCTTACGGCGCTCTTAGAGAGAGCTCTTGGAGTAGGTACATACTGTCGTTTCCCCTTGGGCTTCTGTGAGAGAGTGGTACTTCTCAGATAGAGCCGGCCCATTTATGCTGAAAAAAGCAGGGTTCTACCATTAAAATAATCCACTTTTTATTTAATGTTATCCATTCGCTGATCATAGACCATGGATAATTTAATCGGACTCTTTTAAGTAAGAACATTGATGCAACTGCACACATTACAACCATCCAGTAATTAAAAAGTTAGATGGACTACAGTGTTATCATCAATATACCATCGACTGTCTGCCAATTGCTGATCAGTATGGTGTCCATCGTTGATAGTTTCGTCGCCCCTGGATGGGTAGACATGTTTGTAGTTTCTACCGAAATCTGAATAACAATCTGACAATTATGTATAATTTACCTACTAAAAACGTGTTGGAGCCATTGGGAGTGTGCTTTAGGTTAGAGTTTCGCCATATCCACCTTTTTTCCAACCCATAACTGCCTCACTATTGGTCACAGGTCTCCTCTCAGATTGAGAGGGATTCAGGCCATAGTCAACCACGCTGACCCAAGGCGCTCCGAGCAGTGATAATTTGTAAACAAATACACTCGTGGCCGACGCTCTTAGACAGGGGATCGAACTCGATATCATTGTCATTGTATATGCAGTTCTTGGTTTTACCACTAAGCTATCTCTGCTTACGATACATTAATGCGGGAAAAAATGTACCTCCCCCCCCCCCCCCCCGTTACCGTAACCCCGTTGTTCGGAGCAAAGAAAAAGTTGCAATATCCGAATAAATTAGGTACATGTAGAGTATACATAGGTAAGTATAGCTACACATCTATAGATAAGCAGTCGATCCATCGTAACGTGCGTGATGATTCAACAAGTTGTCCATATCGACGTCGACGTTATCTTGTCAATCTATTTATATACGACCTGTCGCTCCACTGAGCTCTTGCGAAACTGTTTTGAGAGTGTTGAAGACAAGCAGTGCTAAGCCAGAGGTAAATCAGGACTGCCATGACAGAGGTGTGGAGTTTGACCAAAACCACGCATGCACTTCTTTTTATAAGTGCGTATTTGACTACGATTTATCACCGGGTCAAAGTGAGGTACCCTAGTGGGTGATGTCTTGTTAGCGAGCGTGCGATGAATCCCTCTGAATCTGAAAGAGTGATAATGTTGTCGATAAAAAGAAGCTGCTGTAGTCGTATCTTCAAACGTAATATACATTTACACAACCTACAATCTCTAATGGAACGGATTTTTCATTTGTTAAGGCGGTGAAAAGATTAACTAACATGTGTGGGTGCTGTGAGGGATACTATAGGGGACTTTACAAGCATACATTTAATGGCCACGAGGTACACCCAGACTCAAAACAACTATTTGTGGATTAGGTACACAAAGAATTGTCCTATGTGAGAGTGCAGATCAGCACACTCGCTAGGGAGGTCTCTTCGTCTTTTAATATTATGTGTTCCTAACCTCTGTACGACAGATTTTCTTCATGGCTTTAGAAGTTATTGAGGCTACTCGTTGGAGTTTGGAGTATGACCTAAATTATTTTCGTGCTACGAGGATATCACACCCTACGGTGCCACCATTTCAGGATTGGTGGAAAAAAAAAATTACAATACGAGAAATGATGATTTTTGACAAGGATTTGTTTTTTCGACACGACGAGGCTCTACGTGCTCTTGAGGAGAGAAGCGTTATCTCTCAAAACTGTCACACGCGTCAGTTTCGCGAGCCGATAGCGAGGTGTTCCCGCGGTCGCCTGACACTTGTACTATCACACATAAATATCATGCTCTTTGGGTAAACTTGAGCTGTCAAATGCGTGTAAAATTATTTGGGTTATACTATGATAGTTTTTACTTTACATTTTTTATTGCTTGTGGAAGCAGAGGACGAGAGGATAAGCAGTAAACGCTGCTCGCGGGCTGAACTATACTATGAGTAGATACTGTCAAGCCTCCGCTCACATTATATTTCACGGTTGTGAATATTACACACGCATCTCACGAAGCCGTTTGACCCACGGCTTCGCACACGCGGCCGTTCTTCTTAGTTTTACAGTAATTTATTCTAATACTGACATTGCTCTTTTAAGCCACTTGGATTTAGCAAGTGTTTTTGTGTGTTTTTATTCTTGCATGGTATATAAGGATACAGATATGCCTAATCATCATAAAATCATCATCTAATCATGTCAAAATTTCACTTTGTGTTTAATGTATGTTGCTAAGCATGTCAAATGCTAAAAATATATATAAAAATATCTCAATATTTATAGGGTTTGCGTCATTATTAGGTAAAATCTTAATTGTAAAATTAAGTTTACCTGGTCGGTATAATGTATGAAAATACTTCCGACAGATGATGCAGGCGTCACCCAAAGACGTTAAGTATGAATGTGCTATCGAAATTAGCAGTCAGGAGCAAGGGTCACGATGGCTGAATTGGCAAAGCATCTGGACGGTATCCAGGAGATGCAGGTTCGAATCCTGCTCGTGACTGTTATTTTCGATTTCACATTTTTTACTTTGTGTTTAACCAAATTACAACATAATTTTCTCTGAATCATTTTTATGGAGACAGTTGATACATTTTGGTTATCGAAGACTATAATTACATGATACTAGAGATCGCTACTTGATGATCTTGATTCTTGGTTGCAAAGAATATGTTCTTGCGGCGTGTCCAGATAAACTTGTATGTTTTACGCGTGTATGCATTGCATCACACAAGCCCGCGCATGTGTGGTAGAGCGAGGCTCGCCCGGGATGGCCGACTGTTGCACAATCGCGATGCGATTTGGAACGTGAGCGTTGCGCCATCGGCCCGGCGTGCGTCCTACAGCTACTGCAGTCAGGAAAATAATACTTCCACGGTGTTACTTTAGAAAAAGTATGGGTGGTCATGGCTTTAACAAGCAGTCATTGGTAATATTAGAGACGGAAGACTAAACATTACAAAAGTCTCCACCGCATTCGTTCTCGCAGGTGTCGTACTAGGCTACTTAGGGCAGGTAACAGTTATCACACATTGCATTACCGACAGTGCGGTTGGGTACCAAGCGGGAGTAGGTACTCACTTGTTATTGGATCCAAGAGATCTAATGGGTTAGCACTTCGGTAGGGTCGTAGCGCGAGATAGAAAAAAAGATAGCCATCGATGCACTCATTCATTTCTCATCCGTTAAATGATGAGCAATGGCGCCGCACTATTTTTAGTAGCTTTGACGCCATGAGCATCAGTTATTACTTGCCACCAGGAGGGCCGCAGCTTATCGGCTACCATAAGCAATAAAAAAAATGTTGCTATGGCTGTGGTATGTCTACATAAAAGGGAAATATATATTGGATTAAGGAGTAAAAATAAAAATATAGTTGATTACTTCTTAGAATGCAAAAAGCTTTGGTAAAGAAAGTATTAACAATTTATTGGACTGCAGACAGAGGTATCGTTTTCGATACAATAATATCGTCTTTGATCAAAATCTCTTAAGATATAGGTAGAACCTCGAACTTCCAAATTTGTATAGGTATATGTAGGTTTAGTTGTTGTAGGTGTAGATCTCTCAATGTGAGCGGTACTCGTGGCAAGTGCCCAGCGTACCGTAATTCTTCCATTTTGTAAGAGACTCGTCCGACTTATTCTGCTAACGACTGCTCGTCAGAATGGGTAGGTTATCGACGAAGCACGGCTCATGAGAGTAGCGCAGCACGGGCCGCGTGCGCCTGTGTACAGGGTGCATCGACCCCGCAGATAGAGCGCGCTGTATCGCGCCTTTCTTGAGATATGCAAATTGTTATCTCATTTATCTTAACTAGGTGTTAATGTGAGACCGGTTATCTTAGAACATGATAATCGTATCTAACAGATACAGTATCTAGCGGAACAGCTGTTGTAGTAGCGCGGCGGTGAGTGTGACCGGTCAACCGCTGTGTCTTCGCTCGCCACAGCTGTTCCGTAGTGATAGGTAGTTTAGTTCAGGTCGTGGCACGCGGGGCGCGCGTCGCGAGTGACGTGATAACGCGTGCAAACACGCCGTGGACGCAGAGTCAATATTTGTGGAGCGACTGTGTGCTGGTGACACCGTCCACGTTGTGGTTTAATTATCTGATAGGTTATAGATTCCATTACGGGGATGTTTCTGCTCGTCGTCTCATTAGAGTGCGTGCGTGATGGTGGACGCTCGCTATGACCGAAGAGACCTTCGGAAGCGTTGGGGCGTGACGGACCAGTGGGGATTGAGGTGAGCGGAGGGGGCGTGCATTAATCCCCGCCGGAGCCGATAGGCTGACACAATATGACGGATTATTGACGGACGCCGCTCGGCCTCACCGCGCGATCTTATCACTTGTTTTTTTCGTCGAATATTTTCCGTGAAAAGCCAATAGAGGTGAGGTGAGGCGAGGTGCGGGGCGGGTGCGCACGTGACGCTAATGCCCCCCCTCCCACACGTTTCCCGCCACCCCCCGCACCCTGCGCTGCAGTCACGTACTTACTCCGCTACTTACGTGTCAATACGACTCTCAGTAAACATATTACCGAGTACTGTGATAGTGAAGTAATGAGGAATTTCAAAATAATTTCTTTGTTGCTGACACAACTGCAACAACTGCCCTGTTCGGGAGACGTCTGCCCGAGTGTCACTCCAGTATGGTACTACACCTATGATGTGAGTGTTTATCACAACATAACATATCACACGGTACAGTTATCATGGTGTATCTTTGATAATACCAAGTGTAGGTACCTGAGTGACTCTCAATGGTGTCGCAGACTACGCTGAGGGAGAGTAAAGGACTTGAAACTAAAACAACAGTTAAAACTGTACCTTTTATTTAGGTGTACTTCATTACTTATGTGATATTTACACTGATACATGTACAGTAGATAAAACAGTCAGGTGCCGCGGCGCGGACGCTATCCGTCGCGGCAGTGAGCAACAGTCGCTCACGAGCGACCACATTACATACTCCATAAACTTTAATATCTTTATATTATATATTAATTTCAATAAACATGCAACATCAATCGTCTATGTATATAAAAATAATTACATTTAATTGATTTTTAATAAAACTAGTTTAATATAATTCGTATTTATGTATCAGATAGGTTTCTCAGATCTGTCGCTCCGAGTGAGCCCGGGCCGGTCTCTCGCGACAGTGGCGCCGCCCTGCCCTTAACACACAATAGCATACTCTATATAGAAAATGTACTCGTACGGGTCAGTCCCCTAGGTGCGACTGGAACTAGTGAGCTCGCTAACTATAACTTAACGCAGTACTAAATGTTTACAACAGTGCTAATTATGTCAAGACCAACTTATCCAAGCGATTTATTTATATTTATAAAACAATTTATACAAATTATTATTACATTATTTATAATTATATTATGAATTATGTCAATAGATTAAAAATATATGGTTTGTGTACAGTGCAGTGACTTAGCTACGCCTCGCTCTAGCGACGCATTTTTGACTCAAGTATACAATGAACTACAATCACTTATTTTAGTTACAATATTTTTTGTAGCGATGACTCATAGAGAAATAACGCTTATACATAGGACGAGAACAGTCACGTCTACCTAAGTTGTCGATGATTTTATAAATTCGTGGAATGCGGATAGAAGTCATGGAGTCAACGTCAACTTACTACAATATTACATACAAGAGACAAGGTGTGGGCAACACTGGCGAGCCACGCTGTGGTACTTGTCACAGGCGCCTATCATACAGACATATATCACACCGGAGAATATCTGTCATCATTATATCTGACCAGCGCACATCACATGCAAGTATATCACGTTGGTGAAACTCACAGGGTCGCTCCCTACTGAGGCGCACACAGTGCTGTAGACATTAAGCTAACCTAGGAATGCAACACTTTAGGAATGATTGTACAGTCTCATTGCTTATTATATTATAATTATTATTTGGTAACACACAGTTAAAACGCGCACGACGAGCGCATCGACCCACACTCGCCCCACGTCTAAGGCACTCGACTCCAACATATCTAGTGTATTGCTGCCAAGTAATATAATTATAAATCAAAAACATTCCGATGTGCATAATTTTCTATACTTATTATTTAAAAGTAGTGCGGCTTGACAACTATAGTGTTCTTTACACCATGGACGACGTGGAACTGAGGTTGAAGTGCGTGCGGACAGACGTGGGGTATCAATATTTGGCGAGGGGCACTACGACTACCACTAACCTAGACCTAAACAACTGAGATTCTGTCATATTATGGCTCGAGGCGCGAGGCGACTCAGCTGCCCATGGACACGACGGTGGGACGCTCGAGGCGCTCCGCGTCGTCGTAGGCGTGCGCGAGCGCGTGCGCGTGCGAGTGAGCGTGCGCGTGCGCGTGCGCGTGCGCGTGCGCGGGCGCGGGCGCGGGGGCGGGCGCGTGCGCGGGCGGCGGCTCCTCCAGCTTGAGCGCGTGCTGCTGCACGTAGTAGCTCAGCGCCAGCGGGGAGCGGCCCGGCCCGCTCGGCTCCACTGTCGAAGTAAACGTATATTTTAATAATACATTTTTTCATAAATATCAAACTTAAAGTAAAAAATAATCCTTCGTTGCCCCATCCTGGTAATACAATATCTAAACATTCTGTATCTAACTCTACCTATACACAAAGACACATTTTTGGAATACGTACTAAGATACATTATATAATTTTTAAATGAGTACATAACCATACATTATTTCGGAACAAAACGAACATCGAGCCCGGGTATCCAAACACTAAGAATATACGTCTACTTGCTCACTTGGCTGAACGTTGGTCGTCGTGTGTAGTGAACACAACTTACAGTGATACTCACTCAGGTTGTCCTTGCCGACAGAGTTCATAGTTCGCTGCACAGCGCTCTTAAGATTTCTCTCCGTCTTGATCCTGTCTTTAGGTTTCCGTTTCCGCGTCTGGTGACAATACATCGTCAGTTAGGCCAACTTTACCTCGTTCAACTGTCCTCAATTAGAATGTGCTCGGTACACATGTAAACATTCATTCCTTAATGTCATTATATCCTTTCACTTCTGAAATCATTTATGGAGTGTATTTTAAAAAGGACTTATTTCTTATATAGTCCAGTGCAATTACGGAAATTAATGGAAAAAAAAAACATAAAATTATGTAGTTTGGGGATTATGAAGGATCGATAGGGGTGTATTCTGAGCATATATTCCAATTTGAGGGATTCTGGCGAGGTCAGCTCAAGGTCATTTCGATAAAAACGCGTTTAATTCGATATCTCGAGAACGCTTAGTGTTAGGCAAAAAATTGTAGAGACCTTTTCTCTTCTAAATTAAATTTACTAATTTTTTTATCTGAAACTTTTTTTTTTTCATCAATATTTTTCAATTTATTGCTTCCTTAAAAAAAGGGAGGAAAAAAAGTAAAATTTTTGCCTTTCGGAAGCAATAAATTGAAAATTATTGATGGAAAAAAAAGTTTCAGATAAAAAAATTAGTAAATTTAATTTAGAAGAGAAAAGGTCTCTACAATTTTTTGCCTAACACTAAGCGTTCTCGAGATATCGAATTAAACGCGTTTTTATCGAAATGACCTTGAGCTGACCTCGCCAGAATCCCTCAAATTGGTATATATGCTCAGAATACACCCCTATCGATCCTTCATAATCCCCAAACTACATAATTTTATGTTTATTTATTTCCGTAATTGCACTGAACTAATATATAGAATATTTAAATAGAATAAACGGGCACTAACAATAACAAAGTAAACCAGATAATAGCATTGAAAATAAAAAAACATGAGAGTGGATGGAGTTGGGACCCAATTGAACTAAAAAACAGATAAAAACATCCGATAACCGATTACGAAGAAATGTGTTATCAAACCTCGCAGTCCTAAGCAATTGTCACGAAGGCTGTATTGGCAAATTATTTGGGACGAAGTCCCAGGAGATGTAGATAGTAAAAATATTTTAATTTCGTGATGATACAGAAATTAAGTACCTACATAAAGAAGAAGTTGATTGCTTATATTCATAACACCTACAGTAACAACCAGCTGTCCTGTGCAGACTATTCTCCTCTCGAAGTTGTGCCGACCTAACTGAACTATTTGACGCAGGTACACATAGTAGTCGACAACTTCGAGAAGCGCATTCTCAACTAGGACCGGTAGTGAAATGACACGGGCGTACATGACTTTCATCTTGTCCATGTTTATTTTTAAACCTAATAGTCGGGAAACCTCGCTTAAGTTATTAAGCATAGTACCAAGTTCCTCCGGCGTCCTACAAATTAAAGGTAAGTGATATATTCGCCAGTGATGTTGATGCCGAATCCGGGCCAGTCAGCTTGTAGACATCTTCCAATGCATTGATGAAGAGTTTCAGGATTATTTATTCTCCCTGTCGAAACCTCTCTGCATTTGGATTGATTTTGTTCTCTTGTAAACTTGGAACGTCATGGTGACGTATATACATAAACACTACCTATAGCCAATTTGGGACGACTAAAAAGACTGCAGCACCGTGCAAGATTCGATTGAATGGCTATCTTATAGTCCACAAACGCTAGGCACAGAGGCCAATTATACTTCTTGAACATCTGTATCAGCGTAGTAATCAGGCGTAGCGTATGGATGTGGGCTATGGTAGCCTTTTTAAAAACCGGCAATTCAGTAGCTTGGATTTGTCGCGTGTCGATATGTAATAACGAAGACAGAGAAAAATATATAGACGTGACTCAAAGACAGAGATGAGACTATAATTCTTCAAAAAGGTTTCGTCTCCTTTTTTGAACAAAAGCATGAACGCGCTTTTGGTCTACAACTCTGGAACGTAACCTCCGAGAAAGAGGGAATTAAACAGCATCTGAAGGGCTTTGAGAACTAGCTTTCCACCTGCCCTCAAAAGCCTATAGAAATTTCGTCGTCTCTTTAATTCATAGCGCCACTCTGATTTCGTACAGGCTGACGTCCAGAATATCTTCGGTATTGTGCCGAGTTAACTTGGCTTTGGAATCTTATATCAAGCTGACAAAATGGTTCTGGGATCTGTAAGACTGTCCATAGAACTTATGGACCTTTCCCAACATCTCAACTTTAGATAAAATGACAGTTTCGTCATTGGTCTTCAGGTTGATCAGCTGCCTTTCTCCAACAGATCTGAGCCTTGATTCTGTCTCTTTTATATTTCAAGTATTAAATCACAGATTTTAAGAACTGCCTTTTTAGTCACCTCTGGTTCAACCCATTAGCCGAAGACTACACCATCACTTCAACACACACACACACAGCCAATGCTGATCACGGTTCATTCTTGAGATGCTTCGCTGAATTGGCAAAGCATCCGGGACGGTATTCCAGGAGATGCAGGTTCAAATCCTGCTCGTGACTGTTATTTTCGATTTCACATTTTCGCACTTTGTTTTAATTTATAAATATGGCTATAAGCATGTCAAATGCTTAAAAATATATAAAATAGCCACTTACCAACTGCAACTATGAAGGCTCAGATATCAACTATGACATTAGGATCCGTGCCAAGTATTCGTACGGGTTAAACTAGTCTTAAGTAGCCGAAAACAATACCTACAATTAAGAACCATGTTTTCCTGATTGTTAATCGACGATCTTTCTTTTCAATAGATTGTTGTTGTGTCTCGGGGGAATGTTATATCGTTTCAATATTTATATTTGTTTTTTATTTGATATCTTCGCTATGTACCTACGTCAGTAAAGCTAATTAGTTTGTGACGGGATCAAACGCCCTATGACGGTCCGCCAAAAACTCAAAAATGTAAACATAGACGAGTGTTAGCGTTGTCGTTGTCGCTGCGTGTTTTGTAAATACCACTGAGCTTCTGTTTCAGCTCAGTGATAAATACTGGTTGGAAAAGTGGCTCATGGGTTGGTTACTTAAACAATTTTCTCAAATTTCCAATAAATGTTATGGTTGAATTTTGACCACTAGACAAAAATTATGCTTTAAGTTTGCAATTACTAAAATAATCTTTGCTCTCGAAAGTAGGTACCTTTGAAGTTAGGAGAGTTTGCGTAATATATAACAAATTGGGTATTAAAACCACATATTATAAAGACGAGGGGTGAGATTTACAGTCAATATAGGCGAGGGACTATATAAAAAAACGATAACATATATTTAAATATAAATGTTAATAATTTCCTGTACGCAAACCACAAATTATTATAGGTATTAATGAATGAGCGATAGCGAGCTAAATTGTTAATGAGAAATAAATATCAAACGATAACCGGTTCTTGGTGTTGCATCCGCGACATGCTGCGGCGGTGGAACAATTTATTTACTAATACCATTGTTATTGTACTCATCATGATATCTAGTTGTTGAAGTAACGGCTGTGCGCCGTGCGATATACTCGTATGTCGGTTGCTATATTCATACTACTACTACTTTGAATTTTGCCGGAAACACGCTTTCAAACGCTTTAAACCACTAAGCTCTGCACACAGTTTTCGTAATAATTAATTTCTACTTTCCATCCTTACCGCCTGATGGGAGATGCTGACTCCAAACATTGTAGGTTTAGTGGTTAAAAACGGTTGATGAAAGTCGAGAAATTTATTTATTTTCATGGTGAACAATAAGTGTTAAAAATAAAAACAAATAGTAACCTAGAATATGTTCTGGGCCTGTAGAATATAACTCATTAAATCGCATCGTGACATTGTCATTGGTTGGGAGATCTTGAAAGATCATCGTAATTGGTTAAGCGTAATTATTGCGACATTACGCGTCTATGTCTCTACCAATCACAAATAAAACGATACGATGTCGATACGATTTTGTGAATTACATTCTAAGGGGGCTGGTTTTCGTTTTGCCTAAGCGCACAATGTTTTATTTTAGTAGCTATATTTTTATAAGTTAATATTATTATAAAACTAAGACCTATGTCTGTACAATTGAAATATTTATTAGGCTAGTTAATAATATTGAGGAAGAACTTCACAGAAAAGCTAAAAAAGAGGCGGTATAGAACGATCTACCCACATCATTCACGCCATCCATAGATGCAATCTGACGGGAAAGTGTCAGTTGCTCTTAGGACCTGACCCGGCGACATTCTGTTCAAGATTTTTGAAAAAAAGTTTAATTGCAATGATTACGGGCTTATTGAAATTTTGTAACAATTTCGATAGTGTCGCGAATCTTGGCACTAAGAGCTTATTTTAATGTAAATTATTGCTTGCTATCTATGGGCAGTTCAGAACGATGGAATAATTTATAAGATCAATCAACAAATAATATGCAAGTAAGTTATAGGACTGTCATAGAATGTTTCTTTTATTTTTTAGTAATTTGAAAGCTGGTTTGACAACACCACCAGCCTAGGACAAAGTTAAAATGAACGAAGTAAAAATCACATAAAATTAGCAATAGTGAAGTCAAAGCTATGCCTCAGTAAAGTGCTAGCGATATTTTAGGAAGTTTCTACGGAGTTATTCCCCAATATTTTCTCTTGTATGAATGAGTAATGGGCAATTAAAAGTAAGTTGAGTTTTAGTAAATAATATGTAAGTTTGGTCTTGCAACCTCGGTATGAATTTCGGTCTCGGTGTTACTGGTGGCAAAATGCGAATAACAACATCAGATTTAGCTAGATGTGCGCTTTCGTGCTTCTTACATCGAACTTAGCAGTTTACACCATGCCACTGCAGTACTTATAGATAATCGGTGAAATTTCTAAGGACTCCTGTCATATTTTTTGACCTTATTGAAAATATTCAAGTACATATAAGTAGGTTAACATTTATGGATTAGAGATTACTTCTACTTTTCAACATTTTTGAGATTGGGAATGTAAAAGAAGCGGACTACGAAAATGTGTGAATAGATGTAAGTGTAAGAGTGTGCGGCGGTAGGGGGGGGCACCTGTATGGAGTCCTTCTTCATGGCGAGCGGGCGGTTGATGTTGTGCAGCTTGTAGTACAGGCCGCACGCGTTGCAGACGGTCTCGCCGTGCGCGTTGCGGCGCCACAGCGACGTGGTCGTGGTCTGGCAGTTGGTGCACGCCATGCCCGGCCGCTTGGCGCCCATCTGCACAGACACGCGGGTCAGAGGGGGGCGCGCGGGGCCGCGGGGCGCGGGGGGGGCACGTACCCCTTTCTTCTGTTTGTAGTCGGGGGGCGCGCAGAGCGGCGGCGCGGCCTGGAGCCCGTGCGAGGCCGCGGCGCCGCTGTACAGGTAGCCCTTGTAGAAATCCGCGCCCGGCGGGGCCCCCTCCGCGGCCACTGCAACAGGACAAGGAGAGCTGAGCCGGGCTGAGCTGGGCGGGCGGAGCGAGGCCGGCGGCGGGCGCGGATCTCTGCGCGGGGGGGGATGCGTACGTCATGGTGGGGGGGCGGCGCGGCGAGGCCCGGCCGCGCACGTACCAGCCGCCGCGGCTGCTTGAGCGGCCGGTTGATGCCGTTCATCTTGGTGTAGAGGCCGCACGCGTTGCACAGGTAGTGGCCCGTGCCGTCGCGGCGCCACAGCGGCGTGTGCACGGCGCCGCAGTTGACGCACTCGCGGCCCTCCGTGAACAACTCCGCCACCTCCACTGGCAACAACCAACACGCGTTAGCCTCCGCCGCCGCCTCGCGCACAGGACGCGGGACTAGAGACTCGCCGGGCCTCGACTCGACATTGGAACAGACTACGTGCGAGACAATAAACTAGTTCGTAGTACACGGGCACCGACCTCTCACGCTTTGTTTATATGTATTGAATGGTATCGTGTGATCGATTTGCACAAGACAATGGCGCCACGCGAGGCAGTCGACCTTGGCAGTGACAGTAGGCACATGAATCACGCGGAATCGCGGGTGGAGCACGAGCCGTACTCGAGGCACGTACGTACAAGGGCGCGACGTGCTCGCGCCTCGCCCCGTGTTCTGTGCACACATATACACATACCTCCGCCGTCAACTCATTCGTAACCTACGATCTTAACTTGGGATTGTCAGTAATGTGCAAACATCACCTATTGATATCTCATCATATTACTTAAAACAAGACGTTCAAAAGTAGCACCTCTTTTAATGTACCCTCCTATTCGTGCATTTACACAAATTATTCAATCACCATTGCTAAGAACCCTCTGCTATGGAAGGAACATTGGTCTTGCTGTACCTACACTGGCTAAATGAAGGTTTAACAAGAGAAATGACGCTGATGCGAAGTTAAATAATTTAGGTACGTCCGCCTGGCATCACATGTAACAACTACTTGTCACACATCTGATCTCCAAGCTTCAGAAGGCACGATAAGCAGTGGGTCGTGGCGGACCACGACCTAAATCTGTCTCACTATGAAAGGAGACCAGTGCATTACAGCCTGTCAGAATCTTGTTCTGAGGTTAGGTAATAGTTGTCCCACCGGTTGGGTCGTGAAGGTTGGGTTCGCAGTCGCTGCGTGTAAAGACTGCCGGTGATCAGCTAACATTGAAAGGATCGAAACCCGAAAACAACAAAATTTGGGAAAAGGCTAGGAAGTTGATGACGTCACTGGCCAAATGAGTTGCTGTAATTTTATTTCTATAAGTTCATAACTCACTACTACACATACAAGTACACATGTAAGTACTTATTTACACCCGCTCGATACATAAGTTGTTAAAACCGGCTTCACGCTTGCATAGGAAATATATCAACGCAGCAAACCTATCTTCCACAAATCGCAAAATAATGGACCTTTAAAAAGAGGCAGATTTTAAAAGACAAAGCGTCAAACTCAGCGTGAATAATTACTTTTGTACTCACTTATTATGTCATTAATTTTCAACAGAAGCGCTATTTTTTTATTTTTAAACCTTTAATATTTTCCTATTTGATTTATAAATCCATCCATCAGCCTTTCGACGTCCACTGCTGGACATAGGCCTCCCCAAATTGGGGGTATACTGCCGTAATCGCCACGCTTGGAAGGCGGGTTGGCGATCGCAGTGGATGTTGTTAATACTCGAGGGAGTGCTGCTGCCCACTCCCCTCTGTATTCCCTCAGTCGGCTCTTACGTCTCCCATGGGTGGAGAGGGGTGGGACAATTCTAAAGCCGGCCCCACACGGCCAAAGATTTACAGATCATGTTTAAATTATTCAATTAAACAAGTCGCATGAACTAGTGAGAGAAGCATTTATTATCACACACACACACTAACTTAAATTACATATTAGCACCGGATTGATTCAAAGATTTGACTCCGATACATTCGGATTTTTATAGACATCGTAATACAAAAAGAAATAAGTTGACCAACGCAAGCGTATACGAATAGGTAGGTATGTTTGGGTACTAGTATGTTCAAGTAGGTAGTGAAACTACAACTTTAATCAAGCATCACAAGTGAATCATGTCGTCGTTTCGCCTCGTCCGATGACAGTCATGGTATCTGTTGAATACGATGCATCTCCTGTGTATAAATTATCACAGACTTAAAATAAGCTTAAACTAAGCACAAAACATTTTATTTCGTAATTTCTAATATTTATTTGTGTTGAGGAATTAAAATTGCCAACATAATCTTTGCTGTCTGCTCCATTTAACCGTATTCGTAAGACTCTAAAATATGGCCCGCAATTTGTATTTGAAACCACAACACTCGATTTAGGAAACTCAATTAACGCTATTAGTATAAATGACTATAATATGTGAATATTATAAGTGACAGATCATTATGTTCAACTATTAGTATTGATCCCGAAGGAGAACCGTTCGTAACATAATATATGTTGGTCGGCGCGTGCGCACAGGACAGGCACACGCAACAGACACGTAGGTATCGTCTATCGCTGGCGCTGAATTAGCGATGGCTGGCTACACTCGCGCTGATAAGCGACTAATGGTTGCGGCTCATGTTACTGATGTTGCAATACGTCACAGATTTAACTAATTATATTCAATCAATCTTAACTATTTTTCCACTTCTCATTACCAACGCGCTGTTGGCGGTTGGGAGGAACATGCTGTACGAATGATTAGCTCACTTCACCAGCATTAAAAAACTATAGGTATCTAAGGCTTTTCGTCTTCGAACTCATACACTATCCACGATTGTCGTAAAAGCCAAGTCGACTACGTCGTATAGAAACAAAAGAAGAAAGAACGATACGTAGTAGCAGATGCCACTTTGTGACATCATTAGTTTCTAACGTCTTTTGATATCCAAAGAAGTTCAGACCAAAAAAAATGTAAGTATTACAGAAAATCTGGTAAAACTTTTTCAATTGTGGATGTAATTTTATTGTATGTGTCACTGGCGGGGTTATAGTCTACAGTGACTGTCGCCATATGTGCCACATGTACCACATGCCACGTGGCTGCAGTGACCACTAGCACAGCGACAATTCTACTACCATATACATACATACAAATACTACTCATCATAAATGTCACGCATAAGCTTTCGGCATTCTTGTTTTATGAACAAAATCGAAATCGTACTCCCAGTGGTATAAACGTTAGCTTAGCGCGATCTGTCACTTAAGCTTTATAAATTCGATTCGAACACTTGACCAACAATGATTGCCTAATTAGTTTAGCCGTTTTTTTGTACTCGATGATGGCTATAGACGTAAGTACGACCATATCCTTAATTTGACAATACCTGACTTGATTGTAAGTTACCTACAATAAAATTGTAGGTCAATCTGGACCAACTTGTTCATTCCATTATCCGTGTTATGACGATGAAGAGAATTGTTTAACTCAGAGCTATAAAACGTCTACCATGAATGGAAACTACTGAGAATATTTCTAGTCGATTAATAAAGTTAATTAGAGCATGTTCATACTTCTCACTCCATCAACATATATTCAATACGCTTTCGACATCTCGCGACAAGAAATTAAACTAAACGTAACGCCATATCTTTTTCTATCGGTCGCGATTGGTTAAGTTTAAATAATTGTACCCGCACCCCCTCTCCTTGAGCTATGTACATTTTACTTAACCGACATTACATGCAATTTTGATTGTACACTTTACGCATCTTTTATTTCTCAACCAACAATATCTTCGAAACTCATCATCACCTTTCATCCATCATCTTGGGTTCATCAACCCCTCACCGCTGCCGCTACATTTTGGGCCTTCTTCGCCAAATAATTGAACAAAGTCGACGAGCGACCTGTGGATCGTGGATCTTTGCACGCGGCGGTTTGAGAAGAAAACGCAAATATCGCATATATTCGGACGAGTTTCGAAGAAATAAGCTGCCAAACGAACCAACGGAGGCCAAGCGCACTGGAATTGAAGTTCGTTGGCGTTTCATCGAAAATTACACGCAAATCGGTGGGGCCAATCTTTCTCTTTTCCATCACCTCCTGTTCTCTTGGTGCTATATTGTGCCTGTGCTTTCAATTTCAGTGAATTGCTGCATCGTATTCTCGGAATATCGCAATTTCCAGTCTTACAAATCTGGTGACGTTGCTAGCATCAGTGTGGTCTGATTGGATCATAAAACCGTGAGTACTCCTCTTTTCACTGACCACCAAAATGCCTATTGAATCCGCTAAATCACGGGATAAATCTCCCATTTTGCTAGGTGTAGAAAGTAGTGAGGTAGTTCGTGATTTGGTTAGGAAACGTGGTATAATTAAGGGCAGGCTTACCAAATTTAATAATTATTTAGAGTCTATAAAGGATGATCAACATTTTCCCAATCAAAAACGCATTGATTTAAAGTTAAGAATTCAAGGATGTTCTAGTTTATTTTCTGAATTTAACGACATTCAAACGAAAATAGAGGAAAGGGTTTCCGATAGTGAGTTAGGTGAACAGTTAAATCAGCGAGAACTATTTGAAGATAATTATTATAGTTTAATATCTCGTGCCGAATTTATGCTCAATGCTGATGAGGTTACCGATTGCTCCAAGTCATGTCATAGTCATACTAATATTAAACTACCTACCATATCTATGCCTACGTTTGATGGATCGTATGAGCAATGGCTGGAGTTCAGAGACTCATTTACCTCACTCGTTCATAATTCTAAAGACATTTCTAACATTCAAAAGTTCCACTATCTCAAATCGTCCCTAAAAGGTAATGCCGAACTAGTCATACATTCCATAGAATTTTCGTCTAATAACTATCAGGTTGCATGGGAGTTGTTGCTCAACCGATATAATAATTGCAGACTTTTAGTCCACAATCACGTAAAAGCTTTGTTTACTGTACCCGCATTAACTAAAGAGTCACCTTCTTTGATCAGAACATTAATTGACACATTTCTAAAGAATGTACGTGCACTTAAGATCCTAGGTGAGCCTACGGATACCTGGGATACTCTGATTATTTTTATTATAGTGTCGAAGCTAGATAAAGTTACTGAAAGGGAATGGGAGACTCATAAATGCACATTGTTCCCTAACCCGATTGATAACAATCCCACGCGATTAACTGTGGAAGATTTAATTAATTTTCTTCGTAACCGAGCGGACATGCTGGAGGCATTGCAGCGTTCATATTGTAAAGACGCACAAAACACTAATAATCAAAAACAACACACAAAATCTCGCAACATATCACACTGCAATGTATCCAGCGGGCCGAGTAAAACGAACGATAAACAACAACGCGGTAAGTTATCATGTGTAAAATGCAATGCAAATCACCCACTGTATACGTGCAAAAAGTTTATCGATAGTGATTTAGATTTAAAGCTTAAACTTGTACGCGAGCACAACTTATGTGAGAATTGTTTACAATCGGGACACTCGGTAAGTAACTGTAGGTTTGGGCCGTGTAGACGTTGTAGTCAAAAACATAACTCATTACTACATAATGATAACGCAAATAGTTCAGTCGCATGCCATTCTACAACAAACACTGAGGTGTTGAGTGCGAATGCGAGTGATGCGCTTGCACCTCTCCCCGCGGCCGTACCAACCTCCTCGGGATCCGCCCTTCCTATCCAGGTAAACAAGGCACACATGCAAACACAGTCTACTAGATCTATAGGTGTGCAATCCGTGTTATTGTCAACAGCTATAATTGAGGTAGCCGATGTAAACGGTACATATCATAAAGCGCGTGCGCTCCTTGATAATGGAAGCCAGCGCTGTTTCATCTCTAAATCACTATGTCAATTATTAAAAGTACCATTATTACAGTCCACAAACGAAGTTCGAGGCGTAGGTGATTCGGTAGTACATTGTTTGCAAGCTTGTAACATCGATATCAAATCCTACACCAATAATTCATTTTCTACGCGCATTTATTGTTATGTTCTATCTAAGATCACGGCTTCGATGCCTGCTGTATGTAAACTAACCGCGCAAGTCTATATTCCAGACAACATACGGCTGGCCGATCCGGAATTTTTAGAATATAAAACCATTGACATTTTAATTGGCGCAGATAGGTTCTGGGATCTGTTAGAAAACGGAAAGATTCGTTTGTCTAGTGGTCCATATCTACAAAACACAAAACTAGGCTGGATTATTTCCGGACCTATTGTTAATTATTCATGCAAAAATACGCCGATTCATTGTAATATTATTAATTCATTAGATACGCAACTTCGACTGTTCTGGGAGATTGAGGAGCTGCCTAAGGTCAGAGACGCGCAGACTGAGGAAGAACGTGCATGCGAGGATCATTTTATTCGCACCACTACACGCAATAGTGAGGGACGATTCTGCGTGCACATTCCACTTCGTCAGTCACCTGACACTTTGGGAGATTCTTATACCCAGGCAGAACGTCGATTTTTTGCATTAGAAAAACGATTGCAACGTTCGCCAGAATATAATCGTCTTTATGTTAATTTTATGCAAGAGTACATTAGTCTAGGCCATATGACACAGTTAGATTCTTTTCAATCCCCGTGCTATTTTATGCCGCATCATGGCGTGTTCCGCAACCTCAGCACCACCACCAAGTTGCGCGTGGTATTTGATGCAAGCGCACCATCAAGCTCCGGTAAGTCACTTAATGATTTGCAACTAGTTGGCCCTCCTATACAGGATGAGCTCGTTGCCATTCTTCTCCGCTTTAGGCAGCACAAGTACGTAGCATGCGCAGACGTGGAGAAGATGTACCGGCAATGCTTAGTAGATGAGGGTCAGCGTAGCGTGCAAATGATTCTGTGGCGCAATCATCCGTCAAAGCCGTTAGGTATTTATAAATTAAATACTGTGACGTACGGAACGGCTTCCGCGCCTTTTCTTAGTGTTAGGTGCCTAAAACAATTAGCGTCTGAATCTCCTAATCCTGATGTTTCTCGGGCCATAAACGAGGACTTTTACGTTGACGACTACATTACGGGCTTAGATGATAAAATTAAATTGTTAGATTTATGTGATGAAACCCAGAAAACGTTACAATCAGGCTGTTTTCCACTCAGAAAATGGATATTTAATTTTAAACGCGATGATGACAGTCATTGTTTTAGTCAATTTAAACCATTAAGTTTAGATCAAAATGTTAGTTCTAAAACCTTAGGTATAAGCTGGCACAATGCAAACGACAACTTTTATTTTAATTCACATATTAATATTGATAAAAACAAACCAATTACTAAGAGGTCTATTTTATCAAGCATTTCGCAAATTTTTGACCCTCTCGGCTTGTTAAGTCCCGTCATAATTGTAGTCAAAGTACTTTTACAACAATTATGGTTATTAAAACTAGGTTGGGATGACAATGTACATGATAGCACGGCGCGCGCGTGGAACCAGTTTGTTATATCATTGCAAGCGCTGAACACAGTGCGTATTCCACGCCATGTTATAGGTACGCAGCCTATCTATATCGAACTGCATGTTTTTAGCGATGCATCTCAGTCGGCGTACGGCGCGTGCATTTATGTTCGCACAGTTAACACTGATCTAACGGTATCGGTTAGATTACTATTTTCAAAAACAAAGGTCGCGCCGTTGAAACCCGTAAGTATCCCACGTCTTGAACTTTGTGGGGGGTTATTAGGAGCTCGTCTGTATGACAAGGTACGTAACTCATTACGCTGTAAGTTTAATAACGTCGTATTTTGGACCGATTCCACGATAGTCTTAGGCTGGCTACACATGAGGCCGAACCAACTTAAAACGTTTGTCCAAAATAGAGTTGCGGAAATACATGATCTGACACCTGAGGTTCTGTGGCGTCACGTCAGTGGTGAAAATAATCCCGCTGACCTAGCATCACGGGGTGTTCGTTTAGAAGAACTTTCATCTTCTACCTTGTGGTGGGAGGGTCCTGAATTCCTTCGAAACCCTAATTTTTCAATAGACGATCACAGAAGTTCAGACTCATTCAAACATCGCGAGTTACCTGAGATTAAGTCATGCGTCACAGCGGTCATAGCTAAAGATTATAGTGAATTGTCTTTGTTCCCATTCCATCGGTTTTCCCAATTTAAGCGTATAAGGCGTGCAGCTGCCTTTATGTTGCGTTTCATTCATAATAGTCGATACAAAACAAATAAGCGTACAGGCGGCCTTAGTGTGGATGAGTTAGACTACGCTAATAAAACATTAACCCGATTATGCCAAATCGAATCTTATCCGACTGAATATAAGGCGTTGTCTGATAACGGGACTATTAAAAATAAAGGTTGTTTATCTAAATTAAATTTATTCCTAGATGACTACAAATTAATGCGCGTGGGTGGCCGTTTAGTTAATTCCAATGAATTCATTTACGGTAAAAAACATCCTATTTTAATTTCAAGTAAACATTATTTTGCTACTTTATTATTTCGCCATGAGCACACTCAGCTTCTCCATGCTGCTCCACAGGCATTACTTTTTCATTTACGCGAATCATGGTGGCCTGTGGGAGGCAGGAACTTAGCTCGCCAGGTAGTACACAGTTGTGTTACCTGTACACGCTTTAGAGGTAAGACGCTTACTCCTATGATGGGTAACTTACCTAGAGAAAGAGTTACACCTAGTCTTCCATTTATTAGGTGTGGGGTGGACTATGCTGGGCCAGTGCTCATTCTGAACCGCAAGGGTAGGGGAGCTAGACTTATTAAAAGCTACATCTGTTTATTTGTTTGCTTCGTGACACGCGCGATACACTTGGAACTAGTCAGTGACCTCTCCAGTGAAGCATATTTATTAACTTTAAAAAGATTCATTTCACGCCGCGGTAAACCTGCAGAGATTTATTCGGATAACGGTCGCAACTTTGTGGGACTTATGAAGGAATTTTCAAAATTTTTAAATACTTGTAGTTTAGATATTTTAGAATTCGCAACTAGTGAAAATATTAAATTTCATTTTATTCCCCCTTATTCCCCGCATTTTGGTGGTCTGTGGGAGGCGGGAGTAAAGTCGAGTAAATACCATATCCGTCGTGTGATAGGGAACGCGCACCTTACGTTTGAAGAGTACAGCACAGTACTGGCTCAAATAGAAGCCGTATTAAATTCCCGACCTCTGTCCCCTCTTTCTTCCGATCCACAGGACTTTTCCCCGCTCACTCCAGGTCATTTCTTAATTGGCCGATCACTAACTGCCCCAGCCTGCGATGACCTGCGTGATGTTCCAGCGAGTCGTCTCCAGCGGTACCAGAGGGTGGAACAACTTCGCCAACATTTTTGGAACCGATGGGCGAAGGAATACATCTCAGAGCTGCAGGTACGGACAAAGTGGACGACGAATAAGGACGAGCTCAAGCCAAACTCCTTAGTGATTATTAAGGACAATAACCTCCCACCGTTGAAGTGGCATTTGGGTCGTGTCCTTCACACGATCCCAGGAAAGGATGGCATATCCCGGGTGGCCGATATACAGACGTCATCGGGCGTAGTGAGGCGCGCATTCGCCAAGATTTGTCCTCTTCTCCAAGATGTAGTCGACACTGATACACCGGCGGAAGACCATTGAAAGCCACTGCTTCCAAGGCCGGGGGCATGTTCATACTTCTCACTCCATCAACATATATTCAATACGCTTTCGACATCTCGCGACAAGAAATTAAACTAAACGTAACGCCATATCTTTTTCTATCGGTCGCGATTGGTTAAGTTTAAATAATTGTACCCGCACCCCCTCTCCTTGAGCTATGTACATTTTACTTAACCGACATTACATGCAATTTTGATTGTACACTTTACGCATCTTTTATTTCTCAACCAACAATATCTTCGAAACTCATCATCACCTTTCATCCATCATCTTGGGTTCATCAACCCCTCACCGCTGCCGCTACAGAGCATATTATATCACTGCGACAGAAGGAATGTTTCAAACAAAATAGCGTAGTGGTAAAATCAAGGACTGTAAAGACAGTTATAATGAGTTCAATCCCCCGTAAAAGGTACAAAGGAGGGCACACCTCTAATTTTACGAGATTTTGGAAATCAGAGACCTGCATGCCTAAGAGATTTTCTCGACGGTTTGTGGAGTCTGCCAACTTCCGCTAGGCCAGTGTGGTAGAGTCTGGCCTAAATCCTCTTACTCTGGGGAGAGATTCGTGCCCAACAGTGGGACAGTAATGGGTTGAATGGATGCACCTGGAACGGTTTTCCAGTAGGTGCAGGTTCAAATCCTGCTCGTGACTATTAGTTTCGATTGTACATTATCATACTTTGTGTTCATTTATACAATAGCTAAGAAAGTCAAATGACTAAAAAATTATTTATCAAAAGTGGTTGAAAAAAATGTAGACTAATAATAACACGCATAGTGTGAGTGGTGAGTAATACCATAGTTAAATAAACAAACAAATAATGTTATTTGCTAGAAGATTCAGTTATTTTATATCAATATTAAAGTTTACTTTAGTCAACCGACATAAACACTATGTTTAAAGGTTGTAAAATATAATGTTGAGTCAATAACAAAGAGTGGCATAAAACAAAGCCCGCTACGAGTGTACTGCTAACCCGCCATCAGCCGGCGCACTGAGTGTCGTGTGTCCGCGGCGCTGTGCAGCATCGCCTACTCTCGAACTTGATACCTTCGGATTCTATTACAACATGTGGACATCGACTGACGCAATTCTTTTCTCACTAATGGTAGTACATAAGCTGCAGCCTTTTTCGAAAGGCAAAATCTCGCACTATGAACTAACCCCTGTGCTGAACAGGAATACACATACATAGATGATTGACAGACACAAAGTTCATTCGATTCAAAACAACTATTTGTGAATCACAAGACTGTATAAAGGATTAAGCTTCGCAGTCCGTGCAGCCAAGTTGTTGGTAAGTCAATCAGAAGCCCAGCTATGATATCGTTGTCTGATGGGAAGGTAAGTCACTACACTCTACAGAGGAGTGTAGAAATTCGACAACGGAACGTCGCTTCCCGGCTGGTACAGCGAGTGGTCTGTGACGTGACGTCACACGTGAGCAATGCCCTAATGGCGCGCAGATAAGCGGACCCAGGACGGACGCCGCTGTTTGCGCTCGTGCCACGCGCCCGATACCATTTATGGAATGCGATTTTAATGCGCTTAAAAGGGAACGACTTCATTTTAAAAGGTGACATCGGTTTTTTATGTGAGACCTATGCAAACAGGCGGCACTGCGCCGGCCGAGTCGCTGACTTTACGACTTTAAACAAACACTCGACGTTTTATTGTTCGAGGCGACACAATACGCCGAGCGGGAAAACCGCAAGCACCAACACTAATTAAATAATATACTACAGCCAAGTAGGTACGGCGTGGCGAGCACTTGTGCGACGACCGCGTGCCCGCCACTTTATGTACGGAACGTAACTTGGTTATAGCTGTACTGTTAAAAGTAATAGCAAGGATTAGGGCGAAGTCTCACAAAAACACAACCATAAATAATAGTCAGAGTGACAGCTAAGTGCCATAAAGCTCGTCGCACGACTCGAGGACTGACGAAGGTTCGAGTGCCGGGCGGTTCGCACGACGCGACGCTCGTAAATAACGCCGGAACTGATATTATCTTCCTCTCTTTTAGAAATCACTTATCTGTGTAAAAAAAAGTAGTCGCGGCCCGCGTTAGCCGAGTAGAGATGTGCCCGCGGGGGCTATCGCCGTGACCCGCCTGTGCCCGCCCCGCGCCGCTGTCGAGATCATCGCTAGTATTTTTGTATCGTTTACGAGCCCCAAGCGATCAGCGCGTTATCTCGCCTGCTCCATACAAACTGTTTATCATATTTTATTGACACACGCACACTACACACACACACACACACACACACATATGGAGCTGAGTCGGGCGGTACGGACATCTTCAAACTCCCCTATATAATCACAATGTATGTTAATGTATACATATTTATGTAAACTGATCTAATAGAGTTTGTTATTGGATGGTTGAACGCGCAATGGTAGACATCGATACGATTTGAAAAAAAAAATCATTTTATAACCCGCTAAATTCCATTCGAATACAGTCAGTCTATATACCTAAGTATTTATGTCACTCTACGACACATGAATTATAATTATCATTACCTACATAAAAGCATAGAACCTTTACCGGGCTTTATGCTACAAATGTGTATGCAAACGTGATGATATACACATACTCTTATAATAATCACAATAAGGATTATAGGCTCTAACATCACGCTACGATTTAAAGAAGCAATTGTCGAGCGGGAGAGTAGTAGATATGTTACGTAGTACATATATACATCAATGTAGTTAGTGCTAAATAATTTATATCGGTGCTAACGGTTATTATAATTATGTTGCTTATTATATTGAAGAAGTCACGTGAGTGTGTTTGAGCAGCATATTAATTATCTATGCAAAAATAGCGATCTCACTGGAACTGTACATTTTGCCGGGATAAAGAGTAGGTAGCCTATGCTACCCACTCTTTATCCTGGAAGGCTCCAGACTATATGTATGCCAAATTCCATGATGAAAGCATAGCAAAAATTATAACAAAGTGTGATGATATAGAGGAAAAGAAGATTTGAATGGGAGCTTATTTATGAACGGCCCTAAGGCTGTAAAATTAAACAGACTACACTACTACGAAAAACTAGAATCAAACCACTAGTGAACTTATTTAGCCAGTGAGCCACAGCAACACAATCACCTTTTAATTGTGGCCGAGGGTCTTCCTCCACATTGTAGCGGTGTGGGGCCAATGATTTTATTCCGTATTAGTGACATTTAGCATATTCAGGCAATAACTACTAAAGGTTATTATAAACTTCCTACTGGTTACTTCATCTAATGAAATTTTGAAGGCCCCAAACGAACTTGAACCTGGGACCCCGTTATCTTTAGACGACAATGCTTTGTCTTCCAAACAATGACCTTTTGTTTATTGTGACAGTTTTGTATGTGCAGTAGGGGAGGTGTCAATAGGTGACAAGTACATATAGTTGCGTATGTACTAAAGCTAAGTTACGAGAGGGTACTCACTGGCTGTGAGGCTGGCAGCGGCCGAGATCTGCGGCCGTCGATTGCTCTCCACGTGCCACACGTCCTGGAAATGCACATCACATCTTTGTAATCACATACAATTCTTGTGTAAAATATTAGACCACATATTTTTGTACTACATATTTAGAATATTAAATAAGTTATTTTGTCGCGGTGTGCAAGCTAGAATCAGCTAATACGCAATGCCATTACACCATTTTAAAAAGTTCGTCACTAAAGTTAGTTGTTAGTCGAATGGTGAACTTATATGTGATAGGCGGAGCACGTTTCTCTAGGTAATTCTGTTGTATGTATTTAAATTATTATTAAATTGTACTCGTAATAGAGCTGTGGCTGTATAATAAAGATATTTTATGGAAAAATATCGTACCTACTGTATGAGACAATTAATTAGTCTTTACACCTAAGCAAGAAAAGGACATTGAAAGGAGAGTGAATGCAGTTAATCAATCAGGTGACTGGGGCACTTCACTCCTTTACAAGTAGTCGGAAAGTGCCTGAAAACGACTGGCCGTGCACAATGGAGTGTTAGTACCAACTCTAATGTACGGAAGTGAAAGTTGGGTGTCGCAGAAGAAGAACGAGAGTAGAATAAATGCAGTGGAGATGAGAGCTCTAAGAAGTATGTGTGGTATAACTTTGAAAGATAAAGTAAGAAACAGTGTAGTGAGAGAACAATGCGGTGTAAAAGAAGATATAGTGACAAAGATTGAGAAAGGAATGTTAAGATGGTTTGGACACGTAGACAGGATGGAAGAAAGCAGGATAACGAAAAAGATATATATGGCGAGCGTGAATGGTGCAGTTGGGAGGGGTAGACCTGGTCGAACGTTCTCTGACCAAATCAGAGTTCTTGAGACAGGTCAGGTCAGAAGTATCCTTATGCAGGTTGGTCTGCATGTATGAGGAATATAATGACAGTGAATGAGGCAAAAAAGGTTAGCAAGGATCGCGGCAAGTGGAAATCCGTTGTCTCTGCGTACCCCTCTGGGAAAAAGGCATGAGTCTAGGTATGTTATTCGTTCATTTCATATCTGAGAAATGAAATAGTGCGCAGCGGCTTGATAATACCTACTTTCAGTATAGTTGAGTCCATGAGTGACGGTTACCACTTACCATCAGGTGGGCCGTGGCTCGCCTGCCATCATTAGCTTACAAAAATGTATGTATATAATTTGTTTTAAAATTTTGAATATTATTGTAAAAATAAATCATCATCACATAATGTTCACTAGAAACTGCATAACGTGATCATGCTGCGGTCTATTGGTAGAAGCTACATAAGCTAATAAATTATAGCAAAGAAAACTCAACACTATTATAATGTTACAAGGTTTCAAAATTAGGATGTTGAAATTTAATATAGATTGTCTATTGATTATAGTTTTATTGACTAGACATTTTTTCGTGATTTCCATTTTTAAACGACCCGACGTCTATTTTTATTAGGTCAATGGTGCAGATACATAAGATCAGTGAAGTGGTTACCTGCGGCGCGAAGGCGGGGAGCGCGGGTGGGTAGGCGGGGGGCCGCGGGGGCGCGCAGGCGAAGGCGCCGCCGAAGCGCGCGCTAAAGGCGGGCAGCGAGCCGCCCTCCGCGCTCGCTCCCGCGCCCGCCTCCGCGTACTCCTCCATCACCACGCCGCCCGACCCGCTCGAGCCACCGTAGCTCGGCGACCCGCCGGCCTCGCACACTGTTCACATTCACTAGTGTTTCTAGCTAGATAGTATAATTATGAGCATCTTCGATGCCTAAGAACATATCTACATACGTATACAATTATACATGTGTAGCTGTATTTCATTTCCAAAAATGTTCTCTTTTTCTAATGTTGTGACTGCGATTCCCACTTAAGACAATTCTTTGTACCCACAAATACTTAATTGATCTTGGTATAGGTACACTTTGTGTCCAATAATTTGTATGTTTGTGAACACCCCGACCATACAATTCCATAGTGCAGAGCGTTGTCTCTAAAACAACTCTCATGCCCATTGTGATTTTCCTGATCAAATATATAGTATAAGCATATATTCCAAGGCTAATACTTCTTGAAATAACAACGTAATTAACATAATAATATCCACATTATAATTTTCAATCACGGCCACCAGTCCAGTGTCAGAGGCCTTGTTCGTTGGAGATATTATAATGCACGAGTACCTATGCGCAAACACAAGTGCATTTTTTTTGTTCCGTCTTCCTCATAGTCCGATGGGACAGCATTGCGACATCCCTGGAGAGAGATCAGGCGTAAGACCAACGCCTTTAAGAATTTTCTGAGACATGGCGCTGAATCATCGCCAACTACCCAACGTCGGGTTGCTATTAAGAATTTCTTGAAGGAAAAACCCAACAACTTTTTATTGGCCCAATCCGGATATCGAATCCGGAGACCCACGATCCATAGTCGTATACATTATCGCCAGACCACCGAGGCACAACACTTACAACCTAATTATAACAATTCAAGTTTATGTGTCAAAGTCCCTACGCGTGGCATGAAGCGATTCTCACCTGCACTGGAACTCCATATTTGCGGCGGAGCGGACATATCCGCGCCGTTGCCGAAGTACGGCGACCCGCCAGCGCTCGAGTACGCACAACGCGCGTACACCGCGCCGTCTCCGCTCCCGCCTCCGCCTCCGCTGTCACACATCACACACGTCAATACACTAAACAATTTCAGTTACACTTTCATAGTGTCACGAATATGGTACATGAGTTACGCTAAATGCTAATGTTAGCGATTCGTATGTAGGTAGGTACAGGCACTGGTGACAACCGCGACGCGAAGACGATGTACAACGTGTTATGTGTTTGAGTTGTGCTAACGAGTGTTTACTTGCAGCGAGCAGCTACTGGCGAGGACGCGGGTAGGTGGGGGAGGGGGGACATGGGCGGTAACGCTCGCTCACTACTCGAGCTGTTTCAATAATTACCAGTTTGCTCTACATAGCATATTATTGATTCATAGCTTTCGAAAATACGTTTAAAGAAATTTGAATTCTCATTGAAATTGCTACTTTTTGTAGCCTCACGCCTTCTGACAAGGTAGGTAAAGGCATAAGACATCCACATTTCGCACAGCTAGGTAGGTACCTTAAATTACTGGGCCTAACTGGAGACCGGGCTGTGAAAACATTTTCAGGACCTTGGATTTTACTTGTAGGTACGTCTCCAAATCCATTTTGGGTTTGTTGACGTTTATTACTAATCTATTCGTATTTACATAATTATGTGTAGTAAGTACCTATATTACATTAAGTAAGTAGGTAGGGTACCTATATACATTGACCCAATTGTAGTTAAGTTATTTTAGTTTAAGTTTAGATACCTCAGTACCTAACAATAATATTGTTTGTCCACTTAGTCGTTTAGGGCTGACTGACGCACAAACAACTCAATATTTTCACAAACTTTTACATTGATAGTACCTACCTACCTACCTAAGTAGGATAGATTGTGAAAATATAGGATAGTCCTGCTCCTGACTGTTATTTTCGATTTCACATTTTTCACTTTGTGTTTAATGTATAGGATACATTTTTTATTTAGAACGTACCTATTCGGTCATGATGTTTATCATGGAAGCCTACTTACTTAATTTAAATTATTACAGTATTTGGTTGTTATGAAAACTCGCGAAAGATAAAAATGATGGATATGGTAAAGTATGACCAACACGTGAGGTCGGAAGTTGCTCAGTTTTACGGGGGATGATCAGTGCCGAATACATTTCTACTTTCTCTTTCTCTATGGACATGAATTTCTGAAGTCCAAATAGATCATATCGCGGACAGAAGTTTTAAAAAGGATGTATTTTGCTGTTTTCAATTTCCGTCAGGATCACAGAACATTCTGTCATGGTACGGGATGGCCCACAGACCATTTTTAGGCCAAATTAAATATAAGTATTGCTAGAATTTTTCCATAATTATCACTCTAAACTAGAGCACCGCTAACTATGATTTAGGTATGGTATACTTAGTCAAGCGCTGGCCCAGAATAACTTTAAATAAACACGATGTACAACACATTAAACTGCTGAGGTACTTGTATGCGCATTAACTGCGCCGAAGTCGTTAGTACGTGGCCGAGTGACGTCACTGACGCGCTAATGACACTCCGCGACTGTTCAAATCGTTTCAATTGTATATTTCAAATTGTATGTTATTGTTCCCCTCGTACCTCGACAAGCACTTTACCCGGTAGTCCACGTGGAACATCGGCTGTCGTTACTACTAAAATATCCCCTCACGTATTAGAGGTGCGCTGCGGTAGTATCACCCTCTCAATATCAACATCTAAATCGGCGGACTAAATTTAGTCCACTTCCTGTTCTTTTCCCTAGGATTGGCAACGCAATACCACTGAAGTAATGTCATGCAGTCCTAGTGGTGGCGAAGAGACTGCACACGGCGGGTTTATTTAGTGGGTGAGGGGGTGAAGGTATATCCCCCCCCCCCCTATAGGCTACGGTAACCGCTTACCATCAGGTGGGCCGTATGCTTGTGGCAATGAGTGAACTGCTGGTGGTGTTAGTGGTAAGTGTGCCGCGTTAATGTTGCGGAACGTCTCGGAAGTGCGCGCGTGCGGTACCTACTGTAGCACGGCCTCCCGCCCCTCCCTCGCCGCAGCTAACTTCCACCCGTGCGCATACGTTCGGTACCTACTCCCACGCACGAATACTATGTACCGACCTAATGAATATTAAGTGTCTACTTATTAATACGAGCAAATTTCCCGCCGCTTCGCTCACGTCTTAGTGATGGATAGGACTTGGATAAATAGCTTACTTAGTGCTCACCTACAATATCGAAGAAACCCATATGAACATTTTTACGGTCCTAGCTCCAGGAGTTTGTATTGTTCTGTTTTGAGGATGGCTAAGGACTATTAAACATGACGCTACCACCCATAGAGAACAAGCAAAAATAAAGAAATCGAATCAAAGCAACACCAGCTGACATCACAAGATTAATAAACTAAATAGCTATATATATGTAAAATAATAGCGCTTTAAAAAAAACATGCGGTAAAGGCCAGATATTATGAAAATAACCTTATAATGGGTACTCTAAAATATTTATAAATATTCAAACTTCATCTAAATAAATTGAAATGCAAGTAAAACCGTGGGGCATAACTAGCCTCATTTTAATACAAAGTGTCTCCTATACATAATAACCGTATTAATGTAATCATATGAAAATAGAAGTCGAATATACTCTTGACTTTTCTCAATAACTTATAGTTCAACAATTTGTCATACTAATAGACCATTGTTAATCAATCTAACAGGATATGTTTGAGTGTGAATATGTGGCGTGTGTTGCAGTAAACCTTGTCTCATTCATCCGATTGCCCTTAATACATTTATTTGTGGTCGGCGCAGTATGTGCATGTGTCTTTTCTTCCATACCTCTCTATCGGTCGTCATCTCGTCACTCATTTCCATCCTTTTCATATCATCTCTCACACAATCCATCCACCTTTTCCTTGGTCTCCCTCCCTGCTCCCCGGCAGTGGTTACACCGCTCTCCGGCATTACTAGGTCCCATGTACCTACTGTGTGGACTGGGGCTCATTTGTCGTCATTAGCAATAAAAAGCAATCACTTACTACTTATTATCAACCGCGGTGATTATGCCTATCTATAAATAAATGCAATGTCATTTCTATTGTCTTATACTTAACAATTTCTATGTTAGTGTAATGATGTGGCGAAGCCTCGTGCTCTATATACAAAAGGACTGGACAGATAAGGTCGTGGACACATATGGCGCGGCGCGACTCAGCGCCCGCTGCGCTGTAAGGCGAGAACGCGGAAGTGTTAGCGCACGCCTTACTCTCGCCACGTATGGCGCCTGTATACCTATTACCTACAATATCCAGTGGCACTTGACCACATCATGCCCAAGTACTACAGTACAGACGCTAGACCCATAACAACTGTTTGATTTAAATAATGACTGACCATAGTGCTTGTGTATATAAAGATTTACTACTAAACTAAGTTATTATAACTAATCCATCATTATATCATCAGCCTACCGCAGACAAAACTGTACAAAACTCTCTTTCATATGATGAGTGAGAACGCCGTAGGCCCAAACCTCCCTCATTATCCTTCTCCTCCACATCATATGCAATTCCTTGGAGCTGGCGATACGCGAGTGATGCCTCTGGTATTGCTAGCGTTTTATATGTTTGCCACCCGCGTAGTATAATCCATCCCATCCATCCATCAGCCTTTTAACGTCCATTGCTGGACATAGGCCTCCCCAAGAATGGGGGATAGTGCTGTAATCGCCACGCTTGGCGATCGGGTTGGCGATCGCAGTGGATGTTGTTAATACTCAAGGGAGTGCTGCTGCCCACTCCCCCGGAATTCCCTCAGTCGGCTCTTACGACTCCCATGGGTGGAGAGGGATGGCACCATTCTAAAGCCGGCCCCACACGGACTACGTACGGCGTAGTATAAAGTAAAAAACCTATCAGTTGCCTAGTCTTAAATACATTATTTCGATGTAGATCTTATATACTTACTCGTTACATGGATTTTTTTTCTATACTATTATAAAGCTGTTACAAAGCTGTGTCTGTACATTTAAGATATTTCAGAAAAAAATACTGTTATAGGCTATATGTTAAACATTTTTTTTAGATTTTTTGTCTGTTTGTCCGTATGTTCGTTCGCGCATCACGCAAACAATACTGAACGGATTTTGATTTTTTATTACGTAGCTCTTGATTAGACTTAAAAACTGGTATATTAGTTATCCCGCTACATAACGGGAACCTGAGATATAACCTAAAAACTAGCTTTTGGTTACAGCAGAGCCGCGAGCAAAGGCTAGTCTTCTTATAAAAATGTTACATTGTGTGTTGCAAATAAAAACCTTCTTTAAATCTTAAGTGACAGTAAAACAACCGTATCGAATTTTGTAGCGTGGTTTAGAATGAATAAGCAGACAGACGTAAACAGCAACTTTAAACAAACATAGTTATAAATCGTTTAGTATTCGCGTAAACGTCGTTACGAAATAGTAAAAGTTAATTCTAATTGTCTGGCATCTAATAACAAACATTTAAGCATGATTAGGTAAACCTACATCAGTATAAAATAGGCGATGTAAAGAAAATCTAGATCTACTTACCGGCGCAGGCCGACACGGAACTAGCACAGTTTACTGGCAGTAAAAATTTTAAACAGCATATAAACTACGACCGCACCAGTCGTGTTGCCAACCTTGCATATCTATACTATTACTAGCTGTTTCCCGCGGCTTTGCTCGCGCAAGTAAATGAATATTGAAATAAAAGGAACGACTTTGTTAAAAAATACTGTCTCTAAATGAAATTAAACTATAAATATTCATCAAAATTTTAGGTTTAATTACTAATAGTAAATGAATAAATAAATAAATATTCACAGACATTTTCACACAACGTCCTCTGGTCCCAAACTAAGCTTAACGCTTGTGCTATGGGTACCAGATTACGGATATAATACATATATTACTTTTTTTGTAAATACACACATATAATAGATAGAAAACACCTAGACGCAGTACAAATATCTATGTTCATCACACAAATAATTGTCCTGAGTGGGAATCGAACCCATGACCTCGTGCACGGAAGTCGGTTACACTACCGACTACGCCACGAGGCCCTCTTTGTAAACGACGTTTGCAGTGTTTCCTTTTGCATCTAAAACTCACTCTGGAGCATGTATACATCAAAATGTCATTGGGGTTGGTTTTGTATTGGAATAAACCGAAGCCTTTTTACGGGGTTCCCCTCTATGCAAAATTTCTCATATTTGTGATATAAGTACATACAATATCAGATGTATTTGTCCGGCTGCTACAAACTCACATAAACCTCCATATATGTAAAATACTGACATATCAACAAAGTATTCATCGGAACTATTATGGTTAATACCATCAGCATCATGGGACATGATAGAAAAATTATCCCAGTAAGTGGCTACATGAGCAACTATCTCTTCCCACACCTGTCTAGCCAAGACTTGAGCGTCATATAAAAGATAGTACCTTTACTGGCAAGCTCTGTCACCAATGAAGGAAAAGATTTATATTTAGCATTTCATAATCGGTTTTTTCAGGGCAAAGTATGTATGGACGCAGAGCATTGTCCTTTGAAATGTCTGTTTGTAATGTTTAAATAACAGTTTTTATACTAAAATAATAATATGACAGTAAAAAAATAAAAATTTTAAAGTTTTTGTCTGACTGTTTGCTTGGGTTAATATCCATATCGGCTGGACCAATTTGGACGGGACTTTCACTGACGTATAGCAGATGTTACAAGGAGTAACTTATAATACTATTATTTTAGTATATTTTAAAATAGGTTACCGCCAAAAAAATGATTAAACTAAATTCCACGTGAACGAAGTCACGGGCTACACTTAGTTTAATAAAGTTTGTTACTTAAAATTTACCACCAGTTAAGTGCCAAATACCCTTACAGGATGCAGGAGTGTACAAGCTGGATTGTGATTGTGGTCTCTCCTACATTGGGCAGACAAAGAGATCCATAAGAACTCGGATCAAAGAACACATAGCTGATGTGAAGCACCGTCGCTATACAAAGTCTGCAATTTGTGAGCACACACAGGACCATACCCGCCATCACATCAGGTTTGGCAAACCTCAAATCCTCGCAAAAGAACATTGATATCGTCCTAGAACGATACGTGAGGCTATTGAAATTAAGAAACATCCCAATTTCAATAGAGAAGACGGCTGGGTCTTACCATCAAGCTGGAATCCTGTGATAGGCCTCACCAAACATAATACAAGAAGGCACACCACAAGATTGCAAGACACAGTTAGCGCCTTAGAATAATTACACCTAGAACGATAGTTCCCTTCAAAGTGGCCCGTTAAAAGTGAGGCAATAATATAATCTATGTGTGCATAAGGTACTTGCATTTACGCTTGACGAAACGCACACAGTGAAAAAATAATGTTGATAATACATTAAATTTTCCCTAAAAATAGGGAAGTTGAAACTATTTCACACTTATAGTTGTGATCACATTACAAATTAGATTACACCTTTTATTTATTTGGAACTCATCAATTCTTACTGCTGAATTGATGACAAAGGCCATAGATCCCATACAGAAATATAAGTGCAATTCGTTTACCGAAACTACTTGGTCGTTACCCGTTTTGTTTACATCCTAAACAGTGTAACGTACCTATTTACCAGAATACACGAATATTGCCGGCATGATGCACTAAAAAGAGTGAAATAAAAATAATCAGAAGGAAACCTAAAACCAAATCAACACATAAAATTACATATTATTATTATAAGTAAGTGACGCGGAAGTACGCGAACTTGTTGTTTTTTGTCTCAGTTTCCTTATTAATCAATTTAATTTAATCAAAAAGAAGAAACCGGCCAAGTGCTAGTCGGACTCGCGCACGAATGTTTCCGTACCATTGACTAGGTATACTATCTCCGTTCTTTAGATAGGTACAGCCTGGTGACAGACAGACGGACAGACAGAGCCAAAACGAGTAAAGAAACACGTTTGTGTATGGGAGGCCCCCTTAAATATTTGTTTTATTTTAATTTAATTATTTATTTTTAAAGTGAATATACATATAACTAAATATTCTGTGAATATTTCAAGCGTCTACCTGTTGCCGTTATCAACAGCGAGCATAAAGAGGCAAAAAAAAATCACGTTTGTTGTAAGGGAGCCCCCCTTAAATATTATATTTTTTTGTTTATAGTATTTGTTGTTATAACAGCAACAGAAATACATCATTTGTGAAAATTTCAACTGTCTAGCTATCGCCATTCTTGAGATACAACCTGGTGACAGACGGACGGACAGACAGACGTTGTATGGGAGCCCCCCTTAAATATTATTATTTTTTGTTTTTAGTATTTGTTGTTATAGCGGCAACAGAAATACATCATTTGTGAAAATTTCAACTGTCTAGTTATCGCCGTTCTTGAGATACAACCTGGTGACAGACGGACGGACAGATAGTGAAGTCTTAGTAATAGGGTCCCGTTTTGACCCTTCGGGTACGGAACCCTAAAAAATTGCGCCTTTAATTGCCTAATTGAGACGTGTTTCACTTTTAATTAAACAACAAAATGTGGGAGAATATTTCCCCGTGTCGGCAACATTTTCATAAACTGTGCCATGACAAATTATTGAAATTTATTTTTCATTTTGATGAATGTTTTACGTAAAAATATAAGTTTAGACGCATTAATTACCCGTGAAATGTAATGTTACTATCTTTCTTGTGCTTTTCCGATGTACTGTGACATCCGTTGACTGCACTAACCGTCATTTTTAATAAAAATTTCGGGTGTAGTTGTCGATACGACACGACCTTGAGCACTGACGGGCTGAGTAATGAACTTAGCCAATATGGCTAGGTTTGAGTTGCCTCACTTTACCGAGGCGGACTCGGTTTCTAGGTGTAATTATTCTAAGGTTAGCGCTTATTGTGTAGATAAAACCCACAGTAGTGATTAGTTAGTATTTTTCGCATAAATTTAATAATCCATAACAAGTTGTTTGCCTACTGAGTTTTCTGGCCGGATCTTTCTCAGTCAGTTAATAACAGAAACTAATAATCAATATTCTCTTCTTAATGGTAGTTTCTAGATTACTTAAAAAAAATTAATTGGTAGTTTTTGGTAGAATTTTTAAGCACTAAATATAAACAAATAGTATTATACTCATTTTATTATACTATCTTAAAATCTCATACATTGTAAGCATAAAACTTAGAGTGGATATTTTTAATTGTGTTTCTAAACGAATATTATGTGGGTTGAAATAAATAAACCAAAAATTTGTAAAATCATCTTACTGTGGGTAGATGAAACCGTTGAAACAACATATCAGCTTTGGGCATCTACCATCTAAGTCCACCCGTGATCATGAATGCTGTAAAGTATTCGAAACATCGGGATAGCATAAAAACCAAGTAAACGCGATAGATTCCGTAAACGTAGTTTTATTTCAAAACTTGAACTTTATATAAGATGCTTCAATATTGAATTGCATGCTTTTTCTTTTAAAAATAACAAACTTTATGCAATCTTTCGACCCCTAATTCACCCTTTTAGGGGTAAAAAATATAAAACCAGAAACAGGTATTTGAATTTAGTGCTTCTTACTTTGAACATGACAAAGTTCCATATAACCGTTTATATATATTTTTTACCCTCTTAGAGTTGAAATTTTCAAAAATCCTTAGTGGATCTCTGCAACAATAAAAGCATCAACTACCAAAATTTCAAGTTTGCAGCCCCAGCGGTTTAGGCTCTGCGTTGATCGTCAGTCAGTCGGTACAAGCAATTATATGTATATAGATAGATAGAAGATACATAGATAAAGCTGTAACAGAGCAATGCCTGTACATTTAAGATATTTGAGAAAAAATTACTGTAATAGGCTAGGTATATAGGCGTGTCTAAACACAAAACAATTTTTTCGCCGGCAAAGGCTAGTTCGATATAAACAAGTAAGGAACTCATTCTCAATCACTAAATTTTTTCTATGTCCAGGTAATTTATATATTTTGAGAAAAAGAGCTATCAAATAAAACTAAATACATATTAAGACTACGGTTAAAGGTGGTCTGCCTGTAATGTAAGCTATAAACTCGTCAATTTGTGGGAAGATACACGCCTATTTGGAGGAAGGGTCACGCTTAGTTAAAGGGAGGGGACACGCCAATATGCCGCGACGGCGAACGCCTAGTTCACTTCGAAATAATTTCCTTCATCACGCCGTTCATTCAGCTACGAGATAGACACAGAGCACAAACTATAGAGTGAGAGATAGATAGATACTCGTATAAACAACTATAGGCACTGAAATTGTGCTTCCAATTGAAAATTGTTTTTATACCTTAAATAAGACTATACATATTTTAAAAGTACAAATTACAGTATTGACATAGTTTACTTCAAAACTCATTTAGGTACTAAGAGATAATGCATGTATCTACCTCACAGAACAGATAAGAGAGGTATTCTGTTCTGTGATCTACCTAGTGGACAACGGACATGGGAAAGTAACTAATATATACTTAGCTGTAGGCATGGACTTAATAAAAAGAACGGACTGAGCCTTGCTAACAAAAGATTGTGTCACTCAGAGTCGGCCAGCTCGCTGTACGTACATGCCGACACGCCCACATTCACACCTTAGTCGGCCATTGCGCGAGTAAACGTTATCACAGTCGGTACGTCTACGCTGCAAAAAAATATCAAAATACAGCATATCTTGTGTGGTGAAATGGTGAAAAACCGTAGTGACAGAAAGAAAAAAATCCATTAGTCACGTTTCATAGGTAAATGAATAATTTAATCACTTAGTTCCCGATTTTATACATTAAAATTTACATTAATTCACCAGAACAAAATAATTCATCACAATTACAGTATCAGCTCATATTCGCTAGTGGAAATTAACCGAAATATTGGAATTTTATAGTTTATATTTATGAGGAACTATTTGTTTAGGTTAAATTACTATACTTTGATTTTTTATTTTGTGGACTAAAATAATATTTGATTGCCATGTATCATTAATAGTGTTGTTGTAGTCTGAGTTATCGAAAACACATAATATATATTTTTTATAATAAATTTTCTGATGGTTTATTAATTTGAATTTGCGTTGATCAGTAGTATAAGTAGCATGAATTTATTATTGTAGCATTTCATCCATCCATCATCCATCCATCAGCCTTTCAACATCCACTGCTGTACATAGGCCTCCCCAAGAGAACGCCACAACGAGCGGTCCTGTGCTGACCGCATCCAACGGCTCCCCGCGGCTTTGACCAGATCGTCGGTCCACCTTGTGGGGGCCCTCCTACGCTGGGCCGTCCGATACGTGGTCGCCACTCGAGAACCTTTCTTCCCCAACGGTTGTCGGTTCGTCGAGCGATGTGGCCTGCCCATTTGTAGCATTTACAAAATCTAAATTAAAGTAATCATACCTATTTTTATATGTTTTCTATACTATTATAAAGCTGTAACATAGCTGTGTCTGTACATTTAAGATATTTTAGAAAAAATGACTGTAATAGACTATATAAGCGTATCGAAACACAAAACGATTTTTTTAATTTTTTGTTTGTTTATCTGTTTGTTTGTTCGCGCATCACGCAAAAACTGCTGAACGGATTTTGATGCAACTTTTTATTTGATAGCTCTTGATTACACTTAACAACTGGTATACATTTTATACGCTACTTTATCGGGAAGCTGAGATATAACCCAAAAACTAACTTTTGACTGCGGCGGAGCTGCGAGGAAAGGCTAGTAGCGTAATAAAATTGCATTTGCGAGTGCTATTTATGTTCATAAGAAAATCGCATTTCACGAAAGCGACTTAAAATAAGGTGATAGATGCACGTCGTAGATGCCTATTTGTCTGCTTATTATCATTTAGTCAAAATGGAAAAAATAAAAGCCGAACTTTCTTAATCACAATTTATTTCTGAAATATTACTTTCAGAATCTACATTTACTAAGAATCTTTCTGTTACATAATCAATAAGGTGAACGAGTAGCATCATTTTATTTCGTTACTTTAAGTATAATAACATACTCGACATATCTCAACTACCATTGCAGTGTCAACAACTTTAGCCCTCAGTAAATAATTCTTTAATTTCAGCAATTTTAAAACATTTGTTATTTCTTGCGACACGCCCCTTTACCTGTGCCCATACTAGTTATATAGGATTTGATTTACAGTGCTAAGGAAGTCTTTTGAGATGTTGACACCATACTCAACAGTGAACACCTCAACTAAATTTTTTGATAATAAGTCTTTTCTTTTGTAATGATTTACAGTAATTCTGCTTTAATCAGTGTATTCATTTATTAATTGTTTACATTCTTTGAGTTTAGCCACTTTTGAACTGGGCCTTACGCCACCCTGTAGTGGCAGTTTTATTCTACCTCATGGGAGTGGTAAAAAGCGTTATCTAATACCAAAACCAAATCTTCAAAATTACCTCTAGCCACTCTTCAAAATATTCTATTTTAATAATAATATATCTGCTTACAAATAGAAACTGTAGCGGCCCATATAGATAACATAAAACTGTTTAAAACAATAAACTTTGTGTATTCCGTTCACCTCAAAAAAGAGCAATAGTTTCCTAGAATTATGTGAACCCCATCTACGCTAGAACAATAACTATCGATTACAACTGCATCGGATTCCTCGGAAACACATTAATTGTCAAAGCAGTAAAGACACCTTGGCCACTGTAATCCCGACAAACATGCAAGTTAATCCCGTTTTATCGACATAATTATGTTATCCTTTATTACCCATTATCTGCCGATGATTTATTTTAAGTTTTAAATAAATACAGTAAAATTGTATTTTTTGCACTATTAACCTTTTCAAATAGTACGGTATATTTCATATACATTTCCAATAAATTTATCTGCCAACCTGTTTTTTTTTAATATGTACCTATAATAAAAAAAGGGTAAATTTGGCTAACATGGCAACCCTAAATTCATTCACACATAGATAGCCGCCGCCATTACGTATCTTCAATTTTGTCTTAGCGAGGCGCTGTCCGTTCCTTTATACGTCCATGGCTGTAGGTCGGGAGAAATTAAGGGAGGCCGTTGTACCTACCTTTATGAGAATAGACCAGATTTATAACCGGACCTTTTGTCATGTCACACAATAAAGGCCTCCGCGATATATCTAATAAAAACAAATAAAAAGTCTACCAAGCACTTGTTTCCAGAAATCAGGATTTATTGCTGCATATAATGTTTCTAACCGCACACCTTGATGTTTGAAGCAACAGTAGGGCAGTATGGGGCCCTCACCCACTAAATAAGATCACCTTGTGTTGTCTGGCGATGTGCCCAGATATTTACGTACGATGCCATGACTTTAAACTCGAACACCAGATCCAGCACAAATATTTTTAGTAAGGATAATGCGGTTATTACGATTCTAATTGACATGTATAGATTGTCATAAATTTCCGCTCGAGCGGTCAATAATTACAGGTACATTAGCCGGCATGTCGAGGTGTACGTGGAACGTGTGTACCCGCAGGTCTCGCCACGCACTGAGCCCGCAGCGCATTAGCGACGAGCGCACGTGTACAATGTTGACTGGCGAAGCGCCGTGACGAGAACCTTTACAAACAACTCGCTCCAAACACTTGAGCCACTGACACAAAAAATTTAACAAATTTGGAGAGGATCGTGAGATTTTAAAACGTGTAAAATGGCGCATTAGAAGAGCGGCGCAACTCTCACCTGCGTCTGCGCAACTGAGACCTTCAATATACACATATAATCAGTTAATAACTCAACCGGTTATAGTTAGACTAAATTTTAAAGCAACATCTTAAGAATATCGTCACAACGACGACGTAAGAGAGTGAGTAGGTATGAAAGATGGTGTAAAGATGCAAAAGGGAATGCTGTAATGGTTCGGACATATGGAAAGAATGCCGGATGATCGACTGATTAAGAAGATATACAATGAAAGTGGAAGGACGTAGGTACAGGGGGAGACAGAGACTCATCTACCTAGACCAAATCGGTTATGTATTGAAAGAAAGTGGAGCACTATATACATATATACATGTCATCGGTTTTAATAAAATGAAATCTGAAACATGGAATCTTTGTGCAAGAGCTGTGTTACTGTTAGCGGTTGAAGTGTCTCCCCCGGATACGTAGGTACCTATAAGACGTAGGTTCGATTCCCACTCACTGACATTCAACGTGGATCACATAACGTATTGTCCTGTGTGGGAATTGAACCCACAAGACTCGGTATCTACTCGTAAACCACACCATCATCTATGAAGTCAAGTGTTGGAAAAAAATCACATTTGAACTGGCACCATAGGTATAGCCGTCGTATTCAAAATTTTATCGATATATTGGATGTAGGATATAAGCACGGAGGGGACATCCAAACTTGTTCAGGCATATAATATTATAGTGGCATGCAAAACATAAATGCCCTGAAAACAAATTTACTCCTTTTTTAGGCAGTGAATATATATCCAACTTATTCTTTTATATTTTATACACATAATATGCTCGACACCCGCGGCTTTATAGGCAAAAAAAAATTAAATATATGTTAGTACTTTTGAATTAAAAGAGTATTTATTATTCAAAGTTCAATAAGTATATAAATAATTTAAATAATTATATTAAATAAATCATACTTAATTTCTTGTGGTTTTGAAATATGTATTATGAATAATAATATAAATAGTGTCGGTCGGCCGCAGCACTGTACGTCACACAACGGCGCGCCATTTTCCTCCAACTAATTGGTAAGTGTATAAACAAACACACAGGCTCGCTCATTATGTGCACATAACTAGCCAACAGCGATACCTACATGGGTCAGTTACGACCTCAATGTCTATCATTTTATTAAAGAAAGGCGGATGCGTACTTATTACCAATAACTAAAAATTATTACCAATGACCAAACAACTCTCTAACCCTCTATGGGACTAAATCGACCGGAAGTTAATATGCAATAGTACATTGACAATGCATTATAAGCCAGTGTATGTGTATGCACTAGGCCAGCTTGGTGGATCCGCGCTCATAGTGTCAGATCCCCGGACTTGAGGTCGTGACATCACAACAGACATACCTCGCGCTAGTTTTTATTGCCTGATGGTAAGTATAAGTGGTATCTTTTTCCACTTTCACAAATAATTTGTTCTTTAAAATAGCTGAGCTTGTCAAATACAGATCAAAATACTAGTACATATATATTCTTAGTTCGTAACCACTATTCCGTATTTAATCCCAAGTTGTCACTGTCCGTTGGATACGTGGCGAGGAAACCTCCTTGCCTACGAGATTTTCTCAAAGGCTTTTCAAGGTTGCACAGCTCGGCTCCGTAATTGTCCGTAAATAATATCACAAGTAACTTAGATCTAGGTGATTTATGTGTCTTTATAACAGATAGCTAGGCGTGACGTTATCAGTGATATCGAATACTTAAGAGAATAGGACTGCCGCCTGTAGGTTTGTATAGCTAAAAATCCATTCCTCCATCCCCATTCTTTCCTACGGGTGTCGCATGAGGCGACTAAGGGAACTATACAATTATCACCCATAGCATGTCTAGTGGTAGGGCTGAGAACCAGGTAAGTAGGCGAACTCACTTGCTATGGGGCCCGAGCGGGTTGGTACCACCATCTCTCGTGTGACCGGCCATGAAGCACATCGTGTTTTGGTTGTAGCAGGAGATAGGCGTTTATGTGAAATGAAATGATGAACAGCCGCTTGACTCTTACTCTTGGTATAATTGAGTCTATAAGCGACGGTTACCATTAAAGTACCATCAGGTGGGCCGTGGCTCGTTTGCCACCATACGCAATAAAAAAATCTTTACTATATCAATGAAGTATTTGTACCATTTGATTTCAAGCTGAGTGATTTTTTCACATAAGTATATAACACAACCATTTTTTAGCTCGCTCACTTGACTCGTAACAAAAATTAATGCCGCTTGAAATAAACTTTAATATTTCACAAATGGATCCCTTATTCGACAACTTGTTTTTACCATCCAACAATATTTTTGAAAGACCTATCCAACGAATATAAACCACACTATGGGGTAGACAAGAAAAAAAAGCATCCCCACTTTACGTGTTGGGTAACCTACATTATTTTCAAGATTTTATTTTTATTAATCTTGTTGGCTTGACTAATATCTATATTTATGCCAAATTACAGCTTTTTAAAGTCTCTGAGCTAAGCTGCAAACAGCGGACGGACATGCCGAAACTATAAGGGTCCCTTGTTGGCCACGGGAACTCTAAAAACGGATAAACTTTTCAAATAATTGTGTTGTCATCGGTCATCTATAAGTATGCTAAGTTTTAATTTAATTCGACATCCGATTTCAAAATCGAATTAATGTGTGAATGACAATTACGTTCAAGGATTCCGTTACATACAAACAAACATAATATATCTACATTACATACCAAGCTAATAAAAGCCTGTTAATGAAAATAATTATCTTGTTTACAGAAATAGTACTACATAAACATCTCTCACTAAATTGCAATATTTTTGCCATTTAACAAGAACGACACAGGTCTGCAAACTACATTTGCAACCGGGACACCGGGTTACTTGCAGCCTGACAGCTGTGGTGTTCGCAATGATATTAACCTTCAATCCGCGCGTTTAATTTTAAGCACTGTTTATAAAAAATATATAACAAATGAGTCTCAATTAAGTGTCTACAAGGACCCCAAATGTTATATTTGAGTTTGGGTTTAGCGACAAACACTTAACGGTATTTTTTATTCCTTTAGTTTTTGGTGACGATGTGATGATAAGTATAAAAGAAAATATGTGTACGTTCTCTGCAAAGATTTCTGTTAATTTATGAGCAAACAACATAATTATTATATGTGTATGTTATAAAATGATAGGCTGGTTTTTAAGCGTCGCGCAAGGCGGTTCATGTCAGCGCGCTGCGTTCAGCTTCAGACTGCCAGTCAGCAGGGGTGACATCCCGCTGGCCCGCCAATAAAGGCGGAGAGACGGCACACGGCGGATTTCTTTAGTGGGTGCAGGCCCCACACTACCCTGTTCGTTGCCCCGAACGACGGGGTGTGCTGTTAAGAACATTTTTTCCCGCCTTAACAAAAAAAATAGGGGGTGACATCCCGTGCTATAGCTGACTTGATAAAAGCTCAAGACTACAGTTTGTAAAATAGATAATACTGGACAGAAGAACAAAGAGCCGGTGAAATGTTTTCATGAAACACTAGTCCCGGGCCCGGCCGGGTGAGGCGCAAGGTCGCACGTCCCGGGACTCTTCCGGCGGGTCCTGGCGCTACAAAAAATGCAGTCCCGCGCAAATAACGCGCCCTTATATCCTATGTGTATTTGCACAAGTTATTGAGATCGTTTCGAGGGTCGTTTGTTATAGCTGTTAGAGTGCTTGCCATAAATTAATGTGAGTGCGGAACGACAAACAGTGCGACGTTGTTGGCGCGAGGGGCGGGCATGGCGCGCGCGGGGGAGGTGGCAGGAAGTGCTCGATAGCATTACTGTTCGCGGAACCGACGTGCGCCGAGCCTACGCGTACGGCGACATACAGCCACTACACCCAGCACTCGCGTTATTATTATTGCATTGTTTCTGTCTACACGGCGCGGGCGGCTCTCAGCAGGAATTCATTTAACTAATAACTAATCCCATTCAGAAGCTAACTTTAATAATACCTAATGTAAAAATCGTTCAATTTACACACTAGCAAGATGAAGTGGACACACATACATACTGTATGTGCTCATCATCCTCGCACCCATCTCCCAATCTACTGTAGGTATCTACAATCTCGACGCAGTAGAACTTCTTACAAAAAGCACTGGTGAAAGATAAGCAGTACCTATAATTACGTAAAAGTTTTAAAGATTATCTTCATAATCACTATTTGCCCTTTTTATGTTAAGCACAACTTTCTTCAGGGGTGCTCTAGTTTCAACCATACATCTCCAAAAGGAACCGACGGCTGGTCTTGGAAATGTTGCGTGATATTTCGTAGCTCACCACAGAAGACCAATTCCTCGTCCACAGATAACAGGACCGCAGTGGGAGGGACGATTACCCATTCCTATATAATAATATACAGAGGTAAACGTCAGAGTAGTATTTTGTTAATTAATGTTGAGATTGATGTATATCGTTTGCATCTAACATTGATTACTGTCTACCTACCCAGTCTACGAACAAAAATATCAATGGCTGCACTTTTAGCATGTAGTTAAAAGCTTACGTTTATCACGCCAAGAAATACGGTGGCATAAAAAGTACAATAAATAATATGCACATCTTAGTAACGTTATACCTAACCAGCAGCTACTGCGATCTTACGAGTACTCAGCAGTGATCGACAGCTGAAGGCTGCACGTAGGTACACGCCACGGGGCAATGAAACACGCGCTGCACACTATGGTGCTAGAACAGTTAGCAGCTAACTCGGTCAACCCGCGCACCTACCTGTGCATGTACTCCAGGGTTGACAACCACTACTTACAACAAAACCAACTGTTTCTAACAATATAAACTAACAACATTTCAAATACTTAATTAAAAAACCCAAGGTTTTCGTTAATTTGTGAAATTAATAAGTAACAATTGTATATTAAAACTGATTAGTAAAAGAAATGTATTTAAATTTTTATTATCACTATATAACCTTCACCCTATATTGAAATAAAGCCGTGAACATACTTTTCCTCTGAAGACATATATTAATCGAATCGACATATACTTACAACGTTTGCATAGACCCGTTTCACGTGTTACCATGAGTTAGTTATATGCTTATATGACTTGAAATAAATATCTTAAAATGTTTTAAAGCCCACATTCCGAGCATATTAAAATTTGACACTCAGATTAAAAGTGAACAACTGACAAGTCTACCGTAACACTGAACGCGACTCAATCTCACATGAAGTGATGTTGATAGGTACAACTACAGGTACAGTTAATACTAATTTAGCAAAAAAAATCTTCAATAATATCCAATATAAACATTATCTGCCTAGACGTCGTTAGCCAACCCTGCTATACACACATATTATGTTCGTAAAACTCCGACACAATGCTACACAAGTCGTTTTGCTTGTGCACACGTACAGGTGAATTGCTCGCTCTAGTTTTAAACCGTTTCTTACATTACCGCGTCCGCCATACCTACCTCCTAACTATACGAGTATATGGTAGGTGCTATACTTTTAACGTCGTTTCGATGATTCTTGAGTGTGCAGATAGCGGAACAACCCTACACACTGTTCACGCTCCGACAAAGCACTACTGAACCTTTTAAATTATTTTGCTGTTAAGTAAACACCATGTTTGCACTTCCGCTGTGGGGTAGCGTGGTGGACTAGGGACTAAATCTGTCTCACTCCACAGACCCGTGGGATAGTAATGAGGTAAGAAAAAAGAGTAACCACCAAGTAAGACATCGTGAACATTCCCTCAGTAGGCTGCTGAATTTGTGATCACGTGCAAGTTTAGCGGGGGATACCATGAGGACAAATAGTAATTCTCTTTTTTATTACCCACTTAGTTCATAACATTCACTCGTGATAAAACAGGCCCCAAAACTACATTTTATCCGCGCTTAAGCGCTCTAAGTAAGGGGACAAATATGTCTAAACATTGAAAAGAAATTGTTTGCAGGAAATAAAATATTCCAAGGATTGATTGATTGATTGCCTTCCTCGCTACATGCTATTAGACCCGAACGCGTCGGTTCTATGAGGGATGAACATTATCTATTCGAGAGATAACAACAAAAAGTGGAAAGTGTAAGGATGTAGGTACAGGGGGAGACCGAGACTCACCTACCTAGACCAAATTGGTCATGTATTGAAGGAAGGTGGAGTCAGGAGTCTCCGAAACCAGCGAGCGTGTATGAAGAGAGTTATGAATGTTGAGGAAGCGAGAGATGTATGCAAGAATAGAGCCTCTTGGCACTCTGTTCTCTCTGCCTACCCCGCAAGGGAAATGGCGTGATGATAAGTTAAGTTTTTTTTAAAGTCTAGATAACAACAATGCGTCGAGCCGTTGTACTCTGACCGTGTTAAATGTTGACTAAACTATCCTCTCAGATAAAGAGTAGTTGGTATTCATGTTCGTAGAAAGCCCCTGCGAAAATCTCTCAGGCATTCAAAGATATCCTCTGCCACCCATAAAAAGCAGCTGAATTAATTTATTTAAAAATCTATTGTGTATACGTGGTTCCGTGTTGGAGATATATTTACCCGTAAGTAGGCTCTGAGCTAACAAAATCCAATAAGTCACTGTTTCAAAGCTGTCGTCTTTGAATATAATTTATTTGAAAGTCAAGTCAGGTCTCATGGTTTCAGATAGTCTTCCTCAAGAATGGTACTTTAACATGCAATAAGATTTTTTTTTAAATACCTACGTCTGGTAGTTCTAGAGACTAATGCGTTAAAGCAAAAAAACAAGCGAACTTTCAGCTTTATTATACTCGTATTAGAAGAGATTACGGCTGTCATTGTACACGTAGTAGGTGTACGTAAGAACAAAATAAAGTGAGGTGTTCCCGGGCGTAGCGAGTTCGAGTATGGGCGCCGCTAGCTCAGCACTTGTCGCCGCCGGTGACGTCACACGACGGATGTCTGCCAATATTGAGCGACAGTAGTTACTACTTTAAAAATGCACAGCATCAACAACCTAACACTACTTGCAAACTGAACCAATGATGTGATTTGTGAGTGAATTATAAGAAACAGTCGTATACAATATGCCCATAAATGATAGTCATCTGTGCGCACTTGTCAACGATAAAGCTGTAAACATTACAAAGTTAGTACAGTGACAGCAGAATACAGCTTCGCTGACAGCTAGTATTCAACCTGACCCCACCTGCCCACGTGCGGCTGATGGCACAAGAACCACGGGACCAAGTTGAAGTAAAAGTACGCCATGTAGCAGTACTTAAAGGAGGGGTGACGATATATTTTAAGTTTAAACACAGGCAACCGTATCCGTCAGAGTTTTCAAGTTATACCTACGTATCAATAAAAAGTACAAAGTTACTAAAGTACAGTGGTCATATACCGGACGTCGTAGCGTACAGTCGTGTGTTTGAGTGTATCCTAATAATAAATTCACCACAGTTGGTAACTTACTAAAGCTGCATAAAACTATAACGAGTGTGTGCCTGGTTAAATTCTGCTTATAACTGTTAAAACAAATTCATTTGTGCTATCAAACAAAGTGTAATTTAAATTTTATGCAAAAACTTTTATAATTCTACCGTCTACGAAGCAAATGTGAATCGAGCTGCCGGCAAACCAATTAATTAATTTCACAAACAATATATCGGAACTTTCTACACTCATAATGCCAAGAGTTGAACGCTCACCGCCGGCTACTCCGACTGTTGAACAACAGCTGGCGCTTGCTACCCCTAATATGTCCAATAAACACACTTCGGACACTTCTAATGTAACGGCGAGAACTAAACGCTTACGACCAGATTTCTCTCCTGACGCTGAGTGGACTATAGCGTTTGAAACTCGTATTATGACTCTATTGAACTCGTGGAGGGAGGACCAAGATGTTGTTCTACAAAAATTGAGGTCAGATATCGCTGAAGTGAAGCAGCAAAACATTGAGATACGTAATACAAACAATGCGATAGAGAAATCAATAGAATTCATCAATAGTGGGTACGAGAGTATGAGGCAATTAATAGAAAAGTTAGAGAGAGAGAAAATGGATCAACGTGATTATATTCTAAAATTAGAAAGAAGAATTGAAGATCTTGAACACAGCTCGCGGTCCTCGACCATAGAAATACGAAACGTGCCACAACGCGAAAATGAATCCCCCAGTGAACTGACGTCTACAATACTTCAAACCTGTAAATCGATCAAGACTACCGTTACAGGTTCTAGATGCAGCACGTATTTTCAATAAAGATCGACCTCAAAGCGAAAAACTTAACACCGAGCATATAGGAATGAGTGGTCCTCGTACCCCAATATTTATCTCCGAGCATCTTTCAGGCTCTCAAAGACAGTTTTATGAAGCACGGAATGTTGCCAAAAATAATAATTAAAAGTTTTGCTGGATACGAAACAACAGGTTATTTCTGCGAGAGAAAGAGGGAGCCGAAGCTATTGCTATCAAAACATCGTCTTAAGAAGCTGCTCAAACCGCCGCGTGATTGATACCTATCAAATTATTTGCTCAAGTTATACCGATATTCTAACCTTAGTATTTCTTTAAATACAAAGTGAAAAATGTGAAATTGAAAATAACAGTCACGAACAGGATCGTGACCCTTGCTCCTGACTGCTAATTTCGATAACACATTCATACTTAACGTCTTTGGGTGACGCCTGCACCATCTGTCGGAAGTATTTTCATACATTATATTATACCGACCAGGTAAACTTAATTTTACAATTAAGATTTTACCTAATAATGACGCAAACCCTATAAATATTTAGATATTTTTATATATATTTTTAGCATTTGACATGCTTAGCAATTAACGCAATCCTATGATGATACGGAAAAGATGTTTCAAATAGTATCATAGTCAAAACGGTCAGTTTACTTCTATAGTAAATCTGTATGTGACTCATTGCATGTCAATTTCATCTGTCATTGAAAGGGATGATGAAATAATTGTTAGGATTCATTTCATAGTAACTAAGATACTAAACCAACTGTTAACAAAGACTATCACAGGCTATTAAGTAATTTGGTTCTATCATCATCCCCATAACAATTATTATTGTAATCTTTCTACTGTGTTCCTATTTTGTAACATATACATATACAAAATTATTACACCGACTGTAACGATATTGAGGATGAGCACTGATGCCTATAATACAGGATATTCATTTATCCTAGCTTAGGCATTAATTGTAAATCAAAAATTATACACTATTTACCTATAAATAAGCCACTTGTAATATTTATATAAAATTAATTAATAAATCCTTCTTAATAATAAAAAGTCGTCATCCCACAGGAACCTTTGATTTTTCTGGTATAAAAAGTAGCCTACCTACCTATCTATATCATTCTCTGTACTCCAGAGTACTATTGTGTGAATTTCATAATGATCGGTTGACTAGTTGCGTCGTCACGAAGTAATAACTTACTTTCACGTTTACCTATAATATTGAGTAACGAAGTAAAGATTGCATTCGTGCCAAGCTAAGGCGGGTCACTAGTTCAACTAGTTGTGGCTACAAAACACATGACCAAATTATATCATTTTGTTTCACTGTGCGCCTATTATAGCTGATATCCGCGTAAACATACCTACTACGGGGCAAAGATAACGTTAGTGAATGACCGCTAATAGGTGTTTGTAGTCAATGGGACTCGAACGTATATTATCTTAAGCGTTCTGTCCCCGCATAAAGGAAGGATAACCGATCTAACACACGTCAGTGACACGCGGCAGCAAGTATGACTGATGTTATATTCCATATTTATTTTAGCAGTTAATAAAACCGAGAGAATTTGATTATAATTACTATATGCATAACTATGCAGAAATATGGGCCGCCCTGACTTCGGCGCCCACTCCCGCTGCCCCAGGTTTTGTCCTGTTCGTGTGGCAAATCATTTTGTTCATCAAATTCAACCCACGTATAACAGACTATTCTTACTATAAAATAAAATCACGTTCAGCGTTGTACCCGCCTCCAGTGAGAACATGTAGCGTACGAGCCGCGTCCACTCACAGCGCGAGGCCTATCTGCGCGCGACGTGCCCGCGAGGCGGTGGGGTTTCGACACCACAGATATGACACGCGCCGAGTGTTGCCACATCGAGTTACCGATACTGACTCCACACGCCGCTGTACTGGATGTTGATTGGTAGTGGCAGTCGAGGACTCTCGAGACAGAAGTATCGGGGCATGCCGCTGCGCAGGACTAGGAAAATTCCACGAAGGCCAGTAGCTGAACCTGCGGCTTCGGCTTATAGAATGCAATGCGTTATGACTTGTATAAGCCACGCGCAATTGTTAATGGTGCCTATCTTGCTGATACAGGCATGCACAATTCGATTGGTTCGAAAGCTCAGTAATGGCCATGCAGTTTGATGCGCTGAGGAGTCGCTAACATATAATAATTTTTAACGATAAAATTGCCTCGACCGCACTCTAATTTCCCACACATGGTACCTCATATTACGTCGATAGGCACTTCCTGAATTATCTACATAGAATGATTGTAATAACTATTCGTAACGTAACCGAATTCCGCATCCGATTCAACTATATATGTAGTATGCACATAACAATTAAACATGCACTAAGAGCTTTAGACCCTTGAGTTAATAAACAAACATGAAGTCATTTTCCTCGGAGCAGTTTAAGGAAATATTGTTTTTATTGCATTGTTTGTTATTTAAATATAAACGATGTTTACCAATGTATAATTAGGTCGACTAGCGACTTCAAATCACTAATTAATAGAACCAATAGCTCTAGCTCCACTTCAGTGGTAACAAAACTTGGGAGATATGTAACTTAACATACGCCAGAGTTGACATACGTCGACGGTGAACAGTAGGTCTTATTCGCTAAACTTAGGTGGCCATAAGAGTCTGCTAATTGGAGCACGAACTTGTTGATGAGTACAGTCAGAGATGCGTTTTAAAATAGCTAATTATTATAATAAAGGTCTTCAAACTGATTCTCTATCACGGCAAGTGCACAGAAGTTATAGTGCACGAGTGTCTGCGCTAACACGAGTGTACTCTCTGTTCCCTCACTCTCTTAGTCCAATGGGACGGCATTCCACTACGACCTGACGACAGAGAGATTCAGCGCAGGACCAAGGGCTTTACGTATTTTCCGAGGCACGGGGGTGATGCACACCGCCGAAACATTATTTTACCATTTCCTAACTCCGAGCTGCTTGGGGGTGCTTTGGGATTCAAACCCAAGACTTCATCCTGATCCGCATTCACAACCATTAGAACACCGATAACTACAGGAACAGTGTGATAGTAATAAGGCAGGTCATGTCAGTCGGAGGACCAACGGCAGCAAGATCCTCGAGTAGATACCGCTAATAGGCAAACGTACGCTGAGCTTACTATTAGAACGGCTTCGTTCAAATACTGATAAAAGATAAGCAAAGACTCCCCGTTCGTTGTTTACTACTTGAACGGCACCAAAGTCTATTGATGTAGACTGAATGAAGAAACTACTAGAGCGGGTGTTGTGACGTAAAATTGGGTGTCCAGCACACACGTGCACTTTCTGTTCCCTCATCTTTCTTAGTCCAATGGGATGGCAACGGCACTCACCCGTCGTGTCCGACATCAAACGCAGTTCTAAAACCGGCGAAGAGAAGGCACACGGCGGGTCTATTTAGTGGGTGAAGGCCCCACACTACCCTGTTCGTTGCCCCAAACGACTTTATGTGCAGCTAGGTACATTTCCCCCGCCTTACCAAAAATAAAATAGACGTCACGGGACGTCTAGCAGATATGAAAACAATGAAATTATTTTGTAGAAATAAAATGATCATAACTTGACAAAGTACTCCTCAAGACGAATCAAGCGAGTATACACTCGATAGGTTTGCGTCGTTTCATTACAGAGTTACTGTGGCCACCTATCAGCTGCATCGTCAGACTCTGGATACCATCTAGAGACAAAGTACTCGTCAAGACAAATCATACGAGCCCAAATTCGATGGAGTTATGTCGTTTTATAACGGAGTTCCTATGGCCACTTTCTAGCTTCATCATCAGACCCTGGATACCATCTAAAGACAAAGTACTCATCAAGACGAATCAAACGTGTCCAAACTCGACAAGGTTGCGTCGTTTCATTATAGAGTTACTGTGACCACTTTCCAGCTTCCTCATTAGGCCCTGGATACCATCTAGACGCAAAGTACTCGGCAAGACGAATCATACGAGCCAAAACTCGATGGGGTTGCGCCATTTCATTATAGAGTTCCTATGTCCACCTTTCAGCTCCATCATCAGATCAGCTCCATGTCATCATAATACTGCTTTGTCACACGATATACACATGCGTGTAAAATTTCAGCTTAATCGGAAACCGGGAAGTGTGTCAAATTTAACTTGCAAGTACAAATTATAATTTGTGAATAAGGAAAAAGAGTATTTTAGTACAGGCGGAAATCGAACCTGCGTCCCTTCCTATCCGGGGAAGTGCTCTAATCCACTGAGTGGTTCGATTCCCGCCTGTATTAAAATACTCTTTTTCCTTATTCACACATAATTTAGCGAAGAGTAGCTGAGCATGTCAAGTGCTAAAATATAGATCAAAATGTTTAACTTGCTAGATTTGAATGGGACAAGTAAAATAAAAGCGTCGCCACGCTAACAGCCGATTTTACCCTCCCTCCGCATTAGATGTTTCACATCAAAAAGAAAGGAAACACCTTTACGTGCCTTTTCAGAGGCATAACTTTTACTGGCTCGACCCTGAGTTGATCGGCGATTACGATTCAAGACCTAATGATACACTGAACACCAATGCAGTTGAAGAGGAAAAAAACCAGGTAAGATATTAATATCACAAACATAATAATAGATGCACGGATCTTAGAAGCGGACTTGTGATTATCAATCTCTAAGTAGGCGTATTAACTTTATAGTTTTCGAATGTCGGGGATACCAATAGAGCATTAAACCAATTGGTTTATACATATACTGCCCTAAGGGGATGCTTCCACATAACCCTTTTTTTTTGTTGAGGAGGGGTAAAAAAAATACGAACAGGGTAGTGTGTTGGGCCCTCACCCACTAAATAAACCCGCCATGTGTCGTCTCTACGCCTGTAACGGCGGGCCACCGGATCTATGTTACATTACTTCAGTGGCACTTCCACGTGACCTGATACAAATGTATATGCAAAAGAACAAACATCCCCGTCTGTCGTTGCGATCTTCGCTAAGTTATCACTAAACTATACAATAAACAAATTTTTTAAGATACGGAAACATCTTCGAATCTCCAAATAGAGATGTTAAAAAATAATCGATTTTTATTTTATAATAATTGATTTTTAAAAATCAATTTTAATAATAATATTAATCGATTTTTAATAAATCGAATATATAAATTACTCATTTTAATCGATTTTCATAAACAGCATCATCTATGCGACGGATGAAAAAACCTTGGAAGTAAGTTTCAATTTTATAAACTGCGCCATCTATGCGGCGGATAAAAAACTCGAAGTTAATTATTACTTAGTTGATTAAATAAAAAACGGCGCCATCTGTAAGTATGTATGCATGTAAAGAAACTAGTCAAATGTAAAATAGGACTGGACATTTGTGACACTAATTATTTTTATTGTTTAAACTTAAAGATTAACGAAAGATTGAAAGATTGTGGCCCTGAATGACCGAGCCTGGTCACAAGCATCTCTTCCAATTCGCTTGGGTGCGCTCCGTGTTCGCAAAATTACGGCTGTTAGTTTACCGGTGTTTTTGGCTTCGATGCACAGAACGGAGAAATTAACCAGGGAAATTTTAAGAACCACACTGGGTTGATTCCGAAATGCCGTGTAAGTCTGAGGCCATAAACTCTTGGAAAATAGCTGTCCCGAACACCGAATTACCTGATAACCTGTCCTCGCAGAGACAGTGGGATGAGCCGCTCTGCAGTGAAATTAGTAAACAACTGTTTAATAACGCTGAAAATGCTGCTGAGCGTGCTCGCCTTCTGGCTGTGGGACGATGGGAATCTTTGGTTACAAACACTTCCCTCGTCCAATATAGGCACTATGTATTATATATGTATTTATATTTTAGTATTTATATTTATTTAAAAGAGTCGATTTAAAACAAATCGATTATTTTTTACGAAACATCGATTATTTTTTAATCGATTTTTCGTTAAGGAAAATAATCGATTAATTAATAATCGATTTTCTATGAAGGATGTCACATCCCTATCTCCAAATAGTAAATCTCTCTTTAAACAACAGTATTTACCCGCGCTACACATTATATCATCCTAATATTGACGGGCCTCGTGGCGCAGTCGGTAGGGTAACCGACTTCCGTGCACGAGGTCGTGGGTTCGATTCCCACACAGGACAATTATTTGTGTGGTGAACACAGATATTTGCACTGCGTCTGGGTGTTTTTATCTGTTATATGTATGTATTTACAAAAAAAAAGTACATGTATTATATGACCGTACCTGTATAATATTATTATTATTATTATTTAAGACAGGATAAACACAGTCAATATTTTTTTTCATACCCATAAGAAGTCATTTTATGTAATAGCAACTTCATGGATTTTAATGTTGAAGTACACGTAGAGGAAGTCAATAGATGCCGATATCAATTACTTATTATAAAAGTTTATTATGACACAGATATTTGGTATCATTTTGTGATGAATTAATGTATGAAGGACACTACGACGCCGAACTCGTGTAGAAAGTAGGTACAAAGAATACGGTTAAGAATCATAAATGTAATCCATTCCTTCACATCGCCAGAACATCATCCATCCATCCATCCATCATCAGCCTTTCAACGTCCACTGCTGGACTTAGGCCTCCCCAAGAGAACGCCACAACGAGCGGTTCCGTCATGGGGGATAATGCCGTAATCGCCACGCTTGGCAGGCGGGTTGGCGATCACAGTGGATGTTGTTAATACTCGAGGGAGTGCTGCTGCCCACTCCCGCGGTATTCCCTCAGTCGGTTCTTACGACTCCCGTGGCTAGAGAGGAGTGGGACAATTGTAAAGCCAGCCCTACACAGCCCGCCAGAACATCACCATATTTCTATAGAACCACCTTATCATACATAGGTTGGTACAAGAAAACAACAAACATAATATAACCTTTTCTTTTTTTTCGCTTACTAATCAAACAGATTATACTGATTATTACAGGTAGGGAAGAAAACTCTAAGGAGCAATAATGATCTCCAAACCGTAACTTCGGTGACGATGGTCAGTGTCGACTGACACTAGCATTCATTTTAGTCTCGGGACTGAGTAAAGACGAAGCGAGACTCGTAGTGTGCATGGAGATATGCGCGGCACGTGCGCGGCGAGGCACGTCCCACCACACGGACGTGCCTCGCAGCGACACGGCGACACGCGCCGTCACTCACCTTCTGTCTAGATACAACACAAGGCACACTAGTTCCAACACAAACTGCAGCTCTTCATTAAGCGTGATTATTTTAATAATGTTATAAGAAACTTTTATTGCAATCCTTTATCCTGAAATCAATGACGTGAGGTTAGGTATGTTCTCTACGCACCACTTTTACATGTAGTAAAGGCAAAGACAATAGAGCAGTTTTGGATTAAAATATCTCTTCTCTAACGTGTCGGTCCTAAGTCCTACGTCCGTCTTGTTCTATTATAGGTACGATGAAAAGAAACGACAATGATGTTGCAGATACCGCGGACTAGCACAGCTGTGGCTGTGCGATGGGCAGTTTGTTCAGTTCTAATAATAATGTAGGCCTTTACAATTATCGTGCGCCTAATGCCGCCCTAGCTGAGGCTGCGGGTGGATGCACCGGGGAACGTTTGCCACCGGCAATGCCTCCCGCGTGCAAGCGCCATGATCACGGAGCACGGAGCAACAGTGCCGAAATATCGGAAACTCGTAAGTAAAAATTTACATGGTATAAATCCCGCAAAGACGTTTAGAATTATAAGGGACTGATTCATATATTATACATATAGATAATCATGCTGAACTTAACAAAATAATTAAAGTGGAGAGAGACATAATTAGAGAGCTCGGCTAATAAACCCCACTTAAACATATTTATTTAAAAGTAGCACTAATACGGTTTTTATAAAGTTACAACAGAATGCTATAGTTAAGACTAGCTCACCCGGCGAACTTCCTACCGCCTTTTTTGTTTTTTCGCGAATTTTGCAATGAAAATTATTAAAGTACCTACTATTATCGCTATTAAAAAATAGGGATTGGCAGTAGAAGGGTGGAAAATTTTCGGTTGTATGTATTCTTTAATGCCGAAAAAAATAAAATAATACATTTTGTTTAAAAAATAAAATTAAAAATTTTGGGGCGGACCACCCTTATCACTTAGGGGTATGAAAAATAGTTAACATCCTATTCTCAGACCTACTGAATATACATACACACAACATTTCATAGGAATCGGTCGAGCCGCTTCGGAGGAAAATGACGACAAATACTGTGACACGAGAATTTTATATAGATATAGGTATATATATATTTATGTGTAGATACTCTGATGTGAAAATGTAATGAACCGTTAACCATTCCGTACTTAAGTAGGACCTAATATCTGTTATCTGAGACACGAATACATCAGTTATTTCTAAATTTACTGTTTATTTAGAATGTGGCAGTTCGTTTACCTAACTTTGCGATTGCCTTTTGGGTCTATACGTAGCTACTTAAACTTATACAAGGAAATTGTACTCAATAATTATAAACTTATTTATCTGTTTGTTACGATTTCGCGCCATAACTACATAATCGATTATCATTAAATTTTGCAACTGCCTCTGTGATGCAGCGGTAGTGTAAGCGACTGCTGATCATGAGATCTCGAGTCGATCCCCGGGTCGGCCAGTGTTATTGAGATTTTTTGTAAAAAACTAATATATAAAGCCAAATCTATACTAATATATAAAGCTGAAGAGTTTGTTTGTTTGTTTGAACGCGCTAATCTCAAGAACTCTAGGCCCGATTTGATAAATTCTTTCAGTGTTAGATAGCCCATTTATTAAGAAAAGCTATAGGCTATATATCCCTCCGTTAAAGTTACGCAAAAATCATGTATGACAAATTGTTCCCCTTTAAAAGTTCTAAAGAACTTCCGCGATAGCATATGTTTATCTTTTTTTTTTTACCATACTCTGGCAAAATTCCGCAAAGTTCTTGTCGTACAACCGAGTCAAATGCTTTCTCCAAATCCACGAAATTGCAGAAAACCCTCTGGCCTACAGCCAGATGATTCTCCACAATGTTGCGCAGAGAAAACTTTTAAGTCATAATGTATGTCATAGCGATATAATAATTTCAATAGTGAAAGTCTTCGCGGATGAAGTGACCGGTGTAACATACCCAGGGCTATTTAATAGCGACCTAATCGACTACATAATGTTATACAAACAATAGTTTAGATATGAGTGAAGTTCTTAGTGGATGTGGTGTACGTACCAGTATGCACCTTACACGACCAAGTGTGCACTTTGTTAACAGTATATGTAAAGACCAAAATATACCCACGTAATAGCGGTGACTGGTGAACAAACTATAATTAATATATAGTAGCTACCTATTTATAGTCATTAGGATATTTGGTGAGTTTATAACATCCACAAACATGTCTTTGGTCACGGGTGTTCTGGACTAGATATCGATTACTACTAAGACAACGGAGTTCCGTTGTCTCGGGACGTAGGGAGTTCCCTAACAATATACAGCACACAGTACTGTACTACGAAGACAACGGAACTCCCTAACAATATACAGCACAAATATTGTAATTGAGTTGTTATGAAAAGATTAAAATATTTAGCCTAGTAACATGTGTACACGAGCACACGCGCATTTCGTAGTCAAATATTGGATTTTTTTTCGCTTTACACGTTTTCGCATTTTGTATAATGTTGCCGTGTGGGGCCGGCTTTAGAATTGCCCCACCCCTCTCTACCCACGGGAGTCGTAAGAGCCGACTGAGGCAATACCGGGGGAGTGGGCAGCAGCACTCCCTCGAGTATTAACAACATCCACTGCGATTGCCAAGCGTGGCGATTACGGCATTATCCCCCATGACGGGACCGCTCGTTGTGGCGTTCTCTTGGGGAGGCCTATGTCCAGCAGTGGACGTTGAAAGGCTAATGGATGGATGGTGTGAATTTAGTTTGTTACATACGCGCTCACGTTGTATGTGTAACAGCAACTTGTGCTGTGAATATATTTGGACACAGAAATAATACTATACCACAGCGACCAAGTTAATCAAGAAATTAATTCGTCACGAGTTACATTTACGAAATACCGTTTGGGATTCAACAATATTATCTTTCTATAAATAGATAATCTTAATGTTTTGGAAAACGATAACACATTTAGATATGTCTAAGACGCGCTTATCTATAGTAATATCACATGTTCACCCCGGTAATACACGCAGCTATTGGATGTATCATAGAAAATAAGTTCACAAGCCAGAAAATTCAAAGTAAGTTTTACAGTTCGTTGAATCATCCATGACTGTAATCTGTACGAGCGGTTGTCTTTTGTTGTAGCAACAAGCGACATGGCAACAAATTGTTTACACATAAATGTAAACGGAATGTTTACAAGTAGTTAGTAAATGAGGCGCAGTACCAACGAGGCGACACGATCTTCGCTCAATACAGCGCAGCATTGTCGCCGACAGCGCAGCACCTAATGTGTAGTGCCATTAGCCGAGGCCACGTCATGCGCGTACTTGTAGGTAGGTAGGTACCTACTGCGCCAGCGGTCACCGTTATTATTTGTATGATTATAATTAAATTGCTGTATCTAAGGCAGCGCTTGATTAACACTAAGCAAACGCAAAGAATACCGGCTGCCAAATAACCTTCTGGGAGTCATTACAGTTAATCAGAGAGAAATCTGTAAGAAAGGCAGCCGCTCCGTGTAAATACAGGTGGATCAGCTAAAATCGAACAGATCGGAAGCCTCAATATAGAGACCAGGGGGTCTAGTTGCCCAGAGAAGCACAATTTTAAACTTTTGCTATGAGAAATACACTGGTTAGGTACATTATGAAGCGGCACTATTCGCCGTACCCAAAACCTCTGTTTTAATGGCTTATTTGGAATATGTGCAGTGATGAATGAGTTAGTATTGTAAATAAGACATTGTAGATACCTAATGATTTAAATTCATTCGATGGGTGACGGGGCCTAAATTCGTAATCATATTATGATGTAGAAAGAGCACAATTTGCTGTAGTTTAGCGGTTAAAGCATTTGGACTGGTTTTCAAGAAATCTTGGGTTTGACATTTATTATAATAGTAAAGTATAGTAGTTGAAAATAAAAATAAAGTTTAATAACAATAACAATATACACTCGCCAGTGATGTTGACTTCTGAGGTAACTGTGTAGTCATGTGTGTACTTAAATTAGTACTAATGGTTCATGCTTACATACTAGGGGTGTAACGCATTTTATATTTCCCACGTTGAAGTTTTTGAAGTGATAACTTCTTTAGGCGCGTTGAGTACTTTTTGGGTGAACAAAAATCATGTAACTCGCGTCATCGTCTCCGAATGCTCCGATAGAAGAAAATACTACGTAACTTCGAGTTATTAAATAATTATTTTCGCATTATTTTTGGTTTGTAAAGAAGTGCTAATGATCAATTTTACTTAGTTTTCACTTCTATAATTAGTAAATTTGTGTCACCAAAGACGTTAAGAATGAATGTGTTATCGAAATTCGCAGTCCCGAGCAATTGTCATGATTGCTGATTTGTCAAAGCATCTGAGACGGTATTCCAAGAGATGCAGGTTCAAAACCTGCTCATGACTTATTTTATATTTCACATTTTCACACTTTGTCTTAATTAATAGTTACTATCCATAGCCCGCGACTCCACCACAGTAGTAGGGAAAAGTCAATTTTTTGGTTATACATATCTCAGTTTCCCCCCCCACATGTTAGTGAAATAAAATTTGTACCAATTTTTAAGCATTCTCAAGAGCTACCAACCCATAGCCAATCATTAGTTTTGGCATGATGCGCTATCAAACAAACAGACAACACAGAAATTTATAAATCAATATTTTGGTTTCTTATAGCTGATTTTTTTTTTGTTAAATGTCTTTAAATGTACAGACATTATAGCTTTATAAGGCTATTTATAAGGCTAAGAAGAAAATGTTAAAATAAAAATAAACCGAATTAAAATAAAACGAGAAAAAATTTCAAGAAGGGCGTTGACGTTGGTACCAAGTCAAGCAGTTTCTTAGAGCATTGACGCATTGAGCAGCAACTCTTTTATGAGGCTCACTCAGAAGGGACCAGGGTCGGGAACAGGGTAGTGTGGGAGGAGCTTCACCCACTATATAAACCTGCCGTGTGCCATCTCTCGGTCTGCACTGACGGATCACTGGAACTCCGAGGCACACAAGCATTCTACTTCACACAGAAATTTGATTCGTGGCTTCTCTTCTTGGACATTACTCGTACTGTCATAATCATAAATGCAATATTTTCTATTGAGAACATGTCATCGATATGCTAGACGAGCAGCACTGGAGAAGCACCCAGTCATAGAGCTTGTACGCCAGCATTAACAGCTATGGTATCGGCGCAGCAGCCCTCTTCTACGACTTTATGCTACAGAAGCTGGTGGTTTATAACTTTCTCGAATACAATTTGTCTGTTTCTTTGTTTAGGCATCAGGCAAAGACTACTAATGGATTTTGATGAGACATGTACCTAAGTTTTCTGGATTTTTGTTTAATAGTTTTTGATTAGACTTAAAAACTGACATAACCTACATTTTATCGATACCTGAGAAATTAACTTAAAAACTAGCTTTTGCTTGCGGCGGTACCGCGGGCAAAGGCTAGTATCATATAAAGTAGCTTAGGTCCCCAAACATATTTATCCTAATAAAATTGCTCGACAAAATTAGAAATCTATGGATTGGTTCGGTTATTAGGTAGGATACCTATATCTATAGTAATATGGTTGGGCAATTCATTTTTACTGTTTCGACAGTATCATCTAGCCATTACTATTACTCACTGTCCGACCAAATGAGGTGCCTTCTCCCGCTTATAAGATTCAATTCAGTTCTCTCTGCTTATAAGATTCAATATCTTTACGGCCGCCTATTTGGAACAAGTCGCAGTAGGGGCTAAGTAGATACTTAAGTAGATAGGTAGGATTATTTTCTAAGATAATCTATTACAAAGGTATAAATAAATAAATAAATTTTCACGGACATTTTTCACACAACGTCCTCTGGTCCCAAACTAAGCTTAACGCTTGTGCTATGGGTACCAGATTACGGATATAATACATATACTACTTTTTTTTTGGTGTAAAATATTTCTGAATATAGGTGTAATATATGGTAGGCGACGTTAGGTCGGTGAATCAGTTCAGTGTGCGATGGTACGTGGTGTAGAGTGCAAGTAAGGCGGTGGTACTCACGCGTCGAGATGGTGCTGGTCGTGGTGCTCGTAGTGCGCGTAGGGCTCGAAGCGCGCGTAGTCCCGCGGCGCCGGCGAGCGCGCGGGCGAGCGCGTGTCCAGCTGCGCGTAGGCCGCCATGTCGCGCGCCACTGCCGGCCGCAGCTCCTGGTAGCTGCGCCCCCAGCGCGGGGACCCCGCCTCCGCGCCCGCCTCCGCCTCCGCCTCCGCCGGGCCCTCTGTGCACACCGCTCATGAGCGCCGCCCACTACACTCGCCCCGCGTGTCGCACGCTCCCCGCCGGCGTCCCCACAGACATCTACTTTACTATACCTACATATATATCTCACTACCTGTCCACACAGTGGATACGTGTATAGTACTACACATATGAACACCAACTACAATTGCATTTTGTTATAATCACTGCGATGTAAATATATTAAGCACATGATTTCATTAATTTACAAATATGTAGACAAGCTGACAGACTAACTTTGTTTACATCAACAGATGGCGGGTACTACTAACTACCTACTTTTCAATACAAAAAACAATAAGCTTCATATATGTAATAGTAAAATAAAATAATTAAACATTAACCTTTTCGATCAAATTTTAAGCAATTAGGAATCTATAGTAAATTATAATAGTTGTACTGCAGGTAGGCACTTAAAGTTTTCACTCATAAAGTATTTGTATGATGTTAAAAATAGATAAAGTAGTAGCGTATGTTTACGATTGACGCCGCTGATGAAGGTGTGGGTGGTGGAGAGGTACTCACCGCGTTTGACGCAGTTGTTGTTGACTTCGGCCAGTAGCGCCTCCAGGTCGCAGGGCTCGGCGCGGTGCCACGCGCTCAGTAGCGCCTCGTGCAGCATGCCGCGTGTACTCACAATTTCGCGTGTGCTCACCACGCGAGTTCGCTAGTGACTGAGTGAGCTCAGTGAGTTGCGCCTGCGCTTGCGCAGGGTCCGCCCCCGCAACCTCCCCGCTGTCCGCCTGTCCACCTCCCCTCCGCCCGCGCGCGAGAGAGCCGCTAGCTAGGCCCCTAAGCCGCTATACCGACACTTGCTTGTTTTTGTGATTATTATATTTTAATATTTATTACTGGTCTTGATGTTTATTATTGGGAACAAATGGAGGTAAACATTTTAACAATTACAAAAAGTTTAACCATCTATTACGCGGCATTCAGAGATGATAGTTAATATTTATTAAATCCTTCCATTTGGAAGGTCACACTAATCGATCTCTATGAACAATCATCAATGCCATGCACACATGGCATTGATGTAGGTATATGTACTACGTACCAGCACATGTACAGTACGGCATGATGGACAAACATCAAACATGTAGATATTAGTCGACACCCCTGCAGTTAGTCGCTGCCGCACGAAACTACATAGACACCGATGTCCACACAAACTACAACTCGCTTTGTGATTTACTAGAAGCCTTCATTAAAGCAAATGACCACCAATCCTGACGTAGGTACCGAGGTATGTAGCTAGTTTACTACATACACTGTGACACCGAGGTAGGCCATAAATACAAATAAGTAGATATACCACCTTAGTTGGCTATTTACTTGTATTTTAGTTTGTGTTAATGTATGATTTTTTAATTCTTTGTTTTTTTATAAACAACACCCTGTACTAGGGAATAATGCCAGTGTCTCGAGCTCAGGGGACTGCAAAGGTACCTATAATTTAACGGAGCCAAAATTTACGCTCATCACATAAGTAAAGATCCTTTACTTACAATGACCTATGTCTACACGAACCACACTCAGAACCCCACAACTCGGAAAAAATAAAACACTCAGTTCTGTGCTCAGGACAAACGTCGGGTGGTCGCACAAAGAATTGCTCTTTGTGGGAATCGAACCTATAACACTCAGTTTCCTTCTCTCCTACTCACTCAGAAAGTCTGTATCTAAAGAATCATTAATGAATTAACCACTACGCCATCCGTGGACTTAAATTTTTATTCTAAACTAGACGACCCGACTCGGTGAACTTCGTATCACCTACAATTTATTTTATCAGCGATTATCAATCCTAATCAACCTGTATCGTCTAAGGTTTGAATTTAGATAGGTTATTAAATGAAAGTAGCTTGTAATTTAAATAAATTTGAAAGAATGACAGTAGCTGTAATTTTGTCGTCTGATAGCCGAAAGACAGTAGTAGGTCCATAATCCAAAGAGGTAAAAAATTATGAATTTATATTTTTTTTAATATCTTCAAATATTGTTATGAGGTTTCCTTATTTAATTTCCCTTTAAACCACCCCTGTATTATTGCGAAGAAAACGAAAAAAAAACAGTTATCCAAATCGGTCAGGCTATTTTTGAGTTTAAGTGAGACTTTATTATTGTATTTGTTTATCCTTCAGGCATATATATTGACTTCACTGTACGGCACATATTATTTCTATACAAAAATAACTGCTCACTACAGAACCTTTTATTTTTGGGTTAACCCTCTACCGGTGTACTTTTCCGTACATTGAGTACTTATGCAAAATTTCATGATGATTAACCAATCATTCATCAATCGCTGTAGCTGCTGAACCCAGCAGCTACAGCGTGAAAGCGTAACAATAACTTTTTCTTGGCCCAATTCGGTAATCGAACCTATAGTCCAAGACCACATACAATACAGCTAGACCACCGAGGCACCATAGATAACTGGTACCTATAATATTAATATCACAGCCTGTACCTAGCTATGATAATTTTGTTTTCATTCTTATCACGCTTATCACCCAAGTACCTATAGGCAGAGACGTTCAATTGTGCCTACACAAGTAACGTAACATAACAGTATGCCCAGGTCACACAACATAGAGACCTACAGGCAGGTACTACGCGGCGTACGGCGATCAGCTGACGTTATCGCGCGGCCTTCTTATCTGAGCTGCATTTCCTGACCTACCTCACCGTTTGATACTGCCCGCCGAGACGCATTATCAACCCACTACTCTCACACGCAACTTTACTCTGCAAACCAAAAGGTTTAGCTACCTATAGGAATCCTCAATCAATGATTGAAAAGACGTTAGTTAGTACGCGTGACTTTCCATTAACGCATCTACATTATTTACTAGCTTTGATAGGTACCTATGCCAGAGAGGAGCAGGCTGTGTACCTGCCAAATATGTTTATTTTGAGGTATCTAAGTAAATGTCTAAGATAATAAAAAAGGGGCACCCGGGAAAACTTTGAATACAAATCTCATAGATTTCTCTGCATTTCTTCTGACTTCAAACCAATGATAATGTAAGTCCGAGTGATAAGACTACTAATAAATAAGTACAATTTTTTCAAAAGGGAATCGAACTGGGACTATAATATCGCATGATTATTGAACCAACCAGTGTTTGCGCAGACTAGTATTATCGTGTCAGACATGAAAGTGTTGTAAATCGTGTCAAAACGTCTGTTTTTGCTAACACGAGCGCCCCCTGCGGCGAGGGCTCCGCAAACAAATAAACAGATCGTAAACAGCTCCGCGTCAAGTGACGGCGTGTCCCGCGGGACCGCGCCGCGCCGCGGGACGTCGCGCGCCGCTATATGTACATGTCTTGTTGATGTGATCTCGCCTCCTGTCGTCAGTGTACCTACCTACGTGGCTAGGTTTCATGGCAGTGCCTACTTATTGCCTAGTTGCATAAAAACTTAGACTTGGGTAGCTATATGATGGGCCAAAACCTTATGTCCATGGTGTGTCGAAGCTTCACAGCAACATCTCACATCAGGTAGATCCCATGCTCTCTTACATGATACTCGTATATTTATCCTTAAATTATACTTCGTTATTTATTTTACAAGTTATTGAGAACCCTTTGTATTTGCGTTTGATAATAAAACTAAAGATGGCTACGTTGAAGCTTCAATCCATTGAAACATTCTTGTCTAAACAAATCGCCATAATCATTTAACAAAAGTTAGTAGTACCTATAGTATGTGCCGTAGTAGTAGAGCGCGCTCACACTCGCCGGTGCTGGGACGTCGATAAGCACATTAGCACAATAAATACCATTAGTGGTACACAATAGCCCTTCCGCGAACCACTCATTAGTGTTCGCCGGAGTAGAACCTCGGATTTTAAATCCGAATTAGCTGGAAGTAAAGTAACGCAGTCCCACGGTGCTCACGTGTTCCTAAAATTGCTTCCACAATAATTAAATATTAATATCGACTATCTATACCATCTATCTATAGTATCTGTGCCTTATAACATTTTAATAAGTACAGAATTGTTTCGTAAGTAGGTACATACATACAGATCTTATCACGTAAATGGCCAGTGTAAAACAGGTATTATGTTTTAGGTATTGAGTATGCTGTGGTCGAAGATTTGTACCTGTCCAACTCCTTGTCTAATATCAACAGACACGTGTGTATCGCGCGGACACAGACGTCGCGCAGACGGCGGGTCGCCGCCGCCGCGGGGAGCTCGCAGGCCAGGTCCCGGGCGGGGCACGTACCACGTGTTGAGGAAATACTCCACGGACCAACAGATTGCCCTATCTACCACAAAACCGCAGATGTTCACAAGCGTGTATTTGTTCCTCATGTAAGTATTCATTCACCGTGGCTAACTGTCTATGTAGTTGGTATCTGTCTATAGAAGGATGGTTTCATGAAAGGAAACGATGTATTTTAATCGACTTCAAAAAGGAGGAGATTATGAGTATGTGGACCGATTTCTCTGAAACTTCTGGGTCGATTTAGGTAATTCCTCTTTTGTTCGATATTGTATACTTCTATCAAATTGGTCTCATTAATTTTTAGCACAGACTTTGTGAAATTATTCCACCCGTGATCAATTTTGAGTTCTGATGATGAGATATGGAGCTAAACACTGAAACTCCTTAATCATTAGTGGGAATCAACTCAGTTTGTGAATACATATTTGCATAATAAAAATAGCTCTATAAGTGAACAATGGAACTCCTTAATGGTTACATGGGAAATGGTAGGCATCCCTAGTACCTTCTACCTGGCATAATATCAGACTACATTTAACCACTTTTGCACGACTAAGGATTAGAACCCGGTAACTTTCACTCAGAAGTTGCCTTAGTTGGCCAATGAACCGGGCGAGACTCCATTAATGAATTCCGTCGTCTCAAAAACTCAACACGCGATGGTTGTAGCTGATCACCATTACACGGAGACACCGCCTACTGCGTATCTGGTCTTCACGACCCAAGCAGAGGGACACTTGGCAACTTCAGAACATGATTTCCTGTGACCGAGTTTTATTTAAGATTTTACCAACCTGCTATGATAGCTTATCTATAATCTCTACTTCTTAATATAGTGAATAAGATAATAGATAAACTACTGTTTATCACTAAAACCTATATATCCTTCAACACTAAAACGGTGGTTTATGCATGAATAAGAAAGTGTAATCAGGTATGACGTGACCATTAAAATTGTTAATGTGTTTGCGACTGTTGTACGCTGGCTGGATACTCATCCAGCAGCAGTATGTGTTTAGGATTCTATTAAAATAAATATCTAACACCTTATATGTTCGCAGACAGAGGTGTTCCTGCGTGAGGCTGGATGCCTCACTTCATATAGTACTTTTCTCGTCAAGTGACCGCCTTCAACACACAGTCTTACACGCACATTTACAGAAATACTTCCACCTTTCTAAGTATAGCACTGCTGTTCTTTAATTCCAACTTAAGGAATAAATATTCCTGAAATACGAGTATGTCTGTACCTAAAACGTAGCTGGTGCGACGAGAGGCGGAGGGGTGGCCGAGGGTTGCCAGCCGATGACTCAGGAGGCCGGAATGTCCCGCCCCGATAGCGAGCACAAAGCGTTTCGCAACGAGCCCATTGTCTCTCCGAGCCTCGCTTCCCCTATCTCACTCTACATACCCCAGTCTTAATCACCCCGCGCCACTGCGCTACGTCACACACGCGACCATCTCCTGTATTGTGTTTTTGCGCTCTCTCATATACTTAGCAACGTTTTGTGAATCATTGTTAAGTATACCTATGTAGTTGAATAAATACAAGCAGTTTATAAAAGGCGATCCCTCACTAGGGAGCTATCCCTGTGTGCCTCTCTAGCTAGTGATTCAGAAAGTCGCTCTCGTTCTTGCAAATTGCAAGACCAAGAACGTACGTTAGCATAATAAGACCAAAATGAGTACCGAGAATATTCGACCATGACTACACTGACCAAGATCATGAGTCAACCTTGGTCTTGTTTGCTTATCACCACAGAGTATGGAGAGGCCTTTTCACTACCACCCTCTCAGAGAACATCCGTATAACAACTGTAGGTACTAACGTGTAGTGAGTGAGCAATGGAGGCCCGGACCTCTTTCTCTTTCTACGTCCTATTCATGTCTCTTTCCCTAGGCTTTGCAGCGCGTAATACCCCTCTTGTTACGAGCATATTGTTTAAACTAAAGTACCTAACCAGTAATGATTCTTGGTGAATCGCACCAATTATGTGTGCGAATTGAAGTCACGACGCTCGATGCGAGAGCGCGGTATCTAAACCGTAAAGTTCTCTATTTAAAATATTTACAACCTATTCTAGACTTTTCTAAACCTGTAAATCTGTCACTAAATTATATAAGCTCCGGCTCACGAAGCTTTTGTACTAGTCTATCGTCTCACTTGACTGCACGTCGGTGTGCGGACGACATGTCCCACGTGTCATCACCCCCATGCCCGTACACTTTAGTGCGCTTGTTTCCCCGAGTCATTAATCAACAGTGGTACACAACACTACAGCGTCAGTCAGATACTAACGGGTATATCACCAAGCTAACCATTATCAATTCGAAAACGTCTTGTAATAAGACCATACTAATAAATAGAACTTCGAATTAATAATGAATAAATAGTGAAAGTTTATTTATTGACAACGGTATCGAGTTTGATCCTCAGTCGAGACCAAGCCAAGCTGCCTCACTTTTCAAAGTTAAGTGGGAATTTGTTTACAAATTATCAATGTTCGGTAAAGAACACATGCATACGAAGTCTATCAACCCGCACTAGGCCAGCTTGGTGCACTACGGTCTAAACCCCTCTCATTCTCAGAGGAGACCGGTGCCCAAAAGTGGTATAGTGTTGGGCTGAAAACAAAAATCAGGGTGAGATTGATTGTGGAAGTAGGTACCTATCAACCAGTTACAAATATCAGCGCATAATATAGGTATCCCTACGGTTTGTTAAGTGAAAGATGGCTGAACCCCCTCCACGTCTCCGTCTGTACCTTTCTCTGGGGTGGACAACACGCGATTGATAATGCCACCGCCACTAGTACCTATTACGGGAGTCTGAAGTCTACACCAGGCGTTTGCCATTGAGCGTGCCCTATTTATGTGCCACTCAGGCCACCCTTAGAGGATAAAACACTAAAGATGTGTCCTTTTGAGAAACCACCTGCAACATAATTATACCCAGTCTTATTTTCTAGTTGTCAAATTTTCAACGAATTATAGCACAATATGTCTGTACCTACATAGTATCAAGATAAGCCTATTTTTTCAGCGAATACGTTTTAGCTACAGCGTATATAACACTTCTCAAATTTATATAAAAGTATATATCTACTTATGATGGCTAGACAGAAGCTTTTCGCTAGTAATAAATGTTCATTAGTGGCTTGTTTGACGACATATATACGAGTAGAGTCAATAAACATGATCGTTACTCGCTGGGCTGAGGTCGCCAGACCATTTAACTAACAAGATCACTCGTGTTAGTTACTATGTAATTAATAACATACATACTTAGGTATATATTTATAAGAGCCTCTACATAGTTCCTATATGTATTTCGGTTTTATGTGCAGCTCTGCTCTCAGAACGACGTCTTCTACGTAACGTTTGTTTAGAAAAAACTAACCTTTGCCTGCGGCTCCACCGCAGCCAGAAGCTAGTTTTTGGGTTATATCTCAGGTTCCCGGTATAGTAGCGGGATGTATACTAGTTTTTAAGTATATTTTTTAGTATAATTTGCGCCATTTAATTACAGTTTCGCATGGCCACCTTCCAGCTCCATCACCAGACCCTGGATATCATCTAGAACTGAAGTACTAGTCAAGATAATTCAAACGAGCCCTACCTCGATGGAGTTGCGCTATTTAGTTAGGTACAGAGTTCTCATGGCCATCTTCCAGATCCATCATCAGACAGTAACTCTATGATGAAACGACGCAACCCCATCGAGTTTGGAATCGTTTGATTCGTCTTAACGAGTACTTTGATCCTAGGTGATTTCCAGGGCCTGATGATGATGATTTATGTCGATTTCCGCTATTTTACACATGTCATAATTTTATGCAAGCATACATTGAAAAAGTTATGATCATTTTATTTCTACTCATTATTCCGACAAAATAATTTTGATGTTTCGTATCTGGTGGACGTCCCGTGACGTCTATTTTTTTCATTGTTTATTGCTAAACTGTTTTCTTAGACATTTCTTTCTAGGATAATTAGGATGCTCCCGAGTTAATTGCGTCACATTTAGCTAAGATACCCTGCGACAATCAGTAGCGCTGGCGCTACATAAGTATTCACTGTGTAAACTATGTGTAATATTTACGTAAAAGGCAACGTGTCGAACTGATGATACATGGGTGCCGTATTTAAAACATTGCCAATAAACTATACACAATAGCAACAACATTTCTCTCGGCCACTACTCACTTCCTGGAGGTGCAGTTCTCGCGTGTGTGTAGGAACATGTAGTACAGAGTAGTGTGCGTGTGCGCGCGACCCGAACTTACAGCCCCACATTAACATTGTTTACGCCGACAATTATGAGTGACACATAGGTAGTAATATCAGCTTATTGATGTGAAACATCTAATGCGGAGGGAGGTAAAATCGGCTGTTAGCGTGGCGACGCTTTTATTTTACTTGTTTTGTTCAAATCTTGCAAGTTCAATTTGACACACTACCCGATTTCCAATTGAGCTGAAATTTTACACGCATATGTAATCTGATGATGGAGCTGAAAGGTGGACATAGGAACTCTATAACGAAACAGCGCAAGCCCATCGAGTTTGGGGTCGTATGATTCGTCTTGACGAGTACTTTGTTTCTAGATGGTATCCAGGGTCTGATGATGGAGCTGGAAGGTGGCCATGCGAAACTCTGTAATTAAAAGGCGCAACTCCATCGACTTAGGGCTCGTTTGAAAAGTCTTGACTAGTACTCCAGACCTAGATGATATCCAGGGTCTGATGATGGAGCTGGAAGGTAGCCAGAGTAAATCCGTAATGAAATGACGCAACCCCATCGAATTTGGAATCGTTTGATTCGTCTTGGCGAGTACTTTGTCTTTAGATGGTATCCAGGATCTGATGATGGAGCTAGAAGGTGGCCATAGGAACTCCGCTATAAAACGACGTAGCTCCATCGAGTTTAGGTTCGTATGATTCATCTTGACGAGTACTTCGTCTCTAGATGGTATCCAAGGTCTGATGTTAGAGCTGGAAGGTGGCCACAGTAACTCTGTAATGAAAAGACCCAAGCCCATCGAGTTTATACTCGTTTCATTCGTCTTAAGGAGTTCTTTATCAAGTTATGATCATTTTATTTCTACAAAATAATTTAGATGTTTTCACATCTGGTAGACGTCCCACGACGTCTAGTTTTTTTTTTCATAAACCCTCACTGTCTCATTATTGGATAAGTACACATAATAGTACGGATGCCCTAGTCCAATATACTCGTAGATTAGGTTTCCTAACAATGTTGCCAGCACGTGAGAATTTTGAAGTATCAGTCTTGGCATTGGAAGTTTAAATAATAAAATATGAGATGAAGTAAATGAAGTCGGCACGTGCGACTGAGCACGTAAATGTTTCGATGTCATTATTGATCCCCCTCCCCCACGTAAGTACCCACATAACATTTCTGGCTAATACTTATTCAAAATTTTTCATATCATGGGCTCCTATATGTGTGTATACGTATATAATAAAATATAATATATCATTAACTATGAATTATCTTACATCTTGGCACAATAATTAAATTACTTAAAAAAAAAAAAAAATCACAAAATAAAATTATCTTTGTTTAACTAGCGTGAGGTCACGTTATCTCGTCCCTGTTGTACATTTAAATGATCTTAATTCTTAAATAACTTTTAAATAGGTACATGTACTTGTACTGACACGTTACGTAGGTACACGCATCGATCTATATCGAATTTGCTGTAAAATTAATAATATATTTTGCAAACATCTTTGTTCTGGTACTTTTATGATGATGGATTAGAATTACTCAAGGAGGCTTATGCCATACCAAAGTTTATCAAAATCGGTTTAGTCTTTTAGCCGTGAAAGTGTAAAAAGTTAGTGATATATTTTCACATTTATTATATTAATAGCTACTAGTGAGTGATCCGTCTTCGTCTCGCACGGATGTAATGGACTTATTTAGGAATTTTGAACAACTATATCTCTTTTGCTATAGTATTTTAAGGTAAGTCGTAATCCCGCCATCCAATAGTATGAATTTTAATTGCGAAATTAAACTTACTATATTGGTTTAATGCATGTAAATGCTTTCCGATAGGTGGCGTTTGTCGTGAAGACAAATGTGATAAGGAGATTGGGATGATCGAAAGATCTGTACTATAGCTCAGTGGCTTAGAGCACTTCCCCGGATTGGAAAAGACGCGGGTTCGATTCCCGCTAGTACAAAAAATCTCTTTTTCCTTATTCACAAATAATTGGTGCTTTAAAAAGTGGCGGAGCATATCAAATGCTAAAAAATATAGATCATAAACGATATTATAATAAATAATAATAACTGTATAAAAGCGTGGGGCTCTGTCTGCTGTCAAATCTTACAAATAGGTAACTGGTACCTGTTACAAGATTTATTATGATTATTGAGATATAGTAAAAAGTACTATAATTTCTTATTTTCTAGTTTTAAAACAGCATCTAAAGTAGGTACCTAGGATAAACTATAGTATTACCGGCACCCCCTTATTCATTGGCACTTTGGATTTTAAATGCAAATATTAAGAACTGGTATAGCAAAAAACGTCTATTCTACTCTTTTTTTTTCATAATCTGCAATAGTAACATTCCTTGCAGAAAAAAGTAGGTTTTATAATATTATAGCAGAAGCTATAAAGAAAGTAAATATATACCGACGCCATGCAGAACTGTTAAAACATAACTTTCTAATAAGGGTCATCAATTAATGACTGTAACATAGATTATTTATTATTATGCTTAGTTTTTAGGTAAATAATGGCAACGAGTGCTTTTTTTGACCAAATGACTGATTTCTATGTGTTATTACAGTAACTGTACTTATGGTGCCAATGACTGTAATTTCAAATATTAATTTGTTTTCAAAAAAAATCTAATTAGATTGATTAATGCATTTTCATTTGAAAATATCCATAACAGAGAACCCTTTATTAATGTTTGCTGACTTTTTAAACACCTATTAATTTAAAAAATAAATATATCCATCTTAAATATGCTTAGAGTGCCAATCATTATACAGTTTACCCTATCTACTTCTATTATCCTATTTCTTTTTATCGTAGGTCTATTGTGACACCTTCGATGTTTGTTTAAAAACAAATGTAAAAAATTGATAAACTAGTTTAATTATTGTATTGTCATCAGATCCTGATAAGTATGCAAAGTTTCAATTTAATCAGACGTTTTAAAGTTAATAAGCGTAAGTAAAAATAACAATTCTGCACACAAAGTTAGTTATATCTCTGTTAAACATATAACAATAGAAGGAGAAATCTATGGTAGGTAACTGATAGTGCACCTAACGGCATAGTTTGTCTGTCCGACTGTTCGACATAGAGCAGCCCCTGCCAGCGTGTGACTCAGCGCTGTCCATGGCGACAGTACAACCAGCCATTAGCTGCTCGAGTTACAAGGAACTACCTCCTGAGTGCGGCGAGATACGTCATCCTTCGAACAACTACTATTTTTAAAGTGCAACAATGCAGAATTTCAAACTTTCATGGTCACTTATAATTCTAAACGTTTTTACGGGATTTATACCATGTAAATTTTTACTTACGAGTTTCCGATATTTCGGCACTGTTGCAAGCGCCATGATCACGGAGCACGAGTTGCTCCCAGTTTACATGGTATAAATCCCGTAAAAACGTTTAGAATTGCAACAATGCAAATTAGGTTATATCATTTAAAAATAGAAAGCCTTCAATCGGCAGTTGTGAGAGTTCATAACTCGCTATGCTCGCGGCAAAATAGGTTTGACAATGGCCCAGGTAGTAGCGAATGCTGGGTATATAAAACCTTTGGACCATTTTCCTATGATTACGAGGATGAAAATTTACACAGTTCTACTTTAATAACGAGAGGTGGTCTTCAATGAACAACTATCAGTGGCTATCTCTAGATATCATGGATCATGGGTTCCGGAATATAAGGAAGGCCGAGCTGATTCCTACGGAATACTTTTGGTAGAACTGGGCATTAATCTTTTGAGTTTTCGAAGTGAATAATTATAATCTTTTAATTAATCGTCTGAGTTTGGTCTATAATATTATCATTGTTTTAAAAACAAGCCCTTCCACTAATATTTAAAATATGAAAATTTGTAAAGATGCTTTTGGATGCTTGTCCGTCAATCTCTTAAACGAATGAATGGATTTGGACGATATAAGCATTGAGATATAAGGGATGATTTTGATACTGATACAATGAATAAATACTACAAATAGTACAGCTGTTGTTAGTTCACCGTGAATACGCACGGCTGTTTTTCTCTATCATTCCATCCATCAATCAGCCTTTCAACGTCCACTGCTGGATATAGGCCTCCCCAAGAGAACGCCACAACGAGCGGTCCCGTCATGGGGGATAATGCCGTAATCGCCACGCTTGGCAGGCGGGTTGGCGATCACAGTGGATGTTGTTAATACTCGAGGGAGTGCTGCTGCCCACTCCCCCGGTATTCCCTCAGTCGGCTCTTACGACTCCCGTGGGTAGAGAGGGGTGGGACAATTCTAAAGCCGGCCCGACACGGCTACTCTATCATTATTAACACGTAAAACAGTTTTTATTTAATTACTTACAAACATTTTATTTGTTTTGGATCCAATTTAGAAGTTCGCGTGGACGAAGTCGCAGGCAGACGCTAGTATTAGCATAAACATAGTTATACAAAGTTGTGTTGCAATAGTTCTATTAAGTTATTAATATTTTACTACTCTGTGGCGGTAGTGGACTTGTGGTACCTACTTATGTTCAGGACTTGTGAATTGTGATAATGCTTTAAGCTTGTGATAAACCATGGTCTACATATACCTATTATATGGTTTTTTGTCAATATTATGAAAGTAACAATTAATCCACGCTAATGAGTACTGAGAACTCAGTTCGTTATCGAGCGCCTGCCAAAGGCCGCCAGTGACCAGCAGAGGGAGCCTCTGTCACATGTGAGTACATGACGCCTATGTGATGTTACACGAACATGAGCTAGACACATATAGACATTACATGTGTATGTAATGATGAAATGCTGAGGCTATATTTTATTACACATACACTAAGTACGTACCACTAACAAAATTATGTTTTTTGAAGAAGAAGAAAGTAGACGTTTTAGTTTTTACTAAAATTAATTATTGAAAGTAAATACTATAAAAATTACTAAAATATTTTTTTAACAAAAATAAAATCACACCTTAAAAAGTAAGTACTTAATAAAAAAAATAGATGAATTTACGTCAAATGTATACTTATTGTTTAGCTAATGATATATAAATGATAAATGGCAGCCACAAGGGGTGTTCAAACCCGCACCTCATGTTCAATTTATTAATAATTTCTACATATTATATCTAGCATATAAATTACTTATGTAATTTGAAGTGTATGTTATAACGAATGTCTAAAATAACAGGTTTTTACTAAATGAATGATGAGATGATGTTGTTCACATGACAAAATACCAATTTCTAAAGTTTTTGCCTGTCTATCTGTGCGTTTGTTCCGGCTAATCTCCGGAAAAGTTAGACCGATTTGGATGGGAGTTTCACTGGTAGATAGCTGATAACTGAATAATAATTAGGGTTCCGCACAAAAGAAGAAATAACTAATTCCACGTGAACAAAGTGCGGGTTGCAGTTAGTGCTAAGTAATTCTCTCTCCACTCAACGAATGTCCCCCAGATAACCTTTACGATGAAACCAAATAGCAATACTATCCAATTACTTATGCTATAAATAAATAAACATAAGTTCACTAACAATATTAGCTGTGACTGTAAAACTACTTTTAACAAAATAAACAAACCATTAGTTAATAAGCGGAAGTGCTATACTTTTTTGTTTCATGTGGGTGAGTTGAGTGGAGTCAGGCCGCACGCGCCGGCCGCTGGCTAGCTCGCCCAAATTACCAGCTCGCTAGTTGAGAGCTTACGTAGGTATGTAAGTATATATTGTAAATTCATTCTGCTTGTGTTGTGTACTGTGTAAGTAACAAATATAAGTACATAGATTAAGACAAGGCTTGCAGAATAACGAATGAATGGTGTAACGATTGATATTACGTAGCACGAGGTAGTAACCTAACCTGCCTCTTTAGACTAGCCTGTAACCACACGATCATGTCATATATTAACTAACGTAAGTATTTTTTACTGTCACAGCGGGACGTTTGCGGAGTTTAGTAAAAATATAATTTATTTTACTCTTTATTCAAGTATTATTAATGTATTACAACCATGAAACATTGTTCTGTATTTTCATAACCCTGTCTACATAGGGTTATGAAAATACAGAACATCTATCGTAGAAATAATTAATAATTTTTGGTAACGCTACTTGAGAAATGTAATTCTTGATTTACTTCGACAAGGTTCCATCGCATTCTCCTCGCTGTTCAAAAAAGTTTTATCAAACTCCGTTCAATATAAAAAACAAACAGTAGTTTTTTTCTCAAATACCTTAAATGTACAGAAACAGCTCTGTTACAGCTTTATAATAGTAATAGTACTAGCAGACCCGGCGAACTTCGTACCGCCATATATTTTTTCATGAATAAATATTGCAATTATAAATTGAGATATAAAGTATCCTATCTCTTAAGTTGGAACAAAAAAAACACATTTAAAAAAAAATATTAAAATCATTTCAGTAGTTTCGGAGTACATCCCGGACAAACATCGTGACACTGGAATTATATATAACAGATAGATAGATAGATGATATAAAATATACGCAACAATAACGTTCTAGTTTATTTCTATACAATCAACTACATAAAATATTATTTATCAAAGACGTACCATTTTGTATTTTTATTTTGTGTGTACATACGCGTGTTTCAGTATGTAGTTACTTGTATGTTTATCTGAGGCTATCAAATCATTTGTCATCTCTCCTTCAAAGTTTACGCAGCTTTGTGCGGCCATGAAATATGTTTAACTGACGACATTAAAATGCGTGACAATTAAATTTTTACTAATCATAAAACGATAATCCCTCCGGCTAGCGGACGTGTCGAATACTAAGAACCGATTTTTTTTCCAGATCATAAAGTTTCAATGTTTTAATTTCTTTCTTGAAAAAATATCTAAACGACAATATCGACGTTTTCAAATCCGTTGCGTGGTTTAGATGAAGTAAGAAGCGCAAAAAGAGACAGGCGCGGGCACAAGCTTTATTTCATACTATTTATACTATAAAACTTTATTTGGAAGTAATATAATTATGTAATTGTTCGACTATATGTAATCTCATCCGTGAACATGCGATGGATGGGAGGACGCATTTCTGTAGTATAAGGCAAAACTTACAACTCTACACAATGGAGGTGCCGTCTATGTAGTTTATAAATAAGTTGTCCGCGTCTGTCTGTGAGAGAAACAACTTCTTCTAAACTACGGATTCCTAATGGAGAATGCAGTTGTCACTGACATTGCGAATGATTCATCCTAACTATTATAAAGCTGTAACAGAGCTGTGTCTGTACATTTAAGATATTTGAGAAAAAAATACTGTATCAGGCTATATAGGCGTGTCTAAACACAAAACAATGTGTTTTTAGATTTTTGTCAAATTGTCTGTTTATTTGTTTGTCTGTTTGTTCGTTTGCACATCACGCTAGAGCTACTGAACGGATTTTCATGCAAAATTTTTATATGATAGCTCTTGATTAGACTTTAAAATGGATTTTCCGGTGCTTACATGGCTTTTCTTATATTTTTCGAATTTACTTCTTTTGTAAAACTGACAAAATGATTGTGTTCCAGGAACACATTGCTCAAGACACACATAAACATAGTACAAATGGATATTAGAAGTACCTAACATATAAAACGAGATGTTGGTGTCTTACAAGTGTAAACTGATCCTCAGTCGGTCACAACACTCATTCATAATTAGACTAGTTTCGGTGACATCATTTTTTGTTTATACATTATTGTACTCAGTAATTAGGTAGCAGTCATTAGTTGGTTCATACCAGCACTTGGTTCTTACTTATTGAAATCTAGCCTTTGCCCGCTGCTTCTATATCAGGTTCCCAATATAGAAGCGGGATAAAATGTATACTAGTTTTTAAGTCTAATCAAGGCCTTTCAAAAGTTTCATCAAAATCCGTTCTGTATTTTTTGCGTGATGCTCGAACAAACAAACAGAAACATAGACAAAAATTCTAAAATAAATTGTTTTGTGTTTAGACGCGCCTATATAGCCTATTACAGTCATTTTTTCTCAAATATCTTGAATGTACAGACACAGCTTTGTTAAAGCTTTATAATAGTAGGTATAGAAGATAAGAAATAATTAAGTTTATAACGAAGCAAACTCACCTATTATGTACTAATTTTAACAAATTGTTATATAATTGTCTGTCTACGTTATTATGTGGAAAATATTGTTGAAAAATCTATAATATTATGCTTGTTGTTTTATTGTTAAAGATGTGCAAAATTACGAAAACATCATTAGTAGATACATAATATTGTATGATTTTGATGATAATATGCTAAAGACGGTTCTGGTTAGTGATTTATAACAAACACAATTATTTTAATTGCTCTACAAATTTATTTATTAGTTACATTAATTGTGAGATTTTTGGTTTGTAGGCAAGGGCTTCGTGAAGATATCGGGGCCCCATTGAAGGTCATCGCTAATATTTCGATATGAAAAAATAATTTGAACTCAATGAATCATTACTTATACAGAAAAGTTTCTTTTGGTAAAATTTGCTTAATTTTGATGCAGGTAACAACCACATTTAAGAAATACAATTAGATTATCAATCGAAAAAAATGTGTTTTACATAATTATTATAATGACGAGGATGTGTACTTTATCAGACAGTAAATTAGAAGGGAATTAGACTAACTTCTAAAAGTCGGAATCACAAATTAATGTGACATTAGAGGTAGAGATGGCCGCCGTATTTCTCTCACTTGACTGTTCTCGGAAGTGCATAATAAATTTCGCTGACTACGTCTACGCGATCCATTTTATTGGTAACAATATTGTATAGAGTTATAGCTTCGAGGTATTCAGGTCGGGGCTCTAACGATGAAAGATTAGGTACGTTCAGTGAATTCACTACAAGTGAAGTTACGGACACGCTTAGTTAGTGGCGCCTATTTAGAAATACTTACATATAATAATATTTTGTTATTAATTCCCGATCAGTGCGCACCAGGGTTTTTATAAGTAGTTATTATTGTGATATTACAGTTTTGCACTAATTGCTCATAATGTCTTAGTGGTTGTGATACCACGCTGTTATGTGTTTGACTCCCACGCAAGATAATTATTTATTATCCACAATTGTTTGTTATGAGTCTGGGAGTGTTTGTCTCCATTGATTGTACTTTGGCGAAGTCAGTAGAAGATCACGTCGTTAAAAAAACGTCTGGCTGAGTATCCGAACGGAGCCAACAGTCAATTTATACAATTATACTTTGGTGATAACACTAAAAATCATCAGTTACTTTTTAACATCTCTCGGTGACACAGAAGACCAAACAAATTACTGCGATTGTCATGAGGTATGTTCGTTATTGACTACTATAGACCAGTGGTAAGATCGCGGACAGCCAAGATATAAGATGGAATGGACTACTGATTCCAATCCATGGGTGACCTAAGGATCTAAAATGAAGATGATTGGTCACCGCGAGAGAAACGCAACCCTAATCGCTACCACCGCCACAGCTTCCATTGTAATGAAGCCTCACTAGTAGAATACAATGATAACATTATTATTTCGTCAATCAATCTGAGTCTCGTCAGGTGTCAGAGGTCCTAGGGCGCTGGCGCTGGAACACGCTAACAGGTGACCACTTGCAATAAGATAAGATATAAACAAGACGATAGATAAAGGTGTCTCATCTTTAATAAAACATACCATTCATTGTAATAAAGATATGGTATCTAACCCATTATCACGCGCTGTGCGATAATGTTACTATGTGCAACTGATAATGTTGTAAATATTGACCTTCCGCGCTATATTGTATAACAGTGCGTAGACAACTGTTAGATATGTTTATCTGCGCGGGAGTCTGCGCTCCAGACAGTAGATGGTACTGTCGCAGATATTTCTCACTAAAGCCTTTAGAGCTTAGAGTCTCGTAGTACCATTTTTTATTACTTATGGTGGCAGACAAGCCCCAGTCAACCTTATGGTAAGTGATCACCATCGTCGCTTATAGATTCAACTATACCAAAAGTACTGTGAATTATGAACTCACCATTTAATTTTGCGGATGTGAAATGAAAGAATGAACTGCTATCTGCCTCTTGGACTGATCAAGTAAGTGCCTAGCCCTACTACCACTAATGCAATGGGTGGTAATTGCTTACTTCCCTTAGTCGCGTCGTACGACACTGGTAAGAATGGAGTGATGACACTTATATTCTAAGTCCGTCACCACAAGGGCAATAACGACCTACGTCAGAATTCGTGATAAAATACGTAGTAGGTATGTTTTATTTGCTTGAAAACCGTTATTTATTTTATTTAGGATCGAACCCAATCATTGTACCTACTGTACGAATGTATAAACAGCTTGCAACGTTGTTCGTAGGTATAAGCTTTTCATTCCCGATGAAAAACTTAAGTGCCAAGTGCGCTGACACATGTTCACTCTCTTTATCGCTCTCTTGTAATCACCGAGTAACAGAAATGGTCATACGAGACTATATTTCCACCAGCAAGACCCTGGCCAAAGTCAGTACCGAAAATGCAAGACCTGGACTAAATGAAGCAACACCAAGACTGCCTCAATCTTGTTGGTACATCAACAATTTAATGGACATGACATTCTGACACTACCGGGAACAGATCAGGCACAACATCGACGGTAGTACGCTCTCTGAGAAGCACAACAACAATCTTCATGACTAACAGAGAAAAAATATTGAACCGGGACTTAAAACAGTCGTATTACAAATATTAATAGTTAATACATGTTCATATTCCGTGGAGCTGTTCCGGTTGGAGTGAAGTGCGGGCAGGGGGGAGGGGAGATGTACAGTGAACAAATGGTGTTATGAACAGTTTTTAAGCGCAGAGGGCGGAGGTCGTGGCGAGCGTTATCAGTCCCGCATCCCGCGCGCCCGCGCCCGCCCCCGGCGCTGTATCTACTTGGGGCGACGTCACCACCGCTACTGTTTACCACAGCTCTATTAAGTTTAACGCCTATTCATAACACTTACTGTGCAGAGAAACCATCTCCATCGGAACAAGAGACACAAAAAGAAAACCTCACAAGTTATTTATAGAGAAAAACATAGCATCACGCCTGTATCCCCGAAGGGGTAGGCAGAGTTGTATTACACACCCACGGTTTGCCAGGCTATGTTTAAGTCCCACGTAATAGGGGGTGAGCCTATTGCCGTTTACCGGGCACATTTTCAAACTCCGGTCTGCTACTGAGATTTTTTCTTTTTACAAAAAAGCTCAATAACACTGATGGACCCGGGGACTGAACCCGAGACCTCATGATCAGCAGTCGCACACACTACCGCTGCACCACTGAGGCAATTAGAGCAGTAGACAAGATGCACATTAAGTGATCAGCAGTCGCACATACTACCGCTGCACCACTGAGGCAGTTAGAGCAGTAGACAAGATGCACATTAAGTGATCAGCAGTCGCACATACTACCGCTGCACCACTGAGGCAGTTAGAGCAGTAGACAAGATGCACATTAAGTGATCAGCAGTCGCACATACTACCGCTGCACCACTGAGGCAGTTAGAGCAGTAGACAAGATGCACATTAAGTGATCAGCAGTCGCACATACTACCGCTGCACCACTGAGGCAGTTAGAGCAGTAGACAAGATGCACATTAAGTGATCAGCAGTCGCACATACTACCACTGCACCACTGAGGCAGTTAGAGCAGTAGACAAGATGCACATTAAGTGATCAGCAGTCGCACATACTACCGCTGCACCACTGAGGCAGTTAGAGCAGTAGACAAGATGCACATTAAGTGATCAGCAGTCGCACACACTACCGCTGCACCACTGAGGCAGTTAGAGCAGTAGACAAGATGCACATTAAGTGATCAGCAGTCGCACATACTACCGCTGCACCACTGAGGCAGTTAGAGCAGTAGACAAGATGCACATTAAGTGATCAGCAGTCGCACACACTACCGCTGCACCACTGAGGCAGTTAGAGCAGTAGACAAGATGCACATTAAGTGATCAGCAGTCGCACACACTACCGCTGCACCACTGAGGCAGTTAGAGCAGTAGACAAGATGCACATTAAGTGATCAGCAGTCGCACATACTACCGCTGCACCACTGAGGCAGTTAGAGCAGTTACAAGACAAGATTAACATTAAGGCCGGTGTGTGTGAATTATGGCTGCGTCAGCTACAACCTGTACTTTTTTCTTTTCCATGATCCATCTGATGATAGTTGATAACTGCTGTTCGTGGATCGCTCTACAGCTGCGAGGATCTCTTGTGTATCATAATTTATTATCTAAACATTTTTTAATACTACATACACGAGTGGCAAACAAATATACGGCTCACCTATTGGTAAGCAGCTATCGTAGCACATAGACGCTCGCAACACTAGAGGCATTGCTCGCGCATCACCAGCTCCAGGGATAGGGGTAAGAGGTTGAGAGGAAGTACAACAAGGAGACGATAAGGACGAAGGTGACTCACACAAAATGCTAATTGCTTTACATAAACTAGACTCGTAGGATGCACCCTCTGTGTCATAAAATAATCAATCAATTGCTCCTGAAATCTTGACAGTTGGCTAGTGTCGCACCGTGTCGTCTATTTCCAACCTAGAGCTCCATTATTCAAAACTTTACGAGAGCACGTCTGTCTGTGTTGTGAATTTCTATATGGTATCTTTTGCTATTTTACACTTGCAATTTATAAGATGAAATTAATATTTTGGTATCAATAACTAACGTTTCTGTTGAAAAATATTTTGCTTAATATAGAATACAGATAAGTTGAGATACTTCGTATCTGCCAGGCGTCCCATATCGGTAGTTTTAGCATTATATTAGTAGCATCGGTTTTTAAAATAACAATCTTATCGGTACAATTTAGATGACTTGATGCAACAACCCCTTGCCTTGAACGCTCTTTTTTGAACTTGATGTAGAGTTAGAGGGAGCATTTATTGTATTCCTGCCGCCTGGTTCAGGTCGGATTAGGCCGGATGAACACGAATTGAAATCATTGGTGTAGAGTCATATCTCCATTGGTTCATGGGACATATTGGAGCACGCTCAGTTAGACGGTAGCCACGGAGAGCAGGCGCCGGAGGGCCTTACTGCATTCAAGTGTATACTTGTGTATATATCTGATGACTAGTGGCGGAGCCCCACGCGGCCGCGTACAGTGCCTGACGTCATTCAGCTCTCGCGATCACAATGCGCGCGGCTGATGCGCACGCGCACGTCCGCAGTACTGTATACACACATATATGTATGTACGTACCTACATATTATTTTGTGTAATTTCGAATGACCTTTAGTTATTTGTCGATAAGTGTCTCCAAGATGTATGGTGTCGCCATTGCCGCCATTTGTGGTACAGTCTGACCTACGTGTAACTGTACATACATCTACAATATATTGCACTTTCTAGTTGTTTAATAAAGCTTTAGTGTAAACAATGCGTATAAGCAATATTTAAAACGTATTTATGATTTTTGCCGTGTGGAGCCGGCACCAAGAATAGCTCCACACCGTCTCTCCCTATGGGAGTCGTAAAAGCCGACTACGGGAATACCGGGGGACCGAGCAGCAACGTTCCCCTGTGTACTAAAAACATCCACTGCGATCGCCAACCCGCCTGCCAAGCGGTAAAACCCCCATTTTGGGGAGGCCTATGTCCAGCAGTGGACGATGAAAGGCTGGTGGATGGATGGATGGTTATATGCTTCTCATAACTATTATTTGTATCATTACCTATATGTATAGATACCGTATACCATAAGCTGCGTCTTCTGGGTTATCGTTCCAGGTGCACTGCCAACTAAACAGTTCCAGTCAATCGGAGCCGGAGAATGTGAATAATTGATACATTCTTTTTTCCGTTTTAGGTGACGTACGCGCCATCTGTCGTAGGTAGGTATGTATTTGTACATCTACGCTTTTCCGATAATGAGGGGATTCATTAGCCCGACCACAATCCAGAAGTGACGGGTTAAATACACGCTCGCCGCTGACTGAGTACATTATATCGACGATATCTTGTAGATACTTAAAATATATATACATATATAATTAAAGACAAATAACAATATAATATTGTATTTTTTAATTTGATTTGAGGTAGTTTCCTAACTAGTGCTGAATTGTGGTGGATTCCCGTAAGAGAGACCTCCGTGTAGCTCCATCGCGAACTCTACACGCAGGTATTCCCACATATTTACATGTTTATTTCCAAGTTTAGGTAGCTCTTCTGTCCTGCCGCATCATGCTTACGATGGACAGAGATGTTTATCACTGTGTAGCTAAGTACCTACAGTAGTCCGACACTCGCTCCGCAATTAAATAAAAAAATTAAATAACTATAAATCATGTTTGGGTTGGTATGTTATTGTCAACAAAGTGAATTGTTATTTCAACTTAATTGGAAGTCATAAAAGTATAGGTACCTACGCAACTGAGATATATTTTATTTGTGAATAATATAATATTGTAAAATATACAATAGGTAAGTATGTATATCGATTGGCAGATCAGTTTATCAGTTATTGGATGCTGATCTAGCATTTTACATTATTTTGGGGGACCCATCGATAGCGAGGCCCTGTGCACTTGCCCACAGTACTGCATAACCATGGGCCTAGACTTAAGTATGCGACAGCACATTGTTATAACATTTTAACATGCTATTAGCTTCGATTGTATCTTGTAGCGGAATTTTTGAATCTGATTTTCATCCACTTCAAAACATCGAATTAAATTAATACATACTTTTAAAAGTTATCAAGGGCCGCTGACAATACAATAATTAAAGATGTTTGTCCGTTTTTTGATGTGAAACATCTAATGCGGAGGGAGGGTAAAATCGCCTGTTAACGTGGCGACGCTTTTATTGTATTTGTCCCGTTCAAATCTTGCAAGTTAAATTTGACACACTTCCCGGTTTCAGATTGAAATGAAATTTTACACGCATATGTATATCACGTGACAATGCAATATTATGATGACATGGAGCTGATCTGATGATGGAGCTGCAAGGTGGACATAGGAACTCTATAATGAAACGCCGCAACCCCATCAAGTTTGGTATCATTTGATTCGTCTTGACGAGTACTTTGTCTTTAGATGGCCCTGGATAGGGTCTGATGAAGGAGCTAGAAAGTGGCCATAGGAACTCCGTTCGAAAACGCCATAACTCCATTTAGTTTGGGCTCGTATGATTTGTCTTGACGGGTACTTTGTCTCTAGATGGTATCCAGGGTCTGACGATGGAGCTGGAAGGTGGCTACAGTAACTCTGTAATGAAACTACGCAACCCTATCGAGTCTATACTCGTTTGATCCGTCTTGAAGAGTACTTTGTCAAGTTATGATCATTTTATTTCTACAAAATAATTTCGATGTCTTCACATCTGCTAGACGTCCCGCATGGGGCCGGCAATAGAATTGTCCCACCCCTCTCCACCCACGGGAGTCGTAAGAGCCGACTGAGAGAATACCGGGGGAGTGGGCAGCAGCACTCCCTCGAGTATTAACAACATCCACTGCGATCGCCAACCCGCCTGCTTAGCGTGACGATTACGGCATTATCCCCCATGACGGGACCGCTCGTTGTGGCGTTCTTTTGGGGAGGTCTATGTCCAGCAGTGGACGTTAAAAGGCTGATGGATGGAGACGTCCCGTGACGTCTAGTTTTTTATAGTTATTTTTTTATTTAAACCGGTACTAATCGTCACATATACGATAAAAAAGAAATAATGTATTTTAAATAGAAGTACTTTTGATGCCGTTTACGACTAAACAGATAAGAAAATAAATTAAAGCTAAAAATACTAAATAGGAGTAAACACGCTTTGATAGCTAGTTGAAGGAAAAAGTAGAAAATTATGTAATATTTTTGATGTGAAACATCTAATGCGGAGGGAGGGTAAAATCGACTGTTAGCATGGCAACGCTTTTTTACTTATTCCGTTCAAATCTTGCAAGTTAAATTGACACACTTCCCGATTTCCTATTGAGCTGAAATTTTACAAGCATATGTGTATTGCGTAAAATTCAATATTATGATGACATGGAGCTGGAAGGTGGATATAGGAACTTCATAATGAAACGGCGCAACACAACCGAGTTAGGACTCATTTGATTCGTCTTGACGAGTACTTTGTCTTTAGATAGTATCCAGGATCTGATGATGGAGCTAGAATGGTGGCCTTAGGAACTCCAATATAAAACGACATAACCCCATCGAGTTTGGAATCATTTGATTTGTCTTGACGAGTACTTTAGTCCAGGGTCGATGATGAAGCTGGAAGGTGGCCACAGTAAGTCCATAATGAAACGACGCACCCCATTAAGTTTGGACTCGTTTGATTATTCTTGACGAGTACTTTGTCTCTAGATAGTATCCAGGGTCTGATGATGGAGCTGGAAGGTGGCCACAGTAACTCTGTAATGAAAGGACTCAACCTTATGGAGTTTGGAATTGTTTGTTTCGTTTTGACGAGCACTTTGGTCTTAGATGATTTCCAGGACCGGTTGATGATGATTTATGCCCATTTCCGCTATTTTACACATGTCATAGTTTTATGGAAGCACACATTGAAAAAGTTATGATCATTTTATTTCTACTCATTATTCCCACAAAATGATTTCGATGTTTCACATCTGCTAGACGTCCCGCGACGTCTATTTTTTTATGTAAATAAATAAATAATGTTCACAGACATGTCACATAACGTCCTCTGGTCCCAAACTAAGCTTAACGCTTGTGCTATGGGTACCTACCAGATTACGGATATAATACATATATTACTTTTTTTGTAAATAAATACCTATATATAATATATAGAAAACACCCAGACGCAGTACAAATATCTGTGTTCATCACACAAATAATTGTCCTGAGTGGGAATCGAACCCACGACCAGAAGTAACGTCGGCTACACTTCCGACTACGCCACGAGGACCGACAATATTTTTTTATATATATTTTTTTAGCATTTGACACGCTTAACCATATACACCTTTTGAGCCGCAGTCCACTGACCGGAAGTAGTTTAGCAGTATTTATTCTATCGGGCATGAAAGTTTCGTTCTTTTGATGAAACGTGTGATAATTAGTGAAAAAGTGCGCTCATATTTGTAAAATTTTGAGATGCGTATCTTGCGAAGTGTCAGTCCCAAACTGGGGATCGAACCTGATATCTGTATTGGCAGTGCTCGGTTTAGTCATTGGGTTATCTCTGCAATATTAGTATTAGTACTTTGTGAAATCGGACATCAATAAGTTAAAAGCAATGTTATAGCTATTAGTCGGGCGAAACATGACGCGCGCCCCGGCTTCGTCTATGCTGTTTATACTATAAGTAGGTACATTGTTAGAGGTTATAGCGACAAACATTGGATGGAAGCATGATATACCTGCAATGAACCCGTACTTATCTACATTTATTATTTCATTGCATCTCTTGTTCATTTCGCTCGCATACTTCGCGATTATCGAGATCGATGATATTGAGAAAACAGATTTAAATCTATGCCAATAAATTGTGACGTACGAGTATATTACACGCAGCCGCGATATCAAACAGTTAGCGACGTTATACGAACAGATGGGATACGAACGTGTATCTGAGTTATCTGTTTGGATGTCCCGATACCGTCAGACAGCACGCGACCTGCTCAAACGGTTGATAGTGGATAATATGACAGTTTGTTTACCACTTGAGGCATGTTAAGAAGTCATCCAGGATGGCCATGCCAAGAGTAGCGTTCTGCGTCCGCGCGTGTCTGATGCGTGTACGGTCCTTAGTGTGGGCAGGGGCTTGTTCTTTGTAGAGAGCAGTGGTGCCTGGTGCCTGTTGAGTGAGCAATTAGTTCTTGCAGTAAGTAGGTATGTACTTACACGGCGACAGTACCCAGTGTCGCAACAGTCGCGCCCCGCGCCCCCTCGCTCCCCGCCGGGGTCGCGAGGGCGCCGCTTATCGCACACTGCCCTCCCCGCGCGCCCCGCCCTCGCCCTCGTACACACACACACACACACGACGCACCGATAACAGTGCGCGACACGACTCCAACACATCGCTACACAATATTAGTTACTCTCCACAATTCAAATGTTACATCATTTCGCTCACCCGCTGTCTTCTTGTGCCCGTCAGACTTGTTCTTATTGTCTATCTTCATCAAGATATTCATCGCACTTTAGCATCTATGGGTACCTACTTATTACCTATATTATATCTAAGCGAGGTAAAGGACTATCTGCTGTCCCTCGGCCGCTGAAGAGCTCTATAATATCGTAGCGGCGGCGAGACAACACTCGCGGTCCTCTCGCTCACGCTTGCCCTGACTGCGCCCGCTACCCACTATGTAAATTGTAACGTGTTTGTTTAGGATGCACTATCAAATGATTCGTTTTATTGATAATCCTGTGACAGTAATCTTCATCGTCTTCGATCATCAATGCATTTTTGATCGAAGTAATCAGTCAAGCTGTCTGCGGTGCTGACCACGACTCTGCTATAAATTTTCCCTTTAATTTTGTGATGCACATTAAATAATTACACCCTTAATTTATCGATCTCACCGCTGCTAGGAGTAATAAATGACCTACGACTACATATATACCTATATAACATATCGATAGTTTTATTTGGGTTCGGATATTTATTAATTAGATTTAAGAAAAGAATATAGAGACTTTAATGAGCAAACTTATTAGTTAAACGAATTACCTTATATCGATACGAGTAGATACCTATACCTACATATCATTTGGGGATTAAAATCAACTTGCCAATCGATAAGCATCACGATCATAAAAGTGCGTGTCGTGGTCTCGGACTTCTATACCTACCATTATAAAGCTGTAACAGATCTGTGTCTGTATATTTAAGATATTTTAGATAAAATGACTTTATTAGGCTATATAGGCGTGTCTAAACATAAAACAATTAGTTTTTAGATGTTTTGTCTGTTTGTCTTTTTATCTGTTTGTTCGTTCACGCATCACGCAAAAACTACTGAACAGAGTAGTCTCGAGTCTCCAGCATACTAGCGTCCAACACTCGCTCGTAGGACTCTACATTTTAAGTATGTATACCTAACTCATCAATTAAAAATGGATCACTATGGAAAATGCATTTGTAACGAAGAATATTTATTCTGAGTAGGCGGTTATTTAAGAAGAAAGTACTCACAGATGTAAAGTCAGTGTTATACTTACTTGTATATAAACCCTCGAATCATGTACCTAACTCACTCAATATAACTAACGCTACGCACGTATTTTGTATCTGCAATACATTTATTCAGAATCTCAACAATGTTAGTGAGGCTGCTCGCCCAGTAGCTACTGCGTACACTTCGTCATCTTCCTAGCTTTATTAATTGTCGGAGTCACTTCCGACCTGTTAGGTTTTAGCTGATGCCCAGTATTTACACGGAGCCACGACCCACTGGTGTGGTAACTATTAACCTCAGGGTCATACTCCGAAGTAACAAGAACCTGTAACGAGTGGCACGGTTTGAAGTACCCGAAGAAGCAATGAGGTGGTCGGGCATTCACAAATAGTTTGGTTACATATCTAAGTCAATAGGCCGAATGTTGCTTAACCTTGTCAATTGTTCAAAGAGCAAGTCACGATGTGGCTACGACTATAATATCTTAATGTTATAGTGGCAGACAAGCCAGAACCCACCTGATGTTCACTAACCTAACCGCCGCTCCTGGACTTGGTCACATAGCAGATGGTGGTACCGACCCGTTCGGGATTCATAACAGTAAATTTCAGAGAGTTCGACGTTTGTTCTATACTGCCTATTGTTATCGTATCTAACTTATCTATATTCAATTCTTCAAGACATACGCTTCGGCGTTTAACTCTCCAATTTGGTCGTAAATTCGTTAGTCAAAGGCCGAAACATGCTGTAACAATATATATTATGTTCATATTCATGTTCATTTATTCGCATTCCACAGTTTGCGCTTTGTCTAAGACTTTATGTCAGAAATGAGGTTCGTTTGTTTAACCAAACCTAGGAGCGCCGGGGGCTTCGAAGTTTCACTGCAATTAATCTTTGACTAAATAGCATCCATACATTTTAAATAATTTGTTCATGTCACGAACAAATCACTGATCAGATTTTATCCAAAAGTTCCTAGCGGAAAATCTCAACCTCCTATTTTATTTCATTCAGGAATCAATTCCGGAAGTTAGAAGATTTTTTTTTTATTGCCTGTAGTGGCAGATGAGCCACGGTCCATCTGATGGTAAATGGTAACCGTCGCCCATGGACTCGACTATACCGAGAGTATTGTGAAGCCGCTGCTCACCATTTCATTTCACAGATATGAAATCTCCTGCTACAGCCAAAACGCAACGATTTGCTTCATGGCTGGTCACACGGGAGATGGTGGTACCAACCCGCTCGGGCCCGATACCAAGTGAGTACTCCCACTTGGTATCCAACCCTACCACCAGTCATGCAATGGATGATAATTGCTTACTTCCCTTAGTCGCCTCATACGACACCCGTGGGAAAGAATGGGGTGGTGACACTTGTATTCTTAGTCAGTCACCACACAGATAAAAAAAAGTACATATATATATTTATACAAGTATACCTTCGAGACACTTTAAAATATATTATAGTATACACAGGTGTGTAGTATATTTTCGAAAACAGGTCGCAACTTGTACTCGTATGTAATAAGACTTTGAATATTTTGTAGGGCCTGGCCCGATATACAAACCGCATGGATATTACGTATATAGGTATAGGCAGTTATGTGGAACACTCATATTTATATTAATACGCCTTTAAATGTGAAAGAAATTTTATCTTATTTTTTAAACACTAAACACACATACCTAGGTACTCGGCTACGTGATATATAGATAAAGATAAATCTAAAACAAAATTACAACATTCACGCTACAAGAGAATACCTATAACAATTAGTACCTAGGTATTGTGCGATATCAAGTTGATGTCAACAAATGTTGAATGTGATTCTTATTAGCCTTCTGCACTTAATAAAAGATTTTTCATACAACTGTTGAACAGTTGTATTAAAAAACCCGATCCGGCGAGCGTGCATAAAGAGAATTATGAATATTGAGTAAGCGGGAGATGCATGCAAGGAGAACCTTTTGACATTATGTTCTCTCTGCCTACCCCGCAAGGGATATAGCTTGATGATAAGTAAGTAAGTAAGTAATATATAAAAATAAGAAGAATGTAAAAATGACATTTTAGATGGTTCATTTATTATTAAAAATATATCCTATACTTAATTATTTTATTACGAAAATGCATTTGATGCAAGTACAATTTTATAGTCTAGTTTTACGCGTGATGTAGTACGAGGTAGTGCTGCCAGGTACTGGTGCGTGGTGCGCGCGTGTTGTCGAGTGCGGCTCTCTCGGCGCGACCGACTGCGATCTACTTTTCATTTATTGATCATAAAACGAACTCGAATGGAACAATACAAGTGCGTCAATTTACATACCTCGCTTCCAGCAGGGAGACTCAGGAACCGTTAGGTACCTGTCCAGAACGAGACGCAAAACATGCAAGTTACCACTGGGGCACACAATGTAATCGGGCGGCACTCACCGTAGTGGTAGTGCGCGTCGGTAGCGGCCATCAGGTATAGGCACTTGACACCGTGCAGTGGGCACTGGGCACTGGGCACTGAGCAGGAGACACGCTGCTGATGGACACAGATCTAGTGGCGCCTGAGTCGTGGTGGCGCGGCGCGAGGCGGCGCGCGAGTCAGCTGCGCGATACCTCCCCCCCGCGCGTCACCTTCGCCCCGCCCCCCTCCTGCGTCGGCGCCTCGTATACACTGATAACTGAACTAAAGAAGTAGGTATTTCTCAGACAGAGACTCACCCCACACCTCTATAACTCACACCCATCGATAAATAGGTGTCTATATGTATGTAGTAAACAAACACGAGCGCCACCTGCGCCGACGTGTCAGCCTGCTGAGTGTTCTCCGCAAAATATAGTTTCATCAGAAAACAATCGCACCTCCGTACATACAAACAGACACTAAACTTAAAAAACTGAACTGTGGATTTACACTAGGGGCAGTCGGGGCGAGTGCCCAGGGAAGCAAACTTTTTAGGGCGGCAAAATTTTGAAAGTTAATTTTTTTTTATTCTTATCATGATTGCTCAATATAATTAATTAATTCTATTAATCCTTAATTGGGCGCGCCTTAAAAGTAGCATAAGTGGTCGCATTGGATGTGTAGCACCCCACAACTAGTTTATTAAAATAAAATCAGAAATCAATGCAAAATATACTTCAATAATTCATGAAAATAGGTATTTGAATGGCATATTAATCAACATTTAAACCCATTTTTAATATAATTAATATATTTTTAAATAGTAAAGAATAATTTTTATATATACTTGTTTAGCTTCATTCTAGTTAACGTAAAACGTTACAAGTTTGGCAGACTACAATCATAATGATCAATACACACGTGTGTAGACACTTAGAGCATTCAATTTTAAAGACATCTAAATAAAATGTGAAGTGGAGATTGGGTGTCACTATTAGGTGACTGCGATAGCTTAGCGGTTCAGGTTCATAAATAACAAAGTTAACAATTATTCACCTACCGGGAAATTTAGTCTACACAAACAGTCACCTGGGGTGTCTTGCACCCCCAACATGTTCTCTAAGCCCAACCGTTCACGATCTAACATCGTTCGCGACTAAATTGTAAACGTCAAACGTGCTTAAGAAGCTACCTAGAAGACCAGCCCCCGTAAATTAAGATTTTAAGAAGTTATTAGCCTAGAAACATGCGTTGGGGTGTATGACACCTCTCACGGAAGGAGGCGGCGGAGAGGGCCCGGAAGGAATCCTCCTTCGCGGACCTGATTCGCCGCCGGCGCACGTGCCGGCGTGCGTGCGCTTACCTGCGCCTGATGCCGCCCTAGCTGAGGCTGCGGACGGTGGGGTCGGGGATTGCCTTGCTGTCCGCGGAAGCCTACCGCGAAGGTGTGACGCCCACGTGCACGGGGCGTCGCACAAAACAGGGTGCCCGAAGGGGCTGGCGCCTGCGGATCGCGGTCGATACGAAGCGGTACCCGTGATCCGCTGCAGTAAGGGCGGGTGAGACAGGACATTTTTGCCCACCTAAAAAAAAAGAGGGTGTATAACACCCCACGCGCCCAATTAAGCGTTAATAATTTTCTGTTTAATTAATAATTCAAGAAACAATTCATCCATTATTTGTGAATTATAATTTTGGCATTTTTGGTAAAAATTAATAATCAAAATGACTTAAACAATTTATTTCCTTGGAGATTTAAAATAATAATATTTTTTCTATTTTCTGGAATTAAAGAATTTTATTCCTTTGTAATTATTTTTGAAAAATTGAAAAAAAATCGGAATTATTTTTTGCATTTTTCAAAACTAATCAATAAATGAATTTAAGAAAAAATGTTGATGAAAAATAAAATATAGGTACATATAAGTAAACTATAAGATTAAGTAAAATTCCAGTATTGGGGCGGATTTTTTTCCGGTGCCCAGGAGCGGCTAAAAATTTCATGCTGAATGGTCCGGTAGTTACGGCGTAAAAGCGTAACAAACAAACGACCTCACTTTCGCATTTATAATGTAAGCATCGCTGGTCCTGACTAACGATCAACGTACAACCTAGAATATAGAACTGACATTTAGAACTTAGATTTATTTTATTACGATTAGTTTTTAGCTTATATCTTAGGTTTCCGATATAGTACCGGGATAAAATGTATGCAGTTTCTTAGCCTCATCGAGAGCTATCAAATAAAAAAAGTTGTATCAAAATCCGTTCAGTAGTTTTTGCGTGATGCGCGAACGAACAAACAGATAAGACAGACAAAAATCTAAAAATAATGTTTTGTATTTAAATACGCCTAATACAGTACTTTTTCTTAAATATCTTAAATGTACAGACACAGCTCTGTTACTGTTTTATAAAAGTATAGAAGTATCTGCCAAGAAAGATTGTTTGGAAATTCCAAGTTTAAGAGGGGTAAATGGGAGGGGAAACTGCATGAAATTCTATGTAACATAATTTGACAAATGAGGTATACCGGAACCGTCTTGATCGTCCGCTGGTAAATAACAATTTTAGAAGAGCTCACCCGGCGAACTTCGTATCGGCATATTTATGTTGAGGAAGGAGGAGGGATATGAATGTTGAGGAAGCGAGTGATGTATGCAAGAATAGAGCCTTTTGGCACTCTGTTCTCTCTGCCTACCTCGCAGGGGAAATGGTGTGATGATAAGTAAGTTTATTGTAATTTTAAACAAATAAAATAAAAATTAAAAAAATGGAAAATTAAATGCTCGGTATCATATTGGCGTTTAACGTTATACTCTTTTTGTATAGCAAGGGTTTTTGGCATATTAAGCGGTTTCCCATTACAATTAAGTACCATAATTATTTACGTTATTTAGGTAGTTACTTATTATGATTATTTATATAGGTATATAAATAAAAAAGCTAAAAAGTACAATCCCGGGCCGCAAGAGGCCTTCTGCGGTCGGGTCAAGTAGCAGTCATAGTGTGTCACTACACGAACCAACTCGTTGAGTTCTCTCAGGCAATAGATAGCCAGGTACACATAACATAAATATACCTTTAGGTTGGATATACTGAGGTACACACACCCTTTTTTTAGGCGAGAAAATATGTACCTAACTGCACGGCCCGTCTCTCGGGGCAACGAGTAGGATAGTGTGGGGCCCTCACTCACTAATGACTGCTGTAACCTGCTGTGGCGCCACCTCTCCACCTGGATTGGCAAAGCCCTGGAACTGTTTAACATTTCTTTAGTGATAACGTGGTCAGGTACACACCGAATCAGAATAGAATAGAATAATTTATTTGCAAAGAATATAGGTACAACCAGATAACATTTAGCAGTATTACATTGTTTCTTGCCATATTCTGTCTATACATGTGTCTAGATATGCAAATATATATACAATAAACCTAGATGTCGCGGGACGTCTAGCAGAAGTGAAAACATCGAAATTATTTTGTAGAAATAAAATGATCATATCGGCCGGTGAAGAACCGGTGAAGCAGATCAAATTGAATTGAGAAAAAAACATAACTAGAGGATATTATTAAAAATTTAAAAAAATAAAAATCGCGATGGAAAAATGGGGGTTGATCGTAGAGGGGTGGAAAATTGAGAGTAATATAATGTTTTTTATTCTAATTCTAACTCGTGACAAAATAAGAATAAAAATCTTGCCAAAGAAATTAAAGTTTATAATTAACAAATAAAAAATAGGGGTTGATCGTAGAGGGGCGAAAAATTTTGAGTAATACAAAATTTAATATAATAATTTTTATTCTGTCATGACAAAATAAAAATAAAAATCTTGCCAAAAACATTAAAGTTTATAATTAACAAATAAAAAATAAGGGTTGATCGTAGAGGGTTAAAAATGTAGGGTTGTATGTATTTTTTAATGCTGTATCATAAAAAAAATAAAAAGTAAAAATTTCTCTAAAAATTAAAAAAAAAAAACAATTAGGGCTGGACTACCCTTAACATTTAGAGGGATGAAAAATAAATGTTGTCCGATTCTCAGACCTACCCAATATGCACACAAAAATTCCAGAGAATCGGTTAAGCCGTTTCGGAGGAGTTTAACCACAAACACCGCGACACGAGAATTTTATATATTAGAATATAGGTATACAAGTACATATTTTTTTGGTATTACATGAGTATAAGTATTATTTTTGTTATGTTTGGACTAGGCACCAACTGATGGTAAACAGGCGGGGTAGTAAAGCACTCGCCTAAAACATGTACAAAAAAGCTATCATTATGAGATGCCAATGGCATGCCCATATGGTTTGACGAACCGCAGGAGTGTATGGATGCAGGCGGCACGGTGTCATTTGTATTGTTTTCTCTATGAGACCTATGTCCAGATGTCTCCAATAGAAGGCAACAAATATGGATGGATGGATGAACAAATAGAAACTTAGCAGACATGAAATTTAGTTATTTTCTTTTGTGTGCGGTAGATACCACCCTCATTGTAAAAAGTAGCCTAAGTTACTGTTTACCACTGAAGTAATTGGGGTGTCATGGGTTTTCTAGTTCCAGTGGTCCGCCAGTAGGAAGGTATATGCGTAGAGACGGCTCACAGCGGATTTATTTCGTGGGTGAGACCCTCAAACTAGCCTGTTCGTTGCCCTAGGCCTAAACGATGTATAGTTATAGTTAGGAATATTTTGTTTCGCCATAAAATAACGCTAAGTTACTACTTATAACATCACCTTTCTACCAGTGCAAGACCCATCATTTAGATGGGTCCAGTCCAGTCTTTTCACAGATTATATTACCAGATAGACAAAAGCTTTAAAAATTGGTATTTTGATATACCTAGGTATACATACCTGACCACTGAAGGAATGTAATATGGTTCCGGTGGCCTGCCAATAAAAGCGGAGAGACGGCACACGGAGGGTTAATTAATGGGTGAGGGCCCCACACTACCCTGTTTGTTGCCCCGAACGACGGGGTGTGCAGTTAGAAACATTTTTTCCCGCCTGAACAAAAAAAGAAGCTATAGTACCTACCTATATATTTTCATGTGCATTTAGTAAAAAGCTGGTATTATGACTAATTGTACAAATACATTGGAAATGAATACTAATTGAAACATAAGAATTTATAAGCGTTTTGAAGCCAAGTAAGTATCTCTGTTCTCGAAACTTGTTAGCGGATGTTCGCTGGTTCAATGACTACTAGCGCCATCTATCTTTATTAAGTCGTAGCTAAGCACCATTGCAATTTATTGACTAGATAAGAGGTACCTCGAGTAAAAAAAAAATAATTATTGCGTATATATATAGGTGTATTTATAGTTACTACGTAATTAAAAATAATAAGTATGTAGGTAGGTATAATCTCAATATTTAGCTAAGTAGGGACCTACTTCAAAGATTTCAAATTATGTGGATGTGGATTAATCCACACAATGAACATAAATCTTCATCTAATACCTATGTAATAAACATAATATATATTATCTAATAACTTATGTTAAATTAAGATATGGTGTAAAAAATAAAATTAAACTCTTTAAGTACAATAGAGAAAAATAGGTAAGTACGTACCTATACTACCAAATCTACCAATAGCACAAGGAACTCGGAACTAGAGATTTTTGCGCCATCTGGTGAACTTATTTATACTATGCAGTCCTACTACGCTAGTAGTTTTTTTTGTTCTGTGATTCTACCTGTAATATCAATTTGTACACAACCCTTTTATTTTTATCTGTAAATTTAATTTACACATTCGGTTTTATAATCTGTACTTAATTAATTATTGTCGTATAGCGCCATCTATGCAAATGAGAGTGAACCACTATGTGTGCTGCCGGCCTGCCGATCACATTTTGGGCAGCTGCATACCGATGAATCATATATAAATATATCAATCGAGATGTAAACGAATGACAATGAGATGAAATGGTGTGCAGTACAGTACATCAGTGCGCTGCGTCGCGTGCCCTGGCGTGTATACCATGTTGCCAACATCTGGTGAAGGTGAGTGCTCAGCGGGGAACTTGCCTGCGCCGGGCAGCCCACGACACGGCGAGGTGGTTATACGGCCTGGCACGCGTGAGGACATGCAGCACGTGCGTGAAATGATCCAGGTGAGCGCGTCATAGTTCACAGGTCACACACGCGCCATCCGACACGAATTGCAAGTTCGCAATAATTTGTCATTGGCATCATATATGATGAACATCAAAATTATGGTGTAACTGCATAGATCTCACTCTAATTAACTCACTATAAAAGCAAAATATACTCGGTAGGTATCGGTAATCGTCGGTCGGTCTTAATTTTTTTTTGGCAATATTAGAAAATTAGTATAATTACGTATCGTTTACGTGAAAACTGAATATTTATTCATTTAAATGTACCATTTCGTAAAAGTCACATAAGAAAATAATTGCCTTCAAATAAATCTTACAGAGATACTAAATTACAAAATAGTTCGATGAAAAGTGAATAGATGGCGGTGTAACGTGATTACAATTTACAGTGAAAATGCTATTAAAAAGCTGTAAGAAAGCTGTGTCTGCACATTTATTTGAAAAAATAAAAAATACTGTAATAGGCTATAGGTAGGGGAGACTGAGGACACTTGATCCCTTGGGACACTTGATCCCTAGGCCATAACTACAAAAGTAAAATTTATTTTTAAATTCGTAACATGCCACACTGATCTTAACTGCCATCGTCAAAGAACAACTATCATTTTGAAAGCGATCGACAACTTCAAAGCAGTGGTGCAATTTTGTTTATAGCGTGTCAACTCCTTTTTTTTCAAGTATTTTGATTGTTATTTTAAGATATTCATATAAATAAATTACGAATTACTATTAAAATTGCTTATACCTGATTTATTAGTGTATGTAGAGATGTATTTTCTTTAATTAACATTTTGTATTGATTTAGAAAAATATTTTTTTTTAAATAACGGTCCAGGGCACATTTGATCATGGCAAACTCGGGTAGACTTGATTATGGGATCAAGTATCCCCTACATTCTTGCAAGATTATATGTTTTTGCTTTGTTACTTACTATAGATTTTAAAATGCCTAGAATATACAAAAGGAAGGACACACAGAACTCCAACTAATAGATAAAATAAAAGCCAGTAGTCAAAGCTGTCCTTAAAGGTACCTAATAATAACTTAAAAAGCATAGCCAAGTCCTTCAATGTGCCGCTAATTACGTTGAAAAAGTATGCACGGAAACAAAAGTAGCAAGAGTATGATTAAGAATTTAGAAGATTAAGGTTGATTTCATACCAAAACAACTGTAATAATAATTAATAAAATAGAAGATTTTTTGTCATAAAGCGTCTGCAAAATAACATAATATTAAGGATTAGGAAAACTATAGTACTTAGGTCCACTTGTCTGGGCTCGAGACAATAAATTGTAATATGCATTGATGTATATGATATGTAAGTGTGCAATCATACTTCATTAAAATTTCTTGATGATTGCTTCAGTAGATACGGTGTAAAAGCGCAACAAACAAATAAACTCACTTCCGCTTTTATAATATTAAAAAGGACTAGCCTTTGCCCGCGGCTCTGCCGCAGCCAAAAGCTTGTTGTCTAATATTAAGAGAAGATGTCTAATATTAAGAGCTATCAAATAAAAAAACTTGCATCAAAATCCGTTCAGTGGTTTTTGTATGATGCGCGAACGAGGAAACAGACAATAATTCAAAAAAAAATTTTTTTTGAGTATTTTTTATATTACAAATTGCATATTTCCATTTAACATGGACAAGCTCCATGTCATAATAAAGAAAAAAAGTATTCGAAGGGACTATTTGTAGGTACATCCGACGCTGCCATGTTTGCCTGAAGTACAATCATCAGTCAATACAATCGTTCTTTATTTTTTTTAAAGCATTGTTAGTTTATTTTTAAATCTGTAATTACCTACACTTTTGGAATTGATTTAGAAATTGTCTGTAAAATTAATAAATCTAAACAAAAATCAGAAGTTTTGTTTTATTAAAAGCTTTGGGATCTCACAATTTGTTTTGTCAATAGATTTTGTTAATAGATGTCCCTGCTTTTATAGGACTTATGTTTATTATCAATATTAGAGTTTGTTAATAGATGTCACTGCTTTTAATAGACTTATTTTTATTATTAATATTAGAGTTTGTTAATAGATGTCACTGCTTTTAATAGACTTATTTTTATTATTTATATAAGACAAACTTAAAATGTCATTCTGAATTAAAATAATAAAATATTTTTTGAAACACGTAAAAAAAATTAATAGAGCTCCGTCTAGCGTTGGAAATACGCAACTCTAGGATTATAATCCAACTGAATTGAAAACTATTACAAGAGGTAGGGAAACAGTAGATTGGCGTGTCATACGTAAACTGGTCCATTTACATTCCCGCTTCATTGTTTAATCAGACAGTATTTGTAATAGAATGATTTTCCAGCTAGTCCGCTATTAAATTATAATTCTATGGGAATATGTTTTAATAGAACATATGATCTAGTTTTGAAGTTTTTTCAGGGCAAACTATGTATGGAGGCAGAGCAATGTCTTTTATCCTTCTATCCTTTTGCATCATTCGATTATGAAATTTATCTGTCTTAACCTGATTTTTTGTGGTTTTTCCTGAAGACTACAAAAGGATTAAGTGTCCCACGTTCTGGGACACTTGATCATGGTATGAGGTAGATTTGATCATAAGGGAAAAAAGTGCATTTTAGTGCATAATATGAAGGTTTGTTTAGTAGGAAATTTTTAATTTATGATACTTAATATTTATTAACATATTTATTACCTAATAGGTACCTAAGTACTATAGTTTTCCTAATCCTTAATATTATGTTATTTTGCAGACGCTTTATGACAAAAAATCTTCTATTTTATTAATTATTATTACAGTTGTTTTGGTATGAAATCAACCTTAATCTTCTAAATTCTTAATCATACTCTTGCTACTTTTGTTTCCGTGCATACTTTTTCAACGTAATTAGCGGCACGACTCGGGACGGCTCGGGAATTTGTGCAAATACGTAATTAACGTGCCGTGTGCACGTAAGTGATGTATTTATATTCTAAAGTCCACGCAGACGAAGTCGCAGGCTGAATCTAGTTTAAAATAAGACTGAGTATTAATTAATTTAATGAGAGTATCAATACAGGACCCTTTATAATTTAATATAGGTACTAAGTACGTTTATGTTTAATAGTAATAAATATTAATGCACCTACACAAGGTAATATAAATTTTCTCAATAGGAACGACAAAAAAAGGAAAACTAAACTACGCAGAATTCATACTCTTCACGTAAACCGCTAACAGACATAGGTGCATTCCACCACGTGTCATAAAAAAATAAAATCCTTATAGGTACTTGGAATCCTTCCGTTATGCGGTCTACGTGATAACGATTAACCCAGGATTGGTTTTCCTTTGTTTGGTGTTTCTTTTTTTTTATAACGGCGTTACGGGGAAACCCTAACAATTCATTAACAATTCGATTTACTCTGAATAAAAAAAATATAAACTTTTAACAAAGTTAATAATTGTATTTATTTATTTCAACTTGCCTATCTTCACCTACTCTATACTCTCTCTGCACTACCCAAGGTTGACTGGTAGAGAATGCCCTAGGCATTAAGTACGCCATTATACATTTGTATGAGAAGTTTTAAATAAATAAATAATTGATTCAATTAATAGTAGAAATCAATTTTTAAATTAGAGACGAGAAATCAGGGGAGGGTTCACAACTCAGGAGTATTCCCCAAGACCGCCACCTACGGGGTACTCAATTTAGAGCGCGGTCTTCCCGCCACGTGGACTGGCGCGTTGTAGCCGAAACCTAGTGTGGACATTTGCAATTGTGTGTATTTAAAAATATTTTATTTCGATAGCCCTGAAAAATAGCTCCCGAACGAGTGAGCGTAAATGTTCAGCCATCGGGAGCGCCCCGCCCGCGTCTCACCCCGCACCGCACCTCACGATTGCTCTGTCTAGACGTCTTCGATTGCCGACTGTATGTTCTTCGACTGTGGTTATAAGTTACAATCTTAGATAACTATTTAGGGATCTGTAGGCCAAATGGTTCTAATGAATTATTAAATTAGTGATGTAAAAAAGTATTGACAATTTGGAATAAAGTTTTATGGAATGACAACTATGTTATAAATATTACTAGGTATTCTGTAAAATATAAATAGGTATAGATATTATAATAAGAATTATTTTGTAGGAGTATCGGTCAATTAAATTAAAAAAAAAATTGCAAAGGTATCTAACGTAATTAAATCAATAAATAATAAATTTATTTATTGTAAGCAGACTATAAACTATAAAAAAATACCAATTCTATGGTTAGTTAAACACTGTCAACTTACTTTTGAACAAAACACTGAGTTTATACAGGGAGTAAATTAAATACTGCTGGATAATTTAGGGGTAGATACTTAATCATATAGGTTTTTCATATATGTAACTATAATTTAAAAACTAGACGTCGCGGGACGTCTACCAGATGTGAAAACATCGAAATTATTTTGTGAAAATAAAATTATCGTAACTTGACAAAGTACTCCTCAAGACGAATCAAACGAGTATAAACTCGATAGGGTTGCGTTATTCCATTACAGAGTTACAGTGACCACCTTCCAGCTCCATCGTCAGACCCTGGATACCATCTAGAGACAAAGTACTCGTCAAAACGAATCATACGAGCCCAAACTCGATGGGGTTGCGCAGTTCATTATACGGGTTCCTATGTCCACCTTCCAGCTCCATCATCAAATCAGCTCCATGTCATCATAATATTGCATTGTCACGCGATATACATATGCGTGTAAAATTTCAGCTCAATCGGAAACCGGGAAGTGTCTCAAATTTAAGAATTGAACGGGACAAGTAAAATAAAAGCGTCGCCACGCTAACAGCCGATTTTACCCTCCCTCCGCATTAGATGTTTCACATCAATAAAACAAAATAGTGGCCAGTTACAGTTGGCAATCAAAGTATTTATAAAACCGACACAAGAAAAAATGTTATGAAGACCTTACATGTACAAGTACTTGTCGGTCCAGCTGTCGTGGCACGCTTTTAAACAAACATTAGGATATTATCAAACGATGCGCTTGTCGCACGCGCGCATTTGTACCTATTCGTTTTATAAGCCGCCCCTTACCCCTTAGTCTCCCGCACAAATTTCTTCCGAACGGACGTTCGTATTTCACGTAATTATCTGCCGTAAGTGACTTATGTTTCATGAGATGTTGTATTCCAACGAGAAATATTTTAATATGTTGATGTGTCTCGGATAGTGTGACTGCATTTGGGCAGAGACGCGCAGAATTTATTATGAACTCTTCAATATTCCACGGAACATTGTATTACCATCAGCGATGGCATTTCAGCGTTTACACGTGTACAACACACTGGCAGGATGTGAACAACATCGTGCTGACACGCGAGACCAAGACTGCTTGACGAAAATATCGAAAAACAAATTTTGCCTATTTTAGGGAAGATTCCACGTAGATAAAGTTCAACAAGATAAAGCCGCGTACTATTCACTACATCCGTGCTCCTTAAAACATGAATGTTTAATGCACACAATGAACACGTATGGACTAACATTAACTCTCATGTCATAAAACCCGGTCGCTTTCAACTTCGATGGAAGATAAATGTTTCAGCGGGAATTATTGCTGACAAGATTATCGGCCCGTGTTTTCTAGAACAAATCATGAGTAGCAACTACCTTCATTTCTTGCGAGAAGAGCTGAGTGAGAAACTTGATGAGTTCATCTCGATCTTTTGCATCTTATCTCATCAACGTAACCCGCAAGTAGATGTGATTATAAATTACCTAGTGTATCGTATGTAGTTTTATCGGACAAATTAAATTAAAAATTATAAGCAATCGATAAGTAAGGTGATAAAACTTTAAAAATCTAGTTACACGTGACAAGGTCATGAGTTTATAAGCTTTGGTGTAGGCATAGTTGGTTCGCTGAAATACTAGCAGCGCACCGACAAAGGGAGCCACGCGTGTAGGTACCTATCTACAATACTGCACGCAGAATGTCAGAGGTAATAAATCACTTTCACTTTACAAATAATAATGAATTAATATTTAATATGATTTTTTAAATTGCATATTGTCCAATATTATTTGTATTGTTACAATTGGATATCGATAGCCATAACGCAGTCGTAATTTCCAACAGGGTTTTTGTTATAGCCTGTATACATAAACTAATAAACCCAACGTCTAAACTAGGCGGAGCCTGTATTTTAGACGTTAGTATTTTCCAAAAAAGTTAAATTAACAGACATGTGCACTAAAAATAATTACAATATTAGTTAATTACACAAACTAATAAAGTTCGAGTAATTAGTAAAGAGCTTACAATATAATTATCACCACATTTACTCGTAATTGAGGGTAAGTTGTAATTCACATTCATAGATGGATTAACAACACAAAGTATGTGAACTTCGGCAATTATTAAAACTTACATCTTTATACATAGCGTAATCATAATTATAAGTAGACTATAGATAATTTTATAATTCCATCCATCAGCCTTTCAACGTTCACTGTTGGACATAGGCCTCCCCAAGAGAACACCACAACGAGCGGTCCTGTGCCGACCGCATCCAACGGCTCCCCACAGCTTTGACCAGATCGTCGGTCCATCTGGTGGGGGGCCGTCCTACGCTGCGCCGTCCGATACGTGGTCGCCACTCGAGAACCTTTCCTCCCCAACGGTTGTCGGTTTGTCGAGCGACGTGGCCTGCCCATTGCCACTTCAGCATGGCAACCCAGCGGGCTATGTCAGTCACTCTCGTTCTCCTACGGATCTCCGTATTACGGATTCCATCACGTAGGGAAATACCAAGCACAGCCCGCTCCATGGCCCGCTGAGTGACTTTGAGCCTTGAAACGAGGCCAACATTCAGAGACCACGTCTCTGTTCCGTGTGTCATCACTGGTAACACACACTGGTCGTAGACCTTCGTTTTCAGACACTGCGGAATATTGGATGAGAAGATCTTCCTTAGCTTCCCGAACGCTGCCCAGCCGAGTCGGATTCGTCGATTGACCTCTTTCTCGAAGTTGTGCCTACCTAACTGGACTGTTTGTCCCAGGTAGACATAGTGGTCAACAACTTCGAGAAGCGCACTCCCGACTAGGACTGGTGCTGAAATGACATGGACATTAGATATGACTTTCGTCTTGTCCATGTTCATTCTGAGACCCACTAGTCGGGAAACCCTGCTGAGATCATTGAGCATGGTGCCAAGGTCCTCCAGCGATTCTGCCATGACTACGATGTCGTCGGCATATCGAAGGTTAGTGATGTATTCGCCATTGATGTTGATGCCGAATCCGGTCCAGTTCAAGAGCTTGAAGACATCTTCCAATGCAGCAGTGAAGAGTTTCGGGGACATAACGTCTCCCTGTCTAACACCTCTCTGCAGTTGGATCGGTTATGTACTCCTGTCCTGAACACCTGTCCCTGTCAAGCCCAACTTTCTATGATTTCGCCCGCTTCCTTTAATTTGTTTAACTTACTTTGCGTAATTAAGCTCGAAGTACTGCCACTATCCAGAACAGAGAGCGCAATGTATCCGCAATTGCTAACAACGATTTTGCACGCATCATAAGCGAAGCGTTGAGGTGAGTACCTACTACTCCTGTTTTACACGGAACAACTGATTTTTCAAACTTAAAATTAACTCAAAATGTCTCTATTTATCATATATTGCACTTGTAAATTAATATCTATACACACATATAAAGAACAAACACTATTTTTAACACTCATGATATTTTTGATGCCATTTTTGTTATTTAAACTAGTTAAAAAACACACACATCACTTTTCACGGTCTGATTCGATGTGGTTTAATTGTTATTAAACAAAAAAATTGTGAATATTTACGCTCGACGCGACACTAAAATCAGTGCTATCCTTATTTCGTGAGAATTATTTCTATAGACCAATGTAGAAGTACTTCTTGTCCGTGTGGTGACGGACTAAGAATACAATTGTCACCACCCCATCCTTTTTCACAGGTGTCGTATGAGGCGACTAAGGGAAGTAAGCAATTATCATCCATTGCATGACTGGAGGTAGGGCTGGGTACAAAGTGGGAGTACTCACGTGGTATCGGACCCGATCGGGTTGTTACCACCATCTCTCGTGTGACCGGCCATGAAACACATTGTTGCGTTTTGACTGTAGCAGGAGATAGCCGTTTATTCTTTCATTTCATATCTGTGAAATGAAATGGTGAGCAGCGGCTTGACAATACTCTCGGTATAGTTGAGTTCATGGGCGACGGTTACCATTTACCATCAGATGGGCCGTGGCTCGTCTGCCACTACATACAATAAAAAAAATAAAAACAATTAGCGCTAGATGGCGTATAAGACACGAGAACGTACTTTTTGAAATTAGCGCTATCTTTGTGATTTATTGTAAACTACTTAGTAAGACCAATACATTATTAGTAACTTATCAAATAATCAATTTTATTGTGAAAAAATTAGGGATTGTTATTGTATTAGTGTTATTAACTGATAAATCGAGTGGCAAGATTTGATTCCACGTAATCGTATCATTGAGGTACCTATATGTACTACGTAGGTACGTACTAACCCAATGAATTGTATACATACTTTGTATGTATAATACAGACAGACAAAATCCTATTACCTACCGAATTGTTCACATAGAAAGCGCTAATTTCAAAAAATACTAATGTGGGTTTCATGTCTTATACTCCATCTAGCGCTAATTTTAAGAAGTACTACTATATTGGTCTACCTCTCAGTAATTTTGCAAGGCGCCATCTGGCAACATGAGCAACAATCTATGAGTTTACATATATACCTGCATAAGTGCACATATATAAACATGTAAAATTGAATAATTTATTAAACTGTAAACAAAAACAATTTAAGAAAACAAAAAGACATCGCTAGTTTCCTTACAAAAAAATCAATATTGTGGCTCTATATATATAACAGCAACTGAATACAATGATATCGATATCTAAAATTGCCACTAGTGACATCTAGGGCTGTATTTGTCAATATCTCTTTTGCTTTAAAAAAGCGACATCTATCAATAGAAAATTGAAACTTTGGACAATATTATACGACTTATTTAAAAATCAATGAGTTCAGCAAGAAATCTCTAAACCATTTATCTTCCTAACTCGGTAGCCTTATAATTTTATACTTTGTTGTAAGTGAAAACACCGTGACGCCAAGGCCACGCAAAAAAAATTGTGGAATGTAAAATATGTTTTTTTCGTGTTTTATAACGTTGGTGTGTTATTATTTACGTGTGTTTAGTGTTTTTAATTATTGTAATGGATAAAATAGTTATTATACTTGACAAATATCATCAGTTCGTTAAGCAAAGGTTAGAACTTTTTTTTAATAAAAAACAATGTACCAGCCGCGCGAATGGCGTTCTGTTGACGTTAGTAAAACCACCGGTGGCTATGCGTAGGTACGTAAAAAGGTAGTTAGTTCTCATGAAAGACGCTGGTTTTAGTGTCGCGTCGAGCGTAAATGCCGTAAATATTCAGTATTTTTTGTTTACAACAATTAAACCACATCGAATCAGAACGTGAAAAGTAATAGGGCTCTATTCCTAGTCATAATAATTCGTAAACGAAAAAAAGACTGGATTAATTAAGTATTTTGGTCGTTATCGTGTTAACATACATTACCTACAACTCACGGACGTCCAAGCCAGATTTTTTTCAAACATTTTTTAACTACATTAAACACAAAGTGAAAAAGCTAAGCATGTCAAATGCTACAAATATATATAAATATTTTTTAACTAGTTTAAATAACAAAAATGGCATCAAAAATATCATGAGTGTTAAAAATAGTGTTTGTTCTTCATATGTGTGTGTAGATATTATTTTACAAGTGCAATATAAGATAAATAGAGACATTTTAAGTTTGAAAAATCAGTTGTGCCGTGTAAACCGGGAGTAGAACACACCTCAACGCTTCGCTTATGAGGCGTGCAATATTAAGTACCTATACCTATATATGTGGCAGTCGAGCCACGGCCCATCTGATGGTAAATGGTAAGAGTCGCTCATGGACTCAACTATACTAAGAGTATTGTCAAGCCGCTGCTCACCATTTCATTGTACCGATATGAAATGAAAGAATAAACGGCTATCTCCTGCTGCAGCCAAACCGCAACGATGTGCTTCATGGCCGGTCACACGGGAGATGGTGGTACCAACACGCTTGGGCCCGATACTAAGTGAGTACTCCCATTTGGTACCCAGCCCTACCACCAGTCATACAATGGATGATAATTGCTTACTTCCCTTAGTTGCCTCATACGACACCCGTGGGAAGAATGGGGTGGTGACACTTGTATTCTTAGTCCGTCACCACACGGACAAAACTCTTTCGAAACTGTTCTTTTATATTTTGAATAAAAAAAAAGGTTTAAACCTATTAGTTTTTGAGTATTCCAAATTAAACTAGCTGTTAAATCGACAGCGAACACAGCCTAAACTATGGTGAAATACTTGTATCATATGTTATTGATTATTATGTTAAACACAAAGTGAAAAATGTGAAATCGATAATAACAGTCACGAGCAGGATTTGAACCTGCATCTCCTGGATACCGTCCAGATGATTCTAAACGTTTTTACGGGATTTATACCATGTAAATTTTTACTTACGAGTTTCCGATATTTCGGCACTGTTGCAAGCGCCATGATCACGGAACAACTGAAGTCCTTGCGGGTGGGAATAGTTTTTATTATTCTGCGGTTAGAAATATCGGTCTACCCGCTTTCTCACTCGTTTATGACACGCAACACTATCTATGGAACAACTACCACTGGTCTCACTCACGTATCGAGCTCGATCACGACACACAACACTTACGGTGTCGACCCTGGTTTTTGAGGTGTTTTTCTTCTTCTTTGTACATAGACGAATCACGGGACGCCAGGTGCTAGATAATTGAAAACCATCTTCACGGTTGAAATTTTTGTATTTCGTGATTTCAATGGCTTCTCTCACCAATCTGGGTATATAGTGGCGTTCTGTCGAAAGTATCTGAGGATTATGTAAATTCTCGATGTAGTGACTCGTTCCTGCCTCCAAAAGGTGTTGTGCTATCGCCGATTTTTCAAGGACTTCAGTTGTTCCGTGATCATGGCGCTTGCAACAGTGCCGAAATATCGGAAACTCGTAAGTAAAAATTTACATGGTATAAATCCCGTAAAAACGTTTAGAATTATAAGTGACCATGAAAGTTTGAAATTCTATACCGTCCAGATGATTTGCCAATTCAACCATCGTGACCCTTGCTCCTGACTGCTAATATCGATAACACATTCATACTTAACGTCTTTGGTTGACGCCTGCATCATCTGTCGGAAGTATTTTCATACAATATACCGACCAGGTAAACTTAATTTTACAATTAAGATTTTACCTAATAATGACGGAAGCCCTATAAATATTTAGATATTTTTTTTGTATATATATTTTTAGCATTTGACATGCTTAGCAACATACATTAAACACAAAGTGAAATATGTGAAATCGAAAATAACAGTCACGAGCAGGATTTGAACCTGCATCTCCTGAATACCGTCCAGATGCTTTGCCAATTCAACCATCGTGACCCTTGCTCCTGACTGCTAATTTCGATAACACATGGCAATACATTATTAGATACTTGTATCAAATAATCAATTTTAGAACCTGCATCTCCTGGATACCGTCCAGATGCTTTGCCAATTCAACCATCGTGACCCTTGCTCCTGACTGCTAATTTCGATAACACATGGCAATACATTATTAGATATTTGTATCAAATAATCAATTTTAGAACCTGCATCTCCTGGATACCGTCCAGATGCTTTGCCAATTCAACCATCGTGACCCTTGCTCCTGACTGCTAATTTCGATAACACATGGCAATACATTATTAGATACTTGTATCAAATAATCAATTTTAGAACCTGCATCTCCTGGATACCGTCCAGATGCTTTGCCAATTCAACCATCGTGACCCTTGCTCCTGACTGCTAATTTCGATAACACATGGAAATACATTATTAGTTACTTATCAAATAATCAATTTTATTGTGAAAAATGAAGATTATGAGGCGTGCACTTTTGGATTTTCCAAAGTATTTATTAATGCTGTGGATAGTAGAACCTCTTGCACATTCTTATGATCTTGCTGAGCGCAAGCTATGATTGAAGATAACGTCAGGTTAGTGTTAGACACGGATGGCTCTAATATTATCGCCTGAGTTATTTACTGCAAGTTTATGCATAGATGTCATGTTATTTACGTGTATTATTGTGATATGTTTCCGTTTACATATCTTACACCCTTGCCTTTTGCAACGATTAGCAAAGTGACTACTGCTAAAACACTTAAAACATACTTTAAATGTAGGAATTAATTTCAACCGTGATTCAGTTTAATGCTAGAAACTTACAACAAGTGTTTAGGTTATGTTCATTTGTCTTACACATAGGACAGGACAGTTTAGTGTGTTGTTGAGTTGAAATCAATGCATTATCAGTGCTATCCTGTATAGCAACCATCGTTTTATGTCTTAAGTGTTGTTTTTGGACCTGTCTGTAAGAGCTTTATAAACTGTTACTATCTTTATCGGTCGAATAATTATTTAATATATCTTGAGCCTTTGCAAGCAACCTATAATAACTAGATTCGAACTCATTTCTCTCAATTATATGTACCTCCAAGTTGTCACTGATACATTCAATTTTTAACTGCACTTCATCATATTGTTCGAAAATTGATTGACTCTTACCCATACGTAATTGCAATTAGTTGTTGTCGGCGGAGCTCAATGCACTAGTATTTAAACTATTAAGAAACGTGGAAAGCGATGTTAAACGTCCTTTATAAATGCCTCGTTTCTTGATCAATTCTTTTTCTCCGGACATCCTTTTTAATTAATCTTCTGCCAAGACCCTTTTAACGGTTTCTTTAGTTCCAAGTTCTTAAATCCGCCGACGATCCAGGACCATGTATAAAATCGGTACTTGCGATAATATGGCTCAGTAACATCAGCAGTCACTTCTTGGGTATAATTAAGCTTGAGGTAATTTTAATTAAAACGGCAAAATAAACTTATTAAACTTGTATTGCGTTACATGACACAGCGGGTTAAAGCGAGTGGATATAAAATAATTTATTTCAACCGACGAATTCCGAGTTGATACGTGAAACGTGAGAGCGTTTCAGTCCTTCGTAAACACATAATTTAGCGGTCCCCGATGAAACAACGCTTAGGTTAAAATATATTCTACTTATATTAAACGCGAAAGGGACAATATTGCACGCCTCATAAGCGAAGCGTTGAGGTGGGTTCTACTCCCGCTTTACAACTGAACAACAACTGATTTTTCAAACTTAAAATGTATCTATTTATCATATATTGCACTTGTAAAATAATATCTACACACACATATAAAGAACAAACACTATTTTTAACACTCATGGTATTTTTGATGCGATTTTTGTTATTTAAACTAGTTAAAAAACTGTTTGAAAAAGATCTGGCTTGGACGTCCGTGAGTTGTAGGTAATGTATGTTAACACGATAGCGACCAAAATACTTTACTAATCGTCTTTTTTTTTCGTTTACGAATTATTATGATTTGGAATAGAGCCCTATTACTTTTCACGGTTCGATGTGGTTTAATTGTTATTAAATAAACAAAAAAATACTGAATATTTACGCTTGACGCGACACTAAAACCAGCGCCTTTCATGAAATTACCTTTTTAAGTACGCATAGCCACCGGTGGTTTTACTATCATCAACAGAACGCCGTTCGCCCGACCGAAACATTGTTTTTTGTTAAAAGAAAGTTCTTACCTTTGCTTGACGAACTGATGATATTTGTCAAGTATAATAACTATTTTATCCATAACAATAATTAAAAAACACTAAACACACGTAAATAATAACACACCATCGGAATATTCATGGGAATTATTAATACCAATGCTACAGGTTCTTATATACTAAACAATTGTAAACAGCTATTTGATTCACTAAATTCAAATGATTTTCTTATACTTGGAATCGGCTCAAATAATAGGAATCCATGTGAATTATTATCTGACTTTTATTATTATTTAAACGGAATACAAAAGCCAAAAATATTTGTAATTAGTATTAATTCTAACGCTTCTGTAAACAACATTCAGCTGAACGCGCAGTTAAAATTATTGTTACAAAACTACAACAATTGTACATTTTTGGAATTAAGAAAATCTAAATTTCTTATTAGAAATTTGATATTTAATTTAAACGTAGAATTCACATATCTTCGTTGTCGTAGCGAATTTCTCTGTTCTAAAAATGGGTTAAAACGAAATTCTGTAAATAGAAATATATTAAGTTATGAGACAACATTAAACACAAAGTGAAAAATGTAATGTATAGTGCTAAGCATGTCAAATGCTAAAAATATATATAAATATTTATAGGGTTTGCGTCATTATTAGGTAAAATCTTAATTGTAAAATTAAGTTTACCTGGTCGGTATAATGTATGAAAATACTTCCGACAGATGGTGCAGGCGTCACCCAAAGACGTTAAGTATGAATGTGTTATCGAAATTAGTAGTCAGGAGCAATTGTCAGGATGGCTGAATTGGTAAAGCATCTGGACGGTATCCAGGAGATGCAGGTTCAAATCCTGCTCCTGACTGTTATTTTCGATTTCACATTTTTCACTTTGTGTTTAATGTATAGTGCTAAGCATGTCAAATGCTAAAAATATATATAAATATTTATGAGACAACATCTGCTCCTATGGCGGAATGTGAAGCATCAGGGATACGTAAGGAAAACATTAAAACAAAGATAAACGTTGACAGCCTTAACCAGTTTTTTCATGGTGAATCCAGAGCGTAGAGTAACTGTACTCCACCAAAATATTGCAGGAGTTTTAAGTAAGAGAGATATGTTATTAATCAGCTCAGAAGATTTAGCTCAGAATAACTTAAAAGTAGATGTCGTCTGTTTGACGGAGACATCCTTAAAGAAAGGTTCTGAACCTAATTTGATGTTAGATCATTTTAGATTGGTGTCCAGTTATTCCAGAGACACGCAAAGGAGGGGTGGAACATGTATTCTAGTGAGAAATTATATTACATGTGAAGCTTTGTCTCAATTAATAGATCCTATTACATACCACTTCGAATATTGTGCTGCTAAACTTTTGCCCTTTAACATCATCATCATATGCATATAATTATAGAACACCTGATTCAGACCTAAAAATATTTTTGATTCTCTTACTGAATTATTATATAAAAGTAAATTGAACAATAACAAATCAGTAATTGTCTGTGGTGATTGGAATATAGACATGTTAACAAATAGCAAACACGCACAAGAACTAACCTCAATACTGCTTAACTATAACTTAAATAATCATATTGTGACACCAACTCCACAAAAATCATGTATTGATTTAATTTGTAGTAAATTAAAAAAATATAACATCTAATACCCATTATATAGCGCTTTCTGGCCATGAAACTGCCCAAACCATATCTTTTGAAACCCAAGTAGAATTAAGCAAATTAAAACCCAAGGTATGGTTTGAGAATCGACGTGACTTTAACTCAGATAATTAAATTAGGTTTCAAGATTGCATGTCAGCTCTTTCTTTTACGGATATTTTATCTGAAAGAGACATGAACAATGCATTTAGTAGCTTTCATGACCTTATTAGTTTATTTGTTATCCTGTGTTTCCCTATTATTAGAGTAAAAATAACAAATAAGCCATTTAAAAATAAGTGAATGACCAGGAATTTGAGAAAATGTTGTAATAGGAAACGGCGTTACTATCTTCAATATAAATCATCACCAAATAATAAAAAAAATAATTACAAAAAGTATTTCACTTACTCATATATTAAAGAAATGTATTAAAACTGCTCAAAAAACTGTAGTACAAATTATATTAATAAATCTAGTAATCGATGCAAAGCGGCCTGGAAATTAATAAATAATAATTGCAATAATAAAATACCATTTGATGACTGGAATGAAATCATATTTAACAATATAAAATATACATTCCCTCGTGATATAGTGGAGAAATTCAATGATTACTACATTAATTTAACTAATACAAATGTGTCTACTAGAAATAATTATAATGACATTCCAAATGTAATAAAAACAATTTATTTAAATCCAACTCATCCAATTAATATTATAAAAATTATTAAATCACTAAAACCATCAAATTCAATCGGATACGATGACTTAAGCACAAAGCTAATAAAATTGTGCGCAGCACAGTTAAGCGTGCCTTTAAGCCATTTAATTAACCTTTCATTCACAGAAGGCATATTCCCGGACCGGTCAAAATACTCAGTGGTGAAACCTTTATATAAGAAAGGCAATAAGAACGAACTGACCAATTACCGGCCGATTACATTAGTTCCAATACTGTCAAAAAATTTTGAGAATTCTATGTTTAATAGGCTAATTAATTTTATAGACGCTAACTGCACACTAAGTCCATCCCAATTTGGCTTTAGAAAAAAATGTTCTACCGTTCATGCTTGTTTTTCACTTGTATAAATAATAATAATGAAAATAATAATAATAATCAATAAATGATCTGGCAACACTAAAACGGCTAACTGTATTTGTAAATGGATTTTGATTAAACATATTATTTCATAATATTTATATATTTTTAACAACATCCAGTAAAATATAAAGAACTGAAGAACGCAAATTATGTATTATATCTATTGGGAAATATATAAAATACGAACCAAACGTCAAGATGAAAATCCTAATCTACAAAATGATATAAATACCGTTTTAATAATATGATAACCAGATCAAAAGCACAAGCAACACGCATACCACCCCCGGGCTCGTCACACACCTCTGCGCCGCAGCCACCAGTGATCGCACCAGCGGTACCGGTCACACCACACGCACCGAGCTCTTCCAGTGATGAGTACTACTCAGCGCCGACGTCGCCAATACCAGTACGTCGGCGAAAGAGAGGCCGGCCACCGGCTAGTTTGGCACCCCGAGGCCCACCGGCTTCAAACAGGGTTCCCACTGCCAGTGGTAAAGTGCAGCGCATGAAATGGACGAATTCGATAAACGAAAATGTCATGCGCGCCTATTCTGGGGCCACAGAGGGAGGAACTTGCCTTACCGCTTACCGTGACCGTATGCTGCTTCTGTTTCAGGGCCTGGAACCAGCCATCAACGTCTCGGCTCAGCGACTATTGGACCAAGTACGGGCCATTCAACGATCTCGCATGTTGGACGACACCGTACTTGATCGGCTACGCTCGGAGTTTATACGGACTAGTCATGTTACCCGCATTCCTTCGCAACCAATAACTGTTACATCCGTTCTAGACCATGTTCCACAAAGGTCATACGAGAATGTGGGTGATGAGACTATTTCTGTCAACACTCAGTACTGCGATGAGGTAAGAGAGGCTTTGAAATATGCGATTTGTGAGTATAGATTCAAACCAATAGAATTTAGGCCCTATCTGCCTCGATTACCCATGCATAGGAGGAACATGTTGCTGGTTAGTACCCTTGATTCGCTTTTGCCTAGTTACTTAGACACTAGTGAAAATCTTGCCGATACACACTCCATCTTGTACTGTACAGCCGTTGCGGCGTGCCGTATGGCTGGACTCGCTATTTTAAAAAAGGAGTCCACTATGCGGCCGCTGTATGCGAAACCTGTATGGCAGTGCAGGATTGAGTGCCGTATCGCCGAGACAAGGGTGCTAATTGGTAAACTGAATTGTTTCAGGATGGGCAATACACGTCCACGAGTGATGCGTTTCGTAAAACGGGCATTCTTGGGGACTGGAATTAGGCCTCAAGATTTTATGTCCCGTGTTACGGAGCACATCGACCTCCTGAAACAAAAACTATATGCATGGGCTAATCGAATTCGCAGATACAAAAAACGTATGGAACGCTATACTGTGAATCGCATGTTTCAAAAAAATGAGAATTCAGTTTATAGAAGCTGGGAGCGGCCTCATGAAGGTGTGTGTGATGTACAGCTGCCGGATGCCTGAAACAACAAATAAATTTTGGCGCAACATCTGGTCGGTGCCCATCATACATACTGAGGGCGATTGGATTGAGAATGTTGAACGAGCTTGTGAACAAATCCCAGCGATGGAACAAATCAAAATAGAACAACAAGACGTAGCCTGTGCAGTCCGTTCTTTGGTAAATTGGAAGTCTCCGGGACCGGACGGACTGCACAATTTTTGGCTTAAGTGGCTACGAAGTTCACACGCTCGTTTGGCTTCTCAGTTTCAATCGGCTGTGGAATCGGGGTCGTTGCCGGATTTTATGACTACTGGCATCACTCATTTCCTCCATAAATCAGGCAGTACCACGGAACCATGTAATTATAGACTAATTACGTGTTTACCGACACTCTATAAGCTCCTTACATCTATTCTGAGAACAAAAATTTCTAATCATATTGAAACAAATTCGGTCATGTCTTTCTCTCAGAATGGATGTAGGAGTGGGGGCCGTGGTACTAAGGAGCTCCTCCTTATTGATACGGCAATTAGCCAACATGCTTGCCGTAGAAAAAAGGATTTGGTGACATGCTGGACAGACTATAAAAAAGCTTTTGATTCTGTGCCACATACATGGCTCTTGAGGGTGCTGAAATTATATAAAGTTCATCCTATTTTATGCACCTTCCTAGAATCATGTATGGGGCACTGGAGAACAGCTCTTAGCTATCCAGCGTGTCGGCAGACTCTGGTTCGCTGCGGTGAGCTTATAAGGATTGAGCGGGGTATATTCCAGGGTGACAGTCTGAGTCCTTTATGGTTTTGTCTAGCCATGAACCCTCTCAGTACACTATTAGAGAGTTCAGGGCTAGGCTACAGGTTGCGAGGTGATGGTCGTGAAATATCCCACCTGTATTACATGGATGACCTTAAGTTGTTTGCCTCCACCAGATTTCAACTAATAGAGTTACTAAAGTTAACCAAGTCCTTTAGTAATTCGATTGGGATGGAATTTGGTGTAGACAAATGTGCGGTCATGCATGTAAAACGGGGAAGAGTTGTGGAATCCGAGGGAATTCAACTCTCGGATTCTACTTATTTACGACCTCTTCTCGTTACTGATACCTGTAAATACTTGGGTATGCGGCAAGCTTTAGGCATTAGTGAGTTGGACATGAAACAATCGTTGCGGGAGCGCTTCTTTGGCCACCTGAAGAAAGTACTAAGTAGTCTTCTATCAGGTGGAAACAAGGTGCGCGCCTGCTACGGCTGGGTCATGCCACTTCTTATGTACTCTTTCGGCATACTCAAGTGGACTCAGACTGAACTTGACACCTTGAATAGAAGGGTCCGCAGTCTCTTGACCGCAAATCGTATGCATCATCCTCGTTCATCAGTTATGAGGTTGTACATCCCACGAAAATGTGGAGGTCGAGGTTTCTTAAATGCCAAGACCTTGCACAATCGTGAGGTGTGCAACCTTAGGGAATATTTCCTGCATACTGATAGGGATATGCATCGTGATGTGGTCACTGTAGATTCCGGACTCACTCCACTCTCCTTGGCTAAGGAGAACTGGCGCAGACCAGTAGTGCTGAGTACTGATGAACGCAGGGCCGTATGGCAGAGCAAGGAGCTCTACGGAAGATTCTACCGGGCCCTACATGGGCCTGATGTAGACTTCTTAGCTTCCGTGACCTGGCTACGTTTTGGTAACCTGTTTGGGGAAACCGAAGGTTTTGTCTGTGCAATTGCTGACGAAGTTATCATGACGAACAACTACCGGAGGCATATCCTTAGGGACGGTACTGCCGATATCTGCCGTGCCTGACACCGTCCAGGTGAGTCCCTTAGGCATATTGTCTCGGGTTGTTCTCGTCTTGCTAACGGCGAGTACTTGCACAGACATAACCAAGTGGCCAGGATCATCCACCAACAACTTGCTCTGAAATACGGGCTTGTGGACGTCGAGGTACCTCACTACAGGTATACAGCTGAGCCAGTTCTCGAAAACGGTCGTATCACGCTGTACTGGGATCGATCAATCATCACAGACAGGACTGTTGTGGCCAACAAACCTGATATTGTGGTGATTGATCGATCTGAGCGCCGAGCAATGATTGTTGATATCACCATTCCGCATGACGAGAATCTCGTGAAGGCCGAAAAAGATAAACAAATGAAGTATCTGGACTTGGCGCACGAGATTGTTGACGTGTGGAATGTGGATTCGGCTATCATTGTACCGATAGTTGTTACAGTTAACGGACTGATAGCCAAGAGCCTCGATCAACATCTCAAGAGGCTCGCGTTAGGTGGCTGGGTTAAGGGTCTGATACAGAAGGCGGTACTTCTGGACACGGCACGCATCGTGAGGAAGTTCCTGTCTCTGGAACCCTAACCACTGGCAGTTTGGTCCTTGTACTCGCTGCCGGCGGGTCTACGCACTTTTTATATTTTTAAATATTATGTTATTTTTTATAATATATTTATATTTAAAAATGTATTAAGTGGAAAAAGAATTGTAAATAAAGGAATAATAATCATGGAATGTTTAGATAACAAAAAACCAGTAGTGGCTATATTCCTGCACATGAGCAAGGCTTTTGACTTTATCTCTCATGAAATGTTACTGCATAAGCTAGAAAAATATGGTGTTAGAGGTAAAGTTCAAAACTGGATACAAAGTTATTTAAAAGATAGATACCAATGTGTAGAAATAAATAAAGTGATCAAATCTACTAAAGAAACGTTTCGCTCCCAGTACCGTTTGAATAAACTTGGGGTACTACAGGGCAGTGTTTTAGGACCCCTATTATTTCTCTTATATGTTAATGACTTGCCCAATGCTACAAATCATCAATGTATCTTGTTTGCTGATGATATATACTAATAATTGAATGTGAAAATAAATTTACTTTTGAGAAAGAGGTCAATAAGGCCCTAACTAATGTTTTGGTGATGGCAGAATAACATAACAGTCAATTTAACGAAAACTAATTTTCTACAACTCTAATAATTTAAGTATATCATACGAGAACAATACTATAAATAGTGTGACTGAAACTGTTTTTTTAGGTATTACTATTGACCAGTTCTGTAATTGGAAATCACATGTAGACAAATTGTGTAAAAAGTTAAATAGATTTGTATATGTCTTGTATCGTCTCAGACAAACCATAACAATGGAAGCCTCACTATTAGCCTATCATGGTTATGTCTCATCTTGTCTCCGTTACGCAGTCATATTATGGGGATTTTCGGTAGATGCGGAATGGGTATTTATAGTACAAAAAAAATGCATGCGTTCTATGTGTGGTGCAGGTATCTGGATAGTTGTGTGCCGCTCTTTAAACAATGTAACATATTACCTTTTCCATGTTTGTATATTTACGAAATATGTGTATTTGTAAAAAAGAATCTGCACTTTTTCGACAAACATTGCGATGTTATTAAAAGAAGCAGTTGAAACCCTTATAGGCTCTTTGTTCCAATGCAACGTTTAGGATTAACTAATAGAAATGCGTATTGTATGGCGATAAGAATAATTAATAAATTGCCCATTAGTTTAAAAGAGGACTCTCTTAACATATTTAAAAAAAAACTGTCTTATTTTCTCCGACATAAGTGTTATTATTCAGTACTTGACTATTTAAATGAAAAACATATTATTATCGCCTAATAATTTAATAAATAAATATATACATATATTTTTGTTCTCTTAATGACATTATTATTTTGATTTTGTTATTATTTCATTAACAAGGACAATTATTTTGCTTACCTACTATTATTATATTATTGACATTCAAACAATTGACATAAAGGGATTAAATTGACATCAATTCATGTTCGCCTAACATTTTTACGCCTTTTAAGGCAGAATTTTGTCAGATTATTTATCAGCTACTAACACCTCGGCAATGTTATAACCAAAATTTTTGCAAATAAATATTTCATTTCATTTCATTTTTAGCGGCGCGGGGGCCCTTTCTTTTTGCGTGGCCTTGGCGTGCGCGCGGCCCGGAACTGAGAGGTAGACCAATATAGAAGTACTTCTTAAAATTAGCGCTGATTCGATGTGGTTTAATTGTTATTAAATAAACAAAAAAATAGTGAATATTTACGCTCGACACGACACTAAAACCAGCGCTATACCTTTCATGAGAACTATTTCTATAGACCAATATAGAAGTACTTCTTAAAATTAGTGCTAGATGACGTATAAGACATGAAAACCACAGTAATTTTTGAAATTAGCGCTATCTATGTGATTTATTGAAAACTACTTAGTAAGACCAATACATTATTAGTTACTTATCAAATAATCAATTTTATTGTGAAAAATGAAGATTATGAGCCGTGCACTTTTAGATTTTCCAAAGTATTTTTTCTTTTTAGAAGTTTATTGTGTATCGTGTTTAGGAGTTTTTTTTTAATAATAATATTTTTTTCGTTGCTTGTAGGAGCTGGCCGAGTACGAGGGTGTGCCAGATGGCGTGCAGCTTACGACAGACGGTGAGACTTCGTTCGCCGTTTGAGCTTGTTCTGTCAGCCGCAGCTCTGTGGCCGCAGCATTCTACTGCTCCAAGCGACGCCCTTGTTAGATACGTTAATTGTTTTTATGCAACGTTTGACTCGGTTAAATTATAATAAACGAGAATATTGGCCGACTATGACCTGGTCAAAGCTATTGGATGCAAGAGGCACAAGACCGCTCGTGTGGATCTTGCTAAGACCACCAGTGGAGCCTCAATTTTGGTTTTAATCACTCGTCTAGTGCAGTTCTAAAAAAATTACATGATAATCTTGTCTTGTGTCTTGATGTCTTGTCAATTCTGAAAAAAAACTATAATTAGGTAGATGTACGGATATTTCCGAAACAATAGCTTCACGATGACAGTTGGGTATGTGCGATGCCGCAGACCTGGTGCGCGACGGGTTTGAGTGCTCACCGCCGTGGTTCTTCTCGCTGGTGGCAGATCGGGGTGGCGAGCTGGTGGGGCACGCGCTGTGCAGCCGTGCCTACTCCAGCTGGACGCGACGCGCGCTCTACCTCGAGGACCTCTACGTGCGGCCCCGCGCGCGCCGCCAGGGCGTCGGCCTGGCCCTGGTACGCGAGCTCTGCCGGGTGAGTGCCGGGGGAGCACCGGGCGAGTGTCGCGGGAGCACAGTGCCGCGGAGCTCATGATGACGCCATGCGCAGGTGGCAGCCAGCGAGGGCTGTCGGCGCGTGGACTGGCACGTGCTGCAGCACAACGCGGCAGCGCTGGCATTCTACGAGCGGCTCGGCGCGCGCGACCTGCGGCTCACTGAGGGCCGCACCGCGCTGCGCCTGGACTGGCCGCACATACGGCGCCTGGCGGGAGCCGACGAGTAGCGGCCCTCCTCGCTCTCTCAACACGCCGGGTATTCTACAACACTCTGCGTTGCATAGCCTCTAGTCTATGTTATTAAAAATTATATTTTTGATTAAATATTTTACACTTCATTGTAATAATTGTTTAATTACTTTTATAAGAGCAATCTTATATAGGTAGTTACTTTAGTAAACCAATTTCAATATAACTCCTTAGACTGTAAATAAGAAACTATTTTAAAGAACAAATTATGTATTTGTAAAATGTGGAAAATGAGAACTTTAGTGCGAGCGGGAATCGAACCTGCGTCCCTTCCAATCCAAAAAAATGAAACAAACTCCCGAGCAGTTACTATAATCGTATAATCTATTACTGCACCTACTTACTACAGTACCAGATTTTGATCAAGCTATGTCGATTTGCCTGGCGCGAAGACAGTCGTAAGTTCGACCCTCCTCGTTTGAAATTATTTTCCTAATAAACAGTCATCGATATTATTGCGCTTACAAACTAATCTGTATCTGTATATACTACTAACCTTTGCCCGCGGCTCCGCTAAGCTAGTTTTTTTTGGTTATATCTCAGGTTCCCTATAATTTTACTGCTACTAAGCAGTATAAAATGTATACCAGTTGTTAAGTCTAATCTAGAGCTATCAAATAAAAAAAGTTGCATAAAAATCAGTTTATTAGTTTTTGCGTGATGCGCGAACAAACAAACAGACAAAAATAGAGGTCGCGGGACGTCTACCAGATGTGAAACATCGAAATTATTTTGTAGGAATAATGAGTAGAAATAAAATGATCATAACTTTTTCAACGTGTGCTTGCATAAAATTATGACATGTGTAAAATAGCAGAAATGGACATAAATCATCATCATCAGGCCCTGGAAATCATCTAGGACCAAAGTACTCGTCAAGACGAAACAAACAATTCCAAACTCGATAAGGTTGAGTCGTTTAATTACAGAGTTACTGTGGCCGCTTTCCAGCTCCATCATCAGATCCTGGATACTATCCAGAGACAAAGTACTCGTCAAGACTAATCAAACAAGTATAAACACAATGGGGTTGCGTCATTTCATTACAGAGTTACTGTGGCCATCTTCTAGCTCCATCGTCAGACCCTAGATACTATCTAGAGACAAAGTACTCGTCAAGACGAATCATACGAACCCAAACTAGATAGCGTTATATAATTTTATGATGGAGTTCCTATGGCCACTTTCTAGCTCCATTATCAGACCCTGGATACCATCATAAGACAAAGTACTAGTCAAGACGAATCAAACGAGTCCAAACTTAATGGGGTTGCGTCGTTTCATTACAGCGTTACTGTGGCTACCTACTAGCTCCATCATCAGATCCTGGATACTATCTAAAGACAAAGTACTCGTCAAGACGAATCAAACGAGTCCAAACTCGATAGTGTTGTGCCATTTCATTATGAAGTTCCTATATCCACCTTCCAGCTCCATCATCAGATCACCTCCATGTCATCATAATATTGCATTATTACGCAATATACATATGCTTGTAAAATTTCAGCTCAATAGGAAATCGGGAAGTGTGTCTAATTTAATTTGCAAGATTTGAACGGAACAAGTAAAAAAGCGTCGCCACGCTAACAGCCGATTTTACCCTCCCTCCGCATTAGATGATTCACATCAAAAATCTAAAAAAATCATTTTGTGTTTAGACACGCCTATATAGCCTAATACAGTGATGTTTTCTCAAATATCTTGAATCTGTACATTTACAGCTATGTTACAGCTTTATAATAGTATAGACAATGATATTGTAAGTATATAAAAAGAGGCAGATATGTTACAAGCGCGCGATTTGTGAAGACTCGAAAACGTCCTAATTGGGATGTTTTGTCTTTAGTCCGCGTCAAGCAGTCGACGACTAAACTCATGACCTGTCATGTGAATAGAGTAACAAAAATAACAAATACTTTGGAAAATCCAAAACTGCACGCCTCATTATCTTCATTTTTCACAAAAAAATTGATTATTTGATAAGTAACTAATAATGTATTGGTCTTACTAAGTAGTTTTTAATAAATCACATAGATAGCGCTAATTTCAAAAAGTACCAATGTGGGTTTCCCGTCTTATACGCCATCTAGCGCTTATTTTAAGAAGTACTTCTAGATTGGTCTACCTGTCAGTCATTTTGCAAGGCGCCATCTGGCAATTAGTAAGAACAACAATCCATGAGTCTACATATATACCTGCATAAGTGCATATAATATATATAAACATGTAAAATAGAATAATTTATTAAACTGTAAATAACAACAATTTGAGAAAACAAAAAGACAACGCTAGTTTCCTTACAAAAAAAGCAATATTGTGGTTCTATATACAACAGCAACTGAATACATCTAAAATTGCCACTTGCGACATCTAGGGCTGCATTTGTCAATATCTCTTTTACTTTTAAACAGCGATATCTATCAATAGAAAATTGCAAATTTGGACAATATTATACGACTTATTTAAAAATCAATGAGTTCAACAAGAAATCTCTAGTCGGAATTTTAATTCGATTTCATATTTGACAATTTCAGTGTTGCAACGTTATGACAAGTACCAAATAGTGATGTTGCGAAATTATTCGATACGGAAATGGAATATTTCCGGATCGATTCCTCTAGTTTATAGTAGTATATCTAAACAACTACTACTTTAATAGAAACTAAGTATATCAGGAAATTAAATATTTCTGAACGGATAATTTAGTTACGACGATTAATTTTATTAAGGATCTGAGAGATTTCTTTAATAATTGTGTGTGAAATAAATAAAAAAATGTGATCATGAAGGAACATGAGAAATAAAACAAATAGATGTATTATGGTAATATTTTATTTTATAAATCGTCGCCGTCATCGCTATCACTATCGCTGTCACTTGCTGTTACATTTATTATAAATGTGTCTGTGATATTGTCAATTAACATATCTAGCCATCTCCACATATATCCACTCATTTTTTCTCTTCTTTGACAACATGGGATACGTATTTAGACCATTCGGTAGCCGTAATTTTTTGAATGCCTTCCTCAAATAAATTTCTCACGTCTGTCAATTTGAAGGTTTTATTATTTTGAGCTACATGCCCCTTTACCTGCGCCCATATCAATTCGATAGGGTTCAGCTCGCAATGGTAAGGCGGCAGTCTCAAAATCGTGATCCCATGTTGTGCTGCCATTTCGTCTACAGCGTACTTATTAAAAGACTCGTTATGTGGAATCAGTTCTAAAAGCGTAGCTTTAACCATATCTGGTTCGTAATGAATATTTTTATTTATTAGCCAGTCTTGAATTGCAGCTTTTTTCCAGCTCATTTTTGGTGCTGTTTCCAATTTTCGGGAGTGGTAAGGTGCATTATCCATCACCACAATTGAGTTTGGTCTTAATTTTGGTAAGACTACAGCGAACCATTCCTCAAAACAAACTGCATTCATCTCATCATGGTAATCTTCACAATTTTTCTTTGCTTCAAAAATCATGAGCCCCTCTTCCAGGAAGCCTTCTTCACTACCTATATGGCTAATTATGAGACGTTTGCCTTTTCCAAATAGATTTTTTAATCCAGTGGTCAGTCCCTCCAAAAACGCTTGCCGAGATGATGTGACTTTCTTATCCACTCAAGTTTTTTTTACAGTATGACCTAAAAATAAATATAGTACATGAACATTCAATATTACTATTAAATTTAATGTAAAATGTAAATAAATTCAAAATGCTAGCCTTACCTGCGTTAATCCAAGTTTCATCTTGATAATATATATGTCTCCCTTCTCGTCGAAACTGACATATAGATCGCAAGTAACGCTGGTGCCATGTTATTATATCATTTCGATCAATAAGTGTGCTCTTGCGTGACCATGCAACAAATTAAAAATTAAGATGCTTCAAAATTTTTCTGAGGGTGTCTTTGGAAACCTTGGGCATTTCTGGATCATCGTTCATCACTTGTAAAATCTAAAATAGTAAATTTTATAATAGTTTGGAGTCATTAGTTATATATAAAAGATGTAGGTATAAAATAATACTGTCTGACTGATTGACTAACCTTTGCAATGGTTGGAGGTTCATTTCGGTAAAAGAACTGATGATTCTTCGTATTGCGGAGAATGTAAATTCATCAATTTTATCTTTGAAACTTCGCTTTGGTCCAGTTTTTTTAGGAGGAGTTGGCGGCGCACCTTTATTTACTTCCTTCAAAACGTTACAAACAGAGCGTGAGGTTATTCCCAACATGTCAACTAAAAAACTTGGCTCATACATTCATTTTCTTCGACAACTCAAAGACCTCCAATTGCGCAGAAGTTTCATTTTTCACGTACTTGTAGGCGTTGCGGATCATTACTTTTTCAGTAACAGTGAAAGCTACACGAAATAACGTACACGAAATGTACGTTTTTTTTCTTGAGGACAAGAAAACATCCACGTCTTTTTGTGATGTACTTTGCTGAGGATCCATTTTGATGGAAAACCAAAACAAATAGATTCACTCAAAGTTCACAAAAAACTATAAACGTAACAAACACAACGTAACAAAACTTTAACAAAAACCCAACAAAATAACAAAATATCGATTCGCAATGAAACAAGATATTCATGCAGTTAGACTTGGAGAATGAAGCCGAATGACAAGATAAACAAAATGGCGATAGCTGCACGAGCGCGCACGGGTGGCAATACAGAAAACTATCTAGGCTCTTTTATTATAAGTTTTGTTTTTAATATAAAAAACAAAAATATTAACTTTTTATAAAATAAAGCAGCGGTTACTAATTAATAAATAATTATGTATTTATTTAAATAAAAACCAATAATTTAGTCTTTAATTGGCACCCCAATATTATGATTACATAAACATAAATCGCGATTGTTTATCGATTTTTGTGTTCATCACTACACTATTAATTTGTGGTATCATAATTTTACAAAATGACAGTAGCTAATATCAAATGTGGAATCGAATTATAATTCCGACTACAAACCATTTATCTTCCTAACTTGGTTGCCTTATAATTTTATACTTTGTTCTAAGTGAAAAGTACTTAACGCCAAGGCCACGCAAAAAAAATTGTGGAATGTAAAATATGTTTTTTTCGTGTTTTATAACGTTGGTGTGTTATTATTTACTTGTGTTTAGTGTTTTTAATTAGTGTTATGGATAAAATAGTTATTATACTTCACAAATATCATCAGTTCGTCAAGCAAAGGTAAGAACTTTCTTTTAACAAAAAACAATGTACCGGCCGGGCGAAGGGCGTTCTGTTGACGATAGTAAAACCACCGGTGGCTATGCGTACCTACGTAAAAAGGTAGTTAGTTCTCATGAAAGGAGCTGGTTTTAGTGTCGCGTCGTAAATGCCGTAAATATTCAGTATTTTTTCGTTTATTTAATAACAATTAAACCATATTAGATCTATTTCTTTTAGCAATTAACATGCTCTGCTATTTTTTAAAGTACAAATTATTTGTGAATAAAGAAAAAGAGATTTTTAGTAGAGGTGGGAATTGAACCACGCATCTTTCCCAATCCGGGGAAATGCTCTAAGCCACTGAGCTACCCTACTGATCCTTCGATCATCCCAAATTCTTAATCACATTTGTCTTACGACTAACGCCATCTACCGGCAAGCATTACATGCATCCAATATAGCAAGTTTAATTTTGCAATTAAAATTCATACTATTTGATGGCGCGATTTTTTCAAACATTTTAGATCTATTTCTTTTAGCAATTGACATGCTCTGCTACTTTTTAAAGTACAAATTATTTGTGAATAAAGAAAAAGAGATTTTTAGTAGGGGCGGGAATCGAACCACGCATCTTTTCCAATCCGGGGAATTGCTCTAAGCCACTGAGCTACCCTACTGATCCTTCGATCATCCCAAATTCTTAATCACATTTGTCTTACGACTAACGCCATCTACCGGCAAGCATTACATGCATCCAATATAGCAAGTTTAATTTTGCAATTAAAATTCATACTATTTGATGGCGCGATTTTTTCAAACATTTTAGATCTATTTCTTTTAGCAATTGACATGCTCTGCTACTTTTTAAAGTACAAATTATTTGTGAATAAAGAAAAAGAGATTTTTAGTAGGGGCGGGAATCGAACCACGCATCTTTTCCAATCCGGGGAAGTGCTCTAAGCCACTGAGCTACCCTACTGATCCTTCGATCATCCCAAATTCTTAATCACATTTGTCTTACGACTAACGCCATCTACCGACAACAATTACATGCATCCAATATAGCAAGTTTAATTTTGCAATTAAAATTCATACTATTTGATGGCGCGATTTTTTCAAACATTTTAGATCTATTTCTTTTAGCAATTGACATGCTCTGCTACTTTTTAAAGTACAAATTATTTGTGAATAAAGAAAAAGAGATTTTTAGTAGGGGCGGGAATCGAACCACGCATCTTTTCCAATCCGGGGAATTGCTCTAAGCCACTGAGCTACCCTACTGATCCTTCGATCATCCCAAATTCTTAATCACATTTGTCTTACGACTAACGCCATCTACCGGCAAGCATTACATGCATCCAGTATAGCAAGTTTAATTTTGCAATTAAAATTTATACTATTTGATGGCGCGATTTTTTCAAACATTTTAGATCTATTTCTTTTAGCAATTGACATGCTCTGCTACTTTTTAAAGTACAAATTATTTGTGAATAAAGAAAAAGAGATTTTTAGTAGGGGCGGGAATCGAACCACACATCTTTTCCGATCCGGGGAAGTGCTCTAAGCCACTGAGCTACCCTACTGATCCTTCGATCATGAAACAAAAAACAACTTTTAGTTATATCATATCTAGTGTGTATTGCGAATTTCATAATGGACAAAAACATCGAACAAAGAGTTTGTCTTAAAGGAGATAGAAACACTTCCATACATGTTTAGGCTCGGGTGTTTGGGTTTGCACCATGATAACGCGCCTTCGCACAAGGCTATCATTGTGAATGAATTTTTGTCCAAACACTCAACAAATATCATCGAGCAACCACCATATTCACCAGATATGGCTCCAGCTGACTTTTTTCTTTTTCCTAAACTAAAATTACCACTTCGCGACACCCGTTTTCAATCGGTAAAAGACATAAAGGAGAATTCGCGGCGAGAACTGAACTCAATTCCGGAAATAGCGTTTAAAAAATGTTTTGAAGATTGGATTATTCGTTGGCGTAAGTCTATGTTTTCTGAAGGAGCATACTAGGTGATAAAATAAATTTGAATGAATAACAAAAAATTTATTGATCTTTTCCCGGTACTTTCTTGACAGAGTAGTAAGTATATAGTGAAACATCTAATGCGGAGGGAGGGTAAAATCGGCTGTTAGCGTGGCAACGCTTTTATTTTACTTGTCCCGTTCAAATGTTGCAAGTTAAATTTGACACACTTCCCGGTTTCCGATTGAGCTGAAATTTTACAAGGTTTTGTATATCACGTAATAATGCAATATTATGATAACATGGAGCTGATCTGATGATGGAGCTGGAAGTTGGACATAGGAACTCTATAATGAAAAGGCGCAACCCCATCGAGTTTGGGCTCGTATGATTCGTCTTGCCGAGTACTTTGTGCCTAGATGGTGTCCAGAGGCTGATGATAAAGCTGGAAGGTGGCCACAGGAACTCTATAATGTAACGACGCAACCCCGTCGAGTTTGGACACGTTTGATTCGTCTTGATGAGTACTTTGTCTTTAGATGGTATCCAGGGTTTGATGATGGAGCTGGTAGGTGGCCATGCGAAACTGTAATTAAATGCTGCAATTCCATCGAGTTAGGGCTCGTTTAAAATGTCTTGATTAGAACTTCAGTCCTAGATGATATCCAGGGTCTGATGATGGAGCTAGAATATGACCACAGTAACTCTGTAATAAAAGACCCCGAGCCCGTCGGTGTCGTCAACGTGCCGGGTGTTCGAGGCGCCGGGATCCCAGCAGCCTTTTTACCCGGCTCGGACTGGTTTTTACGGGGGGGCACTGTGGAAACAGCACCGCCACTCTGCTTGGTGTATCGAGGCACTGTGGAAACAGCACCTTCTTTGTGAGCAGTGTTAGTGAGTGCAGTATTTGTGTGTGTCTTGTTTGTGTGTGTCTTGTTTGTGTGTGTCTTGTTTGTGTTATGTGATGTGTTCGCGCCTTTCCGGGCCACTTTCGCGTCCCTCAAGGCATGTGTGGGTGGGGTAGGCACTGTGGGAACAGCACCTCCCATTTATATGGGGAAAGTGGAGGTGTCGGGCACAGCGTGAGCCGCACCGTCTCCTCTGTGTGTTTGGGTGCCTGTGGGGTTAACCTCAGGCGCCCGTGGGGTTTGGGATCTGGTTTTATCCATACCACGTGATTGTTTATATTTCGTCTCTCGAGCTTCCCACCCTCCACGGAGCCCGCACCTTTGGGGATGTCACTTTGGACACCAGGACTACCCGAGAGATATAGACACGGTTGGTTGGGATTCATGCGCGACATCGGGAGCTGCAGACATATGGCCGGGGGCACCGATCCTAGTACCCCCAGTGGTTCCACACGCCCTTGCCCCCCGTCAGCATGGCCGAACCCCATGTCCCCCCAGAGGACCCCCCCGTGTCTCGCCTGCGGCCCGTACCCTCCTCAACCATACGGGACTCGTGTCCATTCCCCTATACTGGCTAGCTACAGGGGTACCGTTTAGCCAAAAATCCGGACCAAAGAGGGCGTGTTGTCTCCCGGAAGTATCAACCCCGACCCCGTTCGACTCAGCCCTCCAGGACTCCATCTTCCTCGCGTACGGCGATCAACTGCGCAGGACCAACGCAGGGTGCTGTGTGCTTGTGCGAGCGTAGTAACTATATAAACTGCATAGATAAAGGGGCAATATTTGTGGTTGGTGCCTGCCCTTAGCACATTAAACATATAAAATATATACCTAAAGATATACTATATCTGTATAGATACCATAATAAACCGTCTTCGCACCCACACAAAGGCGGCTTTCTCTATACATAACGGCAGAAATAGAAAAGAAGGGACCATGTATACAGGGATATAATACTAATGGATAAACTACATGAATATGATACATATAAAGACCCTCCCTATTTACCCGGGCTTGGGACCGACGAGGCTTCGCAAACGGACCGTCTCTGTGGTCTGTCTGAAAAGCCCCGGCTAGGTTAAAAGATAATTATGTAATTAATTGCTCATTTCTTGCCGAGTGCTCCTGAGGATGCCTCGTGTAAAGGCAAAACACGTGTCAAATTTGTGTTCGGTTTTGCGGAATATTGCAACGTTGTGGTTCTGAGAGTCCTGCCGTGTTGGGTGGTTGTATCGCATTAGTGAGATTTTTGTCATTATCGTGCATGCTACTCTGCTATTATCACATTCTTCTCCATCTGTGAGAGTGCGCGTTGGCAATCTTAGGTTATTGTGTGTGTCCAAAGATAACCGGGATTGACAGTCCGTGGGTGAGTGGATCTCCTCCTAAACTATCCATTCTATAATAATATTCTTACACATTTTGAAATAAAACTACGTTTACGGAATGTATCACGTTTACTTGATTTTACTACTATCCCGACGTTTCGAATACTTTACAGCATTCATGATCACGGGTGGACTTAGGTGATAGACGTCCAAGGCTGACATGTTATTTCAACGGTCTACCCACAGTATATGATTTTACAAAATTTTTTGGTTTATTTATTTTAATCCGCCTAATATTCGTTTAGAAACACAATTAAAATATCTACTTCAAATTTTTTATGCTTACAATGTATGAGACTAAGTTAGTATATTAAAATGAGTATAATACTCCTCTTTAAACTAGATTCTTTTTTGTTTTTATTTAGTGCTCAAAAATTCTACCACAAACTACCAATTACTACCAGTAAGAAGACAGAATCAGAATCAGAATTTATTTATTTGTACAACATAGGTAAAATATAGATCTTAAATAATGTGTAGTTCACGATGCCTTGTCACTAGGACATACAAACATAATATTAAATTTAATTAATTCAGACAATCTTGGTTATTAGTTTATATTATTAAATATATTATGATTTTGCCAAAAGCTAACACTAAAATGCTACCACCGGATCGGAACGCGGCCTGACTGAGAAAGATTCGGCCAGAATACTCAGTAGGCAACAGCTGTTATGGATTATTAAATTTTGTAGAGAATTACTGAAAGCTAATTAAGTTTAATTTTTTTTTTAAAAAGCATAAACTAAAACTAGTCACTACTGTGGGTTTTGTCTACACAGCGCTAGTAACATTCGCGTAAATATCAGAAAGTATAATATTCTTACATTTATTTAACTTAAATAATAATACAAATTAAACTTGTTTGAATACTTAATATACTGAATTAAAGCAGGATTCATACAATATATATAACTATTTTATCGTATTTCATTTACCTACCTTTTTCACCTAGCTGCGAAATAGCCGGCTCTGTTGGCTGGTCTCAAAAAATCATAATCTATGCCTCCAAGACGACAATTGAACTAATAAAATTGACGATTGAAAAGATAGAGCTATCTCTTTCTCTTATGGTATGGTTATCCTATCTTTTGTACTGTTCATTAGTGCTACTTGTCAACAGTGTGCGCGATAATAGTGCGCGTAAGTAATAGTAATGCGGGAACAGATTAAACGTCATTTACTATGAAAGTAACATATCTTTTCATTGAGTATAGTTAACAAAGCTGTAACTGAGCTGTGTTTGTACATTTAAGATTTTTGAGAAAAAAGTTATAGTAATCATTGAGTTATATTTTAACAGTATATAATTATATATCAATGATAGTAATAGAGGAGCTATTATGGTGTCTCTAAACACAAAAGAATTATTTATTGAATTTTCGTTGGCTTGTCTATTTTTCTGTTTGTTCGTTCGCACATTGCGATTGCAGTTCAGTAGTAGGTACATCATTTTGATAACGTTTTTTATTTTAACTTGTTCTGCTCTTGACTAGACTTAAAACTAGTATGCGTTTTATCCCGCTTCTATATCGAGAACCTGATATATACATATAATCCAAAAACACCATTTGTCTGCGGCGGAGCCGCGGGCATAGTTACTATAAAAATATTATTAAAATCGTACAAGAGCAGGGTGGTGAATCTTCGGGACTAGTATAGGTACTTATTATATATACTATAGGAAACTATTTATAAGAAGGGTCCCACCGGCCAACTGCCGCGTCGTTGTTTTTGAAGTTCCAGGTCACTGCTTCGCCACAGAACACACATTATAATATTACTGCGTTAGTACGGACACTTACCCCCTTTCACAAATAGATAAGCAGTATTGGTATACGGGCACTTACCCCAGCAATGGGGTATTTTTTAAAGGTTTTTTTAATGGGCTATTTGCCGGTAGATGGTGTTCGAAAAAAGTCATACGTAAAATTAAATATGTCATTAGTACTATTCATTGACAATAATGATTTTATTTAAAGAATTCCGAGTTCAAATACTAATCGTAATATATTTATAATTAAAAATAATGTTAACTCGTTGTTTTTATGTGACTGTATGAACGATACCGTCGTCAAGTAAACGTCAAACTTATACCATCGGCTACAACTGGGTTCACCGTGGCCGGCTCCCCCAGGCTTGGCGTAATTTGCTACGCTGACGACACGCTCGTCACAGCTCGAGGAGGTGACATCGCTGGCCATCTCAGGTACCGCAGAGGTGGTCAGGCAGATCGGGGCGCTGGGGTTTAGGGTGGCCCTTGAAAATTGGGCGGGCATTGACGGAGCGGGCGGGGGCCAGTCACCGCTAATCGAGAGCGCGATCTCTTTATGGCGGGAAGATGCCCGCCTCGCCACCGTCTTAAAGTAAACGTCTCGGCTGGAGACACCCCGGGCTGGTCTCTGGACTATAGGGGCGCTCCGGCCGATCTTGGATGAATGGACATGGTCCTCATCTTCCAGTTGGTGCAGGTTTTGTCAGGGCATGGTTGCTTCGGCAAATACCTGCACATGATCGTAAGGAGGGAGATAACACCAGGCTGTCACCACTGTGACTACAGCGAGGACTCAGCGCAGCACACGCTCGAGGCGTGCCCGGCCTGGAATCTGCAGCGCTGGGAACTCGCTGCAGTCATAGGCGTGGAAGGACCTAAAAAAAAGAGGTGTGGTGTCAATGTGTCTAAAGATCGACAAAATAAAAATGGCACCTAGGTACTATCCTGAGTTTGTGAACTGTGTGTAAGTTGTGCTGGAGATTGTTTTGAACTCTTTATAGGTTTAGAAATTTTTATATACAGGATGTCCTGTAAATAATGGATAACCTTGAAATGTAGTAGAACTTATGGCTATTCAGAAAAAAATACGAAAATATCTATAATAAGTAGTACCTAAGATAAGTATTAAAAAAAACAATTATTTTTTTGCCTTATTTTACTTTATTGAACACTACGACTTACGATTAATGAAATTCATCGGGTTTTGATTGCTTTAATACAATACAATTTATAATTATATCTGCATTAAATAGTGAATTACTGCTATTAATATAGAAAAGGAGAAAAAAATACTGAAGCAAAAAAATATAATTATGGGCACTGTTTTTTTAATTCAGTTCCATCCATCCATCCATCAGCCTTTTGAAGTCCACTGCTGGACATAGGCCTCCCCAAGAGAACGCCACAACATGTGTTTCGCTCATATGGGGGATAGTGCCGTAATCGCCACGCTTGGCAGGCGGGTTGGCGATCGCAGTGGATGTTGTTAATACTCGAGGGAGTGCTGCTGCCCACTCCCCCGGTATTCCCTCAGTCGGCTCCTACGACTCCCATGGGTGGAGAGGGGTGGGACAATTCTAAAGCCGGCCCCACACGCCAAAAAGAATTTTATTAATTTCTGGTCGTAGTGTTCAATAAAGTAAAATAAGACAAAAAATATTGTTTTTTTTAATACTTATCTTAAGTACTACTTATTAAAGATTTTTTCGTATTTTTTTCTGAATGGCCATAAGTTCTACTATTAGCCATTTTAAGGTTATCCATTAATTACCGGACAGCTGATATATTTCCAGCATTTGACATGCTTTGGCATATACATTAAACACAAAGTGGAAATAACAGTCACGAGCAGGATTTGAACCCGCATGTCCTGGATACCGTCCAGATGCTTTGCCAATTCAGCCATCGTGACAACTGCTCTCGACTGTTAATTTCAATAACACATTCATACTTAACGTCCTGGGATGACGCCTATACATTACAACATAAAATATTTGATAACAATTTAAAATATAATTTATTCTTATAAGTTAGGATAACATATTAAAGCCTAAGGTCTTATTTTATTCTTCATAAAATTTAGCTTGCTGGTAGAAACAAGCTATTGAACATAGGGCTCGTGCATGACTGTTTTAGTAGGTACTTAATAATAATTCATATATTAGGACTAACCAAGTCAGACCTTATATCTTGATCACACGTACCGAGCAAATGGGCGAGACAGTGCTCTCGACCGAGTACTTGGTACGTGTAAACATAGCGCCGAGTGCTCGGCGGAGCGCTCGGCCGCACGAAGCGGCGAGACAGTAGCTTGGCTCCCGTTCTACTTACTAGGCCGAGTGTCCAACCTCCTGCTTCCCCGCACTGTGTCGCTCGCTCACTCGGCATGTCTAAAAGTGCACTGTCTTGCTACTCGGCCACATTATTGTCACCACGTCGCTGCGTGTGTCTTTTTTTCAGATAATTTTACAAATCTTTTTACGATTCATCGTGTTTGAATTTTGTAGGTAACGCTCGAGCCCAATAGCAAGTGAGTACTTTTACTTGGTACCCAGCCCAACCACCAGTAATGCAATGGCTGATAATTGCTTACTTCCCTTAGCCGCCTTTTACGACACGCGGGAAAGGATGGGGTGGTGACATCTGTATTCTTAGTCGGTCATCACACGGACAAATTTAAAGCTCGCATCCCATCGATTTAGGGATAGTTTGAGTTGTTTTGAATAGTACCAAAGTCCTAGATGATATGATGGGCCTGATGATGGAGTCGGAGGGCCATGGGCACTATGCTATAAAGCGCCGCAATCCCATCAACTTTGGAATCGTTTGATTCGTTTTGACAAGCATTTCGGTCCTAGATGATATCCAGGGCCTAATAATGATGATTTATACTCATTTCTGTTATTTTACACATGTCATAATTTTATACAAGCACACATAAAAAAGCTATGATCATTTTATTTCTACTCATTATTTCTAAAAAATAATTTCGATGTTCTCACATCTAGCAGACGTCCCGCGACGTCTTTGTTAGATAAGGGTCAAGTGTCAAAGTGACATTCTAATTTCTAACTTTTCATCCGTATAGATTTTCAAAACATTTCTTCAACATTGTAAGTTTCTGGGTACAGATATATTAGAAATAATGTAGAGTACTTCTAAATCAGACTTGGATGAGCTGCTTGTTTACACAATGCTATTTGAATACATTGATTTTATCTTATACCTACATACATATATCCACATCGTACTTGGTTTATTATTCAAAAAATAACACGCAATAACCTAAAACTATGGTATTTTGTTCAAGAGTGAGACTTCAAATACAGTTATAGAACAAATAAACGACACATATTTGTCAGTTACGTTACTTTAAACTAAGTTGAAATGCGTTTCTGACTATTGCGTCCTGAGCGATAATCAGAAACGCATTTTCATGATTTATCGAACCGATAGCCCTATCGTACAAATAAACTGCTGTTAAATGTACTTCTGAAACTGGCTATTAGTTGAGTGTTCATACTGTTTACTTTTGTCGTTATACTGTGGCCTCTGTGTGTGTGTGTCTCAGTTCAGGAGGTCACACATATTATCGATATATCTATTTATACTAACAGTACTTCTCACGTTGCAAGATATTATGGATCAATATTATTACTGCCTAATATTATTAGCATCATTTTAAAAACCCGATAAAATTATGAAGTGAAATATTAAAGTGGAAAACTTGGCAATTCGATAAAAATTGTCAATTTGACGAGTATTGAGAGTTACGTCACATGCCAAAAATAATATGTAATATATAGCAACAAGAGCCATTAAACAAGAAGATAAGGTAATATATAGAAAATGAAAAATACTTTGGAAAATCCAAAACTGCACGCCTCATAATCTTCATTTTTCACAATAAAATTGATTATTTGATAAGTAGCTAATGATGTATTGGTCTTGCTAAGTAGTTTTCAATAAATCACATAGATAGCGCTAATTTTAAAAAGTACGAATGTGGGTTTCATGTCTTATACGCCATCTAACGCTAATTTTAAGAAGTACTTCTATATTGGTCTACCTCTCACAGTGTTGCCAACCCTACAGTTTTAACTGTAGATCTACAGTTTTTCGGGAATTCTCTCAGTTTTCAGTTTAGGCCTCGAAATCTACAGTTTTTTATATAAGATGCTAGCGTCATCTATTATATTAGTCCGTACACACAGTACCGCTACGGTAGAACGCTTGTTGTTATGAAAACGAAACTAAGAAATAAACTTTCTACGACCACAATAAAAGGTACCTGGCATACATAGTCAGAAATTAAAAATTGTTTTAAGTTCAATGTGACAAACGACCATTTCAAACAAATATGTATGATTTCAACAAAAGTAAAGATGAAAGGGAAAATCAAGAAGACTTACAAATTGAAAATGAAATAGTAGCTAGTGATACCTACTATCTAACACGTAGGCACTGGTCAGGTATCTATAATGAAAGGGCGCAACTTAACCAGTCGCTCGATCGAGCTTTTCTTTCCACTTGTCGGAACCATCGGAGCCCCTTCGCATCTTTACATCAATCCTCTCTTTCATACCTACTCGCTCTCTTACCTCGTCGTTACGAATGCGGTCATTCAATTTTTCCCCACAAATTCTCCACAGAGATCGCATTTCGACCGCATTGATTTTACTCTCATGCTCCTTTTTGCATACCCACTACTCTCGCTTCCATATAATAACATTGACACAAGCACTGCGTTTTGTATTGCGACACGTGTCATCTGACTAAGGTGATGACTGCCGAGAAGTTATCCCAATGCTCCGTTCACTCTATTTCCCGCATTTACTCTTCTCTCTATATCAGTGGTGTACCTTCCATGCCGACTGAATTCACATCCAAAATATATAAATTCATCCACTTGTTCTAGCACACCATTGCCTATTGATACTCTAACATCTGTTAGAATATCAATAGGCAATAGTATATACCACAGTCAAAGATATGGTTCTTCGACTGTTGTATATACCATATATATATGGCATATAGTCAGGAGTCTCCGAAACTGGCGAGCATTTATGAATTATGAATGTTGATGAAGCGAGAGATGTATGCATGAATAAAGCCTTTTGGCACTCTGTTCTCTCTGCCTACCCCGCAAAGAAGATGGCGTGATGATAAGTAGGTAAGTAATTTTACCACTGCCGGCGTGACTAATAATTATGATTCATGACAAATTACATATTTCTAGGTAGGGTTTCTAGGTACTTACTAACAGGTAGGCATTAAACAGATGGTCGGACTGAGGGAAACGGTGAAACTGTAAGGGTTAGTTGGTGAATAGGGAGGGAACCCTATCATGCCTTGGTTAAACATTAACGAGTGTTTCTGGGGAACGTAGAGAAAGCCTCAGACGCGACATGCGCGGCGGCACCGACTTAACCGAGGCGGCACTCGGCGCGCCGACGCGCCCCGCGCCGCGAGTGTTGGCCGGCGCGCGGCCCGAGCTCGCTCCGCACGAGCTTACCGCCCCGCTGCTTGCGATCAATCACGACACATTAGCTATTTTTATTTGGTAACATACATCCATTTAATGTGGTACTTATAACTGTGAATTAAGATTTTAGTCAAGGTGTTTGAGATTTAGATACCAATCCAAAATTAATTTATTACAGTTGTGAAACAGTCGACCGTTTTCGTTTGTTTTGCGAAAGAAGATTGTTAGGATACGCATCACATATTAACCTATGCACTGTTAAGATTGCCTTTTGCTCTCTATTAATTATAATTGCTTGCTTAACATTAAAGCAAAGCAAAGGAGTACTTACCTGCCACTGAAAGGATTCATCGTGCAGTCGATCCGAAGGTTCTAGCTGTCGACAAAAACATCTATAATTATTTAGGTAATCAAAGTATTGTACCTACTAGATATTGAATAACAATTAAAAACTATGTGTGGTTTTAAAAAGCCCAAATAAGTACCTGAAGGTACAATGTGGCAGTTTTGTATTATTATGTCTCTCAGGAACTTGTTTGGCTAACAAGTCATCATCGACAACAGTACTTACCTACCTAGTATTCACATCTGAAATAGAAAATAAGTATAATAATTGCTCTGCCATAAAATCAGAATTATTCATAACTTTTCACGTCCCTACTGTATAAATATAGATAGACTAATTTTTAATCGATTACTGCCATTGATTAATAATATTAAAGCTTTACTCCGACGACTTGCTCTCTTAACTAACTCGCATTACTCTCATCTCCTCTATTTGGTTTCCACTTAGTGGATGATTTTACAGAACTTGAACTTGCAACATTATTTTTTGTATACCTATTGATCGCTTTCATCCCTACATCAACCCTTTATTAATTTACTAGCTTTTGCCCGCTACTTCGTACGCGGTGAAATTTGAAATCAAGTATTTGAAGTATTTGAAATTATTTTTTTAATTTTTGCAACGACTGTTGAGAACTGAATTCAAATTCAACTCAAATTATCTTACTTCTAACTACAATATTTACTTACTATTAAAAAAAAAATACTCAACAAAAGAAAGTCACAAATCTTATGTAACGTTAGGTACCTAAAGGTTATTATTTCATTCATCCATCCATCAGTCTTTCAACGTCCACTGCTGGACATAGGCCTCCCCAAGAGAACGCCACAACGAGCGGTCCCGTCATTGGGGATAGTACCGTAATCGCCACGCTTGCCAGGCGGGTTGGCGATCGCAGTGGATGTTATGACTGCTGCTGCCCACTGCCCACGGTATTTTTTATTTCTTTGAAACCATATTTTTTGGAGGACTATTTAAGATAAATAATTTCATTATACCTACATTATATACGTGTAACTCTAACGGTTTTTGTAATGCACGCCAGAATAGCTCGCAGATGGCAGAACTTTTTCCTAATTACTTGACACTTATCGTTATATTTTGGACAATTCACACAATATTTTGATCTATATTTTAGCACTTGACATGGTCAGCTACTCCCAAAGTACAAATTATAATTTGTGAATAAGGAAAAAGAGTAGTACGAGTAGTTTAGTACGAGTCGTTAAGACAAATGTGATGAGGAAATTCGGTATTTCTAGAAATGGTACGATAGCTCAATGGATTAGAGCACTTCCCCGGAAAGGAAGGGACGCAGGTTCGATTCCCGCTCGTACTAAAATACTATTTTTCCTTATTCACAAATTATAATTTGTAATTCACACAATATCTTTATAAATTATAGCCTTTGTATTATTCTGTTGTATAAGCTATATTATGCGTCTGATACACGGTTGTGAACCAATGTTCCAACAAAAGTGACCTTGGTTAGGCACCGAATATCTGTTTTCAATGTAGTTGGTTGCCAACTGTAGTTGTTAACATCGGAGCAGCATTTTGTTTAGGGTTGCCACCCGTACTTTATTATAAAGTATTGTACGTTATTTGTGATAATTGTAAAAAGTTATGTCGGATTTGATAATTATGTTAAATAGTCGAAAATTTAAACCTGTAAAAACTTAATAATATGTATAGCCTTTCCGGAGAAATTTCATTATCAAACAAATTATATAATCAGCTAAGTATATACATAGTTCTAAAGGTTTTGTAGAATTGACTTAATTGATACTGCACAGAAACGGCAGCATATATTTTATAAGACTAATGATATTTAATATATTTTTTAAGCACGTTTTTAGCCATATAAATTACATTAAGTGCGAAAATGTAAAATTGAAAATAATAGTTACGATCAGACGCGATTCGATTTCACATTTTCGCACATTGTGTTAATTTATATGGCTAAGCATGTCATGCATGTGCTTAAAAAATATATAAATATATTAAAACTGTTAAAAATTGCTAAAAGTAATGCTAAATATATTCAAAATGATAGAGTGAAATAAATCGTAGTTTATTTTGGCACTATGTAGGTACTTTGTTTTCCTACTTTTAATAACCTGTGTACTTTATTTGCACAAAAAAGGTGGTTCTTGCTAGTGACATAATAGACCAAAATATTGCCGCCCGCCGCTTGTGTGAACTACTTCCAATTATAAATCCGTCGGTGACGGACTAAGAGTACAAGTGTCACCACCCTATTCTTTCACACGGGTGTCGTAGGAGGCGACTAAGGGAAGTAAGCAATTATCATCCATTGCATGACTGGTGGTAGGGCTGGGTACCAAGTGGGATTACTCACTTGGTATCGGGCCGGAGCGGGTTGGTACCACCATCTCCCGTGCGACCGGCCATGAAGCACATCATTATGTTTTGGCTGTAGCAGGAAATAGCCGTTTAATCCTTTACCATTAAAAATACCATATAAAATTCACCAAGAAAAAACAACTATACACAGCTATTTATACTATAAATAATGTTCCTATAACAGAAGTAACTACTATACGAGATCTTGGGATTATTTTTGATAGTTCTATGAGTTTTAGGCCTCATATTGATCATATCACAAATAAAGCATCTCGATTAGCTGGTTTTATAAATAGACAGTTAAAAATATTTAAAGAACTACGTCTAACAATATTAGTATTTAACTCATTAGTACGTGGCATTTTGGAATATTGCAGCACTGTATGGAACCCAGTTTATCAAGTCCATATTGATAGGATTGAGCGTATACAAAAGCGTTTTCTTTACCATCTCGCATATACCAACAATATGTTCCAACAAATAAAAACATATAATAATAGACTTTCATTTTTCAATATTGAATCCTTAAAGAAAAGAAGGAAAATAGCGGATATCGTGTTTTTGTTCAAATTAATTCATTTTAAAATTGATGCTCCTAATATTCTTGAACGAGTGAGTGTTGTTTTACCGCGTCAGGGTAGTAGACTGCGTAATCGGAAGACTTTTTACTTAAGTAATTATAAAACAAATCTTGGCCAGCATTCTCCAATTTATCGTATGAGTTCTTTCTCAAACGGTATTGGGAATGATATTGACATATTCGGAAATGGTTCTCTAGTCTCCTTTAAAAAATCTCTCAAAATTGTTCTGGAATGAAAGACAACTAGAATTAATGTTATTGTTTAAATTCAAATCTTAAATTATTTAATTTAATTTTTTTTTTGTACTTTACACCTATTACCGTACTATGCATGTTGTGTTCGCATCTAGTAGGATATAATCTTATTGTCATATAGGTACATTTTATACACTGATTGTAAGCTCTATGATTGTATCCAGTTTTGTGAACCTAATAAAAAAAATTAAAAAAAAATATCGGTGAAATGAAATGGTGAGCAGCGGCTTGACAATACTCTCGGTATAGTTGAGTCCATGAGCGACGGTTACCATTTACCATCAGATGGGCCATAGCTCATCTAGCCACTATAGGCAATAAAAAAATAAACATTGTTTTTATCCTCTGTACACTTACGTTAAAAATACTTTCCAAAAGTTATAAACCAGTGAAGTGAATTAAACAAAACTCAAATTTCATAACATTTATCAGATTGGGCACATAGGACATATATATATACATCATAGCAACCAGGTCAAAAAAACAAAAAGGTGGCAACCCTAACTCTGTTGTGTGATATTCGAGCAGAAATATTTGTCATGGAGCTGAATTTAACAAATTCAGAAATAGTAGGATTGTCATTAATGTCTTCCAGTGAGGAAATAATAGAAGACTTCATACATAATGAAGCGATGGCTCAAATAAAGAAAACCATTAAGTCATTTTAATATAATGAATTTACTTGAATCTTGCTCTTTAAACTCCTTTATAATATATAACATTTGTGTCCGTCATTTTATCAGCCACACATGTGCAAGTTGTTCACGGAAATGCGTATAGTAGGTACGTGCGTACGGCGCAACAACTCGCAGCGACTGCGGTACTGGCGGTTATAAACAGCCGTCTACACAGCCGGGCGCCAACTTACCGCCCTTCAAACGACCTTGGTAGTCAACGCAGCTCTCATAACCAAGGACATTTGAATGTCTAACGAAATTTGGTTGTAAACTGCTGTCTACACGGTTATAAACTAGCAAGCTCAGCTTTGTTGGAGCCTTGGTTCACAACCGTGTAGCAGACGCTTTACTGTAAAGTTTCATTAAAATCCATTCGTTGTTTTTGCGTGAAAGAGTAACAAACATGGATACGTACAAACTTTCCCGTTTATTAAGGATATTAGTAAGGATTGCGAAATATCGGAAAACCCAAAAGCCTTCAAAAATACATCGATTACGGGGCTGGCCCGGATGACGGTGACGTAGCGTTAGTTTTCTTGGTTAATTTTTGCTTAAAATAAATATGTAATAATAAGTAATATAAAAAATTATTGCTTCAATTTGATCTATATTTTAGCATTTGACATGCTCAGCAACTCTTAAAGTACAAATTATAATTTGTGAATAAGGAAAAAGAGTATTTTAGTACAGGCGGGAATCGAACCTGCGTCCCTTCCTATCCGGGGAAGTGCTCTAATCCACTGAGCTACAGTACTATCTTTTAGACATACCCAATCTCCTTATCAAATTTGTCTTAACGACCAATTAAAAAATCACGCCATCAAATAGTATGAATTTTAATTACAAAATTAAACTTACTATATTGGATTAATGCATGTAAATGCGTTCCGATAGAGGGCGTTGGTCGTTAAGACAAACGTGATAAGGAGATTGGGTATGTCTAAAAGATAGTACTGTAGCTCCGTGGATTAGAGCACTTCCCCGGATAGGAAGAGACGCAGGTTCGATTACCGCCTGTACTAAAATACTCTTTTTTCCTTATTCACAAATTATAATTTGTAATTCACACAATATCTTTATAAATTATAGCCTATGTATTATTCTGTTGTATAAGCTATATTATGCGTCTGATACACGATTGTGAACCAATGTTCCAACAAAAGTGACCTTGGTTAGGCACCGAATATCTGTTTTCAATGTAGTTAAAGTACGGAAAAGGATTTAGGATTTAGGAATAGGATTTTTTTGATTTTTAATTTCGTAAAAAAAAATTATTTCCGTAATTTGTACTTTAATTATTACTTCAATTCACGTATTTATTAGGGGTTAAAGTATGACATTGATAATCAACACAAAGTGTGAAAATGTGAAATCGAAAATACTTTGGAAAATCCAAATGTGCACGCCTCATATTCTGCATTTTTCACAATAAAATTGATTATTTGATAACTAATAACGTATTGGTCTTACCCAGTAGTTTTCAATAAATCACATAGATAGCGCTAATTTCAAAAAGTACCTTCTCATGTCTTATACGCCATCTAGCGCTAATTTTAAGAAGTAGGTAATTCTACATTGGTCTATAGAAATAGTTCTCACGAAATAAGGATAGCGCTGATTTAAGTGTCGCGTCGAGCGTAAACATTCACTATTTTTTTTGTTTATTTAATAACAATTAAACCACATCAAAAAATTAAAGACAGAGTCAGGAACGTAGACATAAGAACAAGAACAAAACTCACAGACATTCTTACCCGGATAGACGTCCAGAAATGGAGATGGACTGGACATATGCTACGCCACCCCATTAACAAATGGAGCAAGCAAGTCACCCTCTGGCAACCAAGAGGTGGCAAAAGAAGTAGAGGTCGTCAAGTCAGGAGATGGGAAGATGACTTGAAACAGACAGCGGGACCATTCTGGTTGAGAGTAGCAAGGGACAGGACCCATTGGAAGGAATTGGAGGAGGCCTATGCCAAAAGGCACACCGAACTTAGGGACTTTTTGTAACCCTATGTTTAGGAATAAAAGGCTATTATTATTATTATTATAAACCACATCGAATCAGACCGTAATCATAATAATTCGTAAACGTAAAAAAAAAATAAGTAGACGTCGTGGGACGTCTACCAGATGTGAAACATCTAAATTATTTTGTAGAAATAAAATTACCATAACTTGACAAAGTACTCCTCAAGACGAATCAAACGAGTATAAACTCGATAGGGTTGCGTTATTTCTTTACAGAGTTACTGTGGCCACCTTCCAGCTCCATAATCAGACCTTGGACACCATCTAGAGACAAAGTACTCGTCAAGACGAATCATACGAGCCCAAAGTCAATGGAGTTATGTCGTTTTATAACGGTCACCTTCTAGCTCCATCACCAGACCATAGATACTATGTAAAGACAAAGTACTCGTCAAGACGAATCAAACGATTCCAAACTCGACGGGGTTGCGTCATTTCATTACAGAGTTACTGTGGTCACCTTCCAGCTCTATCATCAGACCCTGGATATTATCTAAGACTGGAGTACTAGTCAAGACATTTCACACGATCCCTAACTCGATGGAGTTGCGACATTTAATTACAGAGTTTCACATGGCCACCTTCCAGCTCCATCATGAGACCATGGATACCATCTGAAGAGAAAGTACTCGTCAAAATGAATCAAACGAGACCAAACTCGATGGGGTTGCGTAGTTTCATTATAGAGTTACTGTGGCCACCTTTCAGCTTCATCATCAAATCAGCTCTATGTCATCATAATATTGCATTGTCACGCGATATACATATGCGTGTAAAATTTCAGTTCAATCGGAAACCGGGAAGTGTGTCAAATTTAACTTACAAGATTTGAACGGGACAAGTAAAATAAAAGCGTCGCCACGCTAACAGCCGATTTCACTCTCCCTCCGCATTAGATGTTTCACATCAAAAGAATCGATTAGTAAAGTATTTTGGTCGTTATCGTGTTACCATACATTACCTACAACAAACGGACGTCCAAGACAGAACATTTTCAAACAGTTTTTTAACTAGTTTAAATAACAAAAATGGCATCAAAAATATCATGAATCTTAAAGATAGTGTTTGTTCTTTATATTATGTGTGTATACGAGTAGATATTATTTTACAAGTGCAATATATGATAAATAGAGACATTTTAAGTTAGATAAATCAGTTTTTCTACGTGAAACGAGAATAGTACACACCTTAACGCTTCGTTTATGAGGCGTGACACGAGCAGGATTTGAACCTGCATCTCCTGGATACCGTCCAGATGCTTTGCCAATTCAGCCATCGTGACAATTGCTCCTGACTGCTAATTTTGATAACACAGTCATTCTTAACGTCTTCGGTGACGCCTGCGCCATCTGTTGGAAGTATTTTCATACATTATACCGAGAATAAATTTTGAGGAAGCGAGAGATGTATGCAAGAATGGAACCTCTTGGCACTCTGTTCTCTCTGCCTACCCCGCAAGGGAAATGGCGTGATGATAAGTTAGTTAGTATACCGACCAGGGTAAACTTAATTTTACAATTAAGATTTTTACCAAATAATGACGCAGCCCTAGAAATATTTAGATATTTTTATATACTTTTCATTACTCATACTCGGAAAGTAGGTTTGAAGTTGCCTGAGGAGCGGTTTGAAAGTAATATTTTTCAGCCCTAGGGAGAATCGTTCTCAACTGACAGCTGTGAAATTATTTAAAAAAAATATTAGTTCTATTTTCACATTTCTATTGAATCTTATTCTAACTTACTACAGCCACTCAATCACAGCGCGATGTTTAATTGAAATAACAAAGTTAAGTATTAAATAAAGTTTTTTTAACGACCACCTATTATAATTTCCATCCATCAGCCTTTCATCGTCCACTGCTGGACATAGGCCTCCCCAAAATGGGGGTTTTACCATAATCGCCACGCTTGGCAGGCGGGTTGGCGATCGCAGTGGATGTTTTTAGTACACGGGGGAACGCTGCTGCCCGGTCCCCCGGTAATCCCTTAGTCGGCTTTTACGACTCCCATAGGAAGAGACAGGGTGAAGCTATTCTTGGTGCCGGCCCCACACGGCAGTATTATTGTATTATATTATAATTTACTTACTTTCAAATATTTCTTTAAAATAATACAGATTTGGGTAAAATATTTTTCATTACTCATACTCTGAAAGTAGGCCTGAAGTTGCCTGAGGAGCGGGTTGAAAGTAATACTTTTCAGCCTTAGGGATAACTACTTTCAACTGACAGCTGAGTATTATAAAAAAAACTGTTCTATTTTCTGTACAGCCAGTCAATTACAGTGCGATGTAAAATTGAAATAACATAAAGTTAAGTATTTATTAAAGAATTTGTTTTTTATATGATATTTTAATATAGTTGCAACTATGTCTTCAAAATAACGAAGATTTATATTTTGTCAATTATTAAAATGAAAAATAATGGCTGAATAGCTGACAGGCCACAGAATAAAACAAAATCGGCGGGTTAACGGCGATTCCAAATTAAATTTTTTGAAGTCTCCCATTTTTTCTTTAGCTAATTCATGATTTTTATTTTTAGTTTCCTCGTATTCGTAATGAAAAGCACAGTGTTAACCTAGGGATAAAGACTTATTTAGTCCCTCGAACTATTGGAGCCCTAAATAAGTTGCTTTCATCCCTAGGGTAACAATGTACTATTACCATTTTTTCAATGTTGAAAATGAAAAATAATGGCTGTTAGGCTGGTCGGCTATAAAAAAAAATGGTTTAAATAATTATCTAGCCGTTGATGTAAATTAAAATTCACACATTTTTGCATGTTTTTATTTTTCCTTGTATTCGTAATGAAAAGCACAGTGTTTACCTCGGGCTAAAGACTTATTTAGTTCCGAGACGGGGTTTGTAGCCCGAGCGTAACGAGGGCGCCTATAGTTCGAGGGTTCAAGGTTGCTTTCATCCCTAGGGTAACAATGTATTATTTTTAGCATTTGACATGCTTTAGCCATATAAATCAACACGGTGTGAAAATGTGAAATCGAAAATAAGAGTCACGAGGATTTGAACCTGCATCTCCTGGATACCGTCCAATTGCTTTGCCAATTCAGCCATCGTGACAATTGCTCATGACTGCTAATTTCGATAACACATTCATTCGCGTCTTGGGTGACGCGTTTCTTTTTTGTGTAACGTTGGTTGTTATCCTCAGATGGGCAACCTTACCCGGACAATTGGTGAGCGCAGAGCGCCCTCGCTCACCAATTGTCCGCCTCAACCCAACATTTAAGCAACGCTATCCGAGGGCACCCCCTTTGGGGTGAGGTTCTCGGCTCGGGCCGTTACTGGCAAAGTGGGACTTCCCACGTTTATGATTTGACCACGGCACGTCTTTCGCCCCCATCGGCGGGGATGAAACCGTGGGTTACTTGTTGTTGCTGCGCGAGCTGTGTATGCTCTGTTCTGAGCGTGCGTTATTTCATCGTCGACTTCGTCGAGGCTATGTCGCGGTCTGCGTACGCGCGATTTATAAGACGGTTTGTACCTAGTCGAATCAACCACAAGAGTTTTGGCGTGAGTAATGGGGGGGTCAAAGAAACTACGGGAACACCGTTTCATAAATTGCTTGATGGTAGGCAATTGCAAGTATAGTGGAGGTCGGTCGACATTGCGTATGAACCACGGTGCACCCGTAGCTCTGCGCATGACGCTATTTTGTAGTGTTTGTAATCTATGGATCCTGTGTGTCCTGTGTGAAAATACTACACTGGCGTACGTCATAATAGGACGTAAGTGTCCCTTCCACTCTGTAGCGAAAACTGCGGTTATATAGAAAGTCTCCTATGATAAGTACGAGATACCGCGGTACTCCTAAGTGGAGTAGCTTGTATACGAGGCTGTTGTGCCAGACTTTATCGAAAGCCTTCATTACATCGAATCGAAGAAGAGTGCACCGATAAAGCGGTTACGTAGCATTTTCGAGTAGGAGTACTCTACGATGCGATGTACTTGCTGCAGCCTAGAGTGCTTGGCTCTAAAGCCGAAATGATGGTGGGGGATGAGGTTATTAGCATCGGAGTATGCTTTCAGCCTACACAAAACTAATCGCTCATATATCTTACCTAAACCTTTAAACAGACTAATAGGTCTGTAACTAAATGGTTCGGATCGATTTTTGCCGGGTTCCAATTACTACGGCCTCTTTCCACTGAGAGGGAAAGATGTTATTATTGAGCGTTGCATTATATATGCATGTCAGAAGGACTAATAGTGATTGGGGGAAAAGCATAATAACCCTATTCGATATTCCGTCCAAACCAGTGGCTTTCTCCCTATGAAGATTTTTGATAACTGACTCCAGTTCGGTGGTGGTAACTGGAGGTGGCTGTTGCACTAGGTCCCTACCTAACTCTTGAATGTCTACCGGTGGAGCCGATGGGCAGGCCCTCGACTCCACTTCCCTAACGATGAATGCGTGGTGAGTAGCATCTATATGTAATATGCTCGGCGTACATTGTTGCTCCAGACTATCGGCTAGTCACTCCGACTTCTCCTCGTCCTCGAAAGTGGGTGGAAGGTTGTGTCTGTGAAGCGGAGGCATGGTAGACACAGTGTCGTTTTTGAGAGTGCGGGACAGTTGCCAGAAGCTAAATGGGTGGGTTCTAGGTCTCTCAGCTTGGTTTTCCATTCTGATTGACGTAGAGCATCAATTGTTTGCTTAATAGCTCTTTGCAGTGAGCGCATACTCATGCAGTTATCCTCGCATGGATGACGATCATAGGCAAAAATAGCGGCGTTCTTCTGCCTCAGCAAGTCACGGACGTCATCGGGTAGGTGCCATCCACGATTTCTCGTGTCTGGTACCTGCCAAGAACAATCGTTAATTAACGATTGTACGTGGCTTGTGAAACAGTCAACCGTCGCCACCGTGTCCTTTACAGTGCTAATAAAATAATATTTAGGGGACTTGGTCCAGGTGTACAGACGACGACGACCGGAGTTTACTCTCCAGCCGTCCCCAGTCTGTCACTGTTATTGTTTTGTCTTGGTTTTGGCCAGAGGGGCCAGGTTGTGGGGAGGCGAGATCTAGAATCACAGGACGGTGGTCAGAATCTAACTCGTGTAGCACTTCTACCAAACGCAAACGTTGGTTTACGTTTTTTAAAAGAGCTATATCTAATATATCGGACCTGTATTCGACAGAGGCCGGGTAATGGGTTGGCTCCATAGGCGCTATTATATCGAATCCTATTCGGTCAGCCAGTAACTCGGGAGCCCTGCCCCGCATACTAGTGGTGTGGCAATTCTACGAGGTGTTTTTAGCGTTGAGGTCGCCGGCAGATATGACGGCGCTTCCTAAGTCTAGCAGAGCTTTCAAATCCTTGGCTATGAGCTGAGTCGAATTGCTACCTCCGGGCCGGAGGTAGACGGATACTACGACTATAGGCCTTTTATAATAAATGAGTGTGCCGCCCTTCGGTGAGTTGAGCCTATCGTCACGTACTAAGTTGTAGTTTGCAATCCTCGGGTCCCTATGAAAGGGTTTGAGGAATAACTCCTGTACTAGAAATAGGTCCAGTAGTTGATCTTGTAGAAACGTGGCTACCTCATTTCTCTGCTGGGAAAGCTCATTGGCGTTGAAGAACTCTAACTTGAGTGTATAAGGTTTGACTCTGTCTGAAGTGTGCTTATCCATTAGACAGTAAAAGTGTTTAATTTCTCGATGACGGTCGAGAACCGGACGGCAGTGTTAAGTAGGGCAACACTATTGCCCTGGTTAGCGCGGAGTTCATTCGCGAATTCCCTAATCTCGCTAAAATTGACTAGTGAGGCGAATCTAAGCACCAGGGTCAGATCCGTATCTGTACCCTGGGGCGTCCTACCCGCTGGGCTACTCCTACAGCTGGTGAAGGAGCTTTGCCCTGAGGGGGCTTATGTTGGCCCACGGTGAGTTTCGTTTGCCCAACGACTGGCGTCCCTATGGGCTTAGTATTAGGCAGAGCTAAGAACTCTGTCTGCCTGATTTGCTGGGCGTACCCAAGCATTGAGGAGGGGAGAAGGTGCGGTCCGCAGGATGGGTGCGCTTCCCTGAGGCGGTCATCTTGGTATGAGAATAAGTGGGCGCCTGGCGGGTAGCCGGGGTGCTCGGGGGCAGCCCCGGTAGTTCACTGGGTAATCCTTTTCGCCGCATAGGACGCAGGAGGAGAGCTCAGTGCACAAGGTGCGGTCCTGAGGACGTGAACATTCGGACGTAGAGTGGTCCTCAGTGACACTTGACGCATCTAGGGTGCGCGTAGCAGTGTCGCGCAGAGTGACCATATAGTTGACATTGGTGGCATTGTGAAACAATGCCCTTCTTGTTCGGGGGTTCCACCCCGATGGCTGTCTGTCCGCAGACTGAGGCCATTTTGTTGATGGCCTTGCGTTCTTTGATGAGGTCAAATGAGACCATCACTAAGTCATATGGCTCCCAGGGGCCGACCCTTATATTATACATTCTGTGCACGAAGTGCACGAAGTGCACAGAATGTATAATATACTTCGTGCACAGGCAGGTTTTGTTCGGTCAAGGATAGTTTGATCTCCTTGACTGTCATCTCCTTTGGAATATTTCTTTCTCACTACGACACGTAGGAGACGGTCCTCAGGGAGGGTGTATCTATGAAAGGAGATGTTCCTTTCACGAAGAAACTTTGACAGGGCCCTGTGGTCCTTGTACAACGCCAAGGTGACCTTAATACTCTGTGGGGTTGACCGGGTGGATTTGAAGTTGATGTGGTGCTCATTACATCACGACGATACGGAGGTCCACGCCTTATCCTGTGTAAACCGGGGCGGTGGGACGACCTCTTTCCGCTCGCCCTCATTGGGCGCGGGCGGACACGGGGTTGAAGAAGACCCCTGTGGACGTTTGGAGACTACGAGTGTGGAAACAGTGGCCGGCTGAGCGGCTACCCCGTGTTCCACGATCTTAGGGGCCTTTGTAGGCTTCCCCTTCTTGCCTTTGCGGCTCCTTTTACACGAGCTCACTAGCGTGAAATCGGTATCGGACGATGATGTTTCCGATCTGGAGAGTTCCGACTGGGCAGAGCTGCCGGAGTTGGTAAACGTTGTAATGGTCTCCATCGTACTGGGCAGATGACCATCCTCTGCCTCTACGGGCAGGACCGGGGGAAAAAAGTACCCGAGGTGGGCACTTGTCACCGAACTTCTTCATCCTTGAGGAGGATGTCTATGAATGCCTAATGGGCCATACTAAGGTTGTAGAAAATAAACAAACAAATTAACAATAAAGGGGCGGATCGCAGATCCCCTAGCGTCCCTAAGTCCCCAGGTGGGATCGCCCGGTGATGTGTTGTTGTAAATGAATGAATCATCCATCATCCATCCATCCATCAGCCTTTCATCGTCCACTGCTGGACATAGGCCTCCCCAAGGGAACGCATCCAACGAATGCCTGCGACTTTGACCAGGTCTACCTGGTGGGAGGCCGTCCTACACTGCGCCGTCCAATACGCGGTCGCCACTCGAGAACCTTTCTTCCCCAACGGTTGTCGGTTCGTCGAGCGATGTGGCCTGCCCATTGCCACTTCAGCATGCTGACCCGGCGGACTATGTCGGTTACTCCCGTTCTCCTACGGATTTCCGTATTACGGATCTTATCACGTAGAGAGATCCCAAGCATAGCCATCACTCCATGGCACGCTGAGCGACTTTGAGCTTTGATATAAGGCCAACATTTAATGACCACTCCTCTGTTCCGTAAGTCATCACCGGTAACACACACTGGTCGTAGACCTTCGTCTTCAGACACTGTGGAATATTGGACATGAAGATCTTCCTCAGCTTCCCGAACGCTGCCCAGCCGAGCTGGATTTGTCGATTGACCTCTTTCTCGAAGTTGTGCCTACCTAACTGGACTATAATTAATGAATATGTTATCGAAATTAGCAGTAAGGAGCAATTGTCACGATAGCTGAATTGGCAAAGCATCTGGATGGTATCCAGGAGATGCAGGTTCAAATCCTGCTCGTGACTGTTATTTTCGATTTCACATTTTCACACGTTGTGTAGATTTATATGGCTTAAAGCATGACAAATGCTAAAAAAGTTTTTTTTTAATTGCATTTAGTGGCAGACGAGCCACGGCCCATCTGATGGTAAATGGCAAACATCGCTCATGGACTCAACTATACCGAGAGTATTGCCAAGCCGCTGCTCACCATTTCATTTCCTCGATATGAAATGAAAGAATAAACGGCTATATCCTGCTACAGCCAAAACGCAATAATGTGCTTCATGGCCGGTCACACGGGAGATGGTGGTACCAACCCGCTGGGCCCGATACCAAGTGAGTACTCCCACTTGGTACCAAGCCCTACCACCAGTCATGCAATGGATGGTAATTGCTTACTTCCCTTAGTCGCCTCATACGATACCCATGGGAAAGAATGGGGTGGTGACACATGTATTCTTAGTCCGTCACCACACGGACAAAGTATATTAAAATATCTAAATATGACATTGTTGTTCTGTAATGAAATACTTATACCATATTTTTAATATTTTTAAACTCACACAAAAAAAAACATAGCATCACTCTTGTACCCCCAAAGGAGTAGGCGGAGGTGTATTACACACCCACGGTTCGCCAGCTATGTTTAAGTTCCAAGTATTGCCGTACATTGCCTAGAAGTTTTCTTTTTACGAAAAAGCTCAATAACACTGCCCGACTCGGGGATCGAAGACGGGACCCCATGGTCAGCAGTCGCATCCACTACCGCTGCACCACCAACAAGAACAAGAGGCAACTTAGTTGGCGTATATTATAATAATTATATGTATATGGGTACGCCAATCTTTCTTCACGGTCTTCAGACTCTCGCTGTTTTCTATTTCTTTCTCTACTGCGCTTTAGGCGCTCATATTTATCATTTTCAGACTCCTGTGCTCCGAGGAAGGCCTCCCCATCATGTCTGTCGACTTCAAACACATCAGTAGGTGTCTAGCACGGAAATCGTATGTAAATACTGAACTATTTTTTGGATTTTAGCTCAGCTGTCTTTTGAAGGCGGTTTTTTTTTATTTAAAAATGATTTATTCTCAAATATCTTAAATGTAAAGACACAGATCTGTTGCAGATTTATAATAGTTCGGAAGTCTGTCAAGATAGCAGACAGCAGCGGTGATGGGAAATAAAAATGAATTGAACAAGCGCACTTTTGCTGATTGTCGCTAGAAACTGTTGTCAGTATTACACAAGAAGCTCATTTAAATAATAATAATACTTTGCATTTACTTCGTACAAGGTGAGGACCCTTAGATTAATTACGACGGCGACGCGCGATGGTCCGAATATAAGGGATGGAAGTCTGCATTAAAACATTTTATTTCACAAAACAACATTTGCCCAGCCATTTTCAATAGCAATGTAAAATTAATATGAAATAAAGCTTATAAAATTAGTGAAAAGAAGAAAAGATATCACACCATATTTTTTAAACAAATAATTATTCACGGACATTTCGCACAACGTCCTCTGGTCTCAAACTAAGCTTAACGCTTGTGCTATGGGTACCAGATTACGGATATAATACATTTATTACTTTTTTTTTGTAAATACTGCATATAATAGATAGAAAACACCCAGACGCAGTACAAGTATCTGTGTTCATCACACAAATAATTGTCCTGAGTGGGAATCGAACCCACGACGTCGTGCACGGAAGTCGGTTAAACTACCGACTACGCCACGAGGCCCGTCAAACAAAACATTGAGGTGCACACACAACCACGATGAATAGGTTTTTTCGAGGCCAAACCCCTATTTACTATTGTGCAAGTAAGTTGAAAAACCAATCAAGTAATGTTGGACATAATTACACGAATGGAGTTATGGGAATATCAACGTTAAGAGAGGTTTAAGATGAAAAACGTTGCTGAATTCCAAAAACACCAATATGTTTTACTGGTTCTCATCCAGAACGCACGGATAGAACTATATCATTAGTGCTTCTAATGAAAGTTAGACTAAAAGGGATCGTGTAGATCGTTTCTGTCAAAGAAGAAGATTTATCGATTACGGAGCATCATCATCTACAATTATGGCTCTAGAGACGATAATATGGAAACGGGGCGCATTCAGAAAAGGAATTAAGGATGATTATTTTAGGAAACATCACGATTCGGGTACTGTTACAAAACAATGAAAAAATTGTCGCTGAACGTTTGGTAGATGTTAAACATCGAAAGTATTTGGAGAAATAATGACTATAAAAGGATAGTTTATGAAAAGAAATGAATGTAATGTGTTGTGAGGTTAGGTATTAATTATATATGATATATAATATTTATAGTAAAATCAAAAATATTATATTAAGATACAAATTATTTGTGAATAAGGAAAAAGAGATTTTTTGTACGAGCGAGAATCCAACGTGCGTCTTTTCCAATCCAGGGAAGTGCTCTTTAGCCACTGAGCTATCGTACAAACCTATTTGGTCATCCCAATTTCCTCATCACATTTGTCTTTATCAACTCCATTTATCGGAATGCATTTACATGCATCAATCCAATATAGTAAGCTTAATTTTGCGATTAAAATTCATACTATTTGATGGCGCGATTTTTTCAACGAAAAGTAGCGGAGCATGTCAAATGCTAAAAAAATATAGATCAAAAATATTGTATTAAGATTTTTATTGGAAAAGATTATTGTTTACCTATATAATATACATTTATTTTAATTTAATACAAAAATATACACGCAAGTAGAGGTTTGAACGCCTGTTCCAATTTGCCAGAATTTTAATCAGGATCAATAAAATGATGACTGTCTCGGTGGTGCTGCCGTAATGTGAGCGACTGCTGATCATGAGGTATCGGGTTCAATCCCCGAGTCGGGCGATGTTATTCAGCTTTTTCGTAAGAGGAAAAATTCTCAGTGGCAGCCCGGAATTTGGAAATAAAATCGTGGGTGTGTAATTCACTTCTGCCTACCCCTTCGAAGAATATAGGCGTGATGCTATGTTTAAAATGATTATAACTTTTTCAATGTGTACTGGTATAAAATTATTAATGGTGTAATTATTTACGGAAATGGATATACTACGTGAATCATAAAGGGTAGTACATGCCTTCAATGCTAGGTTATGTGAGCCATATGCAATAGTATTGTGACGTTTAAATTTTGATGTCAACAAAAAAAAAGATTCCTTACAAAATAAAAATATTATTTTTCAATTTCTTTTCTTAGACAAGCCTAACTTTTGAAGAGACCGCCGTTTTTGGGCGGTGCCGTTGTTTGTAAACAAAGTAAAGTACCTAGTCAAATAAAGACGCACTATCTATCTTAAAAAAAATACTTTATTTAAATTAAGAAATTACAATGAGTGCTTTAGCAGTTGTTACAACAGTAGACTGAATACTGATTTATCCTACCATGCGTTTATATAATGCAAAGTATTCTATATGTGTGTATCTGTGCACGGTCTCACACATGTGGCCAGTTGCACGAAAAGGTGATTAATCAAATTGGTTTGGTCACCATGACTTTTATATAAATTAACAATTAGCACTGGAGATGTGCTTCAATTAATGTGTTTGGTCAACATTAGTTTTATTACAATTAACCTATTAGCAAAAAGATACGGTGGAACTTTCCAGTGACTGGGCCACGTATGGTACATGATTCTAATCTTAGTCATAGATCAGTTTACTAATATTCTATGGGGTTGAGTATCACCACGTATAACTCCTCCCTCCGTAAGTTCAAAATCATCTGTCGAATTTTGAGAGAGATGATTTTGTGTGAATTTACACAATAGCAAAGACTTATAACGATACAATACAAAAATTAATACTATAACATAATGGTTAAAATAATATCAATGATTACAGTTCCTAGACTTAAACTATTCACTTTCACAAAGTTTTTATCACTTAACACTTCACTTTTAGTTAACACATGTGACAGGAACCAAATTTTCCAAATCTATGGAATCTAAGTTGACCATTGCTCGTTGCGTGTCCTTTGAAGTTATAATATTGGGTAAATGAACATTAGGCATACTGTGATAGATTATTTCACCTGTTTGAAGACGGCGTTTTCTTAAAGTGATTTTTCCAATTTTTATTTCACATACATTGTTTAATGTGATAATGTATGTACCCATGATGTCACGTTGACCTATATCGTCTCCACAGTATTCTGTTAGATAAGTATGGTATCCAACATAAATTATCCATGAATCTATACCCAGATTTTTAATTTTAATATCTGAAACGTTGACAGATAACGGCAAACACGAAGTTATTCTTGTGGAAAATGTCATCAAATCATAGATGCATTTATTTTCATCCTCTGATGATAAATTACTTTCATAGCATAGGAACTTTCCTTCTGTTACTTCTCTACAGGGTTGAGAGAGTGGTAATATTTTCGATCCTTTCGCGAGGATATAGGAATGTTTAGGCGTAATTAGGAATGTAGTATTTACTTGAGGATTATACATCGGGAAGGGATGTAGTTTATAATAATTATACACGTCTAATTGGACTGTCGGAATTGACATTATAAAAATTATTTGTTTGCCTTTTACATACGCCTTGATGTCTATGCAATTTTCAATATTAATTAAATTTTCATTTGTAACTGGAAAAACTAACTGATTCTTTCTTTATTCTTTATTGTACACACACACGAGTAAAGTAAATAGATACAATAAATATAAATGATGTACAAAGGCGAGCTTAATTCAGTACTGAATTTTCTACCAGCAAACCCTTTAAGTAGAGGATTATCTAACACAAAAGAGTAAAGAAGTGTACAACACAAGAAAAGTAAATATTTGATTTATTCTAAAATACATAGGTAAATACAAATAAATAAATAAACATAAATTTAAATTATATACATAATTATATATATATAAATACACATATATATATATATATATACATATATAGATGTATAATGATGTAAATAAATATAATATCTATATACTAAAAAAATACTTATTGACTGTTAACAAGCGATAGAAAATGTTCTTTTAATTTCGTCTTAAAAACGCACAAAGACGTGCTTTCGCGTATATTTTGAGGAAGATTATTCCAGAGCCGAACCGCTTGGACAGTAAAAGAGCCATCGTACCGACTAGAATTGGGACTAGGAGTGCGTAATAAGAGAGAAGAAGAAGTGCGGCATGGCTTACCCCGAGGGACAAGATACTCAAAGCGGTCACGCAAGTAGGAAGGGGAATGAGGATTGTGTAGAATAGAAAAAAGGAAAGAGAGAATGTGAGAATCCCGTCGCTGCCGAATAGGCAGCCACTTCAATTTCACACGATACTCAGTGACGTGATCGTATTTACGGAGACCGAAAATGAAGCGAATGCCTAAATTTTGCAGACGTTCGAGTTTATTAAGATGTTCCTCCTTAGCATCCAGGAAACAGATGTCAGCATAATCTAGCAGCGGTAGAAAGAGGGACTGTGCAAGAATAACTTTGGTTTGAAAAGGCAGGAATTTCTGGAGGCGCTTGAGCGACTGAAACGAGCAGAACATTCTTCTGCTAACCTCTGCAATGTGATTATCCCAGGACAAGTATTGATCAAAAAGAACGCCTAAGTATTTAGCACTTTTTGAAGGAACGATAAATACCGAGTCGTAAATGATAGGAGGAAGAGCCTGAAAATCTAAATTGTTAATCATGTATCTCCCACCAACAATGAGAGCTTGTGACTTAGCAGGGTTCACCAGCAATCCGAAGGATTTAGCCCACTTACTAATGTTTTCAAGATCATTGTTGATGGCAATGATAGAATCAGGCAGATCACCAATTGGAGAATGACGATACAGCTGCAAGTCGTCTGCGTAGAGATGGAAGTGAGAGGAAATAACTTTCGTGATAGCGTTTATAAAAACAGTGAAGAGAAGAGGAGAGAGGACACCACCTTGAAGAACACCCGCAGCTAGATCGCACCAATCCGAGGAGCTTTGATCACAGCGTACAGACTGAGAGCGACCATGAAGATATGAATGAAACCACCCAATTGCCAAAGAATACACATTAAGACTAGAAAATATACCAAGAAGAATGTCGAAGTCTACAGAGTTGAAAGCGCTGCTGAAGTCCAGAAGTATTAAAATTGTAACAAGTCTGTTTTCCATAGCCAGCCGGATATCATCGGTTATTTTGACCAAGGCAGTGACCGTACTATGACCCGGACGAAACCCAGGCTGGAATGGACTTAACAGATTGTTAGACAGAAGAAAAAGTGAGAGTTGGCTGTGTACAGCGCTTTCAAGAACTTTTGACAGTATGGGGAGGATAGATATGGGACGAAATTGGGAAAATGAAGAAGCATTCGAAACTTTCGGAAGAGGTATCACGTGAGCCCTTTTCCAAGAAGAAGGAAAAATGCCTAAGGAGAGGGAAAAGTTTATAAGATGGGTAAAAACAGGAATAATATAGTTTAAGATAGGAATAAGCATTTGCAATTGGAGGCCGTCGTCACCAACTGCTTTAGTGGAAAGAGACAGGATGGATTTCTCAATGTCTGATTCCGCAACTGGGTGGAAAGAGAAAGAAGTATTTAAAGGCAAAAGAAAAGACGAGAGGTAATTCAGTGTAGAAGATTTAGAGACACTATCAATAGACATTGGCGGCTTGGAGAAGTGAGCATTGATTGCATTGAGATCAAGCTCGTTAGTGTTTTCTTCCAACCCTTTACCAATGCCTAAAGATTTAAGAAATTGCCATACTTGTGCTGTATTCAGACTTTGAATAGAAGAGTGAATGTGGCGCCTTTTAGCATCTCTACACATGCGACTGCAGCGGTTTCGTAGTTTTTTGTAGAGTACCCAATTATCTTCCGTAGGCGACTTTTTAAACCTGCGTTTCGCTTTATCCCGTTTTGCCATGACGGATTTTATACCACTTGATAACCATGGTGCAGGCAGGTGTTTTACCTTCACCTTTTTAAGAGGTGCATGAATATCATACAACTGTAATAATTTCGTGGTAAAAGCAGATACTTTACCATCCAAATCATCACAGTTACAGATACAAGACCACTCGATATTACTCGCTGATCTGTTTTCTCAATATCTTTTAAAATACTAAATAATTCATTTACATTCAATATCGATTGATGTAATACATTTATTCTGCTAAAAGCTACTGCTGTCTCTATTTCATCTAAGCGAGTTAATAAGATTTGAAAATTATGAATTAACAAATTAAAAGTATTTAATATAAGTTCTTTAGTTCTTTGAAAACTAGTTTCATTTAGAATCTCTTCTATTTTGATAATAGATTTTTCTAAAATTATAAAATTTGTTTCTTATAGAATTCGTGATGTTAACGAATGTTTTTTACTATTTCCGAAATTAAAGTTATTTTATTCACAAGCGAATCTTGTTTCGTTTGAAGCTTATTTATTATATTATCAAATCTAATCGCGTCGTCATTATCTAAGTTTCCAGTTATGGCTTTAATAAAAGATCCTAAGGGGTTAATAATACCTCTTCTTATTCTAATATTAGGAATTAATTGATTATATCTTTCTATAGTTATATTCATTATATATTGAGTTTGTAACTCTACATCAACTAGATTACCATCTAAGATCATTTAACTTATATTTTATTTGATTAATCATTTCATTATATTTATTTATATTATAGTTTAGATTTTTACTTACTAATTCTAAATCTAATATTTTAATTATGTGCCAGTTATATAGGCTAACTACCGCTTGTCCTTCTTTAACAGGGAGTATCCCTGGATTGTCTTCAATCTTTTGAAGTTGAAGGGCGTGGATTGTTTGGGTCACAATCAGCAGGACGAACCTGTGAAGGACGTTTAATATCTTTTTCGGGTACTTTAGTTTTGCGATTTTTAGTTTGAACATTTACAGTATTTCTATTTAAATTGTCCGTAATCACGGCTTTTTGATATCGCGGTTTATCTTTACTACGTCGTGTGTTTACACCTTTAATAAACGCAGTATCACCCGGTTTTATATTAAATTTAGTTTCCACTCCGCGTTTTTATTTTATTTTAATTTTATTTTCTAACATTTTATTCGTTAAATATTCATATAAATATTTAGTACGCTTAACGTGATCTTTCACTAACTGTTGCGTATAATTTCTTTTAAAATCAACATCTAAACTAGATGAAGAATCTGTATGTCCAAATACTATTTCAAACAGTGTAAGACCTGTTGTAGAATGTATGGATTCATTATATGAAATTATCGCATATTTCATAACAGATACAGCGTCTGTTATCTTTCTTTCATATTTCGCTAACCTATATATTTCTAATATAGTTGAATGGAATCTTTCCACTAATCCCATGGAGTTTGGATTGTGTGGTGTTCCAATGTGTAATTTTATTTTATAAAAACAACATTTCCTTTAAAAGATTATTATTAAATTCTGAACCTAGGTTCGCACTGATTTTAGTGGGTACGCCATACAATGAAAAATACTTTAATAATGCTCTGATTATCTCAGGCGTTGATCTATTTGATATTTCGAATGCTTGACCTAACTTACTGAAAGCATCGATTATTGTTAGAAAATAATTACCTTCAATTGAGAAAATATCTATGAATATTTCTTCAAAAGGTTTTGATTGAGTTTGAGTTAACTCTGGTTTTATTGGTTTTCTATCGTATTTCATTTGTTTACAAAGTTCGCAGGAATTAAGTATACTGGCGACAGTTTGTTCTAAATTATTCCAGTAATAAGTTCTCTTTAAATGAGCTGTCGTTTCTTCAATTCCGCGGTGGCATGTTTTACCTACATGATACTTTAATATTATTTCGCGTTGTTCATTTTCATCTTCAACGTAAATTACCCTTTCGGTACATTCATATATTTTAATAGAATCTTTCTTAAATAATTCTGTTATTATTTTAGTAAAAAGTTCGCGATGACGCTTATCTTCAAAGTATATAAATTGTTCTATTTTAGGTCTAACGTATTCTTTAAGAAAATTTTTAATTAATTCTATATTATCTAGAGGCATATGTACTTCAAATACCTTTTGTTTGTCTCTACTGAGATTTTTAACATTTGTTTGATTTTTATTCCATGTATATATTAATATTTGATTCGGCTTTGTATCAATTGCTTCATTCAGAATAGGGATACCAGAAGAATTGGTATTTATATCTGAGTGCACATTGCGCATTGATTCCCATCGATTCGGGGTTTTCCGAAGCTGTGATAGTTTCACTATTTATAGAACGTATTGGACTACTACTTTGAACTTAAAGAATTATTTTCATCATCCGACGATGATAATACAATAGTGTCTGGACTATCCGTATTCACTATCATTGAAATATTTTCATTTTCTAAAGCTTTTATTTTAATACGCGAGAGTGCATCTGCGTTACAATTTTGTTTTCCCGGCTTGTATTGAATGTTATAATCAAATTCTGCTAATCTTAATCGCCATCAAGTTAATCTCTTTAATTGAATTTAACCAAATAAGAGGTTTATGATCGCTTAAAATTGTAAATTTGTTTCCGTACAAATATCGACGAAAATGTTTACATGCCCATACAACGGCTAACAGTTCCTTTTCTATCGCACTGTACCGTGTTTCGGCATCATTAAGAGTTCTACTAGCGAACGCTATTGGCTATTGGCCACGAGTGTGGCGCACAAGTAGATGACGTGCGCCACACTCTGGAGGAATGCCCCGCCTGGGGGTCCCAGCGCCGCGCCCTGTCGGTGGCAATTGGAGGAGACCTGTCGCTGCCGGCCGTAGTTAGCCAAATGCTCGGCGGCGACGGGTTCTGGTCGGCCGTTGCCTCCTTTTGTGAGGCAGTGAAGGAGGCCGCGGAGCGGGAACGCGAGGCATTAGCCCACGCTGACTCGCTCCGCTGGCGGCGGCCAGGGGGAAGGCGGCGTCGCTACGCTCACCTCCTCCCATCGCCTTGATGACGACAGGGTGTGGCCAGTAGGCCATGCGCCTGGGGCTTCAGAGTAGAATGTCGAAAGACGACCCTCTGGCGCCCCGCTAATAGGCGTGGAAGGGGCCGCTGTGGTTTTAGTGGGTATTCCGGGTGCAAATAAGATCCAAGTGCCCGGCGAGCCCTACATACCCCCTGTTTCTCACCAGGGGGATGCGTAAAAGCATTTCCACAGCGATAACAAAAAAAAAAAGTTTTTAAACAATGTTAGGTACATTATTATTTTGATCAAAGTTTTGTTTTATTTTAAATGTCGCATTATAACGCGCTTGAAAGTTAACTTCTTCCGTAACTAAACTTAACGCTGATTCGAGAATTGTACATTTATTTAATCGTACAAATAGTATCATATCCTCAGGTAAATTATACAAGAAAACATTTAGTGCGGTATTATTATAAATTATATGTTTAGCCGATTTTATTCCTTCATCTGCTAATAAATTCACCTTGGAAATAAAAGAGCTTCTAATATTTTGAATACAGTGACAAAAATCTATATAAGACTCACCTTGTTTTATTTTAATATTTTCTAATTTAATAGCAATACACGCATCTGACCTTGGGTCTCCAAAATGTTGGATAAAAAGAGCTTTCAAATCTATCCAAGAGCTAATATTTTCTCTTTCAATAACTAATACTGCAGCTTTGCCTATTAATCTGCTAGTTATACAATGATATAAGCATATCTGTTGAGCTGGGTAATTTTCCCCTCTAAAACTATTAATAACATATTCACATTTAATTATAAAAAGATTTAATAATTTTTCATCACCATCATACTGTGGGATGATGCTTTGTATCTCTCTAGGAATGAGCTGTATTTGGCTCGTCATTTTTGCTATACAAAAATTATTTAAGGCAAATAAATAACACAATTACTTAAACTATGTGTAGATTCAGCGATTTTGACCAAAAATACACGATAACGTTAAGTGGCGAAGTTTAGTCCAATTTAACGCAATAACACTATAGACATGAATAAAGGATATGCGAATAAGGATCTACTCACAAGGTCCTCTTCAGCTCCATGCCGATTCATCTACTGCTGCAAGCTCGTGCCGTCGATGCGTTGACTTATTTCTTGGTTCTTCTTCGGACTTTAGTCTAGGCGAAAGTACTACGAATACGACCGATGCGTGTGTACATAAACGAGGTAACTTTACGCGACTTTAAAAATTCCGACCCGGCTGCGCCAGTCAAATAAAGACGCACTGTCTATCTTAAAAAAATACTTTATTTAAATTCAGAAATTACAATGAGTACTTTAGCAGTTGTTACAACAGTAGACTGAATGCTGATTTATCCTACCATGTGTATATCTGTGCACGTATGTGTGTATCTGTGCACGGTCTCACACATGTGGCCAGTTGCACGAAAAGGTGATTAATCTAATTGGTTTGGTCACCATTACTTTTATATAAATTAACAATTAGCATTGGAGATGTGCTGCAATTAATGTGTTTGGTCAACATTAGTTTTATTACAATTAACCTATTAGCAAAAAGATACGGTGGAACTTTCCAGTGACTGGGCCACCTATGGTACATGATTCTAATCTTAGTCATAGATCAGTTTACTAATATTCTATGGAGTTGAGTATCACCACGTATAACTACCTACCTATGGACGTAAGGCCAACCATAAACATAAACAAAGCGTAGGTACATACCATTGTTGCCGTGTGGGGCCGGCTTTAGAATTGTCCCACCCCTCTCTACCCACGGGAGTCGTAAGAGCCGACTGAGGGAATACCGTGGGAGTGGGCAGCAGCAACCCCTCGAGTATTAATAACATCCACTGCGATCGCCAACCCGCCAGCCAAGCGTGGCGATTACGGCATTATCCCCCATGACGGGACTGCTCGTTGTGGCGTTCTCTTGGGGAGGCCTATGTCCAGCAGTGGACGTTGAAAGGCTGATGGATGGATGGAGGTACATACCATCCTTCTTATTTGTATCCTGCGCAGTTTTACACTTCAGAAATTTCACAAATTAAATACACGGAATACACCACATCACATGTTGGTTTTGTTTTAGCTAATTAGTAAGTTGTTAGGTACTTAAGTATGTAGTTATTTGATCACTAGTACTTTCAAAGCAGCACAGGTACATCACAACATGATACAGGATACAGATAGAAGTTGGTAGGTAGGTTTTGCAACCACACCACTAAAGGAAGGGTTCAATGTGCCGTCCTTCCCTTTCATTAAATAATTCGGCTTGGTGAGCTACGGACCGCGTAGCATTCCGGAGCATTTGTGAGGAGACCGTGCTAGAAGCAGAAATAATTTTGTCACGCATTTCTTGCACAGTTTCACACTTGACACTGTACCGCTGCGGCCTATCCACATCGTAAATCGGCGATCCAGGTATTCTCGGACACCATGGGCGTAATGCGCCGGCGCGCCGTCCTGTTGCAGCACCATGTCCCGGTACAAACTTACTGGCAATTCTTCCAATGGAAACAGGAGTATGAGGGAAGCCTCCTATTCCGGTACCGACGGTGGTACAATTCGCGGGCGGCAAGCAGATTGTTATTCCTCACCGCACCGACACACAATATCAGTTGTAACATTCATTGTTTCCATAATCTGCCATAATTATCACACGAAGTCACTGCAATCCAAAATAGTCCAACGCGACGAACTAACCAGTACGACAGCAGGAAGACTACTAAATTTATTTTGGTAAAGTGGGTACTTAAATATCCTTTGAAATAGCGACATAATTAAGGTGTATGCACACTAGACCGAACACGAAAGGCATGCACGTGGCTTGTGTTTATGTAAGTATTTCACATACAATTACAATAACACTTCTCGTTATTGAGTAACAGTATGACAAATAAACAAAATAAGGAACTACATAACATAACATAGTTTTACACCTGTATTCCTGAAGGGTTAGGCAGAGGTGTATTTTTGCCACCCACGGTTCGCCAACTATGTTTACGTCCCACGTAATAGGGGGCCAGCCTATTGCCGTCTGCCGGGAACATTTCCAATAAACCCAATAACTATTTTTGCCCGGTCCGGGAATCGAACCTGAGACCTCGGAATCAGCAGTCGCATACGCTAGCCAATACGCCACGAAGGCAATAGTAACTAACCGTAATAATTGTAGGTAAATAAGATTCGAAAGTACAATAACCCTCCTTTTTGCTTCGCGTAGTCGGGTAAAAATAACGCTGCATAGTGACCTAGCTATTACTGACACGAGGACGGTCAAAGATATCCATTTCTGACTAAAGGAGTCAATTTATTTTTGTATGAGGAATGGGCCCACCACAATTTGTAACGTTTATTAATGTATTATATATCAAATCCTTCCTTAGACTCCCTAGATAACAGCAGTATTATTATCTTCTTAAACTCTAACCGGAATATTGAGAAATTAATTGAGACCTAAGAGAAACGATAAACATAAAACTCTTTGTTTTGTTATATTTGCATCCACAATGATATTTAAATCAAATGTATTTTTATACGTATTTAAAAAGTACATTCGATTTTGATTTAATTAGGAATCGAACCGAAGTTGATTATTTTACACTTAAAAAAAATGTCGACTAACAGTAATGTGCTTTACTGTTCAAGTGATAAATATTTTTTTAGGCATTGAGAATAATTCGTATTATTATTCTAAATAGAGCTTGCCTGGTCTACTAGGGAATCTATGTTATCCTGATATTTACATACATACATTCACGCCTTTTCCCCAGAGGAGTAGGTTACCACGATAGGAGACCACGGATTTCCACTTGCCACGATCCTTTGCCCATCTTTTTTTCTCATTCACTGTCATTATATTCGTCATACATGCACGGTTTAGGGTACTTCTGACTCTCTCTCGAGAACTTCTCTGATTTGGTCAGAGAACGTTCGACGTGGTCTACCGCTTTCAATAATATAATATTATTCCATCCATCCATCCATCAGCCTTTTAAAGTCCACTGCTGAACATAGGTCTCCCCAAGAATGGGGGATAGTGCCGTAATCGCCACGCTTGGCAGGCGGGTTGGCGATCGCAGTGGATGTTGTTAATACTCGAAGGAGTGCTGCTGCCCACTCCCTAGGTATTCCCTCAGACGGCTCTTATGACTCCCATGGGTGGAGAGGGGTGGGATAATTCTAAAGCCGGCCCCACACGGCAACATATTATTATATGATAATTCGTATTTATTATATTAATTATTATTGGAATCATGGAAGGATAAACAAATACACGTAGTCCAATTAACAAAAGCTTTTATTATATTAATAATCTTCATTTGCGAAATCGTCTCTCAATAATAATACCTCATCTAAGAAAGATGCAGATGGTTCGATATTATCCTGGTGGCGAGCCCAAGATAAAAACCACACAATGGACATAACGTGTGCACAGCAACCAACAGTGGATCTTCCTACCAAACAATTACAACAATATTCAGCAAGTGCAGTCCTAATATAAGTAGTTTGTGTGGTTCATTTAAATGGTATTCACAAACACGTGCACACTGGAGGACATAAAATGAATAATCAATCTGTAATCTTTCTTTTAACAGTGTAGTTACCAAAAATCAAGATGTATTTTCAAATAATCTAAAAATACAGTGACGTGAAGTAGAAGCAGCATGCTTATAATTAAACAAAGTAATGTGTGGCACTGTTCTAGGAATTGGGGGCTGAACGGGTGCAGGCACAGGCGATGGTTGTGGGATGTTACTACTGTCTGCAATTTCTAGTAGTTTAACTGGCACTTCAGGTCTATTAAGAGTATCATCTTGCAGTCTGTTTCTGCTGTGCAGCGCGAAGAGCTTTCAACCAGCAAGTCATACAAACTTGTTCTAAGCGTTCCACCTATTTAAATATAAAAAATATAATAGTTGATTGATATATTATATAATTCATGCAGGCTACTTAAACTTAACTTAACTTAACTTAAAACAATTTTAAAGTTTATAACAATAAATAAAAAAATATGATTTATTATCGCCATTGCATTGTATGCTCAGATGGTGTAGTGGTTTAGATACTGGCCTCCCACCCGAGTGTTGTGGGTTCGATTCCCACATAGGACAACTCTTCGTGTGAACCACAAATGTTTGTTCTGAGTCTGGGTATATTTTGTGTCCGAGAAATTGTATGTTTGTAAAGTCCCCGCGATAAAAGGATTATTTCTTATTGCAGGTTGTTGTCTATATAAAAAAAAGGAAATTTAAACATATCTACTAATATTAGTGCCTTTTTACCTGATGTGGTGGTGTAGAAACATAATTTTGTCGTGGATGTGGTATCCACGACAAAATGATGTTTCTTTCTGCAGACATCAGAAACAGTTTCTTTTTGTGCTCTTAAAAACGGAGAACCACATGAATTGTAGATATTCCGGTACCCGAATCTTCTTATTGTCTGAGAAGTTTGGGTACTGTGTAATATTACTAAGCACTTTTTACAAACTGCCTCTTGTGGATTTAGCTGAAATTAAAGCAGGTACATTTAAAAAATATGTAGTATATAATAGGGTTGCAATATTGGTTTCAAGCTTTAAAACTCACCTCGCTACAAATGGCACACATTTTCAGGTTATTCAGAAAGTAATTGTCTTTGTACATTGCGTTGAAACACAATTCACACAACGATTTACTGGAAAAGGAGCTGATTTCAAAGATTTTTTTGAAAGAAACAGTCATTGCTATCAGTTTCAATAGGATTTGCGTTTCGTTCTATTGTGATCATTATATTTAATATCATAACAAAAACATTCTCAAAAATGTTATTCAATTATTTTAGATACAGTTAAATTCAGTCTAATTAATTTATAATATTAAATAATCTTTTATGGCATATAGCATCACGCCTGTATTCCTCAAAGGGGTAGGCAGAGGTGTAATACACACCCACGACTCGCCAGCTATGTTTAAGTCCCACGTAATAGGGGGCGAGCCTATTAACGTCTACCGAGGACTGTGATTTTTTTCAATTTGAAATACCCCGATTTTCCTTTACGCTAATTATTTATGCGTGTAACTTTTTTTATGGAAGATTAGTTTATTTCATAGATTTAATATGGTTTAAACACAAAGTGAAAAATGTGAAATCGAAAATAACAGTCACGAGCAGGATGACTGTTATTTTTGATTCAATACTATTACAATTTTTTATAGATTTCATATTCCGGTTTCATTTACTCCAACTTTTGGGAAAATACTTTCAAAAACGAGCTATTATTTTAGAGTATAATGCCATCATTAAACGCAACGTTTTCTAATGGGCCCAGAAAAAATTTACCCCTTTATCCGTGAAGAATAGTAACTTAATAGGAGCCTATTAGAATTATCTTTATCGGGTAATTAGGTACTTTACGAAAGTAAATACAAATTTAGAATGATTTTCAATGTCAGCTAAAGAAAATTTCAAATAATCCTACATTACAGTACTTATCAAAAATGTGAACTGAATTCATTTCCAAAATAACAAAAACATTTTGAATTAAAAATGGTGCAGTGTACATTATGCTTTAGGTGTCGGCATCCTTTGTGCAATGTTTTAAGTAAAGCGCGGCTTTTTTCAAAAGAAATCGGTGTCACTGTCGGCTTTTAATAAAGATGCTCGATTAGCCAATTAGGTAGCCAAACCGATAGGCGTGTCAAAATAATATCTAACCACGGAACTAATAAATGTTGGATTCTAAAGAGTATTAGGCAGACAGGCCGATCTTTTTAACCTAAATGCATAACATAACATAATTTCATGAATGTATCCCCGAAGGGTTAGGCAGAGGTGTATTTTTTTTCACCTACGGTTGGCCAACTATGTTTAAGTAATAGGAGGCAAGCCTATTGCCGTCTACCGGGCACATTTCTACGGTTAGAACGGTCATGTGACGAAGTTGGCTGGCGCAGGGCGTGCTCGCGGGAGGCCGCCATGCGCGCGCGCACCGTGCTGCTGCTGGTGGCGCTGGCGCTAGCGGCGCGCGCGCCACGCCTCCCCCCCCTGCTGGTGCTGCGCGCCGCCTGCCGCGTGCCGCGCTTGCGTCTGCCGCCCGCCGCGCGCCGCCTGCAGCTGCTGTCGCGCACAGGTGACGCGGCGGCATCCCGTGGGACCGTCCAGCGGTCCAGCCATAACGCGCCACCTCGTTCCAGACACGTGCGGCCCGCACTGGCCCGCCGCCGTAGCGCGCGCGAGCCTGGTGGCGCTGGGCGAGGGCCGCGCCGTGCTCAGCGTGGGCTGGCCGGGCGCCGCCACCTGCCACGCGCTGGCGAGCGCCGCGCCGGCGCCGTGCGTGGCGGACGCGGCGCGCGGCGCGGCGCTGGCGGCGCTGGCGCAGGCGGTGCGATGGCGGCGCGCGCAGGTGGCGCACTCGCCCCCCCCCCGCTGCGCGCACGCGCTGGAGCACGCCGCGCGTGCGCTGGCTGCCGCCGGCCTGTACGTCACTCGCGGGATGCACCCGGCGCCGGAGCCTCACGGTCAGTACACGCGCCCCTCTCGTTTGCCTTTTCGTTACTATCGTACTATACCTATTTCATTTTCGTTTTGTTAATGAAACCTCAGCGCTTACAATCTAAGTTCACATGACTGCGCAGTATAAGATCGAACTCAACTGTTTACGTTACCGCTCGAAACCTCGACTTCCACGCGCCCGTTTGCTGTTTTGTAAACGCATTTACAACGCGACGACGCTTGTTTTCGCACAATTATGTGAACTTAGCCTTAATTTGTCGTTTATACCATGGTTCCGCGTGAAAGCAAAATAATTTTGTTTGCAGTTGTGATCCAATGTGCCTCTCACCGCCGGGAGAAGGGGGAGATGGAGCGACAGGTGTGGACTGAGAGCCCGGTGTTGCTGCTGCTGCGGGTGGAGGAACCCGAGCGAGCTTCGACCACATCACATTCCCCGACTCCCGCGGAGAACGATCAATTTAATGACGCTTTCCTAATGAGCAATATTAGTTTAGTAGTAAAGAAATCGTTATACACTTTAAACAATAGTATTACTAATTCACCGTTTGACGAAACCACAACCGCACGTACGCGCCGTAGTTGGACCTTTAAAATTAGCCGAAGTATTCATCGATTAAATCAGACTTCCGGCGATGCAGATTCCGTCCGATTTAGATCAAATAATGACATAGGACCGGGTGCGGATACCACAGCGAAAGTGTCTATCTATCGCGATGGATACGATGGTAACACTACGACAGAGCACCAGGGTGAGCGAAACACTGCGACATCCGGCATCTTTGAGCGTGTCAACCGATCCAATTTCTCTGAAATATTTTTGTCGCCATATCAGATAGTTTTCTATCAACGTATACTTCTCCTCACCGACGACAATATCGACGGTCGACCGATTATAACAGAAAACGACGTTCTAGATAAAATTGTCGAAGCGATGCAAACCGAATCCCAGGCGGAACGCTCTCGCGTGGAAGCTTTCGAAAATAGCTTTCACCTCTACGAACGATTCGAGGGTGGAGAGGAGGCTTGGCACCACGGAGCCACACTCACGACAAAATCGAGCAGGTCGCTGGACCTGGGCGACGAGTGGTCGCACGCCGTGGACTGGGCCAACGCGTCCGTGTCGCCGGACAGTTGGGGAGCGCCTGCGCGCGAGCGGGGCGGCGCGGGCGCGGCGGCCGCGGGGGGCGCGGCGGGGGGCGCGCTGGCGCTGTGCGGCGCGGGCGCGCTGCTGGCGCTGGCGCGGGCGCGGCGCGCGCGGCGGGCGCGCCTGCGCGGCGTGCGCCTGGCGCCGGCCGACTGCGCGCTGCCGGCGGGCGCGGGCGCGGGCGCGTGCGCGGGCGCGGGCGCGGGCGCGGAGGCGCTGGCGTCGTGCTGGCTGCAGCCGGGCGCGCCGTCCGCGCTGTCCTCCACGTGCAGCATCAACCGCGTCTCGCTCGAGCACCGCGTGCGCTACAAGGTGTTTCTTGTGCAATTCGCCTATTCTACCGTTTTGTTTTCGAGATAAGTAAATCCTTAATTAGGTCCGATATTCCGGTATCGAAAGTATCGGAATATCGGTATCTCCTTTTGCTTCTTCTATATGTAGTGACGGACTAAGAATGGAGCAGATATTCTGACGTGAGAATTTTCGAATGAAAATTGGTGTTTTTTCGGTGTTAAATCAAAATAAGGGGAAAAATATATATTTTGAATCAAAATAATTACAATGTGTTTGGGATATAAAAAGTCAACATTTCACCAAACTACGTAAACAAATTAAAAAAAATAATTATGGCATAATAATAAAAACCAGTCGGTTTTTTGGATTTTTCGCATACATTTTGAGGTTATGTAAAAAAAGTGTGAATACAAAAGTTATAGATCTTTTTAGTACCAACAAATTTCCTATTTTCCTTTTTTCGATAGAACTCGTCGTTTTGCCGAAAATCATGATATCTTAAAATCTCACCCCACTCCCGACTTTTTTCTTACTTTTACAACTGGTATCATTCTGTTCGAAATATTCGCTAATTTTTTTTCACTTTTGCACGCCTACGCGAAGCGTTGAGGTGGGTATTACTCTCGCTTCACGCAGAACAACTGATTTTTCAAACTTAAAATGTCTCTATTTATCATATATTAAAATATTAGCATTTATAAAATAATATATATACACACACACACACATCAAGGAAAAACACAATTTTTAACACTCATGATATTTTTAATACCATTTTTATTATTTAAGCTAGTTAAAAAACTGTTTAAAAAAGTTCTGCCTTGGACGTCCGTGTGTTGTAGGTATGTTCGGATAATGTATGTTAACACGATAACGACCGGAATACTTTACTAATCGAGTATTTTTTTTCTGTTACGATTCAGTATAATTATGAATAGAGCCCTATCACTTTTCACGGTCTGATTCGATGTGGTTTAATTGTTATTAAATAAACAAAAAATACTGAATCTCTCTCGACTCGACTCGACACTAAAACCAGCGCTATACCTTATTTCATTGCAGAATTTTGTCAAATTATTTATCAGCTACTAACACCTCGGCAATGTTATAACCAAAATTCTTGCAAATAAATATTTCATTTCATTTCATTTTTAGGGGCGCGGGGGCCCTTTCTTTTTGCGTGGCCTTGGCGTGCGCGCGGCCCGGAACTAAGAGGTAGACCAATATAGAAGTGCTTCTTAAAATTAGCGCTGATTCGATGTGGTTTAATTGTTATTAAATAAACAAAAAAATAGTGAATATTTACGCTCGACACGACACTAAAACCAGCACTATACCTTTCATGAGAACTATTTCTATAGACCAATATAGAAGTGCTTCTTAAAATTAGCGCTAGATGGCGTATAAGACATGAAATCCACATTAGTACTTTTTAAAATTAGCGTTATCTATGTGATTTATTGAAAATACTTAGTAAAACCAATACATTATTAGCGCTTGTACTTGCGCTTTGCACATGTCGTGACCATATCATTGAATTATCGTTGCATTATGTCCCCAACTATTTCATGAAAGGGTACTATTTTATGAACTACAAAATGTCCACTGCCTATATCAACATATAGCCTAGCCTAGCCAGATTAATGAATAACTCAGCTCTCTGTCAGTGTCGTAGCCTAAAATAGTTTCATTATCCACCGCTAGAGGCACTGATATTGTTTTGTTTTGGGATGCATCTTTCATATCATGAAACCATACATTAATCATATAGGACATTGCCGAAGCCTTCGAAAATGGTAAATATTTTGGAAAATCCAAAGGTGCACGCCTCATAATCTTAATTTTCCACAATAAAATTGATTATTTGATAAGTAACTTATAATGTATTGGTCTTACTAAGTAGTTTTCAATAAATCACATAGATAGCGCTAATTTTAAGAAGTACTTCTATATTGGTCTACCTCTCAGTCATTTTGCAAGGTGCCATCTGGCAATTAGTAAGAACAACAATCCATGTGTTAACATATATACCTGCATAAGTGCATATATATAAACATGTAACATTGAATAATTTATTAAACTGTAAATAAAAACAATTTAAGAAAACCAAAAGACATCGCTAGTTTCCTTACAAAAAAAGCAATATTGTGGCTCTATATATACAACAGCAACTGAATACAATGATAACGACATCCAAAATTGCCACTAGCGACATCTAGGGCTGCATTTATCAATATCTCTTTTACTTTAAAAAAGCGACATCTATCAATAGAAAATTGCAACTTTGGACAATATTATACGACTTATTTAAAAATCAATGAGTTCAACAAGAAATATCTAAACCATTTATCTTCCTAACTTGGTTGTCTTATAATTTTGTACTTTGTTCTAAGTGAAAACACCGTGACGCCAAACCACGCAAAAAAAAATTGTGGAATGTAAAATATGTTCTTTTCGTGTTTTATAACGTTGGTGTGTTATTATTTACGTGTGTTTAGTGTTTTTAATTATTGTTATGGATAAAATAGTCATTATACTTGACAAATATCATCAGTTCGTCAAGCAAAGGTAAGAACTTTCTTTTAACAAAAAACAATGTACCGGCCGGGCGAACGGCGTTCTGTTGACGATACTCGATAGTAAGACCACCGGTGGCTATGCGTACGTAAAAAGGTAGTTCATGAAAGGCGCTGGTTTTAGTGTCGCGTCGAGCGTAAATGCCGTAAATATTCAGTATTTTTTTGTTTATTTAATAACAATTAAACCACATCGAATCAGAACGTGAAAAGTAATAGGGCTCTATTCCTAGTCATAATAATTCGTAAACGAAAAAAAAGACTCGATTAGTAAAGTATTTTGGTCGTTATCGTGTTAACATACACTACTTACAACTCCACAATGACGGGCCTCGTGGCGTGGTTGGTAGTGTAACCGACTTCCATGCACGAGGTCGTGGGTTCGATTCCCACTCAGGACAATTATTTGTGTGACGAACACAGTTAATTGTACTGCGTCTGGGTGTTTTCTCTCTATGATATGTATGTATTTACAAAAAAAAAGTAGTATATGTATTATATCCGTAATCTGGTACCCATAGCTCAAGCGTTAAGCTTAGTTTGGGACCAGAGGACGTTGTATGAAAATGTCCGTGAATATTAATTTATTTATTATTTATTTAACTCACGGACGTCCAAGCCAGATTTTTGTCAAACAGTTTTTTAACTAGTTTAAATAACAAAAATGCCATCAAAAATATCATGAGTGTTAAAAATAGTATTTGTTCTTTATATGTGTGTGTAGATATTATTTTACAAGTGCAATATGCACACCGCAACGCTTCGCTTATGAGGCGTGCAAAAATTCGTAGTATATTATTTTTATATCATACTCCACTTATTTATGTACACAATCTAAACTAAAAAAGTAAATAAAAATTATAACCAATATATTTTTTTTAATTTATTTTAAAACAGTTGCTAGTTAGGTCTATACTACGTGAATCACAAAGGGTAGTACATAATCAATGCTACTTTATGTGAGCCATATGTAATAGTATTGTAACGTTTAAATTTTAATAAGTCAAAAAAAAAACCTAAAAATTAAAAATATTATTTTTCAATTTCTTTTCTTAGACAACCCTAACTTTTGAAGTGACCGCCATTTTTGGGCGGAGCCGTTATTTATAAACAAAGTAAGGTAACTTACCTACGGACGTAAGGCCTACCATAAACATAAACAAAGCGTAGGTACATACCATCCTTCTTATTTGTTGCCTGCGCAACTTTATACTTCAGAAGTTTCACAAATTAAATACACGGAATACACCACATCACATGTCATGTTGGTTTTGTTTTAGCTAATTAGTAAGTTGTTAAGTACTTAACTATGTAGTTATTTGATCACTAGTACTTAAAAAAAAAAAGTTAAAGCAGCACAGGTACATCACAACATGATTCAGGATACAGATGGAAGTAGGTAGGTAGATTTTGCAGCCAAACCACTAAAGGAAGGGTTCAATGTGCCGTCCTTACCTTCCAATACTTAATTCGGCTCGGCGAGCTATGGACCGCGTCGCATTCCGGAGCATTTGTGTGGAGACCGTGCTAGAAGCAGAAATAATTTTGTAACGCATTTCTTGGACAGTTTCACAGTCAGTGGCATAACCTACTCCTTTGAGGTAGCCCCACAGAAAGAAGTGCAACGGAGTTAAGTCCGGAGATCGTGCCGGCCAAGGCACTGTGCCACTGCGACCTATCCACATCGTAAATCGGCGATCCAGGTATTCTCGGACACCATGGGCGTAATGCGCTGGCGCGCCGTCCTGTTGCAGCACCATGTCCCAGTACAGACTTACTGGCAATTCTTCCAGTGGAAACAGGAGTATGAGGGAAGCCTCCTATTCCGGTACCGACGGTGGTACAATTCGCGGGCAGCAACCAGATTGTTATTCCTCACCGAACCGACACACAATATCATGTCATAGTATTAATTGTTTCCATAATCTGCCATGATTATCACACGAAATCACTGCAATCCAAATAGTTCAACGCGACGAATTAACAAGTACGACAGCAGGAAGACTACTAAATTTATTTTAGTAAATAGGTAAATATCCTTTGAAATTGCAACATAATTAAGGTGTATGCACACTAGACCGAACCATATAAGAGCGAATAATATGGAAAGACATGCACGTGGCTTGTGTTTATGTAAGTATTTAACATACAATTACAATAACAGTTCTCGTTATTGAGTAAAAGTATGACAAATAAACAAAATAAGAAACTACATAACATAACATAGTTTCACGCCTGTATTTCTGAAGGGTTAGGCAGAGGTGTATTTTTTTCCACTCAAGGTTCGGCAACTATGTTTACGTCCCATGTAATAGGGGGCCAGCCCATTGGCGTCTGCCGGGAACATTTCCAAAAAACCCTATAACTATTTTTGCCCGATCCGGGAATCGAACCTGAGACCTCGTGATCAGCAGTCGCATACGCTAGCTAATACGCCACGAAGGCAATATCTACTAACCGTAATAATTGTAGGTAAATAAGATTCGAAAGTACAATAATCCCCCCTTTTTGCTTCGCGTAGTCGGGTAAACATAAAGCTGCATAGTAACCTAGCTATTACTGACACGAGGAAGGTCAAAGATATCCATTTCTGACTAAATTTATCCGTGAAGAACAGAAACATAATAGGAGCCTATTAGAATTATCTTAAATGACAAAAAGATGTTGAATTAAAAATGGTGCAGTGTACATTATGCTTTAGGTGTCGGCATCCTTTGTGCAATGCTTTAGATAAAACGCGGCCTTTTTCAAAATAAATCGGTGTCACTGTCGGCTTTTAATAAAGATGCTCGATTACCCAATTAGGTAGCCAAACCGATAGGCGTGTCAAAATAATATCTAACCACGGAACTAATAAATGTTGTGATTCTAAAGAGTATTAGGCAGGCAGGCCGATCTTTTTAACCTAAATGCATAACATAACATAGTTTCACGCCTGTATCCCTGAAGGGTTAGGCAGAGGTGTATTTTTTTTCACCTACGGTTGGCTATACCTATGTTTAAGTTCCACGTAATAGGAGGCGAGCCTATTGCCATCTACCGGGCACATTTCCAAACTCCGGGTAGCTACTGAGAAACTTCTTACGAAAATCCCAAATAGCACTTTTTGCCTGGCCCGGGATCAACCCCGAGACCTCGTGATCAGCAGTCGCATATGCTAGCCAATACGCCATGGAGGCAATATGAACTAACCGCAATAATTGTAGGTACATAAGGTTCGAAAGTAAATACGAATAAAAAAAGTAAAAATAAGTAAATAAATAAAATAAAAAATAAAAGAAATAAAGTAAATACAAAGTAAATACAAAGTAAATACAAATTTGGAATGATTTTCAATGTCAGCCAAAGAAAATGCACATACAAAATAACTTCGTCTTCATGGCAAAATGGGATCATAGTTTCCTCACAGCTGCAATGTATTGTAGGCATTTTACTATGGTCTGATATTATGTCACATCTACGTTATTGATCTTTATTAGGTCAAAGAAGGTTCAGAAAAACATCTGAATAGGGTTGCGGGACGCATTATTTTTGCGAAAACTTAGCACATCAAAAATCGTATTAAAATATAATGCAAATTAATTTCTGACTTCACATAGTCATTAGTGATGATAAGGATAGTATATGCATAAAGTTTCAAATTGTATATGACTCCATCCATCCATCCATCAGCCTTTCGACGTCCATTGCTGGACATAGGCCTCCCCAAGGAATGGGGGATAGTGCCGTAATCGCCACGCTTGGCAGGCGGGTTGGCGATCGCAGTGGATGTTGTTAATACTCGAGGGAGTGCTGCTGCCCACTCCCCCGATGTTCCCTCAGTCGGCTCTTACGACTCCCATGGGTGGAGAGGGGTGGGACAATTCTACAGCCGGCCCCACACGGCTATATATGACTGAAACCATATATTTTTAAGAAGACATGTTATTATTTGTTCTGTCCAATTCTGAAATTATATTTAAAAACTTGTTATTTTTTAAATAATAGGTAAAAATAAAAATAAAATAAATTTTCACGATAAAAATCAAATTGTTTGAGGGACGTTTTATGCTAAGGTAGTACAAAAAATATATAATAAAGTGGCGAATTTTTTTATGTCAGATATGTTAAATCACAATAATCGCAAGTCATCATATATATATATAAGTCCTATACGATGACACAGTAACTCAGAAGACTATAAGTCTTGAATAATAATTTCAGAAATTTTATATATTTTAGTCCTCATTATTATGTTATAACAATTGAAAGTCACTGTTTATTATATAATTTTCTGTTTTGTTTATAGTTGCAAAGTACCTACTGAACAAAATTCCCTCTCAAGTTATTTCATAATTTAAATAATTGTAAAATTTGGTGACATTATAAATTTCAATTATTTTTTCATATTTCTTTAACAATATTGAAAATTAAAGCCTTAATTATGTTTCATTTGGCCTCAACTGATACTGTGAGGTCTCTTCAGATACGCAGAAATGGACAAAGCTTCAAAAAGATTTCTAAAATTCTTGGTAGACCTGTTTTCAGTTTATCGCAATATCAAACGGTATATGGAGACTAATTCTTTTGTGAGAAGTCCAGGACAGGACAGAAAATGGCGTACTATGAGCAGAAATGTCCGTTTTGTTCAGCTTCTCATCCGCAGAAACCCTATGTAACGTATAACGGTTGTCCAAGCTAGAAATGAGCTTAAGGAAGTTCCAGGTGTGGCAGTAAGTGAGCGTAGGTACAGTACGAAAAAAGACTTCAAGAACCTGATTTAAGTTCATTCGTACCCTCCAAAACTTGAGGTATATCATCGCAGAAACTGGTTGGCTTTCCCCAGGGAACATCAATATTAGAACGCTGACCAATGGAAAAAAGTTATTCAATGACGAATGCAGAATTCTTGTAAATCAAGTCGTTAGAAGACAAAGTATACATAGACCTAGAGGAGTTGTAGCGAAATTTCGAAACTAAAGTGTCATATGGTGGGGGTTCCATAACGGTATAGGGAGGGATATGTTTGGGAGCTTGTACGGACTTAGTGATGATTGATGGAGGATACCTTACTGCAGATCGTTACATGACAAACATTTTGGGAGAAAATATGGTACTGTTTGCCCCTTTATCGGTGATGGCTTCATATTGATGCAAGATAATGCTCGGCCACATGCCACGTACCGCTAAGCGTACCTTAATGTAGTGAACATCACAGTGATGGAGTGGCCAGCGAGATGCCTGGATATGAATGCTATAGAGCATTTTTATTATTATTTGTGTTCAAGAATCCCAGCTCCAGTCAATGAGTGTGAACTGAGTATCGCCGTGTTGAAGAATGGTGTTTACCTCAAGAGAAGCTCAACAACATTATTATCAGCATGCCTAGGCGATTAGAAACTTTAGTTCTAACTAAAGTTTGTAATCGGTATAAAAAGAAAGAAATACGCTGTATAAATTTTTATTTTTTTTCAACAATTAATTATGTTTTTTTATTTAATTTATCAATTTAATTTAATATTTCAAACGTATTTTATATGTTTATAGCATATGGACACATTTTAAACTAAAAAAGGTGTAATTTTAAGAAAACAAGATGTTCTCGTTATATCTTGCAATGAAGTTCAGTAATAGTAGTAGTAGAATGACTCTTCAGTAAATCCTAAGTTTTGCTATATCGTTTTTATCGAAATAGAATGGAATAATTTGGAGTTAATATACAATTTAATTATAAGATAACTTTTCAACATTGTGACGAAGCATCTGGCTATATGCCAGAGGGTTTTCTGCAGTTTTGGGGATTTGGAAAAAGCATTTGACATGAAAGAAACTGGGAATTTTGCCGGAGTATGGTATTAACGGTAGACTGCTGCAAGCTATGCATTCGAACTACATGGACTGCAGAGCTTGCGTGTGACTGGATGATGGAGTGTCGCCCTAGTTTAATGTAAAATGAACGAGTGAACGGAGCATTGGGGCAAGTTCTCGGCAGTCATCACAACAGCCCGAAAGCACTTGTCGCAATACACAACGCAGTGCTTGTCCCAACGTTATAGCATGGAAGCGAGGGTTGGGTATGTAAAAAAGGAGCATGAGAATAGAATCAATGCCGTCGAAATGCGATCTCTGCGGAGAATCTGTGGAGTGAAGCTGTCTGACCGCATTTGTAACGATGATGTAAGAGAGCGAGTAGGTATGAAAGAGAGTATTGGTGTAAAGATGCGAAAAGGAATGCTTCGATGTTTCGGATATATGGAAAGAATGCCGGAGGAGCGACTAATTGAGAAGATATATATTGTGAAAGTGGAAGGATGTAGGTACAGGGGAAAACCCAGACCTAGACCAAATCGGTCATGTATTGAAGAAAGGTGCAGTCAGCAGTCTCTGAAACCGGCGAGCGTGTATGAAGAGAATTATGAATGTTGAGGAAGCGAGCGATGTATGCAAGAATAGAACCTTTTGTCACTTTGTTCTCACTGCCTACCCCGCAATGGAGATGGCATGATGATAAGTAAGTAATAGTTAATTTTCAATAAGTTATGAAATCAAATACTACTTAATTAAGTAATCATTTTCTTTACATAGTTATATAGGTAAACTTAAAAAAAAATCGATACCCCCTCTTGGCATGGATGTTGGTGCACGTAGGAAAATTCTTCAATCATAATTATGGAATGGATGTATCAGAAGAGTTTTCTATTATTGATGGATTATGATAAGCTGAAGATTTGTTTTCTTTTTAAAGTGCGAGTAAGAATCTTTGTACTTTTATTGAATTAGTTAACAACTTAAACATAGTTATACAAGTGTTCAGTGTAACAATGACCTATTTAACAAGTCAATAAAAAGTTTAGACAGACTCATTGTTTGAGTGCTGGCACCAGTTGTGATGCTGGGGGGCTCAGCTAAATGAACTACAACTTCGATAAAAGTGACTGTATTCCTTAGTGATTAAATTGAACAGTATAATATGCGAGCCGTTGTGTGCGGCGAGCGAACGGTGAGCGAGTGTCGGCCGTCGTGCGTTGAAGTGGGGGCCACCGCGGCGGCGGGGGCGTTAATCAGACCGGTTTGAGGCGGACTGCGGCTCGGCTCGATGTGACTTCAGGAACATATTCCCCGGGTTGAAGAGTAAGCTTCAAGAAGATGATGAAGACACTGGAAGAGGGCATATATTATTATATGCACGTGTAATGGTGCTCTTTTTGGTAAGGATGTCAGCAACTCTTGTACAGCCATCTGATCCAGGCTTGACAGTAGTCACTCTACCCAGAAGCCACAAAAGAGCAGGAAGATTAGCATCTCTGACCAAAACCATTGTTCCTGTCTTAAGGTCATGCCCAGCTGTTTGCCATTTGGTCTTCTGTTGCAGAAGAGACACATATTCTTTACTAAACCGCTGCCAAAAATGTTGCCGAAGCTTTTCGATGCGGTCAAATCGCTGCAACCGCTGAATGTTGATGTCAGTCATCTCGGTATGAGGAATAGAAGTAAGAGTTCGTCCAATAAGGAAATGTGAAGGGGAAAGATATGCTAGATCAGACGGATCTGTGGATAGAGGTGTTAAAAATCTAGAATTCAGAATGCTTCTATCTGAACCAGGCATGTTAATAGTTCCTCATATGTTAAATGAGTGAGGCTCATAACTCTACGTAGTAAATGCTTTATAGATTTTATTGCTGCCTCCCAAAGACCACTGAAATGGGGAGTATAGGCGGGTATAAATTTGAATTCTATACCTTGGTTTGCAACATCTGACGCTATGTTTTGTGAAAAAACCTGTAAGAAGCGTGAGAGCTCGTTGAAAGCTCCCACAAACGTAGAGCCGTTGTCGGAATATACACGCTGAGGTTTACCCTGACGACTAGTAAATCGATTGAAGACCGCAAGGAAAGCGTCTTTGGTAAGATCTGAGACCAGCTCAAGATGGACTGATCTGACTGCAAAGCATACAAACACACACATATAAGATTTAGTCAACTTACAACCTCTACCCTTACGATCGGCTATCAGTACTGGCCCAGCGTAATCGAGACCTGTGTTCAGGAGAGGGAACTCGAGAAACGTTCTGTCAGTCGGTAGATTACCCATTAAAACCTTGATAGGCTGAGCTTTAAGACGAGTGCACCGAACACAGTTACGCACTATTTTCTTAGCCAAGTTTTTGCCTGCTAACGGCCAGTAGGTAAGTCTAATATGAGCTAAAAGCGTTTGCGGCCCTGCATAAAAAAGCGCATTATGCTCTTTTTCAAAAATAATTTTAGTTAAATGATGTTTGCTACATAAAAGAATTGGATGCTTTACATCATAAGTAGAAAAGGAGTTATTAAGTCTGCCACCTACGCTTATTAAGTTCTGAGAATCGATAAATGGAGAAAGGGAAATTAGTTGATTCTTTTTATGTAAATTTTGATTGTATTTAAGGTATGCATATTCCTTGGGGAACATTTCCTGCTGAGAAATCTGTAATATAATGTTCTGTGATGATTGTAATTCTGCTAATGTTAGATATGATAATGTTTTATTACTTGATTTTCTGCAATTCCATATAAACCTTTTTATATAAGCTACGACTCTGATAAATTTTGTAACTGAAGATAATTTGTGTATTAAATTTAAAATTAAATTATTTTCTTTAATGTCAACGGTGGTTTGCAAAGAATAATTTGATATGTCTTGTACTAAAGTATTAGGTATTGTAGGAAATTGTATGTTTTTCTGACTGAGAAATTTAACCTAAAAAAGTCAGTGCAAATAGAATCGTATTTATTATAAAATGGGCGCAATCATTAATAAGTTTCTATCAAAATTATTATTTCGGAATGACATGAGCCTTTTAAGAATTGTGTCTTTAATTTAAACATATTTTCAGTCTTGAACTAAAGAGACGTGGTGGGAAAGACTAGAGCTTAGATAAAAAACCTATAGATGTAGCCATCACATAGCCACTCATGAGACAGCAATATTACACTTCAGTGTGGCTATTACACTACGGCTACGGCTATTCGCCCTAAATGTGGCAAAAATTAAATGAAGATCGCGATATAATTTTTACCACTATATAAATAAATCAGTAATTGATTTATAAATTAATATTGATCACTTATTATCCTAATTAACACTGTGAATGTAAAATTAGGTGAGAGTTTAGAGATAATAAACTCTCACAAAATTTTAACGTACCTAACCAAAAAAGGTTTTATTTTCTATGTTTCAACATTAAATTCTGCAACATCACGTAGTCATTAGTAAATGTATTGTAGCGATTTCACATTGGATATTGTGATAAATAAAATGTATAACTTTTTGATGTGAAACATCTAATGCGGAAGGAGGGTAAAATGGGCTGTAAGCGTGGCGACGCTTTTATTTTACTTAACCCGTTCAAATCTTGCAAGTTAAATTTGACAAACTTCCCGGTTTCTGGTTAAGCTGAAATTTTACAAGCATGTGTATATCGCGCGACAAGCATAATTATGATGACATGGAGCTGGAAGGTGAACATAGGAACTCTATAATAAAATGGCGCAATCCCATCGAGTTTGGGCTCGTATGATTCGTCTTGCCGGGTACTTTGTGTCTAGATATCCAGGGCCTGATGATGCCAGCTTGGTAGGTGGCCACAGTAACTCTATAATGAAACGACGCAACCCCGTCGAGTTTGGACACGTTTGTCCGTTTTGATGAGTACTTTGTCTTTAGATGGGATCCAGGGTCTGATTATGTCCTCCACCACATCCCATATCTCACATTTCAGTAAGGTGCATTTTTTTAATAGAAATGCATACTTGCTGATAGATAGTGACCGGAATGGAGTTTGAAAACAATTTTTAAATACATCCATCCATCCATCAGCCTTTCAAAGTCCACTACTGGACATAGGCCTCCCAAGAGAACGCCACAACGAGCGGTCCCGTCATGGGGGATAATGACGTAATCGCCACGCTTGGCAGGCGGGTTGGCGATCGCAGTGGATGTTGTTAATACTCGAGGGAGCGCCGCTGCTTTTTTTTTTCACTTTTTTTTTTTTTTCACTTTGTGTTTAATGTATAGTGCTAAGCATGTCAAATGCTAAAAATATATATAAAAATATCTAAATATTTAAAGGGTTTGCGTCATTATTAGGTAAAATCTTAATTGTAAAATTAAGTTTACCTGGTCGGTATAATGTATGAAAATACTTCCGACAGATGGCGCAGGCGTCACCCAAAAACGTTAAGTATGATGTGTTATCGAAATTAGCAGTCAGGAGCAATTGTCAGGATGGCTGAATTGGTAAAGCATCTGGACGGTATCCAGAAGATACAGTTTCAAATCCTGCTCCTGACTGTTATTTTCGATTTCACATTTTTCACTTTGTGTTTAATGTATAGAAGTACTTCTTAAAATTAGCGCTAGATGGCGTATAAGACATGAAACCCACATTAGTACTTTTTGAAATTAGCGCTATCTATGTGATTTATTGAAATCTACTTAGACCAATACATTATTAGTTACTTATCAAATAATCAATTTTATTGTGAAAAATGAAGATTATGAGGCTTGCAGTTTTAGATTTTCTAAAGTATTTGAAACTTCGCCAGCTGAAAAACCTGCACGTCTTATGAGACAGGAAGATACGATACTTGTCGAAATTGTCTTAGTGTATTTCGTATATGCCCGTCTCACTTCTAAACTTCCTAATGCATCATGGCTACATCTATAGGTTATTTATCTAAGGACTAGAGTGAAAGCGACCGAAGTATAAGTTTGGCCCTTTCTAAGCTGTTTTTGGTCTCTCTTTGATTACGAGCCGATGAAGACAGTCGTTTTAAGTCCTTTTATGATTTAAAGTCAAAATCCTAAAATTTCGTATTAGGTCCCTATAATTCTAAAGGTGCGACATACATAAATACAAATCTTTCCTCTTTATAATATTAGTTTGTACCGGCGTTGCATATTTTAACATGAAAAAGTAGTTATTGTGACTAGTTAGACTCTATAGTTAGACGTATTGTATCACGGACTTTTTTGTTTATATTGATGTCCTCTATAAAACTGTAGTATCACTGCTTTATTGCCAATAATTTACGCAGCGTAAAACAAAACCTATATCACGTGATGTAGGTTTTGTTTTGTATTTTTCACACGTTTGATTACATTATCGAAGTCTTCATACGATCTTTTTTGAAAATATCTTTTGAAAATATTCCATCGCTTATGTTCATAAGGGTTAAAGTAGAATTCTTATGGTGATAGAATTTTTCAAATCGGTACAAACAATCAAATGTTTACTCTTTAAAATATTATATACAGGATATTTTTTTAACTAGTGCGCAAACTATTTTTGGTGGTTCTATATCAGTAATAGAACACATTTCCATTAATTGTTTAATCCGATTTTTTAATTTTTTATCCGACTTGAAATCTGTAAAATATGGACACCAATCTTACTTGCAGCTAGTAACTATTTTCTGCATTTTGATAGTCCTTTTTTTTTTTTTAGTCGGGAAATAATGTTCCTAACCGCACACCCTGTCACTCGGGGCAACGAACAGGGTAGTGTGGGGGCCTCACCCACTAAAGAAACCCACCGTGTGCCGTCTCTCCGCCTTTATTGACGGGCCACTGTTGCATTCCTTAGGTGGTCCACCGGCGGCTTACCCTTTTGGGTACCCTCATCTGAGCGACGCAACCGCACACGGAGCGTCACACCTTCCCGGGAGGCCTTGCGGGTGGCGGACGTTCCCCGGTCCATCCACCCGCAGCACCAGCAGCAGCTTCGGGGACAGCTGGCGGAAGTGCTCGCGAAAGCGCCACCGCCCGTCCAGGACCATACTTGATCTGGGCCCGAACCTCAATTTGGACCCCGTCCACTGTGATCGAGGTGCCAGCAGGTGGCCGACGTCGGGGCCCATGAAAAAGTAGGGCCTCCGACTTATCCAGGGATACCCTAAGCCCCAGCGCTCTGATCCTCCTGACCACCTCCGAGGTCCCTAAGGTGGCCAGGAATGCCGCGACCAGCGTGTCATCCGCATAGCAGATGACCGCCAGCCCGGAGGGGAGCCGACAGCGCAGCGCTCAGTTGTAACCGATGTCCCACAGGAGCGGCCCTAGAACCGAACCCTGTGGGACACCGCACGACATGGGTCTCCTCACAACGTCCCATATGCGGCTCTCATAGAGAACGCTGCGGCCCTCTAGGTAGTCTGTCACTAGCCGCCTCCGGTATATAGGCACCCCGTGATACCGGAGCGCCTCCCTGATGCAGCTGAATGGCAGACTGTTGAATGCGTTGGCGATATCAAACGACACCGCCAACAGCACTCCACCACCGACAACGACCGCCGCGGCCGCGGCCCCCAGGTGCATAATGGCGCCGACCGTCGAACGACCAGCTCGGAAACCAAACTGGGCGTCCGACAAGTCAGGCCCGACGCCGCGCAGGTGCTGGATGATGCGGGCAGCGAGGATTCTCTCCAGTAGCTTACCCGCCTCATCCAGCAGCACGATGGGCTTGAAGGCCCCGACCGAATCCAGCGTTCGTCCCGACTTTAGCAGGAGTACCAGCCTCCCCTCCTTCCAGCAGTCAGGGAACCGTCCAGACGCCAGGCACGCGTCGAACAGTGCCCTGAGGCGGGGCTCCAGGTGATTCAGAGCCAGGGCCAGCACCCGCGCGGGTATCCCGTAAGGGCCGGGTGCGGTGTTTTTGGAACGAATCCACGAAACAGCCGCCCCCATTTCCGACGTGTTGACGGGCGGTACACTGAGGACATTCTCCCGGTCGTTACCTGGCGGAGCCATGACCGGCGGTGTGTGCTCCGCCCGTCGTGGGAATAGGCCCTCGACCACCTCGGTGAGGAGGCTGGGCTGAAGGGTCTCTGTGAGGGGGAGCCCTGAGTGCGGGGCTTGTTCAGCGCCGCACGGTATGGGCGATCCCAGGGGTCACAGTTGAGACCATCCAGCATCTCCTGCCTTTTCTCTGTTTTCGCGCGGCAGATGGCCAGTTTGAACGCGGCCCGCGAATTGCGGTACGCCTCGTAAATCTGACCCTCCCGCTCCCCATTGCGATTGCACCACCGACTGCGGGTGTAAGAGCTCCGGGAACGAAAGCACGCCGCAGCTCCTGAAACCACCAGTAGAGCCCCTTCCTCGGAGGAGGACGTCGCACACGGGGCATGGCCAAGTCGCAAACCTGCGTTATCCCCTGCGTAGGTCCCTATCCAGCCTGCTCACAGCCCACCGCGGGAACGCGGGAGTTCTGCGCGCCGCGTGACCGCTACTGGGGCCCTGAAGGGATCAAGAGACCTCAATCCGGATGTACCGATGATCGGACAAGGTCTCAACCTCCTCCAGGACACACCAGTTCCTCACTCGTGCCGCGACGTTGGGGCTAGCGAACGAAAGGTCCACTATTGACCCGCCCCGTCGCCGCACGCACGTGTTGACGGAGCCTCTGTTCAGCAAACAGAGGCCCGTCGACGCCGCCCACTCTACCACCGCTGCTCCATGGACGTCCGTTGCAGGGGACCCCCACGCAGTGGATTTGGCGTTGAAGTCCCCCACAACTAGGACGTGTCTAGGTGCCAGTCACCGTATCGAGGTCTCCAGGCTGTTAAGCCAGACCTCGAAATCAGCCAGACTTCGATTAGGGGAGAAGTACACGCCGTACAGCGTAACTCCCCCCCAGTCGGCTGCCACGTATCCCGTGCCCCTGTCTCTGATTGACAAGGGCGGAGAACGTAGCGCCGTGGAGCTGACGATTGCCACGGAGCCATCGCGGCTGCCCGCCCAATGAGGGCGGTCAGGAATGCAGTAAGGCTCCGCAGCTACGGCTACACCAATCAACCGCTCCACCATGGTTTGCAGAAAAAGATCCTGCGGAGGATTGCAGGAGGATAGTGTCACGGTTGAATTTTAAGCCGTAACCATATCCTCCTCCACCCGAGACGGTGGTGAAGCTACGCTAGGGGGGGCAGCCTGGGCCGATTGGCTGGTCCTCACTCCTCCATCGAGAGCTCCACTCCTAAGTTCTCCTCTGAAGCCTTGTCCACTCCAGATAAAGCTCGTGGCATAGTGCGTCTGGCGGTGCCTCGGCTCCTCTTCGCCGGTCTTCCCAGCTTCCCTGGCGGAGGCATCTCAGTGGAGCTTCCCTCTGACTCTGACGCACCTACCGACTACACTATTGAGCGCTTCAGGACTTGTGAGGGCCACTCCGCTGAACCAGCTACCCTCCGCTGGGTCTCCAATGCAGAAGGAGCTGCGCCTGCGGCCGTTGTGCCGCGATCACCGCCATCCGTCTCCATGCCCGAAGTCACTTCAACGGCTGAGCCGCTATTCACAGGACTTCCCTCGGGTGTGGGTTTCCTCCCGCGGGTCCTCCCCTTCCTCGCAATCTCCTTTTTCTTTTCTTCGCAGGCGCTGGTTTCCTCCCTCCGATACGCGGGGCTGACAGGGCCGGTCTTGGTAGTCGGCCTTGTGAGGGATTCTCCGGACGCGTTGCGACCGATACCCTCCGGAGGTATACATTTTGTTTTCACTTCCACCATTTTTGAGTTTAGAGTCCTTCGACTATGGTGCCGCCCTCGCGACTGGATACTCTCCAGCCATACATCCCTTGCCGGGCGGCAGAGCTTAGATTGGGGTAATTTTTTATAGGGGTTTTCTTCCCCGCGGTCCGAAGACTCAGTCCACTGCAGGCAGTGAGCCCGTCGCCACTAGGGCCGAAAGCCCCATCTCCGGAGACGGGGGGGTCACTGTGACCCCGCTGTCCCCTTCCCAGAGTCGGGGGGGCCACTATATCCCAACTGACCCTCCACGGCGAACGTCCGGCCTATCCACTGTGCCCTCTGCTAATCAGAGGGACACGCGGAGACCCGTCCCCTGCCGGGATTCAGCCGCTGGCACTAGAGTGCTGACGTTGCCCGGGGCGCACCACGCCGAGGTATCCCGACCCCACATTTTGATAGTCCTAAGCCCATGAAAGTATAAAGGAAAACTTGGAACTACTTTTACAAATAACTTCAGGTCACGACCTAAACTTAAAAAGTTTATTTCGAACCTGATAAAATTAGCGGTCAGTAACCCGCATAGATACCTATGCGTCGGCGCATTGACCAGGCGCCGATGTAGGTATTTACGGAAGCGCGCGCGTACTGTAACAATAAAATCGGTTTCAAAAGTAAAACTTTTCGTTAGCAATAACTTTATTTTTTAGTACTAAGACATATCAAAATAAAAAAGACGTGTTTATTAAAATTTGCTTAAGTTTATTCTCTCAAAATTTGCGCACTGATTAAAAAAATACCCCGTATAGTATAGATTGTGACATTACTGTCACAGTTAGACGTATTACGTACGTATATGTAAATATTTTATTGTTTATTACTTTGTACATCATATCATTAAATGGATTGTACTAACCCTCATCTAGCGATTAATTTAATTAACTCATGCATACCTAAGAATTTAGCTATTGTCACAATTTTCTCATACAATCGATCGAAATCCCGTCTAGCTGACCCAACATTATACTTACATAATTTTAAGGTATAAGTGCGTGTACGCTGTACGGAGAGCAAAACAGAAAAATTTGGAAAATCCAAAAGTGCACGCCTCATAATTTCATTTTTCACAATAAAATTGATTATTTGTAAAAGTGTACATAATAGAAGTATTTAGATGTAACTAATATTGTATTGGTCTTACTAAATAGTTTTCAATTAATCACATAGACCACATTAGTACTTTTTGAATTTAGCGCTTAATTTCAAAAAGTACTAATATGGTTCTCATGTCTTATATAAGTTAAATATTTTAAGAAGTACTACTATATTGGTTCTATAGAAGTAGTTCTCACTAAATAAGGTAGATAGCGCTGGTTTTAGTGTATGATCGAATTGACCATACATATTCAAACTATTTTTGTTTATTTAATAAAAATTAAACCACATCGAATCAGAGTGTAAAAAGTGTAGTTAGTATAATTAGGATTAGAAAAGTGTATATTTCTAATTATACTGAAGCGTAAGAGAGAAAATAAGACTCGATTAGTAAAGTATTTCGATCGTTATCGTGAGAACATACACACACAGACACACGGACGTCCAAGACAAAACTTTTTTAAACAGTTTTTTAACTACATTTTTGATCTATATTTTTTGATTAGAAGGGAAGGTTGGGACGCGGATGCATGACATGCTCAGCTACTTTTTAAAGTACAAATTATTTGTGAATGAGATGAGAAAAAGAGACGCCACAACGAGCGGTACGAGTGAATCGAACCCATGTCCCTTCCAATCCGAGGAGGTGTTATATATATATTATTTATATATTGGATTAATACATGTAAAAGCATTCCGATAGATGGCGTTGGTCGTAAAGACAAATGTGATGAGGAGATTGGGATGACCCTAAAGGTCGGTACGGTAGCTCAGTGGCTTAGAGCACTTCCCTTTTTGGAAGGGACGCGGATGCGATTCCCGCTCGTACTTAAAATTTATTTTTCCTCATTCACAAATAATTTGTACTTTAAAATTTTTGATGTGAAACATCTATTGCGGAGCGAGGGTAAAATCGGCTGTTAGCGTGGCGACGCTTTTATTTTACTTGTCTGTTCAAATCTTGCAAGTTGGATTTAACACATTTCCCGATTTCCGATTGAGCTAAAATTTTACACGCATATGTATATCGCGTGACAATGCAATATTATGATGACATGGAGCTGATCTGATGATGGATTTATAAAATGACATAACCCCGTCGAGTTTGGGCTCGTATGATTCACCTTGACGAGTACTTTGTCTCTAGATAGTATCCAGGGTCTGATGATGGAGCTGGAAGGTGGCCACAGTAACTCTGTAATGAAACGACGCAACCCAATCAAGTTTAGAATTGTTTGATTCGTCTTGACGAGTACTTTGTCTTTAGATGGTATCCAGGGTCTGATGATGGAGCTAGAAGGCGGCCATAGGAACTGCGTTATAAAACGACATAACCCCATATTGTTTGGGCTCGAATGATTTGTCTTGGCGAGTACTTTGTCTCTAGATGGTATCCAGGGTCTGACGATAGAGCTGGTAGGTGGTCACAGTAACTCTGTAATGAAACGATGCAACTTTATCGAGTTTATAGTCGTTTAATTCGTCTTGAGGAGTACTTTGTCAAGGTATGATGATTTTATTTCTACAAAATAATTTCAATCTTTTCACATCTGGTAGATGTCCCGCGACGTCTAGTTTTTTTTTTGTTTGTTTAAATAACAAAAATGGAACTAAAAATATCATGAGTATTAAAAACTGTGTTTTATCTTGATATGTGTGTGTATATATTATTTTACAAGTGCAAGATATGATAAATAGAGACATTTTACGTTTGAAAAATCAGTTGTTTCGCGTGAAGTGACAGTAGTACCTCCCTTAACGCTTCGCTTATGAGGCGTGCAAAAGACTCCTATGTATAGCGGTCATCTATACTATTCCATCCATCCATCCATCAGCCTTTCAACGTCCATTGCTGGACACAGGCCTCCCCAAGAGAACGCCACAACGAGCGGTCCCATCATGGGGGATAATGCCGTAATCGCCACGCTTGGCAGGCGGGTTGGCGATCGCAGTGGATGTTGTTAATACTCGAGGGAGTGCTGCTGCCCACTGTATACCCTCAGTCGGCTCTTACGACTCCCGTGGGTAGAGAGGGGTGAAACAATTCTAAAGCCGGCCCCACATGGCATATCAATACTATTATAAAGCTGTAACAGAGTTGTGTCTGTACATCCAATATATTTAAGAAGAAATGACTGTAATAGGCTAAGTATACTATAGGCGTGTCTAAACACAAAACATTTTTTTTAGAATGTTGGTCTGTTTGTCTGTTATCTGTTTGTCTGTTTGTTTGTTCGCGCATCACGCAAAAACTACTGAACAGATTTTGATGCAACTTTCTTTACTTGAAAGGCCTTGATTAGACTTAAAAACTGGAATTTAGGTTATCCCGCTACTATATCGGTAATCTGAGATATAACCGAAAAACGGGCGTTTGGCTGCGGCGAAGCCAAGCTCATTAAAAGAAGCTCATTATTATATTTATCGGGAATAATCTATCTTCAACTCTCCTTGTGTTTATCGCAATGAACTAACTAACATAAAGGAGACTCGCCATACTATTTATGCTGGCTATAAGTAGGTAAATAGAGAGTTTAGAGAATAATACACGTATACGACGCAGGGCGACTTGGTGCACGTCGAGTACTTGCACGGGGCGGACAGGGGCCTTGAACTCAAGCGGAAGGCGACTGATGTGTTGCTCGTTATGCAGAGTCTTCGACACGAAAACTTAAATCCTTTCATAGGTGAGTAGGTATGAGGAGCGGTGGCGACATTCTAGGAGCGTGTGGCGGTCATGCGTAGTGAGTGAAAGTCAGCCGTACGCAGCGAGTGAGAGTGAGCCATACGCAGAGAGTGAGAGTGAGCCGTGCGCAGTGAGTGAGAGTCAGTCGTGTGCAAGGAGTGAGAGTGAGCCATACGCAGAGAGTGAGAATGAGTCGTGTGCAAAGAATGAGAGTGAGCCATGCGCAGTGAGTGAGAGTGAGCCGTGCGCAGCGAGTGAGAGTCAGTCGTGTGCAAGGAGTGAGAGTGAGCTATACGCAGAGAGCGAGAGTGAGTCGTGTGCAAGGAGTGAGAGTGAGCCATGCGCAGAGAGTGAGAGTGAGTCGTGCGCAGGATGCCTGTGCGTGCCACGCGGCGCACTGGTGTGGGCACACGCGGCGCGCGGCTCGCTGCAGGACGCGCTGGCGGCGGACGCGCTGGCGCTGGACTGGACGTTCCGCCTGTCGCTGCTCACGGACCTGGTGCGCGGCATGCGCCAGCTGCACGCGTCGCCACTGCGCCTGCACGGCCGCCTCACGTCGCGCTGCTGCGTGGTGGACGCACGCTGGGTGCTGCGCGTGTCCGAGCACGGCTCGCGTGCCTTCAGTCGCGCGCAGGCGCTGCCGCCTGCCGCACGCGCTGCCCGCGGTGAGCCACGCGGCTAAGTTGTTATTTTTACACGCTTTTTATTAGCTTCACCTGTATGTTTGTAACCGACTCCTTTGGGCGCGATTTTGACCCGCTTTAAACGGACAGATTTTATTCAAACTTTGTAGACTTATGTGGGGCACGAGGGCCCATGGCAAATTAATAATTCGATGAGATTTATTTCATTATCCTAATTAGAATCGTCAGGTTTAATTATGACGGAATCTTCGAACATGATTTTGAAAAAAAGACTCGATTAGTAAAGTATTTTGGTCGTTATCGTGTTAACGTACATTACCTACAACTCACAGACGTCCAAGCCAGATTTTTTTCAAACAGTTTTTTAACTAGTTTAAATAACAAAAATGGCATTTTGGATCTATATTTTTTAGCATTTGACATGCTCCGCCACTTTTTGAAGTACAAATTATTTGTGAATAAGGAAAAAGAGATTTTTTTGTACTAGTGGGAATCGAACCCGCGAAATGCTTCCGATAGATGGCGTTGGTCGTAAAGACCAATGTGATAAGTAGATTGGGATGATTGAAAGATCTGTACTATAGCTCAGTGGCTTAGAGCACTTCCCCGGATTGGAAAAGACGCGGGTTCGATTCCCGCTAGTACAAAAAATCTCTTTTTCCTTATTCACAAATAATTTGTACTTCAACAAAAATGGCATCAAAAATATCATGAGTGTTAAAAATAGTGTTTGTTCTTTATATGTGAGTGTAGATATTATTTTAAAAGTGCAATATATGATAAATAGAGACATTTTAAGTTTGAAAAATCAGTTGTTCCATGTAAAACGGCAGTAGAACACAACTCAACGCTTCGCTTATGAGGCGTGCAGTAACACGCTTTAAATAGCTAGTTGAACTAAAAAGTAGTAAATAATGATAGTAGTGATAGTAAAAAAGCGTGGGGTGCTTCTAAAACCAGCGCCTCCTTATTTCGTGAGATTCTCTTACTATAGACCAATATAGAAGTACTTCTTAAAATTAGCGCTATCTATGTGATTTATTGAAAACTGCTTAGACCAATACATTATTAGTTACTTATAAAATAATCAATTTTATTGTGAAAAATGAAGTTTGCAAAAAAATGCATTTTCACAATTTAAAAAAAATGTTTCATTTATTTTTTGAAGATTATGTCTATCAAATGTTGGCCGTTGCTACGTCGCAGATGCTCCATCCGTTGAGTCCAATTTTCGATGACTCGTTCGAGCATTCAGACAGTGAAAAGTGATAGGGCTCTATTCGTAATTATACTAAAACGCAAGAGAAAAAAGGACTCGATTAGTAAAGTATTTCGGTCGTTATTAACGCATATCGCGTGACAAAGCAATATTATGATGTCATAAAGCTGATGGCGCAACCACATCGAGTTTGGGCTCGTATGATTCGTCTTGCCAATTACTTTTTGTCTAGATGCTATCCAAGGTCTGATGATGGAGCTGAAAGGTGGCCATGCGAAACTGTAATTAAATGGCGAAACTCCATCCAGTTAGGGCTCGTTTGAAATGTCTGGACTAGTACTCCAGTCCTAGATGATATCCAGGGTCTGATGCTGGAGCAAGAAGGTGGCCACAGTAACTCTGTTATGAAATGACGCAACCCCATCGAGTTTGGAATCGTTTGATTCGTCTTGACGAGTACTTTGTCTTTAGATGGTATCCAGGGTCTGATGATGGAGCTAGAAAGTGGCCATAGGAACTCCGTTATAATACGACATAACACTATCGAGTTTGGGCTCGTATGATTCGTCTTGACGAGTACTTTGTCTCTAGATGGTATCCAGGATCTGATATGGAGCTGGAAGGAGGCCACAGTAACTAAGTAATGAAACGACCCGAACCCATCAAGTTTATATTCGTTTAATTCGTCTTAGGGAGTACTTTGTCAAGTTATGATAATTTTTTGAATGCCTGAATGATAATTTTGATTTACAACTTTTAATTTAAGATCGAACAATCAATTTGGATATCTTAAAATAACAACTGTTTCTTTTACAGTTTTATGTTTTCCCTTCTGTCGGCAGTCCTTATATTGCTTTTTGGGATTTTAGTTCTTCCTTATTTTACCAGATAGCGCTACTAGTAAGATGCTGAGATTACTAAATCGCGCAAGCGTTGTGTATCTCACGTTACATATAAGTTTTAACCATAGCTTGGCCAACAGCGTGTAATTTAAACTACGTTTGATATGATAGCTACGTTATCGCTATCGATATCCAAATCACCAAATGTAACAGCACAAGCAATTTTGGGAAAATATTCAATTAAAAAAAATCATATTAAATATTAATTAATTCATATTTGTAAAATTAACTCGATTTATTACCTCTGACATTCTGCGTGCAGCGTTGTATACCTACACGCGCGGCTCCTTTGTGTTCGGGACGCAAGAGCGCCGCTAGTATTTCAGCGAACCAACTATGCCTACACCAAGGGTCACGTGCACGTCATTGTCACGTGTAACTAGATTTTTTAAATTTCATCACCTTACTAGATGATTGTTTGTAACTTTTAATTAATTTGGTTTATCCGATAATACCACACACAATAATCCTAATTTATTATCACATCAACTTGACGGTTACTGAGATGTTGTTCAATATGTCCGCCTTGTAAGTCTACGCATTTTTCGCATCGTCTACGAATGTTTTCAAACACGTTGTAGCACTGATGTATCAAATTTAATTTGGTCAAACGCTGAGACTATCCGTAAACGCATTTCGTCCTCGGTATGGCATGTTTTTCAAATACAGACTGCTTGATGGTTCCCCAGAGAAAAAAATCCAATGGAGTGAGATCAGGTGACTGCGCTGGCCAATTAACTGGCCCACCATGGCCAATCCACCTTTCCCCATATTCTGTATTTAAATAGTCTCTCACAGTCCGGGAAAAGTGCGGTGGCGCGCTGTCATCTTAAAACCACATACGACGCACAAGATCGAGATTTAAATCATCAATTTCTTCACCAAGTTCTTCTCGCAAGAAACGAAGGTAGTTGCTACCATTCATGGTCCTTTCTAGAAAATAAGGTCCAATAACCTTCTTACCAATAATTCCCGCCCAAACATTTATCTTCCATCGATATTGGAAGTGACTGGGTTTTATGCAATGAGGGTTAATGATAGACCATACGTGTTCATTGTGTGCCTTAAAGATTCCTGTTTTAACGAAGGAGCACTCATCAGTGAAGAGTATGTAGTTCAAAAAATCTCTATCTTCTTGAACTTTATCTAAGACTCTGCTGTACTCCATTCTAGGCTCGTAGTCGGTAGGAAATAGAGACTGAACATGAAGATAGTAATATGGGTGCTGGCCATCATCTTTGAGTGCTCGCCAAACGCGCATGTGGTTTACACCGAGCTGGCGTCCTACTGAACGTGTGCTTCGCGTGGGATCTTCCCCAAACATTTCCAAGACTTGTTCTTCGACATTGTCATGCAGTCTTGGCCTTCCTGCGTCAATACGCTGTTGTTTATGACCGTGCACACTGCCAGTATTTGTACACACGTACGTGTAAACGCTGAAATGCCATCGCTGATGGCAATGCAATGTTCCGTGGAACACTGAAGAGTTCCTCGTAAATTCTGCACGCCTCTGCATAATTGCAGTCACATTTTCCAAGATACATCAACATATTAAAATACTCCTCGTTTGAATACGACATCTCGTAAAACACAAGTCACTCACGAAAGATATTACGGGAAAATACAGACGTCCGTTCGAAAGTAATCTGCATGGGAGACTAAGGAGTAAGGGGCAGCTTATAAAAGGAATAGGTACAATAGCTGCGCGTGCGACAGGCGGCGGCATCGTTTGATATTTTTCCGATTTCTTATTTTTAACTTTTCAAAGACTGCCGGCATAAATTATATCTATTTATGGATCGACAAGTACTGTAGTAAATGTAGGAGCTAATAATATTTTTTGCTTGTGTCGGTTTTAGAAATAATTTTGATTGTCAACTGTAACTGGCTACCATTTTATTTTATTTTAATTATAATTACGTATATAAAACACCTATATGATTACGTATCTATCCCAAATTTTTCTAACAGGGTTTATATTATAGCCTGTATATATATATATATATATATACATCGGCTATAGAGTAATTATGACGAGACCAAAACTGACACGTACCATTGTGTGTGTTATAGCATGTGTGCACTTCAAATAGTGCTGGGACGTTCACTAAACGCGACCATCGACACATATTGTGTTCTTTTAGTGTCATGAATTCACTTTGCACGAATTCTAATAAATTTTATATTCGAGGGACTAGAAACAAAACTGAAATAAAACATGGTTTATTAATACGTGGGACATTCAGAAAGTTTTAAGAAACTAAAAAACTAACTTCTATGGATAAAATCTTTTTTTTTTTTCAAATAACTCCACCAGCCTCTATACAAAGTTTCATGCGTCTGAACCAATTTTCTAAACATACTTCCAGTCCGCCACAGACATATCTTCCATTGCCTTCTCGAACGCTGCTAGGGCGTCTTCCGGTGATGAAAACTATATTCCTTTCAGCTTATATTTTATTTTAGAGAATTAAAAAAGTCACACGATGCCAGATCAGGACTGTAATTTAGAGGGTGACCCAAGACTGACCGGTGTGGTGTCCAGGAAGTCACTCGTTTTGAGTGCTGAGTGCGCGAGCGCGTTGTCATGGTGAAGCAGTATCCCGCGGAGCCCGGTGTGTCGCTTGTTGCTTATTGTAGACAAAACTTCTGACAGGCATTTTATGGTGTACCATTCAGTGTTGATGCTGCTTTGCTCTCGTAGTGGAATAGAAACCAGATATTCCGTCAAGGTGAAGACACTAGCGATCAAAATTTTCCCTGCGCTTCTCGATCGCTTCACTTTCGTAGGCGTTGGTTCGTTTTGTTGTTGTACCAAACTGTCGACTGATGCTTTGTTTCTGGATCGTATTGATAAATCCTTGCCGTGTGGGGCCGGCTTTAGAATTGTCCCACCCCTCTCCACCCATGGGAGTCGTAAGAGCCGTCTGAGGGAATACCTAGGGAGTGGGCAGCAGCACTCCTTCGAATATTATCAACATCCACTGCAATCGCCAACCCACCTGCCAAGCGTGGCGATTACGGCACTCCCCCATTCTTGGGGAGGCCTTTGTCCAGCAGTGGACTTTAAAAGGCTGATGGATGGATGGATGGATAGATAAATCCAGGATTCGTCACCTGTCACAATGTCGTAAACGCGCCGAGACGAGCCTGTTTCAAATTGTTGAATCATATCACGGCGCCGCTCCACACGCGCCTGCTTTTTTCAGTCGATTTTATCGCTTTAGCTTCAGCTCACTTGTTTGTGCCCTTACATTTTTCAGTTTCTTTTTATTCATATCTAAGCGTCTTTTAAGATTAGCAATAGTTTGTTTTTTAATTTTCATCACCCGAGGGTGGCATTGGAGGGTGGAGTGGCGATGGTGGGCATTATCACAATCACAAATGTACGTTATAGAACTACTTGGTACTGGGGATATATCTCTGTAGACATACGAGGATACTTTGCAGATTGGCTTCAATATGACCTGCAGACAATTGTAAACATACACTACTTTTGAAAGGTTATGTTTTCATATTGCACGCCTCATAAGCGAAGCGTTGAGGTGTGTTCTACTCCCGGTTTACACGGCACAACTGATTTTTCAAACTTAAAATGTCTCTATTTATCATATATTGCACTTGCCACTATTGTTATTTAAACTAGTTAAAAAACTGTTTAAAAAAAAGTTGGCTTGAACATCCGTGAGTTGTAGGTGATGTATGTTAACACGATGTTTGCGATCGATATTAATCATTGATCTTTACTTCTAATGTTGTCTAGATGCTCGATAGATGGCGTTAGTGTCGGAATTAAATGCCGCTATGGTTTCGTTACATCATAGCACAATATAAGCAAAATATTGTTTATGTTTTTTTAGAGAGAGAAAGAGAGAGAGAAGGAAAGAAGAGCATATATGTAAAGATAGATCAATAGTTCAACTAGTCCAATACAATAAATCGTCAATCTCTGAATCAGTCAGATGACACAGTAGTTGGTGTTTCATTTGTTCCCAACCCCTACTAGTGTTGTTGCCCGTTCGAGATCAGCCCAAATAACCCCGAGACCTTCGCCAGCTCGGGTGTTATCCATTTTTTGGTCCATTCGAGACGGATTGGCGATTTTTGAATACCCTGTGGCTCCAACTTGGTTGGACGGACCACGGCCCGCGTACTCGCAGTGGATCGCTGCGGCAAGGTACGCGGATCTGGCAAACGGGGTTGCCAGTGACGGATGCGGAGAAGCTGCGTTATCCAGTTCATGAGGTCAAGCAGAACCATCGTGACGTCAGAAGGTGGCGCCACCAGTCACTTGGATATTAACAAGTACAACGGATCAATCGTTCGTAAGTGTTGTGTAGCAGTGCAACTGTGAGTACATTATTTCATTACTATAGTAAAAGTTCGTAGTTCAAGCAATAGTGAAGCTTATTTGCTACAGTTATTTAACATTGACAATTTTAGAAGCAATTGTGGACTTAGCAAATTTCACGTAGTTTTCGTAGTGATAAAAAGGACTTAGAATCATTTAGCTTTAGTAGTCTTATGTGCATGTTAGACTTAGAATAGTTTTATAGAAAACGGGGGAACGGGGGACCTATGCCCGAATTCCACCAGAACAAAATAAGTTTCAAACACTTGTAAAATTTTTAGCAAATAATATAGACTTAGTGGTTATCTTTTACATTTTTACACTTGTAAAATTTTGCTGATTTCTACACTTGTACCTTGCTTTGTAGATTAGAACACTTGTACAATTTTAATTGTTACCGCACTGCTTTATATTGCTTAAGGCTTAAACTTTGTGTTTCTCCATTGAAATTTATTTCTGCCTCATATTGCTCATTGGCTTATAGATTTGTTTAGTTATTAGTTCAAACATATAGGTATACAATGGAGGGATTAACTAACGTTTTAAAGGAGCTTCAAAACGTTGTTCAACGTGGCTTAATAAACTTTAAAAAGAGTCCTAAGGATAGATTGACTGTGGATTATATACAAGCTAGACATGAATTATTGGAAAGAAATTGGGGTTTATTTACAGAAAATTATACAAAACTTCATGAATCTTATTCAGTACATGGTAAGCCAGAAATAATTGATTTGTATGAAAATGCGGAAGAAACTTATATTACATTTAAATGTTTAATAAAATCTATGCTTAGTAAATACAGTAGTACAAAGGAAACTGATGCTTCCACTAGCAAGTCAAACACATTTGTTAGACTGCCAAAGATCACCATTCCAACATTTAGCGGTAAATATTCAGAATGGACAACGTTTCGTGATTTGTTTGTATCGCTTGTTCATAAAAATGATAGCTTGGATAATGTGCAAAAAATGCATTATTTAAAAAGTCACCTTAGTGGTGAGGCTGAACAGTTGGTACGACAGACTCCTGTCACTGATTGTAATTATACTATATGTTGGACTCAATTAGAAAAAAGATATAGTAATAAAAAATATCTTGTCAACTGTATATTAAAACGTTTATTTGGTCAAAAGCGTATACAAGCTGAATCAGCGACTGCTTTGAAGGAGTTGCTGGACACAACCAATGACTGTCTCAACGCATTAAAAAATTTAAATGTAGATGTGACCACTTGGGATGTAATTATCATACACATTGTTACATTCAAGCTTGATTCTGAGAGTAGGAAACAATGGGAATTTAGTATTAATACCCACGAGTCCAATGATTTGCCCACCTTAAAGGAGTTTGTTACCTTTTTGGAGAACCGTTTCCGCGCCCTAGAATTTATAGAGCCAAAAAGAGTTCCAAGTAATCAGGTCAATTCGCACATTCCAAAGGCTATGGTAGTGAGTTCAAGCAAGATACGCTGTGAGTATTGTAGTGCAGCTCATAAACTTTGTTTCTGCAAGCCATTTGCAAAACAACCCGTTGAAAAAAGACGCAATTTTGTGGCCAAGCATGATATTTGTTTCAACTGTTTAGGTGGTAATCACGTCGTAGCGAATTGCAGGAATCAAACCAATTGCAAACTATGCCAGAAACGTCACCATTCTTTGCTGCATCTCAACGAGAGTGTTGTAAGGATTGCCGACACAGTTCAACCTGCTGCTTTTGAGACAACACCATCAACTAGTGCAACTTCTATGGTCTCACATTTATCCACCAACCGACTTCCAGCTCCTAGACAGGTTTTACTAGCCACAGCATTAGTAAAGGTAGAGTCCAGTTTAGGGACCAATCAAATGATGAGAGCCTTGCTCGACCAAGGTTCTCAGGCTTGTTTTATTACTGAAGCCGCAGTTCAATATCTGAGACTGACAAAAATTCCCATATATGGTATGGTGTCAGGATTAGGTCAAAGGTCAACCATAGCGAAGCATATGGTAAATATAAAGCTGAAATCCCGAGGGGATCAACAGTTCCAATTAAATATAAAGGCTTACGTCTTAAGCAAAATAACGTCATACATACCAGATCAAACAATCGATAGGGCTGCGTTTAATTGGATTGATACCACCAATCTTGTTTTAGCAGATCCCCAGTTCAACAAGTCTAATAAAATAGACATTTTGTTAGGAGCAGATGTTTATGGCTGTATAATGAAGGCAGGCATACTAAAGAGTCCATCTTCTACATTAATAGCTCAGGAAACCACATTAGGCTGGATCTTGACAGGTGTAGTAAGTAGTTCAACCGATGTTAGTTCAGATTACACACAATCAAACGTTTGTGTAATGCATACCTATGTCAATTCAGATCAACTATTAAGACAATTTTGGGAAATTCAAGATCAAATCAGTACAAAGAAGATGCTTACAGCAGAAGAACAAAAATGTGAAGAGTTTTATAAAGACACTACAAAGAGAAGACATGATGGTAGGTACGAGGTACGGCTGCCGTTTCGAGTAGAGAATCCTCCATGTATATCAGGTAATTCACGAGATATAGCTGAAAGCAGATTGAAATCGTTAGAGAAGAAGTTCGCGAAGAATACCGAGTTAAAGAAAAGATACACAGAAGTAATTAAGGAATACTTACGGTTAGGACATCTGAGAGCTGTAACGGAGGATGACAATAAAAAAGAAATAGCGGTATACTTACCACATCATGCCGTGATTAGGGAGGACAAATCCACCACGAAGGTTCGTGTTGTGTTCAATGCATCTGAAAGGAACAGTAGGGGAGTTTCTTTGAACGATACTCTCATGGTTGGACCAACACTGCAACCAGACTTGAGACACACGGTCTTAAGGTGGAGACTTCACGCTATAGGTCTTGTAGCGGATATTATCAAAATGTATCGTCAGATTCGGGTTGCAGATGAAGATACTATGTATCAACGCATACTATGGAGAGACCATCCGAATCAGGAGATCAAAGACTTCGAATTGGTTACAGTTACCTTTGGCACGGCTTCAGCACCCTATCAGGCTGTAAGGACTCTCCACCAAATTGTGGACGATGAAGGCATGGGTTATCCGCTAGCAGCTGATAAGGTCTTAACATCTTTCTACATGGACGATTTGATGACAGGATCGAATGAAGTTGCTGAAGGTATAGAAATATACAAGCAAATGAAGGAACTTTTAGGCAAAGGAGGATTTACACTACAGAAGTGGAACAGCAATAGCACAGAAATACTAGATCAAATAAGAACAATGGAAAATAATAGAGCAAGTAGTGACAATGACAATGATAATACAAGAGAAGATAATAAATCACAAATAGACATTAAACTAGATAGTACTCTTAAAATTCTAGGACTTACCTGGGACCGAAACCATGACTCCTTCCAGTACACTGTGAGCCTCTCGACGCTGAAGAACGAACCTGTAATGAAAAGATCAGTTATCTCGGACATAGCTAGACTATTTGATCCTTTAGGATGGTTAAGTCCAGCCATAGTACTTGCCAAAATCTTTATTCAAAAATTGTGGCTCGCAGGTCTTAGTTGGGATGAACCGTTAACATCTGAATTACGAAGGGAATGGTTTACATACCGGGAAGATCTATCTCAGCTCGCTAAGGTTCACATTCCTCGTTGGCTTGGCACCAAGACCCAGTTCGAGGTAGAGCTTCATGGCTTTTGCGACGCCTCAAAGGTGGCATACGCAGCTGTGGTATATATCAGAGTGATCGATTCCGCAGGTAACGCTAAGGTTTCGTTGCTTGTTGCAAAGACCAGAGTAGCTCCTATAAAACAGATCAGCATACCACGTTTGGAGTTATGTGGGGCAGTACTGCTTTCCAAGTTGTTATTAGAAGCATCTGAGGTATTGAATGTTTCAAAGGACAAGATCAAGGCATGGACGGATTCCACCGTCGTGTTGGCATGGTTGAACAGTCATCCTAGCAGATGGAAGACCTTTGTGGCTAACCGAACATCTGAAATATTAAGTTGGATGAGTTCGCCACAATGGTTCCATGTTGCAACTAAGGAGAACCCAGCAGACTGCGCCTCACGAGGATTATTTCCAAGTTCATTCATACAAACTCCAATATGGTTTACAGGACCACCGTTCCTGAAAGAAAGGGAGATTATTTACAAAAGGCCAAAGGATTTAGAGATCAATTTAGAACAATCGGTGACGACTCTCATAGCTACTACAGATCATGATGGTATAATTGAAAGATTTTCTTCACTACCGCGATTGCTAAAAGTAATAGCATACTGTCGTCGATTCTTAACTAAAACTAAGTACAAAAACACTTACTTGCTAAAGACAGAAATAGATAAAGCATTAGAATGTTGTATAAAGAAAACACAAAAGGATAATTTTAAAAATGAGTACACACAACTAGAACAAAAAGGACAATTAACAAAAACAAGTACACTTAAACCATTGTGCCCGTACTTTGATTCTAAAGGCATCATGAGAATTCAAGGTAGACTCGAGAAGGCACCTATAACAGACCAAATGAAGCATCCTATCGTGTTGCCCAAGAATGCTCATTTTACTTATCTGTTGGTACAAGATGCTCACCACAAAACACTTCATGGCGGTCCACAACTGATTATGAATTATCTGAGGTCAGCATATTGGATTATTGGTGTGACAAACCTTGTAAAGAAGTGCGTACATAGGTGCATAACGTGTGCGAAGCAGAAAGCTACGATTAAAAATCAATTTATGGGTTCGCTTCCATCGATTCGATGCACTCCAGCTCGACCATTCTTACACAGTGGTGTTGATTATGCTGGACCCATAAACATAAGAACGACCAAAGGTCGAGGCCATAAGTCCTATAAAGGATACGTGTGTTTATTCGTGTGCATGTCCACCCGCGCTATTCATCTAGAAGTCGTGAGTGACATGACTACGCAAGCTTTTCTTGCTGCGTTCAGGCGGTTTGCGTCTAGGCGAGGTCATTGCTCTAAAATATGGAGTGATAATGGTACCACATTTGTGGGTGCATCCCGAGAACTGCAACAGGTTACAGCCTTACAACCCTCAATAGCAGCACATTTGGAAGCAAATGGTACCGAATGGCATTTCATTCCCCCTCACGCACCCAATTTTGGTGGTCTTTGGGAAGCGGGCGTAAAATCCACCAAATTCCATCTCAAGCGCGTAATCGGTGAATCCACGCTCACATATGAGGAGCTTAGTACATTGCTGTGTCAGGTAGAAGCTTGCTTGAACTCACGTCCCATGAGCGTTATTAACTCGGACGACCCAAGTGAGCCAATGCCCTTGACTCCAGGACATTTTTTGATAGGGGAACCAGTTTTATCTATACCGGATCACAACTACGAAACTCAGTCCGTAAGTTCTTTAACAAGGTGGCAATTTGTGCAGAGGATGTTGCAATCATTTTGGAAACGTTGGTATCAGGAATATTTAGCCAATTTAATGAATAGATACAAATGGTCATCAAAGGTTCCGGAACCGAATATAGGCGACGTTGTCCTTATCAAGGAAGACGATCTGCCTCCCAGTCGTTGGATGTTAGGGCGTATTATCGAAAAGCATCCGGGCGATGATAAGGTCACTCGCGTGGTCACATTGCGCACTAAATCAGCTACGATCAAGAGACCAACTAGTAAACTATGTATTTTACCTGTAACTAATTAATAATATGTTATTATAATTTTTTAGAAGCTATGTTGGATATGTAATAATTATGAAATTTAGTTTAGTTTATACACAATGTTTCTTTATAAACACTGTTTTATCATCAATACAAACAAGTACGCATAAATAAAACCTGTTAGATCAAACTTAAGAATGCATGTTTAGATTTAAGTTCATTCATATATTTGTTATGTACCCTATAAGTTGTTATAACATTTACAACATTAGGTATACAAATTATAAAGGACATTCCGTCACTAATGTCCTTTGGTGGGCGGTATGTTTGCGATCGATATTAATCATTGATCTTTACTTCTAATGTTGTCTAGATGCTCGATAGATGGCGTTAGTGTCGGAATTAAATGCCGCTATGGTTTCGTTACATCATAGCACAATATAAGCAAAATATTGTTTATGTTTTTTTAGAGAGAGAAAGAGAGAGAGAAGGAAAGAAGAGCATATATGTAAAGGTAGATCAATAGTTCAACTAGTCCAATACAATAAATCGTCAATCTCTGAATCAGTCAGATGACACAGTAGTTGGTGTTTCATTTGTTCCCAACCCCTACTAGTGTTGTTGCCCGTTCGAGATCAGCCCAAATAACCCCGAGACCTTCGCCAGCTCGGGTGTTATCCACACGATAACGACCAAAATACTTTACTAATCGAGTTTTTTTTTTCGTTTACGAATTATTTAATTTTGCATGTTTATATATATGCACTTATGCAGGTATATATGTAAACTCATGGATTGTTGTTCTTACTTATTGTCAGATGGCGCCTTGCAAAATGACTAAGAGGTAGACCAATATAGAAGTACTTCTTAAAATTAGCGCTATCTATGTGATTTATTGAAAACTACTTAGTAAGACCAATACATTATTAGTTACTTATTAAATAATCAATTTTATTGTGAAAAATGAAGATTATGAGGCGTGCAGTTTTGGATTTTCCAAAGTATTTATCATATATTGCACTTGTAAAATAATATCTACACACACATATAAAGAACAAACACTATTTTTAACACTCATGATATTTTTGATGCCATTTTTGTTATTTAAACTAATTACAAAACTGTTTGAAAAATATCTGGCTTGGACGTCCGTGAGTTGTAGGTAATGTATGTTAACACAATAACGACCAAAATACGTTATACGTTTGCGTGGCCTTGGCGTCATGGTGTTTTCACTTAGAACAAAGTATAATATTATAAGGCAACCAAGTTAGGAAGATAAATGGTTTAGCGATTTCTTGCTGAACTCATTGATTTTTAAATAAGTCGTATAATATTGTCCAAAGTTACAATTTTCTATTGATAGATATCGCTGTTTTAAAGTAAAAGAGATATTGACAAATGCAGCCCTAGAAGTCGCTAAGTGGCAATTTTAGATGTCGATATCATTGTATTCAGTTGCTGTTGTATATATATATATTTATTTACTTATTGCTTTCATGTGTTTATACAGAGTTGGTAATACAATTAAATAGATTCAACATGAAACCCTGACAGAGCGCTGCAAGTTTAAATAGTTATAGTTTATTCGCCTATAATACTACATATAGTACATATCGTCAATCTAAAATTATAACAATTTAATTAAAGTTTAGAATAAGTATCGTCACACTCCTCCATCTTCGAAAAACTCTCGCAATGTGTAACATTTGTTTAATAAGTATTCATCTGATTTTTTTAAAATATTCGTTGATTTTCAGCATTTTTTAATTTGTCGGGGAGTTTATTATATATTTTAATGCACATGACGTATGGACCCGAATGAAACAATGCCATATGAGACAAAGGTAGTGCGAGTTTATTTTTGTTTCGTAGAATCCGTGATTGTGAGTAATTATCTTTATGCATAGGGAAAAGGTGGATATGTTTTCTGACAAACAAGCAGATTTATACAACAGTTACTGTTGTATATATACTTTTTTTGAAAGGTATATTTTTTTTTAAATATTGCTTTTTTTGTAAGGAAACTAGCAATGTCTTTTTATTTTCTTAAATTGTTTTTGTTTACAGTTTAATAAATTATTCAATTTTACATGTTTATATATATGCACTTATGCAGGTATATATGTAAACTCATGGATTGTTGTTCTTACTAATTGCCAGATGGCACCTTGCAAAATGACTGAGAGATAGACCACCATTACATATTTTTAAAAAAAGAATAACATTCTGGCTCAAGGATAGTTGTTTTTACCATTTAAAAGATTTCATGATTCATATAAGGAAAACAATTTAAATATTTAATTAATCTATATTTTAAATGGTTAGTGTATATCGTAATTATTAATTGAATTTTATTTTCTTTGTTATGTATAATATCATAATTATTAATTTAATTCATTTGACATTACATTTATTAATTGACATTATGAGAAATTCTTAATTGACATTATAATCGAATCAATTTGACATTATAAAATAAAAATATTATTATACCATCTTCATTTACCGTATACTCATAAAAATTGAATGAATGATGTGCTTAATCAATAATCTTTAATTTTATTGAATGTTACCTACATGAATTGTATTGCTTTTTTATTTTAATTTATTTTATTGAAATGATATATTTACGCACCATTGTTATGGTAGAATGTGACAGATCTATTTTTTATATACCATCACCACTGTGTAAACTACATTCTTGTAAATAAATTATTATTATTATTCTCTTTATATATTTTATATCACATTATATACACTTTTAAATATATTATGAAAAGAAACAAACACTCACACAAACATACTAACATACTTATAAAAATACAAACAAAAACACAAACGAGTAAACATAACAAATTTAAAAATGTATAAAATAGATAGACCACCGACATCGGGTGCTGGGACCAAGTTGCCGGTGGTTAGGGCTCCAGAGTAAGGAACCTCCTCACAATACGTGCCGTGTCGAGGAGTACTGCCTTTTGCATCAAGCCCTTAAGCCAGCCGTCCAACGAGAGTCTCAATAGGTGTTGGTCGAGACTCTTGGCAATCAGTCCATTAACCGATATGACTATCGGAACAATAATTGTTGAATCAACATCCCACATGTCGGTAATCTCGTGAGCTAAATCCAAATATTTAATTTGCTTTTCTTTTTCAGCTTTCACGAGATTCTCGTCATGCGGAATAGTGACGTCAACAATTATTGCACGGCGCTCTGATCGGTCTATCACCACTATATCAGGCTTGTTAGCAACAATAGTCCTGTCAGTAATGACAGACCGATCCCAGTACAACGTGGCACGGTCATTTTCGAGAACTGGGTCGGGCACATATTTATAGTATGGCACTTCAATTTCCACCAGATTGTATTTAAGAGCAAGTTGCTGGTGAACAATCCTGGCTACCTGGTTATGTCTGTGCAAAAAACCCCCGATAAAAACGTCCATGCAACTCCTTGCTCCTCCATACCTCCCGGCGGTCTTCAATGCCAAGCACTATAGGCTTGTGCCAGTTCTCTTTAGCCAAAGCAAGCGGGGTAAATCCTTGATCCACTCTAACTACATCACGATGCACGTCCATGTCAGTATTGAGAAAATATTCTCGGAGGTTGTATACCTCGCGGTTATGAAGAGTTTTGATGTTTAAAAAACCACGACCCCCACATCTCCGCGGGATATACAACCTCATTACCGATGAGCGCGGGTGGTGCATTCGGTATGCAGTCAGAAGTGAGCGGACCTTTCTATCAAGGGTATCAAGTTCAGCCTGAGTCCATCTGAGTATGCCAAAGGAACACATCAAGACAGGCATGACCCAACTGTTACAGGCACGCACCTTGTTGCCGCCAGAAAGTAGACTATTAAGTACTTTTCTTAAGCGGCAAAAGAAGCGCTCCTGCAACTTTTGTTTCATGACTGCCTCAGAGATGCATAACGCCTGTGACATACCCAGATATTTGTAGGTCTCGGTAGCAGACAGAGACCGGAGTTGACTGAAATCTGAAAGTTGCATTCCTTCAGATTCCACAACGACACCTCGCTTTACATGTAAGACTGCACATTTATCCACACCAAACTCCATTCTGATAGACTTACTGAAGGTTTCAGTTACCTTAAGTAATGCCATCAGTTGGGGTCTGGTGGGGGCAAATAACTTTAAGTCATCCATGTAAAGGAGGTGGGATAGACCCCGACTCTCTCTCTGCAACCGATAGCCTAGGCCTGAATTCTCTAGTAAAGTACTAAGAGGATTCAGGGCCAGGCAAAACCACAATGGACTGAGGCTGTCCCCCTGGAATATACCCCGCTCAATTTTTATTGGTGCGTCATGTACCTGAAGCCAGCGACGATCTGGATAGTAAAGGGCCGTTCTCCATTGCCCCATACACGTCTTCAAGAAGGCACGTAGAGTTGCATCAATTTTATACAACTCCAGTACCCTCAAGAGCCATGTATGGGGAACAGAGTCATAGGCTTTCTTATAGTCTATCCAGGCCATCACCAACTCTTTCCGGCCGCGACGAACCTGTTGGCTTGTGACCGTGTCAATAATAAGGAGCCCTTTAGTTCCACGTGCCCCGCTCCTACATCCATTTTGAGATTTGGCCAAAATAGAATTTTTCACAATATGTGAAGAAATTTTTACTGTCAAAATGGATGTAAGGAGCTTATATATTGTAGGCAGGCAAGTAATGGGCCTGTAATTTTTGGGGTCCGCGGAACTACCACTCTTATAGAGAAGGTAGGTCGTACCGACAGTTAAAAAACGTGGTAACGACCTCGATGTCAAACACAACTGAAATTGAGATGCCAAACGAGCATGTGAACTGCGTAACCATTTGAGCCAAAAATTGTGCAGTCCGTCCATTCCCGCGGTTTTCCAATTAGGTAACGAACGGACTGCACTGGTTACATCACTTGTTGTTATTAGTACTGCTTCCATATCAGTAATATGTTCACATGATCGTTTGACATCTCGCATCCAGCCACATTCCTCATGAATGACAGGCCTCGACCAGATGTTTTGCCAAAACGTAGTAGTGGCATAAACATCTGGAAGATCCCTGACATTCAGATCTACATCGGGCCGTTCCCAATTACGGTAGACCTGCCTCTCGTCTCTCTGGAATGTACGGTTCACAGTGCATCGACCTACTCTCCGTTTGTAGCGCCTAACACGATTTGCCCACGCATAAATTTTCTGCTTCAGGAAGTCTATGCGTTCTGTGACGTGGGACATATATTCTCGGGGATTTATTTCAGTCCCCGAGAAAGCCCGATTCACATAACGCATGACTTTCGGACGGGTGTTGCCTGACCTGAAGCAGATAAGCTTACCGATGATTACCCTGGTTTCGGCTATACGTCGCTCAATCCTGGATTGCCAAGCCGGTACGGCTGTACGTGGTCGAGTAACAGGACCTTCTTCAGAGATTTTAATTCCTGCTACTCGACATGCCGCAACGGCTGCACAATACAGAATTGAGTGTGTATCCGCCAAATTTTCGCTGCTATCTATATAAACAGATAACAGCGAATCCAGGGTCTTCACCAGCGCTATATTCTTTTTATGAGTAGGCAAACGCGGTAAACGTGGTCTACATTCAGGGGACATAGTTCGATACTTCTGTAAAGCGCATTCCAAAGCGCTCCTTAATTGATCATTGTACTGGGTACTTACGGTTAAGGTTCCATTGTCCTCCACTTCCTCAGCTGGGTTCAGCTGCGGTATATCTCTGGATATATGCTCCACAGTTTGCGAGAAAATGGGGGATACAATGTTACCCCGCACGTCCAAGCGAATCCGTTCAAGTACGGTTTCATTCAACAATTGACAACGTTGAATAGCCCGTACTTGATCCGACAATCTCTGTGCCGTGACGTTGACAGCCGGCTCAAGCACCTGAAACAAAGGCAGCATACGATCACGGTACGCTGTAAGGTTGCTTCCTCCCTCTGTAGCCACATAATATGCCCGCATGACATTTTCGTTCATCTGTTGAGACCATCTCATGCGGCGCACATCACCACCGGCAGCGGGGGCCCTATTTGAGACCTGTTGGTCTCGAGGTCCCAAGCGTGTCGGTGGCCGGCCTCTCCTCTTCCTGCGTACTGGTGGTGGCGACGTAGGTGGGGAGAAGTACTCGTCGCTTGATGTTGAACTCAACACCTCAGCAGTAACCGCTGTCACTGAAACTGGATTAGGTAGTTGCGAGGTGGAGCTGAGCGACGAGTCCGGGGTTGTTCCTAGTGCAGCAGCGAGTCTGGCTTTTGCCCGAGTTAACATTTTCTTTCCGTTTATATAATTTTCATATTACACAGAAAATGTTTCATGACATCTGTCATTTTTCACATATAGGTAGATATTGTATTTACGAATTCATTGTGGTTGCGTTATTTAATTTTTCCATTTTTCATGGTTTTCTATTGCACAGTTTGTAAATATTGTTGTAAAATGATTATCAAAAGCTAATATAAACTGATATTTCAATTAATTTTGGGAAGTGTAAGAAAATGTGACTCTTGGCGTGTGGTGTTGCCAGTTTTTTTTAATTATTATTATTATTATAGAAGTACTTCTTAAAATTAGCGCTAGATGGCGTATAAGACATGAAACCCACATTAGTCCTTTTTGAAATTAGCGCTATCTATCTGATTTATTAAAAACTACTTAGTAAGACCAATACATTATTAGTTACTTATCAAATAATCAATTTTATTGTGAAAAATGAAGATTATGAGGCGTGCAATTTTGGATTTTCCAAAGTATTTTCGTTTGCTGCGGCATTTACAGCTGAAAACACAATACGATACCATTGTTTATGAAGTTTGGGATAGACGAAATTGACAAAATCTTTGAATTAGCTCACAATTTGAATCCAAACCACAATTAATGCTGAAATTAACACAAAATCCGCTTTTGTCACTGCTTTGAGCTTATGATAAGTGTCGGACAAACAAAAAGAATATACGTTGATAAGGACAAAAGGCACTATACCTACCACTATCTAGAGATAGGTATAGTGCCTTTCGTTCTTATAGAATTAAAATCCTTATAGAATTAAAATTGGTATCGAGTTTGAGCTCGTATGATTCGACTTGACAAGTACTTTGCCTCTAGATGGTATCCAGGGGCTGATGATGAAGCTGGAAGGTGGCCACAGTAACAACACAACAGTTATGAAACGATGCAACCCCATCGAGTTTGGAATCGTTTGATTCGTCTTGACGAGTACTTTGTCTTTAGATGGTATTCAGGGTCTGATGATGGAGCTAGAAGGCGACCATAGGAACTCCGTTATAAACCGACATAACTCCATTGAGTTTGGGCTCGAATGATTTGTCTTGATGAGTACTTTGTCTCTAGATGGTATCCAGGGTCTGACGATGGAGCGGGAAGGTGGTCAAAGTAACTCTGTAATGAAACGACGCAACCCTATCGAGTTTATACTCGTTTGATTCGTCTTGAGGAGTACTTTGTCAAATTATGATAATTTTATTTCTACAAAATTATTTCTTTGTTTTCACATCTGGTAGACGTCCCGTGACGTCGTTTATTTTGTTCAGTTACGGATTAATTTCAATCCCACTGTTACTGTTTATATTTTACTTATAAATATGTCGCATTGTTACATATTTGCAAGATTTTAGTAGAAAAGTTTTTAGGTACATATACACTAGGGCTTGATTTTATCGCCAAGGTATATTGTCGTTATTTATTCTAAATGTTTGGAACATTTTCTCCTAACACATTAAGGGAAAAAATTCAGCAAAAGTTCTACAGCAAATATTGTCAGTCAAGTCGATTTAGTTAGACAATTTAAAAATTATATGTATGTTTATGTTGCTAAAAGCTAAGTGTATAATTCCGTTATAAAATGCACAATATCGTTGACTGACGTTGCTGGTGAAATAAATAAAAACTAATTAATTATGTTTGAATTAATTTATTAGGTATGTCTGTTTTGTTTCATTAGTCTGTTTAGCTCTTAAATCTTACGTCACTATCCAACGCACACATTGACAAATCAAAATTGGTCACGCGTTATCGAGCTGTCAGGCAGGGGATCTATACGTTACTATATCTATGGCTTTAACTGCCTTGTAGTTGCCTCTCCAGGTAAGGGATATACAAAATACGGTAATTATCCTTGAACTTTTGGGAGCTTTGCTTGCTTCGTAGTTTCGTACTCAATGTCATCACACACAATTGTTTGTGCAATTTAGGTGTTCCTATTAAATAGTTTTTTCTAGCAGAGTCAGTCAAAATATATTCATTTTTTCAAGTCACGGATATGTCAATGAAAAATGATTATTTTGATCTATATTTTCAGCACTTGACATGCTCAGCTACTTTTTCAAGTACAAATTATTATTTGTGAATGAGGAAAAAGAGAACTATAGTACAAGCGCGAATCGAACCTGCGTCCCTTCCTTTCCGGGGAAGTGCTCTAATCCACTGAGTTATTGTACTCGCTTGCGGTCGTACCCAATTTCCTCATCACGCGTTTCCGATACTTCCGCGCTTGTACTAAAGTTCTCTTTTTCCTCATTCACAAATATTAATTTGTACTTTGAAAAATGATTAATTTGAAGCTGACTTAGCCGACGCTGCGGCGTGCTCGTGGGTACAGAAACTCTGTGTAGATCTGCTGTGGACGGCGCCGGAGTTGCTGCGCGAGGGTGAGGACGCGTGCGGCTCGCAGGCGGGTGACGTGTTTTCTTTCGCCATCATCATGCAGGAGGTCATCGTGCGCGGCGAGCCCTACTGCATGCTGCCGCTGTCGCCCGATGGTGAGGCCCGGTGTGCTCGACCCCGACGCGCGTTGAAGAGCGGGCGAGACCGAAGCTGTAAACTGCTTGTGTTGCAGAGATCGTGGCGAAGTTGCGGCGTGGGCCACCGCTGGTGCGACCGTGCGTCTCGCTGGGCGCGGCGCCGCCCGACGCCGTCAGCGTAATGCGCCAGTGCTGGGCCGAAGCCCCCCACCTGCGCCCCGACTTCCAGCGTCTGCACGACGTCTTCCGCCACTTGCACAAGGGCAGGTAGGCCGCCTCCGTTGCGAGTTGCGCGTATACCTTACCTTATTTGAATGACTAGTGGATTCCTCTAGACTCATTCACTTGTTACAGGAAAACTAATATAGTCGACTCTATGTTTGAGATGTTAGAAAAATACAGCAACAATTTGGAGGAGTTGATCAAGGAGCGGACGGAGCAGTTGGATATGGAGAAAAAGAAGACTGAGCAGTTGCTGAACAGGATGCTGCCAAGGTAAGTGTGTCACCGGCCGTCCGCCCTAGCGGCGCCGTAGTAGGTACGTCTGAGCCCTTCGCTGCGCAGGTCGGTGGCGGAGCGGCTGCTGCTGGGGTCGCGCGTGGAGCCCGAGGAGTTCGCGGAGGCGACGATCTACTTCAGCGACATCGTCGGCTTCACGGCGCTGGCCGCGCGCCGCACGCCGCTGCAGGTGGCCGCGCTGCTCAACGAGCTGTACTCGGCGTTCGACGCGGTGATCGCGCAGTACCGCGTGTACAAGGTGGAGACCATCGGCGACGCGTACATGGTGGCGGGCGGCGTGCCGGAGCGCGCGCGCGACCACGCGGAGAGCGCGGCGTCCGTGGCGCTGCACCTGCTGCACGCGGCGGGCGCGCTGCGCTCGGCGCCGCGCGTGCGCGCCGGGCTGCACTCGGGCGCCGTGTGCGCCGCCGTGGTGGGGCTCACCATGCCGCGCTACTGCCTGTTCGGCGACACCGTCAACGTCGCCAGCCGCATGGAGTCCACGGGCGCGGCCTCGCGCATCCAGCTGTCGGCCGCTACCGCCGAGCGCCTTCGCGCCGCTGGCGGCTACCACCTGCGCCCCCGCGGCCTCGTGCAGATCAAGGGCAAAGGCGCCATGCAGACCTACTGGTTGCTGGGCAAAGACGGTTTCGACAAGCTGCTGCCGACGCCGCCGCCTCTCGAGTCCGTCACTGCCGTTTGCTTCTGTAATTTTTTGGAGGTTGACTGAATAACTATTCGTGCCTACATTTCTCTTTTAGATCTGAGGAAGTCTTGTACGAAACGGACGCTGAAAATGACATTGAGACGTCTTCCGCTCCCACGTCGCCGTCGATGGAGGACTCGCCGACTGTCGAGCGCCAGGATTCTGACAAAAATCTTCCGTACGAGCAGGGTGTGTACGACTTTAACCATCCGAGACATGAGAATCTTGCCATTAAGTCGCCCTAGGTAACTTGCATAAGCAGTGATAGCTTAGTGGTAAAATAAATTATGAAGTCTGCCAGTCCACACTGGGCAAGCGTGGTGGACTACGACCTGGACCCCTCTCACTGTGAGACTCTTCTCATCCATGCCCACTAATGGGACAGTAAGGGAGTGAAAGAACCCATTGCCTCAACACCACACCCCTGTAAGAAGTTGTAAAGTACATTTGCAAGTACATTGATGGTAAGTGATAACCAGTGCTCGTGGATTCGATACCAGGAGCACAGCCAAGCCAGAAAGATCAACTACTACGCTCGAGAGGAGTGCGAACCAGAACGAAGTCATTGGACTGCACAGACGGCAGAGTGTTTTAGATACCGGCCTCACGCCCGGGTGTTGTGGGTTCGATTCTCACACAGGACAACTCTTTGTGTGATCCACAAATCGTTGTTCTGATTCTGGGGTGTACTTTGTGTCCGTAAAAGTGCATGTTTGTAAAGTCCTTCGTGATACAAGGATTATTCCGTAATGCAGTGTTGTCATTAAGAAAAAAATAAAATACAATGTGTATTGTATTATTTAGTTGCTGATTCCTTCGATGCCATAGACTTGCACGTCTGTTGTGTCGATATCGTACAATATCAAACATTGTTTCATGACAGCACGGCAGCAGCCAGCCTCACCGGCGGCGGCAGCTAGCGCTCCACCCGGTGCCCCCTCTCTCCCCACGTACCATGCGCCCCCCGCAGACTATAGCGCACCCTACTCGCGTTATAGGTCAGTATATACTCCACACCACACTAGCTTTAATCTATACTATTATAAAGCTGTAACAGAGCTATGTCTGTACATTAAGATATTTGACAAAAAAAAATGACTGAATTAGATTATAGGTATGTGATTATAGGCTTGTCTAAACACAAAACTATTTTTTTTAGATTTTTTGTCTGTTTGTCTCTTACGTACTCTCTTAACTACACCAGTCAACCCGTGACCACGGCCGATGCAATACGGTCGAAACGTCGAGAAATTAAGGTATTCAACCTCAACATTGTAGGTATACGCGATTAAGACCCGATACGTAAATATTTGTGTATAATGTTTGTCTCTTTATCTGTTTGTTCGTGCGCGCATCACGCAAAAACTACTAAACGGATTTTGATGCAACTTTTTTATTTGATAGCTCTTGATTAGACCTAAAAACTGGTAAACATTTTATACCGCTATTATATCGGGAACCTGAGAACCTAAAAACTAGCTTTTGGCTACGGCGGAGACGCAGACAAAGGCTAGTTATACCTATATAATGATAAATAAAAATGTTACTGTTCTTAGTTAATGCACGCAGTTCAAATATGTATTAAGAACATTCTGAAAAGAGTCGAGTAACTTCGTCTCTCTTCACAGATACTTGGGTGAGGGCAGGCGAACTCTACGGCGGCAGTGGTCACTGGAGCGCGGTGACTCACTGTCGCTAGACGTGGGAGGGGGGGCTCGGAGCGATGGGCGCGCCGTCTCTGCACCGCCCTCCCCTCCCGACGCGCTGGCCCTGCTGCGGCCCACGGGGGGCGACACGCGGGCACCGCGGTACCGCACACGAGAAGAGCGTCGCGCACCCGCAGTCTAGCAGCAGCTCCTGCCGTGGGGAGCGCTCGGACGTCGACAATAATATTGGTAGAATTTATAGTCTTTGCGTCACACGTCTTTTGCATTACGCGGCTGTGATCGAAGACATTTGTGATTAGAATAAAAATATTTTTTATGAGAGCACTCACATTTCTATTGTAATTTATCACAAGTGATTTGTGTATTTTGTAAAAATTTTCTGTAATTGAATAAATATATTGAGTTTTAGTGCTTTAATTTTATTGTAGACTAGATACTGATCATGTTTAAGGGAAACTGTGTTTGTCGCAGAAATATTAATCTATCTATCTATATACATACTAGCTGTTCCCCGCGGCTTCGCTCGCGCAACTTACTTAGCTTGAAAGTAAGAAGCACGGAATTTTATATATCTGTTTCTGATGAGCAATATTAATGTACAGGTACAATGAAATTAAAAAAAAAATACTACTAAAATGGTTATTTAGGGGTTGAAAGTTTGTATGGGAAGTTCGCCATTTTTAAAGTAAGAAGCACTAAATTTCATATACCAGTTACTGGTTAAACATAAATAAACACGTATATCAGCGTTTTGTAATTTTTACCCCTAAGAGGGTGAATTAGCGATCGAAAGTTTGCATAAAAGTTTGTTATTTTTAAAAGGAAAAGCATGAAATTCTATATTGAATCATCTTATATAAAGTTTAAGTAACAAACTTTATTGACTAAGTGCAACCCGCGACTTCGTTCACGTGGAATTTAGTTTAGAATTTTTTTGTAGTAACCTAATTATTTTTCTAAAATAATATTATCATAAGTCCCGTCCAAATTGGTCCAGTCATTATGGATATTAGCCGAAACAAACAGTCAGACAAAAAGTTTAAAATTTTTATTTTGTTACTCTCATATGCTTTTAGTAATAAACTGTAGCTCATCAATGAGTTTATGCTATAAAGATACGATAGGTAATTAGAGTCGCTAGCGTTCATAAGTGTATAGGAAAGATTTCGATAGCACTCGTACCATGAGTTGAATTGCCGCTTACGTGACTTGCTCAAGTAAGCTCGAGTGTAGATTTACGTAGCATGTCGTTATGTTGGCACAGGGTAAACTTACAGCTAGCGTCAGGCTTGTTATTGCTCTCCTTTTATATCTTGGTATAAACAAAAGAGAAAAATGCTAAAGTTCAATTCCGTGCTGTTATCCGACTAAATAGATGGGTCGCTTTTGTTTAAGTGTGTATTCGTTATAGTTCAATTTCGATTTTTGCCTCTTTAATGTAAACAAATGTTAGTGGCTAATGTCAACAAAATATTACCAAGTCAATCAATCTCACATAGATTCCCATTGTATTTATTGTAGATCGCATTCGATAATGTGCGGTATTGTTGTTGTGAAACTATTTTGTATTTATGAAAAGCAGTGCCTCTCGATTTCAATTACTAGTGGAGTGTACCTATGATGGTGGTCGGCGGCGAATTGTAACATACCCAACCCAACAATATTTTATTGTGACATCATAACTTACCTTTAAGTAAACTGAGGCAAAATTGCACAAATAATCATAAAAAGACTTCTTTGTTAAGCCTGTAAAGTTTTTCAAATGTATTCTCACTAATATTTTCTAATGAACATCCAACTAGAATTATCATATTACGAGTAGCTTGAGTTTTTCTTTATTCCCGGCGATTGTCCTCATATTCAGCCACCGCTAACATATCCCATGCTAAATAGGCTCTCTTTCAGACATTTACACCAAAACTTTAGTAAGTATTATAGATAAACTAAGTCTTTCACCACACAATAATGCAGTGAGTTACGTAACTACTATCGAAACGGTTTTGTTCGATAGCGTAAGACAATAGTAACTTTTAAAGATTCGCGAATTGTACACATATTTAAAGTAACATAAACGGGTCTTTTTTCGCGAATAAATTAGGTGAAATTATTAACTACCTTTTACCCGACGTTTCAACTGCGTTGCAGCAGCCGTGGTCACGGGACCACTGGGGGAACTGTTTCACCTAATTTATACGCGAAAAAAGACCCGTTTATGTTACTTTAAATAAGCGTAAGACAAATTCATAACTCATGGTACCAAATTTGTATACCAACTATACAAATGCTAAGTCGCTATCGAATTCCTTTCGATAGGTATTTTACGTATCGAAATATTAAGTTACAAATACTATCGAATTTAAATCCCTACGTAACCGCCAGAGGCGCTGTAAGGTTTGTCATACAAATATTTTACGTAGTCGCTAGCGAGTTTACGTGAGCAAAACTCATGGTTGAGCTACTGTTATTTAAACATTACAAACAGACATTTCAAATTTATTTATTTGTATAGATAATTTTTTTATTGCTTAAATTCATAGTTTGCGTTATAAATAAGTTTACGCTCCATAGATAGCATTATACACGTTTTCTGATTCGGGAGATAACGTTAAACACACCGTACGTTATACGTAAGCGATCACTGAAGGCATTCCTTCACATACAGTTCCAGTGGTCTGCCAATACAGACAGAGAGATGGCACATGGCGGGTTTATTTAGTGGATGAGGGCCCCACACTACCCTGTTTGTTGCCCGAACGACGGGGTGTGCGGTTAGATAACCGCCTTTCCAAAAAATAGTATTGTACGTAAGTGAGTCTCCTTCGGCCTCCGATTGAAATGCTAAATATAAATCTTTTCCTTTATTGGTGACGGAGCTTGCCAGTAAAGGTACTACCTTTTATATGACGCTCAAGTCTTGACAGGTGCGGGAAAAGATAGTTGCTCATGTAGCCACTCACTGGGACAATTTTTCTATCATGTCCCATTCACATTTTCACTTTGTGTTTAATGTATAGTCCTAAGCATGTCAAATGCTAAAAATATATAAAAATATGATATGTCAGTATTTCATATATGTGGAGATTTATGTGAGTTAGTAGCAGCCGGACAAATACATCCGATATTGTGAGTAAGTATATCACAATTATGAGAAATTTTGCATAGAAGGGAACCCCGTAAAAAGGCTTCGGCTTAGTTCAATACAAAAGCAATCCCGATGACATGTAACTAAATACCTGAATAACCACCCGGATGTTCACAAAGCAGCCGTTTGTAGGTACGAAAAGAATTATCCAGAAAGACGATCGAAAAGGCGATTGCTTGCGTGGAAGGATACAGCATTTTCTGGTATGGAGTATGATTCTAGGATACTTTACGAAACGTATAGACATCTAAAAGCAATTGGGAGGTGGAGATCGAGAGTGGCCGTCGGTGACTGCGATGGCTTAGCGCTCTAGAGCACTTCCCCAGATTGGAAGAGTTCGTCGGATCCCGCTCGCAGTAAAGTTCTCTTTTTCCACTTTCACTAATAATTTGTTATATATAAAGTACCTAGCTGAGTATGTCAAATGCTAAAATACACATCAAAATACTTTACGAAAACGATAAAATCCGTTTTGTAGAGCGCAATGAGTTAGTAAAGCCGGCCTTTCGGCACTATCAAAGTATGCCGTCATCGATCCATATTATGTAGCGATGTAGTTAAAAAGATCAAGAGCGGGTTTGATTATTTGTTGTTATAATTAGTTAAAAATGTTGCTCGTAAAGCTGACAAGTACATTATGAGGGTTTTGTTGATTGAAAATGTTTTGTGTTTCTTGTTAAGTTTGTGTTGTTTTTAGCATTGTTTTATTTTACGCGTACGTTTAGTGCTCGTGAATACAGCAACATGTTAATGCGCCTTGGAGAAGCTTCTGGGAGTAGTCGATTTATTATGTGCGCATTCGCACTTTCTAAATGCTGATCCCAAATCAACCTGAGACGCGTGGTTACATTTTAAACTTTATTTTATAAGACCACGGAGGATAAGCTGTTTCATACCTACCTACATTTTTGTAAATACATAACTCTAAAAAACATAATGTTAATTTAAGTATATAATTATTCGGTGAATCGAATTGGTAAGTAGGTAGGTACTTGGTTTTTTCTAGGCCAGTGAATTCGAATGAAAGTGGCTAGCTAGAGACTAGCGCAATGGTAAAATAGTAGGGTAAGTAGATAAGTTAGGTATTTAGTCGTGTGACGTGTAAATTGAGGATTGATGTAAATGCTGTGAGAGCTTCCCTTAATACCGGTAATAAAAATTTAAGTAAATTGTAATCAAACAATCAATCACATCAAAAGAGGCGCACGGTTGCATAATGTGATGTCTAGGTACCTATCGCGTAGATGTTAGATACGAGTAGGTACGTAGGTACTCTTAGGTAAGTATGCAATAAGCACGCGGAAAGTAAACATAATATGTTTGAGGATAAATAACTGCTAACTATTTTGATGTGAAACATCTAATGCGGAGGGAGGGTAACATCGGCTGTTAGCGTGGCGACGCTTTTATTTTATTTGTCCCGTTCAATTCTTGCAAGTTAAATTTGACAAACTTCCCGGTTTCCGATTGAGCTGAAATTTTACACGCATATGTACATCGCGTGACAATGCATTATTATTATGACATGGAGCTGATTTGATGATGAAACTGGAAGATGGACATAGGAACTCTATAATGAAACGACGCAACCCCATCGAGTTTGGACTCGTTTGATTTATCTTGATGAGTACTTTTTCTTTAGATTGTAACCAGGGTCTGATGATAGAGCTGGAAGGTTGCCACAGTAACTCTGTAATGAAACGACGCAACCATATCAAGTTTATACTCATTTGATTTGTCTTGAGTACTTTGTCAAGTTATGATCATTTTATTTCTAGAAAATAATTTCGATGTTTTCACATCTAGTAGACGTCCCGTGACGTCTAGTTTTTTTTAATGTAGGCATATCAGTGTATTTACAATAATTTATTTATTTATTTTATTTATTTATTGAATTATTTACAAAAATATCACAAACCTTTTTACAAATCTCGTCTCAAACTCAGGTCCCGGGGATGACGATGACGGTGACGTACAAATCGTTCAAAATTATCACCAGAACCCACACAGAGTCCACATCTAAAACTTAATTGTTCTTGAACCTGGATAGTACCTGGGGATTCATTCTAATGTGGTCGAAAGCCCAGGTTATTTTGGACACTAGCGCTTCCCGGCTTTCTAATGCACCATCTTTGTAAACCATTCCTTTTACGAGCCTCCACAAATAAAAGTCCAATGGTCTAATATCCGGTGAGCGAGGAGGCCAGCTTACAGGCTCGCCGGCCTATCCATCGGTCCGGATATTCTTGGTCAAGGTATGCTCGCACTTGACGAGAGAAGTGCGCCGGCGCCCCATCATGCTGGAAGTACATGCCTCTCAGTAAGGCGAGTGGTACCTACATCTTCCAGTAATTCCGGCAAGGGTTTCTCAAAAATTTATTTGTGATCGATCGCGTCACAGGAATCACACACAAATAGACACGTCAGTACCGGCGCACTCACACCCACGGGCGGTGAAATTTGCTTAGCGACTGTCGTAATTAGAAGTGGGCCATACAAATCGTATATAGATACGAATAATAATAATAATTCATAAAAATAAATAAAGAAACCCTTGAAATTTAAATTTTTTGAATTTAAAGAAGAAAATCAACGGTGTTATGGGCATTTATGGTATAAATACCGTCACACCTTTTTCACATCCGGATATTAAAAGTCCTTTTAGAACGTTTCCTTGCAATGATATCTACCACTCGCAATCTATTACCATTGCAAAGTTTGTTGTTTTTAAATTACGGAGTAACATGATGGGTACGCCAATCTTCTTCTTCTATCAGGCACATTTATGGTGTTTAAAACTTCTATTGGTTAATTACTATTGAATGTAATACATTTCGAGCGGGAAGACGACACACGGTCGTGCAAGGAGACCCCGAGCATGGCTCTCTCCATTGGCCCTCTACGCAACTATGAATTAATATATTTCTCGCAGAAACAAACATTATATATTATTATGTTAGTTATACATTTAAGCATTTTCACTAGTATAGCTTCAAAGTTATCAAAAAACAAATATTTATTTTATCTTGGGTATTTTTGGATACTCTATAGGTAGATACAGATAACAACAATTGTATGCTCAATCAATTCTACAGCTGAGCATTCTATAATATTACATCTCAGACCAACAAAAAAGTATAGACGGAGCCGTCGTAAACAATTGCAACGAAATAAGTGAGAACTAGTCTCGGCTTTGTGTGCGTAACTTGGTGTTAGATATCGTAAATTTGTGCATGTGTGCTAGAGAAAAATGTTGCAAGCTTTGTGCTGCGACTACCAAGTGCGAGAGATGTACTTTGGGGAAAAGTATTATTATTATTTAGTATTGCGTTTTATTTGTCCTGGTTGAATGAAATGAAAGATAATTAAGTTTAATGAGAGTCATTTATTTTAGTTCAATAATAAATTTTACAAAACACACAAACTAACTTATATTAGGATAACCTATTGTCCCTTACATTGTGTCAGTTTTTTATATGTCTGGCGTTTTGAGTCACATTTTTTAAGTAAAGTTTCTTGTTTAGCAATATGGTGGAATCTTATATTTATGTATTTATTAATTACAGATCTTATTAAACTTGTGTGGTGCTCTACGCCATACACGTTATGTTCATCTACTAAATTTGAAAAAATATCCTGATTACCAATAAATCGTTTGAGAATTTGTGACAGTACATAATTGTGCTGGTTTGTTGAAGTAATAGTTATTCCTTCTTTAACAATTTTCCTTATTACCAACTCACACGTACAACATATATTATATGTATCTAAAGAAGGAAAACTTAAACCACCTTTGTCTCTCAATGTTATTAATTTATGGAAATCATGTCTATCAGAAGATAGAAGCCGGGACATACACGGTTCACATTTGATTTTTTTTGATAGGTAATGAGCAACCCCACCAGCTATATAACCGATTACATATTTCCTAAAATCATTTATATCCGGTACATCTAAGTAGCTGGCCAAATTTTCAACATCGCTTTCAATTGGTTTAAGGAAATTGAGAGTGCTGTCTTCATAATCCTCTTCATCACGGTAAGATGCTGAAGTGGCATTGATAATTTGTATGGCAGAAGAGCAATTCAGTATAGCTATGTTCTCCAGTGGCACACAATTACCAGTTAAGCACTTTAATTCAAGGTGTGTTAATAATTTCCTGTAAATACCCTTGAACTGCCTAACATTAGGGTTGTCATTGTGGCCACCATGCAACCTGACTGAACCAAAGAAAATTTCTATGTGGTCCTGACTCATTTTATAAGTGGGTAAAAAAATCAATCGATTTTCATTTTCGATCAAATGCTGAACCAAATGTTTAATACTTTCAATGTTTATTAATATACCCAAGAATCCCGATTTGCATTTTGTTTCAATTATCGGCTTGTAAAATCGAGTAAATAAGGCCGTTTTTTTACCATCTTTCATGATGTTTCGTTTTGTACATATTTTAAATTTAAGATCGATAATATATTTTTTTAAGTCATCGAGGAAAGTGATTATATATTCTTAAGTTTGCTTTTTGTATTCCGGTGAGACTATTAGTTAAAAAATAACCTAATGGGATTTTCCAACGCTGATTTATGGCTACTAGAAGAAAAACAAAAGCTTGAGATGCTTAAGCACCAGAATCTGTAGATGTACCAATCCCCATGTCTACTAGCCCCTGATATTTTTTTCCGTCCCATATCTTTTGCTGTCTTAAAACCATCTCATCAAATACAAGGGCACATATAGGACGGTATTCTGAGGCTTCAGACTTTTGTCTTACAGCTGAAAAAGCTTCTTCTGTAAAGCCAGGTTCACCGTTAATATGAGCGTACCATTTCGATAACGTTTTAGAGTGTGGTAGACATGTACGGAAGGTTTGTCGCACGTATTCATACGCTTTCGGTGAATAAAAGTTGAGCGTAAGACAAGACTGTTATACATTCTAGCTTGTTGTCTGTTTATTTTTTTTTGGAGTGTTAAATATTGACTCCAGTTCGGAATCATGGATTTCACGTGGACAGTTTGAGATATCTTCCGTAAGTTTATCTGGTGTATCGCCAAAAATCCCAGCCATGTCAACTTCCTCCTTAATGTTACAGTGTTACGGAAAAAAAAGTTGTTTTGTAAGTACTTATATTTAAGGTTTAATCATACATACTGATAATAATTCAGGTAGGCACAAACCTCTGTATTTAGTCCCAGTATTGAAGATTTAGGATTAGTAGAACTACTAGACACTTCCATTCCCTGACACCATTCGGAATTTACAAGATGAATCTAAAATGCAAAATACAATGGCAGTATTTTAAAATAATCTAAAGATTTCATTTTCGGCGATAAAATAACTGCAATAGTAATAAATAACCAACCTTTTTTGGTGTAGCGTTTTTCTTGATTCGACGGTAACCCCCTTTGGTGCTGTAAATATCAATTTCTTCAAAATGTAAAGAACAAACAACACTAAATTTTGATGGGAGCCACTCGACATCATTTCTGTTGTCCCGTACAGCTTTAATCCAGTTTTCTTTCCACGTTTCGTCAGCTGGAAACCTAAAAAATATCATAACTAACAACTATTATTTGAAAATATTTTATAAATACTTACGTGTCATAAATTATAATAACTAAATATGCAATAAGTAATAAGATTTAAAACACAGTTGTAAAGTGTCCGTAAAAAACATAACTTCCCTTACTTTTGGGAAAATATAATGTGCTTAACTTGCAACACTGACACAATGGCGTCTAGAATTCGTGTTCCGAGAAATTATGACAAATATTTTACGATTTTTTTTGAAATACACACCAAATCGCATACTTACTTGTGAAAAGTAATCCCAGAAGACTTTTTTTTGAAAACATGAATTGTTTTTGCAGCAGTTTATGACACAGGATGGCATAATTTCGCAATTATTATGTTACCAAAACTACGTCACGCGCACTCGCTCACTCGCGGCAGACTACCGAGCGGCCGTCTTCATATTATTGTCGATCGTCTTCATATTACGTGCCTCACTTTTTTACCGCAATGTTCCGTCTATACTTTTTTGTTGGTCTGAGTATTACATACATTTAAATTAATAATATCATTTATAACACGAAATTTGTGTGTATTTTTAATAATAATAATACAGGATCCCCCGTTTCTCCTATCTCCGGAACAGTTTGCACCTAAAGTAAAGTTCGGTAATGTCATGTGTAAGTGATCCAGTTTATTCATATTTCTCCTATCTCCGGAACAGTTTGCACCTAAAGTAAAGTTCGGTAATGTCATGTGTAAGTGATCCAGTTTATTCATATTTCTCCTATCTCCGAAACAGTTTGCACCTAAAGTAAAGTTCGGTAATGTCATGTGTAAGTGATCCAGTTTATTCATATTTTGCTCAGTGATACAGATTACATAAACATTTTTACCTAATTTTGTAAGATCTTGCAAGTTAAGGCATAGTATATCAGATTTACTTAGTAAACCATTAATATTCTGATGCATGATAGTTAATTTATTGTAAACGAAAAAAATCTTTGTCATTATTTACATTTAATAATATTGAGGTACAGTTAAACATATTACAATGTTCTAAATTATTTGGTAAATTGATATCAGCATTATTATGTCCAAAAAGCTATTAAATTGTTAAATATCTCTGAATACTGTTGACATACCAGTATTATTAATTACTCCTGACTTCCGAAACATAGTGTAGTTATATTTTAAATTAAGGTTAGAATCTAGTATATATGCATATTTGTGTATTGTTTCGTTGGTATATAGTAATCTATTGAAATTTGCAACTCTATAGTTAAATAATTTGGAATAACAGCTATATTTATAAGTAGGTAGGCATATGATAATATTAGTATTTATAATACCCTTAGCAGTATTCTTTAGTATGTTTGTTCTGTACACAGAATTTAAAAAAAATATTAATACACAATCCCTGTAAAGAAATATACCCGTGCTAATTTTCATCGCCTTCATCTTCTTTACGAGTCGATGCTTCGTATTTTTTGGTTCCTTGTTATCTGTTTTTTTTGGTACTTATTCTTTTTGGCTTTTCGTACGTGGTAGGTAGGTAGGTAGGTAGGTAGGTAGGTAGGTAGGTAGGTAGGTAGGTAGGTAGGTAGGTAGGTTAGGTTTTTTTTTTTTTTTTTTTTTTTTTTTTTTTTTTTTTTTTTTAATGTGGTCCGGGTTCTTATGCCCGGGCCTGCGAAATCTCCCTTACCATTGATAAGGCCCTTTGGTATCTAATGTATTTATTTGCACTTTTTTAAGTTTTGTTTACAACGCCAATTTATTTATTTTACGTTTTGTTTGAATTGCTTACAGATTTACATTCTTGTTTCTTGTTTTAGGATTAATATCATTATATTGTATAGTTCATATTTGTTAGTTATATTATTAATTTTCCAACTTTATTTTTGTTGATGACGCCAATTTATTTATTTGTTTTGTTTTACTTTTGATTAAATATCTTACAGAGTTACATTTTAGTTTCTTTTAAAATTAATAGCTTTATATTATATAGTCTAAACGAGTTATTTAATTAGATATAAAGTATAGTTTTTAGCTTTAATTTTTGTTAATGACGCTAACTTATTTATTTTACTTTATTTCATATTTGGTTGAATAGCTTACAGATTTACATTATTATTTATTTTGTTTAGTGGTATTATGTTGTCTAGTCTGAATAAGTTATTTAAATAGGTATATTTTTAATTTTCGATTGTGTTTTTGGTGTCAGTAGTTAATGTTTAATATTTAGTTTTAGTTACATATTTCTATTTTAATTATGATTATATCACATATTTTATTTAATTTACTAATGAGTTTCTATTTATTGTTTTGTATAACATGTGGGATTATGCGTTGTCAATTATTAATTTTATTATCACTTTTAGAGTTGCCATCGAGTTCCATCATTTTATTGTTATAGTTTTATGTGGATCTGCGTTTTTTATATGTTATTTTTGTTTAGTTGTATGAATCGGATTTGCGTGTAAATATTTGTTGTATATTATTGTGTTTATCTGTTGTCGGTGCCTGTACATATGTTATCATATGACACGTTTCACCTGTGTATGTTTATTTATATAATTATTTAATGTATTTGTATTATTAATGTATAATTATTAAAGTGTAGTTGTCGTGTACTTGTTGTGTTTTAGTGTATGTTTTTTATTCACGATTGTTTTGTTTATGTATTAGCAGATTTGCACATATGTATAAATTATTATACATATATTGCATCAGTATGTATGTTTGTTTATTTATTATTTGTGCAGCGCGTGTATAATTTGTATTGTTTGAATTTGGTGTTGTGTTTATATATTATTTGTATTTATTTGATATTTGTGTTTTGTTTGTACGTGTAGAGTTTCATTAATTGTTTATGTTTTGTATGTTAGCAATTATGCGTATATGTATATTATAAATTATACATATATTGCATTAGTGTGTATATGTATTTGTTGTATATATTTGTTTCGTAATTGTGTAACGTTGATGTGTTATTTATTTTGTTTGATGTTAGGTTTATGTATTATTTGTATTTGTTTAGTATTTTATTTGTTAGTATATTGCAGTGGTTTAGTATTTTATTTGTTATATATTGTAGTGGTTTAGTATTTTATTTGTTAGTATATTGTAGTGGTTTAGTACTTTATTTGTTTGTATATTGTTGTATGTATTTGTTGTATATATTTGTTTCGTAATTGTGTAACGTTGATGTGTTATTTATTTTGTTTGATGTTAGGTTTATGTATTATTTGTATTTGTTTAGTATTTTATTTGTTAGTATATTGCAGTGGTTTAGTATTTTATTTGTTATATATTGTAGTGGTTTAGTATTTTATTTGTTAGTATATTGTAGTGGTTTAGTACTTTATTTGTTTGTATATTGTAGTGGTTTATTATTTATTTTTGTGTGTTAACAAGTATGCGCATATGTATATGGGATTATACATATGTTGCATTGGTGTGTATATTAATTATATATATTGTGTATTTGCATGATTATGTTTATGTATTGATTTGTGTTTGTTAAGTATTTGTGTTATGTTTAAGAGTTATTTGTATTTGTTAGTATTTACGTTTTTGCTGGTTTTATTGCATTTTTGAGCTTGATATATTTTATTATCTTATTTGTTATTGTAAGTCGTCTCCAATTAATGACGAAGACCTGAATTAAATTAAATGCAGTCTACACAATAATGGTGCGCTAGCGACCGTCTCAGCAATATGCTATAGCAGTTCGTGCCAGCGGTACGCCATATGATCTGTGACTCCGTATTTTGCCTTGGCACAGTTTATACACTTTGGCGCCTGGCCCTCGGCCACCCGCGGACAGTCCGCCCTATGATGCGTACCGCCGCAGTAATTGCATAGGTCCGCATCCTCGGTGCAAAGCTTTCGCCCGTGGCCGAAGCCCAGGCACTTCGTGCACTGTACCAAGGGTGATTGGTCGAGTACTCTAACCAGTTGGAGGTCGATGTATAACTTGCCAGCCGACGTGAGTCTCCGCCACAAAATAGGTGAAACCTGGAGGACGACGTGGCACTCAGAAGTGTTCCTCGCCCTCCTCCTATATTTCACTTCGACGGAGGCCTCATCGGCCGACAAGTCCTCCAAAAGGTGTGTATTTTGGCTACTTAATGCCATCTTTATGTCGTCATCTGTATTATAGCTTTGGAGGTTTTTTAAGATCACAAGTGGCCTCCTGTATTTGGCCTCTTCAACCTCCAATTGGGCACCTCTCAGTCGCGCCGTAGCTTTCTCCAATTCCTCCTTGCTGGCGCAACTGAGAACCACCTTCCCATCTTTAATTTTTCTGAGGCGCTCCACTTGTAGCCCATTCTTCTTGGCGTCCAGCGCCCCACGCATCCTTTCTACTATTTCTGTACTCGTTTCCTTATCCCCTTTTGAGGCTACAATGACGGAGAACTTTTGTGCGGTGTTTAATGTAGGTTTCTTAAGAGCTTCCGCATAGGATGTCACATCAGGCACTGATACTGACATATCGCGTTGGCTCCCAAGTCCTTTCATGGTCTCTTTGATATTTTTGAGCTCTTTCAGAAGCTCTCCGTCACTGTCGTCCAATTTCCCATTTATTATTATTATTATTATTTATTGCTGTTATTATTGCCTTATACTCAAGAAATGCGTTGATGATTATGTCCACTGGTCTATTAACCTCATTGTAGGCAGGTTCTTGGATTAATCCCATGTCGGCTTTGGTTCGGATTGTTTGCTGTTGTTTAGGTTTCTGGTGGGGATGGTTGCTGATGAAGGCCTCAGTTGCTATTATTTGTCTCTCGTGGCGCTTTGCCTCCTTTGAAGTACTGTGTGTTTTCGCCAGGAGAGTGCTGAGGAGTGCCTTCATTTTCCCTTTTTTCTTTTGCTGGTGTCCTGCTGTGTTGTTTTTATTTCCGACACGTTTATTGTCAAGTTCCTGCTGTAGTCTTTCCGATCCGCTTGGAGTGGGGTTTTGAGTTCCAATAGGGGGTAAGTCGTTTTGGCTGTTGGTCGCAGGAATTGGTGGTGGTTGAAGTGGTAGAAGGTAGCTGAGATCCTGGCCTCTGTTTTCATACACTACGACCTCATGATGTTCAGAGGCCCTAATGCACCCTATGTAGTCTGCGACTTCTCCTTTGTCGAATCCCACTGCCATTGCGTCCACACTAATTATTTTTGGGATGGTTACATTGTTGCTAACCTCTGCTATGTTGGAGAGCAGCTTGCTAGCTTGAGCAAACTGGGTAGTATCCTCTTGCCTATCGAAAAGTAATATTGATTTATTGCGCACACGCACTAGCCGACATGTAGAATTGGCTATTTCCAGTTTGCTGAAGGTGTTGTATTTTTTATATTTTATTGTTGTTCTGCTAGTGCTGCCTTTTAGAAGCACAGCTAATCCTGGTGATATGGATACCCTGTTCTTGCTATCGACGTAGCAGAAGCTGATTCCTAGGCGTTCAAAGTTTTTAGACATAAATAGTGCCACCCCTCTGGTCCTCAGTCCCGGTGCTCCCGTTTCCCCATTTTGCAATAGTTGTTCTATAGGTGTTGAGTGTGTAATTCTTGGTGGGGTGATGGCAGAACTCGTAGGTGGTGTTAGTTGTAGATTGGGTGGTTGAGTTATTGGTATTTGTGAAGAACTCCTGGTGCTGTTCCTTATTGTAGCTTTGCGGAAGATCTTCTCCGCAAATGCCAGGAATGGAGATCTCGTGTCAGTACCTGTCATTATTTTTTGAATGTTGGTCTCAGATATTTTTGTGCCAATTTGGATTTCGAGCTCTGTGCGCTCTGCCAGATAGCGCGGGCAGTCGAATAAGATGTGCCATATGGTTTCACTGATGTTATCGTCACATTCACAACCTGGACTGCTTTTCAGCTTAAACCGATGTAAATATGCTGCGATTCCCCCATGGCCTGTTAAGACCTGTACTAGGGTTGGTGTCAATTTTATAGTTCTCACCAGACGATAAATGTTCGACACATCTGGGAGGAATTTCTTGGTGACTTCCCCTGTAGTGGAGGCTTCGTATCTGTCCTGCCATAATTTGGTAGATTCCTTGCGGATCTCCCGTTTTACGTATGACAGTGGCACTTTATTGTAGTTGGTGGTCGACGTGCTCAATAGTGCAGCTTTTTTGGCTAACTCATCGGCTCGCTCGTTGCCGACGGTCCCCGCATGTGCTCTTAGCCAGAACAGCCTGATGTTCCTTCCTTCTGTTGTTATTGTTTGTAAATCCTCTCTTATGGTCTTTGTGAGAGAGGTAATGTTGAAGGTGTTCATGAGAAGGTCTAGTGAAGATCTTGAGTCACTTAGGATATTGGCTGTAGATACACTACTGTTTTTGACTTTCTCTACTGCTCTATGGATGGCGTAGAGCTCTGATTGAAAAACTGTGCAGAAGGGCTCAAGACTGAAGAGTGAGTAATGCATTTCCCTGCCCTCCTCCCACCAGGTTAGAGCTGCTCCTGTTTTCCCTTCAATCTTACTTCCATCTGTATAGATCTCGGGTCCGGAGATTTGATGGGTTGATTTGGTGGCTTGATCCATGTTTTCGAGCAGCTCATATGTGATTTTGTTGAGCTTGGAGGGATGGGGTAGATTTTTAAATTTTATTTTTTGCTCTAACTCTTTACCTGGAGGTAGGTAGTCCTGAGAGTGGCCTTTTTTGACAAGATACAAGGTTGCCGTTTCTTGTATTCTCAGGTCTAATGGTAAAAGACCTGTGAGGGCGAGTGAGGATGTTAAAGAGACCGTTCTATATGCTTTGCAGATTTTTAGGGCAAAGCTCCTCTGGATTGAGTTGAGTTTAGTTCTATTGTATTCCAGCTCTACGGCTGGAGCCCACACGCTTGCCGCATAGGTTATGATGGGCTCAATGACCGCGACGTAGATGGTCCTTACAATTTCTCCATTTAGACCCCAAGTCACCTTTGCTGCGCAGGATAGCTGTTTATATATTGAGGCAGCCTTTTTGCAGATATGATCTACATGGGTAGTAAAGGTAAGACTGTTGTTAATGTTGAGGCCTAAGATCTTGATGTTGTCTACTAAGGTAATAGGTTTCCCAGACATATGTATTATGGGGGTGTCAAACTTCAGCTTTTTGGTAAGCAACATCGCGTAGGTTTTATGCGGAGCGAAGCTGAGTTTGTTTTGGATGCCCCATTCTACTACTGTTTGTAGAGTCTGGTTTGCCTCCCTTGTGATATCGGCTGTGAAGAACCCTGAAAATGTTAAAACTACGTCATCTGCGAACGCTTGGCATCGCGTTCCATCGCCAGAAAGTTTTTGTAGCAACGAGTCCAAAATTATATTCCAAAAGGTTGGACCACCGATGGAGCCTTGGACACAACCCTTTGTTGTATGTTTCTCATGTGTTGCTCTGGCGTAGTTGATGTTGATTTTGCGGTCTTGTAGATATGAGCATACCATGTTGTAGATGTTTCTGGGGCATTTTTTGTGTACCAGTTGATGTTTCAGGGCAGGCCACCACGCGTTGTCGAAGGCGCCCTCTATGTCTAATGATATCACGAGCACAATTTTCTTAAGGTTAATCTCATTTCTAATGTGCTGTGTTAAGTCATAGAGGGCATCTTCGGTCCCACGTTGCGGCATGAAGCCATACTGGTTTTCATTGAGAGTTGGAAGGATATGAAATTGAATTCGACCCACCATCATTTTTTCTACTATTTTCCCAAGTACTGATAGGAGGCCGATGGGTCTGTATGATTTTGGTTGAGTATAGTCTTCCTTGCCAGGTTTCTTGATGATCACCACATGGGCTTTTTTCCATTGCGAGGGAAAATGTGATAATGATAGGCATTTGTTAGATATTGCCAAAAAGACTTCCCTATCTGCGTGTATGGCTTCATTGCAGATGTCAGCTGTTAATCCATCTGGCCCCGGTGCTTTTTTTGGATTCATTGTTGAAAGCACCTTTTCTAACTCCTGGGACGTGAATGGTGGGTCGTCTATCTGTAGTCCGTCTAGCTGGGAGACGATACTTTGGCGAATATGGGTATGGTATGGTGTTTCGTTGTCTATCGAGTCGTCCGGGTAAAAGGTGGTGGCCAAGAGTCTAGCAGACTTTTCTGGACTCAGGGTTTTGCCATTGATATCTCTTAGTAAGGCATCCTCCTGTCTTTTAGATGTTTGTCTGATTACTCGATATACGCTGTCCCACATGCTCTCCTTTTCTTGTTTGTTACAGAACTGTTTCCAACTCTGCGTTTGTGCCCATTCTGCCTTGGTGACATATAGCTGTTTTGCACGTAAATACTCATTTATGACGTGCTCTTTTCTGATAGGTGCCGCATTTTTTATTCGCCTCTTTAGTCTGAGAGTATTCTTTTTAAGTTCTTCTAATTCTTTGGACCACCATGGTGGGGTGGAGTTCTTTTTCCTAGTTCCTATCTTCGGAATAGAGGACTTACAGGCTTCATGTATTGCCGTAGTGTAGATGGTTATTAGTTTCTCCAATTCTTGGGCATTTCTGATGTCGGCTATGCGTTCCGAAGTGATGCTTGTTCCTGCTAATTGGCCCTTGAAGAGGTCTTTGAACTTCGACCATTTGGCTTTTTTTGGTGTTATACCTTCGCGTTGTTGGTGGCCGCAGTGGCTCTAGTGGTTTGTCTAGGCGTAACGCGAAGGTTATGGCGTTGTGGTCGGATGTTGTGAGACTGCGGTCTACTTTCCAGTCCTCTATTCTGCCTAGCAGGGGCTGACTGCAAGTCGTTACATCGATAATACTTGTATAAAGCCTGCCTCTCCTGTTAGTTTCGAACGTAGGTGTGTATCCTTTATTCAGAATATGAAGTTCCATTTCATCTAGAAACGATACATATGCGGCTCCTCGCTGGTCTTCGGAGGTGCTTCCCCACCAGTAGCTCCAGGCGTTAACGTCACCTTAGGTTAGGTTAGGTTAGGTTAGGTTAGGTTCGCCACCCCCGATGTCGCACAGGGTGTGAGTGACTGGAGAGTGGAAGAAGAGGTGGAGACCCTATCGGACCACCGATACATCAGGTTCGAGGTCTCCGCCCTTCAGGGGCCACCGGGGCACCGGCGTGCGAGCGGCAGACTCCCAAAATGGGCGCTCGGACGGTTAGATACCGAAATGGTCCGGGAGGCTGCCATAGTGCAGCGCTGGGGTCTTGTGAATGGGCAGAGCAGCATAAATGCGGAGGAGCTCGCAGGCAAATGGAAGAAAAGTTTAATGGCGGTGTGTGATGCGGCGATGCCGAGGGCCCGGCGAACGCCGCCGCGCCGGCAGGTTTACTGGTGGACGCCCGAGATCGCCGACCTCCGGGTGTCCTGCAATCGTGCGCGGCGCGCCTACGTCCGGTGCCGTCAGCGCAGCAATAGGGACGTCGTTCTTGAGGGTCAGCTGCGAACCGAGTATCGCAGTAGGAAGAAGGGCTTGCAGCTGGCCATCAGCCAGGCCAAGGAGAGGGCTCGCGGGGAGTTGCTTGCGGACCTCGACCGGGATCCATGGGGGCGCACTTACCAACGGGCGCGGAACAAGCTCCGCGCCCATGGCGCTCCCGTAATTGAATCAATGGAGCCGGATCTCGTGTCGGGGCTGGTGGTGGAGTTGTTCCCGCGCTCCGTGGGACATGCCCCCCCCACAATGGCTCCCCGGTTGGTGGAGGAGGAGATACCGATACCCCTCGTCACCGACATGGAAATGGATGTTGCCCTCTCCCGCCTTCGTGGTAAGAGGAAAGCGCCTGGACCGGACGGCGTCCCAGGTCTCGTACTCGGCATTGCCTCTGAATATTTAAAGGAGGTCCTCCGGGAACTGCTAAACAAATGTTTGCAAACCGGGCAGTTCCCGGAGATCTGGAAGACCGGAAGGTTGTGCCTGTTGCTGAAGGAGGGTCGTCCGATTAGCTCTCCTTCCGCATACAGGCCTCTGGTTCTGCTGGACGAGACGGCCAAGTTGTTTGAGAGAGTGCTCGCGGGTCGTCTTGCCCAGCACCTCGAGGAAGTCGGGCCGGGACTGTCGGATGCGCAGTACGGGTTCAGGGCAGGTCGGTCAACAATCGATGCACTGGCCGCCCTGAAGGCCCTCACCACCACAGCAGTCGCTGAAGGTAAGGTGGTTCTGGCAGTCTCGCTCGACATAAAGAACGCCTTCAACAGCCTTCCTCACGGGACGCTGAAGGAGGCGCTCCGATATCACGAGGTGCCTCCGTATCTTCGGAGGCTGTTGGAGGCGTACCTCGAGGGGAGGTGTGTGCTTTGGGAGGGGGGCGACGGGCGCTTGTACCGCCATCGGGTCGAGTGCGGCGTTCCGCAGGGTTCTGTCCTGGGTCCAATCCTGTGGAACGTCGGGTTCGACTGGCTTCTGCGGGGCCGGCTCCTTGCCGGGATGGGGGTAATTTGTTACGCAGATGATACCCTCATTACGGTGAGGACGTCCGGCTTTGAGGAGGCCGCCCGATTGGCGGAGGTCGGTGTCGCGCTCGTCGTCGACCGGATTAACGCGCTGGGCCTGAGGGTCTCGCTGTCGAAGACCGAGGCCCTCCTATTCCATGGTCCACGCCGAGGTCCCCCCCGGGGAGCATGCATCAGTGTCCAGGGGGCTGTCGTGCCGGTGCGGGCCCATATGAAATACCTGGGCCTGCACCTGGATGGTAGACTGAAGTTCGAGGCGCACTTTGCCCAGCTCGCTCCGAGACTTATTAACTCGGCTGCGGCTCTCGGTAGGCTTCTTCCTAATATTGGAGGTCCTGCGTCGTCATGCCGGCGTTTATACGCTGGCATCCTGCGGTCCATGGCACTGTACGGTGCCCCTATCTGGGCGGATTCACTCACCGCCCGCAGTAAGACCCTCCTGCGAAAGTCGCAGAGGGTCATGGCGGTGAGATGCATTAGGGGCTACCGTACGGTGTCCTGGACTGCGGCTACGTTGTTGGCGGGCGACCCGCCTTGGCCGCTTCAGGCTGAGGCGCTGGCGGAAGCCTATCGGTTCCGTGCTGCAGTGCGTACTCGGGGTGAGCGAATCTCTGATGGAGAAATGGGCAGAGTAAAGGAAGCGTCTCGAAGGACAGTAATCCGGCGGTGGAGAGGGGACTTGGAGTCCCCCGAAGCGGGGCGTGAAACGGTGGAGGCGATCGCGCCGCATCTCCGCCGCTGGATAAGCAGGAGGCACGGCAGCCTAACCTTCCGGCTGTCGCAGGTGCTCACCGGACATGGGGTTTTTGGTGAGTACCTGAACCGAATCGGTAGAGAAGAGGCCCCTGGATATCATGAGTGTGGCGCGCCAATCGACAATGCGCGCCACACCCTAGAAGAATGCCCCACCTGGGGGCCTCAGCGCCACGACCTGTCGGCGGTAATCGGGAGTGATCTGTCGCTGCCAGCTGTAGTATCACAAATGCTGAGCGGCGGCAGGTTCTGGTCAGCCGTTGCCTCTTTCTGTGAGGCCGTGATGACCCAGAAGGAGGCTGCGGAGCGGGAACGCGAGGCACTCGCACATGCGAACTCGCTCCGCAGGCGGCGGCCAGGGAGGTGGAGGCTGCGCTACGCCCGCCTCCTCCCACCGCCAGGAATTACGACGGGTCGTGGCCAGTAGCTGGCCATACGCCGGGGGTGCTGGAGTAGAATGTCGTAAGATGACCCCCCAGTACCCCCACAAAAGGCGTGGTAGGGGCCGCAGTGGTTTTAGTCGGTAGGGCTGCCATGCAAAATTGCGGGCATGGCCGGCGAGCCCGACATACCCCCCGGTGCACCCGGCTGGGGGGATGCGTAACAGCATTTCCACTGCGTCAACAAAAAAAAAAAAAAAAAAAAAGGTTAGGTTAGGTTAGGTTAGGTTAGCGGCAGATAAGAGGAACGGCACGATGGCCTCGGCACCAGCAGCCCTGCCGTGCCAAGAGGGCTATGTGTCGTTCGCTGCAGCAGCGGCAAAGCCACCAGCACCAGGAGCACCGACTCCTGCAGTCCAAAAAAAACGGGACAGGAAGAAAGGCAAGGCGGGACAAGCCTCGAGGGGTCAGCCCCGAGAGGAGTTCCCACCTCTATCAAGCGCTGCTGCGACTCAGCGCGCTGCTGTGCCGCGACAGACTGCCGCACCCTCGCGGGCTGCGGTGGTCACGCCCCGGGCTTCTGCTCCCGGGCCTGCCGCTGCTACGTCCTCAGTCGGGGACTGGCAGGTAGTGGAGCCCCGGCGATCCCGGGCTAAACGTCGCGGCGTTGCTGCGGAGCGCGAGGCGGCGCCCATGTCACAGAGGGGGGAGGCTCCAAAGGCGCCCCGGAAAAGAAGGTCGCGGAAGCTAAAGATACCGAAGGCAGCCGCGGTGGTGATCACCGTGCTGCCTGAAGGAAAAGAAAAGGGCCTGACGTACGAGGCCGTCTTGAAGCGTGCCCGGCGGGAGATAAACGTCTCCGATCTCGGGGACGTCTCCGCTCGCTCCCGCCAAGCCCGGACAGGTGCTCGAATTTTCGAGTACCTGGGGCCAGAAGGCGCCAAGACGGCCGACGCGATGGCCGCGAGGCTGCTGGGCCTGTTCCCGGCTGAGAGTGGTGTCCGGGTCGCCAGACCCGTGAAGTGCGCCGAACTGCGCATTTCCGGGCTGGACGATTCCGTGACGGCGGAAGAGATCCGGGAGGCAATCGCCTCGAAAACCGGGTCTCCCAGCAGCGCCGTCCGGGTGGGCACCATTCGCCCAGGTCCAGGTGGTGTGGGTGCCGTCTGGGTATCGTGCCCTGTCGCGGCGGCCAAAGATTTGGTCGCCGCCGGTAGACTTCTGGTGGGCTGGAGCGCCGCGCGGGTAACCGCGTTGGAGCCCCGGCCTGCCAGGTGTTACAAGTGCATGGCGGTCGGTCACACCCGGCCGCTGTGCACCAACTGCTTCGACTGCAGCGGGCTTTGCTTCCGCTGCGGTCAGGCAGGGCACCAGGCGGCGACCTGTACTGCCACTCCACACTGCCCCGCATGCGCGGCGGGCAACCGCCCCGCCAACCACTGCATGGGGCGGGTGGGGTGCAGGCCTCCGGCCAAGTCAGGCCCTAAGAGGGGGGTGGGCAGCCAATCGGCCCCGGCTGCCCAACCCAGCGCGGCTGGACCGCCGCAGCGCATGGAGGAGGATATCGTGGTCTAGTTTATGGAGCACGACTCTATCCTCCTCCAAGGGAATCTCGGCCGCTCCGCCAGGGCGCAGGACCTCTTTTTGCAATCCATGGCGGAGCGGTCGATCGGTGTTGCCGTAGCCGCGGAGCCCTACGTAGTCCCCGATCGCCCCAATTGGGCGGGTAGCGGGGATGGCTCCGTGGCGGTCGTCGGGTCGGCGGCGCCGCATTCCCCGCCCTTGTCAGTCAAGGACAAGGGCACGGGATATGTGGCAGCTGAATGGGGAGGGGTCACGCTGTATGGCGTGTACTTCTCCCCCAATCGTAGTCTGGCGGCTTTCGAGGTCTTCCTGCACAGCCTGGAGACCTCGATACGGCGTATGGCACCGAGCCCTGTGCTCGTGCTGGGGGACTTCAACGCCAAATCAACGGCGTGGGGGTCCCCCAGGACGGACGCCCGAGGTGCGGCGGTCCAAGAGTGGGCGGAAGCGGCGGACCTCGTGTTGCTAAACCGAGGGTCCGCCCTAACGTGCGTGCGGCGCGGGGGCGGGTCGATAGTGGACCTTTCGTTCGCTAGCCCCGGTGTCGCCGCACGTGTAAGGAGCTGGCGAGTCCTGGAGGAGGTCGAGACCCTATCTGACCACAGATACATTCAGATAGAGGTCTCCCGGACCCTTCAGGGCGCCAGCAGGGGTCACGTGGCGGACAGAACTCCCGCTTTTCCGCGTTGGGCTGTGGGTAGGCTCGACCGGGAGCTGCTGGTGGAGGCGGCCATCTTTCAATCTTGGCTGCCTCCCCCCCTGACGGAAGATGTGGGCGCCGAGGCTGGCCGCATACGCGGCATGCTTACGCAGATCTGCGATGCGGCCATGCCCCGCGTGCGGCGCCTGCCCCGACGGAAGGGGGTCTACTGGTGGTCCCCGGAGCTGGCGGACCTCCGTGCGGCCTGTATTCGTGCCCGGAGGTCCTACACCCGCAGCCGCCGTCGCCGAATCCGCGACGAAGAGCGGGAGGGCCGGCTGTATGCGGCGTACAGCAGTGCGCGCGCCGCGTTAAAGCTGGCCATCTGTCGCGCCAAAGACGCGAAAAGGCAGGAGATGCTGGAGGGTCTCGAGCGTGACCCCTGGGGACGCCCGTACCGCGCGGCGCTCAACAAGCTCCGCGCCCAGGGCCCCCCCCTTACGGAGACCCTCCAGCCGGGCTTCCTCTCTGAGGTGGTTGAGGGACTATTCCCTTCACGGGCGGTGCACACGCCCCCGGTCATGGCTCCGCCAGATGACGACCGGGAGGCCGACGACGGGGAGGTACCGCCCGTGACGACGACGGAAATGGGGGCGGCGGCGGCGCGTATGCGGAGAAGCGCCGCCCCCGGGCCGGACGGGGTTCCCGCCCGAGTGCTGGCCCTGGTCCTCGACCACCTAGAGCCCCGCCTCAGGGGACTGTTCGACGCTTGCCTGGTGTCCGGACGGTTCCCTGACTGCTGGAAGGAGGGGAAGCTCGTGCTCCTGCCGAAGCCGGGACGGTCTCCGAATACAGTCGCGGCCTTCAGGCCCATCGTGTTGCTGGACGAGGCGGGCAAACTGCTCGAGCGGGTTGTCGCTGCCCGCATCGTCCGGCACCTAGGTGCGGTCGGCCCCGACCTGTCCGATGCCCAGTTCGGATTTCGGGCGGGTCGGTCTACGGTCGACGCCATCCTGCGCTTGAAGGCTGCGGCTGCGGAGGCCGTCACCTCGAGGGAAGTGCTGTTGGCGGTGTCGCTCGACATCGCCAACGCCTTCAATAGTCTGCCATTCGGCTGCATCAAGGAGGCACTCCGGTACCATGGAGTGCCCCTCTACCTAAGGCGGCTGGTGGCGGACTACCTCGACGGCCGCAGCGTCCTCTTCGTGGACCGGGAAGGGGACGTTGTAAGGAGGGCTATGTCGTGCGGCGTCCCGCAGGGTTCGGTTCTAGGGCCGCTCCTGTGGGACATCGGCTACGACTGGGTCCTCCGTGGCCGGCTCCCCCCCGGGCTGGGCGTAATTTGCTACGCAGACGATACGCTCGTCACAGCCCGGGGCGGGACCCTCGAGGAGGCGGCAACGCTGGCCACCTCAGGAACCGCGGAGGTGGTCAGGCGGATCGAGGCGCTGGGGCTTAGGGTGGCCCTTGAAAAGTCGGAGGCCCTACTCTTCCATGGGCCCCGACGCGGCCCACCCGCCGGCGCCTCGATAACGGTCAACGGTGTGGGCTTTCCAATCCAGGCCCACATCAAGTACCTGGGCCTGGTATTGGATGGACGGTGGCACTTTGACGAGCACTTCCGCCGTCTTGCGCCAAAGCTCGTCGGCACGGCGTCCGCCCTCGGGCGACTGATGCCGAATTTGGGCGGACCGAGTCTCGCGTGTCGACGACTCTACGCGGGGGTAGTACGGTCAATGGCACTGTACGGCGCGCCCGTGTGGGCGGAGTCCCTGGCCGCTCGCAATAGGGCCCTTCTGTGGCGTCCACAGAGGGTCGTAGCGGTCAGGGCAATACGCGGGTACCGCACGGTCTCGTGCGATGCAGCCTGCGCGTTGGCCGGAACCCCCCCGTGGGATCTGGAGGCGGAAGTGCTCGCCGACGTTTATCGGCGGGCGTCGACGGCGCGGGCGGGGGGCAGCCGCCCCTCGCCAAGCGCGATCTCTGCGTGGCGGGAAGATGCCCGCCGCGCCACCGTCCTAAAGTGGAGGTCTCGGCTGGAGACGCCCTGGGCTGGTCTCTGGACCGTGGGGGCGCTCCGGCCGATCTTGGAAGAATGGGCAGGGCGGCAGCACGGGGTCCTCACCTTCCGGTTGGTGCAGGTTTTGTCGGGGCACGGTTGCTTCGGCAAATACCTGCACACGATCGCTAGGAGGGAGACGACCCCAGGCTGTCACCACTGCGACTGCGGCGAGGACTCGGCGCAGCACACGCTCGAGTCGTGCCCGGCCTGGGATGTGCAGCGCCGGGAACTCGCTGCAGTCATAGGCGTGGACCTGTCGCTGCCGGCCGTTGCGCGAGCGATGGTTGGCAGTGACAGGGCCTGGACCGCGGTCGCCGCCTTCTGCGAGGCTGTCATCTCGCGGAAGGAGGCGGCGGAGCGGGCCCGGGAGGAATCCTCCTTCGCGGACCCGATTCGCCGCCGGCGCGCGGGGCGGCGTGCGCGCGCTTACCTGCGCCTGATGCCGCCCTAGCCGAGGCTGCGGACGGTGGGGTCGGGGAGTACCCTGCCGTCCGCGGAAGCCTACCGCGAAGGTGTGACGCCCAAGTGCGCGGGGCGTCGCACAAGAGAGGGTGCCCGAAGGGGCTGCCGCCTGCGGATCGCGGAGAAACGACGCGGTTCCCGTGATCCGCCGTAGCAAGGGCGGGTGAGGGCGCACGGTGGGTTTTTAGTGGGTGAGAGCCCCACACTACCCCGTTGTCTCCCCGGGCAGCGGGGTGTGCGGTAGGACATTTTTGCCCACCTAAAAAAAAAAAAAAAAAAAAAAAAAAAAAAAAAAAAAAAAAAAAAAAAGGTTAGGTTAGGTTAGGTTAGGTTAGGTTAGGTTAGGTTCCAGGACGGACGCCCGAGGTGCGGCGGTCCAAGAGTGGGCGGAAGCGGCGGACCTCGTGTTGCTAAACCGAGGGTCCGCCCTAACGTGCGTGCGGCGCGGGGGCGGGTCGATAGTGGACCTTTCGTTCGCTAGCCCCGGTGTCGCCGCACGTGTAAGGAGCTGGCGAGTCCTGGAGGAGGTCGAGACCCTATCTGACCACAGATACATTCAGATAGAGGTCTCCCGGACCCTTCAGGGCGCCAGCAGGGGTCACGCGGCGGACAGAACTCCCGCTTTTCCGCGATGGGCTGTGGGTAGGCTCGACCGGGAGCTGCTGGTGGAGGCGGCCATTTTTCAATCTTGGCTGCCTCCCCCCCTGACGGAAGACGTGGGCGCCGAGGCTGGCCGCATTCGCGGCATGCTTACGCAGATCTGCGATGCGGCCATGCCCCGCGTGCGGCGCCCGCCCCGACGGAAGGGGGTCTACTGGTGGTCCCCGGAGCTGGCGGACCTCCGTGCGGCCTGTATTCGTGCCCGGAGGTCCTACACCCGCAGCCGACGTCGCCGAATCCGCGATGAAGAGCGGGAGGGCCGGCTGTATGCGGCGTACAACAGTGCGCGCGCCGCGTTTAAGCTGGCCATCTGTCGCGCCAAAGAAGCGAAAAGGCAGGAGATGCTGGAGGGTCTCGAGCGTGACCCCTGGGGACGCCCGTACCGCGCGGCGCTCAACAAGCTCCGCGCCCAGGGCCCCCCCCTTACGGAGACCCTCCAGCCGGGCTTCCTCTCTGAGGTGGTTGAGGGACTATTCCCTTCACGGGCGGTGCACACGCCCCCGGTCATGGCTCCGCCAGATGACGACCGGGAGGCCGACGACGGGGAGGTACCGCCCGTGACGACGACGGAAATGGGGGCGGCGACAGCGCGTATGCGGAGAAGCGCCGCCCCCGGGCCGGACGGGGTTCCCGCCCGAGTGCTGGCCCTGGTCCTCGACCACCTAGAGCCCCGCCTCAGGGGACTGTTCGACGCTTGCCTGGTGTCCGGACGGTTCCCTGACTGCTGGAAGGAGGGGAAGCTCGTGCTCCTGCCGAAGCCGGGACGGTCTCCGAATACAGTCGCGGCCTTCAGGCCCATCGTGTTGCTGGACGAGGCGGGCAAACTGCTCGAGCGGGTAGTCGCTGCCCGCATCGTCCGGCACCTAGGTGCGGTCGGCCCCGACCTGTCCGATGCCCAGTTCGGATTTCGGGCGGGTCGGTCTACGGTCGACGCCATCCTGCGCTTGAAGGCTGCGGCTGCGGAGGCCGTCACCTCGAGGGAAGTGCTGTTGGCGGTGTCGCTCGACATCGCCAACGCCTTCAATAGTCTGCCATTCGGCTGCATCAAGGAGGCACTCCGGTACCATGGAGTGCCCCTCTACCTAAGGCGGCTGGTGGCGGACTACCTCGACGGCCGCAGCGTCCTCTTCGTGGACCGGGAAGGGGACGTTGTAAGGAGGGCTATGTCGTGCGGCGTCCCGCAGGGTTCGGTTCTAGGGCCGCTCCTGTGGGACATCGGCTACGACTGGGTCCTCCGTGGCCGGCTCCCCCCCGGGCTGGGCGTAATTTGCTACGCAGACGATACGCTCGTCACAGCCCGGGGCGGGACCCTCGAGGAGGCGGCAACGCTGGCCACCTCAGGAACCGCGGAGGTGGTCAGGCGGATCGAGGCGCTGGGGCTTAGGGTGGCCCTTGAAAAGTCAGAGGCCCTACTCTTCCATGGGCCCCGACGCGGCCCACCCGCCGGCGCCTCGATAACGGTCAACGGTGTGGGCTTTCCAATCCAGGCCCACATCAAGTACCTGGGCCTGGTATTGGATGGACGGTGGCACTTTGACGAGCACTTCCGCCGTCTTGCGCCAAAGCTCGTCGGCACGGCGTCCGCCCTCGGGCGACTGATGCCGAATTTGGGCGGACCGAGTCTCGCGTGTCGACGACTCTACGCGGGGGTAGTACGGTCAATGGCACTGTACGGCGCGCCCGTGTGGGCGGAGTCCCTGGCCGCTCGCAATAGGGCCCTTCTGTGGCGTCCACAGAGGGTCGTAGCGGTCAGGGCAATACGCGGGTACCGCACGGTCTCGTGCGATGCAGCCTGCGCGTTGGCCGGAACCCCCCCGTGGGATTTAGAGGCGGAAGTGCTCGCCGACGTTTATCGGCGGGCGTCGACGGCGCGGTTGGGGGGCAGCCGCCCCTCGCCAAGCGCAATCTCAGCGTGGCGGGAAGATGCCCGCCGCGCCACCGTCCTAAAGTGGAGGTCTCGGCTGGAGACGCCCCGGGCTGGTCTCTGGACCGTGGGGGCGCTCCAGCCGATCTTGGAAGAATGGGCAGGGCGGCAGCACGGGGTCCTCACCTTCCGGTTGGTGCAGGTTTTGTCGGGGCACGGTTGCTTCGGCAAATACCTGCACACGATCGCTAGGAGGGAGACGACCCCAGGCTGTCACCACTGCGACTGCGGCGAGGACTCGGCGCAGCACACGCTCGAGTCGTGCCCGGCCTGGGATGTGCAGCGCCGGGAACTCGCTGCAGTCATAGGCGTGGACCTGTCGCTGCCGGCCGTTGCGCGAGCGATGGTTGGCAGTGACAGGGCCTGGACCGCGGTCGCCGCCTTCTGCGAGGCTGTCATCTCGCGGAAGGAGGCGGCGGAGAGGGCCCGGGAGGAATCCTCCTTCGCGGACCCGATTCGCCGCCGGCGCGCGGGGCGGCGTGCGCGCGCTTACCTGCGCCTGATGCCGCCCTAGCCGAGGCTGCGGACGGTGGGGTCGGGGAGTACCCTGCCGTCCGCGGAAGCCTACCGCGAAGGTGTGACGCCCAAGTGCGCGGGGCGTCGCACAAGAGAGGGTGCCCGAAGGGGCTGCCGCCTGCGGATCGCGGAGAAACGACGCGGTTCCCGTGATCCGCCGTAGCAAGGGCGGGTGAGGGCGCACGGTGGGTTTTTAGTGGGTGAGAGCCCCACACTACCCCGTTGTCTCCCCGGGCAGCGGGGTGTGCGGTAGGACATTTTTGCCCACCTAAAATAAAAAAAAAAAAAAAAAAAAAAAAAAGGTTAGGTTAGGTTGGGGTGCTAATTTGTCCGGTTTACCTCCTAGTGGTGCACCCCGGGCAACGTCGGCAGTCGCCGGCGGCTAAAATTCCGGACAGGACGGGTCTCCGCGTGTCCCTCTGACTCAGCAGAGGGCACAGCGGATAGACCAGGCGTCGGAGTCGGTGGGGCCAGACTGGCTCACCGAGCTCTGGAGAGGGGGGACAGTGGGGCCACAGCGGCCCCCCCCGTCCCAAATCGTAAACCTGAGCGCGTGTCTGTGGTTACGTCTCGCGGGCATACAGGAACGAGGGTCTTGGCTTAATCGCCCGGACCGCGAGGAAGACAACCTCTATAAAAAATTACCCCGAATCTCAAGTTCTGGCGCGCGGCGAGGAGATGCATGGCTGATGGGTAGTTCAGTCTCGAGCGCGCCCCCAGCCAGGGTACTTGCGGTCCCCCTGTGTTGGGTTACAAATGTACGCTTACCCGGGTACTGGGAGCTCTGCCCGGGTGGACCTCTTTTCTCCCACACTCGTGGGAATCTTATGGATTTTGAAAATTTAAAAAAGAAAACTTCGACGGAGTCGGGTGCGACACCTGACACCTCAGCCGATAGGGGTCCGGCAAAAACTACTGCCCCTACCAATGCATCCGCGCGTAAATCACGCGGCGGCAGAAAGGCCCGCAAGGGCAAGAAGATGGGAGAGTCCCAATCTTCAAGGGATGGCTCGGCGACGGGCAGCTCGGTTTGTACTTCAGCTGCCGAGATGTCCGCTGCCGAGGAGAGCGGCCATATCCAGGCTGCTCGAGTACAGTCACCGCGGCCGGCAGAGGTTGCGGTGCTATTGGAGCCGCTCCCGTCGCGGTTTTGGCGCAAGCGCACCCTGTCTCAGGGTGGCGCTGCGTCGGAGTCAGACGGCAGCTCGGCGGAGATGCCTCCCCCTAAAATACCGACTGCGGTTAGGGGTCGAGGAGTCAGCCGGCCTGGGACACCGATCCCACGCAACATCTCGGCCAACAAGGCCGAGACAATAAATTTAAAGAGGATGGAGGCGGAGCAAACAGCGGAGGAACGCTTGGCGGACCTCTCTAATAAGCTCCGCCTCCCGATAGACCAGAATGGGCCGCCCACGGCGGCCCAGATTGCTGAGAGAGCCTCGGACAGTGTGGCCATCATAACCACGGTAGCCACGGGCTCTCGAAATTTAAAAGGCACCTTTATTAGGTGTCTAAAGAACGCCGCCACGGAGCTGTCCGACGTGGTGGAGCGGCTGGTGGCGCGCAATGAGCGCCTAGAGGTGGAGGTGGCCGAGCTTGGGGCGCGAAATCAGCGCCTCGAGGCAAATGTAGAAGAAATGCGCCTCGGGATGGCCAATATGAGAGCCGAATTGGGGCTCCCTGAGGCGGTCCCGAGGGCCTCGGCTGCCACTCCGAGCGCTTCTGCGCCACCGGTCGATGCATCGGAGGAGCTGTTCCGCCGGGTAATCGACCGCGTCGCAGCGGTCTACGACCCGCGGATCAGCGCTCTCAGCGCCCGGCTCCCACCTGAGCCCCGCGTTCGTCCGCCGCTCGCCGCAGATAAGAGGAGAGCTGCAGCACCCTCGGTGCCGGCACCGCTCCCTTGTCAGGGTGGTCGCGTGGCATCATACTCTGCGGCAGTGGCGGTGCCGCCGCCGGAGCACCCCACGAGGGGGAGAAAGGGCGCCAAGGTTGGGCCACCAATGGCCCAGCCTAAGAAGTCTCAGGGTCGGGAAGAGTTCCCGGCCCTACCTGGCGCTGCTGGGCCCTTGCAGGCTCAAGCTGCTGCGCCCCGGGGCCCACCTCCTGCCCCCCGCACTGCTGGTTCTGCTGACGAGGGCTGGCAGACTGTGGATGGTGGGCGAAAGTCCCGGGGTAGGAGGCGCAAGGGTGCCGCAGCCCGAGATGCGGCCCCTACTGCACCCTTAAAGGGTGATTCTGGCGGCGGTCAGAACAAAAAGAAGAGGACGCGGAAGCCGCGAAAACTAAAAGTGCCGAAGACAGCAGCCGTTGTAATCACGCTGCTGCCTGAGGCCAAGGATAGGGGTCTGACGTACGAGGCCGTCCTGAAGCGTGCCCGGCGGGAGATAAACGTCTCCGATCTCGGGGACGTCTCCGCTCGCTCCCGCCAAGCCCGGACAGGTGCTCGAATTTTCGAGTACCTGGGGCCAGAGGGCGCCAAGACGGCCGACGCGATGGCCGCGAGGCTGCTGGGCCTGTTCCCGGCTGAGAGTGGTGTCCGGGTCGCCAGACCCGTGAAGTGCGCCGAACTGCGCATTTCCGGGCTGGACGATTCTGTGACGGCGGAAGAGATCCGGGAGGCAATCGCCTCGAAAACCGGGTCTCCCAGCAGCGCCGTCCGGGTGGGCACCATTCGCCCAGGCCCAGGTGGTGTGGGTGCCGTCTGGGCATCGTGCCCTGTCGCGGCGGCCAAAGATTTGGTCGCCGCCGGTAGACTTCTGGTGGGCTGGAGCGCCGCGCGGGTAACCGCGTTGGAGCCCCGGCCTGCCAGGTGTTACAAGTGCATGGCGGTCGGTCACACCCGGCCGCTGTGCACCAACTGCTTCGACTGCAGCGGGCTTTGCTTCCGCTGCGGTCAGGCAGGACACCAGGCGGCGACCTGTACTGCCACTCCACACTGCCCCGCATGCGCGGCGGGCAACCGCCCCGCCAACCACTGCATGGGGCGGGTGGGGTGCAGGCCTCCGGCCAAGTCAGGCCCTAAGAGGGGGGTGGGCAGCCAATCGGCCCCGGCTGCTCAACCCAGCGCGGCTGGACCGCCGCAGCGCATGGAGGAGGATGTCGTGGTCTAGTTTATGGACCACGACTCTATCCTCCTCCAAGGGAATCTCGGCCGTTCCGCCAGGGCGCAGGACCTCTTCCTGCAATCCATGGCGGAGCGGTCGATCGGTGTTGCCGTAGCTGCGGAGCCCTACATAGTCCCCGATCGCCCCAATTGGGCGGGTAGCGGGGATGGCTCCGTGGCGGTCGTCGGGTCGGCGGCGCCGCATTCCCTGCCCTTGTCAGTCAAAGACAAGGGCACGGGATATGTGGCGGCTGAATGGGGAGGGGTCACGCTGTATGGCGTGTACTTCTCCCCCAATCGTAGTCTGGCGGCTTTCGAGGTCTTCCTGCACAACCTGGAGACCTCGATACGGCGGATGGCACCGAGCCCTGTGCTGGTGCTGGGGGACTTCAACGCCAAATCAACGGCGTGGGGGTCCCCCAGGACGGACGCCCGAGGTGCGGCGGTCCAAGAGTGGGCGGAAGCGGCGGACCTCGTGTTGCTAAACCGAGGGTCCGCCCTAACGTGCGTGCGGCGCGGGGGCGGGTCGATAGTGGACCTTTCGTTCGCTAGCCCCGGTGTCGCCGCACGTGTGGGGAGCTGGCGAGTCCTGGAGGAGGTCGAGACCCTATCTGACCACAGATACATTCAGATAGAGGTCTCCCGGACCCTTCAGAGCGCCAGCAGGGGTCACGCGGCGGACGGAACTCCCGCTTTTCCGCGATGGGCTGTGGGTAGGCTCGACCGGGAGCTGCTGGTGGAGGCGGCCATTTTTCAATCTTGGCTGCCTCCCCTCCTGACGGAAGACGTGGGCGCCGAGGCTGGCCGCATTCGCGGCATGCTTACGCAGATCTGCGATGCGGCCATGCCCCGCGTGCGGCGCCCGCCCCGACGGAAGGGGGTCTACTGGTGGTCCCCGGAGCTGGCGGACCTCCGTGCGGCCTGTATTCGTGCCCGGAGGTCCTACACCCGCAGCCGACGTCGCCGAATCCGCGACGAAGAGCGGGAGGGCCGGCTGTATGCGGCGTACAGCAGTGCGCGCGCCGCATTTAAGCTGGCCATCTGTCGCGCCAAGGACGCGAAAAGGCAGGAGATGCTGGAGGGTCTCGAGCGTGACCCCTGGGGACGCCCGTACCGCGCGGCGCTTAACAAGCTCCGCGCCCAGGGCCCCCCCCTTACGGAGACCCTCCAGCCGGGCTTCCTCTCTGAGGTGGTTGAGGGACTATTCCCTTCACGGGCGGTGCACACGCCCCCGGTCATGGCTCCGCCAGATGACGACCGGGAGGCCGACGACGGGGAGGTACCGCCCGTGACGACGACGGAAATGGGGGCGGCGGCAGCGCGTATGCGGAGAAGCGCCGCCCCCGGGCCGGACGGGGTTCCCGCCCGAGTGCTGGCCCTGGTCCTCGACCACCTAGAGCCCCGCCTCAGGGGACTGTTCGACGCTTGCCTGGTGTCCGGACGGTTCCCTGACTGCTGGAAGGAGGGGAAGCTCGTGCTCCTGCCGAAGCCGGGACGGTCTCCGAATACAGTCGCGGCCTTCAGGCCCATCGTGTTGCTGGACGAGGCGGGCAAACTGCTCGAGCGGGTAGTCGCTGCCCGCATCGTCCGGCACCTAAGTGCGGTCGGCCCCGACCTGTCCGATGCCCAGTTCGGATTTCGGGCGGGTCGGTCTACGGTCGACGCCATCCTGCGCTTGAAGGCCGCGGCTGCGGAGGCCGTCACCTCGAGGGAAGTGCTGTTGGCGGTGTCGCTCGACATCGCCAACGCCTTCAATAGTCTGCCATTCGGCTGCATCAAGGAGGCACTCCGGTACCATGGAGTGCCCCTCTACCTAAGGCGGCTGGTGGCGGACTACCTCGACGGCCGCAGCGTCCTCTTCGTGGACCGGGAAGGGGACGTTGTAAGGAGGGCTATGTCGTGCGGCGTCCCGCAGGGTTCGGTTCTAGGGCCGCTCCTGTGGGACATCGGCTACGACTGGGTCCTCCGTGGCCGGCTCCCCCCCGGGCTGGGCGTAATTTGCTACGCAGACGATACGCTCGTCACAGCCCGGGGCGGGACCCTCGAGGAGGCGGCAACGCTGGCCACCTCAGGAACCGCGGAGGTGGTCAGGCGGATCGAGGCGCTGGGGCTTAGGGTGGCCCTTGAAAAGTCGGAGGCCCTACTCTTCCATGGGCCCCGACGCGGCCCACCCGCCGGCGCCTCGATAACGGTCAACGGTGTGGGCTTTCCAATCCAGGCCCACATCAAGTACCTGGGCCTGGTATTGGATGGACGGTGGCACTTTGACGAGCACTTCCGCCGTCTTGCGCCAAAGCTCGTCGGCACGGCGTCCGCCCTCGGGCGACTGATGCCGAATTTGGGCGGACCGAGTCTCGCGTGTCGACGACTCTACGCGGGGGTAGTACGGTCAATGGCACTGTACGGCGCGCCCGTGTGGGCGGAGTCCCTGGCCGCTCGCAATAGGGCCCTTCTGTGGCGTCCACAGAGGGTCGTAGCGGTCAGGGCAATACGCGGGTACCGCACGGTCTCGTGCGATGCAGCCTGCGCGTTGGCCGGAACCCCCCCGTGGGATCTGGAGGCGGAAGTGCTCGCCGACGTTTATCGGCGGGCGTCGACGGCGCGGGCGGGGGGCAGCCGCCCCTCGCCAAGCGCAATCTCTGCGTGGCGGGAAGATGCCCGCCGCGCCACCGTCCTAAAGTGGAGGTCTCGGCTGGAGACGCCCCGGGCTGGTCTCTGGACCGTGGGGGCGCTCTGGCCGATCTTGGAAGAATGGGCGGGGCGGCAGCACGGGGTCCTCACCTTCCGGTTGGTGCAGGTTTTGTCGGGGCACGGTTGCTTCGGCAAATACCTGCACACGATCGCTAGGAGGGAGACGACCCCAGGCTGTCACCACTGCGACTGCGGCGAGGACTCGGCGCAGCACACGCTCGAGTCGTGCCCGGCCTGGGATGTGCAGCGCCGGGAACTCGCTGCAGTCATAGGCGTGGACCTGTCGCTGCCGGCCGTTGCGCGAGCGATGGTTGGCAGTGACAGGGCCTGGACCGCGGTCGCCGCCTTCTGCGAGGCTGTCATCTCGCGGAAGGAGGCGGCGGAGAGGGCCCGGGAGGAATCCTCCTTCGCGGACCCGATTCGCCGCCGGCGCGCGGGGCGGCGTGCGCGCGCTTACCTGCGCCTGATGCCGCCCTAGCCGAGGCTGCGGACGGTGGGGTCGGGGAGTACCCTGCCGTCCGCGGAAGCCTACCGCGAAGGTGTGACGCCCAAGTGCGCGGGGCGTCGCACAAGAGAGGGTGCCCGAAGGGGCTGCCGCCTGCGGATCGCGGAGAAACGACGCGGTTCCCGTGATCCGCCGTAGCAAGGGCGGGTGAGGGCGCACGGTGGGTTTTTAGTGGGTGAGAGCCCCACACTACCCCGTTGTCTCCCCGGGCAGCGGGGTGTGCGGTAGGACATTTTTGCCCACCTAAAATAAAAAAAAAAAAAAAAAAAAAAAAAAAGGTTAGGTTAGGTTAGGTTGGGGTACGGTGCCGGTTTACCTCCTCGTGGTGTACCTCGGGCAACGTCGGCTTAACCGGCGGCTGAATTTCCGGAGGCCTAGTGGTATTGTGGTAACTGGTAGGTTCTAGGGTCTCAGTAGGGCTGGTAGGGTAGGTTAGGTGTGTCATGGTTTCGGAAACTTGCTGCTCATAGACTTATGCTAAGTAAGAGACCCCTAGGGGCCGCAAGGCCGTTAGGTCGGCCGATGGCCGATAGGAGGGGCCTCATGGTCGTTAGGTGTATAAAGATCAGGAGGCCAGGCGCTATAGCGCTAGAGGTAGGGGCCACGAGGCCGTAGGCCAGGGCCGAAAGGCTGGTAGGCAGGGGTCTCGTGACCAGACGTAGGGCCTTAGGGCAGGCAACTGAGCGGTTGCGGAGGAGGGTCGGCGTCTCAGCCTTATGCTGAGTAGCGGCGACGAGGTGGATGTGTGTGGCAGCCACTTGTGGTTGCGGGGCTTGGTCGGCGTGTCGACAGTTGTCGAGTAACGGCGGCGCAAGCGGGGGCGACGGACCGGTCTGGTACAGACCACCGATCGGCCCAACCCGTAATCCTGCTTTTCAGGACCGGGGGTCTTCGGGCCGCGGGGAAGAAAACCCCTATAAAAAATCACCCTAATCCCAAGCCCGCCACCCGGTGACGGGACGAATGGCTGAGGGGTCCTCAGTCTGGGGTGGCACGTCGAAGGACGTTAAACTAAACAACATGGCAGATGCGAAAAAGACTATTCCCCGGGAGGGTCCCGGACGTGTTGCGTCCGGGGAATCCCTCACAGAGTCGCGTTTAAACACCGACTCTGTCTGTCCCTTGTATACGGGGGGGACAACAGATGCCTTTAGAAAGAAGATGAAGGGAGCAGAGGGTTTTAAAAGCCCTATAAATGTGGAGGTCGTGATAGGGTCAGATGCGGATATCGCGGATGATGCATCCGACACGAGTGTGCGCACAGTGGCGTCCCGGGTTTCTAGGGCGTCATCCTCTGGAATGTGGCGGAAGCGCCGCAGAGGAGGACTGGACTCGGATGACATTGAGTCAGACGATTCTGATAAACCGAAGGCTAAGGTAGCCCCAGCCCGGCGTGGACGGGGGCGGCCACCAACGACTGGCCAATACGTCGGCCTAGCGAAAGCTAAGGCAGAGTATCTCAAGGCCAAGGAGGCCGAAATGAAATTAAATGCTGAGATGGAGCTGGCGGAGGACATAAGACTGCATCGAGAAGAAACTCTGACGAGGCTCGCGAAAATGTCTGAACCTGCTTCTGCAGCCCATGGAGAAGGATTAGATGCAGCTGAGAGGCAGCGCATTTTCCATCAGTCCATGGAGCTAATTACAAAGGTGGCCACAAGGTCCTCTAATTTAAAGGGGATCTTTGTTAAACGGCTGAAGGAGTCGGTGGCAATCGCCGCCTCACTCTTTGACGAGCAGCTGAAACTGTCTGTTTCAGAGGAGGTGGCCTTGCTGACCGAAGCCAAAAAGAGACAGACGGCTGAATTTAAGAAAATTGAGGAGGAAAATGCAAAGCTGCGCATGGAGAATGCCAAACTGAAGGCCTCCAAAGCGCACTCTTCTGCTGAGGGTCCAAATACAGGAGCTGGAAATAACATGGAGGAGATAACGCGGGCATTAACATCGCAATTTGGAGCGATGTTAGATGCCCGCTTTGAAAACATAGAATCTCGCTTGCTGCCGGAGCAGCGGTTGCGGCCGCCTCTAGCGGCGGACAGGCGAAACGCTGCCACGGATAATGGCAGTGCACGTGTGGCAAGGTCTCAAAAAGGGCCTTCGAAGGCGAAAGGTAACGCTGCCGCTTCCAAGGCTGCTCCGTCAACGGCTGCGGCTTCACAGCCAGCACCACTGCTGGAGCAGTGGAGCACAGTGGCCAGGCGAGGTCTGAAAAAGAGATCGGAGGGAGCTGGTGGGCACCGCCGAGCAGTGACTCAGGAATCGCCTTCTGCTGCTACAGCTAAGAAGCCGAAGGCGAATAAAAAGAAGAAAAAAAAGAAGGATAAGCTCCGCTCGCCCCGAACTGCGGCTGTGGTTATTACACTGCAGCCGGGGTCAGCGGAGAAAGGCCTTAGCTATGCCAAGGTGCTGGCGGACGCCAGGGAGAAGATTGATCTTCAGGCCCTGGGCGTTCCGCCGATAAAGATGAGGACCGCCGCCACGGGTGCGCGCGTCCTCGAGGTCCCTGGAGTGGACAAAGCCGAAAAGGCTGACTCCCTGGCTGCAAAGCTCAGGGAGGTCTTCAAGGGAGTAGAGGATGTGCGCATCGCGAGACCTGTCATCACGGTGGACCTACGTGTGGGTGGCCTTGATGACAGCGTGGACGGCGGTGAGCTCAAACACGCCCTGGTCAGGGCAGGCGGAGGGTCCCCGGATGACTACAAAGTCGGAGACATCCGAAGGGGATGGGGAGGAATGGGCACGGCCTTTATCCGTTGCCCAATTACGGCAGCAAAGAGGGTCACCTCCAACGGTGGCCGTCTTTATGTCGGCTGGGTGGCAGCCCAGGTGAAAATACTGGAAGCCAGGCCTCGCCGCTGCTTCAGATGTCTGATGCCGGGCCATATAAAGGCCCAGTGCAAGTCGGAAACTGATCGCAGCGACGAGTGCTATCGTTGTGGCTGCGTTGGCCATAAAGCCAATGCTTGCACCGCGGATCCCCGTTGCAGTATATGTGCGGCGGCGGGGAAACCTGCGGGCCACCTTTCCGGGGGCAAGGCTTGCGCCAAGCCCCCGAGTAAGAAAGGAGTGCACCGTAAGTCGGTGGTGGCTGAGGCCAAGGCCAAGTCGCAGCCGACTGCCCCGGCAGGGAAGCAGATGGCGAGCATGGAGGTGGGTTAGGATGGGCCTGACATTCCTCCAAGCGAACGTCAACCACTCTGCCGGGGCTCAGGATCTCTTGCTCCAGAGTTTGGCGGAGAGGTCGGTGCAAGTGGCAGTTGTCACGGAGCCCTACACGGTCCCGTCGAGACCCGATTGGGTCGGTGACGTTGATGGGTTGGTGGCCATCACCACGCAATCGCCGCTTTACTCGCCGGCTCTGGACGGAGTGGTTAGGGGTAGGGGGTTCGTTGCTGCCTGGGTGGGTCATGCTGTGGTCATTGGGATGTACCACTCTCCTAATAGGCCACTCCACGAGCTCGAGGGTCTCCTTGACGAGGTAGGGACCTTGGTGAGCAGAAGCCACCCTCGTCCCGTTCTCGTCGCCGGGGACCTCAACGCCAAGTCCGCGGCGTGGGGGTCTCCGGTGACGGACGCTCGGGGCAGAGCGGTTACCGAGTGGCTCACCGAGATAGGATTGTGCGTCCTCAACCGTGGTACCGAGCAGACGTGCGTGCGGCGGTGGGGTGGCTCGGTCATCGACGTGACGTTTTCGACTCCTGAGCTTGCTCAGCGAGTCAGAGACTGGGAGGTGACTGATGACGAGACGCTCTCCGACCACCGGTATATTCGGTTTAGCGTTTCGTTGTCGCGATCGGATCCGATTGTCCAACCAACATCTGCGACCGGTCCGCGGTGGGCCTTGAAGCGAATGAACGTTGAGCTGCTGCAAGAGGCGGCTCTCGTTCAGGCGTGGAACGCTCCACCGGCGGAACCGGTAGATCTGGACGTGGAAGCCGACGGTCTGTGCGGGGCTATGGCTCGCGTTTGTGACGCGGCCATGCCTCGTGTGGGTACGCCGCCGACTAAGCGCCAGGTCTACTGGTGGTCGGACGAGATCGCTGAGCTGCGCCGTCGTTGCATAGCAGAGCGTCGACGGTATCAGCGGTACCGGAGGAGAAGACGTCAGGAGCCCGAAGAGCTCGACTCCTTGTACGGCACATATAGGGAGGCGTCCAAAGCGCTCCGCGCAGCCATACGCGAGGCAAAGACGCGGTCGTGGCAGCAGCTGCTGGAGACATTGGACCTCGATCCGTGGGGGCGGCCGTACAGGTTGGTGAGGCAAAAGCTTCGCCCCTGGGCTCCTCCAGTCACCAGCACTCTGCAGCCCGTGATCCTACAGAGAGTGGTCGAGGGACTGTTTCCCGGTGCCCCGGGGACGGACTTTGTTCCTCCCACCATGAGGGTCTCGCGGTTGCGCGGCAGTGTTGAGGATGATTTCCCACCAGCCATCGCAGCCAACGAACTGGCGGTGGCCGTAGCCAAAATGAGGGCAAAGAACACGGCGCCGGGGCCTGACGGCATTCCTGGTCGGGCGTGGGCCCTCGCACAGGAAGCCCTCGGATGCCGTCTGACGGATCTGTTCGACCGTTGTTTGCGGGAGGGCAGGTTCCCCAGGCGGTGGAAGAGAGGCAGACTCGTGCTACTGCGCAAGGAGGGGCGTCCGGCGGACGAGCCGGCGGGATATCGCCCGATTGTGCTCCTCGACGAGGCGGGGAAGCTCTTTGAGCGTGTTCTCGCCGCTCGCATCGTTGGGCATCTGGAGGGGCCTGGCCCGGACTTGGCCGACAGGCAGTACGGGTTCCGTAGGGGTCGGTCGACGATGCACGCCATCTCGTGCCTTCGCGACTTGTCGGAGGCGGCGTGTGCCGGGGGTGGCGTCATGGTGGCGGTATCCTTGGACATTGCCAACGCCTTCAACTCTTTGCCGTGGATCACGATTTTGGAGGGATTGAGGTACCATGGTGTGCCTCGGTACCTCCGACGTCTGATCGGGGACTACCTCTCGGATAGGGAGGTAGTCTACCCCACGGCGGAGGGAGATCGGCGTAGTGCTGTAACCCGGGGCGTTCCGCAGGGGTCCGTTTTAGGACCTCTGTTATGGAACGTGGGGTACGATTGGGTCCTCCGGTGCGCGAACCTTCGTGGCGTTGACGTGGTTTGCTACGCTGACGACACGTTGGTGACTGCCCGGGGGAACAATTACAGGGAGGCCGCGATACTTGTGACGGCCGGGGTGGCGGTCATCGTCGACCGGATCAGATCGCTGGGCCTGAGCGTGGCATTGCACAAGTCCGAGGCCATTTGTTTCCATGGTCCTCGGAAGGCGCCGCCCTCAGGCTCAGAAATCGTTGTGGGGGGTACCTCCATTGCTGTCGGGTCGACTCTGAAATACCTCGGTGTCGTGCTCGACAGTAGGTGGGGGTACGGTGCTCATATGAGGCAGTTGTCTCCGAAGCTCACAAGGGCTGCGGGGGCATTATCTAGGCTGCTGCCTAATATTGGAGGAGGGAATGGGAGCTGTCGCCGCCTTTACATGGCGGTGGTGCGCTCAATGGCCCTCTATGGGGCCCCTATATGGGCGGGTTGTTTGAAACCTCTGGAGACTGCCATTCTCCGGCAGGCTCAGAGGGTGATGGCAGTGAGAGTGTGCAGGGGGTATCGCACACTCTCACACGAGGTAGCCTGTGCTCTCGCCGGTTCTCTGCCTTGGGACCTAGAGGCAGAAGTCCTGTCCTCGATCTTCTGGCGGAAGGAGCGTGCGAAGGTGCGAGGGGAACTTCCGCCTGCAGCGGAAGTAGTTCGTTGGCGGGATGAGGGGAGGTCGCTTGCCCTGGAGACCTGGCGCGGGAGGCTCCTAGAGCACTCGCAAAGGGGATCTGGAGCTCGTCGGCTTCTCGAGGCGATGCGGCCAGTGCTCGCTGAGTGGGTCACACGAAGACATGGTGTGCTGACCTTCAGGCTCACGCAGGTCCTCTCGGGACATGGATGTTTCGGGAGGTACTTGTGCAACGTGGCCCGCAGGGAAGCAACCCCGGTCTGTCACCGGTGCGGCTGTGTGGAAGATACCGCGCAGCACGCTCTGGAGGCATGTCCGGGAGAAGAAGAAAGGCGGCAAGAGTTGGTCGCGGTTGTAGGTGGCGATCTCTCTCTACCCACCATCATCAGAAAGATGGTGGGAGATGAGAGGGCTTGGAGGGCGGTGACCGCGTTCAGTGAGGCGGTGCTCTCGCAGCGGGAGGCTGATGAGCGACAGAGGGAGGCTGACCCTCTCTCGTTGCCGCTGAGAAGGGGCAGGGTGCGGGGTCGGGCCCGTAGGGCTCGCACTCCGTCCCCATTGGGGGGGCCTGGGGCGTCGGCTGCAGGGGAAGCTGGCGTCCTGCAATAGGGCCTTGAGGAGTCTTGCCGTAGTTCCTGGGGGAATGGCTCCGAGGGGGTCTGCGTGAAGCGGACACATCGGCCGGCAGAGTCGCGATGCGTGTTCCCACGATCACGTAACTCTGCCGTAACCGAGAGGTAGGATCTCCGTGGTGTTTTTAGCTGGTAGTGGCGCCACTGGGTCTTATCCCCGGTGGTTGCTGAGCCCGGCACGCCCCGCACTGCTTTCCCCGAAGCGTGCGGGACTTAATGTGCGTAAAGATTGCATTTTCCCACGGTCAACAAAAAAAAAAAAAAAAAAAAAAAGGTTAGGTTAGGTTAGGTTAGGTTAGGTTAGGTTAGGTTAGGTTCGCAGGTGCTCACCGGACATGGGGTTTTTGGTGAGTACCTGCACCGAATCGGTAGAGAAGAGGCCCCTGGATGTCATGAGTGTGGCGCGCCAATCGACAATGCGCGTCACACCCTAGAAGAATGCCCCGCCTGGGGGCCTCAGCGCCACGACCTGTCGGCGGTAATCGGGAGTGATCTGTCGCTGCCAGCTGTAGTATCACAAATGCTGAGCGGCGGCAGGTTCTGGTCAGCCGTTGCCTCATTCTGTGAGGCCGTGATGATCCAGAAGGAGGCTGTGGAGCGGGAACGTGAGGCACTCGCACATGCGAACTCGCTCCGCAGGCGGCGGCCAGGGAGGTGGAGGCTGCGCTACGCCCGCCTCCTCCCACCGCCAGGAATGACGACGGGTCGTGGCCAGTAGCTGGCCATACGCCGGGGGTGCTGGAGTAGAATGTCGTAAGATGACCCTCCAGTACCCCCCCCCACAAAAGGCGTGGTAGGGGCCGCAGTGGTTTTAGTCGGTAGGGCTGCCATGCCAAATTGCGGGCATGGCCGGCGAGCCCGACATACCCCCCGGTGCACCCGGCTGGAGGGATGCGTAACAGCATTTCCACTGCGTCAACAAAAAAAAAAAAAAAAAAAAGGTTAGGTTAGGTTAGGTTAGGTTAGGTTAGGTTAGGTTGGGGTGCTAATTTGTCCGGTTTACCTCCTAGTGGTGCACCCCGGGCAACGTCGGCAGTCGCCGGCGGCTAAAATTCCGGACAGGACGGGTCTCCGCGTGTCCCTCTGACTCAGCAGAGGGCACGGCGGATAGACCAGGCGTCGGAGTCGGTGGGGCCAGACTGGCTCACCGGGCTCTGGAGAGGGGGGACAGTGGGGCCACAGCGGCCCCCCCCGTCCCAAATCGTAAACCTGAGCGCGTGTCTGTGGTTACGTCTCGCGGGCATACAGGAACGAGGGTCTTGGCTTAATCGCCCGGACCGCGAGGAAGACAACCTCTATAAAAAATTACCCCGAATCTCAAGTTCTGGCGCGCGGCGAGGAGATGCATGGCTGATGGGTAGTTCAGTCTCGAGCGCGCCCCCAGCCAGGGTACCTGCGGTCCCCCTGTGTTGGGTTACAAATGTACGCTTACCCGGGTACTGGGAGCTCTGCCCGGGTGGACCTCTTTTCTCCCACACTCGTGGGAATTTTATGGATTTTGAAAATTTAAAAAACAAAACTTCGACGGAGTCGGGTGCGACACCTGACACCTCAGCCGATAGGGGTCCGGCAAAAACTACTGCCCCTACCAATGCATCCGCGCGTAAATCGCGCGGCGGCAGAAAGGCCCGCAAGGGCAAGAAGATGGGAGAGTCCCAATCTTCAAGGGATGGCTCGGCGACGGGCAGCTCGGTTTGTATTTCAGCTGCCGAGATGTCTGCCGCTGAGGAGAGCGGCCCAAGTAAGGATGCCACAGTTCAGTCACTGCGGCAAACAGAAGTTGCGGTCCGGGTGGAACCACTGCCGTCGAGATTCTGGCGCAAGCGTACCCTATCTCAGGGGGGTGTTGCGTCGGAGTCCGACGGGGGTTCAGTAGATATGCCTCCCCCTAAAATCGCCACAGCGGTTAGGGGTAGAGGCACTAATCGGCCGGGGACGCCAATCCCCCGCAATGTCTCGGCCAAAAGGGCTGAGACAATGAATTTAAAGAGGACGGAGGCGGAGCAAACCGCGGAGGAACGCCTGGCGCTACTCTCAGACAAGCTCCGCCTCCCAATTGACCAAGACGGACCACCCACAGCAGCCCGTATAGCCGAAAGAGCCTCGGACAGCGTGGCCATCATCACAACGGTGGCTACGGGCTCAAAAAATTTAAAGGGCACCTTTATAAGGTGCCTAAAGAATGCCGCCACGGAGTTATCCGACGTGGTGGAGCGGCTGGTGGCACACAATGAGCGCCTAGAGGTGGAGGTGGCTGAGCTCGGGGTGCGGAACCAGCGCCTCGAGGCTAATGTGGAGGAAATGCGCCGCGGGATGGCCAATATGAGAGCCGAGCTAGGGCTCCCTGAGGCCGTCCCAAGGGCCTCGGCTGCCACTTCAGGTGCTCCCGCGCCACCAGTCGATGCGTCGGTGGAGCTAGTCCGCCACTTGATTGACCGCGTCGAAGCAGTATTCGGCCCGCGTATTAGCGCCCTCAACGCCCGGCTTCCGCCAGAGCCACGCGTACGTCCGCCGCTTGCCGCGGACAAGAGGAGTGTCACGACACCTTCGGCACCAGCGCCACTTCCTTGTCAGGGTGGTCGCGTTGCCTCGTATTCTTCGAAAGCGGCGGTGCCTGCACCAGCACGCATCCCTAAAGGGAAGAAGGGCGCCAAGGCTGGGAAGTCAACCCTGGCCCAGCCTCAAAAATCTCAGAGTCGGGAGGAGTTCCCGGCCCTACCCGGCGCTGCCGGACCCTTGCAGGCCCGAGCAGCTGTACCCCGGGACGCAACTCCTGCCTCCCGCACTCCTATGCCCTCTGATGAGGGATGGCAAACTGTGGATGGTGGACGAAAGGCCCGGGGTAAGAAACGCAAGGGCGCCGCAGCCCGAGATGCGGCGCCTCATGTAACTCCTAGGGATGCCATCGGTGATGGAAAAAATAAAAAGAAAAGGTCGCGCAAGCCGCGCAAATTAACAGTGCCGAAGACAGCAGCAGTTGTCATCACGCTGCTGCCTGAGGCCAAAGCAAAGGGCCTGACCTACGAGGCCGTCTTGAAGCGTGCCCGGCGGGAGATAAACGTTTCTGACCTTGGAGACGTTTCCGCTCGCTCCCGCCAAGCCCGAACAGGAGCTCGAATTTTCGAGTACCTGGGGCCAGAGGGCACCAAGACGGCCGACGCAATGGCCGCGAGGCTGCTGGGCCTGTTCCCGGCTGAGAGTGGTGTCCGGGTCGCCAGACCCGTGAAGTGCGCCGAACTGCGCATTTCCGGGCTGGACGACTCTGTGACGGTGGAAGAGATCCGGGAGGCAATTGCCTCGAAAACCGGGTCTCCCAGTAGCGCCGTCCGGGTGGGCACCATTCGCCCAGGTCCAGGTGGTGTGGGTGCCGTCTGGGTCTCGTGCCCTGTCGCGGCGGCCAAGGATTTGGTCGCCGCCGGTAGACTTCTGGTGGGCTGGAGCGCCGCGCGGGTAATCGCGTTGGAGCCCCGGCCTGCCAGGTGCTACAAATGCATGGCGGTCGGTCACACCCGGCCGCTGTGCACCAACTGCTTCGACTGCAGCGGGCTTTGCTTCCGCTGCGGTCAGGCAGGGCACCAGGCGGCGACCTGTACTGCCGCCCCACACTGCCCCGCATGTGCGGCGGGCAACCGCCCCGCCAACCACTGCATGGGGCGGGTGGGGTGCAGGCCTCCGGCCAAGTCAGGCCCTAAGAGGGGGGTGGGCAGCCAATCGGCCCCGGCTGCCCAACCCAGCGCGGCTGGACCGCCGCAGCACATGGAGGAGGATGTCGTGGTCTAGTTTATGGACCACGACTCTATCCTCCTCCAAGGGAATCTCGGCCGCTCCGCCAGGGCACAGGACCTCTTCCTGCAATCCATGGCGGAGCGGTCGATCGGTGTTGCCGTAGTCGCGGAGCCCTATATAGTCCCCGATCGCCCCAATTGGGCGGGTAGCGGGGATGGCTCCGTGGCGGTCGTCGGGTCGGCGGCGCCGCATTCCCCGCCCTTGTCAGTCAAAGACAAGGGCACGGGATATGTGGCGGCTGAATGGGGAGGGGTCACGCTGTATGGCGTGTACTTCTCCCCCAATCGTAGTCTGGCGGCTTTCGAGGTCTTCTTGCACAGCCTGGAAACCTCGATACGGCGTATGGCACCGAGCCCTGTGCTCGTGCTGGGGGACTTCAACGCCAAATCAACGGCGTGGGGGTCCCCCAGGACGGACGCCCGAGGTGCGGCGGTCCAAGAGTGGGCGGAAGCGGCGGACCTCGTGTTGCTAAACCGAGGGTCCGCCCTAACGTGCGTGCGGCGCGGGGGCGGGTCGATAGTGGACCTTTCGTTCGCTAGCCCCGGTGTCGCCGCACGTGTAAGGAGCTAGCGAGTCCTGGAGGAGGTCGAGACCCTATCTGACCACAGATACATTCAGATAGAGGTCTCCCGGACCCTTCAGGGAGCCAGCAGGGGTCACGCGGCGGACAGAACTCCCGCTTTTCCGCGATGGGCTGTGGGTAGGCTCGACCGGGAGCTGCTGGTGGAGGCGGCCATTTTTCAATCTTGGCTGCCTCCCCCCCTGACGGAAGACGTGGGCGCCGAGGCTGGCCGCATTCGCGACATGCTTACGCAGATCTGCGATGCGGCCATGCCCCGCGTGCGGCGCCCGCCCCGACGGAAGGGGGTCTACTGGTGGTCCCCGGAGCTGGCGGACCTCCGTGCGGCCTGTATTCGTGCCCGGAGGTCCTACACCCGCAGCCGCCGTCGCCGAATCCGCGACGAAGAGCGGGAGGGCCGGCTGTATGCGGCGTACAGCAGTGCGCGCGCCGCGTTAAAGCTGGCCATCTGTCGCGCCAAAGACTCGAAAAGGCAGGAGATGCTGGAGGGTCTCGAGCGTGACCCCTGGGGACGCCCGTACCGCGCGGCGCTCAACAAGCTCCGCGCCCAGGGCCCCCCCCTTACGGAGACCCTCCAGCCGGGCTTCCTCTCTGAGGTGGTTGAGGGACTATTCCCTTCACGGGCGGTGCACACGCCCCCGGTCATGGCTCCGCCAGATGACGACCGGGAGGCCGACGACGGGGAGGTACCGCCCGTGACGACGACGGAAATGGGGGTGGCGGCAGCGCGTATGCGGAGAAGCGCCGCCCCCGGGCCGGACGGGGTTCCCGCCCGAGTGCTGGCCCTGGTCCTCGACCACCTAGAGCCCCGCCTCAGGGGACTGTTCGACGCTTGCCTGGTGTCCGGACGGTTCCCTGACTGCTGGAAGGAGGGGAAGCTCGTGCTCCTGCCGAAGCCGGGACGGTCTCCGAATACAGTCGCGGCCTTCAGGCCCATCGTGTTGCTGGACGAGGCGGGCAAACTGCTCGAGCGGGTTGTCGCTGCCCGCATCGTCCGGCACCTAGGTGCGGTCGGCCCCGACCTGTCCGATGCCCAGTTCGGATTTCGGGCGGGTCGGTCTACGGTCGACGCCATCCTGCGCCTGAGGGCCGCGGCTGCGGAGGCCGTCACCTCGAGGGAAGTGCTGTTGGCGGTGTCGCTCGACATCGCCAACGCCTTCAATAGTCTGCCATTCGGCTGCATCAAGGAGGCACTCCGGTACCATGGAGTGCCCCTCTACCTAAGGCGGCTGGTGGCGGACTACCTCGACGGCCGCAGCGTCCTCTTCGTGGACCGGGAAGGGGACGTTGTAAGGAGGGCTATGTCGTGCGGCGTCCCGCAGGGTTCGGTTCTAGGGCCGCTCCTGTGGGACATCGGCTACGACTGGGTCCTCCGTGGCCGGCTCCCCCCCGGGCTGGGCGTAATTTGCTACGCAGACGATACGCTCGTCACAGCCCGGGGCGGGACCCTCGAGGAGGCGGCAACGCTGGCCACCTCAGGAACCGCGGAGGTGGTCAGGCGGATCGAGGCGCTGGGGCTTAGGGTGGCCCTTGAAAAGTCGGAGGCCCTACTCTTCCATGGGCCCCGACGCGGCCCACCCGCCGGCGCCTCGATAACGGTCAACGGTGTGGGCTTTCCAATCCAGGCCCACATCAAGTACCTGGGCCTGGTATTGGATGGACGGTGGCACTTTGACGAGCACTTCCGCCGTCTTGCGCCAAAGCTCGTCGGCACGGCGTCCGCCCTCGGGCGACTGATGCCGAATTTGGGCGGACCGAGTCTCGCGTGTCGACGACTCTACGCGGGGGTAGTACGGTCAATGGCACTGTACGGCGCGCCCGTGTGGGCGGAGTCCCTGGCCGCTCGCAATAGGGCCCTTCTGTGGCGTCCACAGAGGGTCGTAGCGGTCAGGGCAATACGCGGGTACCGCACGGTCTCGTGCGATGCAGCCTGCGCGTTGGCCGGAACCCCCCCTTGGGATCTGGAGGCGGAAGTGCTCGCCGACGTTTATCGGCGGGCGTCGACGGCGCGGGCGGGGGGCAGCCGCCCCTCGCCAAGCGCAATCTCTGCGTGGCGGGAAGATGCCCGCCGCGCCACCGTCCTAAAGTGGAGGTCTCGGCTGGAGACGCCCCGGGCTGGTCTCTGGACTGTGGGGGCGCTCCAGCCGATCTTGGAAGAATGGGCAGGGCGGCAGCACGGGGTCCTCACCTTCCGGTTGGTGCAGGTTTTGTCGGGGCACGGTTGCTTCGGCAAATACCTGCACACGATCGCTAGGAGGGAGACGACCCCAGGCTGTCACCACTGCGACTGCGGCGAGGACTCGGCGCAGCACACGCTCGAGTCGTGCCCGGCCTGGGATGTGCAGCGCCGGGAACTCGCTGCAGTCATAGGCGTGGACCTGTCGCTGCCGGCCGTTGCGCGAGCGATGGTTGGCAGTGACAGGGCCTGGACCGCGGTCGCTGCCTTCTGCGAGGCTGTCATCTCGCGGAAGGAGGCGGCGGAGAGGGCCCGGGAGGAATCCTCCTTCGTGGACCCGATTCGCCGCCGGCGCGCGGGGCGGCGTGCGCGCGCTTACCTGCGCCTGATGCCGCCCTAGCCGAGGCTGCGGACGGTGGGGTCGGGGAGTACCCTGCCGTCCGCGGAAGCCTACCGCGAAGGTGTGACGCCCAAGTGCGCGGGGCGTCGCACAAGAGAGGGTGCCCGAAGGGGCTGCCGCCTGCGGATCGCGGAGAAACGACGCGGTTCCCGTGATCCGCCGTAGCAAGGGCGGGTGAGGGCGCACGGTGGGTTTTTAGTGGGTGAGAGCCCCACACTACCCCGTTGTCTCCCCGGGCAGCGGGGTGTGCGGTAGGACATTTTTGCCCACCTAAAATAAAAAAAAAAAAAAAAAAGGTTAGGTTAGGTTAGGTTAGGTTTTTTTTTTTTTTTTTTTTTTTTATTTAATTCCGAACACTTAATGGTTCGGGCTGCGATCTCCCATGACATGGTCATGGATCTTCTATGCCAACTGGGAATTACACCTGGTTTATTAATTTTTTAAATGTACTGTACAATTTATTATCTTAACTTTCTATCTATATTTATGAGTATGATATTAGCCTTATACTTAATGTTCCTCGTTATTTTATTACATCTGTTTACTTTTAATACATTTATGTTTTTTGTTATAGCAAATGGGTTTTATATTCTTATTACGTATTGTTTTCTTATTACTTATCTATTGAAATCCTATTGAGTATTGGGTAAAAATCTTCTCTTATATATTTGTAGTACTGTGTTGAATTTTAGTTGAATTACTATTACAGTATTGTCCTTATTTTTATTGTATATTATGTATATTTATATTTATAGAAGTTATTTAATTTTATTCTTTTATAATATTAATATTCGCCATTTTAAGTTAAAATTGTTATTACAATAATTTTTTGTCTTTTATTTAAGATTTGTATATTTCATGCTATTTTATGGTTTGTGCCTATGTTCTGAGTGTATAATATGTATGTATGCACTCCAATATGGATATATTTGTACATCCAGCTATACACAGACATTCATTTAGTAGTGTCTTGTACAGCGTTATGTAAGTGTGATAATGATGTTTATTTGCATGTGTGTTATGTAGTACCCATTTGTCTCTATGTTGCAGAGTAATGCTATTCGATTTGTTTATATGTGTATTCTTCTTATCTTCTCTGAATTGCTATTACAGTACTTTTCTTGTTTTTATTATATTGTATTGTATTTAGTATTATTCTTTTATATTATTAATATTCACCATTTTAAATAAAATTGCCATTTCAGTAAATTTTTGTTTTTATTTTAGATTTGTATTTTTTAGTTTATATTCATGCTATTTTATATGTTTTGTGCCTATGTTACGAGTGTATATGTATGTATGTACTCCACTATGGATATATGTGTATATTTAACTATACACAGACATTCATTAAGTAGTCTTTGTGTATGTCATATAAATGTGATAATTATGTTTATTTGTATGTGTGTTATGTGGTACCTATTTGTTTGTTTGTGTGTTAAAGTAACGCTATTTATTTTGTTAATTTGTGTAATGTGTTTTCGTGCTAGTTTCATTATATGTGTATGTTATGTACATTGGTATGGATACGTGTTCATATAATTATGTCCACATATTCATTATTATGTGTATTTGTTAATTTGTGACTATATTTGTTGATTCTATTTGTTAAGTTGTTGTGTTGTAATGTATTTGTATAATTTTATATAATTGTATCAACGAGGTCTATCTGTTTTGTAATTATATTGCATGTGTGAATTAGTGTCTATTTATCATTTTTAGGTATTATTACTGTTGGTTTAGTTCATGTGCATAATATATTTTAGATATTGGTTTTTATTGTGTGTGATGTACATTGGTATGGATATATGCGTATATATAATCATACTCACATATTCATTTTAATGTTTATTTGTTTGTATTATATAACTGTATTATTTATTTTACTTTGTGTTATACTCATATTCCGATGTGTGGTAATAAAGTTTGTGTAAGTGTTTGTGTATCTGTTATATGTAGTTGCTGTTCTGTGTGTGAATGTGTTTACCATGCGTATATATGCATATATAATAATACGTATATAGCATTGATCCGTTTATATCTATTTGTGTAATACTTATGAATGTGTATAGTGTATTAGTGTGTGTAAATTTGTATTGTTAGTGTTGTCTGTATTTGTGTTAGTTTATCTGCTATACTTTCCCCATTAAGTTAATTTTAGTTTAAAAGGAGGGCCAGAGTTTAGGGGCGCTAGCAGCCGCATCAGTTATAGGCTGTAGCAGCTCGTGCCAGCGCATCCCATTTCTTACGTACGGGACACTCGTCACCATATGCAGTATGACCAGTTGAGTCATTTTTCGCCTTTACGCAATTTGTGCACGTAGGTGGCCGCCCCCCGGCCACGCGCGGACATTCCGCCCTATGGTGAGGACCGCCGCAATAATTGCATAGATCCTCACTTTCGGTGCAGAGCTTCCGCCCGTGCCCGAAGCCCAGGCACCTCGTGCATTGTACCAAGGGTGATTGATCGAAGACTTTTATCCGCTGGAGGTCGATATAAAGTTTGCCCACCGACATAAGCCTCTGCCACAAAACCGGTGAGACCTGGAGGACGGCGTGACACTCTGAAGTATTTCTGGCCTTCCTCCTATACTTCACTTCGACAGAGGCCTCATCGGCCGACAAATCCTCCAGCAAGTGTCCGTTTTGACTGCGGAGAGCCGTGCGTATGTCTTCGTCGGTATTATTGTTCAAGAGGTTCTTTAATATAACCAATGGTCTCCTGAATTTGGCTTCTTCGACGTTTAAGTTAGCATTCCTCAGTTGCACCGTAGCTTCCTCTAACTCCTCTTTGCTGGCGCAACTGAGGACTACCTTTTGTTCTCTGATTTTTCGGAGACCTTCAATTTTGAAGCCTTTACGTTTGGCGTCAAGCGCCCCTCGTACTCTCTCAACGACTTCAGCTCCAGTATCTATATCCGACTCTGAGCTCACGATGATGGAGAACTTCCGTCCACTATTTACAGGGGGTTTACGGAGGGCATCTGCATAAGATTGTGTTACCTCAGGTAACACTCCTCCACCAGATTTTATGGTTTTAATATCATCTTTAATGTTCCTGAGTTCCTTTAGAAGTTCTCCATCACTGTGGTCCGTCTTTTCTACCTCTTTCTTCTCTTTTTTGACCTCCTTATGATATTTATTTATTGCATGATGCAATTCCCATATTTTAGCACTGTTTTCTCTGATTACTTCTATATTTTGTTTAAGGCTATTTATTTCTTTTATTGAACTATCATTTTTCCCTTGTGTACTATCGAAATTAATTATTTTAGCCTTCATTTCCTTAATGTCTTCCCCCATACATTTAAAATGAGCCAATTCTATTGCTATTTTTTGTACTGTTTCCGAGGCCTTTTTTATTTCTTTCGCTGTTTCTGTCATATCAGCTATTTGGGTATTAACGTTTTCTAACGAGCTACCTATTTCATTGTTTGTATTCTTAGACATACCCATATTCGTTGATTGGCTTTTTATAGTGACAACAAGTTCCTCCAACTTCGCATGCATCTCCTCTTGGTGAAGGGTACCGGTGCTCTGCTGTTTACGCAGTATAGCGTTTTCCAGCTCGGACTCCTTCACCAGATGTGTCAGTCGATCAAGTAGAAGGCCTACTCCAATCTTTACTTCAGACTTTATGTTTCTAGATGTATTCATAAGGTCTTTGGCCTCTTTTAAAACGTTTTTTGCCTCTGATGTCCTGTTTTGGGGTTTTTCAATTTTGTTCTCAACCTCATTCCCTTCCCCTACACTCCTCCTCACGGTAATGGTACGGTTGAGTGCAGTGGATGGGCCGGGTTTAGGCTCTTTATCTAATTGGGTAGATGTTTGAGTTAAATCTCTTTTCGGGGTACGAAACATGTTTTGTATTGTATTTACGGAGTTCGCAGCTATTCAGGCTCTACGTACACGGATGTAAAGGGCCCGGCAGTAGGTTGTAAACTTTTAATCAATATATATATATTCAATATGTATATTTGTCAATTTGTGTATGTAAATGAAATCGTCTTATATCGTATGTGTATAATTAGGAAAATATCTGCAAGTTACTGATAATTTAAATAATTAATGTTATTCTTGTCGATTAAAACAGTAACCAGTAAGCCTGTGGTCAATAAACCCTACTATAGATATGGTAATAATGAATATTATTATGTCGAATTCTATCAATTAACGATTAACTTATGGTCAATAAACCATGTATCTAAAGAGGTCAATAAACCTTTTGTCTTAATAAATTTTTATTAGCTAGTAATAACATCAACTCTGAAACCCAGCCAATTCTCCACCAAGATGCGTCCGAAGAGAACCCACTCGTCTGCGGCACAAAATGGTAAGTTATAAGGATAACAAGCAATTGTCACCGCCGGGCGAGGGGCTAAACAAGTCCGCGCTGTTAGCAGAGAGGGGCCGCAGTCTAATATGCTATTCAGCTACTATCTAAGGATGTATATGTGGTCAATAAACCAAGTCCTAAATCTAACTTACAACTACTAACTTTTTTGGTTGAGGCGGTCTGTCGTGTATCACGAGTCCCAAGAATTATCGAGGGAGGTCAAAACAACCTTTTTCATGCAATAAAGATTTCAATTATCGATAAAAAGCAACAATATTAAAATGAGTTAGGTTGCGAATATGTGAGATATGTTTTAGTAATATCTCAGAAATTATGAGTTCCAGGGAGCAAATATAGGTACATTCGTGATACAGGTGGGACCCAAAATCGATTGGAATAATAAAAATTTTTTGGTATAATCGTCAATATCTTCCCTCTTTATAATGTACCCTTCAAATCTAGGTATTTAAACCCTAAAGGGTGGGTTGGGTGGGCAAAAAACAAGGGATGGAAGTCTCCAAACACCCCCAAATGGGGTATCGGCGTACAGGGCTTGACGAGCCCTACACGATGGTGTGATAAACCACTAGGGTCTCTATAGAAAAAAGTGAAATTATCCCAATAAAACTGATGAAATTTTGCCAAAAACTATGTTTTTTCACAGAAACTACGAAATAACTAAAAAACTATATGAGATATTGATACAAATGTGGTATTGAAATAAAGGGCTGTTAACAGCGGACAATCTAATGTAAGAACCACCACCGTGCAACCAGAATTACTGGCAGTGGCTAAGTACAAAGTTCGAATATTATAATAAAAATTTTGTATAGAAATATTTATATAAAAGGTCAAATTTTTAGGGGTTGAAATTAACCACCCTTGTTTATTTAGTCAAATTTAAGCTAGTTTAGGTCAATAGAACACGAAACAATCGCTATACCAACAAGAAAACCAAAAAATGTTAGATGTTAATTCTTCGTATATGCACCCCCTATGTAAGTTTTGCTACTTGCGTGACGTAGGTATATAGTTATTATAGGTCACTATGAAGGTTTTTTAAGGTGTTAGGGTGCTGGCAGAGAGGCGAATGCGGTGTCTATAGATTCGTCTATTAATATGCTACAATGTGAAAATAGAATCAAATGTGAATGTTGGAACTATGGTAAGTTATAGGGATGAAACGGCAAAAATATACTAAATTTTCGTTAAAAAATAGGCGTTCGGTGGGAAAAAACAAGGGATGGAAGTCTCCAAACACCCCCAAATGGGGTATCGGCGTACAGGGCTTGACGAGCCCTACACGATGGTGTGATAAACCACTAGGGTCTCTATAGAAAAAAGTGAAATTATCCCAATAAAACTGATGAAATTTTGCCAAAAACTATGTTTTTTCACAGAAACTACGAAATAACTAAAAAACTATATGAGATATTGATACAAATGTGGTATTGAAATAAAGGGCTGTTAACAGCGGACAATCTAATGTAAGAACCACCACCGTGCAACCAGAATTACTGGCAGTGGCTAAGTACAAAGTTCGAATATTATAATAAAAATTTTGTATAGAAATATTTATATAAAAGGTCAAATTTTTAGGGGTTGAAATTAACCACCCTTGTTTATTTAGTCAAATTTAAGCTAGTTTAGGTCAATAGAACACGAAACAATCGCTATACCAACAAGAAAACCAAAAAATGTTAGATGTTAATTCTTCGTATATGCACCCCCTATGTAAGTTTTGCTACTTGCGTGACGTAGGTATATAGTTATTATAGGTCACTATGAAGGTTTTTTAAGGTGTTAGGGTGCTGGCAGAGAGGCGAATGCGGTGTCTATAGATTCGTCTATTAATATGCTACAATGTGAAAATAGAATCAAATGTGAATGTTGGAACTATGGTAAGTTATAGGGATGAAACGGCAAAAATATACTAAATTTTCGTTAAAAAATAGGCGTTCGGTGGGAAAAAACAAGGGATGGAAGTCTCCAAACACCCCCAAATGGGGTATCGGCGTACAGGGCTTGACGAGCCCTACACGATGGTGTGATAAACCACTAGGGTCTCTATAGAAAAAAGTGAAATTATCCCAATAAAACTGATGAAATTTTGCCAAAAACTATGTTTTTTCACAGAAACTACGAAATAACTAAAAAACTATATGAGATATTGATACAAATGTGGTATTGAAATAAAGGGCTGTTAACAGCGGACAATCTAATGTAAGAACCACCACCGTGCAACCAGAATTACTGGCAGTGGCTAAGTACAAAGTTCGAATATTATAATAAAAATTTTGTATAGAAATATTTATATAAAAGGTCAAATTTTTAGGGGTTGAAATTAACCACCCTTGTTTATTTAGTCAAATTTAAGCTAGTTTAGGTCAATAGAACACGAAACAATCGCTATACCAACAAGAAAACCAAAAAATGTTAGATGTTAATTCTTCGTATATGCACCCCCTATGTAAGTTTTGCTACTTGCGTGACGTAGGTATATAGTTATTATAGGTCACTATGAAGGTTTTTTAAGGTGTTAGGGTGCTGGCAGAGAGGCGAATGCGGTGTCTATAGATTCGTCTATTAATATGCTACAATGTGAAAATAGAATCAAATGTGAATGTTGGAACTATGGTAAGTTATAGGGATGAAACGGCAAAAATATACTAAATTTTCGTTAAAAAATAGGCGTTCGGTGGGAAAAAACAAGGGATGGAAGTCTCCAAACACCCCCAAATGGGGTATCGGCGTACAGGGCTTGACGAGCCCTACACGATGGTGTGATAAACCACTAGGGTCTCTATAGAAAAAAGTGAAATTATCCCAATAAAACTGATGAAATTTTGCCAAAAACTATGTTTTTTCACAGAAACTACGAAATAACTAAAAAACTATATGAGATATTGATACAAATGTGGTATTGAAATAAAGGGCTGTTAACAGCGGACAATCTAATGTAAGAACCACCACCGTGCAACCAGAATTACTGGCAGTGGCTAAGTACAAAGTTCGAATATTATAATAAAAATTTTGTATAGAAATATTTATATAAAAGGTCAAATTTTTAGGGGTTGAAATTAACCACCCTTGTTTATTTAGTCAAATTTAAGCTAGTTTAGGTCAATAGAACACGAAACAATCGCTATACCAACAAGAAAACCAAAAAATGTTAGATGTTAATTCTTCGTATATGCACCCCCTATGTAAGTTTTGCTACTTGCGTGACGTAGGTATATAGTTATTATAGGTCACTATGAAGGTTTTTTAAGGTGTTAGGGTGCTGGCAGAGAGGCGAATGCGGTGTCTATAGATTCGTCTATTAATATGCTACAATGTGAAAATAGAATCAAATGTGAATGTTGGAACTATGGTAAGTTATAGGGATGAAACGGCAAAAATATACTAAATTTTCGTTAAAAAATAGGCGTTCGGTGGGAAAAAACAAGGGATGGAAGTCTCCAAACACCCCCAAATGGGGTATCGGCGTACAGGGCTTGACGAGCCCTACACGATGGTGTGATAAACCACTAGGGTCTCTATAGAAAAAAGTGAAATTATCCCAATAAAACTGATGAAATTTTGCCAAAAACTATGTTTTTTCACAGAAACTACGAAATAACTAAAAAACTATATGAGATATTGATACAAATGTGGTATTGAAATAAAGGGCTGTTAACAGCGGACAATCTAATGTAAGAACCACCACCGTGCAACCAGAATTACTGGCAGTGGCTAAGTACAAAGTTCGAATATTATAATAAAAATTTTGTATAGAAATATTTATATAAAAGGTCAAATTTTTAGGGGTTGAAATTAACCACCCTTGTTTATTTAGTCAAATTTAAGCTAGTTTAGGTCAATAGAACACGAAACAATCGCTATACCAACAAGAAAACCAAAAAATGTTAGATGTTAATTCTTCGTATATGCACCCCCTATGTAAGTTTTGCTACTTGCGTGACGTAGGTATATAGTTATTATAGGTCACTATGAAGGTTTTTTAAGGTGTTAGGGTGCTGGCAGAGAGGCGAATGCGGTGTCTATAGATTCGTCTATTAATATGCTACAATGTGAAAATAGAATCAAATGTGAATGTTGGAACTATGGTAAGTTATAGGGATGAAACGGCAAAAATATACTAAATTTTCGTTAAAAAATAGGCGTTCGGTGGGAAAAAACAAGGGATGGAAGTCTCCAAACACCCCCAAATGGGGTATCGGCGTACAGGGCTTGACGAGCCCTACACGATGGTGTGATAAACCACTAGGGTCTCTATAGAAAAAAGTGAAATTATCCCAATAAAACTGATGAAATTTTGCCAAAAACTATGTTTTTTCACAGAAACTACGAAATAACTAAAAAACTATATGAGATATTGATACAAATGTGGTATTGAAATAAAGGGCTGTTAACAGCGGACAATCTAATGTAAGAACCACCACCGTGCAACCAGAATTACTGGCAGTGGCTAAGTACAAAGTTCGAATATTATAATAAAAATTTTGTATAGAAATATTTATATAAAAGGTCAAATTTTTAGGGGTTGAAATTAACCACCCTTGTTTATTTAGTCAAATTTAAGCTAGTTTAGGTCAATAGAACACGAAACAATCGCTATACCAACAAGAAAACCAAAAAATGTTAGATGTTAATTCTTCGTATATGCACCCCCTATGTAAGTTTTGCTACTTGCGTGACGTAGGTATATAGTTATTATAGGTCACTATGAAGGTTTTTTAAGGTGTTAGGGTGCTGGCAGAGAGGCGAATGCGGTGTCTATAGATTCGTCTATTAATATGCTACAATGTGAAAATAGAATCAAATGTGAATGTTGGAACTATGGTAAGTTATAGGGATGAAACGGCAAAAATATACTAAATTTTCGTTAAAAAATAGGCGTTCGGTGGGAAAAAACAAGGGATGGAAGTCTCCAAACACCCCCAAATGGGGTATCGGCGTACAGGGCTTGACGAGCCCTACACGATGGTGTGATAAACCACTAGGGTCTCTATAGAAAAAAGTGAAATTATCCCAATAAAACTGATGAAATTTTGCCAAAAACTATGTTTTTTCACAGAAACTACGAAATAACTAAAAAACTATATGAGATATTGATACAAATGTGGTATTGAAATAAAGGGCTGTTAACAGCGGACAATCTAATGTAAGAACCACCACCGTGCAACCAGAATTACTGGCAGTGGCTAAGTACAAAGTTCGAATATTATAATAAAAATTTTGTATAGAAATATTTATATAAAAGGTCAAATTTTTAGGGGTTGAAATTAACCACCCTTGTTTATTTAGTCAAATTTAAGCTAGTTTAGGTCAATAGAACACGAAACAATCGCTATACCAACAAGAAAACCAAAAAATGTTAGATGTTAATTCTTCGTATATGCACCCCCTATGTAAGTTTTGCTACTTGCGTGACGTAGGTATATAGTTATTATAGGTCACTATGAAGGTTTTTTAAGGTGTTAGGGTGCTGGCAGAGAGGCGAATGCGGTGTCTATAGATTCGTCTATTAATATGCTACAATGTGAAAATAGAATCAAATGTGAATGTTGGAACTATGGTAAGTTATAGGGATGAAACGGCAAAAATATACTAAATTTTCGTTAAAAAATAGGCGTTCGGTGGGAAAAAACAAGGGATGGAAGTCTCCAAACACCCCCAAATGGGGTATCGGCGTACAGGGCTTGACGAGCCCTACACGATGGTGTGATAAACCACTAGGGTCTCTATAGAAAAAAGTGAAATTATCCCAATAAAACTGATGAAATTTTGCCAAAAACTATGTTTTTTCACAGAAACTACGAAATAACTAAAAAACTATATGAGATATTGATACAAATGTGGTATTGAAATAAAGGGCTGTTAACAGCGGACAATCTAATGTAAGAACCACCACCGTGCAACCAGAATTACTGGCAGTGGCTAAGTACAAAGTTCGAATATTATAATAAAAATTTTGTATAGAAATATTTATATAAAAGGTCAAATTTTTAGGGGTTGAAATTAACCACCCTTGTTTATTTAGTCAAATTTAAGCTAGTTTAGGTCAATAGAACACGAAACAATCGCTATACCAACAAGAAAACCAAAAAATGTTAGATGTTAATTCTTCGTATATGCACCCCCTATGTAAGTTTTGCTACTTGCGTGACGTAGGTATATAGTTATTATAGGTCACTATGAAGGTTTTTTAAGGTGTTAGGGTGCTGGCAGAGAGGCGAATGCGGTGTCTATAGATTCGTCTATTAATATGCTACAATGTGAAAATAGAATCAAATGTGAATGTTGGAACTATGGTAAGTTATAGGGATGAAACGGCAAAAATATACTAAATTTTCGTTAAAAAATAGGCGTTCGGTGGGAAAAAACAAGGGATGGAAGTCTCCAAACACCCCCAAATGGGGTATCGGCGTACAGGGCTT